>OY728164.1:612402451-617402451 GCA_963277665.1 Viscum album
GAACTGTTCACTGGATCGTTGAGTATTCTGTTCACTTTCAACTATAGTGACATCATTGCTTTCAATGATTTTTCCCAGCCTTTTGTTGAAACATTTATACGCTTTGCTTTTCCCAGAATAGCCAAGGAATATCCCTTCATCTCCTCGTGCCTCAAACTTCCTATGATGTTCTTTGTTGAGAATGAAACACTTACTTCCAAAGATTCGAAAGTACTTCAACGTTGGCTTCTTTCCGTACCACAGTTCATACGGAGTCTTCCCTTGCTTCGGACATAACAGGGACCGGTTTGAAACATAGACCGATGTCAAAACAGCTTCCTTACAAAATTTCTCTGGCAGGTCCTTATCAATAAGCATTGTTCTGGCCATGTTGTTGATGATCCGATTTCTCCTTTCAACTACTCCATTCTGTTGGGGAGTTCTTACTGATGAAACTTGATGCCTTATCCCATGTTTCTCGAGATAGTTTTCAACCTGACTGTTTGTAAATTCCGTACCGTTGTCAGTACGAAACTTCAGAATTTTCTGCCCAAGCATCTTTTCTGATTCCCTCCTGTACTGCTTTATGCAACTGAACACCTCTGTCTTATGGGTAATTATGAATACCCAGGCCATTCTGCTATAGTCATCAATGAAAAGAACATAGTACCTTTTCCCATTTATAGTTCGTGGTGAGATAGGTCCACATACATCAGCATGCACCAATTCAAGCACTCTAGTTGATTTCTGTTCCTTTGGCCTGTATGTCTTTCTGATGATTTTCCCTTGTTGACAAGCATCACACGTATGAGTGCGATCACGTGATAGTTTGGGAAGGTCTCTAGCAGCATCACATTTAACGAGATCCTCCATAGATGGTTGGCATAGATGACCGAGTCGCTTATGCCACAACTGGTTTTCTTCCTCTCTGGATAAAAGACAAGTATCTTCGTCCCCACCTACAAGATAGAGATTTCCCTTTGACCTTTTTCCCTGCAGAACAGCTGCTCCATCTTTTCCTTTCACAACACACATCTTCTTGGTAAATTGGATAGAGTGCCCAGAGTCACATAGTTGACTGACACTGAGTAGGTTATGACTGAGACCCTCTACTACCAAGACATCAGCACGTCTCATCTCTTTTCCCCCAAACTTGGCTTTCCCTGAGCCAACAATCTTCAGGCCTTCATCATTTCCAAATTTGACAACTCCTTCTTTGTCATATTTGATGCCTGTAACAAGATCCTTATTACCCGTCATGTGGGATGTGCAACCACTATCAAGGATCCAAACACCAGATCGATCTGATGCTTTAAGGGCAATCTCTGCCACCACAGCCTTTTCATTTTTCTTCTTCTTGGTCCATACTTTTTCTTTCACACTCGGCATGGATTGAGGCTTCTGTTCTTTCTCAGAGTGTGATGGACCACCCTCATCTTGCAAAGCCGCAAATCTATTCTCCGTTTTTAACTCACCTGTTGGTTTATTGACCTGCTGCTTGCGAGTGTTTTGATTCTGCTTTGGCACATTTCTCTGAATGGTCGAAGTACAATACCTAGCGATGTGCCCAAATCCTCCGCACCAAAAACAGTGACCTTCAAAATATATTCTGGAAAACCGTTCTCTGTTTGGCTGCCATCTCTGTTCTTGTTCCCTTCTATATCTCTTGGCTATGGAACACACATACTGTGAATGTCCCATTTTCCCACAGCAATAACACCTGATATAGGATACATTCCTTTGTGATATTTCAGCACTACGATTTTCCCTTTGGGATCTATAAATATTCTGATTCTGTTTTGTGCCCAAATCAACCTTCAAATTTGGAACGGGTGCTTGCGGTCTGACATTAACTGCCACCGATTTTTGTTTCTTATCAAGCCCTGAATCAACCTTAACATCTGAGCTCAATTGCTGTTTCTTTCCTGCTGAACTACTAGGCTCCGCTTTCATCTTCTCTGTCTTCTGAATAGCCTGCTTTTCGGATAACACATTGGGGGTCAAGAGCTTATCTTGATCCTTGAGTTTTTGTCGCAGACTGACCACTTCTTCTTCAAGCTCTTTGATACATCTAACCTGCTCCTTTCCTGTGTTAGTCAAACAATCAATTTCCTTCTTTTGTTACTCAATTTTAAGCTTATACTCAACAATATTTTCTGAGCTCTCTGGTGTTGAGGATTTTAGTCTTTCAATTTCTTCTAACAGCTCAGAATTTTCTTCATCCTGTTGTTGCATATAGAGTTTGGCATCACGAACCACTTTATTGGCTTTCTTCGTTTTGGCTCTCCAAACGTCTATCTCTTCAAGAGCTGCTTCCAATTAGGCTTCCATATCAATTCTCCCTTCAATTTCTTCTTCTTCTTTATCATCAGCTTCTTCTCCCTTTTGAGAACTACCAGCAATTGCCACCAAGGCATTTACCCCACGATCTCGGCAATTTTCAATTTCCTCAACTTCTTCATCCTCAGACTCATCTGAACTTTCAAATTCTTGTGAAAGAAGATTCTTTTTCTTGAAGAAATTTCTCTTGAATTGTTTCTTCCCTTTCACAAAAGCCGAAGCCTTCTTTTTGGGAATTTCAACGTCATCATCATCATCATCATCTTGAAACTTCTTGGGGCATCTTGCCGCAAGATGACCAACCTTTCCACATCTAAAGCATGCTAGTGGAAGTTTACCTTTAAACTTTCCTCTTCCTCTTTGTAGATTCGAAGAAAGGAATGACATCACCTCATCTGTCTCTTCTTCTTCATTAGAATCTTCAATGGTGAGCTTCTTCATGGCCTTAAATGCCACCTCTTTAGACTTCCCCTTTTCCACAGCCTCATTATCATCGTTCCTCATTTCATATGCAACCAAGGTACTGTGCAAATTGTCCAATGTCAGCTCTTTTGGATCTTTATCTTCTAGTACTGAAACTTTCGGATTGAACCGAGGTGGAAGTTTCCTTAAGATGCGCTTTACAATCTTTATGACTTCAATGACTTCTCCAAGACCTCGCATATCTTCCACAACAATGTTTACCCTTTCAAAGAATGCATCAACAGACTCATTCGGGTTCATTTTCAGATCTTCATATTTGTTCCACAACACCTGCAGCTTTGCCTCTCTGACTTTTGTGTCCCCTTCATATATATTCAACAGCTTTTCCCACATGGAATGTGACGTTTTGCATGACATCACTTTTGTGTAAATGGGATTGGAAAGGGCTCCCCCTAGGGCATTGATTTCTTTGGAATCAGCATCCAACTCTCTATGCTCAGCTTCTGATAAAGCACCATTGTTAATATCAGCTGTGATACCATGCATGGCTGCTGAAAACACATCCATTCCCAAGGATCGGAAATAGTGTTGCATCCGATTCTTCCATATCTGAAAATTATATCCGTCGAAGATCGGAATCCCTTTATGATTGGTTACCTCCATTGAGAGAAGAACAACTTTTCAACCTTCCCTCTGATACCACTTGTTAGGTCCACTAGGTTGGATAACCTGAGAGGGGGGGGGGTGAATCAGGGTATGACCAATTAAAAATTAATGCCCGTTCTGATCTTGTTTCGCTGTTAAGCAAAACACTCTTCTCTCTTTTTCCTGCTGCACGATATATACAGAAAGTAAAGCAAGCACAGGACACATCAATTTTACTTGGTTCACCGCTAAGGGCTACGTCCAAGGAGCATACGCCGACAGGTTGCCGGTCGTACCAAATTCCACTAATCTTCACTAGCTGTGGATTACAAGGTTCGGGCTAGATCACTTCTATGCCCAGGCTCACTGCCTTTACAATGTTTAGGGTCAGCTCACTGCTTTCCCAAGGGTCACTCCCTGTTTCTCTCTCTCTGGCTCACTGCCGGTGGAGAGGATCACCTTTTTCCTCTTCCTAAGCTCACTGCTCTTGGAAGGGATTAACTCACAGTTTATAGACCTGTAGGTCTCTTCATTTGTATGAATGAATGCATCTTTCTCTGTATGTAGATGCTCTGTTGAAGTTCAACTTTCACCCGTAGATGAATACCCCTTTGCCACTATCCACTGGGCAAACAACCTTTGGAAAGACCTTCGCAAAGCACCCTACAATGCGAGGCTCCCAATTTCGTGAAGCTCAAACAAGCCTTCGCGAAGCTCCTGCCTTTTCGCGAAGCTCCTGCCTTTTCGCGAAGCTCACTCGCGAAGCTCCTTCGCGAAGCACTCTCGCGATGCTCAAGCCGTCGCAAAGCAACGACCCTCGCGAAGCTAAGTAAGCCAACGCGGAGCTCGCAGGTTTCGCGGAGCTACAATAGCCGCCGCGAAGCACCTATTTCGCGAATCACACTGGCTCCGCGAACCACCTTCGCAAATCGAGAGCAAAGTATTTTCTCTGAAAATTCTCTCTACTTCGCCTGAAGGGGTCGGCCTCTATTTATAGGCGATTCCACCGACCCTCATCCTTTCCGCACGAAGTCAACGCCACGTCATCTCAAATCGCGAAGCTCCAAAGTTTCTGTCGGAATTCTGTCCAAATCGCGAAGCTCCACGGCAATCTTCTGTTCGCGGAGCTTGACATAGTCGCGATGAATCACCGTCAACTTACCTTCGCGGCTCGCGCCTTCACCGCGAAGTTCTCTCGCAAAGCCCTTCTCCGCCGCGATGTGCTTCAGCATCTGCCGTTCGCGAAGCTTGACGTAATCGCGAAGCATCACCGCCTCCATTCTTCTGGTCTTCGCGATTTCCAAACCATGCATCCTATCTTCGCGAAATTCATGCCTTTTCCATATTAACTTATGCTCTTCATGGAAATCCTCTTTTCGCGATGCTCACCAAACTTCAAATTTTGGACCCCAAAAATTTGGCAAACACTGGAAAACGGCGCCACCTTGTACTGCTCTTTTTGTACCGCCTCCAGATCGCCCTTTCCTTTGTCATCGTTCTTTGTCAACATGGAGTGTCAACAACTTCTCGGGAACTCGACAAATATCCATGAAAACCTGCTTTGTCAAAAAACACAATCAACCCAAAAATACTTCAATGTTACCTTGAGGGATTTTTGCCCAACACCCTTTATAATCCATGAACATATTATTTGGGTATCCACATTACAATATATTTTCCTTATCCAACCTCCTCTTTATGTAAAATTGCTCGATCTAGTTGAACTTAAGTGTAGGGGAAGTTGTCTTGTGTTGTTCTACCTCATTTGGTGATACATTATTGTCGAAAATAAAATGAGTAAGAGACGTGTTTGTGTGAAAAAAATCATTTATTAATTTTTTTTTTCATTTCCATAGCTTTCATGATTAGAGATGTTATGCTTTTATGGAGCCTTTAATGGAGAAAGAAAGTTGTGTCTATCTGAAGATTTCAAGAAAAATTATTTTGGAGATGATTTAAATTTTTTTTATTGAAATGATGAATGTTTTACACTTTCCTTGATATTTCATGATGATGGAGATTTTTTTATACTAGGGGAACTAGGAGGAGAACATACATGAGTGAAAATTAGAATCTTATAATTTTTCTTCAGAAAGATCCGAACCCTTCTTATTCATCATTAAAATTTTTGATGTCTAGATCCTACCAACTGGTAGCCAAGAAACCACCCAAAAAATTCCTCACAATAATCACATGTCCATGACCCATATTATCTTGAGATGTGTATAATTTTCAAGCTTATGTTGGCCATTTAATGATTTTGGATGAGGAAAAACTTGTTGAAAATTGACATTTCTAAGATGAGAGAAAATTTATGCGATATAGGTGTTTTGGGTGCATTGTAAGAGAAAATAATTGTAAATACACTGAATTATCTAAATAGAGAACTTGAAATACTTTTTTTTGTTGATATGTGATATATTTTGTTTCTTGGTGTGGAATTGCTGGATCTCATGGGCATGTGTTTGGAATTTTCTTTGATTTGGGTTTTATTCTTACTTGTCCAGAAGTCCGAGTGCTAAGTGTGGGAGAATTTATAGAGATAATATTTTCATAATTATTCATATTCATTTAAATGATTTAATCCCTTTAAATTAATACATTTGAGATTATTTTCATAATTTTATATTTTTTGGTGAATTTTGGGCTAAATTGTGAAATTTCTTAATTCTGGAAATTTTACAGTTTTCTTGATCATCTATATTTAAGGCATATATTTTACAATTTTTTTCCACAAATGAGTGATTTTTTTACTATTCCTTTATTAGTGCGATTCAACATTGACCTTTGGAACCAAAACCAATTTGAAATACATTGGCGTAAAAAATAAATTAGGTGGAGAAATAGTTCTGGCTGACAAAATGAACCCCACCTCAGTAATGGTGGAATATATAGGCTTAGAGACCTCCAAATGAGTTGATTATATATGGATATTAATGGGGAATAAAATAATCATGTTCCCATTAAATTCCATGGATAAATTATCTCATTAGGGCTACCATTACACGCATCCAATTGGAGGAAGTTGAAGAGTCTCCTCAGCCAAAAATTTATAAATAAATAATTTTCTTATAAAACCAACAAAACATGTCAAAATTATTTAAAAAATTTAGGGTTTATAAAACAATTCAATCAGAACAAATTTTAAAAAGGTATGTTTTTTATTATTAAGATTTTGGTGGGCAAAAAAGAATAAAAGATTCAATGGAAGGATTCTAGAATAGAAATTTTCTATTCTTCCTTTCCACAATTTTGATTCTTTTTTGTTTTTAATGTCTTATTCTTACCCCTTATTCATGGATACTCTTTACATAGAGGGGTGATATTCTGTGTGATTATGGAAGGTGAGGTTTTCTACTTTATAAATTTTTAGTTCTTTAACTTATTGGTATACAATCAATTATATCTTTTTCAAAGATGGTTTCAATTTCTAAAAATACGTTATATTTTCAAGTATGATTATATTTGATTTTAGATTATATTTATGATTTTTCCTTGGTTAATGACCATTTTATCCCTCCTCTAGGTTATGGTCTATATATGATGGAATAGATTGGGACTTAGTAGTGAAGTACATGCATATTGTTAGTACATGTGGGAGAGGTAGTGGATAATATTTATTGTTTAGTATAAACAATATCCAATCATGAATTTCCTAAGTCAATTGAGGGTATTGACTACAACGTTTTCACACATTGGAAGGAGAGTAGACTGATATGAGATCTTGGAAAGGTTTACTCTCACTATCACTATTTTACTAAGGGAGTGGGTGGATTCAATCTTATAATCTCACTTTAATCAGCTTAGTATATGTGGATTGGATAAATTGGAACTATTATATCATTGAAAATGGAGAACAAAAACTGGCCTGATCACCTAATTCATATCACTATTTTGAATCAGATGCTTTATAAAAAAATAAATCTTTTTCTTAATAATGTTAATTTTTTTATTTCATTAGTTTCTTTTCTAAATAATATAACTTCAAAAACAATCTCCTCTTATTTCTAAAATTCTATTTTTACATATTGATTATTGTGCGATCCTCTCCGCAGACAACCTAGGCTACCAACTACACTACCTTTTAACTTAGGAAATATTTTTTTGTTACACCCCATTATTGGAACATGTCAAAACATGGAAATATGTCCAAGGAGGCAGTGCCAACAATATTATTGAAAATATTTGACTCTTTTGAAATAAAAAAAATGTCTTTTTTCAATGATGTTTTGAAATGATTAATTCGTTAATTCATAGGAAAATTACACATAAGTGAAATAACCAATGTTTAACTCAACTTGGTCTATATATGATAGTGTTTATTTATTTCTTAAATAGATCTTGGGATCTTTAATCCAAATAATTAAGGAGGATTAATTCAAGGATATCATTTAATACCTTCAAAAGAACCTTGAACTCCCATTGTTGGTGGGATTTTACAGAGAATTGATTGAATTCCATGAGCATTTAATGAAATTATATCAAGAAATAGTTGAGGTATAAATAAATATTTCCTTGTTTACCAACAATATTTTTTGAAAAATTTTATAGGTGAAACCCATAGAAGAATAATTTCACAAGGATATTAAATTCAAATTAGAAAGGATTAGTCAAATAGTGAAAAACATAGAGAGAAAAATAGAGTGTATAACTGAATATGTACATGCACCACTGGAGAAACCGCTGGAGCGAGAATAAGAACCAGAACCATAAAAAGAGGTGGAAGTGGATTCTCAGATTACATTTCAAGTGGAATAACCCATGGAGGCCTCGATGAAATTAAAAGAAGATCCATTCATCCCAAATACATCAATGTTGGGGGATATTTATGAATAACACTTTCCCATTGAAATACATATGGAGATCAAAAAGATCGGGATAACTTCTAGAATGAGTGTGATAAACTACTTGATACCCCTATTTCTTAAAAAGTATAAAAGACAATGTCATTAAAAGAAGACACCACTAATGTGGTGGAATTTGAAGATAATATGGAGGATCCTGATTACCTTCCACTGTTTAGTGAAATTCAATAGCAAGAGGCACCTCCCATATAAGAATAAATTGAATCCAAACAAACTTCATGAGAAGATATTTTCTTAAACTCTTTTAATTATGATTTTAATGAAGATGATTTGATTTTCACCTTTCCTTGTTTTAAATTTTCAAATCCATACAACACTTGTATTTCCATTGTGGATGAGGAAGAAAAAGAAGATGCACCTGATGAGGAACATCGGGAGCTCCTTGAACATGTTGAAAACTTATTAAATGTTGTTAAAGAAAAAATCAAAGTGGATTTTCTTGAGGAAAATGAGACACATGATACTCACATTAAAAGGGAGTAATTTGATATTGATTATTCTTGTTTTAATTTTTATTAAGTATAATAACACTCTGAAGTTAACTTTGATTACTCCAATAATACAACATACCATGACAAATCACTATAGAATAAAGAAGAGGTGGTGCAAGTGGTAACCATTAATGGGGAGGACTCGTTATTTTTACAAAACCCACCATACAAGAAGAATCTCATTTTCATGGGGGGTGGATTTAGAATATTATATCCATGGAGTCCTAAAAAGGTATAATTTCATACTAGAATGAATAATTCTGGTGGTTCATGATAATGAAATTTCACCCACCATCAGATTGGTGTTAACCAAATGGAACATCCTATCAAGAGGTAGTTAAAACCTAGAGCCCACTTGGTGGAATTAAACCAAGGCCAATCCTCATATTCTATTTATATTTTTACTTTCATTTATTTTAATAAATTTCATATATTTTATTTTCTTATTTTTCATATAGTTTTTTAGTGTACATCACATAGGACCTTAACTCAATGTGTCACTATGAAAAAGTCAGGTTGTTCCTCTCCTTTACACTTTCTTACATGATATGATTAATTTTCAAATATTCTTACATGTTAATTTTTTTTAATAAATTATGGAAGCTATATCATTTATGTTTGGGGGAGGGAACCTTTGTACTTTATAATTTTCATTCACTTTTTTTCTATTTTCATTAATAAATGTGAATTTTCAAATGTTTTTCAGTTTGTTTTACATTTTTTGGGTGTTTTTGAAAATTTTGACATGAAATTATTATCATTTCCATTTTTAAACTAATTTAAATGTGTGAACCAATTAATTTTATGAAATCGAGATTAACTGAATGTTAAAAATGTATTTGTTTCTAGTTCAAATAATTGTTAATATCATGAAAAGTAGTTAGAATTTTGAATCTAATACCAAATATCACGGTCATTATCTTTGAAATAACTTTCCCATGAGGATTCTAAAAAAAATTTCTCATATTATTTTCATTCACCTCACTTCTTGAGAGAATCATACCATGATTTTTTAACCATAATTTGATTTACTCTTATTAAAACTTGAGGGATTGAGGTACTTTTGTTTCAAATGATTGAGGCATTTAGTTGGTTTTAAATCTCAATTTTCAAAAGGATCTATTTTATTATAGACTTTCTTGTAAATTTAATCCTAGTATCCCTTATAATCCATGAACATACTATAAGGTTATCCACATTACAAGCTAATTTTCCCTATCAAACCTTATTTTAAAGTGAAATTGGATGATCTAGTTGAACTTAAGTGTGGGGAAGTTGTCTTGTGTTTTCCTACCACATTTTCTAATACATTTGGTGGAAAAAATAATAATTTAGAGAATAGTTTGCTTCTAAAAACCACTTTTTGTTGAAATATTTTCCTTTTATAGATCATTTATGATAAAATATGTTGTGTCATTCTAGAGCTTCCAATGGATAAAGAATGTTTCACTTATCTAGATATTTCAAGATTATTATGTTTAAGATTATTGTTTTTTCATGAAATTATGAATATTTTACACTTTTCTTGAGTTTTCATGATGATGGATCTGATTTTATACTAAGGTAAGTGAGGAGGAAACCATACTGGAGTGAAAATTAAAATCTTGTAATTTTTCTCCCAAAAGAGACAAACCCTCCTTATTCTACCTCATAATTTTCGACATATAAATCATACCAACCAAAATCCAAGGAAAATTCCTATAAAATCATCATAAAAAAAAATTTCCTAGACTCACATAGGGTGGATATGTATTACTTTTTTAATCCTATGGTGACCCTTTCATGACTTTGGATGGGAAAAGACTTATTGAAAATTGACATTTGTGAGATGAGTGAAAATTCATGTGAGGTAGGTTTTTTGTGTTCATGGTAGGAGAAAATAAGTGAAAATATACTGAATTATTTGATTGGATAACATGAAATAATGTTTTTTATAACTCATTATTTCTTTTGTTTCTTGGTGTGGAATTGGTGGATCTTATGGGCATGTGTTTTGAATTTTCTTTGATTTAATCATGATTCTTTCTTGTCTAGGAGTCCATGTGATAAGTGAGGGGAAATTGATAGAGATAATATTTTCATAATTACTCATACTTATTTTAATTATTTAATCCCTTCTAATTAATAAATTTTAGATAATTTGTATCATTTTAGTATTTTTGGTGAATTTTGGGATTAATTGTAAAAATTGCTTAATTATGGAAACTTCATAGTTTTCTTAAGATTCTGTATTTCAGGAATATATTTTAAGCATTATTTAAAAATAGTGTGATTATTTTTTTATCCTTACTTTATTCATGGGCATCAACTCTATCTTCTAGTCCTTGATCAAATTCTAAACACAGAGTCCTAGAAAAATCAATCAAGTAGAGAAATTGTTCCGGCGGACAGAATGGTCCCACCTTAGTAATGGAGGAATATATTTGAATAGAGACCTATATGTGAGTTTATTACAGATGGATATAAAATAAGACTCAAATAATCATACTCCCATAAACATACATAGAGAAATTTTCTCATTAAGATAGTATTTTCAAGCATCCAATTGGAGGAATTTGAAGAGTCTCCTCATTCAAAAAATTTATACATTATTAATTCACTCATAAAAGCCACTAAACTATTCCAAATTATTTAAAATGTTTAGTTTAGATATTAAAATTCATCCAGAAAAACTTTTAAGAAGGTACCATATCGATTTCTAGGATTTAGTTTGGCTGAATAGATGCAAACTCTCACTGGAAAAATTCTAAAATAGAAATTGTTTGTTCATACTTCCCCCTATTTTATTTTATTTTAGTTTTGTAAGGTATTATTTTTCCCCAATACTCATGGATAACCATCACATGGAGGGGTAATGATCTAAGTGATTAGTGAAGGATATGTTTTCCATTTTTTAATTTTTTAGTTCATGAACTTAATGGTATAAAATCCACTATGTGTTTTGAAAAGTTGGTTTCAATTTCTAATAATAGTTTTTATTTCCTAGAATGATCGTATTTGGTTTTAGATTCTGTTTTTGGTTTCACATTAGTCAATGGTCATTTTCTATCTTCTCTAGATTATGGTCTATATATGATGGAATATATTAGGTCTTAGTGTATATGTACTTGGAAATTTTCATTACATGTGGGGGGGGGGGGGGGGGTTGTTGATATTCTTGATTGTTAGGGATAAACTGGACTAGATTGGGAATTTCATAAGTCAATTGAGGTTATGAAATACAAATCATTTTCATATAGGAGTGAGTACAGATTGAGCTAATATCTTGTTAATGTTTACTCACTCTCATACCATTTGACTAATGGAGTGAGTGGAATCAATCGTTGAATCTCACTTCAATAAGCATTGTAGAAGTGTATTGGATAAATTGGAACTATGGTAGCATTGAAATTGGATGGTTGAACCCAACCTGATCACCCACTTATTATCACTGTTTTCAATCACATGATTTGTAAATTTGTGTTCAATATTTTTCTTAATTTCTTTCATTTGTTTTGTTTCTTTAGTTCCTTTTCAAAATCTAACAATTCCAAAAACTACCTCCACATCTTTCTGAAATTGTATGATGATAGTTTGATTATTGTGAAATCCTCTATAGGGAAAACCTAGGTTACCCACTACAACACATTTTAACATAGTAAAAATTTGTTTTTTTACACCCTCAAATAATCATGTTTCATATAATAAGTAAGACATTAAACTATTTTCAATTGTTTTAAGCTTTATGACCTTAAACTAACATCGCATCTATTATCTATGAAATATGACCTTACAATATTTGCAACCCCTATATTCCATGTTTTTTGACATTAAACTAAAACTCATATCATCCTCAGTGCATGGTATTAGACATCAATATTATCCTGGATATAATTGGTATTCCTCATGCAATAAGTATGAGATGATCTGAAAATCGCTACCCCCTATGTAATCAGGACGCCTCATATGATATGTTTGAGATGATTAGAATCCTTACCCTACTTTAAATTGGGAGGTCTAATATGATATGATATGAACTAAAACCAACTTCCTCATCACACAATGATAAATTATAGCCTTATCCCATGTCATAAGCACAATATTTCCCTTAGGGCCCATGGGATGCCTCAGTTCCCTCATTAGAGAGGATTTATCCCACGTCCAGTAATGGCATCCTACAACACCGTGTTTTATAACTACATGTGTCTTGATTCACATTACCATGTAATACACAACAATTCTTAAACCTCACATCTCTACACTGAACTATAATTTTTAACCATTTTTCCCTCAATCCCTTTATCATGCAAGTTTTATAACCTTATGCTGCATGCAGCTAGTCTCAAGGTGAGCATGTGGTACACGAGAATCCTTTGATGCTATAACATCAGGTTTTACCTCCTCCATTCCACACAAATACCCTTGAGACAAGCATCTTACCATTCCATGAATCATAAATTTTAATTATTTTCCACATCCTTCTCTAGACTATGTATCATGACCTTAAACCATGGGTTGTTTGTTCCAAGGTATTTGTTTGGTATGTGGGCCTACATGTTCTTCTTTCATGTAGAGTTCTACCTCATTAATTCCATGTAAATTGAATCAAAATAAAAATTTACCCTAGTCTAAAATTTTTAATATCAAACTATTTACCAATAGTCCAAAAATCATAACTATTAACTATTTACGATGGTCAAGGCTGCACGATCATGAACTGTGTGAAACTTTATTAAAGATCACATAGTGTGGTGGAGGGCCTCTTTAGCTCATTTCATCGGTAATTCACTATATTTCACCACACAAAAATCCTCAAAGCCCCCCATCTCTTGTTTAAACAAAATGAATTTAAACTAGAAACCCTTGGTCTATGGATTAAGACCCTAAAATATGTGAATTCACCCCTCATATGGTTTCCATCATCCCTGGTGTTTTAACAAACCTATGACTCCACATATTTCCATAATTACATGTGGCTAGATTCTCATTCTTATGGAATATGTAGTGATACTTAGACATTCTATCTCTAGGATCAGTAATGGATTCACTACAATACCATATGTTACCTACAGTTTTTTCACCCTAAAATTCTATTTTGGGTTTTCTTTTTAGGTATAAGATCTATTCATTTTTCATGACCCATTAGCGAGATGAGATACCTTAATAACCTAATAAGAGGAAGAAAATAATAGCTATCTTGATGTGGAATCCCCTCCAACATCCTCATTAGACAACCTTAAACATTATCCTTGACTACTTAAAATTGGTATGCCTCCTAATGTGAGATTAATTACCTAGAATAAAATTATTATTCCCTACATAAAAAATATGGGATGAACAAACACGAACATCCTAAGTGAATTATGTCAAACTATAGTCTTCCCCCATATGATATCATGATGTCTCATATCTCAATATGAGATAATTCAACATCCTCATTCTAAAGGGTATCCTTGTTTGGAATCAGATTCCTACTACACCATCTTTCAGAACTACAGGCATCCTGATTCTCATCTGCATGGGACATATAGTGATGCTTGGATATTTCATCCAGGGCTCAACCCCATTTGTCGACTCATTATGGGGTCCCTTATCTCATAGTAGGATGAGGTTGATCTTGGGTATAGTTTGGTGAGTTTCATGTTGTAAAGGGGACCATTGTCCTTCCATCCGCATTGGTCCATCATTATTTTGTGTTGTGCAAGCCATTTTTTGGATACTCATGCCTCCCTTTTTTTGAATATATGTGACATTAAACAAGAAACTACCCCTACAGTCCCACCCGTGCGACTTTAAACTAGTATAAGATCTATTCCTTGGTGTATGACATTAAACTACCAATCCCAATGTCCTCAGCACGTGATTTTAAATGTCAGTGATACCCAATGAAAAGAACATGGGATGCCTCATATGATAAGTAAGGGATGGTGATCAAAAGAATTACCGCATGTGAAATCTAGATTCCTCACACGATAAATATGATATGTTAAGAAATAACCTTTCTAAAACAAGGATGCCTCAAAATATGATACTGCTTTGTATCCTCATTTGAGAGGACATAACCCCACCAGAACTATTCTTCTACCACAGCAATTCACAAAACTATGTGTGTCTTGATTCCCATTCTCATGGGATACGTAGTTATGCATGGATATTTTGTATCAGCCCCAAACCTACCATCAAATCATTTTGAGGTCTCCCCTCTCTATTCCAGGTTTGATTCTCTCCTTCCAGCATGTTCATATGGAATATTCTTGAGCATGGAATAATAACTCCCAAGGAACTTAATATCCCCCCTAGAACATTCCCCAATTCCACATATACACTTTATGCATTCTTTGATTCGGATAATAATCATTATTCTAATCTAAACAATCTCCCTAAAAATGTTTTACCTTGCCACACTGGATCACCTACTGTCTTGGGCTAACACCTCAAAGGATCTTTGGCAACAAACATCAGAACCAATGTTACGAACTCAGTCATTGGTCAATCCTGCGTTTGTTTTCTCTATCATAAAACGATATAGGTATAAAACCTTTTTTTCTAAAATTTTTCAATATTTGTTTCCCTTAAATTGGTTATTAACTTTTCACTATATAGGTCTTGAAATTTACAATCATACTCATGGGATTTTTCAGTCTCTTTCTCCCCTTGTTGTGTTCTCAATTGTAAGAAATGAGAACTGTATACCACTATTTGTTTCTCACACTGATCATAGATCTTTTGGGCTTATAGGTTTAGAGGAAGTTCTCCCCAGGAAAGGTAGAAACATGCGGGACTCCATTGTTTGAACTCTATAACCATAAAAAAGGATCCTGATTCCAACCATCATGACTCTAAACTGCATGAATGTCATCCTAGTAATGTGTTGTGCCTAATTGGGCCTTCTTGGACCTCAATTCACATTGGTTTTGGTATTCCACCACACTAAACATGTTGGTTTTAGATTCTTATCCCATGTTCCAAGACTCACAACCTTACACTACGTTCAAGTAGTTTCAGGAATGTTTTGTATGGTGTTAGGTGGCCTCTTAAGCCCCTCCATTCATGTAGTGTAACCTTTCATTAATAACATGAATATTCCTTCGAGACTCACAACCCAAGTCCAAGTATCATGACCTTAAACTATTTTCAACCTGGACCTTATGTTTTTCATGGTAGGGGAATCCCTTGGACCTCCATTAACATCAGGTTACTACTCTTTCATGTCATGTCAAGAACTTTAGGGTGCACATGGTCTTAACACTATAACCTTAAACTATAATCCCATGGTCCAAACTCTATGAACATAAACTAAGATCCCATGGTCCAAACTCTATGACCTTAAAATAAGAACCCACAGCTAAGAAGCATGACTTTAAACTATCTATGAGTCCCTCCTAGGAATGCGTTGTGCATTGTCAAGACTTATTGACCATTAATTTTGGTCGGCTTGTCACTCTTCTATGATACACATATATTTTTGGGATGATGAATCTACAGTCCAAGACCTATGACCATTAAACTAATAATCATGTTCCAAGCATCAAAAACATAAAATGTTTTCAAGATGAATATAGGATATTCTGTGTGGTGAGGCCTCCTAGGAATCTCCATCCACACCAGTTTACCTCTCCCATATGCCACATGTATACCATTTGAGACACACAACCCTTTGGTCTAAGAATCATGACCTTAATCTATGTGTGAGTCACCTCATATTCTTTGTCTTAGTTAGGGTCATCTATTATCCATTTAACATATATGCCCTTTTATGATGTACCCCTATTATTCTGCCCTATTACCACCTTACACTGTGTTTGGGTGTCTATAATCCTCATTACATGGTGTAAAATAGAAGATCATATCAGTCCCTTTCCTGAGAATACATTTCATTTAGTTCTAGTAACCTACCACATCGTTCATGTTCTTCATCGCTCAGCATCTGAGATAATGCTCTCTCTAAAAGATGAGTTTTACTTCTATCAAACCAATACTTATACCAAATGTGATCAAATAAATGGGGGAACAATTCTAGGAGGACTGAAATCCATTAAAACGTCTCATAACTTCTTCTCCATGATTTTTGTCTCCCTTTATTTGGATCGTCCTCCTCCTATATGTCTAAATAGTTCCCCTTGATAGAAAGGTCTCATGAAAAACTAGCCCACCTACCATCCTAGGAACATGGCCCGAAAGACTTTGGATGACATTTTCAGATAGGTCCTATGTTTCAAACATGGTCAGTAGTCAACACTCATTTTTCTTTCCCCGTCCTCAGCAGAACTATATTGTATTCTATGTTGTGGACATGATCATTAGTTATCCTCCATCATCATGCGACCCCCACTGTGTTCCAAATGACGGGCATCACAATTCACACTTTACACTCCCCATTATTTGAGTATAATATAACACCCTTGTAATTATACCAATAGTGTAGTAGTATATGTTGGGGAAAAAAGTTGGTTGTTAAGATATCCCCATTATCCATCCATAGAACCGATCAACCAAGACACTCCTAATGGTCATTCAATAATTTCAGACATCGAGTGTTCAGTAGTTACATGAAACTCTCATATAAATGAGCAATCATATGATCGTATCTTGCTTATCACACTGAGCAAGACTTACTTGGTCAAATGGATTGATCGTTGTTTATATCATTATTATGATTGGACTATCCTAGTAGAATGAAAAAAATGAAAACATTTCCAGGTATATAAAAATTTTAAAATAGATGAAATTAAGGATGTGATGTTCACTCATATAGTAGAGCCTCACTATCATCCTATTAAAAAAACTCCCCTACTAATCTTCCTAAGAGATCGAGTGTTCAAGATTAGCCAACCTCTGATGTGTAGCCACTAGAGCCTACTGCTGGTCTTCCAAGTGGTCCACTTACTCCTTGGCATTAGGAAAAACTTTTTCATCCCAGATCCACATCTAGTTCTATTCAGTTCTGGAATCAGCCACTATGGATATCACATCTGCCACCTTATCCTCTATTGTCACCAACTGGGACTTCATAGGACCAATGATCTCAACCTATGAAGTGTTTATAGATTCATTCTACTATACCCTCTCTTATAATCATGTGATCTCCCCTTTATATACAAAAAGTGCCTTGGATCCATAGGTCGTGTGCTTCCTCCAGGTGATATCAATCGTCTGCCACTCAGAATGTGCCATCTTGACAAGGAAGTCTCAAGTTAGTGTTTTTAGGTTTATGGAATCCACCCCATTATTCCCCATGATAAATATCTAATTTTAGAGATATTCCAACCTATTTTGTAGTAAATCCATTGGAGTGTGAGTTTTGATGTTTTTGACATTCCTCCACACCTTTGGATGAATGAACTGGTTCTCCTTAGTGGTATTTGAGCCATATTTGTAGAAATCCTTCGTTGATGTGGGTTCATATTGAGGAAGCGATGCCAACACATCAATTGAAGGATTATTCACTAGCACGTCCTTAGGTGGTCTAAAATCCATTTATTAAGGGAATGGATCCTCACCACCCCCTCAACCACATCAGATGTCCCAACTACTTCATGTTTCACCCCCAAAGAAAGCTCAACCATTATATACAACTTGATCACCTCTGTTTATAGCATGATCTCAATCACCTTCCATGAGACTTCTGTCCTAGTAGTGTCTACTGACGGAACCTCAAATATGGGAATGGTCACTACATATTCTTCAATTGTTTTAGTTTCTAGTAGAATTTTGTTCTTCTCTATTGAGTCTTTAGCTCTATAAGAGACTTCATCACTAGTATCCACCTATAGAGATACTACAGAGGTAGTCTCAACTTCCACAACCCCCTTTACCATCCTCGTTAGGGGTGTGATGTAGGCACTAGAACTACCTTGCGAAGTGGTCTGGGTGTAGGGCTCATAGATGACCTGATAGTCAACCCCCACCATCCGTACCCTACCATGGAAGGATAAAAGGTATGATGACTACATAATAGTCCCTGTACCTTCAACCATCACCATCCCAATGGGAAGGGGGATGATTTGGATTATAAAGCAATCCATTGACCCAATCCTTACTAGTGTACTCACTAAACCCAACCTAAGGAAAAAAATTTGTCAATGTATAGAATCAATGGTTGGAAATTTATTCTAGGAGGATAAATAGGGTTTGGATACTCATATTACCCATTTTTGAAAGTTCCCATACTTAAAAAAGTGGAAGGTGCCACACACACAGAGTGGTGTCTTCCCTTAGCTAATGTGACATAGCACTTTGTACATATTTTAAAATACTTGGATATCCAGGTTTATGTGTTTCACATCAATAACATATCCATCATGATAAGGGTTCTCAACAACAACCCCATTCATGCATGTACTTATTGGAGCATAAATCTATAGATCAGTTTAGCAATGAACCCTACCAGTCTGACCACATGTGCCTCAGTATTCACGTTATATCCCCAAATCTTCCACTGTATTTCCTCCATGATTCTCTAGTATGATCGCCCCTTTCCATTCTATAACATAACAAGGCACATACAGAGCCTCCTTGGTATCCTATATACCAACTCACCAGGATGTAGATGATCCATTCATGAAATGGATGTCCTTCATCCCTAACTTGTGTTCACTCTCCCCTTATTGGAGGCATAGTAGAGCCCTCACTAGGGCCATAATTTTGGATTGGTCCTCCCAAATTTTCTCTATAAAGAGTAATTCACCATAAATTTCTCCTTACATTTAGATATCCTCAATCTATTAAAGATTCCACAAGATGATACCAACTTCCCCATGGTGCATAGGAAAGGTGTTAGTCCCTAGTGAACACCTACTCAGCAGCTCTGGAACGACCTCTAGATTATGGTAGATGTGGAATTATGAGGCCCACGATTCCTCATACATCCCTACCTTCTTTGTCTCTACCTTGAACTCATGGCATGACTGGCATGAACAATACTCCCAAACCCACTTTTCTATGATGTTTCCACCCTAGCGCAAATCACAACTGTCTATCCACCCCCAAAGTAGGCCCCTAAACCAAGTAGTATGATTGTATCATACAGAGGAGGAGATACCTCCAATTCTTTCACATCCCTATTAACATTGATAATGTGGTTCCACAGAGTGTGTTCGGTGAGGGAAAAATGTTGCTTAAGATGTGTCCCTCAAAAGTACTATGTAACTAGTACTATTCAGGAATTCTTCTGAACAAGTAAGCTGGTTCATCTCATCCCACATTAGGGATGAATACATTTTCCCTCATTCCATATCCATAATGTGACATCCTATTTCAGAGATAGTATTCCTACTGAGATTCCATCTGGGGTGATGTAAGCATGTCACGGTCTGACACACTCCAAAAAATCTCTTTGATCGCGAGGTTATCAACCATCTCCATTCGTCTATTTTCCAAAGCATCATGACCCCCTATCTCAATTTTTTCAATTATTTATAAGTTTTTTCATGCTGGTTTCTGAAGATCGGTTCACAAAATTCTTCTCATCAAGGTTGGATTCACGAAGGTCGAGCCATGGACGTATGTTCGTGGAGGTTTTAAGGTTTTCCAGTTGTGAGGATAGAAATCCCAAAACACTAGGCAATTTCATGAGATTCATGAAAATAGAACGATATTCCTATCATTAAAAAATGTCTTGTAGTCCCCTATGGGACCGCTGCAACTATATATTGGTGTACAACTTTGCTGAGGTCCATGATGGATCTTTCTGAAGAGAGAGCCAATTGCACCTTTTTGGTAGTTTTCTATCAAAATCTGAACCTCATTCCCCACATCAAATCCAATTTAACGGGGAAATTTTTTACTCTAAAATATGTTTTATGGGAGAGGATGAGGAATATGTAATCAATTTTATGTGAATTAAGGCCAAAATATCCCAATTTCCATTTTCAGCAGTCACCACCTTCATAAATGGAAGAAGATCATGAATGTCCCATCCATGTGTATTCTTGATAATATAATACATACAATATAAATATTGAGTTCATCACTCATTTTATGACCATGCGGAAGGTTTATTGTAACCTCAACATATCAATATTTACTTTCACAAAGACCCATCCCCTCATGAAGCTCATAAAGAATCTCATAAGGCTCCAAAAATTGTGGAACCCACACCCCCTTCCACATGGACTATAAATATCCCCGTATATTTGAAATTAAATGGTAAGTGACCATTCATCTTCTTCCAAACACTTTTATTTCATGATACTCCTAAGCTTCATGAGCGACAGAGAGGATAGATTTCCCATGGTGGTCACCATTCGTGATACAACCTCCCATGGGTTCATGAGAACCTCATCCCATAATAGAGATGCCTTTCATGAATGTACGTGTACTTTTTGGAAGAATAAATCCCTTTGTGTCACCTGGGGAATTTTAAAGAATTCATCCTTCATGAAGCCAACCCCTTGGGAACGAAGACATTACCCCGAGGTAGGTTGTCCCGAAGCGTACCCCATTGCCAGACCCTTATCCTCCACGAGGCTCATGATCTTTGTGAGACCCTCTTACATGAATCAACAACATTCTCAAAGAACTTCACATAGGCCTCTATATAGTTCCTCCTTTTAGACGATCCTCCTTCACGATGGTCGAGTTCCCCGGGCCCTCATACTAATCTAGGACTGATTCAAGTGCACCAAAAATGCATGTGTGACTGGTACCACCCACCCTATTGTCTTCCCACATTGCTCTAAGTGTGACATTAGAATCCTTCCTACTTATTTATTATAATAATATGCACCATAATTCATGTTTCTTCTATTCATAGCCACCCTAACATTGGGCCTCCAGATGTCCACTCCTCCAAAATGGTGCCAGTGCTTTTTTCCACCCAAAGGCATATGAGTGGTTGTAACATAATCCATATAGGTGGCCTATTCAAGGAAAATTGTGCACTTGTCTTAGATGAGGGTCCTTATGTTGGATCTTACTCTCACATTGACATGGTCACCCTTGGGAGGAAAGCCTTGTACACATCTAATATGCATGAAGTAAAACTGTATAGCTCTATATCCTAGTCATACAATGTTAAACTCCATGACAACGTCCTTAGAACATAATATTAAATTTTATCCATAAACTATGTGATGAACACATGATTCCCCACATATGGATGTCATGGGATGAATCCACACCCCCTACCAAGTCAAAAAAACATAGGATTCCCCATGTATGAATCACATGGGATGAACCCACATCTCTTATCCTATGTGATAAAAAAAGATGCCCCTTGTATGATCATCATGGGATATAACCTTCTTCCCAACAATGGGATGATCCTCCTCCAAGTGGCATATCCCACATGTAAGCCCCATTCACATCATTGATGTTACTAGAAGCACCCCGTATAAGTATCTTTCATGTGTAGGGCTCACACCATCCCTCGTCGATGCTCTTTTCACGACACGAACATCCTTGTTGCGTGACATTAAACTGTATAGATCAGTCCCATCACACGACCATAAACAGTGTCACTGAAATACCTGTGTTTTTATCACTATATCATGAACTGGGTACATAAGACACCTCTCTAAGGTTCAATCTTGACTTCATCTGAGTTTGAAATCTTCTGTCATAGGGAGGCACTAAATCATATGATCTGCCTTCGTGAAGCATCCTAGTCACCCGACTTCATTTGAGTGTGACATATTCCATACTAGGGATGAAAAAAATCAATTCATCCACCTCCATGAAGTGTTCTAATCACCCAAAATCATTCAATTATGACATCTTCCCTCCTAGGGATGCACTCAATCACCTAATGCACCTCCACGAGGCATCCAGATCACTTGATGTCATCTAATTGTGACATATTCTCTTCTAGGGACACATTCAATCACATGATTCACCTATATGAAGTGTATTTATTGCCTTTATTTTCCTCAAAAGACATTAAACATACACCCATATTGTCCCCACAAGACGTTAAACCTGAACTTATACTATACACACAAGACTAAACTTTCACCCATCCTATCCCCATAAGTCATTAAACCTGCATTGTTTCTTTACTTGAAAGATGTTAAAAACATGCCTATCACATCCCTTAAAAAAATTTAAACCTATGACTATATTTTCTCCTCATGAATATAAAATTGCACTCATCTTATCCCTGAAAGGTGTTAAACTTGTGCCCATCCAATCCATACAAAATGTTAAACCTGCACCCAAACTATCCCCATATGACATAAACCCTATACTAATATCCATAAGATGTTGAACTTCTTCCCTAATTCAGAATCCCTACCCAATGCATTAAACATGTGATGATTGAGAAAAACATCCTTAGAGGCCTTATTCCACTAACGTCATGTACCTTGTGGCCCACATGTGATGCGTTGGGTTTTGTGCCTAAGATTCTTAAAATGAGAAGCATCTTTAAAAGGGAAGAATTTATAGTTTTCCAATATACCCAATGTCCAAACATGCCTAGAAATTCTCATTCTCACAACTCACCCAAACCGAATGTTTCTATCCCATTGAGAAATAAGTTGCATAATTAATCAGTTTCCACCTAGAGATTGCACTAGGAAAGAGTACCATGAACATGAATTAATCTATCAGGGAGACCTGATCTTGGAAAAGATCTCCAAGGAGAAATACTTTTAAGGGGGAACCAACATCACATCATCTCATTTTGATCAAGAAGAATACATTGTTGATGAAAGTGATGAATGTTTCCCACCTTTATTAAGTGGTAATGTGGGGATATAGTAGTAGTACTCATGACGCACTAGCGCCCCAGTGAAAGCATCAAAAACATCTTTGACAATATTACTTTATCATAATCTTTAATATATGCTAATCATTTGACCACTGTTCAATGACTATATTATCAATGTTTATGATCCTTAATGGTATTTTAATCAAATAGGATATAATTTATAATGGTCTAATATAACCACATTAGTGCGTGTGTTTTATATATTTACATTTCATAAATAAGGTATTTTTTAATTTTAAAACGGAATTTTAGTTATTAAATTTTTGGTCGTTAAAGGTTAGGTAGAGGTAAATCCATCCCCAATCCTTGTGAAATTAGACATATGTAAGCCAAAAACTCATAATGTTATTTTCTTTGTTGATCCTAATACTAATTATGGCCTTCCTTCTCTCTCTTATTGATTTATGAAATCTCATCCTGAGCTCACAAACACTTCCAATGCTCTGAAGCTAAAGTCAACTTTGCATGAGATCCCTTTGATCTGGAAGAAAATATCTTTGTAGTATCATAATAACTATAATGTATTTATCATGAAGCAATATCAAATACCAGTACTTTCTCAATGCTTGGTATGGTCGCTCATATCCAAGTTGCATCATCGAAACCTAACTTACATGAGGCATCTCCCTCATTCTCGGTCTAAATCTCTCACATGTGAGTAGTCACAACATCATATGCCTCCTTCAAATGTAATTATAAATGAAAATAGTAAAAAAAATCAATTTAAGTTAATTTAAAAATTAAAATTTTACAAACCATAATTTGATGCCCGTTGTACTTGTCTGGGGTTGTAAGGGTGGGGTGGGGTTTGGGCTGTGGTCATAGAGTCAAGTCCTCAATCCAACAGATTTAACAGATTTTCCCTTTTTCTTTTGTGCCTCTTTCGTAGTTTTACCCAATTGTTTTTAAAAAATGAACCATAATTGGATACTACATTCCACTAGCTACCTATTCTATAGTAGGATCAGTGTACATATTCTTATAAACATAAAATTATATAATATTAGGATAAAAAACCCCACATAAATAAAACATAAAAATCTTAATTTAAAATTATATTTAAATTAATAAACAATATTACTTACCATAAATTTTCAATAAATACCAAAATTATGACTCCCAGCTTTGTGTGCAACTTCCGTCCTCTACAACTATCTTTCAAAGTTTTTGTAAAACTTTATAAAAACACCCATGAAAAAAATCCCATTCCTCTCAGATATATGTTCTCATTCTATCATTGATAAGAGACCGTAAACTATATAAATAATTAATAGTGTAATTTGGTTAATTAGATAAATTTAAAATAAATATTTATTAACATACTATACAATGACAAAACATTTGATATTAATCATCAATAGGAACCCAATTTCATGATGTTTATGGTGCATAAAAATAATGTTGTAGAATCACATGACCCTACACAACATATATATGTAAAAAAAATTCAAATAATAATAGATAAAAAAACTAATATACAAAAAATTAATAGAAAAAATGAATAAATAACAAATTTGAAGATATATCTACACGAATAGATCAAAATATAGAGATGGTCACTGCTCCGGAATATTGTTTAGAATCATCAATCTAGCAATGTTATAACCCCTATTAGTCAATGGTGGAATTACAACATCATATAATTAAAATGGTCATTCATCTAATTGATCATCGAAAAGCACATAAAAATTGATAGAATGAAACAACTAATCATAATCGTATCCATCCATATAAAACATAAAAGTAAAGTTACCAATGAATAATTGTTAAAATAGATATCAAATAAAAAAATATTTATGAAAAAAATATAATATATATTGATTATGACTATAACCTGAATATAATACATTATTTTTCATCTTTATATTATTATTCATCAATGTTAATTTCTTAATCTTACTCCTCAATATCATTAATTTCCATATGAGATTAAATTTCATTATCCCTAATTAATTCAATTTATATTATTATTTTAGTAGACACATCCTGGATTGAATAGTTCAACAACCCACTAAGACCAATGAGAAAAAATATTTCCACTATGAAATAATTTTCAAGATTTATTATCCTGATAATATGACTATTTCTGAAATAGAGTAAAAAATTATACACATATCCATCAGGTAACTTCAAATCGATAATTCACTAATAGAATAAAAAATGAGATTTTTTATAAATTGTATATGTTTTTTTGGATTCATTAAAGTATGTAATCTGTCATTTTCAACGAACTCAAGTTTGGGATGCCTGAAAAATAGAGGAAAATTTAACCATACTTTTACAGTATCTTTGGTTTTGTCACGTGTGTCCAAAATATTATAATTTTTTTTATCCAAATAGATCTTCTCAATATGTATTGCATCTACATGTGAAAACCACAGAAATCAGACCAATATGAAAAGTCCAAAAAAATAATCTGCCTTCTCCCATCGGTATCTCTACCAAATCGACCTATTTTTATTGATTTATTATTTATACAAAAGTAATACGAGGTAATGAAAAGATTATATATTTTTCTAGAATCCCATATAACACTATTGGAGGTCTAGCTCTTTTAAGTATATCTATTTATAAAAAAGTTACAATTAATTAAAAAAGGATGATCATTAAGAAGAAATATTTAATTACAGTAAAAAATGATTTCCTTACATTAACAGACATAATAGATTTTTTTTCACCCATAAAGTACATAGATGATTTTATTCCATGGTTACTCCATAAAAATTACATACTATATAATGTAAATCCACTTATTTCCCACAATAATACAACATTTAGTGTAATATTTTATCAATAACTATATAATATATAATTACACCATGACTCTATAATAAAACAAACTCATTAGTCAATAGATTCAAATAAACATTGATATTATTATTTGGATTCCTTGGAATTATTAACTACAAAGAGATATATGGCCCCCTCATTAACATATTAGGAGGAAAGTTGTACAAAGTTATAAAAATTGGCTAAAAATAATATTAATTCCTGTAAGCACAGAATGAAAAAAAATTATTTGTATAAAGACCTAACCACACGTTAAGAGGTTACGAACAAAAATCTGGATAAACCAGATCATATCATTTTAATGAATCACC
This sequence comes from Viscum album, assembly GCA_963277665.1. Taxonomy (NCBI): domain Eukaryota; kingdom Viridiplantae; phylum Streptophyta; class Magnoliopsida; order Santalales; family Viscaceae; genus Viscum; species Viscum album. The sequence continues at coordinate 612,428,985 of OY728164.1, forward strand.
ATCACATGGAAGATTAATGATTTCACAGACAAAAATATTGTATATAAGCTTATTTATCAATGTAGATGTGTTGTGATATGTAAATTGACATCATAATCTAGGTGATATAATAAATACCTCAATTATTTAATATGATCAAATATAGACTTTCCTTGGTGTACCTATTTGAAACTTAATTGACTATATGTTGGATAATTAACTAATGACTAATATTCACCATAATATAATATATGTAGTCATTTGAACATGCATGGATCTTCTTATAAATAAGACTGAAATTATAGACCACATTATTGCTTTAATATAAATTTACCTGCAGTATATTTCCCTTGGGAAACAATTATTTTACCAAAGAAGATATTTTCTAAACAACTATATGACATTATAAAATCTGATTTAATATCCATTAAATTTGTAACATCTTGCATTCGGGATATAAGGCCTCCTTATCAAATTTCAATAAATTGTAAAATTGATATGTCTCTAAATTGTGATTAAAATTATCATTATGAGTATTTTTCTTATAATTATGATCTAGAGACCTCATAAACTAATTTTTGAAACTAGAATGGATCTAGAACCACAAAATTATTATCTTTTGTTAAATTATATTAAAAATGTTGATACCAAAAGGAAAAATATTTCTAAAAACCAAAATGAAATAGATGAACTCCAATGTTATCAAAATTACGAAATCTCTAATGATTTCATTTCTTATATGGGAAATTAATTATACATTTTGAATCAAATTTTTAATTTGATGATGCAAATGATATAAATGTTTCAATTCCCAGAATGTAGATTGAATTTGTTCCAAAGCTGTTTGGATTTCTATAGTTATTTATTCATTCATGATCTCAAAATAAAAACTGATATATATTTCCAGGGTCTATAGTTTAATAATAAAAAACAACAATTGTTTTATTATATAAAATGTCAAAAAATTATAAAGCATTATATTCCCACTACATAAATAAATAATTAATTTTTATAATTATTAATTATTTGTATTTTAATAGTATATCTAAATTTAAAAATACTATATAATCTAGTTTATTAGAAATTATTTAATAAATTTTTTATTTTTTATATTAACTGTTATTTTTATTAAAATATTAACATTTATAACTCATTTTTTATTAATTTTTCCATCATTAATAAATATTTCACTGGAGAACTATTAGAAATCTACTACATCACAATAAGTAATTGTGATGGTTTTATAAATTCATCATATATAATATCAATTTCAATAGACTATGTTGTGACTTGAGTTTTTTCTGAGGGATATGTGGCTCGACATTGAGTTTTAGAGTCGCGAGACATCTCCAGGGATAAAATGGTAAATTTACCCAAACATACGATAAGAGAAAAATTTTGTAATGGTTATAATGATTCCAGGGTGTCGTGTTTAGCCTTAGGGTGGTCCAATATGAAAATGCGGGTGCTAGGTGGTTTCAATGATAATCTATTAAGAATAATATATTATTTTTAGCACGAGCACAAATATTTCATGGATTACACTTTCCCTTCCAAACAAGGAATTAGAAAAAAAACATGAGATCATGGTTGTTTATGAAATAATGGTGTCACCATATGATAGGAAATAAAATTCATTCTCGTTAGGATCCCTAGGGGTAGGATATCGTGGGTGGAATAAATAAGTGATTAAATTAATTGAATAAAATATTTTATAATATTTTATAGTTTTATAATAATATCATTTATCCATGTAAATAGATAATGAATATTTATTAATTTATTATAAAATTACTTTCAAGTAATAGTTTTATATACCAATTTTGAATAATTTAAATTTTATATTATTTTTAAAAATTTATTAATAATATTAATATTTATTAATTAAATTGTCTTAATAACAATCAATAATTATATTTTTAGTTTTTAAATCACATATTAGTATTACACTATTATATTTTTCTTCTTTTGTTTGTTTAAAATACATTTATCAATTTATTAATAATTTATAATAAGACATAACTATTCCTTTTTTAATATTAAATAATTTATATTTTTATTATTTTCTCATAATTATATCAAACCTTTACTATTTTAAACAAATTTTATTAATATATACTAATTAATAATAATTAATAACTGTCCATTTTTATTTATAATTTATTTATACTAAATCAATTATAATTTTATGAGTTTTTCTTAACTATAACCAACATTTATTATTTTATATTAATCATTTTATAACTAAATCATCTTTTTGTAAATTTTTGTAAATTATTTTTATTAATTATATAATAATAATTTATTTTTCTACAAATTATTATAAATTATTATAATACTAATATTAAATAACCAAGATATTAATTTAATAAATTAAATTAATATTAATTGAGGAAAAAATTAATAACATGATATGAATATGTAAATAAATTATAATAGATTCAATAAACTACCAAATCATATAATATAAATAATAAATTAATAGAACAAACAACTTCATTAAAAGGATTAAAAATTACCTTCAAACTAACATTTTTTCATAATTTAAATTTTCAACCACTAAATGATGTATAAATAAAAATAAATTGATTTCAATATAGATACCTTCAAAGGTGAGTTTGAATTACAAATAATATATTTCAATCCTGATACCTTTAAAAGAGTTTCTAAATTAATAATAATACATTACAAAGAATAATTCTTTAAAACCGAGTTTGAATTACAAGCATTTAAAGAAGAAATGAGAAAGAGAATTTGGGATGAGGAGGAGGAGGAGAAGTTACATTTATGTATTCATAAATTAAATTACATATGACATACTTTTTACAATTTAAATTTCATTAAAAAAGTTCTATTTGTGATGGATTCCATCGCAAATACTTCCCACATGAAAAACATTTCCCTCTCATACCAAAAGTATTCGTGATAGATATTAAAATCCATTAAAAAATCAACCTACTATATTTTTTTACCTGATGTCGATAACCTAATTGTGATAGACTAATAGGTGTTTCATAAGAAAATATTACCCAAAATCTCATTATGGTGAGATGAGTATTTTTTCTCTAATAATTAATCAAGATGAAAAACATATTTTGTTGTAAATATTCATTAGAAGAAAATTATGTGTGGTAAACATGCGAAATTTATCACAAATAATTATTAACCACCACCATATGCATATTCCAAAAAAACAAATATTATGATGGAGTCCAAATATATTGTAGGAAATATTATATTAGACAAATTAAATTATGCATCGTAAAAACATCATTAATGAAATCATTTTCACTGAACATGTTACCCATCACAAAAAACCCAAATTTTTACAGTGATAGTTTGTTCACCCTTATTGATGGGATTATGTTGATCGACCATTCACCTATTTTTATGATAATAATGGTGATAACTCATTAAACAATACTCAATATTGATGGGGATATTTAATTAACCTATTACATTGCTGCTACATATTGATAACCTGTGAATTCTTCTTTTTGAGATACACTATAGGAATACCATCCCATTTTTGTACTAGACTGGACATGTACTCTCATTCATATGGGTGTTTTTTAGTAATCTATGATACTACAATTGATATGTTTATTGTTATTTTGACATCATATCATATTTTCCATGCAACCATATATTTTAGAGTTATTCAAGGGAATAGTTACAGGTGGCACGGTAAGTATATTTCCGACACTCTTCCCATCCACCTTAATGGATGTACCAAATTCATGGTCTAAGATATATGTATTGGAATAAGACCTCCTATTGATATAAGAGTTATGATTCATGGCGAGACTAAGAGATGATACTAGAGGGGACTTGGGTCTAGATTTTTTTTATGTCGCCATCATTTTGAATATTTTGGATCTTTTTTTATATGATCATCCCTTTGGATGATATTTCTCCTCATGCATGTCTTCCATGAAATTACAGTGTATCATATTTTCATATAGCATGAGATTGTTATTTATATATGGTTCAAATACCTATATAATGTATATATTATGTTGTTCATTTTGGACGATGATTTATCTTTAATGTAAGTGATATTTATTTTTATATGTATAAGGTTATAGTATCCCTATAGTATTCATATTCTATCACAACTAATTACAAGCCTTTGTTGTATATTGAGGCTTGTTTCAGTTCTTGTGGCCCTCCGGTTTAGATTTGTTTACAAAAATAGATTCAGATATGCTAAAAAAATAAATCATGTTGGTGGTTGAAAATGAATAACTGGAATTTGAAATAGAGGTTGATAACAATATAGAAAATCAATATTTAGATAATTGGATATATATATATTTAATGTCCCTATATTACACTATTAAACCCTTGTGATTTTTTTTGATTCTAATGTATAAATGTTCAAATTATAATATTATTTATAGCATATAACTTGTTTAATGTATTAATGTCAACAATACCACGTTATATATCATAATTAATCATTAACTATGTTATTATAATCTTTTTACATATACTATTTTTTTTAAAATTTTTCAAGCTTATAATTATTTTAATTATTGTTTTCTATTTTACTCATTTAGTTTGTTCCAGGTGATTTGTAAAATTAGAACACAGAGAATAAAAAAAATGAGACCCTAGATGATTTGTATCTTAGAGAAAATATTTACTACTAGCACATTTGGTGGATCTACGTGATTCAATTATATTGGAGATTATTAGCAAGCCATCAACTTCCCAAAGTGATGTTGCTTGTCCACCATCAGATTCATCTTTAATGGATGATTAGTTGGTCACTCCACTTTCTAGGGATACTAGAGGGTTACAATCATTGGTTATATCATTGAAAAAAAACTATATATTTTCATTATTTATTTCATACATTTTTTAAAGACCAAAATTACGTTCATATTCTTAATAAAATTTCAATCATTTTTTGATGTTTTCAATGTTAAAAGCTATGATTTTCAATGTTTTAGTAATTTATGGGTGATTTTGGAATGAGTAATTATTGTGTTGTTAAATGCTTAAAATAATTCTCATTTTTAATTTTTATTATTATCTATAAATATTATAAAACTTTTATTAACTTTTTTTGTATTTTTCTATATTTTCTACGTGTTTTATCCAAAAAAAATTCCTAGCTGGGTTGGCTATCAACCTAGGACCCACACACCTCATAAGAAGCCCATAGGAGGCCGCATGGCCACACATGCCTTAGGAGAGACATCAATAAAGTTGGGGCGCATGGGGGGTAAGGCTTGTGTGTGGCTTGTGGGTGGTAAATCCATATGGGTGTAGAGGAATCCCGAAGGCTCAAACGCGGGTCGCGTGTATGTGGGGACCACATGTACATGGGTGCTAGTGAACCTGGGAGCACATCCCCAATGAATGGTTTTGAGATGAGGAATCCACACTAAGGATTATAAAGCCTTGACCTTCCCACAAGTATTTCTATGTGGGACAAGAATCATCAGCACATGCTTCCACACTCCACCATCCACCACCACTCCGCCTCTGCCTCTTCTCTCAGCCTTGGTTGACCACCCCACACCACCATCGTCGTAGTGACATCATCGTCTAGAATTTCCACCCACAATAACATACCAAAAATCTCAATTACATCACCTCTAGTTCCCAGGATGACCCTCCATGAATAATATATATCCTCCTCCAGCCATGGTTTTGGACGAATAAGAAGGAGGATTCTTGGCAACGCTGGTTCTCCACTGCCCCGCCACACAACCCATAAAAGCACATGATTCCACTCTCTACTACCACCTTTATCCATGTAGGCCTACTGACCTGTCCACATGAATCTGCTTCCATCCCCCATTCACCACCAGTGAGGGCACTTCTCAACATGGATCCATTCCATGTGGGTCTTCCTAGAAGAAGCTCCCCTATTAATGGGGGATTTTAAAGAGGAGGTTGAAGACACCTCTACCTCCTCCACCTATATAAAGGAGGCTATTTTATCCTTGGAAGGAATTAGTTGACACCATTGTAACGGGAGATCTCCCCAAGCCGAGGGATCTACTTTCTTGTTGCACTACTTCTTCTACCTGTTTATTATTCAATTTTTTTCTTTTTTATTTAATTTTGTTGTTTTATGTTTTAGTTTTTATTTTTAATTTTTAATTTATTTTTAATAAATAAATAGTCCAATCATTTTTTAATTTAAATTGTATCTCTATTCCATCATTCATCCACTTCTTATTCTCATTTTAATTTTCTTGTTATTTTAATTATATTCAAAATAATAATTGTTTATATTATCATTAATAATAATAATAATAATTATTATTTTAACATTTTTTATTAATTATATAATTTTTTTTACTTTTCTAACTTTATTCCTCCTAATTTATTTTTATATCTCTCTCCCCTCAACAAGATATATTTTTATATTATTCTTTTATTTTCTCATCTAATTATTTTTTATATTTATTATTTCTTTTGTTTTAATCTATTTCTTATTCTTCTCATTGATCCACTGAACCAAGTGATATATTACTCTCAAAAATCATAGGCTCGCACTGATGCTTGGCCGGGGGGGGGGGGGGGTAGTAAAGGTGTTCCTGAATATTCCGTAAATATTATTTAATGTTTGTGGTAGATTTGAGTAGCATGCTTGGCGATGAAAATGTCACTGAATTGGAGAATACCCACAAATGACATGAAACTCAATTTATTTATATTATATTATTTAAATCTATTTTCCCTCTTTCCATTGGTTAACTCTTCATATTCATTAGTTGAGTTAGTCAACGGATGAAAAGAAATCAATAGAGATGGGTCTTGGAAAATCGAACACCCTAGACCAAGGAGTGTCATCAATCTTGATTATTTGAGGAGGTTGAATTAAGATTTCTTAGGCACTCAATGATTCCACAGTTTTGAAAAAAAATAGTAATTAAAACATGAGTTTTCATGTTTGGATTATCACACCAAAATCAAACAATTAAAGGATAATAATGATTGAAACCTAAACGAAACCCTAAAGAAAAGTCCTTTGTACTTAACTCAATCTATTTAGAATTTTTTGTTAGTTTAAATTTACATATTTCATTTCATAGAAAAATAAACAAAAAACAAAAAACATTATAATTGTTTTCCATTAAAACTTAAAACAACAAAAAGTAATTTGTGTGATTTAGAAGAAGTAGGTAAAAACTGAGAATCTCTTCAAGTGAGATAACTTTGGTCAGCCACTATGATACACTAGGAAAATTAAATTTCTTTTTCCACACCTCATGACTGATTTTTGTCAAAACTGGTGTCTTTTCTGATGATCTAATCATATGTTTTCTTACATTTTTCTATTTCACAGATTTGATAGATTTTATTGCATTCAAAAATACAAAAAAAAATCGATGATGTTTTCAATTGATAATTTTTTCAATTCATTAAAAATAAATCTTAGGTGAACAAGCTATAAATTAATAATGCTGAAGGGGTGGATCTCTTATAAAATCTCAATGAACACACTAACCTAGACAAGCCTATGATAAATGGGCATAAAACCAGGATTTCATTTCAAGAATAGGTAGATATGGGTGATAATGTCAAAATAGATTATTGAAAATTTAAGACCAAGAAAGAAGTTCCACTGGACCTACCCAATTTTATTGAATACATCAAAGAGGTCGATGCCCATATTGAGGAGTATTCACATCCCAACTATATGAAGATACAAATCCAAAAAGGCCATAATGAGATTGAGTGGATTCATGATAAGAAAATTATACCTACTGAGATAATTTTTGGAGATCAAAGAGATCCAGAAGACATCTAGAATGAGTTTGAGGTATAACTTGATCCCTCTAATACTTACCTATTATAAGAGCCAGTCTAATTACATGTCAGTATAGCCATGGAAGAGGAGTAAGCCATCATAATGACGAAATTTGAAGAAAAGATGGGGGAGCCTGACTACCCACCTCCACTTTCCACCATCTCACTCCAAGTGGATCTCACCACCAAGAAAGTTATCGAACCAAAACCAAATTAGTGAGATGATATTTCTATGAAAACTTTCATTTATGTTTTTATTCGATCTAAATTGTGTATCACACATTATAGAATTGAATTTTCAGTTTTGGTCAATTATTTCCATGACTTAGATAAAGATGAGGAAATTAAAAAGGCACATATTGAGGAACACACAGTGCTCCATGATTTCAATGAACATTCAATTAAGGAGCGTCATTACGATATCAAAGTATCTAAGAATTAGGAAATTAGTAAATCAGAGAAATTTATTTTTTATAATTTTAATTTTATTCAATTAGAAATACCTATTTACTAATGCTTTGATTATTTAATTCATACATCCTATGAGTAGCCAACACTATAAGAACAATAGGAGGTCGCACAAGTAGAAACCTAGGAAGATTATGATTCATAATTCAACCTTCCCCTCCCTGAAATATATACATAATTTTGGGGGGGGGGGGTCTGTTATACTATATCCATTGATCATTACATATCCAAAAATATGAAGAATAAACTAGGAAAAGCTACATGTAGTCAAAGAATCTTCATCCAACATCAAATTTTGGATAACTGATGTTACATCCCTATTAAGTTAGTAAAATTACTTCCCACTTGGCGGATCAGAAAAAGACATATCCCTTTATATTCATTATAGTAATTTAAATTTTAATTTCTTTTATTAAGAGAAGTACAACATAAAACCCACTCCCTCTTATCTTTTTGATATTTAATTAAATTATCCTTGTGTTTAATTGAGTAATTATATTTTTTAGGTTCATAATGGAAGAAGGAAGCCTCAAATAATAAAGGAAGTGAACCATTATTCATGGGAAAGGGTGATCAATTTCTAATTATTCTATCTATAAACACCATGGAATCATTTTTCAAAAATGTTTTGAGCATTAAAGATGAAATTACATGCCCACACATGAATTTAGGATTTAGTTGACCTGTCTAGGAGACATGAGTTTCTTAGGAATCCAATTATTCCATGTTTTAGATTTTAATGTTAATTAAATTGAATATGTAAAATGGAAAATTTGATGATTAATTTAAAGCATGGATATTAAAATGAGGACTCATAATTCAAGGGGATTGATTAATTCATGTAAATGAAATTTCCCAACCATTTTTCATGCATCAAATTTCTGAAATTCATGTGACTTGATTTGTTATTATTAAAAATTCCATGAGTGATTTTACAATATCATATGTACATTAATGATAATATTTCAAGACCAAGCACTTCCTATTTGCTCTTGAGCATATTTCTTGAGTGATCTTCAGACATGCCACATACAAGAGCTTGCATTTGAAATTTTCAAATTTATTACAATGAAAAAACACATTTAAAATGATTAAGGAATATTTTTATTAACCACTTACCCTTAATATACCACCTTTACATCAGTAATTATTTATCCCATAGAAAACAACAAAAACAATTATAGGAATGAGCCATGTTTCAAGTCATTTTTTATCTATTCCTACCCTCTTAGAAATTGCACGATTTTTTAATATTGAAATGTGGTGGTGATGGGATTTATGGGGAATGAGATGATATACATTGTAATGAAAAATTGTGGAGGTTCTTATTGGGGGAGTAAATTTAGTTTCTTGATTCATTAATACTTCATTGTTTTCCCCTATTTGATTTAAATAAATGGGAAATGTCAAAAATAACAAAAAAATGAGAAAATAGGTTTTTATTTGGAATTAAAAAAAATTATATTACTAGACTTATGATTTTTTTAAATGTTGTAAGGTGGTGGAAGTGTGGTGTATTCTAATCATAATTTTTGAAAAATTAAAAAAATGAACAACATGTTTGAAATATTTTATAAGAGTTTAGATTATATCAAGAGGGTGCATAAATCATTCATTATGGTTAAATAGTTCATGATATTTTCTTTATGTTTTGGGGAAGTGAGAGTTGTTATTGTTTGAAGGGAAGAATTTCTTTGGTATTAAACTTTTAATATCATGCAATTTTCTTTAATAGATAAATCTCATCCTCGAGCCTTAATTTTAACACATGAATTCCTACCAACCTTAGGTTTTAGATTCATTTTAACCTTTAATTGAATGCCCACATGAATTTTTGTGCTTTTATCTTTACAATGTGGAGAAATTAGTTCATTTACAAGACTATGGATTAGAAGTATGATGTCATGATTTGAGCATAAATCTACATTATTTTTTGTCACGAGAGATGAGTGAATGGATTCAAAAGAGAGGTAAATTGTGATTGGAATGTTTAATAATTAAAAATTAAGTTACTTGAATTAATGAGAAGAGAATTTTCATATTTTTCAAATGGAGAAAAGTAAAATTCATGATTTAATTGTTTCTATGAAAATTGAGTAATTGAATTAATATTTTATGTGGATTTTGAAAAATTTATTTAAAATTGATAATAATTTGATTTTATTACTTTAAAATTTAAATATTGATAACATTGGTTCCCTATTAAACTCCTTTTTGATATTTTATGATTGAGGAAAATCATGGTTTGAGTGTGGGAATATTTGAAAAACCAAAATTATGTGCATATTTTTAATCAAATTTCAATCAATTTTTGATCGTATTCAATGTTGAAATCCATGATTTTCAATGCTATAGTAAATTATGGGGGAAATTTTATAATGAGTAAGGGATGTAGTGTTAAATGATTTAATTAAGGTTCATTTTTGGATTTGTATTTTTATCTATAAATATTATGGTTTTTTATAAAATTTGTTAGTATTTTTATAACTATTTATACGTGTTTTGTCCAAAAATCATCCCAACTGGGATGGCATTCAAGCAATGAATCACACGCCTAATAGGTGGCCCCTAGGGGGTCACCCAGCTACACAAGACTCTTGAGAGAAAACAGCTGAGCTAGGCCGCATGGGGGTTTAGGTATGTGCAAGGCCAACAGGTGTTAAAGCCCCACGGGTGTAGAGTGAGCCCAAAGGCTTGAGCGCGGTTCATGTGAATGTGTGGCTCAAATGCATGTGGGTGCGACTGATGTCGAGAGCCCATCCCTTGTTAAAGATTATTAATTGAGGAAGCCACCTTGAGGCTTATAAAGCTTTTCCCATCCCACAAGCATTTCAATGTGAGATAAGCAGCACCACTACACTCCGCCGGCCTCCACCACTCCACCTCAGCCTCCGCTCTCCACCTCATTCGACCACCCCATGCTTCCATCACTACCAAAAAATTGTCGACTGGCATTTCCACCAACTGTAACTCACCAAAAATCACCATGCCATAACCTACAATTCCCAGGATGACCCTCTATGCAAGATATAGATACTCCTTCAAACACTGTGGAGGCTGAAGGATAATGAGGAGATGTCTATCACTGGTTCTACACTACCCTTCCACCACATCCCATTCAAGAACCCGTTGTCGCCTTTATCCATGAAGGCTTGCTTACCCATCCATGTGGAGCTACTTCCATCCCCTATTCACCGTTAATGAGGGTGTTACCCTACATGGATCTATTCCACATGGGTCTTCCTGGGAGAATCTCCCCCATTCACGGGGGATTTGAAGAGGAGGCTGAAGACCCCTATCCCTCCCCTACCCATATAAAGAAGGTTATCTCTTCTATGGAAGGCATGAGTTAACACCACTATGAAGGGAGATCTCTCCAAGATGTGGGATCTTCTTCCACTACTATAATTATTCTTCTACCCCCTTCCTAATTTTTTTCTTTTCTTTTATTTAATTTCATTGTTTTTTATTTTATTTTTTTTATATTAATTTGTAAATTTCCTTTTAATTAATAAATATTCCATGCATTTTTAATTTAAGTTATGTCTCCATTCCATCATTTATCCACTTCTTCTTCTCCTTTTAATTTTATTCTTATTTTTATTATAAAAATTATTATTATTATTATTATTATTACTATTATTATTTGTAGTATTATTATTATTATAAATAGCAATGTGATTATAATTATTAATAGTATTAATAGTAACACTAATAATAATTTATTATTATTATTATTATTATTTTAACATTATTTTTTATTTATATAAATCTTATTTTATTTATTTTATTATTTTCTTCATCCATTTGTATTCTTATTTTTATCTCTAATTCTCCCTCATCCCAATTCTATTTTTATTTTAATCTTTTATTTTATCATCCCATTCTTTATTCTTTCATTTGTTTTATTATATTTCTTCTTCTTATCTTCCATCCACTCCACCAAGTGATCTATTACTCAGGGAAATGAGAGGCTAACTCTAAGGCTTGGCACGGGGGGAGGTCAAGGTGTTCTTTAATTTTACTTAAAGTGTATTTCAATTTTGTTATAGATTTGAGTAGCATGCATGGTGATGCGAATGTCACAGATTTGGTGACTGACCATCAATGACATGAAATTCAATATATTTGTATTATTTTATTTAAATCATTTATCCCTATGTCTACTAGTTAACTCTTCATTTATAGGAGTTTAGATAATTAATGGATTAAACAAATCGATAGAGGTTGGTCTTGAAATATGGAACACCCTAGACCAAGGTGTACCGTCATCCTTGAATATAGGAGGAGGTGGAATTAAGATTTATTAGGCTCTCAAAGATTCCACAATTTCTAAATAAATAATATTAATTAATACATTATATTTCATGTTTGTATTATGAAATCAAAATCAAATAATTAAAGCAGAATAATGATTGAACCTTAAACCAAAACCCACAACAAAGTCCTTACTTCTTAAATCATTTTTTAGATTTAAATGTTAGTTTAAATTTACATTTTTAATTTCATTATAAATGTTATCAAACACCCATAAAAAAATATTTGTCTTCCTTTAATATTTAAAACAAAAAAATGATGTAGTTTGGGTGATTTAGAAGACCTAGGAGAAAAAGCTGAGAAGCTCCTCAAATGAGACATCCCCAGTCAGCCATTGTGCTACACTAGGAAAATTAAATTTATTCTATGACACCCCATGGTAGGTGTGTGTAAATTTATCAAATTGATAAAATAATAGAAAAATAAATAAATATATAAATACAATAGATGTACTGGATTGTGGGGATTTAAAATTATCACCCCATTTAATGAGTTTAGGGTGCCTACTAGTGATGCTTCCAACATTTACAAACAGATTATTTTGTAGATTACATGTGAGATAGTGAGACTTCTATTAAATTATAAAGATTATAATAATATTCCTCTATCTTATAAAAAATAGGTTTTAAACAACCAAATAAAGCTAATAATAATTTTTTATTCCTTGATGATTGATTTAAAAAATTATAGTACAATTATTAATATAACTAAAATTTCTAATGTATTTGATTTCAAGAAGTTTCTTCATTTTGATGTTTCTGGTTCAACATATTTTCAATATACCATGAAAAAATTATTTAATTAATGGGGAGACATTAAATTTATATTATGGAATGTATTTAATGACACATATTTCAGTAATCTATGGAAGCATGAAAAATTTTATAATGGTGTATATCACAAGGAGTGGAAGTTGTTTATTAATAATAAAATGGATATATATTTTGAGTTTTTAACAATTTAATAGTAAAATAATAACATAAAAACATCAAAACTATTGGTTTTTTTTAATGTATCTATTTCTAGGAGATGGGTAAAAATACACTAATCCATGAAAAAAAAATATTTCTTTATACAATTGGTTCCGAAATTATTTAATGAAAAGATTTATCTTGGTTTAAATTTATTCATTATTATTTATATCTTATTGCCCTTCCCAAATTGTTTTTCTAGATTGATATCTATGTACTATTTTTTATAAAGGTTCATGACTTAGGTCACCTAGTTGGATGAGTGAATATGTTGTTACATGTTCACTAGAAAATTGATAGCAGTTTCTTGAATGGACCTACCAAATACATTTGAGTAAATTTTTTTCATTGTAATTTAATGTTATTTTAATACTATAAATATATAATAATGAAATATTAGTTAATTAGATAAATATTTAGTTTCATAGAATTGTAAAATATTTTCAATATGTGGTATTTTTTCTAAAATATGGTTTCTAAGAGCAAACATGAGTAGTAATTTTTTATTAGTATATCATATATATAGATAGTTATTCATGATGTTATCTTAATATAATAGTTTTTTACTTATTCATATATTTTTTACATGGTAATGTCCTTGGACTACTTATTATATCAATAATTTATAAGAGTTCTCATCTATAACCAGAACCTTGAGATATTATTAAAGTATGATAAAAATAAGGCCAATGGTCAAGATACATTATACTGAGGGGACACAAATGATGTCTAGATATCAGGTGTTAGGGGTTTATATACATTGATACTTCTTCACATTAATTTCTCACTTGGTGATATTGAGTATTAGAGAACGTGAGGATTTGTCCCTCCTGTAGGAACCCCACATGAGGCATGCCAAAAAAGTACTTCAAAACTATATTCATCCTTCATTATGAGATATCATTAGACAAATAGATTATATTATAAATTTCATACTTGTATGTTGTTGTCATTTCATTGACTAAACCTTATATCCTTAGGGGCCATGATGTGTTATTAGGTACCAGTCTTGGTTTCTTAGTATGACTTGCTACTATCATGATAGGGGACGAGAGGGTAAAAAAAAGGCATATTCAAAATCTTATCCAACTCCAATGAATTGGATTTTAGGACATTTTGGGACCCATAGTGGGGTTTAGGTTATGTCCATGTTTGAATGATCATGAGAAAAAAATACATTCATTATTAATCGAGTTTAAAATAACAAGTGCTATATATATTTAATCTAGGTGTTCATATGTTTAACCTAAATGAAAAAGAAAAATATTTTATGAATGAATATTTATTTAAGGTTTCCTTAATATTTTGTGGGAGAGAGTGGTCAACTTAATGTCTTGTATTTTATAACCTTACATATTTTATTGTTACAAGTATGTAATAAAATATTTATATTTTTTTGATGCGTTCACTTGGTTATGTGTTGATTATGGTTTAATTTGGAAGGATTGTCTAAAGGAAGGTCCAATGCACAATTTTCATAAGTTTAACCAACATATATCTTTTATGTATATGGAGTCTGAATGTTGAAAATGAAAATTTAAAAACACATATTTTAAAAAAATAATTTAATTATTTCACATGTTTTGAACGTCCTCTTCCAATCTTAGCATAAGAAAAAGTAGTGATTGTTAATGATTTAATCAAATTATCTCATGATTGAAATGATAATAAAAACAAAATAGTGATGATTGAACCTAGTATGTTGTCTTAATGTTGAAGATCCATTTTTTCGATAGATTTCAAATTTGATCATGGAGACCGACATTCCACGTTTGGTATCATTGTGGACTAGACTAATAGAGGAAGAGGGGTTTTGAAAGAGACAATAGACCATGACGGTCAAGCACCACCGAGATATGTGAAGAAGAAAATGACTTTTTTGATCTTTTTGACATATATTTGATTTCTTAGTATTAACACAATATAAACATTTCATTACGAAGTCTCATCATGATAAACATGATTTTAAATTTATTTTTGGCTTTCCTTTAACCATTCATTTTCTATTTCAATTTACATTCATCATCCATCAAAATTATTTAATCAAACCAAATATAGCCTCAGAGTTTGAATTGAACAATATCATAATTTTTGTTTGAAATATTCCCATTTTGTTAATTAACATATCATTAGTATTTGATAATCCTAACTTAATTAATACATATCATAATCAGCAAGGCCATTCAATGAATTATATGGATAAAATCAAGCATTCAGAAAAAAATTATTGGGAAACACACATCATAATTGGAATGTTTTATAATAAATTTTCAATAAAAAATATATTGTATGTATGAGCAAGAATTTGGTTGTAGAAACCCAAATAGATACGAGAAACATCGATTTATATCTAACCATTAGAAACAACTTATAATTAAGAATCTTGAATTCATAATTATTATAGACACTACAAAAACCATAATGATTTTGTTAAAATGCACAAAAATAATTCACAAGTAGTGACCCTCCTATTGATTTTGTTAAATATGAATGATAGGTTCATTCTACTCAACAAAACCATAAGCGGCCACTCTATGGAATGGTATAGAAACACCTACAATTTTTAAAAAAGTATGGATCAGGGTTTTAATAAAATTTTTCAATTTTAAAACCAATTCACACAAAAATTTAGTATATTAGAGGGAATTAAATGAATAATTTATTTTATAATGAAAAGAATAAGGGTATGACCATAATGCACTAAGAAACTGGTAGAGAGAGTGTGGGATGAGATTGATGAGAAACGAAAGAATATTTATATTGAACAAAAGATGATTGAATGAAAAAAAAATTAACATGATCGAAACATGTTGTTCCTTGAGAATAGGTGCAATGACTCTCAGATCACTCAAACTAGTATAATTATTGAATGAAAGCAGATTTATGTTGAACAAAAGATGATTGAATGAAAATAGATTTATCTTGATCTCTCAAAAACATCCACCCAACTTATATCTTTCTCTTCCTTTTGTCCAAGATCAGGTTTAGTGTCTATTATTATCTGTTTAATATGTGATATTTCTCCCAACGGTTCACTCGATATTATATTAATTTTTTAATGGGGGTTTCAGCAGGTGGCTTGCTACCACTATTTTTATGGGTCACCTTTGCGCTGCACTACTATAATGGCTTGGCACACCCACCAATCAGTCCAATGTTGTTTTCCTCTCATCCCTCCCTCTCCTTGATGTGCACCATTTTTGTAAGAAAAGAAGTGAAAATTTTAATAAAATTTCTTCCCTCAAAAATATATATTTAATTTTCTAGTAGAACACATAACTAAAATGATTGGAATTGTGTATAATGATAATAATTGACCTGATAGCATTCTCATTAGGATGTTATATATTTATATAATAATAAAATAATAACAAATAGATTTATTATATTTATAATTTTTTAAATATATAAAATTATAAAATTATATTTATAATTATATAAAAAGATTTATTAATATATTTAATTATAATCATAACTGTAAATGAATATTTTTATATTTATATATTTGTAAATTATTATATATATATATATAATTATCAAATTTAAATTATTCAAAATATTTAAGAGTTTATTTATATAAATTTATTACAAAGTGTTTAAATAATAAAAATTCAAATAAAATAGATTTAAAAATATTTAAGAAAAGTGTTGGGGTGTAGTAGGATATGTGAATAACATGAACTATTTTTTTTAAAAAAACCATGAAAGTCATAATAAATGAAAAATTATTTTGTAATTGATAAGAACCCATGACATGAAGAGATAAGGGTTGGGAACCCATTCCCTTCTTGTTAATTATGTTCTACTTAAAATTCTAAAATCTCATATTTATCCATAATGAAATATATATGTAAACTGGTCAATATATTTTCTGTGAGATTTATGGAAGTGGGAGTTGATACAATTTGAAGGAGATACTTTCATTGACATTTTACTTTTGATATCATGCATTTTTCTTTAAGAGACAAACCTCCTCATTGAGCCTTAATTTTAAAACATCAATTTCTACTAAACTTAATTCTTTGAGTCATTTGAACATTTAATTGAAATACCTCATGAAATTGTTTGTTATTTTGTCTTTAAAGAGTGGAGAAGATATTTTATTTTGAAGCCTATGGATAAGAAGTATGATATCATGATATGAGAATAAATCAATTTGAATTTTTATCATGAAAGATGAGTGAAAATATTCAAAAGAGAGGTAAGTCATCATTTGGAATGTTAAATAATTATAAATTAAGGAGCTTGAATTAATTATAAGTGATGTTTCAATATTTTAAAATGGGGAAAAGTAAAATTCCTAATTTAATTTTTTTCTCTAAAATTTTTGCAATTGAGTTAATATTTAATGTGAATTTTGAAATTTTGATTTAAAAATGACAATCATTTGCTTTTATTACTTATGGATTTAAATTATGATAAAATTGATTCCCTATTCAACTCCTTAATGAGATTTTATTATTAAGGATAGGAATGGTTTAAGTGTGGGGGTATTGGACATACCAAAATTATGTGCATATTTTTAATCAAATTTCAATCAATTTTTTGGATTTTTTCAGTGTTAAAATCCATGATATTAACTGTTTTAGTAAATTATGTGTAATTTGGAATAAGAATTGGAAGTGGTGTTAAATTATTGAAAGAAGTTTCATTTTTTAAGATGGATTTTTATCTATAAATCTTATGAAATTTGTTAGAATTTTTCTAACTTTTTCTATGTGTTTTGTGAAAAAATTATCCCAGCTTGGTTGGCCCTCAACTAAGGATCCACATGCCTAATAAATGGCCCACAGTGGCCCAATCAGCCATAGTTCCCTGGAGAGAGCTAGTATCCGAGCTCCGGCACATGGGGGATAGGCCAGTGCATGGCCCGCAGGTGGTCAAGTTATGCGGGTGTAGAGTGAGCCTGAAGGCTCTAGTGTGGGCCATGTAAATGTGAAGCTCGTGTGTTTGTGTGTGCGAGTGAAGCCAGGTGCCCATCCCTGGTGAAGGATTCTTAGTTGAAGAAGTCGCCTCAAGGATTATAAAGCCTCTCCCATCCCATGTATGTTTCGATGTGGGATGAGCAGCGTCATCGCACACCACCGCCCTCTACTGTCCTCAACCACTTCGCCTCCACCACCACTCTCTACCTCGACCGACCACCCCACACCACCATCGCCGCCACAACATTGCCGCCTAGAATCGCCACCTATAATCTCTACCTGCCATCACCACCCTCTGTAAATCCCCAAAAATCTCAACACCATCACCTTCAGTATCCGAGACGACCCTCCATTTAAGATATCAAGGATCCTCCTGACATTTTGAAGGTCGTAAGAGGAGGAGTTGACCACCACCGGTTCTTCACTACCCCACCACGATAGCCCACAGAATCACCCACTGCAACTCTCTATTTCCACCAGTTTCAATGAAGTCCCACTGCCTTATCCACAAGGAGCCACTTCAATCCCCCATTAACCATCAAATAGGGAGTTTCCCCACATGGATCCATTCCACACGGGTCATCCCAAGATAAGCTACCACATTCTCGTGGGCTTTGAATATGAGGCCGAAGACCCATCTCCCTCCTCTACCTATATAAAGGAGGTTGTTCTCTTCTTGTTTGGAATTACTTCACACCACTATGAAGGGAGATCTCCCCAAGTTGAGGGCATGGCTGTCGTTACTCCAATTCTTATTCTCCACCCTTTTTATTCATTTTTTTTTCTTTTCTTTTATTTAATTTCTTTTTTTGTATTTAATTTTTATTTTAAATTGAAAATTTTCTTTTAATAAATAAATAGTCAGTTCAATTTTAATTTAAATTGTGTCTCCATTAAATCCTTTATCCACTTTCTCTTTTTCTTTTAATTTTCTTCTTCTTTTAAATAAAATACTTATAATAATTATAATAATTATAATTATAACTATTACTATTATTAATATTATTAGTATTATTATTTAATTAATATTAATATTATTACTATTATTAATTTATTATTATTATTATTAATTATTTTAACATTATTTATTAATTATATAAATTTTATTTATTTTATTCTATTTATTTTCTTATTTTTTTCTCTAATTTTATTTTTATTCCGCTCTCTCACTTTATCCCTCATCCCAATTCTATTTTTATTTTATTCTTTTATTTTATCATCCCATTCATTTTAAATTTATTCTTTCATTAATTTAATTCTATTTATTCTTATTCTCTTTCATCTACTCCACAAAGTGATCTCTTACTCATAGAAAAGAGAGGTTGAACCTAAATCATGGTTCAGGGGGGGGGGGTCAAGGTGCTATTTCATTTTCCATAAAGTGTGTTTAAATTTTTTGTTAGATTTGAGTTGGATGCATGGTGAGGGAAATTCCACTGATTTAGTGATTGTCCAAAAATAACATACATCAGAATGTATTTCTATTACTTTATTTAAATCATTTTTCCTCTCACCATTGGTTAACTCTTCATACAAAGGAGTTGTACTAATCAATGGATGAAAAAACATAGATAGAGTTTAGTCCTAGAATATAGAACGCCCTCGACATAGGTGTGTCATCAACCAGGATAATTGGAGGTGGAATTAAGATCACTTAGGCTCTCAAAGATTCCACAATTTCTAATTAAAGAATAGTAATTTATATATGATATTTAATGTTTGTATTATCAAACCAAAAATCCAAAAAATTAATGGATAATAATTATTGAACCATAAACCAAACCCCAAAACCAATTCCTTTCTACATAAAACATTATATTTATATTTACATGTTAGTTTAAATTTTCATATTAAATTTCATTAGAAATGTAATAAAAACCCCCAAAACAATCAATTTCTTCCTTTAAAATTTAAAACAATAAAGTTGTTTTGGTGATTTAGAAAAAGTTGGTGAACAAATTGAGAAGCTTCTCAAATTAGAAAACCAAAGTTAGCCATTGTACTGCACTAGGAAAATTAAATTTCTTTCTCCAAACCCCACAATAGTTGTTTGTCAATTTATCAAATAGACAAAAATAATAAAAAAATATATAAAAATACAAATATAGAAAATTAATTTTCTTGAGGGGATTCAAAATTATCACCCCATTTGACAAGTTTTCGGTGCCTACAAGTGACACTTCTGACATTTACAAACAGACCCTTTTATAGATTACATGTAGGATAATGGAACTTCTCATAAATTATAAATATAAAAAGAATATTCCTATATCTTAGATGAAATAGGTGTCTGAAAATCAAAAATAATTAATACTAATTTATTATTCCATGATAATTCATTTATAAGATGCAAGTAGAATTATTAATATAATTAAAATTTGTTATGTATTATATTTCTTGAAGTTTCATTATTTTTATGTGTCTAGTTCAATTTAATGCCCATGGACCAGGAATAATTTAGTTAATAAATAGGGAGACATTAAATAGATATTAGGGAATGAGTTTAATGACACATATTTAAGTATTCGATGGATGCATGAAAAATTGCATGATGGAATATATCCTAAGTAATGGAAGTTGTTTATTAATACTAAAAGGGATGCATATTATGAGGTGTTAACATTTTTATAGTAAATTATTAACTTAAACACATAAAAATTATTGGTTTTATCAATGTATCTATTTCTAGGAGATGGTTAATAAATACACCGAGCCATGAAGACAAATAAATATTTCTATAGTTGATTCCAAATTTTTTTGATGAAAATATACATCTTGGTTTACTTTTATTCATTATTATTTATATCCTCTAATCCTCCTAAAATCTTTTTCCTAAATTGATATCTATGTAGTATTTTTTATAAAGGTTCATGAATTAGGTCACCTAGATGGATGAGCGGAGATGTGGTTTCATGTTCACTGGAAAATTGATCGTAATTTCATGAATAAACCTACCAAATACATTTGAGTAAATGTTTTTAATTTTAATTTTATGTTATTTAATTAGTATATATAAATAATAATGAAATATTAGTTAATTATATAAAATTATTAGGTTCATATAATTAAACAATATTTCCAATATGTGGTATTTTTTCCAAAATTAAATTCCCAAGACCCATGTTGGGTAGTAATATTTTTTAATATTTCATGTAAAAAAATATTTATGCATGATGTTATCTTACTGCAATTGTTTTTTACTTATGAATACAATTTTTACATGGTAATGTCCTTCGAATAATTAGTTTATCAATAATTTACAAAAATTCACAACTATAATGGGAACCTTCAGATACTATGAAAGTAATCATAAAAATATGTTCAATGGTCAAGATACATTACACTGAAGGGACACAAATGATATCTGAATATCAGGTGTCAAGGGATCATAAGCATTGATACCTCTTCTCATTATGTTCTCACTTGACGATCTTGAGTATTGGAGATAATGGGTATTGTCAAACCTATAGGAGCCCCACACGAGGCATACCAAAATTTGAATTCCAAACTATCTTCATCCCAAATGATGGTCTCTGAAGTATATAAGGCGTGCCAAAATTATGATGAATCCCTCTTCACATATTTATACACTATATACCATTACCAAATTATTGTAAGGATAGTTAATCATTATGACTTGTGCATGTTCCATCAATCTATTATTGTTGGAGATTCCTAATCCCAAGAAGAAAATCCCTTGTGATGGAATTATGAAAAAATCGATGAAATAATGGACGCAAAAAATAGTAGAAAATAACATATAATTTTTAAATGTTTTAAAACCCTCCAATTAAAAGGATTAAAAAACATAGGGTGACTTACAGAAAACCACTAATAATCATAGAGTAAAAAAATCAAGTAAATTACTAAACTTCAATTTCTAAAATAGCGTAGAGTAACTTATGTGAAATACACACCTTGATATGCTTATCTCACCTCTATGAAAATCATCCTAATGGACAATTACACCCTTCCATGATAAAAAATCACCCTCAAATAACCATATATGAAAAACATCACCATTCTAGGAAAAAAAGACACATCCCTTGTGTTCTTTATCAAAAGATGCATCGTCAATGACCTACTATTATGATGCTTCTTCAATGTCTTTTATTTGATCTGTCAATCATGGAACCTAAGACTTGTACTGATGACATTCCATCTCTATGAATTTTATATCTCAAGGTTTCTCACCATTGGATAGAAATTATTGAACCTTATCACATTATTGTTATAACACACCCACTTTAATGACTATTTGAATTCTTTTTACTCCTTTTCAAAATACCTCCCTTATTACTGCAAACACGACAACACACCACATAGAAGATCCATCGTTGATGTTTTTTCACCATCATAAATGTGTGACACATGAAAAAGAAATTGTAGAGACCCCCTTTATTCTGTCAAGGGACTATATCTTGTGGAAAATTACCACAAAATAAAATTCACCGCATCATTTTTTATAAACACCCAAACCATATTTCTAATTAAAGAAATATACAATATTCATTTTTTAACTCCATTAATTTTTTCAAAAACACTCCTTTAATTTTGAGAAAAATTTACCTATTAAAGTTTATAAAATATCTCCATTGAATAATTTATATCTCTTCAATAAATGGGTTAATCCCATCAAGAAATACATTGATCAATATTGGAAAAATATATGTCCTAATAGGAAAAAAATTATATGAGTGGTTTAAAAACTTACACATAATACTAAGATATGAATGAAAATTAAATGTGGTTGAGTTTCACAATATAATGAACCCCTACAAGAATAATGTATGGGTGAAAAGGAACCTAATAGGAGACTCATGGTGATGAATTTGGTTTTATCATCATAACGTAATCATCAATTTTTGATGTGTTGTGAATGAAATGTGAGGAAATGGGTGGTTATATCATTTTGTCCCATCCCTGAGAGTTTATGATGAGAATGTGTAGTAATAAATCAAGGAGATTATTGATACACTGATCATGTCTAGATTGAAATATAAAACCCATGATGATCCTCATTCACTCATGATGATATAGTATATTGATTGTTTAGAAAGACCGGGATTCAAGTCGAATCATGAACATTAAATACATCTCATTATCCCATCCTTATCAAATTGTTAAAATAGTTTTATTGAGAATATAGAGAAATCACTTCAATTTATTTTGGTTAAGGTTCACCAGGAAGATAAGAGATTAAATAAAGATAAAAATTTAGTTATTATGGTAAAAAAATAGAAAGACAAGGAGAAAAGGCCAATATAAAGTGTGATACCAAAGGCACCTTCACATCATACTTATAAGAAACTAATGATAAATATGGAAAATAGTGAACATGAATCTATTTTATTTTCATGTGGAAATAATAAGTCATTGGAAGATAAATTGAGATGAATTAAAGAAAGGGTGATTCATATGTCCGAAGTGAGAGGAAAATGACCTCCGTTTTCCAAGTTGATTTATTCTATTTGACCTAGTATTTTTTATTTAGTTTTAATAAAAATATTTATCTCATATTTCCACTAGATATAACGATACAATATGTTATTTTGGAATGAATGGTTTTAGTAGTGTTTTATACTGAAATAATAGTTCATTAATAGTTTAATTATCAGTATTAAATGATGAATATAAAAATAAGACTTACACCTAGTTGTGGTAATATAATTATTTATCAAGAAAAAAATGTATTTATTGACAATACACCCAATAAAATGTTTTGAATCATTGTAGCTAAAAACTTTAAGTATTATTGGTAAAAATACATATTAATTTTTAGACAAAGAAGCATATATAAATAAAGGTGATCCAAATAGATTCTATAGTTAGTTCCTCTGGATCGTTTAAAATATTCTAAGGAAAATCTTGAGGTAAATTAATATACTTTATGAGATTTTTTAGACATTTAAGTAATGTAAATGTTATGGAAAGAATATGCTTTGTTAGAATATATGAGGTGTTTTTGGTGGGTGATCAGAAAAATATATTAACTTACCATTCATCAATCTTGATAATGTTGGGTGGATTTATCCCTAAACTCACATTTCATTATACCCATCAGATCCATGATGTTAGTATATGGAGAAACAATGATGATTCCAACAAGAATTCAGTGATCAGTAATGTGTAGAGTCAAGTAATTCCCATGATCACATTTCCCTATACACATTAGAGCCATGATGTATGTAAAATAAGGATCAAGGATGAGTCTTATATGTTTTGAAAAGTCATACAATTTTATTTCAATACATGATTCACAAATTGAAACATTAACCCATAACTATATACCTATTATAATGAAAAATGGATATCATAAAAGTTATAATATGAAAGAAACCCTTTAATTCAAAAATCATGTTTTTAAATTCAATGATTTTGTTAATACATAGCCAATAAACAAACTTGCATCAAGAATTACACAAAGCACATCTTAGTTGTATATCCTAAATTTATAAAGGATATTCCATAAATCCCTAAGATTGAATTTTTATAGTCAGGTGAAAGATTTAATTTATATAAAAGGATACACATCTCAATTTTCAAGAGTGGGAAAAAATTATACTTGGATAGTGTCAAAGATTTAGATTCACAAGTAGTAGGCATGGGAACAAGTTCCATAAGAGCTCATGGAAAAGGAATATTCCAGAGACACATACTACGTAGGAAAGTATAAAACCAAGAGAGGTGGTTTTACGATCACTAATTCAAGTGATATATTATTAATTATGAAAAATAATTGTTTATCCTACATGAAAGTAGTAAATGAAAATGATTAAAAAGTTTATACCAATTAAAATATAGATTTCATGTACCAAAATTCAGTTTTAAATTTTGGTAGTTTCCCCAATTGATGTAAATCCATTTGTGGGTATTCATGAGAAACTATACATGAGTTATAAAAGAATGATATTAATGATGATCAATTGGTTATATGAAGTCATCATACTTAAATACTTTAGAAATATATTCTTCCTAGAGACTTTTTATGATCATTATATTGGGAATCAGATTTCAGGACCACCTTCTTAGAAAGGTTTCTATACAATGCAACAAGAAAGGATTGGTGACACCATAGAATTCAAATAATTAATGGAAGTTGTAGAGATTAATTTATGTATTATCAAAAGTGTCATGGTCATATAAAATTAATTTTGAATGAATGTATTACATGTTTAAATAATAGGTTACTATAAGGGTAATAGTTTTCCTATAAATATATTTTTGATAACATATAGAAAATAATTATTAGTCTTATAGTGAATTAATTTGTGGATGAAAGTAACCCATCATAGAGTGACTTAAAGTAGTAACCCATATGGAACAAATATATCCAAAATACATTTTTAAGACACAAGAGGATATTAATATTGTGAATAGAACTTCACATTCTTTAGTGACAGATTTATCACATATAAAATGCAATGTAAAATATATTATACTACCAACACATACACTATTGCAATAAAATATCAAATAAATCTTTGAAAAGTACTTGTGAAATAGTAAGAGTTATCAAATAGTTATTGAAAAAAGTACAAGGAATATGTACTTGATAATTTTAGAATGATGAACACTAGTTATCAAGGCAACACAAACTAGTCTTCCTATAGACCAATTTGATCTTGTATCATAGTTAGACTTTGTAAATGAGAAAGAGAAGCTCATTATAGCCAGTGGTAGGCATATCTACAAAAACTAAGTATGTTATGTATTTTTTTCAACTAATTATGCGGTATGAAATCCAAAATAATTATTTATAGTTATTATAATTGTACCAAGAAATTAAATAATTATCATAATATAAATAACAATAAGTTCAGGACATTGGTATTATCTAAGAAGTCAATGTTATGATAGGGGGAAAATAATATACTTGGAGGTATCACCACATTCGAAAGATTTACTCAAGGAGGTGAGGTCGCATATAATAGAGTTTCTATGGAAGAAAACATGGTAGGACTAATGATTGAATCCATTACTTAGTAGAATCGTGATCTTATCATGTGAGAGAAAATAGGTTGATTGTTATCAAGGTGGATTTACTGAATGTGGGAGTGTTTTAAAAGTGGGTTCCCTGGACCCAACTTGAGTAGTAATTTTTGACTACCGTATCATGTATAAAAAGATTTATACAAGATGTTGTCTTACTATAATAAAGTTTTTACTTTTGTGCATACTTTTTACTTGGTAGTTTCCAGGGATTACTTGTTGTATCAAAAGGTTATAGCAGTTCCCAGCTACAATGATAACCCACAGATAATATAATAGTAATCCTAAATGATTGTTCTATGGTCAATATACATAATATTGATGATAAGAAAATGATTTATAACTATTAGGTGTTTATGGATCATACGAATTGATATTTATTCTAATAAATTTCTCACATTTTTATCTCAACTAGAGGTAATTCATGAGGAGTGACTCACTAATAAGAACTCTATAAGTTTCGAGTGACATTGGATGTTTTATCTGTGAACATTGGTATAAGACTCACTACCTGAAGACATTATCAATGTGTACCATTTCATCACATACATTTATTAAATATGGAAACCATAACACTTACTTTTGTGTTGTGGTATCTTGCTTTAGGTGTACCATTGGTGGTATGACATTGAATGAATGATCAAGACAAGACTTTTCACTTCTATATAGAGTAAGAGATATATCAAAAGTAGTTGATCAGGATGGTATTACCTTTATTAAATCCATAACCATAGTAAAACAAGGTATGTATTTCCACAATAGTTATTAAAATAATAAAAAAAGAAAGTAAGTATGGTGACAGTAGTGTATCTTGTTTTATGGGATATCTTGAGACAAAGAGATTCTAGAACACATAACATGCTCGTAGGAGGTTTTCATTGCTATGAATGAACCAAAAATACTTAAAAGTGATGATGTGTTACTAGATATTACTCTAGGTATATGATTATGACTAACTTATATTAATATAGGGGCCTTGATCATGACATAAATAGTGTATTCAGATGTTTTTCCAAATCTAAAGAATTGGAGATTATGGTATGGTGAGCCACACAGTGGGGTTAGGTTATGTCTGAGTTTGAATGATCACATGAAATAAATAAATAATTTATTATTCAACTTTATAATAAAATTTTTTGAATTTATTTACTCTACTTATTAACATATCTTTATTGAATACAACAGATTTTTTTTGAAGGAATATTTATCCAAGGTTCATTAAATAATTTATTGGAGATATTGGTTGAGTTAATGGCTCATATTTTATCGTGTGACATATTTTAATGTTACATAACCTAGATAAAAAATTTATGATTCCTGTGACATGTCAACTTGGTCATAAGTGTCAAATATAGTTTAATTTCGAAGGGTAAACTTAAATAAGGGAAAAAGTGCAATTTTCATAAGTTAAACCTACCTGTATAAGTAAAAATTAAACCCTAATTCGAGGAACTCCTCCTCCCATGATTTTGAGAGAATATATTGAATATATATTTGGTATTCAGTAGGGAAAATGAGGTTCTGAGAACCATGATCCACGAACACCTTCTTAGACCAATGAAATGGTTCTCAGACAATCAATTCGACATAGAAAGCCTCTTAGATTTTCCATGCCAGTACCCTTATTTTGATGTTTGGTGATCGAGAATGTTTTTGAAGAATATGTGGATGATTTAGATGGTTATGAATTCGGTTTCTTTAATTGATGATATCCTATAGTGAGTGGAATACACGTTGGATCAAAATCAAAGGAGGTATAATTTCAATTTTCATTTGTCTTTCTTATTTAAATCAAACAAGATTCTCGGGTTGATAATCGAGTGGTGTTTCTCTCAATTCAATGTTATGATGTCGATCCCATAGAAAAATTTATTATTTCCCTGATTTTAATCTTATGTTGCATGCCTGATACCAACAATATTTACAACACAAATTTCAAGAAGCATGAGATGTGAACCATGTACAATCATCATTAATTTCACAAAATGATGAAATTGGACTCGTTTTTAGGAATGATCCTAACAGACCTGTGTATGGGATGAATTGTGAACTAAACCCATCAGATGTTTTTAGTAGGTCATTTATATCATTTACCATCACACCAAATGTTAGGTCCTAAAAAATTTTCATTAACATGGAATCATAAAATAAATTCACGATTGAAAGGAAAGGTTAAAGAAGAGGAATCTTGTAGGAAAATATAGGATGAGTGGCAGTTGGTAATGAAGAATGTATTAGTTTATACATTCTAGAAGATGATAAAAATTATTCCTAAGGGAGTTTTCAGTTTCATATCTCATCTTTAATAGATAAAGCTGGATCTAAATTTGTGATAATTAAGAGTGAAATGAATGTATCAAATGTCTTACATGAATGTCTTTCCATCATGAATATCCTATTATTTAATTATAGTTGCAACATCAATACTTTACTAATAATGGTATAGATTTTATTATTTTTTTGATGTAAATTTATTTAAAATTAAATTATATATTTGTTTTTGTAGTGTTCTGTAAATTACAGTAGTACACAAGTGAAACTTAGTTATTATCAGCATTATTTATAACACTGATTAAAGTTCTGATGACCCTCACTAAAAAATAATTACTAAAAGGCCCCCTTTATCAGTTCTTAAACAATATCTATAAAGGTAACACTTTATTAATTTTTCTTTTACTATCTCTTAAAGGGGATTTTATGATTTCTTTTTTCAGTGTTGATTAATGTCATTAGATTTTAATGACACATACAAAATCAGTTCTTTTTTACCACTAATGAATGAAATTTTGAGAACTGATAAAATATATATATATAATGATGAATAAATGTTTCATTGATTATATATGATATTAAATTCATTAAATAAATGGTACGATGTAAAAATATTCTTTTGATGAAAAAACTCATACATGGACTTCATTTTCATTAAGACATGAATGTTTTGATCTTTGATAATCAGAATTTCATTCTTCTATGAATAAATCATATTTCTTTATCGTATATTTATGCACATCAGTATTCTATATAACTTTATATGAAATGTCTTATATTCCAAAATACGAGAAGCCTTGAAAGATTTATATTGATGATTATATTTCAAATATATAGACTATGATTTAATATAATTATTAATATGTGAATTGTTGTTTAATTTATAATTTTATTATTATTCCCACTAAAGTTGAAGGGAGAGTTTGACGGTCATCCACCTTGGGTGGATGATGAATTTTTTATGGACATAGTATTTTTTAGAAACTAAATGTGGATATTAATATTGTAACATCTCAGCCCAGCTTACCATTGAGCCGGTGGCCGGAAAGTTAGAAAGTGGTATCAGAGGAGTTTGTTTTTTTTGGTTTGTTTTAATATTTAGCGATGGTAGACGAGGATAGGAAGGAGTTGGAATTTGGTAGTAATCTATGCTCGGGAGTAGCTAACCCTTGTATAGGTAAAATCAAAATTTCCAAGAATAAAATTGTTATTTAAATGATTTTTATTATTACGGTTGATTTGATTTCACCATTGGGTGATGGACATGGTTTCTGTTGATACTGTTGATGCAATTGTGGGTTCCATTTCTGTAGTAACCTGATGATACAAGGTTATGCCATTTCATGCATTATATATGCACTTTGTTAGAAATCACATTCCATGCATTATTCCATGCCATCTAGGATGCATTAGTTGGTGTCTGCTATTGTGATAGGTGTTGTGGTAGTTATTCCATGCTTCTGTGATATATAATGTTTCTATGTTACTCCTTTTGATAACATGATAGGTTAAGTTAATATGGAATTGGTTTCTTTGACCAAATTAAATGATTTTAGTTATGATGGGAGCCAATTTTCAATTGTAAGGTGTATGTGCGCCTTATGGTTGAGAAAAGGTAACATGTGTAATCATATTTCTGAGAAAGGGCTGATAATGTTTAAATTGTAAAATGAATTGAAATCGGTTTTTAATGAAGGGATCCAAATGACAAATTGTAAAGTGTATGGGAACTTTACAGGTTGGTAGGTGGCCACCCTTATGACTGGATGATTGTTTTGAGCATGTTATGTTCTGGAATGTAATTTGTTTCATCTAATGGGAGCCAAATTTCAACCCATGGAGTGTATGGGCGCTTCATGAGTTGGAAACTGGCAACCCATAAGGAATGTGATGGCAGCATGCTTTGCCAAATTCGTATTTGTGTAAAAGTTGTTTGGTTTTGATTTCATGTGAATTATCTTGTTAGAACCCTCATGGGTCGCCTGATTTGTTTCAAATTAATTTATTATGATAAATTGTCGGAATAAGACTGGATGTATGATAAATTTTTAATGGTTAAATGGGAGTTTTTTTGATACTTGCCTACTCTTCTTTGAGCTATTTGTTAAAAATGATCAACTGCCTAGTGATATTTGGTTTTGAAGGGATACTTGAAGTCTTGAAAGGAATCTTTTAAAATAATTAAAATAATTAATGTGATTTAATATAAAGTTCATGGAAAAGGAACCTATAGTGGTGTCCTATGTTGAAACCTCATGTGAGGGTATGTTAAGTCTTTCCTAAGAGTGCCTTAAGATGGAACCATAGGTGTTTTCCATGGGTGTTTGTTTTCTTTTGGAAAATGACTTGAATTTTAGGCTTGAGCCCAATGACTTTTGTTGGGAGTGACCAAGTGCTTTGGTCGATGCTTTTTTTATGTTAGGGGCTAGTCTATGGTAGGTATAACCCTTAGTGTTTTTGTGTCTTGCTTGTGAGGTGAGCCTTTAGACGTCTGGTATCATTCAGGTTCCATTTTACCTTGTAGGACTTTCAGTATCCAATGAAGCCCTTGTTCAAACGGGTGGTCATGCTTCTTTTGATCTGTTTATGGAATTGAGCATCAGGTAATGCTCTGTAGACATTCCTTGGGAATGGTTAGTGGCTTTTTGGACATTTCAACATCTCTTATTTGCAGTAATGGATTACTGGGTATGTTGTCATCTTTGTAAATGGTCGTATAGGGGAAAATGATGTTTAGATAATTCTCTTATGATGTGGTGTACGGTCTTGGGTCATCTATGTGGTAGGGTGACCTGAGCATTTGATAATCAATTTGTCCCAATGCCCGAGATGATGTTCAGAAGAATCATGTGGTTGAAACACTGGTCTTGTTGCATTGGTTTTCTAGTGTGTTTTGATGTGGTGATCATGGCTCGGAGGAGCGACACACGTCTGTTTAATCGTTATAGACCAGTTCGCTAATGAGAAGCTGGTATTTTCTTCTTTTTGTGTCACCGACGCTTCTAAGGTGGGAAGCATATTGTTAGTTTAGTTAAGTGTGTTCTTCCGGGTAGAAGAAACACATTAAGAAGGACCAATTGGAAAAGGTCGGGTTTGTTTGAATGCCTTTGAGGCTTGCGGGTGTCGTTATGCGTCGATGCTTGCTCGACAACATGACTAGATCTAGTTGGCCGTGTATGAAACCCCTTTTAAGAAACATCGTTGGTCGTGGAGGACCTCGGTGGAAAGTCATGAATGATCATGGAATTCCTTATGTGGGAAAAGGCATTGTGATCAGTTTGAGATCTCTGTGTGTCAGTAGGTGACACCGAGTCTTTTATTTATAGTCGACTCGTGGTGGTTCGACCTTTCTTCCTTTCCAGTTTTCAGAAAAGTTTAACTGGAATCCGTCAAATTCTACTTAGTGTACTCTGCTACACGACGACCATGTCCCCTATCTTTCTTTCATCCTAGATGTGTTAAGAGAGCGTCGGTCTTACGCCACGATTATGTTTTTATAAGATGTTGTGCTCTTTTGGTTGTTCTCTTTTGGTTTTGCATGCGGGATGCGTGGTTTCTCTCATAGATTGATCTTAGAGATGTCACCAGGAGTCAGTTATGAGCTTCGGTGAAAGTTCTCATAGTATGTGTGAGATTCCTTGGGGGGAGGCATCATTGTTCAGCTTGTAAAGCGTCGGCTGTTTAAGCCACGCATCTTCTATTATAGTCATTTGGAGTGGCTTGGCTCTTCTCTTTTTGGGTTTTGAGGTTGATGGGGAAATCTACTATTAGATCATTTCAAAATCACACTTGGTGCATCTTTGGAATTCTTGGAGCATGCTTTTAAAAGTCTTTTTGAAAGGTGGTGGAGCTGTGGTTTGAGTTTTGACCGCTTAACGTTAAAAAATCTATGGTGGGAAGTACCTTTGATTGTTTGCATGGTGAGACGACAATTAGGTTATGTCTCTGGTATGACGGGCTCGTGTAACAGTCGTCTGGGTGTTTCTATTGGAAAATGAGCATTGGCTCGGGTGTTGACAGCTTATGTTCCATGTGCTTAAGTGGATGTTCGTTGGTGCGTGGGAAGTTTGGAAATGTAACACGATCATTTTAATGAAGATTCATGACCCTTGTAGGTCAAGTGAGGTGTGTGTTATTCCCAATGGCTTCTCAGGTCTGAGAAGTTCTAAGGTGGGAAGTTTGTAATGACACGCATTTTGAACTGCGTTAAAAAGTGGGGGAAATTAAACCTTTTCAATTTGTGAACCAGTTATTTTTAGAATCATGCTTTGAAACGTGGTTCCGAAGGTTTGAACCCTTCCTTTTAATGTTTTTGGTGATGGTCGAAGGCATGAGAAGTTTCTTGAGTGTCTCGAGGTCTTTCGGTTGCGTCGTACCTTAAGGAGGTGGGTTTTTAAAGAACAACAGAAGGCACACGGTTGGTGCACGACTTCCCTAACCGTGCGACTTAAATCAGAGAGACAGAGGAGTCTGCACGGCCTGTGTACGGTTTCCCCAAATCGTGAGGCCATCACGTGTGGGGTGTCTTGGGTGTCCAGTGGGGGAGGCACGGTTGGCACATGGTTAGACAAACCATGCGGCCCAGGCCATGCGCCGTGCCCTGTTTTGGGTTTTTAAAATATTTAAAATGAATTTAAAATAAAAAGAAATTAAAAATAAAACCTAAACTAAAAGACTCTCCCTCACCTTACTTTCGGCAGACCACGCGACATACCCCCTCCTCCCATGGAGGCTCGGCCTCGCGCGAGCCCTCCTTCAGCTGAACCTCTTATCCTCTGTTTTCCTTGGAGATTCTTTCAATAATCTCTTTGGTAAGCTCTTCCCACCTTCCTCCTCCCTCATTGGCCGATTTTAGGGCTTCCCCTTTCCCTATTTTTTTTGTTCAGCTAAACACTAGGGTTAGGATGGTTTTTTTTAGTTTGTTTCTTGTTCCAGTTGTTCTAGGGTTGTGTGGAAGGTCCCACAAGACCTTGTTGGTGTGCGTACAACATCTGCCGCCGAAGGCGAGGCGGATTTATGTGATTTCGATCCACTGGTTTGATTCCGAGGCATAGGTCATTTGTGAAATCAGATTTTCCTTGTGGGGGAGCAACAACAGATTTTAATTATAATGCACCAAGATCCGGAGTATACAGATAGATCCTCCTTGAGGTAGGACACCTCTCATTGCCTTTAATTTAAAGTGATGTATTAGTGAGTTATTTCTATTCTACTTTAGTATATTAATTATGCAAGTTTAGTTTCTATTAAATGCTTTTGTGGAAGGATATTGAATTTCAAGGACAAGATTAAAATGGTTTCTTGGTCACTAAACTAACTATTTAATAATAAAACCCCTCGATCAGAGGTGCACTGTCTTCAAGATAAAAGTAGGAAGTAGATTCTTACGCTTTCCTGCTAAATTCTTGTTATGCATTAGTGATAATTGATGATTTCATGTTTCTTATGAATGGTACCAAATGGTTAAATCATGGATTTTGTGCTCTTTTGATGAAATGGTTAAACATGAATGAAATGGATTAGGGTGGTAAGACCATGCCTTAGGATAATGTAATAAGCACGTATTATGTAAATGGAATGGATCTAGTGAAAGGGACTTACCTAGGAGGGGTATTCCATAGCACCTCTTTATGATTTGTAAATCCTTATATGTCTTTGAAATGATATAAAAGGAATGAATAATGAATTGGGGGTTAGCCAATATCATACATGAGTTGGTTGCCTCATGTACCTTATAAAAATGTGACGAATATGTTAATGTCTTGAAGTGGGTTCTTAAGAGAAGTTTCCTCAAATATAAATGTGATGAATTTGATAAATGATGTGACAATGATACATAAGATGGTTTTCCTTAGGTATATTTTTTTGGACGCGATTATAACCATTTACATGGATATGGGCTGTATGATTGTTTGTGATGGTCATATGATTCTTTGAATGCTTATGAGGTAATGCCATAAGTATTATATTATAGACATGGTTGTATTGTGAGTGCGCACATGATGATGACACATAATGAATGATAATAAAGGTGAGTGAATGTTGAGGCCACCTAGTGACAGATATATGGTTGGATTGGATGCAGTAATACCCCATGCCAGTGTGATAGTACAAGTCTGGAAGGGAGGCATTCTTACCCCTTTCTAGTTGACTTCTAGTGATGTTTAACGTGCTTTTATGGGTGGTAGTTATACCCCATTATAGTATTATGAATGTGATGTAAGAGAGGCATTCTTACCCCTTTCCAGTTTATTTAGGGACGATATGCATTCTAACCTCATGCCCGCTAATCTAGATACGTGTATAGAAGGGAGGCATTCTTACCCCTTTCCAGTTGACCTATTGGGATGAGACATATTCTTACATCGTGCCCTCTAATCTCGACTAATGGGTGGGAAGCATTCTTACCCCACACCATCTATGATATAAATGATTTGATAAATATATATATGGTGACATGATCATGTTACTTTACCGGCAACGAGACGAAGATGGAATAACCATCAGGTGTCCCTTGGGAACCTGGATGGGTGTTATTTACTTAAGTAATTCTTGTTACTTATTTTCTATACCTGCTAACTGTTTAATTATATTACACTATCTGAATTGGGTTTGTCACTAGTGGTGCTAGCCTACTGATATTTATATCTCACACCCTACTTGGGATGCCATTGCACTGGGGTACCCGAGTAGACCTTCTTGCTTGCAGGACATAGCATGTGTGTTGTGTTGTTCGTACCTAAGGAGTTAGGAGCGGATAACCAAGCAGAAGCTTGGGATGCTCAGGAGATCGCATGTCAGGCATTTCCATTTTTCTTTATTCTTTTTCATTTTATTGTAATCATGTTTTATTGCTTCTTGTTTTCACCTTGTATCATGCATCATCCCTATTTCATGTAAACTGGCTTTGGCCACCCTTTATAAAATTGTTATCACCTGTCTTTTTCTTCTGTCTTTCAATTGTTTACTGCTTCCTCTATTGATTATTATTGACTCTGATAATACTATTTTGTTACTCTAATATGAGGGTATAGTCTCCCCACTATCACCTTTCGAGACCCTCGCTGCTAATCGGCAACCTCTGGCATACGGGGAGACGTGCTTGAGGCCATGTGACTTACTGGTCCGGCCACCGGTTCGATGGTAATCCAGGTCAAGATGTTAAAAATATAGTTTAAATCCTTTCATATATATATATATATATATATATATATATGTATACAAATATGGTTGAAAAAAAACAAAAAAACATCAATATTTTGACCACTATTTGACTTCTTTTGATAAATATTCTTTATACTATGATCTTTATAATTTCACCATAATTTGGTCGAAAAATTGAAACGTTCAAACCAACAAGATGTGTTTTTTATGAAATAGAATTTATCATATTTCTTTGAGAAACAAATGTGAAATATTTTCAATGGTTATTTTTACCTGATTTCACTTAATTTTGACCGAGCATATTCTATTGATATCTTTTATGTCTTTAGAGTCTCTATGTAGCAATTGAAGATTTGAAAAAAAAAACATGAAATATATTATTTCATTCTTCCATGTTTTTTTCACTTCCCCTACCAAACATGTCATAAGAAAAATATGTGTTTATTGAATATTTAAACAAACACTCTCCTAATCCCAATGATAATAACAATAAAATGGTGGCGATTGAACCAAGTATGTTGTTTAAATATTGAAGATTCATTAGTCAGATAGAGTCTAAAAATTTGTTAATGGATACCTGCATGCCAAAAAATTGTTCATGGAGACCTACATGCCAAATTTGTTATCATTTTGTACTACTCTGACATTGGTAGGGGGTTTGAAAGAAACAAGGGAATATGATATCCTAGCACCAATGAGATGTGTGAGGAAGAAAATGACCCTTTTAATATTTTTTCTCTTATATTTTATTTTTCTGTATTAAAATAATATAAACATTTCAATAAGATGTTTCATCATGATAAACATGTTTTCCAATTCCTTTTTTTATTCTCTTTAACCATTCATTTTCCATTTCCATTTACATTCATCTTCCATCAAAATGATTTCATCATAGAAAACACAACCATAGAGTTTTAATTAAACCATAACATCATTATCCCTAGAAAGATTCTTTTTTTAATTAAAATAACAAAAGTATATGATATTATTTATTTATTTAATCCATATCATAATTAGCAAGACCATTCGTTGAATTATATGCATGAGACTAGAATGAGAAAATCAAGTGATCTGAAAAAAAATTATTTTAAAACCCCCATCATAAATGGAATGTTTTATACAAAATATTCAATAAAAGCATAAAATATAATTCTATATAAAAAAATAGATTGTATGAGTAGGAATTGTTTTGATATAAATCAGACTAGATGCGAGAAACATCGACGTGTCACCAACCATTAGACAAAACGTATAATTAATAATCATGAATTCGTAATTACAATGGAAACTAAAAAAACTATAAAGTCACACATATTCCTAAAAAATGATTTATGAATAAACAGTGTTGTGATAGAAATAAGCCGCAGGAATGGTGTGTAATGAAGTGTCGAAGAAGTCAAATATGATGCTAGTTGTGCCACCCAATTCAATCCATAAATGATAAACCAAGATATTATCAAGACATCAAATCAGGTAATCAATCTGATAATATGAGAAGAGAAAACTAGTATTTTTAATATAAAAAATGATGATGTTTATCAAGAAGATATCAAAGAACCATGATTAGTTAATCAATGCCACATCAGACTAATTAAACTGACCCTAGATCTTTATGTCACTTGAAGGGAGGATGACCGAGATTCAAAGTTGATGACTGGAGTTCTTCTTAACCTGATAAGGTCCAAGAATGGTGGGGCTAAGATACCTATGAGTTGAATATTTATCCACCAAGATTGATTGAAATAAGAAGTATGCTGAGATTGATGAGGAATTAGGCTAGATCGATGTAAATTCATATTGTGGATTGATTGACCAAAGGATGATAATTTCAATCCTTTAGGGATAAAACATTCAATCTATTTATGATCAAATTTTCATGGATCATGTGTTTTTTGTGCAATAAGTTTAATATTATGAGGCCTCATTAGTCCCCATTGTTGTGGATATGATAATGTAAAACAATCCACTCCATATGCTTGAAATAATGCCTCCATGAACCATAACATTGTCCTTTGAGTGTCACCTTAACAATTAGTGGGGTAACTGAATTGCACCAGCCTATATATAGTCTTCATCATCACCATTTATTGACCACCACACCGATAGTTCCATGCCTTTTAAACTGCACTAGAGCCATCCGCCCAAACCAAAAATCAGATTCCTTAGATTATTCTGATTTAAACATCATTATGAAATCTTTTACTCACTCTGATCCTAAAACCATATTCCTTTACATGGTGCTGTGATTTTTTTGGTTGAAGAAGATATGGGGACCACCATTTATCCCAATACACTAGAAATAGTGATAAGGAACAGTGCATGCATGTTGAATGTCACAAAAAAACCTAGGATAACACTAAACCGGTCACTTGAGCTCATTTGTGGCAAGGGTCGAAGGGCGTTCCTAATCCCCATGGAATGGAATCTAGCGTCAAGAATCAACAGAGTACAAGAGGGAATGATTTATCCAAAAAATAAATATCGTAACATGAAACAAAAAGAACATAACAACCCATTATTTAAAAAATAATGAGTTGAACATCTTTTAAGCACAAACTGAAAATTTTTAACAACAACACAAAACAACCAACCAGACAAGAAGACAAAACTATCTCCATGTGAACTTGTTGGTCATTCTACAACACAATGATAACTTGCTTCCTAAGATGACCAAACTAAATAAGAAACCTTCACAAGGGATAAAAACAGAAAAGAGCTATACGCATTATTATTAAAACATATTAAGAAAGCCCTATAATCTATTCAAAATTCACTTCCTTTAAAAGAAAATAAATATAAATTTCAATATAGAACTATAACGTATTAAAGTATGATTTTCTAGACATTTTACTTAAAACAAATTTATAACTCATTTCCCTTACTCATTTCCAAACCCAGTTTCATTTCATTAGTGTGCCAATATAATTTTCAAGGGGAAAGTGATGTCTAAATTTATCATCTTGGAAAAATAGGGTAAACCACTTCACTTGAATTTTTTTTCATAAAACTCAATAAATAAACACATCACATTATAAGTAAAAGATTCCAAAAGTAGGCACTATGGTAATCACACAATAAATCCAATGGATCAAATTATAATAGTATCATGTTCAATACTGTAAGCAACCAAGTGTTAATAGACATAGGTGAACCACGAAGATCAAGATTAATCCAGAAGACACCGATACCTAAGATCCCATATATGGTAGCATGCCACACACTATGATATAAAAATTATCAATAAGCTCAGTCACCCTTTCTTCGGACAAACCAAGGGAAAATACCAGAGAAATAAACTCATTATATCCACCTACTATGGGCCACTGGTTAATACTATGACCTACCAGCGCAACAATCATTCTTAGAAAATTCTCTCAATATGAAAGGTTCCCATGTATCAAGTATTTAATGGGGGTGAGAAAACTAATTCCAATTGAGAATTCAATCACTATATATATATATATATAATAATTCACAATAGTCATCACCCTGAGTCACTCTGAGGACCGATCTCATGCCACATAAAAAATTGAACACAAAGAGTCCAACCCAAGGAAATATAATGATGGTTCGTATGGATTCCATAGTGAGTAAATATCATCCATCATATATTCGTACTAGGTATGATAACATCCAATGGATGTTTTTCCTAATAACCAATTTCAAATTTTTCACAATGTTTCCAAATAATATTTTAAGAATTTCCCAAAATAAACATATATAAATGGTATAAATATTACTTTTCATATAGAGGTGAAAAAAGAACATTTTAAGCATTTAAAAATTTACAAAAACCCCTTAAAAATTCAGGTTACACATTCAAAACACAACCATTTTTATAAAAACCCAAACTGGCCATTCACTGACAGCTCATGACAAATCAAATTTAAAAAAAACATTACATTATAAATTCAAAAACACTATGGAAGCTATTTAAGGGATAAAAAATAACATTTCACATTATTTAGATATAAATCGAAAGAAATCAATTTATATCACAAATAATCCCTATAATAAATCTAGAAAATTTATCAAACTCATAACATTAAACATTTAACAAAACAATTTAATTTAACACTCAAAAAGGTATGAAACACCAATTTCAAAGATATATATTTATTCAAGATATTGAACCATGTTCAAAATAACCCAAATCACACGAAAAATCTAACAAAACATTTTAAAAAACCTGTGTTGTGCATAATTTTAACAAAACAACATGATTTTGCATAAAATAAAACATTAATCGCTACTTTGCACACCCAAAATTTATCCAAGTATTTTATATCAATATTTAGAATTTAAATAGGGTGAAAAAAGATATAAAGGGATGAATCATAAATTAAAAATTCATGATCATGGGATAATGTATCTCAAATCCAAGGTGGAATACCAACTGACACCCAAAACCAATCTTCATGGGTTCTAACACCCTAGATCAATGAAGAAAATACCTAGAAAACCAATAAATTATCATAAACATTGGATAACATATTCCATGGTTTATTATTACCATATAAGAAGAAAAAGTAAAGAAAGAGTAGGAGAATGAGAAAGATGGAGGGGGAAAGAGAAGGAAAATTACATTGGAAAACAGTCAACTCTTCAACATCTCTTCGATCTACACCATGAGAGGAGGGGGAATGTCTTGGGAGGAAAGAGAGAGGGATAACTATGTCTGAACGAACCTCGTGGGTGTGTTTTGGGTGTATTTATGACAAAAAATACAAAGGGGGGAAGTTAGAAAATTTAAAATTTTAATTCTAGTCGGACTCACATGGTTAAGACACATAGTTTATTAAACCATACAGAAAAACGTATGGTAAACACAGAAGTGACCACGAGGTTGATCCTAAACAGCCACACAAACATGCACCAACTGTGTGGGATTTTTTATACCTAGCACATGATTACTTGGGTTTTACCTCATGGTTTATCAAATTGCGCACCAACTATGCACAGATCCTTTTTAGGCCAAACATCTATGTTTTCTCCAAAAATCCTAAATGAACCAAGGATAAACCATGATGAAATGACTAGAAAAATAAACCATGTCAAAACTCAACACCTAAAACACCCATAAGCCATAAAAAGGACCCATATTCCCAAAGAAAATTTGAATATAAACCAAAACATGAAAAATCAGGTGTGACAATTCACCCAACTAATAACACTTTCCATCCCCGAAAATCCATAACACATTCCAGCGGGTTCATCAATTTCTAAGGATTCTATATCAATAAAATAAAACCACTTAAACCAAGAAAATTTCCCTCATGAAAAACAAAACTTAAGCCTATTTCCCAAAAAACAACAATATCCCACAACTACATCTTGAGAATCTACCGAAGGATCATGTCATTACATCCATAACCAAGCCAAGAACAAAATTGTTGGGTCTCCTCCAAAATATCCCAATGATCACTCAAACCAAAGACCACTCATGAAGGACAATTATTTCAAGGGAGGCTGGAATAGACTCCCCACCATTAGAGAACAATGAATATCCAAAATCGTCTTTGGAGAAAACATAATGAGACCTACGGTGAGTCACCCCACCATTAATAACAAGATAATAGTGACCAAACGATAATTTAACATGAACCAAGAACCATACCACTTCCAAATAAGCCAACCCAATGCTCTCTTACAATGTCCTATCATCCTAGGTCAAGAAGAAAACAACATGGACATTGAATCTAGCCACTCTCAAATGGAGGGGGTAAATCTGAGCCAACAACCCCCACATGAACTGAAAACCCCCACCACACAAGGTGGGTAGGGAAGGGACCATCTGATTGGACCACTGAAATTGATACCGACAACCCAAAAAAACACTTTTCAACATGATAAGAAATTCTCATCATTGAGAAACCATAATAAAAACACTAGAACTACCCCAACACACTGGTGGATCCATGAACCTAGCTGAACTTCTTAAACCATTGATATTCCTATCTACGTGCCAGCTTCCCTACATGACCTATGGCAGAAGCACTGATTAATGATGAATATACTGTCTCACAATCATGAAATGCTAATCGCAAACCAACACATGCATAAAATGATTAGATAAAAGAGAAACATTAGAAATTTCTGGAATAGAAACCACACTTCCATTGAAAACAAGAGTTCACAAAAGATACCCAACATCTCTTACATTAAAAAAAAATAAACACCTTTGTCATAAGTGACCCAAGCATCGACAAACATGGTAGGGATTCAGAGTACTTGGACACAACAACCTATTGTGACCCATATTTCTATACTAATGGCATGAAAAATACTTATGCTCAGAAGAGTTTGATGAGAGTTACTTAGGTATTTTGATTCCATGAGTCGCTCCAACAACATTTAATTGCTTTCTCATCTCCATTCTATAATCATCACTAATGATCCTAGGAATTTAAGGAGGGAAGAATACATCCAGAACTCCTTGTATCACAGCATCATCAGGAAAATGTTGCCTCACCACATTGGAAAACAATGTTAGATTGAGCTCTAACATCTTTGACTGCAAATCTGGATGGGGCCCATCGTCGAAACGCTGAGCCTTCATAGAGTCATCTTGGGCATACCCTGAATCATAAGGGACTGGATCCATAAATCAATGTAAATACTACAAATATAACCCATAATACTACTACAAACATCTTATCTTCATCTCCTTTCTCACCGTTTCATGACTGGTTTCGAGACACTGACTTCCACCACTTCCCTGGTGTACCTTCAAGAATTAAAGTTGAAAACATAAACTTCAGCAACTCAGGAAACTCAATGAGGAGGTTGTTCCTATGGATATTTCACATCAACTCATCTGCCTCTAGAGGATATCCTTGTCCATAAAAGAGAGGTGGATCTAGCTTCTGAAAATAAAGAACTAAATCCTGAGGTTGATCAACTAAGAATCCTATTAATGGGGAATCACCCACAGCCACACTATAATCACCCATTAAATCACCATAGGGACAACCGCTGAACAAAGAAAGATCAAAGAACTGTGTCATAGTCAACTTAACAACAAGATCCTCAAACACAATATAGGAGACAAGATTTGAACATAGGTAAATAAGACACTATAAATATCAAAACATTACCTTTTAATTTTAAATTTAAAATAAACATAGTGGGTTTAGAACTCGCTATTGGTATTCCTCAGAGTCTCACTCAGATTCATGTTTCCGTACCACCGTGAGAATCCATCTGCCAGACCATAGTGGGCATTCATCCACATTTCCTCAAACCACAATGCATGTGATAACTCATTAGAACACCAAAAGATAAAAAAATTCATTTTCCAATCTAAATCATTCATCCCATTTCAAAAATAACAATCCTTCCAAAGTCTCACTAACCACCATGTCAAAACACATTTTTTTCAGATTCACCATTCAAATAATTTCCCACACTTAAGAATGAAACCCCATATTCATCCTTCAAAAATCCATTTCACTAGTATAAAAACATTTTCAAGAATCTAAAAAAACCACACTCCACCAAAAACAATTGATTAAAAACCCACTCCACTTCATTTAAAACTAATTCCAAGGAAGACATCCACTCACCATAAACCTAGAAGAGTCCATTTTCTAAAAACACATTTTTTTAAGATCTTTCACAAATTAAATAATGAAAATCCTTTCTCCCACCTTCCAAAATACAACTATTACCATTAAAATCCAATTTTTTGAATTCCATGATAACAGTTTTTCCAAATAATTTTTTGAATTCTAGAATATTCATGGAGACCCACAAGAGAGAACAAGTATCGGGGGTGACTTGACCATATGGTTGGATTCCATATTCCAAACACACCACCAACATGAAGATCCTTCTAGGAACATATATTCGAATCCACATGGAGTTACAGGCCATACGGGCTCATGGAAACCACTAGCCCGACTCCCATTTTGTATCCTAATCACCAAACAATCCCTAAGGACCAAATAAACTAATAAAATTGGTCTTCCCATGGAAACTTGAGGATCAGAATGAGCGAGAGTTCGAGACTCTCTTCCCAAACCTACATACCATGTCCTGAAAATCCTACTCCATCTACTAAGACATATCCATAAAAAAGGGTGCTTTGAAATGTGAGGCCTTTTAAGAACTAACCTAGCTCTGATAACATTTTGTCCTGAACCAACACAGGTCAACCCTAAACCGGTCAACTGACAGTACTACAAATACTTCCTTTATCAGTACTAGAATAGTAAATTAACAGCGCTAAAAAAATTTCTTTTAATCGAGGTGAAGATAGGGGGTCCCTTTTATCATCACTCAGAAAAGCGCTGATAAAGTTCCCTTTTATCAATGCTAAAAAACACTGTTAAAAGGGGTATTTTATCAGCGCTAAAAAAAGCATTGATAAAATGGTTATTTATCAGCGCTTTTTTTAGCACCACTAAAAGTCAAAAAAAATATAAAAACAAAATAGAAAAGAATATATAATGTGGGGGGATCTTTTAATAGTGCTTGAACCCCCAAATCAGCGCTAGATGGACTCCCTCCCATTATCCTATGCACTACCCTTGCCCATGCATAACCCACATGCCCACACACACCTCTTTGCTTCCACCCGAACATGAACCCACTACCTCCCCCCCTGCGCGCCTGCACCTTTACCACTAATCCATTTCATTTTTTCTCTATTCAATGATATATCTATTTATATATATACAGTAATATTTATTCATATATTAATATAGATTCATATTAATATAAATATATTTAGTTATATTTATATATATATATATATATTCGTATATTTGTATGTATATATATATATATATTTTCATATTAATATATATTAATATATATTTATATATATATAGTTATATTTATTCGTATATTAATATATATTCATATTAATATAAATATATTTATTTATATTAATATATATATATATATTTATTTATTAATATATTAATATATATATTTACACGTATATTAATATATATATATTTATTTGTATATTAATACAGATT
Organism: Viscum album; assembly: GCA_963277665.1. NCBI lineage: Eukaryota > Viridiplantae > Streptophyta > Magnoliopsida > Santalales > Viscaceae > Viscum > Viscum album. The sequence goes on from OY728164.1 coordinate 612,473,835, forward strand.
CATATTAATATAAATATATTTAGTTATATTAATAAAAATATATTTATACATATATTAGTATATATATTTATTCATATATTAATTTACATATATATATATATATAGTTATAATTTCTTATCCGTATATTTATCCGTATATTAATATATATCAATAAGATTAGTTTTAAATACATTTTTAAAATATGTTTTTATGTGTGTTTATAAATAAATAAATACATACATACATATATACAACACACACACACACACATACATAGACACACACACACACATATATATTTACGAATAAATACATATATATGTGTATTTAAATATTAATAGAATGTTAAAACAATCATAACTTCTAATCAAAAAGACTTTTTCAACAACACAACTAGTCAAATCGAATAAAATGAAATAATCTTCAATATGATATGTGGTACATGCTAAGAGTACATCTAGATCAGATGTTATACCATTTTGAATGTTAAAAAATTAGGGTATACCGACAAAAAACTCAGTTTTGGAGGCCTTCTGGGCCTTTTTGGGCCTCAAAAAATGTTACTAAAGGTTCTCTTCAGTCACTAGATTTTAGAGTGCATCACAAGATTCGATTTGATATGTTGTACTTCTCAAACAGAATCCCTGATCAAAAGTTAAGACCATTTGATTTTTGAGATACATTTTCAACTTATTTTATATCTTTTCTTAATTTTTTTTGTGTCTTCAAATTGTTAATAAGTGATTATTAATCGATTATAATTAGAAAATCATAAATTAAAGAAAATTAAAATTATTTTAAAGCCATTTTCACTAAATTTCAAGTATATTTAATGTAATAGTCTATTTAAACTTATCTAAAACATATTTAAAAAATAAATATTATATTTATATCAATATAAATATACTTATATAACAATATATTATTTTTCATGATTTATTTTGAAATATAAACTTAATCAGCGCAATGAAAAAGCACTGATAAAGCCCCCCTTTATTAGTGCTACTAAAAAAGCGTTGATAAAGGGGTCCCCTTTATCAACGCTAAGAAAGAGCTGATAAGGGGGGGGGGCTTTATCAGTGATTTTTTAGCGCTGATAAAGCCCCCCCCCTTTATCAGGCATTTTTTGGTGATGATAATGGGTGGCACAAAGGAAACCTAGTTTTGTGGTAGTGTGAGCCTATCTGTGGAAAGGCCCCAAGGGAGTTTTGGATACCCACGAGCTGAAAACTAGTTTTGGTTATCAATAGAGTAATAGAGGGAATGATTTCACCCAAAAATAAATGTAGTAACTTGGAGAGAAAAGAACCTGACATCCCATTATTTAAGTAAAAATTAGTTGAACATCATTTATACACAAACATAAAATTTAGAAAAACTGAACAAAACAAGCAACCAGACAATAAGAAAACACTACCTCCACGTCACCTTGTTGGTCACTCTCCATCATAGTGATCACTCACCACCCAATGTGACCAAACTCAAGTAGAAACCTGCACAAGGGATAAAAACAAAAAAACTATAGGGGTGAGTATTAAAACTCGGTAGGATAACGTGATAATCTATTCCCAATTCACATCCATTACAATAAAAGAAACATCAATTTCAATTTTTTACTACAATATATTAATGTATAACTTTATACAAATTTACTTAATAAAAGAACATCTCATTTCCCTTTCTCATTTCCAAAACTATTTTCATTTCATTAGTGTGTCGTTATCATTTTCATGGGAAAAGTGATGTATATATTTTACATCTTCGAAAATGAGGGTAAAACACTTTAAATGAAAATAATTTTTATAAAACATAAAAGAGAAACAAATCACTTTCCTTGGAAAACATTCCACTATAAGGCACTACATTAAACACACAACAAGGAAATAGAACTAATTATAATAATATCACATTCATCACTGAGAGAAACCAAGAGTTAATAGACATAGGCGAACCCAAGTGATCTAGAATAATATATAAGAAACTAATACCTAAGACCCCATCAATGGTATCATGGAATATATGATGAAATCACTATTCATAATAAAGTTGGACCACCTTTCTCTGAACAGACCAAGGGAAAATCCCATAGCAATAAACTCTATATATCCACCTACTATAAGACACCGATCAATATCATGACCTACTAGTGGAGTAATAATTATTATAAATTTCTCTCAATATTCCAGGTTACAATGTCTCAAGTATTTAATTGGGGTGATCCAACTGATTCCATCCAAGCATCCAATCAGAACATATAAATAATAATAATTCACAACATGAATCAACTTGAGTCACTCAAAGGACTGATCTCATTTCATATAATAAACGTAACACAAAGAGTCCAACCCGAGGCACTATCATAATGTATTTAAGGATTCCAAAATGAGGAAATCCCATAAATTATATACACATACAAGGAATTATAACATACAACTGAAGTTCTCCTGAATATTCAATTTGACCATTTTCACAAAGATGCTAAACAAGCCATTAAGCATTTCAGAAAACAAACATTTATCAATGGTTCAAATTTTACATTTTATAGAGAGGTGTAAAAAACCATTTTCATCATATTAATATTTACATAAACCCCTTAAACATTCAGGTTACACATTCAAAACAAAACCATTTTTATAAAAAGGACAAACGGGCCATTCACCTGCAGATCATGCCAAATCCCATTTAAAACCAAAACCCATTACTTTATAAAGCCAAAAAATACTTTGGGAACAATTTAAGGGATCCAAAATAACTTTTTAAAAGGTTACAGTATATTTATAAATCCAAAAAAATTAATTTATATCACACACAACCCTTAAATTCCAACCATGCAATTTATTGAACGCACGACATGAAATATTTAACAAAACAATTTAATTTAACACTCATCAATGTATAAAACACCAACTTTAATGACATAAAATTTTTCAATATAATTAAACATGTTTAAAATATCATAAAACTTGTGTGAAAACTGTCAAATCAATTTAAAAAACCTGCGGTGTGCATAATTTTATCAAAACAACACGATTTTCAAGAAAACGAACCATTAATGCTACTTTGAAAACCCAAAAATTTATCCTTGTATTGTATACCAATATTATGAATTTAAATTGGGTAAAAACATAATTAAAGAGATGAATAATAAATTATAAAGGCATGTTTATGGGAAAACTTATCTCAAATCCACAATGGACTACCAACAGACACCCAAAACCGCTTATAGTCGGTTCCAAAAACCTAGATCTATGAAGAAAATCCCGAGAAAACCAAAACCCCATCATAAACATGGGAAAATAGATCTATAGGTCTACCATGACCAGGGAAATAGAAAAAAACCTAGAAAGAATGGGATAAAGAGGAAGAGGTAGGGGAAAAGATAAGGGAAATTACCTTGGGAACTAGCCAAACCTTCAAATTCTCTTAGATATACACCATGAGAGGAGGGGGAATGGCTTAGGAGAAAAGGTACAATGATCACTAGTTTTGGAAGAACCAGGTTGGGATATTTTGGGTGGATTAAGTTCCAAAAACCCCTTGTGTGAAAATTTGTAAAATTGAATATTTTAATTATCAGTAGACTCTTATGGTTATACCACACAGTTTATTAAACTATGCACCAAACCGTGTGATAGACATAGGTTCGACAAAACCATCACTCCTAAGAGGCCACACACCCATTCAAAAACCATGTAGTATGTTTTTAACTTTCCACACAATTACTTGGGTTTGGCCGCAAAATTTATCAAACTATGCTCTAACAATGTGCATGGCCTTTATAGGCCAAACATACATGTTTTATCTAAAATCTAAAAAAATAACCAAGGATAAACCATGAGGAAATGACTAGAAAACGAAACCATGTCATAAATAAACACCTGTCACCCATGGAACCTAAGAGAAAGATGGGATTCCAAACTAATCAGAACATAAACCAAAATGTGAACAACCGAGTGTGACATGGAAAAAAGAAACAACAAAATTGATAACAATGTTAGATGAAGAATATAAAATTAAAATTGAAGATCCTCAAGTTATAAGAATATAATGGGTCACTTATGATAATATTCAAACTAGAGTAAAATCCAAGATCAAGTGAAGATAAACCTGTTTAGCGGGAATAGAATAAAACCGATGTCCAAGACCGTCTTAGCCCACTTATGATATTTTAAGGCCCAAATAAAGTGTAATACTAGGCTCAATACTAACCATAATTAGGCCAATTATATATAACCATTTCAATTCCACTATAAATCCAAATACCTAGCTAGTACATTCACCATCTCCTTAACCTGGGTAAACCTTTACATCTAGTAAATCCAAAGAGTATAAAATAATTTCTCTTCGATCCTTCAGGAAAGAATATGCTGTTTGATCAAGGGGGTAATATTTTTATAGAAAATAATAAAGTATGATGAATTGGATAAATCCTAACCATCAATTTTTACATATGACATAAATCTGGAGAGGAGTAATTGTTTTTAGAATTTGAGGAATAATTCTAAAATTATGGTTTTTTTGGAATATAATATCATGATAATCACATGTATGGAGAGGGAATATGGAAGAACTAGTTGAATTTTTCAATAAATGAAGAACCATTTACAAGATAGTTAAATCCTCTTCCATAATCATCAAATCATTGTTATTTTCACACATCATTCTCTGCTTCTTTTCATTCATTTTTATTTTACTGTAATTCACCAATGATGGAACACTAAGCCATTAGTGTTTGAGTTGAGGAGATTATCTCAACTTAAATATAAAAGAATTCAATGTTCTAATTGATTTTATCTTCAATCGATCACTTAATATTTATTTGAATTTGTTTATCTTTTAGTATATTTCATTCTTCTTATTCATTTAAAATTTTTATTATGCTATTTCAAGATTGCACATCGATTCCACTCTGAATCTCTACACTACATGCTATGGTGAGTAATGGGTGAAGAAAAAGGTGATCAGATATATCTAATCCCCATTTCAGGCGATATTTGGGTTTACAAAGATCATTTTACCCCCTTACTGAAGTTGACACTTCCAAGAGAAGCTAATCTAAGTAAAGTATCACTTGGTTTGAGAGAGAATAAGAGAGAATTAAAATAGAATTAATATTTTATAGGTAAGGTAATGTAATGATATGAGATTTGGACACTATCTCAAAATATAAATTTAAGAACAAATACATTTTTTACCATGATTCTTTAATAGTGAAATTAAAAACCATTATTATACCATTACTGTTTTCAAACATCGAACCTAAAAAATAATATTAAAATACACAAATAAAATTATCCTCTCAAAGAGACAATCTAAGTCAACTATTATTGTATTTATTCAAGTTTAAAAATTATTTTTCTAAGGGACCCATGACAGGTGTTCATCAGACATATCTCTATTACTAGGGATGCAAGTAGTTTTGTTTAAATTCTATTATAAAATGAGTTCAACAAATCAACCAATCCAGTTCATCTCAACTCATTGGTTTTGATCTAGAAGTTGAATGATATGTTATGGAAAAACTAAGATCCTTAAACATGATAGAAAAATAGGGGTGGGAATTTGTAACAATTGCATTGAAAAGTTCCCCATCATCAAATTATTCTTCCACAAGAGTGAATTTAGGGATTGAAAACATAGAAAACAACTTGGAAAAATTTAATTTGACATCTATAAAACATTATGAACCAAATAATAATAATGAAAATTGGCTTCAAGTACCTATAATCAACCAGAATTTGAAATGATAACTGGTATGATCCAACTCCTTCCAAAGATTCATGGCTTGGAAAGAGAGGACCCTAACCAGCATCAAATAGAAGTTACTAATGTTTACAATAGTTTCAATCCTAGAGGAGTATCAGAAGATCACGTTATCTAGAAGGCATTCACCTTCTCTCTTGAAGGATCAGTTGTGGAATGGATTTACAATATCTATTCTGGGGACGTTACAACATGGGTTGGGCTATAAGAGGCATTCCTCTACAATTAATTTGATAAGTAAATTTCATGCATATATTTTATGGTATTTGAATGCATTTATTTTTGTATTTAAATGATTATTATTTCCACTTTGTGAGAGATTTAACTTGTTTTTTGTTTTATGAATTGATAAAATGAATATTTTTAAATGGAATGAATAGAGGAAAATATTGTTGAAAAAATATACTTCACACCATGAGATAAGTGAATTGGTGTGGATCTATATTTTTTTTTGATAAAACGATGCTAGAAAATTGGAGTAAAACATTTACACACCATGTAATTCATTTACACATCAGGACTTCATCCAAATATGTAACCTCTCAAGGAAATTTGGTGATATGATTACATGTATTGAAGAATAATTACATTTCATGTAAACACATTACACGATGTGATTTTTTTACGGGAAATGTTTTTGGAAGCGATACGCTAAAATTCAAGTCGCCTAAAAATTCAAAGATTACATGCCGTGTAATGACATTACACATCATGTCAATTCATGAGACAATATTTCAAAGTAATTATTATGCATATCATTGATTTTTCACCATATCTATGATAAGGGACCCTCCTAGATAGCATATGGGACAAATATTTATAATATTCATTATCATCAAAGCCTATCTAGAGCCAAAAAATGAAGGGAAATGATGCATCAATTAGAGGAATTCAGATCTTGAGATAGAAGATTTAAGCGAGAAGCTGGAAGGCCTCTTTAGAGTTTTTCTTCCATTCATTTATTCTTTATTTTTCTATTCTACATACCTCTTATTCTATCATCACTAGGATGAGGTGGTAAACCCATCCTGGGCTTGGGTAAATTAATAGAAAGGGAAAGGTGTCGTTGGATTTAATTAATTTTATTCATGTATTTAGTTTGTTGTAATTATTCAATTACTTTAAAATACCTTTATTTACATTTTATCATGACCGTTGATATTTGAATCAAAAAATAAACTTTAAAATTTCATAACTAAAAAACCTAATGTAGGCATGACCATTGTCAAATTTAGGGGAAATTAGGTTTAAATATGGCATCTAGACAAACTTGATTTGACACAACCCTAAATTATCAGGCCAAGGGAAATAGGATATTTTTGTGTTAAGGAAGAGATACCATGACCATTGGAACATCCTCTTCTTGACTCTGACACTAATCATGAATTAATAAAAATATTTTATTAAATATAATTTCACATGAACCCTGAAATGACAGATACCTAGAGTGATTTTCAAATCTAATCATAAAATAATCAAACTACTTTTATTTTGTATTCTTCTCTTGACAAATCAACCACGACCCATATTTTCTCACATATTTATACAAATTAATAAAATTAAATCCTTGAAAACATAATAAAACTAATTTCACCACCACTATGGATCAATCTTGACCTGATTCTCATACTAATTTTAAAAAATTAAGTGGCATATTTGAGTTTTTATTTGTTTTGTTTTTGCATAGACACCTTGGGAATTAATGATGCCCTATAGGCCTATCATACTTCCCTACATCAAGGATAACTCAGATAAAGAATGAAATTTATGGGATAAAACAACCGAGTGGAGAAAATATGTATGAATTCATGGAGAGATTCAATGAATTGAAAACCTCCTTCCCACATCATCCTTTCAAATATCAACACTTCATGGTATTATTTTACCAATGGTTGATTGAAAATGAACAAAATTTGTTATATTATTCGTATGCAGTATCAATAAAATAAAAATCACCCACTGGTGTTAGGGATTTGTTTAATAGGATCTTCCAAAACTCTCAAAAATTTGGTACAAGATCTAAAACAATAAATGTATATGAGTTATAAATTTTTAACTACCCTTTACTTGAAAATAAATTTGAATAACTAACCTCTCTTGTGAAAAAATTAGATTTGAACAAGTTACATAAAATATCATCTCCCACATCTCTAAGGGTCTAGTAGCTTTGTTGCTTGAAAAACCAATACATCGATGGATGACACCATGTTCAAGGATCTGAAAGTGGCGATTCCATGTACTAGAGGTAGTTTCAACAAAAACCATCAAACAATTAAGGATATAGGGAGTATTTTAATACTCACTTTAGATATGGGAAGCAAAAATTGAAAATAGAACCATTCCAGCATGTTTTTTGACTATAACTCCAACCTAATCCTTTCCAAAGAGGCAAATATTATCCCTCTGCAAGGTACCAATGGGAGAGGAATAAATAGACCACTAGAATAGAATTACTAAAATAAATTCTAGAATCTCTCAACACTTAGAAAACCACCCTCAACACTCATGGATCAAAACTAAATGAGATACTAGGATACTACCATTAGATTATGAATACCATAAATGACTTGAATAATCAATTATTAGATAATAATTCTACCTAATCCATTATTATACCCAAGATTAATTTTATTTATATTATATTATGGATTGATAAGGAGTTGGGAAGCAGTGAAGAATCAACATCTCAAGATGGAGATGGAAGTGAATATACTACTATACATTATAAATTCACCTAGGAAAAAGAATCATAAACACTAGTGGAAAACCCCACCTATGAAGAGAGAAAAAGGGAAATCCAAAAGTGAGGATTCAAATAATCCGTAATCACCCATCCCTATAAGGGTCAAACCACCAAAGAAAATCAGTAAATACACACTACAATATGAGATTCTAGAGATATTTAATAATGTGGAGATCAATATCCCTTTTTCCAAAAGAATCCACTAACTTATAAGGTAAGTTAATTTCCTCAAGGAAATGAGAACTAAGAGAGTAATATTTCAAGGTAATGAAAATTTGAGTCAAGATAAAAATTTATACGCACTTATAAACCAAAAAATACCCCAAAAATGACAAGAAACAACTATATTATCTATCCCCTTCACTATTGGTGAACTAAAACTTTTCAATTCAAAGTGTGATTTAGGGGAATCAATCAATGTGATGAATTAATATGTTTATTCATATCTGGAGATAGGAGAACTCCAACCCATGTGAGTAGTTGTTCAGTATTCCATCAAAACTATTTCCCACGCAATAAGTTTTCTAGAAGATGTTTTGGTAAGTGAATAAGGTTTTTTCCCTGTTAAATTCTACATTCTGAAGATTGAACATAGAAAAGGTAAATATCACTCTCCAATAATTATAGGTAGGCCATTCATCATTTATGCTAAAACCATAATAAGTGTTAATGAAGGAAAAATTTCAATGACTTTTTTTGAACAAACAGTGAATTACAAAATCATTAACACAATGAAATACCCAATTGAAGAGAAATAGGATTTTATATTAATTTTTTTGAATTACCTTGTTCATCTCAGGAGGATGTTATCATGACCTGTCCCAACTGGGTGCGATCCGCAACAACCAAAGTCCCACCTCCATAGGCTAGGGGTGGGGACAAACACAGAAAGGCATATCCTAAATTGGAGGCCATTACTAATGTACTTATAATCACACATTCAACCATATAAATTCATAAGTGCACTCAAATAATAAAATAAAATATGTAATAACTAGAATATAAAAAAATTATGCAAAACCTAGAGGGTGTATAAGAGTATGAAAGTGGAAACTGAAAATTAAAGCGGAAAAATACATCTCCAACCATAAAGATGTCCCATATTGAAAAAACTGGAATGTAAAGTTCTAAGAGAGAGCCAAAATTTTAATCTCCATGACATGACCGCCATAAGAGGTCCAATGCACTAGGTATCCCTATGATCTACTATAGTCACTACCGACCTATTAATAATAATCATAATACACAACACATGCAATTAAATCCCATGTATTGGTGAGTATATACTTACCTAGTAGGACACCCAAAAAGCCAAAGGGGTTGTAGTAAGAGACATGATAACAATAGATAGATAGAAAAATCAACCCTAATAAAGAGTTTACAAATCCAACAAAATGGATATATATATATATATATACATATATATATATTCTCAAACCAAATAAACCCAAACAAGAGAGAAAGGGATCTTTGTCTCCCATCCCAGCCCAAAGGTGTATGATATTTGGACACCCCTTTATATGCAGGTTTCTGGGGAAGGATAGGATTTTATTTTTTGTTGGATATATCTCCATAGGGAAGATGACCATGGCATATTTCAGGAGTAGATTCCCTATGATCCATCTCCACACTAAAATGAGGATAACTATATGGATAATGATTGTATTTCAATTCGATTGAAGAATTGACATACCATTGAGGTGTGGAGAATATATATTGAATTACCTTAGGGATATTGGAATTGAGAATATTAGGGATATAGGCCTCATTCTTCATTGTGGCTCGAATATGCTGACTTTCCTTCTGGAATTATGAAAGGATATTAGCATGTTGTATAATGGTTTCCAAAACCTGTTTATAATCATTTGATGTTTTGGGATTATAAGACTTCTACTGAAAATATTCAGGAAGATTTTAATGATATTCATCATTATTAATTAAAATATGAGCCAATCTTAATGAATGATTCATTCTCACTTGGTGAGCCTCAGTAGGAATGGGTGTACGAGCATGATCTTGATCCTTTGGGATTTGCCCCTAGTATTTTGTGGGACGAATATGAGTCATCCTCCAGGCATGTATCTCTATCACATGGTGATCCCTGATTGGAATGTGAATTTTTGCGTTGTCCAAATGTGAATTCTCCATCTTAATATGTCAGCAGACCTCCAAAATGGGATAAGGGATATGCGCCTCATCTTGTATTTCTTCAAAAGGATCCTACTGTAGTCATTCACCAATGGAAGTAGGAATATACACCTAGATTTCATGATCTACTAAAATATTCTAGAAAATTCATTGACCACAATATGAGCATGTCCTAAGGCATGTACCATTATAACTTAGTTATCTCCACCAAAATAGGGATATGATCCCGATCCTAGGCCTTTGGAGTATTCCTTCAGTCTTTTTTGACATGAATATAATAATTTCCCAAGGAATGTTCCCATATAACCTAGTGACTCCCAGTCAGAATGGGGATATGATTATTATTATGATACTTTCCAATATACCACCAAACATTTTCAATAGGATTGTGCCCCTATCCTAAGGTATATTCCTCTCTCACCTGGTGATCCCCTATTGTAATTGGAATATTATCCTGGTCTGATTCCTTTTCCTTTATCATAATATACCAATAATCATCATGTACAGGAGCAAGAATGTGATCTTTCTCTAGAGAAATAAATTTTTCATAATGATTAGAGTGTTGAGCTACCCCGACTAGAGGGATAAAAATATGGGTTTGTCCCTATATCTGTACCAATGATAGAATATTTTGTGGGATTTCTTCAGTGATTTCAATGATCTAATGCCATTTTAGAAATGTATCAGCAGGGATATAAGCCTACACATTTTCTATCTCCAAAATATACTAGAGGATATCTCGTTTTGAAGTAGGTATATGAGCCCAATTTTTTATTCCATTAGCCACTAGAATATTTCAATTGGTTTGATGAACAGGGGTATTGATATGCGTCTCCCCATGTTTGTTGTAAGAATATTTCCGCAGACTTATTCCGAGTGAGTAGGAATATGAGCATACTCGCTATTCAATACAGAAATATTCCATAAAATATCATCAATGGGATTGAGGAAATATGATCAGTCATGGTTATCCGGAGCCTTCCCCATTTGATATACCTTCTTTTTTTTCTCGTACATGGGTATCAGAGGTGGTAGTGTATCGGGTGGTACCCTTAACAGGAGACTAATTGTTACTAGTGGGATAGTTCTAGAAATGATGGTTGACAATATCCCTCCTTTTCATCCCATGAATTGGAAGGGATTCATATTTGACTCCCTGGTCCACCTTCATTAGAGACTAATCATAGAGATTTTCATGCACTGCGGATAATCTCCAAAAGTGATTGGCTGTGGAAAAGAGGGACACTGACATAGCTGCAACATTTTTTGGATGTTGTAGTCTCATCAACATCAATACATGGAGACCATCATGTGACCCTTCAAGATTCAGGATTTTACCACATATATGGTATTCTTAGACCATTGTATTCTCCACCTATCATTGAATCTTTCGGAAAAGTGAGTTCATTTTGCAACATGCAGGGGTTGAAAACATAACCAATTTTCCAAAATGGTTTCTAGATGAGGACATTATCTCAAATTGAGATGGTGATGATGGGACTAGTATATTATGACATGTATAAAACAAGGAACAAGGTGATTGATTATTGAAATATCATTGGAATGATGTGTGTTCAATCAGATATGCATGGCTAACACAATATTCATTTTATTCTCAATCATGCCATTGTACCTGTGTGGACTTGTCAAAGTGATGATGGAATTATTTCATCGGTACCTTAGTTATATTGGATCAATTGTAAAATTAATTTCAGTATTATTATCCCTTTCTATGTAGGGTATTCCAAAAATATGGATTGACATATGATTAACTAATCATTCTATTTTTTAGAGTTTCACATCATGTTAACCAATTTTTTGGAAGGAAAAGAGACAATCGAGTACCCTCATTGGAAAAAAAATGGTTTTATGAAAACAAGATAGTTTATCCTCTTTGTGTTATGAATGAGATTTCATGATTCATGTAGAGTTCACCATTTCTTATCTGATGGAAAATGTAACGGATGAGGAAAATTCAATTTGGCATAATGGTTGATTGGGAGGGGTTATTGCCAAATCATTGACGTTATATCACCGTTATTGATATTAACAAAAAATCGCAATGGGTACCACAACCATAATAGGGTAAAAACCTTTTTTCCAAATTCAGGTGTTCAGTTGGGGTTTTATACCCAATGATTCTTATGAACATACATTGGTATAGAGGATGAGTTTTCGGACTCATCACACCCTTTTGTGGGAAATATCTAGGACTCTAGAATAGATTTAAGATATTTTTGTGAATCAATTCATAATCCTAATATGAGACCGATTACCCTAACAAAATGATCGTTGATTAACCCAATTTATGGGCATAAGAAGGGGTTATCATTAGTGAATCCATTTGTATGTATCCAAGTTTCTTCATCAATTTCCATGTAATAAGTATCAGCTTATATAATGAAGCCACATAACGAATTACTTTAGAATTTTCTTCTATATAGGGAGGCTATTAATATTATGATGATGGGATTAATTTAATATGAGGAATACAATGTATCATGTTTATAGAATGAATAAAAACCCATGTATTTCATTTAATCCCTTTCTGTTTAATTCCATGCAGATAGTAAATATGCATGGGAACATAGGCACTAGGTATTGAAGCTCGAGTCTCAAGGATATGTCCTACATATATTGATTATAGAAGGAATTAGAGTTATGGTAGTTAGTTCACAGCCTTGGAACTATTCCCAAGGTATATGCCCTTATATTGAGGTAATCATATCATTCTGGTCATCAAGGCTTACACAGTGAGGTTTACCTGGTAGGTGGTCATTCTTGATTAGAAAGATGTGACCACTGAAAATCCATAATTACAAATTATCTATTCTCTATGTGAGAAATGGGGTATAACATCGTGAGACCCAGCCAGTTTATCATGGAAGCCATCGAATGATCTCAGATGACACGATTAGAGGGCATCACATTATCTATCTAACTTGACCCGGTTTCATCAAGAAAGTTAGCTGAAATTCTTAGAGGGAATAATGCAATTCAATACAACTTGTCTGTATGGTGATGCATGACCCATGAAGATATGTCTAGATGTCTTGTCTTGGGGACATTGTAGGAACCAGTTTACATACTGTGGTGTTACTGAGAGACTCGTATGATATGTATTGGTTCCATCATATGATCTATCTTACATATCTAGAGGACTTTATGAGGCCAATATGGAAAGCTCGTTGGTTTTTGTGAGACTTTGGTGGAATGCCCATGGTTCTCCATGTGAAATTATATAACATGTCCAGGGGACCTCACATGATACAAATAGTATACCAAAGGAGCATAATGTGGATTGGGAAACGTATCCAGGTGTTATCGTATGACCTGGTTTGTTCATGTGATGGCCATAAGGATCAATGTATATGTTCTTTACATAATTATCTCTTATTTTAGTCTTTATTCCATACTCTTATTGAAAATTCCTTAGTTTTATTTAGTGTTAGATTTTTTAAGTATAACATGTTTTAGAATGTATGTGGGATGTCCTTAACATGACCCACCAAATGTCATTCGTGTGATCAATGAGTGATCATGTGATGTACCCATGCATACTACTTTATTGCTCCAATTTTTCACTAGATCTTACATGATAGAAAACTTTCTTAGTTATGAGTTAAATCATTCTATGAAATTAAATCTGAATCCTAGGTGTTCTGGTGAGTGATTCCAAGGATTGTTCTTGTAAAACCCTAAGGTTTCATAATACAATATCTCTTTAATGTAATTCAATAGCTAAAAACTCACACAACATCACGTTCAAGCCTACGACGACTAACCATACTAGCCGTTCAAAAGCAGTTATGAATAGTAGTAACTGAATTTTGAATTTTATATATTTCATATAATTTTAACATCCATATTATGTGTTTCTTAGACATAATATAAGAACAAATTCATTTTTTTCAGATAAAGGAAGTATTTTTTAAAAAATTCAATTTTACTGCATTTTAATGGAGAACCCTTTTAAAATCCAATATTTGATAGTTTTATATATTCAATTTGAAAAAATAAACTTCTTATTTAGAATCGGGACATAAAAATTTAGTTTTGATAAATTGTTTTGTGTATTTATGATAACATTCATATTGGGGTGAATAGAGAAAAATAATAAATTTTAATTGAATTTTTTAGTAAATATAATTTATAGTGTAAAATTATACATTTTAATGGTTTTGAAGTATAATTAGATTATATTTTTATCATTTAATCAATTGTTTCTCATTGTAATTAGTTTCACTTTGAAATTATACAGAAACAAGTGTCAATATTTTGATAGTTATTGTTTCTTAAAAACACACTATTTGTTTTGAGAATGAGAATTACATTTAAATTAATTAACGCAACATATATGTTTTGAATTTGGTAAAATAGAAATCATTTTTGAATTCATAATATCAAATATATCTTAGGCTGAGTTTTTGTTATTTTTCTGAAAAACTTCAATTTTTTATGAAGAGTAAAACCACTTAGTAGTAGTTAAAAAACTAACTTTTTCATTTAAATGAAATTTTACCACTTCTGTGAATTGAATTTCGAAAATCGAACATATATGGTTGTTATTAGAAAGTAATTTTTTTTCAATTAGATGAATTTTTTTGGTGAGTAGTAACTATTGACTTTTATTTATAGCGAGAAAGGTAAATATTGTAATTCAAGGTAAAAATAATATTATAATAATACAAAATTACCTTAACACTTCTCCTAAACTTATTGGTCAAGTCATGGACAACCATGGGAATCCTTGGGTCTATTTTGGGACCCCATAGTGCCAATTAAGAGTGATAATGAAACATTATTTTAATTAACATAATGTAAAGACAAAAATGACATTAACAAATATCTTTTAGTATATCAATTTTTACATGGGGTTATATAAGACATATTTTTGACTATAAATATTTATTGGAAATATAAAATGATTTCTAACATTATGTTATTTTTTATAATTTTTAGATATCAAATAAATTAAATTATTTATGACAAAATAATGTTGTAGTATTTACCTCATTAATAAATGATTTAAATAAATAAGATTATTAATATTAAAAAAATATCCAAAACCTATCCAATTCTTATTGTATTATTTTATTTAGATCATGTGTCATCTTATATTCTACATTTATTAGTTTTGGACCATTATTAACCGAATATCACTATATAATAAAATAATATTTTCACACTTTCCTAAAGAGCCCCTCCTCCCTCTTATAAAAGGACACCACTTCTATCCCATTCCACACACCTCTCAAGCCCCTTGGATCAACCAACCCCTTAGCAAATAATCTATCAAGATCCCTCTATTACACTTAGAAGTCTTACCTTAGGCATAATTCACTTCAAGAAGTCCTTTTGGTTCAAACCAAAGGAAGTCACCCAAATAAAAAGTAACGGTCTCTCTTAAATTCTTTTGTTTTATTTTGTTTTATTTTACTTCACCAACCCCCCTAAACGCTTTTTATTCCTTCATTTTATAACAAAAACAGTATCCTTAATATACTAGTATGTTGTTATGAGAAGGATTGAAACTACACTTACTCACACGTCCATCTAATGGGCGAAGAACATACTGTTTCTGTGGTTGGCAAACTAATGCCTCATGAAACGATGATTGTTCGATTATCACCTACCGCCTATCATGGTGGAAAATAATATGTAACTGTATTTATATATGATATATAATATGTTTATGTTTTCTTTTTTCTTATTTGTTTTCCATTTATATTATACCTTTACGGTTTCCATTATGGGTAAAACGCGATAATTTCATTTGAGGAAGTGCGGATTACCACCCCCTCAAAGTGATATGACTCGTTAATGACTTGTGTGGGAATTATAAAGTATGGATTTAATGATATTATATATTATATCATACTGGAATTATAAAAAACCTATGTATAATTATGTTTTAATTCCAATCAAATACATAATAGAAATGAAAGTAGCGTTCATGCGTACGTACGGCTTACCGTCTCCATGAACGGTGCATTTCATTTCTTATCTACAAATGTTATGTAATATTATAAATACATATATATAATGGATATATAATATATATATCATATCTAAATCATGTATATAAATTTTTAGAAAATGGACTTTTGACCACATAGAATAATTGTAATTATAACAAGTTCATTTTTGACTCAAGTTCTGAACATCGATAAAATATCAAATATGAACTCAAATAATTAACTAATTTTATAGCAAGGTAATATGTGATATAAAAGGAATAATATAAATGAAAAATTTTCTTAATCAAGGATAAATTAACTCAAGTTTATTATTCATGAATAACAAGGAACATACAAGACAATTCGGACTTGAGGTAAGAGGTTTCTTATATCACATTTAATTCTGTGAGATTTCCATTATTCACCACTTATTTATTGCATGTGGTGTGTTGTGTACTGTCATTTGACATATATTTTCATGATTATATTTATATTCCTGGTATTATATGATTTATTTTGTGGTTATTAACTTTTTTTCATACGACACGATTGATTACAACGATGTAACGGGTTCTCATCTCACTTTTATTCCTTTAAGATTCCTGCTATATTGGCCACTCTTTCCTTTTGTGTGGAGTATGTACTGCCCATGATTTTATTATTTTTGTAATATAATTTTATTTATGGGTATTTGCATCTACATTTTATGATACTTATTTCATGGAATCTATGTTTCATATGTTTCCAAATCGGTAAGAGAATTTCAAATTTCAATTTCCACTCATTGGGCTTTACGCATAATTCATTGATTATTTTACTCCATGATTATATTTTGAATCATTATTTCTTATTTTTTTAGTAATTTACACTCCCTTTTATGTGGATATACTTTGGATACACATAATCACTCCATTGATAAATTCTCATGTCATCGATATGAACTTGATAAGAGTAATTTTAACTCAATCTCCATTTATTGAGCTAAACATCCAATTCATTGGTGTAGTTTTTTAAAAAATATGTGTGAATTTTCTATTATTTATTTACACTAAATATCCAATAATAATGAGTGTATTTATATTTGTCACAGATAATTATGTCATTTCTTTATCCTTAACATAAGGATACAATCTTTATAAGCGATTTCGTTTCAATTTACATTCATTGGAGACTTCTTTGTTATTATATGCCAATTAACTTTTATATGGTTTATATAATGTACTTTGACATAGTATACCATGAATCCCTTTATTCTCATGATATTATTACTTTTTTATTACCTCAATTATTTGAATTCAAATGTATCTCTTTTGGTTAGGAACTCTAACAAAAATATCATTTTAAATGTTATAAAGATTTATTATTCTAAATCTTTCTCATTAATGTCCATGTTTTAAAAATGGTTTTAAGGATTTATTTTAATGCACATTAAATCATTAAAATTAAAATTCCTGTTACAATTTTCAAAGTGGTATGTGGAATGTTGATTCAAAAATCTATTTTAAATGGCTTCTTGATAAATAGTGAGACTTTTAAATGTTATCAAGAAAAATGAGGATATTTCTCTTAAATAATTTTGTATATTATTTTCATCTATGTCAACATTATTCATTATTCTCAATTGAGGTTGATATATTTTAACACAATCTGCCATATTTTTTTCAATGAGTTATGTTTGACTATGTATGTGTTATTTTTATTCCATTCATGGTTTGGGGTTAAAATATTGACATTTCGTGTGCTAGATTTATTACGAATATTCAGATTATGTTTCAACATTTTCATATGAGAAATGAATTGGACATAGTAAGTGACGGGTGGATCCCGTTATAGATCCTCAATGCATCGGTAGGTCTCATGAGACAATTAGATGTGGAATTAGCGGAGGCCTTTCCCAATTTTATATATGGTTTTGGCCAAGGCCTTAATAATTTTTAAACATCTTGGACGAGGCCTTGACAATATGTTTCAAAATGTCCAGAATTATGCACTCCTTCATTATGAAATTAGTTATTACATGTGATTATTTGACTAGTAGAATATCCATGTGCATGTTTATATGGTAATTTTTTATTTTGTTTTCCCATATAATGTTCAAGTTTATGTTTGAAAGGCTGTTGTTTTTATTACACATCATGACTTAAATGATTATAGATTACGCTAAATTATTTACCCTTACTGAGCATCTGAGCTCACCCCTTTCTTATGTTTTATTATCCCAGGATATGAAGAAGTTAGTTATGAGTGACTTGCAGGAATAGTCATTGTGGCTCAGACACTTCTAATGGAATAAATTTTTGTTGTTTTCTTTTAAAGTTGTAATGTTGAACTTCATGTATGTAATCTATGTTTCAAGACTACTAAACTGATTGGTCCTTCCGGACATGATTCCTTGTAATCATGAAAATGTTTTAAAATAATGAACCAACTCTGGGTAACTGATGTCTAGGCATTACAGTTTGTATCAGAGGAAGTTTAGTACAAACATTGGAAATTAGATTTAGATAAACCTTGATTAGAGCACATTACCCTAAGATAAAATTTCAGGATTAGTATAGATAAACATCCTAGAATTTTTGAAATATAGATATTTTGTTTATTTTCCAAGCAAGACATCCCTATCTGGATACGAGCAGGTAGAGGTGGCTCTGGAACAGATGTACCTAGGAGTGAAAACTGTAACAAGGAGTTTCGGGCATGACCTGGGGTATTCTGGTACACAACAATGGGCCTTGCTACACTCTTGGTTATGACACCCTAGGAGGATATGCATAGGATAATTTACATTTTCTTTACAAACCAATGTAAATGATTTTAATATAAGATGAGAATAAATCTCCTTGGTTAATCCAAAGGTTTTTCAAATTGAAAATAAGGTGTCATGATATTCTCTAAATGATTTTATGACTATTGTTACTCACACAATGATTTCTGTTTATAGTCAATGGATGAATTCCAAGGAAGTCATAGTAACTTCAAGCATGATGTACATGGTGGGAATAGTGGTGCAAATGAGAAAAAATGGAATTTTGATAGGTGTAAAAGATATCATGTTCATGCTGAATCAGTTTTCCAAAAATATGATCAACAAAATATATATTAACCAACTCCCAGAATCAATAAAGAAGACAAAGGCGGTGAATGAGAGGATATACAACATTGGAGACCATGGAGAAAAGAAAGCTCAATTTACATCATTCTAGAAATGTGGAAGGAGACACCCAGGAAAGTGTCTCAACATAACAAAGAAATGCTTTATGTGTGGGAAAAAAGGGCATAAGGTAATGAATTTTTGAGGAAAAATGAAGAGGACTATAGAAGAAAATAAAAATAATCCTAAGAATCCAATTACGATCATTTATCATAAATTTAAGGGACCATGGAATCACCGAAGTCAGTTCCCTATTCTATAGAATAACCTCTTGGTCAATGAAGTACTTATGTGGAAATTAATGGATGAAAAAAAAATTAAAGGAATTAGTGCACTTTGTTGATGATATTACTTTGGATGAATTTTATCTTGTATGTGTAACCCTGAAATTTATCATGTGAAAATGATATTGGAGGAAGAATTATCTTTTCCCTTGTGGATATAGTTATAAATAACCATTTGGTTTTATATAATCCTTAAATTTGAGGCAATTACAAATTATTAAACTTTGGGATGAAAATGCGAGGTATGAGATAAAATTTGTGGTTAAAATATTTTATTGTTATTTTTAGGAATTTTTCTCATTTTGGTAATGTAATAAAATATATTTTTTGAAAAAGGACAACACAAAGACCATGTGACAACCCATCACTTTAGACAAAGTTGTGGGAATCGAACCCACAACCAGAGTGCAATTTGGATTTATCTCTTTCCACTGGACTAGATTAAGTCCCTAGATAGTGTGATTAATTATTTTTAGTAAAATGATTTTATAAATTTGATATGGGAAATTATGTATTATCAAATGGATATCCTTATTTTAGAAAAATGATATGGTGATTAAGTGGAAAATATTATTTTGGAAGACATTCACTCTATTGGGAACACTATATACCTATGGAAAATCGAATACTACGGGATTTAATTTGAGGAGTAATGGTGTATATTTTTCAATTTTTTTATTATGTATTTATAGATATTTGGGTTATTTATGGAAATGATTAACCTATCATAGAGAATATTTTATTAGGTTAATTACTTTTAAGTATGCGACTTTAAGAATAGTCGAAGTTATTTTTTGATACAATTTAATTTGGAAGACTACGTATTCAAATTCATCTGAGTTTTGGGTTTCAATCTTAGTTAGGATTATATTGAAGTATTTTAAGGACCATTTTTCATTGAAGGATATTTTTTGAACTCTGTGTATTTTTTGTTTAAATTTTGGAGATTAAGAGTAGTATTTCTTTCTATAATGGATTTTCCTGTTTGGGGTTCATATGATCACGTACTAAATATTTTGGTATAGTTTAATGTTTAATGATAATGGAAATGTATACTTCATCCGTTTTGGATTATTTGATTCTTTATAAGTTGATTTTAGCGCTTTAGGTGTAACCAAGTCTTCTTGAATACTCATCATTTGGAAAAAAGATAAGTTTGTGGTAGAAATTTATTAATGGATGAAACTCTACTTGTAAAGTAAGTATATATTCTTATACTCTTAGTCAATATCATAAATAAAATCACCAGCATTATGAAAAGGAACATAAAACAAAAACGTTGTTCATTTACTTTTCCTACTGGGTAATCAAAGACCATTCATCTCATCACAAGTTTATGGCATTCAGATCGTTAACTTTCTCCTAATAATATTCTCGATCACTCTCCATCAGAACATGATGATTATTTTTCTCTTCCATATCCATGTTTTCCTAAATGTAACCTTAGTACGTGTTATATTCAGTAACCTTCATACTAACCTTTATTTATTTTAAAATAGAAGCCTCATTAATCCATTTTCGATGTGGGATTTAAACTAAGATATTTTCAAATGTCAAAACCCAAGTTTTCAATCCTGAGCTTAAATTGTGAGGACAAAATTTATTGAAGTAGTGGAGAATGTAACACCCTAAGGTTTCATAGTACAATATCTCTTTAATGTTATTCAATAGTTTGGACCTCACACAACATCGAGTTCAAGCGCACGACGACTTACCAAACTAGCCGTTCAAAAGCAGTTATGAATAGTAGTAACTAAATTTTGAATTTTATATATTCCATATAATTTTATCATCCATATTATGTGTTTCATAGAAATAATATAAGAACAAATTTATTATTTTTCAGATAAAGGAAGTATTTTTCAAAAAAATGCAATTTTACCACCTTTTAATGGAGAACCCTTTTTAAATCCAATAATTGAAACTTTTATATATTCAATTTGAAAAAATAAACTTCTTATTTATAATAAGGACATAAAAATATAGTTTTTATAATTTGTTTTTGTGTATTTCTGATAACTTTCATATTTGGGTGAATAGTGAAAAATACAAAAATTTAATTGAAAAAATCCTTATTAATCAAAATAATTTATAGTGTTCAATTATTAATATTAATGGTTTTTAATTATAATAAATTATATTTTTACCATTTAATCCAATATTGGTCATTGTAAGTAATTTTACTTTGAAATTATACGTAAACAAGAGTCAATATTTTGATAGTTATTGTTTCTTAAAAAGACGCTATTTGTTTTGACAATGGGAATTAATTTTAAATTAATTAATGCAACTTATATGTTTTTAATTTTGAAAAATATTCATCATTTTAGAATTCGTAATATCAAATATATCTTAGGCTGAATATTTGGTATTTTTCTGAAAAACTTCAATTTTTTGATGAATAGTAAAACCACTTAGTAGTAGTTAAAAAACTGACATTTTCATTTAAATGAACTTTTACCGCTTCTGTGAATTGAATTTCAAAAATAAAACCTACATGGATATTATTATTATGTAAAATTTGGTTTAATAAGGTGAAAATATTTTTTGGTGAATAGTAACATTTGACTTTTATTTACCGCGGTTAAAGGTAAATAAGGTAATTCAAAGTAAAAAAATATTATAATAATAAACAATTACCTTAAAACTTGTCATAACCTTATTTTATGTGTCATGGACGACCATGAAAATCCTTGGGTAGATTTTGGGACCCCATGGAGCCACTTAAGAGTGATAATGACACTTTATTTTAATTAACTTAAAGTGAAGACAAAACAGACATTAAAAAATATCATTTAGTATATCAATTTTTAAATGGTTTTATATAAGTCATATTATCAACTATAAATATTCATTGGAAATATAAAAATATTTCCTAAATTATGGTATTTTTTTAATAATTTTTTGACATTAAATAAATTAAATTATCTATGACACAATAAAGATGTATTATTTACCTCATTAAAAAATGATTTAAATAAATAAGATTATTAATATTAATGAAATATCCAAAACCAATCCAATTATTATTGGATGATTTTATTTCGACCATTAGTCATCTTATATTTGAATTTAATTAGTTTTGGACCTTTATAAACTGAAAGTCCCTATATAATAAAATAATATTTACACACTTTCCTAAAGAGCCCATCCCCCCCCTTATAAAAGGACACCCCTTCTAGCCCATTAAACTCACCTCTCAAGCCCCTTGGCTCGTCCAAAACCTACCCAAATAATATCTAAAGATCCCTTTATTACACCTATAAGCCTTACCTTAGGAATAAGTCACTTCAAGAATTTCATTTGGTTCAAACCAAAGGAAGATACCCAAATTAAAGGTAAGAGTTTCTCTTAAATTCTCTTATTTTAATTTGTTTTATTTTACTTCTCCAACCCCCATAAACTATTTTTATTACATTATTTTATAACTACACCATTATCCTCAATATACTAGGATGTTTTTATGATAATAATTAAAACTAAACTTACACACACCTCCGTCTAATGGGTGAAAAACATATGGTTTATGTGGTTGGCAAACTAACGCCTCACGAAATGATGATTTTTCGATTATCTCCTACCACCACTCATGGTGTCCATTAATATGGAAATTTGTTTATATATGATATGTATTATGTTTATGTTTTCTTTTTTCCTTATGTATTTTCCATTTTTATCATAACTTTATGGTTTCCATTGTGGGAAAAATACGGTAATTTCATTTAACGAAGTGCGGACTACCACCACCTTAAAGTAATATGACTCGTTAATGACTTGTGTGGAAAGTATAGAGTATTTATTTAATGATATTATATATATTATATTATTCTATAATTATAATATACCTATGTATCATTATGTTTTAATTCAATTAAAATATAAAATATAAATGAAAGTAGCATTCATGCGTACGTACGGCTTACAGTCTTCTTGAATGATGCATTTCATTTCTTATCTCCAAATGTTATGTACTATTATAAATACATATATATAAGGGATATATAATATAAATATGATATCTAAATCATGTATATAATTTTTGAGATAATTTACTTTTGATCACATGGAAAAATAATAATTATAACATGTTCATTTTTTACTCATGTTCCGAACATCGATAAAATATCCAATATGAACTCAAATAATTAACTAATTGTCATAGAAAGGTAATAAGTCATATAAAAGGAATAATAAACTTTAAAAATTTTCTTAATAAAGTATAAAATTACTTAATTTTATTATACAGGAAGAACAAGAAACATTCAAGACAGTTCGGACTTGAGGTAAGGGGTTTCTTATCTCACTTTTAATTCAGTGATATTTTCATTATTCGCCACTTATTTATTGCATGTGGTGTATTGTGTACTGCATTATGATATATAATATCATGAATCTATTTAAATTCATTGAATTTTGTTATTCATTTAGTGGTTATAATTTTTTTCATATGACTCGATTGATTACAACGAAGTAAGGGTTTTCATATCACTTTTATTCCCGTGAGATTCATGCTATATTGGCCACTATTTACTTTTGTGTGGAGTATGTACTGCCCATGACTTTATTCTTTTTCTAATATAATTTAATTTGTGGGTATTTTAATTTACATTTTATGATACTTATTTCATGGCATGTATGTTTCATAAGTTACCAAATCGGTAAGAGAATTTAAAATTTCAATTTCCACTCATTGGGCTTTATGCATACTTCAATGATTATTTTACTCCACGATTATGTGTAGAATCACTATTTATTATTTTTTAGTAATTTACACTCCCTTTTATTTTTATATACTTTGGATACACATAATCACTCCATTGGTAAATTCTCATGTCATCGATATGACCTTGATAAGAGTAATTTTAACTCAATCTCCATTTATTGAGCTAAACACCCAATTCATTGGTGTAGTTTTTACAAAAATATGTGTGAATTTTACAGATTTATTTACACTGAATATCCAATAATATTGAGTGTATTTATATTTTTAAAAAATAATTATGTTGTTGATTTATCCTTAACCTAATAATACAGTCTTTATAAGAGATTTCATCTCAATTTACATTCCATTGATACGTCTTTGTTTTTATACGCCAATTTACTTTTATACGGTGTATATAATGTACTTTGACATAGTATATCATGAATCCCTTTATTCTCATGATATTATAATGTTTTTATCACCTCTATTTTTTGTATTCAAGTGTCTCTGTTTTGGTTAGGAACACTAACTAAAATATCATTTTAAATGTTTTAAATATTAATTATTCTAAATCTTTCTCATTAATGTCCATGTTTTAAAAATTGTTTTAAGTATTTATTTATATGGAAATTATAGTTTTAAAATTAAAATTCCTTTGAAAAGGTTCAATGTGTTATGAGACACTATGATTCAAAAGTCTATTTTAAATGGATTCTTGATAAATAGTGAGACTTTTAAATGATTTCGAGAAAAAGGATGATATTTCTCACAAAAACAATTTAAGATTATTTTCATCTATGTAAATATCCTTAATTATTTTCTATTGATGTTGATATATTATAATAAAATCTTCCATATAGTATTGAATGATTTATGTTTGATTATGTATGTACTATTTTAATTCAATTCACGGTTTGTGGTTAAAATATTGACATTTCGTATGCTAGTTTTAATATGAATGTTCAGATTATGTTTCATCCTTTTCATATGAAGAATGAATTGGACATAGTATGTGATGGGTGGAGCCCTCAATAGCTCCTAGATTCATCGTTTGGTCTCATGACACAATTAGAAATGTAATTGGCTGAGGCCTTTCCGAATTTGATATATGGTTTTGGTCGAGGCCTTAATCCTTTTTAGACATCATGGCAGAGGCCTTGACAAGATATTTCAGAATGTCCAGCATTATTCATTCCCTCATTATGAAATTAGTTATTAATTGTTATTATTCTACTAGTATAATATCCATTTTCATGTTTATATTGTAATGTTTGATTTATGTTTGCCGTATTATGTTCATGTTTATGTTTGAAAGGATGTTGTTTTTATTGCACATCTTTCCTTAAATGTTTATAGCTTCTGCTAAATTATTTACCATTACTGAGCATCTCAGATAACCCTTTCTTATTCTTTATTTTCAAAGGATATTAAGAAGTTAGTTATGAGTGACTTGAAGGCATAATATAGGATTCTTGGACATTTCAAATGGAATAAATTATTGTTGATTTTCTTTTAAAGTTGTAATGTTTAACTTCATGTATGTAATCTATTTTCCAAGACTACTAAACTAATCAGTCCTTCAGAACATGATTCCTTGTAATCATGACAATTTATTAAAATAATTCACTGACTATGGGTAACTGGGTTCAAGGCGATATATTTATTCTAATGAAATTTTTATGATGGGGTGGGAGATTTATGGGCCTCTCCACCATAGTTATTTTCCACTTTGGGTGGCACATATCATGCAAATCCAGGTTGGAGATGGTGGAGGGATTTGGTGTTATGCATTTTTGTGAGGTCCAGTTGTAGGTTATTTCGGGGATGTCACATGATTCTCAATGATTTTGATACCATTACTTAAAAACCCCATTTATTGGATTATATCCAATTCATGGGGTCTTTTTTAATCATGTGAACATGCCAAGGTACTTAATTTGTCAAGATGACATGTCTAAGGGTCTTTAAGAAATCAAGGAACCCGCCTAAAGGCCTTCGTGTGATCTAAGTCAAACTATATTGGGCCTTTTACTAAATAAGGAGAGATTTTAAAGGGGGTTTAGGAGACCATATTAGTACATTTTAGGAGTTTTATGACTGAAAGTGGATCCAATTTTTTTCCTCTTTATTATTCTCTTCTATTTTATAAGGGACTAGGGTCATGCATGTTTTCTTGAGTATTGTCGAGTAAAATCATTCTCCCCATCGATGATGCATCGCATGAACAACAAAAAGGATATACGGTTATGTGAGATCATTTTTCATGTAAACCCCATTATTCTTATTTTTGGATCCCAAGGGAGAGTACGAGACAATCTGTACATGTCTGAGTCCTTTCACATGATGAAGGATATGCACCAGTGGGGCTCTCAGGCAGTGAGTTAGACACGTACCCTGGGGATTTTTGTGTCTCATGAACCACATGGAGAGTATTTAATGATTTTTATGACCACAACAGGATATTGTATTTCCCCTCTTTATTTCCATTATTTATTTTACAAAGTTCTTGGATCTCACGAGATTGTATGAGTGTTATTGAATACAACCACTCTTCATATAATTGATGCATCCTGTCATATTTATGACCACAAGAGGCTCCAACATTTTGGTAATTTCACTTCTATTTTCCAAGTATTTTTTGATGGGTTTTCAAGTGTCCACCGATTGATAATTCAAGTGATATGGGAGTGCTTTTCTAGTTTCCACCATGTGATCAGCGAGTGTCCAGGATGAATTCTCTAGAGCATAAGGAATTTTACAAAAAAATGGGCTCCACAGATCATCTCTAGGCTATGAGCTGCACATGACTATAGGCATGACCTTCCAAGTGTCATGCATCATATGTCTTCTAGGGGTTCATTACATCTATGTGATTTTATCCACCTTGTTCTTCCATTACATTGTGATAATTATAATACCCATATTCTATAATTTATTCCTTTATGAATTTTTTATGCTCATTTGGCTGGTTTCGACAATTATATTCATTTAGTTCAACATATTTTGGTCACTATATTCTGTTCATTGATAATTTTTCAATAGATGTTGGTCATTTTAACAAATATTCTATGAAATATGAATCTATCTATGAGGTAGTGAATTGATTAGAAGTTAATTTAAATGGGTCATAAAAGGGGTGATAAACATAATCATAAACAATGAGGCATGGAAGAACATCATAACATAATGGAAATAATGGAATATGGAAATGACATTAAACATGAAATAATAAACATAGGTCTAGGCTAACCACCAAGACATCATAATGTTGTGTAAAAATTCCCGTAATGGATTACATTTTCTCCATGACCGCATACATGTAGTCTCATGAGACTAAACCATTACCCAATAAATTAGAGTGCTATAAAATTCCGATAAGACCCATCCCTATCATATCATGTAAATGAATAAGCATGCCGCATAGATCATTAAAAATAGAATAAAATTTCATCATATTTAATCCCATGATTATGGAGGGTGAAATAAATACATTTAATTCCCCAATAAAATAAGGATAGGTGTGTTTAGGTGAATAACCTTGAGTGGAAATGATTATGGTATTCACAATGAAAAGGTTTGGTATGGAAAAGTCACAGGATAATTTCAACAGCATAATGGGAGTACATAATGAATCATTGGAGGGAAAATGAGATGTATAGGTTTATCTAAAAAAAGTAAAATCATAAGGGATTAAAGTTGGTTATGTAAGAACCTAATAGAACATGAATAATTGAGAATATAATGAATAATTCAAAAAGGGATATTGAATAAAATATTGACATGGAAATAATCATAGGATAATTTCAACAGCATAACAGGGGGGCATAATGAATCATGGTAGAGACTAACATTAGTAAAAGGAGACTCTAATCTCTTGGACATTATAAGTGTTGTAATAGGTATTTGGAAAGTTATATCCCATAAAAAGGAATTTAAATTCCAAATTAATTACATAAATATTGTTCTTGAATAAATAGGTGAAGCAGTAGATCCCTTACTATGAGAGGGTGTTTCCAAAATATTGGGGGGAGCTTATTGAGAGTTTGGGGGAAAATTGGAAGGGATATAGTGAGGAAATAGTTGATTGTAGTTATTTTTAAATGTGTTTGAGTGAATTAGAATGTGATCTTGGGTAGTATTATATAGTAAAAGTGAGGGAGTTCTTTATTATTTTTCCAAACCTAGATTTTTGACTCTATACAATAAAGTATTAAAAACCAAAACCCTTCCCATGGTTTTCCCATGTATTCTGACAAAGCGGAGTTTTTTTAATAATTTTGTAATTCCATGAATTTATATTGCTAGAATAATACCCTTGGTTATGTGTAAATGATTCATTTTTACCGAATTTAATTTTAAAACTTTAAAATCTAATATAGGTTTTGGGGGATTTATATAGGGTTTATAAAATCAACAAAAAAACTAAAAAATAAATTATTTAAAATGGTAAACATATATTTGGTCATAGATAGATTTTATGGAACATATTACACCACTTTTGGGTCATTATGATGTTATAATACATACCATATATTTATACTGTATTATATTTTTCCCAAAAATTTGACTGTCTCAAAAAATTATAAAAAAACACAGTTGGGTAATTTTATCATTAAAAACTTTCTGACCCTTATAAAAATTAAAAATTCACTTCATAAAATTATATTAACATATATATTTAATATATACTTTTAAAAAATAATAATTTATTAAAATATAATATAACTAATGAATTTATCAAGAGGAATTTACAAATTGAAATTAAATATTACCCAAAAATACATTTGGTGTTTTTTCTAATTATAATCTAATTTTTCTAAAAATAATAACTTAATCATTTATAAAGTAAAAAAAATAAGGAATAAATATAATACTTATTTTATTGGAATGAAAATATAAATATTAATACTCTTAGGGTCAAGATACATAACCCCTTATTACACCAATTAACTCCCTAAAGGAATGGTGAGCGACAATAATATTATCATGCAGTAGTTTGGAGAACATGGTTTGGGCAAGGATCTTGATGAGATTGATCATCTATGATAAATTGTTTCACTCATTATTTAGTTATTGGATCTTTACATGGTCTTGATCAAGGTAAAATCCAAGAGATTATATCTCTCTTTGATGCTCTAATAAATGGGATTCATAGGGTATGATCTTACTGGTCAAGTTCATCACTTTTTTTTTCTGTGTGAATTGGACTTTTTCAAACCCTTTATATATACTAATCATTTAATCATTATTAAATAGATATGTTATCAATGGTTATGATTATTAATGTTTTTTAATATAATATTATTTAACTTATAATGGTCCAACATAACCAAAGTAGTGCATATTTTTTATTTATTTACATTACATAAATTAGGAATTTATTCATTTAAAAAGGAAATTTCATTTATAAAAGTTTTCTTCATTACATTATTCCAGACGTATGAATTTTTTACCTTAAAATTTACATATCATACCCTAAAAAATGAGGGTAGTTCTATTTTATCACTCTTCTAGTTCTCTTATCGCTTCATCAAACTTGTGGTTCTGCTACAACACTTTGACCCAGTGAGTTGTCTAGTTTTATATAAATTTTTCTTTAAAGTCTAATATCTTCCCTGGATTCTTCTCATATGAAATATCATTATACAATGGTACTAACTTTAGATTAAATACATGTGAGGGGTTTGGTATATACTTCTTTAAGAGGGATATATGGAACCAATCATTACTAATTATAGGTTAGGTGGGAGTGCTAGTTGATGGCCACCGCTCTGATGCGATCTAGTATCTCAAATGTGAAAATAAATATTGGAATAAGATTACCCTTCTTCCCAAACCTCAAGAATTTATTCCATGATGATATATAAAGGAAAACATTATCACCTTCTTCAAACCCCAGGACTCATCTATGGTTGTTTGTAGAGATTTTTAAAAGAATTTGTGTGGATTTCAAGTGACATTGACTAGTTTAATCCTTTTTCTATAATCTATTAGATAATATTTGGTCCCATCAGATTATTATATCAAAAATCATCCCAACATATTCGAGTTTTACACCTATTCCCATATTGAGCAACATAAGGTGACATTTGGATGCTAGAATATAAATTTTTGTTATATATGAACTCCACTAGGGGAAGGTATTTTCCCCAACATCCATGGAAATACATTGAACATGGTCTCATCATATTCTAGTGTATGAATGGTCCTTTTATACCAACCTTTTATATAACGGTGATAAGTAGTGATGAAGCTTAATAATATATCCAATTGATACTAAATACAACTCCAAAAGCATGAGTTAAAGCTCATATCTTGAATAGATATAATAGATATTGGATTTATATATAGTCTTGAATCTTCCCTTATGTACATATTAGGGAGTTGGTCAATAGATAAATATTTATTGATAGTAATAAAATATACCAACTTCGTATGGTGATCAACTACCAAATAGATATCATTACTGCCTTTAGGTGTCATGGGGTCTTACGTTGAAATCCATGGTTATTGTTTCCATTTACATACTAGTATAGAAAATTTTTGCATCATAAACTTAGACTTATTTTTTCACTTGACATGCTGGAATACCAAGCATTGAGATAGAAACTCTGCAATCCCTCTCTTAATGTTTTCCCACAAAAAATATTACCCCAAATATCTTTACATCTTCATGATTTATAGATGAATAGAGAAGGATGATATTTTTGAATCATCCAATACCTCCCTATTCAATTATAGTTTTAATGGGACACATATATGAGTTCCAACCTTATGAATCCATTTTCAACAATATTTATGTCTAGAATATTTTGTACCTTCTTCTATAGAAACTCATATTCTTTTTGATCTTCCATGATTCTCTCAAGAATTTATGGTTTTGTAATTAGTTGAAAAATGGAAG
Organism: Viscum album; assembly: GCA_963277665.1. Taxonomy (NCBI): domain Eukaryota; kingdom Viridiplantae; phylum Streptophyta; class Magnoliopsida; order Santalales; family Viscaceae; genus Viscum; species Viscum album. The sequence continues at coordinate 612,505,470 of OY728164.1, forward strand.
GATGAAGATCCACTTATTATTCATATATCTATCATTTTCATATCTACTAATATTTGATCCCTTTCAATCCTCATAATGGATTGAGTTTCGGGATCTATTCTACCCAATGAATATGCCAATTTTTTACTTTCCCAATATGGTAATGGATTAAATAATAATAATCCTTCATCAGCTCCAACCACCTCCATTAGTTCATAATAATCCTATTTTGTGTGAATATGTAATTTAGGCTTCTATGATCTATATATATGTCACACTTCTACCTATATAGGTAATGCTATCAAATATTCAATGCAAAAATCACTACTTCAAATATTAGATCATGAGTTGCGTATTAATTCTTGTGGATATTTACTTGGTGGGAGGCATGGGATATTAATTTTTCATCTTTCATGATTACACAACCCAATCCCTTTTTAGATGAATCAGTGTAGATCACTAATATTTACCCACTGGTGTGTAATGTCAGTATAGGTGCAATGATTAGCATCTTCTTTTGCTATTTAAAAATTACCTCACTTTCATTATTATATACAAACATGACTCCATTCGAAGTAATATTTTTTATGGGGGTTTAAAATCATGATAAGTTTCTCAGAAATCGATGATAATACCCAACATAAATGGAAACTATGGATTTCCACCATAGAGGTTGGTCTAGGCCACCCTTCAATCATATTCATTTTTGAAGGATCTATAGATATACATTTTCTAGTGATTAAATTCCCTTGGAATGTCACTTAGTCCATGAATAAGTTTGATTAAGAACTCAACAACTTGTTCAAGAGTGAGACAAGTAAATTATTTGGTAAACACATTAGTGTACTCCCTCACAATGGGCATGTCTTTAAGGATGATCTTTTCCATAGTATCAATCATTTGAGCATGATACACTTTCTCATAGGGAAATAATATCCATGATTGAGATAATGATACAAAATAAGATTAATCCTTCTCCTTGAACTTGAATATAATTAAAATATGATTCATGGTATGGAGGGTGAATTCATTCTCCCAACAATTTATTTTGGAATTATAAATGGAAATCTGTTCCATAACAAGGGTAACATCAAATTAAACTATAGGGATATTGATTAGATTTTTTAGAATAAAATTACCAAAAAACATCAAATTGTGATACAATAATCATAGAATTATTCCCCAACGATATCAAATCATATGGGGTATTGAATCCGTGTTCTTGGAAAACATGCACGATATGATAATATGGAATGAATTGAAATACAAATTGACATAGAAAACTCTATAGTAGAGGTTACATGTACTTCAATCATCATGATCTATATCAATATTATAAATAATTTAATACCTTGATCATATAGATTTTTGGTGCTCATCATGCTTATTATCCCTTGTAATAGGGAATTTGATTGGATAATTCCCAACTTTTACACGTTTACAACATTGAACTGTATATGGTACTATAGATTGAACATTATTTCTATACATCATATTATTAATTTTTACATGGAAATTAACTACATTATTCTTTATTTTTATACACTTAAAACATCTCCCACTTCTTTTGTGACATTTCCCTTGGTTCTTATTTCCTCATTTTTTTCACAAAGGAAATTGGTTCTTCTTTCCTTTCACTTTTATCAGATGAACTTCCTTGAGACATTGAACAACTATTCTTTGATATCTTTAGATATTAAACTATGCACCAGTTTTTTAATTTTGAGTTCTGATAAATATTTATCATAATCATAATATTCCTAAATTGAGCTCCCATCATGTTAAGAATTCATCATTTTTTTCAAAAAGTAAATTAGTTCTTCTTTCCTTTATCATTTTGGTAGTCATCACATTTACCCTCACTTTTATTTTTGACTTGGTTCCATATATTTCAATCCATTTTCTAGAATAAAGGTAAAATTAGGGATAGTTATTTTTAAACTATTAAACACATAAATGCGAAACAATAAAAATTAATTGGATAACCAAAAATAATTTATATTTCTTAACATATGAATTTATAGGCTTCAATATAAGTTATCCATGATATATATCCTAACATAATATCTTATAGGAATTTTATGTTCCCTTAATAATGGTTTGCAAAGATCTTATGTATTTACTGAATAGTATCCTTGGGAATGTCAAATTAGGTGTGTAGCAAGGCCCTTTTCGTGCACCATGTGATGAATGATTTATTCTTAATGAACCATTATCAAGTTCATTACCACTATGTAACATTATGTCAAAGCCATATGCACTTTTAGTTTCTAGATAGAGAAAGTTTTTCAAAGAAACCACTTACTCTATACTTTACCAATATTTTGGGATTTTTTATTATGTTTTGTATTATCCCTAAGGATTTATCTATAATCCTAATCCCAAAAATAACTAAACATTTATCTAATACCAACTGTGACAATCTATATCTTTAAAAAACTTAATTTCAGGATTTATTACATAAGAATACACTTAATACAGTATATAAGATAATCAAGACTAGTTTATTTGGGAAATTTTTTACATTGTACATAAACATGACACATGGATACAACAAAATTATTGAAAACCTTCTTAACATTCTCTAAAATTTCATTTCTCTTAAAACTGCACAGAATAACCCGGGGACATACATAAGAAATGGGTGAGTTATACATCCCAGTAAGGGAATAAACAAAGAATAACATGATAAAAGTATTACTTTGTTAGTAAATAAGGATTTTAATGGGTCATAAAAGTGATGATAATCATCATCATGAATAATGATTCATGATATAATATGATATGATAAATGCAACAACAGAATACGGGAACCCCATTATACATGTCATCATAAAAATAAATCAAGGCTAACCTCCAAGACATTATAACATGGTGGAAAAATCCCCATAATGGATTAGGTTAACTACGTAATCATATACATGACATATCATGAGGTTAAAACATTACACAATTAAATGGAGTGCTATATAATTCTTGGTGCACCCATTTCTATCATATCATATTCATGCATAAGTGTGGCACATAGATCATTGAACATAGCATCATATTTCATCACATTTAATCTCAAAATTAGAAGGTATGGAATATATACATGGAATTACATGACAAAACAAGGATATGTATTTATATTTTAATACCCTTTAGTGTAAATAAAAATGGTATTCACAATACAAAGTCTTGGCATGAAAAAATTCCAATATACTTTTTGCAGCATAATGGGAGTACATAATGATTCATTGGAAGAATTAATTAGAGTGAAAGGGTTATCTAATCACAAGGAAATAACAAGGGAATTAAGAGAGGTGTGTAAAAATATAATACGACATGAAAAATTGGTAATTAAAAGGCATAATACAAAAACTGTTTTTGGATAAAAGTTTGGCATGGAAAAAATCATAGGTTAATTTTGATAGCATAAATGGGATACATAATGAACCATAGGAGATATTAATGAGATTTAAAGTCGTAGATCCTAAATTTTAAATCATAATAGAGGTTATAGGGGTGTTAAAAATCATATCACATTAATATTAATTGAAATTTAAAATGTATTACACAATGAATGTGATGGGATAAGGCAGTGAAGGAGAGGATCCCTTACTATGAGTGGGTGTTTACAAAAACTTGGGAGGAGCTTATTGATAGATTCTGGGAACCTTGGGAGGGAAATAGAGAGTAAAATTTAATGTATAGTCATGATTTAAAGGTTTTTAGTGAAGAGTAATTGGATCTTGGGTTGGTTTATATAAGAAAATTGAGGGGGTTCTTTATTATTTTCCAAACGTTGGTTTTGGACTCTATATAACATCATATTCAAAACCAAAAACCTTATCATGGTTTTTCCCATGGTTTCTACAAAAAGGGATTCTATTTAATTATTTTAAAATTAAATGAACCTATAACATTAAAATAACACCCTTGGTGTTATGGAAGTGAGTCGTGTTTATAATTAAGTGATTTTAAAACATTAATATATAATATAGTTTTTGGGGGATTCATAAAGGGTTAATAAAATTAAAAAAATTACCTAAAACACATTATTTTAAAGGGTAAATATATTTTTGGTTGTGGATACCTTTTAGGGAATATATTATATCACTTTTAGGTCATTATGATTTCGTAATACAAATCATATATTTATACCATATTTAATTTTAATCTGAAAAGTCAATTGTCTCATAAAATTATGAGAAATTAACTATTATATAATTTTAATGTGATGACTCCAAAAATAATTTGATTTTTATAAAAATATTTTATAAATATGATAAATTAAGGTTTTCAATTAAAATCCAAATTTATAGAAAAATTATTTTTTTCGACAATAACATTTTTCTAACCCTAATAAAAATTACATTTTCACATCATAAAATTTTATTAGCATTTATAATTAATAAATATTATTTAATATAAATATTTTATTAAAATACAATTTAATTAATTAATTTATCAAAAGGAATTTCCTAATTGAAATTTAATATTACACAAAAATACATTTAATGTTTTGTCGTATTGAAATCTATTTTTTAAACTAATTAATTAATCATTTCTAAATTAAAAACTACAGGGAATAAGTTTCATAATAATTTTTTTGGAAATAAAATATACATAATCATTGTTTTAGGGCCAATATTCATAACCCCTTATTACATCAGTGAATGTCGAAAGGGTAATGTGTGTAGTGGGGAGATTCTCATAGGATGGTTCGATAAATATTGTTTGGGTTGTGATCATGATGAGCTTGAACATTTCTCATAAATAGATTATATCATTCTTTAGTAACTGGGTCTAAAAATGGTCTTTATTAAGGGAAAATCCTAGAGATTCTAACTCCCTTATATGCTTTTATAAATGGGCTTTTATGGTATGATCCTACTGGAAAACGTCATCACTTCTTTTATCTTTTTTTTACATCGAAATATGTTTTTCACAAGATAGGTAATGGAATACATTAATGATTTAGAGGGAATCTAGGCCAAAAGAGCCCAAAAATCCACAAAAGGGATGGTATTTGTGAAGGTCACCACTTTTATGAATGGATGAATCTGACAAAGGTCCCAGCCAAATGAAGTCTTGATGGTAACCTCCACGCAGCATCAATACCAAGTTGTGGATCCCCTTTTAGAGAATACATTGAGGTTTAATGATAACCTATACATAAAAACATTTTGTTCAGGGAGCCTCGTCCAATCGTGAAGCAAAAAAAGCTTCATGTGAGACTCTAGACTTCTCTAAACCCACACCCTTGCATCTGTAGGGCCTATAAATACCCCCTCATGTCCAAAAATCAAGGGTATGTGACCTTTTAGAATCCTCCAAACACCCTGAGATCATGATATTCTTATGCTATCATGAACTGTGTTATAGTTCAATTCGACCCGACACCCAACCTAGACCATGACATGTCCTGAAGAGCTTTCTCAATCCCCACGAGCTTTAAACTAGTGCTTGGGTATAAGAAAATTCTTTTTGGAATGATATCACCAATGAGTTTCAAATATAAACATCCAAAAAGAATAAAACATCACATTATTATCAATAACCATAACAAAAAGAATCAAAACTATCATGAGTTAAAAAATTTACATCTTTAAACAAAAACTGAAACATTAAAATGGGGAGGGGAACTAACTGGACCACTACCAAAAAAAACCCATGCAATAAGAGGATCAAAACCCTCAGTCCACGACCACCCACACCAACATAAATAGGAACACTAGAAAATGGGTCCACCATCACGACCACAAAATATCATTCCTTTACCTGGGTTAAACATAACAAGGGCTACAAACACCTCAGGGAGTATGTATGGTGTGACCCAATTCCAAATAGGATACCACACAATGATAGTACATTCTATAAAATAATAATAAAACTCAACATGAAAGATTTTATAAAAAAATAAGGGAATCATTTTTGGTATAAAATTTTAAGGAACACTTGATTTGAAATTTAATGTGAAAAGTAAAGTCCACCATATACTGATGGTAAGCCTAGTATCACATGAGATGAGAACTATGGGTGATCCCTAATGCATTAGTATTAGCAGGACCCTAGGAACCTCATATCTCGGTGACATGGTAGAACAACCATTACCCACAACATACTCATTAATGATCAACTAGAGAGGAACACATCCCAATGTCTAGTGGTCTCCAAATATCATCATATGTTTAGATTGTGTTGTATAGTTTATCCTACTAGAGGAAATCAATCTTCATCCCCACAAATATGACCATCATACTTGTCCTTGTCCACCCACCTAGTAACCATGGATTCCCTTTGGGGTTAATTTCACATTACATCACACATATACCCCCTATTTTACATACACACACACCCAATAATATAAAAAAACATGAAATACACCATTTTAAATTTGAAACTAATGAATCATATCATTTCAACCAACACTACACACAGACACACCAAACCATAGAACACACATCAAAACCACAAATTTCCATAGGAAACCCCCGTTCTAAACAAAAAAACACATAGAAAACCATTGATAACACCATTTGAACTACCTATATAATCAAAAGTAGACGTTTAAAAATAAAGGAAATTGTAATAAAATCATAGAATAATTATAAATCATTGAATCACCAACCCCATTCTTGGAAACTTCTGAAATATGGTTGAAAACCACAACCGCCCCGTAAGGAGACCCTATAATGGTAAGATCGTAACATAAACATCAATATTAAACACACAAAAAAACCAATATTCCACCCTCACTCGGTTAACCAATCCATTTGAGAAAGAATAAATCAATGAATTAAGAAATAGTAACCATGAGGAAGACACAAATCAATAGTGGATGACTTACTTAATGATTCCTTGAAGATACAAAGCCAAATCCACCATGAAATTGAGGTATGTGGGAGCCAATATGAAGTAGAGGAGTTCATAGGGTAGTGAAGCTCAAATGGGGTGAAAAATGGTGTATTTGGTGATAAATTTAAATTATAAAAGGGTTAATTCTACATTTTTAATTACCTAAATAGGCCACATGGTTTGGCCACATGGGTTTCCAAACTGTGCATAAAATGTGTGTCCCAATATTCCTAAAGAGGAAAGAGGCCGCATGGTTTTCTAGGGGGTAGCATGCCCATGTGGTTGATAGTGTTACTTATAAATATCCATTGGTTTGGTTTCATGGTTATCCCCATGATAATGTTATAGGCTATACATCTTAGATAGTTCCATTTTCTAGGGCACACAGTCTCTCATGGGTTGGCACATAGTTTCTACTAACCATGCGCCAACCATTTGCCACCATTTTTGGATTAAAAAACCATTTTTTTTTCTCAAAAATTAATAAGAAATAAAAAACAAATATAATACTAAAACAAAGTCCAATAATAGCTCAAAATAAAATCACATATGTGAAAACACTCCCCACCATGAAAACATTTCTCCCTTGGAATGTCAACTTAAAGTATAATCAGAAAACAAGAACATGTACTACTCTTCAACCCAACATAAATACTCTAATGTATAATGTTTAAAATTATCATTCTTACAAGAAACCTAAACCAATGGTATGGACTTTCCAAAAATCACTTTCTCTTATGAATCCACAATCCACATCAGCCGCTCAAACATAGAAAAATCTGGTTAAAATTCCAACTCTTTCAAATTCATCACATGAGATAGATCCATTTTATACATTTTAATATATGATACATGAAACATTTCATAGATTATCATCAATGTAGGTGTAAATTATAATCGATATTCCACTTTATAAACTCTCTCAGTAACCTAAAAATGACTAAAATACCATGGTGTTAGCTTCCCTTTCCTACAGAGATGATGGTGACCCAAACAAGGGGCCACATTACGAAACACCCTATCCCCAACAAATAATCCCAAGGATTAGTTATATGGATTTTAATAAAACTTATGGTTAATCTTCACTATCAAAATCCATTTTCTAATCAAACAAACCTTTGTAGAAATCTCTGACATGAGACTTGGTCCCAACAATGAGGTCTCACTAACCTTTGTCTAGCACAAAGGTGATCAACACGGTTGACCATAAAATGTCTCAAAGGGATCAATTCATATTGAGTATTGGTAACTATTATTATAGTAAAATCCCACCAACCCCAATTGGTTATCCCATGAGCCTCTAAAATCTAACACACATGCCTGAAGCATGTCTTCCAATATCTGATTTTTCCACTCCATCATGCCATCCTTTTAAGGATGGTATATTGTGATCAACGTCACCTACAACCCCATTACCTTATTAATACCTTTCCAAAAATTAGAATTAAAGAAGGGATTACTATATTTAATGATATAATATGGAACACAATGAAGCCTAACTATCTCTTTAACATACAGCCGACCCAATTATTCCACTTTAGATGAATCTCTAATCAAAATGATGTGGGTCGATTTGGTTAGATGGTCAATCACCACACATATTGTTTTCTTTCCTTGATTTGTATGAGGGAACCCAATAAAAAAATCCATGGTTATCTTGTACCACTTCTAGGTAGGAATGGATAATTGATGAAGAAAATCTAAAGTTCATTGGTACCTTGCTTTAACTTGATAAAAACCATAACACCAAGATATGATGTTAGCTATGTCCAGCCTCACGCACGACCATCAAAACTGAAGATGCACATTATATTACATTTTTGAGGTTACAGGGTCAATGGACCATTGAGACTAGTGGTTATCCTATATCACCACCTTCAATAGTGTAAAAACACCACAACACGACCTTTGATGAAAATAAATCCACTTGAAGACAGAGACAAATCGTTGGGAACTACCCCACCATTTTAGAACTGCATAGACCATTGACAGATCCCATCACCAATATTCTATTTCCAAATAAACTCTAGTGATGAGGGAGTCATATGAACAATAGCCACGAACACACCTCCATTTCACTCTTTGGTCTCTAAATGCATCTACGAAAAAAGTCCCTCTAAGGTCCATTCATCACTGGAATCTTTGACTGCCTCCACATAAATTTTCTAGAAAAAATAATCTTCTAACACATTAAATTCTCCTGAGCTATTGACAATATCAAAACCATCCGCTGAAGGTACTATCGCTAAGGGTTATTCTTTAAATTCTAATCCTTATGGGAGAAAATGTAATCCAATCTCTTATGATTTGGGTAGACTACAAACTTATCGTCAAAGAGGTTATGACACCACATCTTCAATTCATGCATCACTACAACTAATTCTAGGCCATGGGTTGGGTAATTTTTTTCATGTGGTTGGAGCTAGAAAGTTCCATTAAACCACCACATTCTTATCCAGCATTAACACATATCTGAGTCCCATACCTGAGGCATCATAGTAGACCACATATCCCATTCTAGTTTCAGGTAATATCAAAACAAGGGTTGTGGTCAACCATCACTTAATCTCCAAAAAGGATTACTGACACTCTTAGATTTATTCAAACTTAACCCCTATCTTGGTAAAAGAATCCATGGGTGAAGCAGGCCAAGATAAATCTCAAACAAACTCCTCGTAATACCCTTCCATGCCTAAAAACATCTGAGTTAAAAAAAACATTCTTAAGTTGTTCCCATGATATCAAATTTGTGATCTTATTGAGGTCTACTGAAACACCACTCTATGAGATTACATGGCCTAGAAAAATCACATCCCTCATCCATAAGATACACTTATAGAGATTATAATAGAGTTGGTGATCTTGAAGACTTCCTATAGCAATTCCCAGGTGCCTCTCATGCTCCTCTTAGATATAATATTAGAGCAGGATTTCATCCATGAATACATAAATGAAGGAATAAAGGCACCAAAAGAACACCATGAAGACCAATGGATCATTCATCAACCTAAGTGGAATCACCAAATACTCTAAGTTATCATTCCAAATTCAAATGTCTATTTTTGAAACGTCTTCCATTATTAATATGAAATAATGAAACCCATAATGCAAGTCAATCATAGATAACCACCTTTCCCCATAAAGCTGATCAAAGCAGTAATAAATAAGGGGAAATGGTTATTTATTCTTTATAATTACCATATTCATCATTTAATAATTGATACATAACATAATAGATCTATTTGCCTTCTTTAGAATCAAAATAGGTGTATCCCAAGGTGATATTCTTGGGAAATTTAATTTTATGCATTCCAAACCATCCAACTATATATTTAATTCCCTCAACTCAGTGGGGGGCATATGTATGATGTAAGTGATATCAACTGTGTTCCCAATTACAAATTAATGGTGAACTCTACATCCTTCTCCTAAGGAAAACCCAATAATCCATTACGTAATACCTATAGAAACTCATCTACCATAGAAGGTAATCCACCATTGGTACTACTACAATTATCCTACAACATGAGTGAAGTGATCAGAAAAAAAAGGCTTTGTAATTCCAAAAGTGGAGTTCCAACACGTCATTAATGAGGATCCCATTCCCCTTGGAATAGTTGAGAGCTTCCATCAAGTCCCATGAAACTCACTCATCCATGGTAATAATCGATGTATGCCTGGAAGTGCACCATCCAATCCATATTGAGGATCAAATCGAAAGTGTATATCTCTATAATTAATAAATCCTATTCCAACTTGACCCTTAACATGATGAGTGTACCAGATAGAAACTTGAAACCCTACTTCTTCTTCTTACCAAGTGATGTCATCAACTCCATAACATACGATGTGATCTCAGTTGGAAACTTCAACAAATCCATAGGTTGTGTGAAAATAATATAAATTGATATACCTATAACAAACAATGAAACAACTATGGACAAGGAAATAAGAATCATTCCTCAAACCATTATAGGTCCTGCTTTTGATTGCACTAGTGATTTATCCATAGAATAAAGATTCCTCATATATACTTGATCATGAGAACAACCCTTGAACTATGGATCTACCTTAAGCTGACTCTTCCCAGAAGTGGATCTAGCCCCAATTCCACAACCACCAAACCAATATCCCACTATCCTGGATGGTTTTAATCGAGCTGAAAATCCCCTAGTGGCTACAGATCCTATACCACCCTGATTAGGATTTTCCACATTGAAAAAACATTATATGTACCCCATGATTCCACACTAATGGAAAGGCCTAGGTGGGGATGTAATGGCTGAACGCATATGCCATGCATTTCCACACAAATGGAACAAGAATGATCCATCATATTATGTCATTGGAAAAAAAAGTTTGGAATGATGGACTAAACTACCACCTCTCCTCTTCCCCTGCTCATCTCGCTTCCTCTTATTTTCAGATGAACTACCATTACCTTGACCCACATTCAAAGAAACCCACATAAAACCTATACCTTATAGAGTGGTCATTATCCAACATCAAGACTTGATCAACCACCTCAATATACATCCTCAACAAGAACATAAAGACCTGGGATCAAATATTTGGTTGCAGTTCTATTTCAAACTGGTGATCCTTCACCTACTCATTAGTCTCCACTTCAGGTAAAAACTGAACAAAATTAGAGAAATGGTTGACATGCTATAACATGGTCTGATACCACTGGTGTAGATCTAGAAATTCTTATTTTTTTTCAATATATATGGTCTATGGGAAATAATTCTTTTCAAATATGACCTTTATATCATTCGAAAACAGATTATCATGCTTCCTGACTTAAACAACTAAGTCCCACAACCTAGGAAAAGAACCCTAAAATCGATAAAGATAAATTTCTCCTTAACAGCATCAGTAGTGTCAAGAAACCCAAACATCCTCTCAATTTTTTCAATCCAATCATTTTTTTCATGGGATTTGGCCTACCCCAAAAAGATGGAGGTTTGTTCTTGACAAACTACTAAGCATTTTCCTTTCATGGAACTGGATTGGATTCCCTAACCTGAGCATGACTAGGGCCAACTCCTTGACCCAAATCCTGGATATCTTGAACCACTACTTCCACTAAACTCCGATAAACTATTGAGGGATAACCCTCTCCAACCTCTTCCCATGGTTTAATAGGATGTATCTATGGAAAAATATTTCTACATCAATTAACAAACACTGACCAACCATCAATACACAATTCTAAATTTTTTAGAATCATCAATAATCCAAAACACTTCCATAAATAAGAAAACATAACAAGAAAAACAAAAATCCAAACCACCTCACCCCCACCCAGTGTCCATGCATTGTTTGGAACCTGTACGTCTCACCTAGAAGAGAATTCAAACCAATTCCCAACCTCCCATGGTGACCCAAGGTATATCATGAGATGTGTTGGAAATAAACCCAAATCCCATCTAGAACCTCAAACCCCAGCTGTCCTAAATCCTATCTATCTATACTCTCCCTAATAACACAACCCAAGGAATGGTTTAAACATGGATCTGATACCATTATTTCATGAACTGGGATGATGTGACATTCGATCGGACAACTGAATCGGCCCTTAACATGGCCCAAATGGAATTTTTGATCCCCATGTACTGGAAACTATTCCATAAGCATCCACAATTTTTTGGGTAATGATTTCAGCCATAATTTTCAACTATAAGCATCCAGAAAGAATAAAAACTCACAACATGATCAATAACCATAACCAAATGAAGCAAAAGTATCATAAGTTAAAATTTATCATATTAAAAATAACTAAAACATCTAAATGTGTAGGGGAACAAACTAGACTACATCCAAAACAACCCTCCATGTAAGAAGAGGGTTATCACCCTCAATCCACCTCCACCAACACTTGTAATAAGAGGAACACTAGAAATATGGTCCACAATCACAACCACAGAATATCTTACCCTTACATCTGTCAAACAAAACAATTTCTATAGACACCCAAGGGAGTATGTAGGGTGTGATCTAATTCCAAGTAGGATACTAGTAAAATGGTTTCCATGTTATAACATAATAGGACAAATCAACATGCAAACATTTATAAAATATAAAGGAATTTTTTCAAGGAATTTTTTTATGGAAAACGTTCTTTGAAATTTAATGTGAATGTAATGTCCACCGTATGCAGATGGTAAGCATAGCATGACATGTAATGAGAACCACCGGTAATCCCTAAGGAACTATTATTAGTGGGACCAAAGTAAACCTTGTATCTCAATGACATGGTATAGCAACTGTAACCGAAAATGTACTTATTCATGTGACACTATAGGGGAATTGATCTCAAGGTCTAGTGGTCTCCAATAATTATCATATGTTTAGTTAGGGTTGCAGCATCAATCCTACTATAGGAATCCATTCCTTAACTTTGATAATCAAACTAGAATACTAGTCCTAGTCCACCCACCTAGTTACCAAGGATTCCATTTTTGGTCAACATCACTTTCCATCACACATAAACCATCTCTTTCACATGAACACACATAAAATAATAGATACACACATGAAAATATTAATTTTCTGTTAGAAAATCCACATTTTCAGTTAGAAAATCACGTCTCATGTAATTTCCACCACCAAAATGCATACACATACACCCAACCATGGAACAGACGTGAAAAACACCATTTTCCATATGCAATATCCCTTTCAAACCCAAATATACATAAAAAACCATTAAAATCATCATTTGAACCACTGGACCACCTAAATAAGACATTTAGAGAGCCTAGAAATCATACTAAAATTATACAGTAATGCTAAAGCATTAAATCACCTATGTCAAGATTGGAATATTTTAGAATCCAGGGGAAAACCACAACTAAACCATAAGGAGAGCCTATAAAGGAAATATCATACTGTAAAAATCAATATTAAACCGAAAAAACCAAGATTGAACCCTCACTAGGTCAACCAATCTGTTGAATAAAGAAAAACCCATGGAAGGAAGATGTAGGAACCTAGATAAAGAAATAAATCAAGAGAGGAAGGACTTATTTGATTATTCTGTGAAGTTCCAAATCCAAATCCCCCAAGAAATTGTGCTCTAAGGGATCGAAGAGGTAGGGACATGCCTAGGTCTATGAATCTTGAATTGGGCAGAAAGGAAGGATTTGAAGATAAATCCAAAGAAGAAAAAAGGGTATATTCTACATTTTTAATGACCTAGACAAGCAGCATGGTTTGGATATATGGTTTAACAAACCTTGTAGAAACCATGAATCCATCTATGTCCAAAGAGGGATGAGGCCACATGGTTTTCTAGGGGAGGTTTTATTCCTTGTGGTAAACCATGCACCTCATAAAGACTCACTGTTTGGGGCGTACGATCTCTCTAGGGCTAGTCCCTGGGTTTTTTTAACCTTGCACCACTAGTGTGACACCTACTCTCGGCCCAAAATTTCCATTTTTCTCAAAAACAACTTGGAAAATCCATAAAATAAATATAAGTCCTATATAAAAGAGAAAAATACCTTAAAAATAAAATTATGGATATGACATGATCTCTACAAGAAACTAAGAGGATGGATTTCCCAAGGTATCCATGCTTAAAAAAATATACTCACATGGGTTCATGATTACCTCATCCCATAATGTAGATGCATTTTGTGAAGTTCCAAGCCCTTTGAGGAAGAATAATGACCTTGGTGGAACCTGGGGACTTGTGAATCATATATCCTTCATGAATCCAACAACATGGGAATAATAAATATACCCCAATACAGGGACATCCTCTTTTTTGAATCATATGACTCCTATCCTCTATGAGGCCACTAAGATTCAAGAGACCCTCATTTGTGAGTCACCAAACTTCTTTAATCTACTATACTAGGCCGCTCTGTGGTTCCTCTTTTCCATTAATCCTCCTTCATGAAGGCCGACTTCCCAGTGCCCATGTACCAATCCATGACTGGTATAACCACACCCCGAATACCTACACGATAAGTACCACCCACCCCTGTGTTCACCAAATTTTCTTCATGTGTGACCTGGGTCTCAATCCTACCTTTTTTATAAGCATATGTACCCTAATTCCTATTTCTTCTAGGCATATGAATCCTAACATTGGGCATCTTGATGGCCACTACTCTATGATAGTTCTAAATCCATGTCCCACCTATAGGTGTATGATCAATGGTCACATAATACATATAGGTGGTATATTTGAGGGAAATTGTGCAACTATCTTGGTTAAGGATCCTAATTTTGGATCTTCCTCTTACCTTGACATGGTCCCCCTAGGGATTTAAGCCATGTCCATATATGGGTTGCATGGCGTAAAACTACATAGATCCACATCCAAGTCAGATGATGTTTTACTTAATTAAAACATCCTCATTACATGGAATTAAATTTTATCCAAAACCTATGTGATAAATATATGATTCCCCATATATGGATGGAATGGGAGGACTCCACAACACCATCTCTATGTGATAAACATAGGATTACCTATGTACGAATCATATGGGATGACCCCATATCTCATACCCTTTGTGATATAAAAATTTTCTTCATGTACAATAATCATGGAATGTCAGCATCTCCCCCCACAATGCGATGATCCTCCTCCGACGGGAATCGCCCACATGTAAGCCCCATTCACTTCATCACTAGTCCTTGAAACAACCACTTTAGGAAGATTCCACATGTCATCCCCACATCATCCATCATCAATACTCCTTCCACGAAATGAGCATCCTTATTGCCTGATGAAAAACTACACAGATCGGTCCAATCACATAACCATAAAATGTAGCATCAAACTATATATGTTTTGATCTAGGTCTCTTAAACTCGGGATATGTGATACCTACATGGGGTTCAATACTAAAATCATCAATGTATGACATCTTCCCTCCTAGGGATGCACTCAATCACCTAATCCACCTCCATAATGTATCTTGATCACCCAACATCATCTAAGTGTGAAATATTCCCTCCTAGGGATACAATCAATCCCCTAATCCACCTCCATAAGGAATCTTAATCACCTCACATGAACCGAGTGGGTTATCTTATCTACCATGGATGCACTCTATCACATGATCCACATCTATGAGGCATCCTTATCATCTGTTATCATCTATGTGTGACATATTTCCTCCTAGGGGCGCACTCAATCAACTTATATGCCTCCCCGAGGCATCTTGATCACCCAACCTATCCCTAAAATACATTAAAAATGATCCCTTCATATACCTATAAGATTCTAAATATGATCCCATTATGTCCCCACAATACAATAAACACGCACGCATCTTATCCCAAATACATCTAAACTTATCCAATCTTGTCCCTGTGAGATGGTAAACATGTTCCCATTCTTTCCCCACAAGATGTTAAACCTATTCTTCTCTTTTCCATGTAATACTTTATGTTTGTGCACATAATATCCCCACAAGACATTTAACATGCACATATCCTATCCCCAAAAGATTCTAAACCTACTCCCAAACATTCCCCACAAGATCTTAAACCTCTTCCAATCTCCACAAGATGTTAAACTCATACACTTATTTAAAATCACTACCCAAGGCATAAAACATGTGAAGCCTGAGGTAAAAAAAAATACAGAAGGCTTACACCCCTATCGTCAGCTACCATGTAGTTGACACATTATTCCTTGGTTTACACACCGAAGATGACACATATGATATGTATCCTTAAAGTATAAGACATTATGGGTGCCTAATATACCCAATTTCAATACATTCTTGGAAATACTCCGCAAGACTAGTCACCCTGACTGAATGGTGCTACTCTGTTGAGATAAAAGCGGTGTAATTAGCCACTGTCAACCTACATATAAAATCATGAATGAGTTCAACGATCATGAATTAATATATGAGAGAGACATAGACTAAGAAATAATCTCCAAGGAGGAATCTAAATAAGGAGGAACCAAAATTCCATCATTGGGTTTTGATCAAGGTATAGGCATCACTAATGAAAGTAGTGAAAGCTGCCTGCCTTTTGAAAGTTGGAATGCATGGAAACAGCAACAATACTTGTGACTTGTTGGTTCCCTGGTGAAAGCATCAGAAACAAAAATGGGGAACCCAACATGAAACTATTCTCTCAACCATGCAGACTAGAAGAATTTTGGGAATCAATGGATTTTCATGTCACTGACTTAAGATTAGACACAAGGTCTCACCAAGAAAATGTTCGGCCCAGAATGAAACTAAAATATAGATTAGGGTAGGTATTGTTCAACATCCTCAGTATATGTAATTGTTAGTGTGGATTTCCCCTCTATTTCAACAATATTGGATGATGTTTAAGAAATGGGCATAGAGTTTCTTGTACGTATATAGAAAACAACATAAATCCAGTAACCTTGTTCCAATAGACACTGATGTTAGGGATGTTAATGGGAAATCTCGCATGAGTACACCCCCACCCGGAATTCCACTGCATCATTAGTTGTCGGGTTCCCATGCCCCATCTCACGCTACGATATCATCTAGAGGAGGTTGATTGTGTTCCTATATGAAGTGTAAGGTCTTGTTCCCACCATGTACATGACTCTCCTTGATCTAGAGGTGTTGGTTCCTCTCCGACATAGCCACCCACTAAGGCCACACAGTGGGAAACCTCCCTCAATTCCAATGGAAAATAGCTTTAGGAGACTCTCCCTTGAGAATTTGAATGAATTACTCCCCTACATTGTGGAGGTTGGGAATATTCTTGTCTCATTGGTAGTGAATACTACCCGAGTGTCACCTAGGAGGGATCCCACCTGGTTGCACCAGTTTCATCATCAACTGGTCCCTCGGGCGAGGAGTAGGTTGAATCCTTCATTCCTCTTCCAGCACTTGTTTAGAGCACCCGAGGTAGACATCAGGGGAAGACCTAGGATAATTTTAAACAAGGGGAATCTTCTAAAGCTTCTATGGACCCTTCCACCACAAAAATATCTGACCAGATCCCTATGATAAGAGAATATGGATCTATTTTTGTCTTCATGAGATCGAGAACCCAGAAACCTCATAGGATTTCTAGGGGGACTCTCTTAGTTTCATACATCATTGTAAACTACTACAGGATAACCGATGATATGGAGAATTAGTGTATAGGTCCTTCCCATGGTAGCATAAGTCATCATGGAGGTCCTCCCAATGCCACCCACAATTAGAGTGGAGGTCCTCCATACTCCATTGAAAACCAGTTTCAAGGTTCTCTGTGAACACCCATCCAACATCATGTAAGTCCTCCTCATACTCCCATAAACTAGAGCGTAGGTTCTCCCTGCTCAGGGGAAAGTCAAATCATAGGTAATTCTAGCTCCATAAACAAACAATATAAATATCCTCCTCATAATACTACCATAAAACATGAAGGTAATCTCCATTGATAACATCCTTACCCTAAAAACCATCATATGGCAGGAGGCCAAACACCTTCTGTCAGAGGTGGAATCATGGGAAGCAGGACATCTTTATTAAACACTTGGATTTCAAGATGAATAATGAATCAACAATGGAATCTTCACCACTTCTGCCTAAGTTTGGGGAAGAAGTTTGATTAGTGAGGATCACTATTCTAGAATCTAAGGTGCATAGGATACCCAAATCAATCCAAAAATACCTATATATGGATGATTTTATGTCCACATTATAGGGCCTCACAGTACATCTGTATCTGTCACCTCAAGTTTCCATCCACTCTACCTCCACACAATAATTAAGAGAGATTTTAGGATTTGGTTTTAAGCCCTCATATTGTGAGAATTCCACTTATCCATAAATGGTCACTTCCTACCTCACACACTAGGAAGTGGTGAACACCCCATCCTATAGGGATGTAATGATGAGGTTGGAACTGCCCCTGAGAGATTTTCCATCATTTAGTAGAAATTTTAATCATGTGGTGACTCCTCTCCCAATAAACCCACAATAGATTTTTTTTCTAATTCAATACCACCCCCTATCCAAGGCTACACTAATTGGGGCCTAAGTCGACCATGTACATGATCCTTTCCCTGAGTAAGAGGGTGTGTGGGAGTTCTTGACCATTGATCAGTTTCCAGTGGAGTTCTAGTTGCATGATTATTTAGACATTGAAATCCCAAAGTTCCTTATAGAGGACCATGTGGTGTGTTTCTGTCAAATAATCTAGGTGCTGTTTCACTGCCTTTTTAATAATTAGTTTTCCTACCCTAGGTTCCTAGAGCACCTTGATGTCATCGAACATCAATAAAAAAGTTTAACATCAGGGTTTTACTGATGGCTCCGCACCCTAAGTCATATGGTTGCAAACAATCCCTTTAATAAAACTACATCAACGACCTCACAGTGCTCTTCCAGATTATATAAGAAGTGTCCCCGTATGTGCAGATCAGATGTCGGGGACATTATGTTTCCCTCTATTATAGACTTATCTTAGGATATTTTCTTATATATGTTGATGTTGAAACATACCCTCCAATAACTAAAATGGTTAATTGGTCATCAATGACCTGCCCTAGGATCAGATGAATAGGTCCACTAATTTGGGAATGACATAGAAAATCTGCCTCTATGGGTAATTCAGTAGAGGATAAAACCTTTTATAGGTGTCCTCACTCATCATTAGATGTGGGAAATCAATATTCTAAGTCCCTCCAATAAGTCTTTTCTACCTAACCATCGGAATATTGACACGTTCAAGGGACAATTTGAATCATATGACCAACCGAGGACACACCGAGAGCCGATGTAGAACCCATAGTAGCCACCTTAATCCAACAACATGTGGAATACAAAATGTTTATCCATGATCTCATTAATGATTGGATCCTAGACCATTAAAATATCCTACGAGACCCTATCACTCCTCCAATGGGGCATCCATTCATCCCTATATAGAGGCCCCTGTTCGATCTTTGTATCCCTATACATCCAGTCAAAGAAGATGTTGTGGGATATGGAATGTGCCAATGTTATGAGTCACTGAACCCACCTATGAAGCGTAATTACCCACCTTAAGATCAAGTAAGTGTTTCTCCTCATGTCGATGAGCTTATAAATGCATATGTGGATAGAGAACCTCTCTGAGGTGACTTGATAGCTACTCTCACTTCTCACCTCAAAGCCCTAGAGACATGAAAATTCATACCTACCTGGGTACACAATGTATGAGCACCCCTGGATTTTGGTATCCCCAAATTTAACCTTTTTAACATAATGGATGATTCATTACATCTTATGGCCTACTTTACTTCATGGTATGGACCTATGTTGGTAACACTAGAACGGTAGGTGGCTACCAAGCTATGAAGAAATACTTTGATGCTAGAAGCACCCTATTTCATCAGGTTCAACCAACTACTCATAAGGTTTATTATTGGTTAGGAGGATCTATCATGGATGTAACTCAATTATTTTAGCTCCAACACATGAAATAAAAGTATTTTTGACCTCTTTATGTAAAAACAGATGCTTGTTGTGTGATCCTCGGTCTTTTTTTCCTACTGGAAGGGACTCACTACTCTCACGATCTACCATTGTCCCAACAATAGCTACCAATGATGTACGTTGGGATAGTTAAGAGTAAGATGGTACCTAGCCTCATCATCCATAACTACCCAGGTGAATTATAGGAATTATCTAAAAAGGACCAATATTTTGATAAGGTCTTACAAAGAATGTTGGAACTGTGACGTAATGTTTCTCGAGTCAAGACACCTACTAGTCCCTTCTACAGAAGAGCATTTTCTAGTGCAACCCTACAAGAAGTAATATCATACATAGTATCCTCACCAGTAACCACCTCACTAATTGAAACCACCTTTATGAGATAATGTGGATCCACGCCCCCGTAAAGTCTTGACTCTCAGTATTTCCTTCTCAAACAGAATATAAAAGACCTATTCCATTAAGGATTCATGTGCCCCAGACTACATAATTTGTGTCATGAAGAAGGGAATCCTAAAATTTCTAGATTTCAGGATGTCCCAGGAGGTTGGATTACTTGTATTCCCTTATCATTTCTTATACCCAAAGATTATTAGACACACCATCAAGGAGTTATTTGTGATCTAATATTGGATCTAGGATCACGTGGATTGTGTTTTAGTGATGCTGGGTGACATTCTGGAGCATGTGACACATGTCTCTACTGACCCTGATAGTGACAGTGAAGCCTCTAGTGAATGGAAGCAAGATACTATTCACGAGACATATAAATATTATGATGGGTTGGCTCATAAGGTTGTTTCTCATGCTCTTGGTGTCATATGTGGTAGTTAGAGCAAGGAAAAACCTCTTATTATTTTTTACTTCCTTCAACAACCACTTCCACATATATGTTGTATACTTCCATGTCTCAAAAGAATAGGCACCGATGGAATAAGGGGAATCAGATTCCCCCATTGGTTTTAAATAGGTTGCACACTCTTGGAAACATTAGGACTCTTGAGTTAGGAGATGTTCCTAGGGTCCTCCCAACTCCGGACTATTTCAAGAATGATAATAAGGATTATGACACAATTAATTCTATCATTCTAATAGAATACTTCACAACTCCATATAGTGATGAGTACCAAGTAAACCCCTTGGGTACTTCTAGTTGAAACCATCAAAAGAAAGGTAGAGGACATGCAAGGTACCAAAATAATTTGGAAAGTACTTATAACTAGGTTGGTAATTCTACAGATACTAGGCTACATGTTTTTTGTAGAGATTAGTAGTAATTGTTCTCCTAGTCCATGTCATCATGTATACCTCTACAACTGACTATGTTAGTTGATCGAGTAGCTCAGTCATGACCTCATTGTGATCAATTTCATCCAACCAAAGCCCGACCTTATCCAACCGATAGTCAATAAATATTTCTTTAGAGTAGGATGAATAATTAGAAGTATAATTCTATTAGTACCTATTAGAAATTGGTTGGTCATCTAGCAACATCTAATGTTCCCCTACCAAGGAGCGACCCTCATTGGGGAAATACATACCCTTGGCATGGAAGTACGATGTGTTAAGGAACCTTTTTGGCCTACCCATGAGGATTTCGATCCTTTATGATATCTTCATATCAAATAAAATGTGTGGTCCCTTTAAAAATCTTTTAAAATCCTCCCCCATTTCCAAGTAGATGTATCTACCAATGAGGCCAACTATAAAGAAGAGGCTGAGAAAGTATAATTCCAATCCATCTTCTCATTTTTTAGGTAAGGTGAGGGTTTCAACATATAGGGGAACATATAACAACAATAAATCATAGTCCTGTTCAATGGAATATAAATATTCCAGTTAATAGTGGATACTAGTTCTCAGATCAATCTTATCTTGACCCGGACGCTCCATATGTTGGGACTGACATAAGAAGATTTGACTCCCTCTAGAATTACAATTATGGGTTATGATAAGAGCGATAAAATACACTTTTCAATTTTTTTTGAAGAACCAGTTTGGTTATAATGACCCAAGATTGACATATAATGATATTACATAATTCTAGATTAATATAGAGTACATTAAAAAAATACATGCCTGAGGAAAATAATAGTTTAGTGTCTTTAGGAACATGGGAACAAAATATTTTATCATGGTGAATGATTTTCAACATCTCTAATAAATATATCTACCTTTAGCAATTCTACCTAAAACCTTTCTTCATAAACTTGTGAATGGATACATAATAAAGGGTCCAGCTCAGATGCTTAGTGAGGGAAAATAAAGGAAATTGATAAGCGTAACATGAAAAGAAGGTATGAAACCTGAGAATACCATTTTAAGATCATAACCTGCATATTAGAGATCATAATAAATATTTTAATTTAATAATACGTAATTCATAAGGAAATAAGAACATAATCCCTGAAATCATAACATAGGAATAAAACATAGAATTTTGGAAAACACATATAGAAACCCTATGACAAGGCGGCCTTCCAAGTACATTATAACATGTTAGGCTTGGGTTAATTACCCATGTACCTACTTAGGACTTAGGATTATATCTCATGTACCCTCTTTTTTTGCTATTGGGATGACCTCCAATATACCCTCTTTTTTGGTATTAGGATTTCCTACTGCATACCCTCTGGTTTTTGGCTTGGTATGTCCTCCCATGTACCCTCTTATTTTGAGATTGGGATGTCCTCCCATGTACCATCGGGTTTCGGGATTTGGATTTACTCAGATATACCCTCATGTTTTAGGATTAAGATGTCCTCTAATATACCCTCTTGTTTTGAGATTGAGATGTCGTCTTGTGTACCCTCTTGTTTCGGGCTTGGATGTCCCCCCGTGTACCCTCTTGTTTTGGCCTTCAGATGTCCTCATGTTTACCATCTTGTTTCAGGCTTGGGATGTACTCTTGTATACCATCTTGTTTTGTTCATGGTATTTCTTCAACTTTACCCTATTATTTCAATTTTTGGTTTGTACTCTTATATACCCTATTGTTTTGGTCTTGGGATGTACTCTTGTATACTCTCTTGTTCTGGATTGTGATACCCTGTTGTGTACCCTTTGAGCATATAAAACATTTATCAATACCCTATGAATTTAAGGGAGATATAGGTCCCACTCATCTTATTATAACTTCATTCATTCATGTTCTAAAAATATAAAACATTCATCATATCATGATATATAAAAAAGATAGGTTTTTAAACATAAAATCATAGCCCATGAAATGAAATGGGTATCATTAACATTTCATCAATTCAAAAACTATGAAAATAGATAGGTTTCTTAATCACTTCATGAATGAAAAACCCATGAAAACAAGTGGGGTTCAAATCATATAACTCGTGGAAGTGAAACGATTTTCATATACATCATGACATCAATGCATATACCATTCATAGAAAGAATATGAAGGGAACCGTTTGATCATTTTCTAAAATCTCATGAGTAACAACAACATATTTCCTCTTAGATGGAAAATAATTTTGAAATATTTTGAGTAAATTATCATTTCTTCTTGATAAATGTTTTTTAAAAATATGAACCCTTATAAAACCAATTTTCCCTAAGAAAATATAAAAGAATTTTGAAAACGTTTGGGAAAACATTTCTTTGAAAAAATTGGATAAATACAAATAAATACTGATTTTTTATGAAAACCATTACGTGTAAAAAACATTGAAAACAAATAAAGAAATCCTGAAAAAGGATTCAAAAACCATTTTCCATGAAAATATATAAAAGAACTTTGAAAATATTTTTGAAAACCTTTTTATTTGAAAATAGCTTTGAAACTTATAAATGAATATTTGAGAACCATAAAAATTTATAAAATCCTTTATCCATGAAAATTGTCTTTATGTTTCATTTGAAAACGTTTTTGAAAACATGGTTTTTAAAATAAAATATATTTCTAGCCGAAGAGAATGGTCCAATTTTCATAAAAAACATTTTATTACATGTATTAAATACCAAAGAGTTGTAAAATGGTACTAATACATGGTTATATCTTTAATAAACATAGGATAAGTAAAATAATTAATTTTATTGAGATATGTATCATTATATTTCATTAAATAGTCATAATAATTAACAAAATCAAAAAGAGATGAAATTGTTTCAATGGAATTGTATTGCCTGGTACCTTGGGATTATACTCTCCATGTATGAACAAAATATTAAATGAAGCGTAAAATATCATGAATGAAATTAAATTCATGTTATAACATAAAAAATGGTAGTATATGGACCTCAAAATAGAATTTATTTATATAACAAAACATGTGTCTCAATGAAGGAAAATTGAGACACATCTATTTTACTAATTTGGTAACTTTTGAAACATAAACACCATGAAAGAAATATCATAAAACAGATGTATTAATTCCCATAAATTTAATTATAAGATACATAGAATATAATCATGTCCAGTTCATACACAAATCAAAAGGAATGAGTGGAAAATATAGCATGTATCTAATGGAAATAAAAAGTGAGGTGAAATCCCCTTACCTTGTGTCTTTACACTCGTCGTACTCATTCAAAACACATGTATAATAAATAAAAATTTATTATATATCTTTTAAATATTCATATTTTTATATCTAATACCATATATGGGTTTATTATGACCTGATTTTATCTCCTTGTAAACCATCCTATCTTAAGGTTTCACTTCAGGTAATATTCTCTTTGTTTTTCATATGTGTATTCATTTGTTATATTGTTTTTCCTTATACGTATATCAAGATTCCATAATGTAAATCATGATATAAATTTAATTTATATATATTAAATTTTTATTATAATAATCTATATAATATATAATTCTGAAAAAAAACACCATTTATGGATATGGTAGGTCGTACGTATGCATGAACGCTATTTCTATTTAATTGTCGTGTTGACAGAAAGAAAGTAAAATACATATATGTATATATATATCTATCATTATTAAAATTGCATTATGATATCATATATATACTATATATTCACTAAAAATTTCCTTCATACAATCCATGTAGTGTATGAATGGATCATATCGCTTTGAGCGGGCGGTAGTAAACACTTTCTGAAACGAAATTATCATATTTACATAAAATGGAAAGCATAAAGGTATGTTCTAAATAGAAATTATAGAAGAATAAATACATTATAAAAATAATATATACCATATATACACATATTTTCTATTATAATGTCCACCATGATAGGTGGTAATGGAAAAATGAACAATCATCGTTACGCGAGGCAGTAGTTTGCCGTATATAGAAATAGTATGGTTGTTACCCGTTAGATGGAGGTGTGTGTAATTTTTGGTTGGAAAATTTAGATAAAAACATTAGAGTATATTAAGGATACTCATGTTTTTATATAGGAATATAATAAATATAAATTTATGGGGTGGAGAAGGAAAATAAAAGAAAGAACTTGAGAGAAGATTTTACCTTTTAATCAAGGAACTCTTTTTGGTTTGTTCAAAAATGATTCCTTGGAAGAATTTATGACCTAAGGGAGGGATTTAATGAGGATGGGAGGCTTTTTTTAAAATTTTATTGTGAAATTATTGGCCTAACATAATAGGTTTTAGAGGTGTAGTGACGTGAGAAGGTGGTTGCCTTTTATAGGGATGAAAAAGGACTTGCATGGAATTTTTGAAAACAAGTTAGGTGTGCACATGTTATTACCAAATAAAAGACGTAGAAAACCAAAGAAAATTAATAATTTAATTTTTATGGAATAATAATGTCCATAAAATGGGTTTTTATAGTAGATAGGTAATTTTCCCCACTAAGATTATGTTTCACTCCCTAATTAAGCTTCATTTGACCTTAATTGCTATGAATAATTTTAATCACTTTAACTAGTCATTTCGGTCACTAATCAACATGATATGATTAGAATAAAAATATTATAATAATTAAAATCAATTATGTTTTATTTTCTGAATTTAATTCATAGAAGCAAAAAAATTAAGATTAATGCTAATCCCACAGATGGGATGAAATTACAGGTTTTTAAAGTAGAAAAATGTTCAGGAGTTTATTAAGTTTGTATACTCAATTTCAATGTGAAATTGATTAAAATGACCAAAATTTTATTAATATTTGTATAATTTTTCTATTTTTACCTTAAAAAAATTAAAATATAATTTATCATTGAAAATTATTTAAATGAAAAGGCAGTTTTTAACCCAAAAGCATTATTTTTCACTATTCATCAAAAATGATGTTTCTCAGAATAATCTAAAAAATTCACCCTAAGATAATTTAGACTTTATAAATTCAAAATTTAAGTTTATTTTATAAAATTAAATTGCTAAATGTTTCTAAAATTAATTTTATTTTTTTCATAGAAAGACATTAAAACAGTTTATTTGAGAAAATAGAATTTTTAAACATAAAAGAACTTTTCCGAAAATCATATCTTTCATTATGAATATGTCTTATCTATAAAAAAAAATTATAAATAGTATTTAAAAATTAGTTATTTATATTTCTATTTCTATTTTTAATTACTAGGTTATAATTATATCATTTAAATAATTATAATAGAAAAATGATTTTTTGTAGAAATATCAGTGTTACAGGTAACATATGATAAGTTAGTGTTGAGGGTAGCGTAATCCAAGTTGGTATTGTGTATAGTGCAATAAAATTTGTTATTTATTATAGTAGAATCAAGTTTGGTTTTGTTTGAAAGGAATTTTTGACTTAGTGATTTAATATATATATATATATATAAGAAACTATTTCTAGTGTCAATTGAAATGAAAAATATCAAAAAGATAAATTAATTTGAAAAAAATCACAAAATATTAGGGTTGTTACATTATACCACCATTAAAATTCATTTCACAGCCGAAATTCATATGGGTTATCAAAGGATTAATACATCATTGTTTCATTTAAAGAAACCCACATAGTAAAAAATAAATATTAGAACTTCCATTAAAATGGGAATATTGGGAACATAAAGTTACCCAAAGTAACATATAACTGGTTTTACACATAGGGGGACTTGGTTGGGAAGTGAAAAAATGTACATGGAAGAAAAATATAACTATGAATTTTTTATATAGAGTGATAGTGAAAATAGTCATGAGAATGTAAAAAATTAGAAAGCTGTAAACTTGTGATGAATTAAGGGACCTTTTGATTAATCAGGTATTAAAGTTCTAAGAAAACATATTTGTATTGATGGTTATTTTTCCTAAAGTTAAAAAAATTTCATTATTTCTGGAAAACATCACCCCTTGGTATTTCTTTGATCCACTTTTCCTCTTTTTATAAAAAAAGTGGATTTTTCATTCCCAATGTACTAACAGATCATGAGACCCATGATATTCTATCCCATCAGTTATCATCAACACAAGGTAGTTTGAAAAAGATATCCAATACTCATAAATCCACATATGGTATGATAACTCTTTAATCTTGTTTACTTCAATTGAAGTTTAACTTAAACATTTCATAAATGGTTAATCATGTAGCCCATCCAAAATATAATCCACCATTTATTCCTTAAATAGGATAGTATATTAAACCAAAAACATTTTTATTAGAAAATTTTGTCCATAATTGTACTGATAGAATATAAAATGTGATTTTATTATTTCAGAATCCATGTGGTGAAATATAATCACGTTAAATATCCCCAAAGGATAAATAATAGGAATTTTGTATAGATTATTCATACAAAATAAAATAGAAAATTCCCATCTAAGGAGGGAATGATAAGTACTTATTAATTATCTTGGTCGAACTAATCCATTATGATGACATAATATTTCCCTCTGTCCTTTTTCTTCAGATGTTTTTGTGGCTTATCATTCACATTAGTCCTTGGACTGGGTCACTTGTTACCATAGTGGCCAAACATTATGAAATTGAAACAATAAAGTGTGGGGGGTTATTCTGTGGGAATTTCTCTTTATTTTCAACATTATCTAAATTCCTCCCATCAGTTTGAAATTAATCCACTTGAAGTCTATTCCATTCACATATGAAACATTTAGTAGTCCCCTTAAGATAATTCTCTTCATGATTTTCCCACAATTTTTTTCATAACCGAAGGTTCATTTTCTTTTCTCTATGGTTGTTAGAATTTCCTTTGAACTCAATCTTCCTTTTATTATCTAAATTATGAGATAGATACAAAAATCCAACCTCCATTCCCACCTTTATATAACATCTGACCACTTCTTTATAGCTACTAATATCTCTTATATCCATGTCCTTTCAAAGAATAAATTTCATACCACCAAATAATTGATCAATTTTTCTTTCAGTTTGAATGATAATATTTGAAGAGTACCTCACAGGCATTGTAAAAGTTTCTTTATAAGCATGAACAAATTCATCACCCTTCTACTTAAGCTCTATTAATTCCTTTCTCATCTTCGTATAAAGATTATGAGGAAATTACTTATTAAAAAAATAAGTTTTTGAACTCATCCCAATCCAATGAGTCAATTTCATCTTGCTACCTTATATTCTTGATTATATTCCACCACTAATCTACTTCACCTTCTAAATGATAAATAGACAAAATAACTTTCTCATGTTTCAAACATTTGATAAATGGAAATATATTTTCAGTGGTAGTGATCCATTTTTCAGCAACATGTGGATTATGAGACCCACTGAAAGAAGGTGGATGTTTCCTCATGAATGAATCAACAGAATGTTGTACCCTTCTTTTCTCATTAAGGTATCCAGTATGATAAATTTCTTAAGAAATTTTGGTGAATATAGAAATAAAACCTTTTAATCCTGCTCCCATATAATTTGGTTGCTCAGGAGTAAAATCATTTCATTGTCCATTGCATTATCCATTAATTTGGCTATTTTAGGTTTCATTAATTGACTAAAAGAAATAGTATAAACTAAGAAATAGTTATCAGAGTAAAGAACCACATAATCAAGAATATCACTTATATGATTTCTAAATCATGACACCTTCCTTAATCAATTATACATTAGGTTTGTACTAATTTATTCATATCTAACTTTTATTTAAATATTTCATGATGGTTCATAATGAGTTTGGGAATTACCAATGTATATTTATAGGGAGTTTCAAACCAGGTGCGCAACAAGGCCTGTTGTCATGCACCAAATAACCCTATGTCAGGCCCGATACATATTGTCAGAGTTGTTACCCAAAGGTACATCTATTCCAAATCCACACCCAATTTTTGTATCCAGACAAGGATGGATATTTATGAAACCACTTACTCTATCCTTTACCAAAATTTCAGGACCATTTCCTAAATGTCAACTCATAATTATTCTTATACATAGATACATACTTAGACATATCCATAGAAATATACTAAGGGATCTCACTAAAGTATTTTTCATCCTAGTTTCCAAAGGTTGACTAAACCTTTCCTTTGATAGAAACTATAACAACCCAAGCTTGACATACATGGATATTATATCATATTAGATGAATATTTACTATATTATAATAATAAATTCTCAAGAATCGTAATAGTTTAGTGTGTTTGTAAACATGGAAATAAAATATTCAATCCTGGTGAAAGATCATAAACATCTCCCACAATGATTTACACCTTTGTTAATTCTACCTAAATCATTTATTCATAACCTTGGGAATGGAAACAAGGTAAAGGGGTGAGCACATATGATATGAAGGGAAAATAAAGGAAATGTGTAAGCATAACATGAAAAAGGGTATGGAACAATAGAATAACATTTAAAGATCATAACCAGCATATTAGAGATCATAAAAAAGATTGTAAGTTTATAATACATGAATCATTACCAAATTGTAACATAATCCGTGCAAGAATAAAAAAATAATAAAACATGGAATTGTGGAAAACACATATTAAAACCCTATATCAAGGAGGCATACAAAGGCCTTTATAACATATTAGGTATGTATTAATCACATGTGTACCTAATTTGGAATTGGGATTCCCAAACTTGTTCCTCTTTCTTTCAGAATGGGATTTCCTCCCTTATACAATCTTATTTTGAGATTGAGATATCCTAATGTATACCCTCTTGTTTCAGGATTGTGATGTCCTCTCATGAACCCTATTGTTTCATTATTGGGATATCCTCCCTTGTACCCTCTTGTTTTGGGCATGGGATTTTCTCTCATATACCCACTTGTTTTAGGATTGGGATTCCTCCCATATACCCTCTTGTTTTGGGATTGGTATGTCCTCCTGTGTACCCTCTTGTTTTAGGCTTGATATTTCCTCTCATGTACCCACTTGTTTCAGGCTTGGGATGTCCTCCCATTTACCCTATTGTTTCAGGATTTTATATCCTCGCATATACCCTGTTTTTTTGGTCCTGGGATGTCCTCCCATTTCCCCTCTAGTTTTAGGCTTGGGATGTGCTCCTGTATACCCTCTTGTTTCAGGCTTGGGATGTACTATAGTATACCCTCTTGTTTTAGGCATGGGATGCCTTATTTTGTATCCTTTAATATCATAAAACATTCATCAATACCCAATGCATTAGAGGATGATATAGGTCCCTCCAATATCATTATAAAATACATCATTAATTCTCAAAAAAAAATAAAAGATTCATCTTATCACTACCCATAATAAACATAGGTTTTTTAAACATCGAATCATAACCTATGAAATGAAATGGGTATCATTAATATTTCTTCAAATTGAAAACTATGAAAATAGATAGGTTTTGTAATCAATTTATGAAAGAAGTACCCTTGAAAATAAGTGGGTTTCAAAGAATAAAATTTTTGAAGACAAACTTATTTCATATACATCATGACATAAAATCATAAACAATTCATTAAAATAATATAAATGGGACCTTTAGATCATTTCATAGATAGGAATGAGTAACATCAACAGATGTCATGTTAGATGGAAAATAATTTTTCAATATTTTTTGAAAAAAAATCCTAAAAAACTATCCTTTCATCTTGATAAATGTTCTTCAAAACATAAAACCTTCTAAAAAACATATTCCTTGAAAGCTTATAAAATATGTTTGAAAACGTTTTGAAAAAAGGGTATTTGAAAATGATTTAAAAAACATAAAAATAAATCTTGAATTTTTTTTGAAAACCATTACATTTAATTTTTTTAAAACTTTTAAATAAATATTGAATATAATTTTGAAAACCATTACTTTTAGAGAAATTAAAAACTTATAAATTAAGATTGAACAACATTGTTAAAACCATTTATCTTGAACACTTATAAAAGATGATTGAAAATTTTTTGAAAATTTTTTTCTTTGAAAATAGATTTTAAGACATAAAAGGATGCTTTGAAAACCATAAAACATTTATAAAATACCTTCTCCTCGAAAATGGACATCAAGGATCATTTGAAAACATTTTTTAAAACATGGTTTTTGGAATAAAACAAATTTCTATCTCAAGATATAAATACGGTCAAATTTTCTTAAAAACAATTTATTACTTATCTTAAGTACCAAAGAGTGAAAAAATAGAACTAATACATGGTTATATGTAGAATAAATATAATATATGGAAACTCATGAGTGTTCTTGATATATGGATCATAATATTTTGTTAAAGAATCATAATCATTAACAATCTTCAAAATAGATGAGATTGTTTCAATAAAATATTATAACATAGTAACGTGGGATCATAATCTCCCTATAAGAAACAAATTTTTTTATGAATATTAAAAAATATAATTAAAAAATTTAAATTCATGATATAAAATTTAAAATGGAATTACATATACCAAAAAATATAATTTATGTACATAAAAAAACATGAGTCTCAATGAATGTAAGTTAAGACAAAACTATTTTACTAATTCTGTAACATTTGAGACTTAAACCCCATAAAATAAATATAATAAAATGGTTGTGTTAATATAAATAAATGTAATTATAATATAAATATAATACAATAATGGGAAGTATGTTCACCATACAAGAGGAAATAGTGGCGAACATAGCATGTATCTCACTGAATTAAAAAGTGAGATGATATCCCCTTATCTTGTGCCTTGAATCACTTTGTACTCATTCAAAACAAATATATAAAAAATATAAATTTCTTAAAAGTATTTTATAGAACCATATTCTTATATCTAATACCGTATATGGTTTTATTACCACAAGATATTACCCTCTTGTTAAACATCTTATGTTAAAGTTTCACTTCGGGTAATATTCACTTTGTTTTTCGTATGTGTCATAATTTGTTATATGGTTGGTCATTATACTTATATCATGATTAAAAAATTTAGAAAATGATATAAATATTATTTTTATATATTATATTTTAATTATAATAATGTAATTAAAATATTTTTATGAAATGGAATCCACCGTTCGTGGAGACAGTAGGTCGTACAAACACATGAACACTATTTCTGTTTAATTGTCGTGTTGGTAGAAAGAAAGTAAAATAAATATACGTATATATATATATATATATAATTATTAAATTATATTTATGATATAATATATGTCATTTATATTCACTCAAAACTATCTTTAATACAATCCATGTATTGGATGAATGAATCATATCTTTTTGAGCGGGCAGTTGTCCACACTTCCCGAAAAGAAATTATCATATTTACATAAGATGAAAAGAATAAAGGTATATTATAAATAAAAAATATAGAAGAATGAATAAATTATAAATATAATATAGGTAATATATACACATATTTTCCATCATAATGGCCACCATTATAGGTGGTAATGGAAAAATTAAGAATTATCGTTTTATGAGGCTGTAGTTCATCATACATTGAAACAATATGTTCATTACACATTATATGGAGGTGTATGTTTGTGTAGGTTGAAACATTTACCTAAAAAAATCCTAGTATATTTATTATAATTATTTTTATATAATAATATAATAAATATTGTTTGAGTGGGTGAAGAAGTAAAATAAAATAAAGGACTTGAGAGAAGATGTTACCTCTTAATTGGGGAACTCCTTTTTGTATGTGCCAAAAAGATTCCTTGGAAGACTATTTTCCCAAATGTAGGGATTCTTGAAGGAATTTAGGATTTCTTGTAAGTGTATTGGGTAGGTATTTTCAGATCCTAATTGGTTTGAGAGGTGTTATGAAGTGGGATAGGTGGTGGCTTTTTATATGGATTGAAAAGGACTCACTTAGAATTTTTTAAAACATGTTAGGTGTGCACAAGTTATTACCTAATAAAAGTCATACAAAATAACATAAATCATGAATTTAATGTTTAGTGATGAATAATATACATATGTTTTGGTTTTTACAAGTTTCTAGGTCATTTGGTCCCCTAAAAATAAGGTTAATCCCTAATTCAGCATAATTTGACCTTAAACTCTGTAATTAATTTTAATCACTTTCACAAGTCATGTTGGTAAAAAATAAGCATGATATAATTATAATATAAATATTATACTGATTAAAATGGTGTATTAAATTTTCAAAATTCAATTAATAGAGGTGGAAAATTTAGGATTAATGCTAATCTCACAGACAGGATGAAATTATGAGTTTTTAAAGTAAAAATATGTTCAAAGGTTTATTAAGTTTTCATACTAAAATTTGAAGTGAAAATGATTCTAATAAACTTAATTTTGTTAATATATGTATAATGGATCTAATTTTACCTTATAAAAAATTTAAAATATAATTTATAATTAATATTTATTTAAACTAAAAGGTATTTTTTAACCAAAAAGCAGTATTTTTCACCATTCATCAAAAAATGTTGTTTCTCAGAAAAAACCCAGAAAATCACTCTAAGATAATTTTAACATTATAAATTAAAAAATGAGGTCTATTTTATCAAATAAAACTTATAAATGTTTCTAAAATTAATTTTATTATTTTTTTCAAAGAAGGACATTAAAATTGGTTCATTCGAGAATACAATATTTTTAAAACATAAAGGGGCTTTTCGAAAAATCTTGTCTTCCATTATCAATTTGGTTTATCTGTATAAAAAAATTATAAATAATAGTTAAAAATTATTTATTACTATTCATACTAATATGTTTAACATCTAAGTTATAATTATCTCATTTAAATTATTATTACATCAAAATGATATTTTGTAGACACATCGATGTTGCATGTAAAGTACACCAAGTCGGTGTTGCGGGTAGAGAAAGCCAATCTTTATTTCATGTTGCACGATTTAAGTTGGTATTTCATGTAGATAAATCCATGTCAGGTTAATATTAAATAAACTCTTTCCTTAGTGTTTTAATATATATTTAAATAAATAAATAAATATATAACTATTTCCAGTGACACATGAAATACAAAATAAAAAAAAGGTTAATTAATTAAACAAAATTATTCAAAAAATCTCAGGGGGTTATATTGGTGAATTCTTATCAAGAACCAAATTAATTTAAGTCTCATAAGATACCACCTACAACACACTTATTATAATACCCATGCTTGATTTACATGTAATGTTCCACTACTCGTATGATTAGTTCCTCAAGTACACCCTTAATGGTTGAGTAGGGGTACATCAAAGTGATGTGTATCCCATTGATTCCTATGAATCCCACTATTTGGATTCCATATACCACAAGAGATAAGGTAAAAATGCTCATTCGGATGGGGTTGAGCACATCAATTCATATAATGATTTGACAACCACTGTGGTCAATCCTAGGGAAAACTTGAGTGGCAACTTCACTTTCCTAATTCATCAGTTAGAGGGTGATATGTTATACCTTGGGGCAGCTTCATTGTCTCTAATAAAATTGTTTTGATGCCCCTAAGAAAAAATAACGTCCATATATTACCTTATAGTCATACATTAGATAAGATTAGATGATACATGAATCCCATACTCTTATGAAGTACCAAGAAGTTCACCCGATGACCCCCTATTCACGGAATGCCTACAAGTTCCACAGAGTATGGATGACTTGAAAAAATCCAACATTACACCAATACATTAACATTAATCATGAACCTCATCATAGTGTTCGGATGGGATTGGATCAATAGATTATATCACCATTGTTTCATCGTAGAGGAAATCCATGAATGAGGATTTTGTGTCCACCAGAGCAGGAACCAATTCTTTCTCTAAGACGAATGGGTGAGAAGAGTCACCTCCTCCCACTGATTTTATTATCTCATATGGAAAGAGGATTTGAATGATGACCCTCCTATATTTGAATAGGGGTTATCCACCACTATTGATGAGTCAACTATGGTGACCCTTAGAGTCGAGGAAGATCTGAGGATGATGCTGATTAGTGAATCCATGTCTCTAGAGGAGAAAAAATAGTATTTGGCATTCCTAAAATAGAATTGTGATTTGTTACCCTATATGTATGATAAGATGTCATTGCTAGACCCTCAGGTCGTTGTTCACCACCTTGGGCATACATGAGGTCATCACGAGTTCAAATAGCCTCCCAGAAAGATGAAACCATCCCATGATACCATGTTTTATTCTCAAGTTGAAAATATTGGAAAAGAAAACTTCATTAGGGAATTTCAATACCCTAGTGGCTGGACAACACCAACACATTTAGGAAGAATAATGGGATGATTTGAGACTGTATCAATTTCTGGTACCTAAACTCCATTATACGCAGGATGATTTTTCACTTTTGGTGACTTTTTTTATTGATTCCACATTATGGTTCAATGCACTCTATTTCATAGATGGAGACTCTATGTACAACCAGATCTAGATTTCCCCGATGGATGGGAAGTATAACACCATTAGGG
The DNA here is from genome assembly GCA_963277665.1 of Viscum album. Classification (NCBI taxonomy): domain Eukaryota; kingdom Viridiplantae; phylum Streptophyta; class Magnoliopsida; order Santalales; family Viscaceae; genus Viscum; species Viscum album. The sequence goes on from OY728164.1 coordinate 612,541,449, forward strand.
CACTACAAGGGACTTTATCCCATCATGTGATACCTTTCAACTTGAAATATGATGGATCCAATTAACTGTGGGCTATACACCACATATTCAATCCAATTCATGGAAAATTGGTGGAATGTTATGTGGATGATTTGGAGGTCCAAAACTGCTAGCATCGGGACTATATCAAGGATATTGATAATGTGTTCGGCATCCTCCAATTTGGATACTTGAAGATAAAACCCTTTAAGTGCTCATTCTGTAACACCCCAAGCTTCCATGGTACGTTTCCCTTCAAATAATGCAATGGTGTGCATTGTACGCAACTTCGAGATTTTAACACACCACAACCAATCAAACTAGCCATTATGAATAGTAATACCTACTTTTTGAAATTTTATAAATTCTATCTCTCAAAATGGAATTCATTTTTGGATTTGGAATATCGAAATTAGCCAAGGGTGAAATTTTGGTACTTTTCGGATAACTTTCATATTTTGATGAATAGTGAAAATTACTAAATTTAAATTAAAAACAACTTTTTTAATCAAAATAATTAATATTGATAAATTATGAATTTGAGTTGTTTTAAACTATATTTATAATATATTTTTACCATGTAATACAATGTGGGTCATTGAACATAATTTCACATTTAAACCAGACATAAACAAGTGTGAATCTTTTGATAGTTATTATCTCTTAAAAACACGCTTTTTGTTTTAACAACGGGAATTAATTTTAAATTAATTTCTACCACTTATATGTTTTGAATTTAGAATAATGGATTCCATATTTGGAATCAGGATTTTCAAATTTTGTAAATAGGTAACTTTTATTTTTAGACATTTTGGATAATTACTTCGGTAAATATTTTATTTACCATGGTTAAAGGGTAAATCCGGTAAACAAGGGTTACAAAATAATATTATAATAATACTAAATTACCCTAAAACGTGCCTCAACCCTATCGGTTAATACATGGTAGAACATGGGTATCTTTGGGTCGATTTGGGGACCCCATGGAACCACTTGTAAGTGATAATGACACTTTATTTTAATTAAGTTAAAATAAATACAAAAATGAAACAAGCATATATCTTTTAGAAAAACAATTGTTACATAAGGTTATATATGTTTAATTTTAGAATATAAATATTAATTAGAAATCTAAAAAGATTTCCTACATAATTATATTTTATTTATAAGTTTTAGACATTAAATAAGTTAATTTATTTATGACACAATGGTTATGCAGTAATTACCATAATAGTGAACAATTAGATTAATTGATATTATAAATACCCAAATAAATATAATTTGAGAGTTTTGTTGAATTAAACTAATTTTCTAGGTTACTAGGACATATTAGTATTGATTTAAATAACTTTTTTCGAAGTAATAATTCTTTTATGTGTTTCAGAAAAATCAACTATTGAATAGTGTCAAAATTGACATAAAAAGAGTTTTTAAAACAAATATTATATTATTAATTGATATTAAATTCCTAAAAATCTATGGTTCGGCCAAGAGACTTATATAATGATAGTTATATCATTAATGGACCACTTGGGGGGTCTCTTGGATGTATATAGTAAGTTTATTAACTATATAATATAAAAATACAAAGTGACATGGTAAATGTCAAACTAATTAACTAAGAGATAAACTAAAGGATAAGGTTAATATAGTGACCCAAACCTGTCTAAAATCTATTGGATGAATGTTTTTAGACCTTTCCCCACCTTAACCTTTGAATAATCAACTTTGGAGCCATTAGAAACCGAATATTAATTTATTATAAATTAATATTTCTAGCTTTTCCAAAGGTGCCCCTCACCCCTCTTATAAAAGGGCACTCCTCCTTCTCATTTCTTCACACATTCAAAGCCTTTTTGTTCGGACAAACCCTTCCCAAATACTCTCTCAACTTCCCTCACTACAACCTATATGCCTTACTTTGTTTGTAAAGCCAACCTAAGGATCCCTTTTTATCAAATCAAAAGGAAGAACCCGAAGAAGAGGTAATGTTTTCACCACCCCTTTTCAAATTCCTTTCTTCTTCCACTTCTTCTTTCATTTTTATTACCATTATAAAATAATAACTCCAGTATCATATATATACTATGATGTTATTATAAATATGGTACAACCATACACAGTATTCTATCCATCCATTTAATAACATGTCACCATACGTGCGTACGTACGGCTTACCGTCTCCACGTCGTGGTGTAATTGTTATTCAATTTATTATTATATGGATGGGTATAATAATGATGTGTAACTCATTTAAATAATAAATATAACATGATAATTATTATTTATATATTATATACCATCTAATTATATATTATTTTAATATCAAAAGAATGATATTGTCGCTCATGCGTACGTACGGACTACCGTCTCCACGAACGCGATGAGATTAATTCTCCATCATATCCATTCAAGTATAATTATAATTTGATGATTTAAAAATAGTATATAATGACTTGATATCATTCTGGATATGAATAATATACATCCCATTAATAATTAATATGGCTCACATAACAAAGAATATAAAGTAAAATGAACCCGTTACCACCCGAAATGACGATAATTCTAAGATATTATTAACAAATCAATGTTAAAAGATCGTATATGATAACATATTAAAGTAAATGATTATTTTATAATTCAATAAAAATTATTTCACCATTATACAGGAGGTTAACCTACCTTCGACCAAGGAAAAATTTCAAAGTAAGGGATTTTCTTATCTCACTTTCAATTCTATGTGATTTCCATTGTTCACCACTAAATTATTGAAAGTGGTGTATTGTGTAATGCCATTTGATATATATTATCATGATTCTATTTATATTCATTTTATTCTGTAAATAATTTGTTGGTTATTAACTTTTGGCCATACGACTCAGTTGATTAACGTGGTAAGGAGTTTCTTATCTAACTCTTAATTTCGTGAGAATTCCATTATTCACCACTTATTTATTGCATGTGGTGTGTGTGCTGCCCATGTTTATATTAATTGTGTAATATACTTTAATTCATGTATATTTACATCATAATTGTTTAATACTTCATTCATGGTTTCATGTTTCATAAGTTACCAAATCGATAAGGGAATTTGAAATTCCAATTTCAATTTATTCGGCTTTACGCAAACTCCATTGATTATTTTACTCTGAGATTATGTGTGGAATCTCTATTCATTTGCTTATGACATAATTTCCACTCCCCTTTTCTGTGGATATACTTTTGATAAAAATAATCACTCCATTGATAATTTCTCAAGTCATCGATATGAATTTGATAATAGTAATTTTAACTCATTCTCCATTTGTTGAGTTAAACATCCAATTCATTGGTGTTGTTTTTACAAGATTATGTGTGAATGTACTTTGATTTTTTTACACTGAATATCCAATAATATTTAGTGTATTTATATTTTTCACACATAACTATGTCGTTGATTTATCCTTATCCTAAGGGTACGTCCTTTATGAGAGATTTCATCTCAATTTACATTCCATTGAGACTTCTTTGTTGATATACACCAAATCTCTTTTATGTGGTGTATATAATGTACTTTGACATAGTATATCATTAATACCTTTATTCTCATGATATTACAATGTTTTGATTACCTCAATTATTTGTATTCAAGTGTCTCTATTTTGGTTAGAAACTCTAACTAAAATACCATTTTTAAATGTTTTAAAGACTTATTCTTCTAAATCTTGCTCATTAATGTCCATGTTTTAAAAAATGGTTTTAAGGATTTATATATATGAACCTTAAAGTTTTAAAAATAAAACTCCTTTTAAAATGTTTCAAAGTGGTATGGGACACTTTGATTCAAAAATATATTTTTAAATGGATTATTGACAAATACTGTGACTTTTAAATGATTTCAAGAAAAAGGGGAATATTTCTCTCAAATAGTTTTGATGATTATTTTCATCTATGTCAACATCCTTCATTATTCTTGATTGAGGTTAATGTGATACAATACAATCTTCCATATTGTATCGAATGAGTTAATTTTGACTGTGGATTTGCTATTTTTATACCATTCATGGTTTGTGGTTAAAGTATTGACATTTCGTATGCTAGTTTTAATACGAATGTTTATGTTATGTTTAAACCTGTTCATATGAGGAATGAATTGGACTTAATAAGTGACAGGTGGAGCCCGCTATAGCTCCTTGATGCATCGGTAGGTCTCATTAGACAAACTAGTGTCTTGGCACAAGGCCTTGGCAAAATCTTATTTGTAGTCTTGGCACGAGGCCTTGGCTATGTGGTTATGATAGTCTGGCATTATGCATTCCATCATTATGAAAGTGGTTATTGATATTGCATGTGATTATTCGATTATTAGAATATCCATGTGAATAAGTAAATGGCATTATTTCATTTTATTTTTTCCATACTATGTTGAAGTTCAAGTTTAAAAGGCTTTTCTTTTAGTTATACATTGCCTTAAATGTTTATTCTTATTTATAAAAGATTCCGCTATATTGTTATCCTTACTGGGAATTTGAGCTCACCCCTTTTCTATGTTTTATTTTTCCCAGGAAGTGAAGAATTAAATTATGAATGACCTGCAGGGATATTATGAGGGGATAATATTGTGGATTATGGATACAATATGTTTTTGTAGTAGTTTTTCACTTTATGATGTAATGTAAAACATTATGAATATATCTAGTGCTTCCAAGGCTACTAAACCAATCGGTCTTTCGAGATTTGATCTTTCTTGTGATCATGCCAATGTTAAGTAACAATGCACCGACTCTGGGTAACTAGGGTCGGGGCGTTACAGTTGGTATTAGAGGAAGTTTAGTACAGACCTTGGAAGCTAGATTTAGATAAACTCTGATTAGAGCACGTAGACCTAAGATGAACTTTGAGGATTAGTATAGAAGAACTTCCTAGAATTTTGGTATTGTAGAGATTTTGTGAGTTTTTTGATCATTACATCCCTGTCTGGATACAAGCAGGTAGAGGCGGCTCTGGCACAGATGTACCTAGGGGTAAAACCCGAAAACACCGCTTTGAGCTAGACTCAAACGGGAACTGGTGCACGACAACGGGCCTTGCTGCACTCTTGGTTACGACACTCCCGGGGGATATGCTTAGGATAATTTACATTTTATTTACAAAAAGATTTTAAGTATTATATATATAAGATGAGAGTAAATGACCTTGGTTAATCCTAATATGTTTCAAATTGAGAATATGGTGACATGTTAATCTCTAAATGATTTTACGACTATTGTTACTCACACAATGATTTCTGGTTTTAGTTAATGGCTGGATTCCAAGGAAGTCATAGTGACTTTGAGAATTATGTACAAGGTGGGAATGGTGGTGGCAATGAGAAAAAAATATGGAATGTTGATAGGCGTAAAAGATATCGTCTTTATGCCAAATCAGGTTTCCAAAAATATGATCAACAACATATATATTAACCAAATCCCAGACTCAACAAGGAAGAGAAAGGTGATGAATGATAAGATCTCTAGCATTGGATACCATGGAGAAAAGAACCCTCAATTTTCATCATGCAGGAAATGTGTAAGGAGACACCTAGGAAAGTGTCTCAATGGGACAACTAAATGCTTTACGTGTGGGAAGGAAGGACATAAATTGAAGAATTGCCGAAGAAAAATGAAGAGTACTATGGAAGAAGATAAAAATGGTCCCAAGAGTCCATTTATAGTAATTTTCCATAAATATAGGGGGCCTGGACATTACCCGAGTGAATGTCCTATTCTATAGGATATTTTCTTGGTCAAAGAAGAATCTATGTGGAAATAAATGGTTGGAGAAATGATTAAAAAGTATTAGCGCTCCTTGTTGATGGGTTTACATTGGAATAATTTTCTCTTGTAAATGTAACCCTACAGTTTGCCATGTGAGATTGATATTTGAGGAAGAATTGTCTCTTCTCTTGTGGATATAGGTATAAATAACCATTTGGTTTTATATGATCATTGGGGTTTGAGAGAATTATAAGTTATTATAATTTGGGATGAAAATGAAAGTTAAGATATAACATTTGTGGTTAAATTATGTTATTTTGAATAATTTATCTCATTTTGGTAATATTATAAAATATAGTTTTTGAAAAAGGACAACATGTAGACCGTGTGACAACCCGTCGCGTTGGACAAAGTTGTGGGAATCGAACCCACAACCAAAGTGAGATTGGGATTTATCGCCTACCACTGGACTACGTGAAGTCCCTGGTTAGTGTGACTATTTTTTTTAGTTAAATGATTTTATTGATCAATAATAAGTTGATTTGAGTTCTTATGTCTTATCAAATGAATACCCTTGGTATAGGAAAATGATTTGGGGATTAAGTGATAAATGTTATTTTGGTAGATGTTCGCTTTGTTGGGAACACTATATGCCTGAGGAAAATATAATACAATGGGGTTTCATTTGTAGAGTAATGGTATATTTTTATCTACGTTTTTTATTGTGGATTTATAGTGATTTGGGTTATTTATGGAAATGATTATCCTATAAAAGAGAATATGTGATGATGTTAATTACTTTTAAGTATGTGACTTTTAGAGTATTTGATGTCATTTGGATATACAATTTAACATGGGAGACTACATAATCAAATTCTTCTATGTTTTGGGTTTCAATGTTAGTTTGGATTATATTGAAGGATTTTAAGGACAATTGATTATTGAATGGTATTTATTTAACTTTGGGGTATTGTTGGTTTAATTTTAGAAATTAAGATTAGTGCATATTTATCTCCAGGAATGTCCTTTTGGGGGACCATTAGATCTTTCACTAACCATTTTGGTTTTAATTAATCTTCAAAGACAATGTAAATATATTGTTTATCCTGCATGGATCATGTGATTCTATAGATGTTTATTCTAGCTCTTCCAGTGTGACCAAGTCTTCTTGAATACTCATCGTTTAAAAAAAATTGAGTTAGTCGTGGAAATTTATTAAAGAATGAAACTCTACTTAAAAAGTAATTATATCTCTTAATTTTCTTAGTCAATATCATAAATGAATTCCTCATCCTTATGTAATGTAACTTAAAACAAAAAAAATGTTGTCTGTTTACTTTCCTACTAGGAGACTAATGGTCGTTTGTCCCTACAAAAGTTTGTGGTTTTCTTATTGTTAACTTTCTCCTGATCATGATTTCTATCCCTCTACATTAGAACTTGACACTTAGTTTATCATCCATATCCATGTTTTCCTACATGGAATCTGAGTATGGGTTATCTTGGATGACCTTTATACCTCTCTTTCATTCTTTTAATGTGATATTTTTATTGACTCTTTTTCCGATGTGGGACTTTCCATTATATTCCCAAGCACAATTTTAAAAATTGCGAGGACGCAATATATTGAAGGAGGGGAGAATGTAACACCCCAAGCTTCCACGGTACGTTTCCCTTCGAATAATGCAATGACGTGCATTGTACGCAACTTCGAGATTTTAACACACCACAACCAATCAAACTAGCCATTATGAATAGTAATACCTACTTTTTGAAATTTTATAAATTCTATCTCTCAAAATGGACTTCATTTTTGGATTCGTAATATCGAAATTATCCTAGGGTGAAATTTTGGTACTTTTTGGATAACATTCATATTTTGATGAATATTGAAAATTACTAAATTTTAATTAAAAACAACTTTTTTAATCAAAATAATTAATAGTGATAAATTATGAATTTGACTGGTTTTAAAGTATATTTAGAATATATTTTTACCATGTAATAATATGTGGGTCATTGAACATAATTTTACATTTAAACCAGACATAAACAAGTTTCAATCTTTTGATAGTTATTATCTCTTAAACACACGTTTTCTGTTTTAACAACGGGAATTAATTTTAAATTAATTTCTGCCACTTCTGTGTTTTGAATTTAGAAAAATGGATTCCATATTTGGAATTAGGATGTTAAAATTTTGTAAATAGGTAACTTTTATTTTTAGACATTTTGGATAATTACTTCGGTAAATATTTTATTTACCATGGTTAAAGGGTAAATCCGGTAAACAAGGGTTAACAAATAATATTATAATAATACTAAATTACCCTAAAACGTGTCTTAAACCTATTGGTTAATACATGATAGACAATGGGTATCTTTGGGTCTATTTTGGGACCCCATGGATCCACTTGTAAGTGATAATGACACTTTATTTCAATTAAGTTAAAATAAATACAAAAATGAAAAAAGCATATATCTTTTAGAAAAACAATTGTTACATAGGGTTATATATGTTGGATTTTAGACTATAAATATTCATTATAAAGAAAAAAATCTTTCCTAAATAATGGTATTTTATTTATAATTTTTAGACATTAAATAAGTTGATTTATTTATGACACAATGGTGATGCATTAATTACCATAATAGTGAAAAATTAGAATAATTGATATTATAAATACCCAAATAAATATAATTTGAGACTTTTGTTGAATTAAAATAATTTTCTATGTTACTATGACATATTAGGATTTATTTAATAAATTTTTTTTGAAGTAATCATTCTGATATGTGTTTCACAAAAAACAACTATTGAATAGTGTCAAAATTGACATAAAAGAGTTTTTAAAACAAATATTATATTATTAATTGATATTAAGTTCCTAAAAATCTAATGTTCGGCCAATACACATATATCATGATATTTATATCATTAATGGACCACTTGGGGGGTCTCTTGGATGTATATAGTAAGTTTATTAACTATATAATATAAAAATACAAAGTGACATGGTAAATGTCAAACTAATTAACTAAGAGTTAAAACTAAAGGATAAAGTTAATATAGTGACTCAAACCTGTCTAAATTCTATTGGATGGATGTTTTTCGACCTATCCCCACCTTAAACTTTTAATAATAAACTTTTGAGCCATTAGAAACCGAATATTAATTTATTATAAATTAATATTTCTAGCTTTTCCAAAGGTGCCCCTCACCCCTCTTATAAAAGGGCACTCCTCCTTCTCATTTATTCACACCTTCAAAGCCTTTTTGTTCGACCAAACCCTGCCCAAATACTCTCTCAACTTCCCTCAATACAACCTAGAGGCCTTATTTTTATCATAAATCCAACCTAAGGATCCCTTTTGATCAAATCAAAAGGAAGAACCCGAAGAAGAGGTAATGTTTTCACCACCCCTTTTCAAGTTCCTTTCTTGTTCCACTTATTCTTTCTTTTTTATTCCCATTATAAAATAATAACTCCATTATCATATATATACTATTATGTTATTATAAATATGGTACAACCATATTCAGTATTCTATCCATCCATTTAATAACATGTCACCATACGTGCGTACGTACGGCTTACCGTCTCCACGTCGTGGTGTAATTGTTATTCAATTTATTATTATTTGGATGGGTATAATAATGATGTGTAACTCATGTTAATAATAAATATAACATGATAATGATCCTTTATATATGTTATACCATCCAATTATATATTATTTTAATATCAAAATAATGATATTGTCACTCGTGCGTACGTACGGACTACCGTCTCCACGAACGCGATGAGATTCATTCTCCATCATATCCATTCAAGTATAATTATAATTTGATGATTTAAATATAGTATCTAAGGACTTGATATCATTCGGGATATGAATAATATACATCTCATTAATAATGAATATGGATCACATAACAAAGAATATAAACAAAATGAACCCGTTAACACCCGAAATGACGATAATTCTAAGATATTATTAACAAATCAATGTTAAAAGATCGTATATGATATCATATTAAAGTAAATGATTCTTGTATAATTCAATAACAATTATTTTACAATTATATAGGAGGTTAACTTACCGTCGACCAAGGAAAAAGTACAAAGTAAGGGATTTTCTTATCTCACTTTCAATTCGGTGAGATTTCCATTGTTCGCCACTAAATTATTGAAAGTGGTGTATTGTGTACTACCATTTGATATATATTATCATGATTCTATTTATATTCATGTTATTCTGTAAATAATTTGGTGGTTATTAACTTTTTTCCATACGAATCAGTTGATTAACGTGGTAAGGAGTTTCTTATCTCACTCTTAATTTCGTGAGAATTCCATTGTTCACCACTTATTTATTGCATGTGGTGTGTGTGCTGCCCATGTTTGTATTATTTGTGTAATATACATTAATTAATGTATATTTACATCATAATTGTGTTATCCTTTTTTCAGGGGTTCATGTTTCATAAGTTACCAAATCGATAAGGGAATTTGAAATTCCAATTTCCATTTATTCGGCTTTACGCAAACTCCATTGATTATTTTACTCTGAGATTATGTGTGGAATCTCTATTCATTTTATTATGTCATAATTTCTACTCCCCTTTTCTGTGGATATACTTATGATACACATAATCACTCCATTGATAATTTCTCAAGTCATCGATATGAATTTGATAAGAGTAATTTTAACTCATTCTCCATTTGTTGAGTTAAACATCCAATTCATTGGTGTTGTTTTTACAAGATTATGTGTGAATGTCCTTTGATTTTTTACACTGAATATCCAATCATATTTAGTGTATTTATATTTTTCACACATAACTATGTCGTTGATTTATCCTTATCCTAAGGGTATGGCCTTTATGAGAGATTTCATCTCAATTTACATTCCATTGAGACTTCTTTGTTGACATACACCAAATCTCTTTTATGTGGTGTATATAATGTACTTTGACATAGTATATCATGAATCCCTTTATTCTAATGATATTACAATGTTTTGATTACATCAATTATTTTTATTCATGTGTCTCTATTTTTGTTAGAAACTCTAACTAAAATACCATTTTTAAATGTTTTAAAGACTTATACTTCTAAATATTGCTCATTAATGTCCATGTTTTAAAAAATGGTTTTAAGGATTTATTTTTATGGAAATTAAAGTTTTAAAATTAAAACTCCTTTTAAAAAGTTTCAAAGTGTTATGGGACACTTTGATTCAAAAATCTATTTTTAAATGGATTCTTGACAAATAGTGTGACTTTTAAATGATTTCAAGAAAAAGGGGGATATTTCTCTCAAATAGTTTTGATGATTATTTTCATCTATGTCAACATCCTTCATTATTCTTGATTGAGGTTAATGTGATACAATACAATCTTCCATATTGTATCGAATGAGTTATTTTTGACTGTGGATGTGCTATTTTTATACCATTCATGGTTTGTGGTTAAAGTATTGACATTTCGTATGCTAGTTTTAATACGAATGTTTATGTTATGTTTAAACCTGTTCATATGAGGAATGCATTGGACTTAATAAGTGATGGGTGGAGCCCTCTATAGCTCTTTGATGCATCGGTAGGTCTCATGAGACAAACTAGTGTCTTGACACAAGGCCTTGGCAAAATCTTATTTGTAGTCTTGGCACGAGGCCTTGGCTATGTGGTTATGATAGTCTGGAATTATGCATTCCATCATTATAAAAGTGGTTATTGATATTACATGTGATTATTCGATTAGTAGAATATCCATGTGAATAAGTAAATGTCATTATTTCATTTTATTTTTTCCATACTATGTTGATGTTCAAGTTTAAAAGGATTTTGTTTTAGATATACATTGCCTTAAATGTTTATTCTTATTTATAAAAGATTCTACTATATTTTTAGCCTTACTGGGCATTTGAGCTCACCCCTTTTATATGTTTTATTTTTCCCAGGAAGTGAAGAAGTAAATTATGAATGACCTACAGGGATATTATGAGAGGATAATAGTGTGGATTATGGAGACAGTATGTTGTTGTAGTAGTTTTTCACTTCATGATGTAATGTAAAACATTATGAATATGTCTAGTTCTTCCAAGGCTACTAAACCAATCGGTCTTTCGAGATTTGAGCTTTCTTGTGATCATGCCAATGTTAAGTAATAATGCACCGACTCTGGGTAACTGGGGTCGGGGCGTTACACATTCCGAGTTACCTCTGGGAAATTTCTTGTATTCATCATAACATATAGAGGATTCACGATTAAACTGGAGAATATTAAGGGCATCATCCTAATGGCTCTCCCATGAAATCTCTGAGAGTTGTGGGGTCTCCAAGACCACTTATCCAACAGACACTGATTTATTTCAAATTTGGACAGCAAGTGTAATACCTTCTTAAGGTTCATGAATATAAGGCATCATCTAAAAGTGAGACGATGAATTCTAGGTCTTATTTTGTAATATATTTTAGTAAATGCTACAACCATCAGTTCTGATGAAACATATTTTAGGAAAGCCTTTGGAACTTTAGATGACTGTCCTAGAGTGATCCCTTGGTGCCCGTCTATTCTAGAAAGACAACGAGGGTATGGAAATAGTTTATACCATCTTATTCTCATGTTATTTATCACAGAGACTAGATACTCCCCCATATGGAAGATTTTTCTCACGCTGGTGTTTGTAGTGCAGAATTTGCAGTATTATCTATATCATCACAAGATTCATAAGCTTTCCCGAGTGGACCCATTTAAGTATATTCTAAATTTCCCCATTCGTTTGGGAAAAATTACATGTTGGGTGGTAATACTCTAGTATATTTACATTAGATTTTTCTTGTAGAAATTTTTCAAAGGCTATGCGTTGGAATAATTTTTGTCCACACATCCAACACCTAAAGAACTATCCATAGATTTTGATTTTCTAGATGATGTTTTCCTCCCAATGTATTGGGTTGTACCATTTTGTTAGATTAATTTTGATAGTGCCTCCCAGAGCCTGATTAGTTAATGACTCAAAAATCTCGTGCATAACATGGTAGGTTTTGGGATCTTCTTCATTACCCCAGCAAAAAAATGTCCTCCCATACTCTTTCTTGTTGTCAAAAGGATGTTCCAACAATGATTCAAACAATCATGATCTCATTACTAGTCTCATGTTATCCCTTGATATTGATTTCTCAAAATTGAATGTGAAGGGATCCTCTAACGAAGTCATTAAGTAGATAGAATGTGACTACATCATCAAAAAGTGGGATCATGTACCCTTATGGGAACATACTCATCATTTAGTGGCCTATTTCCCTTTACGACCAAAGGTGAATCATGTTCCTCTATTTCAAAACCGTCAAATTGATTCTTTCTAGAGCGTGGTCATGTCTCTTGTAGAGCCTAACCAGGATGAACTAGTCATTCACATTGAACATCAGAGGGTTCATTCCCCTGCCACTTTAGATGATGGTAACCAACAGGTAAACCTACTTTCATTTCTACACTAGGACCCTCAGTTCCCCTTGTAGTAGAGGAAATGCCTAATTTGACCACTTCCAATATTGATTATCTATATCATGTAATTCTCTCAAAATATCAAGTTGAGAGTAAGTGAATCTGTCATCATGCAGTGTAGTTTACCAGTCAGAGTGAGAATAACCTATAGAAAACACTCTACATATGTCGATATGATGGGATTATCCTCCATTTCATTTAATGAATCAAGATAACTTAGGTTATTCCAGAATTAAAAGTCAGTTCATGGGGTGTACATCAAGAGGGACTGAAGCTCTCCCACTATATTCGATGGTTAGACTACTTCCACCCCACCATTTCCAAGAAAACATTGAGTTTTACAATAGGTTCCATTCATTTCATATCCATGAAACATTATGCATCGACCATAAGACCCTCTTGATTAAACTGATTACATTTGGCCCCTTATAGGAATGGGAATTTATGTTATAGGACCATACTAGTTACAGCACTATAGTTTAGGTTCTTCATGACCATAACTGACTTCATTTCCAAATATGAAGAAGCGGTTCCCCTAAATGAAGTCAAATCCCAGTCTATGATCATGTTTTTGAACTACCAAATCCTCCATTGATTTGGGATTCCTCGATCTATTCTCACTGATAATTGAAGCATCTTACATGATTTTAAGTTGAATAAAATTCATGTTAAGTACAATATCTGGTCAAAACATACTTCTCGCTGCCATGAACATAAAAGTGCCCAGATGAGGTCCTTCAACAAAACCCCCTCTAACATCTTGGAGAAGATGGTGGGATATAACTAAAGGATTTTTCCTAAAAAGATATGTAATTCCCTCTGGTCTTATTAGACAATGAATCATAATTCTTCCTAGGTGACCCTATACGCCCTTATATATCAAATAGAGGAAGTATTTTCCATCAAAAATCAGTTGTTGTCACTATGAAAGTATTTTTATGACTTGAGGATGCTAGATAGAATGAATAAAGTCTATATATATGGATTTTAATCCCTAAAAGGGAACATGTTCCAAGCCTTTCACAATCTAGAGAGGAAAAGGAATAGGGTAGCAAGAGCATTCAATAAGAAGGTTCTCCTTCACTTATTCCTATAGGGTGATATGGTATTGGCTCTCAGAATGCCAATGATACCTAGTAAGATGCCACCAAATTTAGATCTGAAATGGGAAGGACCTTATATCATTCATATGTTCTATTTTAATGTATCATAATCTTTGACCACCATGGATGGTGAGGTTATCAGAACACCCATGAACACCAATCTTGTCAAGAAATACCTCATGTGAGGAGAGAAAAGGTCCAGTGATAGAGATAATATTTTAATAATTATTCATTTTTTCATCAATGATTTAATCACATCCAAATAATCAATATGAGATGAGGTACATAATTTTATAATTTTGGTGAATTTTGGACAAAATTGTGAAATTTGTTTAATTTTGGAAATTCATTAGTTTTCCTATGATTTTGTATTTCTAGAATATATTTTACATTGTTTATCCAAAGTGTGTGATTATTATTTTTAGTCATCATTTATTCATAGGATTCAACATTATCATCTGGATCTGGATTCAATTTAAAATGGAGTCACCTAGAAAAATCAATGAGTGAAGAAATTGTTTGGGACAACAGAATCAACCACACCTCATTAATGGAGTAATATCTCATCCTATAGAACTAAAAATGAGGTGAATACATATGGATATAAAATAGGAATAAAATTATAATTTTACCTTTAAATTAATTATAGAAATTATCTCATTAAGGATGTCATTACTTGTGTCCAATTGAAGGAATTTGAAGAGTAACCTAGGCTATAAAAGTTATAATTAAATATTTCTGTCATAAAACCCACTAAAATTGTCTAAAAAATTTGAAATTTTGAGAGTCTATATAAAACATCATTTAAAAAAACTTTTATGTAGGGGCCTGGTCTATTTTTAGGATTCTAGTGGTCCAAATATACGAAATATTTTGGCGGATAGATTCTGGAATAGAAATTTTCTGTACTTCCTTTCCCCTATTTTCTTTCTTTTTAATTTTTTAATGTCTTACTATTCACCCTTATTCATGGATTCCCTTCACATGGATGGGTAATCCTATGATTTATTTGGTAATGAGTGGTTTTCAATTTTGTAATTTTTGAGTTATTTCAAATAATTTTATAAAATACTTTATCTCTTTTACAAAGTTGGTTTCAATTTATAATCGTAGTTTTCATTATCAAGTATGATAGTGTTTGGTTTTTGATTATGTTATTTTTTTATTTGATAAATGTTCATTTTCTCCCCCCTATTTGTCGTGGTCTATATACGATGGAATAGATAATCTCTTAGTGGTGAATTATTTGGTGACTGTCAGTATGTGTTGGAGGGGTAGTGGATATTCTTTATTGTTTGAGATAAACGATTCCTGATTAGGAATTATCCTTGTCAATTGGGGGTATTCTATGTAACTATTTAACACATAGGAAGAAGAGTAGATTGATATTTGATCTTGGTAAGGTTTACACTCACCATTAACATTCATCCAAAGGAGTGATATGAAACAATCATGGAACCTCACTTTAATCATCTTAGTATAAGAGGATTGGGTAAATTGGAACTGTCATAAAATTAAAATTGTAAAACTGAACCCGACCTGATCACCCAATTCATATCACTATTTTCATAACATTTCTTAATTGATTTCATTTGTTTTATTTATTTAGTTCTGTTTGAATATAAAACAATTTAAAAAAATTCCACTTATTTATCAAATTTTAAGGTGAAAACTTGAGTTTTATATGATCTTCCATAGAGACAACCTATGATACACACTATACTGCATTTTAACTTAGATTTTGTTTCACACCCCATGATAGATGCATGTCAAAACATCACTCCATTTCTAAAGAGGTAGGGATAAAAATATTATTGTAAATATTTCACACATTTAAAATTAAAAAACCATAAAACAATATTTTACAGTGGTGTTTTCAAATGGTTATTTCTTTAATTCAGGGAAAATTACCCAAAAGCTCAAGAACCATTGTTTAACTCTCCCTGGTCTATGGAGGATAGTATTTATTTATTTTCTAAACATATCAGGGGATCCCAAATCCAAATAATCATGGATTAATATGAATTCAAGGATCTCATTCAATACCATAATGCAAAACTCGAATACCCAGTGTTTGAGGGAATGGCCTGATAATTAATTGAACTCTAGGAGTATTATATAGATTTTTATCAAGAACTGACCGAGGTACAAAAAAATCCTTCCTTGTTTCCCAGTAATATTTTGGGATAAACATAATAGGTGAAACAATTAGAAGAATATTTTAACAAGGATATTTAATATCAATTGGAAAGGATTAATAAAATAGTGAAAACCATGGAGAGAAAAATAGAGTGTATATCAGAATTTGTACATGAATCCCAGGAGAAACAGATGGAGCTGAAAGAATAACCAGAACCAGAAAACAAGGTAAAAGTGGATTCTATGATCATCTTTTAAGTTAATGAATCCATATAGGCCTTTATAAAATTAAAATAAGATCTATTCATCCCAGCACAATCAATTTTGGAGGAGATTTATGAATAATATGTTCATGTTGAAATACATATGAGAGATAAAAAATATCTAGATAAATTATGAAATGAGTGTGAGGAACTACTTGACCCCCTTTTCCTTACAAAGTAGAATAAAGAACATCATTGAAGGAAGACACCGCAAAATTGGTGAAATTTAAAGATAATATGGAATTTCATGGTTTCCTTCCAATATCTAGTGAAATTAAACTATAAGATCCACCTCCCACAGAAGAAAAAATCGAAGGTCAACAAATATAGGGATGTGATATTTTTTAAACACTTTTTATTATTAATTTATTGAAGATGATTTGAGTATTATTTCCCCCTGTATTAAATTTATAGATTCGGACAACACTTGTATTGTCTTAGTGGATGAGGAATAAAAATAAGATCCACCCGATGAGGAACTAATTGAGCTCATAGAACAAGTTAAACACTTATTAGTGTGAGTTCAAGAGAAGGTCAAAAGTGGAATTACTGGAGGAAAATGAGACTCAGTCTAATCATATTAAAGAAAATAATTTGATATTGATTAATCATGTTTTAATTTACTTCAAATATATTTACACTCTGAATTTCACTTTGATTATTCCATTGATGCAACATACCATGAGAAATCACTGGAGAATAATTAAGGGGTTGTGCAAGTGGAAACCATGAATGGGGATGACACATTTTTTATCCTAACCCCACTATATAAGAAGAATCGCATTTTCATGGGAGTGTATTTGTAATACTATAGTGACGGAGTCCTTAATAAAGGATTAAGTGAATGCTAGAAAGAATATTTTATGGTGGTTCATGAGAAAGGAACTTCACCCACCATTAGATGGGGGATAACCAACTGGAACTTCCCATCAGAAGGTAGTCAAAAACTAGGACCCAATTGGGAGATTAAACAATGAGCTATCCTTATTTTCTAATTCTTTTTCTATTTTCATTTCTTTTAATAATTTTATAATTTTTTCTTTTCTAATTTTATTTATAGGTTTTTAGTTTGTAGCACTGAAGATCTTAAATCAATGTTCCACTATGAATAAGGCAAGTCATAACTCTCCTTTACACATGCTTTCTTGCTGTGATACATTTTCAAATATCCATAATTGTTAAATCCATTTGAATTTATTATGTAAACTACTTCATTTATGTGTCTGTATGTGTGAGGGAGGGGGGTGGAACCTTTATAATTTAGAAGTTTCATTCATTGTTTGTTTATTTGTTTTCAGACAAAAAAATCTATGTTTTGAAATTTTAATGTGTTTATTTTTAAATTTTAGTATGTTTCATAAAATTTTGTGCTTAAATGATTATCATTTCTATTTTTGATGGCCATTTCAATGAGTGATCCAATTTAATCCATGAAATTTAGCATTAATGACTATTGAAAATGACTTTGTTTCAAGTTCAAATATTTTGGAATTTCATGAAAAGAACTCAAAATTTTGAATCTCATGCCACATATCACTATCTTTATCTTTGAAATCACATTCATTTGAGGCTTTGGAACCATTTTTTCATATTATTTTAATTAAACAAACCACTTGATAGAATCATAACTTTCTTGTTTTAACCATAATTTGATTTATTTATATTGAAACAAGAGGGTTTGAGGTACTTGTGTTTTAAATGTTTGAGGCATTTATTTGGTTTTAAATCCCACTATATAAAGTAATCCATTTCATTCATCACTCCTTTTACATTTAATCATTGTATCCCTTATAATACAGGATCATCCTATTAGGTTATCCACATTACAAGCCAATTTTCCTTATCAACCCTACTATTGAAGTAAAATTTCATGATCTAGTTAAACTAAATTGTGGGGTAAGTTGTCTTGAGTTTTGTTACCTAATCTGGTGATACTTTTGGTGGAAAATATGATTTTAAGAGATTTTTTTCTAAAAAAAATATTATTTTTAACGTTTTTACATTTTTGTAGCCTTTGTGATAGGAGTAGATGTACCTTTCTGGAGCTTCCAATGGAGAAAGAAAGTTATGCATGTATAGAGATTTCAAGAAAATTTATGTTAGAGATGGTTGAAATTTTTTCTATTGAAATGATGAATTTTGTATCCTTTCCTTGAGTTTTCTTGATGATGGAGATGATTTTCTACTAAGGGGATCGAGGAGGAGACCACAAATGATTGAATATTAAAATCCCACAATTTTTCTTCAAAACATTTTCAAACCCTTCTCCTTCTACATTAGAATTTCTGATGTCCAGATCCTACCAATTGGTATCCATAGAACATTTCTGTAAATTCATCATGACAAACACATGTCCTTGACCCAAATTATGTGGATATGTATGAATGATTCAATCCGATGGTACCCTTTTCATGAGTTTGGATGAGAAAAAACCTGTTGAAATTTGAAATTTCTTAGATGAGAGAAAATTAATGTGAGGTAGGTGTTCTTGATGCATGGTAAGAGAAAATAATTGTAAATACACTAAATTATCATAATGGAGAACTTGAAATAATGTATTTTTGGGACATGATATCTTTTTCTTCTTGGTTTAGAATTAGTGTATCTCATGGGCTTGTGTTTTGAATTTTATTTGATTTGGTTTTGATTCTTACTTTTCCAGGTGTCCATGTGTTAAGTGTGGGATAACTTAGAGAGGTAATATTTTCAAAATTAATAATATTTTTAAATGATTTTATCCATTAAAATTAAACTATTTGTGCATATTTGTATTATTTTAGTATTTTGGGTAAATTTTTGGATTAATTGTTAAAATTTCTTAATTCTGGAATGTTACAGTATTATAAATATTCTATAATTCAGGCATATATTGGAAATTTTTTATCCAAATAGATTGATTGTTTTTTAGGCTTCCATTATTAGTGGCATTAAACTTTGAATAATGGAACCAAATATAATTTGAAATACAATGCCATAAAAAAATCAATTAGGTGGAGAAGTTGTTCTTGATGACAGAATGGGCCCCACCTCAATAATAGAGTTATATATAGGACTAGAGACCTCAAAATGAGATTATTATATAAGGATATGAAAGAGGAATCAAATAATCATGTTCCTATTAAATTCCATGGACAAATTATCTCATTATGTATTCCCTTGCATGCATCTTATTGAAGGAAGTTGAAGAGTCTCCATGGACAAAAAAATTATACTTTATTAATTCTACCATAAAACCAACTAAAGTTGTCCAAATTCTTTAAAAGTTTTATGGTTGATAAAATAATATATTTAGAACAACATTAAAGATGGAAAAATTTTGATTTTTTGGAATCTAGTGGGCCAAAAAGACTTAAAAATTCATTGGAATGATTCTAGAATAGAAATTTTTCTATTATTCCTTACAAATATTAACTTATTTTTTATTTTTTTAATGTCTTATTATTACCTATTTTTTCATAGATACACTTTACATGGAGGGGTAGTACTATGAGTGATTAGGGAAGGTGTGGTTTTCTATTATATAATTTTTGAGTTCTTTCACTTAATGATATAAAATACTTTATCTCTTTTGAAAAGTTGGTTTCAATTTCTTGTAGCACATTATATTATCAAGTATGATCATATTTGGTTTTAGATTCTATTGATGATTTTTATTTGGTCAATGATCATATTATCCTTCCTCTAATTTACGGTCTACATACGATGGAATAGATTAGGACTTAGTAGTGAAGTAATTGGAAATATTTAGTACGTGTGGGAGGGGTAGTGTATATTCTTTATTTTTTAGGACAAACAAAACTCAATCAAAAAATGGATAAGTCAATTGAGGGTATTCTCTACAACTCTTTCGCACATAGGAAGGAGAGTAGATAGATCTGAGAACTTGGAAAGGATTACACTCACCATCACCATTTGACTAAGGGAGTGGGTGGAAGTGATCTTGGAATCCCACTTTAATCAGCTTAGTATAATAGGACTAGATAAATTAGAACAATGATAGCATTGAAATTGGGAAACCAAAACTGGATTGATCACCTAATTCATATCACTATTTTCAATCACATGCTTTTTCATAAAAATTAATATTTTTCTTAATTTCTTTGATTTGTTTTGTTGCATTAGTTTCTTTTCAAAATCAATTAATTTAAAAAAACCTCCTCATATTTCTCAAATTTCATGTTTTAATATTGATTATTGTGTGATACACTCTGGAGACTACCTAGGTTACCCACTATACTACATTTTAACTTAGGAAATATTTGACTTTATTACACACCACGATAGGAACATGACAAAACATGGAATTGTTTCCATATAGGAAGTTCCAATAACATTATTGTAAATGTTTTACTCTTTTAAAATTAAAAAAAAATTATTTTACCATGATGTTTTCAAATGATTAATTCTTTAATTCATGTAAAAATTACCCATAAGTTTAATAACCATTGTTTATCTCAACGTGGTCTAAAAAGGATAATGTTTATTTATTTGATAAACACATCTGGGGATTATGAATCCAAATCATTATGAAGTATGAGTTCATGGATCCCATTCAATACCTTAAGGATGACTTCAAATGCCCATTGTTTGTGGTATTGGAATGATAATTTATTTAACCCAATGAGAATTTTCTAAAATTTTATCAAGAAATGTTTGAGGTACAAAAATATAATTCATTTTTTCCCAACAATATTTTTGGAGAAACTTTATAGGTGGAACACCAAGAAGAAGAAGTTCACAAGGATATTGAATTCCAATTGAAAAGGATTAGTCAAATAGTGAAAATCTAGAGAGAAAAATAGGGTGGATAGCTAAATATGTACATGCATCCCTGGAGAAACTTCTGGAGCCACAATAATAACTAGAACTATAAAAAGTGGTGGAAGTGTATTACCTGATTATTATTCAGGTAGAGTAACCCATGGAGGACTCAATGGTATTAAAATAAGATCCATTAAACCTATGTTAATCAATGTTTGAGTATATTTATGATTAATATTTTCCTATTGAAATACATATGGGAGATCAAAAAGATAAGGATAACTTTTAGAATGAGTGTGAGAAACTACTTGATAACAATATTCCTTAAAAATTATAAGATAAAACATCATTAAAGGAAGAAACCACTAATGTGGTGGATGTTGAAGATAATTTTGAGGATCATTATTACCTTCCTCTATCTAGTGAAATTTAATATTAAGAGGAACCTCTTATAGATGAAGAAATTCAATCCAAACAAACTCAAGTAGATGATATTTTCTTAAACACTTTTCATTATTATTTTATTAAAGTTGATTTTAGTGTTACCTCCCCTTGTTTATAATTTTCAGAATCATACAAGACTTGTTTTACCTTATTGGATGAGGAATGGAAAGAAGATTCACTTGTTGAGGAACATCTGGAGCTCTCTAAAATTGAGGAACACTTCTTGGAGGTAGTTCAATAGAAGTTCAAGTGGATTTTATAATGGAAAATGAGAAACATGATACTCAAATTAAAAGGGATGAATTTGATACTGATTCTTCATGTTTTAATTTTTAACAAGTAGAATTACACTTTTAATTTATCTTTGATTATTCCATTGGTAAAACATACCTTAAAAAAACACTGGAGTATAATGAAGAGGTTGTACAAGTGGAAACCATGAAAGGGGAGGACTCATTCTTTTTCCTATCCCCACCATACAAGAAGCTTCTCGTTATCATATGGGTGTATTTGTAATCAATAGATCCATAAAAAGAACTAATTTCATGCTAGAAATAATGAAGTATGGTGGTTCATGAGAAAGAAACTTCTCCCACCATCATATCGGGGATAACTAAATGGAACTACCCAGCTAGAGGCAGTCAAAACCGAAATCCCACAAAGAGGATTAAACCAAGATCAATCCTTATTTTCTCATTATATTTCTTCTTTAATTTATTTTAATAAATTTAATATGATTTCTTTTATTCTTTTTCTTATAGGTTTTTAGTGTGCATCACATAGAAGCTTAACTCAATGTTACACTATGAAAAAGTCAGATTGTACCTCTCCTTTAAATTTTTTAAATTTATATGATTCATTTTCAAATATTATTATATGTTAAATACATTTTACTAAACTATAGAAACTACATAATTTCAGGTTGGGGGAGGGAACCATTGTAGTTTGTGGTTTTAATTCATTGTTTTTATTTCTATTTTCATAAAATGCTGTGTGTTTTCAATTTTTTGTGTGTTTATTTTAATATTTTTATGTATTTTTTAAAATTTTGAGGTGAAATTATTATCATTTTCATTTTTGAAATTCATTTCAATGAGTGAACAGATTTATTAGATGACATAAAGATTAAATGAATACTAAAAATTACTTTGTTTCAAGTTCATATATTTGGGAATTTCATGAAATTTACTCAGAATTTTTGAATCTCATTCCATATATCACTATCTTTATCTTTGAAATAAATTTCTTGTGAGGCTTCTAAACCATTTTCATAATATTATTTTCATTCACCTCACTTATTGAGAGAATCATACCATGCTTGTTTTATCCATTATTTGATTTATTCCTATCAAATATTGAGGGTTTGAGGTACATGTATTTCAAATGATTGAGGCATTTCATTGTTTTTAAATACCCATTTTCAAAAGTATCCATTTCATTATAGCCTTCCATTTACATTTTATCCTCGTGTCCATTAGTATCCATGAATATCTTGTTATGTTAGCCACATTTCATGCCAATTTTCAATATCCAACCAACTCATGAAGTGAAATCTCATGATCTAGTTGTTATTAAGTGTGGGGGGAGGTATTCTTGTGTTTTCATACCTCATTTGGTGATACATGTGGTGTAAAATAAAATTATTAAGCGTTTTTTTTGTTGGACAAAAAAATCATTTTTTGAAATCTGTTCATTTTCTAGAGCTTTAATGATAAGAAAAGTTGTGCATTTCTGGTGCTTCCAATAGAGAAAGAAATTTGTACCTATCTTAAGCTTTCATGAAAAATTAAGTTTGAGATTAAGGAAATTTTTTCTAATGAAATTTTGAATTTTGTACACTTTTCTTGTGTTTTAATGATGATGGATTTACTTTTCTACTAATGGGAGGGAGGAGGAGACCCTACATGATTGAAAATTAGAATCATTCAAATTTTCATGAAAAAGAGCCAAACCCTCCTTATCCTACCACATAAATTTTGAAATAAATTTTGTAAGAACCCGTATCTTATTTTCAGGTACGTTTCTCCCTTCCTGGTCGTTTTTGGGAAAAGGAGGAGTTTCTGGAATATTTTGAAGTACACGCCGTGTACTTTGTGAGTACACGCCGTGTATGTTGTGAGTACATGCCATGTACATTGTGAGTACACGCCGTGTACTCCTTTTCCACTCGAGACCATGTGTCGTCCGTGCCTGGACCACACACACGGTGTGTAGGTGGGATGTGGAGGCTGCTTAAAGTGGAGTACAAAAAAGATGAGTACATTCCTTGTACTTCAAAATTGCACGCCGTGCATTTTCTTTTTTTTCATTAAATGGATCAGGGTTGCGCCCCATCGACATATCCGTCTTCTTCTCCAGGTTCTTCGACAGAGTGTGTTCCGTACAACTGCAGATCTTCTCCAAGCCTCTAAGCCTCCATCCGATCTCCGAATCGACCGTCGTCAATTGCATTGGAACTGCAAAGTTAAGGTCTCTCTTATCCTAGAGATTTGTTTCCCAATTCCTATTCATTCTCAAGTTATTGGGGGTTTAAAATTTTGTGTGTTTTCATAGATCTATGTCGTTCTAAGGAGAATCAAGCCTCGTGGATCATGTATATTTATCTCCTAGGATTGAGGTAGGTGTTTTGATTCTCTACGTTGAATGTCTTTGAGTTTTTGGGGGAAAAGTGTCGGATACCCATGTATCGGGTATCTCAGGATAGGGTTTTGATTCTATATTTTTATCTGACTTTGATTTCATGTATGCTTGAGGTTATTAGATGATTGATAATTTCCTGTTATCATGTTTGAGGATCACCCCACGGGTGTTCCCCATGTTTTCGTTGTTTATCGTCGTTTGGCTTAGGTTGCTTGTGAGGCATACCTTGTTGCATTGTTTTCCTACCTTGATATAATTGATTGAATGTATTTCATGCTGCTTATATGATTTTGATTCATTTTAGTTAATATCCATGTAGTTTGTTGAGATTACTTTGGGCTACTAAAAGTCGATTACGCATGACTACACAACTCAGGGCTGTGGGAACATGGTGTTGTAAAGACCCGTAAATTTCAAAGAATTTTTTTTTTTAATTTTCTTTGAAATTTTACAAGAGCGCAGTTTCTGACAGTACCTGATTCCGAGGCCCGGTGTGCCCGGAATCATTTTCCGAAGTTTGGATCGGGTACGTTCAGTGAACGAACGAGTGGGTTTTTCTAACTTTTGAACTAGTTCCCGGAATCGAATTCTGAGGGCACCGATGAAATCGCAGCGCCGATATTTGCTTAGAAACGCCTCTTCCGGAGTTGCGTTTGCTCGGGTGTGGTTTTTAATTTTTTGGGCTTAAAGTTAAGAAATAAAATAATTGTACGACAAACTTTATTTTATTTCACTTAAGCCACTTGGAAGCCACTTGAAGCCACTTAAAGGAGACTTAAACTGAGTTAAAACAGATAGGGTGCTATCCAGAAATATCCTACCCCCTTGGTAGGATATTTGTGAGGTGGGGCCCGCACGAGCCCCGCCATTTCTTTCCGCTAAGTAACGCACCCACGAAAAACCGTCATTATGAAAGTCAACTGATGCGTTTTCTTAAATCCTTAGCGCACCATTTAATTGGGCGGTTTATTTTGTGAAATAAATGGGTGTTTTCTTTCGTTGAATTAATTCAACGAATTGATGGGTCGTTACTTACCTTTTTCGTTTGTTGGCGTAATAAAAAAATAAGACCAACAAGCCTTTTTGGAGGATTACTCGTTGAGAGGTTTTGTCAGAGTTCTTGAGCCCTCATCCTCCTTCGCGAAGAACGCGAAGAATGCGAAGTACGCCGGCCTCCGACGAAGAACGCTGAACCCGCGGATGTTGACGACGCGACGCCGTGTTCTATGACGCCGACGTTCCCTTCCTGCAACGTTATTCTGCGACGTCACTTCCTCCGCAACGAAATCTTCGATCATCTGTTTGAGGTAAGAGACTTCGGGAATCTCTCTTAAATCTCCCTTGTGTTTTTTTAACAAAACACGGATTTAATTTTATATAATTAAATTAAATCTGTTGTTTCTTGGTCCGTTGAGTTCTCCGACTCAACGCCGGATTCCGCGACGACGCGACGCCCTTCCGCGACGACGCGACGATCCCCTCCTTCCGCGACGAAAAAATCTGCGAAGAACATGCGTACGACAACGACTACGAGGTAGGGGTTGTTGTGAATAATTCCTTTTTCCCGTGATCGTTTCTTTTAAAAGTGAAGAACCGGACAATAAGAACAATTTTAATCAATTAAAATTGTTGATTCATCTGTTGAATATATTTCTCCCGTTGTTTATCTCTAACACGGAGGGTGCGGGCCAAACGAACACAGCCCGACAACCTTCCGCCGTTCTTCGTTGTTGTTCGGATTTGACGGGTGACAACGGAACGTGCCGCAATGGATGTTTGATGGTTCCGCAGGGAAGAACGAGTTCCGGAAGGAGCAGCGGCACAGACGGGAACGGAATCGGACCACTGGAGCGACTCCGGTGGCCCGCGAAAGCCGGCGGCGGTGCCCCGGCGCACCGCCGGAAGAACTTCCGTGACTTCAGCCGGGGGCGGAGACGCCCGCTGACCCGTGGCCGCACGGGTCCGGTGCGCACGGGACGTGGCTGAAGCCGCGTTTGGCTGTCCAGGGCGACACCCCGCGGGTGCCCTGGGGTTGTCACGTGGGGGCGGTGGCTTCCCCCCGCGTCACTCGGGTCGTCCAGGGTGACACCCCGTGGGTGCCGCGGGGGTGTCACGCAGGGGCGGCGGCTCCCCCCCACGTTGCTCGGCCGGGCCGGACTGGGTCCGGCCGGGTCGGCCCGGGCCCCGACCCCCGTCTTCGGACAGTTTCGGTCAAATGCTCATAACATGAGCTACGGGCCTCCAAACGACTCGCCGTCAGCGGAAACGTGATCCTTGGATCAAGACGGTCGTTTCTGTATATTGCACACAATGTTTCAGAATACTTTGAGTTTGGCCGGGTGGGTTCGTACACGAAACCAACCGGGCCTTCGGAGCGGAAACACTCATATCTTGAGCTACGGACGTCTGATTGACGTGCCGTCAGCTTCGTTGAATTCCTCTAAGTGAGAAGGATCTTTTGGCATACTATACCCGAGGTTTGGACGCAGGTGGAGTACGGTCAGGTTGGTTTTTCCTTAAAAACCAACGGGGTCTCTGGAACGAAAAAGCCAATAACTCTCAGACCGGACGTCCGATTGACGCGCCGTCTGCGACGTTGAGTTCTTGTTGATGATTCGGAACATTTGGATACATCAACTTCGTACTTTGTGTCAGATGATGTACCAGCCTCTCGGCTCATGGAGCGGACCCTCCCGAACGAGCTTGCTGTGTGCGGGAACCCTAGTGCTGGCTGCGACTGCTACTTCGACAGCGACGACCGTGCAGAGATCCTCAGTGGACTGCGGCGACAACCGTGTAGAGATCCTCAGTGGACTTCGACGATGACTATTCTGAGATCCTTAGTGGACTGCGATGACTACTGCACTCAGCGATCCTACGTGGATCAATGCTACAGGTCCTGTGTGGGCCCGATCCTGTGTGGGTCTGATCCTGTGTGGGTCAGTGCTCAGCGGTTCTATTTGAGCCAGCGCCTACAGGTCCTGTGTTGGCCCGATCCTATGTGTGTCTTTGCGGGGGTTAGTACCTATCAATCCTTTGTGGGTCCGATGACTTAGATGGAACATTGATCATCTTTATCATCATCCGAAGAAGTATACCTGTGTGAGCTAAATCATGTTTACTCTCCTTTGTGGATTGTGTTGAGCTATCCTATGTAGATTACTGTTTACTCTCCTTTGTGGATTGTGTTGTGCTATCCTGTGTGGGTATACGTTCGCTTTCCTGTTTGGACTGGGTTGTTCTTGGGCTCGGATGTTGGAGCCGAAAGAGAATTGATGACTTAGGTATATGTATGGGCATATACCTAAGCCGTGTCAGATGTTACTTCGTGATTGTATCTTTCCTTTGTGGATTATCCTTTGTGGATTTCGGGAGACCTTCGGGGGTCTCAGGGTCCCTACTGAGTAGCTTATACTCACCCCTACACAGGATTTGCCTGCACTACGTTGTGTTGGTTGCAGACGACGGACAGCGCTGATCGTGGTGGATACGTGCGGATCAGGACGGTACCTGGAGGTGGACCACTGGGTGGGACATACTCGGAGTGGTTAGGTGGACCCGAGGAGTAGTGGAGGCTATCTGTACCCACCCTTCAGTTGGGACTTCTAGAGGACATCTCGATGCTGGGACTTTTCTTTTCAGTTGCTGTTTTCCCCTTTCAGTTGTACTTTACAGTTGGGCTTGTATTTCCGGCCCCGTTTACATTCAGCACAGCTTGTTACAGTTTTTACTTAGTGTTTACTTTTCAACTTGCTTAATCTGTGGTGATTGTTTACATTTCAAAGGAAATTCCTTCCCTTTTTCCGGGATTTACGCCTTGGTGCTAGTCGCCAGCCCCTGGCCTATGGAAGGTGGGCTTGGGGTAGTCACGACACGGGCCCCGGGGATGGGTCGTGACAAATTGGTATCAGAGGTGGTCGGTTCTACCGCAGACTCTGATCTTTCTTCTATGTGAAGCAATAGTGTTTAGTGTATTGAGTGTGGTTATCAGTCCAGGGAGTCTAGTGTTGGTGCGACGGCCGACGTATCCGTACACCAGGACCCTGACATCTAATTTCCGACATAATGCACGAAAACATTGATTGCATGTGTGTTCCAAGTTTTCTTCGTGATTACTTGTGTCAGCTCACCAGGTATACTGTTTTGACTGTGGCGCTCTTGTTTCCCTTTCAGGATGGCCTGACGACAGCAGCCAGCTAGGGTTCCGAGAGTAGAGCGCGACGACAGCCCGCCGAGCGACGAGGCCTCGGTACAGGGCCCGTTCACAGTAGAGGCACCGGCGGTACCTTTACCCGTCAATCCCCCAATGCTTCCAGCGCCGACTGCTGATGATGCACGACACCTCAGAGCTCTGCATGAGTTCCAGCGCCAGTGACCACCTAGGTTTCGTGGAGAGACGGACCCCCAGGCAGCCGAGGACTGGCTGGAGGCGGTCGTCCGAGTTTTCAGGCTAGTGAGGACACCAGGAGACCTCATGGTGATCCTCGCGGCGAGCCTACTGCACGCAGCAGCAGGACGATGGTGGAGCTTGATGCTCCTGGTGCACGATGAGGCCTACCTCATCTGGAAGGACTTCGAGAGCTTCTTCCGCTCAGAGTTCGTCCCAGCCACCCTCCGTGTGGTGCGCATTCAGGAGCTTCTTCAGCTGCGGTTGGGCAGCTTGATGGTCTCCCAGTGCATGACGAGGTTCACTGATCTTTCTCGCTACTTGACCGACATGGTACAGGACCCCTTCTTCCTTGCCCGGACCATCGAACAGGGATTGAGACACGAGATCAGGGCATCACTGATCTCCCTCAGCATCCCGACCCAGGAAAGAGTGCTAGAGCGAGCCCTTCTGATCGAGAGCTCTCTGGTTGAGTCCATAGCGAGACCTACCGCAGGGCGGCAGGTAGCAGAGTCTTTGGCACCTGGTAGCCGACGGATGACTCAGGATTCCAGGCAGACCAGACCCTCTCGTAGACGACCTCAGGACACTAGCTCATCAGTGTAGGGCACATAGCGCGGATCCAGTCTTCCGAGAGGCATGCAGTGCTACTCATGCGGCGGGCAGGGCCACATGGCTTGTGACTACCCAACCTGCCGTACTGAGGAGCAGCAGACGGTGGAGGGGCCACCCAGGCAGAGGCAGAGGGTCGACCGTGGCGGTCCACAGGGAGGAGGCAGACGAGGCAGAGGAGCTGGTCGAGCAGCAGGTGGTGGGCGACGCTTTGAGGCTCTACCACCACCACCACCAGGAGGTCTGCCCCGACCACAGGGAGCTGGCGGGCTGAGACAGGCACAGCTCCAGGCAGCAGAGGCCTACGACCACGGCGCGCTAGAGAGGATTCGAGGTACGATCTGTGTCTATTCCACCTTTGCTGCAGTTCTTATAGACACAGGAGTGAGTAACTCTTTTATAGCCTCTACCCTTGTTCGGAGCTCGAAGATTCGGACAGAGCCGTTGGCTCGATCCTTACGGCTAGAGACTACTATGGGAGAAGACTCGACGATTACGCACTGGAGCCGGCAGTGTGAGCTTACTCTAGGAGGTGAGAGCTTCGGCTGGGATCTTCTTGTAGCAGCGCCGAGGCCTTAAGAAGTCATCTTGGGCATGGATTGGTTATCTATGGTCCATGCTCGGATTGACTGTTTTAGGTGCAAGGTGCGATGTGTGTGCACCGATGGGAGTAGGTTCACCTTCACCGGTGAGAAAGGAGCCTTTGCAGCACAGGATGGACTCACACAGAGGAGAGGGCATCCCGTCACTCATCAGTTGGCTAGCCTCATCCTTGGAGCAGTTGACGTGCAGAGTCCTAGTTTTCCTGCAGTGGTGGATCAGTATGCCGACGTCTTCCCCGACGACGTTCCAGAGATACCTCCTCGCAGAGAGGTAGACTTTTATATTGATCTATACCCCGGGACAGTCCCGATATCCACTCCAGCGTATCGGATGGCCCCCTCTGAGCTTTGAGAGCTACGGGTACAGTTGGAGGACTTGCAGGGCAAGGGGTTCATCCGACCCAGTGTTTCACCCTGGGCTTCCCCGATTTTGTTTGCCAAGAAGGTGGACGGGAGCTTGCGACTGTGTGTCGACTATCATCGCCTGAACCAAGTGATAGTGAGGAACAAGTATCCGCTACCGAGGATTGATGACCTCTTTGATCAGCTCAAGGGAGCATGGTGGTTCTCGAAGATAGACCTCAGGTCAGGCTATCATCAGCTCAGAGTTCGAGATGAGGACGTGCAGAAGACGGCCTTCAGGTGACGGTATGGCCACTATGAGTTCTTGGTTATGCCGTTCGGCATAACCAACGCTCCTGTAGTGTTCATGAGCCTCATGAACAGGATCTTCCAGCCATACCTCGATCGATTTGTCGTGGTCTTCATCGACGACATTTTGGTGTACTCGACCACGGAGGAGGAGCACGCCGACCACTTGCGTGTTGTACTAGACAAACTTCGAGAGCACCATCTTTATGGAAAGCTCTCGAAGTGCCAGTTCTATTTACATAAGGTCCCACTACTAGAAAAGAAGGTATTTGCGACGGGCTATTTGCGACGGGATCCCGTCGCAAATAGCCCGTTGCTGAAAACGCCGTCGCAACTAAACTTATTTGCGACGGGACCGTCGCTAAAGCCTTTTTTTGCGACGGGCATTCTCCCCGTCGCAAATAGTATTCCGTATTTTTGTAAAAAACTTTTTAAACAGTTATTGCGACGGGCCCGTCGCAAATACCTTTTGCGACGGGACCCGTCGCAAATAGTTTTTGCGACGGGCCCGTCGCAATAAATGTTTTTTTAATAAATAAAAAAAATTAATAATACTAGTATTTGCGACGGGAACCGGGACCCGTCGCAAATACTCTTTTAAAAAAAAATAAAAAACTATTAATAATACTAGTATTTGCGACGGGCATAGTATCCCGTCGCAAATACTATAAAAAAATAAAAAAAATAAATTATTAATAAATTATTTTAATTAATATAATAATAGAATTATAATTTACAAATGAAAGTAATAAATTATTTTAATTACTATAATAATAGTAGAATTATAATTCAAAAATAAAAATAATAAAATATTAATAAATAATTTAATTAATATAATAATATTATAATTATAATTCATAAATAAAAAAAATATTAATAAGTTATTTTAATTAATATAAAAATAATAGAATTATTTTACATTCAAATATTAAAATAATTCAAGTATTACAAAAAAATAATTAAATTATAATATTATAAAATTTTAATATATATATAAAATTTTATTATATAAATAAAATTTTAATATATATATATAATTTAATATTATAAAATATAAATATTATTATTATTCATATTAATATTGTTATTTAAAAATATAATATTATTAATATTTTATAATGAAACAGAAACTACGAATAGAAAAAAAAATATTTTGATTTCACAAATTTTATAACAGAAATACAAACTCTAATCTGTAGGAGGGGGGGAGGGGGAGGTGGGGGATCTGCAGATGGTGGTGGAGGAAACTCCATCCCTAAAGCATGAGTGAGTCGGCGCATGTACTCCATCTGCTCCTGATGCTGCTGCTGCCACCGACTCGTCTGCTCCTCGTACAGCTGCTGCTGGGGTCGACGCTCCTCCTCATGCTGCTGACGCATCTGCTCCTGCTCCTGTCGGAGACTCTCTATCTGTGCAGTCTGAGATCGCAACTGCTCCTCATACTGTGTAGAAGAAGATGCACGAGCTCCTCTCGAGCTGGACGCCGACATCGCAGCACTGCCATAATAATCTCCGGGAGTCAGTCGAGAGCGGATACCAACTACCCGGCCCTTCTCGAAGGCATACTGGGTGGCCTACATCCATGTCGCCTCATCAAACTGACGGGCAGTGGTCTGATCTGATGCCTCGGCCTGACTCTCAGGCCGGGCCTGTGCCGCTGCATCCTCATATGACTCCTATAGTTGCAATTTAAAATTAAAATTGTGAATATATTATATGCATTTAATTTTTAAACTTGAAAACAAATAATACTGACCGCGATGTGATGCTGACGATCACCTCTGAGCTCCCCAGTAGTAGGATCACTATACATCCTCCGATATACGTCGTACTCTGTAATATCGGGGTGCTCGACAGCCTATAAGAATAAAAAATAAACTGTTAATATTTATAGTTATATAAAATATTTATAAATAATGTACGTACCAGATGCTGTCTATGAGTACTGAAAGAACGACTCCCAGCTCGATGAGTCACCTCCTGCCTCCCCCGATTCTGCCTCCCCACCGATGATCTCCTCTGAAAGGCACCACTCAACCAGTGCGCACATAATCCATCCCATACATGGGATGAAATGTACTCTGGTCGGTGTGCTCTACATGACTCATCAAAATCTGACACTCCTGCTTTCTTCAACGCAGCTTTTCTTAAATTGTGCAAAAACTGACGAAGGCGATCACGCATGGCCACCTCCCATGCCTCGTGGATGGCATCACGCATGGTATCCTCGATCGGATACCATAAACCCTACAAATAAATCAAAATATCAAGTTAGAAATGAAATAATTTTCAAAATAAAAATTATTTATTTACGTACGTACCAACCAATGGCCGAACATGGCCTGCTGCACATCAATGGGAATCTGCTCCCATGTGGTCCACGGCTGAGAGAAATAGTTGCGCAAAATAGCGCTGCCCTGTCCGACTGCTATATGTGAAAAACTGAAAAAAATAATAAACATTTATTATGTGAATAGATTAATGAAATCTTAGTCAAATTCACAGGTTATTACACAGGTTATCACACCTCCGGGTGCGCGGATCAAACCCAAGACGTGGACGTCGCTCGGGGACGGGGTCAGGAATCATCAATCGTGCAAGACCGCACCCCCTCCGCGTACTCCCTGGAGAGCCTGCAGGCTGAGGGTCATCTGCCAGCAACTCATCCGCATCGAAAGGCAGGTCAGCCTCCGCCAACTCACGAAATGTGGCCTCGTCCATCTGAAACAGAAAATGTTAATATTAGCAAATAATTGATAATTACTATTATATATACATATATACATATTATGATTGTATATAAATACCATGAAATTATATAAGTGTTCATCTTCATCATCATCTTCATATATGTCAATGTCATCTTCATATTCCTCCTCAACATCATCGATATCCATTAGAGTTGCAGTTGCTTCATCTCTTACCATTTCAAATTCATGTGTGACATCATTAACATCATCGTCATCACCGACTCTTAAATGTGGGGTGTCGTCATCGATACTCATCTCTCTTTATAAAAAAGATTGATTTTGAGTACTCTCTTGAAAAACTTCAATTCTTTGCACATCAGTGAAAGCACATTCACTTTGACTAAACTGATTGTCTCGAATTTTGATTTTTATTACACTCCACCAATCAGTCAAGTCTCTTGATGTTGCACAGTACTTTGCATAATAAACTTGATATGCCTGTTGAGCCAATAAGAATGGTTCATTTACTGCGAGAACACTTTTACATTTAATATCGATGATTCCATGAGTCGGATGAACACGCACGCCTCTCTCTGTATCCAACCACCGACATTTGAACATGGTTATGTAATGTTGTCCAAGATAACAGAGTTCAATGATTTCATCAAGTATGCCATAAAAGTCAACTTCATTTTCTCGATGATGAGATCCTCTCAAGCTAACTCCACTGTTCATTGTTTTTTTTGATTCCCCATATGCATGTGTGTGGAATCGAAATCCATTCACCACATATGCATTATAAGTTTTAACATGTTTGGAAGGTGGGTTACTCAATACACACAGCCGTTTGTCAATTTTATCAGCATGTCGAGACACCTGAAGATTTGTGAAATAATTATCAATATAGTAAACTATACATTGAATGAGTTGCTAAATGATAAAGAATTTATGTTACCAGCTTTTGAAACCACTGAGAGAAATTTTTCAGTCGACGTTCTTCGAGAGCAGCTGCTGTAATTTGTGGAATTTGTTTCTTGATATGATTATCATACAACCTATAAAAACCAAAGTTATTTACTGTAACATAAATGATAGAATAAGTGATATAAACACTTACAGTACAACTGATGTCATCTCTTCACAGTTGAGCAGAACATACGTATGAGCTCTATGATGTTCATCATCTGAAAGCCAGCGTTCAGAAACTCCACCAAAACCAAGCTCTGACTGGTTGAAAACAGATAATTGATTGTCGATTTCATCAATATTCCTCTCATTCCGTCCCATTCGGTTGTGTTTTGAAGGATACTCAGATTCAAAATAATGGGAGCAGAAAAAAGATATTTCCTCTTGCAAATAAGCTTCTGCAATAGATCCTTCAACAGATGCTTTGTTGCGTACTTTTCTTTTCAATTTTTGCATGCATCTTTCAAATGGGTACATCCATCGAAACTGTACCGGACCTCCACATTTGGCTTCATATGGCAAATGTAACATCAAATGTTCCATTGAGTCGAAGAAAGACGGCGGAAATATTTTTTCCAGTTTACATATAATTACAACAACATCTTTTTCAAGTTTTCCTAGGGCATCATAATCTGCCGTAGCCGCACAAATTTCCCGAAAAAAATGAGACATGTCTGTTATGGAATCCCAAATCACAGAATTCAACAGACCTCTTAATCCAATGGGTAGAAGTCTCTCCATTATAACATGACAATCATGACTTTTCAATCCAGTAATATGACCATTCTTTATACATCTACCCAAATTGGAAGCACAGCCATCTGGAAGTCTCAAATCTGCAATCCACTGACAAAATAATAAACGGTTTTCTTTAGACAGTGTATAAGCTGATTTTGGTTTCAGTAACCTTTCTGTTCTGACATTCTCAAATAGTTCCAATTCTGGACGCCTGCAAATTTGGGCAAGATCTAAACGTGCATTTACATTGTCTTTGCTCTTTCCTGGCGTATCCAAAACTGTATGAAACAAATTATTAAAATAGTTCTTCTCAATATGCATGACATCTAACATGCGTCGGACCAACAAATCAGACCAATATGGAAAATCCCAAAATATTCTACGTTTAATCCAATTGTGTTCTTTCCCAAAACCAGAAATTTTCTGTTGGTTTATTGTGGGACCAAAAGTGATGGGAGGTAATGAAAATACAACCGATTTTAACTCCGAACCTGATAGCATTTTTGGAGGTCCATCCCTTTCAGCTGTTCCTTTTCTGAAATGAGATCTGTTTCTGCGAAAAGGATGATCAGCTGGAAGAAATCTGCGATGACAGTCAAAATAACAAGGTTTCTTTCCATGAATGAGCATAAATGCTTTGTTCTCTCCCATACAGTAAGGACATGATTTCTGACCATGTGTACTCCAGCCAGATAACATCCCATAAGCCGGGAAGTCACTTATTGTCCACATCAATGCTGCTCTCAGTATGAAATTCTGTTTCGTTGCAACATCATATGTACTGACACCAGTACTCCACAATAAATTTAATTCATCAATCAATGGCTTCAAATAAACATCAATATTTTTCTTCGGATGTCCTGGAATTAGTAAAGTCAAAAAGATATATGGATCCTTCATTAACATCCATGGAGGTAAATTATACGGAGTTAAAAAAACAGGCCAACATGAATATTGACTACCATAAGATCCAAACGGACAGAAACCATCAGTGGAAAGGCCCAGTCGAACATTTCTAGCTTCTAAAGCAAATGATGGATGCACTCTATCAAAATGTTTCCATGAATCGCCATCGTCAGGATGATTCAAGCTTTTATCGGTTGAAATATTCTCTTTATGACATGACATCATTGTCGCTGTATTCTTAGACATGAATAAACGCTGAAGTCTGGATGTAAGTGGAAAATATCTCAACTGTTTTACAGGAATCAAACCAGACTTCCCGTGTTTTCCTTCTTTATATCTCAGTTGCCCACATGTGGGACAACTATCCAACGACTCATTTTCCCCTGAATATAAAATGAAGTCATTTGAACATGCATGAATCTTCTGACAAGTAAGTCCCAAATTTCAAACCAACCTCTTACTTTCATAGTAATTTGCAGGTAAAACATTTCCTTCGGGTAACAGTGTTTTCAGCAATGAAAATATCTGGTCAAAACATGTGTTTGACATTCCGTTATCTGATTTGATAGCCATAAATTTTGCAACTGCTTCTAATTTGCTCATCTTGCAGCCAGGATATAATGCATCCTCAGCAGACTTCAACAACTCATAAAATTCAGACGGTCCCAACTCAGGATTTGAAGCTATATCAGCCGGAGTTTCTGTATGTTGAACAGATGAACCTGCAACATCATGTACTAAATCTTGAAACCGGGATGGATCTGGAATCAAGTTGGTATCACCTGCTCTGGAACTGCGTTCACCATGTTGATACCAAAAAACATAATCTGCTTGAAAACCAAAACGCAAGAGATGTTCTCCCACTTTGTCAAACGTGTCAAACGTTCTCAATGCACATTTTCTACAAGGGCATTTTATCTTTCCTTCTGAAAAAAATTCTGAATTTGATGCCGCAAATGATAAAAAAATCTCCACACCCTCTATATATACTGGATTTAAACCAGAACCATTTGGATTTCTACGTTGATTTATCCATATGCGGTCATCTAATAATGACTGTTGACGACCTCGTTGTTCCATATTTTTCTATAAAATATAAAAGCATTACTGGTTTAGAATAATTTGTTAGAAAAAACACTCAAGCAAGGATTGAATATATTGAGAATAAAGCAAAACCTGTTACAAATATTGATAATTTTAATATTATATTGATTTTTTATTTTTTTAATAATACTAATATAATTTTTTTTATAAATATTAATTATATAATAATAACATCATTACATTATTAGTATATTTTATTATTAATATTAAAATAATATAATTTTTTATATTATATACAATTCTCCTTTCATCTGTGTGTTTCACATTCTGTCTCCACATGTAATAAGGTAATTATTTCTAATTATTCCTAATTATTCCTAATTATTACAATCTATTACAATTTATTACTAATTGTTACTAATTATTACAATTTATTACTAATTATTACAATTTATTGCTAATTATTACTATTTATTACTAATTTAGCAATACTTAGCAATACTTAGCAAAAGGAAAACTGCTTGAATAATGAAAGGAAATTTGGTAATCATCGTTGTGGAGATGATTATAAATTTTCCCTTCATTATCCAAGCAGATTTCGTTTACTAATTATTCCTAATTATTACTAATTATTCCTAATTATTACTAATTATTCCTAATTATTACTAATTATTCCTAATTATTCCTAATTATTACTAATTATTCCTAATTATTCCTAATTATTCCTAATTATTCCTAATTATTCCTAATTATTCCTAATTATTACTAATTATTCCTAATTATTACTAATTATTTGCAATTATTCCTAATTATTTGCAATTATTGATAATTATTACTAATTATTGGCAATTATTGGCAATTATTGGTAATTATTGGTAATTATTACTAATTATTACAAATTATTGGTAATTATTGGTAATTATTCCTAATTATTACTAATTATTCCTAATTATTACTAATTATTACTAATTATTCCTAATTATTACAAATTATTGGTAATTATTACAAATTATTAGTAATTATTGCTAATTATTGGTAATTATTCCAAATTATTGGTAATTATTCCAAATTATTGGTAATTATTCCAAATTATTGCTAATTATTCCTAATTATTGCTAATTATTCCTAATTATTGCTAATTATTCCTAATTATTGCTAATTATTACTAATTATTTCTAATTATTGCTAATTATTGGTAATTATTACT
This sequence comes from Viscum album, assembly GCA_963277665.1. Classification (NCBI taxonomy): domain Eukaryota; kingdom Viridiplantae; phylum Streptophyta; class Magnoliopsida; order Santalales; family Viscaceae; genus Viscum; species Viscum album. The sequence continues at coordinate 612,579,871 of OY728164.1, forward strand.
AATTATTGGTAATTATTGCTAATTATTGATAATTATTACTAATTATTCCTAATTATTACTAATTATTGCTAATTATTGCTAATTATTGCTAATTATTCCTAATTATTACTAATTATTCCTAATTATTGGTAATTATTCCTAATTATTACTAATTATTACTAATTATTCCTAATTATTACTAATTATTCCTAATTATTACTAATTATTACTAATTATTCCTAATTATTTGCAATTATTTGCAATTATTGGTAATTATTACCAATTATTGGTAATTATTGGTAATTATTCCTAATTATTCCTAATTATTACTAATTATTACTAATTATTCCTAATTATTCCTAATTATTACTAATTATTTGCAATTATTCCTAATTATTTGCAATTATTGATAATTATTACTAATTATTGGCAATTATTGGAAATTATTGGCAATTATTGGCAATTATTGGCAATTATTGGTAATTATTCCTAATTATTGGTAATTATTCCTAATTATTACAAATTATTGGTAATTATTACAAATTATTGGTAATTATTCCAAATTATTGGTAATTATTCCTAATTATTGCTAATTATTCCTAATTATTGCTAATTATTCCTAATTATTGCTAATTATTGGTAATTATTGCTAATTATTGGTAATTATTCCTAATTATTAGTAATTATTACTAATTATTACTAATTATTACTAATTATTGGTAATTATTACTAATTATTACTAATTATTACTAATTATTCCTAATTATTCCTAATTATTCCTAATTATTCCTAATTATTTGCAATTATTCCTAATTATTTGCAATTATTGATAATTATTACTAATTATTGGCAATTATTGGCAATTATTGGCAATTATTGGCAATTATTGGCAATTATTGGTAATTATTCCTAATTATTACAAATTATTGGTAATTATTACAAATTATTTCTAATTATTACAAATTATTGGTAATTATTCCAAATTATTGGTAATTATTCCAAATTATTGGTAATTATTCCAAATTATTGGTAATTATTCCTAATTATTGGTAATTATTCCTAATTATTGGTAATTATTGCTAATTATTCCTAATTATTCCTAATTATTGCTAATTATTGCTAATTATTGCTAATTATTGCTAATTATTGCTAATTATTGCTAATTATTGGTAATTATTCCTAATTATTGGTAATTATTACTAATTATTCCTAATTATTCCTAATTATTCCTAATTATTCCTAATTATTCCTAATTATTCCTAATTATTCCTAATTATTTGCAATTATTGGTAATTATTGGCAATTATTACTAATTATTACTAATTATTGTTAATTATTGGTAATTATTCCAAATTATAGGTAATTATTACTATTTATTGTTAATTATTACTAATTATTTCTATTTATTGTTAATTATTCCTAATTATTACTAATTATTCCTAATTATTACTAATTATTGGTAATTATTACTAATTATTACTAATTATTACTAATTATTACTAATTATTACTAATTATTGGTAATTATTACTAATTATTAATATTTATTTTTAATTATTACAAATTATTACAAATTATTCCTATTTACCATTAACTATGAACAATACTAATAATTTAAATTTATTAAGTAAGAAAACAATATAAACATAATTAAATTACAACTAATCAAAAATAATTGAAATTAATACAAAATTAAAAATAAATATTAAATTAAAATGAACATAAATACCTTGAAAATTGATGAGCTCTGATCGTTCTTCAAAACTTTAATAACAGCTCCGAAGAAAAAAAGTAAACTGAACAAAAACTCAAATTTAGAAATGGAAATTTTAGAGCAGAAGAAGGTGGAGAATGAGAATGATTTGAAAAAAACGGATGGGGGTATTTATAGGTTAGATTAATAGCGACGGGTCCATTTGCAACGGGAATCCCGTCGCAAATAGTATTATTTGCGACGGGCACCGTCGCAAATACCTTCGCCCGCATTTATTACGGTCAACCGGTAAATAGTTATTTGCGACGGGAATACTTTCCCGTCGCAAATACCTTTTACCGCCGCCGGTTATTTGCGACGGGGAAAGGCTTCCCCGTCGCAAATAGTTTACCCGCGATTTGGCGCCAAAGCCCGGGAAAACTATTTGCGACGGGATAGGCTTCCCCGTCGCAAATAGTTTTCCCGCGATTTGGCGCCAAATCGCGGGTAAACTATTTGCGACGGGGAAGCCTATCCCGTCGCAAAAGACTACTTATTTGCGACGGGTAAAGACCCCCGTCGCAAATAACCCGTCGCAAATACCCTTTTTTCCCGTAGTGTCCACTTCTTGGGGCACATCATTTCTAAGGCGGGAGTTGCAGTGGATTCCGCGAAGATCGAGGCAGTGCTAGCTTGTGAGCCACCCAGGAGCGTTACAGAGGTGCGGAGATTCTTGGGACTAGCTGGATACTATCGGAGATTTGTGCCGGACTTCTCCAGAGTTGCGGCACCACTATCAGCTTTGACGATGAAGGGGAAACCCTTTGTGTGGTCAGAAAGATGTCAGTAGAGCTTTCAGGAGCTGAGGCAGAGATTGACCAGCGCACCTATCTTGAGGTTGCCTGAGGAGGGAGTTGGATACGTAGTCTACTACGATGCATCAGGGACCAGACTTGGGTGTGTCCTGATGCATGAGCGGGCCGTGATTGCCTATGGATCACATCAGTTGAGTCCGCATGAGCAGAACTACTCTCCCCATGACCTGGAATTAGCAGTAGTGGTCTTTGCTCTGAAGACATGGCAGCACTATTTGATGGGCGAGCGCTTTACAGTCTTTTCTGACCACCAGAGTCTCAGGTACAACTTCTCTCAGAAAGACCTGAACCTGAGATAGCGGCGATGGCTCGAATTCCTCCAGGACAATGACTTTGAGATATTCTATACTCCTGGGAAGGGAAATGCGGTAGCTGATGCCCTCTGTAGGAGGACGGACATCCATCTACTTGAGGAGGTGACAGAGCAGCTAGCCGCTTTGTAGATATCCTTCATAGATAGGGATGGAGCAGCCTTCCTTCAGTCACTCACAGTCACTCCTCCACTACTGCAGCGGGTCAGAGAGGCACAGCGGGAGGATGCTGACTGTGAGACGCGGCGTGCACAGATATCCTCGGGACAGGCACCTGATGGCTTCTCCTTTGGAGCAGAGCACGACATCCTTTTCAAAGGACGTACCTTGGTACCAGTCGCTTTACGAGAAGAGGTGCTGAGAGAGTTTCACACTTCTCCTTTGACGGTACATCCTGGAGTGGCGAAGATGTACCAGGATCTCAGACGACAGCATTGGTGGCCGGGCATGAAGAAGGTTGTGGCAGAGTTCGTTTCACGGTGCCTCACCTGCCAGCAGGTGAAGGCAGAGCATCAGGTACCAGCAGGATTGGTACAACCCTTGGACGTCCCGGAGTGGAAGTGGGACGGGATATCTATGGACTTCATGACTGGACTTCCACGCACTTCCAGAGGTCACGACTCCATTTGGGTGATTATTGACCGACTCACCAAGTCGGCACACTTCTTACCCATCAGAGGGCATGGCTCAGTGGAGAGCTTAGGGCGTCTCTACGTTCAGGAGATTGTACAGCTTCACGGTGTGCCATCAACTATCGTCTCCGATCAGGATGCTCGTTTTACTTCCCGGCTTTGGAAGGGGTTGCAGGAGGCATTCGGGATGCGGCTACGTCTGAGCACCGCCTTTCACCCTCAGATGGATGGTTAGACGGAGAAGACCATTCAGACTCTCGAGGACATGCTCCGCGCATGTGTCCTTGACTTTGGTCGCAGCTGGGAGGACCACCTACCCTTGGTGGAATTTGCATACAACAACAACTACCACTCCACCATTGGGATGGAACCATACGAGGCTTTGTACGGCAGACCTTGCAGATCTCCTTTGTGCTGGACAGACCCTGGGGAGTCAGCACTTGTGGGACCAGAGATGGTCCGGGCTATGACAGAGAAGGTCCAAGTCATCCAGGAGCGGATGAGGATAGCTCAGAGCTGGCAGAAGTCTTATGCTGACAGGAGGCGGAAGCCACTAGAGTTCGAGGATGGCAACCACGTCTTCTTGCGTGTCTCACCTCGACGTGGTTTGCTGAGATTTGGCCGATGCGGCAAGTTGTCTCAACGCTTCATCGGACCTTTCCAGGTCCTCAGCAGGATTGGCGAGGTGGCTTATCGCCTGGCACTACCACCTCAGTTGCACCGGGTGCACGACGTCTTCCACGTATCTCAGCTGAGGAGATACGTGCACGACCCGACGCACATCATTGACTATGGGGAGCTAGACGTGGATGATGGGGTGACTTTTGCGGAGGTCCTGGTGGAGATAGAGGATCGACAAAAGCGGGTCCTACATGGGCGATCGATTCCTCTTGTGCGCATCAGATGGCAGCACGGGAACCTCCAGGAGAGAACTTGGGAGCGGGAGGCTCAGATGCGTGCTCAGTACCCACATTTGTTTCCCTAGTTTATGATGTATCTTTACGGGGACGTAAATCCCTGAGGTGGTAGTAATGTATAGACCTGTAAATTTCAAGGAATTTTTTTTCAAAATTTTCTTTGAAATTTTACAAGAGCGCAGTTTTTGACGGCACCTGATTCCGAGGCCCGGTGTGCCCGGAATCATTTTCCGAAGTTTGGCTCGGGTAGGTTTGGTGATCGGACGAGCGGGTTTTTCTATCTTTTGAACCGGTGCCCGGAATCGAATTCTGAGGGCACCGATGAAATCGCAGTGCCGGTATTTGCTTAAAAACGCCTCTTCCGGAGTTGTGTTTTCTCGGGTGTGGTTTTTAATTTTTTGGGCTTAAAGTTAAGAAATAAAATAATTGTACGACAAACTTTATTTTATTTCACTTAAGCCACTTGGAAGCCACTTGAATCCACTTAAAGGCGGCTTAAACTGAGTTAAAATGGATTGGGTGCTATCCAGAAATATCCTACCCCATTGGTAGGATATTTGGGAGGTGGGGCCCGCACAAGCCCCGCCGTTTCTTTCCGCTAAGTAACGCACCCGCGAAAACCCATCATTATGAAAGTCAACTAACGCATTTTCCTAAATCCTTAACGCACCATTTAATTGGGCGGTTTATTTCTTGAAATAAATGGGCGGTTTCTTTCGTTGAATTAATTCAACGAATTGATGGGTCGTTACTTACCTTTTTCGTTTGTTGGCGTAATAATAAAATAAGACCAACAAGTCTTTTTGGAGGATTACTCGTTGAGAAGTTTTGTCAGAGTTCTTGAGCCTTCATCCTCCTTCGCGAAGAACGCGAAGAACGCCGGCCTCCGACGAAAAACACTGAACCCGCGGAAGTCGACGACGCGACGCCGTGTTCCGTGACGCCGACATTCCCTTCCTGCAACGTTCTTCTGCGACGTCTCTTCCTCCGCAATGAAATCTTCGATCAGCTGTTTGAGGTAAGAGACTTCGGGATTCTCTTAAATCTCCCTTGTGATTTTTTTAACAAAACAAGGATTTAATTTTATATAATTAAATTAAATCTGTTGTTTCTTGGTCCATTGAGTTCGCCGACTCAACGCCGAATTCCGCGACGATGCGACGCCCTTCCGAGACGACGCGACGATCCCCTCCTTCCACGACGAAAAAATCCGCGAAGAACATGCGTACGACGATGACTACGAGGTAGGGGTTGTTGTGAATAATTCCTTTTTCCCGTGATCGTTTCTTTTAAAAGTGAACAACCAGACAATAAGAACAATTTTAATCCATTAAAATTGTTGATTCATGTGTTGAATATATTTCTCCCATTGTTTATCACTAACGCGGAGGGTGCGGGCCAAACGAACACTGCCCAATAACCTTCCTCCGTTCTTCGTTGTTGTGCGGATTTGACGGGCGACGATGGAACGTGCCGCAACGGAAGTTTGATGGTTCCGTAGTGAAGAACGAGTCCCGGGAGGAGCAGCGACGCAAATGGGAACAGAATCGGACCACCAGAGCGACACCAGGGGCCCGCGGAAGCCGGCGGCGGTGCCCCGGCGCGCCGCCGGAAGAACCGCCGCGGCTTCGGCCGGAGTCGGCGGCGCCCGCTGACCCGCGGCCGCGCAGGTCCGCCGAGCGCGGGACACGGCTGAAGCCGCGTCTGGCTGTCCAGGGCGACACCCCGCGGGTGCCGCGGGGTTGTCACGTGGGGGCGGCGGCTTCCCCCCGCGTCGCTCGAGTCATCCAGGGTGACACCCCGCGGGTGCCGCAGGGGTGTCATGCGGGGGTGGAGCTCCCCCCCCCCTGCGTCGCTCGGCCGCTCGGCCGAGCCGGGCCGCGCCCTGCCGGGCCGGACCGGGTCCGGACGGGTCGTACCGGGTCGGGTCGACCCGGTTCATCCGACCCAGGGGGGGGGGTCGGGCCGGTTCGGGTCGACCCGGTGCGACCGACCCAGGGGGGGTCGGGCCGGGTCGGCCCGGGCCCGGACCCCCCGTCTTCGGACCATTTCGGTCAAATGCCCTTAACATGAGCTATGGACCTCCAAAAGACACGCCGTCAGCGGCAACACGATCCTTGGATCGAGACGGTCGTTTTGGTATATCACACTCAAGGTTTCGGAATACTTTGAGTTCTGCCGGGTCGGTTCGTACACGAAACCAACCGGGCATTCTGGGCGGAAACACTCATATCTTGAGCTACGGACGTCCGATTGACGTGCCGTCAGCTTCGTTGAATTCCTCTAAGTGAGACGGATCATTTGGCATACTCCGCCCGAGGTTTGGACACAGGTGGAGTACGGTCGGGTTGGTTTTGCCTTAAAAACCAACCGGGCCCCTGGAACGAAAAAGCCAATAACTCTCAAACCGGGCGTCTGATTGACGCGGCATCTGCGACATTCAGTTCCTGTTAACGATTCAGAACTTTTGGATACATCAACTTCGGACTTTGTGTCAGTTGAAGTATCGGCCTCTCGGCTTGTGGAGCGGACCCTCCCGAACGAGCTTGCTGTGTGCGGGAACCCTAGTGCTGGCTGTGACTGCTACTTCGACAGCGATGACCGTGCAGAGATCCTCAGTGGACTACGGCGACGACCATGTAGAGATCCTCAGTGGACTGCGCCGACGACTGTGCAATGATCCTCAGTGGACTGCGACGACTACTGCACTCAGTTATCATACGTGGATCAGTGCTACAGGTCCTGTGTGGGTCCGATCATGTGTGGGTCTGATCTTGTGTTGGTTAGCGCTCAGCGGTTCTGTGTGAGCCAGCGCTTACAGGTACTGTGTGGGCCCGATCCTATGTGGGTCTTTGCGGGGGTTAGTACCTATCGATCCTTTGTGGGTCCGACGACTTAGATGGATCAGTGATCATCTTTATCGTCATCCGAAAAAATATACCTGTGTGAGCTGAATCCTGTTTACTCTCCTTTGTGGATTGTGTTGAGCTATCCTATGTGGATTACTATTTACTCTCCTTTGTGGATTGTGTTGTGCTATCCTGTGTGGGTATACGTTTTCTTTCATGTGTGGACTGGGTTGTGCTTGGGCTCGGACGTTAGAGCCGAACGGGAATTGATGACTTAGGTATATGTATGGTCATATACCTAAGCTGTGTCTGATGTTACTTCGTGATTGTATCTTTCCTTTGTGTATTATCCTTTGTGGATTTCAGGAGACCTTCGGGGGTCTCCGGGTCCCTACTGAGTAGCTTATACTCACCCCTGCACGGGCTTTGCCCGCACTACGCTGTGTTGGTTGCAGACGACGGACATCGCTGATCGTGGTGGAGGCGTGCAGAGCAGGACGATAGCTGGAGGTGGACCACTGGGTGGGACGTACTCGGAGCGGTTAGGTGGACCCGAGGAGCAGTGGAGGCTATCTGTACCCACCCTTCAGGTGGGACTTCCAGAGGACGGCTCAACGCTGTGACTTTTCTTTTCAGTTGCTGTTTTCCCCTTTCAGTTGTACTTTACAGTTGGGCTTGTATTTCCAGCCCCCCTTTACTTTCAGCACAGCTTGTTACAGTTTTTAATTAGTGTTTACTTTTCCGCTTTCTTACTCTGTGGTGCTTGTTTACATTTCAAAGGCAATTCCTTCCCTTTTTCCGGGATTTACGCCTTGGTGCTAGTCGCCAGCCCCTGGCCTATGGAAGTCGGGCTTGGGGTAGTCACGGCACGGGCCCCGAGGACGGGTCGTGACAGGTGTGGTAGACTAAAGAGGGAATTGACGATTAGTGATTCCCTAGAGAGTCTGTTATAAATTAGTATCATTCACAGGACCTACAGGAATGGGACTTTGTGATTCCTTAGAGTATCCTTAGTTACATATTGAGACTACAGGGGGAATTAGACCTAAGTGCTTCCTCAGAGAGTCTATAGCTATTGTTGCAAGACCGTGGGGGAATTGAAGGTGAGAACTTCCCAGAGTGTCTGTGCCTTTGTATGTTTACTTGACTAGAGGGGTATGCCATAGTGAGCCACCGAAATAGTCTCCATGAATACTGTTTGGTTGGTTTTGATGATTCCACCAAGCCAAAGAACAAGATTGGGTTTTGTACTGCTTACTGTTTAGGTAGTCTGCAGAGATACATGTTGTGTTACTTGTTTTGCCTTAAAAATATAGAGCTGTTTGCTAGATTCCTTGGTTGATAATTTAATGAGTGAATTCAATTAATATATAAATGTGAATGGTTATTTGTAGGATTGTTTACTTTAGAGTACTCTTGTTTCTCTGCATCATTTATTTCCATTACATTTGCTATATTTATCACTGACAGTAGGGCACATATCTTGTGGTTATTGCCTACTAGGATTAGTCTCACACAATGTTTGGGTCCTTCTTTTCAGCCCAAATAGTTTATATGGTTGCAGGTGTGGACAGGGATTGTGGCCCTTCTACTTGAGGTGAATGATTATTTGATTGAGTTAGAGAGCATAGGACCGAGCCTAGGCTTGCGATGCTGCTGGAGTGGCTATATACTTTTAGTACTTTGTTCTCAGTTGTATTTCAGCACGTTGTTTTGTTTGCTTCTTTCCTTAGATACTTTTACCTATGGAATCATTTTAATCATTATCATATTATACATTAATTTCGCGGTTTAGTTTTAGTTTTTGTATGTTGTTTACTGCTTCTATTATTTATTTTTATTTCCTTTCTTTGTATACCTTACCAAATGAGGGAATATTTTCCCCAATGACTCCCCAAGGCCTTCGCTGCTAGTCGGCAGCCTCAGGCATTTGGGGAAATGTTCTTGAGGTCATGTGGTGAACCGGGTACGGGGCACCAATTGAGTGGATCTGGATTCGGGTTGTTACAAAGTGGTATCATAGGATGTTTCTTTCCTTTTCTATTAACTTACTGTTTAGTGACATTATATTGGGATAGGACGGAATAGGTAAATGGTAAAAAGATGTGCCCATGCATTCTAGAACCCGTGTAAAGGAGAGAAGATAGATTACCTCGAATATTGCAATTTTCATGTTTTCCAAATGTTATAGTTTAATTGATTTCACCATTGGGTAGTGCACTTGTTTTGTGATGTTACTGTTTATATAAATTTGGTTCTATTTTGTTGAAACCCGATGATATGAGGGTATGCCATATCATGCATCGTATAGGAACATGTTAGAAAATCACATGTCATGCATTTTTCCATGCCATCTAGATTGCATTAGATTTTTCATGTTGTTATGATAGAGTTTGTGATAGAAGATGCATGCTGTTCTGATAGCTTCTATGATAGAATGCTAGCTATGTTGATAGGGTATCATTTGTTTAGATTTTCCTTATCATGGATGCCATTCTTTGTTCGAAGAGGTGTTATGGGCCCTCGATGATAGGAATTTGGTGCGTCATGAGTTTGTTATACTGTTTACTTGTTATATGCTTGGTTATGATGCCAAGCTTTGATTCGCGGGGAGTACAGGCCAACACAGATCAGAATTTGGCACCATAACACTGGTTTTTCTGTGTTTTCTGGGCTCCGGTGTAGTTATGAGGTTACTATACAAGAAAAAACCAGAATACACGACATGTACATTATGAATACACACCATGTAGTTTTGATTCGTGTCAATGATCGTGTGGATAAGGACACAGGATCCTGGAAAATCTTGTAGGAACACGCCGTGTACCAGCTTAGCACACCGTGTAGTCTAGAATAGGTATCTGGCCGTGTCACGAACAACACGGGATGAGGTTTTCCTTCAAGTGCACGTCGTGTCCCATGGAAACACACCATGTATAGTTGACCATGTTTTCGGCCGTGTAGCCAACAACACAGGTTGTTGTTACTCTTCCCCATACATGCCGTGTCTATATGGACAACACCGTGTAGTGTCGACCGTGTGTCAGGCCGTGTCACTAACAACATAGACCAGGGAAGGCTTGTCAAGTACACGCTGTGTCTCCATTGAGACTCCATGTTGTAGTGGTCTATGTACCAGTCCGTGTGACTAACGACATAGACATGGGATAGATCTTAAGAAACACGCTGTGTAGTGGACCATCATGTCGTGTAGATTCCTTCTGGGACAGTCCGTGTTCCCAGCCATGTAGAAGTGAATGGTTAGGGAGGAAAAGGTTTTGTACATTCCATGTAGTTAAGAACATGCCGTGTAGCTGGGTGGTTTACACAGCCATGTATGGCCAAGGTACACTCCAAGGGAAAAATTTTAAGAAACACGCTGTGTAGTAGTACTACACGCTGTGTAGTCATGTTTTCCCCAAATTTTAAAGGGTTTTCCTTCCTGTTCTATTTTACTCTCTTATTTTTCAACTGTGGTCATCATTAATGAAGGTGTGTTTTTTATCTTTTAGAACTATGTCATCATGATGTCCTCTTGTTGCACGTAAGGGACCGGGCAGTGACAGTACACCTGATATGACATATTAGGGACTACCAGTAGTTCCGCCTATCATTCCAAACATGGAACCTACAGTGATTCTAGACATTGGTGTCGACACTCAGTAAAGAGAGGGTTTCATGAGATTCATGCAGACATTCCAGGGAGCTCAGTATCCTGCCCCGACTATAGCAGAGTTGACGCGGGTTTTTCAGCAGTAGCATCCTCCCACGTTCTTAGGGGATGGAGGACTGCAGGCTGCAGAGTGATGGATAGAAGCCATGATGTACATCTTAGAGAATCTACAGACACCTCCAGAGAAAATATTGAAGCTCATGAATTATATTCTGTGAGATTCCTCCAAGAGATGGTGGGATGTGGTCTCGTAGACACGGTGCCAACAGGCTATGGCTTAAGACGATTTTCACCGTACATTCTATGAATACTTCTACCCGGTGATGCTGAGGGCTGATAGAGCCTGGGATTTCATGAGCCTACATCAGGGTACTCTCTCAGTTATGGAGTATTCCTCCCGCTTCACTGAGTTACAGTGTTTAACTCCCGTTCTGGGGAATGACGAGCCATATTTAGCGAGGATGCTTTAGGAAGGCCTCAGACCGGACATCAGATCGCAGGTGAATGTCTATAAGTTGACTTATATTACTATGACATTCAACCATGAACTCATCACAGAAAGGAACCTGAGGGAGACTAGAGCTGTGGACCGGGGAAGTTCAGCATCCAGGGCTGATTCCTTTCAGGCAGACAGTAGGAAGCGCCACCGAGAGTCTACACGAGGTGATCCGAGGAAGCGGGGTGTTCCTTCTAGTAGAATATATATTTCTTATGGAACTAAGGTGGTGTGTTATCAGGGTGGAAGGAGCAGGAATAATAATCCACAGTACCCAAGGGACCCAGTGGAGTGTCGATCTTGCCGAAATATGGGTCACCTGCAGTGTTTCTACAAGGTTTCCCTTCCAGCGGCTAGTGAAGGAGGATCAGTTTCGACCTCGAGTGCAGGAGCAGGATTACCAGTTCCATATTAGACTGGGGGATGGAGTTATTTAGGTTGTTCAGGTCAGGGTAGAGGCTGTGGATGTAGTGTTCAGGCTTAGGGAGGTTCAGCTCAGGGATCTCAGGCTACTACACATGGCCGTGGTACATGCCAGACTTTTGCCGTAGAGAAGATTCATTAGGAGCAGAATCCTGGACATTCTACAGTTCGAGGAACGATCTTAGTAGCCTCAGTTTTATCTTCAGCTCTTTTCAATACTATTTCTTCACATAGCTTTATCTCTGTTGCAATCGTGTAGAGCCTGTGGCTCTGTATCTTTTCGTTTTCTTACATGTTGACCCTTAACACGCCCTTGGGAATGAGGAAGTCTAGCGTATGTAAGTGAAAATAATTTCATCTTGAGGTTGCAGGGTTTCACTTCTTATGGGACCCTTATGTCCTAGAGATGACAGGTTATGATTTCATTCTCGGGATGGACTGGTTGGTTTCTTTTTTGGCATTCGTCGATTGTTATCGCTGCAGGGGTAGTTTCGTATCACTAGACTGTGGGTCTTTTCTTCATAGAGGTGAGTGGGATGTCCAGGAGGGTAGAGCTGGACCCGAGCATCATGGGATAGTCAAAGTTACAACCCAGATTTCTAGTCTATATCTGGTGGACCAGGGGACTTCAGGGTTAGAATTTCTTCCAGTGGTAGATCATTTCAGGGACGTCTTTTCAGAAGACTTTTCAGGTTTTCCTCCGGAGCATGAGGTATAATTCTCGATTGATCTCCAACCTAGAGCGGAACTGGTTTCCATTCCTCCTTATAGGGTGGCTACACATTAGTAGGAGGAGCTTAAGAAGCAGTTGGAGGAGTTGCAGGAAAAGGGTTTCATCCGAGCTAGTACTTCTCCTTGGGGTTCACATGTCCTGTTGGCGAAGAAGGAACATGGCACCCTTCAGCTTTGTGTGGATTATCAGAAGCTGAACCAGTTGACTGTCAAGAACCGATATCCCTTGCTAAGGATCTATGACCTCTTTGATCATCTTCGAGGAGCCCTGGTGTTCTCGAAGATCGACATGAGGTTTGGTTATCATCAGTTACATGTTATACCATTAGATATACCTCTTACAGCCTTCAAGAGAAGGTATGGTCTATATGAGTATACAGTCATTCCGTTCGGTCTCATGAACGCGCCAGTTGTCTTCAATGCACTGATGAACAGAGTTTTCCATCCTTACATGGATTCCATCATGGTGGTTTTCATGGACGACATCTTGGTGTACTCTCACTCTCGACACGAACATGTTACTCATCTTGAGATCATTTTGAGTACACTGAGGTAGCATCAGTTATATGCTATTCTCTCAAAGTGACACTTTTGGATGGATGATATTCACTTCCTCGGTCATGTCCTCTCTGAGAAAGGAGTATCAGTAGACCCCGAGAAGGTGAGAGCAGTAGTTTACTTGGAGAGGCCGAAACATGTCTTCGAGGTATGGAGTTTCTTGAGCTGGCTGGTTACTACAGACAGTTTATACAGGACTTCTCATGCTTACCAGTGCCGTTGACAGGCTTGACTAAGAAGGGGTTGAAGTTTGTTTATTCAGTAGCCCGTGATTCAGCCTTTTAAGAGCTGAAGGGGAGATTGACTTCAACACCGATTCTAGTTTTTCCAGAGCTGCGCAAGAGTTACACAGTTTTCTGTGATTCATCTGGAATCGGGCTTGGAGCAGTGCTTATGCAGGAGAATCATGTTGTTGCATATGGATCTCAGCAGTTGCTGCCACATGAGAGGAACTATCCTACACATGACCTAGATTTGGCTGCAGTTGTTCATGATTTTTATTTTTGGAGGCATTATCTTCTTGGAGAACATTTTGTGGTATATACTGACCAAAAGAGCCTCAAGTACATCTTCACGCAGCGTGACTTGAATCTGAGATAGCGGAGGTGGGTTAAGTACCTATAGTATTTTGATTTCATGTTTTCTTATACGCCTGGGAAAGGAAATGCAGTGGTGGATGCACTGAGGAGGAGGACTCTGAGACAGGTAGTTCAGGAGGCCAAAAGTGAGTGGAATCTTATGGATCTGTTTTCTGAGATGAATTTGGAGGTGCACGACCGACAAGGGTAGACATTCCTTTAATCTATAGATGTTACCTCTACGCTTCTTGACCATGTTCATATGAGGCATTTATCAGATTCTAAAGGCCTATTCCTATGGGAAATCATGTCAGGAGAGGACCCTCTTTCCGGATGGACCGTTTGCAAGGATGAGATCATGCGGTTCGAGGGAAGCCTATGGGTGCCAGAAGATATACGCGAGTATATGATGCGAGACTTTCATTCCTCGGTTTAGGAAGTTCATCCGGGCGTCACCAAGATGTATCTTGATCTACACCTCCAGTACTGGTGGCCAGGTATGATGAGAGATGTGGCTGGTTTTGTCTTGAGGTGTTCCACCTTTCAGTAGGTAAAGGAAGAACACCAGCGGCTAGCATGGATTTTCAGCAGTTAGCCATTATCGAGTTGAAGTGGAATGATGTCGCGATGGACTTCATGATAGGGATACCGACATCTCCTCGAGGGAACAATGTGGTATGTGTTGTCCTTGACAGACTAACAAAGGTTGATCACTTCTTACCGATAATGTAAAACTTCGGTGTTGATGACCTTGGACGATTTTACATCCGTGAGATTGTACGATTGAATGGGGTTCTGAGTACTATCATTTTAGATAGGGACGCCCACTTTAAATCGCATTTCTGGAAGGGGTTACAAAGGGCCTTGGGTAAACAGGTACTTCTGAGTACAACTTACCATCCCCAAATAGATGTCTAGTCAGAGTGCAGGATCCAGGTGCTTAAGGATATGCTTCGAGCATGCATTCTGGACTTTTCTGGTTATTGGGAGAAGCATATTCCAATAGTGGTGTTTTCATATAACAACATTTTTAAGGATACTATTCAGATGGAACTTTACGAGGATATGTACAGTAGGCCATGCTGATCACCTTTGTGCTGGTTGGAGGCAGGAGAGGCAGCTTTGATGGGACCTCGTCTTGTTCAGGAGACCTCAGTGTAGATAGAGTTGATTCGGAAGAGGATGGCTACAACACACTCTTAACAAAAGTCTTACGCCGATCAGAGGAGATGACCTTTGGAGTTCAAGGTCAGATATCATGTTTTCTTACGTGTTACCCCAAGGTTGGGACACAAGAAGATTAGGATAGAGGGTAATATTTCACCGAGATACGTCGGCCCATTTGAGGTTCTAGAGAGAGTCGGGCAGGTTGCAAAGGTACTTCGTGGCAAGTCTGTTCCTCTGGTATGGGTGTTATGGCAGCACGACCATGTACAGGATGTGACTTGGGAGAGGGAGGCTGATATGCGATCATAGTGGCTAGAGTTGTTTGAGGTTTCTTCATCGCCACTTTGTTATGGAAATTTGGGGACAAATTTCATTAAAGGGGATGTTTGTAAGAACTCGGGCTTTCTTTTTAGGTACATTTTTCCCTTCCTGGTCATTTTTGGGAAAAGAGGAGTTTTTGGAAATTTTTGAAGTACATGCTGTGTACTTTGTGAGTACACGCCATGTCCTCCTTTTCCACTCGAGACCGTGTGCTGGTCGTGTCTAGAACACACACACGATGTGTAGGAGTGATGTGGAGGCTGCTTAAAGTGGAGTTTGGAAAAGATGGGGACACTCCATGTACTTGTGAAGTACACGCCGTGTATTTTTTTATTAAATTGACCAGGGTCGCGCCCCAACAACAGAACCGTCTTCTTCTCCAAGTTATTTGACCAAGAGTGTTCCGTACGGCCTCATATCTTCTCTGAGCCTCCAATCCTCCTTCCATTCTCCAAATCGACCGTCGTCAATTGTGTTGGAACCGCAGTGGTAAGCTCTCTCTTACCGTAGAGGTTTGTTTCCCAATTCCACTTCTTTCTCAAGTTATCAGGGGTTGATGGTTTTGTGTGTTTTTGTAGATCTAGGTCGTTCTATGGAGAATCAAGCCCCATGGTTCAAGAATATCGATCTCTATGGATTAAGGTAGGTGGTTTGTTTCCCTACGTTGAATGTATTTGAGTTTTTGGTGCAAAAGTGAAGGATACCCATGTATCGGGTATCTTGGGTTAGGGTATTGATTTTGTATTGTTATCTTCCTTAGATTCAATGTATGCTTGAGGTTATTAGATGATTGATAATTGTTGGTTAGCATGACTGAGGATCACCCCATGGGTGTTCCCCCTGTTTTGGCTATTTATCACCATTTGGATTAGGTTTCCCATGAGTCAAACCTTGTTTCATTGTTTCACTGACTTGATATAATTGATTGCATGTATTGCCTGTTGTTTATATGCTTTTGATGCATCGTAGCTATTATCCAAGTAGTTTGTTGAGATTAATTTGGGCTGCTAAAAGAAGATTATGCATGACTACACTACTCAGGGATGTGGGAACCTAGAGTGGTATACTAAAGAGGGAATTGACGATTAGGGCTTCCCTAGAGAGTCTGTTATAAATTTGTATCATTAATAGGACCTACGGGAATAGGAATTTGTGCTTCTTTAGAGTTTCCTTAGTTATGTATCGAGACTATAGGGGGAATTAGACTTAAGTTATTCCTCAGATAGTCTATAGCTATCCTTGAGAGAATGCATGGGAATTGATGGTGAGAGCTTCCCGGAGTGTCTGTGCCTTTGTATATTTACTTGACTAGTGGGTTCTTATAGAGTGATCCACCCAGAGAGTCCACATGAATACTATTTGGTTGGGTGTAATGAGTCCACCAAGCCAAAGAAAAATCTTGGGTTTTGTAAAGCTTACTGTTTAGGTAGTCTGCTGAGATACCTGTTGTGTTACACATTTTGCCTTGGAAATATAGAGTTGTTTGCTAGATTCCGTGGATGATAATTTAATGATTGAATTATATTAATAAATAAATGTGAATGGAGATTTGTAGGATTGTTTACTTTAGAGTAATCTTGTTTCCCTTCTGCATTTATTTCCTTTACTGTTGCTATATTTCTCACTAACAGTAGGGCCTAGATCTTGTGGTGATAGCCTATTGGTATTAGTCTCACACCCTGTTTGGGTCCTGCTTTTCGGCCCAAATAGGTTATATGGTTGCAGGTGTGGATAGTGATTGTGACCCTTCTATTTCAGGTACATGATTACTGGTTGGAACTGGAGAGCAAAGGACCGAGCCTAGGCTTGAGATGCTGTTGGAGTTGCTGTTTACATTTAGTACTTTGTTCTCAGTTGTACTTCAGCATGTTGTTATGTTTGATGCTTTCCTTATATACTTGTACCAGCTGCATCATTTTCATCATTATTATGTTATACATTACTTCTTCTGTTTAGTTTTAGTTGTTGTATGTTGTTTACTGCTTCTGCTATTGACTGTTATTTCCTTTCTTTTTATACCTTACCAAATGAGGGCATAGTTTCCCCAATGACTCACCAAGTCCGTCGCTGCTATTCCGAAGCCTCTGGCGTTTGGGGAAATGTGCTTGATGTCATGTGGTGAACCAGTTATGGGGCACCAGTTGAGTGGCTCCGGATTCGGGTCTTTACAAAATTCTTACCAACCAAAAGACACAGAACAACCCTATAATGTTCTCATGATAATCACATTTACTTGACACACATAAGGATGAGATGTATGAATTTATCATGCCTATGGTGACCCATGCATGCGTTTGGATGAGAAATGCCTTATTAAAAATTGACATTTGTGAGATGATAGAAACATTATGTGAGGTAACTGTTTTGTGTGCATGGTAGGAGAAAATAAGTGAAAATATAATGAATTATCTGAATGGATAACTTTGTTTTTGATAATTCATTATATCTTTTGTTTCTTGGTGTGGAATTTGTGGATCTCATAGGCATGTGTTTTGAATTTTCATTAATTTCATTTTGATTCTTACTTGTCCAGGAGTACAAGTGCGAAGTGTGGGGGAATTGATAAAGTTAATATTTTAAGAATTATTCATATGTATTTTAATGATTTATTCCCTTTCAATTAAAAAATTTGAGCAAATTTTTATAATTTTAGTACTATTGGTGAATTTTGGGTTTAATTGTGAAAATTTCTTTATTCTGGAAACTTAACAGTTTTCTTAGATTCTTGTATTTAAGGAATTTCTTTTAAACTATTTATCCAAACTGTGTGATAATTTTTTTTATAATTTTATTCTTCATTGGAATCAACTTTTTCTTCTGGACCTATATCTAATTCTAAACATAGTGTCCTAGAAAAATCAATCACGTGGAGAAATTTTTCTGGCTGACATAATGGACCCCACCTCAGTAATGGAGGAATATATTTTCCTAGAGACCTATATATGAGGTTTTTATATATGGATATAAAATACTACTCAAATAATCATTCTCCCACTAAATTAAATATG
Source organism: Viscum album (assembly GCA_963277665.1). Taxonomy (NCBI): domain Eukaryota; kingdom Viridiplantae; phylum Streptophyta; class Magnoliopsida; order Santalales; family Viscaceae; genus Viscum; species Viscum album. The sequence continues at coordinate 612,598,082 of OY728164.1, forward strand.
GAAATTATCTCATTAAGATAGTATTTTCATGCATCCAATTGGAGGATGTTTTGAAGAGTCTCCTCATCCAGAAAATGTATAATTCATTAATTCACTCATAACACACAATAAAATTTTACAAATGATTTTAAATTTTTAGGTTCGATATAAAAATTCATTCAGAAAAAATTTAAAGAAGGTACATTATAGATTTTTAGGATTCTATTTGGCTGAACCGTAGAAAATTATCAGTGGATTGATTCTAGAATACGTTTTTTGTTCTTCCATTCCCATCTTTTATTGTCTTTTAGTTTTGTAATGTATTATTTTCCCCATTATTCATGGATAACCATCACATGGAGGGGTAATACTATAACTTATTGGGGATGGATATGTTTTCCATTTTTTAATTTTTATGTTCTTCCACCAAATGGTATAAAATCCTTTATCTATTTTTCAATGTTGGTTTCAATTTCTAATAGCAGTTTTTATTACCATGTATGATCGTATTTGGTTATAGATTCTATTTTTTATTTTAAACTATTCAAAGATACTTTTCTATCTCCTCTAGGTTATGGTCTATATATGATGGAATATATCAGGGAATAGTGGAAAAGTACCAGGTGATATTTATTATATGTGGGGGTAGTGTATATTCATGATTTTTAGGGATAAAAAATACCTGATTGGGAATTGAGTATGTAAATTGTGGTATTGCACTGCAAATATTTTTTATATATTAAGGAGTGTAGATCAAGATAATATCTATTCATGGTTTACCCATACCCTCACCATTTGACAAATATAGTGAGTGGAATCAATCATGAAATATCACTTTAATTAGCATAGTAGAAGACAATTAGATAAATTTGAACTATAGTAGCATTGAAATTGGAAAGATGAACCTGACCTGATCACACAATTCATATCACTATTTTCAATCACATGATTTGTAAATTTGTTTGTATAACTTTTCTTAATTTCTTTCATTTTTTTTCTTTAGTTCCTTTTCAAAATCATACAATTTCAAAAACAACCTCAACATATTTCTCAAATTTTAAGATGATAGCTTGATTATTGTGCACTCTTCTCTGGAGACAACTTAGGTTACCCACTATACATCATTTTAACTTAGTAAATATTTATTTTTTCACACCCCCAAACAATCATGTCTCATCTAGGAAGTAAGAACATATAATATTTTCAATTTGTTTGAGCTTTATGACCATAAATTTACAACACCTCTATGGTCTAAGCATTATGACCTTAAACTAATTGCAACCCCTATATTCCAAGTTGTTTGGCTTCAAAATAAAAATCATATCATCTTCTATGCATGATGCTAGAATTCAATCTTACCATTCATAAAATTGGTATTCCTCACATTATACGTATGGGATGATCCAAAAACGTCTACCCTATATACAATCAGGATACCTCAGATGATAAGTATTAGATGATCAGAAACCTTACCCAACTTGAAATATGGATGCCTCATAGGATATGAGATGAAATAAAACCAAATTCATCATCACATGACGATAAATAATAGTCTTATCTAAATTCACAAGCATGATATTCCCCTATAAAACCTTGGGATGTCTCAATTATCTCATTTGAGAGGATTTCTCCCACTTCAAACAATGGTATCCTTCTACACTGTGTTCCAAAACTACATATTGATTGATTCTCATTCCCATGGGATATGTAAAAATGATTAAACCACCCATCTAAACACTAAAATTTAATGTTTTTAACCCTTTTTCCCCTCTACCCCTGTATGGTGCAAGCGTTATGACCATAAACTTCATGAAATTTATCTCAAGGTGAGCTTGTGGTACACAAGAATCCTTGGATACAATAACATCTTGTTTTACCTCATCTATGACACACAAATACCCATGATACAAACATGATTTCATTCCATGAATCAATAATTTAAATTTTTCCCCACATCCATCTCTTGTCTATGTATCATGGCCATAAACTACATGTCTTTTGTTGCAAGGTATTTTTGTGGTATGTCGAACTGCATGTACACTATTCACATTGAGTTATACCTTTCATTTCATGTAAATTCTCTAAGAAAACATTTTCCCTAGTCCAAACATATTAACTTTAAACTATTTACCAATATTCAAAACATCATAACATTAAAGTATTCACCATGGTCTAGGGTTCACTATCATGAACTGTGTGAAACTGGCTTCAAGATCACTTAATGTGGTGCATGGCCTCTTTAGCTCCATTCATCGGTTATTAACTATGTTTCAACACACAAACATCCTCAAATCCCCCACCTCCAGTTTTAGATATATGAATTTAAACTAGAATCCATTGGTCCAAGCATTATGACGTTAAACTATGTGAATTCACCCCTAATGTGGTTTTCTTCATTGTTGGTGTTTCAAAAATCGTATGCCTCCACCTCTTTCCAGAACGACGTGTGGCATGATTCTCATTCTTATGGAATATGTAGTGATGCCTAAACATTCTATCGCTAGGATCTATCATGGATTCACTACAATACCATCTTTTACCTACAACTTTGTCGCCCTAAAATGCTCTTGTGGGTTTCCTTTTTAGGTATAATATCCATTAATTTTCCTTGACCCATTAGAGGGATATGATGCCCTCATATCCCATTAAGAGGAGGAAAAGATTGGTGATATTGACGTGAAAGCACCGCCAATGTCCCCATTACATGATGTTAAACATTATCCTTTCCCATATAAAACTATTATGAATCCTAATGTGAGATTAATTACCTAGTATAAAAGTGGTATTCCCCTTATTAAAAATATGGGATGAAAAAACATAAACATTCTTAGCTCATGATGTTAAACTATAGTCTTACCCCCTATTAAATCGATATGTCTCATATCTCAATATGGGATAATTCAGTATCCTTATTTGAGAGGGCTTCCTCTTTTGGAATCAGACTCTTATTACACTACAATTCAGAACTATATGCGGATTGATTTTCATAATCTTGGTATATGTAGTGATGCTTGGATATTTCATCTGAGGTCTAGCCCCCTTCTTCGACTCATTACAGGATACCTTATCTCCTAGTAGCATGAAGTTGATTGTGGGTATAGTTTATTGAGTTTCATGTGGTAAAGGGGGCCTTTGTCCATCCTTCCACATTTGGTCGTCATTCGTTAGAGAGGTGCAATCCCATTTTTAGATACTCATGCCTCCAATTTTTCAAATCTAAGTGACCTTAAACCAACAACTTCCTCTATAGTCCAAGCTCTATGACTTTAAACTAGTGTCATCCCTAGTCCTAGTTTTGTGATATTAAAATACGAATCACAATGTCCTCAGTGCATGGAATTAAACTATAGCCTTAACCTATGAAAAGAACATGGGATGCCGCATATGATAAGTAATGGATGATGATAAAAAAATACCCCTTGTGAAATCATGATTCCTCATATAATAAATATGAGATTTCAAGAAAAAACCTGCATATATTTAGGATGCCTCCTAATATGATATGGTTTTATATCCTCATATAAGAGGACATCACCCCACTTGAACTATTCTTCTACCACACCACTTCACAGAACTATGGGTTTTTTGATTTCCAATCTCATGGGATACATAGTGATTCTTGGATATTTTGTATCAGGACCAACCCTACCATAAAATAAGTTTTAGGGCTCCCCTATCCAGTCTATATATGATTCTCACATACCAACATGTTCATCTAGAAAATTAGAGTGCATGGAAGAATAACTTTCAGGACACTTAAGATTCCCCATAGATTATTCCCCAATTTCACTTCTACACTTCATTCTTTCTTCAATTTGTATAATCACCATTAAATAATCTAAACATGATCCCTAATAGATTTTTACCCTAAAAAACTGGCTCACCTATTATCATGGGCTTACGTCTTGAAGGTTCTTTGGAAACAAACAATTGATCTTGTGTTTCAAACTCATTCAATGGTTGACCTTGTGTTTTTTTGATCCATCTTAAAGTGATTTATATATAAAAACATTATTTTGAAAATGTTCAATAGTTTCTCCCCTTCTGGTGGTTATTAAATTTTCACTATCTAGGTATTGAAATTGGCAATCATCCTCATGGGATTTATCGGTCTTTTTAACCCCTTATTGTGTTCTCCCTAGAAAAAAACAAGAACTCTATATCACTGTTTGTTTCTCAAACTGAGCATATATCATTTGGGCATAGGGGTTGAGAGTATTTTTTCCTTAAGAATGGCCGCAACGTTCAAGACTCCATCTTCTGAACATTGTGACAATAAACAAGGATCTCAATTCCAACCATCATGACCCTAAATTATGTGAATATCATCCTAGGACTGTGTTGTGTGGAATTGGGCCTCCTTATACCTCGATTCACATTTGGTCTGTTACTATTGCACACTACACATGCCTGTTTGAGATGCTTATCCCATGTTCTAAACATCATGACCTTACACTATGTTCAAGTTGTTTCAGGTATGTTTTGTGTGGTGTTAGCTGGCCTCCTAGGCCCCTCCATTCATGTAAGGTAACGTTTCTTTAATACCATGCATATTACTTTGAGAAAAACAACACAAGTTGAAGTATCATGACATTGAACTATTTGAAACCTATATCTTATGTTTTTCATGGCATGGGTCTCCATTGGTCCTCTATTCACATTGGGTTACTACTCTTTTATGTCATGGAAAACACTTTAGGGTTCACAGGGTCTAAACACTGTAACTTTAAACTAATATCCTAGGGTCCAAAATCTATAAAAATAAAATTAGATCCCATCGTACGAACTATATGACCTTAAACTAAGAAACCAACTTTATGGAGTGGGAATTTAAACTGTGTACGAGCCCCCCCTAGGAATTTTTTTGCGTTATCAGTACTTCTTGTTCATCAATTCAAATCGGCTAGTCACTCTGCTATGATACCCATATCCTTTTAGGATATTGACTTTACAGTTCATGATCCAAGGCCATAAACTAAGAATCTTGTTCCAAGCATCACAAACATAAAATATGTACAAGATAACTCTGAGATATTCCATGTGTTCAGGCCTCCTAGGATGCCCCATTCATGCCAGGTTACCTTTCCCCTATGGCACACATATCCCCTTGGAGACACACAACCCTTTGGTCTATGAATCATGACCTTAAAAGTTGTGTGCCTAACCCCATATTATTGTTCATGGTGTAGGGTCTTCTAAGATGGTTTTTACTTATATTCCCTTTTATGAATTACCCCTATTGTGTGACCCTATTACCCCTGCAACCATGGATGGGTGTATATCATCCTCATTACTTGATGTAAACTAGTAGATCATCTTAGTACCTTTCCAGAGAATACATTTACTTTGCTTTCAGTCACCTACCACATCATTCATGTTCTTCATTGCTCCACATCTAAGATAACCCTCCCCCTAGAAGATGAGTTTTAACTCTATCAAAATGATACTCCTACCCAATGTGCTCAAATAAATGGTGGAATAATTACAAGAGTATTGAAATCAATTAAAACATTTCATCGCTTTATTTATATGCTTTGAGTGTCCTTTTAATTGGATCCTCTTCATCCTCCATGTCTGAATAGGTCCCTCTTGATAGAATGGTCCCATGCCATACTAGCTCATCTACCATCCAACGAACATGCCCCAGAATACTTTTGGTGACATTTTGAGATAGGTCTTGTGTTCTGAACATGGTCAGTATTCAACCTTCATTTTTATTTTCCCATCATCAGTAGAATGATAATGGATTCTATGTTTTTTACAGGATAATTGGTTATCCTCCATCATCATGAAACCCCCACTGTGATCCAAATCATGAGTATCAAAATTTATTCTTTTCACTCCTCATTATTCGAGTAGAATTTAACACCCTTGGAATTACACCAATAGTGAAATAGTGTATCTTGAAGAATAAATTTGGTTGTTTAGAGATCCCCATTATACATCCCTAAAACATCACAACCAAGACCCTCCTAATGGTCATTCAATAATTTCAAACATCGAGTGTTTAGTAGTTACTTGACACTATCATATAAATGAGTAATCATATTATCATCCCTTTATTTTCACACTGAGCCTGACTCGCTTAGTCTTAGGGATTGATCATAGCTTATATCATTATTATGATTGAAGTATGATAGTAGAATGTGAAAATGGAAAACATTTCAGGCACATAAAAAGATTACAAAAAATGAAATTATGTTTGTGAAGTTCATCCATATAACAGATCCTCTCTATCATACTAGTAAAAAAATTTCCCCTATGACTCTGCCCTGGCGATCGACTATTCTTGCTCATCCAACCTCCTCTGAGTAACCTCCATAGTCCGATGCCACTATAACAAGTCGGAAACCTACTCCTTGGATATAGGATAGAATTATTCTTCCCTAGTCCACACGTAATTTTATTAGGCTCAGTAGTCAGCCACTAGGGATACCACATCCACTGCATTATCGTCTATTGTTTCCAACTTGGCCTTTAGGAAACTAATGATTTCAACCTAAGAATTGTTCGTGGATGCATGATCCTATAGTAGCCTTTCTAAACAGGTGATCTCCACTTTAGATACCTAATGTTCCTTGGATCCCTTGGGCTTGTGTTTCCTCTAGGTGATAACAAAAGCATGCCACTCAGAAATTTCTCTCTAAAAAAGGAAGTCTCAAGCTAGAATTTTTCAAAAAATGGATATTTGCAATGGGTTCCCATTGCAAATGGACCATTGTGGAAAACAACATTGCATATATTACCTTTTACAATGGAACATCACAATAAATCATTATTTGTGATGGGGAGTAATACCATCACAAATAAGTTCGACGATTTTTTAAAAAAAACCTTTTGCGACGTTCCATCTACCCATCACAAATACTTTTTTCATACTTTTTTTAAAATAATATAGATGGGCCCATCATAAATAATGGAAAAAAATAAAAAAAATAAACCTAATACTAATACTAATATAATATTCATAAAAATAAAATAATAATATTAATATTTGTATAATAAAATTATTTTAGATGATAATAATAATAATAATAATAATAATATAATATTAATATAAATGAAATAATAATATTAATATTATTAAAATAATGATTATTAGAAAGTAACTAAATAATATAATAATAATATTATTGTTTATATTAATGATATAATAATATTAATATTAGTAATATAATGAAAACCTCAGTAATCACAAAATTATGAAAATATGTTAACTAATAAAATAATAAATATAAAAAAATTATATAAATAATAAAAACTATAATATTCGCGACAATATAAAAAATGAACTATTTAAATCATTAAATAGTTAATATTAAAAAAAATTACATTCAAATATTTCAGAATAAAATAAAAATAAATCACTGAGGGGGGGCGTCTGGAGGATCTAGAGGATATGTTGGAGAGAACTCTATCTCTAAACCATGAGTTAGAAATTCCATGTACTCCATCTTCTCTTGCTCCTGCTGATGCCATCATCAATTCATCTCATCCTGCATCTCCTACTGCTGATACTACCACTGAGGCATCTCTTCCTTCTCCCTATGCATAATCTCTAGATTCTCACTCTATGCCCGCAACTACTTCTAATATTTTGTAGCAGATGATGATGACTCTTCGTGATCTCATCTCGAGCTGGACTTCAACATTGAATTGGTGCCATAAAAACTATTTGGGGTCAATCGAGAGTCGATACCAACAACTTGGTCTTTCTCAAAGGATTACTGGGTCACCTACATCAATGATGCCTCATCAAATTGGGGGTCACTGGTCTGACCATTATTCTTAGCCTGAATTTCACTATGTTTTTGAGATGTCGTGACCCCATATGAATCTGTCAATTGAAATTTAAAATTTAAATAGATAAAATATTATTTGTAGTTAAATTTAAAAACCCAAAAAAATTATACTAACCATAATCTAACACTGGGGAGCACCTCTAATCTCTCTAGTGGATGGATCATTGTACATCCTCCTATAAACGTTGTATTCTGTAATATCCGGTTGTGAAACTACATATATGAATATAAAATAAACCATTTAATTTTTAATATATATAAAATATTAAAAAAAAATTATTTACCATATTCCCCCTATGCGTATTTAATGTGTAACTACTGGCTCGATGTGTCACCTCTTGTCTCCCCCGATTTTGCTAACCTACTGATGAATTACTCTGAAACTGCCTACTCAAATCGTGTGTGAATAAATCATCCCAAACATAAGATGAAATATAACTAGGTTGGTGGATGAGACATGTTTCATCGAACTCTTTCAGTCCTTCTTTCTCCATTGTTTTTCTTTTTAAATTTTACAAAAACTAAATGCAATGTGGATGTATAGCTCCCTACCATACCATCAAAATAGCCTCATGCATGATCTCATCAATGGGATACCATAAACTATACAAATAGTTTATAATATAAACTTATTCATTTTATTAATTTCAAAATAAATATTATTTATTTACGTACCATCCAATTATCAAACACGTAGTACTGAATATCAATAGAAATTGGATCCCATTAAACCCATGCTTCAGAATTTTTTTTAGCAATATAGCACCCCTATCCAACAACTATATATGTAAAGATGTGAACAAAGAACAATTAATAAAATAATTATAATATAAATAAATTAATGAAAAATAACTAAAGAACACAAGTAATAATACCTTTGTGTGTGTGGATCAAACCCAAGACGTGGACATAGATCGGGGATAGGGTTGGGAATCATCAGTTGAGAAAGACCACACCCCATCTGAGTGCTCCCTAAACTACCAGGTGTTTGAGAGTTAGATTATCTAACATCCTGTTTGCCCGAAGGTAGATCAACCTCTAGCAACAGACGATACAAATCCCCTTCCATCTGATACATGATATGATTGTTGTTAGAAAATAGTTGAAAATAACTATTATATATATATATATATATTTTATATGATTATAACCATCATTTAATTATGTAAATTTCCATCTTCATCCTCATGTTCATAGATTTTGATGTCAATGTCTTCATCTTCCCCCTCGAGATCATCAATTTCTATATTAGTTTCAGTTTCATCATCTCTTGTAATTTCAAATTCAGTTCTCACATAATTAACATCATCATCACAATTATCCTTTAATTATGGGGTCTCATCAATGATATTTGTGTCTCTTTGTAAAAAATATGGATTTGGAGAAGTCTCTGGAAAAATTTCAATTCCTTGAACTTTAGTGGAACCAAATTAACTTTTAGTAAACTGATTCTCTCGAGATTTAATTTTTATTATGCTCCACCAATAACCTAACTCTTTTGAAGCAGCACAGTAATTTCCATAATAAATTTTATGTTTCTAATGTGCCAATAAAAATGGTTCATTTACAAAACGTTAAAATTTATATTTAATACCAATGATTCCATAGATCAGATCAACATGAAATCCTCTCTTAGCAACAAACCATTGATATTTAAACATTGTTATGTAATGTTATCCTAGATAACACTATTCAATGATTTCTTCTATCATGCCGTAAATGTCAACACCAGTTTCTCTATGATAAGATCCACTCAAGGAAACACTATTATTCATTTTTTATTGATTTTCCATATGATCATGTATGAAATCAAAAACCATTCACCACATATATATTATAATATTTAACATTTTTGGATGGTGGGTTTCTCAAGACACACAATTTATTATCAATTTTATCATCATGTTGAGAAACCTAAAATTTTTAAAAACAATTATTACTATAAAAATTATTTCATTTATTTTTTTTTGAAATAAAAAATAATTTATGTAACCAATTTTTGAAAGCAGTGTAATTTTTTTTGACGATGTTCTTCAAGAACAACTGCTGTAATTTTTGGAAACTATTTCTTGATATTATTATCATATAACCTAAAAATATATTAATATTAATTTACTCTTACAAAAATTATACAATATGTGATGGAAACACTAATAGTACAAATGGTTTCATTTCATTACAGTTGAGAAAAGCATATGTATGAGCTCTGTGATGTTCATCATTTGAAATACATCATTTATGAACTCCAGTAAATCCAAGTTAGGGATAATTGAAAACTCGTAATTGATTACACATTTCATCATCAACATTTCCCCCATTACGACCCATGCGGTTGTGTTTTGAGGTATATTCATATTGAATGTAATGAGAGAAAAAAATCCTATTGCAAATAGGCTTATGCAATTGAGCCTTTAACTGAAGATTTTTTACATACTTTTCTCATTAATTTTTTCATTCATCAATTTAATGGGTACATACATCGAAAATATTCCAGACCTCCACATTTTGTTTCATTAGAAAAAATTAATATAAAATTTTATATTTAGTCAAACAAAGCTGTCAGGAAATTTTTTATAGTTTACATTAAATTAAAATGACATCTTCTTTTAGTTTAATTACTCCATATTAGTATATTATTGATGCACAAATGTATTAAAAAATATGACATGTTTATTAGAGCATCCCAAATCATAGGATTTAATAATCCTCTTAATCCAACAAGTAGATGTATTTCCATTAAATTATGACAGTCATGACTTTTCAATCCAACAACAGGACCATTTCTGACACATCTACCCATATTAGAAGCATAACCATATGGAAGTCTCAAATCTGAAATCCACTAACAAAATAATAAGATAATCTCTTTGGATAGTGTATAATATTATTTTGGCTTCATTAACTTCTGTGATCTAACATTTTCAAACAGTTCATGTTCTGGTCTGTTGAAAATTTTGGCAAGATCTAATCATGCATTTACATTATTTTTTGTCTTACCTAGTGTATCCAAAACTGTATGAAATAAATTATCCAAAATTTCTTCTCAATATGAATTACATCCATCATGTGAAGGACCAACAAATCAGACCAATATGGAAAATCCCAAAAAATGATCCATTTTCTCCAATTATGCTCTTTTCAAAACCCATCAATTTCTATTGGTTTATTATTGGTCCAAATGTGATGGGAGGTAATGAGGAGATAATTGATTTTAACTTTTTTACTTATGATCATTTATAGAGGCCCATATTTTTTAACTGTTCCTTTTCTGAAATGATATTTTTCTTCGAACATGTCGATCAGTGGAAAGGAATCTGTGATGACATTTGAAAAAAAAGGTTTTTTCCATTGATGAGTAGAAACATTTTTTTGTCTATCATATAGTATGGATATGATTTTCGACCATTTGTACTCTAGGTAGACAACATGCCATATGCTATGAAGTAACTAAATTTCCACATCAATACTAGTTTCAATAGGAACTTTTGTTTCACAGCAACATCATATGTACTGACACTATTACTCCACAGTGAATTTAACTCATCAATCAGTGGTTTCAAACAAACATAAATTTTTTTTTCAGATGATCTAGAATTAATAAGGTCAAAAAGATATATAGAATTTAAATAAATATCCATGAAGGTAAAATGTACGGAGTTATAAAGATATGACAACATGAATACTGAATACTATAAGAACCAAATGGACAAAAACCATTAGTAGAAAGACCTAATCTCACATTTTGTGATTCTAAAGGAAAAACCATATTCTCTTGGTGAAATATTTTTCAGGAATCTCCATCAGAGGGATGATTTTAGCTTTTATCGGTTGAAATATTGTTTTTGTTCCCCAACATCAATATTGTTGTGTTCTGAGACATTAATAAACATTGAAATCTGGGTGTGAGTGGGAAATATCTCAATTGTTTAATATGATTAAATCCATACTTCCCTAGTTTATCTTCTCTATACAATGATTGTACACATGTAGGAAAATTATCCAATGACTCGTTTTTACCATAATATAAGATGAATTCATTTATACATGCATGAATCTTATGATAACCAATACCCAGATTATGAGCTATTCTCTTACTCTCATAGAAATTTGTTGGCAATACATATCCTTTAGGTAGAAGTGTTTTTAACAAAGATAATATATAATCAAAACAACTATTTTACATTCCATTATCAGATTTATTGCCCATAAATTTAGAAACTACTTCAAACATTCTTATCCTGTAACCTTTATATAAGGCATGCTCAGTGGACCTCAACAAATCATATAAATGATATGGTTATAACTCAAGAGTTATTTCAATATCATCATGCATTTTAGTTTACTGGAAAGAAGAACCTGACACATCATGTAATAAATTTTGTAACCGTGCTAGATCTGAAACCAAATTATTAGTGTCTTCTCTAGAACTATGTTCACTATGTCAATACCATAAAACATAATCTAGCTGAAAACCATAACACAATAAATGACCTCCAATGTCGTCAAATATGTTGTACATCCTCAGAACACATTTTTTACAAGGACACTTAATTATACCTTCTGAAACAAATTTTGTTTTTGATGATAAAAAAGATAAGAAATCTTGAACACCCTCTATATATATATGATTTAAACCAGATCCATTTTGATTCCTATGCTGATTTATCCAAGCATGATCTTCTAATAATGGTTGTTGCCGACTTCCTTGTTCCATACTTTTCTAAAAAATATGAAATTATTATTTATTTTTTATAATTAGATAGAATATAAACACTATCAAAAAAAGATAAGACTATTATTAATTACATTTATTTTGTTATAATTATTATGAATTACCAACAAAACAATTTCCAATGGATTGGAGGAAGCTATTTTCCCTGAAGACTCATCCACATGAATTTTTTACTAAAATCACTATGAAAAGTCTTCCTAGACGTATGAATATCAATTTTCATGTGCATGAGGATGGAGAGAATGAAGGCCTCGTGGCGCTTCTCTCCATGCTCGTGCATACAAAAATTGATATCTACACGTTGGGACATACTGTTCGTAGTTATTTGAGTCATAAAAGTTCCAAATAGATGATTCGTTGGGAAAAAGAGCATCTTTTTCCCATTTAATCTCTTCCTTGCAGCTTTCTCCGAGTGAAATTACCATGAAAAAGCTGATCTGGCGTATGTCTGAGTATATTTTTCATACTAATTTTTGTTGGAGAAAGTTGCAAGGAGATGACACGTCAATCAAAAGAAATGCTTCCAATCTGCTAGAAATTGTCCTAGTTTTTCAAAATGTACTCGAATTTATATCAATTTTTTACGAATTAACCAAAATTGTTACAAGTTATTACTATTTAATATTAATTATTACTATTTACTACTGATTAATCCTAATTACTACTAATTATTCCTAATTACTATGAATTAATCCTAATTACTACTAATTAAACCTAATTACTAATAATTAATCATAATTACTACTAATTAATCCTAATTATAACTAATTAATCCTAATTACTACTAATGAATCCAAAATTATTAGTATTTATTTCTAATTATTACTATTTCATGCTAAATAATCTTATTTATTACTTATTAAACATTTTTATTACTAATTAATCCTATTTATTACTAATTAATCACAATTAATCATATTTATCACTAATTATTACTAATTAATCCATGTTATTCCTAATAAATACTAATTAAACCTAATTATTCCAAATTAATTCAAATTGATACTAATTAAACCTATTTATTTTTAATTAATACTAATTATTACTAATTAATCCTAATTACTAATAATAAGTCTTAATTCTTACTAATTAATCCTAATTGTTACCAATTAATCCTAATTATTACTTATTGATCCTAATTGTTACTAATTAGGACTAATTGATTCAAATTAATTCTAATTGTTATTTTTTATTACTAATTGTTCTTAATTATTACAAATTATTTCTAATTATTCCTTATTTATCTAAATTTCTATACTTTTTCATAATTATTCTTAATTAATTTAAATTATTACTAATTAATCCTAATTATTACTAATTATTCCTAATTATTATTAATTCAACTTAATTAATCCCAAATAATCCAAATTAATCATAATTATTAATAATTGATCCTAATTATTACTAATTTATCGGAATTATTACTAATTATTCCGAATTATTACTAATTAATCTGAAATACTACTAATTAATCCTAATTATAACTAATTAATCTTAATTATTACTAATCAATCCTAATTATTACAATTTATTAGAATTTATTAATAATTATTACTAATTATTACTAATTATTACAATTTTTTACAATTTATTCTTAATTATTACTAATTAATCCTAATTATTACTAATTAATCATATTTTTTATGAATTATTTCTAATTATTACAAATTATTCATAATTTTTACTAACTATTTCTGATTATTACTAATTATTCCTAATTATTCATAATAATTAATAATTATTACTAATTATTAATTATTCTTCCTAATTATTCCTAATTATTCTTCATTCTTACTATTTATTCCCAGTTATTACTAATTAATCCTAATTATTACTAATTAATCCTAATTACTACTAATTAATCATATTTATACCTAATTAATCCTAATTATTCCCAATTATTTCCCAATTATTTATAATTATTACTAATTAATCCTAATTAATCCTAATTAATCCTAATCAATCATAATTAATCTTAATGATTACCAATTAATCATAATTATTAATAATTATTCCTAATTATTACTAAATAATCCAAATTATTAAAAATTATATCTAATTATTACGAATTAATACTGATTATTACTAATTAATCACAATTATTACTAATTAATCCTATTTATTACTAATTAATCCTAATTATTACTAATTAATCATAATTGTTACTAATTATCCCAAATTATTTCTAATATTTTTGATTAAACCTTGTTATTCCTAATTATTCCTAATAAATCTTAATTATTCATAATTATTCTAAATTATTCTAAATTAATCGTAATTATTACTAATTAGTCGTAATTATTACTAATTAATCCAAATTATTAATAATTAATCCTAATTATTACTAATTAATCTTAATTATTCATAATTATTCCTAATTATTCCTAATTATTCTTAATTAATCCTAACTAATGCTAATTAATCCTAATTATTACTAATTAATCCTGATTATTACAAATTAATCTTAATTATTACTAATTAATCATAATTATTAACAATTATTCCTAATATTTACTAATTATGGATAAATATAATAATTTATTAATAATTATTAAAATTTATTGCTAATTATTAAAATTTATTACTAATTATTACAATTTATTACTAATTATTACAATTTAGTACTAATTATTACAAATTATTACAAATTATTAACAATTATTAAAAAAATTACAATTTTTTACTAATTATCACAATTTATTACTAATTATTACAATTTATTACTAATTACATATAATTATACTAATTATTTCTAATTATTTCTAATTAAAACTTATACATAATTATTCATAAAAATAAATACTGAAAAAACAAATATCCAATTCTAATTTAATTAAATTGCATCTAATTAACAAAAAATATAAATAATTGAAAATAAAATAAATTAACTAAAAAATAAAATAAATAGATTAATACCTTGAAACATATGCTCTGAAAGTATAAATGCCATGAATTATGCTCCAATTTAAATGTTTAAACTATGTAATATTTTTGAATAATTTTTTCAGAAGAATGAAAGAGAAGTTGAGAAAGAAGTAGAATGAGAGGAAAAACAGATGGGGTATATAAAGGTTAAATAATTTGAAATGAGATTATATGCGACAGGACCCATCACAAATGTCCATTTGAGAAAAATGTATTTGTGATGGGGCCATTGCAAATGGACACCTGCCGACTTACTTTTTCGAACGAGACAAGTTTCCCTTCGCAAATACTAAAAACCACCACCGGGCATTTTGCAATGGGAATCAGAACCCGTAGAAAATTCCCACCCTGCGGTTTGGCTTGCCTTTTCCACCAAAAATTTTGTGATGGGTCCTTATTCCCCCGTCACAAATAACCCCTTCTGGCAGGTTATATGTGACAGGCCCCTACCCCGTACCAAATAGCCATTTTTTCTACAATGTAGTGTGTGTAGGCCGATGGAATCCGCCTCACTAGTCCCCATGATAACTATCCAGTGGAAGAGAGATCCCACCCTATTTTGCAGGACATCCATTAGAGTGTGAGTGATGATGTTCTGCACATACCACCACACCATGCGATGAACGACCCTGGTCTCCTCGGCGGGATCTTAGCCAAATTTTTTGATATCCATGGGTTGTACGAGTTCATAGGGAAGAAGGAATGCCGATACATCAACGGTTGGATTATTCATAGGTTAATAATGCTTGGTCAGGAGACATAGAGTGTACTAAGATTTTTCAAAATTGTTGGAATTCGATGAGTCATCACTCAGATGCCTTTTCATGTATTATAAAACTCAAACATCTCAAACTTCGTCTCAAAGGTTAGTGTAATACTAAAGCGAAACAAATTGATATGGTCATATCCACTCTCGAGACTGAGCTCAGCCATCTTCAAAATAATGACACCCATTCTGACTTCTCCTATGATCCACAACATATGGTCAAAATCTCTATGAAGCTTAGCTCCTTGTCAAATCTTAATGATAACATCCGCAAACAAGTTTTCAAAATCACGTGGCTCTCTGATGGTTACCGTAACACTAAATTCTACAATACCCTTCAGAGGGTTAGGAAAGTCTCTTGACCGCTTTACTTTTTAAAGGAAAATGACCTCCTCTTGGACTCTGAGGCCTCCATTTCTAATCGTGTGGTTTCTCACATTGAGAAAATCTTCAATGGGGCCTGTATTAACAAGGACCTCCTCCCCAGGATCATCCCATACCTAGTCCAGGTAGAAGACAACAACTTTCTCCTGAGCACTCCCTTTGATCATGAGATTAAGGAAACTGTCTTTAGCCTCAACCCTGACAGTTCTCTAGGACCTGATAGTTTCAAAAATGGCTTCTTCCAGCAACACTGGGATATTATACACAAAGACGTTTGCAAACTTGTCAAGACTTTTTTCACCAATGGGTCCCTTCCTTATGGTATCAATGCTCAATTCCTTATCTTATTACCAAATGTGCCTAATGCCTATGAAGTTCACCTGTTTCGGCCTATTTCTCTTATCAACACCATTTATAAAATTATTACCAAGGTCTTGGCTATCAGGGTCTCCTCTTTGTGAAAAAAAATTATATCATTGAACGAATTAGGTTTCATCATGGGGTGATCTATTCAGGACTACATCTTTCTTGCGTCAGAAGCCACCAATGCTCTCAATAAAAATTCTAGACGAGGAAACATTGCTATTAATCTTGACATTAGGAAGGCTTTTAATACCATTGAATGGGGTTTCATTATCAGAGTCCTCAGGCATTTTGGATTCAATGATGTTTTTATAAGCAGGATCAACTCTCTTTTTAATTCAGCCACTATCTCCATCTTTATCAATGGTTCCCCCAAGGTATATTTTAAGTCTTCAAAAAGAGTATGATAAGGGGACCCCCTCTCTGTCATTCTTTATTCCATTGCATAGGATTACTTAAGCCATCTCCCCACCTCTCTTGTGAATCACAACAAAATTTAACCTATCCTAGCTGCCCAAAACCTGAATGTCCCGAATCATCTCCTTTATGCAGATAACATTATTCTCTTCCTTAATGGTGGAAAACACAACATCAATAATCTCAATGATTCCTTATCTCA
This sequence comes from Viscum album, assembly GCA_963277665.1. Lineage (NCBI taxonomy): Eukaryota > Viridiplantae > Streptophyta > Magnoliopsida > Santalales > Viscaceae > Viscum > Viscum album. The sequence continues at coordinate 612,615,652 of OY728164.1, forward strand.
CTATGAAGAAATCTCGGGTAAATCAATCAGTTGCAACAAATCATTTATCTTCTTTAGAAAACTTTTCCCCACTACTATAAAAAGTTACATCATCGAGAGACTTGGTATCAAAGAAGGGTGCTTTCCTTTTACTTACCTGGGTGTTTCCATATTTTGGGGTAGACCTAGAGCATCATATTTTAATGAGCTTACCGACCAAATCATTAACCATATTTCTACTTGGAAAGGAAAATCTCTTTCTATGGCTGGTAGAGTCTGCAAGGTGAAAGCCTCTATCGTCTCAAAAATGGTTTATGCATAGATGATTTATAGATGGCCTGCCAACCTCTTTAAGAAAATCAATACTTATATTAAAAAACTAAATTATATGGGAAGCATCCTTAATAGGAATCTTGTCACTCTTCCTTGGTCTACCTGCTGTAAACCCCTCGAGAAAGGAGGGATTGGAATAAAAAACCTCAAATATTTTAATGAAGCCCTCCAAGCCAGACTCACTTGGAACTTAATCAACAACAACGCTAACTCTATTTCATTCCTTAAAAACTGTTTCCTGGATAAGCTCAAACTCCATAATTTTAGTTATGATAATTCTACCCTCTGGCCATCCATTAGACACTCCTTTTCCAATACCATGAACAACTCCAGATGGATGGTCAACTCTGAGTCAACTTTGAAATTCTGGCTTGACAACTAGGCTAGAGTTCCCCTCAGTTTGATGCTGCATACAAACGATGTACCATAATCCATATATTGTACCATAAATGATGTTACACATTCCCCTCATTTTAACCTCCCTGGTCGTATCAAACATGTCGTTGATGGCTACACCTTCTCGAATGATGAGGACAGTCTTATTTTGGAACCTACACATAATGGGATCCTTGATTCCAAAGCTTAATACAAGCATCTATTCTCTTACTCTGAATCTAACTTTGATTGGTTGAGGCCTTTTGATAAACCTTGGATCAAAACCTCCAGACTTAATCTTGTATGGCGTATTGCTCACATGTTCCTTCCCACAGAGGTTTGCCTTCAATCCTTTGGTGTCCAACTTAGTTATAGATGTCACTTATGTCATCAACATAGGGATGACATCGATCTCATATTTATATCTTATGCCACGACCACTACTCTTTGGAACTTTGTTACTGAAATTTTTGATTGCAGATGGTTACATGCTGACACTATTTGTTCTTTACTCAAATTTTGTGTGGAGCTGGATCATTCTCCTCAGATTGGAAATCTCTTTCTATCTGTTGTTGCCGAGATCCTCCACATTATCTGGTATGATAGAAATGCTATTATCCCCTAAATTTCCTCTCTGAATCTTAATGTAGGTTAGGGGAAAATTCTTATTACTATCAGGGACGCGTCCACTATTCAAAAATCCTCCTGCACTAACTTGGTTGATGATTTTTTCATCCTTCGGTAACTTCGAATCAATGGTATTTACAATCAACCGAAGCGCTAAATTTAAGTTTTCTGGAAAAATCTGATTCATGGCTGGACAAAAATCAATGCATATGGTGCCTCTAAAGGAAATCCTGGTCCCGCGGGCTGTGGGGCCATCTTCAGAGACCCTCTAGGTAACTTTCATGGCTACTTCTTTGGTGGATGAGGATCTGCCTCTGCCCTGGAAGTTGAGATGATGACAGTGATCCATGTTGTCAACTTCATTAATAAAAACGGTTGGAATAATATTGGGATTGAAAGTGATTCCACCACCATTATCCAAGGTATTTGGAATGGTGAGGTTCACCTTTCATGGTCTCTTACAGCACGATGGAATAATTGTCTCACCTATCTCCAGGAGATCAATTACATTTCCACCCATACCAATCGTGAAGCAATCATAGTGGCCGAAGGTCTTTCCAAAAAGGGTATCAAGCAGGACATTACGTGGTGTGATGATTTACCCATTGAACTCCTTCCTTATCATGAAAAAAATTGCAATAAAATTTCCTTCTTCAGAACCTTGTAATCTTTGCTCTTTTTAATATATTATTTAAGGTCTTGATCATTGACCAAGACATTTCCTAAAAAAGTATTATTCCTAGGCATGCCCTTAGGTGGTATAAAATCCATTTATAGAGGGAATGGATCCTCACCACCCCCCTCACCCACTGCAGAAGTCCCAATTTCATCATGTGGCACACCCGAGGTAGGCTCAACCATTATATACCACCTAATCAACTCTTTTGATAGCATGATCTCAATCACCATCAATGGGAACTCCGCCCCAACAACATCCACTGATGGTAACTCCAATGTGGTCATAGTCACTACCGATTCTTCAATTATTTATTTGATAGTACAATGTATGCCTCTTCCATTGAGTCTTCAACACTAGTATCCTCCTCATGCGATGCACTGGAGGCAGGCTCAACTCCCAGATGACTTGATAGTCTACCCCAACCACTACTACCCCACCTTAGAAGGCTAGAAGGTATGAAAAATACTTAATATTCCACATAACTTCATTAGTCACTATCTCCATGGGACTGGGAAAGAGATGGAATATAAAGTAATCTACTGACCCAATACTACCTAGTGTTCCCACTGAGCCCATCCTAAGCAGACAACTCTCAACAATTTATAGAATCGATTGCCATAAATTCATGCTTGGAGGATAAATGGGGTTTGGATACTCATATCCCCTATGTGTGCAATGACCCATCCATATAGAAAGTGGAAGGGCCCACACACACACACACACGAAGTGGAATATTCCCTTAGCTAATGTGGAATAGAACTTTGTACTGAATTCCAGTACCGGGACATCCAGGTTGATGTGTTTCCCCATTTCTAACATATCCACAATGTAAGTGTTCTCAACCACACCCCCATGAATGCATCGCTCTCTTGGAGCATAAATCCACAGATAAGTGTAGTGTTGAACTCTTCTAGTCTTACCAATGGTGCCTCATACACCACATTATAACCCCACAACTACCACTAGCTTGACACCTATATTTAATATAATGAGTGATCCTAGAATTTATGTAACATCATAGGACATATACATAGCCTCCCGGGTAGCCTTTCCCCCAGATAATTTAGGAAGTAGATGAACCTTTTCATGAAATGGTGTCCTTCATCCCATCTTGTGTTCATTCTCCCCTTAAACCAGTAATATAAGAGCCCTCTCTAGGGCTAGAATTTTCTAATAGTCCTCCCAAATGTTCTTTGTAAAGAGCAATTCATCATACATTCCTCCTTAAATGAGAATCTCAGAAATCTAGTAATGATTTCATAAGCTGATACCAACCTCCCCATGGGGCAAATGGAAAGTGTTGGTCCCTAGTGACCAACAACTCACCAACTCTGGAACGAGCTCTAGATGATGGTAGATGTGGAACTATGAGGACCATGATTCCTTGTGGCTCCCTACCTGCTTCATATCGACCTCGAACTCATGGAATTACTGGCATGCACAATACTCCCAAAGCTATTTGTCTGTGAAGTTTCCACCCTGGCGAAAATCCCAACTGTTTGTCTTCCCCTTGACGAGTCCCCCAAACCTACCTTTATGATTGTATCATACTAAAAATAATATACCTACAATTCTTGAACCTTTATGTTAACATTGATAATGTGGTTCCACAGAGTGTGCATGGTGAGGGACACATGGTCTTTCAGGATATTTCCTTCAGTAGTACTATAACATTGGTACTATCTAGGAAATCTTATTAAAAAAACAGGTTCATCTCATCCCGCATCCGATTTGAATAAATTTTACCATAGCCCAAATCCATAAAGTGACATCCCATTGCAGAGAAATTATTCCTACTAAGCTTCTATTAGGGGCGATGTAAGCGTGTCATGGTCTAATACACTCCAAAAACAATATATGATCAAGAGGTTATCAACCATCTCGATTTATATATTAGAAAAGAATCATCACCCTATATATCCATTTTTTCTATGAATTGTATGTTTTTTACGCTGGTTCAGGAAAATTGGTTCATGGTGTTCTGCATGTGAAGGTCGGATTCATGGAGGTCTGGTCATGGAAGTAAGTTTGTGGAGGTTTTGAGGTTTGTGAGTTGGGAGGATAGAAATACAAAAACATTTAGGAAGGTCATGATATTGCTAAAAATTGAATAATAATTCTATCATTGAAAAATGTCTTGTAGTCCCATAAGGGACCCCTGCCACTATATATAGGCGTACAACCCAGCCGTGGTCCATGAAGGATCTTTGCAAAGAGATAACCATTTTGCATTTTTTGGTAGTTTTCCCTCAAAATTTGATCCTCCTTCCCCTCATTGGATCAAATTACAAGGGGACATTTTTTTTATTCTAAAATATGATTGATGGGAGAGGTTAAGGAAGGGGCAATCAATTTGAAGTGAATTCAAACCAAAACATCTCAATTTCCTTTTTTTAGCAGTCACTACCTTCATGAATGGTTGAAGATCATGAAGGTCCCAGCCATGTGAATTCTTGAAAATAACATATACAAATCATCAATAATGAGTTTCATAGACCCTTTTTTAATATGCATAGGGTTTATGGTGACCTCTTCAAAGAGATATTTGGTTTCATGGAGCCCCATCCACTTGTAAAGCTCATAATGCATCACATGAGGCACTAACCTTTGTGAAATCATTACCCCCACATCCATAGGGATTATAAATATCCCATTATATCTGAAATTAAAGGGGTAGTGACCTTTAATCTTTTTCTAAACACTATGAGTTCATTATACTCATAATCTTAGTGAGTGAGGGAGAGGATGGATTTCCCATGCTAGTCACACCTCACAAAACAACCTCTCATGGGTTCTGGAGAACCTCATCCGATAATGAAGATGCATTTCATGAAGATACATGGCATTTTTTTGAAAAAGAAACACCTTTGTGTCACTTTGGGCTTTGTAAGTCATTTATACTTCATGAATCCAAACCCATGGGCACCAAGACATTACCCCAACATAGTGTCTGCTGATGTATACTCCTTGTCGAGACCCCTATCCTCCCTGAGGCTCATTGGATTTGTGAGAACAACCTCTATGAAGCGTCAACCTTCACAAAGAACCTCATATAGGCCTCTATATGGTTCCTCGTTTTTATGACCCTCCTTCATGATGGTAAAGTACCCAGGGCCCCCGTACCAATCTAGGACCGATTCAAGTGCACCACGAATGTCTATTTGACCAGTTCCACCCACACTTTTGTTTTTGAACATTACTCTATGTGTGACATGGGAATCTATCCTACGTATTTATTCTAATAATAGGTACCATAATTCATGTTTCTTATATGTATAAGCACTATAACATTGGGCCTCATGATGCCCACTCCTCTAGGATAGTGCCAATGAATTGTCCCACCCAAAGGCATCTGATTGGTGGTTATGTAATCCCAGGAGGTGGTATCTTCAAGGGAAATTGTGCACTTGTCGTAGTTAAGGGTCCATATGCTCGATATTCCTCCCACCTTGACATGGTCCCCCTTGAGATGTAGTCCTTCTACACATCTGAGTTTCATGAAGTAAAATTGTCAAGATCTATATCCTAGTCATATGAAGTTAAAATACATGACAACGTCCACATCACATAATAATAAATTGTAGCATTTCCCAATGTGATAAACACATGATCCCCCACATATGGATGGAATGGGATGAATCCACACCCATACCTTCTCTGATAAACACAGGATTCTCCATGCATGACTCACATGGGATGAACCCACCGCTCTTACCCTATATGATGAACACAAGATGCCCCATTTATGATCATCACGAGATATAGCCTTCTCCCCCACAATGGTATGATACTTCTCCAAAGGGAATCTCCCAAGTGTAACTCCCATTCACATCCTTGATGATACTAGTATAACTCAATCTAGGTAGATTCCATGTTTAAGGATCACACCATCCCTCGTTGATGCTGGTTTCATGACACAATAATCCTTCTCACATGATGTTAAACTACAAGGATCAGTCCTATCACCCGACCTTAAACTGTGTCATCGAACATCATGGGTTTTTATCAGTATCACATGAGCATGGTACATAGGAAACCTCTCTGAGGTTCAATCTTGAATTTATATGTGTGTGACATATTCCCCCCTGGGGAGGCACTCAATCATCTGATCTCCCGTTACCAGGCGTTCGGATCACCTGACATCATTTGAGTGTCATATATTTCCTCTTATGAATGTACATAATCACCTGATCAACTTATATGAAGTGTCATAATCACTTGACATCATCCTATCATGACATCTTCCCCCCTAGGGATGCACTCAATCACTTGATCCAACTCCATGAGGCATCCTGATCCCTTGACATCATCTGACTATGAAATATTACTTCCTAGGGACACATTAAATCACCAATTCTGCCACGATGAAGTGTATTGATTGCCCATATTTTCCAGAAAAAAACATTAAACCTACTCTTATTATGTCCCCATAAGACATTAAACCCGCACTCATCCTCTGACCACAACACTATAAACCTGCACCTATCCGGTCCCCAGAAGTCATTAAACATGTTCCCATCCTTTCCTTGAAATATGATAAATATGAGCCTATTGTATCCCAAAAAAACGTTAAACCTATGCCTATATTTTCTCCTTGAGACTTTAAACATACAACCATATTTTACCTACAAGATGTTAAACTTGTGCCCATCTTGTCCCTAAAAAATGTTAAACCTGCTCCTAAATTATCCTCACAAGACATAAACCCTACGATCATCTCTATAAGATATTGAACTTGTTTCCTAATTTATAATCCCTACCCCATGCATTAAACATGGGATGCATGAGTAAAAAATACTAAGAACACTAATTCCCCTAATGTCAACTACCTTATGGCTAACACTTGATGCCTTGGGTGTTGTGCCTAAGATGCCTCATATGAGAGGCCTCCTTAAAGGGGGAGACATTATTGCTGCCCAACATACCCAATGTCTAAAAATGACTAGAAATTATCAGTGTTACTATTCATCCTAACTGAAGGGTTCTGTCGTATTGAAATAGAAGTAGCATAATTAATTCGTGTTCACGTAGACCTGGAATCAACAATGAGTTCCATAAGCATGGAGACCCAGACTAGGAAAGGATCTCCATTGAGGAATCCATTTAAGGGGGAACCAAAATCTCATCATCCTGTTTCGATCAATGGGAATACATTTTTGATGAATGTGATGAAATTATCCTACCTTTAGAAAGTGGGAATGCGGGGAAACAATTGCAGTACTCGTGCATGATGGCGCCTCATTGAAAGCATCAAAAATATTTGTGTCGATATTATTTTATCACAGTCCTTAAAATATGCTAATAATTTGATCACTAATCAATGACTATATTATCAATGGTTATGATGCTTAATGGTATTTTGAATCTGATAAGATATAACTTATACATGTCTAATATAACTATATTAGTTCATGGGTTTTATATACCTACATTACATAAATATGACATTTATTCATTTTAAAATGGAATTTAATTAATGAAATTTCAGGTCGTTACAGGTTAGGTGGCGGTAACTCCATTCCTAAACCCTGTGCAATTCAACATATGTAATCCAAAAACTGCTCATGTTATTGGAATTATTGATCCTATTACTAACGTTGCACTTCCTACTATCTCGTCTTCCTATATGAAATCTCCTCTTGAGCTCACAAAAAATTCTAATATGTTGAATATGAAGACAAAACATCATGATATCCCTTTGATATGGATGAATATGTAATTTCATTATCATAATAATTAGAAGGCATTGATCCTGACTGAATATTGACTGCCTGGATTTTCTTGATGCCATGTATGGTCGCTCAAATCCATGTTTACTCATCGAAACCTAACTCAAATGAGGAATATTTCTCATTATCGGTCTAAACCTCCCAGATGTGATAAGTCAGGACTTCATATGCCTTCTTCAAATGTAATTATAAATTAAAATATTAAAAAAATTAATTTCAGTTAAATTTAAAAACTGAAATAACACTAACCATAATTTGATGTCCACTATGCTTGGATAAGGTGGTAAGGGTGGGGAGGGGTTTAAGGAGTGTTCATAGGGTGAAGTCCACATCCCATAGGGTTTAATGTATTTTATTCTCTTTATGTGTGATGCACTCTTGGTTTTACTCATTTTTTTTAAAAAACTAACCATAAATTGATACAGATTTCTACTAGAAACCTCTCATAAGTATGATCAATGTACATATTCTTGTAAAAATTAAATTCGATACTTTCATAATTAACAAAAAACCACATAAATATGAAATAATTTTTTTAAATTAAAATTATATGAAAATTAATGAACAATATTACTTACCATATATTGTCAATTAATACTAAATGTATGAATCAAAGCTCTGTGTGTGACTTCCTGCCTCTACCACTCTCTTTCAATGGTTGTGTAAAAATTTATTAAAACACTCATTAAAACAAATATCCCATTCCTCTCAGATATAAAGTCTCATGCTATCATTGATAAGAGCCCATAAACTATATAAATAATTAATAATGGAATTTAGTTAATTAAATAAATTTCAAATAAATATTTGTTTACATACAATACAATGACCAAACATATGATATTAAACATCAATGGGAATCCAATCACATGAAGGCCATGCTGCATAAAAATAATGTTGTATAATCACATGACCCCACACAACATATATATGTAAAAAATTTCAAATAATAAGATAAACAAACAATTAATATACACAAAATTAATGGAAAAAATAAATAAATAACATAGTTAGAGATAACAATACAAGCATAGATGGAAATATAAATATGGAAACCTCTATTGAATATTTTTTAGAATCATCAATCCTGCTAGGTCAACACACCTCCTGGTCAATGGTGGAATTACAACATCCTGCAGGTCAAATGGTGATTCATTTAGCTGATCATCGAGAAGCACATCATCATTGAGAGAATAAAACAACTCATCATAATATTATCCATCCATATAATACATAAAATAATGATACCTATGAATAATTGTTAAAATATATATCAAATATATAAAAAATGTTTATTAAAAAAAATAATATATATTGATTATGACTATAACCATAGTATAATATATCATTTTTCATATTTATATTCACAGTCATCAATGTTCGTGTCTTCATCTTACTTATCAGTATAATTAATTTCTATATGAGATTCAATTTCATCATCCCTTATTAATTCAAATTATATTAATATTCTAGTCGACACATCCCATATTGAATTGTACAATAACCCACTAAGTCCAATGCGAAAAAATATTTCCATTATAACAAAATAATCAGGACTTTTTAACCTGGTAATATGACTATTTCTGACATAGAGTGACAAATTAGACTCCTAAACATCAGGTAACCTCAAATATATAATCCACCGATAGGATAAAAAACGTTTTTTTAGAAATTATATATTTTTATTCAGGATTAATTAATGTATGTGATCATTCATTTTCAACTAACTCAAGTTTCAGATTATTTCAAAATGGGGAAAAATTTAACAACACTTGTACAGTATCTTTGGTTTTGTCAGTTTTTTCCTAAATAGTATAAAATATTTTATCAAAATAGATCTTCTCAATATGTATTACATAAAACATGTGGAAAACTAACAAATCACACCAATATGGAAAGTCCCAAAAAATAATCTTCCATATCCCATTGGTATCTATCCCAAAGATGCCTATTTTTTATTTATTTATTGATAATCCAAAACTAATATGAAGTAAGGAAGAGATTAAATATTTTTCATGCATCCCATATAGATCTATTGGAGGTATATCACTTATAATTATATCTTTTTAAAAATCATTTCAATTACTTCAAAAATGTTGATCTTCAAGATGAAACATTTGATTATAATAAAAAAAATTATTACCTTAAATTAACAAGCATGAAATATTTTTTTTGTCCAACAGGAAATAGAAAAATGATTTTAGGACATGGGTACACTATCCTTATAACATACCATACGATGTAAATCAACTTATTGTCTACAATAATACAAAATTGAGTGTAAATTTATTTCTATATCTACATAATATATAATTACACCATGACTCTACAATAAAACTAACTCATTAATAAATGGATTCAAATAAACATTGATATTCTTATTTTTATTTCTTGGAATTATTAACATCAAATAGATATGAGTTCCTCTCATTAACATATATTAAGGTAATTTATAAATAGTTATAAAAATATTCCAATAAAAATATATAATCTTATAAGCATAAAATCAAAAAAAACTATTTGAATAAAAAACTGACCACATGTTATGAGGTTTAGAAGAAAAATATGGAATATCCTAATCATGTCATTTTCATGAATAACCATCCCATGGAATATTTAAGATTTTAGGGACATAAATATTGGATATAATGTTATTCATCCATGTGGTTGTGTTGTGATACATTAATTGACATTGTAATCTAGGTGATATAAAAAAACCTCAATTGTGAAATATGAACAAATGTGTACTTTCCGTGGTGTACCTATTTTTACCTTAATAGACCACATGTTGGAAAATTTACTAATAACTAATATTCACTATAATATAATATGCATTCCATTGAACAATCATGGATCTTCTGATAAATAAAACCCAAATTATAGACCAAATTATTTCATTAATAGAAATTTACTTTTTTTATATTTCCATTGGGAAACAATGCTTTATCCAAAGTAAATAATTTTTTAAAAATATATGAAATTAAAAAATATGATTTAAAATCATTTAGTTTATAACATCTTTCATTTAGTATATAAGGCATACTCGTCAAATTTCAATAAATTGTAAATTTGATATGATCCTAATTTGGATTCCAATTATCCTTATGTGTTTTTGTTTCCTAAAATTATGGTCTAGCGACCACATATACTAAATATTGAATCTATAATGGATCTAGAACAACAAAATTTGTATCATTTGTTGAATTTTGTTCACAATGTTGATACCAAAAGGCAAAATATTTCCACAAACCAAAATGAAGAAGATGAACTCCAATGTTATCAAATGTTTAAAATATTCCAAGATTTCATTTCTTATATGTGAAATTAATTATCCATTTTGAATCAAATTTTGAATTTGATGATGAAAATGATATTAATGATTCAATACCCCCAGTGTCGATTGAATTTGTAGAAAACGTATTCGGATTTCTATAGTTATTTATTTAATCATTATCTCAAAATAAAAACTGATATATATTTTGAAGGTCTATTGTTTAAAAAAAATAAAAAAATGGTTTTATTATATAGTGTCAAAATATAATAAAGCATTGTATTCCCACAAAAAACAATTAATTAATTTTTGTAATTAGTTATCATTTTTTATTTTATTATTATTTATGTAATATGTATAAATTTAAAAATAATATATGTTCTAGTTTATTATTTATTATTTTAAAAAACTATATTTTTATCTTAATTGTTATTTTTATTAAAATATCATCATTTATTACTCATTTTTTATTAACTTTTCCATTATAAATAAATATTTCACTACAAAACTATTTTTAATGAACTACATAACCATAAGTAATTGTCATGGTTTTTGAAATTCATTATATATAATATCTATTGCAATAGATTATATTGAGAACATAGTTTTTTCTGAGGGATATGTGGTTCAACATTGAGTTTTAGAGTCTTGAGACCTCCCCATGGATAAAATGTTAAGTTTAACCCAACACATTAGATGAGAAAAATTTTATAATGGTTATAATGATTCCAGGCGTGGTGCTTACCCCTGGGATGATCCTTCATAAAAATGCGAGTGCAATGTGGTTTCAATGATAATTTATTAAGCATAGTATACTATTTTTAGCAAGCACACACATGTTTCCTAAATTACACTTTCCCTTCAAAACAAGGCATTGAAAAAAAACCCTGAGATCATGGTTGCATCCGAAATAATGGTTTCACCCTATGATAAGAAATAAAATTCATTCTCATTAGGATCCATAGTGGTAGGACGTCACCAGAGAAATAAATAAGTTATTAAATCAATTAAATAAACTATTTTCTAATATTTCAATGTTTTATAATAATATTTTTGTCCTTGTAAATAGATAAATAATATTTATTAATTTATATTAAACTTACTATCAAGTTATAGTTTTATATATAAATTTTGAATAATTTAAATTGTATATAATTTTTTAATATATTTTAATAATAATACACTATTAATTAAATCATCTTAATATTAATCAAAAGTTATATTTTTAGTTTTTAAATCACTAATTAGTATTACACTATTATGTTTATCCTTTTTTATTTGTTTAAATTACTTTTATCAATTTGATACTAATTTATAATAATAAACAACTATTTATTTTTTAATATTAAATAATTTATATTCTTATTATTTTGTCATAATTATACCAAACCATTACTATTTTCAATCAATTATAATAGTTTATACCTTTTAATAATAACTAATAACTATCTATTTTTATTTACAATTTATTTATACTAAATCAATTATAATTTTATTAGCATTTCCTAACTGAAACAAAAAAATATTATTTTATATTAATCTTTTAATTACTAAATCATATTTTGGTAAATTATTGAAAATTTTTTTGATTAATTTTTTAATAATAAATCACATTTTAACAAATTATTATAAGTTCTTATAATAATAATATTTATTAACCAAGATATAAATTTAATAAATTAAACTAATAATAAATTAGGAAAAATTAGCAACATGATTTGAATATGTAAATAAATTCTATTAGATTAAATTAACAAATAAATTATATTAGAAAAATAATAAATTAATAAAACTAACAACTGGTTAAAAAAGTTTCAAAAATGTACCTTCAATTTTTTTAATTGAAATCATCAACCTCTTACTATAGTGTAAAGGGAATTAATTTTATTTCAATATAGAGACCTTTAAAGGTCAGTTTGAATTACAAACAATACATTTAAATCCAAAAATCATTAAAATATTTTTTAAATTACTAATAATACATTACAACCCATAATCCTTTAAAATATAGTTTGAATTAGAATAAATTATTGAAGAAATGAGAAAGAGATTTTCAGATGGGGAGGAGGAGGAGAAGTCATATGCAACTATTCGTAAATTAGATTACTTATGATAAACTTTTAAAAAATGAAATTTATGTCACCAAATGTTATATTTGTAATGGATTCCATGTCAAATACTTTCCACCATATTTTGTTTTCCTCCCACACAAAATGTATTTGTGATATATGTTTCAATATATTACAAAATCCACCTACCATATTTTTTTTACAAGATATTGATAACATAATTGTGATAAACTAATAGTCATTCATAAGAAAATAATATAAAAAATCCATTTATGTTGAGGTAAGTATTTTTCTCTCTAATAATTATTCAAGATGTAAAACATATTTTGTCATAATTAATCATTAGAAGAAAATTATTTGTGGTAAACGTGTGGAATCAATCACAAATAATTATTAACCCCCACCATATGTGCATTCCTGAAAATAAAATATTGTGATGGAACCCAAATACATTTTAGAAGATATTATATATGACAATGTAAATTATGCATCGTAAAAAATTTCATTTATGTTAGAATTTTCATTGAACAAGTTTCCCATCACAAATACCAATTTTTTTTATAGTGATAGCTTGTTCACTCTTATTGATGGGATTTATTGGATGAACTATAAACCTATTTGTAAGAGAAGAGTGGTGATAACACATTAAACAGTACTCAATATTGACTGTTATATCCCATTTCCCTATTACATTGTTGCTATAGATTGTTAACCCATGAATTCTCCTTTTTGATACCAGAATTTGGGAATACCATCCCATTTCAGTACGTGACAGGGCAGGTTTTCTCATTCATATGGGTGGTTGTATAGTAATTTATGATACCACAATTGATATGTTTATTATTATTTTTTCATCATATCATATTGTGTCGGAAACCATATATTTCTGGAGTTATTCAAGGGAATAATTAGTGGTGGGATACTAAGTATATTTCTTAAACCCTCCACATGCACATTAATGGATGTACCAAATCAATGGTCTAAGATATAGGTAAGGAAATGGGACCTCCTATTGATAGGAGAGTTGTGATGTAGGTTGGGACTGGGAGATGGGTCTAGGTAGGGCCTTGGGTGTATATTTTTTCTATATATACATCATTTTGTATATTCTGGATCTTTTTTGTATATGATCATATTTTTGGATGTTCTTTCTCCTCATGCATGTCTTCCATGACATTATAGTGTATCATATTTTCGTATAGCATGAGATTGTTATTCATATATGGTCGAAATCCCACTCAAATTTACACATTATGTTTTTCATTTGGGATGATTATTTATATGTATTCAAAGTGATATTTATAGTTTTATGTATAACATTATAGTCTTTCTATAGAATTGATATTATATCACTAGTAATTAGAAGCCTTGATTATATAATGAGGCCAGTTTGAGTTCTTGTGGCTCTCTAGTTTAGATATGATTAGACTTAATTGGTCACGGATACATAAATAATAACTCATTTGGGTGGTTGAAAATGAATAAGTGATGTTTGAAAAGTAGGTTGATAATAATATAGATAAAAAATATTAATATAATTAGATATATATTTTCTAAATTTCATTATATTACACTATTAAACCATCGTTCATTTTTTGTTTCTAATGTATAAATGTATAAATTATAATATTATGTATATCATCTAACTTTTTTTAATGTATTAATTCCAATTATAACATATTATATAGAAAAATTCATCATTAACTAGGTTATTTTAATTTTCATACATATACTATTCTATTCTGTTATTTTTCGAGATTATAATTCTCATAATTGTTCTTTTCAATTTTACTCATTTAGTATGTTTCAACTGGTTTGTAATATTAGAACACGAAGAATAAATAAATTTGAGACCCTAAATGATCTGTATCTTCGATCAAATATTTACTACTATCACATTCAGTGGATCTATGTGATTCAATTATGTTGGATTTCATTAGCAATCCATAAACTTCCCAAACTAATGTTTCTTGTCCACCATCTGATGAATCTCTGATGGATGATTAGTTGGTCAGTCCACCATCTAGGGACACTAGATGGTTACCATCATTAGTTATGTCATTGTAAAAAAACTATATATTTTCATTATTTATTTCTTAGATTTATGACAGAACAAAATTATATGAATATTTGAAAATAAACTTCAATCATTTTTATGTTTTTCAATGTAAAAAAAAATGATTTTCAATGTTTTATTAAATTATTTGTAATTTGGAATAGTTATTTAATGTGGTGTTAAATTATTGAAATAAGTTTCATTTTTTAATTTGTATTTTGATCTATAAATATTATGAATTTATAAAGAACTTTGTTTGTATTTTTCTAAATCTTTATATGTTTTTTATCCAAAAAAATTTCTAATTAGGTTGTCCATCAACCAAGGACTCAACCACCTCATATGCAGCCCATAGGGGGACACCTGACCACATAAGCCTTGGGAGATCCAACAATCGAGCTGGGAAACACCGGGGAGGGGGTCAGGCCTATGTGTGGCACATGGGTGCAGAGTAAGCCAAAAAGCTCGAATGTGGGTAATGTGTATATTTAGACCACATGTAATGTGGGGTGAGTGAACATGGGAGCCCATCCCCAATGCATGATCCTGAGCTTAGGAAGACAAAATACATATTATAAATCCTTTCCCAACCCACAAGAATTTTTATGTGGGACATGTGGCGTCGTCACACAGTGTCGGGCTCCTCCATCCTCCACCGCTCCACCTCCACCTCCGCTGTCCGCCTCAGTCGACCACCCTACACCACCATCGCCGCAACGACATCACCACATGGAATCTCCAACTGCTATAACACATAAAAAATATCAATGCCATCACATCCAGTGCCCATGATGACCCTCCATGTATGATATCCAGCCTGCTTCGGCCATTATGAAGACCAAAGGAGAAGGAAGAGATAACCACCACTGGTTCTCTACAGCCCCGCCGCACGACCCACACAAGAACCTGTAACCACTCTCTACTGCCACTGTAACACCCCAGGTAAATAAAGAATATAACATTTTCATATTTATCCATATTTGTGAAAAAAATATTAATATTACTTTAAAGGTTATGCTATGCACGATGGCGTACCAAATACACAACAATGAGTTTCTTGGGAATCTTGCGTTGCACTCTAATAATAAAATAATATTATTTTAAATGGTAGTTAAAGCCTAGCCATTTTAAAGGCGGGAAGGAAAAGAACTAACTAAAAAAAGATTATATATGTTTGTCAAATATTTTTACTATTTACAATAAATTTTATAGGATTAAAAATGCGAATGAATCCAATTTTGAGCGTAAACATTCTAATATTCTTTAAAAGGTCGATTAACCGCCTTTTGATGGAGAACCACTTTTAAATCCACTTTTTTACAATTTTATGTGTTATATATGACAAAATAAAATTCTTATTTAGAATCGGGACCTCAAAATTTACTTTGTGTAAATTTTTGGTATCTTTCCGATAAAGTTCAGTTTTTTAATGAATAGTGAAAAATGATGTATTTTAATTAAAAACATTTTTTTAATCTAATTTATTTGTATGATTAGATTATCTTTTTATTGGTTTTAAAGTTAACTTAGAATATATTTTGACCATTTAATCCAATTGTGGTCGTTGGAATCAATTCACTTTGAAATTGGACTTAAACTAGTGTCAATCTTTTGATACTTATTGTTTCATAAAAACACGCTATTTGTTTTGACAGCGGGAATTAATTATTAAATTAATTAATGAAACTTATATGTTTTTAATTTTGTAAAATAGATATCATTTTTGAATTTGGAATATCAAATAAAGCTTAGGGTGAAGTTTTGGTAATTTTCTGAAAAACATCAATTTTTATTGAATAGTGAAACCACTAAGTGGTACTTATAAAAACTGATTTTCCGTTTAAATGAAATTTTGCCATCTTTGTGTTTTGAATTTCAAAAATCCGACATACATGGTTTTTATTAAGAATTAAAATGTGGTTCAATGGGATTAAAATAATTTTTTTGGTGAATAGTAACTTATTAAGTTTTTAATCGCGGTTAGAGGTAAATAGTGTTGTTTAAGGTAAAAATAATGTTTTAATAATATGAAATGAACTTTACACATGTCCTAACCTCATTGGATGTGTCAAGGCCGACCAAGAAAATCCATGGGTCAACTTGGGGACCCCATGGAGCCACTTTGATTGGGAAATTACATAAATAACTTTTTATTTAATGTTAATGTAAAGATGACACAAACATGAGATGTTTTACTAAAACAATTTGTACATGGGGTTATACAAGTCAGATTTTGGACTATATTTAATCAATAGAAAGATAGAACGATTTCCTACATCATAGTATTTTTTTTTACATTTTTAGACATTAAATAAATTAAATTATTTATGACATCATGATGACGCAACGATGACCTCATTATTTAATGATTTATATAAAATGGAAAGATAATGTAAAATCTAAGACCTAAACATGTCCAAAACCTATTGGATGGGTGGATTTATAACCCTTATCACCTTATCCTTGAAACACATCAATTTGGGACCATTAAAATCCGAAACTCATTTTAAAATAAAGGAACATTTCTTTACTTTCCAACGGTGCCCCTCCTCTCCTCTTATAAAAGGCCCCCACCTCTAACTCCTTACCAAAACTTCCAAATCCTTTGGCTCGGCCAACCCCTGACCATTGTGTCTCTACAAATCCCTCTATAACTCTTTGAATCCTCACTTTGGGCATAAGTCTTCCCATGGAATCCTTTGAGCTCAAAGCAAAGGGAGTTACCCTATTTTAATGTAATGTCTTCACTTGTGTCCTTTTGTTTTATTTTGCTTCTCCAACCCCCTAATCTCTTTTTATTAATTTATTTTGTAACAACTCCAGTATATTAAATATACTAGGATGTATTTATAATATGTATTCGAGCTACACATACACACACCTTCGTCTAATGGTTAAAGAACATACTGTTTCTGTGGTTGGCGATTTTCTTCCTCACAAAATGATGATTGTTCAATATTATTTTAACACATTTAATGGTGGCCATTATGATGTCACTGTATTTTATATATGATATATATTGTATTTATGTTTATTATATGCTTCTGTATTTTATATTTAAACCATACATTTATTCTTTTCATGTTGTTCAAATGCAATAATTTCATAGGAGGAATTGTGGACTACCGCCCCTCAAGTGATGTGACTCGTACATGCAATACATGGAAAGTATAAAGAATTAAATTAATGACCATATGTGACCTATATAAAATATATATTATAATGGAATTGTAATATATATTTATCATTTATTTTTAATTCCATTAATATGACAAAGAAAAAATGAAAGTAGCGTTCATGCGTACGTACGGCCTACCGTCTCAATGAACAGTTCTTTTTGTTTTTTATCTCCAAATGATATGGAATAGTATAAAATTAATATGTACTGGATATATATGATATTTTAATCATTAATACTATTCTGGAAATTATTTTCTTATAACTACATGGAAAATCATTTTTTCAAACAAGTTCATTTTTGACTCATGTACCAAACATCGGCAAAAACGTCTGATATGAACTAACATTATTAAACAATTATTATAACATTATAATATGTGATATTAACTGAATAATAATTTTTAAAGGAGTTCCTTAGGAAATTATAAAGTTACCAAAGTTTATTATTCAAGAATATAAAGAAACAAACAAGACAAGTTGGACTTGAGGTAAGGGATCCTACTCCTCTCTTTCTTTTTGAGTACACTCTTTTATGTCATTCCTTTTAAGCACATATTTCATGTGATTAGGATGTTCTTTTATATTAATATTACATTAATTTTTATGTTCATATGACGATATACCCTATTCTCTCTCATAAATCCATTTTGGATGTTTTGAGTGGCGCCGTTAGGCTGCCGAATTTTCGTAAGAGAGATAACCTCTCTCTTTCTTTTTAAGTACTCTCCTTTATGTCACTTCTTTTAAGCTCCTATTTGTTATGTTGGGGGATGTTATTTTATATTTCTCTTGCTTTAAAATTTATTTTAATATGATTGGAGACCCTATTTGATCTCATCAATCCATTTTAGTACGTTTTAAGTGGCGTCGTTAGGGTGCTGAGTTTTCATAAGGGATTTTTCATCTCACTTTTATTCCCGTGAGATTTGTGCTACATTTGCCAAAAATTCCTTTGAGTGGTGTATGTACTGCCCAATATTTTACTCATTTTGTAATATACATTCATTTATGAGTATTTACATCAATTTTTTATTTTCCTTCTTTCACGGGGTGTATGTTTCGAAAGATACCCATGTCGGTAAGGGAACCTTTCACCTTCCTCTTTTAAAAGACTTATTTTGTTATGTATTTTAATTCACATACTATTTTTTTGGGATATGTTCTTATATATCCTTATTGATGTAAATTTTATTTCCAAGTGATGAGATACCCTTTTTATCTCTCATCAAATCATTTTCTGAATTTTGAAGTGACGTTGTTAGGCTGTCGAATTTTACCAAGGGAACTTTTTAACCCAATTTCGATTTCTTTGGGTTCAACATGTAGTTATTGAATATGTCATCCTTTGAATATGTGTGAATGACCTTTTATTGTTTTACACTTAATATACACTTATATTGGATGTATTTATATTTTTCACACATAATTTTGAGATTGATTTATCCTTAATTTAAGGATACCTTCTTTATAAGGGATTTCATCGCATTTTACATTTCTATTCAGACTTCATTGTTGTTATGCACCAATTCACTATTATATGGTGTATATACTGTCCTTTGGAATATTATATCATGAATCCATTTATTCTCATGATATTATAATGTTCTGATTAAATGTTATTCCTCAATTATTGTATTCAAGTGTCTCTAATTTTTGTAAAAACCCTTTAACCAATATACAGCTTTAAATGTTTTAATGATTTGTTCTTATTAATATCCATGTTTTTAAAATGGTTTTAAGAATTTATTTATATGTTTATTAATGGTTTAAAATTTTAAAAGCTTCAAGGTGGAATGGGACACTTTGATTCAAAAATCTCTTTATTAAATGTTTTAAATGGTTTTGAAAATGGTTTTAGAATGGATTCATTATTTCAATATCTTAAAATGTTATATTGTTTTTGAAATGTGGGAAGGTTATCTTTCCTTTATTCTTAAGTTATTTTCTATGATTATGTTATGGTTCTTGGGCATTGTTATGAAGACGGGTTGTTCCGTGATAAACTAAGGGCGGGTTAGCCCGATATAGCTCTCCAATGCATTGGGTAACGCGAAGGAGTGAAACGTTTAGGTTTCTCAGAAGAGATTTAGGGAATATACTATGGTGGATATTCCAAACGTAACAAAGAGGGTTACTCCGTACGTAATAATGTTATGAATTCCTCAAGTTACCTTTTATGTCTTATGATTTCTATGATTTATTCATGATTTGATGAGGTATGTTAAAGTGCCTATGTTTTATGGGTATAGTATGATTTCATTCTTATGTATATATAAACTCATGCTTCCTTTTCATATTTTTTATAACCCTTACTTAGATTTTTATGCTTATCCCATGTTTTTTTGAAATGTTTTTCACAGGTCAAGGTAAAGGTACATGATGTGATGATAGTGTCAAGGATATATCAAGAAAGAATCCATGTTTTATTTTAAATATGTTTCCGTTGATGGGAAAAATGAATACTGTCTTTTATTTCACCACTTTGTTTAAATGTGGAATGTAATGAAAGATTAATGATCTAATTCTCTAAAACTATAAACCTGAAAAGATCCTCAATGTGTAATCTTGTAATAACTCAAGATTAAGTAAGGTTTAAGGCGGGGGAATTATGGTTGGTATCAGAGGTCAGTTTAGATAACTTTAGAGGTTAGGGTATCTTCTAAGCATAAGTGACATTACCATAATGGTTAAGATTTCAGCAAGAGTCCTAGTTTTAGATAAATTGAATAAGTAAGTATATCTTAGTGGTTATATTCCTCATTAGTACATGATGGTTTTGTTGATATACTCACACTGGCATTTATGTTTTTAGTGAATGGATGGATCTAGGAGGCACCAAAGTGACAATAGGTTTGAAGGAAACTGTGGTGGTTCTCTGATTAAGAGACTAGATGAAATGGGGTATTCAATGAGGAAACTCATGGTTGTTCTAAACCAACTATCAAGTATTCATGATCATCCACTTGAACCTTGGTATGTTCTATAATGCATCATGTACGAGATGACCAATCGATGTGGAAGATTAGGTAATAATTATAAAGGTAACCATTAGGGTTTATATGATCCTTACTTTTGAGGTAATTATGGGTTATTATATGTTATGATGGAAAATGAAAGGCATGAGAGAAACTTGAGGTTAAAATATTTTATGATTATTTTTTTTGAAGATTTTATCTCGTTTTGGGGAATGTTTTAAGAATTTTATAGTTTTGGAAAAAGGACAACACGCAGACCATGTGACAACCTGTCACGTCGGACAAAGCTACGGGAATCGAACCCACAACCAAATTGCAACTGGTATTTATCACCTACCACTGGACTACGTGAAGTCCCTGGTTAGTTTGACTAATTCTTTTTAGTTAGATGATTTTATGAATTAAGATTATGATGATTTTGGGTTATCTATGGAAATTTATTAACCTATCATGGAGGATATGTGATTAGGTTAATTACATTTCAATACGAGACTTTAGGAGCAACTGATGTTGTTTGGAGATAAATGTTACGATTTAACTTGGAATACTATGTGACTAAATCCTTCAAATATTTGGGATTCAATCTTAGTTTGGTTTACTTTGAAGTATTTTATGGACAATTTTTTTATTGAATGGTCTTTGTTGAACTTTGGGTATTGTTTGATAAAATTTGGAGATTAAGAATAGATTTGTTTTTTTAAAGGATTATCCTCTTTGGGTATTATCTGATCTTGTACTAACCTTTTTGGTTTTGGTTTTGGTTAAGGTCTAAAGATATGGGAAGTATATAGTTCTCTATTGTGGATTAGGTGATCCTCTAGAAGTTGATTATAGTACTCTTAATGTGAACAAGTATTCCTAAATACTCCTCCTTTGGGGAAAGTATGAGTTTGTGTAAGAAATCTAGTAAAAGTTGAAAGTCAACATGACAAGTAAGTATGTTTCCTTAATATCAAAAATAAATTCCTAAATGAATATTAACTTTAAAAAAATGTTTTCTGTTAACTTTTCATACTGGGGAATCGAATACCGTTTAACACATCACATGTTTGTGATTTTCATATGGTTAACTTTCTCCTAGAGATGTTTACTATCACTCTCCATCAGAACATGACCCTTTGCTTTTTCCTCCATGTCCATAATTTCATACTTGGAATCCTAGTATGGGTTAACTCAGGTGACCTTTGTAATTATCTTTCTTTATTTTAAAGTGATTGTTTTACTGACTCTTGTTCCGATGTGGGATTTTCAATGAAGTTTCCAAGCCAAATTTTAAAAATTGCGAGGACGCAATTCCCAAAAGGGGGGAAGGATGTAACACCCCAGGTAAATAAAGAATATGAAATTTTCATATTTATCCATATTTGTGAATAAAATATTAATATTACTTTAAAGGGGATGCTATGCACGATGGCGTACCCAATACGCAACAATGAGTTTCTTGGGAATCTTGCGTTGCACTCTAATAATAAAATAATATTATTTTAAATGGTAGTTAACGCCTAGCCGTTGTAATGGCGGGAATGAACAGAACTAACTAAAAAATGATTATATATGTTTGTAAAATATTTTTCCTCTTTACAATAAATTTTATAGGATTAAAAATGCGAATGAATCCAATTTTTAGCACAAACATTCTAATATTCTTTAAAAGGTTGATTAACCGCCTTTTGATGGAGAACCACTTTTAAATCCACTTTTTGACAATTTTATGTGTTATATTTGACAAAATAAAATTCTAATTTAGAATTGGGACCTAGAAATTTACTTTGTGTAAATTTTTGGTATCTTTTTGATAAAGTTTAGTTTTTTTAATGAATAGTGAAAAATGTTGTATTTTAATTCAAAACCTCTTTTTAATCTAATTTATTTATATGATTAGATTGTCTTTTGAATTAGATTTAATGTTAAATTAGAATATATATTTTCCATTTAATCCAATAGTGGTCATTGGAATTAATTTCACTTTGAAATTGGACTTAAACTAGTGTCAATCTTTTGATACTTATTGTTTCATAAAACACGCTATTTGTTTTGACAGCAGGAATTAATTATTAAATTAATTAGTGAAACTTATATGTTTTGAATTTTTTAAAATAGATATCATTTTTGAATTTGGAATATCAAATATAGCTTAGGGTTAAGTTTTGGTAATTTTCTAAAAAACATCAATTTTTGATGAATAGTGAAACCACTAAGTGGTACTTATAAAAACTGATTTTCCGTTTAAATGAAATTTTGCCATATTTGTGTCTTTAATTTCAAAAATCCGACATAAATGGTTGTCATTATGAATTAAAATGGGGTTCAATGGGATTAAAATAATTTTTTGTTGAATAGTAACTTATTAAGTTTTTAATCGCGATTAGAGGTAATTAGTGTAGTTTAAGGTAAAAATAATGTTTTAATAATATTAACTGAACTTTACACATGTCCTACACTCATTGGATGTGTCATTAACGACCAAGAAAATACATAGGTCAACTTGGGGACCGCATGGAGCCACTTTGGTTGAGAAATGACAAAAATAACTTTTTATTTAATGTTAATGTAAAGATGAGATAAACATGAAATGTTTTACTAAAACAATTTGTACATGGAGTTATACAAGTCAGATTTTTTACTATAAATAATAAATGGAAATATAAAAATATTTCCTACATCATAGTACTTTTTTTAAAAAATTTATACATTAAATAAATTAAATTATTTATGACATCAGGATGATGCAGTGATGACCTCATTATTTAACGATTTAAATAAAATGGAAGGATAATGTAAAATACAAGACCTACCCATGTCCAAAACCTATTGGATGGGTGGATTTAGAACCCTTATCACATTTTACTTGAAACACATCAATGTGGGACCATTAAAATCCGAAACTCATTTTAATATAAAGGAATATTTCTTTACTTTCAAAGGGTTCCCTCCTCTCCTCTTATAAAAGTCCCCCACCTCTACCTCCTTACCCATACTTTGAAAGCCTTTGGCTCGGCCAAAACCTTCCCATTTTTTCTCTCCAAATCCCTCTCTAACTCCTTTATGCCTCACTTTGGGCAGAAGTCTTCCCAAGGAAGCCTTTGAGCTCAAACCAAAGGGAGTTACCCGATTTTAAGGTAATGTCTTCACTTGTGTCCTTTTGTTTTATTTTGCTTCTCCAACCCCCTAAACTCTTTTTATTGATTTTTTTGTAACAAATACAGTATATTAAATATACTAGGATGTTTTTATAAGAATTATTCTAGCTACACTTACACACACATTCGTCTAATGGTTAAAGAACATACTGTTTCTGTGGTTGGATATTTTCTGCCTCACGAAATGATGATTGGTCAATATTCTTTAAACACATTTAAAGGTGGCCATTATGATGTCACTGTATTTTATATATGATATATATGGTATTTATGTTTACTATATTCTTATGCATTTTATATTTAAACCATACCTTTATTCTTTTCATGTTGTGTAAATGCGATAATTTCATATGAGGAAGTGTGGACTACCGTCCCCTCAAGTGATGTGACTCGTACATGAAATACATGGAATGTATAAAGAATGAAATTAATGAACATATGTGACCTATATAACATATATATTATACTGGAATTATAATATATATATATATATATCATTTATTTTTAATTCTGTTAATATGAAAATGAAAAAATGAAAGTAGCGTTCATGCGTACGTATGACCTACCGTCTCCATGAATGGTGCTTTTCGTTTTTTATCTCCAAATGATATGGAATAGTATAAAATTAATATGTACTGGATATATATGATATTTTAATCATTAATACTATTCTGGAAATTATTTACATATAACTACATGGATAATCATTTTTTTAAACAAGTTCATTTTTGACTCATGTACCAAACATCGGCAAAAACGTCTGATATGAACTAACATTATTAAACAATTTTTATAACATTATAATATGTGATATGAACTGAATAATAATATTTAAAGGATTACTTATGAAATTATAAATTAACCAAAGTTTATTATTCAGAAATATAATGAAACGAACAAGACAAGTTGGACTTGAGGTAAGGGATCCTACTCCTCTCATTCTTTTTGAGTACACTCTTTTATGTCATTCCTTTTAAGCTCATCTTTCTTGTGATTGGGATGTTATTTTATATTAATATTACTGTAATTTTTATGTTCATATGATGAGAGACACTATTCTCTATCATCAATCCATTTTGGAAGTTTTGAGTGGCACCGTTAGGCTGCCGAATTTTCGTAAGAGATCTAACCTCTCTATTTCTTTTTAAGTACTCTCCTTTATGTCACTTATTTTAACCTCCTCTTTGTTATGTTGGAGGATGTTCATTTATATTCCTCTTGCTGTAAACTTTATGTTAATATGATGAGATACCCTATTTGATCTCATCAATCCATTTTTGTATGTTTCAAGTGGCGTCGTTAGGCTGCCGTGTTTTCGTAAGGGATTTTTCATCTCACTTTTATTCCCGTGAGATTTATGCTACATTTTCCACAAATTCCTTTTAGTGGTGTATGTACTGACCATTATTTTACTAATTTTTTAATATACTTTCATTTATGTGTATTTACATCAATTTTTTATTTTCCTTCTTTCACGGGGTGTATGTTTCGAAAGATACCCATGTCGGTAAGGGAACCTCTCACCCTCCTCTTTTAAAAGACTTATTTTGTTATGTCTTTTAATTCACATACTATTATGTTTGGATATGTTATTCTATGTCCTTATTGATGTAAATTTTATCTCCAAGTGATGATATACCCTTTTTATCTCTCATCATCTCATTTTCTGAATTTTGATGTGACGTCATTAGGCTGTCGAATTTTACCAAGGGAACTTTTTAACCCAATTTCGATTTCTTTGGGTTCAACATATAGTTATTGAATATGTCATCCATTGAATATGTGTGAATGGACTTTTATTTATTTAAACATAATATAAACTTATATTGGGTGTATTTATATCTGTCACACATAATTTTGAGATTGATTTATCCTAAATTTAAGGATACCTTCTTTATAAGGGATTTCATCGCATTTTACATTTCTATTGAGACTTCATTGTTGTTATGCACCAATTCACTCTTATATGGTGTATATACTATCCTCTGGAATATTATATAATGAATCCATTTATTCTCATGATATTATAATGTTCTGATTAAATGTTATTCCTCAATTATTGTATTCAAGTGTCTCTAATTTTGGTAAAAACGGTTTAACCAAAATATCGCTTTAAATGTTTTAATGATTAGTTATTATTAATATCCATAATTTCAAAATAGTTTTAAAATATATCTATATGGATATTAATGGTTTACAATGTTAAAATCATCAAGGTTGTATGAGACACATTGATTCAAAAATCTCTTTATTAAATGTTTTAAATGGTTTTGAAAATGGTTTTTAGAATGGATTCATTATTTCAATATCTTAAAATGTTATATTGTTTTTGAAATGTGGGAATGTTATCTTTCCTTTATGCTTAAGTTATGTGCTATGATTATGTTATGGTTCTTGGGCATTGTTATGAAGACGGGTGGTTTTGTGATAAACTAAAGGCGGGTGAGCCCAATATAGCTCTCCAATGCATTGGGTAACGCGAAGGAGTGAAACGTTAAGGTTTCTCTGAAGAGATTTAGGGAATATACTGTGGTGGGTATTCCAAATGTAACCAAGAGGGTTACTCCCTATGTAATAATGTTATGAATTCCTCATGTTACCTTTTATGTCTTAGGATTTCTATGATTTATTCATGATTTTAGGAGGTATGTTAAAGTGCCTTTGTTTTATGGGTAAAGTATGATTTCATTATTATGTATATATGAACTCATGTTTCCTTTCCATATTTTTTATAACCCTTACTGAGGTTTTTATGCTCATCCCAAGTTTTTTTTGAAATTTTTCACAGGTCAAGGGAAAGGTAAATGATGTGATGATAGTGTCAAGGATGTGTCAAGAAAGAATCCATGTTTTATTTTAAATATGTTTCTGTTTATGGGGAAAATGAATACTGTCTTTTATGTAACCACTTTGTTTAAATGTGGAATGTAATGCATGTTTCATGATCTAATTCACTAAAACTCTAAACCTGAAAAAAATCCTCAATGTGTAATCTTGTAATAACTTAAGATTAAGTAAGGTTTAAGGCCGGGGCCTTATAGCCACCTTCATCCATATAGGCCAACTACACTATCCACATGTAGCCGCTTCCAGCCCCCATTCACCACCATTGAGGGTGATGCTCCACGTAGATCCATTCCCCATGGGTATTCCTAGGGTAAGCTCCCCCATTCATGGGGGAATTTTATGAGGAGGCTGAAGACCACTCTCCCTTCTCTACCTTTATAAAGGAGGATGTTCCATCCTTGGAAGTCTTGAGTCGATACCACTGTGAAGGGAGATCTCCACATGACAAGGGCTCTACAGCCCTATTTCACTTCTTCTTCTCCTACTTATTCTTCATTTTTTTTATTTAAATTTTTTTGTTTTAGTTTTTATTTTTAATTGTAAATTTCATTTTAATAATTAAATATTACATGTATTTTTAATTTAAATTTTATCTTCATTGCATCATTCATCCACTTCTTCTCCTCTATTAAATTTAATTCTTATTAAAATTATATTAATAATAATAAAAATTATAAGTAGCATTAATAATAATAATAATAACAATAATTTTATTATTATTATTATTATTACATTTTTTATTAATTATATAAATATAAATTATTTTATTTTTTTTAATTTTTTATTTTTGTCCTCGTAATTTAGTTTTATATCTCTATATCCCCCTTATATATATTCTATTTTTATTTTATTTTATTATTTTCTCATCCCATTCTTTTTAAATATTTTCATTATTTAAATTTTTTCTATTTATCCTTCTTCTCTTCCATCCACTCCACCGAGTGATCTCTTACACTTAGAAATGAGAGGATGACCATGAGGCTTGGCCCCAGGGGGTGGTCAAGGTGTTCTAGAATATTCCTTAATCTTTATCTAATGTTTATGGTAGATTTGAGTAGCATTCATGGTGACTAAAATGTCATTGATTTGGTGGCTACCCCCACCAATGACATGAAACACATTTTTTATTCATTTTCATTAAATCATTTTCCCTCTTTCCATTGGATAACTCTACATACACAGTAGTTTTGTTAATTAAAGGATGAAATGGAATTGATAGAGCGGGGTCCTATAAGATAGAACACTGTAGACCAAGGTGTTTCATAAAACATTTTTATAGAAGGAGGTGGAATTATGATTTCTGAGGCTATCAAAGATTCCACAGTTTCTAAAAAAATAATTTTAATTTGAACATTAATTTTCATGTTTGGATTATCATTAAAAAATCAAACAATTAAATGATAATAATTATTTAAACATAAACTAAACACTAAATCCATGTTCTTTTTTTTACCTCATTCTATTTATATTTTTGTGTTTGTTTAAATTTACATATTTCATGTCATTATAAAAGTAATCAAAAACGTAAAAACATTGTCATTGTTTTCATTTAAAATGTAAAACAAAAAAGAATTAGTTTGGGTGATTTAGAAGAATCATGTGAACAAACAATGAAGATCCTAAAGTGAGACGACTTTGATCAGCCACTATGATGCACTAGGAAAATTAAATTGCATTTTCCACACCCCACAACAAGTTTGTGTCAAAACTGGAAATGTTTTCATGGATCCAATCATAAGTTTTATTATATTTTTCTATTTCACATCTTAGATAGATTTTATTGCATTGAAAAATATAAAAACTAAAAAATAATAAATGATGTTTTCAAAGGATAATTTTTTCAATTCATGCAACAATCAATCTCAGGTGAAAAATCTAAAAATTCATAATGTTGAAATGGTGGATCTCCAAAAAAATCTGAATAAACTAACTAACCTAGATTATATTATGATAAATGGACATAACACTGAGATTTAATTAAAATAATAGGAATATATGGTTTATAATGTAAAAATAGATTATTGAAAATTAAAGACCACAAAGTAAGTGCTGCTGGAGGTACCCAATTTCAATGAAGACATCAAAGAGGTTGATGATCTAATTGAGGAGTATTCACATCCCAACTATATGAAGAGCCATATCTAACAAGACTATAATGAGATAGATTTGATTCAGGATTAGTAAAACTTAACTTTTGAGATAAATATGGGAGAAAAAAATATGTAAAATACTTCTTGAGTGAGTATGAGGTACAACTTGATCTCCAAGACACTTATCAAGTAGAAGAGGCAGTTCCATTTCATGTCACTCTAGACATGGAAGAAGAGTAAGCCATCCTAATGATGGAATTTTAAGAAAAGATGGAGGATCATGACTGCCCAAATCTACTTGCCACCATCAAACTGTAAGAGGCCCTCAACACTGGGGAAGTTATTGAACCAAAACCAAATTAGTGAGATGATCTTTGTTTGAAAACATTCATTAATTATTTTATTCAATCTGAATTGAGTATTACTCATTATAGCGTTGAATTTTCTGATTTGGTCAATTCATTCAAGGCCTTAGAAGAAGAATAGGAAACTATAAATGCACTTGATTAGTAACATATGGAGCTCCCTAATTATAATTAACATTCATTTGATGATCCCCATCTGATGAACCAAGTAGCTGAGCCTGAGGAAATCAAAAAATTGGATACTCATATTAAAGGGGAGAATAATATTATTAAAAATTAAAATTTTATTCAAGTAGAAATACCTATTTACTTCCCCTTTGATTATTTAATTAATTAAACCTATGAGAAGCTAGAACTAGAAGAATAATAGTAGGTTTCACAAGTAGCAACCCAGGAGGAGGATGATTCATACTTCATATTGCCCCCTCTAGAAAAGCTATAAATAGTTTTGTGAGGGTGGTGGGGGATCTATTATACTCTACCCATGTATCATTCCTCATGAAAAACTATGAATCATAAGCTGGGAAAATCTACATGTGGTGGTTAAAATAAATAGAGTTTCATCCACCATCTAATTTTGGATAACTGTGTGTACGTCCCTTTAGAGGTAGTCAAAATTTTGGGGCCACATGGGGGATCATTAAAAGACTTATCCTTTTACATTAATTCTATTAATTTCAATTTCAATTGTTTTTTCATAGGAGTAGTACAATATACATCCCACTCCCTCTGTTCTTTTTTATCTTTAATGACATGATACATGTGTTTAATTGAGTAATTCTATTTTGTAGGTTCATAATGGAAGAAGGAATCCTCAAATAGTGAAAGAAAAGGACCAAGATTCATTGGAAATGGTGTTCACTTTTTAATTTTTTTATCTTTAAACTCCCTATAATTATATTCCAAAACATGTTTTTATAATTAAAGATGAAATTTCATGCCCACTCTTAAATTTAGGTTTTAATTGTCTTCTTTGGGAGACATGAATTTATCAAGAATCCTATGTTTCCATTTTTTTGATTTTAATGTTAATTAAATCAAATGAGAAAAATGAAAAAATGGATGATTAAATTATTGAATTGAGATTAAAATGAGAAATCATAATTTACGGGGATTTATTGATTCATATAAATGAAATTTCCTTACCCTTTTTCGTGATTAAGGTTTATTAAATTCATGTGAATTGATTTGTTATTTTTAATAATTCTTTGAGTGATTTTCCAATATAATATGTCCATTCCTAAGAGTATTTCTCAACAAAGTACTTCCTATTTATTCTTGATCATATTTCTTGAGTGATCTTCAGACATTCCACTGACTATAACATGCATTTGAACGTAACAAATTGTTGGGAAAAAATCCCTCAAGGTATCATTGAAGCATTTTTAGGTGATTGTGTTTGTTGACAAAGTGGACATCTATGTTGTGATGGTTGAAAAATCAAAAATATGACATACAAATTTATTTAAAAAGTGGATTTATTAGTGGTATGTTGAGTTCAAGAGCTATGGTTAATGATCTATGTTTGATTCAAGAACGTCGACAAAATATATGGATGATCTGGATGTGGTACAAAAAGAACAGATACAATGCAGCGTCATTTTCCAGTGTTTTATAAATTTTTGGGCCCAAAAATCCACAAAATAAAGACAAGTGGTTTTTGGAAAAGAGGCATGCGTGCCATGTACTTTAAAGGCTTGTAAACTTGCACACCATTTGTTTTTCAAGATATGAACATCAAAATATGGAAAAGGAAAGAGGGTCGCGCATGTATTGGTTTGGTCGTGAAGGTGACCTGTGCGCCGTGAAGAGATATGCACGATGATGCCTAGGAGGCATTGGAACATGCGCGCTTGTTGTTTTTCAAGATCAGAAGATCAAAATTTGGAAAAGGAAAGTTGTTCGTGCAAGTGACTTACAGGGGAAGATACATGTGCACTGAGACTTGCGTGCCGAGGGTAGACTTGTTCACAATCGCGTAGGCTGACCAAATGCCTATAAATACTGGACCACACCTCATCATTTTTAATGGAGTTCAACAATTAGAAAAATTTGTGCTCCTGTCACACTGGTGTGGTGGTCGCGCAGGTGGTGTGTGGTCGCGCAGGTGGACTTCTGTGCTAGTGTTTAAGTTGCACGCCGGTTGGTAGTTGTACACCAATATTGGTTTGGGCGTAAAAGGGGTTGAGTCATGTAGGTTTCCAGTTGCAGAAGATTGTACCACGTAGGTGGTTGAGGTTGACCATCATGCCAGTTGTGACCTGCGTGACGATACTTGCAAGACAGGTCAGACTTGTGTGCCATGTAAGGTTGATTCACGGGGGTTATTCAGGGCTGCATGAAAGCTGGATGATTTCCCAATACCTTCGGTGCAAAGAAAAATTCATCTACGGTTGAAAGCTGGACTTCAACAAAGCATCTACATACAGAGGAAGATGCATTCCTTCATGCAAATGAAGATATATACAGGTCTATAAACTGTGAGTGGATTCCTTCAAGAGCAGTTAACAAAGGAAGATGAAGAAGTTGATCCTCTCCACCAACATTGAGCCAGAGAGAGATAAATAGGGAGTGACCCTTGGGAAAGTAGTGAGGTGACCATAAACATTGTAAAGGCAGTTAGCCTGGGACAGAGTGACGGTACCTGGACCTTGTAATCCACATCTAGTGATGATTAATATAATTTGGTATGACCGAAAACCGGTCAGCATATTCTCCTGGGACGTAGCCCTTTGCGGTGAACCAAGTAAAAATTGTTGTGTCCTGTGCATGCATTACTTTTTGTTTACATTGTGCAATGGGAAAGAGATAGAAGAGTGTTTTCCTTAATAGTGAAACAAGATCTGAATGGGCTTTAATTTCACATTAGTCATACCCGGATTCACCCCCTCTCTCAGGGTACTTAGCCTTGTAAACATAACATTTGGTATCAGAGAAAAAGTTTGATATTAGTTCTTCTCTCAATGGAGGTCACTAATCATAAAGCGATTACGATCTTTGATGGATTTAATTTTCAGATATGGAAGTATCGAATGCAACACTATTTCCGATCTTTGGGAATGGATGTGTTTTCAATAGCTTTGCATGGCATCACAGCTGATATTACTTGTAGTGCATTATCAGAAGCTGAGCAGAGAGAGTTGGATGTTGATTCCAAAGCAATCAATTCCTTAGGGGGAGCTCTTTCCAATCCCATCTATACCAAGGTGATGTCATGAAAAACTCCACATGCCAGGTGGGAAAAGCATTTGAATATATATGAAGGGGACACAAAGGTCAGAGAGGCAAAGCTTCAGGTGTTGTGGAACAAGGATTAAGAACTAAGAATGAACCCGAATGAGTCTGTTGATTCATTCTTTGATAGGGTAAATGTTGTGGTAGAAGACATGCGAGGTTTTGGTGAAATTATCGAAGACATAAAAATTGTGAAGCGCATCTTGAGAAAACTTCCACCTCGGTTCAATCCAAAATTATCTTTTTTGGAAGATAAATACCTGAAAGAACTGAAATTGGATAACCTGCACAACATCCTAATGCATATGAAATGAGAAATGATGATAATAACGCTGTGGAAAAGGGGAAATCCAAAGATGTGGAATTTTGGCCATGAAGAAGCTCACCATTGAAGATTCTCAGGAGGAAGAAGAGGCAGATGTGGTAATGTAATTCCCCTACTCAAATATTCAAATAGGAAAAGGAAAGTTCAAAGGAAAAATTCCTCTTGTATGCATTAGATGTGGAAAGGTTGGACATCTCGTAGCAAGATGCCCTAAAAAGTTTCAATAATAAAATGATGAAGATGATGTTGAAATTCCAAGAAGAAGTCTTCAGCCTATGTGAAAGGGAAGAAGCAGTTCAATATAAATTTCTTCAAGAAGAAGAGAATCTTCTTTCACAAGAAATAGATAGTTCAGATTAGTCTAATGGTGAAGAGGTTGAGGAAATAAGGAACTGAAAAGATCCAGGAGAAAATGATATGGTGGCGGTCATCGGTAGTTCTCAAGAAAATGAAGTAACTGACACTGGAGAAGAAGAAGAAGTTGAAGGAAGAGTTCATATGGAAGACAAATTGGAAGTAGCTCTTGAGGAGATAGATGTTTATAGAGACAAAAAGAAGAAATCCAATAAATTTGTTAATGATGACAAACTCTATATGCAGTAGAAGGAAGAAGAGAAGTCTGAGTTGATGGAAGAAATTGAAAAACTCAAGTTATCAACACTAGAGAGCTCAGAAAATATCATTGAGTACAAGCTTAAAATTGAGGATCAAAAGAATGAAATCGATTGTTTGACTAACACAGGAATGGAGAAGGTCAAACGTATCAATGTGATTGAAGAAGAAGTGGTAAGTATGCGACTAAAATTGAAGGGTCAAGAAACATCTTGACCTCTAATGTGATATCAGGAAAGCAGGTCATTCCGAAGACTGAAAAGATGAAAGGCGAGGCTAGTAGTTCAACAAGAAAGAATCAACAATTGAGCTCAGACGTTAAGGCTGATTCAAGGCTTGATAAAAAGCAAAAATATTTGGCAATTGATGTCAGACCGCAAGCACCCTTCCTGAGATTGAAGGTTGATTTTGGCACAAAGCAGAATCAGAATATTCAGAGATCACAAAGGGAAACTCGTATTGCTGATGTAACATGAAGGAATGGACCTTATATTAGGTGTTATTGTTGTGGAATGGTGTGACATTCACAGTATGTGTGTTCCATAGCCCATAGATACCGAAGGGAACAAGAATAGAGGTGGTAGCCAAACAGAGAACAGTTTTCTAGAACATATTTTGAAGGACACTGTTTATGGTGCGAAGGATTTGGGCACATGGCTAGATACTACACTTCGACCATATAGAGAAATGTTCCAAAGAAGAATCAAAACGTATGCAAGCAACATCTCAATAAACCAATAGGTGAGTTAAAAATGAAGAATAGATTTGAAGCCTTGCAAGATGAAGATGGTCCATCATACTCTGAGAAAGAACAGAAGTCTCAATCAATGCTGAGTGTGAAGGCAAAAGTATGGACCAGGAAGAAGAAAAATGAGAAGGTTGTGGTGGCAGAAGTTTCCCTTAAGGCATCAGATCGCTCTGGTGTATGGATCCTTGATAGTGGTTTCACATCTCACATGACAGGTAATAAGGATCTTGTTACAGGCATAAAATATGTCAAAGAAGCAGTTGCCCAATTTGGAAATGATGAAGGCCTGAAGATTTTTGGCTCGGGAAAATCCAAGTTTGGGGGAAATGAAATGAGACGTTCTAATGTCTTGGTAGTAGAAGGTCTTAGTCATAACTTGCTTAGTTTCAGTCAACTATGTGACTCTGGGCACTCTATTTGATTTACGAAAAAAGATGTGTGTTGTGAAAGGAAAGGATGGAGCAGTTGTTCTACAGGGAAAAGGACAAAGGTAAATCCTTACCTTGTAGGGGGGTAAGAAGATATGTGCCTTTTATCCAGAGAGGAAGAAAACCAGATGTGGCATATGCAACTTGGTCATCTATACCAACCATCCATGGAAGATCTAGTAATGTGTGATTCTAGTAGAGACCTTCCCAAACTATCACATTATCACACTCATACGTGTGATTCCTTCCAACAAGGGAATATATTCAGATAGACATACATGAAAAAGGAACATAAATTAACCAGAGTGCTTGAATTGGTTCATGATGATGTATGTGGACCTATCTCACCAGAAGCTATAAATGTGAAAAGGTACTACGTTCTATTCATAGCTGATTATAGAAGAATGGCCTGGGTATTTTTTATTACCCATAAGACAGAGGTGTTTAGTTGCATAAAGTAGTATAGGAGGGAATCAGAAAGGATTATTGGGCAGAAAATTCAGAAGTTTCGTACTGATAATGGAACAGAATTCACAAACAGTCAAGTTGAATACTATCTCAAGAAACATGCAATAAGGAATAAAGTTTCATCAGTGAGAACTCCCCAACAGAATAGAGTGGTTGAGAGGAGAAATCGGATCATCATCAACATGGACAAAACAATGCTTATTGGAAAGGACCTACCAGAGAAATTTTGGAAGGAACCAGTTTTGACATCGGTCTATATTTCGAACAGGTCTCTGTTGTGTCTGAAGGAAGGGAAGACTCCGTATGAAATGTGGTACGAAAAGAAGACAAAGTTGAAATACGTTTGATTATTTGGGAGTAAGTTTTTCATACTCAATAAATAAAATAACATGAAGTTTGTTTCATGAGGATATGAGGGGATATTCCTTGGCTACTCAGGAAAAAGAAAATCATATAAATTCTTCAACAAAAGGCTTGGAAAAATTGTTGAGAGCAATGATGTCATTATAGTTGAAAATGAACAGAATGCTCAACGACCCAGTGAACAGTTTCTGGATGAAAGTGATGATGAGGTAAGCAACAAAGGGGGAGTAGAAGTGAAAGAGGCTGACTCAGAAGAAGATAATGATGATGAAAAAGAAAGTGTCAAGTCTGTGTCTGCAAAGAATCCAAAGAGTCGAGCTGAAATTTATAGGAAAAATATCATTGGTGATCAGACATCTTCAGTTTAGACTCGAATAATGAAATCATTACATCAAACATCATTTTTTATCTTAGTTGGAGCTGAAATGTTTTTATGATGTAGCTGAAGATGAAAACATGGTTTAGGCTATGAATGAAGAGCTTGATCAAATTGAGAAGAACCAGACAAGGGAGATTGTTTCGAGGCCAGCAGATAATAATGTCATCAGGACTAAATGAGTCTATCACAACAAGATGAATGAAGATGGAACAATGATTCGGAAAAAATAATGACTAGTGTGCAAGGGATACACCCAGATAGAGGGAATAGATGTTGATGAGACGTTTTCACCAGTTTCAAGGCTCGGGACAATCAGATTATTTTTGGCCATAGCAGTGCAAAGAAAATTCAAAGTGTTCCAGATGGATGTCAAGTCTGCATTCTTGAATGGTGTTCTGGGAGAGGAGGTGTATATTGAGCAGACATATGGGTTTCTCATTCATGAGGATGAGAACAAAGTTTTGAGGTTGAATAAGGCATTTTATGGGCTGAAACAAGCCACAAGATCATGGTACTCAAGGATTGATTAATACATGAAGAATCTTGGTTTCCAGCGTGGGAGAGTTGATTAAAATCTCTATTTCAGGAAAAATAGTAATAAAAGGATGATTGTGTTGGTTTATGTTGATGAAATAATATTTGGTAGATCAGATGAATCTCAGTGTAGACAGTTTTTTTAATTCATAAAAAATGAGTTTGAAATGTCAATGATTGGAGAGATAACATTTTTCCTTGGTTTATAGGTCACAAAAGGAAGTAATGGAACTTTCATTTCTCAATCCAAATACACCAAGAAGGTTCTAAGAGGGTTTGGAATGTATAATTAAAAGGAGATGAAGACTTCAGTTGCTACCCAGATGAAATTTTCAAAAGATGAGGATGTGAAGGCAGTTAATATCACATAATACGTGAAAAGTATTTGAAGTTTTCTATACATGACCGCAACAAGGCCTGACATTGTTTTTTCCACATGCCAAGAAGCAAAATATCCGAGTAATCCCAAGGAAAGCCACATGCTTGTAGTGAAAAGAATACATCAATATATCAAGGGCATGGTGGGCTTAGGCCTGACATATAATGACAAATCTCAGACAGAGTTATTGGGATATACTGATGCTGATTGGGCCGGATTAGGAGATGAATGAAAATCAACATCAGGATGTGCATTCTATCTTGGTGGATTATGTATTTCTTGGATAAGCAAGAAGCAAGATGGAATTTCATTGAGCACCACAGAATCTGAGTATATTGTGGCCACTCAAGCCTGCACACAGTTATTGTGGATGAAGCAGCTTCTTGAAGATATGAGAGTTGAAGTGAAGTCTCCCATCGAAATCTTGTGTGATAACTCAAGTGATATAAATGTGAGAAAATATCTAGTTCATCACTCCAGGACTATGAATATTGAGATCAAATATCATTTCATCAAGGAGAAGGTAGAGCAAGGGATTGTGAAGTTAGATTATGTGCCTATAGAGCTACAGGTTGTAGATATTCTGACAAAGGCCTTACCCAAGGAAGAGTTTTAAAGGCATCGACTAGCTCTTGGAGTTCAGTCAACTCCCTACACTTAGAATAGTGTTGATGTGGAACAACACCCCCTCTCCCTGAGGTATGATGTGTTTTTTCCTAATGTGATGATATGTGTTCTCTAATCTGTTATATACTATATTTTAGTGACCATTGGGTTCGTTGACAAAGGGGGAAAATAGTGATTGTTCAAGGAGGAGACAGTGTGGCTATTTGAGAAATCATGACATATACGGGGAGAAGCTGACAAGTGGAGCAGCGAGATAGGGGGAGCAATGAAAAATGGGGAGAGTTTTTCATCTGATGATGCTCAAAGTGATCGATCAAAGAATAGATATCACGATATTTGAGGATCATGATAAAAGCAGAAGAGTGGTGCAGAAGAGTGGTGCAGAAGAGTTGTTTTGGAATGCGGTAAGAATATTTCCTAAAATGGTATTCCAAAAATTGGTATCATTTTGGTGTCAACAGTGGGTGTCTGAGTTGATGTGATTCATTGATGAACATTTCATTAACTCTTTTTTCTCACACTGAGCATTGCTCATGTGGGATTAGAGTATGTGTTGAGTAAATCCTTGATCGCTATCAGAATCTCAATGAGGCGAATGGTGGATGAAGAATTAATGATATAACTTTTTATGGAAGAGTTTTCTATAAACCCAAAGAGGGATATTGTTGGGAAAAAATCCCTCAAGGTATCATTGAATAATTTTTGAGGTGATTGTGTTTGTTGACAAAGTGGACATTTGTGTTTTAATTGTTGACAAAGAAAACTATGACATGCAGATTTGTTGACAAAGTGGATTTCTTGGAGGCATGCCAAGTTCAAGATCTATGGTTAATGATCTATGTTTGATTTAAGAACATCGAAAAAACAGATGGATGATCTGGAGGCGGTACAAAAAGAACAGATATAAGGCGGTGTCATTTTCCAGTGTTTGCCAAATCTTTGGGCCTAAAAATTGGCAAAATGAAGACAGGTGGTTTTTGGAAAAGAGGCATGTGCACCGTATACTTGAAGTCTTGGAAACTTGCGCGCCATGTGTTTTTCAATATTAGAACATCAAAATATGGAAAAAGAAAGAGAGTTGCACATGTGTTGGTTTGGTCGCGCAGGTGACCTGCACGCCGTGAAGAGACTTCTGCGCCGATGCCTTGGAGGCTTTGGAACTTGTGCTCTTGTTGTTTTTCAAGATTAGAAGATCAAAATTTGGAAAAGGAATGTTGGTCGTGCAAGTGACATTTAAGGGAAGAGACCTTCACGCCGAGACTTGCGCTCCGAGGGTAGACTTGTGCGCCATCGCGTAGGCTGACCAAATGCCTATAAATACCAGACCACCCCTCCTCATTTTCAATGGAGTTCAACACTTTGAAAAATAAGAGCTCCCATCACGCTGGAGTGGTGGTCGCATAGGTGGTGTGTGGTCACGCAGGTGGACTTGTGCGCCAGTGTTTGAAGTTTCATGTCGGTTTGTTGTTGCACGCCAATATTGGTTTGGGCGTAAATGATGTTGAGTCACGCGGGTTTGGAGTCGCATAAGATTGTGCAGCGCAGGTGGTTGAGGTAGACATGCGCGCCAGTTGTGACATGCACGTCGATACTTTCGCACTGGGTTATACATGCGTTCCAAGTAAGGTTGATTCACGGTGGTTATTCAGGGTTGTGTGAAAGCTGGAATATTTCCTGATACCTTCGGTGCAAAGAGAAATTCATCTACGGGTGAGAGCTGGAATTCAACAGAGCATCTACATAGAGAGGAAGATTAATTCTTTCATGCAAATGAGGACATCTACAGGTCTATAAACTGTGAGTGGATTCCTTCCAGAGTAGTGAGCAAAGGAAGAGGAATAAGGTGATCCCCTCCACCGGTAGTGAGCTAGGGAGAGAGAATTAGGGAGTGACCCTTGGGAAAGTAGTGAGCTGACATTAAACATTGTAAAGGCAGTGATCCTCGGACAGAGTGACTGTGACAGAACCTTATAATCCACAACTAGTGAAGTTTAGTGGAATTTGTTACAACCGACAACCTATCGTCATATGGTCCTTGGACATAGCCATTAGACGTGAACCAAGTAAAATATGTTGTGTCCTGTGCATGATTTACTATCTGTTTACATTGTTCAACAGAAAGGAGAGAGAACAGTGCTTTTCTTAACAACAAAACAAGATCAGAACAGGCATTAATTTAAAATTAGTCATACCCTTATTCACCCCCATCTCAGGGTACTCTGCCTTGTGGACCTAACACTAATATATTACTATACAAAAACACATTTAAAATGATAGCTCCATGTTTTCATTAACCAATTATCCTTAAAATACCACCTTTACATCAATCATTCCTTACCCGATAGAGACCAAGGAAAACCTTTAAAGGAATAATCCATGTTTTAATCCATTTTTATCCATTTCTACCCTCATATTAGAATTTTCATGATATTTTAATGTTGAAATGTGGCGGTGAAGGGATTTATGGTGAATGGGATGATATACATTGTAAGGGAAATGTTTGGAGGTTCTTATTGTGGGAATAAATTAAGGTTTTTGATTTATTTATACATCATTGTTTTCTCCTCTTGGATTTAAAAAAAATGTACAATGACAAAAATATTAAAAAAATAAGAAAATGGGTTTTGATTTGGGATTACTAAAAATCACCATTACCAGACCTATGATTATTATCATATGTGGTTAGGTGCTGGATGTTAGGATTATTACAATAATAACTTTCGAAAAAGTAAATAATGAATAGGTTCTTCGAAAAATAGTATAAAAGTCTATAAAATTTCAAGAGGGTTCACAAATAACTCATTATGCTTAAACTGGATATGATCTTTGTAAAGACCCGTAAAATTCAAGGGAAATTTTTTTCTTAATTTTCTTTGGAATTTTACAAGAGCACGGTTTCTGACGGCACCTGATTCCGAGGCCCGGAGTGCCCGGAATCAATTTCCGAAGTTTGGCTCGGGTACGTTCAGTGAACGAACGAGTGGGAATTTCTAACTTTTGAACCGGTGCCCGGAATCGAATTCCGAGGGCACCGATGAACTCGCAACGCCGATATTCGCTTAAGGAGACCTTTTCTGAGGTTGCGTTTTAAGCGGGTTGAGACTTAGTTTTTGGGAATTTAAAATAAAGTTAAATAAGACGTGGAAACACATTTTATTTTTATCCAAGTTGGTTATAACCTCCCAAAAGGAGATAGTGGTGGGACCCACATCCACTTAACCTACCTTGAGAGGATTAAGTGTGGTGGGGCCCACACGAACCCTAACACTTCATCTTCCCTTTAAACTCCCTATAACTCCTCTTTAATTAAACTTGACAACTTGGGTAATTTAATTAGTTGAGTTGTTTTAATTTCATACTTTTGAACTTCAAGTGGTTTAATTGTGTAAATAAAATAAGCTTTAAGCTAATTTTATTTTGGTTGGTATCCTTTTCCACCTTGAGAGGATTTGGGAAGTTCTCTCCATCTTCTTCAACCTTGAAGAAGAACACATAAGCTCCGAAGAAGAACGTTGTTTCTCTTCTTTGTAGCCGGTGTGTTTCCAAAGATCGACGACGCCGCATCTTAGTTATTCTTCCCGTGTCAACGAAAGGAGACGCCGTTTCTTCATCGGACTTCCTCCGTCAGCTTACGAAGCTTCTCCAGTGATGTACCTCTTCGGACGCACCTCGACGTCAATGGAAACGACGTTCGGTTTCCGCGACACTCGACCTCCGCGATGCTTGTCTTCCGCGGCTTGTTGACGTGCTCCGCACTTGAAACCGAGGTAGGGGTTTATTTTATTCCTTTGTTCATGATTTATACCCGTGATTAATTTTTCGTGAAATTTGTCCAATTGTTAGCAAATAACGCGAGGGGGCCGGACCGCACGAACACGGCCGACCCTCCTCCTTTTTCATGTTGATTCTGTTGTGGATTGAAACAGGTGTGGCGCGGTGCCAGCGCACCACGCAGGATCATACGGCAAGAAACGCGCGGCGCCGTCACGCCGCGTCGTAAAATAATGAAAGGACGCGACGCCATCTCGCCGCGTCGAACAAAGTCAAAGGCGTCGCGACCGGAGTGGGGCCGCGACGAAGGGGCGTGGTGTCGTCGCACCGCGCCAGACGACGAAGGCCACGGCCGGTTCCGGGCCGTGGAGGAACAAGAAGACCGGCGTCCAACCGGGCCGCCGGTGTCAGAAGCCGGAAGGGGACCGGCCTATGCCGGTCCCGTTGAGGAAGAACCGGCCGGCCAGGTCGGGCCGGCCGGAATGGAGGCAAACCGGGTGGAATTAATTCCCCCGGCCAGCAAATAAACGGCCCCCCATAATGAGGGGGGTGGGGGGGTGGGGTCGGTTTCAGAAAGGGGGGGGGGGCAGGCGCCCCCCGTTCCAATCTGCACGGCCTTCGGCCGAGCTGGCAGCGCGCCCAGCGCGCTGCCTTGCGCCGAACCGGCGCGCCTGGCCGGTCCGCCAGGCCAGACCGGGTCGGGCCGGGCCGGGCCGGGTTGACCCTATCCGGGGCGGTTCGACCCGGTTCGGGCCAACCGGGGGGTCTCGGGCCGGGTCGGCCCGGGCCCGACACCCCCGTTACCGAGCGGTTTGGATTCAAATGTCCATAACTCGGGATACGGACTTCCAAACGATGCGCCGTCAGCGGCGATGCGATCCTTGGATCGAGACGGTCGTTTCGGTATATCACACTCAAGGTTTCGGAATACTTTGAGTTCGTCCAGGTTGGTTCGTACACGAAACCAACCGGGCCCTCGGAGCGGAAACACTCATATCTTGAGCTACGGACGTCCAATTGACGTGCTGTCAACTTTGTGGAGTTCCTCCTAGTGAGATGGATCTTTTGGAATACTCCGCCTGTGGTTTAGATGCAAGTGGAGTACGGTTGGGTTGGTTTTGCATTAAAAACCAACCGGGCCCCTGGAACGAAAAAGCCAATAACTCTTAGACCGGGCGTCCGATTGACGCGCCGTCTATTGCGTTGAGTTCCTGTTGACGATACGAAACATTTGGGTACATCAACTCTGGACTTTGTGACAGTTGATGTATCAGCCTCTCGGCTCGTGGAGCGGACCCTCCCGAACAAGCTTGCTATGTGCGGGAAACCTAGAGCTGGCTACGACTACTACTGTGACTACGATGACGACAGTACAGAGATCCTTAGTGGATTCGATGACGACGACTACAACACTCAGCGATCCTGTGTGGATCAGTGCTACCGATCCTGTGTGGGTCCGATCCTATGTGGGTCAGTGCTCAGTGGTCCTATGTGAACCAGCGCCTACAGATCCTGTGTGGGTCCGATCCTGTGTGGGTCTTTGTGGGGGTTAGTACCTATCGCTCATTTGTGGGTCCGACGACATTGATGGATCAGTGACCATCTCTATCGTCCTCGAAGAAGTATACTTTTGTGAGCTGAATCCTGTTTCTTTCCTGTGTGGATTGTGTTGTGCTATCCTGTGTGGATTTCGTTTTGCTTTCTTGTGTGGAATACGTATACTTTCCTGTGTGGACTGAGTTGTACTTGGGCTCGGAGGATGGAGCGTATTGGAATTGATGACTTAGTTATATGTCTGGGCATATACCGAAGCAGTGTCGGTTGTTACTTCGTGTTTGTATCTTTCCTTTGTGGTTTATCTTTTGTGGATTTTGGGAGACCTTCGGGGGTCTCGGGGTCCCTACAGAGTAGCTTATACTCACCCCTGCACGGGCTATGCCCGCACTACATTGTGTTGGTTACAGACGACGGACAACATTGATAGTGGTTGAGGCTTGCAGAGCAGGTCAGTACCTAGAGGTGGACCACTAGGCGGGACGTGCTCATAGCGGACTGCAGGACTCGTGGAGCAATGGAGCTATCTGTACCCACCCTTCAGGTGGGATTTCCAGTGGACAGCTCGCTGTAGCGGCTTTTACTTTACAGTTGCTATTTTCCCTTTCGAGTTGTAATTTACTTTCAGTTTGGGTTTATATACTGGCTCATTTACTTTTCCGCACTTCAGTT
Source organism: Viscum album (assembly GCA_963277665.1). Taxonomy (NCBI): domain Eukaryota; kingdom Viridiplantae; phylum Streptophyta; class Magnoliopsida; order Santalales; family Viscaceae; genus Viscum; species Viscum album. Next base: position 612,659,461 of record OY728164.1, read on the forward strand.
GTACTCTGTTTTAACTTAGTGTTTACTTTTCCGCTTGCTTGCTCTGTGGTGTTTGTTTAATTTACAAATTCAATGTCTTCCCTTTTTACCGGGATTTACACCTTGGTGCTAGTCGCCAGCCCCTAGCCTATAGATGGCGGGCTTGGGGTAGTCACGGCATGGGCCCCGAGGGCGGGTCGTGACAAATTGGTATCAGAGGAGTTCGGTTCTACCGCGAACTCTGATCTTTTCTTTTTGAAGCAATAGTGTTTAGCGTATTGAGTGTGGTTATCAGTCGAGGGAGTCCAGTGTTGGTGCGGCGGCCGACGTATCCGTACACCAGGACCCTGACTTCTGATTTCTGACTTAATGCACGAAAACATTGATTGAGTGTGTGTTTCAGGTTTTCTTTGTGATTACTTTGTATCAGCTCACCAAGTATACTGTTCTGACCATGGCACACCTGTTTCCTTTTTAGGATGGCCCCACGACGGCAGCCAGCTAGGGTTCCGAGAGTCGAGCGTGACGACAGACCACCGAGCGACGAGGCCTCGGTGCATGGCCCTTTGTCAGTAGTGGCACCGATGGTAGCTCTACCCGCCGAGCCACTAATACTTCCAGCACCAGCCGCTGACGATGCACGTCGCCTTGGAGCTCTAAACGAGTTCTAGCACCAGCGACCGCCTAGGTTTCGTGGGGAGAAGGACCCCCAGGCAGCCGAGGACTGGCTGGAGGCAGTGGTACGAGTTTTCAGGCTAGTGAGGACACCAGCAGACCGCATGCTGATCCTCACTGTGAGCCTCCTGCATGCAGCAGCGGGCCGATGGTGGAGCTTGATTCTCCAGGTGCACGATTAGGCATCTCTTCTTTGGACGGAATTTGAGAGCCTCTTCCACTCGGAGTTCGTCCCAGCCACCCTCCGTGCGGTGCGCATTCAGGAGCTTCTTCAGCTGCGGTAGGGCAGCATGACGGTCGCTCAGTACTCGGTGAGATTTACTGATCTCTCGTGCTACTCGGCCGACATGGTACGAGACCCATTCTTCTGGGCCCGGACCTTCGAGCAGGGATTGAGAAACGAGATCAGGGCATCGCTGATCTACCTCAGCATACCGACTCAGACGGGAGTACGGGAGCGGGCCCTTTTTATCGAGAGCTTTCTTGCTGAGTCTACACCAGAGCCGAGACCCACCGTAAGGCGGCACATGGAAGAGTCTTCTACAGCTGGTAGTCGACGGATGACTCAGGGGTCCAGGTAGACCAGACCTTCAGGCAGACTACCTCAGGACACTGGCTCACCAGTGAGGGGCACACAGCGTGGAGCCAGTCTTTCGAGAGGCATACAGTGCTACTCATACGACGGGCAGGGCCACATGGCTCGTGACTGCCCGAACCGCCGTGTCGAGGAGCAGAAGACGGTTGAGGGACCACCGAGGTAGAGGCAGAGGGTCGACCGTGGCGGTCCGCAGGGAGGAGGCGGACGAGGCAGAGGAGCTGGACGAGCAGCAGGTGGTGGGCGACGCTTTGAGGCTCTACCACCACCACCACCAGGAGGTCCACCCCGACCACAGGGAGCTGGCGGGCAGAGACATGCACAGCTCCAAGCAGCAGAGGCCTACGACCACGACGCGCCCGAGATGATTCGAGGTACTATCTGTGTCTATTCTACCCTTTCTGCAGTACTTATAGACACAGGAGCGAGTCACTCTTTCATAGCCGCTTCCCTTGTTCAGAGCTCGGAGATTCTGACAGAGCCATTGGCTCGATCCTTACAGTTAGTGACTCCTACGGGAGCAGACTCGACGATTACGCACTGCTGCCGGTAGTGTGAGCTTACTCTAGGAGGTGAGAGCTTCGGCTGGGATCATCATGTAGCAGCGTCGAGGCCTTACGACGTCATCTTGGGCATGGATTGGTTATCTATGGTCCATGCTCAGATTGACTGTTTTAGGAGCAAGGTGCGATGTGTACGCACCGACGGGAGCATGTTCACCTTCACCGGCGAGAAGGGAGCCTTTGCAGCACAGGATGGAATTCTACAAAGGAGAGGACAACCCATCACTCATCAGTTCGCTAGTCTCATCCTAGGAGCAGTGGACATGCAGAGTCCTGGTTTTCCTGCAGTGGTGGATCAGTTTGAGGACGTTTTTCCCGACGACGTTCCAGGGCTACCTTTTTGTAGAGAGGTAGACTTTTATATTGACATGTACCCCGGGATAGCCCCGATATCGACTCCAGCATATCGGATGGCCCCCGCCGAGCTTCGTGAGCTACGGGTACAGTTGGAGGACTTTCAGGGCAAGGGGTTCATACGACCCAGTGTTTCACCCTGGGCTTCCCGGATTTTGTTCGCCAAGAAGGCGGACGGGAGCTTGCGACATTGTGTTGACTATCGTCGCCTGAACCAGGTGACAGTGAGGAACAAGTATCTGCTACCGAGGATTTATGACCTCTTTGATCAGCTCAAGGGAGCATGGTGGTTCTCAATGATAGACCTCAGGTCAGGCTATCATCAGCTCAGAGTTAGAGACGAGGACGCGCAGAAGACAGCCTTCAGATGTCGGTATGGCCACAATGAGTTCTTGGTTATGCCTTTCAGCGTAACCAATGCTCCAGCAGTGTTCATGGCCCTCATGAACAGGATATTTCAGCCATGCCATGATCGGTTTGTCGTGGTCTTCATCGACGACATTTTGATCTACTCGAAGACTGAGGAGGAGCACGCCTACCACTTACAGGTTGTACTAGACACACTCCGAGAGAACCATCTTTATGGTAAGCTCTCGAAGTGCCAGTTCTGGATACGTGAGGTCCACTTCTTGGGACACGTTATCTCTGAGGTGGGAGTTGCAGTGGATCCTGCGATGAGCGAGGCTGTGTTAGCTTGGGAGCCACCCAAGAGCGTGACAGAGGTTCGAAGTTTCTTGGGATTAGCTGGATACTACCGGAGATTCGTGCCAGAATTCTCTAGAGTTGCGGCACCACTCTCAGCTTTGACGAAGAAGGGTAAACCCTTCGTGTGGTCAGACAGATGTCATCAAAGCTTCCAGGAGCTGAGACATAGATTGACCAGCGCGCCTATCTTGAGGTTGCCTAAGGAGGGAGTTGGATACATAGTTTACTGTGATGCATCAGGGACCGGACTCGGATGTGTCCTGATGCAGGAGCGGGAAGTGATCGCCTATGGATCACGTCAGTTGAGGCCTCATGAGAAGAACTACGCTACCCATGACCTAGAGTTAGCAGCAGTGGTCTTCGCTCTGAAGACATGGCGACACTACCTGATGGGCGAGCTCTTTACAGTCTTTTCTGATCATCAGAGTCTCTGGTATATCTTCTCGCAGAAGGACCTGAACCTGAGACAGCGGCGATGGCTCGAGTTCCTCCAGGACTATTACTTTGATATAGTCTATACTCCTGGGAAGGGGAACTTAGTAGACGATTCCCTCAGCAGGAGGACATGCATTCAGCTACTTGAGGAGGCGACAGAGTAGCTAGCCTCTTTGAAGATATCCTTCGTGGATAGAGATGGAGCAGACTTCCTTCAGTCTCTCACAGTCACTCCTCCACTTCTACAGCGGGTCAGAGAGGCACAACGTGGGGACGCTGACTGTGAGACGCGGCGTGCACATATATCCTCAGGACAGGCACCTGATGGTTTCTCCTTTGGAGAAGAGCACGACATCCTTTTTAGAGGACGTACCATGGTACCAGTTGCTTTACGGGAGGAGGTGCTGAGAGAGTTTCACACTTCTCCTTTGGTGGTACATCCTGGAGTGGCAAAGATGTACAAGGATCTCAGACGACAGCACTGGTGGCCGGGCATGAAGAAGGCTATGGCAGAGTTCGTTTCTCGATGCCTCACCTGCCAGCAGGTGAAGGCATAGCATCAGGTACCAGCAGGCTTGGTACAACCCTTGGAGGTTCCGGAGTGGAAGTGGGACGGGATATCTATGTACTTCGTGACTGGACTTCCATGCACTTCCAGAGGTCACGACTCCATCTGGGTGATTGTCGACCGACTGACCATGTCGGATCACTTCTTACCCATCTGAGAGCAGGGATTAGTGGAGAGCTTGGGACGTCTCTATGTTCAAGAGATTGTGCGGCTTCACGGGGTGCCATCATCTATCGTCTCCGATCGAGATGCTCGCTTTACTTCCCGGCTTTGGAAGGGATTGCAGGAGGCGTTCGGGACGCAGCTACGTCTGAGCACAGCCTTTCACCCTCAGACGGATGGTCAGACGGAGAGGACCATTCAAACTCTTAAGGACATGCTTCGTGCATGTGTCCTCGACTTTGGTCATAGCTGGGAGGACCACCTACCTTTGGTGGAGTTTGCATACAACAACATCTACCACTCCACCATCGGGATGGAACCGTACGAGGCGTTGTACGACAGACCTTATAGATCTTCTTTGTGCTGGACAGACCCTGGGGAGTCAGCACTTGTGGGGCCGGAGATGGTCCAGGACACGACAGAGAAGGTCCAGGTCATCCAGGAGCGGATGAGGACAGCTCAGAGCCGGCAGAAGTCATACGCTGACAGGAGGCGGAGGCCACTAGAGTTCGAGGATGGCGACCACGTCTTCTTGCGGGTCTCACCATGACGTGGTATATGGAGATTTGGCCGAGGCGGCAAGTTATCTCCGTGCTTCATCAGACCCTTCCAGGTCCTCAGCAGGATTGGTGAGGTGGCTTATCGCCTCGCTCAACCACCTCAGTTGCACCGGGTTCATGACGTCTTCCACGTATCTCAGCTGAGAAGATAGGTGCACGACCCGACGCACATAATTGACCATGGGGAGCTTGACGTTGACAATGGGGAGACTTTTACGGAGGTCTCGGTGGAGATCGAGGATCGACAGGAGCGGGTCCTACGTGGATGGTCGATTCCTCTAGTGCGCATCAGATGGCAGCACGGGAATCTCCAGGAGAGCACTTGGGACTGGGAGGCTCAGATGCGTGCTCAGTACCCTCATTTGTTTCCCAAGTTTTGATATATCTTTACGGGGACGTAAAGACCTGAGGTGGGAGTAATGTAAAGACCCGTAAAATTCAAGGGAATTTTTTTTCTTAATTTTATTTGGAATTTTACAAGAGCACAGTTTCTAACGGCACATGATTCCGAGGCCCGGAGTGCCCAGAATCAATTTCCGATGTTTGGCTCGGGTACGTTCAGTGAACGAATGAGCGGGAATTTCTAACTTTTGAACCGGTTCCTGGAATCGAATTCCGAGGGCACTGATGAACTCACAGCGCCGATATTCTCTTAAGGAGACCTTTTCCGAGGTTGCGTTTTATGCGGGCTGTGAGTTAGTTTTTGGGAATTTAAAATGAAGTTAAATAAAATGTGGAAACACATTTTATTTTCACCCAAGTTGGTTATAACCTCCCAAAAGGAGTTAGGGGTGGGACCCACATCCACTTAACCTCCCTTGAGAGGATTAAGTGTGGTGGGGCCCACAAAAACACTAACACTTCATCTTCCCTTTAAACTCCCTATAACTCCTCTTTAATTAAACTTGACAGCTTGGGTTATTTAATTAGTTGAGTTGTTTTAATTTCAAACTTTTGAAATTCAAGTTGTTTAATTGTGTAAATAAAATATGCTTTAAGCTTATTTTATTTTGGTTGGTATCCTTTGCCACCTTGAGAGGATTTGAGAAGTTCTCTCCATCTTCTTCAACCTTGACGAAGAGCAGTTATGCTACGACGAAGAACACCGATTCTCTTCTTCGTAGCCGGTGTGTTTCCGAAGATCAACGACACCGCATCTTCGATCTTCTTCCCGTGTCAACAAAAGGAGACGCTGTTTCTTCCTTGGACTTCCTCCGTCAGCTTACGAAGCTTCTCCAGCGACGTACCTCTTCGGACGCACCTCGACGTCAACCGAAACGACGTTCAGTTTCTGCGACGCCCGACCTCCGCGACGCTTGTCTTCCGCGGCTTGTTGACATGCTCCGCACTTGAAACCGAGGTATGGGTTTATTTTATTCCTATGTTCATGATTTATACCCGTGATTATTTTTCGTGAAATTTGTCCAATTGTTAGCAAATAACGCGACGGGGCCGGACCAAATGAACACGGCCGACCCTCCTCCTTTTTCATGTTGATTCTGTTGTGGATTGAAACGGGTGTGGCGCGGTGCCATCGCATCGTGCAGGATGATACGGTAAGAAATGGGCGGCGCCGTCGTGCCGCGTCGTAAAATAATGAAAGGACGTGACGCCATCGCGCCGCATCGAAGAAAGTCGAAGGCGCCGCGGCCGGAGCGGGGCCGCGGCGGAGGGGCGCGGGGCCGTCGCACCGCGCCAGACGATGAAGACCGCGGCCGGTTCCAGGCCGCAGCGGAACAAGAAGACCGGCGGCCAGCCGGGCCGCCGGTGTCGGAAGCCGGAAGGGGACCGGCGTTTGCCGGTCCCGTTGAGGAAGAACCGGCCGGCCAGGTCGGGCCGGTCGGAAGGGAGGCAAACCTGTGGGAATTAATTCCCCCGGCCAGCAAATAAATGGCCCCCCATAATGAGGGGGGGAGGTTTCACAAAGGGGGGGGGGGGGGGCAGGCGCCCCCCCGTTCCAATCAGCTCGGCGTTTGGCCGAGCTGGCAGCGCGCCCAGTGCGCTGCCTTGCGCCGAACCGGCGCACCTGGCCGGTCCGCCAGGCCAAGCCGGGTCGGGCCGAGTAGGGCCGGGCCGGGCCGTGCCAGGCCGGGTCGACCCTGTCCGGGGTGGGTCGACCCGGTTCGGGCCAACCGGGGGGTCTCGGGCCGGGTCGGCCCGGGCCCGAAACCCCCGTTACCGAACGGTTTGGATTCAAATGCCCATAACTCTGGCTACGGACTTCCACACGATGCGCTGTCAGCGGCGATGCGATCCTTGGATCGAGACGGTCGTTTCGGTATATCACACTAATGGTTTCGAAATACTTTGAGTTCGGCCGGGTTGGTTCGTACACGAAACCAACCGGGCCCTCGGAGCGGAAACGCTCATATATTGAGCTACAGATGTCTGATTGACGTGTCGTCAGCTTTGTTGAGTTTCTCTTAGTGAGACAGATCTTTTGGCCTACTCCGCCCGAGGTTTGGACGCAAGTGGAGTACGGTCGGGTTGGTTTTGCATTAAAAACCAACCGAACCCCTGGAACGAAAAAGCCAATAACTCTCAGACCGGGCGTCCGATTGACGCGCCGTCTGTTGCGTTGAGTTCCTGTTGACGATACGGAACTTTTGGATACATCAACTCTGGACTTTGTGACAGTTGATGTATCAGCCTCTCGGCTCGTGGAGCGGACCCTCCCGAACGAGCTTGCTGTGTGCGGGAACCCTAGAGCTGGCTGCGACTACTACTGTGACTACGACGACGAAAATACAGAGATCCTTTGTGGATTCGACGACGACGACTACAACACTCAGCGATCATGCATGGATCAGTCCTACCGATCCTGTGTGGGTCCGATCCTATGTGGGTCAGCGCTCAGCGGTCCTGTGTGAACTAGCGCCTACAGATCCTATGTGGGTCCGATCCTGTGTGGGTCTTTGCGGGGGTTAGTACCTATCGATCCTTTGTTGGTCCGATGACTTAGATGGATCAGTGATCATCTCTATCGTCCTCGAAGAAGTATACCTGTGTGAGCTGAATCCTGTTGGTTTCCTCTGTGGATTGTGTTGTGCTATCATATGTGGATTTCGTTTTTCTTTCCTGTGTGGAATATGTATACTTTCCTATGTGGACTGAGTTGTACTAGGGCTAGGAGGATGGAGCGTATTGGAATTGATGACTTAGGAATATGTATGGGCATATACCTAAGAAGTTTCGGTTGTTACTTCGTGTTCGTATCTATCCTTTGTGGTTTATCCTTTGTGAATTTTGGGAGACCTTCGGGGGTCTCAGGGTCCCTACTGAGTAGCTTATACTCACCCCTGCACGGGCTATGCCCGCACTACATTGTGTTGGTTGCAGACGACGGACATCGTTGATCGTGGTTGAGGTTTGCAGAGCAGGACGGTACCTGGAGGTGGACCACTGGGTGGGACGTGCTCGGAGCGGACAGCGGGACCCGAGGAGCAGTGGAGCTATCTGTACCCACCCTTCAGGTGGGATTTCCAGTGGACAGCTCGGTGTAGTGACTTTTACTTTACAGTTGTTGTTTTCCCTTTCGAGTTCTACTTTACTTTCAATTTGAGTTTTTATACTGGCCCATTTACTTTTCCTCGCTTCAGTTGTACTCTGTTTTAACTTAGTGTTTACTTTTCCGCTTTCTTTCTATGTGGTGCTTGTTTACTTTACAAAGGCAATGCCTTCCCTTTTTACCAGGATTTACGCCTTGGTGTTTGTCGCCAGCCCCTGACCTATGGAAGGTGGACTTGGGATAGTCACGGCACGGGCCCCGAGGGCGGGTCGTGACAATCTTTTCTTTGAGTTTTCGGTAAGTGAGAGTTGTTACAATTTGAAGGGGATACATTCATTGATATTTTTCTTTTGGTATCATGATCTTTTCTTTAAGTGTTAAAAGTCATCCTTGAGCCTTAATTTTAAAACAACAATTCTTACCAACCATAATATTTAGAGTCATTTGAACCTTTAATTTCATTCCATCATGATTTTATGGGCTTTTGTCATTTTCAAGTAGAGAAAGTTGTTCATTTACAAGCCTATTGATGAGAAGTATGATCTCATGATATGTGAATAAATCTACATGAATTTTTATCATGAGAGATGAGTGAAAAGATTCAAAAGAGAGGTAAATACAGATTGTAATGTCTAATAATTATAAAGTAAGAAACTTGAATTAATGTGGAGATAATTTTCATTCTTTTCAAATGGAGAAAAGTAAAATTCTTGATTTAATTGTTTCTTTGAAAATGAATAAATTGAATTAATAATTTATTTGATTTTTGATTTTTTTTATTAAAATTGATAACCATTTGATTTTATAAAATTAAAATTTATATATTGATAACATTGGTGACCTCTTGAACTCATTGTTTTGATTTTATATTTGATGACATGCATGGTTTATTTGTGGGGATATTTGACAAACCAAAATTTTGTGCATATTTTTTATCAAATTACAATCATTTTTAAGTCTTTAAATGTTAAAATCCATGCTATTCATTTCTTTTGTAAATTATGGGTAATTTAGATTAAGTAATGGATGTGGTGTTAAATTAATGAAATAAGGTTTAATTTTTATTTTGGGTTTTTATCGACAAATCTTATGAAATATTTATGAACTTTTATGTAATTTTCTAACTCTTTTTATGTGTTTTGTCAAAAAATTATCGCAGTTGGGATGGATTTCAACCAAGGACCCACACACCTTATATGCTTTCTATAAGGGGCCACCCAGTGATTATGGCCTCAAGAGAGAGCCAACGGTCGAGCTAGGGTGCATGGGGGGTTAAGCCTTTGTGCGACCAATAGGAGGTCAATCACCACGGGGGTAGAGTGAGCCTGAAGGCTCGAGCAAGGGTTGTATGAATGTGTGGCCGACATTCATGTGGGTCTGAGGGAAGCTGGGAGCCGATCCCCGGTGTAAGATTATGACTTGAGTAAGCCACCATGAGGCTTATAAAGCTTCTCCCATCCCAAGGGCGTTTTAACGTGGGATAAGAAGCTTCGCTGTGCTCCACCGTTGTAACACCCCAGGTAAATAAAGAAGATGACATTTTTATATTTATCCCTATTTGTGAATAAAATAATAATATTACTTTAAAGTGAACTCTATGCTCAATGGCGTACCCAATACACGACAATGAGTTCCTTTGAAATCTTACGCTGCACTCTAATAATAAAATAATATTTTTTTTAAATTGTAGGTAACACCTAACAATTGTAATGGCGGGAAAGAACAGAACTAACTCAAAAATGATAATTTATTTTTATCAAATATTTTTACTTTTTACAATAAATGTTAGAGGATTAAAAATGCGAATGAATCCAATTTTATGCGTAAACATTCTAATATTCTTTAAAAGGTCGATTAACCGTCTTTTGATGGAAAACCTCTTTTAAATATCATTTTGAAAATTTTATATGTTATATATGACAAAATAAAATTCTTCTTTAGAATCGGGACATCAAAATTTACTTTCTGTAAATTTTTGGTATTTTTCCGATAAAGTTCATTTTTTAATGAATAGTGAAAAATGTTGTATTTTAATTCAAAACCCCTTTTTAATCTAATTTTTTAATATTATTAGATTATCTTTTGAATTGGTTTTAAAGTGAAATTAGAATATATTTTTACTATTTAATCCAATGGTGGTCATTGGAATTAATTTCACTTTGAAATTGGACATAAACTAGTGTTAATCTTTTAATAGATATTGTTTCTTAAAAACACTCTATTTGTTTTGACAGCGGGAATTAATTATTAAATTAATTAATGAAACTTATATGTTTTGAATTTTTAAAAATTGAAATCATTTTTGAATTTGGAATGTCAAATATATCTTAGGGTAAATTTTTGGTATTTTTCTGAAAAACTTCAATTTTTGATGAATAGTGAAACCTCTAAGTGGTAGTTAAAGAAAGTGATTTTTCATTTAAATGAAACTTTATCACTTATGTGATTTTATTTTCAAAAATCCGACATACATGGTTGTCATTAGGATGTAAAATTTGGTTCAATGAGATTAAAATATTTTTTTGGTGAATAGTAACTTTTAAGTTTTTAATCACGATTAGAGGTAATTAGTGTAATTTAAGGTAAAAATAATGTTTTAATAATATGAAATTACCTAGACACATGTCCTACCCTTATTGGATGAGTTATGGCCGACCAAGAAATTCTATGGGTCAACTTGGGGACCCCATGGAGCCACTTTGGTAGGAAAATGACATTAATTCCTTTTTATTTAAAGTTATAATTAAAATGGCACAAACATGTGTTGTTTTACGAAAATTTTTTTTACTTGGGGTTATACGAGTCATATTTTTGACTATAAATATTCATTATAAATATAAACGGATTTCCTACATCATGAAATTTTTTTTAAAATTTTTAGACACTAAATAAATTAAATTATTTATGACACCATGATGATGTAGTGATTACCTCATTATTTAACGATTTAAATAAAATGAAAATATATTGTAACATCTAAGACCTACACTTGTCACGAACCTATTGTATGGGTGTATTTAAAAACCTTATCACCTTATCCTCGAAATATATCCTTTTGGGACCTTTAAAATCTGAAAAGCATTATATAATAAAGTAATATTTTATAACTTTCCAAGAGTGCCCCCCTCTCCTCTTATAAAAGGCCCCCACCTCTACCACCTTACCCACACATCTCAAGCCTTTGGGTCGGCCAACACCTGACCATTTCATCTCTCCAAATCCCTATATTCATCATTTAAGCCTCACCTTTGGGATGAATCCTTTCCAAGGAAGTCTTTGAGCTCAAATCAAAAAGAGTTACCCGATTTAAAGGTAATGTCTTCCCTTGTGTTCTTTTGTTTTATTTTTCTTCTCCAACACTCTAAACTCTTTTTATTCCTTTATTTTGTAAAAAAACCATTATATTAAATATACTAGTATGTTTTTATGTGATGTATTCGAGCTAAACTTACACACACCTTCGTCTAATGGTTAAAGAACATACTGTTTCTGTGGATGGAAAATTTCTGCCTCAAGAATCGATGATTGTTCAATCTTCTCTTAACACCTTTCATGGTGGCCATTATTCTGTCACTATACTTTATATATGATATATATGGTATTTATGTTTTCTATATGATTATGAGTTTTTTATTTAAAACATTCCTTTATGCTTTTCATGTTGTGAAAATGCGATAATTTCATACGAGGAAGTGTGGACTACCGCCCCCTCATGTGATGTGACTCGTTCATGCAATACATTGAATGTATAAATAATGAAATTAATGAACTTATGTGACCTATAAAACATATATATTATACTAGAATTATAATATATATATATATATCTCAATTATTTTTAATTCCATTAATATGACACAGAAATGAAAGTAGCGTTCATGTGTACGTACGACCTACCGTCTCAATGAACGGTGAATTTCATTTCCTTTTATCTCAAAATGTTATGGAATAGTATAAAATGAATATTTACTGGATATATATGATATTTAAATCTTTAATACTATTCTGGATATGATTTACTTATAACTACATGGACAATCATTTTCAAACAAGTTCATTTTTGACTCATGTAACAAACATCTACAAAAACGTCTGATATGAACTGACATTATTAAAAAATTATTATAACATTTTAATATGTGATATGAAGTGAATAATAATATTTAAAGGAGGTCCCTAATCAATTATAAATTTCCTAAAGTTTATTATTTAGGAATATAATGAAACGAACAAGACAAGTCGGACTTGAGGTAAGGGATCCTACCTCTCTCTTTTTTAAGCACTCTTTTTTATGTCATTTATTTTAAGCTCATATTTCTTATGTTTGGGGATGTTATTTTATATTACTATTTATGTATGTTTTATGTTCATATGATTAGAGACCCCATTTTATATCATCAATCCATTTTTGGATGTTTTATGTGGCGCCGTTAGGCTGTCGAGTTTTCGTAAGGGATTTTTCATCTCACTTTTATTCCCGTGAAATTTATGCTACGTTTCCCACAATTCACTATGAGTGGTGTATTTACTGCACATTATTATACACTTTTTGTAGTATAATTTCAATTATGGGTATTTACATATTCATTGTATGACCCTTATTCCACAGGGTTTACATTTCGAAAGTTACCCAAGTCGGTAAGGGAACCTTTCACCCTCCTCTTTTTAAAAGACTTATTTTGTTATGTCTTTTAATTCACATACTATTATGTTGGGATATGTTTTTTTATATCCTTATTGATGTAAAATTTATTTCCAATGGATGAGATACCCTTTTTGTTTCATCAACTCATTTTCTGAATTTTAATGTGACATCGTTAGGCTGTCGAATTTTTACAAGGGGATGACTTAACCCAATTTCGATTTCTTTGGGTTCAACTTGTAATTATTGAACATGTCATCCTATGAATATGTGTGAATGTCTTATGATTGTTTCAAACATAATATGCACTTATATTGGGTGTATTTATATTTCTCACATATAATTATATGATAGATTTATCTTAAATTTAAGGATACCATCTTTATAATGGATTTAATCTCAATTTACATTTCCATTGAGACTTCATTGTTGTTATACACCAATTCACTCTTATGTGGTGTATATACTGTCCTTTGAAATATTATATCATGAATCTATTTATTCTCATGATATTATAAAGTTATGATTAAATGTTATTCGACAATTATTTGAATTCAAGAGTCTCTCATTTTTTTAAAAACTCTTTAACAAAAATATCATTTTAAATGTTTTAAAGATTTATTATTCTAAATATTTATGTTTAATGTCCATGTTTTCAAAATGTTTTTCATTATTTATTTATATGGACATTAATGTTTTAAAATTATAATTCCATTATATGATTCAAAGTGGTATGGACACTTTGATTCAAAAATCTCTTTTAAATGGTTTTTGAAAATGGATTGATTAATTCAATATCTTGGAATTACTTATTGTGATTGCAAATGAAATGTTGGTATTGAAATGTTTATATTTGCAATATTTCATGTGTAATGATGGTACATGGACATTTTATGGGGGGTTATGTGATAAACCATAAGATGGGTGGTGCCGTGAATACCAGGAAAGGTGGTTACATTATAACCTCCAGTGCATTGGGTATGGAAGTCGGCCGTATGGCTATTCCATTAAGTATGTGTGGAAGTCGACCGTATGGATATTCCATTTAAGCATGTTAATGTCCAAGTTACATTTATATGTTGTGTTATTTATAAGGGTTTTATGGTATTCTTTTGGTTACAAAAGGGTAAGTAATGGTCTTTTATTCAGTGAATAGTTTTTACTACTTCATAAAGGTAAAAAGTATTACTTTGGTAAATTATTCATGGTTTACTTGTTGTTTTGAAAAAATAACAGGTTTCTTTCTTTGTGTATCCTTTACTGGACTTTTTGTGCTCATCCCAAGTTTTTGAAATGTTTTCCACATGACATATATATGAATAGGTTCAAGGATGGGATCAAGGAAAGACATGCTATCTTAATCATGGAACGAAACATGTATCTTTTTAAGTGTTTTTTTATTTTTTGGAAACTTAGTAGATGTGTCTACTATGTAATCTTTTTTGATGTAATAGTTATGACCTAATTATCTAAAACTCTAAACCTGAAAAGATCCTCTATGTGAAGTATTCATTTATTTCCTGATTATGTAATGTTTATGGCTGAAGCCTTATAGTTGGTATTAGAGGTTGGTTTAGATAACTTTAGAGGTTAGGGTATTCTCTAAGCATAAGTGACATTACCATAATGGTTAGGATTTTAGAAAGAGACCTAGCTTTAGATAAAGTTAATGAGTAAGTATATATTAGTGTTTATCTTCATCATTAGTACATGATGGTTTTGTTGATATACTCACACTGAAATTTTTGGTTTTATTAAATGGCTGGATCTAGGAGGCACCAAAGTAACAGTGGATGTGAAGGAAACTGTGATAGTTTTCTGAGCGAGCAACTGAATGATACGGGAGCTTCAATGAGAACTCTTGTGTTTATCCTCAACCAACTATCTGGAGTCATGATTGACTACATAAAACTTGGTGATTTCTATAAGGCATCATATATTTGAGAAAAAAATCCCTACGAAACTACAGGTAATTATCATAAAGGTAAGTGTGTTGAAAAACCTATGTGTCAAAGATGTGGAAATAAACACCTAGGAAAATGTTTCAAAGGGACATAAATATGCTATATATATGGAAATTAAGGTCATAAAGCAAGAACCATCCATGGGAAAAGGAAGCATCCAGTTTACTCGAGGAAAGGGAAAGAAGTTCTTTCTGAGGGATCAATTGAATGTTTTAAATGTGGTGTGCATGGTCATTATGAAAAAACATGTCCTATGAAGAAGTTTCGGGAATGGGATCACCAAGATTGTACAAATATTCTTTTACCAATACCTAATCCCATTCTGATTGAGGATGAAGAAATTGACAATGACCAATCAAAGGTATGGATTATTTCTTAACATTTGTTTTCCTGTTTTGGAACCTTAGGATATGATTCATGATTTTGTTTGTAGGGAAGAATTATTTCAGAATAAGATGGAATGTAATGGTTAATGGATCATGAATAATGTTGAATGAGTAAGAAGTCAACATATAAGGGCTTCATGAGTTATGGTGAAATTCTTAAGAGTATTAAGTCTCTTTTGATGATGGGGTTACATTAGAAGACTTTTTATAGTATGTGTAACCATGATGTTTGATATATGAAAATTTTATTCAAGGAATAGTTATCTGTTCTTTTGTTGACATAGTTATAGAGAACCATTTGGGTTTATATGATCCTTACTTTTGAGGTAATTATGGGTTACTATATGTTATGATGGAAAATGAAAGGAATGAGATAAAATTGAGGATAAATTATGTTATGGTTATTTTTGATGATTTTATCTCTTTTTGGGGAATTATTTGCGAATTATATAGTTTAGAAAAAGGACAACACGCAGACCGAGTGACAACCTATCACATTGGACAAAGCTGAAGGAATCGAACCCACAATAAAAGTGCGACTGGTATTTATCGCCTACCACTGGACTACGGGAAGTCCCTGGTTAGTTTGACTAATTCATTTTAGTTAGATGATTTTATGAATTAAGAGTAGGTTTATTTTGGTTTATCTGTGGAAATTATTAAACTATCATGGAGGATATGTGATTAGGTTAATTACTTTTCAATACGAGACTTTAAGAGAAACTGATGTTGTTTGGAGATAAATGTTTCGATTTAACTTGGAAGACTATGTGATTCAATGCTTCATATATTTGGGTTTCAATCTTAATTTGGTTTAATTTTTGACTTCGTTGAACTTTGGGCCTTGTTGGACAAATTTTGGAGCTTAAGAATAGATTTCCTTTTTATAAAGGATTATCTTTTTTGGGTATTATCTGATCTCATACTAACCTTTTTGGTTTTAGTTTTCGTTATGGTCTAAAGGCATGGGAAGTATAGAGTTCCCTTTTGTGGATTAGGTGATTCTCTAGAAGATGATTATAGCTATCTTAATTTAAAAATGTCATCCTAAATACACATCTTTTGGAGAAAATACGAGTTCGTGTAAGAAATCTAGTAAAAGATGAAAGTCAACATGACAAGTAAGTATGTTTCTTTATGTTTTAGTTAAGCTCAAAAATAAATTTCTAAATGAACAGTAACTTAAAAAAAATTTCTATTTACTTTTCCTACTCGGGAATCCAATACAGTTTAACCCGTCACAAGTTTGTGATTTTCTGGTGGTTAACTTTCTCATAATCATTTTTTCTATCACACTCCCTCAGAACATAACCCTTTGATTTTTCTTCCATATCCATGTTTTCCTACATAGAATCCTAGTATGGGTTAACTTGGGTGACCTCTGTACTTCTCTTTCTTTCTTTTAAAGTGATTGTTTTACCGACT
Source organism: Viscum album (assembly GCA_963277665.1). Taxonomy (NCBI): domain Eukaryota; kingdom Viridiplantae; phylum Streptophyta; class Magnoliopsida; order Santalales; family Viscaceae; genus Viscum; species Viscum album. Next base: position 612,675,982 of record OY728164.1, read on the forward strand.
CTTGTTCAAATGTGGGACTTTCAATGATGTTTCCGAGCCCAATTTTAATACTCTGAGGACGCAATTCCCAAAAGGGGGGAAGGATGTAACACCCCAGGTAAATAAAGAATATGATATTTTTATATTTATCCCTATTTGTGAATAAATTAATAATATTAATTTAAATGGAATTCTATCCTCAATGGCATACCCAATACGCGACAATTAGTTCCTTTGAAATCTTACGTTGCACTCTAATAATAAAATAATATTATTTTAAATGGTAGTTAACGCCTAGCCATTGTAATGGCGGGAAAGAATGGAACTAACTCAAAAATTATTATTTATGCTTGTCAAATATTTTTAATTTTTACAACAAATGTTAGAGGATTAAAAATGCGAATGAATCCAATTTTATGCGTAAACATTCTAATATTCTTTAAAAGGTCAATTAATGGCCTTTTGAAGGGGAAACACTTTTAAATCCCCTTTCTGAAAATTTTATGTGTTATATTTTGACAAAATAAAATTCTTTTTTAGAATCTGGACATCAAACTTTACTTTGTGTAAATTTTTTGTATTTTTCCAATAAAGTTCATTTTTAATGAATAGTGAAAAATGTTGTATTTTAATTCAAAACCTCTTTTTAATCGAATTTATTTATATTATTAGATTATCTTTTGAATTGGTTTTAAAGGAAAATTATAATATATTTTTACCGTTTAATCCAATGGTGGTCATTAGAATTAATTTCACTTTGAAATTGGACTTAAACTAGTGTTAATATTTTAATAGATATTGTTTCTTAAAAACACGCTACTTGTTTTGACAATGGGAATTAATAATTAAATTAATTAATAAAACTTATATGTTTTGAATTTTTCAAAATAGAAATCATTTTTGAATTTGTAATATCAAATATATCTTAGGGTGATTTTTTGGTATTTTTCTGAAAAAAAATCAATGTTTGATGAATAGTGAAACCACTAAGTCTTAGTTAAGGAAACTGATTTTTCGTTTAAATGAAACTTTATCACTTCTGTGATTTTATTTTCAAAAATACTACATACATGGTTGTCATTAAGAAGTAAAATGTGGTTCAATGAGATTAAAGTATTTTTTTGGTGAATAGTAACTTTTATGTTTTTAATCGCGATTAGAGGTAATTAGTGTAATTTAAGGTAAAAATAATGATTTAATAATATTAAATGACCTGGAAACATGTCATACCCTTATTAGATGAGTCATGGCCGACGAATCCAATCCATGAGTTAACTTGGGGACCCCATGGAGCCACATTGGTAGGAAAATGACATTAATACCTTTTTATTTAAACTTAAAATTAAAATGTCACAAACATGGGTTTTTTTACTAAAAAAAATTTTACATGGGGTTATACAAGTCATATGTTTGACTATAAATATTAATTTGAAAGATAAAAATATTTCCTACATCATGATATTTTTTTTATAATTTTTAGACATTAAATAAATTGAATTATTTAGGACACCATGATGATGCAGTGATTACCTCATTATTTAACGATTTAAATAAAATGAAAAGATAAAGTAAAATCTAAGACCAAAACATGTCAAAAACCTATTTTATGGGTGTATTTAGAAACCTTATCACCTTATTCTAGAAATATATCCTTTTGGGACCTTTAAGATCCAAAAATCATTATATAATAATGTATTATTTTATAACATTCCAAGAGTGCCCTCCTCTCCTCTTATAAAAGGCCCCCACCTCTACCACCTTACCCACACCTCTCAAGCCTTTGGATCGGCAAACCCTTGACCATTTCATCTCTCTACATCCCTATCTTCATCATTGAAGCCTCATCGTTGGGCATAATTCATTCCAAGGAAGCCTTTGAGCTCAAATAAAAAAGAGTTACCCGATTTAAAGGTAATGTCTTCCCTTGTGTTCTTTTGTTTTATTTGGCTTCTCGAACCCTCTAAACTATTTTTATTCCTTTATTTTGTAACAAAACCAGTATATATATACTAGTATGTTTTTATGTGAAGGATTAGAGCTACACTTACACACACCATCGTCTAATGGTTATATAACATACTGTTTCTGTGGATGGAGAATTTCTTCCTCACGAAACGATGATTGTTCAATATTCTCTTAACACCTTTCATGGTGGCCATTATGATGTCACTATATTTTATATATGATATATTTGGTATTTATGTTTTCTATATTCTGATGAATTTTATATTTAAAACATTCCTTTATACTTTTCATGTTGTGCAAATGCGATAATTTCATACGAGGAATTGTGGACTACCGCCCCCCTCAAGTTATGCGACTCGTTCATGCAATACATGGAATGTATAAAGAATGAAATTAATGAACTTTTGTGAACTATAAAACATATATATTATACTGTAATTATAATATATATATATATATATATCTCAATTATTTTTAATTCCATTCACATGACAAAGAAATGAAAGTAGCGTTCATGCATACGTACGGCATACCGTCTCCATGAACGGTGAATTTCATTTCTTTTTTATCTAAAAATGTTATGGAATAGTATAAAATTAATATTTACTGGATATATATGATATTTAAATCATTAATACTATTCTGGATATGATTTAATTATAACTACATGGACCATCATTTTCTAACAAGTTCATTTTTGACTCATGTACCAAACATCGGCAAAAACGTCTGATATGAACTGACATTATTAAACAATTATTATATCATTATAATATGTGATATGAAATGAATAATAATATTTAAATTAGGTCCTTAAGAAATTATAAATTGACCAATGTTTATTATTCAGGACTATAAAGAAATGAACAAGACATGTCGGACTTGAGGTAAGGGATCCTACCTCTCTCTTTCTTTTTAAACACTCTATTTTATGTCATTTATTTTAAGCTCATCTTTCTTATGTTTGGGGATTTTCTTTTACATTACTATTTCTGTACGTTTTATGTTCATATTATGGGAGACCATATTTTATCTCATCAATCGATTTTTGGAAGTTTTAAGTGGCGCCATTAGGCTGCCGAGTTTTCATAAGGGATTTTTCATCTCACTTTTATTCCCGTGACATTTATGCTACGTTTGACACCATTTCCTTTGAGTGGTGTATGTACTGAACATTATTATACTCTTATTGTAATATAATTTCAATTATGGGTATTTAAATCTTCATTGTATGACCCTTATTCCATGGGGATTACGTTTCGAATGTTACCCAAGTCAGTAAGGGAACCTTTCACCCTCCTTTTTTTATAAGACTTCTTTTGTTATGTCTTTTTATTCACAAAATATTATATTGGGATATGTTATTATATATCCTTATTGATGTAAAATTTATTTCCAAGTGATGATATTCCCTTTTTGTATCATCAACTCATTTTCTGAATTTTAATGTAACGTCGTTCGGCTGCCGAATTTTTAAAAGGGAACGTTTTAACCCAATTTCGATTTCTTTGGGTTCAACTTGTAATTCTTGAAAATTTCATCCTATGAATATGAGTGAATGACCTATGATTTTTTCACACATAATATCCACTTATATTGGGTGTACTTATATTTCTCACATATAATTATGTGATAGATTTATCCTTAATTTAAGGATACCATCTTTATAATGGATTTAATCTCAATTTACACTTCCATTGAGACTTCATTGTTGTTATGCACCAATTCACTCTTATATGGTGTATATACTGTCCTTTGACATATTATATCATGAATCTATTTATTCTCATGATATTATAATGTTCTGATTAAATTTTATTTCATAATTATTTTTATTCAAGTGTCTCTAATTTTGTTAAAAACTCTTTAACAAAAATATGATTTTAAATGTTTTAAAGATTTATTATTATAAATATTTATCTTTAATGTCAATGTTTTAAAAATGGTTTGCAATATTTCTTTATATGGAAATTAATGTTTTAAAATTATAATTCCATTAAAAGCTTCAAAGTGGTATGGGACACTATGATTCAAAAATCTCTTTTAAATGGTTTTTGGAAATGGATTGATTAATTCAATATCTTGGAATTAATTATTAGGATTGAAAATGAAATGTTCTTATTGAACTGTTTGTATTTGGAATATTTTATGTGTAATGATGGTACTTGGACATTTTACGGGTGGTTACGTGATAAACCATATGATGGGTGGTGTCGTGAATACCAGGACGGGTTGTTACGTTATAACATCCAATGCATTGGGTATGGAAGTCAGCCGTATGGCTATTCCATTAAGTATGTGTGGAAGTCGACCGTATGGTTATTCCATTTAAGTATGTTTATGTCCCAAGTTACCTTTATATGTTATGTGTTTCTTATATGGGTTTTATGGTAATCATTTGGTTATAAAAGGGTAAGTAATGGTCTTATAAATAGTGAATAGTTTTTACTACTTCATAAAGGTGAAAAGTATTACTTTGGTAAAGTATTCATGGTTTAAATGTTGTTTTGAAAAACTAACAGTTTTCCGTCTTTGTGTATCCTTTACTAGGATTTTTGTGCTCATCCCAAGTTTTTGAAATGTTTTCCACAGGACTTAAAGATGAATAGGGTCAAGGATGGGATCAAGGAAAGACATGCTATCTAAAACATGGAACTAGTGCTGTTTCTTTTTAAGTGTTTTTTTAATTTTATGGAAACTTAGTAGAAGTGTCTACTATGTAATATTTTGAGATGTAATAGTTATGACCTAATTCTGTAAAACTATAAACATGAAAATATCCTCTATGTGAATTATTCATTTAATTCATGATTAAGTAATGTTTAAGGCTAAGGCCTTATAACCGTCCTCCACCACTCGGCCTCCACCTCATCTCTCCGCCTCGTTCGACCACCCCGCACCACCATCACCACCATGACATTACCGAATGGTATCAGTACACACTGTAAATCACAAAAAATATCTACTCTATCACCTCCAGAGCCCGAGACGGCCATCTATGAAAGATTTAGAGCCTCCTTCGGACATTAAGAAGGCTGAAGAATAACGAAGGGATATCCATCCCTGATTCTCCACTACCCTACCCCCATAGATCATGCAAGCAACCGTTGATGCATTTATCAATGAAGAACCACTGCCCCATCCACATGGAGCATATTCAGACCCCCATTCACCGCTAATGAGGGCGCATCCCCACATGGATCCCTTCAACAATGGTCATCCCGAGAGAAGCACCCCCATTCACTAGGGTTTAAAGAAGTGGTTGAAGACCCCTAGCCCTCCCCTACTTATATAAAGGAGGCTCTTCCATCCTTGTAAGGCATGAGATGACACCACTATGAAGGGAGATCTACCCAACCTGAGGGATGGGAATCCACTAATGAAATTCATCTTCTCCCCCATTATTATTCATTTTTTTCATTTCTTATATTTAATTTATTTGTTTTGTATTTTTGGTTTATTATTTTAAATTGAAAATTTCATTTTATGAAATAAATAGTCTATTCATTTTTGGTTTAAATTGTTTCTCCATTCCATCATTAATCCACCTCTTCTTATCCATTTAATTTTATTCTTCTTTTAGTTATAATAATAATAATTATTATTATTATTACTATTATTATTATTAGTATTATTATAATTATAGTTATTATTATAATTATAGTTAGTATTATGATTATAATTAATAGTAGTTGTAGTAATAATAATAATAACATTATTATTATTTTAAAATTATATATTAAAATTATTTACTTTATTTTATTTATTTTCTTATTTTATGCATCCTTCTATTTAATTTTAATATCTATCACTCTTTCACACTCATCCCAATTATATTTGTATTTTATTATTTTATTTTATTGCATTTTATTTTAAATTTATTCTTCCATTTATTATATTCTATTCATTATTATTATCTTCCATCCACTCCACCAAGTGATCTCTTAATCATGTAAATGAGAGGCTAACCCTAATGCTTGGCCCGAGGGGAGGTCAAGGTGTTCTTTAATTTACCTTAAAGTGTATTTAATTTTTTTATATATTTGAGTATCATGCATGGTGAGGCGAATGTCACATATTTGGTGATTTTCCATCAATGACTTGAATTTCAATATATTTCTATTATTTTATTTAAATTTTCTTCCTCTCTCTATTTGTTAACTCTTCATAAGGAGTATTTGAGATAATTAATGGATGAAATAGTATTGATAGAGGTTGGACCTCAAAGATGTAACACCATATATCAAAGTTTTTCATCATCCTTGATTATAGGAGGAGGTAGGATTATGTTTTATTATGTTATGAAAAACTCCATAATTTCTAAATAATTAATATTAATTCATACATGAGATTTCATTTTTGGATTATGAAACAAAAATCAAACAATTAAAGGAGAATAATGATTGATCCTTAAACCAATACCCAAAGCTAAGTCCTTTTTTCTTAACTCATTCTGTTTATATTTGATTGTTAGTTTACATTTCCATATTGAATTTCATTTGAAATATAATCCAAAACTCCAAAAAAAATGGTTGTTTTCCTTTAAAATTAAAAAAAGAAAAAATAATTTTTTGGGTGCTTTAGAAGAAGTAGGTTAAAAAAGTGAGAATATCCTAAAATGAAACAACCTCGGTCAGCCACTGTGCTACATTAAGAAAATTAAATTTCTTTTTCTACACCCCATGGTTGGTGTTTCAATTTATCAAAAATATAAAAATAATATAAAACTATATAAAAATATAAATACTGCAGATGTATTGGCTTGAGGGGATTTAAAATTATAACCCCATTTAATGAGTTTGTGGTGCCTACTACTAGTGCTTCCCACATTTACAAACAGATCCTTTTATAGATTTTGTGTGAGATTATGTGCCTTCTCATAAATTATAAATATTAGAATAATATTACACTAAATTAGAAGAAATATGTATCTAAAAACCGAATAAATTTAATACTAATTTATTATTCCTTGATAGTAGATTTTAAAAATTTGAGTAGTATTATTAATATAATAAAAATTTCTTATGTCTTTTATCTCGAGAAGTTTACTAATTTTAATGTGTCTAGTTCATCTTAATTCCCATGGACCATGAAGAATTTAGGTAAGAAATGGGGAGACATTAAATTGATATTATATAATGAGTTTAATGACACATCTTTAAGTGTTCGATGGATGCATGAAAAAGTGTATGATGGTGTATATCACAAGTATTGGATTTTTTTTCTTAATACTAACAGGGATGCATATTTTGAGTTGTTAACATTTTAATGCTAAATTAATATCATAAAAAAATCAAAATTATTGGTTTTATTAATGTATCTATTTCTAGGTGATGGGTAAAAAATGCACTGATCCATTAAAAGAAATAATTCTTTATAATGTTGGATCCTAAATTATTTAAAGAAAATATTTATATTGGTTTCATTTTATTCATTATTATTTATATCCTCTTATCCTCACAAAATGTTTTTTCTATATTAATTTCTGTGTACAATTTTTTATAATGGTTCATGACTTAGGTCACCTAGTTTGATGAGCAGATATGTGGTTTCATGTTCACTAGAAAATTGATAGCAGTTTCCTAAATGAACTTACCAAAGAAATTTGCTTAAATGTGTTTCATTGTAATTTAATGTTTCATAATTAGTATAAATAAATAATAATTAAATTTTATTCAATTAGATAAAATAAATAGTTTCATATAATTATAAAATATTTCCAAAATGTGGTGTTTTTTCAAAAATATGGTTCCCATGACCGAAATTGAGTAGTAATTTTTTATTACTATATCATGTATAAAAATAGTTTTTAATGATGTTATCTTACTATAATAGTTTTGTTACATGTGCGTGAACTTTTTACAAGGTAATATCCTTGGACTACTTATTTTTTAAATAATTTATAACAGTTCCCACCTATAATGAGAACCTTGAGATACTATGAAAGTATCTTAAAAATATGTTCAATGGTCAAGATACATCATACCAATGGGACACAAATGATGTCTCAATATTTGGTCTTAGGGGATCATAAGAATTTGGACTTCTTCTCAATAAGTTCTCTCCTGGTGATCTTGAGTACTGGAGATCATGAGGATTGTCCCGCTTATAGGAACCCCACATGAGGCATGCCATATTTGGACATCCAAACTATCATCACCCCAAGCGATGGTATTTAAATCATATGAGGCATGCAAAAATTATGATGAATCCTTCATTACATATGTAATAATATAAACCTCTAACTCATTCTTATAAGCAGATTCAATCATTATTCCTTTTAGATGTTCCATCGATCCATTTTTGGTTTAGATTCCTGATCCCAAGATGAAAATCCATTATGATGGAATTATGAGAAACATGATGAAACAATGGAAGAAAAAAATAGTAGAAAAGAACATATATTTTTTTAATGTTTAAAAACACTCCAATGAATAGTATTAAAAAACATAGGGTGACTTTGAAAAATACATAATAATCAAAGAGTACCAAATTCATGTAAATTCCAAAACAATAATTTCTAAAACAGCGTATAGTAACTTCTGTGAAAACCACACATTGATATGCTTCTATCACCTCCCTAAAAATCATCCTAATAGAAAATTGAAACCTTATATGATAAAACATCACCCTTGGAGATCCATATATAACAAACATCCCCATTCTATGACAAAATTCAACAGCTTCTGAGATCATTATCAAAACATGCATCATCAATGACCTAATATTATATAGTCTCTTCAATGTCTTCTCCTAGATCTATTAATAAAGGCACCCAAGCGTCTCACATATGAAATTATATCTCCATGAAGTCTATATGTCATGGTTTCTCAGAATTGGATGTAACTTCTTGAACCTTATCATTTTTTTCCACAACACACCCACTTCAATGCCCATTTGAATTATTTTTACTCATATTCAACATAACTCCCTTATAACTGCAAACAAGAAATCCCACCACAAATAATATCTATCATAAATGAATTATTCACCATCATAAACATGTGACACATGAAACCAAAAATGCATAAACCCCTTTTATTCTTATGAGGGTCTATATATTGGGGAACATCACCACAATAAAAACCACCACATCCTTTTTATACTCACTAAGCCCATATCTCCAATTAAATAGGTCAACATTTCTTTATTTAACTCCATTAATATTTTTAAAAACATTAAATTAATTTATAGATAAATTCATCTATTAGTGTTTAGAAAATCTGTCCATTATTTTTTTTATCTCTTCAATAAATGGATTAACCCCATTAAGAAACCCTATGATCAATATTGGAAAAAAATAGGTCCTAAGTGACACAAATTTCTAAGAGTTGTATAGGAACTAACACATAATATTATGATATGAATGTAAATTAAATGTGGTTGAGTTGAACTATCTTATGATCACCCTCAGGAAGTAAGTGTGGGTGAAAAGAAATCTAATAGAAGACTCATGGTGATGAATTTGAGATTATCATCATAATATTATCATCAATTTTTTTGAGTTGTGAAACAAACATGAGGAAATGGGTGGTTATACCATTCCGTACATTCCCTGAGATTTAATGAGGAGAAAGTAAAGTAATAAATCAAGTAGATTATGGTTATACTGATCTTTTGTAGATTAAAAAATAAAACCCATGATGGTCCTCATGTACTTAAGGTCATATAATACATTGATCGACTAAGTATATTGAGATTTAAGTCGAATCATGAACATTCAACACATATAATTCTCCCATCCTTATCACATAGTTACCATAGTTTCATTGGAAACATATAGAAAACAATTTAATATTTTTTTAATGTTCACAAACATGATAAAAACATAAATAAAGATAAAAAATTAGTTACTGTGGTGAAAAATTAGAAATCTTAGGCAAAAAAGGCCAATTGAAAGTGTGATGCCACATGAACCTTAACAAAATCCTTCTAAGAAAATAATGATAAAGATAGAATACGTTGGACACGAATATATTTGTTTCTCATGTGGCAAGAAAAGGTAATTGGAAGATAAATTGAAATGAACTAAAGAATGGGGGATTCCTATATCAGTAGTGAGAAGAACACCACCTCGGTTTTCTAAGTTGATTTATTACATTTGAACTATTATTTTTTATTGAGTTTTACCAAAACATTTAACTAATTTTTCCACTATTTGTAATGATAAATTATTTCATTTTTCAATTAATATTTTTTGTGGAGTTTTATACTGAACTAAAAGTTCATTAATTTTTAAATTGTTAGTACTAAATGAAGAATATAAAATATAATACTTATACCTAGTTGTGGTAAGATAATTATTTATTAGCTAAAAAATGTAGTTATTAATGATACACCCAATACAGTGTTTTGAATCATTATATCTATAAACTTATATATTATTGACAAAAAAATAATTAAGTTCTAGACAAATAATCATATAGAAATAAAGGCGAGCCATAAAGAATCTAGAGTTACTTTTACCTGGTCATGTAAACTATTCTAAGGAAAATGTTGAGGTAAATTAATATACTTTATGATATTACATTTACAAATTTATGGATTTCAAAATTGATGGAAGTAATATGGTTCGTTAGATGATATGATGTGATTTGGGCTGGTGAGGCAAATAATATCTTAACCGAGCATTCATTGATCATGAGAATGTTGTGTGGATTTATCCCTATAATCACATTTCCTTGTACCCATCAGATCCATGATGTTAGTTCATGGAGGAATAATTATGAGTCCTAAAATAATTTATTGATCACTAATATATAGACTGAAGTAATTCCTAAACTCACATTTCCTTATACACATCAAATCCATGATGTAAGTAAATGGGGGATCAAGGAAGAGTCTTATAAGTTTAGAAAATTATTCTAATTTTCTTTCAATACATGAATCATATATAGAAGCATTAACACATAACAATATACCAATAATAATGAAAAATTAATATCATAAAAGTTATAATATGAAATAAAAACATTAATTCAAAATTAATGAGTCTAGATGCAAAGAGTATGTTAAGACATAGTCGATAAACAAAAATTCATCAAGAATAACACAAATCGCATATTAGTTGTATATCCTAATGTTTTTATAGATATTTCATAAATCCCAAAGATTGAATAGATATAAAAAAGTGATATATTATATTTATATAAAAGGATACACATATCCATTTGAGATAGCGGGAGAAAAGTATACTTAGATATTGTCAAGGCATGAGATTCGCAGGTAGTTTCCATGGGAACATGTTTTGAAAGATCTCATGTAAAAGGAATGTTATAGAGATAGATAATACGTATGAATTATAAAACCAAGAGAGGTGGTTTTATGGTCACTATGTTAAGTGATACATTATTCATTATGAAAAATAATTATTTACCATACCTGAAAGTTGTAAATGAAAATGATTGAAAGGTTTATACGAATTAAAATATGGATTCAATGTACGAAAATTCAGTTTTAAATTTTCGTATTTTCTTCAATTGATATAAATCCATTGGTGTGTGGTGGGAAAAAAGCCCTCAAGGTACCACTAAAGCATTTTTGAGGTGGTTGTGTTTATTGACAGAGCGGACCTCTATGTTGTGTTTGTCAACAATGTAGTCCACGATTTCCAAATACGACATCAAATGGGGGTTTTTGAAAACTAAAATTGCATTCCCAATGCGATGTCAAAGGGGTTTTTTAATGATGAAAGAGGAACTTGCATGAAAAAAGATAAATCTTATGCACAAGGGTCAAGAACATCTATACATACAGGGTGACCCCCTAATTTGAGAGAGCTCCACACTTAGAGAAAATACGAGCACCAGAACACGTAATAAATTCACGCAAATGGAGTTGCATGAAGATTTTGAGTTGCGCACAAGCTAAGAATGTTTCACATAAGATTTGAGTTGCGCGAAAGACTGAAGTTGTGCATAAGGGGTGTTTCATGCCAGAAGTGGAATTTTGCGCGCAAGGTAATAAAGTTGTGTTGAAGACGAAGTAAGGGTTGCACGGAAGATTTGAGGTTTCATAGTACACCCAATGCAAAGGGAAATTCATCTGGGGGTGAAAGTGGGACATCAACTTAGCATCTATCAATAGATAATATTGGAAATTTTATTAGAGATAATGATGTGACCTATCAGTATATAAACTGTTAGTGGATCTTCTGAAGAATTAGTGAGCACACATCAGTTGAGAGAGCAGTTAGATTTCATATTGTGAGTGGTAGTAAACCAGGATGGACAGTGAGTCCGCTTCAAATATTTTAAATTTAAGTGTACATTTAGTGAATTTGGTATGTCGGCACATTGATAGTGTACGCTCTTTGGACGTAGCCCAGATATGGTGAACCATGTAAAAATCATTGTGTATCATGCATGATTTAATTTCTATTTATACTCTACTATGGGAATGAGAGAGAAGAGGTTTTTGATTAATAGTGAAAAAAAATCTATAGGGGAAGTTGTTTTAATCTGTGATACCCTGATTCACCCCACCCCCCTCCCAGGTTATCTATCCTAGTAGACCTAAAAATGTGTATTCAAGAGAAACTATAAATGGGTGGTCCAAGAATGATATCAATGAGGATCAATTGGTTATACCATGTAATCAGACTTAAATGCTTCAGAAATATACTTCTCATATAAACTTTTTTATGATCATTATATTGGGCATCAGATGTCAGGACCACCTTCTTAAGGTGGTGTCTATACAATACAACCAGAAAGGTTTGGTGACACCATAAAATTCCAATAAATAATTACTTTTTGAGATTCATTTATGGATTAATTAAAGTATCATGGTCATAGAATATTCATGTGGAATTTAAATATTCAATGTTTTTATAAGATGAAATTATGAGCGCAATAGTTTTCCCATACAAAATTGTTTGATAACATATGGAAAACAATTAATTGTATTATTTTCAATTAAGGTAGGGATGAAAGTAACTCACCATACAATGACATAAAGTAGTAACACATGTTCTATAGAATAGGTTCTATTTAGGTAGATATATGGGTTGATTAGAGAATGTTAATGTATATATACTAAAAGGGTATTGAAAAATAAGGATGGAATAATTTGAGAGATAATTGTTTCCAATGTTGTATGGAAAAAATATCTCCATGAAGATATTTATAAGACATAAGAAGATATTAATATAGTAAATAGAACTCCATATTATTTAGCGATGGATTTATCACATATATCATGCTATGTATTAGATATAATACTACCAACACAAACATTATGTTAATAAAATATCAAATAAATCTAGCAAAACTACATGTCAAATAGTAAGATATATCAAAAAGATCTTGAAAGGGTGAAAGGAATTTGTACATGATAATTTGAGAGAAAGGAAGGCTAGTTATCAAGGAGAAAAATAGTCTTCCTGTTGACCAATATGATATTGTATCATAGTTATGATTAAGAATTGAGAAAGATAAGCTCATTGGAGCCAATGGGTTATATATCTAAAAAAATAATTATTTTATTACTTCTATCACTGATAAATAGGTTGTATGAAACACACAATCATTTTTTATATTTATTGTAATTTTAAAATAATATTAAGTCATTATCATGTAATAAATTATTATAAACTCATGACATTGGTATAATCAAATAATTAAATGTTATGATAGGTGGAAATGAATATACTTGTGGATATCATAACTTTTGGGAGTTTAACACAAGGAGGTGTGGTTGAAGATAAAAACATTTATATGTAATGAAACATGGTATGACTAATGATTAAATCAATTATTTAGTAAAATCCTGATCTTATCATGTGAGAGATAAAAGGTTGACAGTTATCAAGGGGGATCTAGTGCAAGTGTGAGTATTTTAAAAGTGGGTTCTGTAGACCTAACTTGAGAAATAATTTTTGAGAACCTTGTCATGTATTTTAAGAGTTATACATGATGTTATATTACTATTTATTGTTTTAATCTAGATAATAAAATTAACATGGTAATTTTATTGGATTAATTTTCGCATCAAAAGGTTATAGTAGTTCCCTGCTATAATGAAAACCTCTAGATAATATAATAGTGATCCTAAAAAATGTTCTATGGTCAAGATACATCATACTGATGGGAGAAAAATGATCTATAACTATTAAGTGTTGGGGGCTCATAATAATGGAGACTAATTTTCATAAATTCTCACCTTATGATCTCGATTAGATCTAGATCATGAGGAGTGACTCACCAATAAGAACAGAATATGTTTTAAGTTTCATTAGATGTTTCTATCTACAAACATGTGTATCTGTCTTACTACATGAGGTCATTATCAATTTTAACTATTTGATCACATAATTTGATACATAAAAGACAATATAAAACTTATGTTTATGGTGAGTTAGCTTGTTTTAGGTGTGTCATTGATGGTATGAAATTGATTGAATGATCAAGACAGGACTCGTCACTTCTAATTAGAGGAAGATATATCTAAATTCAATTTTATCATGATTCGAGTACCTTTATTAAATCCATGAACATAGTAGAAGAAGGTAAGTATGTTTAGAATAATAATTAAAAGAATAAATAAAACTGGGATGGTTACACAAGTAATGTAACTTGTTTTATCGGATATCTTGTGACACAGATATTCTATTACGTAGAGAAACCTCATATGAGGTTGTCGTTGCTATGAATGAACCTGATATACATAAAAGTGAGGATTTTTTTGTAGATATTAATATTAGTATATGATTATAAATCACTTCTATCAGGATATGGGCCTTGAGCGTCACATAAAAAGCGTATTCTAAAGTTTTTCCCATTTTAACAAATTAGATATTAGGACATGCTTGGCCACCCGGTGGGGTCGGGTTATGTCTAAGTTTGAACGATCGTAAGAAATAAATAAATTATTTATTATTAAACATTATAATAATAAGTGTTGGATTTATTTACTCCAGGTATTTACATGATTTAAGAGAATAAAAAAATATATATTTTTGAATGAATATTTATCCAAGCATCATCAAATATTTTATAGTCCATATGGGTCGAGTTAATAGATTGTATTCTATCACGTAACATTTTTTTTACACATAAAATATAAAATATTTATGATTCTTGTGACACATTCACTTGGTCATAAGTGTCAAATATAGTTTAATCTAGAATGGTTAACTTTAATAAGGGCCAAAGTGCAATTTTTCTATGTTAAACCTACATATATAAGTAAAAATTAAACCCTAATTCTAGTAACTATTCCTCCCATGATTTTGATAGAATATATAAAATCTCTATTAAGTATTAGTGAGAGAAAGTGAGGGTCTATGAAACCTAACCCTAGAACACCTTCTTAGATCAAATAAATGGGGCTTAGAAAATCAATTCGATTTGGAAAACCCCTTAGATTCTCCATGTTATAACCCTTTCTTGAAGTTTAGTGATTAAGAATGTTTTTGAAGCATTTGTGGATGATTTAAAGGGTTATGAATTTGGTTCTTTTATGTGATGATATCTAGTAGAAATCAAACCACACATTGGATCTAAATCAAATGAGGTAAAATTTCAATTTTGATATATCCTACTTATTTAATTGAAACAAGATTCTCATGTTGATAATCAGGTGGTGATTCTCTGAAGTTAGTGTTAAGATGTCAATCTCATTCTAAAATTATTTATTCCCCTACTTTTACTATGAAATTTTGCACCTAATACCAACCATATTGATAGGAAAAAATTCAAGAATCTTGGGATGCGAACCTTGTACAAGCATCATTAGTTTCCCAAAATAATGAAATTGGACTAGTTTTAGGGAATGAGCATAACAAGAGTGTGTATGGGATGTGTTGTGGACCAACCCCATCAATTTTTTGGGGGGGTAATTTTCATCCTTTATTGTCACACCACATGTTGGGGGCTTAAGCAGTTTAATTATCTAGGAACCATAAAAATAATTTTCAATTTTGAAAGGAAAGGTTAAATAAGATGACACTTGTAAGAAAATATAGGATCGATGGTAGTTGGTAATGAAGAATGTATATGTTTCTACATTCTAGAATATGATATACATTGTGAAAGAGAAAGTTTCATGTTTGATATCTTATCCCACATATATAATTCCTCTCCTAAATTTGTTATAATTTTGAGTGAAATGAATGTATCAAATGTAAAATATGAATTTATTTGCTTCACACATATCCTTTTATCTATTTTTTGTTGCAACATAGATACTTTACTAACCATTGTATTGTTTTTTATTTTGTTTTAATGTACATTTAATTAAAACTAAATTCTATATTTTTTTAGTGTGATATAAATTCTGATAGTACACCAGTGTAACTTGGCTATTATTAACGTTATTTCTAGCATTGATAAAAATTTTAATGATCCTCACTAAAAACTCATTGATAAAAGGCTGCCTTTTTAGTGTTAAAACAATGTTGATAAAGGGACCGCTTTATTAGTCATTCTTTTAGTGCTGATTAAAGGGGACATTATCAGTTCTCCTTTCAACATTGATAAAATCTATCAGCTTTTAATGACAATTACCAAATTAGTGCTTTTAGAACAATGAAAAAGGAAATTTATAGCACTGATAAGGATTTTATCTAAAGTGATGAATAAATGTTGCATTGATTATAGCTGATGAAAAATTTATTAATGAAGGTGTACCACAAAAAAATATTCTTTGGATGAAAAATTTAATACATGGAATTTATTTTCTTTAAAAATGAATGTTTTGATTTATGATGATCAGAATTTCATTCCTCCTTGAAAAAATCTTATTTTTTATGGTAGATAGATGCAAATAATTATTCAATATCACTTTATATGAAATATCCTATATTCTGAATAATGGAAGCATTGATGGATTTCTATTTATGATTATATTTAAACTATTTATACTATGATTTAATTGAATTATCAATATGTGAATTATTTTATAATTTATAATTTTATTATTGTTCCCACTTGGGTTGAAGGGAGAGTTTGACGGTCAAACACCTTGGGAGAAGGTCGAGTTTTTTTTATTAACATGGTATTCTTTAGAATCTATATGTGGATATTAATATATTTGAAATCTCTTAATCTCTATCTCTCTATCTATATATATATATATATAAATATGTATTCAAATATGTTTGAAAAAAACTAAAAACAATAAGATTTTGTCCAATATTTTGACTGTTTTGATCCATAATATCTATGTTATGATCTTGATAATCTCAAAATAATTTGTCCATAAAATAATAATGTTTAAATCTAAATGATATGTTTTTTATGACACTTCATTTATCATATTTCTATGATAAACACATGAAAAATATTTTCAAATGATGTTTTTATTTGAATTCACATCAATTGTATTGATAATATTCTTCTAACATGTTTTATGTCTCTATAGTCTATACGTTTCAATTACCAATTTAAAAAATACTCTTGAAAAATATGATTTAATCATTCCACATGTTTTTCACATCCCCTTCCCAACTTGGAATTAGAAAAAGATGTACTTATTTATGATTTAAACACATAATCACTTGATCAAAATGATAATAATAATAAAATAGTCACGATTGAACCAAGTATGTTGTCAAAATGTTGAAGATCTATTTTTTAAATACATTCTACAAATTTTTTCATGGATACATACATGCCACGTTTGGTAACATTTCAGACTAGTTTGACGGTGGTGTGGTGTTTTGAAAGTGACAATGGAATATAACGGCACAACACCAACGAGCTGTGTGAGGAAGAAAATGAATTTTATGATATTTTTTACAAATATTTATTTTTTCTGTGTTAAAATAATATGAACATTCCATTAACTAGTTTCATCATTCTAAAAAAGTTTTTAAATTCGTTTTTTTCTTTCATTAACCTTTCATTTTCCATTTCCATTTATATTAATAATCCATAAAAATGATTTCATCATGATTAACACAACCTTAGAGTTTGAAATGAACCATAGAATCATTATCCTTGGAAATATTCATATTTTTATTTAAAAAACTTTTCTATTTTATAATAATATCTTAATGAATCTATATGATAATCATCAATACCATTCAATCAATTATATGGATGAGTCTAGTATGAGAAAATAGGGCATTCTAAAAACAATTGTTGAGAAACACTCATAATAAATAGAACTTTTTATAAGAACATTGTAATAAAAACTATAAAATATAACTGAATATCACAATTCAATATGATTCAAGCAAAAGGGATTGATTTTAATCAATTACAGTTGTGTTCTAAAGTGACTGATGATTTGGGCTGCTAAGTAATTTTGAAGATCATCTGTGTGTTTCATGTTGAATAAGAATTAAAAATCAAGACTACTAATAGAAGTTTCTATAATATCTATTGGAAAACATAAAAATGAGTAAGAGAAATAAAATATAGTGACACTAATATCATTCTACAGGAGACAATTTTTGAGGATATAAAAACAATTTGAGGATCATGGGGGGACTCCCATGTATAAAAATTTAAGAGAAAAAGTGAATGAGATCATACAACCAAATATTTGATGGATGATTTTCTAGGTTTTGAAATATAGAAAAATTAAATTTTGGTGACCTATTTATAAAAAGAAAAATAATGGGAGAGAAATTAGTTCATTGTTCGAGTAAAGAACTCTGACAGTAGTGAGCTGATAAAAACTATAGAACTCTCAAAGAATAAAACCAAGTAGGATCTAATACTGATCTAAAATGTAGATATATTGGGTATTGAGGCTTAATAAATAATATGATATAGTGACAAATAGTGTTAGAAAAGTTGAGAAGAGGAAGCAATTTTTGAGAAACTCTATGTCAAAAAACTATTTATAATTAAATAAAATGAAAAAGAAGAGGATGAAAAGGCCATTTTGTTGGAAGTTTCACTGATTAAATTCATGAGGTTAAAGGCCATGATGTTTAAGTGAGTATAGCCTGTGAAAAGATTCTAAGATTGATTTTTTGAATATTTTCTGTCGGATGAGACTAAGTTGTGTGCATTTTCTTAAAGAACTATTGGAATTCATAGTCATTTCTACTGATTTGTAAAAAGATCATTTTGAATATGATGGTAAATCTGCATTCTTATCATAAAATTACATCAACAATGGGATAAAGGGCCCACATTCATATTCATAGTCAGAATCCATATAACCCATCGAACTCAAGATATACAGTGAGGTCATTGAGTGACACTATGAGTGTTGTTAGAACATATTTTTGATGTCCTGTGAGAAACAAACAAGTGTATTCATAGTGAGATGTTGTGAAGGTGTGTAAAGAACTTAACATTGTAGCCAATATTTTATTAGGGTGAATAACCAATCAAGTATTGGATAAGTTCCTAATAATGAACCTTTTAAATAATATAATCTCTCTATATTTTATTTACTTGGATGTTTATATGTAGGAAAATGTGTGTTATTCTCAAAACATGAATTCATTATCAATGTGTATAATTTGATCATTTAATTTTCTTTGAAATGGAAACCATGATATTTATATTTATAGAGTGGAAACATGCGTCAGGTGTATCACTGGTGTTATAAAATTGATTGAATGACCAAGATAGAAGTTGTTGCTTCTGAGTAGAGGAAGAGATACATGGATCCCAGTTAATAAGGATAAGAGTACCTTTATTAAATCAATATTTATGGTACAAAAATGTAAGTACTTATTTAATGGTTATTAAAAGAATAAATAAAGAAGGTATGGATGGTGACACAAATTATTCACCCTTCATTATGAGATATCATGAGATAAATAGATTATATTATAAATTGAATACATGTAGGTGGTTTTCATTTCTTTGACTAAAACTTATATCCTTAGGGGCCATGATTTGTTATGAGATACCACTCTTGGTCTATGAGTTTGACTTGCTTCTATCAAGATAGGGGACAAGATGGTCACACAAAATACATATTGAAAAGCTAGTATAATTATAATTTATTGGATTTGAGGACATTATGGGACCCATAGTGGGGTTCATGTTATGTCCTTATTTGAATGATCACGAGAAAAAAATAAATTCATTATTATTTATCTTTAAAATAAAAAGTGCTATATTTATTTACTCTTGGTGTTCATAAGTTATAAGTAAATACAAAATAAAAATATTTTGCGAATGAATTTTTATTTAAGGTTTGGTTAATATTTTGATTTATATAAATGTTGAGTTAATGAATTTTATTTTATCTCCTTATATATTTTAAAGTTATATGTATGTAATAAAATATTTATGTTGTTTTTGACGTGTTCACTTGGTCATTATTGTTGAATATGGTTTAGTTTTCGAGGGTTGACTAAATGAAGGGAAAATGTACAATTTTCATAAGTTAAAAATACTAATATAAATAAAAATTAATACCTAATTCATGTCGCTATTTCTAAAATGATATTGGGAGTGTATTTTCATATCTCTCAAGTTACATAGAGAGAGAGAGAGGGAGGTTTTTAGCACCCCGATCCAAGAACGCCTTACCGGGTCCAAGAAATAGTTCTTACACAATCAATTTTAAGTCAAATGAGCATTATATTCTCTATTTTAGCACACATATTTGAAAGATCAAATATCAATGAATTTTCTAAAGCATGATTGAATGATCTAGAGGGTTATTTATTTGGTTCCTTCAAGTGACAATTTCTTCCAGGGAGACAAAAACACATTTGATCAGAATAAAACCACATATAGTTTGAATTTTAATTTATCATGATTATATAATTCAATTGAGATCCTCAAACTGATAAATGGGTGGTGCTTCACTATAGTTAGTTTCATGACAGCAATATTGTGGTAAATACTTTAAATCACCTTACTTTTATGCTCATACTTTGTATTTCGTTACATTAGTATTTACAGGATATAATTAAATATATTTTGTATGAAAACCCCACACAAACATCATTAGTTTCCCAAAACTGTTTTGTTATTAAAATTTTAGGGATTGTTTATTTGATGTATATATAGAGGAAGAGTTCAGGACCAACCCCATAAAATGGTTTTTGTAGTTCACTATTATCCTTTACCATTACAACATTTGTTAGGGTCCCAAGTAGTGTCATTAACTAGGAAGCATAAAATGAAATTTCAAGGATGAAATAAAACGTTATATAATATGAGTCTTGTAGGAAAATATACTATTGGGAGTGGGTTATAATGAATAATGTATTAGTTTCAACATTCTAGAAGATGATAGACACTCTGCTTAATGGAATTTCATGTTTGATATCTCATCCTGTATACATAAATTTAAGACTCAATTAATGATAATTAAGTATGAAATGAATGTATCAAATATCTTATATGTTTTTTTAATTCGCATTTTTAATCTATTGTTTGTTTCATCATCAATAATTTACTAAGGTTGATAAATTATTTATATGCCATTGTTTCACAATGATTAACTAATTTTTCTTTAGTTGGTTTATTTTCTCAACATTTTTGCACTGTGAGATATTTTTTACTAATTGTTATTTTCAATAAGTATATTTTCTTTATATTTATAAAAGTGAGATATTAATTAATTATTAATTATTTGTTTTTTATTGATGAAATTTCTTTATTATTCCATGTGGAATAAATGATATTTTGTCTTCTATTTTTTGATGTTTGATATGACAATAAATTTAATTGTTTTGTAAGTGTTTTATATATTAATTGATCATCAATTAAACACATTAATATTTATATCTCCTTTCATGTATTTTTTTAAAAAAATATTTATATGATATCATGGATATATTATATACTACGAATCTAGTATGTTTAAAAGTAGGATGAAATCCCATGGTTAATTGGTTTTACATATCCAGTATGTTGATTAAAACATGTTTTTTCTTGGGATATCATAGAATGAGTTAGATTACAATCTTTTTGTGCATAATATGGGTCGAAAATTGAAGATTTGATTAGAATATATATTTCTTTAATTAAAAAACAATGAACCTGTCTGACTCTAACATCATATAGTGAAATTTTTAGGTATTTTTACTTATCAATATGTTACATACATTTAATGACATTAAATAATTTTTTAAAAATAAAATTTAGTTTAAAATCTTGGCTTTGTTGTCTATTATGATAGTTTTTATAGTTAATGAACCTTTTATATTTTGTATTTTTTTTAAATCTTCCAGTTGTATTTATAGAAAATGAATGCAAGAATTAGGTACTAGGTAAGCCTTCCGATCCATGATACTATTTAGAGGGTAGTTAAGATGAATTATAGTTTATTTTTGAAATATTTGGTAAACATTCTTTTAGATTCAACTGTAAATGTTTATTATTACATTCATTTGTTTTGTTTTTTTTCCTGTTTTGATTTCAACTACATTGGTAGTGCTTTTATGAGTTCGATGTAGGTTGAAACTAGAGACATCATCAATGGTTGATGGATAGTGATGGATGTGGTGGATTGATGGAGTTGGATGGTTGAGGGATGATGCATGTTGTACGTATGATATTGTTTCTATATTAATGATAACTAAATGTGTAATGGATAGTTATTGAATGCTACTAATAATATATATATATATATATATATATATATATATATATATATTTGTGTCATATATAATATGGTTGTATATTATTCTGGAATACTTTTTTTTGAGTTTTTAAATTGACATGTATTTAATTAAATTATATTTTTTAATCATGTTTTTTTACTTTTTATTTTTTTTAGTTTACCAGAAGTTTAATCCAAACAGTAGTAATCAATACCGCCAATATAAAAATTACAGGGGTTTGATTTATAATTTTTGTTGAAAAATAAAACTGCCACTAAGTTTTTTTGAGGTGATTTTTATTTATTTATTTAATAAAATACTTTTTTTAAACCATCGAAAAATGAGAAAAATTACTCTTCTATAAACTATTAATAAATAGTACTAAATCACTACAAATATATTGATGATAATGAAATATGAAGTGGTTAATTTTACCATCACAAAATTATTTAATTATAGTTTAAACAACCACTAACCACTCAAAAAATAGTAACTATATATTGATTTTATACAGTGAGAATAGATTAATGAGAACTGTGTTGAAAATATGTATATAATGTTTTCTTCATTATCCAATCAAAATTCCATTCATTTTCACTTCATCTAAAATGATTTTCAACCTCATTGTATTGAGAATTCATTATGATGATTGTGAGGAATTTTCTCTTGACCACGTGTGGAGGAGAAACCACTGTTTTTTTAGTTTGAATTAGGTTTGATGTAACTCAACCATTTTGAGTCAAAATCCATTTTATCTAGAATCCTTATAGAATGGAATGAATAGTTGTGAAGTGAAATTTTAAATATCTCTATGACTCATATGAAATAAGACATTTCTTTATTGGTGAGAAACCAATTAGTTTTTTTTATAGTTATTTTAACCTGGTAGAAGATGATGATTATGGAAAGTATACTTGTAGTTACCAATAAATAGGGAGATATTACTTGTCCATTAAAATTATTGATAATTCTTTCATTGTTTACAATTGATGTTAAATACAATAAATAAATTATACCCAATATAAAAAATTTTGATAAAAAAATTACACATGGAAATCATTTTGACTAGGAAATTATTGTTTTGATATACGGTAATCCAAATTTCATTCCTTAATAAAAATCCTATTTTTATTGTGGACTAATGCACAACAATATTCAATGTCACTTTATATGAAATTTTTGAGATTCCAAATATTAGAAACATTGATAAACTTATATTGATTATTATATTTCAAATATTTTGATTAGGATTTAATTGATTTTTTAATATGAAAATAGTTTAATAATTTATAATTTTATTATTGTTCCCATTTTAGTATAAGGGAGAATTTGACCGTCAACCTATTAGAGTGGAGGTTGAGTTTTTTTTATAGACATGGTATTTTTTTGAAACTCAACATAAATTTTATCAAGAGTTTGATTGATATTTTAAACATTTTGATAAAAAATATTTCATACAATGATCAGGATGATTTCACAAAAATTTGGTCAAAAAATAGCAACATTCATGTCTACATGATATGATTTTTTGCGAAACACCATTTAATTTGGATGGTTTTACTTAATTAAGCATCAATGTGAAATTTTCGTATGTTGAAACTACATATATATGTAAAAAAATATAAACCCTAATTTGAGGCACTATTCCCCCTATATTTTGAGAGATTATTTATCATATCTTAAATTCCATTGAGAGATAGAGAGCTTCTGAACACCACAATCGACGAACCCCTTCATGGGTCCAAGAAATAGTGCTTACAAAATCAAGTTGAAGTCTGAAGAAATTTGTATTCTCTATACTAGCACCCATATTTTTAATTTCAATGATAGATAATGATTTTGAAGCATGATAGGATGATCTTGAATGTTCTACCTTTGGTTCCTTAACAATCTCTACTAGTGAGAGAAACACACATTAGATCAACACAAATTTTAACACAGTTTACAACACTTCATCCCTCCTTCCCTCCATCTGTCTGTATATATATATATATATATTTGTGTGTGAAAAGATGATTGAAAAACACAAAAAGATTACTATTTTGATAAATATTCATTATTCTATGTTCTTGATGATTTCACAGAAATTTGGTCAACAAATAGAAACGTTCAAACCCATATGATATGATTTTTTATGATAGATCATTTATCATATTACTTTGAAAAACACGTGGTAAATATTTTCAATGGGTATTTTTACCTGATTTTTGTTAATTTGTATAGCGAATATTATTTTTATATCTTTTATGTGTATATAGTCTCTATGTTTCAATTAAAAATTTAAAAATAACTCATGAAAAATATGATTTAATTATTCCACATGTATTTAATATCCCATTCCCAACTTGGCATGAGAGAAAGATATCCTTGTTGATGATTAAAACCAACAATCTCATGATTTAAATGATAATAACAATAAAATAGTGACGATTGAACGAAGTATGTTTTCTAAAAGATGATGTTCCATTTCTCAGATACATTTTAAATTTGTTCATGGAGACCTACATTCCTCGTTTGGTTTAATTGTGGACTAGTTTGATAGTGACAGAGGGGTTTTGAAAGTGAAAAATTACTATGAAATGATATCACCATCAACATGTGTGAGGAAGAGAATAACTTTTTTGATCATTTTCGCATATATTTTTTTTCAAAATTAACATAATATTATCATTCCATTTAGAAGATTCATTATTCTAAACATTTTTTCAAATTACTTTTTGGAAGGATTCCTATTTTTTTTAATTAACATAACATTAGTATTTGATAATCTGGCCTTAATAAATCCATATCATAGAAAACATGACCATTCAATGAATTATATGCATATTTCTAGTATGATCTTGATGATTTTACAATAATTTGGTCAACAAATAGAAATGTTCAAATCTACATGATTTGATTTCTTATGACACATCATTTAATTTAGAGGGGTTGACTTAATGAAGGTCCAATGTGCAATATTCATATGTTAAAACTACTTATATAACTAAAAACTAAATACAAATTCGATGAACTATTCCCCCATGGTTTTGAGAGATTATCTCTCATAACTCTTCAATTTCATGGAGATAAAGTGATATTTTGAGCACCCTAATCCAAGAATGCATTCTCGAGTCCAAGAAACAATGCTTAATAATTCAATTGAAAGATGAAATAAACTTTGATACTATGTGATCGATGATTGATAATTCTTTTTAAACATTCATGGATGATCTAGATAGTGCTGGATTTGGTTCCTTGAAAATATATACCAGTGAGGGAAACACATATTCAGTCAATGCAGATTTTAATATAGTTTAAATCCCTTCATCTCTCCCACCATCCCTCACACTGTGTTAGTGTATATATATAGAGATACACACAACTAAAGTGATATATATATGAAAAAATGATTGAAAAATCACCAAAAACATTAAGAGTTTGACTTTTTTTATCAATAATATTTATGTTCTGATCTTGATGATTTCACAATAATTATGTCAGAAGATAAGAAAGTTTAAATCCTCATGATACGTTTTTATGACACTTCATTTATAATATTTCATTGAAAAACACACACACAAAATTTTCAATTGTTATTTTTATTTGATTTTACTTAATTTTTACATATCATATTTGTTTGACATCTTTTATGTCTCTAGAGTCACTATGTTTTAATTACTAATTTAAAAACTACTAATGAAAAATATTATTTAATCATTCCACATATTTTGGACATCCCCATACCATCTTGTCATAAAAAAATATTTACTTATTTATGATTTAAACAAACACTCTCCTGATCACAATGATAATAAAAATAAAATAGTTTTTATTGAACCAATTATGTTGTCTAAAATTTGAAGATTCATTTGTGAGATACATTCTACCAATTTGTTCATGGAGATGTACATTTAATGTTTTTTATTATTTTGGTCTAGTTTGAAAATGATAGGTGGGGGTGGTTGAAAGTGACAAGGGACTATAACTGCCTAGCACTAATGAGATGTGTGTGCGGAAGAAAATGAATTTTTAAATATTTTTAGAAAATAATTTATTTTTCAGTATTAACATAATATTAACATTCCCTTCAGAAGTTTTATCATGTAAAAAATGTTTTGAAATTATTATTTTAATTCCATTGACCATTCATTATCCATTTCCTTTTACATTCATATTCCATCAAAATGATTTCATCACACCAATCACAACCTTATAGTTTCAATTGATCGATATCATCATTCTTCTTAGAAAGATTCCTATTTTTTTAATTAACATAACATTTGTATTTGATAATCTTGACATAATGAATCCATATCATAATCAGAAAGACCATTCAATGAATTGTAGAACCATGAACCAAAGACTCTGTTTCAATGAAACGACATTAAGAACATATGATGATGAGCTTAGCTTTGAAGCTTTAGTAGTGCACTGATTAATGTATCCACCGAACAAGTTAGTTAAACAATTATTGAAATTGAAAAAGAAAAATGATGAGTGGCGAGGAAGGTGTTAGAATTGGTGAGGTGAATAAAAGGCATCAGAAATGACGTGTAACATTTTTTTAAGAAAAAAAGTGAATATTTTTCTACATTCAACTACTACAGAAATTAAGATAAATTCTAATCATTTTAATTATGTTCTCTTCTAGAAAATGAAATTAATTTTTGTGAAGTACTTTTAGTAAAATAAATTGGGAAGAGGGATGAAGGAGAACACCTCAACTCATTACTTTCTCTGTGTTGTTTAATTGTTACAATTGACATCATAGAATCCTAATTAGGATGTTATTGGTTGAGAACAATTTAAGAGTTGTAGATACCAATATAGTTTAGAAAGTTTAATAGTGATCATAAATTCAAATAGGTACAGACCATGATGTATAATTATATAAATATATTTATAATTATATAGAAAAATATTTAAATATATTTATCTATTATTTTAATTATAAATAAATAAATATATATTTAATTAATTAGAAAAATACAAAAATTCATTTATATAACTTTATAGATAAATATATTAATATATTAATATATATATATATACATAATTATAAAAATATCTAAATGTATTTATAACTATATACAAATTTTAAAAAAAATATTTATTTATAATTATAATTATAAATATATATATGTAAATTTGGAAAATTATAATATTATAATAATGATATTTATTACATTAATATTTTTTAAAAATATATAATTAAATAAATATGTTTATAATTATATAAAAATAGTAATTAATATATTTAATTATAATTATAATTATAAAAAAATGAATATATATTTATATAATTATATATTATTTTATATATAAAAAATTATGAAATTTATATTAGTCAAAATGTTTAATAGTTTATTTATAAACATTGATTACAAAATGTGTATATAATAAAAAATCAAATTAAAAGGATTTTAAAATAATTAAGAAGATAAGGATTGAGGTGTAGAAGGAGATAAGAAAAACATGAACAATATTTTATAAAAAAATCATGAAAGTCGTAACAAATGAGAAATTATTTTGTAATTGATATGATCTCATGACATGAAGAGATAAGGGTTGTGCACCCATTCCATTCTTGTTATTTACATTCTACTTAAAATTCTGAAATCTCATACTTAAACCTCATGAAATATATATTTATAAGAATTTCATCATGTTTTGTCAATAAATGGATGACCACTCCCCTTTTTTACAACCATCTAGAATTTGGTCTTCTATCCATATTATGCCCATATTCCAAGTCACAAATTCATCTTAGAGGTTATTTAGCCTTTGGTTTCATGAAGGATTTATTAATGTTTTAATAGAAAGTAGATCCTTAAGGGATGATTTGATTATATAATGAAAGTATAATCTTATCCTTGGTTTATTTTCTTAATATTCATCATCTAACTATTCTTGAAACTAATTTATATTTGTGATGTGAATTAGAAAAATTTAAATCTTGACTATTTTATTGATTTTGGAATTAAATTAAATCATTTATAGTTGACCGTTAATATGGATGCAACCACAAATAAAATAATCTTACAAAGGTATGGATCAATCACCCCCTTTGGAAATTGAGTGTATTTCTATTTTCAATCGACCCTAACATCACTCACCAAACTGAAAAAGGGTTGTTTTGATGTTTCCCTTCTCCTATAAAATTAACCATACCCGTCACATGATGTAAAATTTTTCCAAAGGAAAGATATTTTCATTTCTCCATAAATTTTCCATTGATTCCCATTCCAATCTATCGTTCCATGTATGGGATTAACCATGAGTTCAACACTAATCGACTAAAAATCAATCAACTGAAATTAGGAGAAGATGAGAATTTATCTAGATTTCAAAAATCAACTGAGACCAAGGTTGTAGCTTTATGGTGAAGGTTTTCCAAAGAAATTGAATTGAAGGTGTGTAATGAAGTGCGGAAGAATTCAAATATCATACTAGCCATGAATCTATATTCTAACCATAGAAGATAAACCATGAGATCATCGAAGCACCAAATCATGGGTGTCAATACGAGAATACTATAAGAGACAACCATGATCTTTAAGATGGACAATGATGACGTTTATCAAGTAGATACCAAATAACTAGGATTAATTAATCAATGCCAAACTGAAGAAACTGACATTGGATTTTGAAGTCACTTGAAGGGATGATGACCGAGATTCAAATTTGATGACTTGAGTTCTTAAAAACTAGATCAGGTCCAAGAACGGTGGGGCCTTGAGACCTCCAAGCTTAATATTGATCCACTAAGCTCAATCTAAATCAAAATAATGCTGCACCTGATGATGAACTTGTCTCTATTGATGGGAGTTCATATGGTGGAATGATTGACAGATAGTTAATAATTTCAAATGATGACGGATCTAACATTCAAACTAATTGTGATCAATGTTTCTGAGATATTGTGTTTAGTTTCCAAGTATTTGAAGATGATGAGGCCTCATTTGTCCCCATTATTGTGGTTGTCATGATGCAAAATGATGCACTCAATATTCATGACACAATGCCACCACAAAACATAACATTGTCCCCTAAGTGTCACCTTGACAATCATTGGGGCACCTGAATTGCACCAGCTTGTATATAGTCCTCACTGTCATCCTCACTTGACCACTGTACATATAGTTACATGCCTTAAAGACCACCCAGACACAATCTCATAGAACAAAATCAGATTCTGTAGCTTGTTTTGTGTTAAACACCACTATGATAGCTTGTATTCACCCTGATTATAGAATCATATTAACTTACTCGATGATGTAAATTATTTTGGTTGGAGAAGATATGGGAAACTCAATTTTTCCGAATCCACTAGCTGTAGTGATAAGGAACTATGCATGAAAGTAGAAGAAGGAAACTGCAAAATTGATTAATAAAGTTAGATGAAGGAGATGAAATATAAATGAATGATCCTCAAGTTGGAAGATCTTGATGAGTCAAATATATTCATATTCAATCTTGAAGAAAACCATGTTCAGATAAATATGAACTCACTAAGCATGAAGATGCCAAAATTGATGTACAAGGCATTCCAAGCCCACTTCTGATATTTCATGTCCCAAATGAAGTTGAATCTTATCCTCAAGACTAACCACACTTAATCCTAGTATATAGGCCCATTCAAATTCCATTAAAAAACAAAATCCTTAGATAGTATATAAATTTTATACATTCCCCATGCAAACATTGACATCCAGAAAATACAAAGAAAAGAAAATAATTTCTCATCGATCCTTCATGAAGGAATATGGAGTTTAATCCTCGGGGAAATGATTTTACAGAAAATATTCAAATATGATGAGTTGGGGAAATCTTGACCATCAAGTTGCACACGTGAACCAAACATGGAGGGGAGGAATTGGGTTTAGAATTTGAGGAATAATTGTGAATTTTTGGTATATTTGGAATAGAATCTCATCATAATCACAGTGATGGAGATGGAATATGGAAGAAATGAGATCATTTATCTATAAATTTTGAAAGTTTCATATGATGAAAAAGGCCTTTTTCATAACCATCAAACCATAGTTACTACCACATCTTCTTCTCTAATTATTTTATTTCATTTTTCATTATCTGTAATTCACCGGAGATGGCACACTAAGCCATTAGTGGTTGAGATGAGGAGATTCTACCTACATAACTATAAATGAATTAAATGTTCTAATCAATTTCCTCTTATATTGATCAATATGGATCTATATGAATATGTTTCGGTTTTAGTATATTTATTTCTTCTTATGAATTTTAAATTTATTTATCGTTTATTGCTGGATACACCCAAAGGCCACTCAGAATCACTCCACTTCATTAGATGGTCACCAATTACTGAATAAGATAGTGATCAGAGATATCCAATCCCCAGAATAGGTGTGAGTTAGGTTTACTGTGATCATTGTACACCCTTACTCAAGTCGATACATCTAAGTGAAGGTAATCTATGTGATGTTTCACTCGGCTAGAGATAGAATATGAGAGAATTAAAATAGAATTTTGATTATACAGCTATTTTTGGCGGATTATATGAGGTTAGAACAATATCTCAAAATATAAATTTAAGAACCAATTTAATTTTTATCAGTATTTTTTAATTGTGAAATTGAAAACGAGTTTTATTTCATTACTATTTTCACACATCGAACCTACATAATAAGATAAACTCACACAGACAACATTTTTATCTCCAAGAGAGATTCTAAGTAAACTATTACTAAATTTATTCAGGTTTAAAAATTATTTTTCTAAGGGACCCATAATAGGTTTTCATAAGACATAGAGTTCCTAACATGGATGCTAGTATTTCTGTTTAAATTATAATTTTGAATGATTTAAACAAACGAGAAGATCTAGTTCATCTCAGCTCATTGGTTTTGATCTATAGGTTGAATAATATATTATGGAATGAAAAAGGACCATAATATCATAGAAAAAGGGGAGGGAATTTTTTACAGTTCCATTGAAAAGTTCCCCATCTTCAACCACTTCATCTTCCAGAGTGACTTTAGGGAGTGAGAACATAGAAAACAACTTGGAATAATTGATTTGGAATTATAGATAACTTTATACAGCTAATTTTAATAATGACAACTAGAATCACGTACCTAATAATCCACAAGAATTTGAACTGAGAACTGGTATGGTCCAACTCCTACCAATGTTTCGTGGATTGGAAGAAGAGAACCCTAATCGATATCTAATTAAATTTTCAAATGTTTACATGAATTTCAATCCTAGAGGAGTATTATAAGATCAAGTTATTTAGAAGGAATTACCATTACATATTATAGTATCAGCCAAGGAATGGATCTAGAACCTACATCATAGGGATGTTACCACATGGGATGGGCTACAGAAGGAATTACTCCATAAGTATATCCCTGCATCTTGGAGCACTCATAAAGGGAAAGAAATATATGGGATCAAACAACTGATTTGGGAAAATATCTATTAGTTCTTGGAGATATTAAAGTAATTGAAAACCTCCTACAGACATCATTATTTCAAATATCATCACTTCATGGTATTATTTTACAAAGTGTCGATGGTTAATGACCAAAATCTATTAGATTTTTTCAGTAGATAAGAATTAAAAGAAAAATCAATCACATCTATTAAATGTAGGTTTGATAGGATCTCCAAAAAACATATTTTGAGATTTAAAGATGAAATTGCATGTCCACACATGAATTCATTTTTTACATGACTTGTCTGGGAGACATGATTTTCTTAGGAATACTTTGATTCCATGTTTTATATTTTAATATTAATAAAATTGAATGAGTAAAACAGAAAATTGAATGATTAATTTAATAAATGGATATTAAAATGAGGAATAATTATTTAAAGGAATTTATTGATTCATGTAAATAAAAATTTCCATAAAAAAATTCATGCTTCAAATTTATAATATTCATGTGAATTGATTTTTTATTATTAATCATTCCTTGAGTGATTTTCTAATATCTTGTGATACATGATAGGTAAATAAAGAATATGACATTTTCATATTTTTTTAAGTATTTTTTAGTTAAATATTAATTATAATTTCAACAGGATTCTATGTCCGATAGAGTACTCAACACGCAACAATGTGTTTCATTGAAATGTTACATTGCACAAAACTCTAAGTTATACCAAAAAATAATATGATATTATTATTATTTAAATGGTAGTTAATTCCTAGCCATTGTATTGGAACGAATGAACAGAACTAACTATAATATTATTACACATTTTTTTCAATTTTTTTACTATTATCCAATAAATTTTAGAAGCTTAAAATAATAATGATTCTGATTTTAAGCATGAAATACTCTAGTATTCTTTAAGAGGATTATTTACCGCCTTTTGATGGTGAAACCTTTCTAAATATTTTTTTTTCACTTTTATATGTACCAATTTAAAAAATTAACTTTTCATTTAGAATCAGGACCTCAAAATTTAATTTGGTTAAAATTTTTGTATTTTTTGATAAAGTTCATTTTTTGATGAATAGTGAAATAACTGCATTTTAATTCAAAATTGAATTTTAATCTAATTTATTTATATGGTTTGATTATAATTTTAATTTCTTTAATGTGTAATTACATTTGTTTTTTAGCATTAAATCTAATTTTTTCCATTGAAAATAATTTCACATGTTAATTAGACATAAACACATGTCAATATTTTGATATTTAATATTTTTTAAAAACATGATGTTTGGTTTTGATAACGGGAATTAATTTTAAATTAATTTATGAAACTTATATGTTTTGATTTTCGAGAAATTTATTTCATATTTGGAATCAGGAGGTCCAAATTGTGTAAATATGTATCTTTTACTTTTAGATACTATGAATAGTAACTTTAGTAAATATTTTATTTACTATGGTTAAAAGGAGAATCTGGTAAATAAGGGTGAACAATAATATTATAATATTAATAAATTACCCTAAAACATGTCCTAATCCTATTATATGATAAATTTACGACCATTTCCTTCCTTGGATTTATTTTGGGACCCCGTGGAGCCACTTGTAAGTTAAGATGACATTTTATAAGAATTAATTTCATGTTATGAAAAAATGTAACATAAACCTATATCATTTAGTAAAAAATTATATGGGGTCATATAAGTGATATAATAGACTATAAATATTATATATAAATCAAAAAAAATCTTACATCATGGATTTTTATTTATAATTTTTTGACACCAAATAACTATATTTATATATGAGACAATGATGATGTAATGATTACCTCATTAATGAATGTTTTAAACAATTGAGATTATAAATATTAAAATAAATTTATTTTGAAACTTTTTATTCCATACTTTAATTTTACTAATTATTGATACTTTTTATCTTTGAATTAATAAACTATTTTAGAATTGATCAAGTTGTTAAGGATTTTTAAAAAAGTCATGATATGCCTTGTATAAAAATTGACAAAAATGAGTTTTTAAATCAATTACTATCTTATTAAATGATAAAATTGTCCCAAAATCTAAGATTTGTTCAAATAAAATATATTATGTTAACAATGTCATCAATGATCCATTTGGGTTCTATTTTAATTTTATTGTAAATATATAGTATGAATATACAAGTAGACATGGTAAAAGTTAAATAATTTAACAAAGGGATAAATAAAAATAGATATTGATTACAAAATATCCAATACCATTCAAATTATTATTGGATGAATTTATTTTGAATAATACTCTTTTTATATTCTACTTTTATGAGTTTTGAACTTTTTTAATCAGAAAATAATTTTATTATAAAATAATACTTTCAAACATTCATAAAGAGCCCCTCCTCCCTCTTATAAATGGATACCACATCAAACCCATTACTCACACCTCTCAAGCCCCTTGTCTCATCCAACCTCTAGAAAAATAATCTCCCAAAATCCCACTTTTCCACCTATAAGCCTTACATTGGGAAGAAGGAAATCCAATAAAGCCTTTTGGTTCAAACCAAGGGGAGTTACCCGATTTAAGGGTAACATCTTCTCTCAAGTTCTCTTCTTTTATTTTCCTTCTCCAACCCGCTAAACTCTCATTATTACATTAATTTATAACAACACCAGTATCTGCAATATACTAGTATGTTTTTATGAGAGTTATTATATCTACACTTCTAGAAACCTCCATCTAATTGATATAAACATACTTTTTCTGTGGACATCAGACTACTGCCTCACAAAACGATGATTGTTCAATTATCTCATACCACCTCTCATAGTGGCCATTATGTTGGAAAATTAACTATATATGATATATATGATATTTATTTTATCTTTATTCTTCTTTAAATATCATTTATATCATACCTTTATGCTTTTCATGTTGTATAAATAAGATAATTTAATTTGAGTAAGTGCAGACTACTACCCCCACAAAGTGATATAAATTGTTTATACCATACGTGTAATGTATAAAGGATGGTGTTAATAAACTTATGTAAAATATATAAATTATTATATTATACTGGAATAACAATATACCTTTGTATAATTTGGTTTTCATTCATTTAAAAATGGGAAAAATGAAATGAAAGTATCATTCATTCATACGTACGGCTTACCGTCTCAATGAACGGTGCATTTAATATTCACATATTAAAAATATATGGACTTTTATAAATAAATAAATACTGGATATATATGATATATATGATATCTAAATCATCAATATTATTCTGGAGATAATGGACTTTTGAACACGTGGACAATTTGTAATTATAACAAGTTCATTTTTTTGACTCAAGTTCCGAATATCTACGAAATGTCTGATATGAAATCAAATAATTAACTAATTATTACAGAATGGTAATAAGTTATTTGAAAGTAATAATAAAATTGAAAAAAGTTATTACTAATGTAGAAATTAACTTAATTATATTATTCATGAATAATGAGGAACATATAAGACAAGACAGACTTGAGGTAAGGGGTTTTCATATCACTTTTTATTCGAGTGAGATTCATGCTATATATGCCACTATTTACTTTTTTTGGTGTATTTAATTCCCATGATTGTATTCTGTGTGTATTATAATTTAATTTATGGGTATTTAAATATTCATTTTATGATAATTCTTTCCTAGAGTTTATGTTTCTTAAGTAACCTAATCAGTAAGGGAACCTTTCACTCCCCTCTTCTAGTCAAATATTTATTTTATGTTAGGTCTCTAAATCTCAATTTCCAATGCTAGGATATGTTATTATATATCATTATTTCTGTACATTTTATTTCCTGAGATGTGGGACCCTTTTCTCTCTCATCAACTCATTTTCTAAATTTTTACGTGACGATGTTAGGCTTCCAGATTTTCATAAGGGAACATATTAACCCAATTTCCATTCCTTGGGTTAATCCTATAATTATTGATTATGTCGTGATATGATTATATAAGGAATAAAATTTTTATATCCTATATTTTATTTATACATTCTTTGTGTTTAGTTATAGTTAATACACATAATCATTTTTTATTTACAAAAAGATATTTATAAGGAAACCTTTCACCCTCCTCTTTTAGCCAAAGACTTATTTTGTATTATGTATTTTAATTTCCAATTTTTTTTGGTTGGGATATGTTCTTCTATATCCTTATTTTTATAAATTTTATGTCTAAGTGATGACATACTATTTTCTCTCTCATCAACTTATTTTCAGAATTTTTCTGTGACGCTGTTAGGCTACCAATTTTTCATAAGGGAATTTCTTATCCTAATTAACATTCTTTGGTCTAATCTTTAACTTCAAGATTATGACATGAAATGAATTTTTGATAATGAACACTGATTTTTAAACTTAATATCAACTTATATTAAGTGTATGTATATTTTTTACACATAATTATGACATTGATTTATTCTTAATCTAATGATACAATCATTGTTTCAGACATCGTCTCAATATCCATTCATTGATAAATATTTTGATTTATACACGACATTATTTTATACGGTGTATAAACACATTTGACTATTCATTTCATTTAAAGGGAATCTTTTTCTACAAATCTTGTTACTAAAAAAAGAGAATGTTTTTTTAACGTACGCAGTGTCAATGAACTTTCTGCCACATTGAGTATTATTTGATCATTGGATACCTTAACAAGCTATAGTGTTTTTTAAAAGGTAAATAAATATGGTATACAGTTTTCCATATTTTGTTATTTAAAATGGTTTTGAGAAAGCATTTATTAATTCAAAAAATTAAATTATATATTGTGATTACAATGTGGAAATGTTATCTTTCCTTTTTGATTGTTTTATGTGTTATGGTTATTGGGAATTGTTTTTGTATATCGGTGGTTCCATGATAAACCTAGGGTGTGTGAGCCCGAGATAGATCTCCAATGCATTGGGTAATGTGATGGAAGTAAATGTTAATGTTTCTCCTAAGATATCTCAGGAATATAATATAATGGGTATTCCAAACGTAACTCCCTATATAGCTGTGAAATCTACAATGTATGTATGTTATGGATGCCACAAGTTACCTTTATGATTATGATTTCTATTTTTTATTAATAAACCGTATGATTTCATGAGGTATGTTAAAGAGAATATTTTTTGTTTGTATTGATGGAATTATGTTTTCTTTCATTATTTTATAATCGATACTATTATTTTTATGCTCATCCCATCTTTTTGAAATATTTTTCACACGGTAAAAGGAAGGGTAAGGGAAAGAATGAATTCAAGAATATATATATATCAAGGAAATAATTCCTGTTTTATTTAAGGAGTTTTTATTTTATGAAAAAACGGTAACTGTGTAGAAGTGTCTACTTTGTAATATTTGAGATTTAATGTAGTGGTTATTGTCTAATTCTATAAAAAACGAAACCTGAAAAGATACTCAATGTTAATTCTTGATGTAAATCAATATTAAGTAATGTTTTAAGGCTAGGGCCTTATAGTTGGTATCAATGGTCGTTTTAGATAAATATAGAGATTAAGAGTATTTGTTAGACACTTGGTTAGTCTCTATGTATACTCTTTACGTTAAATCCTTATTTTGTAACTTTTTCTGATCAAGGAAAGTGTGTAAAAATTGGAAGGATGAGGATATCAAACGATATTCCTATCTCTTCCTGATGATTTTATTTTCACAATTATTATAAAGTCATGTCTAAGAGATTCTAAAACATTTTCTAACATACAACTCACTTGCATGTAATTGTTTAAGATATCTAACACCTTTGTTTTACCACTATAGCATTATGGATCATGATTTGTATTTAATGAAATACTATTTTCTCAATATTCTCATATTTTCAAGAAAGGTAAATGTTATCAAGGCATTTTAAAATATTTTACCTCATCACAAGATTTTGAAGATTATTATGATTTTCAAAAATGTGATAAATAAGGACACCCTTGTGAAAAATATTTATATTTTATTTTAAATTATAGTCTTTTAGAACATACTTATAGTATTTTCAAAGGACCACTTATTGAATGTTTCAACTCAAACTCAGTCTGACTTTTTTATATAAATAATTGTTTATTAGATGTTTTGAAATTATATGTCATACATGATTATTTTCTGAAACTATTTTTCTGTGAACAACTATATGACCCAAGTTGTACAAGGTGTATTTGGATAAAGAAGCAGATGATTTTTAAGGATCTCTAAATCATTGTTTCGATTAATGAACCATATATCTATGTGAACAAGATAGCGATGAAACTAGGTGGACACCATGATCAATGTATGATGTTTTTTCTTGATGAATATTTATATTTTATAGAGGTAAAAAATTCCAATATATATAAGACTTCATGAATTATGATATTGAGGTTATTATGAGTTAGAATGAAATTGAGATCTATAAGTCTACCTTTGATGATAAATAATATTAGGGTTATTTTTGAGTTTTATAAAAAGGTATAAAACACAATATGGTGATAACCCATCACATCCAGCAATGTCACAGGAATCGAACTCACAACCGAATGGAGATAAGGGAGAATCTCCTACCATCGGTCTACGTGAAGTTCTTGGTTAGTATGACTTATTATTTTTAGTTAAATGATTTCATTGATGAATAATAAGTTGTTTTGGGATATTATATTTTATCAAATAGATATCCTTAGTATTGGAAACAGATTTGGGGAATAAGTGATAATGGTTATTTTGGAATACATTCTCTCATTGGGGAACCCTATTTGCTTGAGGAAAATAGAATACTATGGGACCTAATTTGTGGTGTAATGGATGGTTTTTTAGAAGAATCTATGTTTTTGTTGAGGACATATGGTGATTTTGGTTATTCTAGGAATTGATTAACCTATCATTGAGAATATCTGATTATTTTAATTAAACATCAATATGATACTTTAATAGTAGTCTATGTTTTGGAGATAAATGCTAAGATTTACTATAGAAGACTATGTGATTAAATCCTCCTAGGTTATGGGTTTCAATAATAGTTTGTATTGCTGTGATGAATTTTACGGGTAGTTGTTTATTGAATGTACTTTTTTGAACAATGAGTATTGTTTGTCGAGTTTTGGAGAATAAGAATAGTATTTATTTTTCGGAAGTATTATCCTTTTTGGAGATTATATGATCTTGTACTAACCGTTTTGGTATTGTTTAATGCATAAAAGTATGGGAAATATATGGTTCATCATGTTTGGATAATGATAATCTCTAGAAGTTGATTCTATCACCTCAAGTGTGACCAAGTCATCTTGAATACTCATCGTTTTGAGAAAAGACGAGTTTTGGTAGAAACTTATTAAAGGATGAAACTCTACTTGAAATGTAAGTATATTAATTTATGTCCTTAGATAATATCATAAATAAATTCTCCAAATTTATGAAAAGAAAATAAAAAAAAAGTTTTCCATTTAGTTTTCCTACTGGGAAACCAATGAACCTTTAACCCATCAAAAGTTTACTTTTTTCTTGTAGTTAGATTTCTCCTGATCATGTTTTCTATCACTCTCCATCAGAACTTGACACATAGTTTCTCCTCCATATGCATGTATTCCCACATGGAATCCTAGTAGTGGTTATATTGGGTGACCATTGTAATTATTTTTCTTTCTTATAAAATGATAGTTTTATTGACTCTTTTTGAGATGTGGTAGTTTCAATAATGTTTCTAAGCCCAATTTTAAAATTATAAGTACACAATTCCCAAAAGGGGGGAAGGATGTAACAATTCCAGGTAAATAAAGAATCTGAAATTTTCATATTTATTAATATATGTGAATTAAATATTAATTTTACTTTCAAGGGGATTATATGTCTCATAACACACTTAACACACGACAACATGTTTCTTTGAAATCTTACATTGCACACAAATTTGAGTTATACCGAGAAATAATATAATAATAATAATATTTAAATTGTAGTTAATACCTAGAAATTATATTGTTGAGAATAAAAATAACTATCTAAAATATTATTACACATGTTTGTTGAATTTTTATACTTTTATCCAATATATTTTAGAGTCTTGAAATAAGAATGAATCTGATTTTAAGCCTAAAATACTCTAATATTATTTAAAAGGCTGATTTACAGCCTTTTGATGGAGAAACATTATTAAATCTAGTATTTGTCAGTATTATATGTTATATTTGACAAAATAAAATTATTATTTAGAATAGGAACATGAAAATTTACTTTTGGTAAAAATTTGGTATTTTTCTAATAAAGTTCATTTTTTATTGAAAAATACTAGATTTTAATTCAAAACTACCTTTTAATTAAATTTATTAATTTGGGTTGATTATAAATTTTAATTAGTTTTAATGTTTAATTAGATTATGTTTTTACAATTTAATCCAATTTTTTTCTTTGGAATTAATTTCACTTTTTAATTAGACATAACCACTACTCAATCTTTTGATATTTATTATTTCTTAAAAACATGATTTTTGGTTTTGACACCAGGAATTAATTTTGAATTAATTTCTGCAAATTATGTGTTTTGAATTTGGAAAAAATGATTCCATATTTTGAATAATGAGGTCAAAATCGTGTAAACAGGCTTCTTTTATTTTAATACATTACAAATAGTAACTTTAGTAAATATTTATTTACCATGGTAAAATGGTAAATCTGGTAAATATGGGGGTGGGGAAATAATATTTTAATAATATTAAAGTATCCTAAAACGTGTCCTAACTGTATTTTATGATACATATCTGACTATGGGCATATTTGGATCTATTTTGGGACCCCATTGATCCACTTGTAAGTGAAAAAGACATTTTATAAAAAATAATTTAATGTTAAGGAAAAATATAACATAAACCTATATCTTTTAGTAAACTTTTTTTTATATTGGCTCATAAAATTGATATATTATAATATAAATATTATTTAGAATTAAAAAATGATTTCCTACATCATTTAATTTTATTTATAAATTTTAAACAGTAAATAAATAAATTTCTTTATGACATAATGATGATGTAATGATTACCTAATTATTGAATGTTTTAATTAATTGAGATTATAAATATTAGAATAAATTTATTTTGAAACTTTTTAAGCCATAAAAGAATTTTATGGATGGTTATGACTTGTTATATTTTAATTAATGAATTCTTTTTCGAATTTATCAAGTAGTTATGGATTATTAAAAAGTCATGATATGACTGTATAAAAATTGACAAAATTGAGTTTTTAAATAAATTAATATTTTATTAAATAATAAAATAGTCCTAAAAATATATGATTCCACAAAATGACATATATGATGATAAGAATGTCATTAATGATCCATTTTGGGTTGATTTTCATTATATAGTAAATATATAGTATTAATATACAAGAAGACATGGTAAAAGTAAAATAAGTTTACAAAGCATTAAGTAAACAAAGATAGTGATTAAAAAATATCCAAAACCTATCCAATTCTTGTTGGATGATTTTATTTCGACTTATATTCATATTATATTATAATTTAATGAGTTTTTTACCTTTTTTAACCGAAAATAATTTTATAATAAAATAATGCTTTCAATATTTCTTAAAGAGACCCTCCTCCCTTTTATAAAAGGACACCACATCTAACCCATTAATCATTCCTCTAAATCCCCTTGGATCCTACATCCTATTACTAAATAAGATCCCAAAATCCATATATTTTTCAAAGAAGACTTAATTTGGTCATAATGCATTTCAATAAATTTTTTTCGTTCAATCCAATGGGAGTTAACTGATTTAATTGTAACGTATTCTGTCATGTTATTTTATTTTATTTTTATTATCCAAACTCCTAAACACCATTTATTCCATTATTTTATAAATTTTTTTTATTAAATATCATAGTATGTTTTTTTTAGAATTATTCGAAATAAACTTCCACAAACCTTATCTAATGGTTTCGAACATACTGTTTCTGTGGATGGAAAACTACTGCCTCACGAAACGATGATTGTTCAATTACCTCCTACCGCCTTTCATTGAGGAAAATAGGTTGGAAATGTAAATATATATCATATATATGATATTTATTTTATCTATATTATTCTTTAATTATCATTAATAACATACCATTATGCTTTTCATGTTGTATAAATACAATAATTTAATTTGAGTAAGTCTGGACTACCGCCCACTCAAAGTGATATGACTCATTCATACCATACCTGGAATGTATAAATTATGGTGTTAATAAACTTATGTAACGTATATAAAATATGATATTATACAGGAATAATAATATACCAATGTATCATTTGGTTTTAATTATTTTAAAAATAAAAAAATTAAATTAAAGTAGCGTTCATGTGTATTTACGACTTACCTTCTCAATGAATGGTGCTATTAATTTTCAAATATAAAAATGATATGGAATATTATAAAGACATATATAGTGGATATATATGAACTATATGATATAAATATATTTAATATCATTATGTAGATAACTAAATTCTGACCACATGGACAATTTGAAATTATAACAAGATAATTTTTGACTCATGTTCCAAACATCGACAAAATGTTCAATATGAACTCAAATAATAAACTAACAGTTATAGAAAGGTAATAAGTGATATAAAAGGAATAATAAAATTTAAAAAGTTTCTTAAGATAATATAAATTAACTTATGTTTATTATTATGGAAGAAAAAGCAACATACAAGACAAGTCGGACTTGAGGTAAGGGGTTTTCATCTCTCTTTTTATTCCAATGAGATTCATGCTCTATTTTCCAGTAATTAATTTTTTTTGTTGTGTATGTAATACCCATGATTGTATTAGTTTTTTAAAATAATTTAATTTGTGGTTATCTACATCTTCATTGTATGATAATTCTTTCATAGAGTGTATGTTTCTTAAGTAACCAAATCAGTAAGGGAACGTTTCACTATCCTCTTCTAGTCAAATATTTCTTTTATGTTATGTCTATAAATATAAATTTTAAAATTTTGGAATGTGTTATTATATATCCTTATATCTATAAATTTTATTTCCATGTGATGAGATACCCTTCTATCTCCCAATAACTCATTTTCTAAATTTTTAAGTGACACTGTTAAGCTGCCTTATTTTCTTAAGGGAACTTCTTAACCAAATTTCCATTCATTAGGATAATCCTATAATTATTGATTATGTCGTGATATGATTATGTGAGGAATAAATTTTAATTTCATATATTTAATTTATACTTGATGTATGTGTACTTATATTCAATACACATAATCATTCTTTTTATATAAAAAATGATTTTTAAGGGAACCTTTCACCCTCCTCTTTTAGTCAAAGACTTATTTTATGTTAACTCTTTTAGTTCAAATTTTATTATGATGGGATATGTTCTTCTATACCATTATTTATGTAAATTTTATTACCAAGTGATGAGAGACCCTTTTCTCTCTCATCAAATAATTTTCTAAATTTTTAAGTGTTGTCGTTAGGATACAAATTTTTGGTAAGGGAACTTCTTAACATAATTACCATTCATTAGGTTGATCTTCTAATTCTTGATTATGTCATGATATGAATATGTGAGAGTTAATACTAATTGTTTTAAACATAATATCCACTTATATGGTGTGTATTTATATTTTTCTCACATAATTATGTCATTGATATATCCATAATCTAATGATATAATCATTGTAAGGGACTTTGTATCAATCTCATTTCATTAAGGCATATTTTTATTTATACACGAATTTCTTTTATACGGTGTATAAACACCTTTGACATTTAATTTCATTCAAAGAGAATATGTTTCTATGAAGTGTTTTATTAAACTACAAGAATGAATTTTTTTAACGTAATTGGTGACACTGACTTTTCTCCACTGTGTGTATTATTAGATATTTGTATTCCTTAAAAAGTCATAGTGTTTTTTTAAAGAAAAATAAATACCACATTCCATTTTTACGTATTTTGATATTCAAAATGGTTTTGAGAAAGAATTGATTATTTCAATATCTTGAAATGATATTTTGTGATTGTAATGGGGAAATGATATCATTCCATTATTAGTGTTTTATGTGTTATGGTTCTTCGGAATTATTTATGTATACGGGTAGTTCCAGGATAAAACTAGGGCAGGTGAGCCCGATATAGTTGTCAAATGCATTGGGTAACGCGACAGAGGTAAATGTTAATCTTTCTCCTAAGAGATTTAGGGAATATACAATGATTGGTATTCCAAACGTAACTCCCATTGAAGCTATAAACGCTAAAAAGTATGTATGTTATGGATTCTATGAGTTACCTTTATGATTTATCATTTCTATGTGTTATTATTAAATCTTATAATTTCATGGGGTATGTTAAAGAGAATATGTTTTGTATGTATTTATGGACTAATGTATTCTTTCGTTATTTTATAACCCTTTCTAAACATTTTATGCTCATCCCATGTTTTTGAAATTTTTTTCACAGGGTATAAGGAAGGGTAAGATAAAGGAATATTTCAAGAAGATTTATGTCATGAAAATAATTCTTATTTTTCTTGAGAAGTTTTTATTTTATGAAAAAATGGATACTAAGTAGAAGTGTCTAAATTTTAATATTTAAGATTTTATGTAATATTTATTGCCTAATTATCTAAAACTCTAAACCAGAAAGGAATATCAATGATAATTCTTTATTTAACTCAACATTATGTAATTTTTTAATGTTGGGGCCTTGTATCATCTGTCCATTACTTAGATGATTTCTAGACCAAGTAAATCCTATTTGTTCTTTACCATATTTCTTTAGTGATCATGGGACAAACCACATAGTATAATATGCATATGAACTTATCAAATATATGAGTGTACAAAAATACATTTAAAATTAGTGATGCATCATTTTTTTTAAATAATTGTCCTTAAATTCCTTCCTTTCCATAAATCATTCTTCATAGCATAGAGACCATGGAAAACCATTATAGGAATGAGCCATATTTCAATACATTTTTGTCCATTCCTACCTTCCACTTATAAATTTCATATTATTTTAATATTGAAATGTGGGGGTCAAGGGAGTCACAATGA
Organism: Viscum album; assembly: GCA_963277665.1. NCBI lineage: Eukaryota > Viridiplantae > Streptophyta > Magnoliopsida > Santalales > Viscaceae > Viscum > Viscum album. The sequence continues at coordinate 612,720,890 of OY728164.1, forward strand.
ATGAGATGATATACATCGTATGGAAAAAGTGTGGAGGTTATTATTGATCGAATAAATTAAGGTTGATGATTAATTCATACTTTATTGTTTTCCCCTCTTGGATTTTATAAAATGGAAAATGTCAAAAATAACAAAAAAAAGTGAGAATGGGTTGTGATTTGGCATTACAAAAAATTACTATTACTAGAACTATGATTTTTTTATATGTGGTTATGTGGTGAATGTGTTCTTTATTCAAAGAATAAAATTCATAATATAAAAAATGAAAAATGTTCTTTAAAAAAGTATAAATGTTTATAAAAAATCAAAAGGCTACACAAATAATTCATTATCCTTAAACTGGTCAATATATTTGTTATGAGTTTTAGGGAAGTGGGAGTTGTTATAGTTGGAAGGAGATAATTTTATTGATATTTTACATTTGATATCATGCACTTTTCTTTAAGAGATAAACCTCCTCCTTGTGCCTAAATTTTAAGACATAAATTTCTACCAACCTTAAGCCTTAGAGTCATTTGAACCTTTAATTTCCAGACCACATGATTTTATGTGTTTTTTTCTTTACAAATAGGATAAAGTATTTCATTTACAAGCCTGTTGATAATAAGTATGATCAAATGATATGAGAATAAATCTACTTGAATTTTTATCATGAGAGATAAGTGAAAGATTCCAAAGAGAGATAAATCATGATTTGGCATGTTCAATAATTATAAATTAAGGAACATGAATGAATGAGAAGATAAGTTTCATCATTTTAAAATTGGGAAAAAGAAAATGAGTCATTTAATTGTTTCTTTTAAAATTGATAAATTGATTTAATATTATATGTGAATTTTGAATTTTTATTTAAAATTTATAATTCTTTGTTTTTATTACTTTAAAATTTAAATATTGAAAAAATTTATTCCCTATTCAACTCATTTTTTATATTTTATTCTTGAGGATAAGAATGGTTTATGTGTGGGGGTACTGGACAAAAAGAATTATGTGCATATTTTTAATCAAATTTCAATCATTTTATGATGTTTTTCAATGTGAAAAAGCCCATTTTTTCAAAGTTTTGGTAAATTATCAGTAATTTTTAATGAGTAATAGAAGTGGTGAAAAATGATTTAAATAAGTTTTATTTTTCAATTTGGATTTTTATTTATAAATCTTATGAAATTTTTATGAAATATGTTAGTATTTGTCTAACTCTTTCTATGTGTTTTGTCCAAAAATTATCCCAAGTGGGATGGCCCTCTTCCAAGGACCCACATGCCTCATAGGAGGCCCACAGGGGCCCCTCTGTCCACACAAGCCTCAGGAGAGATAGACACTAAGCTGGGGAGCATGGGGGGTTAGTCCAATGTGTTTCTGGTAGGTGGTCAAGCCCTGTCGGTGCAGAGTGATCCCGAAGGCTCGAGCGCCAACCCCATGAATGTGTAGCCCACATGTAGGTGGGTTTGAGTGAATCCAAGAGGCCATCACTGGTGTATAATTTTGAGTTTAGGAAGCCACCTCGAGGCTTATAAAGCCTTTCCCATCCCATGGATGTTTTTCTGTGGGACAAACAGCGCTGCCGTATTCCACTACGCTTCACATTCCTAAACCGCTTTGCCTCCACCACCGGTCTCTACCTCGACCAACCACCCACACGAATGTCACTACCACGACATTGCCGTCTATCTTATCCACCTATTTTAACTCACCAAAATATCATTTCCATCATCTACAGTGCCCGTAAAGACCCTATTTTCAAGACATCAAGAGTCCTCCAGCCATTGTAAAGGTCGAAGGAGAAGGTGGAGCTGGCCACCGCCAGTTCTTCAATAACCCGCCACCACAACCCATGAAAACACCCAATTACACTCTCTACTACTGCCTTTATCAATGAATTCCTACTTCCCCATCCATGTGGGCCACTTCCAGTCCCCATTCAGTGCTAATGAGGGTGCATCCCCATGTGGATCTATTCCACGTGGGTCTTCCTAGGAGAATATCTCCCATTCACGAGGGATTTGAAGAGGAGGCTTAAGATCCCTATCCCTCCTTTAACTATATAAAGGATGTTATACCCTCATTTTAAGGCTCGTGTTGACACCACTATGAAGGGAGATCTTCCCAAGCTGAGGGCTCGGCTGCTGCTACTACCATTCTTCTTCTCCCAAATTCTTCTCCATTTTTTTCTTTTTGTTTATTTAGTTTTTTTTATTTTAGTTTTTATTTTTAATTTTTAATTTTCTTCTAATACATAAATAGTCCAATAATTATAAATTTAAATTGTCTCTCTATTCCATCACTCATCCACTTATTCTTCTCCATTTCATTTTATTCTTCTTTTAATTATAATAATTATAATTATAAATATAATAATAATAACAATAATATTAATAATAATTAGTATTATTATTATAGTTAATATTAATATTAATATTAATATGATTATTATTATTATTATTTTATCATTATTTATCAATTATATAAAATTTCTTCATTTTAATTTATTTTTTTTATTTTCTTTCTCCTGTTTTATTTTTATTTACCTATATCATTCTCCATTATCCCAATGATATTTTCATTTTATTATTTTATTTTATAATACAATTCATTGTAAATTTATTCTTTCTTTTACTTTATTTTATTTCTTCTTCATCTCTTTTATACACTCCTCTATGTGATCTCTTACTCTTGGAAATGAGGGGCTGACCAAAAGGATTGGTCCGTGGGGAGGTCAAGGTGTTCTTTAATTTTAAATAATGTCTACTTAAATTTTATGGTAGATATGAGTAGCACACAGAGTGAAGAGAATGTCACTAATTTGGTGAATTTCCACCAATGACATGAAATTCAATTTATTTCTATTATTTTTTTAAATAATTTTCCCTCTGTCCATTGGTTAACTATTCATACGGAGTATTTGACCTAGTCAATGGATGAAAAAACATCAATAGAGTCAGGTCATTGAATGTTTTAGAGCATATGAAATATTAATTCAACCTCCTATAATCAAGGTTGATCACATGTTTATGTCTCCCTCTGTCCATTGGTTAACTATTCATACGGAGTATTTGACCTAGTCAATGGATGAAAAAACATCGATAGAGTCAGGTATTGGAATGTTTTAAAGCCTAAGAAATATTAATTCAACCTCCTATAATCAAGGTTGATGACACATTTATGTCTAGGGTGTTCCATCTTCCAAGACCTGACTTTATCGATGTTTTTTCATCTATTGACTAGGTCAAATACTCCGTATGAATAGTTAACCAATGGACAGAGGGAAAATTATTTAAAAAATTAATAGAAATAAATTGAATTTCATGTCATTGGTGGAAATTCACCAAATTAGTGACATTATCTTCACTATTTGTGCTACTCATATCTACCAAAAAATTTAAATAGACATTATTTAAAATTAAAGAACACCTTGACCTCCCCACGGACCAAGACTTTTGGTCAGGCCCTCGTTTCCAAGAGTAAGAGATCACATAGAGGAGTGTATAAAAGAGATGAAGAAAAAATAGAATAAAGTAAAAGAAATAATAAATTTACAATGAATTGTATTATAAAATAAAATAATAAAATAAAAATATCATTGGGATGATGGAGAAAGATATAGGCAAATAAAAATAAAACAAGAGGAAGAAAATAAAAAAAGAAATAAATTAAAATGAATAAATTTTATATAATTGATAAATAATGATATAATAATAATAATAATAATAAATTAAATAATAATATTAATATTAACTATAATAATAATACTAATTATTATTATTATTGTTATTATTATTATATTTATAATTGTAATTATTATTATATTTATAATTATAATTATTATAATTAAAAGAAGAATAAAATTAAATGGAGAAGAATAAGTGGATGAGTGATGGAATAGAGACAAAATTTAAATTTAAAATTAATGGACTATTTATTTATTAGAAGAAAATTAAAAATTAAAAATAAAAAATAAAATAAAAAAACTAAATAAACAAAAAGAAAAAAATGGAGAAGAATTGGGGAGAAGAAGAATGGTAGTAGCAGCAGCCAAGCCCTCAGCTTGGGAAGATCTCCCTTCATAGTGGTGTCAACACAAGCCTTAAAATGAGGGTATAACATCCTTTATATAGTTAAAGGAGGAATAGGGATCTTCAGCATCCTCTTCAAATCCCTCGTGAATGGGAGAGCTTCTCCTAGGAAGACCCACGTGGAATAGATCCACATGGGGATGCACCCTCATTAGCACTAAATGGGGGCTGGAAGCGGCTCTACATGGATGGGGAAGTAGGACTTCATTGATAAAGGTTGTAGTAGAGAGTGTAATTTGGTGTTTTCATGGGTTGTGATCAACCTTGATTATAGGAGGTTGAATTAATATTTCTTAGGCTCTAAAACATTACATAATTTATAAATAAGGATTAGTAATTCATACATTAGATTTAATGTTCGAATTATCAAACCAAAATCAAAAAATTAAATAACAATAATTATTTAACCATAAACTAAACTCCAAATCTAAGTCCTTTCTTATTAAACATTTTCTGTTTAGATTTACATGTTATCTAAAATTTCCATATTTCATTTCATTCAAAATGAAATAAAAAAACCCAAAAAATTGATGTTTTCCTTTAAAATTTAAAACCACAAAAATTAGTTTTGGTGATTTTAAAAAAATAGGAGAAAAAACTAAGAAGCTTCTCAAATGAGACGACCCTAGCCAGACACTGTGCTAAAATATGAAGAGTATATTGCTTTTTCCAAACCCGATGATAGGTGTGTGTCAATATATCGAATATTTAAAAATAATATCAAAAGATATACAAATAAAAATATAGAATATGTACTGCATTTAGGGGTTTTAAAATTATCACCCCATTTGATGAGTTTGGGGTGCCTACTAGTGTTGCTTCTAACATTTAATGTCAGATCCATTTGTAGACTACATGTGAGAAAGTGATCCTTCTCATAAATTATAAATATTATAAGAATATTATGCTATCCTAGAATAAATAGGTGTCTATAAATCAAATAAATTTAATAATAATTTATTATTCCTTGATGATGGATTTAAAAGATTCATGTAGAATTATTAATATAAATAAGTTTTTTATGTCTTTTATTTCTAGAAGTTTCTTCATTTTGGTGTGTTTGGTTCATTTTAATGCCCATGGACCATGAAGAATTTAGGTAAGAAATGAGAATACATTAAATGGATGTTATATTATGAGTTCAATGACACCTCATTAAGCATCTGTTGGATGCATGAAAAAGTGTCCGATGGTGTATATCACAAGTAATGGAAGTTATGTTTTAATACTAACAGGGATGCAACTTATGAGGGGCTAAAAATTTTATAGTAAATTATTAACATAAACACATAATATTTTTTGGTTTTATCAATGCATCAATTTCTATGATATGGGTAAAAATACATTGATCCATGAAAACAAGTACTTAATTATACGGTTGATTTCTAATTTATTTGATGGAAATATTTATCTTGGTTTCTTTTTATTAATTATTATTTATATCCTCTTGTCCCGCTGAAATGTTTTTTCAAAATTTATATCTATGAAGAATTTTTTATAAAGGTTCATGACTTTGGTCCCCAAGTTGGATGAGCAGAGATGTAGTTTCAAGTTCATTGGAAAATCGATTTCATTTTCATGAATGAACCTACCTAATTCATTTAGGTAAATTTTTTTCATGGTAATTTAATGTTATTTCATTTCTATAAATAAATAATAATGAAATATTAGTTAATTAGATAAAATTATTTGTTTCATATAATTAAAAAATATTTCCAATATGTGGTATTTTTTCCAAAATTAGGTTCCCAAGACCCTACATGAGTAGAAATTTCTTATTAATATATCATGTATACATAGAGTTATTCATGCTGTTATCTTACTATAAAAGTAATTTTTACTTATGAAAACAATTTTTACATGGTAATGTCCTTGGACTACTTATTGTATCAATAATTTATAACAGTTTGCAGCTATAATGAAAACCTTAAGTTACTATGAATATAATCTTAAAAATATGTCCAATGGCCAAGATACATCATACAGAAGGGACACAAATGATGTCTGAATATCAAGTGTTAGGGGATCATAATCATTGATAATTTTTCTCATTATTTTCTCACTTGATGATCTCGAGTATTATATATCATGAGGATGGTCTTTCCTATAGGAACCCCACATGAGGCATACTAAATTTGGAATTCCATACTATCTTCATCCCATACAATGGTATTTTACTCATATGAGGCATGAAAAAATTATAGCGAATCCATCTTCACAAATTTATATACTATAAACCATTATCTTATTCTTGTAAGGAGATTCAATCATAATTACATTTTTCATGTTCCATTGATCCATTTTTGTTGGTGATTCTTGATCCTAAGAAAAAATCCCTTGTGATGTAATAATGAGAAAATTGATGAAATAATAGAAATGAAAAATAGTAGAGAAGAACATATATATTTTTTAATATGGAATAAACCTCCTCTAAAAAGGATTAAAAACACAAGGTGAATTAAAAAATGCACTAATAATCAGAGAGTTCATAAGTCAAGTAAATTACTAAAATTCAATTTTTAAAATAGAATATAGTAAATTTTGTGAAATCCACACCTAGATACACTTCTATTGCCCCTTTGAAAATCATCATAATAGAAAATTACACCCTTCTATGATATAAAATCACCCTGAGAGAACCATCTATGTCAAACATCACCCTTATATGAACAAATTCCACATCATCTGATATCTTTATCAAAATATGCATCATCATTGACCTACTATTATGACACCAATTCAATGTATTCTCCTTGATATGTCAATCAAGGCACCCAAGCCTCATACTGATGGCCTTCCATATACATTAATTCTATATATCATTTTTTTCTCACAATTGGATGTTTTTTCTTGAACCTTATAACGTAGTTTTGGCAACACACCCACTTTAATGACCATTTGAATTGTTTTTACTCCTTTTCAAAATACAGCCCTTATTACTACAAGCACGAAAAACCAACACATAGAAGATCCATCTTAAATGCTTTTTTCACCATCATAAACATGCGACACATGAAACCAAAACTAAAAAAGCCCACTTGTTTCTCTTGAGGGACTATATCTTGAGGAATTTCACCAAATAAAAAAATCACCACATCCTTTTTTATAAATGCCAAACCCATGTCTCCAATTAAAGCAGTAAACATTCCTTTTTTTAACTCCATCAATTTTTTCAAAAACACTACATTAATTTCAGGAAAAATTTATATATTAATTTTTAGAAAATATCTCCATTTATTAACTTTTCTCTCCTCAATAAATGGATTAATCCCATCAAGAAACATTATGATCAATATTGAAAAAAAAATTCATAACAGACAAAAATTTATATGAGTGGTATATGAACATACACATAATACTACTATATGAATGGAAATTAAATATGGTCAAATTGAACTATCTGATGATCCACCCAAGAAGAATGTTCGGGTGAAAATAAAGCTAAAATAAATCTTATGAGGATGAATTTGATGTTATCATAACAATGTTATCATCAATTTTTGACGAGTCGTGAAATAACTGTGAGGAAATGGGAGGTTATATCATGTTGTCCCATCCCTGAGAGTTTATGAGGAGTAAGTAAAGTATGAAATCAAAGAGATTATGGTTACACTGATCATGTGTAGATTGAAATATAAAAACCACAGTGGTCCTCATGTACTCAAGATGATATAGTACATTGATCGATTAAAAGGATTGGGATTCAAGTCAAATCATGAACATTCAATACATATCATTCTATAATCCTTATCTCCCAATTACAATAGTTTCATTGGGAATATAGAGAAACCATTTTAATATCTATTGGTTAAGGTTCACCAAATTTTAAGAGCATACAGAAATATAAAAATTTAGTTATTATGGGGAAAAATTAGAAAGACGGGGTGAAAAGGCCAATATAAAGTGTGATGCCCAAGGCACCATCATAGAATCCTTCTAATAACCTACAGATAATGATGAAAAATAGTGAAAATGAATCTATTTTCTTTTCATGTGGACAAAAATGGTCATTGGAAGATAAATTGAAATGAACTGATGAAAGGGTGATTCCTATGTCAGAAGTGAAAAGAACACAACCTTCGTCTTCCAAGATGGTTTATTCTATTTGAATTATTATTTTGTATTGACTATTACCAAAACATTTATCGCATATTTCTAGTAGATATAAGGATACATTATTTTATTTTGGAATGAATATTTTTTGTGGTGTTTTATACTAAATTAATAGTTCTGTAATAGTGGAATTATCAGTAATAAATTATGAATATAAAATATAAGACTTACACCCAGTTTTGATAAGATAATTATTTATCAAGTAAATTTTTTTTGTTGTAATGATAATCCCAATATGGTGTTTTGACTCTTTGTAGATAAAATCCTTATGTATTATTAACCAACATACATATTATGTTTTATTCAAAGAAACATATATAAATAATGGTGATCCACAAAGATTCTCGAGTAAGTTCATCTTGACCATTTTTAATATTCTAAAGAAAAACATGAGGTAAATTAATATAATTTATGAGATTAATTTATGAAATTTAAGGAATATAAATGTGATGGAAGGAATATTATTGGTTAGAATATATGAGGTGTTTTGGAATGGTGAGCCGAATAATTTCTTAGCTAACCATTCATCGATCATGATAATGTTGTGTGGATTTATCCTTAAACTCACATTTCCATATACCCATCAAATCCATGATGTTAGTACATGGAGGAATGATGATGAGTCCTTAAAGAATCTATTGATGACTAATGTGTTGAGTGAAGTAATTCCTAAGCTCATATTCTCCTATACACATCAAATACATGATCTATGTAAAATGAGGATCATTGATGAGTTTTATAAGTTTTAAAAAGTCTTCCAATTTTATTTCAATACATGCTTCACAAATAGCATCATTAACCCATAACTATATACCAATTATAATGAAAAATTGATGTAATAAATGTTTTAATATGAAATAAAGCCTATATTTAAAAAATCTTGTGTCTATATTCAAAAAGATAGTTAATACATAGTTGATAAACAAGCATACATCAAGAATAACAGAGAGCACATCTTAGTTTTATATCCAGTTGTTTTTAAGGATATCCTACAAATCCCTATGATTGAATTTTTATAGTCCAGTGAATGATTTTATTTATATAAAAGGATTCACATCTTCATTTTCAAGAGTGGGAGAAAGGTATACCTGGATAATTTCAAATCATGAGACTCACATGTTGTAGGCATGGGAACTAGATCCATAGGAGCTCTTGGAAAATGAATATTCTAGAGATACATACTGCATAGGAAAGTATAAAACCAAGAGAGGTTTTTTTATGATCATTGTGTCTAGTGATATATTATTTTTTATGAAAAATAATTATTTATCCTACATGAAAGCAGTAAATGACAAGAATTGAAAAGTTTATATGAATTATAATATCGATTCCATGTACCAAAATTCAGTTTTAAATTCTGGTAGTTTCTCTAATTGATGTAAATTCATTTGTGGGTATCTAAGGGAAACTACACATGGGTTGTAAAAGAATGATATTAATGAGTATCAATTGTTTATATAGATTCATCATACTTAAGACTTTTAGAAATATAATTTTCATAGAATCTTTTTTATGATCATTATATTGGGATTTCGATGTCAGGTTCTATGAAAAATGGGTGCCAGTGAATGTACAAAAACCCCTCCTTAACATGGTTGTTGGGTCCCAGCCTTCCAGATACCCCAGTTGCCTCACTGACATGTGTTCCCCACCATTGGTCCCACCCACGTGCCCGAACGGGTCATCTGACTAATGAAAGTCCCCACATGACAAAACTTGTCCTTTCTAGTGTGCTTTGTCCCCACTCACACACAACTTGGGAAAACTCCTATAAGGTCACACATCCTGATAACTACTCTAGGCCAAGCACACATAACTGTGGAGTTCTAGTCATGAAGGCTCATGAAATGGAAGGTGCACCTTGTTGACATGAGTCATATCATTTAGTCATTTACCCCTTTATTATTATGGGGTGTTAAAATCACCCCCCCCCCATAGAGCATAACATCCTAGTTGTGGGCCCTATATCTACACCCGCAGACATGTGTTCCCCACCATGGGTCCTACCCATGTGCCCGAACGGGTCATTTGACTAATGATAGTCCCCACAGTCTAAAACATTTCCTTTCTAGTGTGCCTTTTCCTCACTCACACAGACCCTGAGAAACATCCTATAAGGTTACCCATCCTAGTAACTACTCCATTCCAAGCACATATAACTGTGGAGTTCTAATCAAGAAGGCTCACAAAAAGTAAGGTGCACCTTGTTGACATGAGTCATATCATTTAGTCACTTATCCCTTCATTATTTTGGGGTGTTACAATCACCCCCCCATAGAACGCAACATCCTTGTTGTGGGCCCTACATCTAAACCAAGGAAATGTGATTCACTTAAGGTTGGGTACATCCTCTATTACCAAATGTGGAAACTGGGTCCCGGTGACAGCATATACACCCCGCCTTAACAAGGCCGTCCGGTCCCGGCCCGCCAGGTACCCCAGTTGCCCCACAGACATGTGGTCCCCACCAGGGGTCCCGCCCACATGCCCGAACGGGTCATCTGACTAATGATTGTCCCCACAAGCCAACAATGGTCTTTTCCAGTATGCTTTTTCCTCACTCATACACACCCTGGGAAACATCCCAGATGGTCACCCATCCTGATCACTACTCTCGAAAAAACATGCTTACCTGTGGAGTTCTAATCAAGGAGGCTTCTGAAAAGGATAGTGCGCCTTTTTGACATTAGCAGTATCATTTAGTCATTTAACCCTTTATTATTCTGTGGTGTTACAATTCCACCTTCTTAAGAATTTGTCAATACATTGCAACCATAATGGATTTGTGACTCAATAGAATGACAATATTGAATGAAAGTTAAAGAGATTAATTTATGGATTAATGCAAGTGTTAGGGTCATAGAATATTCATTTGGAAGGAATGTATACCATGTTTCTATAAGAGGTTTGTGGGAGGAAAATATTTTCCCCAGAAATATATGTTTAATCACATATAGAAAACAATTATTAGGCTTATAGTGAATTAAGTCAATGATGAAGGTAACTCACAATAGAATGACTTAAGGTTGTAACCCAAGTTATAGGGATCAAAATATACTAATATCTATATGTGTGTTGATCAAACTATTTGAAATTTCATATACATACAAGTTATTGAAAAATATATGTTGAACAATTTGAGAGAGAATCTTCACTAATGTTATATGGAACAAATCTCTCCAAGAAGATATTTATAAGACATAAGAGGATATTAATATAGTAAATAGAACTCCAAATTCTTTAGAAATGGATTTATCACATATATCTTTCTATGTAATAGATATAATAAAACCAACCCATGAATTATGGTATGAAAATTTCAAATAATTCTTGGAAAAATACATAGGAAATAGTAAGAGCAATCCAATAGTACATGAAAAAGTGTAAGGGATTTGTACCTAATAATTTGAGAGGAATGAACAATAGTTATCTAGGGGGAACAAACTATTCTACTTATAGATCAATTTTATCTTGTATCATTGTTAGGATAAGGAAATGAGAAAGATAATCTCATTGGACCCAGTGGTAGACAATTCTAAAAAAAACTACATATGTTATGGCTTTTGTAGCAACTAATGATGCAGTATGAAATGTACAATAATTTTTTATAGTTATTGGAAATTTACCAAGAATGTAAATCATTATCATAATATAAATTATGGTAATATTATGACTTTGGATTTATCTAATAAGTTAATGTTTCGATAGGGGGAAAAGAATATACTTAGTGGTATCATCACTTTTGAGAGTTTCCCTCAAGGAGGTGAGCTTGCATATAATAGAGTTTCTATGAAAGAAAACATGGTAGGACTAATGATTAAATCTATCATTCAAAATAATTATGATCTTATCATGTGAGAGAAAAAAGGTTGATTGTTATAAAGGTTGATCTAGTGAATGTAGGAGTGTATTAAATGTGGGTTACCTAGACCCAACCAGAGCAATACTTCTTGGCTACCTTGCCTTTTATACAATGATTTATACATTATTTTTTCTTAATATAATAATGTTTTTACTTCTATACATACATTTTACATGTTAATGTCCTTGTATTACTTGTTGTATAAAAATGTTATAGTTGTTCCCAGCTATAATGATAAGCTATAGATAATATAATAGTAATCATAAAAAATGATCTGTGTTCAATATACATCATAATGATGAGGCAAAAATTATTTCTAACTATCAGGATTTCAGGTCACATAATAATTGAGATTTATTCTCATATATATTTCACTTTGTGATCTCGAGTAGAGCTAGATCATGAAGAGTGAATCACCAATAAGAACACCATAGGTTTCGAGTATCATTAGATGTTCCTATCTACAACATGGGTGTTGGTCTCACTACTTGAGGTCATTATCAATGTATACCATTTGATCAAATACTTTGATTCAAGATAGACACCATAACACTTATGTTTTTGGTGAGGGAGCTTGTTTTAGGTGTGCCATTGGTGGTATGACATTGATTTAATGATCAAGACAAGACATGTCACTTCTAATTAGAGGAAGAGATATCTCAAAACTATTTGATCAGGATTGGAGTACCTTTAATCAATACATGACTATAGTATAATAAGGTAATTATGTCCATAATAGTCATTAAAAGAACAATGAAATCAATTAAGGATTGTGACACAAGTAGTGTATCTTACTTTTTGGGATATCAGGAGATAGAGAGATTCTATAACATAGAGCATGCCCGTAGGAGGTTTTCATTGCTATGAATGAATCTTAAATGATTAAAAGTGATTATGTTTTACTAGATATTACACTTGGTCTATTATTATGACTAACTGATATAAAGATAGGGGCCTTGAGAATTACATTAAAAGTGTATTCAGAAGTTTGTTTAATTCTAATGAATTGGAGCTTAGGACATGGCGGGCCACATGGTGGGGTCGTGTTATGTATTAGTTTTAATTATCATTGGAAATAAATAAATTATTTATTATTAAACATTATAATTAAAAGGGTTGAATTTATTTACTCTTCATATTCCAATGTTTTAAGTGAATACAGAAGAAAATTATTTTTTGAATGAATATTTATTCAATGTTCATTATATATTTTATAGGAGAGATAGGTCGAGTTAATGGATAATATTTTATAACATGACATATTTTAATGTTACACATACAAGATTAATGATTTATGATGCTTAGGAAATGTTCACTTGTTCATAAGTGCCGAATATGGTTTATTCTATAAGGGTTAACTTAAATAAGGTCCAAAGTGAAATTTATTTAAGTTATTCCTGCCTATATAAGAAAAAATTAAACACTAATTCAAGGAACTATTCCTCGCACTATTTTGAGATAATCTCTCACACATATATTAGGTATGAATGAGAGAAAGGGAGGTTTTGAGAACCTCTGTCCTAGAACACCTTCCCAAACCAAATAAGCGGTTCCCACACAATCATGTCAAAATGGAAATCCCCTTAGATTCTCACTTCCAACACCGTTATTTTTATGTTAAGAAATTGAGAAATTTTTTGAAGCATATTTGGATCATTTAGAGGGTTATGAATATAGTTCTATTATGTGATTATATACATTAATGAGAGGAACACACATTGGATTAAAATCAAATGAGGTACAATGTCAATTTTGATTTATCCAACTTATTTAATTCGAAAAAGATTCCGAGGTTGATAATCGAGTGGTTCTTCTCTGAAGTCAATGTTATTATGTCGATCCTATGGTAAATTTTTTAATTTCTTGTGCATTTACTCTTATGTTGTTCACATGATACCAAAAATATTTACAAGACAAAATACAAGAAGCATGAGATGTGAACCATGTACAATCATCATTAGTTTCCCAAAAAGATGAAATTGGAAAAAATTTAGGGAACGATCATAATAAATGTGTGTATGGGATGTTTTATGGACCAATCCCATCAAATGTTTTTGGTAGTTCATGTTCATCCTTTACTATCACAACACATGTTAGGTGATCAAGTAGTTTCATTAACTGGGAATCAAAAAAAAATCATGGTAGAAAGGAAATGTTAAAGAAGAGTCATCTTGAGGGAAAATATAGGATCAGTGGCGGTTGGTAATGAAGAATTTCTTAGTTTCTACATTCTAGAAGATGATAGACATTATTCCTGAGGGAATTTTCAGTTTGATATCTCATCCTTCATACATAAATCCTAAGAAAAATTTGTGTAAATTTTTAGTGAAATGAAAGTATAAAATTTATTATATGGATTTCATGGATTCATGAATATCCTTTTATCTAATTATAGTTTCAATATCGATTCATTACTAAGAATTGTATAGTTTTGTTGTTTTTTGTAAATTTAATTCAAATTAAATTCTATATTTGTCGCTGTTGTGTGCTTTAAATTATAGTATTACACTAGTGAAACATAGCTTTTATCAGCATAAGATCTAATAATGAATAATGTTCCAATGATCCTGACGAAGAAAATCACTTATAAAAGGTCTTCTTTATCAGTGCTAAAATAATTTTGATAAAAGGACCACTTTAGTTGTCTTTCTTTTACTGTCACATAAAGGGGATTTTTTTAGTTCTCCATTTTGTGTTGATAAAACTAGATTTATTTTAAACTCACTTACTATATCATTACTTTTTTACCACTGATGAAGTAAATTTCTAGCATAGAAAATTCTTGTATCTAAAGTGATGAAGAAATGTTTCATTGATTATAGCTAATGTTAAATTCATTAAAGAGGGTGTACCCTATAAAATATTTATTTTGATTAAAAATTAAATAAATGGAATATATTTTCATTAGGATATGAATGTTTTGATATATGACAATCAAAATGTTATTCCGCTTTTAAAAAATCCTTCTTTTTATGGTAGATTGAAGCACCTAAATATTAAATATCGCTTTATATGAAATTTCCTAGATTACAAATAAGATAATCTTTTAAAGATTAATATTGATGATTATATTTAAAATAATTATACTATAGTTTAATTGAATTACAAATATGTGAATTTTCATATAATTTCTAATTTGATTATTATTACCACTCGGGTTGAAGGGAGTGTTTGGCGGTCAACATCCTTTGGGTGGAGGTCGAGTTTTTTAGGTAAATAGTATTTTTTTAAACTCTATATGACTGAAAATTAATATTTTATTATTATCAACAATTTTGAGGAAAAAGTGAGAAACCAAAACATCCATCCTTACACCGAAAAACCATTAAAATGATAATTAAGATCAAGAATACAGAATCTGCCCCTCCCCAGCGAATACACCATGATGTCAAGCCTTAATCACTCTCTGTATTTAAATACAAACATACAAATATTTTTGAAAAAAACACCAAAAACATCATGAATTTGATCATTATATTGACTTTTTTGATAAATATTCATTATTCAATGATCTTTATGATTTCACAATAATTTGGTCAACAAATAGAAACGTTAAAACCCGCATGTTATGTTTTTTTATGTCAAATCATTTATCATATTTATTTAAGAAACACATGGGAAATATTTTCAATTGTTATTTATACCTAATTTCACTTAATTTTCATTGTGCATATTTTTTTGATATATTATTTGTATGTAGAGTCTCTATGTTGAAACTAAAAATTTACAAACAACTCATGAAAAATATGATTTAATTATTCCTCATGTTTTTCATATCCCCTTCCGAAATTGGCATAAGAAAAATATTTTCTGATTGAATATTTGAACAGAAGATCTCCTGATTAGAATGATAATAACAATAAAATAGTGATGATTAAACCAAGTATGTTGTTTAAATATTGAAGGCCCATTTGTCATACACAGTATACATTTTTTTCATGGAGACCTACATGCCACAAATTTGTTCATGGAGAGATACATTCCATGGTTGGTATCATTGTGGACTTGTCTGACAATGCTGATGGGGGGGGGGGGGGTTGAATGTGATAAGGGACTTTGAAATCATAGGAAGATTATTATTTTCTTAATTAAGATAATATTATTATATGATAATATTTCCCTAATGAATCTATATCGTAATTTGAAATACCATTCAATGAATTATATACATTAGTCTAGTATGATAAAATCATGCATTATGGAAAAAATTATTTGGAAACACACATCACAAATGGAATATATTATAATAAATTTTCAATAAAACCCATAAAATATAACTCAATATCACAAACGAATTGATTCTATGGGTATGAATTTGGTTGATAGAAATCTGACCAGAAGGGAGAAACATAATTGTCTCGCTGACCATCAGACATATCTTATAATTAAGGATCATGAATTCAAAATTATTATGGACACTACAAAAAACATAAGGCCACATGAAATACTAAAAAATGATTCACAAGTAAACAATGTTGTGATAGAAACAAGTAGGAGGATAGGTGTGTAATGAAGTGCTGATGAATTCAAATCTGATTCTAGTCGTGCCGCCCTATTCTAATCATAGAATGTTAAACCCTGAGATCAACTAAACCAAGAATCAGGGTTGTCATTTAGAGAATTCCAGAAGATACAACTAGGATCATTAATATGGAAAATGAATATGTTTATCAAGAAGATATCGAAGAACCATGATTAGTTAATCAATGCCATATCAGACTGAAGAAACTGACACCAAATCTTTCTGTCACATGAAGGGAGGATGACCGAGCTTCAAAGTTGATGACTTGAATTTTTCCCAACTAGATAAAGTCCAATAATGTTGGGCCCATGAGACATTTTATTTGAATATTGATCCACAAACCTTGATCGAAATCATATGTATGATGATCTTGATGATGAACTAGGCTATATCGATGGAAAATCATATGGAAGATTGATCGACTAATGGGTGATAATTTCAAATTTTGATGTATTGAACATTCAATAAATTTATGATAAAATATTCTTATATCATCTGTTGTTTGGGAATGAATTTGAAGATTATGAGGCCTCATTAGTCGCCATTTTTTTGGTCATGATAATGCAAAATAATCAACTCAATATTCTTGAAATAAGGCCTCCATGTACCTTAACATATTTCTTCGAGTGTCAAGTTGACAATTAGTGGGGCACCTAAATTGCACCGGCCTGTATATAGTCCTCATTTTCAGCCTTTCATGACCACTACACCTATCATTCCATGTCTTGACAACCGCAATGGATCCATCCACACAAACCAAAATTAGATTCCATGGTTTTTCTCATTTAAGCATCTCTATGACTGCTTGTATTCACTCTAATCCTAGAACCATATTACTTTATTTGGTGCTGTGAGTTTTTTTGATGAAAATGATACAGGGACCATAATTTTTTCCAATCCACCAGCCACAATGGTAAGGAACAGTGCATGTAAGTGGAATGTCATTAACCAACCCAGGACGTCCATGAACTGGTCTCCTGATCCGATCTTTGGTAAGGGTCAAAGGGCGTTCCCAATCCCCAAAGGATGGAAACAAGTTATAATCACCAATAGAGTACAAGAGGAAAGGATTTATCCTAAAAATAATTTGAGTAACATGCATTGAAAATAAAATAATAGTCCATTATCTAAATAAAAAGTAGTTTAACAACATTTATTCACAAACTGAAAATTTACAACAACTTCACAAAACAACCAACCAGATATGAATACAACACTATATCTATGTGATCTTCCTAGTCACTCTCCAACAAAACAATCACTCACTATACAAGGAAACCAAACTCAATATGAAACCTTTAAAAGGTCTAAAAATATAATATAAATATATGCATGAGTATTGAAACTTATTTGGCTAACCCGATAATCAATTCCCAATTCACTTCCTTTAAAATAAAATAAGCATCAATTTAAATTTTGAACTACAATATAATAAAGTATTATTTTCTACACTTTTTACCCAAAAACAATGTACAACTCATTTATCATACTTATTTCCGAAACGAATTTCAATTCTTTAGTGTGCTATTAGAATTTTCAAGGGGAATGTGATGTCTACATTTTTCATCTTCGAAAAAGAGGGTAAAACTCTTAAATGGAATATATTTTTCATAAACCTAATTAAATAAACAAATCAATTTACAAGGAAAAAATCCTACAAGAATTCACTAAAGTTACACAGAACAAGGGAAACAGAACTAATTATATTACTATCTTGTTGATCACTAAAAGAATCTAAGAGTTAGTAGACATGGGTGAACCCAAGACAGCATGAATAATCTTCAATACACCAATACCTGAGACCCCAAATATTGTGGCATTCCAAACACAATGAAATAGAAATGCTCAATAAGTTAATCCAACCATTCTCAACATAGATCTATGGAAAAAAACATATAAATAAACCCAATAAGTCCACCTAGTATGGGACACTGGTCAGTACCCTGACCTACCAATGCATGAATCATTCATAAAAAATACTCTCAATATGCTAGGTTCCCATTTATCATGTATTTAAGGTGGTGAGCCAACTAATTCCAACTGTGAATCCGATCAAAACATATATATATATATACATTATTCACAATAGGCATCACCCCAGGTCACTCCAAGGACTGATCTCTTACCACATAACAAAGAGAACACAAAGAGTACAACCCAAGGTGAAATAATAGTGGATCACAAGGATTCCATAGTGAGGACATACCATCCATTATATACACATACTAGGAATGAGAACATCCAAATAAGGTTTTTCGGAATACCAAATTTCACCATTTTCACAATGTATCCAATGGAGCCTTTAAGAGTTTCACAAAATAAGAACTTAGAAACGGTATAAATTTTACATTTCATAGAGAGGTGTAAACACAAAATTTTATGTATCTATGAATTTACATAAACTGCATAAAAATTCATGTTTCACATCCAAAACACAACCATTTTTATAGAAACCCCAAATGGTCCATTCATAAAAAACCCATGCCAAATCACATTTAAAACCAAAAATCATTACATTCTAATGCCAAAAACCACTTTGGAAACCATTTAAGGGGTCTAAAATAACATTTCACATGGTTCAAATATAAATTCATACAAAAAAATTTATATCACAAACAACCCATAAAATCCAACAGGGCAGTTTGTTGAACACTTGACATGAAACATTTAACAAAAAAATTGTCACGACCCATCCCCCGGGGCCCGTGTCGTAACTACCCCAAGCCCGCCTTCGAAAGGCCAGGGGCTGGCGACTAGAACCAAAGGCATATATCCCAATAACTAGGAAGGCATTGCCTTTATAAAAGTAAACAAACACCAATCGGAGTACAAGCGGAAGCAAACACTAAGTAAAACTGGAAAAAAATTAGTACTGAAAGTAAAGGGGACGAAAATACAAGCCCAACTGTAAAGTACAAGGTAAAAGAAAAAATAGCCGAAAAGTGACAAGCAGCTCCAGGATCGTCCACCAAGGATCCTACCTGAAGGGTAGGTACATATAGCACAGCTTCTAGATCGTCCACCACAGATCCTACCTGAACGATAGGTACATATAGCCTCCACAATGCTCTTTCCCGTCAACCTCCTCCGAGTGTCGTCTCGTCGTGAAGTCCACCACCAGATACTGTCTCGTCGTGAGGTCCACCTCTGGGTACCGTCCAGTACTCAAACACTCGGCCTCTGTCTGCGCTACCCGTCGTCTATAACCAACACAACGAAGTGCGGGTATAGCCCGTGTAGGTGTGAGTATAACGATACTCAGTAGGTACCCTGAGACCCTCCAGGTTTCACTAAATCCAACAAGGATAACAACAAGAAGATTTAAACAGATAACCTCTACCTAGGTTTATGCCCATACATATACCCAATTTATCAAGTAACCCATCTCAATCATGAGGTAAACACATATATCATAGACTCAGCTCAAACCAAGATTTTCATTATCGAAACCGTAACTACTGAAGAGCCCCGTCTCTGGGGTGTACAGTGGTCCTGTCACGACACCGAGGTACTGCTCACTAACCTAAGACTGCTGAGGTACTCCTCCTGTCGAGTACTGTGGGCCTGCTGCTACAACCAAGCGCTTCCCACCATGGGTCTTCCACTACAACCAAGCGCACCCCCTCATATCCTCCAGAGGTACCCTTCTATTGATTACCGTGGGTCTGCCGCTACAACCAAGAGCTCCTCCGCCGTGAGTCTGCCGCTACAACCAAGCTCTCCACGTCATAGCCTCCAGAGGTACTTCTTCTATTGAGTACCGCGAGTCTGCCTCTACAACCAAGCATTCATCCGCCGTGGGTCTGCCGCTACAACCAAGCGCTCCCCACTGGGCTATCCGAACACACCGAGTCGATCGGTCAAGCAGCTGTCAGGTCTCAGCTGGCTACATTGTCTCTGTACTCCGCACGCTCATCTCCAAGAGGGTCCTCTCTAAGAGATACTAGTCGTTACTCCAAGTATCACAACGTCCCACGAAGAAGTATTTCAAAGGACCGCCTCGTCATAGGGGTCTCAACGCAACAGACGACGTGTCAATCGGACGCCCGGTCTGTGAGTTATTAGCCTTTTTGTCACAGGGGTGCGGTTGGTTTCATGTACGAACCAACCCGACCGTATCTCAACTGTACCCCGAACTCACATAGTGTATACTCATAGGGACCGTTTCTCAACGTGATCACCAACACCGCTGACGGTTCGTCAAACGGACATCCGGTCTGAAAGTTATCAACTTTTCCGTTCCAGGGGCCCGGTTGGATTTCAGGTACAATCCAACCCGGTCACTATCCAACTACGTCCAAACCACGGGAGAAGTATTCCAATAGTTCTGTATCCTCAAGAGGAATTCAACGAGAGAGATGGCGCGTCAATCAGATGCCCGGTCTGTGAGTTAATGGCTTTTTCGTTTCAGGGGCTCGGTTGGTTTCGTGAGCAAACCAACCCGACCGCACTCCGAAGACATGAAAACCTCGAGCGGATTAAGCCAAAAGTTATGTATCCTCAAGAGGAATCCAACAAAGTCAACGGCACATAAATCGGACATCTGGAGCTCAAGATATAGGGGTTTCCGCTCTGAGGGCCCGGTTGGTTTCGTATCCAAACCAACCCGGCCGAACACAATGTTCTCCGAAACATTAATTGTAATATACCGAAACGACCGTCTCGATCCAAGTATCGCTACGCAACTGACATTGTGTAGATCGGAGGTCTGTAGCCTATGATATTGGCAAAAGACCGAAAGTGATCCGAAAATGGGGGGTCTGGGCCCGGACTGACCCGGCCCAACCCCCCCGGGTCGGCCCGAACCGGGTTGACCTGACCCGGGTCGGGGTCTGGTCCAGCGGGGCGTGCCCCGGCCTGACTGGGTACGGCCCGGTCCGGTCCGCCCAAGCCGGCCCGGCTCGGCCGGGGGGCTTGTCGGCTCGGCCAGTGAGCCGGTGCTCTGCGGACGCGGCGCGCACCGCATCCCCCCTGGATCCCGCTCGGCCGCGGGATCCACTAGCTCGCCACCGCGGCTTCACCCGCGGTGGTTTCTCTAGGCGGCGCACAGGGGAACTGCTGCCTCCGGGCGGGCGGCCGGTGTCAGCCGCTTCCGGTGGTGTCCGCGGGCCACCGGAGTTGCTCGGGTGGTCCGTTTTCAATTCCGACTGTGCCGAAGCTCATCCTGGGTCCCGTTCTTCACATCGGAATCATCAAAACGTCTCTGCGGCCCATTCCGTCAATGCCCCTCGATCCGCACGTCAAAATAACAAACTGAGGAGTCTTCCATTCGCCTCTTCGGTCCCAATTATGACCACACTTACATTCGGCCTTGACGGCGCGGCGCGACGGCGCCTCGCATCCTTGCCGCCTCCCTCTAGGTTCTCGCGTGGTGCCGTTGCACCATGCCACCATCTTTCGAACCACAATAACTCAACAACATAGGGGGAGGAGGGTCGGTCTTGTTCGTCCGGTCCGACCTCCTTCCGTTAAGATGATAACAAACGACCCAAAAAAAATAAGACGAGGAACGAAAAAGGATGTTTCAGGAACATGAAGCAATAAAACCCTACAACTTCCCACAAAAAATTATTCCCAAACCACAAGGAAAACATTCGCGGATCAACTAGATAATAAGTTGATCTGTGTTCTTTGTTTTCATTAGAAATAAATAATCAAGGGAATAAAATCATTCCCAAATTAATTCCCCTACCTCAAGAAATATCTGCGGTAGCTGAGCATCGTGGATGACAGTGTCGCGAAAAGGGCGGACGTCAGCTCGTTGACGTCGTCGTAAGGAATGAGATGAAGGTGGTGACAGCCGTTGGTGTTCGTCGCTTCCGTAAAGTGAATTTGATCCCAGCTCGAGCGTCGTTCATTGGATCCGACGTAGGGAAGACGTCGAAGTCAACATAGATCGTTGTGTCCGCACCATGCCACTGATCCCTCCTCCTTCATCGGTGTCTCGTTGGAGAAGATGGAACCTCGGTGGCGGTGCAACAATGGAGGAAGGAGAGGGAGGTATGGAAGGAGAGGAAGTTCTCCAATGGACCACCCTCTCATTAAAAGGATCCTCCCTTAATAAAATATTAGACTTGAAAAATATTTTCATTAACTCATCCATTTCAAATTCATACACAACCCTCATTAAATTGGAGGATTGAATTATTAATTAAGGTGGTGTCATGAATTAATGGTAGAGAAGAATGTGAAGAGGTCCCATAAATGAGGTGAGTTATCAAAATTTAACAAGGGGTTTAAGAGAGTTAAAAGAAGATGAAAAGGCGGGGGCTCGTGTGGGCCCCAACTCATCTTAAATCCTCTCAAGGGAAATTAGAACATCAGTGGGTCCCACCCCAACTCCCTCACATGGGCTAAACCACTTAGAAGAGAGAAATTATGTTTCGACACAAGTTAATTTTCACCTAAACCGCTTAGTGAAGAAATAAAATTATAAAACAATTATATTTTTATTCCCCATCAACACCCAAGAAAACGCAACTTCGGAAAAGGTCTTCTCAAGAAATTACTGGCGCTGCGAGTTCATCGGTGCCCCCAGATTTCAATTTCAAGCACCGGTTTAAAAGTTAGAAAAACCCGCTCGTTTGTTCACTGAAGGTACCCGAGCTAATATTTGGAAATTGATTCCGGGCACACCGGGCCTCGGAATCAGGCACCGTCAGAAACTGCGTACTCTTGAAATTCCAAAGAAATTAAGAAAAAATATTCCTTGAAATTTCTGGGTCTTTACATTACTCCCACCTCAGGGCTTTACATCCTCGTAAAGTTTTAACACAAACTAGGGATACAAAAGCAGTACTGACCATGCATCTGAGCCTTCCGCCCCCAAGTGCTCCCCTGGAGGTTCCCGCGCTACCAACGAAAACACACAAGAGGAATCAACCGTCCTCATAGGACCCGCTCCTGTCGATCCTCAACCTCTACTAGAACCCCGCAAAAGTCACACCATCGCCAACGTCCAGCTCCCCATGGTCGATGATATGCGTCGGGTCAACCACGTATCTCCTCAGTTGAGATACGTGGAAGTCATCGTGCACCCGGTGCAACTGAGGTGGATGGGTCAAGTAGTAAACCACCTCTCCTACCCAACCGAGGACCTGGAAAGGTCCACTAAACCTCAGAGATTACTCGCCGCCTCGTCTACATCTGCATAAACCTCATCGAGGTGTAACCCGTATAATAACGTGGTCTCCATTCTCTAACTCTAGAGGTCTCCCCTTTCTAATTAGAACTCAAACTCAAAACTCCTGCTTCCACGAGGGTAAGGTTGGCCGACCCATGAATGATTAGGTACACCCTCCATACACGAGTTTAACCTGTGATGCCTGGGGTTTCCTTTTCGTCGACCAAGGAAAACCCATCTTGACGTTTTCCTAATACCGTCAATTTGAGTATGAATAGTGATTGCTCAATCCATACTCAAACTAACGTCGTAAGGCCTCGACGCTGCCACCAAGAGGTCCCAATCGAGACTCTCGCTTCAAGGGTCAGATCACACCATCAACGTAAGTGTGACTATCGAGTCTTATCCCAAAGGTATCTCCAAATGTGAGGGTCAAGTCAACGGCTTAACTGGAAACTCTAGGTCTGGGACTAGATTCATGGAAGGAAGGGATGATTCGTATCGATGTCTGTGGCTACGGAAGCTAGTATAAGACAATGTCTGCACTTCGAATCATCCTTAGAGCCCTTTTGGTCGCACTCCTTGACCGCATGAAGGTACTCTTTTCCCCTACCCTCCAGCTCCCTGAACCTGGAGGGGAAAACAAAGGCGGGTGGTTGTAACATGTTGAAAAGTACACCACCACATGCTGGTCTCCTAGATCTTCTTCCACGTCTACTGCTCTGTAGATTCATCTTTCCTTGACACTTATTCTTCTTGAATCATTTTACACGTCCAGGTCTCTGAAACTGACGCCAGTTCGCATCTTCCCACTGTTAACATTCACTGGCTAAAACTGATTAGCGAAAGAACATTCAACCACAAAGGTTCATTCTAGCACCCTAACATAAGTAGGAATGTGTAGAGAAAAGAGTGCTTACTCGGATATCCCTTAAACACACCTCGCTCTGAAATCCGAGCTCTAAGCACTGATCATATCGTAGTCATCAAGTACAAAAAACCATCGGTACGCCTTGATGATTACTCAGCTACTGAAACATCATCCTGCTGAAGCTGTATAAGCTCTAGAAAAACTCTCAGCCACCTCCTCAAGCCAGTTATCAGCTTGGCGGAAAACTCTAGAAATCACCTGCAGCCAGTGCTCTACTATCTGGGAATCCTCCTCACCTCATGACCTCGAAGGCCGCTGCTGCTGAAACTCGTGCAACGCGCTCTTCCAGTGTGCACTATTCGCTAGCAAGGATGGTGTCATCTGCTTCCCAACAGGTGGTGTTACTACTGGTACACCACCTGAGGGTGCCAATATAGTAAAAAGTGCCCCGCACTGGAGCCTCGCCGCTCGGCGGGCCTTCATCAAGTACTCTCTCGGAACTCCAACTGAGTGTTTGCCTGTAGACATCTTGAATAGATGCGACACAGTCCAAGATTTATACCTTGTGAGCTGACCTAGTTTGAGCTGACTTAAAACTTTGGAAACACAAATGAAATCAGTGTTTTCATGTACAAAGTCGGAAATAAGTAGTCAAGGACCTGGTGTATCGATACGTCGGCCGCCGCACCAACACTAGACTCCCTGAACTGAAGACCAGACTTGGTACCCTTAACACTACTGCTTCACTGAAAGCAAAAGATCAAAGTCCTGAGTTCTGTGGTAGAACTGAACTCCTCTGATACCAATTTTCCCCGACCCGTCCCCCGGGGCCCGTGTCGTAACTACCCCAAGCCCGCCTTCCAAAGGCCAGAGGCTGGCAACTAGCACCAAAGGCATATATCCCAATAACTGGGAAGGAATTTTCGTTATAAAAGTAAACAAACACAAATTAGAGTACAAGCGAAAGCAAACACTAAGTAAAAATGAAAACAAAAGTAGTTCTAAAAGTAAAGGGGTTGGAAATACAACCCCAACTGTAAAGTACAAGGTAAAAGACAAAATAGCTAGAAGGTGACAAGAAGCTCCTGGATCATCCACCAATGATCCTACCTTAAGGGTAGGTACAGATAGCGCAACTCCTGGATTTTCCACCATGGATCCCACCTGAAGGGTAGGTATATATAGCCTCCACAATGCTCTCGCCCATAAACCTCCTCTGAGTGTCATCTCATCGTGAAGTACACCACCAGATACTGTCTCGTCATGAGGTCCAAATCGGTGTACCGTCTAGTCCTCGAACACTCGGCCTCTTTCTGCATTGTTCGTCGTCTGTAACCAACACAACGAGGTGCGGGAATAGCCCGTGCAGGAATGAGTATAACGATACTTAGTAGGGACCCCGAGACCCTCTAGGTCTCACTAAATCCAACAAGGATAAACACAATAAGATTTCAACAGATAACCTCTACCTAGGTTTATGACCATACATATACCCAATTTATCAAGTAACTCATCTCAATCATGAGGTAAACACAAAGATCATAGAATCAGCTCAAACTAGGATTTTCATTATCAAAACTGTAACTACTGAAGAGCCCCGTCTCTGGAGTGTACAATGGTCCTGTCAAGACTCTGTGGTACTGCTCACTAACCTAAGACTGCTGAGGTACTCCTCCTGTCGAGTACTGTGGGCCTACTTCTACAACCAAGCGCTTCCCACCATGGGTCTGCAGCTACAACCAAGCGATCCCCCTCATAGCCTCCAAAGGTACTCCTTCTGTTGAGTACCGCGGGTCTGCGGCTACATCCAAGTGCTCCTCCATCGTGGGTCTTCCGCTACAACCAAGCGCTCCCCCTCATAGCCTCCAGAGACACTTCTTCTATTGACTACCACGGGTTTGCCGCTACAAACAAGAGCTCATCTGTCGTGGGTCTGCCGCTACAACCAAGCGCTCCCCACTAGGTTATCCAAAACACACCGAGTCGATCGGTCAAGAAGTCGTCAGGTCTCAGCCGGCTACAAGGTCTCCGTACTCCCCATGCTCGTCTCCAGGAGGGTCTGCTCCACGAGCTTCTGGTTGATACTCCAAGTATCACAAAGTCTCACGAATAAGTATCTCAAAGGACCGCCTCGTCATAGGGGTCTCAACGCAGCATACGATGCGTCAATCGAACTCCCGGTCTGTGAGTTATTAGCTTTTTCGTCACTGGGGCCCGGTTGGTTTCATGTATGAACCAACCCGACTGTATCTCATCTGTACCCCGAACACACTTAGGGTATACTCATAGGGACCGTTTCTCAACGTGATCACCAACGCCGCTGACAGTTCGTCAAACAGACGTCCGGTCTGAAAGTTATCAACTTTTCCGTTCCTGGGGCCCGGTTGGATTTTGGGTACAATACAACCCGGCCACTATCCAACAGCGTCCAAACCATGGGCAAAGTATGCCAAAAGTTCTATCTCCTCAAGAGGAATTCAATGAGAAAGACGACACGTCAATCGGACGCCCGGTCTGTGAGTTATTGGCTTTTTCGTTTCAGGGGCCCGGTTGGTTTCACAAGCGAACCAACCCGACCGCACTCCGATGGCATGAAAACCTCGAGTGGATTAAGCCAAAGGTTCTGTCCCATCAATAGGAATCCAACAATGTTTACGGCACGTCAATCAGACGTCCGGAGCTTAAGATATAGGCGTTTCCGCTCCGAGGCCCCAGTTAGTTTTGTATCCAAACCAACCCGGCCGAACCCAAAGTTCTTCTAAACCTTGAGGGTAATATACTGAAACGGCCGTCTCGATACAAGGATCTCTACACAACTAACGGTGTGTCGATCGGAGGTCCGTAGTCCAAGATATGGGCAAGAGACCGAAAGTGATCCAAAAACGGGGGGTCTGGGCCCGGACCGACCTGGCCCAACCCCGCCTGGGTCGGCCCAAACTGGGTCGACCCGACCCGGGTCTAGGTCTGGCCTGGAAGGACGTGGCCCGGCCTGGCCCGGTCCGCCCAAGCCTGCCCGGCTCGGCTGGGAGGCTCGCTGGATCGGCCAGCGAGCCGGTGCTCCGAGGACGTGGCATGCGCCGCGTCCCCCCTGGATCCCACGCGGCCGCGGGATCCACCATCTCTCCGCCGGGGCTTCAGCCACGGTGGTTTCTCCAGGCGGTGCACTGGGGCGCCGCCGCCTCCGGCCGCCGGTGCCACCGGTGGTGTCTGCGGGCCACCGGAGTTACTCCGGTGGTCCGTTTTCAATTCCGACTACGTCGAAGCACATCCCGGGTCCTGTTCTTCATTGCGGAATCATCAAAACGTCTCAGCGGCCCGTTCCGTCAATGCCCGTCGATCCGCACGTCAGAAGAACAAACTACAGAGTCTTCTGTTCTCCTTCACGGTCCCAATTACGACCACACTTTCATCCGGCCTTGACGGCACGGCGCGACGGTGCCACACATCCTTGCCGCATCCCTCTAGGTTCTCGCGCGGTTCCGTTGTACCATGCCGCCATCTTCCGAACCGCAACAATGCAAAAACATAGGGGGTGGAGGGTCAGCCGTGTTCGTATGGTCCGACCTCCTTCCATTAAGATGATAACAAATGGCCCAGAAAAAAATATAAGACGAGGAACAAGAAAGGGTGTTTCACGAACATGATGCAATAAACCGCTACAACTTCCCACAAAAAATTATTTCCAACCCACAAGGAAAACGTTCATGGATCAACTAGATAATTAGTTGATCTGGGTTCTTTGTTTTCTTTAGAAAGAAAGAATCAAGGGAATAAAATCATTCAAAAATTAATTCCCCTACATCGAGAAAGATCCGCAGTAGCCGAGCATCGTGGATGACGGTGTTGCGAAAAGGGTGGACATCGGCTCGTTGACATCGTCGTAAGGAAAGAGATGAAGGTGGCGACAGCCATTGGCGTTCGTCGCTTCCGTAAAGTGCCTTTGATCCTGGATTGAGCATCGTTCGTTGGATCCAATGCAGGGAAGACGTCGAAGTCAACATAGATCGTTGTGTCCGCACCACGCCACCAATCCCTCCTCGTTCATCGGTGTCTCGTCGGAGAAGCTGGAACCTCAGTGGTGGTGCAACAATGGAGGAAGGAGAGGGAGGTATGGATGGAGAGGAAGTTCTCCAATGGACCCCCTCTCATTAAAAGGCTCCTCCCTTAATAAAATATTAGACTTGACTAATATTTTCATTAACTCATCCATTTCAAATTCATACACCACCCTCATTAAATTGGAGGATTCGATTATTAATTAAGGTGGTGTCATGAATTAATGGAAGAGATGAATGTGAAGAGGTCTCATAAATTAGGTGAGTTATCAAAATTTAACAAGGGGTTTTGAAAAAAAGGGGTTTAAGAGAGTTAAGGGAATATGATAAGGTGGGGGCTCGTGTGGGCCCCAACTCATCTTAAATCCTCTCAAGGGAAGTTAGAACATTAGTGGGTCCCACCCCAACTCCCTCAAATGAGCTAAACCACTTAGAAAAGAGAAATTAAGTTGAGACACAACATAATTTTCACTTAAACCGCTTAGTGAAGAAATAAAAATATAAAACAATTATATTTTTATTCCCCATCAACACCCGAGAAAACGCAACTTCGGAAAAGGTCTTCTCAAGTAATTACAGGCGCTGCGAGTTCATCGGTGCCCTCCGATTTCAATTCTGAGCAACGGTTTAAAAGTTAGAAAAACCCGCTCATTTGTTCACTGAACCTACCCAAGCTAAACTTTGGAAATTGATTCCGGGCACACCGGGCCTCGGAATCAGGCGCCGTCAGAAACTGCATACTCATCAAATTCCAAAGAAATTAAGAAAAAAAATTCCTTGAAATTTTTGGGTCTTTAAAACAATTCCATTTATCACTCAAAAAGGTATAAAAAATAAATTTTCATTCTATAAATTTATTCAATATACTAAACTATGTTCAAAATAGCACAAAACATGTGCAAAATCTAACAAATAATCTTTAAAATTTGTGGTGTGCACGTTTTTAACAAAACAACAAAAATTTACATAAAACGAACCATTTACCACTAATTTTCACACTGAAAAAATTATTAAAGTATTTTATATAAATATTTAGAATGTAAATAGGGTTAAAATAGAAATAAAAATATGAATCATAAATTATAAAGAAAATTTCATGGGATAACCTACATCAAATCCATGGCAGAATACCAATGGACACCCAAAACCACTCGTCATGGGTTCCAAAACACTAGATCTATGATGAAAATCACTAGACAACCAAAAATACATCATAAACATCGTAAAAAATAGCCCAAGGTTGAGTATGACCATGTAAGAAGAAAAAAACATATAATGGGAAAATGAGGTTGTTGGAGGGGAGAAGAGAAGGAAAATTACCTTAGAAACTAGACAACCCTTCAACTTCTCTTATATCTACACCATGAGAGGGGGGTGTCCTGGAATGAAAGGGAGAGGGATAATTAGGTTTAAAAGAATGTGGTGGGGGTGTTTTTGGGTGGATTTATGTCAAAAAATCCTGATGGGGTAAAAGTTAGAAAATTTAAAATTATAATTATGGGCAGACATGCACGGTTTGGCCACACAGTTTATTAAACTGTACGCCAAACCGCACAACAAACACCTGAGAGACCACACAGTCACTCCTAAGCATCCTCATACCTGTTATCTAACTATATGGGTTGTCTTATACCTTCTACATGATTACCTATGTTCAGCCATATGTTTTATCAAATCGTACACCAACTATGCGTTGGGCCTTCTTAAGCCAAACACCCATGTTTTATACAAAACCTCCCAAATGAACCAATGATAAACCATGATGAAATGAAACAACAAATAAAACATATCAAAACTCAACACATGTCACACCCAAACCCCCAAAAAAGACTAGGATTCCCAATAAACCAGAAAATAAACCAAAACATGAAAAATCGGGTGTTAAAAATCTCCCCACTAATACCGCTTTCCATCCCGAGAAAGCCATAAAGCATTTCAGCTGGTTGATAAATTCCTGAGGATTCTACATCAAAATTATCCAACCTCATAAACCATGAGCTTTTCACTCACCCAAAATAGAACATAATCCTCTTTCCTGAAATAAAAAAATAACCCAAAACTACATCTTCAGAATCAATAGAATGATAAAGCCATTACATCCACAACCAAGACAAGAACCACATTGTTGGGTATTATCCGAAAGATCCTTATGATCACCCAAACCGAAGAGAACTCATGAAGGACAATTATTTCAAGGGAGGCCAGAACAAACTCCCCACCATTAGGGAACAATGGACATCTGAGAAAACATTAGGAGAAAACTCAATGAGACCCGTGGTGGCTCTCCCCACCATTAATATCCCGATAACATTGACCAAATTGGAATTTAACATGAACCATGAACCAAGACTATTACACATTGGCCAACTCAAAGCTCCATTATAATTACCTATAATCACATGTCAAGAAGAATGCCACATGGACATTGAAACTACCCACTCGTGAATGGTGGTGGTAAATCTGAGCCAACAACCCCCACATGAACCAAAAATCCTCATCAAATGGGGAGGGGATAAAGGGGACCCAGTGATTGTACCACTTAAACCATGAATGACAACCAAAAAAAACTCTATGCAACACAAGAGAAAATTCACAACATTGAGAAACCACAATAAAAACACAAGAAATGACCCACTGCAATGGTAGAGGCATGAACCTAGCCAAACTCCGTAAACCTATGATTTTCCAAACTATGCGCCAACTTCCCTCTAGGACCTATGGCTAGAGCTCTGATTAATGAAGAGCCTACTACCTCAAAGTTAAGAAATTCTAATCCCAACCCACCATAGGAATCACATGAATAGATTAAAAAAAATGATCAGAAATTTCTGGAATAGAAACTACATTTCCATTGAAAACATGTGTTCACAAAAGACACACAACATACCTTACATTA
Source organism: Viscum album (assembly GCA_963277665.1). Taxonomy (NCBI): domain Eukaryota; kingdom Viridiplantae; phylum Streptophyta; class Magnoliopsida; order Santalales; family Viscaceae; genus Viscum; species Viscum album. Next base: position 612,752,405 of record OY728164.1, read on the forward strand.
AAAAATCAAATACACCATCGACATAAGATCCATGAAAAAATATACCTTACACAGGAAGGAAAATTACAAAAAATAAACATTAAACAACTATCCAATATAACATCACTTTTGAGAATTTCCTCCCTGACGCATTCTAGAAATACCTCAATAGAATCACTACAAGTGACCCATGCATCCACAAGCATGGTAGGACTGAGGATTACTTGGAAATGATGGCCTCTTGTGACCCATATTTCCACACTAATAGCATATATAAACCTCATTCCTAGAAGAGTTTGATGAAATATACTGAGGAATTCTCATTCCTCGACCCATTCCATCATCTTTAAACTGCATTCTCATCTCATTTCTAGAATATTCACCACTTTTTATAGGAATTGAAGGATGGAGGACTACAACAAGCAATCCTTCCATCACAAATTTAATATAAATTTCTTGCCTCACCACATTGGAAAATGATGTTATATTGAGCTCTAACACCTTCGACTACAGATCGGGACATATCCCATCCTCAAAATGTCAAGCCTTCATAGATTCATTGGTGAAATACCTTGAATCATAAGGGACTATATCTTAAAAGTGATGTAAATACTCCATCACCGACTCATCACGCTACTACCAACATCCTCTATCCATCCCCTTTCTCACCATTTATCTCTCTCAGAAATATTTAAGAATGACTAAAGCCTTAGAGATCTCCCATGTGAGTTCTTAATGAGCCTTGTTTCAAGACACCAACTTCCATCACTTCCACGGTGAACCTTCAAGTATTAAATTTGAAATATTAACCTCTATAAACCTAGGTAACTCAATGAGGCTGATGTTCATTTCAATATTTTTTATCCACTCTTATGAATTGAGAAGATCTTCTTTTCCATAAAAGAGATTCGGATCTAGCTTCTAAAAATCATTTATGAAATCCTTAGGTTGATCAACTGAGATTCCTATTAACATGGAATCACCCATATCCTCACTACAATCACCCATTAAATCTCCATGTGTAACGACCCAAAGTTTTTCAATTGAAATTACATTCTTATGATTATGCCAAAAAATCACATGAAAACACAACATAATGAACTACTAAGTGCTAAGTGACCTCTAAACATAATTTGGTCACTTCTATATTGGGAACTTTGAGAATTTGACATACATGGTTGTGTTTAAGATGATTTTTGGAGTGTAATAAAACAAAAATAAATTTTTTTGTGAATAGTAAACTACCATTATGAATAGTAACATTCCTTTATGAATAGTAATATAACCATTATGAATATTAAATCATCCAACATAAGAGTAACATTTCACATGAATAATTAACTAATATTTAGACATCTTAGAAAGTGACAATTTGACCTTAGTAAACATTTTGGTATTTTGGAAGTCATAAATAAATAATTATAACTAATTAATTAAGTTAAAAGAGAAATTATTCTCTTAAATTTTTTTGATTAATTATCAAATCAATGTATTATAGTTTTTAGATAATTTTATAAGACCCTACTTAATTTTTGAAAGCACTACAAAATCAGTTTTAATTTTTAAAACTGTTTTTAAGTAAATTATTATTTTAAATGAATATGAAATTAATAATATTTAAAAAATTATTTTTGAAAAATGGAATTCCTTTTTGGATTCTACACATCAAAATATGGTAGGGGTAATTTTTTGGTATTTTTCTGGGATACTTTATTTTTTGATGAATAGTGAAATACCATAATTTACAAAATAAGCTAAATAAGATAATTACAGAGTCATGTGTGATGTTATATGGATTTAAGAAAACTTGTTTTGCGATCACATGATAAAATTAATATTCATGGTCATTAAATACTCACTATTCCTTGTCTTATGGGAAATTAATAAACAAATGAATTCTATATTAAGGAAACCCATATCCCCTCCACTATAAAAACCGCCTTTCACACCATCATTCCCTCACAACTCTCAATCTCAAATACTTCTCTAAACTCTACCCACACATCCTATCTATACCCTATTTCATGTTAATGAGCTTCTGGTCTCATCAAAAGACCATGCCTATCTTCCTTAAGGAGGATCTAAAGAGGAAGATTTAAGAGGTAATTTCTCACCCTCTTCTTCATTAATTTCCTTTCATGTTCAAGTTCATTTCTTGATCTCTCCCCATATATCTTCATCCAAATGGTATTTTACATCAATTATTGTAAATTTACTAGAATTATATGATGAAAATAAGATATTATATCATCCAACCCCCCTTCCCTCTTCCTTTTATTTTATTAAGGAGAACATGGTTCGTGAGGTGTTAATTTATCATCTTCAAGAACGATAAGTTTTTTTCTTCCATTTCTACCTAAGATATGGACATAAAAACATTTTAATGGTTGAACCAAAACATTTTATATGTATTATCTCCTATTTAATGTTATGTAACTATATTATGACCATATATCTAGTTATAAAATAAAACAAGTTCATTATGATCGAAAAATCACTCAAATTAACCCAAACAATCATCATTTAATTCTTATCTAATGATACATACACATGGATATAATATAATTCATTATAAGATCATTAAAACTCTTTTAATATAATTAGTAACATGAAATATCAGTTGTGGATTTTTACCCATGTTCTACCCGAACTTCAATTTAAGAATATAAGTGAACCAATCAAGAAAGCCATAAAAACAATCATTCCCAAACAATGTTTTTTAAAAAATATAACTCATCCAAAGGCACATAAAACAACATAATAAAACCATAATGAACAATATTAATGTACACATGGTTATTTATTTCTAATTAATGAATATAATTTCATTATACAATACATTAAAGAGAAGGAATCATTCAGATACAAGGTAAGGGGAAATTCTCGAACCCAACTTTCAGCCTTCGGGTTCTCCCTCTTTCACTCCATTTTTTGATATGGTTACTCCTTAAAGATTATTTGTTAATAATTGTCTTCCCTTTGATAGGATATACGTGTTTTTCACTGCTTTTATGTAAAAAAAACGGTTTTCCAAAAGAACACTTCTGTTAAGAACACACCTTTTACTTCTCTCTCAAAGTGGACGGTTCTTGTAACATGTATGTTATTCCCACTTTATTTTGGGAACCCAAAGTTTATGAATGTTTTCTTATGAGATGTAACCCATTCCTTTACATGGGTTAGTTATATTTAATTTTGATATATGTTCCATGTGGTAAGCATGATAATGATAATGTTATGATATGGTGGGTGTACTAGGAATTATATAGCGCAATATGAATGTTTGAATGTGGCGGGTGCGCCCGGAATTATACAATGCTCCAATGAATTCGGTAAAGTGATCAATATCATGAGTAAATGTGAAATGATGTGTGAACAAGATGATATCTTGGTTCACAAGTATGTGTGGTAGTTAACCACTAAGACATGATGTTTCATTTTTTATGCATTGCCACATTTCAAGACTTTTATTTATGCTCCTCTCATTTTCATGATCTTTTTCCTATGTCATGATTATGTTCACCACATGCTATATTATTATTATCTATCCTCTTACTGGGATTTTCTCTCTCCCCTTTTTATGTATATCCTCAGGTGGCTACATGTACTAAGGATAGGATAAGTTCTAATGAGAAGCTAGAGAAGAAGAAATTAAATAAATGTTTATGCTTGATGTTGTAATTGTTATGTATGGTCCTAGTTTTACAAAGACACTAAACATTTTGATTCTCTATGTGTAATACTATTCTGTTGTTTATCTTTAAAATTATGTAATATTAATGTAGGAAAAGGCAGGGACGTTATAATCGGTATCATGGGAAAGGTTTAGTTAATTTGGGAATTAGGATTAGTGATCCCTCGAGAAAGCCTCTAACATGAGACTAATTACAAATATGCACACAAGAGTATATACATAGGGATCCCATATGTTATGATTTTAGTATAAATTGTGCAAATAAATAAGTTATTTATTCTTTAATTGTTAACTTATGTTTTGTTCTAACCTTTTCTGTTTTAGAAAATGGTGGCAACCAAGAGAAATCAGGCTAACAAATCTTACATGGGCCAATACAACGATGGCCCGAATGACCTCCCCAATGATTTGGGAGGTGGAGTTAAAAACATCTTGGAGATGCTTACCCAATTATCTCAGGTTATGAACAATAACCATAATAATGGGGAATTTTCTCCTTCACCAAAGAGGGAGAAACTATATATCGAATGTTTTATGCGGCAACGACCACCGACGTTTAATGGATCTTCTGATCCACTGGCTACAAAACAGTGGGTCAACTCCATAGAGAAGATATTTTCTATTCTTCACTATTATAAGACAGAAGAAGGGGACCTTATCTATTTATCTTCTTTATGGATAATCCCATCAGTGGTGGGATTTGATTAAGATCACCAAGCCAAGGGAGGAAATTGAAGAGATGGAATGGGATGTCTTTATGATAATGTTTCTTAACAAGTATTTCCCAAGAACTCTTCACACGAAGATGGAGAGAGAATTCATACAAATCTAGCAAAAAGAAGGATAATTTTTTTTAACCTACAAATCTAATTTCACAAGGCTTTCAAGGTACACTTAGGGTTTTGTTATCAACAATGATAGAAAAATTGATAGATTCTTTAGTGGATTAAAACTAAAACTTCTAAAGGCTCTTGAAATTCGAGACTTTGGGAGTTATGAAGAAGTTGTTCGGTGTGCAATCAAAGTGGTGATGAATTTTAGAGAATGGTCACACGACTATGGTGATAAGAAATGAAAGATGAAGTTTCAAGCTAGTGGATTTAATGATAAAGGTGGGAAAGAAACTAAACGACCCACATGCAAAAAATGTGGAAAGTTTCCCCATGGGAACTACCTCAAAGGGATGGGAAAATGCTTCATGTGTGGGAAATAAGGATATCATGCTCAAGAGTGTTGAAAAGACATGAAAAGGAAGGATAATGTAGCATATGAACAGAGAGAAACACTCATGGTTCAATGCTATAATTGTAGGGAGGTAGGGAACTATGAAAACCAGTTCACTAAACCCCAAGTTCTCGAGGGTATTCAGCATTAGCATCCAACGAAGCCAAATGTACAAGGTAAGTCTTATGACATTACTACTTTGGAAGTGGAGCAGGATAATGAAATTGTACAGGGTACACTTCCGATTCACTCAAGAATGTAAAAAGTCTTATTTGATTTTGGTTTTATGAATTACTTTATATCTTACAAGTTTTCTAGAACTATAGAATTAAATCCCCAAAACCTTGAAGTAGAGATATCTGTAAAAACACCAAGTGGTGCAATCATTGCAACCCAAGTGTTTGATAGTTCTCCTTTTGGCGTATATGAGAAGATTCTTCTGGAAAATCTCGTAATACTTCCCATGGTGAAATTTGATGCTATAATAAGAATGTATTGGCTCTCATTATATAAAGCACATATCAACTTTTGGGAAAAGGAAATATCTTTTCATATTCTGAACCATCCCATGCTCCTCTATAAAATCAATGAAGAACATGAATTACATTTGAAAAATCCTTCAATGGTTTGGGCAGTGATTCCCTATGAAGAAGCATACCTCGCCCAAATGGTTGAGTTGAAGGAAAGTGCCAGCCTTGAGGAAATGCCTATCATGAGGGAATACAGAGATGTATTTCCCAAAGAGTTACCCAAAATTCCCCCAGATAATGAGGTAGAGTTCTCCATTTAACTCATACCCGGAGCAACTCCTATCTTGAAGTGTCCCTATAGGATGGCTCTTATTGAAATGGAGGAGCTAAAGAAGCAGCTGCAAGAGCATCTGGACAAAGGGTCATACACCCTAGTGAATCACCTTGGGGTGTGATAGTGATCTTTGTGAAGAAGAAGGATGGAACAATGCAAATGTGTATTGATTATTAGGAACTCAACAAGATCACCGTAAAGAACAAGTATCCATTCCCTAGGATTTATGACTTTTTCGTTCAGTTAAGAGGAGCTCAATACTTATCAAAGGTGGATCTTCTTTCTGGAAATCATCAGGTAATGGTGAAAAAGGAAAAAGATCAGAATACTGCCTTCCGTAGAAGGTATGGGCACTATGAGTTTCTGGTGATGCCCTTCGAACTTACTAATTCCCCTACAATCTTCATGGATTTGATGGATATCTTCATTATACAATACCTCAAAAAAAATTTGGTAGTGTTTATTGATGATATTATCATCTAATACAAGAGAATGGAGGAACATGAAGAACATCTAAGATTTGTTTTGGTGACAATAATAAAGGAAAATTTGTACTCCATGTTCAGAAAGTGTGACTTTTGGATGAAGCAAGTCACATTCTTGGGATATGTGATCACAAGTGAGGGAATTTTTTTGGATTCTTCAAATAAAAAGGAGATTGAAGAATGGACCAGGCCCTCTAGTGTCATAGAAATCCATATTTTTCTTGGATTAGCTGGGTATTACCGATGTTTTGTGAGAAACTTCTCACGATTGTCACACCCACTAAGTAATATAACAAGGAAAGGGGTAAAGTATTTCTGGATGGAAGAATGTGAGGGATGTTTCAAGGATCTAAAGAGAAGGATGACCACTACAATTTTACTCAACTTACCGAAATGTGGGAAATGTTTTGTGATATATAGTGATGCTTCAAAGAAAGAATTGGGTTTCCTACTCATGAAAGATGACAATGTGATAGCATACACCTCATGACAGTTGAAGATCCATGAGAAGAACTACCCGATGCTTGATCTAGAGCTGGTAGCCATGATTTTTTCCTTGAAAATCTGGTGGCACTACATTTACGGTGAGAATTGGGACATATACACCGACCACAAGAGCCTAAAGTATATATTCACACAAAAGGAGCTCAACATGCATCAAAGGAGATGGTTATAGCTAATCAAGGATTATGATTTCTCTATTCACTACCATCCTAGAAAGGCAAACAAGGTAGTTGATGCACTAAGTAGAAAATAACCTGCTACTCTATCCTTGTTGCGGATTGACAAAGACCCCATCTTCTTGGATATGCAAATAATGGATTTGGAAATCATAAGGGCATGGGATTCATTCTACCTTTCCCAAATTATTGTACAACCATCCATCCAAGAAAAGATTAAGGAATCAAAAAGGGATGATGTGGAGATTCAAAATAGGGTGAATTCAATAAAAGAAGTGAAGATGTCAGAGTTCTGTATCGATGATGATGTTGTGATTCAGTTTGGAACGCGGCTTTGTGTGCCTTCACCAATCGGGATAAAGAAGGAGCTATTGGATAATGCACATAGCTCAACATTATCTATCCATCCTAGGAGTACCAAGATGTACCGTGATCTCCGAGAACACTTCTGGTGGACTAACATGAAGAAGGAGATTACAGAATATATCTCAAGGTGCTTGGTATGCCAACAAGTTAAATCTGAGCTAAAAAATTCCAATGGTATGATGCATCAATTGCCTATACCCATGTGGAAATGGGAAAATGTTATTATGGACTTTGTCACGGGTCTTCCAAAGACTTCAAAGGGAAATAATGCGATATAGGTTTTGGTTGACCGACTCATAAAGAATTACCATTATATCATTATTTGGGAAGATATCTCGCTTGAATAACTTGCAATGATATATGTGAAGGAACTGGTGAGACTTCATGGAGTTTCACTCTCGATTGTCTTTGACTGTGATCCAAGGTTCACATCTAAATTATGGAGAAGTCTTAAACATTCTTTGAGCATTGAATTAATTTTCATCACGACCTATCACCCCCAAACTGATGGACATTCTGAAAGAACTATTAATATGCTGGGTGATAATCTAAGAGCCTGCTCTCTAGAATTCAAATGTGGATGGGATAAATATCTCCCATTGGTTGAGTTCTCATAAAAAAATATCTTCCACTCGAGTATTCAGATGGCTCTATATGAAGCTCTGTATGGAAAGGGAAGTATTACTCCAACCTATTGGGATGAAGTTGGAGAAAGAAACCTACTTGGACCTGATCTTGTGCAAGAGATGACAAAGAAGAATCAAGTCATCTAGAAACACATCAAAGCTAGAAAAAGAGTTATGCTGACAACTGTCAAAGGGACTTGGAGTTCGACGTTGGAGATAAATTCATCCTATTAATATCTCCATGGATGAGAGTCATACGATTTGGGAAGAAACGGAAGCTAAGACCAAGGTACATTGGCCCCATTGAGATCCTTGACATCCTAGGAGCCGTGGCCTATCGACTTGCACTTCCACCGAATATGGATCAAGTTCATGATGTATTTCACGTATCACTCCTGAGTAAGTACATACCAGACCCCTCACATGTACTAAACTCAGAGGTGGTACAACTAGAAGATGATCTCTCTTATTAGGAACAACCAGTAGAGATTTCGGATCAGAGAGATAAGGTACTACAAAACAAGACATCCCACCTTGACAACCTATTGTGGATGAACCATATGTTTGAAGAAGCTACCTGGGATCCGGAGGAGGTGATAATGGAGAAGTACCCTCACCTATTTGTGTAAAGTGAAATTTTGGGGGCGAGATATCTTAAGGGGAAAAGAATGTAACAACCCAATGTTTTTCAACGGAAATTACCTCCTTATAATTATGTCATAAAATCACATGAAAAGAAAACACAATGAACTACTAAGTTCTATGTGACCTCTAAAAATAAGTTTTTCACTTCTGTATTGGGAATTTTGAGAAGCTGACATACACGGTTGTGTTCAAGATGATTTTTGGAGTCTAATAAAACAAAAATAATTTTTTGTCAATACTAACCTAACCTTATGAATAGTAACATACCCTTATGAATAAACATATGACCCTTATGAATAGTCAATCCTCAAACATAAGATTAACCTTAACCAAGAATAATTAAATAAAATTTAGACATCTTAGAAAGTGACAATTTGACCTTAGTAAAGTTTTTGGAATTTTGTAAGTCATAAATAATTAATTATAATTAATTATTTAATTTAAAATAAAAATTATTTTCTTAATATGTGTTCATTAATTATAAAATCAATTTCTTATAGTTTTTAGATAATTTTATAAGACCCTACGTAATTTTTGAAAGCACTATAAAATCATTTTTAATTTTAAAAAATGGCTTTTAAGTAAATTATAATTTTAATTAAATATTAAATTAATATTATTTAGAAAATTAGTTTTAAAAATGGAATTCATTTTTGTATTCTACATGTCAAAAAATTGTAGGGATAATTTTTTGGGATTTTTCTGAGATACTTGAATTTTTGATGAATAGTGGAATACCATAATTTACAAAATAAGCCATATAAGCTAATTATAGAGTCATGTGTGATGTTATGATGATGTCATCCCACTTGTTTTGGGATCACATGATAACATTACTATTCTTGGTCATTGAATACTCTCTATTCCTTGTCTTAGGGGAAATTAATAAACTAATGAATTTTATATTAAGGAAACCCCTCTCCCATCCACTATAAAAACCACCCTTAACACCCTCATTTCCTCACACCTCTCAAGATCCAATACTTCTCTAAAATCTGCCCAAAAATCCTCCCTAGCCCCTCTTCCACTTTCAAGATCTTCTGGTCTCATCAAAAGACCAAGCCTAGCCTCCTTTAGGAGGATCTCAAGAGGAATATTTAAGAGGTAATTTCTCTCCCTCTTCTTCTTTAAGTTCCTTTCAAGTTCAAGTTCATTTATTGATCTATACACATCGATATTCATCCAAATGGTATTCTAACTCTATTATTATACATGTAATATAATTTTATGATTCAAATGGGTAATTATATCATCCAACCCCCTTTCCATCTTTTTTTATTTTATTAAGGAGAACGTGGTTCGTAAGGTGTTCATCTATCACCTTCAAGAACAAAAAGATTTCTTCTTCCATTTCTACCCTATGATCTGGTAATGAAACAATTTTTATGGTTGAAAAAAAACATTTTATATGTATTATATCCTATTTAATGTTCAGGAACTTACTTATCATCATATTTCTAGTGATAAAATAAAACTAGTTCATTATGATAAAAAAATCGTTCAAATTAACCCAAACAATCATAATTTAATTCTTATCTAATGATACATCAAAATGGATATAATATAATTAATTATAAGATTATTCAAAATCCTTTAATATCATTAATAACATGAAATATCAGTTCTGGATGTTTACCCATGTTCTTCCAAAACTTGAATTTAAGAATACAAATGAACCACTCAGGAAAACAAGAAAAACAAACATTCCTAAACAGTGTTTTTTAAACTCTATAACTAATCAAAAGGCACATAAAATCACTTAATTAAACCATAATGAACCATATTAATTTAAAAAAGGTTCTGGATTTATAATTAATGATTATAATGTCTTTATATAGGACATTAAAGAGAAGGAATCATTCATATACAAGGTAAGGGGAAAATCTCGAACCCAACATTCATCCTTTGGGTTCTCCCTTTTTCACTACATTTTTTTGATATGGTTACTCCTTAAAGATTATTTTTTCATAATTTTCATTCCTTTTCTAGGATATACATTTTTTTCACTGTTTTTTATGTCAAAAATTTTTTTTTCCATAATAACTCTTCTTTTAAGAACAAACCTTTTACTTCTCTCTCAAAGTTGACGGTTGTTGTAACATGTATGTTACTCCCTCTTTCTTTTGGGAACCCAATGTTTATGAATGTGTTATTATGATATATAGCCCATTAAATTTCGTGGGTTAGTTATTTTTACTTTTGATATATGTTCCTTGTGGAAATAATGATAATGATAATGTTATGATGTGACGGGTGCGCCCGAAATTATATAGCGCAATATGAATGTATGAATGTGACGGGTGCACATAAAATTATACAATGACCCAATGAATTGGGTAATGTGATTAATCTCATGAGTAAATGTGAAATTATGTGTGAACATGATTCTAGCTAGTTTCAAAAGTATGTGTGGTAGTTAACCATTAAGACATGATGTTTCATTTTTATGCATTTTCACATTTCAAGTATTTTATTTATGCTCCTCTAATGTTCATGATCTTTTGCTTATGTCATGATTATGCTCACCCCATGATATATTATTCTTTTATATATCCTCTTACTAGGCTTTCATCTCACCCCTTTTGGTCTATATCCTTAGGTGGCTATATGAACTAAGGAGAGGACATGTGCCAATGAGAATCTATAGAAGATGAAATTAAATAAATGTTTATAATTGATGTTGAAATTGTTATGTACAGTCCTAGTTTTCCCAAGACACTAAACCTTTGGATCCTCTATGTGTAATAATATTATGTTGTTTATCTTTAAATTTATTTAATAGTAATGTCAGAAAATGAATGGAGGCTATACCATGGGGACAAACAATGAACAATGAAAAAGGAAAGAACCATGTCAAGGTCAACTCCACAACAAGATCCTCAAAAACAGTATAGGCGACAAGATTTTAGCATAGGTAAACAAGAAACTATCAATTTCAAAACATTTCCATTGTTTTTTTAAATTTAAAATAAAATTAGTGGTTTGTTAACTCTTCATTAGAATTTCTCAATGTCTCACTCACATACATGTTTCTGTACCACCTCAGGCACCCATCCACTATGCCATTCTGTGCACTCATCCACATTCCCACATACCACCATGCATGTGAGCACTCAAAAGAACAAAAAAATCTTAAAAAAAATTCTCATTTTCTAAACCAAATCATTCATACCATTTGAAAAATCATGAATTTTTCAAAGTCTCACTAACCACCAAGTCAAAAATAATTTTTTAGATTTACCTATCCAACCATTTCACCACACTTGAGGATGAAACCCCATAGTCTTACATCAAAAATCCTTTTCACTTTTATGAAATAATTTTCTAGCATCTCAAAAAAACACACTCCTCTAAAAACCATTGATTAAAAACCCACTCCTCTTCATTTAAAACAACTTCTAAGACATAAATCTTCTCACCATAAACCCCCAGGAGGACATTTAAAAAATAGTGATTTACCTATGATCGTTAACAAATTAAAATTTAAAAATCCTTTCTCTCACATTCCAAAATCAAACTTTTAACACTAAAATTATATTTTCACAAATCCTATTTAATAGTTTAACAAAATCCGAATTCACCAATATTCAAGGAGACCCACAAGAGGGAACTAGTTTCAGTGGGTGACTTGACCCTAAGGTTGGCTACCATAAGCCAAACACACCACCAATACAGAGAGCCTTCTAGGAATATTTTCCCAGATCCACATCGAATTCTAGGCCCTCCGATCTCATGGAGTCCACTCGACCAACTCTTTTTTCATATCCCAATCACCAATCAATCCATATAAACCCAAGAAACTAATAAAAGTGGACTTCCCATTGTAACCAGAGGATCATAACGAGCGAGAGTTCAAAACCCTCTTCCTGTACCTACATCTAGAGTCCCAATAAACCTACATCATCTTCCAAGACATCCCAAAGAAACAAAGGGAACTATGAAAAGCATGGTCTGGTAAGATCCAACCAGCCTCTGATACCATTTTGTCACAAACCAACCCGAGTTGACCCTGAATTTGTCATCCAAGCCAATCTATGACAAGTCCCAAAGGGTGTTCCCAAGCCACAAAGGCTAGAAACTAATGTAGGTCATCAATATAGTTCAAGAGGAAATTATTTCTCGCAAAAATAAATATAGTAACATGCAAAAAAAGAACCTAACAACTCATTATTTAAATAACAACGATCCAAAGATCTTTAATGCACAAACATAAAATTTAAAACAACTACAAAAAACAACCAACTAGACAAGAAGAAAAAACTATCACTATGTGAACTCACTGGTCACTCTCTGTCACAATAATCACTTGAAAACCAAGGGATCAAACTCAAGCTAAAACCTACATAATGGATAAAAACAAAAAAGAACTATACGTGTGAGTATTAAAAATCAGTATTATAACCCGATACTATATTACCAATTCACATACATTAAAATAAAAGAAACATGAATTTCATGTTTTATCTACAATATATTAAATTATGCTTCTATACAAATTTTACTTAAAAAATTACAACACATTTCACTTACTCATTTCAAAAACCAGTTTCATTTCATTAGGGTGTCGTTATCATTTTTTAGGGGAATGTGAAGTCTAAATTTTTTATCATGGAAAATGATGGTAAAACACTTTACATAGAAACAGTTTTCATAAACCATACTAAATAAACACCAACATTCCTGAAAAAATCCACAACAAGGCACTACAATATACACACAACAAGGAAAATAGAACTTGTAATAATAGTATCATTTCAACACTGCAAGAAACCAAGAGTTAGTAGACATAGGTGAACCCATGAGATCAATAATAATTATGAAGAAACCAATAAATGAGACTCAATCTATGGTATCATGCCATAGATGATAAAATAAAAATGCTCAATATGCTTGACCACCCTTGCTCTGGACTGATAGAGGGAAAATCCCTTAGAAGTAAACTAAATATATCCACCTACCATAGGCCATTGGTCAGTATCATGACCTACAACTGTAGTAATCATTCTTCGAAAATTATCTCAACATGCAAGGTTCCCATGTCTCAAGTTTTTAACGGGGTTGGTCCAACTGATTCTAGCCGAGCATCCAATCATTACATATAAATAATAATAATTTACAACTAGCATCACCTCGAGTCACTCCAAGGACCAATCTCATGAAATATAAAAAAAAAAGAACATAACGAGACCAGCCCAAGGAACTCTAATAATGGATTAAAAGGATTCCATAATGGGGACATCCCATCCATTATATACACATATTATGCATGAGAACATTTACATGAGGTTTTCTCTAATAATCAATTTAACATTTTAACATTGTTTCCCAATGAGAATTTAAGCATTTCACAAAACACAAGTTTATCAATGATAATGAATTTACATTTCATATATATGTTTAACCACAAAATTTGAAGGATCTAAACATTTACATAAACCCCTTAAACATTAAGGATACACATTCAAAACAAAAACATTTTTATAAAAATTCCAAACATGCCATTCACCGACAGCTCATGAAATATCACATTTAAAACCAAAAATAATTACTTTATAAATTCAATAAACAACATGGGAACCATTTAAGGGATTTAAAATAACATTTCACATGATTTTAATATATTTATGAATCCAAAAAAATCAATTTATATAAAAAACTACCCATAAAAGAAAACTAGGAAATTTATTGAACACATAGCATACGATATTTAACAAAACAATTTCATTTAACACTCAACATCGTATAAAAACCAATTCTAATGCCATAAATTAATTTAATATATTGAAACATGTTCAAAATACTAGAAAACAAGTGTGAAATCTAAAAAATCATTTTAACAAACCTGCGGTGTGCAGAATTTTAACAAAACAATGCGATTTTCTCTAAATGAAACATTAACCTACATTGCACATCCAAAAATTTATCCAAGTATTGTATATTAATATTCATAATGTAAATAGGGTAAAAAATTAAGAAAGAGATGAATCAAAAATTATAAAGTCATGTTCATGGGATAACCTACCTCAAATCCATGGTGGAACACCAACAGACACCTGAAACCACAAGGAATGGGTTCCAAAACCCTGGATCTATGAAGAAAATCTAGAGAAAACCAATACCCAATCATAAAACTTGGAAAATAGAGCCATATTTCATGAATGACCTGGGAAAAAGATAAAAACCAATAAATAATGGGAGAAGGTGGAAGAGGGAGGGGAAAAGACAAGGGAAATAACCATAGAAACTAGCAAATCCTCCATCTTCTCTTATATTTACACCATGAGAAGAGGGGGAATGGATTTTGAGGAAAGGTAGAGGGATCAATAGGTATATAAGTACAAGGAGGGGATGTTTTGGGAGGATTTAGGTCCAACAATCTATAGGTGGAAAATATGGATAATATGGAAAATTTTAATTCTTTGCAGACTCGCATGGTTAGGTTTCAGAGTTTATTAAACTGTGCCCCAAACCATATGGAATATTGGGGAATGAATACACGGTCAATTGTAAGCATCCACACACCCTAGCAATAGTTTTTATACATACCTCAAGGTTACCTGGGTTCAGTCAAATGGTGTATCAAACCTTTGGACAACTGTGCACAAAACCTTTTTATAACAAACATACACGTTTTCTCAAAAAAATCCCAAAATAACAAAGGATCAATCATGAATAAATGAGTAGACAGAGAAAACATATCATAACTGAACACCTATTACCCCTCAAACCTGAGAAAAATATTAGGATTCACAACAAACCAAAACATAAATCAAAACATAAAAAACTATGTCTAACATGAAATAAAAAAACTACAAAATAGATGAAGAATTTAGATGAAGAAAATAAAATATCAATAGAATATTCTTAAATTAAAATAATAAAATGAGTCACATTTCTAGTGGAAAATCCATGCTCAGGTGAAGATGAACCCGGTGAGCGGGAAGAGAACAAAACTGATGTACATGGCCGTTTAAGCCCACATCTGATATTTTAAGGCCCAAATGTAGTGAAATCCCAGACTAAAGCCCATCCACACTTAATCGCAATATATATACCCATTCCAATTCCACTAAAAATTAAAATACCTTGTAAGTACATGCATTATTTCCTTTCCCCAATAAAACATTGACATCTAGTAAATCCAAAGTGTGTAAAATCATTTCTCTTCGATCCACCATGAAGGAGTATGATGTTTGATCATGGGGTAATATTCTTACAGAAATATTCATTAATGACTAATTGGATAAAACCTAACAATAAAATTATACTTGTGATATAAAATTGTAGAGAAGGAATGGGTTTCATAATTTGAGGAATTATTTTAAATTTATGGTTTCTTTGGAATAGAATATCTTGCTAATCACATGGATGGAGAGGGAATATAGAAGAATTGAGTGGATTTCTATATAAATGGGGAAGTATTCACCTAATTTTTATGGAGTCTTATATAATAATCAATCCAAATTTATTTCCACATCTCCTTCTCTATCTTTTTTCTTTCAATTTTTTTTCTTTTAATTCATCATTGATGGCACACTAAGCCATTAGTGTTTATTTTGAAGAGATTCTACCGACATACCTATAAATGAATTCAATGTTCTAATTTATTATCTATTCTATTGATCACTTAAGATTTATTTTAATGTGTTTATATTTTAATATATTTCTTTCTTCTTATTCATTTTAAATTTGTTTTATGCATATTTCTCGATTTCACACAGATTCCACTATAACTCCCTCTACTATATGTGATGGTGAGTAATTGGTGAAGATGATGGTGATTTGATATATCTAATCCCCATTCTAGGAGGTATTTGGGTTTTCAGAATTGTTGCACCCCCTTACGCAAGTTGAGACTTCCAAGAGAATGTAATCTAGGGGAAGTTTCACTCGGTTAGAGGGAGAATATGAGAGGCTTAAAATAGAATTACGATTTTATAGCCAAGGTAAGGGGATAATATGAGGTTATTACACTATCTCAAAATATAAATTCAAAAACCAATCCATTTTACCAGAAATTTTTAATAGTGAAATTCAAAACGTGTTTTATTCTATTATTGTTTTCACACATCTAAACTAAAAAATAAGATAAAAACAAACACATAATATTTTTCTCACCAAGAGACAATCTAAGTCTAATATTACTCATTTATTCTGGTTTAAAGGTTATTTTTCTGAGGGACTCAAAATAGTTTTTCATCAGACATATGAATATTACCATGGATGCTAGAAATTTTGTTTAAATTATATTTTAAAATGAGTTCAACAAATTACCAGATCGTGTTCATCTCATACCACTAGTTTTAATCCATAGGTTGAACAATATTTTATGGAAGTACGATGAGCCTAAAAATGATAGAAAACAAGGGGAGGGAATTTGGTATAGTTCCATTGAAAAGTTCATCATCCTCAAATTATTCATCAACTAGAGTGACTTTAGGGAGAGAAAACATAGAAAAAACATGGAAAAATTGAAATGGACATTGAGATAACTTTACACACCTAATTTTTAATAATGAAAATTGGTTTCAAGTACCTAATAATCATCAAGAATTTGAAATGAAAACTGGTATTATCCAACTCCTTCCAAATATTCATGGCATGAAAGGAGAGGAGCTAAACCAATATCTAATAGAATTTTAAAATGTTTACAATAGTTTCAATCCTAGGGGAGTGTGTAAAGACCCATAAAATTCAAGGTAATTTTTTTCTTAATTTTCTTTAGAATTTTACAAGAGCGCGGTTTCAGACGGCACCTGATTCCGAGGCCCGGAGTGCCCGGAATTAATTTCCGAAGTTTGGCTCGGGTACGTTCAGTGAACGAACGAGTGGGAATTCCTAACTTTTGATCCGGTGCTCGGAATTGAAATCCGAGGGCACCGATGAACTCGCAGCGCCGATATTCGCTTAAAGAGACCTTTTCGGGAGTTGCGTTTGTTGCGGGTTGAAAGATAAGTTTTGGGGTTTTCAGTTGAGTTAAATAAAATTTGTGTAAGACAAATTTTATTAGTTTGTTAAAAACCTACCTAAGGGGGTTGGAAGTGGGACCCACACCCACTTAACCTCCCTTGGGAGGATTAAGTGTGGTGGGGCCCACACGAACCCCTAGACTTTTCAAGTTCCCTTAACCCCCCTCTTTATTGGCTTAAGTTACTCTTAATTAATTATGGGAGTTAAGTCTTTTTGAATTTCAAACTTTGAAATTCTTTTGTGTTATGTGTTAATAAAATAAGAGGTAGTCTTATTTTATTTTGAGTTCTTTGTTTGTCATTTTGAGAGCTCCTCTTCATCTTCAAGCTCTGACGAAGAACGAAGAACGCTCAAACTCCGACGAAGAACGACGCCTCTTTTCTTCGTCCTCGGAGTCAACAAGAGGGAACGCCGCTTCCTCCTCGGACCTTCTTCGTCGGCAAACGAAGATCCGCCAACGACGTGTCTCCTCGGGCATATCTCTTCGTCAACGGATTTGACGAACGATGACCGCGACGCCCGACCTCCGCGACGCCGTCTTCCGCGGAACGTAGACGAATCTTCGAATCTTAAACCCGAGGTAGGGGTTGTTGATTTCATTTTTGTTTCCTTATTTATTTTCTTGCTCGTGGATCGCATGTCTACGTGAGGCATTTAAATATTTTATATAAGTGTTATTGTTAACGCGAGGGGGGCCGGACCGCACGAACACGGCCGAACCCCCCTCCATCGTTTATGTTTATTCATGCGGGTGGAAGCAAGTGGCGTGGTGCCGTCGCACCACGCGGATGATCGTACAAATAATTTACGCGGCGCCGTCGCGCTACGTCAAGGAAAAATCTTCAAGAACGCGACGCCGTCGCGCCGCGTTGAAAAGAATCATGGCATGGCGAAAGGGGCGCGATGCCGTCACACCGCGTCGGACGACGAACAACGCGGCCGGTTCCGGGCCGCGGCGGGACGAGAAGACCGCGGCCAGTTCCGGGCCGCGGCGGGACGAGAAGACCGCGGCCGATTCCGGGCCGCGGCGGAAGAGGAGACCGGCGGCCGGGCCGCCGGCGTCGGAAGTCGAAGGCTGGACCGGAATTTCCGGTACCGTTGGTAAAAACTGGCCGGCCAGCTGGCCGGCCGGATGACATAAAACCGGGGGAATAAATCCCCCGGCCGGTTCAACAAAACCCCCCTCTTAATGAGGGGGGCAGTTCTTGAGGGAAGGGGGCAGCCGCCCCCTTGGTTCGGCGCCAGCAGGCCCCCCCACGTGAGGGGGGCGGTTTTAAAAGAACCGGCGTGGCACAAAGGCCGCTCCACTTTGAAGAACCGCGGGGCTTAGCCCCCGCGTGCGCAGCCCCACGTGCGGCGCCAGGCGCCGCCGCCGCGGCCCGCCGCCGCCGCCGCCCGCCGCCGCCGCCGCCGCGCCGCCCCAGGGGGGGGGGGGGGGGTCGGGCCGGGTCGGCCCGGACCCGGACCCCCCGTTTCGAACCAGTTTTGGTTTTTGGCTCATAACTTGAGCCTCGGACCTCCGAATGATGAACCGTCTGCGGCAACGCGATCCTTGGATCGAGACGGTCGTTTCGGTATATCGCACTCAAGGTTTCGGTTTACTTTGAGTTCGGCCGGGTTGGTTCGTTCACGAAACCAACCGGGCCTTCGGAGCGGAAACGCTCATATCTTGAGCTACGGACGTCCGATTGACGCGCCGTCAGTCGCGTTGTGTTCCTCTTAGTGAGACGGATCTTTTGGCATACTCCGCCCGAGGTTTGGACGCAGGTGGAGTACGGTCGGGTTGGTTTTGCCTTAAAAACCAACCGGGCCCCGGAGACGAAAATGCCAATAACTCTCACACCGGGCGTCCGATCGACGCGCCGTCTGTTACGTTGAGTTCCTGTTGACGATACGGAACTTTTGGATACATCAACTTCGGTCTTCGTGACAGTTGATGTATCAGCCTCTCGGCTCGTGGAGCGGACCCTCCGTACGAGTTTGCTGTGTGCGGAAACCCTAGTGCTGGCTGCGACTGTTCTATTGCTACGACTGCTACTGTGACTGCGACGACGACAGTACAGAGATCCTGTGTGGATTTGACGACGACAGTACAGAGATCCTATGTGGATTCGATGACGACAACTTCAGCACTCAGCGATCCTACGTGGATCAGTGCTACAGGTCCTCTGTGGGCCCGATCCTGTGTGGGTCCTTGCGCTCAGCGGTTCTGTGTGAGCCAGCGCCTACAGGTTCTGTGTGAGCCCGATCCTGTGTGGGTCTTCTGCGGGGGTTAGTTACCTATCGATCCTTCGTGGGTCCGACGACTTAGATGGATCAGTGATCATCTTTATCGTCCTTGAAGAAGTATACTTGTGTGAGCTGAATCCTGTTGTTTTCCTGTGTGGATTGTGTTGTGCAATCCTGTGTGGATTATGTTTTGCTTTCCTATGTGGAATACGTATACTTTCCTGCGTGGACTGAGTTGAACTTGGGCTTGGAGGTTGGAGCGTATTTTAATTGATGACTTAGGTATATGTATGGGCATATACCTAAGCAGTGTCGGTTGTTACTTCGTGATTGTACTTTTTTCTTCGTAGTTTATCCTTTGTGGATTTGATAGACCTTCAGGGGTCTCGGGGTCCCTACTGAGTAGCTTATACTCACCCCTGCACGGGCTTCGCCCGCACTACGTTGTGTTGGTTGCAGACGACGGACAGCGTTGACCTTAGCTGAGGCTTGTAGAGCGGGACGGTACCCGGAGGTGGACCACTGGGCGGGACGTGCACGGAGCGGACGACGGGACCCGTGGAGCAGAGGAGCTATCTGTACCCACCCTTCAGGTGGGATTTCCAGTGGACAGCTCGGAGTAGCGGCTTTTACATTTCAGTTGCTGTTTTTCCCTTTTCGAGTTGTACTTTACGTTCAGTTTGGGTTTGTATACTGGCCCATTTACTTTTCCGCACTTTCAGTTGTACTCTGCTTGCTTAGTGTTTACTTTCCGCTTGTTTACTCTGTGGTGTGTGTTTACTTTTCAAAGGCAATGCCTTCCCTTTTTACTGGGATTTACGCCTTGGTGCTAGTCGCCAGCCCCTGGCCTATGGAAGGCGGGCTTGGGGTAGTCACGGCACGGACCCCGAGGGCGGGTCGTGACAAATTGGTATCAGAGGAGTTCGGTTCTACCGCGAACTCTGATCTTTTCTATGTGAAGCAATAATGTTTAGCGTATTGAGTGTGGATATCAGTCCAGGGAGTCCAGTGTTGGTGCGGCGGCCGACGTATCCGTACACCAGGACCCTGACTTCTGATTTCCGACTTAATGCACGAAAACATTGATTGCGTGTGTGTTTCAAAGATTTCTTTGTGATTACTTATAACAGCTCACCAGGTATACTGTTCTAACCGTGGCGCACCTGTTTCCTTTTCAGGATGGCCCCACGACGGCAGCCAGCTAGGGTTCCGAGAGTCGAGCGAGACGACAGCCCACCGAGCGACGAGGCCTCGGTGCAGTGCCCTTTTCTAGTAGTGGCACCGGCGGTAGCTTTACCCGCCGATCCCCCGATGCTTCCAGCAGCAGCCGCTGACGATGCACGTCGCCTCAGCGCACTGCATGAGTTTCAGCGCCAGCGACCGCCCAGGTTTCGCGGGGAGACGGATCCCCAGGCAGCAGAGGACTGGCTGGAGGCAGTAGTTCGAATGTTTAGGCTAGTGAGGACACCAGCAGACCTCATGGTGATCCTCGCTGCGAGCCTACTACACGCAGCAGCAGGACGATGGTGGAGCTTGATGCTCCAGGTGCACGACGAGGCATCTCTTCTTTGGACGGACTTTGAGAGCCTCTTCCGCTCGGAGTTCGTCCCAGCCACCCTTCGTGCGGTGCGTATCCAGGAGCTTCTACAGCTGCGGCAGGGCAGCATGACGGTCGCTCAGTACTCGGAGAGATTTACCGATCTCTTGCGCTACTCGACCGACATGGTACGGGACCCATTCTTCCGGGCCCGGACCTTCGAGCAGGGTTTGAGACACGAGATCAGGGCATCGCTGATCTCCCTCAGCATACCGACTCAGCCAGGAGTACTGGAGCGGGCCCTTCTGATCGAGAGCTTCCTTGCTGAGTCCACACCAGCATAGAGACCCACCGCAGGGCGGCACGTGGCAGAGTCATCTGCAGCAGGCAGTCGACGGATGACTCAGGGGTCCAGACAGACAAGACCTTCGGGCAAACGTTCTCAGGGCACTGGCTCAGCAGTGCGGGGCACACAGCGCGGAGCCAGTCTTACGAGAGGCAGACAGTGCTACTCATGCGGCGGACAGGGCCACATGGCTCGTGACTGCCCGACCCGCCGTGCCGAGGAGCAGCAGTCAGTTGATGGACCACCGAGGCAGAGGTAGAGGGTCGACCGTGGCGGTCCGCAGGGAGGAGGCGGACGAGGTAGAGGAGCTGGACGAGCAGCTGGTGGTGGCCGACGCTTTGAGGCTCTACCACCACCACCACCAGGAGGTCCACCCCGACCACAGGGAGCTGGCGGGCAGCGACAGGCACAGCTCCAGGCAGTAGAGGCCTACGACCACGGCGCACCTGAGATGATTCGAGGTACTATCTGTGTCTATTCCACCCTTGCTGCAGTTCTTATAGACACAGGAGCGAGTCATTCTTTCATAGCCGCTGCCCTTGTTCGGAGCTCGGAGATTCCGACAGAGCCGTTGGCTCGATCCTTACGGCTAGAGACTCCTACGTGAGCAGACTCGACGATTACGCACTGGTGCCGGCAGTGTGAGATTACTCTAGGAGGCGAGAGCTTCGGCTGGGATCTTCTTGTAGTAGCGTCGAGGCCTTACGACGTCATCTTGGGCATGGATTGGCTGTCTACGGTCCATGCACAGATTGACTGTTTTAGGCGCAAGGTGCGATGTGTACGCACCGACGGGAGCAGGTTCACCTTCACCGGCGAGAAGGGAGCCTTAGCAGCACAGGATGGACTTCCGCGGAGGAGAGGACAGCCCATCACTCATCAGTTGGCTAGCCTTATCCTTGGAGCAGTTGACGTGCAGAGTCCGGGTTTTCCTGCAGTGGTGGATCAGTTTGCGGACGTTTTTCCCGACGATGTTCCAGGGCTACCTCCTCGCAGAGAGGTAGACTTTTATATTGACTTGTACCTCGGGACAGCCCCGATATCCACTCCAGCATATCGGATGGCCCCCGCCGAGCTTCGAGAGCTACGGGTACAGTTGGAGGACTTGCAGGGCAAGGGGTTCATCCGACCCAGTGTTTCACCCTGGGCTTCCCCGATATTGTTCGCCAAGAAGGCGGACGGGAGCTTGCGTCTTTGTGTTGACTATCGTCTCCTGAACCAGGTGACAGTGAGGAACAAGTATCCGCTACCGAGGATTGATGACCTCTTTGATCAGCTCAAGGGAGCACGGTGGTTCTCGAAGATAGACCTCAGGTCAGGCTATCATCAGCTCAGAGTCAGAGACGAGGATGTGCAGAAGACGGCCTTCAGATGTCGGTATGGCCACTATGAGTTCTTGGTTATGCCTTTCGGTGTAACCAATGCTCCAGCAGTGTTCATGGCTCTCATGAACAGGATCTTTCAGCCATACCTCGATCGGTTTGTTGTGGTTTTCATCGACGACATTCTGATTTACTCTACGACAGAGGAGGAGCACGCCTATCACTTGCGAGTTGTCCTTGACACACTCCGAGAGCACCAGCTTTATGGTAAGCTCTCGAAGTGCCAGTTCTGGATACGTGAGGTCCACTTTTTGGGACACGTTATCTCTGAGGCGGGAGTTGCAGTGGATCCCGCAAAGGTTGAGGCTGTGTTAGCATGGGAGCCACCCAGGAGCGTGACTGAGGTTCGGAGTTTCTTGGGACTAGCTGGATACTATCGGAGATTTGTGCCGAACTTCTCCAGAGTTGCGGCATCACTTACAGCTTTGACGAAGAAGGGGAAACCCTTCGTGTGGTCAGACAGTTGTCAGCAGAGCTTCCAGGAGCTGAGGCAGAGATTGACTAGCGCACCAATCTTGAGGTTGCCTAAGGAGGGAGTAGGGTACGTAGTCTACTGCGATTCATCAGGGAACGGACTCGGATGTGTTCTGATGCAGGAGCGGGCCGTGATCGCCTATGGATCACGTCAGTTGAGGCCGCATGAGCAGAACTACGCTACCCATGACCTGGAGTTAGCAGCAGTGGTCTTCGCTCTGAAGACATGGCAACACTATCTGATGGGCGAGCGCTTTACAGTCTTTTCCGATCATCAGAGTCTCAGGTATATCTTCTCGCAGAAGGACCTGAACCTAAGACAGCGACGATGGCTCGAGTTCCTCCAGGACTATGACTTTGAGATAGTCTATACTCCTGGGAAGGGGAACGTAGTAGCCGATACCCTCAGCAGGAGGACGGGCATTCAGCTACTCGAGGAGGCGACGGAGTAGCTAGCCTCTTTGCAGATATCCTTCGTGGATAGTGATGGAGCATCCTTTCTTCAGTCTCTCACAGTCACCCCTCCACTACTGCAGCGAGTCAGGGAGGCACAGCGTGGGGACGCTGACTGTGAGACACGGCGTGCACAGATATCCTCGGGACAGGCACCTGATGGTTTCTCCCTTGGAGCAGAGCACGACATCCTTTTCAGAGGACGTACCATGGTACCAGTCGCTTTGCGAGAGGAAGTGCTGAGGGAGTTTCCCACTTCTCCTTTGGCGGTACATCCTGGAGTGGCGAAGATGTACCAGGATCTCAGACGACAGCACTGGTGGCCGGGCATGAAGAAAGCTGTAGCAGAGTTCGTTTCTCGATGCCTCACCTGTCAGCAGGTGAAGGCAGAGCATCAGGTACCAGCAGGCTTGGTACAGCCCTTGGAGGTTCCGGAGTGGAAGTGGGACGGCATGTCTATGGACTTCGTGACTGGACTTCCACACACTTCCAGAGGTCACGACTCCATCTGGGTGATTGTTGACCGACTCACCAAGTCGGCACACTTCTTACCCATCAGAGAGCAGGGCTCGGTGGAGAGCTTGGGACGTCTCTACGTTTAGGAGATTGTGCGGCTCCACGGCGTGCCATCATCTATCGTCTCCGATCGAGATGCCCGCTTTACTTCCCGGCTTTGGAAGGGGTTGCAGGAAGCGTTCGGGACGCAGCTACGTCTTAGCACAGCTTTTCACCCTCAGTCGGATGGTCAGACGGAGAGGACCATTCAGACTCTCGAGGACATGCTCCGCGCATGTGTCCTCGACTTTGGTCGTAGTTGGGAGGACCACCTACCCTTGGTGGAGTTCGCATACAACAACAGCTATCACTCCACCATCGGGATGGCACCGTACGAGGCGTTGTACGGCCGACCATGTAGATCTCCTTTGTGCTGGACAGACCCCGGAGAGTCAGCACTGGTGGGACCGGAGATGGTCCAGGCCATGACAGAGAAGGTCCAGGTCATCCAGGAGCGGATGAGGACAGCTCAGAGCCGGCAGAAGTCATATGCTGACAGGAGGCGGAGGCCACTGGAGTTCGAGGATGGCGACCACGTCTTCTTGCGGGTCTCACCTCGACGTGGTATTAGGAGATTTGGCCGAGGCGGCAAGTTATCTCCGCGCTTCATCGGACCCTTCCAGATTCTCAGCAGGATTGGCGAGGTGGCTTATCGCCTGGCTCTACCACCTCAGTTGCACCGGGTGCACGACGTCTTCCACGTATCCCAGCTGAGGAGATACGTGCACGACCCGACGCACATCATTGATCATGGGGAGCTTGACGTTGACGATGGGGCGACTTTTACGGAGGTCCCGGTGGAGATAGAGGATCGACAGGAGCGAGTCCTGCATGGGCGATCGATTCCTCTTGTGCGAATCAGATGGCAGCACGGGAATCTCCAGGAGAGCACATGGGAGCGGGAGGCTCAGATGCGTGCTCAGTACCCTCATTTGTTTCCCTAGTTTTTGTTGTATCTTTACGGGGACGTAAAGCCCTGAGGTGGGAGTAATGTAAAGACCCGTAAAATTCAAGGGAATTTTTTTCTTAATTTTCTTTAGAATTTTACAAGAGCGCGGTTTCATACGGCACCTGATTCCGAGGCCCGGAGTGCCCGGAATTAATTTCCGAAGTTTGGCTCGGGTACGTTCAGTGAACGAACGAGCGGGAATTCCTAACTTTTGATCCGGTGCTCGAAATTGAAATCCGAGAGCACCGATGAACTCGCAGCGCCGATATTCGCTTAAAGAGACCTTTTCGGGAGTTGCGTTTGTTGCGGGTTGAAAGTTAAGTTTTGGGGTTTTCAGTTGAGTTAAATAAAATTTGTGTAAGACAAATTTTATTAGTTTGTTAAAAACCTACCTAAGGGGGTTGGAAGTGGGACCCACACCCACTTAACCTCCCTTGGGAGGATTAAGTGTGGTGGGGCCCACACGAACCCCTAGACTTTTCAAGTTCCCTTAACCCCCCTCTTTATTGGCTTAAGTTACTCTTAATTAATTATGGGAGTTAAGTCTTTTTGAATTTCAAACTTTGAAATTCTTTTGTGTTATGTGTTAATAAAATAAGAGGTAGTCTTATTTTATTTTGAGTTCTTTGTTTGTCATTTTGAGAGCTCCTCTTCATCTTCAAGCTCTGACGAAGAACGAAGAACGCTCAAACTCCGACGAAGAACGACGCCTCTTTTCTTCGTCCTCGGAGTCAACAAGAGGGAACGCCGCTTCCTCCTCGGACCTTCTTCGTCGGCAAACGAAGATCCGCCAACGACGTGTCTCCTCGGGCATATCTCTTCGTCAACGGATTTGACGAACGACGACCGCGACGCCCGACCTCCGTGACGTCGTCTTCCGCGGAACGTAGACGAATCTTCGAATCTTAATCCCGAGGTAGGGGTTGTTGATTTCATTTTTGTTTCCTTATTTCTTTTCTTGCTCGTGGATCGCATGTCTACGTGAGGCATTTAAATATTTTATATAAGTGTTATTGTTAACGCGAGGGGGGCCGGACCGCACGAACACGGCCGAACCCCCCTCCATCGTTTATGTTTATTCATGCGGGTGGAAGCAAGTGGCGTGGTGCCGTCACACCACGCGGATGATCGTACAAATAATTTACGCGGCGCCGTCGCGCTACGTCAAGGAAAAATCTTCAAGAACGCGACGTCGTCGCGCCGCGTTGAAAAGAATCATGGCATGGCGAAAGGGGCGCGGTGCCGTCGCACCGCGCCGGACGACGAACACCGCGGCCTGTTCCGGGCCGTGGCGGGACGAGAAGACCGCGGCCGGTTCCGGGCCGCGGCGGGACGAGAAGACCGCGGCCGATTCCGGGCCGCGGCGGAAGAGGAGACCGGCGGTCGGGCCGCCGGCGTCGGAAGTCGAAGGTGGGACCGGAATTTCCGGTCCCGTTGGTAAAAACTGGCCGGCCAGCTGGCCGGCCGGATGACATAAAACCGGGGGAATAAATCCCCCGACCGGTTCAACAAAACCCCCCTCTTAATGAGGGGGGCGGTTCTTGAGGGAAGGGGGCAGCCTCCCCCTTGGTTCGGCGCCAGCAGGCCCCCCCACGTGAGGGGGGGGGGGGGGGTTTAAAAGAACCGGCGCGGCACAAAGGCCGCGCCACTTTGAAGAACCGCGGGGCTTAGCCCCCGCGTGCGCAGCCCCACGTGCGGCGCCAGGCGCCGCCGCCGCGGCCCGCCGCCGCCGCCGCGCCGCCCCAGGGGGGGGGGGGGTCGGGCCGGGTCGGCCCGGACCCGGACCCCCCGTTTCGAACCAGTTTTGGTTTTTGGCTCATAACTTGAGCCTCGGACCTCCGAATGACGAACCGTCTGCGGCAACGCGATCCTTGGATCGAGACGGTCGTTTCGGTATATCGCACTCAAGGTTTCGGTTTACTTTGAGTTCGGCCGGGTTGGTTCGTTCACGAAACCACCCGGGCCTTCGGAGCAAAAACGCTCATATCTTGAGCTACGGACGTCCGATTGACGCGCCGTCAGTCGCGTTGTGTTCCTCTTAGTGAGACGGATCTTTTGGCATACTCCGCCCGAAGTTTGGACGCAGGTGGAGTACGGTCGGGTTGGTTTTTCCTTAAAACCCAACCGGGCCCCGGAGACGAAAATGCCAATAACTCTCAGACCGGGCGTCCGATCGACGCGCCGTCTGTTACGTTGAGTTCCTGTTGACGATACGGAACTTTTGGATACATCAACTTCGGTCTTCATGACAGTTGATGTATCAGCCTCTCGGCTCGTGGAGCGGACCCTCCGTACGAGTTTGCTGTGTGCGGAAACCCTAGTGCTGGCTGCGACTGTTCTACTGCTACGACTGCTACTGTGACTGCGACGACGACAGTACAGAGATCCTGTGTGGATTTTACGACGACAGTACAGAGATCCTATGTGGATTCGACGACGACAACTTCAGCACTCAGCGATCCTACGTGGATCAGTGCTACAGGTCCTGTGTGGGCCCGATCCTGTGTGGGTCCTTGCGCTCAGCGGTTCTGTGTGAGCCAGCGCCTACAGGTTCTATGTGAGCCCGATCCTGTGTGGGTCTTCTGCGGGGGTTAGTTACCTATCGATCCTTCGTGGGTCCGACGACTTAGATGGATCAGTGATCATCTTTATCGTCCTTGAAGAAGTATACCTGTGTGAGCTGAATCCTGTTGTTTTCCTGTGTGGATTGTGTTGTGCAATCCTGTGTGGATTATGTTTTGCTTTCCTATGTGGAATACGTATACTTTCCTGCGTGGACTGAGTTGAACTTGGGCTCGGAGGTTGGAGCGTATTTTAATTGATGACTTAGGTATATGTATGGGCATATACCTAAGCAGTGTCGGTTGTTACTTCGTGATTGTACTTTTCTTCGTAGTTTATCCTTTGTGGATTTGAGAGACCTTCAGGGGTCTCGGGGTCCCTACTGAGTAGCTTATACTCACCCCTGCACGGGCTTCGCCCGCACTACGTTGTGTTGGTTGCAGACGACGGACAGCGTTGACCTTAGCTGAGGCTTGTAGAGCGGGACGGTACCCGAAGGTGGACCACTGGGCGGGACGTGCACGGAGCGGACGACGGGACCCGTGGAGCAGAGGAGCTATCTGTACCCACCCTTCAGGTGGGATTTCCAGTGGACAGCTCGGAGTAGCGGCTTTTACCTTTCAGTTGCTGTTTTTCCCTTTTCGAGTTGTACTTTACTTTCAGTTTGGGTTTGTATACTGGCCCATTTACTTTTTCGCACTTTCAGTTGTACTCTGCTTGCTTAGTGTTTACTTTCCGCTTGTTTACTCTGTGGTGTGTGTTTACTTTTCAAAGGCAATGCCTTCCCTTTTTACTGGGATTTACGCCTTGGTGCTAGTCGCCAGCCCCTGGCCTATGGAAGGCGGGCTTGGGGTAGTCACGGCACGGACCCCGAGGGTGGGTCGTGACAGAGTGTCATAAGATCATGTTATATGGAAACAATTTCCCTTCTATTTTGAAGGATAAGTTGAGGAATGGATTTAAAACCTCTAGCCTAGGGATGTTACTACATGGGTTTGGTTATAGGAAGTAATCCTATGTGAGTACTTTGATAAGTATATTTCATGCATATATTTTATGGTATTTTAATTCATTGATTTTTTTATTTAAATGATTATTTGTGCCACTTTTTGAGTGATTTAAATCGTCTTATCTGTTATAGAAGGATACAACGAATATTTGTAAAATGAATGAAAAGGGAAAAATATTCGAGAAAAAAGACACTTCGCAACATGAGTGAAGTGAAGTGGTATGGTGCCAGATTTTTTTGGATACAACGAAGCTGGAAAATAGAGAAGAACAATTACACATTGTGTGATTCATTTACATATCATCACTTCATCCAAAGAAGCTGCCTCTCTGGGAAATTTGTGAAATGATTACATATAGTGGAGAACAATTACATGTCATGTAAACACATTACACAATGTGGATTTTCTTCAAGATATGTTTTTGGAAGAGATATGATAAAATTCAAGTCGCCTGGAAATTCAAAGATTACATATTGTGTGACCACATTACACATCGTGTTAATTCACAAGATGATATTTCAATGTACATATTTTTCGTATCATCAATTTTCACCAAATCTATGACAAAGGACCCTACTAGATAGAATATGAACCAAATCATTATGATATTCATTAACATAGAATCCCATCTGGAGCCTATAAAGGAGGGTTAGGCTGTGGATATTAGAGTCAATTAGATCTGGAGACAAAAGCTTGGAATGAGAAGCTAGAGATATTTTTATGAGTTTTTATTCCTTACCTTTATACTTTATTTTATTTTCTCCTACCCTCTTATTCTCTCATAACTTGGATGAGGGGGTAAAACCTTCTTGTTCAAGGGTTAATTAATAAAAGGGGGAAGGTTTCGTTGGATTTAATCCTTTTTATTCATGTATTTAGTTTTTTTCAATTATTCAATTACTTTACAATACGTTTATTTTTCTTTTATCATGACCATTGATATTTATATAAAAAATGGAACCTTAAAATTTCTCAACTAAAAATCCTAATGTAGACATGACCATAGTCAACTTTTTTGGAAATTATGTTCAAATATGGTATCGAGACACACTTTATTTGACGCAAGCCTAAATTTTCAGACCAAGGGAAATAGGGTATTGTCATGTTAAGAAAGAGAAACCATGACCATTGGAATATAATATTCTTGGATCTAACGCCAATCGTGAATTAATAAACATATTTTCTTAAATCCAATTGTGCTCAAACCCATAAATTAAAAAAACCGGGCATAATTTTCTAATCCGATAACAAACCAATCAAACTATTTTTCTTTCATCTGTTGCTCTCGAAAAATCAACCACAACCCATCTTTTCTCACCCATTTATACAAATTAATAAAATTAAATCCTTTGAAAACCAAATAAAAATAATTTTACCACCCCTATGGATAAATCTCAACCTGATGCTATTTTTTTTTTAATAAATTAGGTTTCATTGTTTAGTATTTATAATTTTTATTTTTTCATAGACCTGTTGGAAATTAATGACACCCTCTAGGGCTATCATTCTTCCCTACATCTTAGAGAAATCTGATGAGAAATGAAATCTATGAGATAAAATAATCGAGTGGAGAAAATATCTATGAGTTAGTAGATAGATTCATTCTATTGACAACCTCCTACCCACATCCACCTTTCAAATATAAACACTTCTTGGTACTATTTTTCAATGTATTGATGGAAAATTACCCAAATCATTTATATTATTCCTATGGATGATTATTAAAAGAAAAATCTCCCAATGGTTCTATAGATTTGTCTAAGAGGATCTCCTAAAACTCTAAACAATTTGATACAAGATCTATAATAATAAATGTATATGAGGTTGAATGTTATAAATCTCCTTTACTTTAAAATAAAATCGAGTAACTAACCACCCTTATGAAAAATTTGGATTTGAACATGTTACAATAAACATTATCTCCCACATCTCCATGGTTCTACCAGCTTTTCTACTAGCAAGAATAATACATCGATGGATGGCACCATGTTAAGGATCTTAATTCAGTGATTCCACGTACTAGATTTAGTTCCAACAAAAACCCTGAAACAATCAAGTATATAGGGATTATTCCAAAACATAGTTAGGATATGGGAACAAGAAATAAAAAATAGAACCTTTCTAGTATGTTTTTTAACTATAGTTCCAACCTAAACCATTCTAAAGAGTCATATACAAGCCCTCTACAAGCTACCAATGGGAGAAGAATCAAGAGACCACTAAGATAGAATTACATAAACAAATGGTGTAATCTCACACAACTTTGAAAACCACCCTCAACACTCAAGGATCAAATCTAAAGGACCTACAAGGATAATAAACTTATATTATGAATACCATCAATGACTTGAATAATCAATGATTAGTTAAGAATAATTCCTAATACATTCTTAAACCCAAGTGTAATTTTTTTATATTACATTACTGAGTGATAAGAAGTTGGTAAGAAGTGAAGAATCAATATCCAAAGATGGATATGGATTTGTATATACAAAAATAAATTATGAATCTTCCAAGAAAAAAGAAGATGAAGAAATAGTGGAAAAAACCATGTGAAAAAAGGAGAAAATTAAAGAAAGGATTAAAATAATCTCCAACCACCCTTCAATATATTTTTAAAACCACCTAATAAAATCAGTTAAGACACACAATAACAGGAGATTCGGGAGGTATTCAAGAATGTGTAGATCAATATCCCTCTACCAAAATGCATCCACCAACTTATATGGTATGTGAAATTAATTCAGGACATGTGCACTAGGATGATAAGACTTTAAGGTAATGAAAATTAGAGTCTAGGTAAAAATTTCTATGTACTTATAAACCCACAAATACCTCAAAAGTGATAAGAAATATGTATCTTATTTATCCCATGCACTACTAGTGAGCTAGAATTTTTCAATGCATTGTGTGATTGATAAGAATCAATTAATGTAATGGATTAGTTTGTTTATTCATATCTTCATATAAGAGATCCCAAACCCAGATGATTATTTGTTTTGCATGCCAACCAAACTATTGCCTACCCCATAAGTGATCTAGAAGATGTTTTGGTAAGTGAATAATGTTTTCTATTCCCTGTTTAATTCTACATTCTAAAGATGGAATATAGAAAATCTAAATATCACTCTCCTATAATTATAGGGTTTTTATTCCATATTTAGACTAAAACAATAATAAGGGTCAATGAAACAAATCAATGACTTTTTGTGAAAAAATTGTGAATTAAAAAATGATTAAATAATTGATATACCCAAATGAAGATAAATATGTTTTTATATTAAGATTTAATAAATTACCTTGTTCTTCTATGGTTGAAGTTATCATGACCCGACCCAACGGGGCTCGAGCCACAACTATCCAAAGCCCACCTCTATAGGCCATGTGTGTTGAAAAACACCAAATGGAATATCCTAAATGGGAGGCCTTTTACTAATGTACCTATACCCACAAATTCAACCATATCATTTCATAAGTGCTTTGGAATAATAAAAGAAAATATGTAATATCTAGAATGTAAAACAAGCATGCAAAATCATTTGGGTGTAGAAGCGTATGATGGTGAAAAATTAAAATTAAAGGGAAAAAATACATGCCCATCCCTAATGTATTCTCCACGTGACGAAATAGGAATGTAATGTTCTAAGAGAGAGCCAAGATCCTGATATCCAAGACATGACCAATATATGTGGTCAAATAAACCAGGTATCCCAATGATCTTATATAATCATTTTTTACCTTTTCTTCATCTTCATAAGACATAAAACGTGTTGGAAAATCCCATGCATTGGTGAGTATATACATACCTAGTAGGACACCCTGAAAGCTAAAGGGTGAGTAGTAAGAGACATGATAGTAACAGATAGATAAAAAACTCAACCCAAATTAGGAATGTAAAAATCCATAAACCTGGAGATATATATATATACATATATATATATATATATTCGCAGATGGAATAAACCCAAACAACAGAGAATGGGATCTCCATCTCCCTGCCCATCCCAGGAAAGAGTGCCATTAATTCCATAAGTCCATCATCAATGCCCAACATCTCAAACGTCTTCCAAATAGAAACATCCATGTCAAGCCACACCTCACCACAATTCCACGCTGTCGATGGAAAAAATCTCTAGGTAGAGGACTCATACCCTGTTATAATAATATGGTTCCACTCAGTAGATAGCTAGAGTACCCATGTCCAGTTCTATCAAGAGTGTGCCACTTATTTAATAGGTAAAGTAACCATGAAAAGTTCTGTTAGAGGGTTCCACTCTATTAATAAGTAGATGACCCATGCCCAACCTAGATGGAGGGTTCACTTTAGTAGTCGTGGACCCATGTCCTGATTCCATACGAGGGTTCCCCTCAGATAGCAGATAGAGTACACATCCTTTAACTAGTAGGGGTGTTCTAATCACATAGTCAAGGACTCTTTCCCTAAATCCATAGGGGGCGCCACTCGATGGATAAGTAGAGGACCCAATCCCAACCTAGCTAGAGGGTTCCACTATAATAGTCGATCAAGGACCTGTTCCCTTTCCAACAATTGGTTGAAACTCAAAGTGTAGGTAGACGACTCATACCCTACACTATTGGTGGGTGACTGAATGAAAACTAAAATCTTGTATTTTTGGAAGAAAAAAGGGGAAACAAGTCAGGGAAGACAAAAAAGATGTAGGACCAGGGCATTGACCAATAAAATAAGATTAATTCGAATGGACCCTATACTAAAAAACATTCTGAGGGTATCATTAGGGCCAACAGTACTAGATAAGATGTCAGCCGCGAAGTGTCTTTCCATCCATGTGTGACAGACTTTTTTTCCATGATCCAAAAATCCACTACCATTCCTAATTATATAATCCATCCCCAAGGGGCCTGTTTCCTTCCATACATCATGCCAAAAATAACTTTGGAATCTGATTCCACTTCCTTGTGACCAATTTTATATAATTTTCCCATTTTGAGGACACTAATAAATGCCCTCAACTCTACTCTAAACGAGTTACCTATTCCATAGAAAGTACTAAAAACCAAAATAACGAAGTCTCTTACATCCTTGAACAACCCAACACCTCTCATGAAGCCTACTACACATGACTTGTTAACATTGAGTTTCGGCCCAGAAGCATGAGGGCGCCAATAAACTCATGACCCCCTATGGTTGTAAAAATAATTTCCACTGAAGGAACCACTTAAGGAATAATATTTCTATGAGAAGAATAATCCTACCCCGGAGAATGGAAATTCCCTATATTGGCCAATTTAGATATTTTCTACAAATGAATAAATTGTACAGATTAAGTGCTTCCTTCCCTTTTCTTATTGTGGGCCTCTCAACTAACCCAACAGACAATAGAAAACACCATACTATATGCCTTTTTCTCATCTCCACAAGCTTCAGACCACTAGATAGAATTGGAAAGGAACTACCCAAATGAATCCCCCCCTCCTACCACTTCAATTCAATTTTCCATATGATTCCATCTAATAGTCACAATATCACTCCATAAAAATAGATTCGAACAATATTCTCGACACGGCGAGGTGCAACACCATCATATAGATTCCAGCAAGATCCCTCTGGGCTGTATATTATCCTCCATTAGTAGATAATTGTTTCGCATACACAAAATAAGGAAATTCAACTTCACCAGGATCTATTTGAACCGGAGAATTGATGCCCAATCTTCGGTACTTGATTCAATATGTAGGTATTCCAAAAATTCTTTTCTATTGAAATACCCCTATTTCGAAAAGGTTATAACACATCTATCTGTATCATCAGAAAAAATAATACTATCCTAAAACTCACACTACTAAGGATCGAGTGTTGTTTGGGAAAGGATTGAGTATCTTAAAAAATCTTTTAATGTTATATCTGAACTAGGGAACCATGGGAAGAACATAGGGTTACCGATCCATTTATCTCTCTAGTTGTTAATCGCACCATGCGCCACCAACCAGTAGACTTTGTCCTCCAGAAATTCTAGATGCTCCATCAGGAGTCTTTCTAACTTCAAAACCCTAATGACGATTGAACACCACTCATTCCATCTCACCCCATACCCATGTTTCATGAATTTCTCCCAAATATACATACCTTCAATTATTTCTCAGAATAGTGTTTCTTGCATGGACTTCATAGTCTCCAAAATATCCAAAAGATTGACTCCCCCTATATCCATTGGTCTAGATAGTCTTCTCAATGTGACCTAGTAAAATTTTCTCGTACCATTACCATCCCAAAAAAATTTCATCATAATTTTTTCAATTTAATCTATGATACCGATTGAATCCTTGAGGATAGAAATAATTTTCATCGTTGTAGAGGATAAAACACTATTAATCAACGTGATGCGACCACCAAAGGATAAGAAAATGTTTTTCATGTTTCAAATTTTCCTGTTAATATTCCCCAACATCTCATAAAATATGATCTTTATTATTCCATTGGATATGGTAGTTCCCATATATATCAGATGGAGTTTCTTCTTATTCATACCCAATATATATTGGATGGCCCTAAAAAGTTGAGCATCACATTTGTTTAAGATATAAACATTTCTCTTTACTAAATCCTCCTATTGTCCGATTTTCTAATATACATTCCCATAATTTTATTCCAGGAATTAATATATATCTTCATGACATTAAGTAAAAAGAGCGTGTCATCAGCAAACAACAAATGATAAATGATTCTAACCCCCTCCCTGTTCTTAAAAGGGATAATAGACTCATCATCCATATGGAGTTTCACATTCCTTGAATTCACATCTGAATCCCTGATAAAGAGGTTAGTTGATAGTGAATCAACCATCTATAAGCTACGATTCATTTTAAAGAATCCAAAATTCATACCCCTGAAGGAAATGGATTGCCACAGAGAAGAAAAGCACATGAAAATGATATCACTAGCCCAATACCTGAAACAAAGCTCCTCCAAATTTTAAGAATGTATATCCACTAAATCCTTTCATACAAATTTCCCATTTACACCTTGACTGTTATATTTGATCCCAAAAAATATTTTATTTAAATCATCCACCCTTTCAGGTTTTATTCCCTCCTCACCTTAAATTCCATATACTAGAATGAAACCATGTTGTTCCTTTGACACAATCCTCAAGAAAATGATTTTGAGACTCTTATTGGTGATGTTGGAAATATATTAATACAAAAAAATTCATATGAAAATCGAAAAAAGTGGTTGATTGACACTGAATGCTTGCCTATAGGAACTATAACCACTCTAGAGGAGGATGCTACAATAAGACCCCCCTGATGATATCCCACACTACTTCATTCACCTGAGAACAAATGAACCACTAGGAATCCAAAAAAATTAACATCTCATATCATATCTCAAATAGAAATATAGATCCCGCCATAAAATTATATGTGAAAAAATATCCAGGATACGTTATTTGTGGAAAAAAAATTTAGTCCAAACAAAGAAGATATAAGAGGTTGATGTTTTCTTATAAGGAAAGATGGGGTACACAACATGTGAGTGGAACCACATGATGTTTGGTCCCACTCCACCACCATGATATGTCCCTTTCAGTACATGGATAATTTCCCATGTATCCATACACAACATGTAAGTGGACTGTATGGTGTGCCTCATCCACCTGGAGTCCTGCCTGTGCTCCCTGGTCGTGCCCATGTACATTGGAATATGGAATGTGTGTGGTCATTTCCATGTCTACATACTACCAGTGAACATGTTGGGCCTCCAGCACATGGTTACACATATTTTTGGGGTCCCACAAAACATGTGATACTTCTAATCCCACTGAACCCTAGCCTCCATATATAAGGAACTACGCACATTGTGTTCATCAGACCACACAACATGTAGTTGCATTTTTGTAGAATATCCAGACCTACTCCAGAGTTCCAGATTCGACCACACTATAAGATATCTCACCTCCAAGAATACTAAAATAAAAGTTAAATTCTATTTTCATCATTTTTTGGCCATCCATTATTCAATAATCTGAAAATGATTTGTTCTGATGGTTCACCGTATATATCACATGCATCATGTTGTGCCTCAGCTATTTTGGATCCCAAATCCATGAAACCAACCCCCATTATACAACGATTCATCATAAATTCCATCCTTCACCTCTAAACCATTCATCACATGCAAAACCATTTCAAATCTAGGGGTTCTATCGGGCTTAGTTCCACAATTGTTTTTTGAAATCATGACCATGTGTTCCAATAATGAATAACATGATGAATTTGTGGGATAGGTGCACAAGATCAAGAGTTTAATAATCATTTTCCAAGTTTTATTCGGTAATATATACAATTGGGATTATTAATGGAGAGAAAAAATTGAAAAATCAATTAAACTAGTACAAATTCTCATACCAAGGTTCAATTAGAACAGATGAAAAGAGAAAAGTCAGTAATGTCAATCAATTTAATCAATTGGGGAATAAACCACAAATTCATGAGTCCTACCTAGTTTTTTATCATTCATTGATGAATCACGAACTTTCCAATGAATAGGTGGAGTCAATTCATTCACTGTGTCTTGATCTTCCATGATTAAGAGTTTCACTGCCGTTGGAGTTCAATTCACGAAATAGAGAAGAGAAAGAATGTATCTCAATTGTCTCAAAGTTACATATCTAACCTTGGAAAAATCCCCATAATGCGGTATTTAAAAAAAATTATTATACAGTAAATTAAAGTAAATAAATAAATTTAATTATTTATTTAACTCAACGCACCCACCCACAAATGATTTTATCCGAACTCCCCACACCAAATCATTTTAGGTTGTTTCTAGGGTAAACATCACATTCCAAAATCAATCGTGGTATCATATTTCGTATCTGAGATCAAATTTAAGACTTGTCCAATTTTCATTATGAAATAGTGTTTAATTAATATAAAATCTATTTAATATTTTTTAAAAATTTATTCTGAGAACACTGAAACTTGGACTTTCTCATCGTCTCAGTGCCTAGCTCCAAAAATATATGTATAAATATTCCAAATTATCACAAAGAAAAATCAAGGTCTCTACATCATTTCCTCCTTCAAGATTTTTATCCCAAAAAATTAAAAACTAATTAAAAACTTATGATATTGGGAATGATTCATGATCTCCTGATCCTAGGAGATATCATGCATGATCCCATGTATCCACAACACACAAACCAAGTAGATAATCTACTTATTTAGGGTCCTCTCATGCTGATCCTCGATTGCGACCAGGTTATTTTTAAAAGTAGATCCATCCTTGATGTCCATCTCACCCCATTCAATAATGTGCATGGGTTCATACAAATATATCCTCAACAGTGATACATTGAAGGCATCATGGAATCACTCAAACAATGGGGGAAGGGTAAGGTGGTAAAAAACCTCTCCAACCCTCTATAAGAAATCGATTGGCTTGATGAACCTTAGGGAAAGCATACCTCCCCAGTTGAATGTCCTTAATTCTCCTCATGGGAAGAATCTCAGGAAAATGTTGTATACCTTATCAAACTTCAAGGGCCTATGACATCGATATGAATAATATTTCATCGTTCTATGGTATTTCCCCATATTATGATGGATGACATGAATATTCTCCGTCATTTCCTGCACTATCTCTAGACCCACAAGTGATGCCTCAGTGATATATGTTCAATGCAGGGGTGACCGAAAGGGTCTTCCATTCAGATACATGAAAGGATCCTTGCTTATAGTTGAGTGGTAGCTATTATTTTATAAAAACCCTACCAAGGGAAAATGATCCTCCCAACTTTTTCATAATTATAACATGAAAGATCTCACCATATCCTGAAACACCTAGATAATGCTCTCGATATTCCCATATATCTGGTGGTGAAAGGCTTTACTCATCCTCATATAGTCCTAAAATTCTTCCAATAGGCCTCTCCAAAACTGTGATGTGAACCATGTATCAGAGTCTAATAAATAGTTGAGGGGACCCCATGAAAGAGGAAAATCTCTCAAATGTACATATTCAAATAACTCTCCACTGAACTCTGCTCCTTGATAGGAAATAAGTGTGTTGAATTCATGAGTTAATAAATTATCCCCTAGATAGCATCATGACCCTTTATTGTCCATGGAATTACCATAACGAAGTCCATGGAAATGCTATACCATTCCCAATCTAGGGTCTCAAGGAGATGTAACAAACATTCCAGAACCTAGTGCTCACCCTTCACCTATTGATAGGCGAGTCACCCTAAAATGAATTCAACCACGTTTCATCTCATTCAAGACCACAAAAAATGCTGATGAAAGAATTTTTACATCATTAACACATTGGGATGTAAAACTAAAGGATATGTGTGAAGCTCCCTCATCACCTCCTCCCGCATCGTGACTGGGATCACCGTCTATCCCTGAAAAATTGTGACGTGATTCCATCCTTTAGAAAAATAATCAGATGAATCCCTTGTGGACATCTGGTCACTGAAGACAACATCGTCGATATCACCTAACTAGAACTATCTAAAACATTGGAAGAGAATTGTATTCAAGACCATTTATTAAAGAATAGATGCACCTTTTTTCTTTATGAGGGTCAGCTACATGGAATCCAACTACTCAGAAGCCTGCTACAAAAAACCAAAATGAGTATTCCTATTAAGGAAATCTTGAACTATGTTTACCTTCCCCAATGTATATACTATCTCTAAGTCACAATCATGTAGGAACTCCAACAATCACTGAATTCTCATGTTCAAGTATATCTATGTGGAGACATACTAGAGACTTTTATGGTAAGAGTAAACCATGATGAACTTTACCAGATGGTAGTGTCTCCACATCATCAAAGTGAAGAATAACACCACATTCTCTAGGTTTTGAGTCATGTAGTTATTTTCATGGGGTATCAACAACCTCAACCCATATGCGATAACTACCTACCTCTTCATCAACACACAACTGAGCCTAGATCCTGATATACAATGCACTCCACAACCTCCTCCTTTAGTCCCAAAATAAGATCACTTTCCATTCATAGCCTCAATACCTCAAAGTCTCTATGATACTGCTCAGTAAATGTAAAGGGATTACCTTTACGTTTTAGGGTAGTCATAGCAGCTGTAATCTTGGAGAAGCCTACTAGAAACCTCATGTTGTACCCCAACAAGACAAGGAAACTCTTCACCATTGAAACACACTAGGGTGGTCCCCAAGAAAGCACTATATTTATTTTCATCAGTTCCATGACTAAACAATGTGAGAAAATTACATTCATAGGATGTAAACTGCATCGAACTATAATTTCACTTTGAGATCATCCCATAAACTTTGTATTCCAGAAAAAAATATTGGACCATCCTCATGTGATTTTCCTGATCCTTCACTAATGCAGATTAGATGAGTATGATGTTAATGAATACAACCACAAACTAGACCATGTATGACTGGGAAACATGGTCTATCAGATCCATAAACATGGTGGATATAGTGTTCCATAAACCAAATTGAATGAACTGATAGAAAAAATACCCTAAGGAGCAATAAAGGTAGTGACTTCTTTATCATTAGAAGCTATCTTTATATGATTGTACTCTAAATACAAATCCATAAAGGAAAGGGCATATGACCTAGTAGTTCCATTGATCAAGTTTTTTAGAATTGAAAATGAGAAATTTTCCTTTGGGAAATGCCGATTAAGGTCTCTGAAATTTATGTAAATCCTAATTTTCCCATTCTTTTTCAGGATGGGTATGATATGAAAATCCATTCTGTTTGTTTCACTTCTCGAACAATGTTTGATTTGATCATTTTTTTAACTTACACCTCTACATTGGTGATGTTAGAGGGGTACATCCTCATGGATTCCTACTGAAATCCTCGATAATAATGGGTAATTAAATATGGTGAGTATCAACATCTAAATTCAGTCTCTAAATTTCTTTGTTGTTATAAGTGAACACATATCAATGTTTCTTTAGAAATTGAATGTAAATATTGTGATTTTTGAGGGTAATTGTGACACTAATCAGTGTAGGCTATGGGACTTATTCTATTCCCATATTTACCTTCAAGTGTCCACCATGGGTGGTAGATTCCCCTTCCTAGAATGTGGTAGAGGGAATTAATAAGTTTATCCTATTCTTATTACACTTTTGAGTATCTGGGTTAATTTTAAATGAATTTGGAAATCTAGGGGCTTCTCTATCACTACTTGGGTGAGAGAGGCCATGAGAAGAGACATTATCATATCATAATTCCTAATTCTTTATAGAGATATGTTGGAGATTATTTTCCTTTAAACTTTCATTGGGGGAAGGAGGGAATTGGACCTCTGAGACCAGGTTTATCACCTAAAATAGATTTATGAGGAGAATATAATTAATGTTGATAATATTCCTAGTATTTTTAAGGTTTTCCCAAAGCTGTTTGTGTCTTGAACTTATATATCATCATCCACTATTGGTTGTTTTCCTCTTCATTTATAGAATCATGCTTTATCATATGTGGATTCATAAGTCTCGAATGGTGGTTCATCATCATGTAGT
Organism: Viscum album; assembly: GCA_963277665.1. Classification (NCBI taxonomy): domain Eukaryota; kingdom Viridiplantae; phylum Streptophyta; class Magnoliopsida; order Santalales; family Viscaceae; genus Viscum; species Viscum album. The sequence goes on from OY728164.1 coordinate 612,793,899, forward strand.
ATGCTTCTATTTCTATTAGTAGGGAATTTCTTACATTTATGTAATGTTGAAGGTACAACCATTTGAATATGGGGCTTGCGTATTCTGAGGAGGAAATTGTATTTAATGTCTTGTGAATAACCCCAAACTCTACTTCAAATGTGATATTCCTGAACATATATTTGAGTTTTATCTTCCTGATAGTTCCTTTCTCATACTTATCATACCCTTGAATGGAAAAATTAGTCGGACACATAACCACTTATTTATATAAAAAACATCAGAGGGTTCAAATGAACCCCTTAGATATAAATATTATAGAGTCTACCCAAAATATATAGGGGTCTGATGTGTTCCTATATGACCTCTTCCTGATCATGTTCTATGAATGAGATGGCGACATGAAATTATACTGAAATGGTCCCTATTAGATAGACCTCCAATTCAGTGACCTATATCTTCAATTATTTTAGGATTTGGAGGGATTTAATAAGTTCCTCTATGTGTTATTTTGAAATATGGATCACATTCAGGATTGATAGCTTGGCTGGGACAACTGCTTGGTATTTCAGAATGTAATATTGTTTTACTATAGGATTTAACTTCCCAAGTATGGGTTTCTCATGGACATATGTTTCTAGAGATAAGCCATTTTAGGTGGACAAGAATAGTGTTTTGTAGATACCGAGGAAGCATCTGCTTCTAGTTGTGTGGGTCATGTCGGCCATCAACGTTTCCTCAGAAGATTAGTTAATCCCACCCCACTAGGCTATCATACAAGACAACTATGCACATGCGACTGCAAGAGGGTTTTGAGAAACCTCTATGTATTTGTTGGGATTCCTAGAGATATTTCTCATGGGTCTCAATTGCATGTATTTCCTCTATGGAAATTTGATCAGACTATTTGGTTTGACCACACTCATGTTTCCCCCTATACCCCTAGTTCATTCACATGTAGCCTCTTGTTCCCCATTTTGGTGTGGTGAATTCATACACATAGGCATATTCCTTATCCTATAGGGGATATTCCAAGTGTCTGATATTTATATAAACAAATATGACCTCTTCAATCGATGAGGGTTCCATTTGGCGAGGTGGTTCCCATTCATCGGATGTTGTTGGGAAGAAATCTGAAAGAGTTAGAGCTCGTAGAGGATTAGATTATGAATCCACATATTCTATTTCCTCATGATTATGCTGGTCAGTTCCACCTTCAAGATACATATATGATGTAACCTATTAGTGTGGTGGAGCTATACATGGTTCGTGCAGCAATACAGTAATGGTGGATGATCTCCATCAACTGTCTTCTAAGTCATCTAGTTGTTGAACTTCCATCCACACATGGATGGAACATTATTCAAATAAATCTCATATTATTAATGGAAATCAGTTATACAAGACACCTTCTCTAAAAAGTTATCTTACAACACCTATCTAGAATTGAAAAGTCCATGAAGGACGCCATTGAAGATTAGCAGTCCAGGATTTTATGCCCCAAACTTTTATGGAGAGGGTAGTAATTAGGATGGTAAATGACGTTGAACTCATTGGTCATCCTGGGCTATGTTAGCTTGAGAAGATTATTATGCATGGTGGTGACTAAATAACAGAGTACTTGTTGTTTTAAGAAGAAGTATTCATTATTCATTCATTCATAAAATCCGAGGTGATGCTGATTTCTCTATGGTTCTAGATGAGGGATATTTTTTAGTTTTTTCCACTCGATATGAGGTGTTGGGTTGTTTGGGACCTACCTAGGTGCCTGTATTGGAACTACTGTTGGTTTTAGCATGACCATCATAGCTTAAACTTTACTTAGCCTTTTCCCATGTACTGAGTTCAAGATTTGAGATTTGGATGAAGTTATCTAAATGGTGTATTTCAATAATTGTTTATTTTCTATGAACTCACAGAACCCACCCAGATACATTATTGGTATTAGAGGAATCTGTAGATAATCCTAGATATTTTCAACACATAGTTCCATCAATTTCCATTGTGAGGGAGAAATGCGGATTGATTAGGTTAAATCATTTCATATGGATATAAATTTAGACACCCTATTATATTTTCATTGATTTTCGTTTTTTAGGTCCACAATTGTTGTTTTCCATTGTATGGAGCTGAATTGATAATGGAATTACAATTAAGTTCTTCCCATCCTTCACCAGTTCTACTGACAGACTACTATACCAGGCAAGGGTTGACCCTATTAGAGTCTATACAAAATACCTCAGTTTTTTTCTCTTAATGATCTTAAGGACCCATAATTGGACCAAATTGGGATAAGATGTGTGTGATATGTTGTTTAGTGTCACCTGCATCATCAAATTTACAAAATGTTGGATTATCAAAATTGGGAGGGGGAATTTGGAATCCACCCACTCATGATATGACTTCTTCTTAGGAAACACAAGTGCACATTTCTCTTCTAGGGATTTTATTCATGTATCATGGGACTCGATGAATTTAAGAAGCTATGGGGGTACTGTTGTTTTAGCCACCACTCATCTATAAGGAGTGGGTGTGGTTGATGAGGTGGTTCCTCCTTCATCTCCCATGGATTCTTGATTCATCCTAAGACTGAATGATTTCCTTGGAGACGGATATGTTGTCACTACAATGGAGGGAATTCATTCTCAATTTCAAATTCTACATTTATTTTGACCTTATTCCTAGATCCAGATCCATTCTAACACTCATAAGTCACAATTTCATGATGATATACTCTATCAAAATGTATGAGAGGAGGAATATTTTCCTCATCCTAAGTATGATACCCAATGGAAATATTTTACCTGAGTATCTTATCCTTAAGTTGTCTGAGGGTTTGTATCTCACTATCATATTATGAAAACAATTCCTCAATGAAAGGAACTTAGATTTTATAGGTATTTTATTGGTATGTATCCACACATTTCACTTTTTCTTTGGTAGTGTTCCACCATAGAGTGGAAACTCAATATTTGGAGGTGTCTAGTTTCATAGCCTCCTCTGGTTTTGGGTGAATGCAGCCTCAGTTGGTGAATCCATATCACCCTCCCCTCCTAGAAGGTTTTCTATTTGGTGGCCCCCTAAATTTTCATCTTTATCCTTAATATATTTCTTATTGACAGTGATTAAATTTATATAGGTGTATTGGGAAATGATGGTTGTTCCATTAATTTTACTACAATATGATGATTTTTCACTACTAGCGTCAGGGTCGATTCCTAAAGCCCTATAAATACTTGGCCATTTTGGATTGAAGCCCCGATGGGGTATAATTGAAATCAAAATATGATCCCCCTATCTCATCCAATGATTAATTTCTTTGAGAGAGTTTCCATTCATGATTTCTGAGCATGCCCCGAATAGAAGAGGTTTTTATGGCGATGGGTGGAATGGATGGGATTCCAAAAATTTATATTTTCCTCCCAAATTTTAGAAGTATGATTCTCTAATTGGTGATGATGATGTGGGATGTGGATTTTTAGGAGCCACATGTTTCATTGATTGATCCTATTTTTGAGAATTCAATGATTCCATTCTAGGATTTTATGCGTCCTTAGATGGACATTGATATATAAAAGATCCTAGCCCAGTAGAAATTGGTTAATATAGAGTCACTATTGATTTCATTAGTAACCTATCATAGTATGATGAACATTTTATGGTGATTGAGATATAAATTCTACAACCCTAGTGGGATTGAATCTGTTTTTATTTTCAAATGACATGTCATGAATCCTCTTGGGAATTGATGATCTAAGGGGTGGAAGTTGTGGTAGATATTCCTCCAACCTGGAATTCTAGGTTAACTTCTAGTTGAATTATATGGTAGATGCTACTAAATACCATTTGATATGTTGCAATTGTGCTTGTGTAAGATCTAGGTGAAATGCCATCCCATGACTTGAGTCAGTTTTTAAGGGAAGTTGTCGAGTTGATCACAACTTGGGTTTCCATGACTTAAATTCATTCTCATTGCTTTGAGGGGACCAGATAAAATATATTTTGGCTATCCTATACCTGAATTAATGATTTTTGGACATCATTGATGTGGGGGAATTCTATTATAGTGACTAACTATCTCAAGCATTACCAAATCCACATGATTTCTCTAGAGTCTATAATATTATAGGACATTGTGTCTGAAGTGTTTTGTTGTTCCATGGGTGTACCAAAGTGTAAAAATCTATACTTTACCCATAATTGAATATGGATACATTATGTGGCTTCAACTATTAGTTTTGAAAGAGCTATGATTAAATAGTGGTAAGAAACATTCATATTTGTTATGTGCTTCTCCGGTTTTAGATCCCAGACTATGGAGATAGTAGCCAGGTCCATATAATAATAGAGTATCTTAATGGTCTTGAGTAAACCCTTGTATACCAGATATGGTAGTTTTCTAGTCTTTAGTTTCTGGTGATTTTATCATATATTCTTATTTCGATAAAGCATGTATACATTTTCTAGATCTTCTGGGATCTCATTGTAATTTGTGGAAATGGGATAGAACATGATGGGGGGGGGGGTTGATTTTAGATAACACTTTCCATATGTCAATGTTGTATTTCTATTCATCAGGCTTACATGCCTCCATCTGGTCAGACTACAGAACATGCATCTTGGGGTCACCTATGGAATAGAGTGAATTGCTGTTGGAAGTTGATGGGGAACTATATTTGGTTGGCCTCGATGTTTCGAGAACCTCTCTATACAAAGTTGTATGAGATTTGGACACCTATTTAAATGATGGTGTCTAGGAAATGGGAGGATTTCTTTTTTGGATTGGTGATATCACCAAGGGGAGGATAACCATGGGGGATTTCAGGAGCATATTCCATGTGAACAATGTCCACAATACAATGAGGAGGTCTATCCTGATAATGAAACTCTTTTACATCAATTGAAGATTTGACAGACCCATAAGGTGTTGAGAATGTGTCTTGAATGACGTTAGTGTTATTGGAATTAAATAAATTAGGGATATGGTTTTTTATACATCATGGGTAGAATATGATGACCTCCTTCTAGAATTATGTAAGGATATGAGCCTGTTGTATGACTGTTTCTGAAACATTTTTATAATCATCTAGTGTTGTGGGAGTATGAGCCCGCTACTGAGAATATTCTAGAATATGCCATTGAGTTTCCTCATTATTGATGGGAATATGACCTTATCTTAAGGCATGTTACATTATCACATGGTGATACATGGTCCGAATGTGAGTATCAGCCTGATCATGAGCCTTTGGGATATTCCACTAGTCTTTTGTGGGAGGGATAGGAGTTTTCCTCGAGGAATGTGCCTCTCTCACTTGGTGAGTCCCAATTGGAATAGGAATTTGAACTTGGTTTGAAAGTTCATTCCCCATCAGAATATGTTGACAGACCATCAAAATTAGAGAAGAGACATGATACTCCTCTTGTATTTATTTTAAAGGATTCTGCTGTAGTTGTTCTTTGGTGGAAGTATGAATATACACCTAGATTTCTCGATCTACAGGAATATGAGAAGAAGATTCATTGACAGGAATTTGAGCCTATCATGGGGCATGCACCATTCTTACTTGGGGATCACCAACCAAATGGAGATATGAGCCCAATATTAGGCCTTATGGAGTATGACTCTAGTCTTCTTTGACATGAATATGAGCATTTACCAAGGCATGTTCTCCTCTCATTTGGTGAGTACTAGCCAGAATGGGGATATTACCCCAATTCTAGGACTTTGGAATATACCGCCGAACTTTTTCAATAGGCATGCACCCCTATACTGAGGTATGTTCTGCTCTAACCTAGTGAGCCCTGATTGGAATGGGAATATGAACCTACACTGATTTATTTTTCATTATCATAATATTCCAATAATCCTCCAATAAAATAGAATGAATGTGATATTGCTTCAGAGAAACCTATTGTTTATAAAGATTATAATGTTGAACTACACTGGCTATAGGGATAACAATATGCTCCAATCCTTGAATCTGTACAAATGTTGGAATATTTTTTGAGAGTTCTTTAGTGGGTTCTAAGCTATAATGGCTTTTTAGAAAAGTGTGAACTAGGATATAATCCTACACATTTTCTATATCCATAATATACTTGAGGATATCTTTTATTGATGTAGGTATATGATCCAACATATTTCTTCCTTGTGCAACTAGAACATGTCTGTGGGCTTGATGCAGAAGGGTATGGATATGTACCTCTTCTATGTCTGCGGTAGGAAGATGGATATATACTTATTCCGAGTGTGTTGGAATATGATCCTACTTTCTAGTTACTGTTGTAAAACCCCAAGATTTTATAGTGTGTTATTTGTTCAAAATAATTCGATAACTTGCACTACACGCAACACCGAGTTCAACCACACCATGACTTACCAAAAAAGCCGTTCAAAAAAGGTTATGAATAGTATTAACTAAATTTTAAAATTTATATAATCCTTATAATTTTATAATCCATATTATGAGTTACTTAGACAAAATGTAAGAACAAATTCATTTTCAGTATTTCACTTTTACCAACTTTTAATAATGAACCCTTTTTAATTCCAATATTTTAAACATTTATATATTCAATTTGACTAAATAAACTTACTTTTTAGAATGGGGACATCAAAAATTTACAATGAAACATCCCAAGATTCCACGGTACGCTTTCCTTTGAATAATACAGTAGTGTGTGTTGTACGCAACTTCGAGTTCTAACACACACCACAACCAATCAAACTAGCAGTTATGAATAGTAATACCTACTCTTTGAAATTTTATAAATTTTATCTCTCAAAATGGAATTCATTTTTGTATTCATAGTATCGAATTTATCCTAAGGTGAAATTTTGGAACTTTTCGGATAACATTTATATTTTGATTAATAGTGAAAATTACTAAATTTTAATTAAAACAGCTTTTTTAATTGAAATAATTTATATTGATAAATTATGAATTTTAGTGGTTTTAAAGTATATTTAGAATATATTTTTACCATTTAATACAATGTTAGTCATTGTACATAATTTCAATATTAAACCGGACATAAACAAGTGTCAATCTTTTGATAGTTATTATCTTTTAAAAACACGCTATTTGTTTTGACGACAGGAATTAATTTTTAAATTAATTAATTCTACTGATATATTTTGAATTTGGTAAAATAGACATAATTTTTGAATTCATAATATCAAATATATATTAGGCAAAAGTTTTGGTATTTTTCTGGAAACTTTCATTTTTTGATGAATAGTGAAACCACTAAGTGGTAGTTAAAAAACTGAATTTTTCATAAAATTTAATTTTACCACTTTTGTGAGTGAAATTTTGAAAATATGAGACACACGGTTAATATCAAGGAGTAAAATTTGGTTCAATGAGATGAAAATAACTTTTGGTGAATAGTAACTTTTTACTTTTATTTACCACAGTTAAAATTGAATATGGTAATTAAGGGTAAAAATGATATTAATATTACTCTAACACATGTCCTAATTCTATTTGAAAAGTGTATCTCGACCAAAAACAACCTTATGATTAAAATATTATCATTTAGGTCAACTTTTATTAGATTAGGACTTTTATTATTATTTAATTCAAAGAAGAGATAAAAGAGTTAAAATCAATGTTTATTTATTAAATTTTTTTTAATATAGGGTTATACATAAGATAAATTAGATTTTAAATATTCATTATAAAGATAAAAATATTTTCTACATAATGGTATTTTATTTGTAATTTTTAGACATTAAATTATTTAATTTATTTATGACACAATGGTGATGCAGTAATTACCTAATTAATGAAAAATTAGAATAATTGATATTATAAATACCCAAATAAATGTAATTTTAGACTTTTTATAAATAACAATAATTTTAAAGGTTAATATGACATGTTAGGATTTATTTAATTAACTTTTTTTGATGTAATACTTCTATTATGATTTTTTCAAAAATCAATTATTGAATAGTGTAAAAATTGACATAAAAGAGTTTTTAAAACAAATATTATATTATTAATTGATAATAAATTCCTAAAAAACTACGGATCGTCCATGAGACTTATATAATGATAGTTGTGTCATTAATCGACCACTTGGGGGTCTCTTGGATATATATAGTAAGTTTATAAACCATATAATATAAAAAAACAAAGAGACATTGTAAAAGTGAAACTAATTAATTAAGAGTTAATACTTAAAGATAAGGTTAATATAATAACCCAAACCTATCTAAATTCTATTGGATGAGTGTTTTTTGAACCTTCCCCGCCTTAACCTTTAAATAATCAACTTTGGAGCCATTAGAAACCGAATATGAATTTATTATAAAATAATATTTCTATCTTTTCCAAAGGTTCCCCTCAACCCACTTATAAAAAGGAACTCCCCTTCTCATTAATTCACACCATAAAAGCCTTTTGGTTCGGCGAAACGCTGCCCAACTACTCTCTCAACGTCTCTAAATACAACCGAGAGGCTTTATTTTCATCAGAAAGCCATCTTAAGGATCCCTTTTGTCAAATCAAAAGGAAGATCCCAAAGAAGAGGTAATGTTTTCACCACCCTTTTTCAAATTCATTTCTTCTTGAACTTCTTATTTCTTTGTTATTATCATTTTAAAATAATGAATCCAATATATACTATATACTGTAATATTATTATAAATATGGTACAACCATATTCAGTATTCTATCCATCATTTGAATGACAAGTCACCATAGGTGCATACATATGGCTTACCGTCTCCACGTCGTGGTGTAATTGTTATTCAATATATTATTATTTGTATGGGTATAATAATGATGTGTAATTCATGTAAATAATAAATATAACATGATAATTATTCTGTATATAAGATATACCATCCAATTAAATAATATTTTAATATCAAAATAATGATATTGTCGCTCGTGCGTACATACGGACTACCGTGTCCATGAACGCGATTAGATTCATTCTCCATCATATCCATTCAAGTATAATTATCATTTTATGATTTAAAAATAATGTTTAAGGACTTGATATAGTTATGGATATGAATAATATACAACTTATCCATGACAAACATGGCTTACGTAACAAAACATATAAAAGAAAACAAGTATGTTAACACCCGAAAGGACGATAATAATAAGACATTATTAACAAAGCAATGTTAAAAGATCATATATGATAACATAATAATTTATATGAATCTTGTATAATTTAATAAAAATTATTTCACCATTATACAGGAGTTTAACCTACCCCCAACCAAGGAAAAGTACAAGGTAAGGTTTATTTCACAATCTCTTCATTATCCGAGGTTGTTTATACGTAATTATCTTCTAGAACCTCTTTATCATCCACATCCATGTTTCTTGAAAGTGTATTTAAAAACATTCTTACTATTTTACAGAATATGGTTTAAAGTCATTTATACCCTTTTTTTACTTTTTATAAGAAGTTTATAAAGGATTATTTCTGTCATTTTCCAATCAAGGTCCTTTTAAACCTTTTCGATAGAATTAAGGTAAGAATGTTTTTTTAACTTATATGGAGGGTGCAGATATTTTCCGCCGTTATAAAATTTTCGAAGCTTCCCTTACAAGATTATAAGGATATTTTCAAAGTAAATTTTTTATTTTATAATTATGTGACTTTTAAATGATTTCAAAATGAATATTTTAAGTATTTCTGAAAGGTACTCTTTATCACAATCAGAATTTTAAATGTTTTAATGATTTATCTTTCTAAATATTTTTAATTAATGTCCATGTTTTCAAAATGATTTTAAGGATTTATTTATATGGACATGAATGTTTTGAAATGATATTTCTTTTCAAAAGTTTCGAAGTGGTATGGGACACTTTGATTCAAAAATGTCTTTTAAATTACATCCTTAATAAATGTGTGACTTTTAAATGATTTAAAAAAAAGAGATATTTATCTCAAATAGTTTTGATTTCATCTATGTCAACTTCCTTTGATAGATTTTATGTTTATTTGAAGTTGATTTATTATGATATAAAACTTCCATATTCTTTTGAAGTTTTTGTGATGTTTTTGACTATGGATGTGTTATTCTTATACCATTCGTGGTTTATGGATGAAGTATTTACATTTCGTATGCTACTTTTAATACGAATGTTTATGTTATGTTTGAAACTTTTCTATGGGAATGCACTGGACTAAATATCTGATGGGTGGAGCCTGCTATAGCTCCTTGATGCATCGATATGTCTCATGAGACAAACTATTGTCTTAGCACAAGGCCTTGGAAAAATCTTATTTGTAGTCTTGGCACGAGGCCTTGCCTATGTGGTTATGATAGTCTGGAATTATGCATTCCATAATTATGAAAGTGGTTATTGATATTTCATTTAATTATTCGATTAGTAGAATATCTATGTGAATAAGTAAATGGAATTATTTAATTTTAAATTTTCCATAATATGTTGATGTTCAAGTTTAAAAGGCTTTTGTTTTAGTTCTAAATTTCCTTAAATGTTTATTCTTATTTATGAAAGTTTCCACTATATTGTTATCCTTACTAGGCATTTGAGCTCACCCCTTTTTCTATGTTTTATTTTTCCCTAGATGTGAAGAAGTATTTTATGAATGACCTATAGGGACAGTATGAGGGGATATGAAGACAATATATTGTTGTAGTTTTTCACTTATTGATGTAATTTAAACATTATGAATATATCTAGTGTTTCCAAGGCTAATAAAATAATCGGTCATTCGAGACTTGATCTTTCTTGTGATCATGCCAATGTTATGTAATAATGCACCAACTCTGGGTATCTAGGGTTGAGGCGTTACATTTGGTATCATAGGAAGTTTAGTAAAAAAACGTGGATGCTATATTTAGATAAACTCTAATTAGAGAACATAGATCTAAGATGGACTTTGAGGATTAGTATAGAAGAACTTCCTAGAATTTTTGTATTGTAGATATTTTGTGAGTTTTCCAAGCAATACATCCCTGACTGGATGCGAGCAGGTAGAGGCCGCTCTGGCACAGATGTACCTAGGGGTAAAACCCAAAAACACCACTTTGAGCTAGACTGAAACGGGAACTGGTGCATGACAACGGGCCTTGCTGGACTCTTGGTTACGACACTCCTAGGGGATATGCTTAAGATAAATCTCATTTTCTTTACAAAACATTATGAAGGGTTTATGAATTTATACTTTCTCAAAGGAGACATTTTTATGATTATGGATTATTTCCATAAACTATTTAATTTATATTATGTGTTTTACAATATTGGGATTAGGTATTGTTATTCATAAACTAATAGAGTGTATTCCATTGCTTAGAAATGGCCCCTAGTAGAAGGAATGAGAACTCCAGCAATGCACATGATCCAAAGAGAAATAAGGATCATATCTTTCATGGTCTTAAGCCAGAATTTATAAGAGAAATAGTATCCCATGAATTATCATCATATGAAGAAATAATATCATGTACTGATAAGATAAGTAAAGAGTTTACTGTGTCCTATAGATTTGAAGGGAAGCAAGAGAAGAAAAGGATGGAAGAGAGAATGATGGATAAAGGGAAGAGAGAAAAGAAGAATTTTCCCATATGTGATAACTGTGGGAGGAAACACCCTGGAACTTGCCTGAAAGGAATGAGAGTTTGTTATAAGTGTGGAGGAAAAGGGCACAAAGTACGTGACTACAAGGATAAGAAATTTGTTTAAATGCATTATGCTTCATTTTCAAGGAGTTTGGACACTACGCGAACCTATTTCCCAGTCATCAGACCATGACGCAAATGATGCTATTGGATAATAATCAAGTTATGATACTACCACAGATGAAGAGGAATGATTAGAGTACTTATGTTGATTATGTCATTTGAGTGTTGTATCAAAAATGTACTTGTTATAATAATTATGGAGTATATAAGGATTGTACTGCAGTACTATTTCATTATGAAATTGAGATTGTGTGGAACAAAGAAAAGTGACTCAATAAAAGGTTAAATTTTTGGAAAATATATGGTTGAGAGAAAGATAAACCATAATATGGTTCTGATACCGAGGTAGTTATTTTAGAATAATACATCATTGATTTGGATAAATTATATTAGATATTATTGACTACCTTGAAACTGATTAATGATTTTTATATTCCATCATTGTTGGGGTTTACAACATTTTTGGATGGATGGAGTATATCTATTATTCTTTAAGGAATAAGGGATCATGAATGTAATCAATAAGGTTTTATGGTAATTCATGATGTTGCAGTGTTTTAAAAAAATACATGAGGAAGGTGTTCACATGTTATTACGTGGAAAAAAAGATCTTAATTTTGTTTACCTTCCTTAAAAATTTTGGAATGAGGTATTTTGGATAGTTCTAGTTTGGATTATTTTGGATTTCCATAAAAAGGACAACCCGTAGGTCGGGCGGCAAACCGTCGCGTCCGGAAAGGCCACGAGACTTGAACCCACAACCGAAGGGCAACAAGGGTGTATCACCTACCACTGACCCACATGATGTCCTGGATTGAATAATTTCGTTTTTTTAATGGTTCTTCTAGATGATTTATAAATTGATTTTTTAACCCTATACGAATAGGAAAAATAGAATATTATATTTAAGTTTTATTATCTTTTAGAGTGAAAGATGAGTTTGTGGTAGAACTTAGTTAAAGGATGAGAATCTAATTGTCAAGTATATATTTTTCTTCTTCTCTTATTCAATGATGAAATTAATTCTTATACCTTAGTGAAGGGATCTTAAAACAAAAAAAAGTGTTATCCAAATACCATATGTTTTTCCGAACCGATGGTATTTGAAATCATCATAGATTGATGAATTTAAGGCTCTAAATTTTACACTTGTTTGTGATTCATGACATCAATCACTACCTATAAATATTTACGTTTTTCCTCCAATTATATATCTCTAATTTCCAATAATTTTCTCTGAATAGAGATCATAATTTGGTGGTGACCATTTCATTTCTCGTTTTCTCTTATTAATACAAAATTTTATTAACCCAATTTTTGATGTGTGTTTTCCCACAAAGATATTTTCTATATTAATCCTTTTATTTTCAAAGAACAATTTCAAATTTCGAAGACACAATTTATTGAAGGATGGGAGAATATAACACCCCATGATTTCATAGTGTGTTATTTCATCAAAATAATTCGATAACTTGCACTACACGTAACACCGAGTTCAAGCACACCACGACTTACCAAATAAGCCGTTAAAAAGAGTTTATGAATAGTATTAACTAAATTTTAAACATTATATAATCCTTATAATTTTAGAATCCATATTATGAGTTTCTTAGACATAATGTAAGAACAAATTAATTTTCAGTATTGCACTTTTACCAACTTTTAATAGTGAACCTTTTTAAATCCAATATTTTAAACTTTTATATATTCAATTTGTCTAAATAAATTTACTTTTTAGAATGGTGACATAAAACATTTACAATTAATCATCCCAATCTTCCACGATACACTTTCCTTTGAATAATACAGTAGTGTGTGTTGTACGCAACTTCGAGTTCTAACACACACCACAACCAATCAAACTAGCCGTTATGAATAGTAATACCTACTTTTTGAAATTTTATAAATTTTATCTCTCAAAATGGACTTCATTTTTCTATTCAAAGTATCGAATTTAGCATATGGTGAAATTTTGGAAATTTTCGGATAACATTTATATTTTGATGAATAGTGAAAATTACTAAATTTTAATTAAAAACAAATTTTTTTATCGAAATAATTTATACTGATAAATTATGAATTTGAGTGGTTTTAAAGTATATTTAGAATATAGTTTTACCATTTAATACAATTTTGGTCATTGTGCGTAATTTCAAAATTAAACCGGACATAAACAAGTGTCAATCTTTTGATAGTTATTATCTCTTAAAAACACACTATTTGTTTTGACGACGAGAATTAATTTTTAAATTAATTAATGCAACTGATATGTTTTGAATTTGGTAAAATAGACATCATTTTTGAATTCATCATATCAAATATATCTTAGTCCTAATTTTTGGTATTTTTCTGGGAACTTTCATTTTTTGATGAATAGTGAAACCACTAAGTGGTAGTTAAAAAACTAAATTTTTCATAAAACATAATTTTACCGATTCTGTGAGTGAAATTTCGAGAATTATGAGATACAAGGTAAATATTAAGGAGTAAAATTTGGTTCAATGAGATGACAATAATTTTTGTGGTGAATAGTAACTTTTTACTTTTATTTACCACGGTTAAAAGTGAATTGGGTAATTAAGGGTAAAAATGATATTAATATTACCCTAACACATGTCCTAATTCTATTGTACAAGTGTATCTCGACCAAAAACAACCTTAGGAGTAAAATATTATCATTTAGGTCAACTTGTATTAGATTAGGACATTTATTATTATTTAATTCAATGAAGAGTTAAAAGAGTTAAAATAAAAGTTTATTTATTAAAACATTTTTAATATAGGGTTATGCAGAAGATAAATTCTATTTTAAAGATTAATTAGAAAGATAAAAATATTTCCTACATAATGGTATTTTATTTATAATTTTTAGACATTAAATAATTTAAGTTATTTATGATAAAATGGTGATGCGGTAATTACCTAATTAATGAAAAATTAGAATAATTGTTATGATAAATAACCAAATAAATGTAATTTGAGACTTTTTATAAATAAAGAGAATTTTATTGGTTAATATGACATGTTATTATTGATTTATTTAACTTTTTTCGAAGTAATATTTCTGTTATGATTTTTTAAAAAATCAATTATTCAATAGTGTCAAAATTGACATAAAATAGTTTTTAAAACATATATTAAATATTTAATTGATATTAAATTTCTAAAAATATAAGGATCGACCAAGAGACTTATATAATTATAGTTTAATCATTAATGGACCTATTGGGGGTCTCTTGGAGGTATATATTATGTTTATTAACCATATAATATAAAAAAACAAAGAGACATTGTAGAAGTGAAACTAATTAACTAAGAGTTAATACATAAAGATAAGGTTAATATAATAACCCAAACCTATCTAAAATCTATTGGTTGAGTGTTTTTAGACCCATACCCAATTTAAACTTTAAATAATCCACTTTGGAGCCATTATAAACCTAATAAGAATTTATATAAAATAATATTTCTAGTTTTTCCTAAGGTACCCCTCACCCCTCTTATAAAAGGGAACTCCCCCTTATAATTAATTCACACCTTTAAAGCCTTTTTGTTCGGCAAACCCCTGCCCAAATACTCTCTCAACTTCCCTAAATACAGCCTAGAGGCCTTAGTTGGATCAGAAAGCCAACATAAGGAGCCCTTTTGATCAAATCAAAAGGAAGAACCCGAAGAAGAGGTAATGTTTTCACCACCCTTTTTCAAATTCATTTCTTCTTCAACTTCTTCTTTCTTTGTTATTATCATTATAAAATAATGAATCCAGTATCTCCTATATACTGTAATATTATTATAAAAATTGTATAACCATATTCAGTATTATATCCATCCTTTGAATGACATGTCACCATACGTGCGTACGTACGGCTTACCATCTCCACGTCGTGGTGTAATTGTTATTCAATATATTATTATTTGGATGGGTATAATAATGATGTGTAATTCATGTAAATAATAAATATAACATGATAATTATTCTGTATATATGATATACCATCCAATTAAATATTATTTTAATATCAAATGAATGATATTGTCGCTCGTGCGTACGTACGAACTACCATCTCCACGAACGCGATGAGATTCATTCTCCATCGTATCCATTCAAGTATAATTATCAATTTATGATTTAAAAATAATGTGTAATGACTTGATATCATTCTGGATATGAATAAGATACAACCTATCCATGAAACCTATCCATGACAAACATGTCTTACATAGAAAAACATATAAAAGAAATTGAGTAAGTTAACACCAGAAACGACGATAATACTAAGATATTATTAACAAAGAAATGTTAAAAGATCATATATGATAACATAATAATGTATATAATTCTTGTATAATTTAATAAAAAATATTTCACCATTATAAAGGAGGTTAACCTACCCCCAACCAAGGAAAAGTACAAGGTAAGAGTTATTTCACAATCTCTTCAATATCGGAGGTTGTTTATACATAGTTATCTACTGGGACCTATTTATCATCCACATCCATATTTTTTGAAAGTGTATTTCAAAACATTCTTACTATTTTACAGAAAAGGGGTTAAATCCATTTATACCCTTGTTTTACTTTTTATAAGAATTTTGTAAAGGAATCTTTCTGTCGTTCTCCAATCAAGGTCCTTTTTAACCTTTTCGACAGAATTAAGGTAAGAATGTTTTTTAACTTATAACGCGTGTGCGGCTATTTTACACCGTTATAAAATTTTCAAAGCTTCCCTTACAATATTATAATGATATTTTCAAAGCAAATGTTCTATTTTATAATTATGTGACTTTTAAATTATTTCAAAATGAATATTTTAATTATTTCTGAAAGGTACTCTTTATCCCAATCAAATTTTTAAATGTTTTAAAGATTTATATTTCTAAATCTTTTTAATTAATGTCCCTGATTTCAAAATGATTTTATGGATTTATTTATATGGATATGAATGTTTTGAAATGATATTTCTTTTCAAAAGTTTCTAAGTGGTATGGGACACATTGATTCAAAAATCTCTTTTAAATTACTTCCTTAATAAATGTGTGACTTTTAAATGATTTCAAAAAAAAGAGATATTTCTCTCAAATAGTTTTGTTTTCATCTATGTCAACATCATATGATAGATTTTATGTTTATTTGAAGTTGATTTATTATGATACAAAACATCCATATTGTTTTGAAGTTTTTGTGATGTGTTTGACTATGGATGTGTTATTCTTATACCATTCATGGTTTATGGATGAAGTATTTACATTTCGTATGCTACTTTTAATATGAATGTTTATGTTATGTTTGAACCTTTTCCTATGGAAATGAATTGGACTTAATATGTGACGGGAGGAGCCCACTATAACTCCTCGATGCATCGATAGGTCTCATGAGAGAAACTAGGGTATTGGCACAAGGCCTTGGAAAAATCTTAATTGTATTCTTGGAAAGAGGCCTTGGCTATGTGGTTATGATAGTCTAGAATTATGCATTCCATCTGTATGAAAGTGGTTATTGATATTTCATGTGATTATTCGATTAATAGAATATCCATGTGAATAAGTAAATGGAATTATTTCATTTTAAATTTTCCATACTATATTGACGATCAAGTTTAAAATGATTTTGATTTAGTTATATATTTCCTTAAATGTTTATTCTTATTTATGAAATTTTCCGCTATATTGTTATCCTTACAAGGCATTTGAGCTCACCCCTTTTTCTATGTTTTATTTTTCCCAGGATGTGAAAGTGTATTTTATGAATGACCTGCAGGGATAGTATGAGGGAATAGGAAGACAATATATTGTTGTAGTTTTTCACTTATTTATTTAATGTAAACTTTATGAATATATCTAGTGTTTCCAAGGCTACTAAACTAATCGGTCTTTCGAGACGTGATCTTTCTTGTGATCATGCCAATGTTATTTAATAATGCACTGACTCTGGGTATCTTGGGTCAGGGTGTTACCACTGTTGTAATATTCCAGCAAAAAGCATCAGTGGAATTGGGGATATGATCCCACTCATGGTTATCTAGAGCCCTCCTCACTCAATATGTCTTCCTTGTTGCTCGTGTAAGGGTATCATAGGTTGATGTGCGTTGGGTGATACCCTTAACATGCAACTAATGGGTACTAGTGGAATATTGATGCCAATGATGGTTTAAAATATACCTCCCTTATGGACCATGAATTGGAAGTGTGTTTGTCTCTATGGTTCACATTCATTAGATACTTAACGTAGTGATCTTCATGCTCCGAGGAAAATATCCCGATGTAGTTGGTTGTGGCAACGAGGGCCACTGAATTTGCAGAAAATTTCCTTGGATGTTGTGAACTCATCAGTTTTAGTAAATGGAGACCATCATGGGAAGGTTTAAGGGTCAGTATTTTACTATATTGATGGTATTCTCGGACCATTTTGTTCAACACATAACATTGAATCTTTCAGAAAAGTGATATCATTTTGCAACATGCAGGGATTGCATCAATAACCCAATTTCTGAAACTATCATTAGATGAAGAAATTATATACAATCGAGATGATGATGATGATACTAGTATATAAAGTCATGTATACAACAAGTAACAAGTTCAATTATTTGTGAAATATCATGGGTATGACGTGTGTTCAGTCAGATATGCATGGTTAACACAATTTTCGTTTTATTCACAATACGACCATTCTACTCGTGTGTTATTATCAAAGTGAGGGAATAATTATTTCATGGGATCCCTTGTTACATATGATCAAATTTAAGATTAATTTTAGGATTATTAGTCTTGTTTTTAGGACATTCCAAAAAAGTGGCTTGACACTCGATTAACCGATCATTCAATTATTTGAGAGTTTCACGTCTAGTTCACCTTTTTTTGGATGGAAATGTGACATTCAGGCACCCTCATTGGGTGATCAAAATGTTTTGATGAGAACTAGGAAGTATATCCTTTTTATTTTGTTAAGGATATGTCCTAATTCATGTTGATTTTTCAATTTTTTTCACATAATTGGAAATGGATGAGACAAATTCGATTTGTCATGATGGTCGATTGTTAGCGAATCTTGAAAAATCAATGATTTACAGTCACCATTATTGTTATTAATAGAAACTCCCAAATGGTTCCCACATACATAATAGGGTACATACCTTCTATCTAATTACAGGCAGTGAGCTCTCAATTTAGACTAAATGATTCTTAAAAACTCACATTTTAGAAAGGATGGGAGGTTGGGATCAATGTACCAATTTGGGGGAATTTTTTTCCTACACTAGGAACCTCTTATTGATTTTAGTTATGTACATGAATCTATTAATAATACCAACATGAGACTGGTTACCCTAATATAATTATCATTGATTAACCCCTTTTATGTGAAAAATAAGGGGATCTCATTAGTGAATCTATTTGTATGTATCCAAGTTTCTTCTTCAATTTCCCAGTAATGAGTATATTCTTATATGATGAAGCCACATAACCATAAAATATAGGATTTTATTCCATATAGGGAGAAAATTAATATTATGTGGAGGGTATTAAGCCATTGTGAGGCAGCCTATGTATCAAGTTTATAGAAGGAATAAAAACACATGTAGTTCATTATATCTCTTTCAATTTAACACCATACAGAGTCGAAATATGTGTGGGATCTTAGGCACAGGGTATTGAAGTTCAAGTTTCAAGTAAATACCCAAAATATCTTTACTATGATAGGAATTAGAGTTATGGTAGTTCATTAATTCCCTTGGGACTTTCCCCAAGGCATATTCCCTTATATAAAGGTATTCATATCATTATAATCATCATGGATTACACATAATGGTTTCTCTGATTGGTGGATGTTCATATTGTGAATGATGTGACCATTGCAATTCCATAATCCCACATGATCCATGCTTAGTGTGGGAAACAAGGGATACCATTGTAAGACCCGGTTGGTTTATCCTAGAAGCCATCTCATGATCCCAGATGACATTCTTAGAGGGCATCACATGATCTAGCTGACTTGAACTGGTGTTAGCATGAACGTTGGATGACATGCTTAAAATGAATATTGAGGGTCAATGAAACTTTTTTGGTGGGTGATGCTTGACCCCTGTTGATATGTCTGGATGAAAAGTCTTGAGGACATCGTAAGAACCAAATAACATACCCTGGTGCAACCACAAGACACATCTGATATGTACTGGTGACATCATATGATCTAGGTTACATATCTAGAGGATAATATGAGGCATGGATGTCAAGCCTGGAGAGTTTCATGGGACATGGCTGGAATTCCTAGGGCACTCTATGCTACTTTATCTATCATGTATAGGGGACTTCTCATGATACAAATAGTACACCAAAAGAGCATCATGTGGTCTGATAAACATATCCTTTTGTTATCGCATGACTCAGGTGGTTCATGCGCAGGGAATGAGGATCAATGTTTATGTTCATCATGTAATTATCCCTTCTTTTAGTCTTTTTTCTAACCTATTATTGCAAATCCCTTGGTTTTATTTACTGTTAGTTTGTTTTAAGTATCACATGTTTAAGGAATTATGCGTTATGTTCTTCACATGACCCACAATTTTTTTTCATGTGATCTATGAGTGATCTTGTGATGTTCCCATGCATACAACATTATTACTCTAGGTTTTTAATGGATCTTAGCTGATTAAAAAAATTCCTAGTCATGAGATCAGTTATTTTGAGAAATCCAATCTGAATCCCAGTTATGGTGTGATGTTATAAGGATTGTTCGTCTCGTGCATTTTTTATGATGGGGTGGGGGGTTTATAGGCCTCTCCACCCCAGTTATTAACAACTTTTGGGGGGCACATATCACACAAATCGATTCTGGAGATGATGGAGGGTTTTAGAATCATGCGTTTTTTGTGAGGTCCGGTTTTAGGTTTTTTCAGGGGTGTTGAATGATTCTCAACGACAGTGAGACCATCCCACCAACACCCCATTTAGTGGAATATATCAAATTCATATGGTCTTGTTTAATCATGTGTACAGTACAAGGCACTTTTATTTTGTCATGTTGACATGTCTAAGGGCCTTTCAAAATTCTAGGAACTTGTTTAAAGGCCTTCGTGTGATATTTGGGGACCTATATTGGGCCACTTTCTAGAAAAAGGATGATTGTCAAGGGTACTTGCTAGACCGTATTGGTGTACTTCATGAGTTTGATGATGGAAAAAGGCTCCAATATTTTTCAATATTTATTTTTCGCTTTTATTTTATAAGGTCCTAGGGTAATGAATGGTTTCTTGAGTGTTGTCGAGGAAAATTGTTGTTTCTATCTAAGATGTGTTGCATGACCAACAAAAAGTTTTTACAGTGATGTAAGAGAATTTATCATAAAAAAACCATTGTTATTATTTTTGGTTCCAAAAGGGGAGTGTAAGACCACCTGGAAATGTCTGATGCCTTTCACGTGATGAGGGAGATATTCCATTGGGGCTCCAACACTATGAGGCAGACATGTCTCTAGGAGATTTTTTTGTCTCATGAACCACACGGGGTGAATTGCATGATTTTTATGACCACAATAGGATCTGGTATTTCCCCAATTTGTATTCTCAATTTATTTTACAATGTTTTGGGATGTTACAAGGTTGTATGAGTGTTATCGATGACAACAAAAATTCCTATTATTGATGTATCATGTGATATTTATGACCATAAGAGGCTCCTGAATTTTTGATGTTTTCCTTCTATTTTCAATGGATTTTGGGTTGTTTGTCAGGTGTCCACTAGTTGACAGCTCACGTGACCTCAAAGTTCTTTTCAGTTTTCCACCATGGGATCAGGGAGTGTTTGGGATGAATGTTCAAGATAAGAAGGACTTTTTCAAAAAAGGGGCTGGACAGATCTTTTGTAGACTATGTGTTGCATGTGACCATCAGAATGACATTCCAAGTGTCGTGTGATCAGATGTCTTATTGGGGTTTATACAATTCGTATGATTTTGGTCACCTTGATACTCCTTTACTTTGGGATAATTATAATACACATATTATGATATTTCTTCCTTGATTAATTTATTGATGCTCAATTGGTGGGTGTAAACAATGATGTTCATTTAGATCAACATATTCTGGTCACCAGATTCAGTTCATTGAAAAAAATTCTATGATTTTTTTCATCTTGATAAACATTCCATGAAATCTGAATCTCTCTACGTGGTAGTGAATTTATTAGATGTTCATTTCTTACAAAATATTCATGGTGGTCCAAAATATTTTTAACATATATGGATCTAAAGATAAGTCTATGGAAGTGCACATCCATGAAAGTTGTCGAGGTCGAAAGTGATTCTAGAGATCACTATTCAGTTACCAAATGGAATCATATACATGAAAGTTGGATGTTTGTGGAACCTAGATGACTATACATTCCTATAAAAGTGAATGGGGCCTCATTTATAAGATATCATGATCAGGTACACTGTATTAGAGACTTCAATAGTGGACCATATTCTACATAGGGAATAATACTTGATGGTTTTTAATGAATTATATAAGTATGTTCTCTGTAATGTTTTTACTAACTAATTTTTTTAAATGTATTAAATTATTATACACTTAGAAAATATAAATAAGGAATAATTTTTTCTTCCATACATTTGGGATAACATTTCTAAAGCATTCTAATCCCTTATGTTCTTTATTAATTTATATTCATTCATATGTTGTACATCTATTTGTTTTCCATTTATGAATATGCCTGTTATCTTTCTTGTATGTGTGTGAAATTATCAACTTTTTGTTGGGGGTAGGGTGAATTGACTTCTTAATTATGATATACTAAGTCGATTTAGGATGTTTCAGAGGTTCTAATTCTACTACACATAACCTTTGATGTGTGTACTTATTGTGGATTAAAGTTCCTAGTTTTGGTGACTCTGTGACCCCCCACCTCCCAAAATATTTTATTACGAATGATTAGTGATTGATATTTCAACTTTTCATATGGTTATGACCTTGATTATTATTCATTATTATATGATTATGCATTGATAAACTATTCAATAGGATTTTTGATTATATAAATAGTGATAAAACAAACACTATATTTAGTTTTTATCTATATTATGATTACTAATTCACTCGGTTATTGGTTATGTTATGGTTGTAGTTTTTTCATCCTAATTATAATATAATATCAATGATAAACAATTCACCATTTTTATGATTATGGTGTTGGTGAAATTTTTTCTCATATATGTTTGTTTTATGGTGATTTCTTATTAACATTGGTTGATGGTAAGTGGTTATATCCCATTAACCCACAATCATATGGATTACTGTGATATCACTTTTCACTTATTCTATTGAGAATGGAGATAACTGATTCACCCATACTTGTGTGATAGTGGTGATAACTGGTTAACAGTATGTTTAATTATGATGCTAACTCATTTACTTTTTTGTAATATTATGGGGATAGCATGTTTACCCATTCCTGTGTGAGAGATTATAACCCTTTCACCCAAATTCAGGTAATAGTGCTGGTAACCAGTTTACTTTACGCTTAATTATAGGGATAACCCATTCAAATTATTCATGATTATGGCGTTCACCTATTCTTGTGATGGTGGAAATAACTCATTCACCCATACTTGTGTGATAGTGGTGATAAACGATTCACATTATTTTTAATTATTAAGATAACTCGTTCATATTATGTATGATTAGGGTGATACACTACCGAATTTTCTTTCATTTTTTATTGATTATTTGTGAAATATTTCCATCATAAATTATAATTTATTCTGGGATTCCATCACAAATAAAACATTGTAAAATATAAAATCTCTATAAAATTTATCCTCCTTGATTCTTTTCTAAAAAAAGTACTAAAAAGTATTTTTTGTTAATAATATCTTATGTAAAAATGGAATTACGTCATAAAAAATTATATTATTTGTGATGGAAATAATAACCTATCACAAATAGTATTTGTTACAATATTAATATCCTATCATGAAAAACACATAACATATTTTAATACGATTGAAGTAACATTCCTTCATAAGAGAAAAAAACTAAAAGTATAAAAAACATAAAAAATAAAAATAAAAATAAAAAAATTTAATATAAAAATAATAACCATCTAAAAAATTATATGTTTTTAAAAAAAATTATAAAGCCACTTCTTAGGGTTCAGGTAAAGGTTTATGTGAAATCCCATATCTTTAATACACTTTATTTCACGACTTATTATATTAAAAAACACTTAGTACAACCTAGAAGATAATGAATCCTAGTGTATTTGGTAAATAGGTACATAACACACTAACATGATACATGAATCCAATAAAATTATTTAAAACTTATTCAACATAATCTAAAATTATATTGACGTTAAACTACATGGGATAACCTATGGACAGACATATGAAATAGGTGTTATATAAAGTCCATTAAGGGAATAAAAAAAATCATAAAACTATACAAGTATTACATGTTAGTAAATAACAATTTCAATGGGTCATAAAAGGGGTGAGAATCATAATCTTAAAAAATGAGTCTTTGAACAACATGATAATGTAAAGGCAACAAGGGAATGTGGAAACAACATTAAAAATGACATCATAAACATAGGTTTATTCTAACAACAAAGACATCATAAAATGGTGTAAAAAGTCTAATAATGGATTTGGTTTTCTGCATTACCTCATACATGAAGCCTCAGGAGACTAAATCATTACCCAATTCATTGGAGTTATATATAATTCCAAGAAGACACATCATATTCATATCATGTAAATAAATGAGTGTTCTGCACAGATCATTAAACATAGGATCATATTTCATCATATTTAATAACAAGATTAAAGAGGGTGAAATAAATACATTTCAGTACCCAATGAAATAAGGATGGTTGTGTCTAGGTTTGTACCATTGAGTGCAAATAGAGGTGGTATACACAATAGAATGGTTTGGTATGGGAAAATCATACGATAATTTCAGCAACATATTGGGGGTACATAATGAATCATAGGAGGGATAAATGAGATTAAATGGTGTATCTCATAATTTTAAATTCATAAGGGATTATATTTGGTTATGTAAGAACATAATACAACATGAATAATTGAGAATTAAAATTGATAAGACAAAAATGTGATTGAATAATATTTTTACATGGAAATAATCCCATGATAATTTCTATAGAATGATGGGGGTTCAAAATGAATCACGGGAGAGATTAATCTCAGTGAAAGGGGTATCTAATCAGTTGGACATAATATGTGTAGTAATAGGTATTTTTAAAGGTATATCTCTTTAATAGAAATTTAAATACCAAATGAATTACATAAAAAACGTGCTTGAATAAAGAGGTTAAGATGAGGCTCCCTTACAATGAGAAGGGTGTTTCCAAAAGATTAGGAGAAGCTTCTTGAGAGTTTGGGGTAAATTTGTACTCGATATAGAGAGGAAATAGTTGATTATATTTGTTCTTAAATGGTTTTGAGTGATGAGAAATGTGATATTGTGTAGTTTTATATAGTAAAAGGTAGGGGAGTTCTTTATTATTTTTCCAAACTGAGATTTTGGACTCTATACAATAATGTAATCAAAACAAAAACCTTCCCATGGGCTTCCCATGTCTTATACCAAATAGAATTGGGTTTAATTATTATATAAATCCATGAACTGATAATGTTATGATAATTCCCTCTGTGATGTGAAAATGAGTCATGTTTACATGGATTTGATTTTAAAACCTTAAAATATAATATTGGGTTTGGTGAATTCATATAGGGATTATAAAACAAAAAAAACCTCCAAAGAAATTATTTTGAATGGGAAATATATATATGGTCGTGAATAAATTTTATGTCACATATTTGATTGCTTTTGGGTCATTATGATGTTATAATACATACCATATATTTATACTCTATTAAACCTTTTCCCAAAAAATTTGGCTATCTGAGTAAATTATGAAAAAAACACAATTGAATAATTTTTAAATTATGAGTCCAAAAATAATATTTATTTTATTTAAATAATTATCTTAATATGATAAATTAAATTCCCCATTTATTGAATAATATTGGGATTTTAAAATTATAATTTTCTAACCCTTATAAAAAATAAAATTTAACATCATAAAATTATATTATCCATTATATTTAATATATACTATTTAATAAGAATAGTTAATTAAAATATAATTTAATTAATGAATTTATCAAAATTAAATAATTAATTTAAATTTAATATTAACCAGAAATACATTTCGAGTTTTGTTAAATTATAATCTAATTTTTATCAAACTTATAACTTAATCATTTATAATGTAAAACCAATTAGGAATAAATATAATTGTTATTTTATTGTAAATAAAATATAAATTCGAATAATCTTAGTTTCAAGATAAATAACCCCTTATTGCACCAAATAACTCCCTAAGGGTATGGTGCACTATAGTTATATTCTCATTGGGGTGGGGGGTTGGAAAACAAGGTTTCATCCATGATCTTAATGAGATTGAACATCTCTCATAAATGGTTTCAATAATTATTTAGTTGTTGGATAATGACATGGGATTGATCAAGGAAAAATACTAGAGATAAAATATCACTTAGAAGATCTTATAAATTTGATTCATAGGGTATGATCCTACTGGTTGACAGTATCACTTCTTTTATCTATGTCAATTATACCTTTTCAAACCCTTAATATATACTACTCTTATGATCATTGTTAAATAGTTATATTATCAATTGTTATGATGCTTAAACATATTTTTATTATAATATGATATAACTTATAATGGTATAATATAACCAAATTAGTACATGTATTTATTTATTAATATTACATAAATTTGGAATTTATGCATTTAAAAAGGGAATCTCATTTATAACAGTTTTGGTCGTTACATTATTCCCCCACTTTTAAATTTTACCATAAAATTTTTATATCATACACTAAATAAATGAGGGTACTTCTATTTTATCAACCTATTAGTTCCCATGTCACCTCTTCAATCTTGTGGTTCTGCTACAACACTTTGACCTAGTGAGTTGTCTTGTTTCATAGAAATTTGTCTTTATAATCTAATATCTTCACCGGATGCTCCTCATATTAATTATCATTATCCAATGATACCGGCTTTGTATTCAATACTTGTGAGGGGTCTGGTATGTACTTACTAAATAGGGATACATGGAACACATCATTACTTAATATAAGTTATGTGGGATTTCTAGTTGATGGGCCACCGCTCTGATGCAATCAGGTATCTCAAATGGAACAATGTAAATTGTAATAAGATTAACCTTCTTCCTAAACCTCATAAATTTATTCCATGGCTATATACAAAGGCAAACATTATCAAATTTCTCAAACTCCATGATTCATATATGGGTTTTTGTATATATATTTTTTCCAAATTCATGTGGATTTTATGCGACATTAACTGGTTTGATCCTTTTATAAAATCTCTTAGATATGATTAGGTCTCATCAGCTTCTTCTCTACAACATCATCTAAACATATTGGAGTTTGACACCTCTTCACATATTGAGCCTCACTAAGTGACATTTGAATACAAGAATATAAATTTAGGTTATATATGAACTCCACTTGGGGAAGATATTGATCCCAACATCCTTGGAAATCCATTGAACATGGCCTCAGCGTATACCATAGTGTTTGTATTGTACTTTTATAATAACGATCTATATAAGGGTGATAAGAAGTAATGAATCGAAATTATATATCCAATTATTACTGAATATAACTCCAAAACATTGAGTTAAACCACATATCTCGAATAGATATAATGGGGAGTATAACTCGATCTAGTCTTACCAGTTCCCTTAAGTGCATCTCAGCAAGTTGGTCAACAGTCAAATCATTCTTGATGGTAATAAAATGAAACCAATTTTTAAGTTGATTGAATACCAAATAGATATCATTATTTCATTTAGGTTTCCTTGGGTCCTATGATTAAACCCATGTTTATTCTTTCCCATTTTCTTATTGGTATGGAATATTGTTGTGTCATAACCTTAGACTTATATTTTTCACCTTTACATTCTAGAATACCGAGCATAGAGATTCAAACTCCACAATATCTCTCTTCATGTTATCCCATAAAAAATATTACTCCAAATATCTTTATATCTTAGTTATTTATAGATGAATATAGAAGGATGTTATTTTTGAATCATCCATAACATCCCTCTTCAATTATAGTTTTGATAGGAAATATATCTAGTTTACAAACGTTATGCATCCATCGTCAATAATGTTTATGTTTGGAATATTTTCCATGTTCATGTGTAGAAACTCGTCATCTTTATGAGATTCCTTGACTCTCTCATGGATTGATGGTTGTATAATTATTTTAAATAGGTAGGATGAAGATCCATTTATTATTCATATATCCATCATTTTCATGTCTAATAATATTTGATCCCTTTAAATCCCAATCATGGATAGAGTTACAGGATATATTCTACTCAAAGAATCTTCCAATTTTCTTGATTTCAAAATATGTTAATGGATTGAAAAATCATAATCTTTGATCATCTCCAAAAATCTCCATTGGTGCACAGTAAGATCATTTTATGTAAATATGTACTCTAGGATTTTATTATCTGTATATATGTCACAGTTCTCCCTATAGTGGCAATTCCATAAAATATTAAATGAAAACATAACTAATTAACATTCTAGATCCTGAGATGGGTAGTTATTCTCATGTATAATTACTTGGTGAGATCCATGTGATATTAGTTTTTCATTTTTCAGGATTACAAAACCGAATCGCTTTTTATATGGATCACTGTAGACCACTAATCCTTACCCACTAGTGGGTATTGAGAGTACATGTGTAGTGATTATCATCTTCTTTACCTCTTTAAAAATTTTCCCACTTTCATCATTATATAAAAACACGATCACTTTCCACGTAATATTTGTTAGGGGGTTGACCATAATGGGAATTTTCTCATAAATCGATGATAAAACCCAAATAATCCATGGAAACTAAGGATTTTCATCATAGAGGTTGGTCTAGGCCGCTCTTCAATCATCTTCATTTTTGAATGATCTATAGATATACCGTTTCTAGTGAATAAATTAATATTAAATTCACTTGGTCCATGTATTAGTTAGATTAATAACTAAACCACTTGTTCAAGAGGAAGACACGTTAATTATTTAGGAGTCACAATAGTGTGTTCCCTCACAATGGGCATTCATTTAAGGATGATATTTTCATATTTGAGGTTGATACACTTTCTTATAGGGAAAAAATATCATTTCATTAGAAAATGATACCAAATAAGATTAATCCTCCTCCTTGAACTTATTTATAATCAAAATGTGATTCATGGTATGGAGGGTGAATTAATTCTCCCAATAATTTATGTTGAATTATTAAAAGGAAATCCATTTCATAACTATGGTAATATCAAATTTTACTTAAGAAATATTGATATGATTTATGAGAAGAAAATTACCAAAAACATTATCTTGTTATACAATAAACATAGAATTATTCCCTAATGATATCAAATAATTTGGGGTGGTGGATCAATGTTCTTGGACATCATGTGTGATATGATAATATGGAATGAATTTAAAAACAACATGACATACACAACTCCAGATTAGAGGTTTCATGTAGTTTAATCATTATGATCCATATCAAAATTATAAATTCATTATTCCCTTGATCATGTCGATTGTTGGTTCTCATCATGATTATTATCCCTTAGAATAGATCATTGGATTGCATAATTCCCAACTTATCCACATTTAAGACATGGAAATATATATGGTACTTAAGATTGACCTTTATTTCAATCTATCATGTTATTCATTTTTACATGGAAATTTACTACTTAATGCATTATTTTTGTACATTTAAAACATCTCCCAATTCTTTTGTGACAATTCCCATGGTGTCTCTTTCCTCATATTTTTGATAAATTAAATCGGTTCTTCTTTCCTTTATCACTTTTATTAGATGAACTTCCTTGAGACATTTTTCTACTCTTCTTTTATGCATTTGGATATTCAATGATTCACATGTTGTTAATTTTTATTTTTGATAACTATTATTCATAATCATAAGATTCCTTACTTGATCTCCCATAATGTTAGGAAGTCACCCTTTTCACAAAGTAAATTGATTCTTATTTCCTTTATCATTTGCCAGTCAAGACATTGACCCTCACATTGATTGTTGAATTGGTTCTTTCTATTTCTACCAATTGACTAGAATAAAGGGAAAATTAGGGATGGGTATTTTTAAAATATTAAAGACATAAATTGGAAACTATAAAAATTAAAGGGATAACTCATAAATAATGTATATTTCTTAACCTAGGAATTTATAGGCTTCAATATATTCTATACATGATATATTTCCTAAAATAATATCTTATAGGCATTTTATATTTCCTTAATAATGGTTCGTAAGGATCTTTTGTATTTACCAAAGAATATTACTATGATTTTAAAATTAGGTGTGTAGTAAGGCCCTTTTTTCATGCACTAGGTGTTGATAGATTTCATCTTAATGCACTGTTTTCAAGGTCATTACCACTAGGTACCATTATGCTAAATCCAAATCCACTTGAATTATCCAGATATAGATGTATATTTTTAGAATCCACTTACTCTAAACATTAAAAAAAAGTTATGGATTTTTATTATGTTTAGTATTATCCCTAAGGGTTTATGTTGAGTTTTATTATCCAAATCATAAAAATAACAAAACATTTATCTAATACCAACTATGAAACCCCATATTCTTAAAAGTATTTATTTCATGATTTATTACATAAGAATACAATGATTAAAATATAGAAGATCCTGCAGAAATGTTAATTTGGGAAATTAGGTACATTGAACATAGACTTGGAACATGTATCCAACAACATTATTGAAAACTTTCTTAACATTATCTATAATTCAATTACTCTTAAAACTACATGGAATAACATGGGGACATACATAAGAAAGGGGTGAGTTATAAAGCTTAGTAAAGAAATAAAAAACGAGTTACATGATAAAATTATTACTTATTAGTTAATAGGAATTTAAATGGGGCATAAAATGGGTGATAATAATAATCAAGAATAATGAGTCATGATATAATATGATAACATAAAGGAAATAAGAGAATATTGAAACACCATTAAATATGACATCATAAAAATAGATCAAGGATAACTTCCAAGACATTATAACATGGTGGAAAATCTCCATAATGTATTAGTTTCACTCCCTAGTCCTATACATGGCATATCAAGAGGAAAAAAAATTACCCAATTTATTAGAGTTCTATATAATTCAAGGTGCACCCATTTCTTTCATATCATATTCATGCATAAGAATGGAACATAGATCATTGAACATTGGATCATATTTCATCACATTTCATCCCAAAATTATTTATTATAGAATATATACATAGAATTACCTAATTAAACTACGATAGGTATTTATATTTCAATACCCTTTAGTGGAAGTATAAATGGTATTCACAATAAAGAGGCTTGGCATGGAAAAATCACAGGATACATTCTGCAGCATAACAGAGATACATAACGATTCATGGGAAGGATTAATTAGAGTGAAAGACTTATATAATCACAATGAAATGTCAAGGTAATTAAGAGAGATGTGTGAAAATATAATACAACATTAAAAATTTGTAATTAAAAGGCATAATACATAAAATTTTCTTGGATAAAAGCTCGTCATGGAAAAATATCACAAGATAACTTCGACAGTGTAAAAGGGCTACATAATGAACCGTAAGATCAATTAATGAATGTTAAAGGGGTATATAAATTTTTTAAAATAATAATAGGAGTTAGAGGGGCATGAAAAATCACATCACATTAATATTTATTTAAATACAATATTAATTACATAAATAATGTAATTGGATAAAGATGTGGGGGATAAGATCCCTTACCTTGAGAGGGTGTTTACAAAAATATGGGAGGAGTTTATTGATAGCTTCAAGGAACCTTGGGAGGAATATATTGAGTAAATGTTACAGTATAGTCATGATCCAATGGTTTTTAGTGAAAGGTAAAGGGATCTTGGGTGGGTTTAATTGAGGGGGTTATTTATTATTTTCCAAAATTAGGTTCTGGAATCTATACAACATAGTATTGAAAACCATAAAACATGTCATGGGTTTTGACATTGGTTTCTACCAAAAGGAATTTTATTCAATTATTTTATAATTCCATGAACTTATAACATTAAAATAACACCCTCGGTGATGTGGTAGTGAGTCATGTTTACCAATAATTTATTATAAAACATTAAAATATAATATAGGTTTTGTAGGTTTTATAAAATTAAAAAAGACCTAAAAAATATTATTTTAAATTGAATATATATATATTTTTCATTTTTGCGGAATTTTAGGGAACATATTATATCACTTTTGGGTCATTAAGATTTCATAATACAAATCATATATTTATACCCTATTTAATTTCTATCAAAAATTCAAAAGTCTCTAAAAATTATGAAATTCACCATTGGATAATTTTGATGGGATGATTCTAAAAATAATATTTATTTTATCATAATAATTTTCTATGTATGAGAATTTAAACTTTTCAATTAAATTCCCCATTTATTGAAAAATACCTTTTCTCAGCCATAACAATTATTTGACCCTTATAAAAATTACATTTTCAATTTATAATATTTTATTATAATTTATAATTAATAAATATTATATAATAATAATATTTTATGAAAATAAAATAAAATATATTTATTTATCAAAAGGAACTTCTAAATTGAAATTGAATATTACAGAAAAATATAATTCATGTTTGGTCGTATTAAAATATTTTATTTAAAATCATTAATTAATCATTTATAAATTAAAAACTCTAGGGAATAAATATAATAAAAAATTGGAAATAAAATATAAATATTCATACTTTTGGGGCCAAGATTCATAATCTATTTTTACACCAGTGAACGCCGAAAGGGTATGGTGTGTGGTGGTGAGATTCTCATGACCTGGTTCGACAAAAATTGTTTTTGGTGATTATCATTATGAGATTTAAATTTTCCCTTCACCAGATTCAATCATGATTTAGCTATTAGATAAAAAACATGGGATTGATTAAGGGAAAATCCAAGAGATTCTACCTCCCTTATAATATTATATAAATGGTCTTTCTATGGTATGATTATACTGGTCAACATCATCACTTATTTTATCTACTTTTAATATTTAAATATGTTTTCCATGAGAGAAGTCAAGGAATACATGGCTTATTCAGATGGAATCCAGGCCAAAAGTTCTCAAAATCAACTTCTGAGATGAGATTTGTGAAGGTCACTACCTTCGTGAATGGCTGAATCTCACAATGGTCCCAGCCATATAAAGGCTTGATTGTAACCTCCACACAACATAAATACCATTTGGTGTATCCCCTTTTCACTAACACATTAAGGGTTAAGGATAACATACACATAGAATCATTTAGATTCATGGATCCATGTCTACTCATGAAGCTCATAAAGCTTCATGTGAAACTCTATCCTTCGCTAAACCCACACCCTTACATATATAGGGCTTATAAATACCACCACATGTTCAACGGTCAATGGTATGTGACCTTTCATCTTCCTCCAAACACTCTATGTTCATGATACATATGATCTATCATGAACTAGTCTAGAGTTCCATTCGACCCAACAACTAACCTAGCCCATGACATGGCCTGATGGGAATTCTTGATCCCCACCGGTATAAAACTAGTTCTTGGGCATCAAAAATTTATTTTTTGGATTTATTTCACCAATGAGTTTCAAATATAAACATCCAAAAAGAATAAAACATCACATCATGGTTAATAACCATTACCAAAACAAGCAAAATAATCATAAGTTAAAAAATTTTCATCTTCAAAAAAAATCTAAAACATCAAAATGGGGTGGAAAACCAAATAGGCCACAAAAAATAAATTCCATGTTATAAGTGGGCCATCACCCTCAAGATATCACGACCCACAACTACATGAAGTGGAATACTCGCAACCGGGTCCACCCTCACCACCACAAAATATCTTGCCTTTACTTAGGTCAAACATAACAATGTCTACCCACACCTTAGGGAGTTTGTAGGGTGTAATTAAATTCCCAAGAGGATACCACCCAAAGGGAATCAATTCAATAACATAATAGGACAAATCAACATGCATGGTTTTATAAAAAATAATGGAAATATTTTAGGGATAAATTTTTAAGGAAACATGATATGAAAGTTAAAGTTAAAGTGAAGTCCACCGTATACTGATAACAAGCATATCATCACATGAGATGAGCACTATGGGTAATCCCTATGGCATTAGAATTATTGGGAAGCTTGGAACATCACATCTCATTGACATGGTATAACAACCATAACCCCCCGCATAATCATGCACAATCCACAAGAGAGGAATGCATCCTAAGGGATAGTGGTCTTCAATCAACATCATATGTTTAGTTTGTGTTGTATAGTTAATATGACTAACAAAAATCTTGCCTCAGCCCCACCATTGTGACAAGTGTACTAGTCATAGTCCACCAACCAAGTTACCATGGATTCCCATTGTGCTCAGTTTTACTTTACATCGCATATAATCCCCCTATTTCATATACATACACATCCAATAGCAAATAAACACATTAATTCTACAATTTTAATTTAGAAAATAATGTATCATGTTATTTCAACCATCACTATACACACACACCCCCAAACATAGAACACACGTTAAAACCACAATTTTCCAAATTCAAAACCCCTTTATAACCCAAAAAACTCACCCAAAAACTTTGAAAATATCATTCAAACTACCTAAATAATCCAAATAATCCATTTAAAATTCACGGAAAGTATAATAAAATCATCAAATAATGATAAAGCATGGAATCACCAACAACATTCATGGAAACTTTTGGAATCATGGTGGAAAACCACAACTTCACCACAAGAAGTCCCTGTAAAGGTAATATCATACCATAAACATAAATATTAAACACAAGAAAACCAATATTAAACCCTCACTAGGTCAACCCACCCACTGGAGAAAGAATAACCCATGGAAGGATGAATGAGGAACCCAGAGGAAGAAGGAAATCTTTATTGCAATGACTTACTTGAAGATTCCAGGAATATAAAATTCCAAATCCATCATGAGATTAGGTTATTTGGGATCCAAGAGGCAGGAGAAGAATTCATAGTGAAGTGAAGCTTCAATGGGGTGAACAATGGTGGATTTGGGATTAAATTTAGTTAGGAAAAAAGGGTAAACTCTACATTTTTAATGACATGGATAGGCCACCTGGTTTCCCAAACTTTGAAGATAATTTGTGTCCCTATCTTCTCAAAGAGTAATGAGGATACATGGTTTTATAAGGGTGGAATCATTACCATTTGATTGATCATGTTCCTCAGACATACCCGTTGGTTTGGGTGAAGGGTTAGCCACATTCTTATGTGGCGGGCTATGCGGCCTAGATAGTTCCATTGTCTAGGGATCACAGTATCTCCTAAGTCGTCACATGGTTTCTACTAACCATGTGCCAACCATGTGCCACATTTTTTAGTCTATAAATCTCCATTTTTCTCAAAAACTAAAAATAAAATAAAAAAATCAAATATAATACTAAAATAAAAGAGAGTTATTCCTCAAAATAATATCACAAATGTGAAAATTCACCCCACCAAGAAAAAATAATCCCTTTTAAAGACAACAAGATTTTTGATTAGAAAACAAGAACAAGTACTACTCCTCAACCCAAGATAACTACTCTCATGTATCATGTTTGACATTGACATGCTTCTAAATAACCTAAACCAATGGTATGGAATTTCTAAAAAAACAGTTTCTCCTTGTAATCCACAGTCCGCATCAGCTGGTCAATCATAGAAAAATCATGTTACGATTAAATGTCTTAAAAATTCATCAAATGAGATAGATCCATATTATAATTTTTGAGATATGAGACATGCATCCTGTCAAGGATTATCATTGAACTAGGTAGAAAGGATAATTAGTAATCATCTTTATCTACTCTCTCAGTAACCTAAAATGGTCTAAAATTACTTGGAATTAGATTCCCTTTCCTACCAAGATATCAGTGACCCAAAGGAGGGGCCACATTAAGAAACAGCCAATCACTAACAAAGAATCACAAGGCTCGGTTCCACTAATTTTTGTAAGACTTGTGGTTTATCTACACTATCAACAACCATTGTCAAATAAAAAACCATTTATAGACATCTCTAACATGAGACTTGGTCTGAATAATGAGGTCTCACAAACCATTATCCATGACAAAGGTTATCAATAGAACTGTCCATAAAACACCTCAAAGAGATCCATTCTTATTCAGTATTTGTAACTATTATTATTGAAAAATCCCACCAATATGATATTTCCATCCCATGATCCTCAAAAATCTAAAACACATTACTGAATCATGCCTTATAGTATCTGATTTTCCCGGTCCATCATGGCATCTGTTTAAGGATTGTATCTCATGATCAACTTCACCTACCACCCCATTACCTTCAGAAGACCTTCCCAAAAATGGGATGTAAATAAAGGGTATATATCTAAAATGATAGAAGATTGAAAACCATTAATCCTCACTATCTCCTAAACATACAACATAACCAATTCATTCACTTTGGGTTTATCTCTGATGAAAATGAAGTGGGTAAATTTGGTCAAATGGTTAATAACCACCTAGATGGCATTCCTTTACTAAGGTGTATTAAGAATCCCAATAATTAAATCTAGGGTAATCATGTCCCACTTCTTGGTAGGAATGGATAATGGCTGATGTAAATCGGAGGGCTATTGGTGCCCTGCTTTAACCTGATGAAAAACATAACACCAAGATATGAAGTTAGTTATGTCCCGCCTCAAGCCCAAACACCAAAACCAAAAATGAACATTATAGTACATATTAGAGGTTCCAGGGTGAATGGACCACTGATACTAGTGGTTATCCAATATCAGAACCTTCAACAGTGGTAATAGCATCACAAAACATCTTTTAGGAAAAGAACTCCACTAGAAGACGGATACCACTCATTGGGAAACACCCCACCTTTTTATAACTGCATATACCATTGTATGTTCTCATAAAAAGTATTATATTTATGAATAAACTCTAGATAGTAGGGATTTAGTTGAACACTGACCAAGAACACACCTCCACTATGATCCTTGGTCCCCAAATGCATCAAGGAAAAAGACCCTTCGAGGACCATTAGCCATTGGATTCTTTCATTTCCTACACTGTGTGGGGTAATTATTTTCATGTGTTTGGGTATAGAAAGTACCATACAACACCATATTCTCATCATGCATCAACACACACCTGAGTCCCATACATGAGGCATCATTGTAGACCACACATCCCTTTCCAGTTTTCGGAAAGGTCAAAGTAGGGTTTGTGGTCAACCATCACTTATGATTCTCAAAGGATTCCAAACACTCTCATATCTATTGAACATTTACCCATTTCTGGGTAAGTGCATTCGTGGCTGATAAAAATTAAGACAAATTTCGAACAAAACACATGTAATAAACTACCAAGACTAAAAAACTTATTATTTAAAAATCATTTTGCAGTTGGTCCCATGAGATCACATTTTTTTATCTTATTGAAGTCCACCAAAATTCCACTCTATGAGATCACATGGCCTAGAAAAATCACCTCCCTGATCTATAAGATACACTTATAGAGATTAGCATAGAGACAGTGATCTCGAAGATTCCATAGAGAAATTCCCAGGTGCGGCTGATAATCTTCATTAGATATTGATTAATGTGGGATTTCATCCATGAATACCAAAATTATGGAATCATGGCACTGAAGGAACACCATAAAGACTAGTTGATCATTCATCAACCTAAATGGAATCACCAAATACTCGAAGTGGTCTTACCCACTTCACAAGTATATTTCTGAAACATCGTCCTCTATGAATATGACTTAAGGATACCAATAACGAAAATTGATCATAGATAGAAACCTCTCACAAATAATTTTATCAAAGAGATCATAAATAAGGGGAAATGGTTTTTTATTCTTTATCATTACCTTATTCATCTTTTGGTAATTGACACATAACAAAAACGATCAATCAAACTTCTTCACAAAAAAATTGGGGCAACCCAAGGTGGGATACATGGGAAAATGAATCATATGGATTCCAAATCATCCAACTAAATATTTAATTACCTAAAATCAGTAGGTACCATAGGTATGATGAAATAGATATCAGTTATGTTCCCACCTCCAAATAAATGGAGAACTCCACATCCAGCTCTAGTGGTAACCTAAGAAGTCATCAGGTAACACCTATGGACACTCGTCTATCCCAAAAAGTAATCTAGACTTAGGAATCTTACAATTATCCACCAACAAGAGTGAAGTGATCAGAAAAACAAGGCCTGACAATTCATGAAGTGTAGTTCCAACATGTATTGACCAAGGATCCCATTCACCTTGGAATACATGAGAGCTTCCATCAGGTTCCATGAAATTCACTCTTCGTTGATAAAAATTAATTTATTACTGGAATTGCACCATCCAATCCATGCTAATGATCACATCAAAAGGGTACATCTCTAAAACTAGTAAATCCCATTCTAACATGACCCCTGACATGATGAGTGTACAATATGGACACCTAAACCCCTACTCTTTATTATTATAAAGAGATGTCACCAAATCCATCATATACGACATGAGCTCAGTTGAAATATTCAATAAATCCATAGGTTGTGTGAGAATAAAATAAATGGATCAACCTATACCGAAAAATTATAAATAATATTTAAATATTTGTTATTACTTTTTATATTACATTGTTTAACGGCTAAGTTATAATTATTTCATATAAATATTTATAAAAAAATGATGTTTCGTAGAAACAACGATGATTCATGTAACATATTCTAAGTCAGTGTTGTGGGTAGCACAAGCCAAGTCGTTATTTCATGTAGTGCAATACAAGTTGTTATTGCATGTAGATCAAGCCATGTTAGTTCCATTTGAAAGGAATGTTTGACTTAGTATTTTAATATATATATATATATATATATATTTATGGAACTATTTCTAGTGTCATGTGAAATGAAAAATATCAAAAATATAAATTAACTTGAAAAAAAAATCACAAAATATCAGGGTGGTACATTATACCCCCCTTAAAATTAATTTCATAGTTCAAATTCATATAGGTTATTGAAGGTTTAATACTTGAAAGTTTCATTCATAGAAACACATATAGAAAAAATATATTAAGACTTCCCTTAAAAAGGGAATGTTGGGACCATACGGTTACCCAAAGTAACATATAACTAGGTTTACACAAACAGGTACATGGTTGGGAAGTGAAAACATTGACATAGAAGAAAAATAAAACTATCAATTTCTAAGGGAGAGTGATAGAGAAAAATATGAGGAGAAAGTTAACAATATAAAAGTTATAAATCTATGATGTACTAAGGGACCATCTTATTCATCGAAAATGAAAGTACTAGGAAATAATTCTTGGATTGATGAACCTTCTTCATAATTTTAAATAATTATCATGAAAAGATATACTTTCATGATTTTAGGAAAACATCACACCTTGGTATTTCATTGATCCAATTTATCTCTTTCTCTAAAAAGGAAGGTGGATTTTTAATTACCAAAGTACTAACAGATCATTAGACCCATGATATTCCATCCCATTAGTTATCATCAACAGAAGGTAGTTTGTGCAGGCTATCAAATATGCATAAATCCTCATATGTTAATATAAATCCTTAATTTTATTTAATTAATCTAAAGATTAACATAAAAATACCATTAATGTTTACTCATGTAACCCTTCCAAAATATAATCCTCCATTTATTCCTTAAATAAGAAATTATATGAAACCAAAAAAATATATTAGAAACGTGGGTCCATCATTATACTGATAGAATATAAAATGTGATTTTATTATTCCATAATTCATGTAGGGAAGGATAGTCACATTAAATATCACCAAAGGATTAAAAATTATAATTTTGTATAGATTATTCATACAAAATCAAACATAAAATTCCCAACTAAGGAGGGAAGGATATGTACTTCTTAATTATATCGGTTCACCTCATCCATTATGATCACAAAATATTTTCCTTTTTCATTTTTCTACAGAGGTTATTGTGTCTTATCATTCATATTAGTCCTTGGATTGGGATACTTGTTAGCATAATAACAAAACATCATGTAATTGAAACACTGGAGTGTGGGAGGTTCATTCAGTGGGGATTTTTCATTATTTTTATAATTATCTTACTTACTCCCATTAAATTGATATTCATCCAATTTATGACATTCCCTTCCATAGTTAAAAAATTTAGTTGTCCCATTAATACAATTCCATCCATGTTTCTTCCCACAATATTTGCATAATACAAGGCACATTTTCTTTTCCCCATTGTTATATTTTCCTTTGAACTCCATATTCCTTTTCTTATAAAAACGATGACATTGATACTAAAATGAAACCTCCATTTCTACCATTATATAACATCTAACAACTTCTACATTGCTTCTAAAGTCTGTTATATCCAAGGCATTTCTAAGACTTGGTTTCAAACCACCAAATAATCGATCAATTTTTATTTTAGGTTGAATGATAATACCTGAAGAGTACGTCACAAGAATTTTAATTTTTTTTTGAATAGGACAGAATAGTTTAGTCATCCTTCCTCTTAAGCTATATCAATTCCCTTTTCATCTTTGTACGAAGAATCCAAGTAAATTAAATATTAAAAAATTATTTTTTGAACTCATATCAAACAATTTAATCAATTTCACATTTTCGCCTCATATTATTGATTATAGTTCCCCAAAGATCTAATTCAACTTCAAATTGATAAATAGCCAGAAATAAATTCTAATGTTCTGAACATTATAGAAATGAAAGTATTATTGTAGTGGTACTGATCCATTGTTCAATAATAAGTGGACCAGGAGACCCACTGAAAGACGGTGGATGTTTCCTCATGAACGAGTCAACAAAATTTCGTACCCTCCATTTCTCATTAGCGAATCCATCATGGTTCATTGGTTGATAATTTCTTTGTTAGTATAGAAATGAGACTTTGAAATCCTGTACCTATAGAATTTGGTTTCTCAGGAGGAAAATCAATTCAATATCTGTTACATTAACCATTAACATGGTTTTTTTAGGTTCCATCCATTGACTAAAACCAATAGTATAGTGTAAGAAATATTTATAAGAGTGAGGAACCACATTATCATAAAAACAACTTATATAATGTCTAAATTATGACAACTTTATTAAAATATGATACATTATGTTTATCCTAATTTATTCATATATACCATCTATTTAAATCCTTCATGATGGGTTATGAGGATTTTGTTAATTACCAAATCATATCCCTCAGGAGTGTCAAACTATGTGTGTAGTAAGGCCTGTTTTCGTGCACCAAATTAACTTGAGCCACGACCAAGACATATCTTCAAAGTTGTTACCCATAGTTACATTTGTTCCAAAGACACATCCACTTTTAGTATCCAGACATGGATTTATTTCTAGGAAACCACTTACTTTATACATTACCAAAATTTCATGACAAATTAATAAACGTTTAGTCATCCATATACTTACCCTTAATGAAATCCCTAGACATATCCTTAGAAATATACCTAGGGATCCCAATAATGTTTTTATCATCCTAGTTTTCAATGTATGACTAAAAAATTCTTTTTAATGAAACTATAACTTCCCAGGCTTGACATACATTGATATTACCTAATTTTAGATGAATATTTAGTACATTACAAAAATACATGCCGAGGACCATAATAATTTAGTGTCTTTGTAAACATAGAAATAAACTATTTTATCCTAGTGAACTATCTTCAACATATACCACAAAGATATAAAACAATATTAATTATAGCTAATACCTTGTTTTGTAACTATGGGAAAGGAAACTCAAGAATGGGGTGAGCTAAGATGCTTAGTAGGGGAACATAAAGGAAATATGTAAGCATAACATGAAAATAAGAGTATGGAGCTTGAGAATAACATTTTAAGATCATAACTTTCATATTAGAGATCATAATAAGGATTATAAGTTCATAATACAAGAATCAAAAGGAAATAATAACATTATCCATGAAATAATAACATAATAATAAAATATGGAATTGGGGAAAACGGATACAAAAAACCCTCTCTCAAGGTGGCCTACTAAGGCCTTTATAACATTTTAGGCATGTGGTAATCACCTATGTACCTACATAGGATATGGGATTCCCTACCATGTATGATATTATTTTGGGTTTGGGACATCCTCCCATATACCCTCTTGTTTTGGGATTGGGATGTCCACTTGTATACCCTCTTGTTTTGGGCATGGGATGTCCTCCCGTGTACCCCCTTATTTTGGGATTTTGATTTCATCCCATGTACCATATTGTTTTGGGTTTAGGATTTACTCCTATATTCCCACTTAATTTAGGATTGGGATGTCCTACCATATACACTCATGTTTTGATATTTGGATGTCCTCCCATGTACCCTCTTGTTTCAATCTTGGGATGTCCTCTCGTGTACCCTCTTATTTCGGGCTTAGGATGTCCTCTTATTTACACTCTCATTTTGGGCATGGATGTCCTCCTGTATACCCTCTTATTTCGGGCTTGGTATGTCCTCCCATTTACCATCTTGTTTCAGTATTGGGATGTACTCTCATATACCCTCTTTTTTTAGGCTTGAATGTAATTGAGTATGCCCTCTTGTTTTGGGATTGGGATTCCCTCCAGTGTACCCATTAAGCTTATGAAACATTTATCAATACCCAATGCATTAGGGTGGGGTATATGTCCCACACATCTCAGTATAATAATGTTAATTTATGATCTAAAAAATAATGCTTTTATCATACTATGACTTATAAAATCATAGGTTTTATTAAAATAAAATCATAACCCATGAAATGAAATGGGTATCATTAATATTTGATCAAATCAAAAACTATGTAAATATAAATGATTCATAATCAATTCATGAAATCATAACCCTTGAAAAAAAAGTGGGTTTCAAATCATATAAATTTTTGATGATAAATGGGTTTCATATACATCATGACATCAAAGTCTATACCATTTATAGAAATAATATGAATGGAACCTTTATATCATTTCTTAGATAGGAATGAGTACCATTAACAGAGTCATCTTAGATGGAAAAAAATTTCTAAATATTTTATTAAAACATTTCTTATGGATTTTTTTTTAATCTTGATAAAATTTCTTTAAAAACCTGAAAAAAAATTGGAAAAACATTTTCATTGAAAACTTATAAAATAAATTTGAAAACATTTTGAAAAAAGATTATTTTAAAATACACTGAAAACATATAAATAAAGTTAGATTTTTTTTAAAACCATAACTTTTAATTTTTTTTAAAACTTATAAATTAATATTGAAAAATGTTTTGAAAACCATTACATTTAGAAAACATGGAAAAATTATAAATAAATCATGAAATATTATTGAAAAAAAAATTTCCTAGATAACTTATAAAAAAGACTGAAATTATTTATGAAAACCTTTGTATTTAAAAACTGATTTTAAAAAATTTCAAGGAATATTTGAAACCCATAAAAATTTTTACAATTATTTTCCCTTGAAAATGGATTTCAAGGATTGTTTGAAAACATTTTTGAAAACAAGGTTTTTGAAATAAAACAGATTTCTGCCCGAAAAGGGAAATACGGTAAAAAAAATTTAAAAACATGTTATTACTTATCTAAATTACCAAAGAGTGGGAAAATGGTCCTAATACATGGTTATATATTGAATAATTAGATTATATTGAAAATCATGAGTGTTCTTGAGAGATGGATAATAATATTTTATAAAAGAATCCTAATCATTAACAATCTCAAAAAGAGATGAGATTGTTTCAATAAAATCCTATAACAAGGTAACATGGGATCATACTCTCCAGGTAAGAAACAGAAAATAAATGAACCTTAAAATATCATTAAAATAATTAATTCATCATATAATAATTAAAATATAAGTATATATAACTCAAAATAGAATTTAGGTACATAAAAATCATGAGTCTCAATAATGGGAAGTAGAGACAAAACTATATTACTAATTTGATAACTTTTGAAACATAAACTCCATGAAAGCAATATCATAAAATCGATGTTTTAATACCCTTAAATTCAATTATAATATACATATAATATAACCATGGTCAGTATGTTCTCCCCACAAATGGAAATAGTGGCGAACATAGCACGCATCTCACGGAAATAAAAAGTGAGATAAAATCCCCTTAACTTATGTCTTTAATCTCAGTATAATCATTCAAAATGCCGATGTAAAAAATTTATATTTATTTTAATTATTTTTTAAAACCATATTCTTATATATAATACTATATATGGTTTTATTATGATGTTATATTACCCGCTTGTTTACAATCCTATGTTATGGTATCACTTTGGGTAATATTCTCTTTGTTCTTCGTATGTGTCTTAATTTGTTTTATTGTTGGTACTTATTCTTATATCATGGTTCCAAAATGAAAACAAATTATATAAAAATAATTTATATAATTTATATTTTAATTATAATAATTTATATAATATATATTTATGAAATGGAATACACCATTCATGGGGACATTAGGTTGTACGTACACATTAATGCTATTTCCGTTTAATTATCTTGTTCAGAGAATAAAAGTAAAATACACACATATATATATATATATATCATTCTTAAATTATCTTTATGATATTATATATATCATATATATATTCAACAATCCCATTCTAAATATAATCCATTAAGTGTGTAAACAAATCATATAGCTTTGAGGGGTGGTAGTGCACACTTCCTCAAACGACGTTATTATAATTACATAAGATGGAAAACATAAAGGTATGTTCTAAATAAAAATTTAAGAACCATAAATACATTATAAATATATTATATATCATATATAAATATGTTTTCTGTCATAATGGCCACCAAAATATTTAGTA
The DNA here is from genome assembly GCA_963277665.1 of Viscum album. Classification (NCBI taxonomy): domain Eukaryota; kingdom Viridiplantae; phylum Streptophyta; class Magnoliopsida; order Santalales; family Viscaceae; genus Viscum; species Viscum album. The sequence continues at coordinate 612,838,667 of OY728164.1, forward strand.
ATGGAAAAATTAAGAATCAATGTTTCATGAGGCAGTAGTTCATCATACAGAGAAACAATATATTCGTTACACATTAGATAGAGGTATCTGTAGGTGTAGGTCGAAAAATTTACAAAAAATATCGAAGTATATTTATTAAACTGATTTTTATATAATAATATAATAAATATAGTTGTAGGTTTTGAAGAAGGAAAATAAAAGAAAGTACTTGAGAGAATATAAAACCTCTTAATCGGGTAACTCCTTATGGTTTGTGCCAAAAGGCTTCCTTGGAAGACTATGTGTTCAAATGTAGGAATTCTTGGAGGAATGTAGTTTTTTTGGGAATTCTATTAGGTAGGTATTTTATGAACATATTCTGTTTGAGGTGTGTGACGAAGTTGAAGAGGTGGTGCCTTTTTATAGGGATGGAAAAGGACTCACTTGGAATTTTTTAAAACAATTTAGTTGTTCACATGTTCTTACCTTAAAAAGATATAAAAACCCAACATAAGTCATGAATGGAAATTTTAGGGCCTAATAACTTCCATCCAATGGGTTTTTGACTAGTGGATATGTCATTTTATCCCCGAAGATTAATTTTTAGTCCCTAATTAAGAACAATTTGATCTTAATTGTTGTGATTAATTTTATTCACTTTTAGTAATTATTTTGGTCAAAACCAACATGATCTTATTAGAATATAAAAATTATAATGATTACAGTGTTTTATATTAGTTTTTTTAAATTAAATTCTCATAAGGGGGAAATTTACGATTAATTCTAATCCCATAGATTGGACAAAATTACGGGTTTTTAAAATAGGAAAAAGGTTAAACGATTATTATGTTTTTATAGTCAATTTCAAAGTAAAATTGATTCTAATGAACATAATTGCATTAATATATTTATGATTGATCTAATGTGAACTTAAAAAATTTAAAATATAATTTATCATTAATAATTATTTAAACTAAAAGGTAGTTTTTAACCTAAATGCAATAATTTTTACTATTCATAAAAAAATGAGGTTTCTCAGAAAAAACCAAAAAATAACCCTAAGATAATTTCGACATTATACATTCAAAAATGATTTTTTCTTTATAAAATAAAACTTATAAATGTTTATAAAATTATTATTATTATTTTTTTCATAAAAGGACATTAAAAGCAATTCCTTCTAGAAAACAATATTTTTAAACATAAAGGGACTTTTCCAAAAATCATATCTTTCATTATCAATATATTTTATCTATATATAAAAATATTAAATAATATATAAATATTAGTAATTACTATTAATATTATTAATATTAACATCTAGGGTATAATTATCTCATTTAAATAATTATAACATCAAAATGATTTTTTGTAGAAACATTTGTGTTCCATGTAACGTACACCAAGTCAGTGTTGCGGGTAGGACATGACATGTTGGTATTACAGGTAGTGAAATCCATGCTGGTATTTCATGTAATGGAATCCAAGTCAGTCCTATATTAAATGAATGTTTTAATTAGTGTTTTAATATATATATATATATAAAAAACTATTTCCAGCGTCACAGGAAATAAAAAATATCAAAAATTTAAATTTATTGGAAAAAAATAATTCAAAAAATTTTAGGGTGTTTCATTGGTGCATTAATCTCAAAAACCAAATTCATGGTAGTCACATAGTATAACACCTACAACAAACTGGTAGGAAGAGTTACGCTTCATTATCATGCAATGTTCCACTCCTCATATCATTAGTGCCTTAAGTACACCCTTAATGGTCAAGTATGGGTACTCCAATGTGATGTGTCTCCCTTTGATTCCTATAAATCCCACTATCTGGATGTCGGCTACTACAAGAGATAAGGATAAATGGTTCATTCAGATGGGGTTGATCACATCAATTCCCAAGATGAATTGATAACTATTGCACTATGTCATTGGGTAGAATTGAATGAAAACTTCATTCTTTTGATTCATCAGTTAGAGGCCACAATGTTGGATCTTGGGGATATTTCATTGTCTCCAATAAAAATGGTTTTCTTATCCCTATGAAATAATAATGTTCATATATTATCCTATAATCATACATCAGAAAAGACTGACTGATACCAGGATCCCCTACTCTTAGGATGTACAATGAAGTTCACCATATGACCACCAGTTAATAGCATGCATGATTGTTCCATAGAGTAGGGCTGACTTGACATAATCCAAAATGCCACAATTACATTATCATTAAGAATGAACCTAATTATAAGAGTTTAGATGGGATTGGATAGATAGATTACATCACCATAGTTTCATCATACTGGAAATCCATCAATGAGGATTCTATATCCACTTGAGTAGGAACTGGTGCTTCCTCTAAGACGACTAGCCTGGAAGAGCCACCTCCTCCCACTATTTATATTATCATATACATAAAAGAGGATTTTAAAGAGACCCCTCTTACATTTGGATACGTCTCTTACATTTGGATAGGTCTTTTCCATAACTTTTTATTAGTTAACTCAAGTGAAACTTGGAATCGAGGAAGATCTGAGGATGGTGTTGATTAGTGCATCCATTTAACCAGAGGAGCAGAAATAAAATGTAGCCTTCCTAAAATAGAATTTGGAGTTGTTTCCCAATATCAATTATAAGATTCAATGGATTTACCCTTAGGTCGTTTTTCGCCGCTTTGGCCTTCATGGAGGACTTTGCAGGTTCAAAAAACCCCCCATAATGATGCACCCTTCGCATGATACAATGGTTGGTATCGATGCTGAAAATATAATCAAAGAAAAATTCATAATTGAAATTATGTAACCCATATGACTAGCCAACATCAACCCACTTAAGAAGAATAATGGGATGATCAGAGACTGTATCGATCTCTAGGACCTAAACTCTATTGTCCGAAGGTTGATTTTTTCCTTCTAGTGACGAAGTATTTAACTAATTCCACAATAGGGTTCCATGACCTATCTTTCCTGGATGGATACTCTAGGTAAAACTAGACCAATATTTACCCTATGTTTTGGGATTATACAATCATTAGGGAACTTCATTGGAATTTATGCAATCAGGTGATACCTATTGACTTGAAAAATTATGGATCCACTTATCCACAGGCCAAGCACCGCATCTTCAATATGACTGTTGGAAAATTGGTTTAATGTTATGCGGATGATTTGGTGGTCCAATATTTCAAGCATTAACACCATATCAAGGATCTTGAGAAAGTATTCATCTTCCTCCACTCCTGATACATGAAGATGATCCCCTTGATGTGCGCATTAAGAGTTACATCTAGGAAATTTCTTGTATACAACATAAGTTATAGGGGTGTCAAGATTAAACCAAAGAATATTAAGGAAATGATTCTGATGCCTCCCCCAAGATACCTACAACAGTTGGGGTCTCCAAGATTACTTATCCTACACACACCGATTTATTACAAATTTGGGACACAAGTGTCATGCTTTCTAATGATTCATGAATAAAGGCATCATATAGAAGTGGGATGATGAATTCCATATCACATTTTATTTTATCAAGAAGTACATGAAACAACCATCATTTCTGATGCCTCATATTTTTGGAAACCTTTTCTCATTTACCTGATTTCCCTGGAGTGATCCCTTGGCACCCTAATAGTCTATAAAGATGACGAGGGCATGGAAAACAGATTATATTATCTTAGTCACATGTTCCTTAACATAGAAAATAGATACTCCCCCATCTAGTAGTGTTTTCTCACAATGGTTTTGGCAGTGTAGAAGTTGCAGCATTATCAATATCATCATGAGATACATCATGTATCACAAGTTGACCCATGGAAGTATATCCTAAATTCCCCCATTCAGATGGGATTAATGACATGTTGGGCGGTGATCCTCTAGTTGTTTTATATTTGGTTTTTCTTGTATAAATCTATCAAAGGCCAGGAATTAGAAGACTTCATGATCGTACATACGTCACCTAAAGTACGATCCTTGGATATAGATTTCCTATATTATGTTATAATCTCAATGGATCAGGTTGTACCGTGTTAGTAGACAAATTTGGATGGTGCCTCCTGGAGCCCGATCAGTTAACGACTCAACAACCCTAATCTTAACATGGAATGTTTAGGGATCGTATTCATTACCCCAGCATATGATGTCTTTCCATAATATTTATTGTGGACAAAATTTTGATCCAACAGTGATTCAAAGTATCAAGATCTCATTAATCGTCTCAATTTATCCCTTGAGATTGATTTCCCCCAATTGAATGTGGAGGGAGACACTAAGAAAGTCGTTAACAAGATCAATGGTGACTACATCAAGAAGTAGGATCTTGTACCCTTATGGGAATGCAATCCTCATCTAATGGCCTGATTACCTACACGGCCAAAGGTGAATCAAGTTCCTCTACTTCCAATCCATCACAACTATTAGTTGAATTTCTTGGTCGTGTCTCTTACAGAGCCTAACCAGGATTACGTAGTCATTGACATGGAACACCATGGGTTTATTTCCAATACCACTTTAGATAAAGGTAACAAAAAGCTAAACAAACTAACTACCATCATATCTTCACCCCGACCCTCAATTACCCATATAGTAGAGAAAATAACAGATTGTACCACTCCCTTTGTTGAATATCATTATCATGGAATTCCCTTTCCAAATCGAGTCGAGCATGAGTGAATATATCTTAATGATGTGTATTTTAAATAATTACAAGTTTATTCATGTTGTGTCCATCAAGCGGGATTGAGGCTCTCCCACAAGTTTTGATGGTTGGACTACTTTCGTCCCACCATTGTCCATTACTACATTGAGTTTTACAACAGTTTTCTTTCATGTCAGATCCATGAAAACATATGCCTCGACAATCAAATCCTCTCCATGAAACCAAGTACACTTGGACCCTTGTAGTATGGGAAATTGTAGTCATATAACCATACATGCTGATTAAAGATCGACAGTGCAGGTTCTTCTTGATCGAAAACGACTTCTTTTCGGAATGGGGAGATGCAAATCCCCTCAAAGAATTAAAATCCAAGTCCTTGATTGATTTTTTGAACTCTAAAATCCTCCATTGATTTGAGATTCCTCAATATTTTCTCACTTATAAAGACACCTTCTTCTTGGATACTAAGATGAATAAAATGTATGCTAAGTACAACATCTAGTCGAAACATACGTCTCGCTACCATGCACAGGAAAATACCTAGATTAGGGAATTCAAAACCCCCCCCTCTAACATCATAGAGAATATAGTGGGATATAACCAATTTATTTTTCCTAAATATCTCCAAAATTCCCTTTGGTCTTATCAGACGATAATTCAAAATTCATCCAATGTGACCCCATACACCCTGTTATATCAAATAGATGAAGTTTATCCCATTAAAGATCAGTTTTTGTCACTATGAATAGAGTATTATGACCTGAGCATGCAATAAATAATATATGTTTTCCATCTATATGATTTGTAATTATTCAAAGAGAACAAGTTCTAAGACTTTCACAATATAGAGAGGCACCAGAATACGGTAGTGAGAGAATTTTGTAGGAAGGTTTTCCTTCACTTCTTCCTCTAGGGTGACATGGTAATGGCTCTCAAAATGCTGATGATTCCTAATAAGAATCCACCAAATTTGGAGCCCAAATGGTAAGTACCTAACATCATTAATAAGATCCATTCTAATGAATCATACTCTCTGATCACCATGGATTGTGAGCATATCAAATCTCCCATGAACACCATGTTTCTCATGCAATAAGTCACATGAGGAGAAGAAAGGTCTAGTGATAGATCAAATATTTTCATAATTCTTTATATTTTTTTAGTGACTTAATCCCTTACAATTAATAAATATGAGAAGAGTTGTATCATTTTTGTATTTCTGGTGAATTCTGGACATAAATGTGAAAATTAATTAATTATGGAAATTTGATAGTTTTCTTATAATTACGTATTTTGAGAATATATTTTAAAATTTTTATCCAAATTGAGTGATTATTTTATAGATTTAATTTATTCATCGGATTCAACTTTACCACTTGGATCTAGATCCAATTTAAAACCATGTGTCCTAGAGATATCAATCAAGTAGAGAAATTTTTATGTAAAATGGAATAGAACCAACCTCATTAATAGAGGAATATATCATCATATATAACTAAATTTTTTTGAATACATATGAATAAAAAATAGTAATAAAATCACAATTTTACCCTTAAATTAAATAGATAAATTCTCACATTAAGGATGACATTAAATATGATCAATTAGAGAAATTGGAAGAGTCTCCTTGGCTAAAAAGGTATACTTAATTAATTTTTTCATAAATCCCACTAATGTTTTCCAAATGATTTGAAATTTTTAGTGTCTCTATGAAAAATAATTTAAAACATCTTTTAAGTAGGTACCTGGTCTATTTTCAGAATTATAGTTGTCCTAACATAACAATTTTTTTGGTGGAAATTTTTTGGAATATAACTTTTCTATTATTTATTTTCCCTCTTTTCTTTATTTTTAGTTTTGTAATGTCGAACTATTCCCCCTTTTTCATGGATTCCCTTCACATAGATGGGCACTCTTATGATTTATTTTGGAACAAGAGGTTTTCTATTTTGTATTGTTTGAGCTCTTTCATTAAATGATATAAAATAATTTATCTCTTTTACATGGTTGGTTTCAATTTCTAATAGAATTTTTTATTATCATGTATGATCATATTTGGTTTTTGATTATTTTATTGATTTTTATCTAATAAATGATAATTTTTTCCCACATCAATGTTATAGTCTAAATATGATGGAAGAGATCATGGAATAGTGGTAATGTATATGGAAACTGTCAGTATGTGTAGGAGGGGTAGTGGATATTCATGATTGTTTGGGATAGACAATACCAAATAGGGAATTATCTATGTAAATTGGGGGTATTATATGAAACTATTTCACATGTAAGAAGAAGAGTATATCAGAATTATATCTTTGTATATTTTAATCTCGCCATTACCATTTGACCAAGGGAGTGAGAGGATGAATCATGGAATCTCACATTAATCATCTTAGTATAAGAGGATTGGATAAATTGAAACTATGATATAATTACAATTGGAAAATTGAACCCGACCTGATCACCCAATTCATATCACTATTTTCAATCACATGTTTTTTCATAAAAAAATAACTCCTTTTCTTAATTTATTTCATTTGCTATGTTTCATTAGTTCCTTTTCAAAAACAATCATTTTAAAAAAACACTTCCACTTATTTCCCAAATTTTAAGGTGAAAACAAGATTTTTGTGAGCACCTCTCTAGAGAGAACCTAGGTTACTCACTATACTGCATTTTATCGTAATTTTTTTTCACACCCCATGAAAGAAGTGTTTCAAAACTTCATGTCATTTAAAGGGAGGCTATACTAGCAATATTATTGTAAATATTTTAAACTTTTCAAATTAAGAAACCAAAGAAAAACTATTTTACCATTGTGTTTTCAAAATGTTATTTCTTTAATTCATGGAAAAATTACACAAGAGTTCAAGAACCAATGTTTAACTCACCTTAGTCTATAGAGTATTGTATTTATTTATATTCTAAATAGATCAAGGGATCTTGAATGTAAATCATTAAAGATGATGAATTCAAGGATCACATTCAATACCTAAAATCAAACCTCGAATACGTAATGTTTGATGGAATGGACAGAGAATTAATTGAACTATAAGAGTATTTCAAGAATTTTATCAAGAAATGGTTGACGTACATAAAAATATTTCCTTGTTTCCCAGTAATATTTTGGGACAAATTTCATCGGTGAAACACTAAGAAGAATAAGTTCACAAGGATATTGAATATCGATTGGAATGGATTAATAAAATAATGAATACCAAGGAGAGAAAAATAGGTTGGATATCAAAATATGTACTTGCATCCTAGGAGAAATAGATGGAGCTAAAAAAACTAGAACCAGAAAACATGGTTGAAGTGATTCCCTGATTATCTTTCAAGTTGAAGAACCCATGGAGGCATCAATGAAATTAAAATAAGACCCATTCAACCAAGTATGATAATATTTTGAGGTGATTTATGAAGATTATTTTCCTGTTTAAATACATATGAGAGATCCAAAATATCTAGCTAACTTGTAGAATGAGTATGAGGAACTAATTGATCCCCCTATTTTTAACAAAGTAGAGGAGACTACATAATTTAAGTAATACACCACAAAAGTGGTGAAATGTTAAGATAATATGGTGTTTCTTGGTTACCTTTCTATATCTTGTGAAATTCAACTATAAGATCCACCTCCCATTGAAGAAGAAATTGAATCTGAACAAACATAGAGATGTGATCTCTTTTTAAAATCTTTTTATTATTCTTTTATTGAAGATGGTTTGAGTACAATCTACCATTTTTTTATATTCTCAGATTCATCCAACACTTGTATTGTCTTGTTGGATGGGGAATAAAATTAAGATACACCTGATAAAGAACAAATAGATCTCTGTGAACAAGTATAAATCCTATTGGAGGGAGTTCAAGAGAAGGTCAAAGTGGATTTGCTAGAGGAAAATGAGACACAATCTAATCACATTATAATGGAAGAATTTGATATTGATTCTCCCTGTTTTAATTTTTTTTCAAAATATAATTACACTCTAAATTTCCATTTTCTTATTAAATTAATGCAACATACCTTGAGAAATAACTGGATAATAAATAAGAGGTTGTGAAAGTGGAATCCATGAAAGAAGATGACTCATTTTTTGTCCTAACCCCCCATATATGAATAATCTCATTCCTATGGGGGTTTATTTGTAATACTATAGACATAGAGACCCAAAAAAGGATTAATTTAATTCTAGAGAGAATAATTTATGATGGTTCATGAAAAAGATACTGCACCAACCATTATATTGGGGATAAACATCTGGAACTACCCATCTGGAGGTAGTCAAAACCTAGGGCCCACTTTGGAGATTAAACAAATATCTATCCTTATTTTACTATTATATTTCTATATTCATTTCATTCAAAAAATTTATTATTTTTTTTATCTTATTTTCTTATAGGTTTTCAGTGTGCATCACTTATGAGCTTAACTCAATGTTCCCACTATGAATAAGTCAGGTTATACCAATCCTTTAAACATGATTTCAAGTTGTGATTCATTTTAAAATATTCTTACATGTTAAATACATTTGAATTTATTATAGAAACTACCCCATTTATGTGTGGGGGTTAGAACATTTATAGTTTTGTATTTTCATTCATTGTTTGATTCTTTTGTCTTTGGAATAAAAAAACTGCGTGTTTTGAAAATTTTATGTGTTTCCTTTTTGATTTTTTTTCCTTATAATTTTGAGATTAAATTTATCAAATTTCTATTTTTTAATCCCATTTCAAAGACTGAACTAATTTAATCCATGAAACTGAGCATTAATGACTCTTGAAAATGACTTTTTTTCAAGTTCTAATCTTTGGGAATTTCATGAAAAGTAATCTGAATTTTGAATCTCATGCCACATCTCACTGTCATTATTTTTTATGTCACTTTCCAATTATTATTTTAAACCATTATTTCATATTATTTTCATTCACATCACTTCATGATAGAATCAAAACATTCTTTTTTTAACCATAATATGATTTTTTTTCCTATTAAAACATGAGGGTTTGAGGTACTTGTGTTTTAAATGATTGAGGAATTTATTTATTTTTAAATCACCTTATTTAAAATAATATATTTCATTAATCATTACTTTTACATTATTCCTTTTATCCCTTAGAATCCATGAACATCCTATTAGGGTAGCCACATTAAAATCCATTTTTCCTTACCCACCGTCCTCTTGAAGTGAAATTTCTTGATGTAGTTGCACTTAAGTGTATGAGAAGTCATCTTGTGTTGTTCTACCTAATTTGGTGATAATTTTAGTGGAAACTCAAATTCTTACAAGGTGTTTTCTTTGAAAAAAAACTAATTTTATTAAAAAAATTCCTTTTCTATAGCTTTCATGATAAGAGATGTTGGGCCTTCCAGGATCTTCAAAAGGGGAAAGAAAGTTCTGCCAATCAAGATATTTTACAAAAAAATATGTTAGAGTTGATTGAAATTTTATATATTTAAATGATTAATAGTTTTTAGTTTACTTGAGTTTTCATGATTATAGGGATGCTTTTATACTAAGGGAAATGGGGAGGAGACCATATATGATTGAAACATAGAATCTAACATTTTTTCTTCAAAAAGAACAAATCCATCCTTATTCTTCATTAAAATTTCTGATGTCTAAGTCCTACCAACTGGTAGCCACGAAATAAACCTAAAAATTTCTCATGATAAACACATGTCTATAACCCACATTAGGTGTATATGTATGAATTTTTCTATCCTATGGTGGCTTTTTCATGAGTTGGGATGAGGACAACCTTATTGAAAATTGATATTTCTATGATGAGAGAAAATTCAAGTGAGGGAGGTGTTTTGGGTGCATGGTAAGAAAAAATCATTGGAAATACACTATATTATCTGAATGGAAAACTGGAGGTAATGTTTTTTGATGAGATGTGATATTTTTGTTTCTTGATGTGGAATTAATGGATCTCATGGGCATGAGTTTTGAATTTTCATTGATATGGTTTTGATTCTTACATGTTCCGGATTCCAAGTGCTATTTTTGGGAAAATTTATAGAGATAATATTTTCATAAATATTCATATGTTTTAAATGACTTAATCCCTTATAATTAATCAATTTGATCTTATTTGCATCATTTTAGTATTTTTAGTGAGTTTTGGGCTTAATTGTGAAAAATTGATTAATTCTGGAAATTTAATAATTTTCTTAATCTTCTGTATTTTGTGAATATATTCTTAAACTTTTATCCAAAGTGATTGATTATTTTTTAGGATTCCTTTATTAGTGGTAATTAACTTCGAATTATGAAACAAGAACCAATTTTAAATAAAATTGCGCAAAATAATCAATCCGGTAGAAAAAATGTTCTGGATGACAGAATGGACCCTAGCTCAGTAATGGGGGAATATATAGTCCTAGAGACCTCCAATTTATTTTATTATACGAGGATATATAATAGTACTCAAATAATCATGTTCACATTAAATTACATGGATAAATTATCTCAATAAGGATGCCTTTTCGTGAATCCAATTGGAGGAAGTTGAAGAGTCTCCTTGACCATACAAATTTTTCATCATTAAATTTCTCATAAAACACATTACAAATGTCCAAATTCATTAAAAAATTAGTGTTGATAAAAAAAATTAATTTAAAACTACTTTTCTGAAGGCACCTTTTTGTTTTTTTGGTATTCTGGTGGGATAAAAAGAAGAAAACATTCAATTTAATGATTCTAGAATTGGAATTTTCTACCATTCCATTGCACTATTTTCATTATTATTAGTTTTTTAATTTATTATTATTACCCTTATTCATGTATTAAAATTACACAGAGGGGTAACACCCTTAGTGATTAGATAAGGTGAGGTTTTCTATTTTATAATTTTTTATTTGTTTTACTTATGGTATAAAATCATTTATCTCATTTTCAATGTTGGTTTCAATTTCTAATTACAATTTATATTAACATGTATGATCATATTTGGTTTCAAATTCTATTGATGATTTTTCCTTGGCCAATGATAATTTTATCCCTCCACTAGGTTATGGTATATATATGATGGAATAGATGAGGACCAAGTAGTGAAGTACTTGAAGATTGTTAGTATGTGTTGGAGTGGTAGAGGATATTCTTGATTTTTTAGGATAACCAATACCTAATCAAGAATTTCCAAATTCAATTGATAGTATTCTATATAACACTTTATAATATATGAAGGAGGGTAGAATAATATGATATCTTATAAATGCTTACTCTCAGCATCAGCATATTATTAATGGATTGGGTGGAAGTGATCTTGGAATCTCACATTAATCAACTTAATAGAGGAGGATTGGATAAATTAGAACTATGATAGAATTTCTGTTGGAAAACTGAAACTAACTTGATCACCTAATTCATATCATTGTTTTCAATCACATTCTTTAAAAAAATCTTTTTATTAATTGGTTTCGTTTTTTTAATTTCTATTGTTTCCTTTCAAAATGAAATAATTTAAAAAAAATTCTCTTATTTCTCAAATATTAACATTTCATCTTGATTATTGTGCACTCCTATTTGGATAAAACCTTGTTTACACATTATACTATATTTTAACAGAGAAAATATTTGTTTTTATTACACCCCATGATAGGAGCATGTCAAAACATGGGATCATTTCTTGGGAGGCACTGCCTACAATATTATTGTAATTGTTTGACTATTTTCAAATTAAAAAAACAAAAAAAATTCTTTTAATATGATGTTTCTAAATGGTTAATTATTTTAGTGATATAAAAATTACCCATATGTGCAATAACAAATGTTTAACTCATCTTCGTCTATACATGATTCTGTTTCTTTCTTTGTAAAATATATCCTAGGATATTGAATCTAAGTCAACAAGGAGAAAGAATTAAATTATCTCATTTAAGATTATAAAGAGGACCTCTAATGCTCAGTGTTGGTGGGATTATCCAATGAATTTATTGAATTCGAAGATAATTTTATTGTATATTATCAAGAAATGGATGAGGTAAAAAAGATATTTCCTTGTTTCCCAACAATATATTTGGAGAAATTTAATAGGTGAAACACTTAGAAGAATAAGTTCATAAGTATATTGATGTAAAATTTGAAAGTATTACTAAAATAGTGAAAACCCTAGAGGGAAAATATGGTGGATAACTAAATATGTAAATGCATCCCTAGAGAAACTACTGGAGCCATAATAAAAAGCAGAACCATAAAAAGTAGTGGAAGTGGATTCCCTGATTATCTTTCAAGTTGTATAACCCATGGAGGCCTCAATGAAATTAAAAGAAGATCCATTCATCCTAGATCAATCAATGTTGGAGGATATTTTCGAATAATATTTTCCCATTAAAATACATATGGGAGATCAAAAATATATGGATAACTTATGGAATGAGTGTGAGAAACTACTTGATACACTTATTCCTTACAATGTAGAAGAGATAACATCATTAAATGGAGACACCAGTAATGTTGTAGAATTTGAAGATAATATGTAGGATCCTGACTACCATCCTCTATCTACTCTAGTTTAACATGAAGATGAACCTCCCATAGAAGAAGTATTTGAATACAAACAAACTCAAGGAGGTGTTATTTTCTTCATCTCATTTCATTATAAATTTATTGAAGTTAATTTGAGTGTTACATCTCCTTGTTTTAAGTTTTCAGATTTAGACAACACTTGTATTTCCATTGTGGATGAAGAATAAAAAGAAGATTCACCTAATGGGGAATATTTAGTGCTCTCGGAACATGTTGAAACATTATTGCAGGTAGTTCAAGAGAAGATCAAAGTGGATTTTCTAAAGGAAAATGAAGCACATTATACTCACATTAAAAGTGAATAATTTGATATTGATTTTTATGTTTAAAATTTTCTCAAGTATAATTACACTTTGAATTTTCCTTTCATTATTCTATTGACACAACATACCATGAGAAATTACTGTAGAATAAAGAAGAGGTAGTGAAAGTGGAAACCATGAAAGAGGAGGACTCATTTTTTTCCTAACCCCACCATACAAGAATCAAATCATTTTAATGGCAGTGGATTTGGAATGATAAATCCATGGAGTCCTAAAAATGAATAATTTCATACTAGAAGGAATAATTTATGGTGGTTCATGAGAAAGAAACTACACCCACCATCATATTGGGGATAATAAAATGGAATTCCCCATCTTGATGCTGTTAAAACCTAGAGCCCACATGGGGGGATTAAACCAAGGTCTATCCTCATTTTCTATTTCACTTTATAATTTCATTTCTTTTAATAAATTTCTTATATTTTGTATTCTTTTTTCTTATAGGTTTTTAGTGTGGATCACATAGGATCTTAACTCAATGTTTCACTATGAATAAGTATGGTTGTACCTCTCCTTTACAATTTCTTGCCTGATATTATTCATTTTCAAATATTCTTACATATTAAATACATTTGAATAAATTGTAGACACTATAAAATTTACGTGTGGGGGAGGGAACCTTTGTAGTTTAGGATTTTCCTTTATCAATTATTTTCTCTTTTCAAAAAAAATGTTCAGTTTCATTTTTTTGTGTTTCTATTTCATTTTATGTGTTTTTGAAAATTTTTATGTGAAATTATTATCATTTCAGTTTTTTAAACTCATTTCAATGGGTGAAGCAATTTATTCGAGGAAACAGTGCTTAAATGAATGTTGAAAATGACTTTGTTTCAAGTTCATATATTTATGAATTTCATGAAAAGTACTCAAAATTTTGAATCTCATTCAGTATATCAATATCTTTATCTTTGAAATATATTTTCTATGAGGCAACTAAAACAATTTTCTCATATTATTTTTATTCACCTCACTTCTTAAAAGAAGCATACCTTGCATATTTTATCCAAAATTTGATTTACTCCTATCAAAACTTGGGGGTTTTAGGCGCTTTTGTTGTAAATGATTGATGCATATCTTCAGTTTTAATTACCGATTTTCAAAAGGATACATTTAATTCTGGCCTTTCGTGTACATTTAATCATTGAAACCATTAGAATCCATGAACATACTATTATGTTAGCCACATTTCCTACCAATTTTCCCTATCCAACCTACTCTTAAAGTGAAATCTCATGACCTAATGAAACATAAGTGTGGGGGGATGTTGTATTCTATTGTGATACCAAATTTTGTGATAATTTGGGTGGAAAATAAAATTATTAAGAAATGATTTTTTTGTAAAAAAACATTTTTTTTCAAATTTGTGCCTTTTCTAGAGCTACCATGATAAAAGCAGTTGGGAATTTATAGAGATTCTTGTGGATAAAAAAAGTTTTTTCTATCTGGAGCATTTAAGAAAAATTTAGTTTCATATTGTTGATTTTTTCCAATGAAATTACGAATTTTGACCACTTTTTATGATTTTTCATGATTATGGATCTGATTTTATACTAAGTAGAGTGAGGAGGAGACCATACTTTAGTGAAAATTATAATCTTGTAATTTTTCATCAAAAATAACTAAACCCTCTATATTCTACCTCATAATTTTTTAATATAATAATATTACCAACTAAAAGCAATGGAACAAGCATATAAATTTGTCAAGATAATCAAGTTTCTTTGACTCACATAGGGTGGGTATGTATGAATTTATCATGCCTATGATGACCCTTTCATGAGTTTGGATGAGAAAAGCCTTATTGGAAATTGACATTTGCGATATGATTGAAAATTCAGGAGAGGTAGGTGTTTTGTTTGCATGATAGGAGAAAATAAGTGAAAATATATTGAATGATCAGAATGGAGAAATTGAAATAATGGTTTTTAATGACACAATATATCTTTTGTTTCTTGGTGTGGAATTGGTGGATCTCATGGTCTTGTGTTTTGAATTTCTTCTCATTTTATTTTGATTCTTACTTGTCGAAGAGTCTAAGTGCTAAGTGTGGGAGAATTAATTGAGATAATATTTTCAGAATTATTAATATTTATTTTAATTATTTAATCCATTATAATTAATAAATTTTCGCTAATTTTTATCATTCTATTACTTTTGGTGAATTTAGGGATGAACTATAAAAACTGCTAAATTCTAGATACTTAATTGTTTTCTTAAGCATCTATATTTCTGGAATGTTTTTTAAAATTTTATCCAAGGTGTGTGATTATATTTTTATCCTTCCTTTATTAATGGGTATCTTCTTGGTCATCTTGACCTATATCCAATTCTAAATATAGTGTCCTGGAAAAATCAATCTAGTCGAGAAATTGTTCTAGCTGACAGAATGGACCCCACCTAAGTAATGGAGGAATATATCATGTCCTAGAGACCTATATGTGTGGTTATTATAGATGGATATAAAATAATAATCAATTAATCATTCTCCAAATTAATTACATGGATAAATTATCTCATGAAGATTGTATTTTCATGCATCCAATTGGAGGAAGTTGAGATGTCTACTTGACCTGAAAATGTATAATTCATTAATTCACTCATAGAACCCACTAAACAATTCCAAATGACTTGAAATTTTTGGTTCGATACAAAACATCATTCATAGAAACTTTTATGTAGGTAATGTTTTGATTTATAGGTTTTTGTTTGGCCGAACAGAAGAAAATTGTCAGTGGGCAGATTCTGAAATAGAAAATTTTTATTTTTCCTTCCCCTCTTTTCCTTCTTTTTAGTTTTGTTATGTATTATTTTTTCCCATTATTCATGGATAAAATGTACATGGATGGGTAATCCTATAAGTTATTGATGAAGGATAGGTTTTCTATTTTTTAGTTTTTTAGTTCTTGCACTTAATGGTATAAAATCCTTTATCTCTTTTGCAAAGCTGGTTTTAATTTATAATAGAAGTTTTTATTACCATGTATGATTGTATTTGGTTTAAGATTTGGTATTTTATTTTACTTTTTACAATGATCCTTTTATCTCTCCTCTAGGTTATAGTGTATATATTGTTTAATATATTAGGGATTATTGGAGTAGTACTTGTCGATTGTCAGTATATGTGGGGGGGGGGGAGGGGTAGTAGATATTTCTGATTGTTAGGGATAAACAAGACCTGATTGGGAATTTACTATGTTAATTGATGTTATGCACATCAAAATATTTTACATACAGGAGGGAGTGTAGATCAAGATAAGATCGTGTAAAGGTTTACTTAAACCATCACAATTTTAATAAATGAGTGAGTGGAATTAATCGCGGAATCTCACTTAAATCAAAATAGTAAAAGAGGATTGGATAAATTGGAACTATGATAGAATTGAAATTGCAAAGATGGTCCTGACCTAATCACCAAATTCTTATCATAATTTTCAATTAAATTATTTGTAAATTTGTTTTCAATGTTTTTCTTAATGACTTATGTTTTTTTGTAGTTCCTTTTCAAAATCAAAAAATTTAAAAAACAACCTCCACATCTTTCTAAAATTTCTAGATGATATCTTGATTATTTCTCACTCTTATTTGGAGACAACCTAGGTTACCCACTATACTACATTTTAACATAGTAAATATTTGTTTTTTGACACCCACAAATAAGAATGTTTCATCTAGAATTTAATACCTTAAAAAATTTTCAATTAGTTTGACCTTTATGAACTTAAACTAACATCACCTCCATGGTCTACGCATTATGACCTTAAATTGTTTGCAACCCTTATATTCCAATTTGTATGACTTTAAACTAATAATCATGACATAATAAGTTCATGATGTTAAACATAATTCTTACCCTACAATCCACGCCAAAATCCTCATTACATGAAGTTAAACATTAGGATTTCTCATATAAAACTAGTATTCCTCCTAATGTGAGATTTATTAGATAGTATAAAATTGGTATGACCTATATAAAAAATATGGGATGAACAAACATGAATATACTCAGTGCATGATGTTAAACTATAGTCCTACCCAATATGATATTGGTATGTGTCCTATCTCAATATGAGACAATTCAGTATGCCTATTTGAGAGGGTATCCCCTTTTATCATTAGACTCGTACTACACCACCTTTCAGAACTATATGTAGCTTGATTACCATCATCATGGTATATGTAATGACACATTGTTTTTTCATCCTGGGCCCATCCCCCTTTGTCAACTCATTATGGGTTCTCCTATCTCTTAGTATCATGAGGATGATCTTGGGTATAGTTTTTTGAGTTTCATGTGGTAAAGGGGCCCTTTGTCCCTCCTTCCATAGTGGGTCATCATTATTTTGTGTCATGAAACCCCCTTTTGGATACTCATGCCTCCCTTTTTTCAAACATACATGGCCTTAAACAAGAACTAACCCCTATAGTCTACGCTCAACTACTTTAAAATATTATCATCCCCAGTCCTAGTTGTATGACATTAAACTAACAATCCCAATGACCTCATCGCATAATGTTAAATAATACCCTTACCTTATGTAAAGAACATTGGATGCCCCATATGATAAGTAATGTATGATGATCAAAAAAATTACCCCATGTGAAATTAGAATTCCCCATATGATAAATATGAGATGTTAAGAAATAACATGTATAATACAAGGATTCCTTCTAATATGATATGGATTTATATCCTCATCTAAGAGGAATTCACCCCACAAGAACTATTATTATACCAAACCACTTCACAGAACTATGTGTGGCTTGATTACCATTATCATTGGATATGTAGTGATGCTTGGATATTTTGAATTAGGCCCAACCCAACCATAAACTAATTATGAGGTCTCTCCATCCAGTCCATGTTTGATTCTCACCTACCTACATGATGATTTGGAACATTCGAGCGCATAGAATAAAAACTCCCAAGGCACATAAGATTCACCTAGAACATTCTCCAATTCCACTTCTCAACTTTATGCTTTATTTGATTTAGATAATCATCATTATTTTGATATAAAAAATATCCCTAACAGTGTTTTAACTCACCACATTGGATCACCTACTGTTCTGAGCTTGCATCTTGAAGGATATTTGGCAACAAACATTGGATCCTGTGTGAAGAACTCAGTCAATTATCAATATTATGTTTGTTTGATCAATCCTAAACTAATGTAGGTATAAAATCACTGTTTTGAAAATAGTCAATAGTTGTTCTCTTTATTTTTGTTATTACCTTTTCACTATCTAGGTATCGAAATTCAAAACCATCCTCATTGGAATTTTTAGTCACTTTCTACCCTTGTTACGTTCTCCATCGAATGCGATGAGAACCGTATACCACTCTTTTCTCACACCAAACATAGATCATTCGGTCCTAAGGGTTGAGACTAATTTCTCTTTATGAAACACAACAATGTGTGAGACTCTATGGTCTGAACTCAATGACCATAAACAAGGATCCCAATTCCAACCATCATGACTCTAAACTATATGAAAGTCATCCTAGGAATTTTTTGTGTTTAATTGGTACTTCTTGGACCTCAATTCACATTGGGTTTGTTACTCTACAACACTAAAAATTCCCTTTTGAGATGATTAACCCATGTTCAAAGAAGCACAACCTTAAAATATGTGCAAGTTGTTTCAAGAATGTTTTGGGTGTTGTTCGGTGGCCTCATAGGCCCCTCCATTCATGTCAGGTAACCTTTCATTGATACCATGCATATTGCTTTGAGACACACAACCAAAGTCTAAGTATCAAGAACATAAACTGTTTTCACCCTAGACCATATGTTTTTATGGGAGGGTCCTCCCTTGGCCCTCCATTCAAATAGATTTACTACTCTTTCATGTCATGACTAACACATTAGGGTGGACATGGTCTAATCACTATAACCTTAAACTATGTGCCCCTAGTCCAAACTCTTTGAACCTAAACTAAGAGACCATGGTCCAGACTCTAACCTTAAACTAAGAACTCAATTCTATGAATTGTGGCTTTGAACTATGTATCAGTCCCCCTAGGAATGTGTTGTGCATTTTCAAGACATCTTGGCATTCAATTCACATCGGCATGTCACTCTTCTATGCTATACATACCCTTTTGGGATGATGACTCTACAATCCATGATCTGTTACCATAAAATAAGAATCATGTTCTAAGTATTACAATTTCAAAATATGTTAAGATGACCCTGAGATATTTCTTGTGGTGGGGCCTCCTAGGTTCTCCTATTCACACCATGTTTCCTCTCCACTATTCCAAACATATCCCTATCTATACACACAACCATTTGGCTTAATAATCATGACCTTAATCTATATGTGACTCACCCTAGATTATTTTTCTTGTTGTAGGGTCTTCATAGATCATTTTTACATATATTCCATTGACGTACCCCTATTGTGCTACCCTATTACCACCTTACACCACAGTTGGGTGTATATCATCCTCATTAAATGATCTAAAATAGTAGATCATATTTGTACCTTTCCTAAGAATACATTTCCATTGTTCCAGTCACCCACCACACCATTCAGGTTCTTCATCTCTCAGCATCTGAGATAACACTGTAGAGACCCGAAGCCTAACGTACATGGACATTACATTACATTTGCGGAATACTTAGTACATAACAAAAACACACACACAAGGATCGTAATAGTTTAGTGTCTTTGGAAACTCGGAATATAATCTTCTAATCGTGGTGAAAGATCTTCAAAATCTCCCATAAAGATCTTCCTTTTTTTTACCTAAAACCTTTCTTTATATCCTAGGGAAAAGAAAACATAAAAGGGTGAGCTCAAATGCTCAGTAAGGGTAAACAAAAGAAATATCAATCACATCATATTCATAAGAACATAACATTTTGGAAATCATAACCTGCAAAAGAGAGCATAATTTCATAATCATGGGATAAATCATGGCAGTGAAAAAGTAATCCCAATAATCATAACATAAAACATGAAACTTTGTGGCATTCACACATAATCATAGAGAATCATTTCTTGTTAGTCAAGACTCATTGCCAAGACTATCTTAGTGGACAAAGTCCCTTTCTGAATTGAGTAACCCTCGTTTCAGTCCTGTTTCACTGAACCGGTATAACCTACCATTCCAGCCATGTCTATCTCATGAGATATAAAATCGTTACCCAATGCATTGGAGGGAGATATAGGTCCCACCCATCTTATAATGAATCCTTTCTTATGTGTGCCACATAATCATAAAACATACATCATCGCATAACACATGTAACAAAAAATGGGATTCTTGAAACATCATGACATCATAAATCAATTCATATAAGATAAAGGAATTCATAAACATAATTCCATCACAACATAGTCAAATCAATGTAAAAATATGGATAGAAACAGAACCCTTTATTATCTTAGATGGAAAATAATTTTGATAAAACACTTGAATTGAATTCTTGAGGAAAATATCCTTTCTTCTTCAAAATCAATTTCTTTTCACAAAAAATCATGCAATTTTAAAAGAATGAGATTTTATTGAAAATAGTCATGAAATATTTTAGAGGAAGCTTCATGAAAATAAGGCTTTATAAAACAGTAGAAATCCGTTCGTTCCTTATAAGTTAAAAAAATACTTCTTCGTACTTTTGTCGGAAAAGTCAAAAAGTACCTCGTACGAAAAACGACAAAAGATTCCTAAAAACTCACCGAAGGGTAAAAATGGATTTAAACAATTTTAGGTGGATGGAAATAATATTACATATTGAGTAAACATGGATGTGGATGATAAAATACACCCCAGTAAATACTTACGAATAAACAATCTCGGATAAAAATGAAATTGTGATATTTCCCTTACCTTAGGTCCGACTTGCTTTGTAAGTGTCCAAACCTCCTGTATAATGATTTAAATCATGTTATTGACTTATTACAGAATCATATTCATTGTTATGATATCATATATGGTTCACTTATGACATTATATTACCCGTTCTTTTGTAAATTCCATGTTAAAGAAGCGTTTTGGGTAAAATCGTTTCATTTATCGTAGGTGTTTTGACTTGTTGTTCTTGACATCATTATTACTTATATCATGATTTACTTACTTCCAGAATATAAAATATTATTTATATATCATATATATTCAGTATATATATATATATATAATAGGTAGATAAATAAAATGAAAAACACCGTTCATGGAGACGGTAGTCCGTACGTACGCATGAACGCTGTTTTCCTTTCCTTATTGTCTTGAAATGGAAGTAAGTAGATGACATAAATATGTATATATATACATAAATCCAGTAGCTTTATAATGTCATATATTTCATTATTATTTCTTATATATACTTTATAATCATTCTTAAATGGTTAACATGGAGAATGAATCTCATCGCGTCGTGGAGACGGTAGTCCGTACGTACGCACGAGCGATGATATCATTTCTATAAATATTGAATTGAATTGGAGTGGATTATAAAATATATCAGAATCAATATGATGTTTTAATAACTATGTATAGTTATTCTTTACACCATTATACCCATCCATGTAAGGTGGTGGTGGAAAATAGATTACACCACGGCGTGGAGACGGTATTCCGTACGTACGCACGCGCGGTGATTTCATTTTTCCGTAGGATGGATAGATGGTGAAATAGGGTTGTTTCATACTTATAATAACATATCAGTATATTAGTGATACTGATGTTATTACTTCATAATGAAACAACCTAAGAAGAATAAGTGGAAGAAGAAATAAAGATGAAAGAATTGGTAATGGTAATTACCTCTTCTTTGAAGCGCCTTTTGGAGACCTCCTCTTAGGGAACTAAAATTGGTCTTTGAGGAAGACCAGAACCTCTAGGATGTTTCTAGGGAAGTGAAGAAGAGATTTTGGCAGGGGTTGGCCGAGCTTGAGTGCTCAAATTGGTGTGAGGAGGAGGGGGAGGAGGTGTCCTTTTATAAGGGAGGAGAGGGGCACCTTAGGAATATCTCAAAATATTATTTTATATTAAAGTCAAAATCGGTTTATAATGGTTACAAAGGGTCTTATTTCGAAGCTAAAGTGGGTATGGGTCGAAATCCTATCAACCAATAGGATTTAGACAAGTTTAGGGTATTATTTTAACCTTATCAATTAGATTTAACTCTAAGTTAATTAATTTAACTTTTACCGTGTCTTTTTGTTTTCTTTCACTATATGGTTAATACACTTACTATAACATGCCAAACGAACCCCAAATTGTATATTATTAATAAATATATCCTTATCTAAGTCATTTGGACGAACCTTAGATTTTTAGGAATAAAATAACAATTAATAATATAATATTTGATTTAAAAACTATTTTGTGTCAATTTTGACAAAATATTTTATATGATTTTTGTGAAAGTCATAACAGAATTATATGTTCGAACCAAGTTGATTAAATCAACAATAATATATCATAGTAACCTAGAAAATTATTTTTAGTCATAAAAAGTCTCAAATTACATTCATTTGAGCATTTATAACATCAATTATGTTAATATTTCCTTAAAAGGGTAATTACTGCATCATCGTTATGTCATAAATAAATTAATTTATTTAAAGTCTAAAAATTATAAATAAAATATAATTATGTAGGAAATCTTTTTATCTTTCTAATGAATATTTACAATCGAATTTATCTTATGTATAACCCCATATTAAAAATGATTTACTTATTAAACATTGATTTTAACTATTTTAACCTTTCTTTAAATAAATTAATAATAAATGCCCTAATCTAATCCAAGTGGGCCTAAATGGTCATATTTTATTCCTAAGTTTGTTTTTGGTCGAATTACACTTGTCCAATAGAATTAGGACATGTGTTAGGGTAATATTAATATCATATTTACCCTTAGTTACCCTATTTACTATTAACCGTGGTAAAAAAAGTAAAAAGTTACTATTCACCAAAAATTATTTTCATCTCATTGAACCACATTTTACTTACTGACATCAACCGTGTCTCTCGGATTTTTGAAATTTCATTCAATGAAGCGGTAAAATTAAGATTTATGAAGAAATTAATTTTTTTAACTACAACTTAGTAGTTTCACTATTCATCAAAAATTGATGTTTTTCAGAACAATGCCAAAATTTCATCCTAAGCTATATTTCATATTCCGAATTCAAAAATGAAGTATATTTTACCAAATTCATATCATATAATTTGCATTAATTAATTTTATAATTAAATCCCGCTGTTAAAACAAATAGCGTGTTTTTAAGAAACAATATCTATCAAAAGATTGACACTTGATTATGTCTGGTTTAAATGTGAAATTACATCCAATGACCAACATTGTATTAAATTGTAAAAATATATTCTAAATATACTTTAAAACCACTCAAATTAATAATTTATCACTATTAATTATTTCGATTAAAAAAGTTGTTTTTAATTATAATTTAGTAATTTTCACTATTCATCAGAATATGAAAGTTATCCGAAAAGTACCAAAATTTCACCTTAGGCTAAATTCGATACTCCGAATCCAAAAATGAAGTTCATTTTGAAAAATAAGATTTACAGAGTTTTAAAAAGTGGTTATTACTATTCATAACGGCTAGTTTTAATAATATTTTAATAGCAGATCGTTGTTTAGTGAAACTCGGTATTGCGTATTACACACGCTATCGAGGAAGGTCGTGATTGCGTGTAATGCAAGGCAAGTCAAGGATGCGTGTTGTGCAAGCTCCTTTTGGTGTAGCGTACAACACAAGACATTAAAAATAATATTTTTTTCATAAAATCTCGGGGTGTTACATTCTACCCCCCTTAAAATGAATTTCGCCCTCGAAATTCGTCGGGGTTATAAATGGTTTACTATTCAAAAGTTTCTTTAATAGAAACCCACATCTTAAAAAGGAATACCAAAACTTGGCTTTAATAAACTAAAGTATGAAATGTAACGATTACCCAAATAATCTAATCACTGGGTTTCCACATAGGTGAAAATATGGATATGAAAGAGAAATCTAACCATCATGTTCTGATGGAGAGTGGTAGAGAACATGGCTATGGAAAAGCCAGTAATCACAAATCCATAGATTTGTGATGATATAAGGTACCATCTGATTCATCAGGTATAAGATCACTAGGACAACATTTTTGGTTTTCAAGATCATTTCCCTAAAGTTGAAAATTTGAATTAGAATAAATACTTACTTTATTTTGGTACAATCTCACTGTTGTTCGTGCCTTGAACAATTTCCACTTCATCTCTTAAATAAATGAAGTTGAATTTGTTATTCATGAAGTGTTAGCAGATCATGTGATAGAATGACGGGTCATTCCATCTGTCTCAAACAAAAGGTTAGCAAAAATTATATACATAAGTCGATCTATAGTGAGATTAATCATATATGGTTCCTAAAATGAACGTATACTTCACATATCATACTGCTTAATATAATAAAACTAGTTTTCTACTAAACAGGGACTTCCTGTAGGTCAGTGGTAGGCGATAAAGGCCAGTCGCACTTCGGTTGTGGGTTCGATTCCTACAGCCTTGTCCGACGCGATGGGCTGTCGCCCGTCCTGCAGGTTGTCCTTTTTCTAAAACTATATTACTATAACATCTCATCAATAATATCAAAAAAACTTCTATCCTTAAACAATACAAACTTATGTCCAACATAATCCATTCCAATCTTTAGGCTTATCCATAATACTGCAGTCCACTCACATAACATAGTGAAAACGATTACCAGAGATTTAACACCATCGTCGATCCCCATATATCATAAGATATGTTTTGTTGGTCACATTCCAAACATTCAAAGGCCTTAATAATGTATTCTCTTGAAAACCCATTGAACCATAGTGAAAACTTGAATGCAGTTAAAAGTTAACACTTTTCACATACTAAAATCCTCAAAATTCTATATACTCAAACCATGATATCACTTAGTCCTTATATCAATCATGATATCATGAATACTATCAAACATTTAATTTTCTCCTTATCCCTTCATTATGCACATATCAACTACATTCCAAAAATATCTGAATAACCTTTCATGGATACTGGTAACATTAATCAGACAATAGTGTAACAATCCTTACATGTCTCTTTATTCTACAGTACCATGAGATTACTTATACAACATTACACATGATAAACATTTAATCATTCCACTACATTCTTAAACCATTGACCGAGCTTCAACAATTCTTTCATCTCACATATCATTTGTAGTCTCTTCATCATCATCCACATAAATACTTCCCATACGACCATACTGATTATCTTCATGAGACTTTCCCTTAGGGCATTTGTTTTCATAATGCCCATACATTCCACATTTAAAACACTTAACCATTTTTGATGTCGTAGCAATACCATTATCCTCATCCATGGTGTTAACCGACCCTTTTCCTTTGCACTTACTTGATTTGTGTCCTTATTTTCCACACCCAAAGCATCTTCCAGTTCCCTTGAAACATTCTCCTTGATGCCTCTTCCCACATGATTTACATAGGGGAAATTGAACTTTCTTTCCTCTATGATCATCATGGAACTCCATCTTTCTCTTATTAGTCGAGTCAGGAAACTTACCAAATTTTACTTTATTGATCATGTTGTGAGATTGCTGATTCGGCATAATAATGATGTTTGGACATCCAAATCCCATTTCATTTGGTTTCTCATGAAGAATATCATTCCATTGTCCATCATATCCTCCATTATTGTGAATCATCTTGTTTCCAGCCATTTTCTAAAACCCAAACAGAATAGTGTTAGATGCAAAAATCGTAATAAAGGGGGAGTAACTTAAATATCTATCATCTTTGGTTTAATCTAATATCGTTACCATAGTTCTAGAACTATATCCAATACGTATACTTATCCTTAGGGGCATCCCTAGACATACCTTAGAAATATCTCTTGGGATCTCACTAACGTTTTCGCATCCTAGTTTCCAAAGGTTGACTAAACCTTTCCTCTGATACCAACTGTAGAGACCCGAAGCCTAACGTACATGGACATTACATTACATTTGCGGAATACTTAGTACATAACAAAAACACACACACAAGGATCGTAATAGTTTAGTGTCTTTGGAAACTCGGAATATAATCTTCTAATCGTGGTGAAAGATCTTCAAAATCTCCCATAAAGATCTTCCTTTTTTTTACCTAAAACCTTTCTTTATATCCTGAGGAAAAGAAAACATAAAAGGGTGAGCTCAAATGCTCAGTAAGGGTAAACAAAAGAAATATCAATCACATCATATTCATAAGAACATAACATTTTGGAAATCTTAACCTGCAAAAGAGAGCATAATTTCATAATCATGGGATAAATCATGGCAGTGAAAAAGTAATCCCAATAATCATAACTTAAAACCTGAAACTTTGTGGCATTCACACATAATCATAGAGAATCATTTCTTGTTAGTCAAGACTCATTGCCAAGACTATCTTAGTGGACAAAGTCCCTTTCTGAATTGAGTAACCCTCGTTTTAGTCCTGTTTCACTGAACCGGTATAACCTACCATTCCAGCCATGTCTATCTCATGAGATTTAAAATCGTTACCCAATGCATTGGAGGGAGATATAGGTCCCACCCATCTTATAATGAATCCTTTCTTATGTGTGCCACATAATCATAAAACATACATCATCGCATAACACATGTAACAAAAATGGGATTCTTGAAACATCATGACATCATAAATCAATTCATATTAGATAAAGGAATTCATAAACATAATTCCATCACAACATAGTCAAATCAATGTAAAAATATGCATAGAAACCGAACCCTTTATTATCTTAGATGGAAAATAATTTTGATAAAACACTTGAATTGAATTCTTGAGGAAAATATCCTTTCTTCTTCAAAATCAATTTCTTTTCACAAAACATCATGAAATTTTAAAAGAAAGAGATTTTATTGAAAATAGTCATGAAATATTTTAGAGGAAGCTTCATGAAAATAAGGCTTTATAAAACAGTAGAAATCCGTTCGTTCCGTATAAGTTAAAAAAAACATTCTTCGTACTTTTGTCGGAAAAGTCAAAAAGTACCTCGTACGAAAAACGAAAAAAGATTTCTAAAAACTCACCGAAGGGTAAAAATGGATTTAAACAATTTTAGGTGGATGGAAATAATATTACATATTGAGTAAACATGGATGTGGATGATAAAATACACCCCAGTAAATACTTACGAATAAACAATCTCGGATAAAAATGAGATTGTGATATTTCCCTTACCTTAGGTCCGACTTGCTTTGTAAGTGTCCAAACCTCCTTTATAATGATTTAAATCATGTTATTGACTTATTACAGAATCATATTCATTGTTATGATATCATATATGGTTCACTTATGACATTATATTACCCGTTCTTTTGTAAATTCCATGTTAAAGAAGCGTTTTGGGTAAAATCGTTTCATTTATCGTAGGTGTTTTGACTTGTTGTTCTTGACATCATTATTACTTATATCATGATTTACTTACTTACAGAATATAAAATATGATTTATATATCATATATATTCAGTATATATATATATAATAGGTAGATAAATAAAATGAAAAACACCGTTCATGGAGACGGTAGTCCGTACGTACGCATGAACGTTGTTTTCCTTTCCTTATTGTCTTGAAATGGAAGTAAGTAGATGACATAAATATGTATATATATACATAAATCCAGTAGCTTTATAATGTCATATATTTCATTATTATTTCTTATATATACTTTATAATCATTCTTAAATGGTTAACATGGAGAATGAATCTCATCGCGTCGTGGAGACGGTAGTCCGTACGTACACACGAGCGATGATATCATTTCTATAAATATTGAATTGAATTGGAGTGGATTATAAAATATATCAGAATCAATATGATGTTTTAATAACTATGTATAGTTATTCTTTACACCATTATACCCATCCATGTAAGGTGGTGGTGGAAAATAGATTACACCACGGCGTGGAGACGGTATTCCGTACGTACGCACGCGCGGTGATTTCATTTTTCCGTAGGATGGATAGATGGTGAAATAGGGTTGTTTCATACTTATAATAAAATATCAGTATATTAGTGATACAGATGTTATTACTTCATAATGAAACAACCTAAGAAGAAGAAGTGGAAGAAGAAATAAAGATGAAAGAATTGGTAATGGTAATTACCTCTTCTTTGAAGCGCCTTTTGGAGACCTCCTCTTAGGGAACTAAAATTGGTCTTTGAGGAATACCAGAACCTCTAGGATGTTTCTAGGGAAGTGAAGAAGATATTTTGGCAGGGGTTGGCCGAGCTTGAGTGCTCAAATTGGTGTGAGGAGGAGGGGGAGGAGGTGTCCTTTTATAAGGGAGGAGAGGGGCACCTTAGGAATATCTCAAAATATTATTTTATATTATAGTCAAAATCGGTTTATAATAGTTCCAAAGGGTCTTATTTCGAAGCTAATGTGGGGATGGGTCGAAATCATATCAACCAATAGGATTTAGACAAGTTTAGGGTATTATTTTAACCTTATCAATTAGATTTAACTCTAAGTTAATTAATTTAACTTTTACCGTGTCTTTTTGTTTTCTTTCACTATATGGTTAATACACTTACTATAACATGCCAAACGAACCCCAAATTGTATATTATTAATAAATATATCCTTATCTAAGTCATTTGGCCGAACCTTAGATTTTTAGGAATAAAATAACAATTAATAATATAATATTTGATTTAAAAACTATTTTGTGTCAATTTTGACACTATTTGATATATGATTTTTGGGAAAGTCATAACAGAATTATATGTTCGAACCAAGTTTATTAAATCAACACTAATATATCATAGTAACCTAGAAAATTAGTTTTAGTCATAAAAAGTCTCAAATTACATTAATTTGAGCATTTATAACATCAATTATGTTAATATTTCCTTAAAAGGGTAATTACTGCATCATCGTTATGTCATAAATAAATTAATTTATTTAAAGTATAAAAATTATAAATAAAATATCATTATGTAGGAAATCGTTTTAGCTTTCTAATTAATATTTACAATCGAATTTATCTTATGTATAACCCAATATTAAAAATGATTTACTTATTAAACTTTGATTTTAACTATTTTAACCCTTCTTTAAATAAATTAATAATAAATGTCCTAATCTAATCCAAGTGGGCCTAAATGGTCATATTTTATTCCTAAGTTTGTTTTTGGTCGAATTACACTTGTCAAATAGAATTAGGACATGTGTTAGGGTAATATTAATATCATATTTACCCTTAGTTACCCTATTTACTATTAACCGTGGTAAAAAAAAGTAAAAAGTTACTATTCACCAAAAATTATTTTCATCTCATTGAACCACATTTTACTTACTGACATCAACCGTGTCTCTCGGATTTTTGAAATTTCATTCACAGAAGCGGTAAAATTAAGATTTATGAAGAAATTAATTTTTTTAACTACCACTTAGTAGTTTCACTATTCATCAAAAATTGATGTTTTTCAGAACAATGCCAAAATTTCATCCTAAGCTATATTTCCTATTCCGAATTCAAAAATGAAGTCTATTTTACCAAATTCATATCATAGAATTTGCATTAATTAATTTTATAATTAAATCCCGCTGTTAAAACAAATAGCGTGTTTTTAAGAAACAATATCTATCAAAAGATTGACACTTGATTATGTCTGGTTTAAATGTGAAATTACATCCAATGACCAACATTGTATTAAATTGTAAAAATATATTCTAAATATACTTTAAAACCACTCAAATTAATAATTTATCACTATTAATTATTTCGATTAAAAAATTTGTTTTTAATTATAATTTAGTAATTTTCACTATTCATCAGAATATGAAAGTTATCCGAAAAGTACCAAAATTTCACCTTAGGCTAAATTCGATACTCAAAATCCAAAAATGAAGTTCATTTTGAAAAATAAGATTTACAGAGTTTTAAAAAGTGGTTATTACTATTCATAACGGCTAGTTTTAATAATATTTTAATAGCATATCGTTGTTTAGTGAAACTCGGTATTGCGTATTACACACGCTATCGAGGAAGGTCGTGATTGCGTGTAATGAAAGGCAAGTCAAGGATGCGTGTTGTGAAAGCTCCTTTTGGTGTAGCGTACAACACAAGACATTAAAAATAATATTTTTTCATAAAATCTCGGGGTGTTACAAACACTCTCCAAAGAAGATGAGTTTGGCCTCTATCAAAACAATAATCCTACCCAATGAGATCAAATCAATTGTGGAATAATTCTAATAGGATTGAAATCCATTAAAATATTCCATCTCTTCATCTACATAGTTTGTGTGTCCCTTTATTTTCATCCTCATCCTCCTCCATGTTTGAATGTATCCCCCTTGAAAGAATGGTCCCATGCCATACTAGCTCTCCTACCATCCTTGGAACATGGCCTGGAAGTCCATGGATGACATTTTGAGATAGATACCATGTTTCAAACATGGACAGTAGTCAACCTAAATTTTCTTGTATGCATCCTCAGCAGAACGATAATGGATTCTATGTTTTTGACATATTCATCAGTTATCCTCCATTATCATGTGACCCCCACCTTGTTCTAAATCATGGTCATCACAATTAACACTTTTCACTCCCCATTATTTGAGTAGAATTTATCATCCTTTTAATTAAACCAATAGTGCACTAGTGTATGTTAGATAAGAAAATGGTATTTCAGGGTTCCCCATTCCCTATACATAGACCTCCTTGACCAAGACACTCCTAATGTTCATTCAATAATTTCAAACATCGAGTGTTCAGTAGATAAAAGACACTCTTATATAAGTGAGAAATCATAATATCGTACCTTGTGTATCACACTGAGCATGACTCACATGGTATTAGGGATTGATCATTTGTTAACTTATTATTATGATTGAAGTATTATAGTAGAATTCCAACAAGGAAAATATTTCCAGGAATATAAAATGTTTAAAACAAATGAACTAAATTATGTTAAATTCATCCATATAGTAGATACTCTCGATCATCCTAGTAAAAGAATTCCACTTACTACACTACCATGGTGATCGAGTGTTCATGCTTAACCAACCTCCCCTGACTATCCTCCATAAATGCTATTGCTCTACCAAGGCATCCACCTAATCCTTGTATTTAGGAAAAACTTATTCATCCCTGATTCACATATAGTTCTATTCGTATCAGTAATCAACTGCAAGGGATACCACATCCGCCACCTTATACTCTATTGTCACCAACAAGACCTTCATACGACCAATGATCTCAACCAAGGAGGTGTTCATGGATACATGCTCATACACCAGCCCTTCTAAACAGGTGATATCCCTTTTAGATATCTAATGTTCCTTGGATCCCTGATCCTTGTGCTTCCTCTAAGAGATATCAAACACATTCCACTTGGGATATGCCCGATCAACAAGGAACTTTCAAGATAGTGTATGTAGGCCGATGGAATCCACCCCAATAATCCCCAAGATAACTATCTTGTGGTAGAGATATGCCGCATTGTTTTAAAGGACATCCATTGGAGTGTGAGTTATGAAGTTTTGTGCATACCTCCACACTATGTAATGAATGAACATGTTCTCCTTGGTGTTATTTGAGCCAGATTATTTGAAATCCTTGTGTGGTGTAGGTTCATATGGATGAAGGACTTCCAAAAAATAAATGGATGTATTATTCATAGGAATTTCCTTAGGTGGTCTAAAATCCATTTCCAGAGGGAATGGATCCTCACCATCCCCTTCACCAATAGAAAAAGTCCCAACTGCCTCATGTGGAACCCCCCATGGTAGGCTCAGTCATTATATGCTACTTCATCACCTCCATTGATAGCACGATCTCACTCATCTTCCTTGTGACTTCTTCCCCAGCAATAGCCACTGACGACACCCCCAATATAGACATGGTCACTGCATATTCTTCATTTGTTTTGGTTTCTAGTGTGATGAATGCCTCCTCTATTGAGTCCTCATCTCTAGTAGAGACTTCATCACTACAATGCACATATTTTTTTTCTATGGAGGTAGGTTCAACTACCACAACCCCATCGACCATCCACATTAACAGCTTGATATAGGCATAAGAACTACCTTGTAATGTGGATTGTGTTTTAGGGCTCACAGATGAGATGATTTTCTACCGTTGCCACTAGTACCCTACCATGGAAGTCTATGAGGTATGAAGACTACTTAATATTCTCCATACCTTCATCATCCACCATCCCCTTGGGAAGAGGGAATAGTTGTCATATAAAGCAATCCACTGGCACAATCCTTGCTAGTGTGCTCACTGTGCCCACCCTAAAAAAAACTCTCATCAATTTACAGAATCGATTGCCAAAATTTTGTGATAGGAGGATAAATAGGGTTTGGATACTCATATTGTAACGCCCCGATCCTAGTTACCCAGAGTCGGTGCATTATTACATAACATTGGAATGATCACAAGGATGATCAAATCTCGAAAGACCGATTGGTTTAGTAGCCTTGGAAACACTAGATATATTCATAAGTTTTACATTACATCATAAAATGAAAAACTACTACAACAACATAATGTCTCCATAATTCACACTCATATCCCCACATAATATCCCTGCAGGTCATTCATAATTTACTTCTTCACTTACTGGGAAAAATAAAACATATAAAAGGGGTGAGCTCAAGTGCCCAGTAAGGATAACAATATAGTGGAAACTTTCATAAATAAGAATAAACATTTAAGGCAATGTATAACTAAAACAAAAGCCTTTCAAACCTGAACTTTCAACTTTGTATGGCATAAATAAAATGAAATAATGCCATTTACTCATTCACATGGATATTCTACTAATCGAATAATCACATGCAAAATCACTAACCACTTTCATAATGATGGAATGCATAATTCTGAACTTTAATTTCTTTGTCAAGGCTTCGTCCCAAGACCTTGGGGCTAACTGTAACTGGAACCCAACCCGGAGTGCCTCTAATAACCGGACACCAACCCGGAGTGCCTCTAATAACCGGACACCAACCCGGAGTTCCTCTAATAACCGGAGACCAAACCGGAGGGCTTACTTTTACCAGTCCCTAACCTGGAGGGCTTACTTTTACCAGTCCCCAACCTGGAGGGATTACTTTAACCAGTCCCCAACCTGGAACATACATGTCCAACACATTCTTATGAAGTGAAGGTTGAAATATAACATAAACCTTCTTATTGGAACTAGCATACGTAATGTCAATACATTACTCATAAACTAAGAATGTTATATAAATAGCACATCCACAGTCAAACATATCACAAAACATCATTACAATATGGAAGTTTTATATCATAATAAATCAACTTCAAATAATCGTAAAATTCATCAAAGGGTGTTGACATAGATGAAATCAAAACACTTTTTAGAGAAATATCTCTTTCTATTTTTGAAATCATTTAAGAGCCATATAAAATAAAACATTTTCTTTGAAAATATTATTATAATCTTGTAAGGAAATCTTTGAAGATTTTATAATGGCTGAAAATAACCGCACCCGCCGTATAAGTAAAAAAACATTCTTACCTTAATTTTGTCTAAAAGGTTAAAAAGCACCTTGTTTGGAAAACATGGAAAGATTCCTTTACAAACCTCTTATAAAAATTAAAACAAGGGTATAAATGACTTTAACCCATATTCTAGTAAATAGTAAAAATGTTTTGAAATACATTTTTAAGAAACATGGATTTGGATGATAATGAGATCCCAGTAGATTATTACGTATAAACAACCTCGGATAATGAAGAGATTGTGAAATAACCCTTACCAATTTGGTAACTTATGAAACATACAACCCATCAAAGAGGTATCATAAAATGAATATGTAAATACACATAAATTAAAGTGTATTACACAAAGAATATAATTATGGGCAGTACATACACCACACAAAAGGTGATGGTGGCAATATGGCATGAATCTCACGAGAATAAGGAGTGAGATGAAAACCCCTTACCATGTTAATCAACTGAGTCGTATGGCCAAAAGTTAATAAACACCAAATGATTTACAGAATAACATGAATATAAAGAGAATCATGATAATATATATCAAATGTTAGTACCCAATACACCACTTTCAATAATTTAGTGGCGAACAATGGAAATCTCACGGAATTGAATGTGAGATAAGAATATCCCTTACCTTGAACTTTCCCTTAGTCGATGGTATGTTAACCTCCTGTATAATAATTAAAACATTTATTAAATTATTCAATAATCATATACATCAATATGATATCATATATGATCTTTTAACATTGCTTTATTAATAATATCTTAGTATTATCGTCGTTTCGGGTGATAATCGATTCGTTCTTCTTAAATGTTTGGTTACTTAAGACATGTTTGTAATGGATAGATTATATCTTATTCATAATAATAATGATATTAACATTATTTTTATCCCTAAAATGAGAATATGACTTGAATGGATACGATGGAGGATGGATCTCATCGTGTTCGTGGAGACGGTAGTCCGTATGTACGCACGAACGCTACTTCCATTTAATTTTTCATTTTAAAAGAATTGAATCCAAATGATACATAGGTATATTATTATTCCAGTATAATATAATATTTTATATATGTTACTTATGTTCATTAACACCATTCTTTATACGTTCCATGTGTGGTATGAACGATTCATATCATTTTAAGGGGGCGGTAGTCCGCACTTCCTCAAATGAAATTATCGTATGTATATACAACATGAAACGAATAATGGTATGAAATAAAATGGAATTACAGAAGCTTATATATAAAATATGTATCATTAATATTACAATTAATTACAGTTCCATCATAATGGCCACCATGAGAGGCGGTAAGATGTATTTGAACAATCATCGTTTCGTGAGGCGTTAGTTTACCATTCACAGAAACATTATGTTCATCATCCATTAGATGGAGGTGTGTGTATGTGTAGTTCGAATACTTCTTATAAAAACATCCTAGTATATTGAGGATACTTATTTTGTTACAAATGAAAGGAAGTAAAAAGATTTTGGGGGTTGGAGAAGCAAAATAAATGAAAATAATTTAAGAGAAATTGTTACCATTAATTTAGGTAACTCACTTTGGTTGGAACCAAAGGACTTCTTGAAATGATTTCTGCCTAAGGGGAAGCTTCAAGGAGGAGTAGAGGGATGTGGGGAGCTTATTTGGGCAGAGTTTGGACGAGACAAGTGGCTTGAGAGGTGTGAGGAATGAGTAGAAGTGGTCTCTTTTTATAAGGGAGAGGAGGGGCTCTTTAGGAAAGAGTGAAAGTATTACTTTATAATATAATTAAATTCGGTTTATAATGGTCCATAAATAATTGAGGTCGAAGATAAGATGACTCATATTCTAAATAACATCAACCAATAAGAATTGGACAGGTTTTAGATAATATTTTAATCATTATAATCTTATTTATTTAAATGATTTATTAATGAGGTAAACATTGCATCATTATTGTGTCATTAATAATTTAAATTACTTGATGTCTAAAAATTATAAATAAAATATCATTATGTAGGAAATAGTTTTATATTTCTAATGAATATTTATAATCGAAAATCCAACATGTATAACCCTATGTAAAAATTGTTCTTCTAATAGATGTAAGCTTATGCCATTTTAATTTTTATTTTAATGTTATTAATATAATGTGTCCCTACCACATACAAGTGGCTCCAAGGGGTCCCCAAATCGACCCAAGGATGCCCATGGTCGGGTATGTGTCCACCAATAAGGTTAGGACACGTTTTAGGGTAATTTTGTATTATTATAATATTATTTTTTAACCCGTATTTACCGGATTTACCCTTAACCATGGTAAATAAAATATTTACCACAGTAATTATTCAAAATGTCTAAAAATAAAAGTTACCTATTTACACAATTTGGACATCCTGATTCCAAATATTGAATCCATTTTTCTAAATTCAAAACACAGAAGTGGCAGAAATTTATTTAAAATTAATTCCCACTGTCAAAACAAAAAGCGTGTTTTTAAGAGATAATAACTATCAAAAGATTGACACTTGTTTATGTTCGGTTTAATTGTAAAATTACGTCCAATGACCAACATTATATTAAATGGTAAAAATATATTCTAAATATACTTTAAAACCACTCAAATTCACAATTTAGCACTATTAATTTTTTTGATTAAAAAGGTTATTTTTAATTAAAATTTAGTAATTTTCACTATTCATCAAAATATGAAAGTTATCTGAAAAGTACCAAAATTTCACCTTAGGCTAAATTCGATATTCCAAATCCAAAAATTAATTCCATTTTAAAATATAAAATATATAAAATTTCAAAATTTAGGTATTGCTATTCATAATAGCTAGTTTGATTGGTTGTTGCGTGTGTTAAAACTCAAGGTTGCGTACAACACACGCTACTATTTTATTCAAAGGAAAGCGTACCGTGGAAGCTTGGGATGTTTCATTTTATATTTTTTGATGTCCCAATTTATTCAGATAGTTTAAAATATTTTATTTAAAAAGGTTTCACTATTAAATGTTGATAAAAGTGCAATACTGGAAATGAATCTGTTCTTGCATTATGACTAAGAAACTCATAATAGGGATTCTAAAATTATAAGGATTATATAAAGTTCAAAATGTAGTTAATACTATTCATGACCTCTTTTAATGGCTTTTTTTTGTACGTCATGGTGTGATTGAACTCGGTGTTGCGTGTAGTGAAAGTTATTGAATTATTTTTAAGAAATAACACACTATGAAATCCTGGGGTGTTACATTCTCCCCTCCTTCAATAAATTGCGTCCTCGCAATTTGAAATTGTTCTTCGAAAATAAAAGTTTGAAAGTAGAAAATATATTTGTGGGAAAACCCACATCGGAAATTGGGTTACTAAAATTTAGTCTTAATATAAGGAAAAGAGAAATGAAAGGGTCACCACCAAATTATGATCTCGATTAGGAGAACATTGGTGGAAATTAGAGACATATGATTGGAGGAAAAATGTAAATATTTATAGGTAGTGATTGAGGTCATCAATCACAAACATGTATGAAATTGAGGTCCTTAAATTCATCAATCTATGATGATTTGAAATACCATCGGTTCAACAAAACATAGGGTATTAGGATAACACATTTTTGACGTTTCGAAATATCTTAGTTGAAATCCCAAATCGAAAAATGAATTAATGAGGCCTCTATTTAAAATAAAGAGTGGAAAGTATGAAGATTACCGAAAATAACATATACTGGGTTCCATGTAGGAAAATATGGATATGTAAGAGAAATCTAACCATCAATTATCTGATGGAGAGTGGTAGAGAACATGGCTATGAAAAGGCCAACAATCCCAAAGCCATAAATTAGTGATGATTTAAGGTACCATCTAGGAAAACATTTTTGTCCTAAGTTCCTTTTATTAATGTTGAGGAATTTATTTATGAGATTGGCTAAGATCATAAGTAGATATACTTACTTTATAATTAGAGTTTTATCCATTAATAAGTTTCTACCACAAACTCATCTTTCACTCTAAAAGATAATAGAATGTAAATTTTTTTTTATTTATACTATTCGTACAGGGTGCCAAAATAAATGAATTTATAATTCATCTACCAGATCTTTAAAACAAACTACATTATTTAATCCAGGACATCTCGTGGGCCAGTGGTAGGTGATACACCCTTGTCGCCCTTCGGTTGCAGGTTCAAGTCTCGCAGCCTTACCGGACGCGATGGGTTGCTGCCCGACCTCCAGGTTGTCCTTTTATGGTAATCGAAAATAATCCAAACTAGAACTATCCAAAATACTTCTGTCCAAACTCACTGTCCAACATTTATAAGGAAGGTAAACATAATATAGATCCTTTTTACCCCGTAATAGCAAATGAATACCTTCATCTTGTATTCTTTTAATACACTGAAACATCTTGAATTACCATATTCCTTATTGATTACATTCATGCTCCCCTATTCCATTAGAATGCTGGATATACTTCATCAATCCAAAAATGTTTTAAACCCCAAAAAATGATGGAATATACAAATCATTAATCAGTTTCAAGGTAGTCAAGAATATCCAATATAATTTATCCAAATCAATCATGTATTATTCTAAAATCACTAACTCGGTATCAAAACCATATTATGGTTTATCTTTCTCTCAACCATATATTTTCCAAAAATTTATCCTGCTATTGAGTCACTTTTCTTTGTTCCACACAATCTCAAGTTTTTAATGAAATAGTACTGCAGTACAATCCTTATATACTCCATAATTATTATATCAAGTACATTGTTGATACAAAACTCAATTGACATAATCAACATAAGAACTCTAATCATTCCTCTTCATCTGTGGTAGTATCATAACTTGATTATTATCCAATGGCATCATTTGCGGCATAGTATGATGACTAGGACATAGGTTCACGTAGTGTCCAAACTCCTTGCAAATGAAGCATTGTACATTTGAAACCATTTTCTTACCCTTGCAGTCACGTAATTTGTGCCCTTTTTCCTCCACACTTATAACAAACTCTCATTCCTTTCAGGCAAGTTCCAGGGTGTTTCTTTCCACAGTTACCACATATGGGAAAATTCTTCATTTCCCTCTTCCCTTTATCCATCTTTCTCTCTTCCATCCTTTTCTTCTCTTGCTTCCCTTCAAAGCCATAGGACTCAGTAAACTCTTTACTTATATTATCAAAACACGATATTATTTCTTCCTATGATGATAATACATGGGAGACTATTTCTCTTATAAATTCTAGCTTAAGACCATGAAAGATATGATCCTTCCTTCTCTTTGGATCATGTGCATTTCTGGAGTTCTCATTCCTTCTACTGGGCGCCATTTCTAAACAATGGAATACACTAGATCAGTTTATGAATCAAAATACATAATCCCATACTTATAAAACACTTAACATAAATTGAACTATTTATGGATATAATCCATAATCATAAAAATGTCGCATTTGAGGATGTATATACTCATAAACCCTTCATAATGGTTTGTAAAGAAAATGAGAATTATCCTAAGCATATCCCCCGTGAGTGTCGTAACCAAGAGTGCAGCAAGGCCCGTTGTCGTGCACCAGTTCCCATTCGAGTCTAGCTCAAAGCGGTGTTTTCGGGTTTTACCCCTAGGTACATCTGTGCAGAGCTGCCTCTACCTGCTCGTATACAGACATGGATGTATTGCTCGGAAAACTCACAAAATCTCTACAATACCAAAATTCTAGGAAGTTCTTCTATACTAATCCTCAAAGTTCATATTAGGTCTACGTGATCTAATCGGAGTTTATCTAAATCTAGTTTCCAAGGTTTGTACTAAACTTCCTCTGATACCAACTGTAACGCCCCGACCCTAGTTACCCAGAGTCGGTGCATTATTACATAACATTGGCATGATCACAAGGAAGATCAAATCTCGAAAGACCGATTGGTTTAGTAGCCTTGGAAACACTAGATATATTCATAAGTTTTACATTGCATCATAAAATGAAAAAATACTACAACAACATAATGTCTCCATAATTCACACTCATATCCCCACATAATATCCATGCAGGTCATTCATAATTTACTTCTTCACTTCCTGGGAAAAATAAAACATAGAAAAGGGGTGAGCTCAAATGCCCAGTAAGGATGACAATATAGTGGAAACTTTCTTAAATAAGAATAAACATTTAAGGCAATGTATAACTAAAACAAAAGCCTTTCAAACTTGAACATTCAACTTTGTATGGCATAAATAAAATGAAATAATGCCATTTACTCATTCACATGGATATTCTACTAATCAAATAATCACATGAAAAATCACTAACCACTTTCATAATGATGGAATGCATAATGCTGAACTTTAATTTCTTTGTCAAGGCCTCGTCCCAAGACCTTGGGGCTAACTGTAACCGGAACCCAACCCGGAGTGCCTCTAATAACCGGACACCAACCCGGAGTGCCTCTAATAACCGGACACCAACCTGGAGTTCCTCTAATAACCGGAGACCAAACCGGAGGGCTTACTTTTACCAGTCCCTAACTTGGAGGGCTTACTTTTACTAGTCCCCAACCTGGAGGGCTTACTTTAACCAGTCCCCAACCTGGAACATACTTGTCCAACACATTCTTATGAAGTGAAGGTTGAAATATAACATAAACATTCTTATTGGAACTAGCATACGTAATGTCAATACATTACTCATAAACCAAGAATGTTATATAAATAGAACATCCACAGTCAAACATATCACAAAACATCATTACAATATAGAAGTTTTATATCATAATAAATCAACTTCAAATAATCGTAAAATTCATCAAAGGGTGTTGACATAGATGAAATCAAAACACTTTTTAGAGAAATATCTCTTTCTATTTTTTAAATCATTTAAGAGCCATATATAATAAAACATTTTCTTTGAAAATATTCTTATAATCTTGTAAGGAAATCTTTGAAGATTTTATAATGGCTTAAAATAACCGCACCCGCCGTATAAGTAAAAAAACATTCTTACCTTAATTTTGTCTAAAAGGTTAAAAAGCACCTTGTTTGGAAAACGATGGAAAGATTCCTTTACAAAACTCTTATAAAAATAAAAACAAGTGTATAAATGACTTTAACCCATATTCTAGTAAATAGTAAAAATGTTTTGAAATACATTTTTAATATACATGGATGTGGATGATAATGAGATCCCAGTAGATTATTACGTATAAACAACCTCGGATAATGAAGAGATTGTGAAATAACCCTTACCAATTTGGTAACTTATGAAACATACAACCCATTAAATAGGTATCATACAATGAATATGTAAATACACATAAATTAAAGTGTATTACACAAAGAATATAATTATGGGCAGTACATACACCACACAAAAGGTGATGGTGGCAATATGGCATGGATCTCACGGGAATAAGGAGTGAGATGAAAACCCCTTACCACGTTAATCAACTGAGTCGTATGGCAAAAATTTAATAACCACCAAATGATTTACAGAATAACATGAATATAAAGAGAATCATGATAATATATATCAAATGGCAGTACCCAATACACCACTTTCAATAATTTAGTGGCGAACAATGGAAATCTCACGGAATTGAATGTGAGATAAGAATATCCCTTACCTTGAACTTTCCCTTAGCCGATGGTATGTTAACCTCCTGTATAATAATTAAAACATTTATTAAATTATACAATAATCATATAAATCAATATGATATCATATATGATCTTTTAACATTTCTTTATTAATAATATCTTAGTATTATCGTCGTTTTGGGTGATAATCGATTCGTTTTTCTTAAATGTTTGGTTACGTAAGACATGTTTGTAATGGATAGATTATATCTTATTCATAATCAGAATGATATTAACATTATTTTTAACCCTAAAATGAGAATAATACTTGAATGGATACGATGGAGGATGGATCTCATCGTGTTCGTGGAGACGGTAGTCCGTACGTACGCACGAACGCTACTTCCATTTAATTTTTCATTTTAAAAGAACTGAATCCAAATGATACATAGGTATATTATTATTCCAGTATAATATAATATTTTATATATGTTACTTATGTTCATTAACACCATTCTTTATACGTTCCATGTGTGGTATGAACGAGTCATATCATTTTAAGGGGGCCGTAGTCCGCACTTCCTCAAATGAAATTATCGTATGCATATACAACATGAAACGAATAATGGTATGAAATAAAATGGAATTACAGAAGCTTATATATAAAATATGTATCATTAATATCACACTTAATTACAGTTCCATCATAATGGCCACCATGAGAGGCGGTAAGATGTATTTGAACAATCATCGTTTCGTGAGGCGTTAATTTTCCATTCACAGAAACATTATGTTCATC
Organism: Viscum album; assembly: GCA_963277665.1. Lineage (NCBI taxonomy): Eukaryota > Viridiplantae > Streptophyta > Magnoliopsida > Santalales > Viscaceae > Viscum > Viscum album. The sequence continues at coordinate 612,881,071 of OY728164.1, forward strand.
ATCCATTAGATGGAGGTGTGTGTATGTGTAGTTCGAATACTTCTTATAAAAACATCCTAGTATATTGAGGATACTTTTTTTGTTACAAAAGAAAGGAAGTAAAAATAGTTTGGGGGTTGGAGAAGCAAAATAAATGAAAACAATTTAAGAGAAATCGTTACCATTAATTTAGGTAACTCACTTTGGTTGGAACCAAAGGACTTCTTGAAATGCTTTCTGCCTAAGGGGAAGCTTCAAGGAGGAGGAGAGGGATGTGGTGAGATTATTTGGGCAGATTTTGGATGAGCCAAGTGGCTTGAGAGGTGTGAGGAATGAGTAGAAGTGGTCTCCTTTTATAAGGGAGAGGAGGGGCTCTTTAGGAAAGAGTGAAAGTATTACTTTATAATATAATTAAATTAGGTTTATAATGGTCCATAAATAATTGAGGTCGAAGATAAGATGACTCATATTCTAAATAACATCAACCAATAAGAATTGGACAGGTTTTAGATAATATTTTAATCATTATAATCTTATTTATTTAAATGATTTAATAATGAGGTAAACATTGCATCATTATTGTGTCATTAATAATTTAAATTATTTGATGTCTAAAAATTATAAATAAAATATCATTATGTAGGATATCGTTTTAGATTTCTAATGTATATTTATAATCGAAAATCCAACATGTATAATTCTATGTAAAAATTGTTCTTCTAAAAGATGTAAGCTTATGCCATTTTTATTTTTATTTTAACTTTATTAATATAATGTGGCCCTACCACATACAAGTGGCTCCAAGGGGTCCCCAAATCGACCCAAGGATGCCCATGGTCGGGTATGTGTCCACCAATAAGATTAGGACACGTTTTAGGGTAATTTTGTATTATTATAATATTATTTTTTAACCCTTATTTACCGGATTTACCCTTAACCATGGAAAATAAAATATTTACCACAGTAATTATTCAAAATGTCTAAAAATAAAAGTTACCTATTTACACAATTTGGACATCCTGATTCCAAATATGGAATCCATTTTTCTAAATTCAAAACATAGAAGTGGCAGAAATTAATTTAAAATTAATTCCCGCTGTCAAAACAAAAAGCGTGTTTTTAAGAGATAATAACTATCAAAAGATTGACACTTGTTTATGTTCGGTTTAATTGTAAAATTATGTCCAATGAACAACATTATATTAAATGGTAAAAATATATTCTAAATATACTTTAAAACCACTCAAATTCACAATTTATCACTATTAATTATTTTGATTAAAAAAGTTGTTTTTAATTAAAATTTAGTAATTTTCACTATTCATCAAAATATGAAAGTTATCCGAAAAGTACAAAAATTTCACCTTAGGCTAAATTTGATATTCCGAATCCAAAAATGAAGTCCATTTTAAAATATAAAATATATAAAATTTCAAAATTTAGGTATTACTATTCATAACAGCTAGTTTGATTGGTTGTGGCGTGTGTTAAAACTCAAGGTTGCGTACAACACACGCTACTATTTTATTCAAAGGAAAGCGTACCGTGGAAGCTTGGGATGTTTCATTTTATATTTTTTGATGTACCAATTTATTCAGATAGTTTAAAATATTTTATTTAAAAATGTTTCACTATTAAATGTTGATAAAAGTGCAATACTGGAAATGAATCTGTTCTTGCTTTATGACTAAGAAACTCATAATAGGGATTCTAAAATTATAACGATTATATAAAGTTCAAATTGTAGTTAATACTATTCATGACCTCTTTTAATGGCTTTTTTTGTACGTCATGGTGTGATTGAACTCGGTGTTGCGTGTAGTGCAAGTTATTGAATTATTTTTAAGAAATAACACAATATGAAATCTTGGGGTGTTACACATATTCCCAATTTTTTCAATGACCCATACATATAGAATGTTAAAAGGCCCACATACACATATTTCATTATCTCTTTAGTTGATGTGGTATAGCACTTTGTACAGATTTTCCAATACTAGGACAACCAGTTTGATGTGTTTCCCCATATCCAACATATCCACCAGGATAAGAGTTATCGATCACACACCCATTCATGAATCTCAATCTAGGAGTTTAAATCCAAAGATTAGTGTAGTGAAGAACCCTTCTATTCAGACCAAATGTACCTCAGGATTTACATTATAACCCCACAATTTCCATTTTCTTTCCTCCCAGATTCTCTATTATGAGTTCAACTTGCGTTTGTGTAGCATCACATGACACAGACATAACCTCCATAGTAGCCTTTCTACCAATTCATTCAGGAAGTAGATGAACCATTTCTTAAAATGGGTGTCCTTCATCCCCAGTTTTTGTTTGATCTCCCCCTATAGTAGGCTTAGTATATCTCTAACTAGGGACATAATTTTATCTTGGTCCCCAAAAATGTTCTCTATAGAGAAAAATTAATCATAAATTTTTCATTACATCAGGATCTCATTAATGTAGTAGATATTTCACAAGCTGATACTAACCTCCCCATGGAGCAGATGAAAAGTGTTGGTCCCTGGTCACCATCTTATAAACAGCTTTTCCATGAGCCCTAGATGATGGTAGATGTGAAACAATGAGGCCCATGGTTCCTCACTTGTCCTTGCCTGCTTCAGATGTACCTTGAACTCATGGCATGAATGGAAAGCACAATACTCTCAGACCCACTTGTCTATAAAGTTTCCACCCTAGCACAAATCACAATTGCCTATCATCAAATTGAGCAGGTCCCCCAAACCTAACTTTTTTTATTGTATCATACTATGGAGGATATACCTCCACTTTTTCAACCTACTTATTAACATTGATAATATGGTTATACATAGTGTGTGAATTGAGGGACACACGGTTCTTTAGGATGTGTCCCATAACAGCCCAATGCCCCTGGTACTATTTGGGAATTCTTCTAAACCAATAAGCATGGTAAAATCATCCTGCATCAGGGATGAATACATTTTCCCTCATCCCAAAACCTTAAAGTGGCATCCAATTGGAGAGACAATATTCCTACTGAGCTTCTTCCAGGGGTGATGTAAGCGTGTCACGGTCTGACACACTCTAGAAACTATCTCTAATACAAAGGTTATTATCCATATCCATTCATCTATTATCCAATGAATCATCACCCCCGATGTCTATTTTTTTAGGAATTATATGGTTTTTATGCTAGTTCTTGATGATCGGTTCATGGAGTTCTTCTCATTATTGTCAGATTCATGGAGGTCCGGTTACAGAAGTAAGTTCATGGAGGTTTTGAGGTTGGCAATTTGTGAAGATAGAAATCCCAAAACACTTGGGAAGGTCATGAGATTTTTGAAATTAGAATAGTAGTCCTATAATTTAAAAATGTCTTGTAGTCCCCTAAGGGACTACAGAAACAATATATAGGTATACAACTATTCCAAGTTTGATAAAGGATCATTGCGAAGAGATAGCCAATTGAAATTTTTTGATTGTTTTCCCTCAAAATATGAACCTCCATCCCCTCATCAGATCCAATTATAAGGGGAAATTTTTGTACTCTAAAATACATTTTATGGGAGAGGTTGAGGAAGGAGCAATCAATTTGAAGTGAATACATGACAAAACATACAAGTTCCCATTTTCTGCACTCTTCACCTTTATGAATGGCAGAAGATCATGAAAATAAAATTTATGTGTATTCTTGACAATAAAATATACACAACGTCAATCTTGATTTTCATAGGACCTTTTTTGACCATTCAGAGAGTTGATGGTAACCTCTGCATAGCGATATTTGGTTTAGAAGAGCCCCGTCCGCTCATGAAGCTTATAAGGATTCACATGAGGCTCCAAAAATTTTGAAACATTCACCCCAACATCCATAAGGACTATAAATATTCCCTTATGTCTAAAGTTAAATGGTAAGTGACCTTTCATATACTTTTGAACACTCTGAATTCATGATACTCCTAATCTTTGTGAGCGCGAGAGAGGGTTGATTTCCCATCGTTTTAACCCTTCATGAAATAGAAGCACATGGGTTATTGAGAACCTCAACCCATAATGGAGATTACTTCCATGAAGTTACATGGACTTTTTGAAAGAATAAGTCCCTTTGTGTGACTTGAGGCTTTGTAAGGCATTTATCCTTCATGAAGCCAACCCCATGGGAACCATATCTTTACCCCGAGGTACAGTTTCCCAAATCGTACTCATTTGCAGGACCCCTATCCTACATGAGGCTCATGGGATTTGTGAGACCCACTTCAAAAAATCATAATCCATCACAAATAACCTCATATATTCCTCTATATGGTTCCTCTTTTTAGATGATCATCCTTCGTGATGTTTGAGTTCCAAGGCCCCCCGTACCAATCTAGGATTGATTCAAGTGCAACACAAATACTTGTGTGGCCGATACCACCCACCATTTTCTCTACCCACATTGCTCTATGTGTGACATGGGAATACATCATAACTATTTCTTAGAATATGTACCATAATTCATGTTTCTTCAAAATATATTCACCCTAACATTAGGCCTCCTAATGTCCACACCTCCACAAAAGTGAGAATGCCTTGTCCCACCTAAAGGTATATGAGTGGTGGTCACATAAGCCCTATAGGTGGCCTCTTCAAGGGAAATTGTGAACCTGTCTGGGTTGACGGTCCTTATTCTAGATCATACTCTCAACTTGACATGATCCCCCTTGGGATATAAGCCTTTTACATGTCTAGGATCCATGAAGTAAAACTGTGTAGCTCTACATCCTAGTCATACCACATTAAACTACATGACTATGTCCTCAGCACATATCATTAATTTTTAGCCTTAACCTATGTCATAAACACATGATTACCCACATATGAATGGAATGAGATGCATCCACACCCCTACCCTATCTAATAAACACATAACACCCCATGTATGAATCACATGAGATGAACCCACATCTCTAAACCTATGTGATAAACACAATATACCCCATGTATGCTCATCATAGGATATAACATTACCCCCCAAAATGGGATGATAATCCTTTGGTGGGAATCCCCCATGTATAAGCCCAATTCACATCATTGATGCTATTAGTATCAACCACTATTGGTAGCTTCCATGTGTAAGTCTCACACTATCCCACATAGATGCTCCCTTCATGAAATGAGCATCCTTGTCACCCGACGTTAAACATCATGGATTGGTCCCATCATCAAACCATAAACAGTTTCATCGAACTACATAGGTTTTTGTCACTACTTCATGAACATGGTACATAAGACACCTCCCTAAGGTACACTATTGACATCATCTGAGCATGACATCTTCCCAAATAGGGAGGCACTCAATCATCTGATCTACCCCTTGAGGCATCCTGGTCACCCGACATCATCTGAGTGTGAAATCTTCCCTCCTAGGGATGAAAACATCACATAATCCGCCTCCACGAAGTTTCTTGATCACATGAAATCATTCGATTATAACATCTTCCCTCATAGTGATGCACTCAATGACTTGATCTAGCTCTATGAGGCTTCCTGATAACTTGACATCAACTGAGTGTGACATAGTACCTCATAGGGACACACACAATCAATTTATCCACCTTCATGAACTGTATTGATCACCCATATTTTCTTCAAAAGGCATTAAACCTACGCCCATCCTATCCCCACAAGATGTTAAACCTGCACTCATCCAGTACCAACAAGAATAAAAACATGCACCCATCCTATCCCTGTAAGTTATTAAACCTACGCCTATCCTTTTCTTGAAAGATGATAAATCTGATCCTATCATATCCCTAAAAATCATTAAGCATGTTCCTATATTTTCTCCTCGAGACTTTAAATCTGCCCCCATCTTGTCCCTGAACGATTTTAAACTTTTTCCCATCCTATCCCTACAAAAAATTATACCATCTCCCAACCTATCCCCACAAGCCTAAAACCCTATGCTCATCTCCATATGATGTTGAACTTGTTCCCTAATTTAGAATACCTACCCCATGCATTAAACATGGGATTATTAAGGTAAAAGTCAATAGAAGACTTATGCCCCAAATTTCAACAATCTCATGGTTGACATGTGATGCCTTGGGTTTTATTCCTAAGATTCATTATATGAAAATCCTCTTTAAAGGGAAAGATTTATAAGTTCCCAATATACCCAAAATTCAATCATGCTGGAAAATTCTCTATGTAACTACTCACCCTGACAGAATGTTACTTTCTTATCGAGACAGAAGTAGTATAATTAATCAGTTTCCACCTTGAGATTGCAATGGGAATGAGTTCCACAAATATGAATCAATCTATGAGGGATACATGGACTAAGAAAAGATCTCTAAGGAGGAATCATTGTAAGGGGGAACCAACATCTCATCATCCTGTTTCAATTAAGGAGAATACATTGTTGATGAATGTGATGAATGTATCCTAGATTTAGAAAGAGGGAATGTATGGAACAACAATAATACTCATGATGCACTGGAAACCTGGTGAAAGCATAATTTTTTTTCAATATTACTTTATCTTAATCCTTAATATATGATAATCATATGATCACTATTTAATGACTATATTATCATTGGTTATGATGCTTAATGGCCTTTTGAATCTGATAGGATATAACTTATAACAGTCTAATATTACCAAAGTAGTCCATGTGTTTTATATATTTACATTACACAAATAAAGAATTTATTCATTTTAAAATGGAATTTGATTTATAAAATTGAATTCATTATAGGTAAGGTGGAGAAACTCCATCCATAAACCTTGTGCAATTAATTATATGTAATCCAAGAACTCCCCATGTTGTTGGCATTGTTTCTCTTGATACTAATGTTTCTCTTCCTTCTCTATCTTCATGCTCTATGAAGTCTCATCCTGAGGTCCCAAATATTTTTAATAATATGAAGCTGAAGACCACTCTGCATGAGCTCCCTTTTATCTCGATGAAAACAACATTTTATTATCATAATAACTTGAAGGAATTGATCATGATCCAATAAAGACTACATAAATTTTCTCGATTCCATGTATGGTCACTCATATCCATGTTGCCTCATTGAAACATGAGTCACATGAGGCATCTCCCTCATTCTTGGTCTAAAACTCTCACATGTGAGTAGTCAAGACCTCATATGCCTTCTTAAAATGTAGTTATAAATAAAAGTAGTAAAAAATCAATTTATGTAATTTTTTTAAAAAAAATAACACTAACCATAATTTGATGCCTGTTATGCTTGGAAGGGGTTGTAAGGGTGGGGATGGGTTTGGGGCGTGGTCATGGGGTTGCGGGGTCAATTCCTCACGAAAACAGGTTTAATGTATTTTCTTCTTTTCATGTGTTCCACTATCACATTTTTTCCAATTTTTTTAAAAACTAACAATAATTTGATACGTATTTCCACTAGAAACTTCTTCTATAGTAGTATTAGTGTAAATATTCTAATAAGCATAAAATTATATAATCTCAGTATCTTCAAAAACCCATATAAATATAATTTTTTTTAAAATTAAAAGCATATTTAATTAATAAACAATATTACTTACCATATATTGTAAATTAATACTAAATGTATGACTCCGAGCTCTATGTGCGACTTCTTACCTCCCCCACTCTCTTACAAAGGTTGTGAAAATTTTCATAAAAGCACTCATGTAAACAAATCTCTAAATCCTCTCATATATATGGTCTCATGAAAACATTGATAACAGACCATAAATTATATAAATAATTAATAATGGAATTTTGATAGTTAAATTAATTTAAAATAAATATTTATGAACACACGATAAAGTGACCAATCATATGATATTAAATATCAATGGAAACCCATTCTCCGGAAGTCCATGGTGTATAAAAATAATTTTTTAGAATCACATGACCCTACACAACATATATATGTAAAAAAAATCAAATATGAGTAGAGATAAAAACAACATAATATACAAAAAATTAATGGAAAAAATAAATAAATAACATATTTGAAGATACCTCTATAAGCATAGATAAAAATATAGAGATTGACACCGCTCAAGAATATTTTTTAGAATCATCAATCTAGCTAGGTCATAACCCCTCATAGTCAATGGTGGAATGACTACATCCAATAGGTTGAATGGTGATTCATCTAGCTGATCAACGAGAAAAACATCATCTTTGAGAGAATAAAATTACTAATTATAATCCACTCCATCTATATAAAACATAAAATTAATGTTACATATGAATAATTTTTAAAATTGATATCAAATAAAAAAAATATTTATTAAAAACAAATAATTTATATTGATTATGAATATAACTAGAATATAATACATAATGTTTCATATTTATATTCATATTCATCAATGTTAATGTCTTCATATCACTCCTATATATCATTAATTTCCATATGAGATTCAATTTCATCACCCCTCATTAATTAAAATTATATTAATATTTTAGTCAACACACACTACATCGAATAGTTAAACAACCCACTAAGACCAATAAGAAACAATTTTCCATTAGTAACTCTCCTAAAGCCACCTATTTATTATTGATTCATTAGTAATTCAAAAGAAATATAAGGTAATGGAGATATTAGAGATTTTCATTGAATATAATATAGCACTAAGGATGGTTTATCTCATTCAATTATATCTTTTCTAAAATTATTTCAATTCCTTCAAAAAGGATGATCTTTAAGAATAAATCATTGATTATAGTAAAAAAAATGATTTCCATACATTTACAAGAATAGAAGATTTTTTGTAACCCATGCAATACAAAAATGATTTTAGACCATGGGTACTCCATCTAGATAACATACTATATGATGTAAATCCATTTATTGTCCACAATAATACAACTTTTAGTGTAGTATTTTTTCTATAACTATAGAATATATAATTACACCATCACTCTACAATAAATCAAAAACATTAATCATTCGATTCAAATAAACATTGATATTTTTATTTGGATTCCTTGGAATTATTAACTAAAAAGAGACATGTGATAACCTCATTAACATCTAAAGAGATAAGTTTTACAATGTAATAAATTAGGCTAATATGAATATTGACTTTTGTAAGCACAAAATGGAAAAAAGTATTTGTATAAAGACCTAACCACATGTTATGAGGTTCTGAAGAAAAATATGGATAAACCTAATCATATAATTTTCATGAGTCACCATCTAATAGAATATTTAAGATTTTACAAACAAGATATAAGCTTAGTCATCAACACAGTTATGTTGTGACATATAAATTGGTATTGAAATCTATGTGATATAGAAACTACCTTATATATTTAATATGAACAAATATGTAAATTCCTTGGTGTACCTCTTTGAACATTAATTGACCACATGTTATAAAATTAACTAATGACTAATATTCACCATAATATAATATACAGTCATTTGAATATGCATGGATCTTCTAATATTTTATTCCCAAATTATAGACCAAATTACATATTTAATAGAAATTTATTTGTAGTATATTTCCCTTTGGAAATAATGATTTAACCAAAGAAAATATTTTTTCGAAACAACTATATGATATTATAAAATCTAATTTCATATCCATTAATTTTGTAACATCATGCATTCGAGATATAAGGCATCCTCATCAAATTTCAATAAATTATAAAATTCATATTTTTCTTAAATTGGGATTAAAATTAAAATTATTGGTTTTTTGTTCCATAAAAATATGGTCTAGAGAACTCATATACTAAAATTTTAATCTATAATGGATCTAGAACCCCAAAATTGTTATCTTTAGTTGAATGAGGTTCACAATATAGATACCAAAAGGAAAAATCTTTCTAAAAACCAAAATCAAATAGACGAAATCCAATATTATAAAAAGTATTAAATCTCCTATGATTTTATTTTTTTTATGGGAAATTATTTATTTATTTTGAATAAAAATATTAATTTGATGATGTAAATGATATTACGGTTTCAATTCCCACAATGTAGACAAAATTTGTACCAAAACCGTTTGGATTTCTATAGTTATTTATTCAATAATAATCTCAAACTATAATCTAAAATATATTTGCAGGGTCTATAGTTTTATAAAAAATAACAACAATTGGTTTTTAAGATAATGTGTAAAAAAATTATAAAGTATTGTATTCCAACTACATAAATAATTATTTAATTTTTATAATTAGTAATTATTTGTTATTTTATTAGTATTTAAGTAATATGTATAAATTTAAAAATATTATATGTTCTAGTTTATTAATTATTATTTAATATATTTCTTATTTTAATATTAATTACTGTTTTTATTAAAATATTATCATTTATTAATCATTTTTTATTAATTTTTTCATCATAAATCAATCTTTCACTACAGAAGTATTTTCAATGAACTACATCACAAAATTTAATTGTGATTGTTTTATAAATTCATCATATATAATATCTATTGCATTAGATTGTGTTGTGACCTGAGTTTTTTTATGAGTGATATGTGGCCCAACATTGAGTTTTAATGTTTTGAGACCTCCCTAGGGATAAAATGGTAAATTTACCACAACATATGACATGATAAAAATTTTATAATGGTTTTAATGATTCCAGGGTGTGGTGTTTACCCTCGGGAAGATCCGACATGAAAATATTGGTGCAAATTTGTTTCAATGATAATGTATTAAGCATAATATATTATTTTTAGCAAGCACCCATATGTTTCATGAATTACACATTCCCTTCAAAACAAGGCCTTGGAAAAAAATGAGATCATGTTTGCATAAAAAATGGTTTCTCCCCTATGATAGGAAATAAACATCATTCTTGTTAGGATCCCTAAGGTTATGATTCCACAGGAGGAATAAATATGTTATTAATTTAATTTAATAAAATATTTTCTAATAGTTTAAAGTATTATAATAATATTTTTTGTCCTTGTTAATAGATAATAAATATATATTAATTTATAATAAACTTACTATAAATTTATATTTTTATATATCTATTATGAATAATTTAAATTGTAAATTATTTGTAATAATTTTTAATGATATTACAATTAATTAATTAAATTTTCTTAATAATAATCAATAATCATATTTTTTGTTTCTAAATCACTAATTAGTATTACAATATTATATTTTTACTTTTTTTATTTTTTGAAATTACTTTTATCAACTTATTACCAATTTATAATAACAAATAAATAATCATTATTTATATTAAATAATAATTTTTTTAAATTTTCTCATAATTATTCGAAGCCATAAATTTTTTATATTAATTTTAATAACATATACTAATTAATAATAATTAATAACTATCCATTTTTCTTTATAATTTATTTATACTAAATCAATTATAATTTTATTAGTTATTCCTTACTATAACCAAAATTCGTTATTTTATATTAATTTTTTTATTACTAAATCATATTTTTTTAAATTATTATAAATTTTTTAGATTAATTTTTTAATAATAATTTACATTTCTACAAATTAATATAAATTCTTATAATACTAATATTAATGAACCAAGATATTAATTTAACAAATTAAACTAATAATAACTTAGGAAAAATTAATAACATGATATGAATATGTAACTAAATTCTGATAGATTAAATTAACTAGTAAATCATACAATAAAAATAATAAATTAATGGAACAAAAAACTGCTTAAAAAGAAATAAACTTCAAACTAACATTTTTATCGTAATTGAAATCTATAACCATTAACTAAAGTCTATATAAAAATAATTTAATTTCAATATAGAGACTTTTAAAGGCGAGTTTGAATTACAAATAATATATTGAAATCCATAAATTTTTAAAATAGTGCCTAAATTACTAATAATACATTACAAACAAAAGTCCTTTAAAATAAAGTATGAATTATAATGATTTCAGGATGAAATGAGAAAGAGATTTTGGGATGGGTAGGAGGAGGAGAAGTCGGATTGAACTATTCAAAAATTTAATTACTTATGATAGACTTTTACAAGTGAAATTTTTGTCACCAAAAGTCCTATTTTTGATGGATTCCATCGAAAATAATTCCCCCCATAAATACATTTCCCTCTCATATCAAAAATATTTCTGATATATATTTCAATCCACTACAAAATCTACCTACCATATTTTTTTACCCGATGTCGATAAACTAATTTTCATTGAAAAATTGATTTATCATAAGAAAATATTAAAAATAACTATTTATGGCGATATGAGTATTATTTCTCTAATAATTATTCAAGATAGAAAACATATTTTTTCATAAATATTCATTAGAAGAAAATTATCTGTGTTAAACATGTGTAATATATCACAACTAATTATTAACCCCCACCATATGTGCATTCCTGCAAAATGATATTGTGATGAAATCCAAAAACATTGTAGAAAATATTATTTTTGATAAAGTAAATTATGAATTAGAAAAAAATACAGTTATGAGAGCATTTTCATTGAATGTGTTACCAATCGCAAAAAACCCAATTTTATATAGTGATAAAATTTTTACCCTTATTGATGGGATTATGTTGGTGAACCATTAACTAATTTGTATGAGAAGAGTGGTGATAACATATTAAATTATACTTTATATTGATGGTGATGTCCCATTCACCTATTACATTGTTTCTATATATTGATAACCAGTGAATTATACTTTTTGAGACAAAACGATTGGAATATCATCCCATTTTAGTACTGTATTGGGCGGGTTATCTCATTCATATGGGTGGTTGTTTAGTAATCTATGATACTAAAGTTGAAATGTTTATGGTTATTTTGTCATTATATCATATTGTTCATGCATCTATATATTTATGGACTTATTCTAGGGAACAATTAGTGGTGTCCTACTAGGAATATTTCTTACGCCCTCCACATGCACTTTAATGGATGTACCAAATTCAAGGTCTGAGATGTAGGTAAGGGAATGATACCTCTTATTGATAAGAGAGTTCTGATGAATGGAAGGACTGGGAGATGGGACTAGGTGGGGCCTTGGGTATAGATTTTTTTTATGTCTCCATCATTTTGTATATTTTAGATTTTGGTTGTATATGATCATCCCTTTGTATGATCTTTCTCCTCATGCATATCTTCCATGACATTACAGTGTATCATATTTTCATATGGAATGAGAATGTAATTTATATATGGTTTAAATCCAACACTAATGTACACATTTTGTTGTTCATTTTTGATGATGACTTATCTTTATTCTGAGTGATATTTATAGTTATATGTATAAGGTTATAGTCTCCATATAGTATTGATATTCTATCACTATTAATTAGATGCCTTTGTTTTATATGGATGCACATTTGAATTCTTGTGGTTTTCTGGGTTAGATTTGATTAGATTGACTGGGTTAGGGAGGATAAAAGTATACCTCATGTGGGTGGTTGAAAATGAATAAGTGATGTTTGGAATAGAGGTTGATGATAATATAGACTATCAATCTTAAGGTAATTGGATATATATATATATTTAATGTTATTATATTACACTATTAAACCATCATGCATTTTTTTGTTTCTAATGTATAAATTTTTAAATTAAAACATTATTTATATCATCTAAATTTATTTAATGTATTAATCTCAATGATTAAAAAATTTATAACATAAATCATAATTAACAAAGTTATTATAATTTTTATACATATACTATTCTATTTTGTTATTTTTTGAGCTTATAATTATTTTAATTTTTCTTTTTTATTTTACTCATTTAGTATGTTCTAGATTGTTCGTAATATTATAACCTAGAGAATAAAAAAATTGAGACCTTATATGATCTGTATCTTATAGAAAATCATTACTACTATCACATTTGGTGGATCTATGTGATTCAATTATATTGGACATCATTAGAAAGCCATCACCAGCCCAAACTGATGTTGCTTGTCCAACATCTAATTCATCACTAAAGAATGATTAGTTGGTCACTCCACTATCTAGGGAAACTAGAGGGTAACTATAATTGGTTATATCACTGTGAAAATACTACATATTTTCATTATTTTTTTCATTCATTTATGAAGTACCAAAATTATGTGCATATTTTTAATCAAATTTCAATCATTTTTTTGATGTTTTTCAATGTTAAAATCCATTATTTTCAATGTTTTAGTAAATTTTGTTTAATTTTGAATGAGTAATGAATGTGGTGGTAAATGATTGAAATAAGGTATATTTTTAATTGGGATTTTTATCTATAAATATTATGAACATTGTTTGTATTTTTTTAAATATTTCTATATGTTGTATCCAAAACAATTCTCATCTGGGTTAGCCCTCAACCAAGGATCCACACACCTCATAAGCATCTCAAAGGAGTACACCAAGACACACAATCCTTAGGAGAGATGTTAATTGAGATGGGGAACATGGGGGGTTAGACTTGTGCATGGCTTGTGGGTGGTCAAGCCTCGTCGGTGAAGAGTAAGCCCGAAGGCCCGAGCGTGGGTAGCGTGTATCTGAGGTACGCATGTATGTGGGTGAGAGTCAACATGGGAACTAATCCCCAGTGAATGATTCTAAGTCGAGGAAGCCACACTATGGATTATAAATCCTTGACTATCTCATGATCATATCTATCTGTGGCATGAAGCATCACCACATGCCGCCACGCTCCACAGTCCTCCACTATTATGCCTCAGCCTCTGCTCTCTACCTTGGTCGATGACCCCGTACCATCATTTTTGTAGCTATATCGCTATCTGGCATCTCCACCCACTGTAACTCACCTAAAATCTCCATTCCATCACATCCAGTGCCCAGTATGACCCTCCATGAAAGATATCGAGCCACCTCTGTCCATTGTGAATGTTATAGGATAAGGAGGAGATGGCCATCGCTGGTTCTCCACTACCCCGCCACACAACCTAGGAAAGCCCTCACTGCCACTCTCTATTGCCACATTCATCCATGTTGGCCTACTGCCCTTTACACAGAAATCCACTACCATCCCCCATTCACCGCAAATGAGGGTGCTGCTCTATGTTGGTCCATTACACATGGGTCCTCCTAGGAGAGGCTCTCCCATTCATGGGGGACTTTAAAGGGGAGGTTGAAGACCCATCTCCCACCTATACCTATATAAATGAGGCTATTAACTCCGTGGAAGGCATGAGTCGACACCACTATGAAGGGATATCTCCCAAAGATGAGGCCTTTACTGCCCTACTGCACTTCTTCTTCTCCCCCTTCTTCTTCTTCAAATTTTTTTTCTTTTATTTAAATTCTAGGTTTTTTGTTTTAGTTTTTATTTTCAATAGTAAAATAACTTTTAATTAATAAATAGTTCATGAATTTTTAATTTAAATTGTTTCTACATTCCTTAATTCCTCCACTTATTCTTCTCCTTTTATTTTTCTTCTTATTTTAATTATATTTATTATAATTATTATTAGTTTTAGTATTATTATTATTAATAACATTAATTTTATTATTATTATTGTCATTATTATTTTAATTTTATTATTAATTATATAAATTTATTTTATTTTATTCTATTTATTTTCTTATTTATTCCTCCAAATTTATTTTTATATATATCTCTCTCCCCTCATCTTAATTATTTTTTTATTTTATTCCTTTATTTTCTCATACCATTCTTTTTAAATTTATTCTTTATTTTATTTTATTTTGTTTCTCCTTCTTCTCTTAAATCCACTCCACCAAGTTATATCTTACACTCTAAAATGAGAGGTTGGCCCTGAAGCTTGGCCTGAGGGAGGTGGGAGTTATGTTGTTCATGAATTTTCTATAATGTTTATTTAATGTTTGTTGTAGATTTGAGTACCATGCATAGTGAGGAAAATGTCTTTGATTTAGTGACTACCCACCAATGACATGGAACTCAATTTATTTCTATTATTTTATTTAAATATATTTTCCCTCTTTCCAATGGTTAACCCATCATACACCAGAGTTGAGTTAATAAATAGATGAAACAACATTGATAGAGATGGGTCCTGGAAGATTGATCATAATAGATTATAGTGTGTCATCAAAATTGACTATTAGAGGAGGTTAAATAAAGATTTATTAGGTTCTTAAAGATTCAAAAATTAAATAATTAATGGAAAATAATGATTGAAACATAATCCAAACCCAAAAATTAAGTCTTATCTTCTTAACTCTCTCTATTTATATTTTTTATTAGTTTAAATTTATATACTGCATGTCATTAGAAAAGTAAAAAACACAAAAAAAATTTCCATTGTTTTCCTTTAAAACATAATAAAATACAAAGTAGTATGGGTTATTAGAAGAAATATGTAAACAAACAAAGAAAATCCTCAAGTGAGATGACATTGGGCATCCACTATGATACACTAAGAAAATTAAATTTCTTTTCCAAACCTCATGAATGGTTTGTGTCAAAACTATCATCGTTTCTAGGGATCCAATCATATGTTTTCTTATATATTTATATTTCACAATATTAGAAAGAATTTATTTTTTTGAATTTATTTTTGATGTTTTCAAATGATAATTTTTTCAATTCATTGAACAATCACTTTTAGGTAAAAAAACTGAAATTAATTATTCATAAGAGGGGGCTCTCCAACAAAACCTCAATGAACTCCCAAACCTAGAAAATATTTTGATAGATTGGAATAACACAGGGAATTAATTTCTAGAATAACCAGATATGGTTGATAATTTCAAAATAGATTATCTAAAATTAATGACCAAAAGGGAAGTACCACTTGAACTACCAAATTTCACTAAAGACATCAAAGTGGTCGAGGATCAAATTGATGAGTATTCACATCCCAACTATATGAAGACAAAAAAAATAGACCATAATGGGAAAGTGTGGATTCATGATCAAGAAAACTTACCCACTGAGCTAATTGTGGGTGAACAATAAGAGATAGAAGACTTCTCGAATGTGTATGAGGTTCAAATTGATCTCCCAGATACATACAAAGTAAAAGAGCTAGTCTCATTTCTTGTTACTCTATCCATAGAAAAAGAATAAGCCATCATAATGATGTAATTTGAAGAAATTATGGAGGAGCCTGACTACCTACCTCCACATGCCAGCATCTAACCCTAAGAGGCACTAACCACTGATGAATTTATTAATCCAAAACGAAATTAGTGAGATGATACTTCTTTGAACTCTTTAATTTCAGATTTTATTCAATCTAATTTGACTATAACTCCTTATAAAATTGAAATTTATGATTTTTTCAATTCTTTCCATGCCTTAGAGGAAGATGTGGATATTATAAATGTACTTGCTAAGGAACACATGGAGCTCCCTGATTTCAATGAAAATTCATTTGAAGAACCCCATCAGGGGATATATGTTGATGGTCCAGAGGAAATAAAAAATAGAGATACTCATATTAAAGGGGAGAAATTTATTATTAAAAATTCAAATTTTATTCAATTAGAAATAAATTTTTAATTTCCCTTTGATTATTTAATTCATGCAGACTATGAGAATCCAACACTATAAGAATAGTAGGAGGTTGAACAAGTAGTTACTCATGAAGAGGATTATTCATACATTATCTTACCCCCTCTATGAAAGTTATACCTAAATTTTTAGGGGGTCTATTATACTCTATCCATAGATCATTATTTATCCAAAAGGATAATGTATATATTGGGAAAATCCAAATGTTGTGGTTCAAATAAAAGAAGCTCCATCCACCATCTAATTTTGGATAAATTATGGTACTTACATCCAGAGGTAGTAAAAATTTAAGTCCCCCTTGGGGGATCATACAAAAATTTATCCCAATATATTATATCATGTAATTTAAATTTAAATTTATTTTCTTTGGAGGAGTACAAAATTCAACCAACTCCCTCTTATCTTTTTGAGATTTAATGATATGATCCTTGTGAAAAAATTGAGTATTTATCTTTTGAAGGTTCATAATGGCAGAAGGCAGCCTCAAATAGTGATGGAAGTGGACCAAGCTTCATTGGAAGGGGGTTTCACATTTTAATTATTTTTTCTTTAGACTCCCTATAATTATTTTCCAAAACATTTTTTGAGTTTTAAAGATGAAATTTCATTCACGCACTTGAATTTAGGTTTTAAATTATGTGGAGTCATAATTTAAGGGGATTGATTGATTCATGTAAATGAAATTTCCCAACCATTTTTTCATTCTTCAAATTTCTTAAATTCATGTGAATTAATTTCTTATAGATAATAATTTATTGATTGACATTCCAATATCATAATTCCATTCATGGACATGAGAATCATCTCAGTTGGTGAGGATATAGTAGGTTCTTTCTGGAGATACATGATCAAATCTAGGTGGAGCCATATTTCTAGGGTACTGTAGTAGTAATATTGCAGGGACTGCAGCTTGTACTTTAACAGCCAGATCTATTCATCCATATGGGCCTTTAGGCCACTGGTTTGGTCCTTGGGTCCTGAACGACTTTTGGGCCACCCAAGGCCTTCAGGCCAGTTGTATCTCCAGGCCTTCGGGCCACCTTAAGGCCTTATGGACACCCCAAGGCCTTAAAGACACATGAATTCAAATGTACCAGTCAGACTAGAAGGGGAAAAGATTAGGATGAAGATTCATGGTAGGAACATTCCCTAGAGTAGAGTTAACTGGAATTGGAAGATTGGGATGGTATGATTATTCCATCGGTACCAGGCCTATGAATCTTTGTATAGGATAGCAAGATGACTAGCCCTACAATGTTGAAGTGCTGATATAATGACATATGCTGGGGACGAGAAGTTCCAAGTTTTCTTTTCTTGGTTATTCCCTCTAAGATCTACGGGTCATGAAATTTTCGTTATGCTTTTGGGCCTTGTAAGGGTTCCACCTCACCCCTTGAAAGGTGTATTATCAAAAATAATAAAAAATGAAGGCCTTTGGTCCATTCCATCTATATGTCCATTAATGAGAGTATTTCTAGACCATGTACTTTCTATTTATTCTTGATAATATTTCATGAGTGTTCTTCAGACATACCAACTACTAGAACATTCATTTGATGTTATCAAATATATTACTATGATAAAACAAATTTAAAAATATTAAGGTATATTTTGATAAACCATTTATCCTAAATATACCACCTTTACATCAATCATTCATTATTTCATAGAGACCATGAAAAACAATTATATGTATGAGTCATGTTTCAAGCCATTTTTATCAATTACTACCCTCATATAAGAAATTTCATGATATTTTAATGTTTAAATGTGGGGTTGAAGTGATTTATGGTGAATGAGATGATATAAATTTTAAGTAAAATACGTTGAGGTTCTTATTAGGGGAATAAATTATGGTTTATTATTCATTCATAAATTAATTTTCCCCTCGTGGATTTAAAAAATGGAAAATGACACAAAGAACATAAAAATGAGAAAATGGGTTGTGATTTTGGATTACCAAAAATAACCATTACTAGAACTTTGATTTTAATCATATGTGGTTATGTGGTGGATGTGAGGTTTATTCTAATCATAAAATTCAAAAAAGAAAAAAATGGGTAGCTTCTTTGGAAAAAAGTATAAGATTTTGGAAAATATCCAGATGTTGAAAAAAACCATTAATTATGGATAAACTGTTCATGATCTCTTCTTTGAGTTTTGGGGAAGTGAGAGTTGTCACAGTTTGATGGGGATAATTTCATTGATATTTTACTTTTGATATCATGTACTTTTCTTTAGGAGAAAAAACCCATCCATTATACTTAATTTTTTAAAATCAACTCCGTCCAACCTTATGCTTCAGATTTATTTGACCTTTTATTTCATACCCCCATGATTTTATGTGATTTTGTCTTTATATTGTGGATAAATTAGCTCATTTAAAATCCTATGGATATGAAGTATAATATCATGATATGAGCATAAATCTACATTAATTGATATCATGAGTGATGAGAAAAAATATTAAAAATAGTGGTAAATCATTATTTTAAAGTTTAATAATTATAAATTAAGGAACTTGAATTAATGAGAAGAGAAATTTCATCATTTTAAAGTGGAGAAAAGTAAAATTCTTTATTAAATTGTTTCTTTGAAAATTGAGAAATTGTATTAATATTTTACGTGAATTTAAAATGTTTATTTATAATTGATAATCATTTGATTTTATTCCTCTAAAATTTAAATATTTATAAAATAGCTTCCCTATTTAACTCCTTGTTGATATTTTATTCTTGAGGACAAAAATGGTTTGAGTGTAGGGATATTTGACAGGCCAATATTATGTGCATTTTTTTAGTCCAAATTCCATTCATTCTTATTATGTTTTTATTGTTAAAATCCATGATTTTCAATACTTTAGTAAATTATGGGTCATTTATAATGAGTAATGGAAGTGGTGTTAAATGATATAAATAAGGATCATTTTAATTTGGATTTATACCAATAAATATTATGAAATTTTTCTAAAATTTGTTAGTATTTTTCTAAATCAGTTTATGTGTTTTGTCCAAAAATTATCCCTATTGG
The DNA here is from genome assembly GCA_963277665.1 of Viscum album. Taxonomy (NCBI): domain Eukaryota; kingdom Viridiplantae; phylum Streptophyta; class Magnoliopsida; order Santalales; family Viscaceae; genus Viscum; species Viscum album. The sequence goes on from OY728164.1 coordinate 612,901,496, forward strand.
GATGGATCTCAACCAAGGGCCAACATGACTCATAGGCGGCCCATAGGGGGCCAACCGACCATGGAAGCCTCGAGAGATCCATCATCTGAGCTAGGGCGCATCGGGGTTCAGGCCTGTGTGTGACCAATAGGTGGTCAAGCCCCACGAGTGTAGATTGATCTCAATGGCTCAAGAACCATTCATGGGAATGTGAGGCCCACATTCATGTGGATGTGAGTGAAGTCGGGAGACCATCCTCAGTGCATTATTCTTAGTTGAGGATTCCACATTTAAGATTATAAAGATTCTTCCATCCCACAAGAATTTCAATTTGTGATATGTAGTGCCACAATGCTTCACCATCATCCACCACTCCACCTCCGTTCTCCACCTTGTTCGACCACCCTACACCACCGTCACTGCCACAGAATTGCCGCCTGAAATCACCACCCATTGTAACTCACCAAAAATCTCCATGTCGTCGCCTATAGTGCTCGGGACAACCCTCCATGCTAGATATAGAGCCTCATTCAGACATTTTAAAGGTCGAATGATAATGAGGAGATCTTCATCATTGGTTCTCCACTACCCTACTGCCACATCCCAAGAAAGCACCCACTGTGACATTTATTCATGAAGGCTTGATGCCCCATCCATGTGGAGCCTCTTCTAGCCCCCATTCACCAATAATGAAGGTGTGACCCCACATGGCTCCATTCCACACTGGTCTTCCCAAGAGAATCTTCCGTATTCATAAGGGCTTTGTAGAGGAGGCTAAATATCCCTTTCCCTCCTCTACCTATATAAAAGAGGTTATTGCCTCCTTGGAAGGCATGAGTTAACACCACAATGAAGGGAGATCTCCCAAATCTATGGGCTCGACATCCGCTAATACAAATATTATTCTCCCCAATTATTCATTTTTTTCTTTTCATTTATTTAGTTTCATTTTTTTCGATTTTAGTTTTATATTTATAATTTTAAATTTTTTTAATAAATAAACAGTCCATGCATTTTAATTTAAATTATGTCTCCATCCCATCATTTATCCACTTCTTCTTGTCCTTTTAATTTTATTCTTCTCTTAATTATATTAATACAAAAATTTATTATAATTATAGTTATTATTACTATTATTATAATTATAAAATGTATTTTGATTATAATTATAGATAATATTAATAATAATAATAAAAATTTAATTATTATTATTATTTTAACTTTATTTACAAATTTAATAAATTTATTTTATTTTATTTTATTTATTTTCTTCCTCCAATTGTTTTTTATATCTATTTCTCTTTATCCCTAATACAGATTTTCCTTTTCCTTTTATTTTGTTATTTTATTATTCTATTATTTTTAAATATATTATTTTATTTATATTATTTTATTTTTTCTTCTTCTCTTTCATCCACTACACCAAGTGATCTCTTACTCATAGAAATGAGAGGATGTCCCTATGTCATGACAAGAGGGGGGTTCAATGGGTTCTTTAATTTTCCGTAAAGTGTATTTAAATTTTCTTATAGACTTGAGTAGCATGCATGGTGAGGCGAATGCCATGGATTCAGCGACTACCCATCAATGACATTAAACTTAATATATTTCTATTACATTACTTAAATCATTTTCCCTCTATTTATTGGTTAACTCTTCATACAAAGGATTTGAGATAATTAATGGATGAAGAAACATCGATAAATGTTGGTCCAAGAAGTTGGAACACCCTAAACCAATTTGTGTTATAAACCGTGAATATATGCGGATGTAAAATTACGATTTATTATGCACTCAATGAGTCACCAATTTCTAAATAAATAATAGTAATTCATAAATGAGTCATCATGTTTGTTTCATGAAACCAAAATAAAATAATTAATGGATAATAATGATTGAACCTTAATCCAAAACCCAAATCCTAGTCCTTTCTTGTAAATCATTATGTTAAGATTTTAATGTTTTCTGAAATTTTCATATTTAATTTTATAATGAATGTAATCAATCCCCCCTAAAAATAATTTTTTCCCATTAAAATTTATTTCAAGAAAAAGAAGTAATTTTGGTGATTTAGAAGATGTAGGTGAAAAAAATAAAAATCTCCTCAAACGAGATGACCCCAGTAAGTCATTGTGTTGCCATAGATAAATTAAATTTCTTTTTCCACACCCCATGACAAGTGTGTGTCAATTTATCAAAAAAATAAAAATAATAGGAAAATATATAAAAATATAATTACATCAGATGTTTTGAGTGAGGGGATTAAAAGTTATCACCCCATTTAATGAGTCCGGGGAGAATACTAGTGATGCTTCCGATATTTTCAAATAGATCCTTTTTTAGATTATATGTGAGATAGTGAGCCTTCTCATAAATTATAAATATTAGAATAATTTTCACCAATCTTTGAAGAAATAGGTTTCTAACAAACAAATAAAGTTAATACTAATTTATTATTCCGTGATGATTGATTTAAAAAATGAGAGTCAAATTATTAATATAAGTAAAATTTCTTATGTATTTTATTTCAAGAAGTATCATCATTTTGATGTGTCTGGTTAAAATTAATTCCCATAACCATGAAGGATTTTTGTAATAAATGGGGAGAAATTAAATTGATATTATGGAATGAGTTTAATGAAACATCACTAAGTATTCCATGGATGCAGGAAAATTGTATGGAGGTGTATATCACTAGTATTTGAAGTTATTATTTAATATTAGTAGTGATGAATCTTATGAGTTTTTAACATTTTAATAGTAAATTAATAACATAAAAACATCAAAACAATTGATTTTACTAATTTATCTATTTTTAAGGGATGGGTAAAAACATAGTGATCCATGAAAATAAATAATTATTTATACAATTGGTTCCCAAATTTTTTGAAGAAAATAATTATATTGGTTTCTTTTTATTAATTATTATTTATATCCTCTTATCCTCTCCAAAAAAAAAATTTATATTGATATCTATGAACTATTTTTTATAGAGGTTCATGACTTACTTCCCCTAGTTTGATGATCCGAGATGTGGTTTCATGTTCACAAGAAAATTGACAGTAGTTTCATGAATGAACCTACCAAATACATTTGAGTAAATTTTTTCTGTTGTAATTTAAGGTTATTTCATTTCTATAAATAAATATCAATAGTTATTTAGGTAAAATTATTATCTACATATAATTTAAAAAAATTTCTAATATGTGGTATTTTTTATAAAATATGGTTCCTAAGAACCAACTTGTGTTGTACTTTTTGATTACTATATCATGTATACAAATAGTTCTTCATGATGTTGTCTTAATATTATTATTTTTTACTTATGCATGAATTTTTTATATAGTAATGTCCTTGGAATACTTATAGTGTAAATAATTTATTATAGTTCCCAACTATAATAAAAACCTTGACATACTATGAAAGTATCTTAAAAATATGTCCAATGTTCAAGATACATAATAATTATGGGACACAATTGATCTATGAATATCAGGTTTTAGGGGGTCAAAATAATTGGTACTTCTTATCATTATGTTCCAATCAGGTGATCTGGATTATTGGAGATCATGAAAATTCTCCCGCCTGTAGGAACCCCAATTGAGGAATGCCCAAATTGGACTTCCAAACTATCTCCAACCCAGGCGATAGTTTTTGACCCATATAAGGCATGCCAAATTTATGACGAATCCATCTTCACATATGTATACACTATAACACATTACCTTATTATTTTAAGGAGTTTCAATCAGTATTCCTTTTTGATTTTCCATCAATCCATTGTTGGTGGGGATTGCTAATGCCAAGAAGAAAATCTCTTATGATGGAATTAAGAGAAACTCGATTAAATAATGTAAGTGAAAAATAGTTGAAATGAACAAATATTTTTTAAATTATAAAAAAACCTCCAATGAAAAGGATTATAAACACCCGGTGACTTCAAAAAATCCACTAATAATCATAGAGTACAAAATTCAAGTAAATTCCAAAACATGAATTTCTAAAATAATGTTGAGTAACTTATATGAAAACCATACCCTAATACACTTCTATCACCTCTTTGAAAACCATCCAAATGGTAAGTTTCACCCATACCTGATAAAACATCACCCTTGGAGATTCATCTATGAGAAACATCACCCGTCTATGAAAAAATGCCATAGCCTATGAGATATTTATCAAAAAATGCATAATTAATGACCTACTATTATGATTCCTCTTCAATGTATTCTACTTGATCTATCAATCAATGAACCCAAGCCTCGCACTGATGACCTTATATCTCCATGAACTCTATATATCAAGGTTGCTCACCATTTTTTGGAAATTATTGAACCTTAGCATGTTTTGGCCGCAAGACACTGACTTCAATGACTATTTGAATTTTTTTAATCTTTTTCAACATGCCTCTTTTATTACAGCAAACACAACATCCCATCACATATAATATCAATAACCGATGCTTTTTTAACCATCATAACTGTGTGAAACATGAAACCAGAAATGCATAATCCCCTTTTATTATCTCGAGGAACTATATCTTGAAGAACTTCTCCATAATAAAATCACTGAATCCTTTTTACAGACACAAAGCCCATAAAAAAATCACTGCATCATTTTTTAACTCCATTAACATTTTCCAAAACACTCCATCAATTTTAAGAAATATTAATCAATTAATGTTTCAAAAATATATATATTAATTAATTTTTTTTTCTATTCAATAAATGGATAAGCCCCATTCAAAAACACTATGATCAATTTTGGACAAAAAATATGTCTTAACCAACACAAATTTCTATGATTGGTATAGGATATTACACAAAATACAATGATATGAAAGAAAATTAAATGTGGTTTTGTTGTACTATATGATGACCCCCCTCAAAAGAAAGTTTGGGTGGAATGGAAGCTAACGGGAGACTCATGGTGATGAATTTGATGTTATCATCATAATGTCATCATCAATTTTTGATGAGTTTTGAATGAAACATGAGGAAATGGGTGCTTATACCATGTTTTACCATCCTTGAGAGTTTATGAGGATAAAGTAAAGTAAGAAATCATATATAATGTGGTTACACTAATCACATGTAGATTAAAATATAAAACCCATTCAAGCCCCCATGTACAAAAGACAACATAACACATTAATCGATTAGAATTAGTGGGATTCAAGTAGAATCATTAAAATTTAATACATATTATTTTCTCATCATTATCACCCATAACAATATATCAACTATAAATAAAAATTAATATCATAAAAGTTATAATATGAATGAAAACATTTAATTCAAAAATTATTTTTTAGATGAAAATAGTTTGTTAATAGATAGTCGAAAAACAAACATGCATCAAGAATAATACAAAGAGGGTCATAGATGTATATCCTAATGTTTTTAAGGATATTGAAAAAATATAAAATATTGAATTGTTATAGTCATGTGAAAGATTTTCATTATATAAAAGGATATACATATCAATTTTAGATAGTGGTATAAAGGTATACATGGATAATTTAAAGGCTTGAGATTCAAAAGTAGATGGAATAGGAAAATGTTCCATAATATCTCATGTAAAAGGAATGTTCTAGAGACACATACCGCATCAGAAAGTATAAAACCAAGATAGATGGTTTTATGATCACAATGTTAAGTGATATATTATTCATTATAAAAAATATTTATTTATCCTACATGAAAGTAGTAAATGAAAATGATTTTAATGTTTACACAAATTAAAATATAGATTCCATGTACCAAAAATCAGTTTTAAATATAGGAAGTTTCTCCTATTGATGTAAATCCATTTTTCCGTATTCAAGAGAAACTATAAATGGGTTGTAAAAGCATTATATTAATGAGGATAAATTTTTTATAAAATTTCATCATACTTAAATACTTTCGAAATATAATTTTCATAGAAACTTTTTACGATCATTGTATTGGGAATCAGATGTTAGGACAATCTTTTTAGGAAGGTGTCTATACAATGCAACTATAAAGGGTTGGGGACACCATAAAAGCCAATAATAAATGAAAGTTGTAGAGATTAATTTATAGATTAATGAAAGTTTCATAGTCATATAATTTTCATTTGGAATGAATGTATTCCATGCTTCTATAAGAAGTTAATGGGAGCACAATAGTTTTCTCATAAAAATATGTTTGATAAAATATGAAAAAAAAATTATTAGTCTCATAGTCAATTATGACAAAGTTGGAACTAACTCACCATAAAATGACATAGACTAGTAAACCATGTTCTATGGAACAGTATCTAACGAGGTTGATATATGGGTTGATTGGACCATGTTAAAATACATATATTGACCAGGTATTAAAAAATATAAGTTGGAACAATTTGAGAGAGAATTGTTTCCAATTTTATAAGGAATAAATATCCCCAAGAAGACATTTATAAGATATAAAGGATATTAATATAGTGAATAGAACTCTATATTTTTTAGATATGGATTTATCACATATATCATTCTATGTACTAGATAAAATTCTACCAACACATACATTATAGTAAGAAAATATCAACGAAATCTAGGAAAAATACATGTCCAAGAGTAAGAGATATACAATAGGTATTGAAAGATTTAAAGGGATTTGTACCTGATAACTTGAAAGGATTGAATTATAGTAATCAAGGGGACACAAACAAGTCTTCGAACAGGCTAATTTGATCATGTATAATAGTGAGGCTAAGGAAATGAGAAAGATAAGCTCATTGGAGCCAGTGGTATCCATATCTACAAAAACTCACTATGTTATGGCTTTTGTTACATCTAAAGATGCAGTATGAAATGCACAATCATTTATTTATAGTTATTAGAATTGAAACAAGAAATTAAATCAATATTATATTATAAATTATGTTAATCTCATGACTTTAGTAGTATCAAATAAGTCAATGTTATGATAGGGGAAAAAGAATATACTTAGGGATATCATCACTTTCAGGAGTTTTACTCAAGGAGTTGTGGTCGTAGATAACAGAGTTTATATATAAGGAAACATGGTAGGACTAATGAATAAATCCATTATTTAGTAAAATCATGATCTTACCATGTGATAGATAATAGGTTTATAGTTATCATGGGGGATCTAGTGCATGTGGTAGTGTTTTAAAAGTGGGTTCCCTAGACCCAACTTGAAAAGTACTTTGTGACTACCTTGTCATGTATAAAAAGAGTTATTCATGATGTTATCTTAATATAATAAATTCTTTACACTTCTATATAATTTTTACATGGCAATGTCCTTGAATTAGTTGTTGCGTCAAAATGTTATAGAAGTTTTTTACTTTAATGATATCCTATAGATATATAATTGTATTCCTAGAAAAATTTTATATGGTAAATATACATCATTCCTATGGGACACAAATGATATCTTAATATCATGTGTTGGGTGGTCATAATAATTGAGACATCTTCTTATTAATTACCACTTTTTTATCTCATGTAGAGAGAGATCATGAGGAGTGACTCTCTAAAAGGAACACCAAATGTTTCGAGTGTCATTGGATGTTCCTATATTCAAACATGGGTATTGGTCTCAATATATGAGTTCATTATCAATGTATACTATTTTATCACATAATTTGGTAAAGTAGGAAGACCATAACACTTATGATTGTGGTGAGTTATCATGTTTTAGGTGTTCCATTGGTGGTATGATGTTAATTTCATTTTCACTTCTACGTATAATAAGAGATATCACAAAACTAGTTGATCAAGATGGTAGTACGTTTATCAAGTCCATGAATATAGTAGAAGAAGGTAAGTATGTCCTTAATAGTCAATAAAAGAATAAAGAAATAATGTAAGGATTGTGACACAAGTAGTGTATCTTGATTTTTGGGATATCTTAAGACAAAGAGATCTATAACACAGAACATGCTCATAGGAGGCCGTCATTTTTCAGAATTAACATTAAATACATAAAATTGATGATGTGTTACTAGATATTACTCTCAGTCTATGATAATGACTAACTTCTATAATGATAGGGGCCTTGAGCATCACATTAAAAGCATATTCATATGTTTGTCCAATTCTAATGAATTGGAGCGTAGGACATGGTGGGCCACACGGTGGGGTCAGGTTATTTATGATTTTGAATGATTAAAAAAAATTAATACATTATTTACTATTCAACATTTTAATAACAAGTTTTGAATATATTTACTCTACATATGCTCATGTTTTAAGTTAATACAAAAGAAAAATATTATTTTGTATGAATGTTTATTGAAGGTGTATTAAATATTTTATAATAGAGATGGTTGAGTTAATGGCTTATATTTTATCACGTGACATATTTTGATGTTACATATACAATATAAAATATTAATGATTCATGTGACAATTTCACTTGGTTATAAGTGTCGAATATGGTTTAATCTAGAAGGGTTAACTTAAATAAAGGCCAAAGTGAAATTTTCGTAAGTTAAACATGCCTATATAAGTAAAAAATTAATCCCAAATTCTAGGAACTATTCCTACCATAATTTGGAGAGAATATATCAAATATATATTAATTATTAGCGATAAAAGGTGAGGTTCTAAGCACCCTGATCCCAGAACACCTTAATAGATCAATGAAACGGTGCTCACATACTCAATTTGATATGGAAAGCCCTTTAGATCTCCCTACTAGAACCCTTATTTTGAAGTTCAGCGATCAAGAATGTTTTTAAATCATTTGTGAATGAGATAGATGGTTTTGATTTTGGTTCATTTTAGTTATGATATCCAATAGTGAGAGAAACACACATTAGATCAAAATCAAATGAAGTATAATTATAAGTTTTATTTATCCTAGTTATTTAATTCAAACAAGATCCTGACGTTAATAATCTAGTGGTGATTCTCAAAATTCAATGTTATGATGTCGATATCATGGTAAAATTTTTAATTTCCCTTTATTTTACCCTTACATTGGACTCCTGATACCAACAATATTTATAGGCCAAAAATTAAGAATCTTGAGATGTGAACCATGTACAACCATCATTATATTTCTAAAACAATAAAATTGTACTATATTTATGGAAGGATCATAACGGGAATGTGTATGGGATAGTTATGGACTAAACACATCATATGTTTTTAGTAGGTCATGTCCATCCATTAATATCACACCACATGTTAAGGGATCAAGCAGTTTCATTATCTAGGAAGAATAAAAAGAATTCTCTTGGTTTAAAGGAATGGTTAAAGAAGAGGAATCTTGTAAGAAAATATATGATTAATGGTGGTTGGTGATGAAAAATGTCTTAGTTTCTAAATTCTAGAAAATGACAGACATTGTGCTAGAGGGAGTTTATAGTTTGATATCTCATCCGACACACATAAATCTTAAGATAAATTCATGAAAATTTTGAGTCAAATGAATGTATTGAATGTCTTACATGAATTTCATTACATCATGCTTATCCTTTTATCTAATTATAGTTTCAACATGGATACTTTACTAAGCGTTGTAAAATGTTTTTATCTTTTTATGATGTAAATATAATTCCAATTAAATTTCATATTTGTTGTTGTAGTGTGCTGTAAATTACAGTAGTACACAAGTGTAACTTATCTCTTATCAGCGTTGTTTCTAACACATATTAATGTTCTGATGATCCTCACTAAAAAATCACTATTAAAATATCCCTTTATCTTTTCTAGTACAATATCGATAAAGTACCCACTTTATTAAACTTTCTTTTTCTCTCTCTTAAAGGGGCTATTATTAGTGATCCTTTTAGGGTTGATTAAATTCATTAGCTTTTAAAGACACTTACAACATCATTGCTTTTTACCACAGATAAAGGAAATATCTAGAACTGATAACACTTATATCTATAGTGATGAATAAATGTTACATTGATTATAGATAATGTTAAATTCATTAAATAAGTTGTTTTTTGTAAAAAATATTCTTTTGATGAAAAATTTAATTCATGGACTTTATTTACAATAAGACATGAATTTTTTGATCTATAATAATTATAATGGAATTCCACTTTGAAAAACATACATTTTTATGGTAGATTAATGAACATGAATATTCAATATCACTTTATATTAAATGTCCTAGATTCCAAATAAGAGACGTTTTCAATGATTTATATTGATGATTATGTTTCAAATATTTAGACTATGATTTAATTTTATTATAAATATGTGAATTGTTTTGTAATTTTTATTTTTATAATTATTCCAACTCGGGTTGAAGTGAGAGTATCATCATCAACCACCTTGGGTGGAGGTTGAGTTTTTTCATGGGAATATTATTTTTTTAGAACTCAATGTGGATATTAATATAGTTTAAATCCCTTTGTCTCTATCTCACTCTTTATATATATATATATATATTTGAAAAAATCACCAAAATATCAAGATTTTGAACAATATTTTTTCTGTTTTGATGAATATTCTTTATACTATGATCTTGATGGTTTAACAATAATTTGGTTAATAAATACAAACATTCAAACCCACATGATATGTTTTTATGAAATATCATTTATCGTAATTCTTTTGAGAAACACATGGGAAATATTTTCAATGGTAATTTTTATTTTTCCATTTTATTTTCACAGAACATATTATTTTGATATATTTTATGTCTTTAGATTCTCTATATTGCAATTTAAAATTTAAAAACAACTAATAAAAAATCAGATATAACTATTCCACATGTTTTCCTCATCCCCTTCCCCACATGGAATAAGAAAAATATGTCATTATTTAATACTTAAACAAATTATCTCCAAATCACAATGATAATATCAATAAAATAGTGATTATTAGACCAAGTATGTTTTATAAACATTAAAGATCCATTTTTCAGATATAGTCTAAAAATTTGTTAATGGATACCTACAAGCCAGAATTTTTTTTATTGGGACATACATGACACATTTTGTACCATTGTGGACTAGTCTAATATTGGAGGGGGAGAAATAAGGGACTATGATAACCGAGAACAAATGAGATGTGTGAGGAATAAAATGACTCTTTTGATCTTTTTCTCATATATTTTATTTTCCCATATTAACATAATATGAACATTCCAATAAGAAGATTCATTATGCTAAAAATGTTTTCAATCTAATTTTTTATTTCCTTTAACCCTTCATTTTCCATTTCAATTTACATTCATCAGCCATCAAAATTATTTTATCATAACAAGCACAACCTTAGAGTTTTAATTGAACAATACAATCATTCCCCTTTGCAATATTCCTATATTTTAATTAACATGACATTAATATATGATAATCCTTCCATAATGAATATGTATCCAAATTAGAAATACCATTCAATGAATTAAATGAATGAGTCTAGTAGATGAAAATCAAGCATTTAGAAATAAATTATTGGGAAACACAAATCAAAAATGCAAATTTTTCTGTGAAATGTTCAATAACAACCATAAAATATAACTCGATATAACAAACAAATAGATTGTATGAGTAGAAATTTGGTGGATAGAAATATGACCACATGTGAGAAACATTTATGTCACTGACCATAAGACACATCTTATAATTAAGAATCATGAAATCATAATTACAATGGACACTAAAAAAACCATAAGTTCACACATAATCATAAAAAATGATTCAGGAGTAAAAATTGTTGCAATAGAAATAAGTACTAGGAGAGGTGTGTAATGAAGTGTCAGATAAGTCAAATCTGATGCGAGTCATTCGGCCCAATTATAATTGTAGAAGATAAACCCCAAGATCATCGTAACATCAAAATATGGGTGTCAATATGAGAATATGAGAAGTGAAAACTAGGATATTTAAGATTGACAATGATGTAGTTGATCAAGATGATATCAAATAACAATGATTAGTTAATCAATGCCATATGAGGCTGATGAAACTAACACTGGATCTTGATGTCACTTGAAGGGAGGCTGACATATATTCAATTTTGATGACATGAGTTATTCCGAAATAAATAAGGTCTAATAACAGAGGGGATGTGAGACCTCTAAGATGAGTATTGATCCATCATGCTCTATTGAAATCATAAGTATGATGAGCTTAATGAGGAACTAGGTTAGATCGGTGGAAAATCATATGGTGGATTTATTGACCTATAAATGATAATTTCAAACCAAGATGGATCAAATGTTGAATCTATTTATGATCGAATTTTCTTGGATCCTGTGTTTTTTGTGAAATAATTTAAAGACGATGAGGCCTCATTAGTCCCCATAGTTATGGTTGTGATAATGCAATACAATCCACTCCATATGATTGACATAATGCCTCCATGAACCTTAACATTGTCCTCGGAGTGTCCCCTTGAAAATTAGTGGGGTACCTGAATTTCACCAGCCTATATATAGTTTTCATTGTCAACCTTGCTTGACCATTACATATTTAGTTCCATGCCTTGCAGACCGCACCATATCCATCCAAACAAACCAATATCATATTCATTATATTTTTCCAATGTAAGCATCAACATGACTTCTTGTATTCACTCCAATAATAGTACCATATTGCTTTACATGGTGCTATGATTGTTTTGGTTGAAGAATATATGGGGAGAAAAACGCTACCCTATCTACTATCCACATTGATATGGAATAGTTCATGCAAGTGGAATGTCACCAACCAACCTAGGACGACCCTAAACCGGTCACCTGAGCTGATATGTGGAAAGGTCCAAAGGGTGGTCTCAATCCCCATGGGCTGGAAACTAGTGAAAAGCATCAACAGAGTACAATAGGGAAGGTTAATCCCAAAAGTAAACATAGTAACATGCAATGAAAAGATCCTAACATCCCATTATTTAAATAATTATTAATTGCACATATTTTATGAACAAACTAAAAATTTACAACAACTACACCAAACAACCAACTAGAAGAGAAGACAACACTATATCCTTGTGACCTTGCTTGTCACTGTCCAACACAACGACCACTTACTGCCCAAGGCGACCAAACTCAAGATAAAACCTTAACAAGGGATAAAATCAAAAAAGTGTTATGGAAATGAGTGTTGAAACATAGTAGGATAGACCGATAATCCATTCACAATGCAGTTCCTTTAAAATAAAAGAAATATAAATTTCAATGTTGAACTATAATATATTAATGTGTGATATTCTACACATTTCACTTAAAAACAAAGTACAACTCATTTCCCTTACTCATTTCCAAAACCAGTTTCATTTCATTAGTGTGCCACTAGAATTATCAAGGGGAATGTGATGTCTATATTTATCATCTAGTAAAAAGAGGGTAAAAAACTTCACTTGAAAACAATTTTCATAACCCTTATTAAATAGACACGTCACTTTACAAGTAAAACTTTCCATAGGAAGCTACTACCATAAACACACAATAAGGGAAATGGATCTAATTATAATAGTATCAGATTCAACACTACAAAAAACCAAGATTTAATAGACAAAGTTGAACTTAAGAGATCAAGAATAATCCAAAAGATGGTAATACATGAGACCCCATCTATGGTATCATTCTATACATAGTGAAATAAAAATTCTCAATATGCTCAAACACCATTTCTCAGAACAGACAGTGGTAAAATACCATAGAAATAAATCCTAAATATCAACCTACTATAGGCCACAGGTTAGTACGAAGACCTATAAGTTAAACAATCATTATTAGAAAAATTTCTCAATATTCCAGGTTCCCATGTCTAAAGTATTTAATGGGGTGATCCAACTAATTATAGTTGAGCATCCAATCACAACAAAAACACACACACACACATATATATATAATTATAATATAATAATAATTCATAATAACCATCAACTTGAGACTCTCAAAGGGATGATATCATGACACATAATAAACAGAACACAAAGAGTCTAACTAGAGTCACATTAATAAAGGATCACAAGAATTCCACAGTGATTAAATCCTATCCATTATGTACACATACTAGGAATAAAAACATCCAAAGGATGTTTTCCCTAATTAAAAATTTCACCACATTCATAATGATTCCAAACGATCCTTTATGAATTTCAAAAAATAAACATTTACCAATAGTATAAATTTTAATTTCATAGATAGGTGTAAAAATCCATTTTCATTATCTATAAATTTACATAAACCCCGTAAACATTCAGGTCACACATTCAAAATAAAACCATTTGTATAAAAATTCCAAATGGGCCATTCAACCGTAGCTCATGCCAAATCACATTTAAAACCAAAAATCCTTACTTTATAAAGCCAAAAACACTATGAGAACCATTTAAGGGATCCAAAATATCATTTCACATGCTTCCATTATAAATCCAATCAAATAAATTTATATCACAAATAACCCATAAAATATAACTGGGCACCTTATTGAACACATGGCTTGAAAAATTTAACAAAAAAAATTCATTTAACACTCAACAAGGTCTAAAACAACAATTTTTATTGTATAAATTAATTCAAGAATCCGAACCATCTTCAAAATACCACAAACTATGTGTAAAATCTAACAATGCATTTTAGCAAACATATGGTGTGCTTAATTTTAACAAAAGAACACAATTTTCCATAAAATGAAACATTAATCACTACTTTTCACACCCAAAAAATTATCCATGTATTTAATATAAATATTTTGAATGTAAATAGGGTGAAAATATAAAGAAATAGACGAATCATAATTTATAAATTCATGTTCATTGGATAACCTACCACAATTCCATGGAGAAATACTAACGGACACCCGTAACCACTCGTTCTGGGTTCCAAAACACTATATCTATGAAACAAATCCCAAGAATACCAAAAAACAACATAAAAATGGTAAAAAAATATCCCTTGGTTAATTATGACCATGTATGGAGAAAAAAACAAGAAATAATGGAATAAAGAGGAAGGGGAGGGGAAAAGGGAAGGAAAATTACCTTGGATACTAGCCAACCCTTCAACTTATCTTAGATCTACACCATAAGAGGAGGGGGAATGGCTTAGGAAGAAAGGGAGAGGGATAAATTGGTCTGAAAATCCCTGAGGGGTGTTTTGGGTGGATTTAGGTCCAAAATTACCGATGGGGTAATGGTTTCAAAATTTAAAATTTTAGTTTTGGGCATAATCACATAGTTTATTAAACAATGCGCCAAATCACGCGACAAAAATAGGAGTGGCAACATTGTCACTTCTATGCGGCCACATTACCATGTACCAAACATGCAGTAGGTTTTATACTTTCCGCATGTTAACCTAGGTTTGGCCTCATGGTTTATCAAACCATGCGCCAACCATGCATAGAGCCTTTTTAGGTCAAACATCCGTGTTTTATCCAAAAACTCCAAAATAAACCAAAGATAAACTATGGTGAAATGACTTGAAATATAAAACATATCCAAATTCATCTCCCAAAACACCCAAAATGCAATAAAAATACCTATATTCCCAATGAACTGGAACATAATCCAAAACATGAAAAATTGGGTGTGAAAATTATCCCCAATAAAAATGATTTCCATCCCCAAAAATCCATAAGAAATTCCAGTTGTTTGATCAATTCCTAAAGACTCCACTTCAATATGATCCAACCACGTAAACCATGAACATTTCAATTAAAAAAATGGATCTTAAGCCTCTTAGCCAAAAACCAACCCACAACTACATCTCGAGAATCTATAGAAGGATCAAGCCATTACATCAACAACCAAGACAAGAACCTGTTTATTGTGACTTCTCCAAAATATAATAATGATCACACTGACAGAAGGGCACTCATGAAGGACAATTATTTCAAGGGAGGTATGAATAGACTCCCCACCATTATAGAACTATGAACATCTGAGAAAATCTAAGTAGAAAACTCAATGAGACCTGTTGTGGGTCACCCCACCATTAAAAACCAGAAAATAGAGGCCAAACGTGAATTTAACATGAACCATGAACCAAGAACATTCCTCATAGGCAAACCCAATGCTCCCTTAAAATAACCTACCATCCCAAGTCAAGAAGAATGCAACATGGACATTGAAACTACCCACTACTGAAGAGAGGGGGTAAATATGTTACAAAAACCCCCACACGAACAAAAAAACACCATCACCCATGGTCGGGAGGGAAGGGACCCAATGATTGTACCTCTAAAATGGGGACTGAAAACCAAATACCAATTAGTGAAACATGAGAGGAAATTCACAGAATGGAGAAACCACAATAAAAAACCAGAACTTCCCCACGACAATGGTGGAGGCATGAAACTATCCAAGCTCTTTAAACCTCTAATATTCAAAAGTACATCCCAGTTTCGATTCATAACCAATGACTGGAGATTTTATTAATGTAAAATATATTACCTCATGGTTAAAAACTACTAATCCCGAACCAGCACATGAATCACATTATTTGATAGAAAATCATGATTATAAATTTATGGAATAGAAACCACACTACCATTGAAAACAAGAGTTCACAAAAGACACACAATATCCATTACATTATAAAAACCAAAACACCATCAGAAAAAGTTCCATGAAAAAGGATCTGTTACACTAGAATAAAACAAAAAAAACACAAACATTAAACAATAATCCAACTACACATCACTTCTGTGAAGTTTCCTTAATAATATTTTCTTGTAATGCCTTGACAAAATCATTGCAAGTGACCCAAGCGCCTACAATCATGGATGAGCTTATGAGTACTTGGAAAAAATTACCTCTTGTGACCTAGATTTCAACACTGATAGCATACCAGAAACTCATACCCAGAAGTGTTTGATGAAAGATACTATGGTCTTTTGATTCCATGACCCGCTACATCAAATTTCATCTTCTTTCACATATCCATTCTAGAATCTTCACCAATGATCTTAGGAATTTATGGAAGGCGGAATACATCGATTACTCCTACCATCACAAATACATCATTAAAATATTTCCTCACCACATCCGCAAATGAAGATAGATTGATCTCTAACACCTTCGAAAGAAAATCAGGACATAGCACATCCTTGAAACACCAAGCCTTGATAGTGTCTTCTACAGAATACCCTAAATCACAAGGGAATATATCCATAATGTCATTTAAATACTTTAACTCCGACCCATCACCCTACTAAAAACATCCTATCTCCATTTCCATTCTCACACTTTCTCTCTTAGAGAAATATTGAAGAATGAAAAAAGCATTGAAGAGCTCTCATGTATGTTATTAATGAGACTTATTTTGAGACACCGACTTACACCACTTCCATGGTGAACCATAAATCATTAAACTTGCAAAATTAGCCTTCAACAGCTCAAGAGACTCAAAGTGGCTAAAGTTCTTTTTGATCTTTTTCATCCACTCCTCTACCTCGAAAGGATCTCCTTGTTCATAAAAGAGAGGTGGGTTTAGCTTGTGAAACTCAAGAACAAAATCCTTAGGTTTATCAATCGATAATCCAGTTGAGATGTAATCACCTATAGTCATACTAAAATCACCAATTAATGCTTCATAGGTACATCCACAGAAGAAAGAAAAACCTATGAACAATGTCAAGGTCAACTCAACAATAAGATCCCCGAACACCGTATTGGTGAAAATATTTGAACATAGGTAAACATGCCATTATCAATATCAAAACATTACCTTTGTTTTTTTAATTTAAAACAAACATAGTGTGTTGAGAAATCTTCATTGGTATTACTCAGAGTATTACTCACATTCATGTTTTTGTGCCACCCCGATCACCCATCCGCCACTCTATACTGGGCCATCATCCACATTCACACACAACACCACACATGTTAGCCCTCATAAGAGTACAAAAATCTAAAAAATATTATTGTTTTCCAAACCAAATAATTCACCCCCTTTCCAAAATCATGAACCATCCAAAGGCTCACTAACCACCAAATAAAAAAAATCATATTTTCAGATTCACATATCAAACCATTTCACCACACATGAAAATGAAACCCCATAGTCTTCCAGAAAAATTACATTCCACTTTTATAAAAACATTTTCCAGGATCACAACAAACCAGACTCCAACAAAAACCATTGATTAAAAATACACTCCTCTTCATTTAAAACAACTTCCAATACAAAAATCCACTCACTATAAAAACCCATGTGGTCATTTTCTAAAAACACAATTTCTTAAGATCATTCACAAATTAAATTCTTAAAATCATTTCTCCCACATTACAAAATCCCACTGTTTCAATTGAAATACAATTTTCACAATTCCATCATAATATTTTTTCAAAATAATTTTCAGAATTCAAGAATATTCAAGGAGATCCACAAGAGGGAACAATTGTCAGTGGGTGACTTGACCATATAGTTGGCTTCCATATTACAAACACACCACCAACACAGAGATCCTTCTAGGACCATTTCCCCGGATCCACATAGAGTTACAGGACATATGAGCTTTTGAAAAAACACTATCCTAACTATCTTTTCATATCCCAATCACCAAACAATCCCTACAGACCAAAGAAGAAAATAATACTGGACATCCCATGGAAACATGAGGATTAGAAGGACCAAGGGTTCACGATACTCATACTAAACCTACCTCTGAAGTCCCTAAAATCCTAATCCATCTACCAAGACATCCAAAAGTAACAAAGGGAACTCTAAAAAGTGACGTCCACTAAGATCCAACCTAGATCTAATACCATTTTTTCATGAACCAACCTGGGTCGACCCTAAACCAGTCACCCGAGCAGATCTGTGGAATAGCATGAAGGGCATTCATAATCCCCATAGTTTTGAAACTATTTCAAAGAATCAATAGAGTACAAGAGGGAATTATTTCACCCAAAAAGAAATATAGTAACATTCAGCAAAAATAACCTAATAGTCCATTATTTAAATAAAAATGAGTTAAACATATTTTATACAAAATAAAAATTTACAAAAACTGCAAAAAAAAATAGCCAACCAGACAAGAAGACAACACTATCTCTCTGTGACCCCTCTGTTCACTCTCCAACACAATTATCAATCACCACCCAACACAACCGAACTCAAGATGAATCCTGCACAAGGGCTAAAAACAAAACAAACTATAACAATATGTATTAAAACTCAGTTGGATAGCCCGATAATCTATTCCTAATTCACTTCATTTGAAATGAAATAAACATAATTTTCATGTTTGAACTACTATATATTAAATATTATTTTATACACATTTTATGTAAAAAAATTATAACTCATTTCCCGTACTCATTTCCAAAACTAGTTTCATTTTATTAGTGTGTTGTTATCATTTTCAAAGGGAATGTGATGTTTATATTTTTCATCTTGGACAATGAGGGTATAAAACTTTACATGAAAATAATTTTCATAAACCTTATAAAATAAATAAATCACTTTCTTAGGAAAACAGTCCACAATAAGGTACTATAGTAAACACACAACAGAGAAATGGAACTAGTTATAATAGTATCACGTTCAATAATAAAAGAAACCTAGAGTTAATTGACAAATGTGAACCTTGGATATCACGAATAATCTAGAATAAAATATTGATTCATACCCCATCTATTGTATCATTCCACACATGATGAAATCAAAACATTTAAAAACTTGGGCCACCCTTTCTCCAGACATACTGAGGGAAAATCCCATAGTAATAAACCCAATATATCCACCTACTATAGGCGAATGGTCAATATTGGGACCCACTAGCACAATAATAATTCATAGAAAATTATCTCAATATTCTAGGTCCACATGTTTCATGTATTTAATGGGGTGAGCCAACTGATGTGAGCTGAGCATCCAACCACAACATATATATAATAATAATTCACAACATATATCACCTCGAGTCACTCCAAGGACCAATCTTATGCCATATAATAAAGTAACACAAAGAGTCAAACTCAAGGTATTCTAGTAATTTATTTCCTGTATACCATAATAAGGACATACCATCCATTATATTCACATACTAGGAATGAGAACATCCAAATGAGGTTTTCCTTAATAATCAATTTTACAATTTTCACAATGTTACCAAACGAGCCATTTTGTATTTCACAAAAAAACATTTATCAATGATAAAAACTTCACTTTTAATAGAGAGGTTTAAACAAAACATTTTTTTCATTTAAAAATTTATATATACCCCATAAAAATTCTTGTGACACATTGAAAAAAATCATTTTTTTAAAAGTTCCAAACTGGCCCACCGACAGCTAATGCCCAATCACATTTACAACAAAAACCCATTAATTTATAAGTCCAGAAACCACTTTGGGAACCATTTAAGGTATCCAAAATAACATTTCACTTGGTTATAATATATTTATAAATCCAAAAAAACAAATTATATCACAAATACCCATAAAATCTAACCGGGCAATTTATTGAACACATGGCATGCAACATTCGACAAAACAATTTCATTTAACACACAACAAAGTATAAAACACCAAATTTCATGAAATAAATTTATTAAAGCTACTGAAAAATGTTTATAATACTAGAAAACATGTTCAAAATCTAACTAAACATTTGTACAAACCTGCGGTTTGCACAATTTTAACAAAACATCATGATTATCCATAAAACGAACCATTAACGCTACTTTGCACACCCAAAAATTTTTCCAAGGCTTGCATATAAATATACAAAAGTAAATAGGTAACAAAAAACAAGAATGTGATGAATTATAAATTATAAAGTAAAGTACATGGGTAACATACCTCAAATCCATAGAAAAATACCAACGGGCACCCGAAACCACTCACTTTTGGTTCGAAAATCCCAGATCTATGAGGAAAATCCATAGAAAACAAAAAATCCATAATAAACATGGGAAAATAGATACCTAGGTCGAGAATGACTAGGTAAAAATAAAAA
Organism: Viscum album; assembly: GCA_963277665.1. Classification (NCBI taxonomy): domain Eukaryota; kingdom Viridiplantae; phylum Streptophyta; class Magnoliopsida; order Santalales; family Viscaceae; genus Viscum; species Viscum album. Next base: position 612,922,324 of record OY728164.1, read on the forward strand.
AACCAATAATTAATGGGTAAATGTGGAAGAGGGAGGGGAAGAGACAAGGGAAATTACCATGGAAACTTGCCAAACCTACAACTTCTCTTAGATGTACACCATGAGAGGAGGGGAAACAGATTGAGGGAAAGGTAGAGTGATCCTTAGTTTTGGAAGAACCAGGTGGGGGTGTTTTGGGTTTATTTAGGTCCAACAATCCATAGGGGGAAAATATGGAAATTTTAAAATTCTAATATTGGGCAGACTCGCATGGTTTGGCCCCACGGTTTATTAAAACATGTTCCAAACCATGTGATAAAAATAGGAGCAACAACACAGTCACTCCGAAGCTACCACACATCCATGTGCCAACCATGTAGTAAGTTTTATACTTACTGCATAGTTACCTGTGTTCAGCCTCATGATTTATCAAATCATGTTCCAACCATGTGCATGGCCTTTTTAGGCCAAACATACATGTTTTCTAAAAAAACACAAAAAATTAACAAGGATAAATGATGATGAAATGAATAGACAAAGAAAACATATCAAACCTCAATACCTGTCACCCTCTAAACCTAAGAAATAGATTGGGATTCCAAATGAATCAGAACATAAACCAAAACATGGAAAACTGATTTTGACATGAAAGAGGGAAAATACAAAATTCATAACAAAGTTTGATGAAGGAGATCGAATATCAATTGAAGATAATTGAGTTAGAATAAGATAATGAGTCACATCTCACCATATTTAAACAAGATTAAAATCCATGAATATGTGAAGATAGACCTGTTTAGTGAGAAGAGAACAAAACTGATGTCCAAGACTGTCTAATCCCACTTTTGATATTTTAAGGCCCAAATATAGTGAAATAAAATGCTCAAGACTAACCACACTTCTTCCCAATATATAGTCCCATTCCAATTCCACTAAAAATATAAATACCTAGATAGTAAATACATCATCTCCAGGGCCCAAGAAAACGTTGACATCTAATAAATCTACAGAGTATAAAATCATTCATCTTAGATCATCCATGATGGAGTATGAAGTTTGATCATGGGGTAATATTATTTCCGAAAAGATTCATGTATGATAAATTAGAGAAATCCTATCCACTATTTTTTACATGTGACATAAATCATGAGAGAGGGAATTGGTTATATAATTTGAGGAATAATTCTAAATTTATGTTTTTTTGGGAATAGAATATCATGGTAATCAAATGGTCGGAGAGGTAATATAGAAGAAATGAGTTAATTTATCTATAAATAAGGAATCATTCACATAATGATTAATCCCTCTTTTGAAATCATAAATCCATAGTTATTTCCACATATCCATATCTACTTCATTTTTTTCATTTTTCTTTCAATGTAATTAACCGATGATGGAGACACTAATCCATTAGTTTTTGAGATAAGGAGATTCACCCTTCTTAAATATAAATGAATTCAATGTTATAATTTATTTTATCATATACTGATCACATAGGATTTTTTTAATGTGTTTAGGTTTTATTATATTTCCTTCTTCTTATTCATTTTATATTTTTATTCTCTATATTTCTAGATTGCACACAGATTCTATTCTAACTCACTACACTACATGAAATGGTGGGTAGAGGGTGAATATGAGTGTGATCAAATATATCTAATCCCTATTCCATTTGATATTTGGGTTTTTAGATATCATTTTACCCCTTAATAATGTCGATATTTCCAAGATAAAATAGTCTAAGTGAAGTTTCACTCGGTTAGAGAGAGAGAATATGAGATAATTAACATATAATTGTGATTTTATAAGTATGTTAAGGGGATGATATGAGGTTAAGAAACTATCTAAAAATATAAATTTAAGAACAATTCCATTTTTTACAATTATTATTTAATAGTTGAATTAAAAACCAATTTATTATGTTACTGTTTTCACTCATAGATCCTATAAAATAAGATAAAAACACACACACTTATGATTTTCCTCTCCAAGAGACAATCTAAGTGAACTATCACTATAGTTATTCTGGTTTAAAAATTATTTTTAAGGGTCCCATTATAGGTTTTCATCATACATAGAGTTATTACTAGTGATTATAGAAGTTTTTATTAATTCTATTTTAAAAAGAGTTCAACAAATCACCAGATCCAGTTCATCACATATCATTTCTTGTGATCCAGTGGTTAAATGACATTTTATTGAAAGAGTAAGAGACATAAAATGATCGAAAATGAGGGGAGGGAATTTTTTATAGTTCCATTGAACATTTCCACATCCTCAACATCGTCTTCAATAGAGTTACAATAAAGAGTGAAAATAGAGAAAACAACTTGGAAAAATTGAATTGGATATTGAGAGAACATTATGCACCTAATTTTAATAATGATAATCAACTTAATGAAACTATTAATCAACCAGAATTTTAGCAGACAACTAGTATAAACCAAATCCTTCCAAAGTTTCATGTCTTGGAAGGAGAGTCCCCTAACCATCATCTAATAGAATTGTATAATGTTTAAAATAGTTTCAATCATAGAAGAGTATCAGAAAATAAATTTAGATGGAATGAAATCACATTCTCACTTGAAGAAGTAGTTTAGGAATGGATCTAGAACCTCATCCTAGGGATGTTACAACATTGGTTGGGCTACAAGAGGCATTCCTACATAAGTAAATTGATATGTATATGTCATGCATATATTTTATGGTATTTTAATAAATTTATTTATGTATTTAAATGATTAGTCTTTCTACATTGTGAGTGATTTAACTTGTTTTGTATGTTATGGAAGGATACAATGAATATTTAGAAAAGTAATGAAGAGAGGAATATATTAGAGAAAAAATACAGTTCACACCGTGAGTGAAGCGAAGTGGTGTGACACAAGATTTGGTAGGATATAATGATTATGGAAAATTAGAGAAGAACAATTACATGTTGTGTAATTCATTTACACATCGTGACTTCATACAATGAAAAAACATCTTAGGAAAATTCGTGAAAAGATTACATGTAGTGAAAAACAATTACATTTCATGTAAACACATTACACGATGTGAGTTTTTTATCAGGAAATGTTTTAGGAAGAGATACGCCAAAATTCAAGTCACTTAGAAATTCAAATATTACATGACGTGTAACAGCAACAGATGTCATATAAATTCATGAGATGATATTTTAAATTAATTATTATGTGTATCATAAATTTTCCCCAATTCTATGACAAGGAACCCTCCTATATAGCCTATGTACCAAATATTTTTGATATTCATTAACATCAAAGACCATATGGAGCCTATAAAATGAGGGATATGATGATTCTATTAGAGGAATTTAGATTAAGAGATAGAAGCTTGGAACGAGAAGCTAGAGGTCCTTTTCTATGTTCTTCTTCCATTCCCTTAAAATTTATTTTTTTCCTCATTCTCTATTATTCTCTTATCACTAGGATGAGGAGATAAACCCAGCTTGTGTTGGGGTAAATTCATAGAAGAGGGAAAGTGACATTGGAATCAATTTTTTTTATTCATGTGTATAGTTTTATGAAATTATTCAGTTACTTTCCAATCCCATTACTTTTCATTTATCATGACTCTTGATATTTTAATTAAAAAAGGAACTTTAAAATGGCGCAACAAACAATCCTAAAGTAGGCATGACCATTATCAACTTTAGGGGATATTAGGTTTAAATATTGAATCGAGAAAAACTTTATTTGACCTAACCCTAAATTATAGGAAAAAGGGAAATATGATATTCCCAAGTTAAGGAGGAGATACCATGACCACTGGGACACCCTATTCTTGAATCTGACAGCAATCATGAATTAATCAACATATTTTCCTAAATCCAATTTCACTCAAACCATGAAATTGAAAAAACTTGGCATGCCTTTCAAATCTGATTACAAACCAATAAAACTTATTTTCTTTTCATCTTCTTCTATCGACAAATCAGCCACAAGCATTTTTTCTCACCTATTTCTATAAATTATTAAAATTAAATCCTTTGAAAACCTAATCATAATAATTTCACCGCCCTTATGAATCAATCATGACCTGATACTGAGACACATTTTACAAAATTAAGTAGCCTAGTTGAGTTTTTATAAACATTGTTTTTGCATAGTCCCCAATGGAATTAACGACGCCCTATGGGCCAACCATATTTCCCCACACCAAGGAGACCAAAAATAAGGAATAAAATCTATTGGATAAAATAACTGATTTGAGAAAATCTCTATGAGTTATTAGAGAGATTCAAGAAATAGACAACCTCCTTCCCACATCATCATTTCCAATGTCAACACTTCTTTGTATTCTTTTACCAAGGGTTGATGGAAAATGACCAAAATCTGTTATATTATTCCTATATAGGAGAATTAATAGAAAAATCTCCTACTAGTTTTAGATATTCATCAGATTGGATCACAAAAAAATCCGGAAAATTTTGTGCAAGATCAAAAAAAACTAAAAGTATATGAGGTAAAAAGTTCTAACTCCCTATGACTTGAAAATTAATTTAAATCACTAAACTCACTTGTGAAAAATTAAGATTTGAACAAGTTACAAGAAACAACATCCACCACATCTCCTAGGGTCTACCAGATTTATTGCTTGAAAGACGAATACATTTATGGATTCCACCATGGACAAGGATCTGGAAGTGGTGATGACATGTACTACTGGAAGTTCCAAAAAAACCATCAAACAATCAAGGATATATGGGGTATTCTAATACTTAGATTGGATATGGGAACCAAAAACAAAAAATAGAACCTTTATGTTATGTTTATTAACTATCCATTCAACCTAAACTTTTCCAAATAGGAAAATATTTGAACTCTACAAGCTACCAATGGGATAAGAATCAAGAGACCACCATGATGTAATTACAAAAAAAAATTGTGGAATCTCACACCACTTAGAAAATGACCCACAACACTCATGGATAAAAACTAAAGGAGATACTATGATACTAAAATTATATTATGAATACCATAAATGACATTAAGAATAAAGTATTATGTAATAATAATTCTTAATCCATTCTTAACCCAAAGTGTAATTTTATTTATATTATATTTAGGAGTGACAAGGAGTTGGGAAATAGGAAAGAATAAATATCCCAAGATAGAGATGGAAGTGAATATGCCACTATACATTAGGAATCTTCCCAGGAAAAAGAAGTTAAAGCACTAGTGCAAAGACCGCCTTAGAGAAAGAAAAAGGGAAAGTTAAAAGGGAGTATTCAAATAATCACCAACCATCCATCCGTACAAGGGTCAAACCACCTAAGAAAATCAGTGAAGACACACTAGAATAAGAGATTCAAGATACATTCAATAAAGTGGAGATCTATATCCCTTTGAAACAAAGTATCCACCATATTCAAATGTTTGTGAAATTAATAATGGTCATGTGCACTAGGTGGATAATATTTCACAGTACTGAAAATGTTAGTCATGCTATAAATTTATACACCCTTATAAACCCACAAATACCCCAAAAATTACATGAAACATGTATCTTTTCTATCCCATACACTATTGGTATGCTAAAATTTTTAAATGCATTATGGGATTTAGGTGCATCAATTAATGTAATTACTTAGTATATTTATTCATATCTGCATATATGAGTACTCAAACCCACCCAAGTAGTTGTTCTGTATGCCAACCAAACTATATCCCACTCAATAAGTGTTCTAGAAGTTGTTTTGCTACGTGAATAATGTTTTATGTTCCCATTTGAATTATAAATTCTGAATATGGAATATAGAAAATGTAAATATCACTATCACATCATTATAGGTAGGCCATTCATCATTTATGCTAAAATGATAATAAGTGCCATTGAAGGTAAAATTTCAATGATTTTTTTTGTGAAAATATAGTGAATTTAAAAATCCATAAATTAATAAATTCCAAAATGAAGAGAAATAAGAATTTATATTAATTTTTTTTTGAATTAACTTTTTATTATAAGGAGTTTATCATGACCGGACACAACGGGGCTTGAGCTGTAACTACCCAAATCCCCCCTTCATAGGCCAGGGATGGGGAAAATTACGAAAGGAATATTGTAAATGTCTGGCCTTTTACTAATATACCAATACTCACACATTAAACCATATAAATTCATAAGTGCATAAGAATAATAAAATAAAATATGTAATATCTGGAATAAAAAACAAGAATGAAAAAAAATTAGGGTGTATAACAATATGATAGTGAAAACAAAAAATTGAAGGGGGAAAATACATGCTCAACCATAAAGATATACCAACTTGACAAAACTTGAAATTAATGTTCCAAGAGAGATCCAATATCCTGATATGAAAGACAAGACCACCATATATGGTCCAGTGAACTAGGTACCCTATGATATTTCATAGTCACTACTGACATATTCATCATCTTCATAATATAAAACACATGCAGGAAAATCCCATGCATGGGTTAGTATATACTTACCCAGTAGGACACCCTGAAAGCTAAAGGGGGAGTAGTAAAAGACATGGTAGCAATAGAGAGATAAAAAACTCAACCCAAATAAAGATTTTACAAATCCAAAAACATGGAGATATATATATATATATTCTCAAAACAAATGAACCCAATTAAGGGAAAAAGGGATCTCCATCTCCCAGCCCGACCCAAGAAAGAGTTCCATCAGTACCATAAGTCCATCGTCGATGCCCAAAATCTCTTGTGTATACGCAACAGAAACTTCCAAGGGAAGAGACACCTCACCATTGTGCCACATAGTCAAGGGGAACAATATATAGGTAGAGGACCCATACCCTGGTATAACAGGAGGGTCCCATTTAGAATATAGCTAGAGGACCCATGTCTAGTCCCGGTAAGAGTGTGCCACTAACATATTAGGTAGAGGACCCATGACCAAACCAGTTTGAGGGTTCCACTCTAATAATCAGTAGATGTCTCATTCATAACCCATATAGAGGGTTCCACATTAGTAGTCAAGGACCCATGACTTGATTCCACATGGAGGGTGACTCTGGAACAAAAGATAGAGGACCAATCCTCTACCTAGTAAGAGGTTCCAATATAATAGCCAATGACCCATGACCTGAATCCACAGGGGGTACCACATGTTGGATAGGTAGAGGACCCAAGTGTAACCTACCTAGAGGGAACCACTCTAACATTTGATCATGGACCCATATCCTTCCCAACATAATGGTTCCACTCAAATAGTGGGTTGAGGACCCACATATTACACTGTAGGAGGGTGAATAACTGAAAATTAGAATTTATTATTATTGGGAGAAAATGGGGAAACAAGTCACGGTAAAAAAATCTATTTTGTCCTAGGTCATCACCCTAAATAACAAGATTACAATACTTTGTAATGTACCCTATAAAAAAATATCTACTGGTATCATCAGGGACAAAATATTACTAGATAAAAAATCAGCAGTGAAGTTTCATTCCCTCCATGTGTGACTGACTTTCTCTCAATGATCCTGTAATCCACTCCCCTTCCAAATTATATATTCCAACCTCCAATGGGTATGTTCTATTCCATGAATCATTCCAACAATAACGTTGGAAATAGATTCCACTTCCTTGAGACCAATTTTACATAATTTTCAGAATAAGAGTCCACTGATCAAGTCCCTCATATCCACTCTAAGGGAGTTACCTATTCCATAAAAAGTAATAAAAACAAAAATAATTGAGCCTCTTCCATCCCTGAACAATAAAAAACCTCTATTGAATCCTACTACACATGAATTATCCATATTGAGTTTTATTCGAGAAGCAGGAGGGGACCAACAAACCCATGACCCGCTGTTGGTTATAAATTTGTTTTCTATTGAGATAACCACTGGAGGAATAATTTTTTAGAGAGAAGAAGAAGCATAACCCTGGGAAGGGAAACTTCCTATCTTGGACACTAGAGATATATTTTTCACCTGAATAAAGGATACAAAGTAATCACTTCCATGCCTTTCATTATTGTGAGCCTCCCAAATGACCCAACACATTACAAAAAACACCATGCTCTATGGATTTGTCTCATCACCGCAGGATTCAGACCCCTAGAACTATTTGGAAAGGAACTCATCAAGTGAATACCCCCCTCGTTTCATTATTATGAAATTTTCCAAATGATTCCATGGACCAGTCACAATATCACTCCAGAACAACAGATGCCAACGTGATTCATGACTTGGGGAGGTGCTACACCAGTATATGGATGTGAGCGAGATACCTTTGGTCTGCATATTATCCTCCATGTGTAGATAATTGTTCTTCATTTTCCAAATAAAGAAATTCAACTTCTCTAAGATCCATTTGAACCAGAGGATTGAATCCCAAACATTGGTACTGGATTGAATATGTAGGTATTCCCGTAATTCATTGTCGTTGAAATACCCCAATTTTGAAAAGTTCATAATACATCTATCTGGATCATCTAACAAAATAATAATAGAGTAATCCTAACACTGACAAGGATCTAGTGTCATTTGGGTAAGGATTGTGTATCATAAGGCCTCTTTGAAGGTTGTAACTAGACTAGGGAATCTTGGGAAGCATAGAGGGTCCCTGTTCCAATTATCTCCCCAACAGTTATTCCCACCACACTCCAACATGCATCAGACTTTGTCCTCTAGAATTTCTTGAAGCTTCATCATGAGTCTTTCTATCTTCAAAGGACTCTTGATGGCCGAATAACACTTATTATATCTCACCTCATACCCATGTTTCCTGAATTTCTCCCAAATAAATATCCCTTCAATTATTTCCTAGAATTGATTTTATTGTATGGTCTTCACAGTCTTAAAAATATCCCAAAGATTGAATCCCCCTTAATATATTAGTCTAGACAATCTTCCCCATCCCACCCGATCACATTTTACAATACCATTATCTTCCCAAATAAATTTAGGCAACATTTTTTCAATTTTATCTATGGTTCCTTTTGGATCCTTGTGGATATAGAGAACATGCATCATAATGGATGATAAAACATTATTAATCAATGTGATGTGATCACCAAAGGGTAAGAAAATGTTTTTGTAGTTTCAAATATTCCTGGTAATTTTCCCCAACATCATATCATATAGGCTCTTCTTTATTCTTCCTTTAGATATGGGATCCACTAGATAACTCATAAGGAGTTTCTTCAAATTAATACCCAATTTATATTGGATGTCCTTGGCACGCCGACCATCACATTTATTAGAGATATAAACTCTGATCTTTAATAAATTCACTTGTTGTTTGAATTTTCTACTATATATTCTCACAATTTTCATACAACCATCAATATATTTGTTCCTACCATTAAGGAAAAAGACAATTTCATCAGTAAAAATCAAATGATAAATGATGTTAACTACCTTCCTGTTCTTATAAGGGAAAATAGATACCTACTCCAAATGGAGTTTCATATTCCTAGAAAACATATCCTGATCCATGATAAAGAGGTTAGGAGATAGTGGACAAACCTACCATAAGCCTTGATCCATTTAAAAGAAACAAAAATTCTTCCCCATGAAGGAAATGGATAGCCACAGATAAGTAAAGCACCCGAAAGCCATATTGCTAGCCCAATCCCTAAAACCAAAGCCCCTATGAATTTAAGAATGTATCCCCAGTCAAGCCTATAATAAAAATTTTCCATGTACACCTTGATTATAATATTTGATCCTATTAATTTTTTATTTAAATCTTCCACCATATCATGATCTATTATTCCCTCACCTTGAAAGCGCCTTCCTAGAATGATACCATGTTGTTCCTCAGAAACAATCCTCATGAAAAATATTTTGAGCCTCCTGGTGATAATTTTGGAAAGTATTTTATTCAAAACGTTCCATAGTAAAATAGGATGAAATTGGCTGATTGAATTTTAATTCTAATCTTTTGGAACTATAACCACTCTAGAGGCACAAGATGCCCTCGAAAAATGTCCCCTTTGATGAAATCCCACACTAATTCATTCACCTGAGCACCAATGATCTCTCAATCATCCACAAAAAATGAAAATCTCACATCATATCACAAATTACACTACATAGTACACCATCATGTTTTATGTGAGAAAAAACCCAGGATAGGCTAGTCGTGGGCCAAAATTTGAGTCCAAACGAAGGAGATACGGGAGGTTGATGTTTCTTTGTAATGAATGAAGGGTACATAGCATGTAAGGGGACCCATATGATGTGTTTTACAATTACATATCCTGGATGTGTATCCTACAGTTCATGGATCACTACTCATGTATCCATATACAAAATGTATGTGGACTACATGGCATGCCCCAGTCACCTGGGGTCCTGCCTGTGCTCCTGATCGTGCCACTGTACATTGGAATATAGAATGTCTGTGGTTTTTCACATGTCTGTTTACTCCCAGAGTACATATAGAACCTACATTACATTGTCACACATCTTGTGGTGGTCCCCCATAGTGTGTGATACTTCTAATCCCACATAACCCTAGCCGTTATAGCTAAGGAAATACACACCATGTTTCTATCGGAATACATAGTGTGTAGTTGCGTTTTTTATAGAATATCCAGATCTACTATATAGTTATATATTTGAACTCACTGCCCCAAATATCGCCTATAGGCATCCCTAAATCAAAGTTAGAACCTATTTTCATCGCTTTGGTCGTCCATTGGTCAAAAACATGACAGTGATTTGTTCTGATGGTTCGCAATATGCACCACACGCATCTCGTTGCACCTTATTTATCTTTATCACAGATCCAGAAAACAAAAACCCATTACACAATGATTTATCCTAAATTCCATCCATGGTATCCAATCCATTAATCACACTCAATACCCTTTTGAATCTAGGTTTTATATAAGCTTAGTCCCTCTAAATAATTTCAAATCATGACCTTATGGTCCAATGATGACTAACATGTGGAATTTGTGGGAGAAGTGCACAAGATCAAGGGTCTAACAATAATTTTCCAATTTTTATTGGCTAATAGATACTATTGGGATGATTTGGAGTGAGAAAATAATTGAAAAATCAATTTAACCAGTAAATATGCTTAAGAAAAGGTTTAATTAGCACAAATCAAAATAGAATATTCAATCATGATCAATAAATTTAATCAATAGGGGAATAAACAGTGAATTTATGAGTCCTACCTGGTTTTGTGTCATCCTTCAATGAAGAATGTTCTTTCTACTGAAGTGGAGGAATCATCTCATTCACTATGTCTCTATCTTCCCTAATCCAGAGTCTCATCATCCTTGAATTTAAATTCGCCAATAGAGCAGCGAAAGAATGTCTCTTAATGGTCCCATGGTTACCCAACTAACCTTGGAAAAAATCACCATAATTATCTATTTAATGTAAATATTTATTAGGTTAATTAAATTAATTAAATAATTTTTATTTTTTATTTTACTCAATGCAACCTCCCACAGTTTCTTTTATCCGAATGCCCCACACCAACTATTTTTAGGTTTTTCCTAGGGTAAACTTTGCATTCTAGAATCAATAATGGTATCATATTTCTTATCTGGTTTCCATTTTAAGAGTCATCTAATTTTCATTAAGAACTAGTTTGTGCATAATAAAAAATAAATTTAATATTTTTGAAAAATTAATTATAGGAACACCGGGACTTGTAATTGCATGTTGTCTCAGTTCCTAGCTCCAAAAATATATGTATAAATTTTACAATGTCTCACAAGGGAAAAAGGTCTCTACATCTTTACCTCCATCAAGATTTTCATCCTGAAAAAGAAAAAACTAAGAAAAATACATATTATATTGAGCCCGCATCAAGATATGACAAGACCAAGATCCTTCCTACATGCTCTTCTATTACCCAACACATGAACCAAGGAGATGGTCCACCTATTTAGGGTCCTCTCCTACCGATCCTTGATCACCACTAGGTTATTTTTAAAAGTGGTTCCATCCTCAATGTCCATCTCTCCCTAGTCAATAACAAGTGTGGGATCATGCATGTATCTCCTCAACTGTGACTCATGGAAGACATCATGGACTCAATTTAACTATGGTGTAGGAAACAGGTTGTAAACAACCTCTCCATCACTATATAAGATCTCGAATGGCTTGATAAACCTCAGGGAAATATTAACTCCCTGGTTGAATATCCATAATCCTCATCTTGGGAAGACACTCATGAAAATATGGTCTACCTACTCAAATTCCAGGGGCCTAATACATCAATATTATTTATATTTATTCATTATTTGGGATGTCCTCATATTCTCACAAATGATCTGGACCTTCTCCATCATAACCTACACCATATCTGGACCCACAAGTGATTCCTCAACAATATATGTCCATAACATGGGGGACCAACAAGGTCTCGCATATAGAGACTTGAAAGTCTCCATGATGTCCGTAGAGTGGTAGATATTATTTTATGCCAAATCTACCAAGGTAAAATTATCCTCCTAGATTTGGTCAAAGTCTAACAAGCAAGCCCTCAACATATCCTGCAATACTCGGAGAGCGTTCTAGGTCTTCCCATCTATCTGGGGGTGAAAGGATTTACTTATCCTCATATAGGACTCGAATTCATCCTATATTCGTGTATAAAACCGTGTTGTGAACCGTATATCTTGTTCTGAGACAATAGTTTAGGGTACGCCATGAAGGATAAAAAATATCATGTATGTACCTATTACTCAAACTCTCCGCAAAACACTTCTTCTTGATAGGAATGAAGTGTGTCGGCTATGTGAGTCGGTAAACTATAACCTAGATGGCATCGTGGCCCTTCACTATCCATGAAATCACTATAATAAAGTCGTTGGTTATGTCATCCCATTTCAACTATGGGGTCTCAAGGGGATGTAACAAACATTACAAATCCTAGTTCTCTCCCTTCACATAGTGATAGGCGAGGCACCGTGAAATGAATTCAACCACACTCCATCTCATTCCAGACCACTAAAACTAATGATGAAGGACTTTTTTCATCTTTCACACACTGGGTTGTACACCTAATGGATTTTAGTGAGACTTTCTCATCACCACTCACCCCTATCGGGATTGGAACCACTGTCCATCCCTAAAAAATAATGACAAGATTCTCTCATTTAGAAAATCAATCAGGTGAATCTATTGGGATATGTGGTCACCCAATAACACCTAGTCAATATCCCCCAATTATAACTCTCTAAAATATTGTAGAAGCATTGGATTAAAAATTATTGATTAAAGAAATGATGCACCCTCCTTCTCTATAAGGGTCAGCTGCAAGGAAGCCAACTGCTCATAATCCTCCTACACCAAACAAACATTAGACTTCCTACTAATGAAATATTCTACAATGTTTCCCTTTCCAAATGCATAAACTATCTCCAAGTCATAATCATGTAGAAACTATAACCAAAAATACTATCTCAGGATGAAGTCTCTCTATGTGAAGACATACCAGATACTTTGATGGTATGATTAATCCATGAAGCACTTTACCAGATGGTAGTGTCTCCAAATCCTCAATGAGAAGACAATTATCACCTTCTCTAGTTCATGTGTTGTTTAGTACTATTCATTTGGTCTCAAAAACCTCAACCCATATTACAAAACTTCCAACTGCTATATCAACACAAAAAAGATCCTAGATCCTGATACATCATATTATACAAGGCACTTCATAACCTCCTCCAGTAGTCTCAAAATAGGATCACTTTCCAGCCTTAGCCTCAACTCCACAAATTCTCTCTGGTACTGCCCAGTCGAGGTAAAATGTTTCCCTTTTTGTTTGAGGGTAGTCATAGTGGCTATAATCCTAGAGAAGTATGCCAGAAACCCCCTATAGTACCCCACCAATACAATGAAACTACGCACCTCTAACAAGATCTTGGGTGGCTCTCACGAAAGAACTGCATTGATTTAATTAAGTTCCATGACTAAACCATGTTTAAAAATGACATTTTATAGGAACTAAACCTCATGAATCTAGAATTTCACTTTGATAGATTCCCAGAAATCTATTGATCCTGATGAAAATCATGAACCATCCTCAAGAGCTCTACAAGATCCTCCACTGATTTAGGGTAGATTAATATGTTTTTAAGGAAGACAACCACAAATTGGTTTATGTAAAAAATGAAAAAATGGTCCATCAAATCCACAAACATTGTGGAGATGGTGTTATTTAAACCAAATAGCATGAAATGATATAAAAAACCCACAGGGAGCTCTGAAGGTAGTGTCTTCTTCATCTTTAGAAGACATATTTCTTTAATTGTACCCTAAATATACATCCATGAAGGAAATGTCTTATAAACCAAAAATTCCATGTATCGAGTGTTCTATGATCGAAAATGGAATTTTTTTTGGGAAGTGAAAATTAAGGTCTCTGAAATCGATGAAAATAAAAATATTCCCATTCTTTTTCATGATGGGGATGATATTGGAAATCCATATGGTTTATTTCACTTCTTGAAAAAAAAGTTATTTTTGATCAATTTGTTAAATTACACCTCAACATTGGTGACATTAGAGTGGTGCATCTGAATGGATTCCTATTTAAAGCCTCAATTCTCACCGGTTAAGCTGATATGGTGAGTAGCCACATCTTGATTCTATATGGACATTTATTTATAGTTCTTAGTTAACACATATCAATTGTTCTTTATAAATTCAATGTAAATATCTTGATCTTTGAGGGTTATGGTGGTACTAATCATTATAGGATACATTTCTTCTTATATTCCATGATTTACCTTCTGATCCGATCAATGGTGGTGTAGATTCTTTCTTAGAATGTGGTTGGGGAATTCTTAAGGTTATCCTCTTCTTATTCCACCTGTGAGTCTATGGAATTATTTTTAGATTAATTAGGAAATTTGGGGTATTCTCTATCACTACCTGGGTGAAAGAGCGTAACATCCCAGGTAAATAAAGAATAAAGCATTTTCATTTTTATTAATATTTTTTAATTAAATATTAATTTTACTTTAAAGGGGTTTCTATGTTCGATATCGTACCCGATTCACAACAAAGAGTTTCTTTTAAATCTTACGTTTCACACTAGTAATAAAATAATATTATTTTAAATGGTAGTAAACACGTAGTCGTTGTATTGGCGGGAATGAATGGAAATAACTAAAATATGATTATATTTGTTTGTCAAATGTTTTTACATTTATCCAATAAAGGATGAAGTTTGAAAATATGAAAAGAATTCAATTTTAGGTATATATACTCTAACATTCACTAAAGGTCGACTAATCGCCTTTTGATGGCGAACCATCATTAAATATAGTTTTGGTCACTCTTATACAGTCTATTGGACAAAATAAAATTCTTCTTTAGAATAGGGACATCAAAATTTACTTTGTGTTAATTTTTGGTATTTTTCCGATATAGTTCATTTTTTTAATGAATAGTGAAACATGTTGTATTTTAATCCAAAACCTCTTTTTAATTTTATTTATTTATATGATTAGATTATATTTTGAATTGGTTTTAATGTGCAATTAGAATATATTTTTACCATTTAATCCAATAGTGGTCGTTGGAAATAATTTCACTTCGAAATTGGACTTAAACTATTGTCAATCTTTTGATACTTATTGTTTCATAAAAACATGCTAATTGCTATGACAGTGGGAATTAATTATTATATTAATTAATGTAACTTATATGTTATGAATTTTGTAAAATAGACATCATTTTTGAATTCGTAATATCAAATATAGCTTAGGGTTAGGTTTTGGTATTTTTCTGAAAAACGTCAATTTTTGATGAATAGTGAAACCACTAAGTGGTACTTAAAAAACTTATTTTTTTTCGTTTAAATGAAATTTTACCACCTATGTGTTTTTAATTTCAAAAACCCAACATACATGGTTTTCATTAAGAATTAAAATGTGGTTCAATGGGATTAAAATAATTTTTTGGTGAATAGTAACTTTTATGTTTATTAATCGCGATTAGAGGAAATTATTGTAGTTGAAGGTAAAAATAATTTTTTAATAATATGAAATGACCTAGACACATGTCCTACCCTTATTGGATGTGTCATCTCCGACCAAGAAAACCCATGGGTCGATTTCAGGGACCCCATGGAGCCACTTGGGTAAGATAAAGACATTAATGCCTTTTATTTAAAGTAAAAGTATAAATGACACAACCATGAGTTGTTTTACGAAAACAATTTTTACATGAGGTTATAAAAGTCAGAATTTTGACGATAAATATTCATTATAAATATAAAAAGATTTAATACATCATGATAGTTTTTTGATAATTTTTAGATACTAAATAAATTAAATTATTTATGACACCAAGAAGATGCAGTGATTACCTCATTATTTAACAGTTTAAATAAAATGAAAATATAATGTAAAATCTAAGACCTACACTTGACAAAAACCTATTGGATGGGTGGATTTCTATCCCTTATCACCTCATCCTAGAAATTTATAATTTTGGGACCTTTTTTACCCGAAAATCATTTTATAACAATGTATCTTTTCTTAACATTCCAAGAGTGCCCCTCCTCTCCTCTTATAAAAGGCTCCCACCTCTACCACCTTACCCACACTTCCAAAGCCTTTGGCTCGGAGAACCCCTTACCATTTTGTCTCTCCAAATCTTTCTCTAACTCTTAGATGCCTCACTTTGGGCAGAAGTCTTCCCAAGTAAGCCTTTGAGCTCAAATCAAAAAGAGTTACCCGATTTAAAGGTAGTGTCTTCTCTTGTGTTCTTATGTTTTATTTTGCTTCTCCAACCCCCTAAACTCTATTTAATCATTTATTTTGTAACAACACCAGTATCTTCCATATACTAGTATTTTGTTATAATAAATATTCTAGCTACACTTACACAAACCTACCTCTAATGGTTAAAGAACATACTGTTTCCGTGGATGGAGAATTTCTGCCTCACGAAATGATGATTGTTCAATATTCTTTTAACACCTTCAAAGGTGGCCATTAAGATTACACTATATTTATATATGATATATAATATGTTATTTTTTTACTTAATATTATGTATTTTTCATTTATGGAATACCTTTATGGTTTCCATTATGGGTAAACGCGATATCTTCATTTTAGGAAGTGCAGACTACCGCCCCCTCAAAGTGATTTGATTCGTTAATGCCATATGTGGGAAGTATAAAGGATGTAATTAATGATATTATATATGATATTATACTGGTATTGTAATATAACTTTATATCATTATGATTCCATTCCATAAAATACGAAATAGAAATGAAAGTACCATTCATGCATACGTACGGCTTACCATCTCCATGAACAGTGCATTTCATTTCTTACCTCTAAACGTTATGTAATGTTATAAATGAATGTATATACCGGATATATATGATATATATGATATCTACATCATGAGTAAAACTCTGGATATAATGGATACATGAACAACTTGTAATTATAAAGAGTTTATTTTTGACTCAAGTACCAATGATTGTTAAAACGACCGTTATTAACTTAAATAATTACATAGTGTTCATGAAATGGTAATAAGTGATATAAAAGGTATAATTAACGTGAAAAAGGTTCTTAAGAAAAGTAGAAATTAACTCAAGTTTATTATTCAGGAGGTTAAAGAATGATCGAGTCAAGTCGGACCCGAGGTATGGGACTTCGTCTCAATCTCTTTTCATTGAGGCATATTTTGTTTTATACAAAACATTATTTTATATGGTGTATAAACCCCATTTAATTTTATGTTTATCCAAAAGGAATATTTTTTATAAGAAGCGTTTTACTAAAAGACAAAAGGGAATGTTTTTGTCGTACGTTTGTGGCGACAACGACTTATCCACCACCGTGACCATTATTTGAGTTTCAGCTTCCTCTACAAGCCATACTTTTTTTTAAAAGAAAAATAAATACCCTGTTTTACTTTTCTATTATTTTGGTATTGAAAATGGTTTTCATAATTTTTGTATATCAATGCTTTGTATTGATACCTTGTGATTGAAAAGTGGAAATGTTATGTTTACTTTATGCATGTTTTATGTGAGACGATTATGTTGTGGTTCTTGGGCATTGTTATGAAGATGGGTGGTTCCGTGATAAACTAAGGGTGGGTGAGCCCGATATAGCTCTCCAATGCATTGGATAACGCGAAGGGGATAAACGTTGAGGTTTCTCTGAAGAGATTTAGGGAATATACTGTGATGGTTATTCCAAACATAACCAAGACGGTTACTCCCTACGTAATAATGTTATTAATACCTCATGTTTCCTTTATGTCTTTTGATTTATATGATTTATTCATGATTTGATGAGGTATGTTAAAGTGCATATGTTTTATGGGTAAATTATGCTTTCATTCTTATGTATATATGTACTCATGTTTCCTTTCCATATTTTTATATCCCTTACTGAGCTTTTTATGCTCATCCCATGTTTTTGAAATGTTTTTCACATGTCAAGGGAAATGTACATGATATAGTGATAGGGTCAAGGAAGTGTCAATAAAGAATCCATGTTTTTTATTAAATATGTTTCCGTTGATGGAAAAAATGAATACTATCTTTTATGTATCCACATTGTTTAAATGTTGAATGTAATGCATGTTTCATGATCTAATTCTCTAATACTCTAAACCTGAAAAGATCCTCAATGTGTAATCTTATAATAACTCAAGATTAAGTAATGTTTAAGGCTAGGGCATTATAGTTTGTATCAGAGGTCGGTTTAAATAAATTTAGGAGTTAGAATTATATAAAATGATTATCCGAAAATATTTTTTTATGGTCAAATTGAAATGATATAGCATTTGAAGATTACCATGTTGCTTCATCTAAGATATGTTTGTTCAGAATGGTTTTCCGCAGTGGAAAAAGGGAAGTAGTGCTAGGAAGGCATATAAAAGGAAATAACCTTCCAAATCAGCATCCTGAGATGGTCGGAATTGGAACTGAACAGTTTGTTGCAGTAATGGAGCAGTTGAATCATGCGATAAATGGTTGTGGTATCCATGCACGAGATCATCCAGATCAACCGTAGAGGAACATGTCAGTGGTGGAACATTTCATGAGGCAACATATTCCATCATTCAGAGGATAATCTGACCCTGTGCAAGATGAAGGTTGGATTAAAGCACTGGAGAAGTTTTTTGATTCCATGGGGTGTTCATAAAATCAAAAGGATTGTCTTTCTATTTACCATTTGGAGGGTGAGGCAGATCAGTGGTAGACGATGGTTAAAATTATCAGGGACGCTGATGAGATTGATGCTCTCGACTGGGATGAATTCAAAGGTATGTTTCTTGAGAACTATTTTCCTAAGGTTATTTTACATAGGATCGGAAAACAATTCTTGGAATTGATGAAAAAGGAAGAATCAGTGGCTGACTATGAAGAAAGGTTCACTCGATTGGCAAGGTATGCTCCAAATTTTATCCGAGAACTTGATAGTAAAATCAATCGTTTTACTCAGAATTAATGCCATAATATCTAAGGTCATTGGCTTCTAGTGAGTTTAAAAGTTATGAAAAGCTTGTTCGATGTGTTGAGAAGGTGGAAATGGAGATTGCTGATGATCAAGTGTTCTATAAAAACCAGCAGAAGATAAGACCGAGGTGGCATGAGAAAGGAAAGAATTATTCAAAAAGGATTGATGGTAAGAAAAATAAGTTTCCAGTTTGTGATAAATGTGGGAAAAGGCATGATGGGGAATGTCTTCGGAATTCTAGAATGTGCTACCGATGTGGTAAGATGGTACATAAGGCTCGTGATTGCACTGATAAAGATCAAGGTGATGGTAAGTCCAAATTCGATTTATAGTTAGTGAAATGTTTTAAGTGCAATGAGATGGGTCACTATGCAAATGAGTGTCCTAAAAAGAGCATGAGTGATGGGAAGCAGTTAGAGTACAAGCAGAAAGGGGTGGTGAAATCCTTTGCAACTACTTCAGTAGATGTCGGGCCATCAAATGAAGTTTTATCAGGTACTTTGTTTGTTTTTTTAGATTATGCCAGTGTGTTTTTTGATTCGGGGTCTACACATTCTTTCATCTCTGAAACCTTTTCTAGTAAAATGGGAATACCATCTCAAGAAATGACTCCTAAAATTGTGGTAAAAACACCTAGGGGAAATGTTGAGGAAAAAATAATTTACAAGAATCTTCCTATGCTTATCCGTGGAAAGAACCTAATTGCAAACCTAATTGTTCTACCTCTAGTAGAGTTTGTTGTTATCCTGGGTATGGATTGGCTCTCTATTTACCATGCTAAGATTGACTGTAGAGCTAAAGAAGTTTCTTTTCAGAGATACTTTCAGTTTGTGTACAAGAATGAACCATTACTGTTGATAACATATCAAGAGGACGAGAAACTTGTAAAAGATGGAAATGAATGTTACCTTGCACACATTTTTTAAAACAAGGGAACTGTTCAGATTAATGATGTGCCAGTGTTAAATGAATATCCTGATGTTTTTCTTGATGAGTTGTATGGAATAATACCAGATCGGGAAGTTGAGTTTACTGTTGACTTAGTTCCTGATGCTAAGCCAATTTCAAAACCCCCTTATCGAATGGCTGAAATTGAACTTTTAGAGTTGAAGGAGAAATTGCAATATTTATTAGAGAAAGGTTTAATTAGACCTAGCACATCACCATGGGGTGCTCCTGTTTTATTTGTCATAAAGAAAGAAGGTTCAATGAGACTTTGAATTGATTATAGAGCCTTGAATAACATCACTGTTAAGAACAAATATCCTTTGCCTCATATCGATGATTTTTTTGATTAGCTCTAGAGATCTCAGTATTTTTCAAAGATTGACCTGAGATCGGGGTACCATCAGTTGAAGGTAAAGGAAGTTGATGTTACGAAGACTGCGTTTTGTACAAGATATGGCCATTATGAATTTGTAGTAATTACTTTTGGGATAACCAATGCACCTACGGTATTAATGGACATAATTTGTGGAATTTTCCATGAGTTCTTGGATAGGTTTGTGGTTGTTTTCATTGATGTTATTTTGGTATTTTCTAAATGTAAAGAGGAACATGAAAGACATTTAAGGGTTATTTTGAAAACCTTAAAATAAAATAAATTGTATGGGAAATTCAGCAAGTGTGAGTTTTGGTTGCAACAAATTTCTTTCATTGGTCACATTGTTTCTAATGATGGGATAACTGTTGATCATGCCAAAAAAAGGTTGTTGAAGAATGTCCATGACCCTCAAATGTAACAAAGATTCGTAGTTTCCTTGGTTTAGTAGGCTATTACCGAAGGTTTGTTAGAAATTTTTCACGGTTATCTAGTCCAATGACTAAGCTAACTCGGAAGGGTGTTAAGTTTATCTGGACAAAAGAATGTGATGATTGTTTTCAGGAATTGAAAAGAAGATTGACGAATACTCCAGTTTTGTCACTACCTTCCAGGAATGGGGTGTTTGTTATCTACAGTGATGCTTCATTGGAAGGACTTGGTTGCATCCTAATGTGGAATGATCAGGTAATTGCTTATGCTTCACAACAGTTGAAAACTCATGAGGTAAATTACCCTACACATTATTTGGAATTAGCTGCTGTTGTTTTCACTTTAAAAATTTGGAGGCATCATTTGTATGGAGTAAAGTGTGAAATATATACCGATCAAAAAAGTTTAAAGTATATATTCACTCAGAAATAATTGAACATGAGACAAAGGAGATGGCTAAAATTAATCAAGGATTATGATTGTACAATTCATTACCATCCGGTAAAAGAAAATTATGTGGCTGATGCTTTGAGTCGAAAAAGTAATGCTTCATTAACAATGTTGCGATTGGAACGTGATCCTTTGGTTAAGGATTTTATGAACTTTGATATAGAAGTTTTTAGTGCAGGATGTCCTTCTGTTTTGTTTCAGGTATCAGTGAAATCTTCTCTATCAGACAGAATTAAGCAAACACAGAAGCAAGGAAGCGAGTTTCAGAAAAAGGTAGAGCTGGTTCAGAAGGGTAAGTTGCCTGAATTCAATATTGATAATGATTTTTTATTGAGATTTGGGAAGAACTTGTGTGTGTCGTGTGATTTACAGTTGAATAGAGGGATTTGTTATGTGAAGCTCATAGTTCTCTGTTTTCAGTCCATCATGGCAGTACTAAGATGTATAGAAATCTTCGGGATTATTACTGGTGGGACGGAATGAAAAGGGATATTGCTGATTTTACTATAAAGTGTTTGACTTGTCAACAGGTTAAAGAAGAGCGGCAGTTACCAAAAGGGATGCTTCATCCTTTACCAGTACCTGAGTGGAAATGGGAAAATATATCAATGGACTTTGTTATGGAATTACCGAAGACACCTCGAGGTAATAATGCAATCTGAGTTATTGTTGATCGCTTGACTAAATCTGCTCATTTCCTTTCTATACGAGATACTTTTTCCCCAGATCAACTTTCTCGTTTGTATATTAAATAGATATTCCGGTTACATGGAGTTCCTCTCTCCATTGTATCTGACCGTTATCCCAGGTTCCCTTCTAACTTTTGGAAAGGCCTTCAGAAGTAGTTGGGTACTGAATTAAATTTTAGTACAGATTTTCATCCTCAATCAGATTGGCAGTCAGAATAATCAATTCATACTTTGGAAGATATGCTATGTGCTTGTTCGATTAATTATCAGGGAATTTGGGACCAACTTCTTTCTTTGGTTGAGTTTTCATATAATAACAGTTTTCATTCTAGTATATAGATGTCACCGTTTGAGGCGTTATATGGGAAGTGGTGTCGAACTCCAGCTTTCTGGGATGAAGTGGGTGAAATGAAGCTGATGGGACCAGAATTGGTAGAAGAGTTGACAGAAAAAGTTCAGCTGATACAGAAACACATGAGAACATCTTAGAGCAGGCAGAAGTGTTATGCGGATAACCGTAGAAAGGATCTATCTTTTGAGGTAGGTGATCATGTTTTTCTCAAAGTCTCACCATGGAAAACTGTGATGCGATTTGGTAAGAAAGGAAAGATGAGTCCAAGGTTCATTGGACCATATGAAATTTTGGAGAGAGTTGGATCATTTGCCTACCGAGTGGATTTCTCTCCGATTTTATCTTAGGTACACAATGTTTTTCATGTTTCGATGTTGAGAAAGTATATGCCAGATCCATCTCATGTTTTGAGCCCAGAGGTAGTTCAGTTGGAAGAGAATCTATCTTATGAAGAACAAACAATCCAGATACTTGACCGTAGAGATCAAGTGTTGCAGAATAAGGTAATTCACTAGGTAATGGTTTTATAGAAAAATCATATGGTCGAAGAGGCAACATGGGAATCTGAAAATTCTATGAGGGATAAATACCCCCACTTATTTTGATAAGCGAATAAAATTGCGAGGACGCAATTCCCAAAAGGGTGAAGTATGTAACATCCCAAGTAAATAAAGAATGAAGAATTTTTTTTATTAATATTTTTGAATTAAATATTAATTTTACTTTAAAGGGGTTTCTATGTTCGATAGCGTACTCGATACGCAACAACGAGTTTTTTGAAATCATTCATTTCACAATAGTAATAAAATAATATTATTTTAACTGGTAGTTAACACGTAGCTGTTGTATTGGCGGGAATGAATGGAAATAACTAAAATATGATTATATATGTTTGTTAAATGTTTTTACATTTATCCAATAAAGTATAAAGGCTTAAAATACGAAAAGAATTCAATTTTAGGCATATATACTCTAACATTCACTAAAGGTCGACTTATCGCCTTTTGATGGAGAACTGTCATTAAATATAGTTTTGGTCACTCTTTTACATTCTATTGGACCAAATAAAATTCTTCTTTAGAATAATGTCATCAAAATTTACTTTGTGTGAATTTTTGGTATATTCCGATAAAGTTCATTTTTTTTAATGAATAGTGAAAAATGATGTATTTTAATCCAAAACCTCTTTTTAATCTAATTTTTTTTATAATTATATTATCTTTTGAATTGGTTTTGAAGTTCAATTAGAATATATTTTTACCACTTAATCCAATAGTGGACGTTGGAATTAATTTCACTTCGAAATTGGACTTAAACTAGTGTCAATCTTTTGATACTTATTGTTTCATAAAAACATGCTAATTGCTCTGACAGCGGGAATTAATTTTTAAATTAATTAATGTAACTTATATGTTTTTAATTTTGTAAAATAGAAATCATTTTTTAATTCTGAATATCATATATAGCTTAGGGTGAAGTTTTGGTATTTTTCTGAAAGACTTCAATTTTTGATGAATACTGAAACCACTAAGTATTATTTAAAAACTGATTTTTTTCGTTTAACTGAAATTTTACCACCTCTGTGTTTTGAATTTCAAAAATCCGACATACATGGTTGTCATTAAGAAGTAAAATGTTGTTCAATGGGATTAAAATAATTTTTTTGGTGAATAGTGACTTTTCTGTTTATTAATCGCGATTAGAGGTAATTAGTGTAGTTTAAGGGAAAAATAATGCTTTAATAATATGAAATGACCTAGAAACATGTCCTATCCTTATTTGATGTGTCATGGCCAACAAAGAAAACCCATGGGTCGATTTTGGGGACCCCATGAAGCCACTTCGGTAAGATAAAGACATTAATGCCTTTTATTTAAAGTAAAAGTAAAAATGACACAAACATGAGTTGTTTTACTAAAACAATTTTTACATGGGGTTATACAAGTCATATTTTTGACTATAAATATTCATTAGAATGATAAAAAGATTTACTATATCATGATAGTTTTGTTATAACTTTTAGACACTAAATAAATAAAATTATTTATGACACCATGATGATGCAACGATTACCTCGTTATTTAATGATTTAAATAAAATGAAAATATAATGTAAAATCTAAGACCTGAACTTGTCAAAAACCTATTGGATGGGTGTATTTAGAACCCTTATCACCTTATCATCTAAATTTATAATTGTGGGACCTTTTCTATCCGAAAATCATTTTATAACAAAGTATATTTTCTTAACTTTCCAAGAGTGCCCCTCCTCTCCTCTTATTAAAGGCCCCCACCTCTAACACCTTACCCACACTTCCAAAGCCTTTGGATCGGCCAAATCCTGCCCATTTTGTCTCTCCACATCCCTCTATAACTATTAGAAGCCTCTCTTTGGGCAGAGTTCTTTTCAATGAAGCTTTTGAGCTCAAATCAAAAAGAGTTACCCGATTTAAATGGTAGTGTCTTCTCTTGTGTTCTTATGTTTTAGTTTGCTTCTCCAAACCACTAAAATCTTTTTATTCATTTATTTTGTAAAAAACAAGTATATTCCATATACTAGGATGTTGTTATAAGAAGGATTCGAGCTACACTTACACAAACCTACATCTAATGGTTAAAGAACATACTCTTTCTGTTGATGGTGAATTTCTGCCTCACGAAATGATGATTGTTCAATATTCTTTTAACACCTTCAAAGGTGGACATTATGATTACACTATATCTATATATGATATAAAATATGTTTATGTTTTACTTAATATTCTTTATTTTTCATTTATGGCATACCTTTATGGTTTCCATTATGGGTAAACGCGATATCTTCATTTTAGGAAGTGCGGACTACCGCCCCCTCAAAGTGGTTTGATTCGTTAATTCCATATGTGGGAAGTATAAAGGATGTAATTAATGATATTATATATGATATTATACTGGAATTATAATATTCCTATATATCATTATAATTCCATTACATGAAATACGAAATAGAAATGAAAGTAGCGTTCATGCGTACGTACGGCTTACCGTCTCCTTGAACGGTGCATTTCATTTCTTACCTTTAAACGTTATGTAATATTATAAATGCATGTATATACTAGATATATATGATATATATGATATCTATATCATGAGTATAACTCTGGATATAATTGATACATGAACAACTTGTAATTTTAAAGAGTTTATTTTTGACTCAAGTACCAATGATCGTTAAAACGACCCTTATTAACATAAATAATTACATAGTGTTCATGACATGGTAATAAGTGAAATAAAAGGAATAATTAACTTGAAAAATGTTCTTAAGAAAATAGAAAATAACTCAAGTTTATTATTCAGGAGGTTAAAGAACGATCGAGTCAAGTCAGACCCGAGGTATGGGACTTCATCTCAATCTCCTTTCATTGAGGCATATTTTGTTTTATACACAACCTTATTTTATACGGTGTATAAACCCCTTTGACTTTAACATTTATCGAAAATGAATATTTTTTTATACGAAGTGTTTTACTAAATGACAAAAGGGAATGTTTTTGTCAAACGTAAGTGGCGACAACGACTTCTCCGCCACCGTGACCATTATTTGAGTTTCAGATTCCTCTACAAGCCATACATTGTTTAAAAGAAAAATAAATACCCTGTTTTACTTATCTTTTAATTTGGTCTTGAAAATGGTTTTCATAATGTTTTTATATCAATGCGTTGTATTGATATCTTGTGATTGAAAAGTGGAAATGTTATGTTTCCTTTATGCATGTTTTATGTGATACGATTATGTTATGGTTCTTGGGAATTGTAATGAAGACGGGTGGTTCTGTGATAAACTAAGGGCGGGTGAGCCTGATATAACTCTCCAATGCATTGGGTAATGCGAAGGGGTTAAACGTTGAGGTTTCTATGAAGAGATTTAGAGAATATACTGTAATGGGTATTCCAAACGTAACCAAGAGGGTTACTCCCTACGTAAGAATGTTATGAATGCCTCAAGTTACCTTTATGTCTTATTATTTCTATGATTTATTCCTGATTTGATGAGGTATGTTAAAAGGATTATGTTTTATGGGTAAAGTATGATTTCATTCTTATGTATATATGTACTCATGTTTCCTTTACATATTTTTATATCATTTACTGTGCTTTTTATGCTCATCCCATGTTTTTGAAATGTTTTTCACAGGTCAAGGGAAATGTACATGATATGATGATAGTTTCAAGGAAGTGTCAAGAAAGAATCCATGTTTTATTTTAAATATGTTTCCGTTTATGGAAAAAATGAATACAATATTTTATGTATCCACTTTGTTTAAATGTGGAATGTAATGCATGTTTTATGATCTAATTCTCTAAAACTCTAAACTAGAAAAGATCCTCTATGTGTAATCTTGTAATAACTCAAGACTAGGTAATGTTTAAGGCTGGGGCCTTATAGAGAGTCCATAATAATAGACATTATCATCTCTTAATTCTAGATTCATTATAGAGATTTGACAAAGATGATTTTCTCTTACACTGTCATTGGGGACATGATGGATATGGGCCTCTAGGACTAGGTCTATAACCTCAACTAGATTTATTGGGAGAATATTGTCAATGTTGGGAATATTCCATGTAATTTAAAAGTTTTCCCCAAAGAAGGTAGGGTAATTAACCAAAATTTCATCATCCACTATTGGTTGTTTCCTCTACTTTTATAGAAACCTTCTTTAGCATATTTGGCTTCACAAGTCTCGAAGCATGGATTATCACCATGTAGTATGATACTCTTTACATTGATAGGGTATTTAAAAAAATGATGGAATGTTTAAGGTACCACCATGTGGCTATTAATCCAATGTCTTATGAGATGGAAAATGTTTGTAGTGTCTTGGTGGTTTACCACAAACTCTACGTTAGATGTGAGATTCCCAAACTTATCTTTGAGTTTGATCTTCCTGATAGGTCTTTGATCATTCTTAGCATACCCTTGAATGATCAAATTTATTGGAGACATACCCCCTTTTCTATATCCAAAAAGTAAGAGGTTTCAAATAAGGATAATATTTATCTAGAGATCATTTTCAATTATATCCCATTAGATATCAACATTATCAAGCCAACCTGAAACATATAGGGGTGTAATGTGTCCCTAGATTACCTCTTCTTAATCATGATCTATGAATGAGATGGAAACAGGACATTCTATAGAAATGGTCTCCATTCGATAGACCTCATATAAAGTGACTTTTATCTTGAATTATTGTGGGATTTTGAGGGATTTAATGAGTGAATCTCTGAGTTCTTTTGAAAAATGAAACACATCGAGGATTGAGATTTTGGATGGGAAAACTGCTTGCTATTTCAAAATCTCATACTTTTGTGATAGAGGTTGAAATATTCCAAAGAGGGGCTTCTATTGGAAATATAGATCTAGAGATGATCCATTTTAGGTGGGTAAGACTAGTGTTTTTGAAGATACTGAGGGAGTATCTGCCTCCAATGGTGAAGGTCATGAAGACCTTCCATGTTTCCTAGGAAGATCTGTTAATCAAACCCCCACTAGGAAGTCATGCAAGACAACTAGGAATGGGAAACCAATGGTGGGTTCTGAGACACCTCCATGTCTTTTTTAGGCTTCTAAAAGTGATGTCCCAAGGGTCTCAGCTACATATATGTCCTTGGTAGGGATGTGATAGGAATATTGGGTTCGACCATACCCATGTTGTTCCCTATACCCCTAGTTCATGAACATCCAGCCTATTGTGCCCCATTTTGGTGTTGGGAACTCATTCTCAGATGAATATTCATTACCATAGTGGGGTTATGCTAAGGGAATCACATTGACAGAACCAAATATGATCTCTTCTTTGGATGATGGTTCTATTTGGCATGGTGGTGCCCATTCTTCGGATGTTGTGGGGAAGAAATATTCAAGAGTTTAAGCATGTAATGGAGTTTAATATGAATCTTCATATTATCTTTCCTCATGATTTTGATGGTCATGTCCACCTTCATAATACATATCTGATGTCACCATCTAGGGTGGTGGAGATATTGTCGGTTTGTGCAGCTGTACTCTAAGGGTGGAATGAGCTCTGTCAATTTTCTTCTGTGTCATCAAGTTATTGAACTTTCATCCCCCCATGGTCAGAAAATTCTTCAAATAACCCTCTTATTCTGAATGGAAATTAGTTATACAGGACTCCTACTCTACAGAGTTATCTAACACCACCTGTTCAGAATTGGCAAGACTATGAGGGATGTATTTTAAGATGAATCAATCTAATATATAGTGACCCAAAAATTTATGGAAATAGAATTAATTGGGATGGTCAACATGGTTGACCTCATTTTTCATCCTGGGCTATGTATCTTGAGCAGATTAATATCCACGGTTGTAATGAAATAACAGGTGACTTGTTATTTTCAGAAGAATTATTATTTATTCATTCGTTCCTCATATCCTAGGTGTCCCTACTTTCTATGTGATTTTGGATGAGGGAGATTCCGTGGTTGTTGCCACTAGATATGAGGTGTTGGGTTGTTTGGGACCTACCTAGAAGCTTTGATTGGAATTTTTTTTGGTTTCAGAGTGATAGCCACATCTTATACTTTGCCTCTCCTTTTCCCATGAATCACGTTCATGAGTTGAGATTTTGATCAAGTTCGCTGAATGATGACTTCTAATCCTTTTTTCATTTATAAAAAATCATAGAACCCACCCTAATAATTCATTGGTATTAGAGGTATTTGTAGATTATCCTAGATATTTTCAATATATAGATCCATCAATCTCCCCTTTTAGAGAGGGATGCTAATTGAATATGTTAAATAATTCCTTCTGGATATAAATTTTAGAACCTTTTTATATACTAATTTATTATAAATTTTTTGGTTGATAATTGTAGTTTTACATAGAATGGACCTAAAATAATAAAATAATCAATGATTACGTTATTCCCATCCTCCAACGGTCCTTCTGGCAGACTACTATACCAAAAAAATGGTTGTCCCTATCGGAGTCTGTACAAAACACCTTAGTTTTTTTCCCCTTATTGTTCTCAAGAACCCATCATCAGACCACATCAGGATACAAAATGTGTTCAATGTTGTTTGAGGTCACCTTCACCATAAAAGGTAAAAAAGGTAGGATTTTTAGACATGGGAGGGGGAATATGGCATCTACCCACTCTGAATAAGACTTCCCCTAGGCTGCAGAAGTACTAATTTCCCTTCCATGGATTCCATTCAAGTAGGTATCGACATAGTGGCATTAAGAAGCTATGGGGTTACTGATGTCTATGAATCCTCTCATCTATAGGAAGTGGGTAGGGGTCGATGAGATGGCCCTGCCTTCATCTCCCATTTATTATTGATTAATCCTAAGACTGAATGATTTCCTTGGAGAGGGAGAGGATGTCGCTACAACGGAGGGAAGTCATGATCATTTTCAACATTCACATTTATTTAGACATTCTTTCTGAATCTATATCCATTCTAACACTTAGTTCTTTCTATTTCTAGAAGATCAAAACTTTATAGATGTATGGGAGGAGGAATATATGCCTCATCCTAAGTACGATGCCGAATGGGAACATTTCCCCTATGTAGCTTCTTGTTAATTTTTCTAAGAGTTTTTATCTCACTCTGATATTGTGACAATTGTTCCTCAATAAAAGGAACATACATTCTATAGGGTGGTGATTAGTATTTATCTGCACATTTCTCTTTTTCTTTGGTAGTGTTCCCCCATAGAGGTAGAAACTCGATATTTGGAGGTGTTCAGTTTCAGAGCCTTCTCTGGTTCTGGGTGTGTGCAGCCTTAGTTGGTTAATCTAGATAACCAACCTTCCATGGTAGGATTTATGGGTTGTGTCCCTATTAATATTTTTTGATACATAATATATGCCATATTATCAATGATTTCATTTACATATGTGTATAATAAAATGGTGGTTATTCCATTACATTCAATGCAAAAGGGTGATTCTGCACCACTTTCATTAGGGCCGATTCTCAAACCCCTGGCCATTTTTGGAAATTTTGGGTTGCGACCCCAGTGTGGTATGACTGAATTCATCATATAATCCTCCTATCTCATACTATGAGTAATGTCCTTGAGAGAGTTTCCATTCATGATTTCCAAATAGGCCCCGAATAGAAGAGGGTTTTCTCGTGATAAAAGGATTTAATGGGATGCTGACAATATTTTCCTCCAAACCTGGATAAGAATGATTATATCTATAGTGATGATGATGATGAAAATATGCATAGACCTATGGGATATGAATTATTGGAGGACATAATTGGTATTGATTGATCATATTTTTTAGGATCCAATGATTCCATTCAGGGATTTGATGTCCCCCGAGAAGGACATTGAGATATAAATGATCCTACCCCATCAGGATGGGGTTAATCTCGAATCATTATTGATTTACCCAGGATTATATCAAGGGATGAATATCCCAGTGATGGTGATTGATATATAAATTCCTCCACCCTAGTGGGATGAGATTCATTTGTATTTTATGGTGACATATCTTGAATCCTCTTTGGAATTGATGATCTGAGGAGTGGATGTGGTGGAAGATATTCCCCCAACATAGCATTCTAGGTTCACTCTTGAATGGATGCTATGGTATATGATACTGAATCCCAATTGATATAGTTAGATTATGATTTTGTAAGATATGGGTGCAATGGAATCCCATAACGAGAGTCTGTTTTTACGGGAAGTTATTGAGTTGATCACAACATTGGCTTCCATGTCTGAAATGGATTCTCATTGATTTGAGGGGCCTAATTCATGATATCCCATTAGTACTATACCTTTATTCATGAGTTTTGGAAATCGTTGAAGTGGGGGAATACTATTGCACTGACCAACTAGCTTGAGAGTTACCCAGTCCCCCTGATTTCACTGGAGGCTATAATATTATATGACCCCCTGTCTAATGTGATTTCTTTTTCTATGGGTGTCGTAAAGTGTTACAATCTATACATTCACAATAATTGAATATAGATACATTATGTTGCATCATCTTTTAGTTTCCAATGATTTATGATGTAATGGTGGAAATCATCTTCAATATTTTCTATGTGCTTCTCTGGTTCTTGATTCCAGACCATGGATATAGTATCCAGGTCCAGCTAATAATATAGTATCTTGATGGTTTGATGGTAACCCTTGTATACTGGATAAGGGTGGATTCAAGTCTTTGGTTTCTGATGATTTTCCATTATATTTTGGTGTAGATAAGAAATGTACTTATTTTCTAGATCTTATGGGATCTCATAGTGAGATACAAAAAGGGGATAGAACATGATGGGGAAGTTTCGTTTGGATAAATCTTCCCATATGTCAACGTTGTATTCATATTCATCAAACATACATGCCTTCGTCAGGTCATACCATAGAAGAAGCTTATTGGGATTTTATACTGACCAGAGTGGATTGCTGCCAGAAGTTTATCGGGAAATATACATGGATGACCCTGATATTTTGAGAACCTGTATATTGAAAGGTGTTTGAGATTTGGAAACCACCTTAGATAAAGGTGTCTGGGAATGGGGGGATGTCCTTTTTCTTGAAGATATAACCATGCATGGGGAGGATGACCATGGGAGATTTCAGGATTAGAGTCCCCATGATATATATCCACACTAAAATGAGTAGGACTATCATGATAATGATCATATTTTACTTCAATTTAAGAGTTGGCATAACCTTGAGGTGTTGTGAATGTGTTTTGAACTACCTCAGGTATAGTGGAATTATGTAGATTAGGGATATGTGCCACATTCTACATTGTGTATGGAATATAATGACCCACTTTCTAGAATTATGAAAGGATTGGAGCCTATTGTATGATGGTGTAGGGTCTTGAAAATTACGTTAAAGGAAAAAAATACCCCCATAATCGCTTTGTAGATGGAAGAAAATTCTCCCACAACACTCGCAGGGTGAATGGACTCATATTGAGTTGCATGCTTCTGAGGAAACATGATGAAATTAATGTTTGAAAATAATTTCTAGTGAAACATGTACCATCAATGGGAAGTGTATGCAAACCCCATGGATCATGAACCATCAGGTACAAAATATGTTCCACGAACTGCTAGCCCACGAAGCGATGGTCAGTGAATGCGGTGACCGTGAACCGCGTCAACCAAAGGAATCACACGCAAGGAAGAGATTAGCGTGCTGCTCTGTGAACCCATTAGTTCGTAGATGAAGCAAACCGGTAGGGTTTCCATGAACTGTAACAGCGAACCAAAGTCTCCACAAACCCTGGTTTACTGAGTGTTCCGCCTATTAAGATATTGCTTAAATTAACTTCCACAAATAGTGTATTCTAATCAATATATATGATTGCTCTGATGCTCTATAAAATGAGCATAGTAGAAGAACAGAGGACACACATAGAGGGAGACAGAAAGTGAGAAGGGCATATGATAAAAGCATGAGGGAGACTTAGAGGTTTCACTCAGGATTTTTTCTTGTTTTATTGGCGAAGCACGAATCACGAACCACTCCCTCCAGGGGTAAAGTCGGTTGCGAACCATATAATTGGGGAATTGAATAATAATAATAATATATCTATGATCTTGACTGGTGATGCGCGATCCAAAGATTTCTCTCAGATGAACTCCCCATGAACGATGATCCCCCAGACCCTCCACTAGTATGGTGCTCCATGTAGCGTACCACTACGTGGACTAAACCTGGACCCATGTACCAAATTGGTATGCGAATATAACCCAAAGTGGAAGAGTGGGACACATACAACATTTTTACATTGTGGAAGATACCCTTGCCGGCGTACCACAACGGTAAGAGGATGGCCCTTCTTCCTGCATACCGCTACAATATTTGGATCCTTCCATATCTCACATGAAAATCTGATACACTAAATGGGGTGTTTTAGGGTATTGTTCCTTCTAGTTCCAACCTCACCCCTCCATTACGATATAGTCCTCCATGATCCCTCCTCTAACCAGTCATCTCAAATTAGGCCAAAGCTTCCTTCAAGGCCACCAAACATGTATGATCAGACCATTAGGTGAATCCGTGCACTCCATTGAGTCTACATACCCATGGTAAGTAAAGTTATCAAGTCCTTCCCCACAAAGGTGTGGGATATGGGAATTCTTGTGAGGCTACATTCCCTCAGCAACCTAGAGTCCAACCATGGTATTCTAACATGAACCTCCATGTTCTAGGGATTAAGGGTGATCACATTCTTTTCCAATCAAGGAGGGATAGTGATCAGTCGAAGTGGTCATGTTCGCTCCCCCCCTTTGACGCGGGTGAAACACCTCCCCTTCCCATAACATTATTTGAGGCCCTCCAACTAAAATAAGTCCACAATCTTATGATTCAGGGCCGCGTAACCTTCAATGTCATTTCAAATTGAATGGTCCATTATTCCTCACCCTCACCCATGTTCTCCTCGACATCTTCCGTCCTGGGCTCTCCCTCCCACACCAACAGGGGAGGAGGCATGTGCATTGTTGAATCTTTCACATACAATGGTTTCTCACACTGATCAAGAATCATGTGGTATTATAGGTTTATGAATATTATAACATCTAGACATTATTAACTATGAGAACCTTGATTCCGGGCCCAATCAGGATACGTAGGATTCCTACCTGAATTCCTGGGCTCTAAAGGGTTCCCATCCATAAAGGGTCCAGCCAATCATGTCCCATCAAATGGGAAGCTTCTATTCGTAATCCCCAAACATTATAAACTACAAGAACTCAGATTCCTGGACACAATATGATACTTTGGGTGCCTAACAGAAGGCCTGAGATCCAAAGGGTTCCCATCCATAAAGGGTCCACCCAATCATGTCCCTTCAAATGGGATGTTTCTATGCATAATCCCCACACAATCCGAACTACATGGGTTCTGATTCCTCTTCTATGGATACATAGGAATCCTTCTTTTTGGTCCATAACCCAACATCAAGTCACCTTTCATCTCCCCTAGATGATGATAAACTCTAGAGTGCCTTATAATTTGGCTCAAGTCAACATCACCTCCATCGCTTCAAAAATATATACATGCTTATAGTGATCTTGAAAACCAAGGGTATCCCTTGGACACACTATTCATAAATGAACCAAGGATTCAAAAAATTATAAACATGACTTAATCTATAAGGGAGTCCAAAAATAGGCCACAATCCTCTCCTGAAAGGGAGTGGTGAGCCTGAACTCCCATCATCTTTTCCAATGGAGTCCTTATGTGTCACTGACCAAATCATCCACCAATGAGTGCCTTCCATTAGATATAGGGTCCATGAATCTTGGATACTAGGGTCGTTGGGGGTTCTTGGCTCCACCAATAAACTTGTTGGTGACCATCCAAGGAAGTTGTACCTGAGAACGTCCGATTTCATGAGTGATCGACCCGCACAAAATCACCCTCTGGGAACAATAATTAACACATGGTTAATTCAACCTTTATTAATGGATAATGATGTTCAATGGGTCAAAACAAAGGAATGGTAAATTCGATGAGAACCCGCCTCTATAGAAAAAGAAACACATGACAATCCTCATCGAACCATTAATAAACTGCCGGTAAATGTGTCATCTCAAAGGCGGAAAAAAATGGGAATCCCAACAATAATCCTTAAACAAGGTGGCGGTTCTACCACAATGATAAAACACATAAAAATAATACATGTCATACCATTTTTTATCCCTAATATGCACAAAACATGCCACCTTGGAGGTAGAAAAAATGTGAAACAGATGTGAATCCTTAACCGAGGTGGCAGTTCTACTCCAATAATAAATGAAAAAATGACACTGCATGTTGGACCATTTTGACCACCCTGGTACACGAAAAACGCGATACCTTGGAGATGGAACAAAAATGGTAAACCCGACATGAATCCTTAGCCAAGGTGGCAGTCTAACCCCACCCATGCCCCTTCACCCCACAAATAATTAAAAGTGGAAGGGGCCAAGATGAATATTCAAATATGAATATGCTTAAAAGAATATTACTTTGACGAGGTTTTGTGGTCTGTATGTCATATATGTATATTTCTGGTTCCCATAGAGCAACCATTGATCCAAATGACATACAAATGATCCATGTAGTTGTTTACATCAGGGATCCCATAGCGGTCGGGGCCCCAACAAAGATCAGGACCACATCATCTACCCAGTGTCTTCAACATTGGGTTTCCAATACACTGATCAAAGAGTACCACTGTAATGGTACTCTCCCTACACTAGATGCGTCAAGACAAGTCCTCTAGTCTGAAAAAGGTCTGAAAACCGCCACTTCAGCCGCTATCAGAACCCCAATGCATGGTGGCCCCCTTGGTCATCTCAAGTCATTACAGGAGCTTGTCCATAGAAAGTGACAATGAGAACCTCCCTTGTCTCAGAGAGGCAGTTGAATTCAATGATGGTGAGTTTATCTCAACTGCACAAGGGTCCTACCCATGGTCCCCACCAAGAGAGCATCACCGCGGACACTGGACGACTAGGCCTCCTCCCACTAAGGTTGTCCTTATACCGAGGGAACCTGCCAATGTGCTGGAGACCCGGGCCAC
This sequence comes from Viscum album, assembly GCA_963277665.1. NCBI lineage: Eukaryota > Viridiplantae > Streptophyta > Magnoliopsida > Santalales > Viscaceae > Viscum > Viscum album. The sequence goes on from OY728164.1 coordinate 612,958,548, forward strand.
TCAGGCTGCCCACCATGTGTGGTGTATATATAACTAGGAACACGCTATAACCCTGGTTCCTATGGAGAAGATACATCATACTAACGTTGTGGAATTCAATGTGAAGAAATATGACTTTGTCCTCTCCACTGAAGCCCACCATAGAAATAGGGTGGCACAATACGAGCACATGCACATTTATACTAATGCTCGTCGGTCCCACTATTCAGCAAGAGAGGAAAACTATAGGAAGATATGGATATCTATTGATCCACAACAATACCACCATCTAAATACGGTAGAACTCAACAACACCCTCACACAAAATCCTGCTAATATATTTAAATCCCACCATCCAAATAGGGTGGAAAAAGGCTATACGCAGGCACAGACAATTGTTGATGCATATTAAGCCTGTGATCAAAATAGGGTGGAAACCAAATATGATAAGGGTCAAATTCATTTAGATGCATACTAATCACGTGAGAAAAATACAACAGCAAGTCAGCGGATGTAAATCCCCGATCATGAATATGAAGACCACTAGTCAAATACGGTGGCAACCGGAGAAGATAACTAGTGAGATCATGGGACCCAACAAGACAGGGACCTGTATATGAAGGACATTACGTACAACATATGGCCTTGGTTACCCACAATATGGCACCCAAGAATGAAAAGATCCAAAGGAAACTAGAAAATGAAGAGCACATACATGATCCTGCTCTACTGGAAACTGTCATTTTTTATTCCGTCAAACATAAATCAATAATGGATCAAGATCCTTTCATTCCATTTCCAAATTATGGATGTGGTAGTTGCAGTTGTGAAGGTCCTCCCTGCAATATTTCTACCACCAGCTCTAAAGGTCCTCCAAAGAGCACCCACAGGGGATCACTCTATGGGTTAATAATGATCGATCATAAGAGTTTATCTCCAGATGCGCATCAGTTTAGCCCTCCCCTCAACCTAAAGATTATAAATTAAGAAGGTACTACCCTTTCCGTCACATGCTCAGATGGTCCTACTTGGGGTATATGCTGCAGATTCGATTCTCCCGGTAGTCGGACATCAAGTCATGATGGCAGTCCTCGCCATGATGACAGTTATTGCGAAGGCCCTCCCCACAATAAAAGTTACTATAAAAGTCCTCTCCATTGTAATTCCAAGCAACGAGAAGGTCCTCCATTCGGTGTAGTACATCTTAATGGCCCTCTATAGGATGTACTACATAGAAATTCTCCTTGCATCCCGGTATCAAGTCATTATGGTAGTCCTCGACATATTGATAGTCATCACGAAGGCCCTCCCGACAATGAAATTCATTATAAAGGTCCTCCCCTCTGTGACATCATGCGACAAGAAGGTCGTCCCCTTGCTAAAGATTGCAGTGAAGGTCCTCCCAAGGGTATAATTCATATGGAAAATTCCCAAAGTCAGGAATAAAGTTTCAATAGTTGTCCTTTCCATTGAAACACAAATTTCAGACGTCTTCCCCACAATCAAAATTCGTGCTGGAAAAAAGTTCCTCCCCTTACTGGAACAAATGTGAGAAATCCCTCCTATGCCGAGGAACTCAAAAACGATTCAGACACATCAGCATTCCATCTATAATAAGTGATATTCTTTCTCAACCCGAGGATGGCCAAGGGCCACACTTGTTTTCTGATCCACCCAGCGACATCAAAAAATCAATAAGGCACCCATTAGCCTGGTTGCTTGGAATGAAATAATTAAGAAGCAGTCGAGCTGGGCAGATCAAGTATAGGAGCCTTCAGAAGAGGGATAACATGATATATTACTTGTGAGAAGACATCTATCTAGGGAAAATATACTAGTGATGTATTTTCCTATGGTCACTTATCACTTCGACATACCAGGAGAGTTGTTTGGGGAATGCACACATGAAATTCTCCTCAACATATACACAACTCTATGAATGATGATAAAAAAATTTCTACCCAACAAAGGGTACACCGACTATGTATTCACGACAGGGGATCTTCACTATCTAATCGTCTGATAATCCCTCCCATACACAAGTCACCCATATCCACAATGACGAAATAAAAAAACATGAGCTATCTTACCTCCATGCAAAAGATAAATTGCTTTACCTTATTAGAAACTCCCCAACTGGAGTTCACATTTGGGGGTGGGCAGAACATGGAGATTTACACTTCACCCCACATCCCATTCAGCAGGACCCATTAGAAATGATTTCCTACAATGTCCTCTCCCAGAGGCAACAATCAAGTGAAACCCATGCTCTGGAAAGATGGGATAATCAACCAAAACTGGCCTGAAGTAAGTCTCAAAAGTGTTGGGGAAAAAGAGATCAAGCCATCAAAAAGATTCTGATCCAGGAAACCAGGAACATCCAGTATGATTTCCACAAAAGGAAAGACAACTAACAAGAAGTTACCATGTATTAAAAAGTCAATAGACTCCATGGAGGACCAATTCCAAAATCGGTTTACACCCACATTAGAGTACATGAAATTGAAAAGGTGGAAATAGCGGTGATTACTACCGTGATACAAGAACAACCACATCCCACAGAGCTAGGGGAATTTTTAAATCAAAATGGCTTCGTAAGACCAAAAATTCCGGCCATAGAGAATCAACATGTGAATAGGAACAACCCCAGCCCACAGGACCGAGGGAGTTTTTACCTCAAATCCCCGCACAATGGACATCTGTCTTCCACCATCTAGGAAGATCGATGGATATATTAGTTACCCATTCCATCCCTTATCGTGGTTCACACCCTCCGATACAAAGGAGCATAATAAGGTCAGTCTCGAGCTCCCTTTGGGTCAATCTTTTCCATGAAACCCGATGAATATCACAGAATGGAAGGAGAACGTTCAATAAAGGGTGAATGAAGCCTTGCTACCATTCGGAATGGAGCACACCACCCCCAATGCGGTATTCCTCAGTGAATATTGTAAACTTCAGCCCCACGAAACTCAAATGAAATGATATAGGGGAAGAGGATGCAATGGAAGATGGTTCCATCCCCGAGGCATCCCACACTGAACCTGATGGTGTGCATCCCCGAAACTAGAGGGAAGTCCTAAATAATTGTCCCCCCTCAATCCACCCAATATTACCTCCCATGCAAAACCCCAACAAGGAGAAGAATAAATCCAAGGTTTTATATGACCTTCCTTATCCTACCACTAAGACAAAATCCCTCACCCTCAAGGGATGGTACTCCATGAAGGAGGAAGAAATTTATGATCTCAGGTGAATTAATGTCGAGCTACATCGAGGAAGTTATCTCACCAGATTGGTTCCCCCTGCGGAACTTTAGCAGGTCCTCCCAGAAGAGGTGATGATATCACAAGCACTCATCTCAGTGAATGAATCCATGTTCAGAGGTCTGTACAACCCTTCCCCATAAACAAATCGTGATTTTCTCCCACTGGATAGTCATCCAGAAAATATACAGGTAATCCCACAAATGATACGCCTAACTGGGTATCAACCCCAAATTCCACCAGCACCAGCACACCCGGTCTTGGCCACTTCCACACAAGCTCATGATCAAGCCCAACATGATATGCATCAAGGGATCAAAAATACATTCTAGCAGATAACAGTTTTACTAGATGCCATGGAGGGGAAATGCACTCCATTAAAGCCAGAAGGTAAACCATACCCCATGTGGGTGAGGAACGTTCTTCCATTCCCAAACATCGGGAACCCCGTATTCCCAGTATTCAATGGCTCGGGGGACCTGGAACAACATTTTATGCACTTTGACTCTTACTATGACCTCATGATGGGCACCCCAATTCCTCAAGAATCCGTAAAACTCAGGTTATTTGTACGAACCCTGCAGGGCTCAATATTCGTATGATATACTAGCTTGCTAGCTAATTTAATTACATCTTGGGAGGACCTATGGTGACAATTTCTCTTCTAGTTCAGTTTGAGTTTTCCTAATATAACGATCAGTGACCTCCTGAAATTCTAGAAGAGTGATAACAAGAGAGTCTCATACTTCATTTCCAGATGGAAGGGCCTGACATATTCCTTGAACTGGCCACTCCCCTAGGATGAGATTCTCTCCATGCGCATCAATAACCTTCAAGTTGAATTGAGAACTCTGCTCATCCCAGAGAAGTACACTAGTTGGTTTATTGAAATCTCATATGTATCCCAAATGATAGAAAACTCTTTGGAAAGAACAAAAATTTAGTTTGAAGTTCCCCCCTCAGTCCCTGGGAAAATAATGGGAAAATATGAAGAAGATTTTATCACTCCAAAGCCACCCCCGACACCGGCTCCAGTCGCGAGGCCCCCAACAAACCGTGCAGGACCCTTGGGATGCCAACAACAGCACCACCTTGACAAGATGAGTAAATAAGTGATAAAATAAATTAGTTTGAAGAACTAAGAAATAATTTTCACTTGTTCCGAGATGACCAGGTCTGCGACTATTACATAGCGTCCATGAATTGTAATTTTCTATAACTGCCAGTGCCAAAGTGAGCCTATGATGTGGGTCTCAAAGAACACCCATATTATTGTACATATGATCAGATAATAGATCACACCATCTAGAAATGCTTTGTTTTCAAGGAGCTTTTGTAAAATATGTTGGAATCTAGGCATGTCAAGTTGGGCCCACCACTAGCACAAGTAGATTGTGTCTCTACTTCTAACTGAAAAGAGGAAGAGGAGTGGAAACTATTTTACAGTATGAAGGAGTAAAATATTGAAAAATGGATGCCCAGAAGTCCATCAACCAAGTCCACGACATCCTCCAGGAACATTTGAAACAAGCAACTATGTCACCAAAAAGCCTCTAATACAACACCACCGTCCTCCTCATCCCTACGGTCCTCTAAAGACTAGAAGGGAAGACAGAAAGAGCAAGAAGAGAGATAACACCATATATAAGAATATTACATCTTTTTAAGATAAAAAAAATATATACTTATGTGAAAAATATCATAATTTGAATGTAAAACAATTTTGAAATATAAAACAAATCAATGTGTATTTGAAAAAAATATGCATGAAAATGATTTTTTTAAAAAATATAGTTAGATATAACAATTTTAAATCCAACATGGATCCTTTCTTATTATGGTACACAAAGAATACATCCTGATGCAACTGGATACCAAATTCACCCTTTTGTAAAAAAGAAATATGAAGAGTAAATATTAAAATATGTATACATTCACTACTGAAAATTACACATATCCCAATGATTTGAAACTACTGGGATAGCCCCTGAAACCATTGTGATAGAATACCCCAACATTTTCACACACTGTTGGAATGATGGTCATTGTAATATCCCTATACCAACGATTCAATAGAAACTGTTTTTATATAATACCTGAAGAAAAAATTTTCCAATGGTTTCAATGAAACTAATGGGATATATATATACCAAGGGTATGTCCAAGGGGTAGGGGATATCCAGGGGTGTTGGGGGCTGTCCAAGAGGGTAAGGACTATCCATAGGGGTAGGGGCTATTTAGGGTGTACAAGGGGGTAGGGGGTGTCTTGGGTGGTAGGGGTTGTCCCTATGCATTTCATTTACGTAAAAGATTCATTGGCTGCTAGTTTGAAATACTGGAAAATAAAAAATTGTTTTTATTAAAATAATCCCCATGAAAACAATTAAAACCATGAATTCAATTTTACGAAAGAGGCACACAACAATTAGGGATTATAATCAATTTTGACATAATGTGGGAAATGGTTAAGTAGTATTCATGTAACCATACCAGATGAGGCCCCTAGATTATCCTCCACGTATAAAAAAGTGTCAGAGAACATGGTAATACATAGGATCTTAGGGTAAAATCAAGAATATATTGTAACCTAATCCATCCTTTCGGCGCACCTGATGTAATCAAATAGCCCTAACACATGAGGGGAACCATCCACAGTGTAGAGAGTGTTTATACTAAGGATCAATTAGGTAGCGCATACTATTAAACTAGTGCAGTAAGCATTATCGAATAATCCACTACCAATTATAGGTTACCATGTTATTTCTAAAATTGGGGTGATCCGAGGAGTATCAAAAAATCAACCATTTATGAAGAATAATCACAAGACATGCATAAGCCACACACCCACAAGAATCACCCCAGAACACCACTCCAAGGAAGTCCCCATGCCCTAGGGCTATCAACGCACAATTGAAGTCCCATACTAAGGAAATTTACATTCTTTTTAATAATGATAAGGCAAGAGACACATTCTAAGGATATTTTTCCAAGAAAACACACTTTCTAAAAGTGCCAACTAGGCCACACCCATTCTTTTAATAGAAAAATGTTTCAAAAGTATCCTAATACCAAATTTTCGAATCCATGAAATATTTAAAACACATTTGAAAAGGAAAAACATCATTTGGAATTTATAAACCGCTTATAAGGGACAACTAGTCTTTTAATCAAACACTTGTTGTTCAAGGCTATGTAAAATAATTCCACAAAAATTAATTGAATGGGAATGTAACTTGATTTAATTCACATAATCATTCTATATATATATATATATTTAACAAGCATCAAACCATTGTATAAACATCATGAAATTAAAAATCACAAAATTATAAAATAAAACATTTACTTTTAAAATATTATTATAAGATTCTAAGGGAAGCTTTGACAATTTTATAACGGTGGAAAATAGCTTCACCTTCCATATAAGTTAAAAAAATACATTCTTACATTAATTTTGTCAAAAAGGATAAAAAGGAACTTGTTTGGAAAATGATGGATAGATTCCTTTATAAAAATATTATAAAAAGTAAATAAAGGGTATAAATTAATTTAACCCATATTCTATAAAATAGTAATAATGTTTTGAAAAACATTTTAATGAAACATGGATGTGGATGATAAAGAGGTTCTAGTAGATAATTAAATATAAACAACTCGGATAATGAAGAGATTGTGAAATAAACCCTTACCTTGTAATTTTCCTTGGTTGAGGGTAGGTTAAAATCATGTATAATGGTGAAATAATTGTTATTAAATTATACAAGATTCATGTACATTTATATGATATCATATATTATCATTTAACATTTCATTATTAATAATATCTTAGCATTATCGTCATTTCGGGTGTTAACAGATTCATTTTCCTTTATATTCTTTATTATGTGAGTCATAATTCTTATGGATGGGATGTATATTATTAATATCCAGAATGATATCAAGCCTTTAAACATTATTTTTAATCATCCAACGAATGTTAGTGTAGAATGAATACGACTGGGAATGAATCTCATAACGTTCGTTGAGATGGTAATCCGTACGTACGCACGAGCGACAATATCATTCTTTTGATATTAAAATAATTTATAATTGGATGGTATATAATATATACAGAATAATTATCATGTTATAATTATTATTTACATCAATTACACATCATTATTATACCCATCCAAATAAAAATGTATTGAATAACAATTACACAACGATGTGGAGACGGTAAGTCAGACATACGCACGTATGGTGACATGTCATTCCAAGGATGGATAGAATAATGAATATGGTTGTACCATATTTTTAATAACATCACAGTATATAGAAGACACAGTAATTTTTATTTTATAATGTAAACAACAAAGAAAAAGGAAATTGAAGAAGAAAGGAACTTGAAAGATATGATGAAATATTTATCTCTTATTCGGGTTATTTCTTTTGATTTGATCAAAAGGGATCCTTAGGGTGGATTTATGACTAAAGAAAGGCCTCTAGGATGAAGGGAGGACATTTTATAGGGTATTTGGGTAGATTCTAGACGATCCAAAAGGCTTGGAAGGTGTGAATTTGAGGAAGAAGGGAGTGCCCTTTTATAAGAGGGGTGGCAGCACCTTAGGAAAGGCTAGAAATATGATTTTATAATAAAATCATTTTCGGTTTCTAATGTCTCAAAGGTGTTTTATTTAAAGTATCAGGTGGGTATGGGTCGAAAACCACTCAGACAGTAGTTTTTAGATAGGTATGGGTCACTATATTAACTTTATCTTTTAGATTTAACTCTTAGTTAAATAGTTTGACATTTACCATGTCTATTTGTATTTTTATATTATATGGTTAATAAACTTAGTATATATTTTAAAGAGAACCCCAAGTGGTCCATTAATGATACAAATATCATTATATAAGTCATTTGGCCGATCCATAGATTTTTAGGAATATTATATCAATTAATAAAATAATATTTGTTTTAAAAACGCTATTATGTCAATTTTGACACTATTTAACAATTGATTTTTGTAAAAGTCTTAAAAACATTATTCATTATAACTACATTCATTTTATAAATCCTAACATTTCATATTAATCTATAAAATTTGTGTATGTCATCAAAACATTCAAATTATATTTGTTTTAACATTTATAAAACCATCGATTTGATTCTTTCATTAATAAGGAAAATACTACATCATTGTGTCATAAATACATTTAATTATTCAATGTCTAAAAATTATAAATAAAATACATTTATGTAGGAAATAGTTTTATATTTTGGATGAATATTTATAATCTAAGAGATAAAATGTATAACCATATGTAAAAATTGTTTTACTAAATGATATATGCTTATGTCCTTTTTGTATTTACGTTTAGTTAATTAATATAAAGTGTCATTATCACTTACAAGTGGCTCCATGGGGTCCCCAAATCGACAAAAAGATGCCCATGGTCAGACATGTATCATCCAATAGGGTCATGACACATGTTAGGGTAAATTAATATTATTATAATATTATTTTTTACCCTTATTTACCGGATTTACCCTTTAACCGTGGTAAATAAAACTTTTTCCGAAATAATTATTCAAAATGTCTAAAAATAAAATTTACATATTTACAAAATTTGGAACTCCTTATTCTAAATATGAAATCCATTTTTCTAAATTCAAACCATAGAAGTGGCAGAAATTAATTTAAAATTATTTCTCATTGTCAAAACAAAAAGCATATTTTTAAGAAATAATAACTATCAAAATATTGACACTTTCTTATTTCAAGTTTAAATGTAAAATTATTTCCAATGAACAACATTGGATTAAATGGTAAAAATATAATATAATTATAATTTAAAACCACTCAATAGTATAATTTATTAGTATAAATTATTTTGATTAAAAATGTTTTTTTAAATAAAATTTAGTATTTTTTCACTATTCATCTAAAACTCAATGTTTTTAGAAAAATACCTAAAATTCACCATAAGCTAATTTTGATACACTAAATCCCAAAATTATGTCCATTTTGAAACATAAAATTTATAAAATTTCAAAAAGTGGGTATTACTATTCATAACAGCTAGTTTGATTGGTTGTGGTGTGTTAGAACTCGAAGTTGCGTACAACACAAGCTACTGTATTATTCAAATAGATGTGTACCGTGAAAGCTTGGGGTGTTACATTCTCACCTCCAAATAATTTCTTCCTCAAAATTTCTAGAATATTACAGTATAAAAAGACTCAGGTGGTTCTTCATCATAAGTTCCTCAGGTCCCCACATTGCCTCTTCCTTCTTATGGTTTATCCATAAAACTTCTACCAGACGAGTCATTCAGTTTCTCAGCACTTGTTCTCTTGTATCAAAAATCTTGATAGGATCTTTGCAATAAGATAGATCAGGTTCCAGCTCTAATTCCTCATAGGTGAGTACATGCGTTGGGTCAGCCATGTATTTTCTCAACAGTGATACTTGGAACACATCGTGAACTTTGTAGAGACTTGGCGACATTGCCAAATGGTAAACTACAACCCCAATTCGTTATAGGATTTAGAAAGGTCCAATGTACCTGGGACTCAATTTACCTTTCTTACCGAAACATATAACACACTTCCAAGGAGATACCTTCAATAAAACATGATCTCCTAACCGAAATTCTAAATCCTTCATTTGGCTATCTGCATAGCTCTTCTTCTTACTTTGAGATGATTTGATGTGGTTTTGGATTAACTTCACCTTTTCCATTGTTTCTCCACATGTTCTAGGACTATGAGTTTTCATTCACCAACATCATCCCAACAGGTTGGTGTACGACATCACTTTCTGTATAATGCTACATATGGTGCCATCTGAATACATGAATGAAATCTATTTTTATAGGATAATTCTACCAGAGGAAAGTATTGATCCCACATACCTCGAAAATCAAGTGAGGATGATATCAACATGTCTTCTATGGTTTGAGTAGTCCATTCTGATTGTCCATCAGTTTGGGGGTGGTAAGTAGTGCTCAAAATAAGTTCAATGTCTAGGGAAATCTGAAGACTTTTACAGAATCTTGATGTAAAATGGGGACCACAATTAGAAACAGTCAATAATGATAATCAATTAAGTCTTACAACTTCATTAATATATATTTTTGTTAAACGTTCAAGTGGTAAATCGTCCCTTATTTCAAGAAAATGTGCTGGCTTAGTATGATGATCAATAATGACGCATATTGCATAATTCCTTCTAGGAGTATTTGGAAGTCCCATGACAAAGTCCATCGTAATGTTATCCCATTTCCACGCAGGTATGAGAAGAGGTTGTGTGACTCCTCCAGGCTGTTTCCTTCCATCTTTACCTTGTTGAAAAACAATACATCTTGACACAAAATTAGCAATCTCCCTCTTCATGTTGTCCCACAAAATATGTTCTTCAAATCTCTATACATTTTGGTGCTACCAGGTCGTATAGAAAAATTAGAACTATGAGCATCATCCATCAATTAACTTTTTAGATCAGGTATATCGGGAACACAAAGTCTCTTCCCAAATTTCAAAATTCCATCTTCATACACAAAGTCACTCAATATCCAATCATTCAAAGCTTTAATCATCTTTTTAAACTCTTCATCACCAGTTTGAGAACTCTTTAACCTTTTTAGTAAAGTTGGTTTGGAAACCATATGAAAACATATTGATGTTTTACCTTCCATGGTGATTCCCATATCCATTTTTACTAGAGCCATGAACAAAGGACCCCTTTCAACTCTCATCTTGTTCAAAACACCATGATCCTTTCTACTCAAAGCATATTCCTCCTTATTTTCCTTCCCCGAGTGGTACTGTATCGTGCAATTATAATCCTTGAGTATTTCACGCCATCTCCATTTCCTCATGTTGAGTTCTTTCTATGAGAAAATATTCATCAAAATCTTGTGATCGGTATATATCTCACATTTTTCACCACAGAGATTGTGTCTCAAAATATTCAAATCAACGATTATAGCTGATAACTCAAGATCATGTGTAGTATAGTTTTTCTCATGAATTTTTAGTTGTCGTGATGTATATAAAGTAACTCTATCATTCTACATAAGGACACAACCAAGTCCTTTTTTGAAGAATCGCTATAAATAACAAAACCATCATTCCCCGATGGTAGAGTCAAGATATCAACGTTGAATAATCTTATTTTCAGTTCTTAAAAACATTGTTTACACTCTTTTGTCCAAACAAGTTTCACCCCTTTATGTGTGATCTTGGTTAAGGGGTTAGCCAACCAGGCAAAATTCAGGACTAAATGTCGATAATAAACTGCTAAACCACTTAAACTACGTACCTCATTTATATTCTTCATTGATGGACATTATTGGATTTCTAATGTCATATAAGTATCTATAAAGAGTCCATCCTTAGAGACAATATGGAAAAGAAAAGTAATCTCCTGAATCCAGAATTCACACTTGCTAAAATTCCCATATAATTCATGTCTTCTAAGAGTCTTCAGGATAATACACAAGTGGTTTTCTTAATCTTTGTAGATTTTTGAGTATACCAAGATATCATCAATAAATACCACTACAAAATCATCGAGATATTACTTGGATACTCTATTAATTAGATCCATGAAGACATAGGATTCATTAGTCAATCCAAAAGGCATTACTGTAAACTCGTAATGCCCGTACCTGGTTCAAAATGTCGTCTTTAGAATTTCTTCATTATTCACGCACAACTGATGGTATCCAGATCAAAGGTCAATATTTGAAAATTATGGAGATCCAATAATTTGGTAAAATAAATCATCAATGTGAGGTTGGGGGTACTTTTTCTTTATTGTTATATCATTGATCTCCCTATAGTCAATGCACAACATCATAGATCCATCTTTCTTATTTACAAAAAGGACATGGGCTCTACATGGAGAAACATTAGGGAAAATTAATCCTTTGTTACTGAATTCCTCTATTTGTTTCTTTATTTAAACTAATTCCTCAGTGGCCATTCTATAAGTGGTATTTGATATGTGCCTTGATCTAGGAATTAAATCAATGGAAAAAAATCAATTTCTCATTTTGGGGGATGTCCTGGTAAATCGTATGGAAACACATCAATAGTTTCTTTCAAAATAGGAACATCCTTTGATTGAACATTCCTTTCCTCACCCACAGTTATTTCATTCTCTTCCAACCCCATAATTGAAATTAGTTGAGCTAGTGGGAGTGGATCTAGATATGAATCTGGTGGTGATGATTCTGCTCTAAAGATAATGTTTTCTTTATCAGTGTCCTCAAAAATAGTAACCTACTACTTAAAATAAAAATTCTCATCATGGTCTGAAAGCCAATACATACTAAGGATTATATAAAATTCAATCGTGGGTATGATGATGAGATCAGTAGATAAAGAACATTTATGAACTAATGGGAACTGATTCACAAAACTATGTTGTGATGATACTTCCCTTAGGAGTTTTTACTGACACATCCCTTGTTAAGTCAAATTGTAAATATCTAACTTTCCAAGAAAACTGGGAAGATATGAATCAATGTGATGATCCAGAATCAAATAAATAATTTTCTAAACTTGAGGAAAATGTTAAATTACCTTCCACCACATCTTTCGGAGCTTTAACCTCAACTGTAGAGATGGAATAAGCTTGGCCTTGGCCTCTTCGCCTTTTCTGAGGTAAGTTCCCTTGATGCTTAGGAAATTCATTCACATAATTCCCCCTTTATCAACAATTGTAGCATTCAACATTGACATCCTCTTTCTTCCCCTAACAATCACGAGCTTGTTGGCCTTTTTCACCATACTAGTAACAGACTCCCATTCCCTTAAAAACGTACTGGGGTGTTTCTTCCCACATTTAATGTAGGATAGATATTCAACTTTTCCCTTATTCCTCTTATTTCCATTCCCAGAGTGATCAACAGATCTCTTCTTCTCTTGCTTTTCATTAAGGTCGTAAGACATAGAGAATTCATTTTTTGTGTTGATAACACATGAGACAATATCTTCATATGACGAGAATGATTGTGAGACTAATGCTCGATAGAGAAATGGTTTTAACTCATCAATGAAACGATAAATATTACTTCATGGGTTAAATATATAATCTATATCATGCCTTGCTAACCTTGTAAAGTTAGACTTATACTTTGCAACATTCTCGTCCTCTTTTTTCCTTAGACTCAGAAATTGTATTTCCATATCCACTTGATGGTGATGAGGAAATTATTTTTCTAAGAAAATATCTGTGAACTCCCTATATTCCATATTTGATACTTCATCATCTTCCTTCGGGTTTTGAATCAATGACCACCATTGATCCGCATCTCCAGTGGGGCGGTAAACTGCAATGAAAACGTTTTCCCTTTCACTACTCCCCAAGGAATAGAATATTTTCTCTATGGAATTTGTCCATTGCTCAGCTACTAGTGGATTTTTACCCCCTTTAATGTTTGTGGTTGTTGCCTCATGAAGTGATCTAACATTGATCCTCTATGCTGTGGATCAGGGTTCTCCATATGGGTAAGGATATTATTCATAACCTGAGTGAGTTGTCCTAGTATAGTGATAAGCTGATCAGCACCAATTGAATCACCAGATCCACTATAATTATCCTGAGTAGGAGGCAAATCCCTACATGGAGTGCATGCATTGATTCGGTTTCTATTCCTTCCACTAGGTGCCATTTCTATATGATGGCATAAACTAGATAAGTTTATGGATCACAATACATAAATCCAAACTTGTAAAATACTTAACATAAACTGAACAGTTTATGGATATAATCCATAATCATAAAAAATGTTTTCTTTAAGTATTTATATACTCATAAACCCTTCATAATGGTTTGTAAATAAAACTAGAATTATCCTAAGCATATCCCTGGGAGTGTCGTAACCAAGAGTGCAGCAAGGCATGTTGTTGTGATCTAGTTCCCATTCGAGTCTAGATCAAAGTAGTGTTTTCGGTTTTTTCCCTTAGGTACATATGTTCCATAGCCATCTCTACCTGCTCATATGCAGACAATGATGTATTTCTTGAAAAACTCACAAAATCTCTACAATACAAAAATTCTTGGATGTTCTTCTATACTAATACTCAAATTCAATCTTAGGGTAATGTTCTCTAATTAGAGTTTATCTAAATCTAGATTCCATGGTTTGTACCAGCCTCCCTCTAATACTAACTATAATGACCCGACCCCAGAAGCCCAGAGTCGGTGCATTATTACATAATATTGGCATGATCACAAAAGATCAATCCTCGAAAGACCGATTAGTTTAGTAGCCTTGGAAACACTAGTACATTCAAAAGTATTACATTACATCATGATGTGAAAAACTACAACAACATAGTCTCCATAGTCCACATTTAAATCCCCACATACTATTCCTATAGGTCAGTCATAAAATACTTCTTCACATCCTTGTAAAAATAATGCATAGAAAGGGGTGATCTCAGATGCTCATTAAGGATAACAATATAGTAGAAACTTTCATAAATAAGCATAAACATTTAAGGCAATGTATTACTAAAAAAATTAATTTCAAAGATGAAAATCAGTATAATATGGTAAAAATGAAATAATTCCATTTACATATTTACATGGATATTTTACTAGTCAAATAATCACATGCAATATCAAAAACCACTTTCATAATGATGGAATGCATAATGCCAGAATTTCATAACCACATTGTTAAGGCCTTGTTCTGAGACACTAGTTTGACACATGAGACCTAACGACGCATCAATGAGCTACAACAAGCTCTACCTGTCACTTACTATGTCCAATTCATTCCTCATATGAACATGTTTCAACATAACATAAACATTCGTATTAAAACCAGCATATGAAATGTCTATACTTTCTTCATAAACCATAAATGGTATAAATATAACACATCCACAGTCAAACATATTACAAAACCTTGAATATTATATGTATGTTTTGTATCATAAAAATGCAACTTCATATAAGCTTAAAATCCATCAAAGGATGTTGACATAGAGAGAATCAAACTATTTGAGAGAAATATATATTTTTTGAAATTATTTAAAAGTCACATAATATTAAAATAAAAAATTTACTTTAAAAATTTTATTATAATCATGTAAGGGAAGCTTTGACGATTTTATATCGGTGGAAAATAGCCGCACCCACTGTATAAGTTAAAAAAAGACATTCATACCTTTATTTTGTCGAGAAGGTTAAAAAAGACCTTGTTTGGAAAAGGATGGAAAGATTCCACTATAAAAATATTATAAAATTTCAATCAAGGGTATAAATTACTTTAAACCATAGTCTATAAAATAGTAAAAATGTTTTTAAATACATTTTTAAGAAACATGGATGTGGATGATAAAGAGGTCCTAGTAGATAATTACATATAAACAACCTCGGATAATGATGAGATTGTGAAATAAACCCTTACCCTGTACTTTTCCTTGGTAGAGGGTAGGTTATCATCCTGTATAATTGTGAAATAATTGTTATTAAATTAAAAAATAAACATATACATTAATATGATATCATATATGATCGTTTAACATTACTGTGATAATAATATCTTAGCATTATCGTCATTTCGGGTGTTAACAGATTCATTTTCCTTTATCTTATTTGTTATGCGGGTCATATTTGTTATGTATGGGATGTATCTCATTCATACCCCGAATGATACCAAGTCTTTAAATATTATTTTTAATCATATAATGCATATTAGTTTTGAATGGATACGATGGGGAATGAATCTCATCGCGTTCATGGAGATGGTAATCCGTACGTATGCATGAGCGACAATACCATTCTTTTGATATTAAAATAAGATATAATTGGATGGTATATATTATATAAATGATAATTATCATGTTATATTTATTATTTACATGAGTTACACACCATTATTATACCCATCAAATAATAATGTATTGATTAACAATTACACCACGATGTGGAGATGTCAAGCCGTACGTACACACGTATGGTGACATGTCATTCCAATGATGGATAGAATAATGAATATAGTTGTACCATATTTAAAATAATATCACTGTATATATAAGATACTGTACTTATTATTTTATAATGGAAACAACAAATAAAATGGATGTGGAAGAAGAAAGGAACTTGAAAGGGGTGATGAAATATTTACATGTTCTTCAGGTTCTTCCTTTTGATTTGATCAAAATGGATCCTTAGGTTGTCTTTCTGACTAAATTAAGGCCTCTAGGATGAAGGTAGGATACTTGATAGGGTATTTGGGTAGATTTTGGGTGAGGAAAAAGTCTTTGATGGTGTGAATTTGAGGGAAGGGGGAGTTCCCTTTTATAAGAGGGGTGAGGGGCACCTTAGGAAAGGCTAGAAATATTATGTTATAATAAAATCATTTTCTATTTCGAATGGATAAAAAGTGGATTATATAAAGGTTAATGTGAGTATGGTTATAAAAACACTCAATAAATAGGTTTTAGACAGGTTTGGGTTACTATATTAACTTTATATTTTAGATTTAACTCTTAGTTAAATAGTTTGACATTCACCATGTCTCTATGTATTTTTATATTATATAGTTAATAAACTTACTATATACTTCCTAGAGAACCCAAAGTGGTTCATTATTGATACAACTATTATTATATAAGTATGTGTTCCGAACCATAGATTTTTAGGAAAATTATATCAATTAATAATATAGGATTTGTTTTAAAAACTCCATTATGTCAATTTTGACACTATTAAATAATTGATTTATGTTAAAGTCTTAAAAAAAATTAATTAGAAATAAATTAATTTAATAAATCCTAGTGTGTCATATTAACCTACAAAATTTGTATATGGCATCAAAACTTTCAAATTATATTTATTTCAACATTTATAAAACCATTTATGTTATTCTTTCATTAATTAGGAAAATACCACATCATAATTGTGTCATAAATAAATTTGAATATTCAATGTCTAAAAATTATAAATAAAATACCATTATGTATGAAATATTTTTATATTTATAAGGAATATTTATATTCAAAGAGATAACATGTATAACCTTATGTAAAAAATGGTTTACTAAAAGTTATATGCTTGTGTCATTTTTTATTTACTTTACTTGAATTAATATAATGTGTCATTATCACTTACAAGTGGCTCAATGGGGTCCCAAAATCGACCCAATGATTCTCATGGCTGTACATGTATCATCCAATAGGGTTAGAACACATTTTAGGGTAATTTAATATTATTATAATATTATTTTTTACCCTTATTTACCGGATTTTCCCTTTAACCATGGTAAATAAAATATTTATCGAAGTAATTATTCAAAATGTCTAAAAATAAAAGTCACCTATTTACAAAATTTGGACATCCTGATTCAAAATATGGAATACATTTTCTAAATTCAAAACATAGAAGTGGCATAAATTTATTTAAAATTAATTCTCGTTGTCAAAATAAAAAGTGTGTTTTTAAGAAATAAAAAGTGTGTTTTTATGAAATAATAACTATCAAAATATTAACACTTGCTTATCTCCAGTTTAAATGTGAAATTAAGTCCGATGACCAATATAGGAATAAATGGTAAAAATATAATTAAAATTAAAATTTAAAACCACTCAATAGTATAATTTATCACTATAAATTTTTTTTATTGAAAAAGTAGTTTTTAATTAAAATTTCGTATTGTTTCACTTTTCATCAAAAACTTAATGTTTTTAGAGAAATGCCAAAAAATCACAGTAAGCTAATTTTTATACTCTGAATCCATAAATAATGTCTATTTTGGATGATAAAAATTAAAATTTTTTAAAAAGTGGGTATTACTATTTCTGACGGCTAGTTTGATTGGTTGTGGTTTGTTAGAACTCGAAGTTGCGTACAACACACACTACTGTATTATTCAAAGAGACGTGTACTATGGAATCTTGGGGTTTTACAAATACACAGGGATAAGTACCTCAACACAAGATGCCTTCAATTATTTCTACTCAAAATGGCTTCATGAAGGTCCAAATGAGCAAGGAATACCATGAAAACCCGTAACAACAAAAAACCCTAAATTAGAAACAAAGAAACAAGAAACCTATACCAAAGGACCCAATGAAAAAGAACAACTACAAAGATAACGGAATAATTAAGAAGAGGGATACGAAGGATATTATACATAATAATCACCCCATTACATGTAGAAAAAAATGGAATCATCATTGGAAGGAGGTGAGAGGCATGGAGAAGAAGAGGATGATACTTCGAGGGTTTCATGTTCAAAATATGGGAGGAAGAGGAATTTTGGTTTTAAAATATGATAGGGAAAATTGTAAAGATACATTTTTAAAGAACTCAGTCACTGCGCACGGTTAGGCTGCACCCCCTGGACACCCCCACCCCTAGACACCCCCACCCCAAGATACCCCATACCCCCATGGACAGCCCACTCACCCCCTGGACACCACCCCCACCCCTGGATATCCCTAGATCCTAGACACCACCCCCCACCGCCTATCCACTTGGACACCCCCTAGACACCCCACCCTCTCTATATATCCCCCACACCCCATGGACACCACCCCAACCCCCTGGACACCTCTACCCCCTTGGAAATCCCACTCACCCCTAGACACCACCCCACCCCTACCCCATTGGACACCCCAGGGACACTCCCACACCCCCTGGACAACCCCACCCACTGTATAGCCACATAAACCCCCTGGACACCACCCCCACTACCCAGAACCCCCCCCCCCCCATGGAAAGGACCCTCACCCCCAGGACACTACCTCGCACCACCTTGGACCCCCTATTGAGTGGTTTTAAAGTATAATTAGAATATATTTTTTCCATTTTATCCAATGGTGTTCATTATAATTAACTTCACTTTGAAATTGGACATAAACAATTGTCAATCTTTTGATATATATTGTTTCTTAGAAACATGTTATTTGTTGTGACAACGGGAATTAATTTTTAAATTAATTTATTCAACTAATATTTTTTAAATTTTTTAAAATATAAATCATTTTTGAAATAGGAATATCAATTATAGCTTAGGGTGAAATTTTGGTGTTGTTCTGAAAAACATCAATTTTTTATGAATAGTGAAACCACTAAGTGGTAGTTAAAAAACTGATTTTTCATTTAAATTAAACTTTACCACTTGTATGAATTTAATTTCAAAAATCCAACATACATGTTTTTCATTAGGATGTAAAATGTGGTTCAATGGGATTGAAATAATTTTTTGGTGAATAGTATCTTTTATGTTTTATTAATCGTGATTAAAGGTAATTAGTGAAGTTTAAGGTAAAAATGATATTATAAAAATATGAAAATACCATTAAACGTGTCCTAACATTATTTGATGAGTCATGGCCGACAAAGAAAATCCATGGGTCAACTTGGGGAACCCATGGAGCGACTTGGGTAAAAAAAGTACATCAATAACGTTTTATTTAAAGTTAAAATAAAATTGTCACAAACATGTGTAGTTTTACTAAAACACTTATTACATGGGTTTATTTAAGTTAAAGTTTCGACTATAAATATTCATTGGAAATCTAAAAATATTTCATACATCATGATATTTTTTATAATTTTAAGACATTACATAAATTAATTGTTTTATGACACCATGATGATGCAGCGATTACGTCATTAATTAATGATTTAAATAAAAAGAAACGATAATGTAAAATCTAAGACTTAAACTTGTAAAAAACCTATTTGATGGGTATATTTAGAACCCTTATCACCTTATACTCTAAATATATAATTTTTGGACCTTTTAAATCCGAAAATCACTTCATAATAATGTAACATTTCATTACTTTCCAAGAGTGCCCCTCCTCTCCTCTTATAAAAGGCCCCCCCACCTCTACCACCTTATTCACAACATCAAAGTCATTGGATCGGACATCCTCTACCTAAATACTTTTAAAACTTCCCTATCTTACTCCTAGAAGCCTCATTTTGGGCCGAATTCTTCTCAAGGAATCCTTTGGCTCAAATCAAAAAGAGTTACCCGATTTTAATGTAATGTCTTCTATTATGTTATTTTTTTTTCGCTTCTGAAACCCCTTGAACTCTTTTTATTCCATTATTTTGTAACAACAACAGTATCTTCACTGTACTATGATGTTTTTATGAGAATTATTTTATTTAAACTTACACAATCCTTCGTGTAATGGTTAATGAACATACTGTTTCTGTGGTTGGTGAATTTCTGCCTCATGAAACGATGATTGTTCAATCTTCTTTTGACACATCTCATGGTGTCCATTAAGATGTAACTATATTTATATATGATATATATTATGTTTATGTTTTCCTTAGGATTATTTATTTCTAATTTAGGTAAACCCTTTTTGATTTCCATTATGGGTAAATGCGATAATTTCATTTTAGGAAGTGCGGACTACCCCCCCCCCCTCAAAGTGATTTGAATCATTAATGCCATATGTGGGATGTATAAAGGATGGAGTAAATGATATTATATATGATACAATACTGGAATTATAATATACCTTTATATCATTATTATTTCATTCCATTAAATACTAAATAGAAATGAAAGTAGCGTTCATGCGTACGTACAACTTACTATCTCCATGAACGGTGCATTTCATTTCTTACCACTAAATGTTATGTAATATTATGAATAAATGTATATACTAGATATATATTATATATATGATATCTACATCATGAATATAATTCTGGATATAATCGATATTTTACCACATGAACAACTTGTAATTATAAGAAGTTTATTTTGGCTCTAGTACCAAAGATCGACAAAACGACCGTTATTAACTTAGATAATTACATAATGTTCATAACATGATAATAAGTGATATAAAAGGAATAATGAACTTGAAAAATGTTCTTAATCAAGATTAAATTAACTCTAGTTTATTATTCAGGAGGTTAAAGAACGATCGAGTCATGTTAGACACGAGGTAAGGGAACTTCTTAACCCAATTTCCGTTCTTTGGGTTAATCTCATACTTTTAATTTATGTCATGATATTATTATGTCCTATCTTATATTTGTACTTTATTTATGTGTACTTATAGTGAATACACATAATATATTTATTTTATTTTAAAAAATTGATCTTTGTAAGGGACTTCGTCTCAATATCCTTTCATTGAGGCATATTTGGTTTTATACCCAACTTTCTTTTATACGGTGTATAAACCCCTATGAGATTTACTTTTATTCAAAAGGAATATTTTTTATACGAAGAATTTTACTAAATGAAAAAAGGGAATGTTTTTCTTGTCATACGTATGTGGCGACAATGACTTCTCCACTGCCGTGACCATTTTTTGAATTTCAGCTTCCTCTATAAGCCATATCTTTTTTTTACATGGAAAATAAATACCATGTTTTACTATTCTATTATTTTGGTATTGAAAATGGTTTTGAAAGTGTTTATATTATGTCAATGTTTTGTATTGATATCTTGTGTTTTAAATTTGAAATTTTAGGTTTTCTTTATGCATGTGTTATGTGATATGATTATGTTATGGTTTATGATATGTTTAAACCTCTTCATATAAGGAATGCATTGGACTTAATAAGTGACGGGTGGAGCCCGCTATAGCTCCTCGATGCATCGGTAGGTCTCATGATACAAACTACTGTCTTGAAACGAGGCGTTGACAAAATATTGTTTGTAGTCTTGGAACGAGGCCTTGGCTACGTGGTTATGATAGTCTGGCATTATTCATTCCATCATTATGAAAGTGGTTATTGATATTGCATGTGATTATTCAACTAGTAGAATATCCATGTGAATAAGAAAATTGCATTATTTTATTTTATTTTTTGCATATTATTCTGATGTTCAAGTTCAAAAGTCTTTTGTTTTAGTTATACATTTCCTTAAATGTTAATGTTTATTTATGAATGCTTCCGCTATATTGTTATCCTTACTTAGCATCTGAGCTCACCCCTTCCAATGTTTCAATTTTTCCAGGATGTGAAGTAGTATATTTTGAATGACCTACAGGTATAGTATGAGGGGATATAAAGATAAGATGTATTTGTAGTTTAGTTTTACTCTATGATGTAATGTAAGACTTATAAATGTATCTAGTGTTTACAAGGCTACTAAACTAATCGGTCTTTCCAGACTTGATCTTTTGTGATCATGCCATTGTTATGCAATAATTCACTGACTCTGGGTAACTCGGGTCAGGGAATTACATTATAAATATTAATACAATAAATATATAAGATATATAAATCATGTTTTATATTCTGGACGTATTTAAATCTTGATCTATGTTATACAATAAAGAGTAAAAAGTTAAAACATGTACGATAAAGAACACCATTATTAACTGAAATGTTAATTTAACATGGAAATTATTATTAAATGGGTAGTCTAAAGTCATAAATGAATCATGTATGATATCAAAAATATTAATATGGTTCTGGAATAATTTAATAACATACTATGATCTTCATACAAAAGGTTAAACGTACCCTCGACTAAATAAATGTGAAAGGTAAGGGTTAATTTCTCAATATCATTATTATTCGAGATTGTTTATGTGTAAGTATTTAGTGGGTAATTTTTGTCATCCATGTCCATTATTCATAAAAATTATTTCAAAATGAATATTTTAAGGATTTTTGAAAGGTAATATTTATCAATATCAGAATTTTAAATGTTTTAAAGATTTATCTTTCTAAATATTTTTAATTAATTTCCATGTATTCAAAATGATTTTTTGGATTTATTTATATGTACATGAATGTTTTGAAATGATAATTATTTTCAAATGTTTCAAAGTGGCATTGGACCCTTTGATTAAGAAATATCTTTTAAACTAATTTCTTTATAAATTTATGACTTTTAAATGATTTTACACAAAGGATATTTCTCTCAAAATGTTTTACTCATCATTTTCAACTATGTCAGCATCCTTTATTGGATATTATTTTTGATTGAGGTTGATTTATTATAATATCATCTTCCATATTGTATTGAATGATTTATGATATATTTGACTGTGGATGTCCTATTTTTATAACATTCATGGTTTATGGTTAATGTATTGACATTTCGTATGTTAGTTTTAATATGAATGTTTATCTTATGTTTTATCTTTTCATATGTGGAATGTAGTGGACTTAGTAAGTGATGGGTGGAGCCCGCTATAGCTCCTCTATGCATCGGTAAGTCTCATGAGACAAACTAGTGTCTTGGCACAAGGCCCTGGAAAACCTTTTTTTTCTAGTCCTGGCACAAGGGATTGACTATGTTGTAATGATGTCCGACGTTAGGTATTCCCTCATTATGAAATTAGTTATTACATGTGATTATTCGACTAGTAGAATATACATATGAATGCTTATGTGGTAATGTTTGATTTTTTTTCTATATTATGTTCAAGTTTATGTTTAAAAAGGCTTTTATTTTTATCACACATATTTGCTTAAAAGTTTATAGCTTCCGCTAAATTATTTACCCTTACTGGTCATCTGAGCTCACCACTTTCTTATGTTTTATTTTCTAGGATTCCAAGAAGTGTATTATGATTGATATGCAGGGTTAAGCTAAAGGTAATAATGGAATTCTCAAAAAACTATCTCTGCTATGTTTTATGTTTTAAATTGTAATGAAAGTTTAATGTATGTAATATATTTTCCAAGACTGCTAAACTGATCGGTCCTTCGGGACATCATTCCTTGTAATCATGAAAATGTATTAAAATAATGCACCAGCTCTAGGTAACCGGGGTCAGGGCATTACAATTGGTATTAGGGGAATTTTATCAATATCCTTGGGAACTATATTTAGATAAACTCTGATTAGATAACATTACCCTAAGATAGAATTTGAGGATTAGTATAGAATAACTTCCTAGAATTTTGGTAATGTGGAGATTTTGCGAGTCTTCCAAGTAAATACATCCCTGTCTGGATACGAGAAGGTAGAGGTGGATTTGGCACATATGTACCTAGGTATAAAACCCCAAAACACCACCTTAAGCTATACTCGAACGGTAACTGGTGCACGGCAACGGGCCTTGATGCACTCTTGGTTACGACACTCCCGAGGGTTATGCATAGGATAGTTCTCATTTTATTTACAAATCATTATGAAGGATTTATGAGTATATACCTTCTCAAAGAAAATATTTTTAGGGATTATATCCATGAACTATTCAATTTAATTTAGTTATTTTTTAGGTTTGGTATTATCCATTGGAATTCAAAAACTGGCCTAGTGTATGCCATTGTATAGAAATGGTGCCCAGTAGAAGGAATGTGAACTCCAACAATATGTATAATCTAAAGAGTAATAAGGATCATATCTTTCACGGTATTAAGCCAACATTTATAAGGGAAATAGTCGCCCATGTATTCTCAACATATGAAGAAATAGTATCACCTATTAATAAGATATGTAAAGATTTCTCTGAATTCGATGGCTTTGAAGGGAATCAAGAAAGAAAAGGATGGAAGAGAGAAAGATGGAGAAAGGTAAGATGGAAAAGAAGGACTTTCCCATATGTGATAATTGTGGAAAGAATACCCTTGGTAAATTCTTAAAGGGAATGATAGTTTGTTATAAGTGTGGAGAAAATGGACACCAAGTACATGATTGCATGGGTAAGAAAATGGTTTCAAATGTAAAATGCTTCATCTGCAAGGCATTGGGACACTACACGAATCAATGTCCCAGTCATTAGAGTATAACGCAAATGATGCTATTATATAATAATCAAGTTATGATACTGCCTCATAAGAAGAGGAATGACTAGTTTTCTTATGTTGTTACTATAGAATTATTTTATTTGAGTTTTGAGACAAATAACGATTGTATTGAATTACTATTTTATTGAGGATTTGAGATTATATGGTTCTAAGAAAAGTGATTTAATAGTAAGCTACACTTTTTGGAAAATACATGGTTGAAGGAAAGATAATCCTTAATATGATTTCGATAATGAGGTAGTGATTTCAGAATAAGAGATGGTGTATTTTGATAAATTGTATTGGATATTATTGACTACCTTTAAACTGATTAATGATTTTTATATTCCATCATTGTTGGAGTTTACAAAAGTTTTGGATAGAAAGAGTATATATAATATTCTATAGGAATATGGGAGCATTAATGAAAACAATAAGGTTTTATGGTAATTCAGGATGTCAAATTGTTTTAATAGAATATATGATGAAGGTGGTCAAATTTTATTACATGGAAAAAATGATATTCATTGTGTTTACCTTCCTTGTAAATTTTGGAGTGTGAGTTGGACAGAAGTATTTTGGATAATTCCATTTTGATATTATATTTTGATTTCCATAAAAAGGGAAACTCGATGGTCGAGCGACAACCCGTCATGACTGGCAAGGCCATGAGACATGATCCCGCAACCGAAGGGTGACAAGGGTGTATCAGTTACCACTAGCCAACATGATGTCCTAGATCTAATAATGTGCTTTTTATAAAATGGTCTGATAGATGATTTATAAATTCATTTTTTTGTAACCCTATACGAATAGGATAAATATAATATTTTTTTGTTCTATTACCTTTTAGGGTGAAATAAAGATTTTTTGGTAGAAAATAGTTAAAATATGGAACTCTAATAGTCATTTATATATATATTTATATATATTCCCTCTTATTAAGACTAAATTTTACTAACCTAATTTCTGATATGAGTTCTCCACAAAATTATTTTCTATTTTAAACCTTTTATTTTGGAAGAATAATTTCAAATTGCGAGGATGCAATTTATTGAAGGAGGGAAGAATTTAATGCCCCAATATTTCATAGTACATTATTTCTTCAATGTAATCCAATAACTTCCACTACACGCAACACTGAATTCAAGCGCACCACGACTTACCAAAATAGTCATTCAGAAGCGGTTATGAATAGTATTCACTAAATATTGAACTATATATAATCCTTATAATTTTGGAAACCATATTATGAGTTTCTTAGACATAATGTAAGAACTAATTCATTTTTTTCAGATAAAAGAAGTATTATTTTAAAAACTGATCTTTTACCACCTTTTAATGGTGAACCCTTTTTAAATATAATATTTGAAACTTTAATATATTAAATTTGACAAAATAAACTTCTACTTTAGAATCGAGACATAAGAATTTAGTTTTAATAAATTTTTAGTGTTTTTCTGATAACGTTCATATATGGGTGAATATTTAAAAATACTATATTTTAACTGAAAACAATTTATTAATCAAAATAATTTATAGTGTTAAATTATACATTTTAATGGTTTATAAGTGTAAATATATTATATTTTTACCATTTGATCCAATGCTGGTCATTGTAGGTAATTTCACTTTGATATTGGACATAAACAAGTGTCAATATTTTGATTGTTATTGTTTCTTAAAAATACGCCTGTTGGTTTTGACAACGGGAATTAATTTTAAAATAATAAATTAAAATTTTATGTTTTGAATTTGGTAAAATAGACTTCATTTTTGAATTTATTATATCAATATTATCTTAGGGTAATTTTTTTTATTTTTCTGAAGACATTTAATTTTTGATTAATAATGAAAAAAACTAAGTTGTTGTTTAAAAACGATTTGTATTTTAAAAATTATTTATTTTATCTAAATTTATTTTAGTTAAAAATAGATAAATAATACCAATATATGTTCAATTTAATTCATTGGAGTCATTTTGTAATAATATTAGATATATAAAATTTTATTGAACTTTTCACCATATTTTACCCACCTCCTAGGAGAATATTCAAATTCGCATAAAACATAATTTTATCACTTCTGTTAGTGGAATTTAAAAAATTTGAGAGACACAGTTGATATCAATAATAAAAATGTGGTTCAATAATATAAAAATCATTTTTTGTGAATAGTAACTTTTTAATTTAATTTAACACAGTTAAAAGTAAAAATGGTAATTAAGGGTAAAAATGATATTATTCTTACCATAACACATGTCATAATTCTATTTGATAAGTGTAATTCGACAAAAAAACCTTAGGAATAAAATATGATCCTCTAGGTCCACTTGGATTAGATTAGGACATTTATTATTATTTAATTCATAGAAGAGTTAAAAGAGTTAAAATCAAAGTTTAATAACTAATATTTTTTAATTTAGGGATATACATAAGATAAATTAGACTATAAATATTCATTATAAAGATAAAAATATTTCCTAAATAATGGTATTTTATTTATAAATTTTATGTATTGAATAATTAAATTTATTTATGACACAATGACAATGCAGTAATTACCGTATTAATGAAATATTAAAATAATTGACACTATAAATATCCAAATAAATGTAATTTGAGAGTTTTTATAAATTCCGATAATTTTCCAGGTTATTATGACATGCTAGGGTTGGTTAGATCAATGTTTTTCGAAGTAATCATGCTGTTATGATTTTAACAATAAAACTAATATCAAATAGTGTCAAAATTGACATAAAATAGTTTTTAAAACAAATAATATACTATTAATTGATATAATAGGCCTAAAAATATAATGTTCTACAAAAAGAATTATATAATCATATATATAACATTAAAAAATCTATTGGGGATTCGATTGGAATTTTATAGTAAGTATATAAACCATATATTATAAAAATATAAAGATACATGGTAAATGAGAAACTTTTTAACTAAGAGTTAAATATAAATTTTAAGGTTAATATGGTGACCTAAACCTATATAAAACCTATTAGTTGAGTGGTTTTGGACCCATACCCACATTCTCCTTTAATTAATTCATTTTTGAGCCATTATATTCCGCAAATAAATCTATTATAAAATAATATATTGTCTTTTTCATAAACTACCCCTCACCACTTTTATAAAAGGGCACTTCCCCTTCTCTCAAAGTCACACCTCCAATGCCGTTTGGCTTATCCAAAACCTGCCCAAATATCCTCCCAACTATCCTACCTTCATCCTAGATGCCTTAATATGGTCAGAAATCCACCTTATGAATCCCCTTTTATCAAATCAAATGGAAGAACCCGAGGAAGAGGTAATGATTTCACCACACTCTTTCATGTTCTCTTATTGTTCCTCTTACTCTTCCATTGTTGTTTCAATTCTAAAATAATAAATATAGTATTTTATATATACTGTGATGTTATAATATGTATGTAATAATTATATTCATTATTCTATCCATCTTATTAATGATAATGTCACCATTCGTGCGTACGTACGACTTACCATCTCCACGTCCTGGTGTAATTTGTTAGTAAAAACTATGGTATTTAGATGGATATAATAATGAGTAATATGTATATAAATAATTAAAATAACAGGATAATTTCTATGTAAAATTAATATACCTTCCAATTCCACACCTTTAAGGAAATGATATTGTCGCTCGTGCGTACGTACGGATTACCGTCTCCACGATGCGATGAGATTCATTTCCACGTTCACCATTCATCAGTGATTATAAAAATATATATTACTAATAAGTATGTAATATATAAAATAATAATTCTAATTTATATATATATATTTAATTACATATAGCTTATTCACTTAGTTCCGTTCAATAATATATGAAAACAGAAACAACATTTATGCGTACGTACGGACTACCATATCCATAAACAGTGTTTTTCATTTCATATATATGTCTATTATAAATTTTTATATTATAAACATATATGATATATAAATCTTGTTTTATATTCTCTATGTATTTAAATATTTATCTAATTGATTAAACCATGAGTAACAAGTTAAAACACATATGATAAAGAAAACGATTATTACCCGAAATGTTAATTTAACATGGAAATAATTACTAAATGGGTACTATAATGTCATAAATGAATCATGTATGATATTATAAATATTAATATGGTTATGGTTTAATTTAATAACATACTACAATCTTCATACAGAAGATTAAACGTACCCTCAACTAATGGAAAGTGCAAGTCAAGGGTTAATTCCTCAATCTCATTATTATTCGAGATTGTTTACGTGTAAGTATTTTCTGGAACATTTTTATCATCCATGTCCATTATTCATCAAAATGATTTCAAAATGAATATTTTAAGGATTTTTTAAGGTTACTCTTTATCATGATCAGAATATTAAAAGTTTTAAATATTTATCTTTCTAAATCATTTCAATTAATGTCCACGTTTTCAAAATGATTTTAAGGTGTTTTTATATGGACATGAATGTTCTGAAGTGATAATTCTTTTCAAAACATTAAAAGTGGTATGGGAGAATTTGATTCAAAAATATCTTTTAAATTACTTACTTTATAAGTGTGTGACTTTTAAGTGATTTTACAAAAAGTATATTTCTCTCAACAAGTTTTACTCATCAGTTTCAACTATGTTAGCATCTTTTACTGGATATTATTTTTGATTGAGGTTGATTTATTATAATACCAAATTCCATATTATATTGAACGCATTATGATATGTTTGACTGTGGATGTTCTATTTTTATACCGTTCATGGTTTCTGGTTAATTTATTGACATTTCTTATGCTAGTTTTAATACAATTTTTTATGTTATGTTTCATCTTTTCATATGAAAAATGCAGTAGACTTAGTAAGTGATGGGTGGAGCTCGCTATAGCTCCTCGATGCATTGATAGGTCTCATGAGACAAACCAGTGTCTTGGCACAAGGGCTTGAAAAAAAATTATTTGTAGTCTTGGCACAAGGCCTTGAATATGTGGTAATTAAGTCTGGTGTTAGGCATTACCTCATTATGAAATTAGTTATTACATGTGATTATTTGACTAGTAGAATATCCATGTTGATGATTATGTGGTAATGTTTGATTTTTTTCCATATTATGTTCAAGTTTATGTTTAAAAAGGATATTGTTTTTATCACACATATATCCTTAAAAGATTATAGCTTCCGCTAAATTGTTTACCCTTACTCGTCATCTAAGCTCAACCCTTTCTTATTTTTTATTTTCCTAGGATTCCAACAAGTGTATTATTATTGATATGCAGGGTTAAGCTAATGGGAATTAAGGAATTATCTAAGAACTATCAATGTTGTGTTTTATGTTTGAAATTATAATGTACAGTTAATGTATGTAGTCCATTTTCCTAGACTGCTAAACTGATCGGTCCTTCAGGTGTTGATTCCTTGTAATCATTCCAATGTATTAAAATTATGTAACAGCTCTGGGTAACTGGGGTTAGGGCATTACAGTTGGTATCATAGAAAATTTATCAATAACCTTGGAAACTAGATTTATATAAACTTTGATTAGAGCACATTACCCAAAGATAGACTTTGAGGATTAGTATAGAATAACTTCTTATAATTTTGGTAATATAGATATTTTTTTGTTTTCTATGAAAATACATCCCTGTTTCGATACGAGTAGGTAGAGGCAGCTCTGACATAGATGTACCTAGGGATAAAAGCCGAAAACACCGCTTTGAGCTAGACTCAAATGAAAACTGGTGCATGAAAACAGGCCTTGAAACACTATTGGTTACGACACTCCCAGGGGATTGCTTAGGATAATTATCATTTTTTGTACAAATGAATATGAATGATTTACGAGTATATACCTCCTCAAAGAAAATATTTTTATGGAATATATCCATATGCTCTTAAATTTATTTTAGGTATTTTACAAGTTTTGAATTATCTATGGAAATTTATAAAACGACCTATTGTATTCCATTGTATAGAAATGGTGCCCAATATAAGGAATGTGAACTCCAGCAATATGTATAATCAAAAGAGTAAGAAGGATCATATCTTTCGCATTATTAAGAAATCATTTATATGGAAATAGTCTCCCATGTATTCTCAACATATGAAGAAATAATATCATGTGTTAATAAGATAAGTAAATAATTTTTTGAATCCTATGGATTTTAATTGAAGAAAGAGAAGTAAAGGATGGAAGAGAGAAATATGGATAAAGGGAAGAGGGAAAATTAGGAAATTACCATATGTGATAACTGTGGAAAGAATCACCTTGGTAAATTCTTGAAGGGAATGATAGTTTGTTATAAGTGTGGAGAAAAATAACACCAAGTGCGTGATTTCATGGGTATGAAAAAGGTTTCAAATGTAGAATTCTTCAACTACAAGGCATTGGGACACTACGCAAATCAATGTCCCAGTCATCGTAGTATACTGCAAATGATGTTATTGGATATTAATCAAGTTATGATACTATCTCAGATGAAGAGGAATAACCAGTGTTCTTATGTTATTAATATAGAATTATTTAATTTGAGTGTTGTATCAGCAATATACTAGTTATATTAATTTTGGAGATAAATAATGATTGTACTATAGTACTATTTTATTGAGGATTTGAGATTATATGGTTCAAAGAAAAGTTACTTAATAATAAGTTACACTTTTTGGAAAATACATGGTTGAAGGAAAGGTAATCCTTAATATGGTAACGATAATAAGGTAGTGATTTTGGAAGAAGAGATGGTTGATTTGGATAAATTATATTAGATATTATTGACTACATTGAAACTAATTAATCATTTGTATATTCCATCATTGTTGCAGTTGACAACATTTTTGGATAGAAGAAGTATATCTAGTATTCTATAAGGAATAAAGGAGAAAGAATGTAATCAATAAGGATTTATAGTAATTCAGGATGTCATATTGTTTTAAGAGAATACCTGGTGAAGGTATTCACATGTTATTACAAGGCAAAAAGGATCTTCAGTGTGTTTACCTTCCTTATAAATTTTTGACTGTGAGTTTGGACAGAAGTATTTTGGATGATTCTAGTTTGAGATTATTTTTGGATTACCATAAAAAGGACAACTTGGAGGTCGGGTGGAAGCCCGTCGTGACCGGAAAGGCCGTAAGAGATGATCCCAAAACCGAAGGGTGACAAGGGTGTATCACCTAGCACTGGCCCATGTGATGTATTGAATTGAATAATGTAGTTCTTTTAAAATGTCTGGTAGATGAATTATAAATCCATTTTTTGGCACCCTATAAGAATAGAATAAATAGAATATTTTTTAAGTTTTATTACCTTTTAGAGCGAAAGATGAGTTTTTGGTAGAAATTAGTTTAAATATGGAACTCTGCATGTCAAGTATATATATATATTCCATCTTATTAAGACGAAATTTTATTAACATAATATCCGATATGATTTCTCCACAAAGGTATTTTCAATTTTCAACCTTTTATTTTTGATTTTTTTTTTCAAATTGCGAGGACACAATTTATTAAAGGAGGGAAGAATGTAACGCCCCAAGATTTCATATTACATTATTTCTTAAAAGTAATTCAATAACTTGCACTACACGCAACCCCGAGTTCAAGCGCACCATGACTTACCAAACATTCAGTTCAGATGTGGTTATGAATAGTATTAACTGAATTTTGAACTCTATATAATCCTTATAATTTTTGAATCCATATTATGAGTTTTTTAGACATAATGTATGAACTACTTCATTTTTTTCATATAAAAGAATTATTTTTCAAAAAATGCACTTTTACCGCCTTTTAATGGTCAACCATTTTTAAATCCAATATTTGAAACATTAATATATTCAATTTGACAAAATAAACTTCTCCTTTATAACCGGGACATAAAAATTTAGTTTCAATAAATTTTTGGTGTTTTTATGATAACTTTTATATTTGGTGAATAGTGAAAAATAATATATTATAACAGAAAACAAATTTTTTAATCAAAATATTTTATAGTGATAAATTATACATTTTAATGGTTTGGAATTATAAATATGTTATATTCTTACCATTTAATCCAATTCTGGTCATTGTAAGTAATTTCACTTTGATATTGGACATGAACAAGTGTCAATCTTTTGATTGTTATTGTTTCATAAAAATACGCCGTTTGGTTTTGACAACGA
This sequence comes from Viscum album, assembly GCA_963277665.1. NCBI lineage: Eukaryota > Viridiplantae > Streptophyta > Magnoliopsida > Santalales > Viscaceae > Viscum > Viscum album. The sequence goes on from OY728164.1 coordinate 612,991,660, forward strand.
GAATTAATTTTGAATTAATAAATGAAACTTCATTCTTTTCAAATTGGTAAAATAGAATTCATTTTTAAATTTGGAATATCAAAATTAGGTTTGGGTGAATTTTTGTTATTTTTCTTAAAACTTTCAATTTTTGATGAATAGTGAAAAACACTGAGTTATTGTTTAAAAATGACTTTTTATTTAATTAATTATTTATTTTATTTAAATATATTTTAGGTAAAAATAGATACATAATACCTATATATTATCAATGTAATTCATTGATGTCATTTTGTAATAATATTAGATATATAAAATTTTATTGAACTTTTCACCATCTGTTTTTACTACCTCCTAGGAGAATTTACAAATTCGCATAAAACATAAATTTACTGCTTCTGTGAGTGGAATTTAAAAAATTGGAGAGACACGGTTGATATGAGTAAGAAAAATGTGGTTTAATAAGATAAATTTTTTTTGGTGAATAGTAAATTTTTACCTATATTTACCACGGTTAAAAGTAAAAAAGAGAATTAATGGTGAAAATGATATTATTCTCACCTTAACACATGTCCTAATTTTATTGGATAAGTGTAATTCGACCATAAAAAACATTAGGAATAAAATATGATCCTTTAGGTACACTTGGATTAGATTAGGACAATTATTATTATTTAATTCAAAGAATAGTTAAAAGAGTTAAAATCAAAGTTTAATAACTAAAACATTTTTAATATTGGGATATACATAAGATAAGTTAGACTATAAAAATTCATTAGAAAGATAATGATACTTCTTCAATAATGGTATTTTTTTTATAATTTTTAGAAATAATATATTTAAATTTATTTATGACACAATGATGATGCAGTATTTACCATATTAATGAAAGATTAAAATAAATGACATTTTAAATATCCCAATAAATGTAATTTGAGACTTTTTATAAATTACACTTTTTTTTAGGTCATTGTGTCATTTTAGGGTTAGTTAGATCAATTTTATTCAAAGTAATCATGATGTTATGATTTTAACAAAAAAAAAACAAATACCAAATAGTGTCAAAATTGACATAAAATAGTGTTTACAAAACAATATTTTATTATTAATTGATATAATAGTCCTAAAAATCTAAGGATTGGTAAAAAGACATATATAATAATATATATGACAATAATGATCCAATTGGGGTTCTATTAATATTTTATAGTAAGTTTATTAACTATATAATATAAAAATACAAAGAGACATGGTAAATGTCAAACTATTTAACTAAGAGTTGAATCTAAATGTTATGGTTATTATGGTGACCTAAACCTGTCTAAAACCTATTGGATGAGTGTTTTTCGACCCATCTCCGCCTAATACTTTAAATAATTCATTTTGGAGACATTATAAACTGAAAATGAATTTATTATAAAATAATATTTTAAGTTTCTCCTAAGGTGCCCCTCACCCATTTTATAAAAGGGAACTTCCCCTTCTCTCAAATTCACACCTACAAAGCCATTTGGATCATCTATCCCTGGACCAAATATCCTCCCAACTATCCTACCTTCATCCTAGTTTCCTTCCTATGGTTAGAAAGCCAACCTAAAGAGCCATTTTTATCAAATCAAAAGGAAGGACCCGGAGAAGTGGTAATGATTTCACCACCCTCGTTCATGTTCTCTTATTCTTCCAATTAATATTTCATTTTTGTTTAAATTATAAAAGTATAACACCAATATTTTCGATATACTGTGATGTTATAATAAGTATGGAACAATTATATTCATTATTCTATCTATCTTATGAATGATAATGCCACCGTGCTTGCATACGTACTGCTTACCATTTCCACGTCGTGCTGTAATTTGTTATTCAAAACTATGTTATTTAGATGGATATAATGATGAATAATATGTATATAAATAATTAAAATAACATGAAAATTTCTCTGTAAAATTAATACACCTTTCAATTCCCCACTTTTAAGGAAATGATGTTGTCGCTTGTGCGTACATAGGGATTACCGTCTCCACAACGCTATGAGATTCATTTCCACGTTCACCATTCATCGACGATTATAAAAATATATATTACTAATAAGTATGTAATATATGACATAATAATTCTACTAGAGATATATATATATATATACATATATCTTATTCACTTAGTTCCGTTCAATACGATATGAAAATGGAAACAACGTTTATGCGTACTTATGGACTACCGTCTCGATAAACGGTGTTTTTCATTTCATATATATGTCTATTATAAATATTTATATTCTAAATATATCTGATATATAAATCTTGTTTTATATTTTGTAATTATTTAAATCTTGATCTATGTGATAAAATCAAGAGTAACATGTTAAAACACGTAAGATAAAGAAAACGATTATTACCCAAAATGTGAATTTAACATGGAAATAATTATTAAATGTGTAGTATAAATTAATAAATGAATCATGTATGATATCATAAATATTAATTTGGTTCTGTTATAATTTAATAACATACTACGATCATCATATAGGAGGTTAAACGTACCCTCGACTAAAGGAAAGTGCAAGGTAATGGTTAATTCCTCAATCTCATTTTTATTCGAGATTGTTTATTTGTAAGTATTTACTGGGACATTTTTATCACCCATGTCCATTTTTCATAAAAATGATTTCAAAATGATTATTTTAAGGATTTTTGAAAGGTTATATTTATCAAGATCATATTTTTTAAATGTTTTAAATATTTATCATTCTAAATCCTTTTAATTTATGTCCATGTTTTCAAAATGATTTTAAGGATTTATTTATATGGAAATGAATGTTTTGAAATTGTAATTCTTTTCCAACGTTTCAATGTGGTATGGGACACTTTGATTCAAAAATCTATTTTAAATTACTTATTTTACAAATGTGTGACTTTAAAATGTTTTTACAAAAGGGATATTTCTCTCAAAAATTTTTACTCATCATTTTTAACTATGTCAGCATCATTTACTAGATATTATTTTTAAATGTGGTTGATTTATTATAATAGAATCTTCTCTATTGTATTGAATGAGTTATGATATGTTTTACTGTGGATGTTCCTTTTTTTATACCATTAATGGTTTATGGTTAATGTATTGACATTTCACATGCTAGTTTTAATACGAATGTTTATGTTATGTTTCAACTTTTCATATGAGGATTGTAGTGGACTTAGTAAGTGATGGGTGGAGCCTTCTATAGCTCCTCGATGCATCGGTAGGTCTCATGAGACAAACTAGTGTCTTGTCACAAGGCCTTGACAAAATCTTTATTTGTAGTCTTGGCACAAGGCCTTGACTATGTGGTAATTATGTCTGGCTTTTGGCATTCCATCATTATGAAATTAGTTATTACATGTTATTATTTGTATAGTATAATATCAATGTGCTTGTTTTTGTGGAAATTTTTGATTTAGTTTTTCCAAATTATGTTCATTTTTACATTTAAAAAGGCTATTGTTTTTATCACACATCTTCCCTTAAAAGATTATAGCTTATGCTAAATTATTTAGTCCTTCTGGGCATCTGAGCTCACCCCTTTCTCATATTTTAGTTTCCTAGGATTCCAAGAAGTGTATTATGATTGATATGTAGGGTTATGATAATGGGAACAATGAAATTCTCAAAGAACTATATATGATGTGTTTTATGTTTGAAATTGTAATGTATGGTTAATGTATGTAATCTATTTTCCAAGATTGCTAAACTGATCGATCGTTTAGGACTTGATTCCAAGTAATCATGCCAATGTATTAAAATAATGCACTGGCTCTATGTAATCGAGGTAGGGGCTTTACAAAAATAATAGGACAAATTAAAATGAATGATTTTATAAAAATTTATGGAAACATTTTAAGGAATATTTTTTAAGGAAAGCATGCGTTGAAATTTAAAGTGAATGTAAATTCCACCATATGTGGATGGTAAGTAAATAATGTAATTATATTTTCATAAATGGAAATCCATAAGGAACTAGTATTAGTGGGAACCTAAGAAACCTTGTATCTTGGTGACATGGTATATAAACAATATTCCACAATGTCCTTATTCATGCCCCACTAGAGGGGAATGCATCCCAATGTCTACTGTAATCCAATAATCATCGTATGTTTAGTTAGGGTTGTTTTATGAATCCTATTAGAGGGAACTATTCCTCAACCCTGCTGATCAAACTAGCATACTAGTCCTAGTCCACCAACCTAGTTACCATGGGCTCTCATGGTGCTTAATTTCACATTCCATCACATATAAACAAACTCTTTCATATAAAAACGCATAATATAATATATACACACATTAAAACACCCATTTTCAGTTATAAAATCACGTCTCAGGTCCTTTCCACCACCACTACGCATACACATACACCCAGCCATAGAACACACATGAAAACCACCATTTTTTCATAGGTAATAACCCTTTAGAACCCAAACATACACCCAAACCCTTTTAAAACATCATTCGAACCACGCAAACAAACTAATGAATACATTTAGAGAACATGAAAATCATACTAAAATCATCTAATAATGCTAATGCATGTAATCACCAACGTCAATATTGGAAACTTCTAGAATCCATGGGGAAACTACAACAAAACTACAAGGAGACCCTATAGAGGAAAGATTATACCATAAAAATAAAAATTAAACCCAAAAAACAAATATTAAACCCTCTCTAGGTCACCCAATATTATAGAGAAAGAAGAAACCAAGGAAGGAAGACAGATGAACGAATATGAAGAAAGAAATCCAAAGTGGAAGGACTTACTTGATAATTTCTTGATGATCCAAATCCAAATCCACGGAGAAATTAGGGTCCAATGGAACCAAAAGGGTGGGGTGTGCCTAGGGAAATGAATCTTGAATGGGGTGAGAAATGGATGTATTTGGTGATAAATTCAAAGGAATAAATGGGTAAATTCTACACTTTTATGAACTATACAAGAAGCATGGTTTGGTTGTATGATTTTACAAACAACATAGAAACCAAACATACCTATCTTTCCAAAGATGAATTAGTTCGCACGATTATCTATGGGAGGTTCCATGCTTGTGTGGTTGACCATGCACTTAAAAAAGACCCACTAGTTGGGTTATATAGTCTATCTTGGGTTGGTGTATGATTTTGAATAACCATGTGCCACCAGTGTCCCACCTGCTCTCAGTCCAAAAATTTTCATTTTTCTAAAAACATCTGGAAAAGACATGAAAAAATTATAAGACTGAAATAAAAGACATAAATACCTCAAATTAAAATTATGTATATGAAATGATCACCACAAGAAAGTGAGACTATGGATTTCCCAAGGTATCCACCCTTCAAAAAAATAAACTCCCATGTGTTATTGATAACCTCATCCCATAATTTAGATGCATTTTGGGAAGGTCCAATACCTTTGAGGAAGAAGAAATACCTTTGTGGCACATGGGGCTTTGTGAGGCATATATCCATTATGAATCCAAAAAAATGGGAATAGTAACATTACCCTAATGTAGGTCATTATATTTCATGAATCATACTCCTTCATGAGACTCCTATACTATGCGGGATCACTATTCTTCATGAGACCCTCCTCTGTGAATCACCAATCTTTTTTGTTCAACTCTTCCAAGACTATATATGGTGCCTCCTTTCAACTCATCCTCCTTCACAAAGGTCGAGTACCCATGGCCCTTGTACCAATCTAGGATTGGTTTAGTGACTCTTGGAATACCTACATGATAGGTACCACCCACCCTTGTGTTTTCCAAATTTTTATCATGTGTGAATTGAGTCTCCATCATACCTATTTCTTATTATCATAAGTACCATAATTCCTATTGGTTCTAAGCATATACATTCAAACATTGGGCCTATTAATGGACACTCACATATGATAGTTCCAAGTCCTTGTCCCACCTAGAGGTGCATGAGTAGTGGTCACATAATAACTTGATGTGGTATCTTTGAAGGAAATTGTGAACCTATCTTGGTTAAGGATGTTTATGTTGGATCTTCCCCTTTCATTGACATGGTCCCCCTAGAGATGTAAGCCATGTCCATATTTTGTTTGCATGAAATGAAACTACCTAGTTTCACATCCTAGTAAGATTATGTTATACTAAAAAAAAGTTCCTCAATACATGATATTAAACTTTATCCAATCCCTATATGATAAACATAGGATTCCCCATGTATGGATGGAATGGGATGACTCCACACCCCTACCCTCTGCGATAATCATAGGATTCTCTGGCTATGACTCATATGGGATGACCCCACGTCTCTTTCCCTATGTGATAAATATAATATTCCCCATGTACAATCATCATGTAATTCCACCATCTCCCTCCACAATCAGATGATACTCCTCTAAAGAGAATCTCCCACATGTAAGCCTCATTCACATCATCACTAGTTGTAGAAACAACCTCTATAGGAAGATTACACATGTAATCCCCACATTATACCTCATCGATACTCCTTTTGTGACATGAATGTCCCTATTTCATGATGAAAAACTACATGGATTGTTCCTATCACACAACCTTAAAATGTGGCATCTAACTATATAAGGTTTGATCCCTGTCTGTTAAACTCGGTATGTAAGGCACCTCCTGGAGGTTCAATACTAAAATCATCCATGTATGACATCTTCCTTCCTACGACTGCTATCAATCACCTAATCCACCACCATAAGGTATCCTGATCACCCAACATCATTTGAGTGTGAAATATTTCCTCCTAGGGACAGACTCAATCACCCTATCCGCCTCCACAAGGTGTCCTGATCACCTCACATCAACCGAGTGTGATATCTTCTATCCCATGGATGCACTCAATCACATGATCTACATATATGAGTGATCCCTACCAACCAACATCATCTGAGTGTGACATATTTCTTCCTAGGTGTGAACACAATCAACATATATATCCCCAAGAGTCATCTTGGTCACCCAAACTATCACTCGGAAACAATAAAACTGCACCCATCCTATCCCCGTATGATTTTAAAAATTTTCCCATTGGGTCCCCATAAGACCTTAAAACTGCACCCATCTTGTCCAGAAGGCCTAAAAACATCTCCCATCTTTTCCCCGTGAGATGTTAAACATGTTCCCATCCTATCCTCAAAAGACGTTAAACATATTCCCCTCTTCACCCTATAATACTTCAAGGTTGTTCACATCATGTCCCCACAAGACATTAAACCTACACCTATCCTATCCCCACAAGATTCTGAACCTACATCCATCCTTTCCACTCAATACCTTAACCATCTTCCCATCCCTTCAAGGAATTAAACCGATTCCCTTGTTCAGAATTCCTACCCCATGCATTAAAAAAGATAATCTTGAGGTAAAGAAATACAATAGACTTACGCCCCTTTCATCGACTACCACATAGTCGACACATGATGCCTTGGGTTATGCACCTAAAATTCATCATATGAGATGCCTCTTTAAATTAGAAAAATTTATAGGTGCCTAATATACCCAAGGTCAGTACACTCTTGGAAATCCCTAGTTTGACTACTCAACCTAACTGAATGTTGCTATCCTATTCGGATAGAAGCAACATAATTATCCGATATCCACCTACATATAGCATCATAAATGAGTCCCGGATCATGAATTAATATATGAGGGAAACCTAGACTAGGAAATAATCTCCAAGGGGGAATCTAAGGATGGATGAACAAAAACCCCATTATCCAATTTTGTTCAAGGTTCATACATCACCAATGAAAGTGATGAATTCCACTTACATTTTGATGTTGGAAATTCATGGAAATAGTATAAGCACATGCAATGTGATGGATCCCTAGTTATATCATAAGAAACAAAAATGGTGAACCCAACATACAACTATTCTTCTCAACCATAGGGACTTCTATCATATGGGGAATCAATGGATTTGCATGTCACCGAATTCAGATTCACCAACCGGTCAGAACAAGAAAACAATGGCCTAGAATGAAACACAACTATATATTGGGGTAGTTAGTGTTCAGTATCCTCAGTATAGGTAATTATTAGTGTGGTACCCCCTCTATTTCAAGAAGGATGGATTATGTTGTGCAATTGAGTATATCAATTCTTGTACCTATACAGACCACTATAGAAAGCTAGTAACCCTACACCAATAGACACTAGTGTAGGGGATGTTAGGGGGAAATCCCACATGAGTACACCCCCAACATGACTACCACTACATCATTATATATTGGGTGCCCACTCCCCATCTCACCCTATGATATCATCTAGAGGAGGCTGATTGTGTACCAATATGATGTAGAAGGGGTCATTCCCACTAGGGAGATGGCATTCCAGGACCTAGAGGTATTGGTGCCTCACTGACACCAACCCCATGAGGGCCACGTAGTGGGAAACCTCCCCCAATTCCAATGAAAAATAGGTTTAAATGAATCTCTAAAGAGAATTTATATGAATCAATCACCTAAGTTGAGGAGGTAAGGTATATTTGAGTCTCGTAAGTAGTTAATACGACTCGAGAGTTGCCTAGGAGGGATCCCACAAGGTTGCATTGGTGCCAGCACCGACCGGTCCTTTAGGTCGAGGAGTAGGTTGAATCCTTCCCTGCTCTTATAGCCATAGTTTAGATCACTCGACGCTGACCTCAGGGGAAGACCCAACCCAATTTTCGATAAGGGACATCCTCTACGGCTTCTATATCTCTAGACACCACCAGAAAATCCTATAAGATCCCTATGATAGAAGAATAAGGATCTGTTTTTATTTTCATGGTATTGAGAACCCAACCATCTCATAGGATTTCTTAGTGGACTCACATAGTTTTCGGCATCCTTAGAAACCACAACAGTCCAACCCATGATGAGAAGATTACTATAGTGGTCCTCTCCATGCAATCATAGGTCAGCATCGAGATCCACCCCATGCCACCAATAATTAGAGTGGAGGTCTTCCCTATTCCATTGAAATCTAGTGTAGAGGTTTTACATGCACATCTATCCTCTATCATAAAGGTTCTCCTCATACTCCCATCAACTTGATCATAGGTCCTCCCCTCCCCTGGGATAGTCAAAACACATGTCATGCAAGATCCATCAATAACCAATGTGGATATTCTTATCACATTTGTACCATATGTCATTGAGGTTATCCCTATCTTAAAAAATTCCCAACCTGGAAAATCCTTTCTAGGGAAGGAGTTAAAACACCCACCCTTACAGGTGGAAGCCTAGGAAGCATGACATGATTAATAAACACTTGCATTTCAAGATGACAGATGACATTGCAATGGAATCTTCACCACAGCTTCTGATGTTTGGGTTAGATGTCTTATAGTTGTGCCTCACTATTCTAGAATCTAAGGTACACATGATCCCTATATACCTCCATAGATTCTTGCATATGGACAATGGTCTGTCCACTTTCAAGTGGCTTTTAGTGCAACATTATCTATCACCTCAATTTTCCCTCCTCTATACCGCCACACAAGATGTGGGTGAGATTTCAACGTTTGATTTTATGGCCTCATATAGTGATAACTCCACTGATCCATAAATGGACACTTCCTACCTCACAACTAGGAAGTGGTGAACAACCCAACCTATAGGGATTTGATGATGAGGTTGGCACTACCCTTTGGAGATGTGTCAGCATGTAGTAGAAATTTGAATTGTGCAGTGACTCCTCTCATGATAAAACCACAATAGATTTTTTTACGTCAATGCCACCCAATCTATCCAAAGCTACTCCAATTGGGGCCTCAATCGACCAAGTATAGGACCCTTCCCCAGAGTAAGAGGGTTGTGGGAGTTCTTGACCATTGATCAATTTCCAGAGGTGTTCTAGCATTATGATAATTTATACATTGACATCCCATAGTTCCTTATAGAGGAAAATGTGGCATGTTTCTGGCAAATCATCTAGTTGATATTTCACCGCCATTTTAATCATTAGTTGGCCAACCCTAGGAGTCTAGAGAACCTCGCTTTCATCAGCCATCAATGAATAATTATTGAGATTTGATTTCTCTTGATGAATCATCACTCTAAGTCATATGGTTTCAAAATTCCCCATCAATAAACCTATGCCAAGGTCCCAATAGTGCACTTTCGGGTTATGGTAGAAGCGTCGATGCATGTGCAGATTAGTTGTTGGGGACAATATTTCTCCCTCCATTATATACTTATATTAGGATAGTTCATTCTATCCATTTATATTGAAACATCCCCTATGACTGCCAAAATGGTTAATATGGTCATCACCAACCAGTCCAAGGATTTGATGAATAGGGTCACTGATTTTGGAATGACATAGAAAATCCAACTGTAAGGACAATATAGTAATCGATAGATCCACTAATAGGTTTCCTCACTCATCATTAGATGTAGGCACTCAAACTTCGAATACCCTCCAATGAGTCTTTTCTACCTAACCATCGGAATCCTGACAATTTCAAGGGATCTTTTGAATCATATGACACAATCGAGGTCGCCCTAAGAGTAGATATAGATTCCATGGAATCCACCTTGATCCAACAACTTGTGGAATACAAATGTTTTATCAATGATCTAATTATTGAGTGGCACCCTGACCCTAAAAATATACTGGAGGCCCTATCACTCCTCTAATGGAGAATCTAGTCGTCCCCTACTAGATGACCCTCTTTGAGATTAGTATCCATGTGCATCTAGTCAAAGTGGATGTCAGGGGATATATAAAGTTACAAAGGTATGAGTTGTCGAACCCAATTATGAAGGGAAATTACCCAACTTTGGATTAAGGGTGTGTTTATCCTCACGTAGATGAGCATATCAATGCTTAAAGGGCCAGAGATAAACTCTAAGATGACTTGATAGCTACCCTCACATCTCACCTCAGTGCACAGGAGATCCAAAAGGTGGAAATATTTCCTGACAAAAAGTCATACCAAGAATTTTTGGACAATATATGAGCACCCCTAGATTTTGGTATCCCCAGATTCACCCTGTTTAATATAATGGATGATTGTCTGTAGCATCTGGCCCACATTACTTCATGGTATGAACCTATGTTGGGATCCTTAGAGTAGAAGGAGGCTACAATGCCCTTATGCATTATTTAGAATCTAGAAGGACCCGATTTAATCAGGTACAACCAACAACCAACAAGGTTTATTATCAGTTAGGAGGATCTCTCATGGAAGTTACCATATTATTTTAGCTCCACCACATGAAATAAATGTACTTTTGACAACTTTCAGTGAAAAAAATTGCTTGATGAGTGAGTCATTGGCTACTTTTACCAGTGGAAGGGATTTACTACTTGCTCGATATACTGTTTTCCCATGGAGAACATCCAATGATGTGTGTTGGGATTGTTTGCAGTATGATGGTCCCTAACCTAATCACCCATAACTACCTTTGTAAATTCATGGAATTGTCTCAAAAGGGTCACTATTTGGATGAGGCCTTACAAAGGCTGTCGCCACTCTGCACACCAATTTTCATGAGCTGAGAGACCTACTGTCCCCTTTTCTTGGAGAACCATTTCAGGTATAGCCCTACATGGTGTAACCTCACCCATCACAACCTCATCAGTAACAACTCACAATGAACTACTACCTTGATGCGAGAATGTGGCTCAAGGACCCTATAATGTCTAGAGTCTTAGTATTCCCTTACCAATGATAAGAAACAATACCTATTGATTTTGGGATTCATAAGTCCCAGATTACATAATTTGTTTCATGAAGAAGGGAATCCTACAATTTCTAGATTTCAGGAGGTACCAGGAGGTTGGATTCATTGTATTTAATTATCATTTCGTGTACCAATGGATTATTAGACACACCCTCAAGGAGTGATTTGTGGTCAATTATTGGATTTAGGACCATGTGGATTGTGTTCTAGCCATTTTGGGTGACATTCTGGAACATGTGACACATCTCTATGCTGACCCTGATAGAGAAAGTGAAATCTCTAGTCAATGGAATCAAGATCCTATTCACAAGACATAGAAATATTTTTACTGGTTGGCTCACAAGGTAGTTTCTCATGCTCATAATGTCATCTGTTATGGATAGAGAAAGGAAAATCCTCATATGATTCTTGTACTTTTTTCAACAACCACTTACACATATACGTCGTATACTTCCATGTATCAAAATAATTGGAAGCAATGGAACAAGAGGAATCAGATTCCCCCACTGGTTCTAAATACATCACACACTATAGGAAACTTCAGCCCTCTTGAGTTAGGATATGTGCCGAGGGTTCACCCAACTCCAGACTATTTCATGAATGATGAGAAATAGTATGAATCAATGAATGCTACCAATAAAATATAATTCTTCACAACACCATATAGTTATGAGTACTATGTAAACCCCTTGGGTACTTCTAGTAGACACCATAAATGAAATCTTAGAGGACATGCGAGCTGCCAATATACATTAGAAATTACCTCTAACAAGGTTGTTCATACTACTGAGACTAGGCTACAATTTTTTTGTAAAGCTCAGTAGGCGTTGTCCATACAATTCATTTCATTTTGTATGCTTGCAAAACTGACTATGTTAGTTGATTGAGTAGCTCAGTCATGACTTCACTGTGATCGACTTCATACAATGAGAGCCCGAGCATAGAAAAATGATAGTCAGTCGATAGTTTTTTAGTGTAGTACCATTTATTACTAGTAGAATTCCATTTGTACCTGTTGAACTCTGGTTATTCATCTACCATCAAAAATTGTTCCCCTACCATAGAGAGACCCTCGGTGGGGAAATAACTACCCTTGGAATGGAAGTAAGATGTTTTAAATCCCATTCCAGGTTACCCATGAAGATTTTGTTCCTTTAGGATCTATACTTATCAAATAAAATTCTTGAGGTCCTTGTAGATTCTTTTAAAAGCCCTCTGCAGTTCAAAGTTTTGGTATCTTCTGATGAGGCATACTATATAGAAGAGGCTGAGTAAGAATAATTCCAATCAATCATCTAATTTTCAAGGGAAGGTGAGGGTTTCACCATCTAGGGGAATATAGATTCACTATTCATCATAGTATAGTTCAATAGAATATAAATATTCTATTAAATAGTGGATACTAGTTCTGAGATGAATCCTATCTCGACCCAAACGCTCTATAAGTTGGGACCAACAGAATATGATTTGTCTCCCTCCATAATTACAAATCAAGGTTATGATAAGAGCGATAAGAATCCATGTGTCATGTTTTATTTGGAGAACTAGTTTGGTAATAATGAACTAGGATTCACATATAGGGATATTACATCATTCTAGATGAATATTCTGTACATTACAAAATCACATGTCGGAGGACCATAATATAATAGTGTCATTGGAAACATGGAAAACAATATTCAATCTTGGTGAAATATCTTCAACATCTCCAATAAAGATCTCCACCTCTAGTAATTCTACCTAAAACCATTCTTCATAACCTAGGGAAAGGAAACATAACAACAAGGTGAGATCAGTTCCCCTATGAGAGAATATAATAGAAATTCATATACGTAACAGGAAAAAGTGTATGGAACAAAAGAATAACCTTTTAAGATCATGAAATTCATATTAGAGACCAGAATAAAGATTATATGTTCATAAGACCTAAATCATAAGGAAACAAGAACATAAGACAAGAAATCATAACATATGAATAAAACATAGATTTATGGAAAACACATATTAAAACCCTATGTCAAGGTGGCCAACCAAGGAATTTATAACTTTTTAGGCTTGGGATAATCCCCAATTTCCTACTTCGGACTTGAGATTCCCTCTTCTCTACCCTCTTGTTTTTGGATTTGGATGTCCACCCATATTTTCTCTTGTTTTGGGATTAGGATGTCCCCTTGTATACGATATTGTTTTGGGCTTGGGATGTCCTTTCATGTAAGCTCTTGTTTTGGGATTGGGATTTCCTCCCATGTACCATATTATTTTGTGATTTGTATTTACTTTGATATACCCTCCTATTTTAGGATTGGGATGTCCTCCAATATATCCTCTTGTTTCAGGTTTGGGATGTCCTCCCATATACCCCCTTGTTTCAGGATTTGTATGTCCTCCCATGTACCCTCTTGTTTCAGGATAGGGATTTCCTCTTGTGTACCCTCTTGTTTTGGGATTGGGATGTCTTCTTATTTACCATCTTGTTTCGGTCTTGGGATGTACTCCCGTATACCCTCTTGTTTTATTCATGGGATGTCCTCCTATTTACACTCTTATTTCAAGGATTGGAATGTACTCTCATATACATTCTTGTTTAAGTATTGGGATGCCCTCCCATGTTCCCGTTGAGATAATAAAACATTTATCAATACCTAATGAATTAGAGGGAGATATAGGTCCCACAAATCTCATTATAACTTCATTCATTCATGTTCCATAAAATAAAACATCCATCATATCCTGATCCCTAAAAAACATATGTTTTTAAACATAAAATCATAAACCATGAAATGAAATGGGTATCATTAATATTTCATCAAATCACAAGCTATGAAAATAGACATGATTCTTAATCAATTCATGAAATCATAACTCATGGAAGAGAAATAAGTTGTATATACATCGTATCATCAAAGCATAAAACATTCATAGAAATAATTTGAATGTATCCTTTTGATCATTTCCTAGAATGACATGACTTTAATCAAAATATATCATATTAGATGGAAAATAATTTTAAAATTTGTTTTGAAAACATTTATTGAGGAAAATATCATTTCTTCTGGAGAAATGTTTTTTTTAAAATAAACCATATGAAAAAAATTCCCTAAAAATATATAAAAGAAAAATGATTTTTTTTAAAACTATTTATTTGAATTTTTTTTTGAAAACATATAAATACATATTTATAAATTTTTTAAAACCAGTTCTTTTAATAAACTATAAAAAAATATAAATAAATCATAAAAAATGTCTCAAAAACCTTTTTCCATGAAAATTTATAAAAGAAGATTGAAAATATTTTGGAAAACCATTTTATTTGGAAATATAATTGAGAAAATATAAATGAATATTTTGAAACCATAAAAAATTTCTAAACTCCTTTCTCCATGAAAATGGTCTTTTATGAAAATTTGAAAGCATTTTTGAAAACACAGTTTTTAAAATAAAGTAGATTTCTGACTGAATAGAGAAATACATTCAAATTTTATTAAAAACATTTTATTACTTGTATTAAGGACCAAAGAGTGGGAGAATGGTACCAATAAATGGTTATATATTTAAGAAAAATATGATATGTAAACTCACGAGTTTTATTGCGAGATGGACTATATTATTTCGTTAAATAAGCATAATAATTAACAACCTCGAAAAGAGATGATATTTTTTCAATAAAATTGTATAACATGGTGCCTTGGGATCATACTCTCCATGTATGAAGTTAAAATTACATGAATATTAATGTAAGAAACTTGGTTTTCAGAACGGGTCAAAATCCCGACCCTGTTGGAATTTTTGACTAGTTTCTGAGCAAACTGGAGAAAATGCTATGTTTCTGGAAATTTCCAGACTACAAGCCATGTACTTTCAAGTACACGCCATTTATGTGTTAAATGAGTGACCGGTCGTGTGCTCATCAAGTACATGTCATGTGGTGATCGTGTAGTATTTTCCTTACTACACGGCGTATAGTTTTGAATATTCCGTGTAGACCCCCGAACATGTGAGGCTATACGTGGCGTGTAGGCCGTTGGCTGGCTAAGAACCAAGGACATGCCATGTTACTTTTCGACACTCCATGTATTCTATCCATGTATGATGGATATACATGGCGTGTGGGTATGTCGGTGAGGAAGAGAAGAGGAACACGGTACACGCCGTGCACCCAGAGGTACACGTCGTGTGCTCATGTCGGCAGGTTCGGAAATTAAGTCCGCGGAATCATACGTCTTTTGAAAAGTTCAATTAAATATACATGGAGTGTAGTCCAAAAGAACATGTCGTGTAATTTCTTTTTATTTCGCTAAAACGGGTAGTAGACTCGTTTTTGAGGCAGAACTCATCCCCTTCGACAGGTTGAGCGGGGAGAGCTGGCCGAACCCCTTTTCTCCTCCCGATCATCCGTCGGAGACCCGTTAAAAGTCCGATTAGTGCATTGGAACCCCCTCGGTAAGGCCTCAATTCCTCTTTGGTCGTTTTGTCTGATTTTTGTTCTAGAATGAGTTATATCCCTTTGAGAAATTTTGAATATTTTTTAGATTTACCGCATTTTAGACCAAATTGGCGGGTGTTACCGGAGGAGTAGCATTGTGGGAGTCTTAAGTAGGTGGTGCATACCTCATTTTGTGTTTTCGTAGTTGTTTGGGTGACGTAGCCTTCGGCGCGTTTTTGCGTATTTTGAGTGGGACCCGTTTTATCTGATTTTTCATACTGTATTTCTTATGGGACCTCTAGGATGCTTTTGGGTATGCCCGATTACCAGTTTGTGTAGGCAGGGCCGGGCAAGTGGCCATTGCTCGTCGGGGCATTTTGGTCGGGGAATGACAAAATGGTTTTAATTGAAATATGATTGTTATAAACTGTTTAGTTTACTTTGTTAAGGCATGTTATAATTTTTTAGAGGCATTTACGACCTCTGTGCTGGTATGGGACAACACCCGGTATAGTGCAATTAGAATGTTTAGTTGGTTTTTCCGGGTTATGTTTTCTGATTACATATGTTAGATATTTGATTGCTGAATTGCATATGTTGGACCCTTTGGGTTGTGTGGGGCTTGTCCCGGTTACTCTTGAGTGATGCTGATCACAGGTTGGGGCTTTTCCTGGGTTACATTGGGTGGTTTTTACAATGGGATTGGGCGTCATGGACGTCAGCTTGTGGCAGTATGACTGTCAGGTTAGGAATGGCCCGGGTTACATGGATGATGATGCCATCAGACTTGAGCGACATGGTCGCAGGGACACGAGGTGTTAGACCTGTTGGTGGCTTAGGACTATTTTGGCGATTACCGCTCACCCAAGACTTTGAGTAGTGTGCACACAAAGATACTCCTTGATGAGGTGGTTTTGACCACTCGTGTGGGTAGAGGCCCCCGTAGTTGCGGTTAGGTATTTTGGTTGGGGGTGATTTCCATAGAAAGACACGTGGGAGGTGAGGAGCCTTCAGAGGATGGGCGTTCCTTTGGGACGTCGGTACTTGAGACACAAGGTGTCAGGAGGCACATGGTGCTGGGTTACTATTTTTGGGCATTCATTCGGGACGTTGGTACTTGAGGCACAAGGTGTCAGGAGGCACATGGTGCCAGGTTACTATTTTCGGGCATGCCTTCAGGACGTCCGTACTTGAGACACAGGGTGTCAGGTGGAAAATGGTTCCGGGTTACACGACATAGATTCCTGTGCTGGTCGAAGCAAGTGACACTCCATGGTGGCTGTTGAGCACCAGTGGATTTTGTGTTTATTTGTGCGTTGTACTGTTTACTACTTTCCCTAGAAATGCATGACTGATTAAACACATATATTTGTTACGCACCGATGGGTTGTATCCTACTGAGATTTGTCTCACTCCTTGCACGGGCCTTTCAAGACGCGTGCAGACTTTATGGATTTACGTGTAGTAAAAAGGCCAGCTTCAGAAGCTGGGCCGCGTTAGTTGTTGCATGGAGATGGTATGGACCTTGAGGTCATGCCTAGATGGGTTTACTTTGTTTTGTTTACTTTTCGTATCAGCATGCTCCCTTGTTGTAGTTACTGTTGGTTATCCATTGGCGCCATTTTTATATTCAGTTGTGTATGAATTTATTGGATGCATGCATTAATGTTAAGTTTTAGTTACACGATATCAGCATGCTATTATGTTTATTTTCACTGCAGTTTTTTTCTATATTGTTTCCGCTACGCGGGTCTAGTTCGAGTCTGCTGAGTCTTTCTTTCTGCTTCATCTTTACTGTTATACTTGGACCAGTACCCTTACTATGATCCTCCAAGATGGTATATCCTCCCCACTATACCTATTCAGACCCTCACTGCTAGTCGGCAGCCTTTGGCGTTCAGGGGAGGTGCACCTAAGATAGTGACACCTGACCCGTTCGGCACTATTCAGGTGGCTAGTCAGGTCCGGGTCGTTACAAAGTTGTATCAAAGGAGTTCTTGACAAGGATTTAGTAGTAGTGTTTTTCTGGCTACTAATGAGATTGAGACTTCTCTTTTTATTTATGCTGGTTTTACTATTTGGGATATGGTAGACTGGAGATAGGTTTTTACTGGAACTATGTTTCTAGCTTGTGCTTGGGTGCCTGCAGCCCCGGGTACGAGGGATGTACCAAGTTTCCATGGGTGGAAATTGCTGTTTTCATTTGCTCAGATTATAGTTTATATGATTTCCACCTCGGTGTCTCACTTGGTGTGTGATGTTCTTGATTGTGATATGTGACCCTTGAACTGGTGTGGTAAGGGAGAAGTGGATCTTGGCCTAGTATGTAAAGGCTGGTAGTTTAGCTTTTGATGGGCCCATTTATAGGGTATTTCAATTTCATAATTGCACGTATGATTTGTGAAGTGATAATTCCATGTGAAAAAAAATCAATTTCCATGCTTTATCTACTTTAAAATGTGAATTGGTGAAATTCTTGATAGAATTTCTAGTTGTGAAAATGTATACTCCATGCTTTATATTTTGTAGAATTTCATGTTGCAGGATATTTGGGTCTGACTCTTATGAGAGCAGGCATGTACTATGGTTGAGGTAGTGTAACTTTCAGGATTGGGAGACTCGGTCGTCGGTTTGAGGCAACATGAGTTGCTGGGATAGGCATGGCCCCAGGTACTTTGATACTTGGCTCTGTTGAGGGTGGGTTACGAGGACATGAGGATGGGATTCTCTTGGGAATGGGTTGTGGTGAGGGGGAGTAAGGGTAGTTGTTATGCACTTCCTTTTATTGATTTCCATCTCTGCATAGAATAAATTGTTATATATATATGTATGGGATGTCTGACCATTTATGGTATCCAGCGGGTTACTACTTCACGACTCGATGGAGCGTCAGGCATGGGATGATACAGTGCCGCAGGATCAGGGTCAGAATTCAGTACAGCCAGAGCATGAGCTGTACGTACAGGCTCAGGGGAAGGATTAGGTTCAGGATCCAGTGCAGGCAGGACAACAGCCGGGTTTGGCATCTTTCGGGCCGTGGCTCGATGAAAAGCTCCGAGCGAGCCTGGCACGCGTCTTGCAGGGGATTGACAGAGGCGCACCGTGTACATAGCCTTCTATGGCGTATCTGGCACGGGAGTTCTAGTCGCAGCACCCACCTCTTTTTCAGGGCGAGGGTGGTCCGCAAGCGGCCGAGAACTGGATAGAGAGTATGCATATGATTTTCGACCAGCTCAAGACGCGTCCAGGGAGGAGGGTCAAGCTGGTGACATACATGCTGAGAGGTCCAGAGAAGCATTGGTGGGATGTACAGGTATAGGCTCTTAGGCACGAGGGACTAGCATGGAAGGATTTAGAGGACAAGTTCTTTGAGAACTTCTATCAAGAGACACTGAGGGAAGAGAGAGATCGGGAGTTCTTGAGTCCTCAGCAGGGAGAGATGTCTGTCATGGTCTACGCAGCGACTTTCATCGAGTTGTCCCATTTTTCACCTGGTATGTTGATCAATGATGCAGATAGGGTGAGTTGCTTCGAGGATGGCTTATGACATGCCATTCGGGTCCAGGTGAACATTTTTAGGCTGGGTTCTTTCTTCGAGGTGGTGAATCAGGCACTCATAGACAAGGGCAATGAGAGGGAGAAATCTCACTTGGGAAAGATGACTGCTTCAGGTGATGGCTTGGACAGTAGGAAATGAGGACAGGATGAGTTCCAAAAGGGCAGTCAGGATAGGGATTCAGCTAGACCACCTCGTGGGAGTTCTTCTGTTATTTTCTTCCAGTGTGGACAACCGGGACATGTTCGAGCATAGTGTGATAGACCTCTGAAGGAGTGCCGGACTTGTGGACAGGACGAACATCTAGAGGGGCTCTACAGGCAGCCTTCTCAGATAGCCAGCAGACAGGGGCCAGGGCGGACTGTATCATCTGGAGATGGTTCAGGTTCGGTACCCGGAGAGGGTAGTCGAGGTTCAGCTATGCACGGAGGTCATGACATAGACAGTGGGACCCATCTTAGGGGTTAGTGTCCGGTGACTGGAGCAGCACCACAGGGAGGTCAGGCGTCAGACAACCGTGTTTCAGGCTAGGTGCACGCCGTGGAGCTGCCAGAGGCTGAGCATGCCCGTGAGCCAATGACAGTTAGAGGTACACCGCAGTGTGACCGTGGTCTCCATGTTTCCTTTTTGGCATGACCTGTAGAGGTATGTCTATTTTGAGTGCACTAGGTGCACAGTATCTTTGTGGACTGACTAGATGTTAGTCAGTGGGTTGGCACCATCTCGGGTGCATGATATATATATATATATATATGAGATGCGTGGCATCAGGGCATCATGGATGCGGGTTACTTTAGGTACTAGGCACCATGACCTCATGGAGGCGGACACCGATGCAGTGTAGGATACTTTGGGTGTCGGAAGCGACACCGGAGCAACAATGAGGTGTAGGGGTGACAAAGCATCACGAGAGGTTTTTTGTTCTGGAAAATAGTTTAGTAAACCCTTTTTTCTTTACGTTTTGTTGGGTTGAGACCGGGTAAGGTGATTCCTAAGGTGGGGAGCCCCTTTGAAGAATTTAGCTGGAACCTCTGAGACAGGGGTAGTCTGGGTTGTTTAACTAGGATAGGCGTGTTTGTTACCATCTCATGGTTTCTTTTTGTAGCTCAGGGATGAGCTACGTTAAGGTGGGGAGTTTGTAAGAACCCGGGTTTTCAGAACGGGTCAAAATTCTGACCCTGTTTGAATTTTTGACTTGTTTCTGAGTAAACTGGAGAAAATGCTATGTTTTTGGAAATTTCCAGACTTCACGCCATGTACTTTCATGTAAATGTCGTGTATGTGTTAACCAAGTGACCAGCCATGTGCTCACTCAGTACATGTCATGTGGTGACCGTGTAGAATTTTCCTTACTACACGGCATGTAGTTTTGAACATGCCGGGTAGACCCCCGACTGTGTGAGGCCATACATTGCGTGTAGGCCGTTGGCCGGGTAAGAACCAGGGACACGCCGTGTTCCCTATCGACATGCCGTGTGGTATAGCCATGTATGAGGGATATACATGGCATGTGGGAATGTCGGAAAGGAAGAGAAGTGGAACATGGTACACACCGTGTACCTAGAGGTACACGTCCTGTACTCATGTCGGCATGTCCGGAAAGTAATTCGGCGAAATCAGCCATCTTTTGAACATTTAAATGAAATATACAAGGCATATAGTCCTAAATTACACACCGTGCACTTTCTTTTTTTCACTAAAATGGGCAGTAGCATCGTTTTTGAGGCATAAATCATCCCCTTCATCGGTTTGAGTTGTGAGAGTCGGCCGAACTGCTTTTCTCCTCCCGATCGTCAGTACGAGACCCGTTTCAAAGTCTGATTAGTGCGTTGGCATCCCCTTGGTAAGGCCTCGATTATACTTTTGCCATTTTTTCTGATTTTCATTCTAGAACGAGTTATATCCCTTTGAGCAGTTTTGAATTTTTTGTAGATTTACAGTGTTTTAGATCGAATTGGCAGGTGTTACCAGAGGAGTAGCATCGTGCGAGTCTCAGGTAGGTGGTGCATACATCATTTCGTGTTTTCCTAGTTTTTTGGGTGACGCAGCCTTCAGTTCATTTTCGGGTATTTTGAGCGGGACCCATTTTATCTTCTTTTTCATACTGTATTGCTTATGGGACCTCTGGGATGTTTTTGGGTATGCCTGGTTACCAGTTTTCATGAGCAGGGCCGGGCGAGGGGTCGTTGCTCGGCGGTTCATTTTGGTCGGGGAATGCCAAAATGGTTTTAATTGAAATATGATTGTTATAAACTATTTAGTTTACTTAGTTAAGGCATGTTATAATTTTTTAGAGGCATTTAAGACCTCTGTGATGGTATGAGACAACTCTCGGTATAGTGCAATTCGACTGTTTAGTTGGTTTTGTCGGGTTATGTTCTCTGTCTACATATGTTAGATATGCGATTGCTGAATTGAATCTACTGGACCCTTTGGGTTATATTGGGCTTGGCCCGGATATGCTAGAGTGATGCTGATCACAGGTTGTGGCTTTCCCCGGGTTACTTTGGGTGGTTTTGACCAAGGGATTGGGCGTCATGGACGTCGGCTTGAGGTAGTACGACTGTCAGGTTGGGCATAGTTTAGGTTACATGGATGGCGATGCCATCGGACTTGAGCGACATGGTCACAGGGACATGATGTGTCTGACGTGTTAGTGGATTAGGACTATTTTGACGATTACCACTCACCCAGGATTTTGTGTAGTGTGCACTTAGAGATACTCCGTGATGAGGTGTCTTTGACCACTCGTACGGGTAGAGGACCCCGTAGTTGTAGTTAGGTATTTTTGTTGGGGGTGCATTCTGTAAAAAGCCACATGGGAGGTGAGGAGCCTTCTGAGGATGGGTATGCCTTCGGGAAGTAGGTACTTGAGACATGAGGTGTCAGGAGGCACATGGTGCCGGGTTACTATTTTTGGGCATGCCTTCGGGACGTCGGTACTTGAGGCACAAGGTGTCAGGAGGCACATGGTACCAGGTTACTATTTTCAGGCATGCCTTCAGGACGTCGGTACTTGAGACATTGGGTGTCAGGTGGCACATGGTGCCGGGTTACATGATAGAGATTCCGGCGTTGGCTGAAGAAGGTGACACTCTGTGGTGGCTATTGAGCACCAGTGGAGTTTGTGTTTATTTGTGCATTGTACTGTTTACTTCTTTCCCTAGAAATTCATGACTGCTTAAATACATATATTTGATACGCACCGTTGGGTGATATCCTATTGAGATTTGTCTCACATCCTGCACGGGCCTTCGGGACGCGTGCAGACTTTATGGATTTACTTGCAGGAAAAATGCCATCTTCAGGAGCTGGGTCACGTTAGTTGTTGCATGGAGATGGTATGGACCTTGAGGTCATGCCTAGCTGGGTTTACTTTTTTTTGTTTACTTTTTGTAACATCATGCTTACTTGTTCTAGCTACTGTTGGTTATACATTGGCACCAATTTTATATTCAGTTGTGTATGACCTGTATGGATGCATGTGTTACTGTTCAGTTGTAGTTACATGATATCAGCATGCTATTATGTTTATTTCTGGTGCAGTTGTTTTCTATATTGTTTCTGATGTTTATTTTTATTGAATGTGCTTCCACTATGAGGGTCTGGTTCGAGTCTTCTGAGTCTTTCTTTCCACCGCATATTTATGTTATACTAGGACCAGTACCCTTACTATGATCCTCCAAAAGGGTATAGCCCCCCCCCCCCAATATACCAATTCAGACCCTCGCTGCTAGTTGACACCCTTTGGCGTTCAGGGGAGGTGCACCTAAGGTAGTGACACCCGACCCGTTCGGCACTGTACGGGTGGCTGGTCGAGTCTGGGTCGTTATAATTAAAATATCATGAAAGAAATTAAATTAATGTTATAACATATAAAATATAATTATATACACCTAAAAAGAGAATTTAGGTACATAACAAAACATGAGTCTCAATGACATAAAATTGAGACAAAACTATTTTATTGATTAGGCATCTTTTGAATCTTAAACACAATGAAAGAAATATCATAATATGTATTTTTGAATACCCATAAATTTAATTATAAAATACATAGAATAAAATCATTGTCAGTACATACATGACACAAAATTAATGAGTGGAAAACATAGCTTGTATCTCAGGGAAATTAAAATTGATGTGAAATCACTTTACCTTTTGTCTTGACTCTCATAGTAATCATTCAAACCACCTATATAATAAATATAAATTTATTATATGTCTTTTACAAAACCATATTATTATATCTAATACCATATATGGTTTTATTATGACCTTATATTACCGTCATGTTAACCATCCTATGTTAACGTTTCACTCTGGTTTATATTTGCTTTGTTTTTCGTATGTGTCTTAATTTGTTATATTGTTGTTCATTATAATTATATCATGATTTGAGAATGTAAACCATGATATAAATATAATTTATATATATTAAATTTATATTATAATAATATATATTATATATAATTATGAAACATAATACACCATTCATAAAGACTGTAGGTCTACGTATGCATGAACACTATTTCCTTTTAATTGTCGTGTTGAGATAGAAAAAGTAAAATAAATATATGTATATATATCATTATTAAAGTAGAATTATAATATCATATATATCATACATATTCACTGAAACTATCCTTAATACAATCCATGTAGTGTATGAATGAATCATATCACTTTGGGAAGGAGGTAGTCCACACTTCCTCAAACGAAATTATCATATTTTCATAAGAGGGAATGCATAAAGGTATGTTCTAAATACAAATTATAGAAAATAAGGAAATTATAAATATAATATATATCATATATAAACATATTTTCCATCATAATGGTCACAATGATAGGTGTTAATGGCTAAATGAACAATCATTGTTTTGTGAGTTATTAGTTCACCATACATCGAATCAGTATGGTCATTAACCATTAGATAGAGGTGTGTGTAACTATAGGTTCATAAAATTAAATAACAACATCCTAATATATTTAGGATACTGGTTTTTCTATATAATAATATAATAAATATAGTTTTATGGGGTGGATAAGGAAAATAAAATAAAGGACTTGAGAGAATATGTTACCTTTCAATCAGGTAACCTCTTTTGGTTTGTAAAGAAAAGCTTCCATGGAAGACTTTATGCCAAAATGAAGTAATTCTATGAGAATGGTATGATATTTGGGAATTTTATTGGAAATATATTAGCCTAAATAAAGTGGTTTGGGAGAATTGGTGAAGTGGGAGAGGTGGCGTCCATTTATAGAGATGCAAAAGGACTCATTTGATTATTTTGAAAACAAGTTTGGTGTGCACGTGTTCTTATATAAAAGAAGACATAAAAACGATACTAAATCAATAATTTATGGTTTATGGACTAATAATGTAAAAAAATGGGTTTTGGACAAGTGGATAGTTAATTTGGACACCTAATATTATGTTTTATTCCCTAATAAAGCTCAATTTGACATTAATCATTATGATTAATATTAATCACTTTTACTAATAAGTTTGGTCAATAATAAACATGATTTAATTAGACTCTAAATATTATACCGATTAATATTATGTATGTTAGTTTTTATAAATTTAAATCATAGATATAGAAAATTTATGATTACTGCTAATCCCAAAAACAAGATGAAATTACTGGTTTTTAATGTAGAAAGAAGTTCGACAATTTATTAAGTTTGTATACTCAATTTCAGAGTGAAATTGGTCATAATGACCTATATTTTGTTAATATATGTATAATTTTTCTGATTTTACAGTAAATAAAATAAAATATATAATTTATCATTGATAATTATTTAAATGAAAATGCAGTTTTTAACCTAAAAGTGGTATTTTTCACTATTCAGAAAAAATGAAGATTCTCTGAAAAATCTAAAAAATTAACCCAAACATAATTTAGACATTATAAATTAAAAAATATAATTTATTTTACGAAATTAAATTTCTTTATATTTCTCAAATTAATTTTACTAATTTTCTCATAGAAGGAAAATATAAACATTTGATTTGGGAAAACATAATTTTTAATCATAAAAGGACCGTTGAAAAAATAATATCTTCAATTACCAAGATGTATTATTTATAAAAAATTTATAAATTTTATTAAAAATTTATTTATTACTATTTATATTACTAATTTTAATGGCTAGGTTATAATTATCTCAATTAAATAATTATAACAACAAAATGATGTTTCGTAGAAACATTAGTGTTGCATGGAACTTATGCGAGGTTGGTGTTGTAGGTATCGCTAGCCATGTTGGTATTCTGTGCAATGAAATACAAGTGGTTATTGCGTGTATCAAAATACAGGTTGGTGTCATGTGAAAGGAATGTTTGACGAAGGGTTTTAATATATATATATATATATAACTATTTCTAGTGTCAAATGAAATGCAAAATATCAAAAAGATAAATTAATTTGAAAAAAAATTACAAAAATATCAGGGTGATACATTCTACCCCGCTTAAAATGAATTTCATAGTCGAAATTCATCTAGGTTTTCGAAGGATTAATACTTACTTGTTTCATTCCAAGAAATCCAAATAGTAAAAATAAATATTAAAACATCCCTTAAATGCAGAATTTTGGAACCATAAAGTTGCCAAATGTAACATATAACTAGGTTTACACATAGGGGGAAGTGGTTGGGAAGTTAAAACATGGTCATGGAAGAAAAATATAAGTATTAATTTATGATGGATAGTGATAGACAAAATGTTGAGGAGGAAGTTAACAATCAAAAAGTTGTAAATCTATGATGAACTAAGCGAGCTTATGATTCATCAAAAATTAAAGTACTATGAAAACATTTTTCGATTGATGATCCTTTTCCAAAAGTTAAATAAAATTATTGATTTTAGGAAAACCTCAACCCTTGGTATTTCATTGATCCACTTTTCCTCTTTCTCTAAAAAAGTGGATTTTTAGTTCCCAATGTAATAACAGATCATGAGATCCATGATATTCCATCACATCAGTTATTATTAAGACAAAGTAGTTTGAACTGGCCATCCAATATTCCTAAATCCTCATATAGTATGATAACTCTTTAATCCTGTTTACTTCACCTAATGTTTAACGTATGCATTCTATAAATGGTTAATCATGTAACCCTTCCACAATACAATTTACCATTTATTCCTTAAATAATATCTTATCTTAAAGAAAAAACATTTTTATTAGAAACATGGGTCCATAATTTTACTGATAGAATGTCAAATGTGATTTTATTATTCCATAATCCATTTATGTAATGATAATCAGTTGAAACATCACCAAGGATGAACAATAAGTCTTTTGAATATATTATTCAAATAAAATAAAACAAAAAATTCCAAACTAAGGAAGAAAGGATAATTACTTATTAATTATCTTGTTTCAATTCATCCATTATGATCACATAATATTTATGTTTTTACTTTTTATTTAGATGTTTTTGTGGCTTATCATTCAAATTAGTTCTTGTATTGGGAAAATTGTCAGCGTAATGGACAATATTTATGCAATTTAAACACTAACGCGTGGGAGGTTCATTTTATGGGGGATTTCCCATTATCTTCATCTCCATATATATTACTCCGATCAGTTTGAAATTCACCAAATTTATGACCTTCCATTCGACACATAAAACATTTAATAGTCCCCTAAATACAACTCCATCCATGTTTTTCCCACAATTTTTTCATAACGGAAATATCATTTTTTCATGGTTTCTATATTTCTCTTTGAACTCCATCTTCCTTTTCTAATCAAAAAAATGAGATTGATAAACAAATACAACTTCCATTTACACATTTATAGCACATATAACCACTTCTTCATAGCTACTAAAGTATCTTATAACCAAGCACTTTCAAAGACTATGTTTCATACCACCAAATAATTGATCGGTTTTGATTATAGGTTGAATGAAAATACATAAAGAGTACCTCACAAGAATTATAAAATTTTCTTCATAAGCATGAAATAATTTATCGTCCTTCTTCTTATGCTCTATGAACTCCATTTTCATCATTTTATAAATAATTAGTTGAAAGATCTTATTAAATAATAAGTTGTTGACCCTATCCCAAGACATTGAGTCAATTTCATCTTTACACCTCTTATTCTTGATTAGAGTCTACTGCTGATCTGCTTAACCTTATAACTAATAAATACCCAGAATGAATTTCTCAAGTTCCAAAAATTATAGAAATATAAATAAATATTTATTGGTATTGATACATTTTTCAGAAACAAGTGGATTAGGAGACCCATTGAAATAAGGAAAACGTTTCCTCATGAATGATTCAACAGAATGTTTTACCCTCATTATCTCATTAAGGAATATAGTGTGGTTCATTACTTGAGAAAATTGGGTGAGTATAGATATGAGACTTTCAATCCTACTCCAATATAATTTTGTATCTTAGGAGTACAATCATTTCATTTTATATTTTACTATCCATTAATGTGGTTCCTTTAGGTTCCATCAATTGACTAAATCAAAAAATATTGAGTAATAAATAGTTATGAGAGTAAGGAACCTCATAATCATGAAAAAAACTTATATTATGTATAAATTAGGACCCCTTTATTCCACTATGATACATTATATTTGTCCTAATTTATTAATATCTAACTCTTATTTAAATATTTCATGATGGTTAATGATGAGTTCATGAATTACCAAATAAAATCCCTCAAGAGTGTCAAAACAGGGGTGCATTATGGCCAATTTTCATGCACCAGATTACCCTGAGTCCGGCACGAGACATATTTTTTGAGTTATTACCTCTAGGTACATATGTTTAAAATACACATCCAGATGTAGTATCTATACAAGGATGTATTTATAAGAAACCACATACTCAATCCATTACCATGATTTCAGGATAATATACTAAATTTTAACTCATCCTTATACTGATCCTTAGATAAATCTCTAGACATATCCTAGAAAATATACCTAGGTATATCACTAAAATTTTTCTCATCCTTGTTTCCAAAGGTTTACTAAAACGTTCCATTGATAGAAACTTTATCTACCCAGGCTTGACATACAAGGATATTACATCATTTTAGATGAATATTTTCTACATTACATAAATACATGCCCGAGGACATTAATAGTTTAGTGTCTTTGTAAACATAGAAATAAAATCTTCTATCCTGGTGAAAGATCTTAAACATCACCCATAAATATATAAAAAATTATTAATTCTTCCTAAAACCGATCTTCATATACTTTTGAAGGGAAACATAATAAAGGGCTGATCTAAGATGCTCAGTAGTGGGAAATAAAGGAAATGTGTAATAATAAAATGAAAAAATGGTATAGAACATGAAAATATCATTTGAAGATTATAACATTCATATTATAGATCATGATAAAGATTTTAAGTTCATAAGAAATTAATCATATGGAAATAATAATATAATCCATGTAAGAGTAACAAAAGAATAAAACATGGAATTTTTTAAAACACGTATAAAAAACCAAATACCGAGGAGGCCTAACAAGGTGTTTATAACATGTTAAGCATGTGTTAATCACCTCGGTACCTACATCAGACTTGAGATTCCCTACCATGTATGCTTTTATTTTGTGATTGGGATTTCCTTCAATATACCCACTTATTTAAGGATTGGGATGCCATCATGTATACCCTCTTGTTTCAGGCTTCGGATGTCCACTGATGTACCCTCTTGTTTCAGGATTGGGAAGTCCTCCCATGTACCCTCTTGTTTGGGTATAGGGTATTACTCCCATATACGTGATTGTTTTCGGATTCTAATGTCCTCCAATTTACCCTCTTGTTATGAGATTGGGATGTCCGCCAGTGTACCCTCTTTTTTCAAGCTTGGGATGTCCCCTCATGTACAATCGTGTTTCAGGCTTGGGATATCATCCCGTTACCCTCTTGTTTTGGGATTTTATGTCCTCCCTTATATCCTATGATTTCAGGATTGGGATGTCCTTCTATTTACCCTCTTGTTTCAGGCCTGGTATGTACTTTTGTATAACCTATTGTTTCAGGCTTGGGATTTACTCCAATATACTCTCATGTTTCAGGCTTCTGATTCCCTCCCATGCACCCTTTCTTCTCATAAATAATTTATCAATACGTAATAAATTGAATAGAGATATAGGTCCCACCCATCTCATTATAACATCATTCATTAATGAAACAAAAAAACAACATTCATCATATCATGAACCATAAAAAACATTGGTTTTATTAACAAAAAATCATAACCTATGAAATGAAATGGGTAAATTTAATATTCATCAAATCACGATCTTTGAAAATAGATAGGTTTTGTAATAATTTCATGAAAGCATGGCCCATGAAAAGAGTTTGGTTTCAAATCATATAACTTGTTAAAGAGAAACAAGTTTCATATAAATCATGACATCAAATCAAAAACCATTCATATAAATAATATTAATGGAACCTTTAGATCATTTCCCAGACATGCATGAGTAACATCAAAAGATGCCATATTAGATGGAATTTTTTTTAAATATTTTCTCAAAATATTTCGTAATTAAAATATACTTTAATATTGATAAATGATCTTTAAAAACATGAAACCATTGGAAAACCATTTTCCTTGAAAACTTATAGATGATGTTTGAAAACATTTTGATAAAAGTTACTTTGATAATAATTAAAAAACATATTAATAATGATTCAAAATGTTTTCAAATCCATTAATTTTAAAAATGTTGAGAAATTATAAATAAATAATGAAAAATATTTTTAAAAGCATTACTTTAAAAAAATGAAAACATATAAATAAATCTTCAAACACGTTTTGAAAACCTTTTTACTTTAAAACATATAAAAGAAGATTTAATATATTTTTGAAAATCGTTTTCATTGAAAATAGTTTTGAAAATATATAAATTAAGATTAGGAAACCATAAAACCATTATAAAATACTGTCCCCTTGAAAAGAGACTTATGGATCATTTGATTTTTTTTAGAAAACATGGTTTTGGAAATAAAACATATTTCCTACAGAAGACAGAAATAAGATCAAATTTTATTAAAAACATTTTATTAATTAATTATAGAACCAAAGATTGGAAAATGGTTCTAATACATGGTTATATATTTAATAAATAGAGGATAAAGAAAATCATGAGTGTTTTTGATATATGGAAAATATGATTTCATTAAAGAATCATAATCATTAACAATATCAAAAAGAGATGACATTATTTCAATAAAATCTTATAAATTGGTAAAGTGGGTTCATAATCTCCTGGTAAGAAACATAACTTACATAAAGCATAAAATATCCTAAAAAAATTTAGATTCATGACATATCATTTAAAATTGAGGCACATATACCTCAAAATAGAATTTTGGTACATTACAAAAAATGAGTCTCAATGAACAAAAGTTAAGAAAAAACTATTTTACTAATTTGGTATCTTTTGAAACAAAAACCCCAGGAATGAAATATCATAAAATGGATGTGTAAATACATATATATTTGAGTATAATATACATATAATACAATCATTGTCACAATGTTCACCAGAAAAAAGTAAATAGTGCCAAACATAGCATGTATCTCACGAAAATAAAAAGTTAGATGAAATCACCTTATCTTGTCTCTTGAATCTCACTGTACTCATTCAGACCACATGAAAAATAAATATAAATTTATTATAAGTCTTTGAAAGAACATATTATTATATCTAATACCATATATATTTTGATTACGACTTTATATTACCTACTTGTTAACCATCCTTTGTGAAGGTTTCAATTTGGGTAATATACACTTTGTTTTTCATATGTGTCACAATTGGTTATATTGTTGGTCCTTATACTTATACCATGATTGAAAATTGTAAATAATTATATAAATATAATATCTATACTATATATTTGAATAATAATAATTTATATAATATATAATTATACCACAAAATACACTGTTCATGAAGATTGTAGGTCATGCATATGCAAGAATGCTATTTCTGTTTAATTGTCATGTTGAGAGAATGATTGTAAAATAAATATATCTATAAATATATCAATGTTAAAGAAGATTTATTATATAATATATCTCATATATAATCACTAAAACCATATTTAAAACAATCCAATTAGTGTATGAACGAATCATATCGTATTGAGGGGGCAGTTGTCCACACTTTCCCAAACAAAATTATCATATTTAAAAAAGATAGAAAGCATAAAGGTATGTTCTAAAAAAATTAGAAGAATAAATACATTATAAATATATTTTATATAATATATAAATATATTTTCGAACATAATGGCCACCATGATAGGTGGTAATGGAAAAATTAAGAATCATCATTTCATGAGGCAGTAGTTCGTCATACACAGAAAGAATATGTTTGATACAAATTAAATGGAGGTGTGTGTATGTATAGGTGAAACCGTATAACAAACAGAATCCTAGTATATTGTTGATACAAATTTATTTATCTAGAAATATAATAAATATATTTTTAGGGGGTGAAGAAGGAAAATAAAAAGAAATGACTTGAGAGAATATGTTACCTCTTAATCATGTAACTCCATTCGGTTTATGCCAAAAGGATTCTGTGAAATACTATGATCCCAAATGTTGGGATTCATCAAAGAAAGAAGGATTTATGGGAAGTGTATTGGGAAGCTATTTTCTACACTTAAGATGTTTGAGAGGTGTTATGAAGTGGGAGATGTGGTGGCTTTTAGTAGGGAAGGAAAAAGACTCACTTGGAATTTGTTTGGAACATTTTAGTTGTGCACATTTTCATACAAAAAAAGTAATAAAAACAACATAAATGAATAATGGAAATTTTAGGGTCAAATAATGGACATCAAATGGAATTTGGACATGTTTCTAGTTCATTTTGGCCCCTATTATTATGGTTTATTCCATATTTAAGCTTAATTTGACCTTAAACATAGTGATTAATGTTAATCACTTTTACTAATTATTTTGGTCCAAAATAAACATGATATAATTAGAATATAAATATTATACTAATTATAATGGAGTGTGTCAGTTTTTCCAAATTCAATTCCCAGAAGTGCCAAATTTAGGATTACTGGTAATCCCACATGTGAGACGAAATTACGAGTTTTTAAAGTAGAATGAAGTTCAAAAGATTGTTAAATTTTTATAGTAAATTTCAATGTGAAATTGATTATAATCAAAATAATTGTATTAATATATGTATAATTGACCTAATTTTACATTAAAACAAATTTAAAATATATATTATCATCAATAATTATTTAAAATAAAAGTTAGTTATTAACCTAAAAGTAGTATTTTTCACCGTTCATTAAAAAATGTTGCTTCTCAGAAAAAAACCAAAAAATATCCCTAAGATATTTTCGACATTATAAATTTAAAAAATGAGGTAAATATAATCTAATCAAACTTAATAAAGTTCTCAGATTTTTTTTATTCAATTCATACAATGACATTAAAATTGGTTCATTCGAGAAAAAAGTATTTTTAAAACATAAAGGAGATATTCAAAAAATCATATCTTTCATTATTGATTTGTTTATTTTATATTAAAAATATAAATAATATTTAAAAAATAGTAATTAATATTCATACTGCAATGTTTAACTTCTAGGATATAATTATATCATTTAAAAAATTATAACCAAAAAATTATGTTTAGTAGAAACATCGGTGTGTCATGAAACTGATGCCAAGTCGGTGTTGCAGGTAGAGAATGCAAATTAATTATTGAATGTAGTGAAATCCAAGTTGGTATTTCATGTAGTTCAAGAAAAGTCAGTTCTTTGTTAAATGAATTTTTTACTTAGTGCTTTAATATATATATATATATAATGAACTATTTCCCAAGTCACCTATAATACAAAATATGAAAAAGATAAATTAATTCGAAATAAAAATAAATCAAAAAATCTCTGGGTATTACATTCGTGGCTTTATACCAAGCACCAAATTCATGTTATTCTCATAGGATACCACCTACAACACACTTATTGGATGACCCATGCTCTATTTTAAAGAAATGATCAACTCCACATGTCATTGGTTCCTCAAGTACACCATCAATGGTCGACTAGGGGTACTCCAAGGTGATGTGTCTCCATTTGATTCCAATAAAACCCACAATTTGGATACCAACTACTAAAATAGAGAATTAATGAAGGTTCATTATGATGGGGATGATCCCATCAATGCCCCTAATGATTTGACAACAACTGTAGTCAATCCTTGGGTAGACTTGAGTGACAACTTCATTCTACAGATTCATCGGTTAGAGTCCACGATGTTGGATCTTGGGGGATTCTTCATTGTCTCTAATAAAAATGGTTTTGATGTCCCTATGAAAAAATAATGTTCATATATTATCATATAAACATACATCAGAAATGACTAACTGATACCAGAATCCCCTACACCTATGAAGTACCAATAAGTTCTCTGTATGACCACTCGTTCACATCATGCATACAGGTTCCATAGAGAAGGGTTGACTTAACATAATCCAACATTACACAATTACATTAACATCGAGCATGGACCTCATCAATGGATTTCAGATGGCATTGGATTGAAAGAATATATCACCATAGTTTCATCATAGTGGAAATCCATCGATGAGGATTCTATGTCTTCTAGAGCTGGAACTAGTGCTTCCTCTAATGCGACTATCCTGGAAGAGACACCTCCTCCCAGTGATTCTATTATCTCATATGAAAAATATGATTTTAAAGATGACCCTCATGCATTTGAATAGGGTTTATCCACCACAGTTGATGATTCAACTCAGGTTAACCTTGCAATCGAGGAAGATCTGAGTATAATGTTGATTAGTGATGCCATGTCTCTAGGGGAGTAGCAAAAGTATTTAGACTTCCTAATACTACATTGCATTTTCCCCAAATTTCTATGATAAGATTCCATGGTTAGACCCTCATGTCATTTTTCACCTCTGTGGATTTCCAGGTGGTTATCACAGGTTCAAAAAACCACCCAGAAAAATGCAGACATCCCTTGATACCATGGTTGATGCCGAAGTTGAAAATATTAAAAAAGAAAGCTTCATCCGGGAAGTTCACTACCCTAGATGTCTAGCCAACATCAACCCATTTAAGAATAATAATGGGTTGATCAGAGACTGTATCGATTTTTGGGATCTAAACTCCATTGTTTGAAAAAAAATATTTGTACCTTCTAATGATAGAGTTTTTGATTGATTGCACAATAGGGTTCCATGAACTCTCCTTCATGGATGGAGACTCTATGTACAACCAGATCTAGATTTTCCTTTTCTAAGGATGGGGAGGAAACCACCTTTAGGGCACTAAATGGAACTTTATTAAATCAGGTGACACCTGTCGACTTGAAAACTAATGGAGGAATTTATCTGCGGTCAAAACACCATATCTTTATGCTAATTCATGGAAAAATGGTGTAATGTTATGTGGATGATTTGGAGGTCCAATCCTTCTAACATTAAGACCATATCAAGGATATTGAGAAAGTGTTTGGATTCTTTAACTATTGATACTTGATGATGAACCCCTTTAAGTGTGCAATCATAGTTACCTCTATGAAATTTATTGTATTCATCATAAGAAATAGAAATTTCAAGATTAAACTAGATAACATTAAGGCCATAATCCTGATGCATCCCCCAAACAACCATTGAGAGTTGTGGGGTCTCCAAGACCACTTATCCTACATACATAGATTTATTGAAAATTTAGACAAAAAGTGTAATCGCTTCTTGAGGTTCACCAATAAAGGCATCATCTACTAGTGGGATGATGAATTCCTTATCATATTTTCTTATATCAAGTAGTACATGATAAAACCTTTAGTTCTTGATGCCACCAGTTTAAGGAAAGTCTTTGGTCCTTTATATGACTTCTTTAGAGTGATCCCTTGGAACCCTTTTAGTGTATAAAGACAATGAGGGTATGGAAAATAGTTTATAATATCTCAATCGCTAGTTCCTTAACACAAATACTAGATACTACCCCATATAGAAGATTTTTCTTGCACTAGTTTTTGCAGTGTAGATGTTGTGGCATTATCTATATCATCACGAGATACATCAGGTGTCCGAAGTGGTCCCAATGAAGTATATTCAAAATTTCCCCATTCTTATGGGATGAATGGAAAGTTAGGAGGTGATCCTCTAGTTTATTTACATTAGGTTTTTTCTTGTAGAGAAGGCCCGTTATTAGAAGACATTTTGGACACATAGACAACTCCTTAAGAACTATCCATGGCTGTTTATTTCCAATATGATGTTATCCTATGAATGGATTAGGTTTTACCATGTTGGTAGATGAATTCTGATAGTTACTCATGGGTCCTGATTAGTTAATTTATCCACAAACCCTTGCTTAATAGGGTAGTTCTAGGGATCATCTTCATTAATCCAACTTAAAATCTCTTTCCATAGGCATTATTTTTGTCAAAATGTTATGCCAACAATGATTAAAAGTTCCAAGATATCATTAAAAGTCTCATGTTAGCCCTTGATATTTAATTCCCCCAATTGAATGTTAATGGAAACACTAATAGAGTTATTAAGTAGATAAAATGTGACTACGTAATCAAAAAATAGGACTTTATACCCTTATGGGAATATACCCATCATCTAATGGCCCATTTCCCTAAACGACCAAAGGTAAATCATGTTCCCATATTTACAAACATTAAAATGATTCCTTATAAAGCTCAGTCATTTCTCTTATAGAGCCTAACAAGGATGACCTCGTCATTCACATGGAACATGAGAGGGTTATTTCCCCAACCACTTTAGATTATGTTAACTAATAGCTAAACCAACTGAATACCCTAATTTCTACACAAATCCCATCGGTTCCCATTTTAGTAGATGAAATGATTAACTAGACCACTCCCTTTATTGATTATTTCTGTCATGGAATTCTCTTACAAGATCGATTCGAGTGTGAGTGAACTTGTCATCCTGTAGTGTAGTTTACCCACTAGAGTGGGACTAAGCTAGGGAAAAAACACCACATATGTCGATTTTATGGGATTATCCTCCATTGCATTCAATGAAACAAGATCCCTCAAGTTATTCGAAAATTACATTTTTGTTTATGTGGTGTCCATCAAGCGATATTGATGCTCTCCCACTATATTTGATGGTTAGACAAGTTTTGGCCCACCATTGACCATGACAGCATTGATTTTCATAATAGGTCTCATTCATGTAAAATCCAAGAAAAATTTATGCATATAACATCATATCCTTTCCATTCTAGTGAGTATACTTGTCCAATTACAGTATGTGGAATTGATGTCATAGGGCCATACCTTCCTGTTATAGCTTGAAATTGCATGTTCTTCTTGACTGAAACCGACTTATTTTCCCAATAAGAAGAAGTAGTTCCCCACAAGAAGGTCAAATCCCAGTCCGTTATCATGTTTGTGAAATCCCACATCATACATTGATTTCGTATTCTTCATGATATACTCACTGATAATGGAACGAACTTCCGGGCTACTAAGCTGATGAAAATTTACGATAAGTACAACATCTGGTAAAATCATACCTCTCACTACCATGAATGATAAAATAACCTGATCCGGTGAATAAAAAAACCATCTCCAACATCATGGAGTGGATTGTGGGATATAACCAATGGATTTTCCTTAAAAAGCTTCCCAATTACCTTGGTTCATATCAGATGATGAATCTAAAATCTTCTTAGGTTACCCCATACACCCTGGTCTATTGAATATAGGAATTATTTCCCATCAAGACTCAGTTGTTGTCACTATGAATATATTTTTATGACATGAAGATACTATAAAAAATGGAATAACTCAATTTAGAAGGTTTTTAATCTGTAAAAGAGAACATGTTCCAAGCCTTGGATAATATTGAGAGGATCCAGAGTAGGGTAGTAAGATATTTCAATAAGAAGGTTCTCCTTCACATCTTCCTCTAGGGTGATATGGTACTGGCTCCCATAACGCCAATGATACCTAGTAAGAAGCAACCAAATTTAGAGCCCAAATGGGAAGGACTTGACATCATTAATAAGGTCTATTCTAATGGAGTATAATCATTGATCGCCATAGATGGTGAGTGTATCATAACTCCCATGAACACTAGATTTTTCAAGTAATACATCAGTTGAGCATTTAAAAGGTCCAATGATAGAGTTTTTATTTTAATAATTCTTCATATTTTTTTCATTGATTTAATGCACACCAATTAATCAATATAACCTTATTTTTATCATTTTAGTATTTTTGGTGAATTTTGGACTTAATTGTGAAAATTACTTAATTTTGGAAATTTAATAGTTATATTATGATTTTGTTTTTTGATAATATATTTTAATTTTTTATCCAAAGTGTGTAATTCTTTGTTTTGTCATCATTAATTCATGGGTTTCAACTTTTTCATTTGGATCTAGGACCAATTTAAAACACATTGGCCTAGATAAAATCAATGAAGTGGAGAAATTGTTCTAGACAGCAGAATGGACCCAACAATATTAATGAAGGAATATATCTTCCTTGAGACCTTAAAATGAAGTGAATCCATATGGATATAAAATAGGGATAAAATAATAATTTTAACATTAGATTAAATATATAAATTCTCTCATTAAGGCTATCATTTTATGTGTTCAATTGGAGGAAGTTGAAGAGTCTCTTTGGCTATAGAATTTATACTTAATTAAATTGTTCATAAAACCCACAAAAATTATCCAAATGATTTGAAATTTTGAGTATCTATATAATAAATCATTTAAAATAACTTTAAATGAGGTACGTAATCTATTTTCATGATTCTAGTGGTCCTTACATAAGAAAACATTTGGTGGATAGATTCTGGAATAAAAATTATCTATTCTTCATTTCCCCTCATTTTTTTCTTTTAAGTTTTTTAATATCATATTCTTATACCTTATTCCTGTATTTCATTCACATGGAGGGGTATTCCTATGATTTATTTAGGAAGGATAGGTTTTATATTTTTTAATGTTTTACTTCTTTTACTTAACGATATAAAATACATTATCTGTTTTAAAAAGCTAGTTTCAATTTCTAAGTGCAGTTATTATTATCAAGTACGATCATACCTGGTTTTAGACTATGTCATTGATTTTTATTTAATAAATGATAATTTTCTACCCCTCTATATTATGGTCTATAAAAAATGGAATAGACCATGTTTTAGTGGGGAAGTATTTGGTGATTTTCAGAATGTGTAGGAGGGGTAGTGGATATTATTCATTGTTTGGGATAATTGAGACCTAATTGGGAAAAACCTAAGTCAATTGGGGATATTTGCTTCCTGAATTTCACACATATGAAGAAGAGTATATCGACATGAGATATTGGTAATATTTACTCAATCCATTACCATTTAACCAAGAGAGTGAAAGGAAGCAATTGTGGAATATCACTTAATCATCTTAGTATAATAGTATTGGATAAATTAAAACTAAGATAGCATTATAATTGGGAAACTGAACCTGACGAGATCACAAAATTTATATAACTGTTTTCAATCACAAGATTTTTTTTTAAAAAATCCTTTTCGTAATTGATTTCATTTGTTTTGTTTGATTAGTTCCTTTTCAAAATCTAACAATTTCAAAAAAACATCCACTTATTTCTCAAATTTTAAGGTGACATCTTGATTGTTGTGTTATTTTCTCTAAAGATAGTTAGGATACCCACTATACTGCATTTTAACCTAGATTTGTTTTCACACCTCATAACAGACGCATGTCAAAATATCAAGCCGTTTCTAAGGAGGTAGTGCTAACAATATTATTGTAAATATTTCAGATTTTCAAATTTAAAACCCTAAAAATATCTTTTACCAAGGAATTTTCAAAAGGTTATTACATTAATTCATGGATGAATTACCCAAAAGTTCATGGACCAATGATCAACACACCTTGGTCTATGGAGGATTGTATTTATTTACTTTATAAATAGATCAATGGATCTCAAATCCAAATCATTAATGAAGAATAATTAAAGGTTCTTATTCAAGACATTAAATAAATCCTCAAATACCCAG
This sequence comes from Viscum album, assembly GCA_963277665.1. Lineage (NCBI taxonomy): Eukaryota > Viridiplantae > Streptophyta > Magnoliopsida > Santalales > Viscaceae > Viscum > Viscum album. The sequence continues at coordinate 613,031,362 of OY728164.1, forward strand.
TGTTAGAGGATGTCAATAGAGAATTTATTGAACACTAAGAGTATTATCCAGAATTTTATCAAGAAATAGTAGAGGTAAGAAAAAGAGATTTCATTATTTCCAAGAAATATTTTGGGAGAAATTTCATAGGTGAAACACATTGAAGAAGAAGTTCACAAGAATATCGAATATCTACAGGAAAGGATTAATCAAATAGTTAAAACCATGGAGTAAAAAATATAGTGGATATCAGAATATGTACATGCATATTTGGAGAAAAAGATGGAACCAGAATGAGAACTAGAACAAAAAAAAAGATAAAATTGGACTCCCTGATTATTTTTCTAGTTTAAGAACCCAAGTAGGCCTTTATGAAATTAAAATAAGATCCATTAAACCCCATAAAATAAATTTTGGAGAATATTTATGATGAATATTTTCCTGTTGAAATAAAACTGAGTGATCAAAAATATCTACATAACATCTAGAATGATTATGATGAACTACTTGATCCCCCTATTCCTTCTATGTATAAGAGTCAAAATCATTGAAGGAAGACACCACGAAAGTGGTGGACTTGGAAGATAATATGGAGGATCATGGTTACCTTCCTCAATCTAGTGAAATACAACTATAAGATCCACTTCCAACAGAATAAGAAATTGAAGCTAAACAACCAACGGGATGTTATCTTTTTTTAAACAGTTTTCATTATTTTTTATTAAATTTAGTAAGAGTGTTATCTCCCCTATTTTAAATTTTTATATTCTTCCAATACTTGTATTGTCTCGTTGTATGAGAAATCAAAAGAAGATGCACCCGGTGAGGAACAAATGGAGCTCCCTAAACTTATTGAACACTAATTGTAGGGAGTTTCAGAGAAGATCAAAGTGGACTCATTAGAATAAAATGAGACACATTCTACAAACATTAAAAGGGAGTAATATGTTATTTATTTTCCATGTTTTAATTTTTTCCAAATATAATTACACTCTAAATTTCTATTTGATTATTCCATTGATGCAATATATCATGAGAAATCACTAGATAATATTGAAGAGGTTGTGAAAGTGAGAACTATGAATGGTGATGTATAATTTTTTCCCTCACCCCACCATATAAGAAGAATCCCATTTTATGGGTGAGTATTTGTAATACTACGAAAATAAAGTCATAAGAAAAGAATAAAGTGCATGCTATAGAGAATAATTTAATGTGGTTTTTGAAAAAGAAACTACTCCCACCATTAGATTGGGGATAAACACCTAGAACTACCCATCTTGAGGTAGTAAAAACCTACGTCCCAATTTAGAGATTAAACAAAGTGCGACCCTTATTTTCCAATTCTATTTATTTTCTCATTTACTTCATCAATTTTCTTATGTTTCCTTTTTTAAAATTTTCTTATTGGTTTTTGGTGTGCAACACTTAAGAGCTTAACTCAATGTTCAACAACAAATAAGTTATGTCATACCTCTCATTTACACATTCATTCTTAAAATGATTCATTTTAAAATTTTCATAAATTTTGAATACATTTAAATTTATTATGGAAACTAAATCTTTTATCTATGGGGTTTGGAACCTTTATAGTTTTGTATTTTCATTAATTTCTTATTTTTTTGTATTCTGAGAAAAAATGTGTGTTTTGAAATTTTAATGTGTTTCTTTTTCAATATTTGTGTGTTTGTTAAAATTATGAGCTAAAATGATTATAATTTTCATTTTTTAAAACTAGTTGAAGGAGTAAACAAATTTAATCTATGAAACTGAGCATAAATTACTATTCAGATTGACATTGTTTCAAGATCAAATCATTGTTAATTTCATGAAAAATACTCTAAATTTTTAATATCATGCCACATGTCACTCTATTTATCTTGGAAATCACTTTCTTGTGAGTATTTTGAACTATTTTTTAATATTATTTTCATTCACATCACTTTTTTAGAGAATCATACCTTCCTTGTTTTTACCAGAATTTAATTTATTACTATTAAAACAGGAGGGATTGGGGTACTTGGGTTTTAAATGATCGAAGAATTTATTTGGATTTAAATCCCCATATTTTAAAGAATCCATTTCTTTCTTACCAAACTTTAAATTTAATCCATGTATCCATTAGAATCCAAGAACATCATTTTTGGGTAGACACATAACAATCCAATTTTCCCTATCTAACCCACACTTGAAGTGAAATTGCATGATGAAGTTGAACATAGGTGTGGGTGGAAATTGTCTTGTGTTGTGCTAATATATTTGGTGATAGTTTTATTGGAAAACCAAATTCTAAAGATATGTGTTTTCTGAAATTGTTTTAGTAAAATATCTTCTTTTTCTATATCTTTCACGATAAGAGAGGTTTTTCCTTTTTGGAGCTTCCAGTGGAGAAAGTATGTTGCGCCTATATATACGTTTCGAGAAAAATTATGTTAGAGATGATTGTAAATTTTTAGGTTAAATTTATGAATGTTTTACACTTTAAATGATTTTTTATTATAATGGAGAATATTTTCTATGAAGAAGATTGATAAAGAGTCTATACATGAGTGAAAATTATAATCATACAATTTTTCTTCAAAAAAAACCAATCCCAACTTATTCTACATTAGAATTTCTGATGTCTAAATCCTACCAACTAGTATCTCTAGAACAACCCTAAATATTAATCATGATAAGAACGTGCCATTTTCCAACATTGGGTGTATATTTATGAATTTTTCAATCCTATGGGGACCTCTTCATGAGTTTAGATGAGAAAAACCTTGTTGAAAATTGACATTTCTATGATGAGAAAAAATTCACGTGATGTAGGTGTTTTGGGTGCATGGTAAGATAAAATAAGTTAAAATACACTAAATTATCGGAATGGAGAATATTAAACAATGTTTTTTGATGCGATGTGAAATATTTTGTTTCTCGGTGTTGAACTGGTGGATATTATTGGAATGTGTTTTGAATTTTCTTTGATTTTTGTTGATTAATACTTGTATAGGATTCCAAGTGCTAAGGGTGGGAGAATTTATAGAGCTAATATTTTCCTAATTTTTCATATTTTTAAAATGATTTAATCACTTAAAATCAAAAAATATGAGCTTATTTTCACCCTTTTAGTGTTTTTGGTGAATTTTTTGTTTTATTGTGAAATTTTCATAATTCTTGAAATTTATCGGTTTTCAAAATCATCGGTATTTCTGGCATATATTTTACAATTTTTATCCAAAGATAATGATTATTTTTTATTCTTCCTTTATTAGTGCAATTCAACAATGAATTCTGTAACCAGATAGAATTTGTAATACATTGGCCCCAAAAAATTAATTAGGTAGAGAAATTGTTCTGGCTGATAAAATTGACAACACCTCAGAAATGGAGGATTATATTGTTGTAGATACATCCAAATGAGGTGATTATATATGAATTTTAGATATTACTGAAATAATAATGTTCCTATTAAATTCAATGGATAAATTAACTCATTAAGGCTACCTTGTCATGCATCCAATTGGAAGAAGTTGAAGAGTATCATAGTCCATAAAAAATATTTTTCATTAATTCTCTCATAACACCCACTAAACTTGTATAAATTATTTAGAAAACATGGTCGATAAAAAATCATTTTGAACATATTTTAAGAAGGAAACTTTTTTATTTTTCGGATTCTGGTGGGCCAAAAAGAAGAAAACATTCAGTGGAATGATTCTGGAATAGAAATTTTCTATTATTCCTTTTCAATATTTTTTTCTTCATAGTTTTGTAATGTCTTATTCTTACCCCCTTATTTGTGGATAAATATTACAAGGATGGGTAATACTTTGAGTGATTAGGGAAGGCGAGGTTTTCTATTTTATAATTGTTGAGTTCTTTCACTTAATGATATACAATCCTTTATCTCTTTTCAAAAGATGGAATTAATTTCTATTATAACTTTAGATTATCAATTATGATCATATTTTGTTTTTGATTATATTGATTATTTTTCTCTGGTCAATAATGGTTTTCCCTCCTCTAGGTTATGGTATATATATGATGGAATAGATCAGGACATATTAGTACATTACATGGAGAGGGTTAGTACGTGGGCGAGGGGTAGTATATATTATTGATTGTTTTGGATAAAAAAGACCCAATTAGGAATTGACTAAGTCAATTGAGCATATTCTATACAACTCTTTCACACATAGTCATGAGAGTATACTGATTTGAGATCTGGGAATGGTTTACTCTCACCATCACCATTTGATTAACGAAGTGGGTGGAAGCTATAGTGGAATCTCTCTTTAAACATATCATTAGAAGAGGATTAAATTAATTAGAACTATTATAGGATTACAATTGAAAAAATGAAACTAACCTGATCACTTAATTCGTATCACTGTTTTAGATCACATGCTTTGTAAAAAAATAATTTTTTTCTTAATTTAATTCATTTTCATTGTTTCTTTTGTTTCTTTTAAAAAAAATAATTTCAAAAACAACCTCCACTTCTTTCTCCAATTGTATGATTACAGCTCGATTCTTGTGCGATCCTATCTAGAGATAACCTAAGATACCAACTATTCTACATTTTATCTTAGGAAATATTTTTTTTATTACACCCCATGAAGGAAACATGTCGATACATTTCACTGTTTCCCAAAAAGAAGCTCCAACAATAATATTGGAAGTGTTCGACTCTTTTCTAGTTAAAAAATCGAAATAAATGTCTTTTACCATGATTTTTATGAATGATTAATTATTTAATTAATGGGAAAATTTACCATTAGTGAAATAACAAATGATTAACTCAACATGTTCTATATAGGATAATGTTTATTTCATTGCTAAATAGGTATAGGGATTATGAATCCCAATCATTAAGGAGGATGAGTTCATGGATATTATTCAAGAACATAAAGAGGAACTCTAATGCCTAGTGCTTGTGGGATTGGCCCGATAATTGAATAAACTCCAAGAGTATTTTTGGGAATTTTATCATGAAATGGTTGAGGTATAAAAAAAGATTTCCATGTTTCCCAACATTATTTTTGGATAAATATCATAGGTGAAACACCAAGAAGAAGAAGTTCACAATGATCATAAAGAAAAATTGGAAAATATTATTCAAATAGTGAGAAACCTATAGAGACAAATAGAGTGGATCACTAAATATGTACATGCATCCCTAGATCAACTACTGGAGAAAGAACCAGAACCAGAGACATAAAAAGTTTTGGAAGTGGATTCCTTGATTATCATTCAATTTGAATAACCCATGGATTCCTCTATGAGATTATAAAAAGTTCCATTCATCCCAGTTCAATCAATGATGTAGGATATTTATGAATAATATTTTCCTATTGAAATACATATGGCAGATCCAATGGGTATGGATATCTTCTGGAATGAGTGTGAGAAACTTCTTGATACCCCTATTCCGTACAAAGTAGAAGAGAAAACATAATTAAATTAAGACACCACTAATGTGGTGGAATTTAAAGATAATATAGAGGATCCTTATTACCTTCCTCTATCTAGTGAAATTCAAAAAAAGGGGTACCTCCCATAGAAGATTAAATTTAATCCAAACAAATTTAAGGAGATGCTCTTTTCTTAAACTCTTTTCATTCTGATTTTTTTATGTTTATTTGATTGTTACCTCCCCTTGTTTCAAATTTTTAGATTCAGACAACACTTGAATTTCCTTCGTGGATAAGGAAGAAAAATAAGATACGCTTGATGAGGATCATCTTTAGCTCCCTGGACTTATTGAACATTTATTGGCTGTAGTTCAAGATATGATCAATGGATTTTCTAGTGGAAAATGAGACACATGATACTCACATTAAAAGGGAAGAATTTGATAATGATTCTTTATGCTTTAATTTTTATCAAGTATAATTACACTTTGAATTTCTCTTTGATTATTCCATTGGAAAAAAATAACATGAGAAATCAGTAGATAATAAAGAAGAGGTTGTGAATGTAGAAACCATGAAAGGATAAGACTCATTATTTTTCCTAATTCCACCAAACAAGAACCTTATCATTTTCATGGGGTTGGATATAAAATCCATGGAATTTGAAAAAAAGGAAAAATTTCATGCAATAAAAAATAATTTATGGGGTTTTATGAGAAAGAAACCTCACCCACCATCAGATTGGGGATAACTAAATGGAAGTACCCATCTAGAGGAAGTCTAAACCAAGATCCCACTTGGGGGGTTAAACCAAGGTCTCTCATTCTTTCCTCATTCTATTTCTTCTTTCATTTATTTTAATAAATTTCTTATATTTTATTTTCTGCATTTTCTTATAAGTTTTCAGTATGCATCACTTTGGAGCATAACTCAATGTTTCACTATGAATAATTTAAATTGTACCACTTATTTACACTTTCATTCTTACTATGAATAATTTTAAAATATTCTTACATATTAAATAAATTTCAATAAATTATGTTCAATACATAATTTATTTGTGGTGGAGGGAACCTTTGTGGTTTAGGATTTCCATTCGTTTTTTCTATTTTCATACAAAATGCATGGTTTCAAATATTTGTGTTTTTTTTTGAAAATTTTTAAGTAAAATTTTTATCATTTAAATTTTGAACCTCATTTCACTGAGTGAACCCATTTATTTTATGAAACTGAGGTTACATGAATATTGACAATGACTTTGTTTCAAGTTCAAAATTTTGGGAATTTCATGAAATGTACTCAGAATTTTGAATCTCATGCCAAATATAAATATCTTTATCTTTGAAATAATATTCCCATGAGACTTCTAAAACATTTTTTTAATATTATTTTCATTCACCTCACTTCGTTATAAAATCATACCATTCTTGTTTAAACCATAATTTGATTTATTTTTATAAAAACATGAGGCTTTGGGGTAATTGTGTTTCAAAAGATTGAGCCATTTAATTGGGATTAAATCCCCATTTTCAAAAAGATCCATTTCATTCTATCCTTCCATTTACATCAAATCCATTTATCCCTTAGAATCCATGAACATGTTGTTATGTTATCCACATTTCATGCCAATTTTCAATATCCAAAAATATCTTGAAGTGAAATCACATGATCTAGTAAAACATAAGTGTGTGTGGGGGGGGGGGTAGTTGTCTTGTGTTCTTCTACCTCATTCAGTTATACTTCGGGTAAAAAATAAAACACTTAATTGTTGTGTTTGATACAAAAAATATCATCTTTTTTGAAATATGATCCATTTCTAGAGGTTTCATGATAATATATGTTATGCCACTATGGAGCTTCCAATGGATAAAGAAAGTTATACCAATATGGAGTTTTTAAGAAAAATAATGTTTGAGATTATTGAAATCCTTTTCTATTGTATTTATTAATTTTTTGCACTTTTCATTAGCTTTAATAGTGATGGACCTGATTTTCTACTAAGGGGAGTGAGGAAGAGACCATACTTGAGTGAAAATGAGAATCCGTCAAATTTTCTTCAAAAAGAGCCCAACCCTCCTTATTATGCCTCATAAGTTCTGACATAAAAATATTTACAACCAAAATCCACATGAAAACCCAATAAATTCCTCATAATAAACAAATTTCCTTGACTCACATTAGGTGGAGATGTAGGAATTTATCAAGCACGTGGTGACCCTTTCATGAGTTTGGATGAGAGAAGCCTTATTGAAAATTGACATTTGTGAGATGAGAGAAACATTTTGTGAGGAAGGTGTTTTCTATCCATGGTAAGAGAAAATAAGTGAAAATATATTGAATTATTTTAAAGGATAACTTTAAATAATGTCTTTCTATGAGTAATTATATCTTTTGTTTCATGGAGTGGAATTGGGGGATATCATGGGCATGTGTTTGGAATTCTATTTGATTTCATTTTGAATCACACTTGTCTAGTAGTCCATGTACTATGTTTGGGGTAACTGATAGAGATAGTAATTTCATAATTATTCATATCTATTTTAATTATTCCGTCCCTTATAATTAATAAATTTGAGCTAATTTGTATCATTTTTGTATTGTTGGTGAATTTTGGGATTAATTTTTTAAATTACATAGTTCTGGAACAGTTTTCTTAGGCATCTGTATTTTAAAAATATCTTTTAAAAACATTATCCAAACATAGTGATTATTTTTTTACCATTCCTTTTTTCAACAGAATGCACATTTTCATCTAGAACATGATCCAATTATAAACACAGTGTCCTATAAAATTCAGTCAAGTGGAGAAATGGTTTTGGCTGACAGAAAGGATCCCATCTCAATATTGGAGTAATATATTCGACTAGAGACTTATATTTGAGTTTATTATAGGTGTATATAAAATAATACTCAAATTATCATTCTCCCACTATATTACATAGAGAAATTATCTTATTAAGACCGTATTTTCATGCATCCATTTGGAAGAAGTTGAAGAGCCTCCTCATCCATAAAATGTATAATTCATTAATTCACGATTAACACCCACTGAAATTTTCCAATTCATTATAAATCATTAGGTTCTATATAAAAAATCATCCAATTTTTTTAATAGGGTACTGTATCGATTTTTTGTATTCTGTTTGTCCGAATAAAAGAAAACTCTCAGTGGACAATTTGTGGAATAGAAATTTTTTTCTTCGTTTCTCCACTTTTCATTCATTTTAGTTTTGTAATATATTATTTTTCCCCATTATTCATTGATATCCATCTCATGGAGGGGTAATCCTATGAGTTATTAGTGTTGGAGAGGTTTTACTTTTTGTAATTTTTGATTTCTTTCACTTAATGGTATAAAATCCTTCATCTCTTTTGGAATGTTGGATTCAATTTATAATAGAAGGTTTTATTACCAACTATGATCGTATATGTTTTTAGATTTTGTCTTTGATTTTACTTTATTCAATGATCCTTTTCCCTCTCCTATAGTTTATGGTCTATATATTATTGAATATATCATGGCATAATAGATAAGTACTTGGAGATTGTCAGTACATGTGGGGGTAGTGGATATTCATGATTGTTATGGATGAACAAGACCTGTTAGGTAATTTGATAAGTCAATTGAGGTTATAAACTACAAATATCTTTCATATATGAAGGAGTGTAGATCAATCTATGATATTGTCAAGGTTTACTCACACCATCACCATTTGACTAATTTAGTGAGTGGAATCGATCGTGGAATTTCACATTAATCAGCATAGTAGAAGAGGATTGGATAAATTGGATTTATGATAGTATTGAAATTGGAAAGCTAAACCTGATCTAATAACCCAATTCTTATCACTGTTTTCAATCACATGATTTGTAAATTTTTTTTCAATATTTTTCTTATTTTCAATCATTGATTTAGTAACTTTAGTTCCATTTCAAAATCAAACAATTTCAAAAACAACCTCCACGTATTTCACAAATTTTATGATGATAGCTTGATGGATGTGCACTCATCTGTGGAGACAACCGAGGTTACCCATAGTACTGCATTTTAAGATAGTAAATATTTGTTTTTTTTCACACCCCAGAAAAAGAAAGTTTTATATAGGAAGTAATACATTAAAATATTTGTAATTGGTTTGAGCATTGTGACCATAAAACAACACCACCACCATGGTCTATGAATTATGACCTTAAACTGTTTGCAACCCCTACATTCCATTTTGTGAAAAATTATACTAAAAATAATTACATCCTATATGCATAATGTTAAACCACAATATTACCTTGTATAAAATTGGTATTCCTCATACTATAATTACGATATGATCCAAAAAATACTACCTCGTATACAATTAGGATGCCTCATATGATAGTATGAGAAGATCAGAAACCTTTACCAACATGAAATCAGGATGACTCATATGATATGAGATAAAATAAAACCAATTTCCTCATCACATGATGATAAATTATATCCTTATCCCATTCCATAATCATATTATTCCCATCAACAACCTGGTGATGCCTTAATTCCCTCATCAGATAGGATTTCTCCCACATCAATCAATGGTCTCCTACCACATTGTGTTCCAAAACTAAGTGTGTCTTGATTCTCATTCCCATGGTATATGTAAAAATTCTTAATCCTCCCATATCTACAAACAAACGTATTGTTTTATTCCCATATTCCCAATGACCCTTTTATAGTGAAAGTGTTATGACCTTAAATTCCATTCAGTTTATCTCAAGGTGAGCATGTGGTACACGAGAATCCTTGAATCCTTTAACATCCGGTTTTACCTCCTCCATGCCACAGAAATACCCTTGAGAAAAAATTATTCCCATTACATGAATCATGAATTTAAAATTTTCAACACATCCATATCTAGTCTATGTATCATTAACTTAAACTATGCATTGTTTGTTCTGTGGTATTTGTGTGGTATGTGGTCCTGCATGTCCTCTTATCGTATCAAGTTGTACCTCTTACATTACATGTATATTACATCAAAACAAACATCTCTATTAATCAAAACATATAAACATATAAACTATTTACCAATATTCAAAACATCATAACATTAAACAATTCACCATGGTTTAGACTTCATGATCATGAACACTGTGCAACATGCTTCAAGATGAAATCAGGTGGTGCAGGGCCTCCTTGGATACATTCATTGGGAATTAACTATTTTTCACCAAAAAAATATCCTCTAAGCCCCAACATCATGTTTGAGCTATATGAATTTAAACTAAAATCCATTGGTCCATGAAATGTGACCCTAAACTACTTGAATTGTCCTCTCATATGGTTTGCTTCATCCATGGTGTTTCAGTCATGGATTCACTAAAATACCATATGTTACCTACAAATTTGTCACCCTAAAATGCTCTAGTGGGTTTATTTTTTAAGTATAAGAAACTTTCATTTTCCATGACCCATTAGAGGGATGTGATGCCCTCATAACCCATTAATAAGAAGAAAAGAACTCTCAACTCAATGTGTAAGCCCCCCCCCCCAACTTCCTCATTACATGATGTTAAACTTTCGTCTAGCCTATATAAAACTTATATGCCTCTTAATGTGAGATTATTTACCTAGTATAAAAGTGGTATTCCCCACATTAAAAATATGGGATGAATAAACATGAACATCCTCAGTGCATGATGTTAAACTGTAGTCTTACACCATATGAAATCGAGATATCAAATATCTCAATATGAGACAATTCAGTATCCTCATTCAAGTGGGTTTCCCATTTTGGAATCGTACTCCTAATACACCACCTTTTATAAATACATGAAGCTTGATTCTCATCCTAAATGGATATGTATTGGTGCTTGGATATTTCATCCTGGGCCCACCCCCCCTCACTTACTCATTATGGTTTTCCTTATCTCCATGTAGCATGAGGTTGATCCTAGTTATAGTATGTTGAGTTTCATGTTTTAAAGGGACCCTTTTTCCCTTCTTTTACATTGGGTTGTCATTCTTTTCTGTCATGTATGCCCAATTTTGGATACTCCTGCCTCCCTTTTTTCAAATCTATGTGACCTTAAACTCGCACCTACCCCTACAGTCAGTGCACTAGGACTTTAAATTAGTATTATCCCTTTTCCTAGTTATGCAACATTAAAATACACATCCATATGTCCTCAGCGTGTGATGTTAAACTATATCCTTAACATATACAAAGAAGATGGGATGCCTCATACAATATGTAGGGGATAATGATCAAAAAATTACCATGTGTGAAATTAGTATCCCTCATACGATAAATATGGGATTTCATGAAATAACCTAAAAAATACTAGTATTCCTCCTAATTGTATTATGATTTATATCCTCATCTAAGAGTACATCACCCCACCAAAACTATTCTTCTACCACACTACTATGTAGAAATATGTATTTCTTGATTTCCATTCTTATTGGATATGTATTGATGCTTGGATATTTTATATCTAGACCAACCGTACCATGAAATCAGTTTATGGTCTCCCCCCTCCGGTCTAGGTATCATTCTCTCTTACCAGCATTTTCATGTAGAAAATTCGTGTGCATAGAAGAATAAATCCTAGGGAAATTTTGATTCCCCTAGAGAATTACCCAATTCCACTTATGAACTACATGATTTCTTTGATTTGGATATTTTCCATTATCTAGATCTAGACAAGCTCCCTAAAAGTGTTTTACCTTGATACACAAGATCACCTACAATCCTGGTATTACTTCTTGAGAGATATTTGGAAACAAACAATGGATATTGTATTTCAAACTCAGTCAACTGTCTATCCTGTGTTTGTTTTCTCCATCCTAAACTGATGTAGGTATAAAACCATTGTTTTGAAAATTGTCAATATTTGTTCCCCTTATGTTGGTTATTGACATTTAACTATCTAGATCTTGAAATTGATAATCATCCCCATGGGATTTATTGGTCTTTTTCTTCCCTTTTTGTGTTCTCCAAAGAAAACAACAGGAAATCTATACTGCTCTTTGTTTCTCACACAAAGTATAGATCATTTGGGCTTAGGGGTTGAGTAGATGTTCTCCCTAGAAAGGTAGCAATGTGCGAGACTCCATGGTCTGAACCCTATGACTATAAAAAGGATCCAAATTACATCCATCATGACTTCAAACATTGTGAAATTTATCCTAGGAATGTGTTGTGTAAAATTGGGTCTCCATAGACCTCAATTCTCATTGGGTTTGTTACTCAGCCACCCTACACATTCCTATTTGAGATACTTATCCCATGTTCTAAGAATCACAACCTTAAAATATGTCTATTTTGTTTTATGAATATTTTTTGTGGTGTTAGGTGACCTCCTTGGACGCTACATTCATGTTGGGTAACCCTTCATTTATACCATGCATATTCCTTTGAGACACACAACATATGTCCAAGTATCATCACCTTAAACTGTTTGCAATCTTGACCTTTTGTATTTCCTGGCATTGGCCGCCCTGGGACCTCCATTCACAATGGGTTAATACTCATTCATGTCATACAAAACACCTTAGGGGGTATATGATATGAACATTATTACATTATACTAATATCCATAGCTCTAAACTCTATGAACATAAACTATGATCCCACGGTCCAAACTCTATGATCATAAACTAAGAACCCAAGTCTAGGAAGTGTAACCTTAAACTGCATACGAGTCCCCCCATGAGGAATTAGTTTGGTGTTGTTGAGAATTTTGGCCTTCAATTGATGTTGGCTAGTTCTTATACTATGCTACACATATCATTTTTGGATGATGACTCTACAGTCCAAGATCTATGGCCTTAAACTAAGAATCATGTTCTGAGCATCAAGAACAAAAATATGTTAAAGATAACTCTAGGATATTCTATGTGGTGAGGCCTCCTAGGCTCCCCCATTCATGCCAAGTTACCTCTACCCTATACCATGCATATCCCCTTTGAGAGACACAACACATTGGTCTAGGAATCATGACAATAAACAATGTGTGACTCACCACATTTTTTTTCTTTGGGAAGTGTCTACACTGATCCTTTTTACTTATATGCCATTTTATGAAGTACCCCTATTGTGCTACCTTATTAACACCTACCACCATGGATGGGTGTATATAATCTTTGTTACATGATGTAAAATAGTAGATCATCATAGTATCTTTCCTGAGAATAAATTTCCTTTGGTTCTAGTCTCCTACCAGATCATTCATGTTCTTCATCGCTCAACATTCGAGATAACACCTCCCTAATAGATGAGTTTGACCTATGTTAAACCGAAACTCCTACGCAATGTTCTCAAATCAATGGGGGCATAATTCCCGGAGGATTTCAATCCATTAAAACATTACATAACTTTATTTCCATGATTTCCCTGTCCCTTTTTTGGATCCTCATCCTCTTCCGTGTCTGAATTGGTCCCCCTTGATAGAATGGTCCCATGCCATACTATCTCACCTACCATCCTGGGCACATGGCCCAGAAGAGTTTAGACGACATTTTAAGATATGTCTGGTGTTTTGAACATGATCAGTAGTTAACCCTTCTTTTTTCCCAATCCTTAGAAGAATGATAATGGATTCTGTGTTTTGGACATTATCATCAGTTATCGTCCATCATCATGTGACCCCCACTATGTTCCTAATCATGGGAATCACAAATAAAACTTTTCACTCCCCATTAATCGAGTAGAATTTAACACCCTTGGAATTACACCAATAGTGAACAACTATATATTGGAGAATAATTTTTTTGGTTTAGAGAGAACAATTCTTTATCCATAAAAATCCTCGAACAAGACACTCCTGATGGTCATTCAATAATTTTAGACATCGAGTGTTCAGTAGTTACATGACACTCTCATATAAATGATAAATCATATGATTGTCCCTTTATTATCACATAGATCATGACTCAAGTGGTATTAGTGATTGATCATTTCTTATATCATTATTATGATTGAAGTATAATAGTGTAATACGAAATTGAAAAAATTCCAGGAATATAAAATGTTAAAAACAAATGAACTTAATTATTTTTTGTTCATCCATACAGCAGAGCCTCTCTATCATACTTGTAAAAAAAATCTCCCCTATGACTCTTCGAAGGAGATCAAGTGTTCAAACTCAGCCAACCTATGTTGAGTAACCTCTGGTGCCCATTTTGGCTCTTCCTAGTCGGCCACATACTCCTCACTTTTTGGACATACTTATTCATCCCTTGTCCATATCAAGTTATATTCATCTCGGAACTCAGCCAATAGAGATACCATACCCACCACCTTATCCTCTATTGTCACCAACTAGGACTTTAGACAGCCAATGATCTCATCCCAGGAAGTGTCCATGGATGCATGCTCCTTCACCAACCTTTCTAAACAGGTGATCTTCGATTTAGATACCAAAGGTTACTGGGATCCCTTAGCCTTGTCCATCCTCTAGGCCTTATCAAATGCCTACCACTCAAAATTTTCTCTCTCAACAAGGAAGCCTCGAGCTAGAACTATTAGAAAAATGGTTATTTGTGATGGGTTCCCACCGAAAATGACCCATTGTGGAAAACGACATTGAAAATATTACCTTTTAAAATGCACCATCACAAAAAGTCATTATTTGCGACGGGGAGCAGCACCACTACCAATAGGATTGGAGAATTTAGGAAAACTATTATGACAAGTCAGCTACCCATCACAAAAACATTTCCCAATTTGTTTAAAAACTTTTTTTTGTGACGGTCCCATCGCAAATAATGGAAAAAAATTAAAAAATTTAAATAATACTAGTAATAATATAATATAAATATAAATGAAAAAATAATATTAATTTTAGTACAATAAAATTATTTAAATAATAATAATAATAATTTAATATTAATATATATGAAAGAATAATATTAATATTAGTAAAATAAAATTAATTATAAAATAATTAAATAATATTATAATAATATTATTAAAAATATTATTGAAATAATAATAATAATATTAGTAATATAATAAAAACCATAATATTAGGAAAAATAAAAAAATTAATAAATTAATAAAATAATAAATAGAATAAAAAATTAATGAAATAATAAAAATAGAAATATTAAAAACAATATATAAACTCACTATGTAAAACTTTAAATAGTAAATATTACAAAAAATTTACCTTCAAATGTTTCATTATAAAATAAACATACATCACTAGGGGGAGGATCATTTAGAGGATTCGGAGGAGATGGTGGAGGGGACTCCATCCCTAAACTACGAGTCATACGTCGCTTGTACTCCAACTGCTCCTGCTTCTACTGATGCTACCATTGACACATATCATCTTGAATCCCCTGCTGCTGTTGTCGTATGAACACTTCCTACTACTGCTACTTCCAAAAACGCATCTCCTCCTTCTCCATACACATAGTCTCCAGAAGCTTACTCTGAGCTCACAGCTTCTCCTGATACTATCCAGCATATGATGATGACTCTCCGTGAGCTCCTCTCAAGCTGCACACCGAAATTGAAGTGGTTTTATAAAAACTCATAGGGGTCAATCGAGAGACGAAACCAATAACTAGGCCTTTCTCGAAGGCATATTTGGTTTTCTACATCCATGTTACCTCATCAAATTCGAGTGCACTGGTCTGACCATCTATCTCGACCTGACTCTCGCTATGTGTCTGAGACATCACGACCTCATATAACTCCTTCATTTACAATTTAAAAATAAAATAGTTAAAAATATATTTGAAGTTAATATTAAAACTCAAAAAGAAATAATACTAACCATAATATGATGCTGGTAAGAATCTCTAATCTGTCCAGTTGCCAGATCGATGTACATCATCCTATAAACGTCGTACTCTATAATATCGTGTTGTGCGACTGCCTATATTAAAATAAAAAAACTGTTTAAATTTGAAGTTATATAAAATATTTTTTTAAAATGTTCTTACTATATACTCCTTATGCATACTGAATGTACGACTACCAACATGATGTGCCACCTCCTATATCCCCCGATTTATTCGATCTACTGATGATCTACACTAAAACCCCCTAGTCAACTAGTGTGTAAATAATCCATCCCAAACCCGAGATGAAATATAATCATGTTTGATTACACAGCATGTCTCATCAAACACTATCACTACTTCTTTCTCCATTACTTTTCTTTTTAAATTATGCAAAAACTAAATGCAACTTGGATGCATAGATCCCTGCCATGACTTCCAGATAGCCTCATGAATACTCTCATAAATCGGATACCCTAAACTCAAAAAATAATTTATAATATAAAGTTATTCATTATATTAATATCAACATAAATAAAATTTATTTACATATCATTCAATGCTCAAACATGCAGCACTGAATATAAATAGTAATTTGTTCCCATGAAAGAATTGCTTCAGAAAATTAATTGTGCAATATAGTTCTCCCTTGTCCAATACCTTTATAAATAAAGATGTCAAAAAAATAACAAATAATAAAACAATTAGAATCGAAATAAATTTATGATATGTTACTAAAATATTCATGTAGTAATACCTATACATGCGTTGGTCAAACCCATGACGTGGATATCGCTTAGGGATAGGGTAAGGAATCATTAGTTGGGAAAGACCACACCCCCTCCAAGTGCTTCCTAAACCGCTAGCTATCTAATTGTTAGATGATATGACATCTTGCTCATCCCATGGTAGATCAGCCTCCTGTAACAGATGATACAGATCCCCATAAATCTGAAATATGAAATTATATTTGTTAGAAAATAGTTGAAAACAACTATTATATATAGATATATATTATATATGATTATATCCATCATTTAACTATGTGAATGTCCATATTTATCCTCATCATCATATGTTTTGATGTCAATTTGTTTATCTTCCTTATCAACATCATAAATTTACATGTTAGTTTCGGTTTCATCATCTCTTTCCATTTCAAATTTAGTTTTCACATCATTGTTACCATTATACCTTAACTGTGGGGTGTCATCAATTAAATTCAAATATCTTTGCAAAAAATATGGATTTAGAGCAATCACTTGTAAATTTTCAATTCCTATCACTTCAGTGGAACCATATTCACTTTCAGTAAACTGGTTATCTCGAGATTTAATTTTTATTATGATCCACAAATCACCCAAATTTCTTAATGTACCATAGTAATTTCCATAATAAATTTGATGTGCCTGATGGGCCAAAAAAAATTTCATTTACTACAAGAAGACTTTTATATATAATATCATCGATTCCATGGATTGAATGTACATGAAATTATCTCTTTGTATCCATCCACTAACATTTAAATATTGTTATAATATAGTCCAATATAACACAATTTAATGATTTCTTCCAGCATGCCGTAAAAGACATCTTTAGTTTCTATACTATGAGATGCGCTCATGAAAACACCATTATTCATTGTTTTTTGGATTCCCATATGCACATGTATGAAATAATAAACCATTCACCACATATATGTTATAATATTTAACCATTTTGGATGATGGGTTACTCAATACACACAATCAATTATCAATTTTATCAGTATACTGAGAAATTTGAAAATGTGTAGAAAAATTATCACTATAACAAGTATTAAAATGATTTTATTATATGAAAACAATAATAATTTATGTTCTCAATTTTAAAAAACTATATAATTTTTTTGATGACGTTATTCAAGAGAAGCTATTGTAATTTGTGGAAACTACTTATTTATTTGATTATCATAAAACCTAAAAATAAAATAATATTAATGTACTATTAAAAAATTATAGATTAAGTGATAGGAGCATTCATAGTACATATGGTTTCATTTCTTCACAGTTGAGTAGAATATAAGTATGGGCTCTATGATGTTCATCATTTGAAATCTATTATTCATGAACTCCACTAAAGTCAAGTTCATGATGATTTAGAACTAATAATTGGTTGCTTATTTCATCATCAACATTTCCCTCATTATGTCCCATGCAGGTGTGTTTTGAAGGATATACATATTAAATGTAATGAATGTAGAAAAAATAAATTTCATCTCGCAAATAAGATTCTTCAATTAAGCCTTTGACTGATGATTTTTTACATATTTTTTCCCTTAATTTCTTCATAAATATTTCTAATGGGTACGTCCATTTGAAATTTACCAGACCTCTATATTTTTTTTCATGTGGATAATGTAATTTCAAATGTTCCATTGAGTCAAAAAAAGGTAGAGGGAATATTTTATAGAGTTTACATAAAATTAAACTGACATCTTCTTATAGTTTGATTACTCCGTAGTAGTCTTTTGTAGATGAAAAAATTCCTAAAAAACATGACATGTCTGTTAGAGCATCCCAAATCAAGGAATTAAAAAACCTCTTAATCCAACCGGTAGAATTATTTATATTAAAATATGACAGTCATGACATTCCAATCTGGTAATATGACCATTTCTGACACATCTTCCCAAATTGGATGTATAACCATTTAAAAGTATCAAATGTGAAATCCAATAACAAAATAATAAGTGAATCTTTTTGGATAGTGTATAAGCTACTTTTGGATTCATTAACTTATTTGATATGACATTTTAAAACAGTTCAAGTACTTGTTTCCTGAAAATTTGGGAAAAATCTAATCATGCCCTTTTAATATCTTTATTTTATCTGGAGTATCCAAAACTGTGTGAAATAAATTATCAAAATAGTTCTTCTTAATATGATTCACATTAAATATGTAAAGGAAAAAAAATTAGACCAATATAGAAAATCTGATATAATGATCCATTTTATCCAATGTTCTCTTTTCCAAAACCATCATTTTTTGTTGGTTTATTATTGGATAAAGTATAATGCGAGTTAATGAAGAGAAAATTGATTTTAATTATGCCAACAAGCCTGCACCCTAGTGGTATAGGCTCTTTCTTGGAATAAAAAGACCCAGGATCAAATCCGGCAATGGGAGAATTTCCAGGCAATGTTGCAGTGCTGTAGCTAGGCACTGTAGCAGTACTGTAGCAGTTGTGGAAATGTAGTAGTGGGGACACTGTAGCGGCGGAGGGCTGTATCAGGTACTGTAGCGGCGGCGGTACTGTAGCAGGTATTATAGCAGTGTGGGTACTGTAGCAATATTGTTCTCTGATGGGTCCTTTGGGCCAACAAATGGGATTTCAAGCCTTGTATTCAGGCCACTTGGCCTAGGGCCTTTGGGCTATGTAATGGGTCCCCACTACCCAGTATAATGAGGTCTTTCCTTTAAATACTAAATTGAGGCTTCAGCCCCAACCTTTAAAAAAATGATTTTAACTATATACCTGAGATCATTATTGGAGGCCCAACATTTTCAACTATTCCTTTTCAGAAATAATATTTGTTTATTCGGAAAGGTTGATCGGTTGAAAGGAATTTGTGTTGATAGTAAAAAAACAAGGTTTTTTTACATTTGTGAGCATAAACATTTTTTTGTCTCTCATAGAGTATGGATATTATTTTGGACCATGTTTAATCTATCCAGATAACATGCCATATGCTGGTAAGTAACTAATATTCCACATCAATGTAGCTTCTGATAGTAATTTTTTTTTTCACAGCAACATCATATGTACTAACACCATTACTCCAGAGTGAATTTATATCATCAATCAATGGTTTCAAATAAACATCAATATTCTTTTTCAGATGACCGAATGATAATTAGGTCAAAAAGATATATGGCTCCTTAATCAACATCCATAGAGGTAAATTATAACAAGTTATAAAGATAGGCCAACATGAATTCTTACTACCAAATGAACCAAACAGAAAGAAACTTTTATTAGAAAGACCCAATCGATTTTTTTTGTGATTATAAAGAAAAAGACAGATGCACTTTGTCAAAATGTTTCCATGAATCATCATCAGAGGAAATATTTAAGCTTTTATTGGTTGAAATATTGGATTTTTTCATGAAGTCAATGTTGTTGTGTTCTAAGACATAAAAATGATGTAATATAGGTTTTGTGGGAAATATGTCAATTATTTTATAAGAATGAACCCGTATTCCCTAGTTTAGCTTCTTTATACCTTGATTGTCCACATGTTGGACAACTATATAATGACTCATTTTTACCATAATATAAGATGTAGTCATTTGAACATGCATGAATCTTCAGGTAAACAAGAACTTGATTACAAAACAGCCTCTTGCTCTCATAGAAATTTGTTTGGAAGCCATTTAATCTAAGTAGCAGTGATTTTAACCAATAAAATATCTAACCAAAACAACTATTTGACATTCTATTTTCTGATTTAATACCCATAATTTAAACAATTGCATTAAACATTCTTATCTTGCAACAAATATATAATGAATCTTCAGTAGACCTCAACAACTCATATAAATCAGATGGTTTCAACTCAGGAGTTAAATCAATATCATCTTGAGTTTCAGCGTGTTGAAAAGATAAACCTGCCACATCATGTTCAAAAATTTGAAACTGTGTTGGATCCGAATCTAAATTATTAGTATCTTTTCTAGAATTGAGTTCACCATTTTGATATCAGAAAACACAATCTTTTTGAAAACCAAAATGCAATAAATAACCTCCAACTTTGTAAAATGTGTCATATGTCCTTAGAGAACATTTTTTACAAGGACACATAATTATGCCTTCTGAAACAATTTATTGTTTTAATTATGAAAATGATAAGAAATTTTGAACACCCTCATTATATACATTACTTATAACAGAACCGTTTGGATTCTTGTACAGATTAATCCAGACACGATCATCTAATAATGATTGTCGTAAACTTCCTTGTTCTATATTTTACTAAACAATATTAAATAATTAATTATTTTGTATAATTATATATAAGATAATTAATATATAGAAGATAAAAGACAATTATTAATTACATGTATTTTGTACTAATTATTATTAACTACATGCGTCACAATTTCTAGTGGATTGTTTGTAGATATTTTTCCTAATGACTCATCCCCTTGAAACTTTCTTCGACTGAAATCACAAAAAAAATTCTTCTCTAATGTAAGAATATCCATTTTCGTTTGCACGAGGATGAAGATATGGGAGGCCTCATCGCACTTATTTCCATGCTTGTGCATACGAAAATTGATATCTATGCGTCGAAGCATACTTATCATCATGATTTCAGTGAAAAATTTTCCAAGGAGTTGAGTCGTCGGGGAAAATAGCCTCTTCTGTTTAACACCTCACCTCCTTGTAACTTTATATAACTGAAATCACTATGAATGATCTAATCTATCGTACGTCTGAATAGATAATTCTTACTAATTGCAGTGGTGGAAAGTCACTAGAAACTGAGGCGTCGATTAGAAGGAATTCCACTAATCCACAATAAATTATGCCAGTTTATCACAATTTACACAAATTTATTTCCATTTTTTACTAATTAATCTTAATTATAACTAGTTATTTCTATTTACAACCTATTATTAATATTTAATACTAATTAAACTTAATTACCACTAATTAATCCAAATTACTACTAATTAATCCTAATTACAACTAATTAATCATAATCACTACCAATTAATCTTTATTACTACATATTATTCATAATTACAACTAATTAATCATAATTACTTCTAATTAATCCAAATTATTACTATTTATTACTAATTAATACTATTTATTACTAATTAATACTATTTATTACTAATTAATCCAATTTATTACTAATTATTCATGATTTTTACTAATTTATCCTAATTAATCCTATTTGTAACTAATTATTATGAATTAATCTAAATTAGGCCAAATTAATCTAAATTAATCACAATTATTCCTAATTAATCCTAATTAATCCTTATTAGTCAAAATAAATCAAAATTATTACTAATTCATCATAATTATTACTAAGTAATCATAATTATTACTAATAAATCCTGACTGTTACTAATTAATCTAGATTGTTACTAAATAATATTAACTGTTACTAATTAATCCAAATTATTACTAATTATTACTAATTGTTAGTAATTATTACAAATTGTTCCTAATTATTACAATTTGTTCTAAATTACTCCCAGTTGTTCCCAATTTTTCAAACTTTTCGAAATTATTTCTAATTAATCGTTATTATTACTAATTAATATTAATTATTACTTATTACTAATAATTATTACTAATTAATCCTTATTATTATTATTTAATCCCGATTTTTACTAATTAATATTAATTATTTTTAATTAATCCTAATTATTACTAATTAATCCTAATTATTACAAATTAATCCTAATTATTACTAATTAATATGAATTTTTACTAATTTATCTTAATTATTACTAAATTAATCCTAATTATTACTAATTAATCGTAATTATTACAATTTATTATAGTTTATACTTAATTATTAATAATTAAACCTAATTATTTATAATTAATCGTAATTATTAATAATTTTTACTAATTATTACAAAATATTCCTAACTACTACTGAAAATTCTTAATTATTACTAATTATTCCAAATTATTACAATCTATTCCTAATTATTACTAAATATTACTATTTATTACTAATTATTAATAATTAATCCAAATTATTACTAATTATTCCATATTATTATGAATTAATCCTAATTATAACTAATTAATCCTCTTTATTACTAATTAATTTTAATTATTACTAATTAATCCTAATTATTACTTATTAATCCTTATTATTCTTAATTAATACTAATTATTTTTTAATTATTTCTAATTATTCATGATTATTACTAATTAATCCTAATTATTAATAATTAATCCAAATTATTAATAATTAATCAAAATTAATCATAATAAATCCTAATAAATCCTAATCAATCCCAATTAATCCTAAGAAATCCTAATTAATCCTAATTATTTCTAATTAATCCCAATTTTTACAAATTAGTCTTAATTACAACAAATTAATCATAATTATTACGAAAAAATCCTAATTATTAGAAATAATCCAACTAATAACTAATTAATCCAAATTATTACTATTTAATCCCAATTACTACTAATTAATCCGAATTATTACTAATTATTCTGAATTATTGGTAATTATTTCTAATTAATCTTAATTATTACTAATTATTCTTAATTATTTCTAATTAATCCTAATTATTACAAATTAATCCGAATTATTACTAATTATTTTTTATTAGTACTAATTATTCCAAATTATTCATAATTATTCCTAAATATTCTTAATTATTGCAAATTAATCTTAAATATTACCAAGTGATGATAATTAGTACTAATTAATTCTAATTATATCTATTTAATACCAATTGTTACTAATTATTCCTAATTTTTTTTCTAATTATTGATAAATATTAAAATTTAGTACTAATTATTACAATTTATTACTAATTATTACAATTTATTACTTATTATTCCTATTTATTTCTATTTATTACTAATTATTACAATTTATTTCTAATTGTTAGAATTTATTACTAAATATTT
This sequence comes from Viscum album, assembly GCA_963277665.1. NCBI lineage: Eukaryota > Viridiplantae > Streptophyta > Magnoliopsida > Santalales > Viscaceae > Viscum > Viscum album. The sequence goes on from OY728164.1 coordinate 613,055,174, forward strand.
ATAATTAATACTAATAACTTCTAATTGTTTCAAAATAATACTTAAACATAATTATTCATAAAAATAAATATTAAATAACAAATATCTAATTTTAATTTAATTTAATTGCATCTAATTAACAAAAATTATAAATAATTCCAAATAAAACAAATTAACAAAATAATACAAAAAATAGATAAATGCATTGATACAATAGCTTTTAGAGTATAAAATCCATTGATTATGCTATGATTTAAATGTTTAAACTATGAAAATTTTCAAAAGAAAATTTTTCAGAAGAAAGAGATCGAAGATGAGAATGAAGTAGAATGAGAGGGAAAATGGATGGGGATATATATAAGTAAGATAGTTTTCAACGAGATTATTTGCAACGGGACCTATCTCAAATGTCCACTTAATAAAAAGTTATTTGCGACGGGGCCCATCGCTAATGGGAAACTGCCGACATACCTTTTGCGATGGGACATGTATCCTGTCGTAAATACTAAAAACTGCCACTTGGCATTTTGCGACGAGAATTGGAACATGTCATAAATCCCTTCCGGTGGTTTGGTGTGCATTTTGTGCCAAACCTTTTGCGATGGGTCCTTATTCCCCTGTCGCAGAAAACCTCTTCCAACTGGTTTTTTCGACGAGCCCCTAACCCGTCGAAATGTCCATTTATTCTTAATGTAGTGTGTGCAGGCCAATGAATCCTCCCCACTAGTCCTCATGATAATTATCCATTGGATGAGAGATCCCATCCTATTTTGTAGGACATCAATTGGAGTGTTAGTGATGAATTTCTGCACATACATCCACACCTTGCAATGAACTACTAGATTCACTTATGTGGCATCTGAGCCAGAATCATGGAAATCCTTAGGTTGTGTGAGTTTATATAGTGGAAGGACTACCAACACATAAATGGATACATTATTCATACGCATGTCTTTAGGTGGTCTAAAATCCATTTCTAGAGGGAATGGACCCTCCCCAAACCCCTCACCCGTAGCGGAAGTCCCAACTGCCTCATGTGAAACCCATGAGGCAGGCTCAATCATTATATACCACTTGATCACCTCCGTTGATAGCATGATCTCAATCACCCTCCTTGGGACCTCAGCCCCAATAGCAGCCACTGACAGCCCCTCCAATATGGGCATGGTCACTGCAGATTCTTCAATTGTATTAGTTGTTGGTACGATGTAGGCCTCCTCCATCGAGTCCTCATCTCTAGCAGAGCCTTTAGCACTAGTAGCCACCTTTTTCAATGCTCTAGAGGTAGGCTCAACTACCCCATCCCCCTCAACCATCCTCATTAAGGGCCCTATGTAGGCACCAGAACTAACTGGAGATGTAGTGTAGGGTGTAGGGAACACATATGACTAGATAGAATACCCCTCCACCATTACCCACCATGGAAGGCTAGGAGGTATCATGATTACCTAATAGTTCCCATACCTTCATCAGTCACCATCCCTATGGGAATGGGTGAAGAGAATGAATATAATGAAATCCACTAGCCCAATCCGTATAGTGCGCCAACTAAGCCCAACCTAAGTAGACCACTATCGCCAATGTATAGAATCAATGGTAGAAAATTCATGCTAGGAAGATAAATGGGGTTTGGATACTCATATCCCCCATGTGTGCAATGACCCAGCAACATAAAAAGTGGAAGGGCCCACACACATGGAGTGGAGTCTTCCCTTAGCTGATGTGGCATATCACTTTGATCGACTTTTCTAATACTATGACATGCAGGTTTATGTGTTTCCCCATATCCAACAAAATCCACCATGATAAGGGTGCTCGACCACAACCCCATGCATGCATCACTCTCTTGGATCATAAACACGTAGATTAGTGTAGCGATGACCCCTTCCAGTATGACCATATGTGCCTCAGGATTATCACTAAAACCCCACTACTACCACTGGCATGCCTCCAAGATTCTATAGTATGAGTGGCCCTTGCCTTTCTGTAACATCAAAGGGAACATACACAGCCTCCCGATAGCCTTTCTACTAGTTCATTCAGAAAGTAGATGACCATTTATTGAAATGGGTATCCTTCATCCCCAACTTTTCTTCCCTCTCCACTTATACCAGGAATAGTAGATACATCTCTAGGGCCAGAATTTACTCCTACTCCTCTCAAATGTGCTTTGTAGAGAGGAATTCATCATACATTTTTCCTTACATCAGGATCTTAGTAATCTAGTAAAGATTCCACAAGCCGATACCAACCTCCCCATAGTGAAAATGGAAAGTGTTGGTCCCTGGTAAACACCTACTCGATAGATCTGTCATGATCTCTAGATAATGGTAGGTGTAGATCTATGAGCCCCATGATTACACATATATCCCTACCAGATTCATCATTACCTTGAACTCATGGAATGACTGGAATGCACAATACTCCTCAACCCACTTGTCTATGATGTTTCCGCCATGGCACAACTCTCAACTGTATGTCCACCCCTTGAGAGGGTCCCCCAAACATACCTTTATGATTTTATCTTACTATGGAGAAGATACCTTCACTTCCTGCACCTCCATGTTATCATTGATAATGTGTTTCCATAGAATATGTGCGGTCAGGGATACATAGTCCTTCAGGATGTGTCCCTCAGCAGTCCTATGCCACTGATACTAATTGTTTTTATGATGGTTGATCAATATTGGTTCCTAGAGTTCTTCTTGGGAAGGTCAGATTCACAAAGGTCTGGTCAAGGAAGTATGTTCGTCGAGGTTTTGAGGGTTAAGAGTTGTGATGATAGAAATCCCAAAACACTAGGGAAGGTCATGAGATTCTTGAAAATCAAATAATAGGCTAATCAGTCATATTTTTATTGTAGTCCCCTATGGGACCCCTTCCACTATATTTAGGTGTAAAACCATGCTGAGTTCCATGAAGGATCTTTGAAAAGAGATTTCCAATTGCAAATTTTTAGCAGTTTTCCCTTAAAATCTGAACCTCCTTCCCATCATCAGATCCAATTCTGAGGGGATATTTATTTAATCTAAAATATGTTTAATGTGAGAAGTTGAGGAAGGCGCAATCAATTTGATGTGAATTCAGTCCAGAACATCCAAATTTTCATTTTTTGTAGACACCACCTTCACAAACGGATGAATATCATGAAGTTACTACCGATGTGGATTCTTGAAAAAAGCATATACATAACATCAATATCGAGTTGAATAAACCCTTTTTGGACCATGTGGAGGGTTGATGGTAACCTCTACAAAGGGATATTTGGTTTTGTGGAGCCCTGCCCACTCATGATGCTCAAAAAGCATCACATGAGGCTCCAAAATTTGTGAATCCCACACCCCCACGTCTATTGGGACATTAAATATCCCCTTATGTATGAAATTAAATGGGAATTGACCTTTCATATTTTTTCCAACACTATAATTTCATGATACACCTAAGCATCGTGAGTAAGAGAGATAATGGAATTCCCATGGTTTTTACCCTTCGTGAAACAAACTCCCATGGGTTATTGAGAACCTCATCCCATAATGGTCATTACTTTCATGAAGGTACGTGTCCTTTGTTGGAGAAGAAATCTCTTTGGGTCACTTGGGGATTCATAAGGCATTTAACCTTGAAGAAGCTAACCCCATGGGAACCAATACATTACCCTGATGTAGGTTGTGTTGAAGCATACTTCTTTGTGAGACACCTATCCTCCATGAGGCTTGTGGGATTTGTGAGAACCACCTCCATGAAACATCAAAATTCGAAAACAACCTCATATAGTCCCCTATTTGGTTCCTCTTTTTAGATGATCCTCCCTGATGGTCGAGTGCCCAAGGCCAATGTACCATTCTAGAACTGATTAATGTGCACCACAAATGCCTGCGTGACTGGTGCCAACCACACTTGTGGCTTCCCACATTACATTAAGTGTGACAAGTTACTCCATATTACCTATTTCTTCTAAGAATAGGGAGTATAATTCATTTTTCTTCAAGGAATAGGCACCCTAACATTGGGAATTCTGATGTCCACTAATCCACGATTGTTTGAAATCTTTATCCCACCCAAAGGCATATGAGTGGTGGTCACATAATCCCTATAGGTGTAATATTCAAGGGAAATTGTGCACTTTTATTGGTTGAGGGTCCTTGTGGTGGATCTTCCTCTCACCTTGACATAGTCCCCTTGAGGATGTAAGACTTGTAAACGTCTAACCTATATGAAGTTAAAATGCCTAGCTCTATATCTTAATAATATGACGTTAAACAACATGGAAACATCCTCACAAAATAACAAAAAAAAATTAGCGTTACACTATATGGTAAAAACATGATGCCTAAAAGGTGATATTTAGGGCGTTCTAAAATGATGTTCATTTTTGGGGTTATTTAGGTGTAACATGGTGGCTGACCTAGGTTGTCTCTCAAAGTGGAAGTTATTAAAACAACTTAATAAATGTATTTTGAAATTAAAAATAAATAACCTAAACATAAAAGTTGAAAGGATGGGGGGGTGTTTATCAATTGTAAAACAAGATTATGTTTGATGGAATAAGATTGCATTTTTTTGTTTTTAATTTTCAAATGACGTTCGATTAAAAATACAGAATGATAAGATGTTTTTTGAAAATAGTTTATGATGTGTAATCGATCATACTCTATATCTTCAATCAATTATTTATCATTATCATTTTTTTCAGTATCCAATTAATTATTATCTCTTAATTTTTTAACCATAAAACCCTACTATAATTAACTTAACCACCATGATGAAATTAATTGAACCGTAGGATAGTGTTGAAACTTGCAATCAGAGCACCCTAATTTGATTAATATTCTATGGCCATATTATGTTCAGTGGTAAATTAGGGCACAATTACACTTTGGAAATGTAGATTAATTGAGTTTAGGGATTGTATTCTAACTCTACAAATTGATCATGTGTGTTCTTGTATTACTGATTAATGTGTCTCTCTCACCGGTCACACAATTCCAAACCTCGCGTGTTTTTTGTAAACACTTCAATTACATGATTAGTTTCATTTATATTAGAAAATAAATTAATAATTCATATTATGTGAATTATAATATATCATTGATTAAAAGTAAATGAATGAATAAGAATATAATTCAATCAATTACTAAAAAAACTACTCTTTCATGGGCAGAGTAGTCATCATAGAAACGTTTTTCATATGAAAATGTTTATAAAGGGTATAACCCAATTTCATTTGTAATATTGATTTCAGACCAAATAGGATGAGTAAATAAGTAGTTAATTGAGAAAAAAAATAATAAAATAGGATAAATATAGGAGGAACAAATAATTTTATTAAGAAAATGAAAACATTACAACATGAAGAAGAAGAATAAGAAGGCTTTGATGAGGGGATCATCGCTTCAAGAGCTACCCCTCACACAATGGTTTGAGAATTTGATTGAAACCAATTATCCTATATATTAAATATCTTAATTCACATAACAAACCCTCCAAATGAGAAAAATACCAATTATAGATTGGAGGGGAGGCTAGGTTTAAAGAGGATTCAAGTGTAAATGCCGAAATTTGTCCTAATAAATAAATCCATGTTACATCTCATGTTGAAGAAATGTTGCATTAATTTAAATTTCAATTAAATATGGTCTCCTAATCAATACCACTAGTATCAATTCATGTTCATCATCATGAAAATTAAAGGAATTTTCACACTGTTCAATATTTTGGCAGTAAAAATTTCAATCTTCTCAAACATGATTTCATTGAAAGATCTAGATAGACATAGCATCCTTTCTCTATTAGAATCTCCAAAAAAGGCACAAAATCTCTTATCATGAAATCCCCAGAAAAGGAAAAAATCAACATAATGTTTTTTTAGCAGAAAACACATCTCTTTAGAATTTAATTTTCCACCGAATGTACCATAAAATATGGTATCACAATACAAAGACAACTTCCCCCACACTTATGTTCAACTTGATTATGTAATTTCAGTTAAATAGTTGGCTTCATTGGGAAAATTTGATTTTAATGTGGCTATCCTAAAATTTTGTTCATGGCATTTAAGGATTAAAAAGATTAAATGTTCAATATAGGACATTATAAAAAGGATTCTCATGATATAGGGGCTTTAATACCAAAGAAATGCCTCAATCATTTAAAACACATGTAACTCAAACCTTAAAGTTTTGACAGGAATAAATCGGATTATTGTTAAATCTAGCACTGTTTGGTTCTCTCAAGAAGTGTGGTGAATGTAAATAATAAGAAAATAAGGGTTTAGAAGCCTCGCAAGAAAGGTATTTCAAATATGAAGGCAGTGAGATCTTCCATGGTATTCAAAATTCAGAGTACTTTTCATGAAATTACTATATATTTGAACTTGAAACAATGTCATTTTCAGAATTTATTTATACTCAATTTATTGGGATAATTTTTTCACATATTGATATGGATTTTTAAATGGAAATACGAATCATATTAGCTCAAAAGTTTCAAAAAAATGAAAAAACTGAAAAATAAACACACAAAAATTGAAAAACACTAATTTTTTTTGGAAATACATTTAAAAATAGGAAAACAATTGAAATTACTGAACTAAAAGGTTCTCTCCCCCAAACTGAATATATTTCATTGTCCTCAATGTGAACCCATGTGATTATATATGCACATGAAATTCAAAATTTTAAAATTGGAAAAATAATATAGAAGTGAAAGGGTTAGGAATATCTAGATATGGTCATGTGATGTTGGGGCCATATAGTGTGATTAAATCCACTACATTAGTAGGATGTCCTGTAATGTATTTCTTCAAAAGTTTCCCATTGACGATAAATCTCCTTCTTGTGTCCTCTTCTGTGATCTCCACCGCACCATAAAGAAAATCATTAGTCACAACATAAGAACCTAACCACCATGAACGCAACATACGAGGCATCATCTTTAGTAGTGAACTATAGAAAAAGAATTTATCTCCAACATGAAATTCTATTTTCTGGATCATTTTTTAATGATATTATTTTGATTTTTATGTTATATCTATTAGTTCTCATATGAAGATAATTGAATCTCCTCAAGCTATATAATTTCAAGCATCTGTTTAATTTTGTCCTGGGTAAAATCCATGTTGTATTTCATTATTTCCCAATATGCCCAATGCTTGACCTCCTCATCTAGATGATATGCTTTCCCAAAAAAAATATGAAATGGGGACATACCGATGGGAGTTTTCTATGATGTCCTATAAGACCATAGTGAATCATCCAATCACATTTTCCAATCCTTTTTATTTGTCTGCATGGTTTTCTCCAAGATTTGTTTCAATTCATGCTTTGAAACCTCATCCTATACATTTGTTTGGGGGTGGTACGGTGTTGATGTTTTGTTTTTCACCCAATACATTCGAAGGTGGGAAGCCAAATTCCAATTGAAAAAGTGTGTCCCTTGTTCACTGATGATGGCCTTTGGTACTCCAAACCTACATAAAATCTATGTATTGAAAAAGTTCTCTAAAAAATCATAATCTTCAGTCCTAGTGTCCTTATGCTCCACCCATCTACTAATATAATCAATAGAAACCAAAATATACCAAAAAACTAAATTAACTTAGAAAAGGGCCCATAAAAGAGACGCCCCATACATCAAAATTCTCACAGAATAGTGTGGGTTTTTGGGGCATCTCATGTCTCATAGAATTGATGCCAGTGTGTTGGAAATGAGAGCATGACTTAAAAAACCCATGTGAATCATGGAATAAGCCATGACAATATAATCCACAGTCTAAGACATTCCTAGATGTTCTTTGGGTTCCAATATTTCATCCACATGAAAGTGTATGGATGAAATATTGAACAGACTCAAACTCCTCATGATGAACACACCTCCTAATAACCTGATCGATACACATGATCTAGATGTATGGATAATCCCATACATAAAATATTGACTAACTTTTTAACTTTTGGTCTTGAGGTTTCTATAAATATGCAGGGATTTCAGATGCAACAAGGTAGTCCACTAAATTAGTGTACCAAGGATGCGTAGTTGATATGGAATAAAGATGCTTGTTAGGAAAAGTGTCCTCATGTGGTACATGAGCCAAGGTATCAGCCTTTATTTTGTGAGTAATAATACTCATGAGGTCCATCAAAAGGATTTCATACCCATTATTTTCCATTATATCAATATCAAATTCCTGAAGAAGGAGCATCGATCAGAATAGCATGGGCTTTGCATCAAGCTTCTTTAGAAGGTTTCTCAAAGCTACATGGTCAAAATAAAAAAAACTAAATTAGAGCCCAATAAATATGAAATGAATTTATCTAAATCAAATATGATGGAAAGAAACTCATTTTCTATGGTTGTGTAGTTTGATTGGGATTAATCTTGTGTCCTCGATGCATATGAAATAACATGTGAACGTCCCTCCATCCTCTGAGATAAAATATATCCAACTACAAAGTTGGACACATCAGACAAAATCTCCAAATTAGTATCCCACCATAGAGACTATATGATATTTGGAGTGGTCAGATTCCATTTTAGCACATCAATATAATTCCTTCAATAATCATCAAACACAAAATCAGAATCCTTTTGAAGTAATTGTAACATATGAAGAGAAATCTTAATAAACTATTTGATGAAGTGTCGATAAAAGTTTTCATTACCTTGGAATGATCTAACATCATTCACACATGAAGGATAGGGAAAGGATGAAATGATATATACCTTATATCTATCAATATATATCCCATGTTTTGAAACTATATTTCTTAAGACTATCCAATTCTCTACCATGAAATGACAATTTTCAATGTTTAATACTAGATTCTTCTCAATACAATGATTCAAAACCTTTCCCAAACTTTATACACAATCATCAAATCAAGTCCCATGCCCTGTAAAATCATCCGTGAATAAATCCATACAGGCACCAATGAAATGTAAAAAAAATACTCACCATGCATCACTAGAAGGTACTTGGGGAATTGAAAATTCTAAATGGCATCCTTCGTTAGGAAAACATAACAAATGGATAATTCAATGTTTTTATCTCTTGATCCTCTGGAAAAATAGGATCCCCAAAATATTCATAAAATCCAACCATGAAACAATAGTGTGTTTTCCTAGCTAGTCTCTCAATAATTTTATCAATAAATGGGAGGGTGGAATGGTCCGTGTGAGTGAACTGATTTAGTTTCCTATAATAAATATAACGACACCATTTATTTTCACCCTCGTTGGAATTAACTCATATTTCTCATTTCTAACCAAATTAACACCACTTTTCGTAGGCACAAGATGAATAGGAAATACCCACTAAGAATATAAAATGGGATTGATTATACATGCCTTGAGATAGTTTTTAACCTCTTTATTATCAACCTCTAAAAGTGTGGGATTCAGTATCCATTGAGGATACTTAACCAGTTTATCCACATCCTCCAAAATAATTCTATTCATTCAAATGGAGGGGATAAAACCTGAAATGTCAACCAAGGTCCACCCTATTGCCATGATGTTCTACCTCAAAAGATTCAATCATTTTTATACATGTTCAAAAGGAAAATTATTTGAAAATATAACATGTAATCTCTGACCACATAACATGTATGATTATATGAAATTAGGTGGCAATGGATTGTGTTCTAGTGTAGGGGTGATGTATGGATGGATAAGTTGATGTAAATGAAATATATTCACTGTGAACGTAAGTATCAGAATATACATCCTCAAAATTAGGAAATAAAGCATCAAATCCATTGCCATATGAAAGAGCCATGTTATAATCAAATCAAACATGATCGAAATCAGAATATGAATCCATTTCAAAATAAAATATTAGAGGGGTTTGTGTATTAGGAACCTCTCTGGAAGTGATTTTGGATAACAAACTAGAACCAATACTCATAATCTCACTAAGCATAGGACAATAAAATTCCATTGGGTTTTTATTTGGTGGATCAAAATGGGAGATAAAAAATTAAAATTTTCTTCTGAGGGATACTTCATGGATTCCATAATATTTAATATCCCAAATTCATCTAAAACATCCATGTAAAGTGTACCCTCATTGACATTTAGGATAGTTTTTGAATTTTTTAGGAAGGGTATACCTAAGATAATGGGTTCGTGTTACTTAACTGATCATCCTACATGTTAAGCACACAAAAATCTACTGTAAATGTCATGTCTCTTACCTGAACAAGTACATCCTCAAGGACTCCCACTGGACATGTTGTAACCATATTCTCCAACTACACCACTACTCATGTCAGATTCAACTCACCAACTAGTAAAGAAGAGAATATAGAGTGATGAATTACATTGATCGAAGCTGCTAAACCACAAAGAGCATCAAAAATGTGAAACTCCCATGTGGTTCATGGGATGGTGAATGCCCCAAGATCCATACACATTTTTGGTATTTCTAGTGTTGGTGTAATGAGTGCTGGCACATTCCTTATAATATTTATCCTCTCATTTCCCTAGAGACCTCTTCGATTGTTAAACAGTACTTTTAATAATTTTAAATACCTTGGTATTTTTTAAGGGATTCATGTAAAGGGATGTTGATCTCCACATGCTTCAATGTGTCAAAAACTTCTTTTTTTCACCAGATCTTATACCATCTTTTTGTTTTGAAAAAATTTATTTGGAAATGTATGGGGTTTAGGAGAAATGTTATAAATATTTTTCTTACCGTTATATTTTTCCTTGGGTTGATAATCAGTTGGTGTGGAATGGCGTTTTATAGAGTTTAGCTAAATCCTGGTTGAACGGCAGGGGAATATGTATCAGTTGTTTGCTTCTTACTTCCGAATGTGATGGCACATACATTCCCCATGGGATTTGGAGTAGATTAGAATGGTATATTTCTAGTATTTTTACTTACTAGTTCATGGGGGGTTGTAGGAGTATGGATCAATTGAGCCTTCAAGTCCCTCTGCTCCGATTATTGAATTGTGAGATTATTATGTTCATTAAAATATATTTGTTTCAAAATATCATCAGTATTAGAATCTACCTTTGGTTGAGAAGTCCCCTGTTGTTGAACTGTTAAAGCTTGGGATTCAGATCACCTTTGGGGTTGTTGGAAACTGTATTGGTATGGTGGGGGTTTTTGGATGTTTTGTTGAAAGGGGGGACATTGTTGTTGTCAAGAGGCAAGCCTCATGTCTAATTGACCCTTCCACCCTTTGTGGTATGCTGGCGCAATGTAATCAAAATTATTTTAGTGATGTGGTTGTTCCTATAGATGATATGGTCTCTCAGGAAATACGGAAGATCAATCCTCTGTCTCTTGTAATTAGGGGAAACAGTTAGTTGGGTGGTCTTTTTTTGTGGAAATTCCACAGGGCCACGAAGGAGTTGGTTGGGAAGTGTTTTGATCCAATGAAATCTTCCACACCATAGTGGCCAATTATTCCAACTTTGTTACAATTAAAGGACTCTCAAGAGAATGAATTACCTGATGTAATCCATTGACATGCGGTGTAAACAAATCGCCAAATTGTTGGGAGTTTTGGGACATTTTGTCAATAAATGCACGTGAAGCTACTAGTGTCATGTCCACTACTGCTCTTCCAGCTGCGGAATTCACCATGCTCCGCTCCATAGGTGTGAGTCCTTCATAGAACAACCATATGAGTAGTTTCTCACAGATTTGTTGATGTGGACTGCTTGTGAAAAACATTTTTAATTTCTCCTTGTAATCATAAATTATCTCTGCTTGTTCTTTCTTGATCCCATAGATCTATTTTTGAATGGATGTGGTCCTTTATTCTAGAAAAATCTCTTCAAGAAAACACTTTTCAAATTGTTCCAACAAGTTACATCTTCAGGTCGTAAATAATACATCCAATCTTTTTCTGCTCCATCCAGTGATAATGGGAATGCTATCAGTTTGAATTGATATTCAAATACATATCTTGTTATAAGGGTTAAGAAAACCACATTATATAATTTAATGTGTTTATTGGGATCCTCACCATCGGGGACTTGAAATTTTGGAAGCAGGTGAATTAACCAAGATTTTTGTTCAATGTTTGATTTGAGATTTGGGTATGAAATGCAATTTGGATGATAATTATTGTCTTGTGAATCAAATTATCGAATGGTTATATTAAGATAATTTTTATTTTCTTCATCCATTGGAAAGTTTTTTATTTTTTATTTTGAAGTGTTTACAATAACAATGTTCTTTGAGTGGTTAAATTCTATAACTATTTGAATGTTGAAACTTCCTGTAGACTGAGAATGACTGATTCGATCCCTAAGGATGTGTTCAATCTCAGGGTCAAGATATAACAGATCCTTAATATTATTTCCAATTATAAATTTATTAATCAAAAAAATAAATCAAGTAAAGTGTACCATAATAAAAATAAATGAAGTTGGAGTATATTCGATAAAAATAAAAGAAGATAGTAAGAGATAAAAAATCGCCAGAAAGGGGAAAGAATAAAGAAAGAGGAGAAGTAAATAATTAAATGAAAAATAAAATGAATACCTCTAATTGGATGAATAATTTATCTTCCTCCCCAGAAGTGGAACCAATTTTAATGGCGCTCTCATGGGCACTCTCAAATGATGTTCGGGTTTGGGGTAATTTTGGTGCAGCAGGGTGGCTGACCTAGGTTGTCTATCAAAGATATTGTAATAAAAACAACATAATAAAGGTATTTTGAAAATAAAATTCTATAAGTTAAATCCAGTACTTGAAAGTATGGGGGTAGTTTATCGTTTATAAAACTAGAAGATGTTTGCTGGAAGAAGATTGCATTTTTTTGAAATGAAGTTCAAATAAAAAGACCCAACGAGAAGATGTTTTTTCTGAAAATATTTTAAAAGGAGGAATTGATCTAAATATACATATTCTTATAATTATTTATCATTATAATTTTAATAAATATCCACTTACTTATTATATTATAATTTTTTAACCCTCAAACCTGATGATAATTAACTTAACCACAAAGATGAAATTAATTGAACCATGGGCTAGCTTCGAAACATGAAATATTAGCACCATAATTTGATTAATGTTCTAAGGCTTGCTTATGTTAAGTGGTAAATTAGGTATCATTTACACTTTGTAAATTGGGATTAATTTAGATTAGGTATTATATTATAACTCTACAAATTTATCCCTTGGGGGTATGGTATTACCATTTAAGGCTACGCTCTCAATGTTCACACGATTTTCGACATCGTGTGTTTTGTGATAACTGTTCAATTTCTTTTTTAGTTTCATTTAAAATAAAAAATAAATTAATAGATCAAATTATGTGAGTTAAATTATCTCATTGATTCAAACTAAATGAATGAATAAGGATAGAGGTCGATAGATTACTAATAAAACTACTCTTCCATGTGTTGTGTAGTCATCGTAGAAATGTTTTTCATGTGCAGATATTTAGAAACGGTATAACCAAATATAATTTCTAATGTTCATTACAACCCAAATAGGATGAGTAAAGTATAATTAAATTGAATAAAACATTATAAAAAAAATGAGAAATATAATAGAAAAAAACTTGTTTATTATTAAAATGCAAACATTACAACTAGAAGAAGAATAAGAAGGGTTGGATGAGGGGATCCTCCCTTCAAGAGATACCCCTCTTAAAGTGGTTATATAATTTGAATGTAACCAATTATACTCTACCTTAAATATACTAATTCACATCCCAACCCCACAAAATGCGAAAAATTATAATTTATAGAGAGGATAAGATGCTAGGTTTAAAAAGGTTTCAAGTGTGAATGGGGAAATTAGGCCAAATAAATTATTCCAATTAAACTGAATTTTTGACCACTAAAACACGTGAACCAGCTATCCTTCTAGCAGTATGATTTGTTTTTAAATAAGTGTTACAGATCCTCTCAAAATATGAACCCAATAAAATCACAAATGAAGATGTTATGTCCCAAATACCAAACCAATGTCCAATCTAGTGAGTCCAGCCAACCTTTGACTTCATGGAACATTTTCACCAACCAAATATATTATTTAACTCAAATGTCTGATGTAAAAGTTGTATAAAATTATGTTAATAACACATTAAAGAAATATTCAGTTCAAATAATAAAAATAAAAAATATATATTTTTGAAATACTACAGTTAATTTTTAAAGGATAAAACTGGGATTTTTCATTAAATATCAAAATGAATGATCTAATCCCAAATATTTAATGAATAAACATATTTAACATAATTTGAGGTAATTGTGTCATTTATTATCAATAAAATATTTCAAAAAAACTTTTTTATCAATTTCCCACATATGGTTGGAATGAGATGAATCCAAACTCCCTACCCTGTCAGATAAACAAAAATGCCCTATGTAAGACTCACATGGGATGAACCCACATCTATTAACCTATGTGATAAACAGAAGATTCCCTATGTGAAATCATCATAGGGTATAACCTTCTCCCCCATAATGGAATGATCCTCCTACAAAGGTCATCTCCCATTTGTTAGCCCCATTCACATCATTGATGCTACTAGCATCACCCACTCTATGCTGATTTCATGTGTAATGCTCACACCATCCCTCGTCGATGCTCCTTTCACGACAAAAGAATCCTTATCTCCTGATGTCACATTGAATGGATTGGTATCATCACCCGACCTTAAATTTTGTCATTGAACTACTTGGTTTTTTATCACTATTTCAAAAATAGGGTTCATATGGTACCTCTCGGAGGATCAATCTTGACATCATCTGAGTGTGACATCGTCCCAAATAGGGAGGTAGTCAATTATCCAATATACCTCTATGAGGCATCTTAATACCCCGACATCATCTGATTTTTATATCTTCTCTATTAGGGATGCACACAATCTTCTAATCCTCCTCTATAAAGTTTCTTGATCACCTGACATCATCTGATTATGACATCATCCCTCTTAGGGACACACTCAATCACTTGATCCACATCGACAAGGCATCCTAATGACTTGGAATCATCATAGTGTGACATATTCCCTCATATGGACACACTCAACCGCCCGATCTGCCTCCCTAAAGTGTATTTAACTCTGATATTTTCCTTACTATACATTAAACCTATGCCCATCCTTTCCCCAAAAGATGTTAAATCTGCACACAACTTGTACCCACAAGACTATAAGCATTAACCTATCATTTCCCCTCAAGTCATTAAATATGTTCCCATACATTCATTGAACGATTTTAAATCTGCACCTATCATTTCCCCCAGAAACATTAAACCTATGTCTATATTTTCTTCTTGAGACTTTAAACCTACACCAATATTTTCCCCGCAATATGTCAAACATGTGACCATATTGTCCCTACAAAATTTTAAACATTCTCCCAACCTATCCCTACAATACATAAACCCTATGCTCATCTCTATAAGATGTTTAACTTGTTACATATTTCAGAATCCCTACCCCATTCATTAATCATGGGATGCCTAATGTAAAAATCCAAAGAAGTCTTTGGCTCCTAATGTGAACTACCTCATGGACAATACATGATGCCTTGGGTTTTGTCCCTAAGAATCCCCATATGAGAATACTCTTTAATGGGGAGGACTTTATAGGTTCCCAATATACCCAATGTCCAAACATGCCTAGAAATTATTCGTGTTACTACTAACCATAGCTGACGGTTTCTATCCTATTGAGATAGAAGCTACATAATTAATTGGTGACCACCAAGATATGGCACTAGGAATGAGATCCATAAACCTGACTTAATCTATGAGGGAGATCCGGATTAGGAGAATATATCCAAGGAGGAATCCTTGTGTGGGGGAACCTATATCTCATCATACCATTTCGATCAAGGAGAATACATTGTTGATGAAAGTGATAAATGTTTCCCACCTATAAAAAGTTGGAATGTGGGGAAACAACAGAAGTATTCGTGACATGACAGGTCCGTAGTGAAAGCATCAAAAACATATATTTCAATATTACATTATCTTAATCCTTAATATATGATAATCATATGATCATTTTTTAATTATTTTATTATCAACAGTTATGATTCTTAATGGTCTTTTGTATATGATAGGATATAACATATAACAGTCTAATATAATCAAAGTACTGAATGTGTTTTATATAATTACATTAAATAAATAAGAAATTCCTTCAATATTAAAGGGAATTTTATTTATAAATGTTTTATATGTTTGATGGAGGCAACTCCCTCCATAAAACATGTGCAATTCATTATATATAATCGAACAAATTATCATGTTTGAGGTGTTGTTTCTCCGACTACTAACGTTGCTCTTCTTAATCTCTCTTCTTGCTCTATGAAATCTCATATTGAGGTCAAAAAAACATATAATACTCTAGAAACGAAGACAATGTTTCATGATCTCTCATTTATCTGGATGAAAACATCATTGTAGTATCATAATAACTGAAAGGCATTGATCATGAACCAATACCGACTACCCTCATTTTCTCAATGCCATGTATGGTTACTCATAACCATGTTTCCTCATCAAAACCTAACACACATGTGTAATCCCCCTCATTGTAGGTATAACTCTCTCACATGTGAGATGTCACGACCTCATATTAGTCCTTCAAATATAATTATAAATTAAAATAGTAAAAAAAATTAATTTTATATTATTTTCAAAACTCAAACAACCCTAACCATAATTTGATTTCCACTACACTCAAATAGGGTGGTAGGGGAGGGGAGGAGTTTAGGTAGTGGTCATAGGGGCAGGTCCCCATTCAATAGGGTTTAATGTATTTTCTTATTTTCATGTGTGCCACTTCTATGGTATTACCCAATTTTTTTTAAAAAAACTAGCCATAATTTGAAACTGTTTTCTACTAGAAACCTCTCCCATGTAGGATCAATGTACATATTCTTGTAAACATAATATACTATAATATCAGGACCAAATAAATACCCCATAAATATGACATATAAATCGTAAATAAAAATCATGTGTACATTAATAAACAACATTACGTACCATATATTATCAATTAATACTAAACGTGTGACTCCAAGATTTATTTGTGACATCTTCCATTCACCTATCTTTTTTAAAGGTTGTGTAGAAATTTCTAAAAACACTTATGAAAACAACCCCACATTCCACTCTGATATACGGTCTCAATCTATCATTTAAAAGAGACCATAAACTATATAAATAGTTATTAATGCAATTTCGTTAATTTAACAAATTTATATTAAATATTTATTAACCTACAATAAAATGACCAAACATATGATATTAAACATCAATGGTAACCCAATATCATGAATGCAATATTTCATAGAAATAATGTTGTAGAATCACATGACCCAACACAACATCTATATGTAAAAAATGATAATAAGAATAGATTAAAAAATATCTATTTTAAATAAAATGATGGAATAAATAAATAAATAACATAGTTGAAGATACCTATATATGTATAGATCCAAATATAGGGATGGATACTACTCGGAAATATTTTTTAGAATCATAATGCTAGCTCGTCTTAACCCCTCCTAGACAATGGTGGAATGACATCATCCAACTTGTCGAATGGTGATTCATCGAGAAGCACATCATCATTGAGAAAATGAAACAACTCATCATAATCCAATCCATCCATATAAAACATAAACGTAATGTTAGAAATGAATAATTATTAAAATAGATATCAAAAAATTATATTTATGGAAAAAAATAATATATATATATTATGACTATAACAGGAATATAATACATCATTTTCATCTTTATATTCTTATTTATTAATGTTAATGTCTCTATATTACTCCTCAATATAATTAATTTCCATATCAGATTCAATTTCATCATGCCTAATTAATTCAAATTATACAAATATTTTAGTTGAACCATCCCTGATTGAATAGTTCTATAACCCACTATGACCAATACGAAACAATATTTCTATTATGACGAAACAATCATTAATTTTTAACCAAAAAATATTACTATTTCTGTCATAGAGTGACAAATTTGACATCTGTCCATCAGGTAACCTCAAATATATATCCCACCGATAGAATAACAAATGTTTTTTTATAAATTTTATGTATTGCTTTTGGATTCATTGAAGTATGTGATTTTCCATTTTCGACTAACTCAAGTTTGGGATGCTTGCAAAAATATGAAATATTCAACCATAATTTTATAGTATCATTGGTTTTTTCAGGGGTTTCCAAAATAGTATAAATCATTTTATACAAATAGATCTTCATAATATGTATTATATCTAACATGTGAAAAACCAAAAAATCAGACCAATATGGAATGTCCCAAAAAATAATCTTCTATATCCCATTGTTATCTCTCGCAAATCAACCAATTTTTTATTGATTTATTCTTAATCCAAAAGTAATATGAGGTAATGAAGAGATTATATATTTTCATCAAATCCCATATAGTAGTTTTGGAGGTCTATTTCATCCAATTATATCTTTTGTAAAATTATTTCAATTCTTTCAAAAAGGATGATATTTAATAAAAATTCATTGATTACAATGAAAACAATGCTTTCCTTACATTAACTAGCATACATGGTTTTTTGTCACCCATGCAATACACAAGTTATTTTAGACCGTGGGTACTCTATCCATATATCATATCATATGATGTAAATCCACTTTTTTCCAAAATAATACAACTTTGACAGTAATTTTATTTTCTATAACTACATAATATATAATTACACCATCACTCTACAATAAAAATAATTCATTAATCAATGGTTTCAAATAAATATTGATATTATTATTTGGATTCCATTAAATTATAAACTAAAAATAGATATGTGGTCCCCTAATTAACATCTATGTAGGTATGTTTTAAAAACATATATTAATAGCCAACCAAAATATTGACTCCCATATGCAAAAAATGAAGAAAAACTATTTGTATAAAGACCTAACAAATTTTTATGAGGTTCTGAAGAAAAATATGGATAAAACTAATCATATAATTTTCATCAATCACTATCCCATGGAAGATTTAATATTCTAAAGACATAAAAAATAGATATATGTTTATTCATCAATGAGGTTGTGTTGCGTCACATAAATTGACACTGTAATCTAGGTGATATAAAAAATATATCAATTGTTTAATAGGAAAAAAATATTAACTTTACTTGGTGATCCTCTTTGTAAGTTAATTTACCACATGTTGGAAAATAAACAAATGACTAACATTCACCATAATATAATATGCTGTTATTTGAGCATTCATGAATCTTATGACAACAAAGACTCAAATTAAAGATCAAATTCATGCTATAATTGAAATTTACTTGCAGTATATTTACCTTGGAAACAATGATTTAACTATAGAAACTATTTTTTTGAAACAACAACACTAAATTCTAAAATATGATTTTATATGCATTAATTTTGTAACATCTGGAATTTGGGATATAAGGCCTCCTCATCAAATTTCAAAAAATTATAAAATTTTCATGTTTCTAAATAAGGATTCAAGTTATCATTATGGGGTTTTATTCCTAAAATTATGGTCTAGATACCACATCTACTAAATTGTAAAACTATAATGGCTCTAAAACCAAAAAATTTAAATCTTTTGTTGAATTATGATCACAATGTAATTAAAAAAAGGAACAATATTTCCAAAAATAAAAATATAATTGATGAACTCCAACTTTATCAAAATATTTAAATCTCCTAAGATTTAATTTCTAATATGGGAAATTAATTATCAATTTTGAATTAAATTTTTAATTTGATGATGCAAACTATATAAATGATTCAATACCGTCAATGTAGATAGAATTTGTACAAAAACTATTTGGATATATATATTTATTTATTAAATCATGATCTCAAAATAAAAACTGATATATATTTCTAGGGTCTATAGTTTTAGAAAAAATAACAAAAAATGGTTTATTATATAATATGTCAAAAAATTACAAATCATTGTATTCTCACTACACAAACAGTTAATAATTTTTAATCATTAGTAATCATTTTATGTATAAATTTTCGAATACAATATGTCTTATTAGATTAGTTATTATTTAATAAATTTCTTTTTTTATATTAATTATTATTTTAATGAAAATATTAACATTTAATACCCATTCTTTTATTAAATTTTCCATCATAAATCCATCTTTAACAACAGAACTCTTTGTAGTGAACTACATAATAATAATAATTGTTCTGGTTTTATAAATTCAACAAATATAATATTTATTGTAGAAGATTACGTTATGAAATGAGTTTGTTTCTATGTGATATGTGGCTCAAAGTTTAGTTTTAGAGTCTTGAGACATCCCTAGGGATAAAATAATAACTTTACACCAACAAATGACCTGAGAAAAATTTTATAATGGTTCTAGTTATTCCAGTCTGTGGTGTTTTCCCCTGGGATAATCCAACATAAAAATATGGGTGCAAAGTTGTTTCAATAATAATCTATTAAGCATAATATATCATTTTTAGTAAGCATACACATGTTTTAGGAATTACACTTTCCCTTCAAAACAAGGCATTGGAAGAAACATGAGATCATGGTTGCATAAGAAAGAATGGTGTAACCCTATTATATGAAATAAATTTTGTTCTCATTTGGATCCCTAGGGGTAGGATGTTTTAAAAGGAATAAATAAGTTATTAATTTAATTGAATAATATATTTTCTAACATTATATAGTTTTATAATAATATTTTTTGTATTTGTAAATAGATAAATAAATTTTATTAATTTATAATAAAATCAATATCAAGTTATAGCTTCATATATTAGTTTTGAAAGTATTAATTTATATATTAATTTTTAAATTTTTTTTAAAAAATTAAACTATTAATTAAATTAACTTAATAATAATCATTAATTTTTTTTAGCTTTTAAATCACTAATTAGTATTACTCTAATATATTTTTCCTTTTTTATTTGTTTAAAATAATTTTATCATTTCATTAAAAATTTATAATAATAAATAAATATTCATTTTTAATATTAAAAAAATTATATTTTTATTTTTTTCTCATAATTATACCAATCCATTACTATTTTAAATTAATTTTACTAATTTATAAAAATTAATAACAATTAATTACTATCTATTTTTATTTATAATTTTTTTATCTAAATCAATTATAATTTTATTAGTTTTTCCTGATTATAAGAAACATTTATTATTTTATATTAATATTTTTATTATAAAATCATATTTTTGTAAATTATTGAAAAGAATTTATACTAATTTATTAAAAATAAATTACATTTATACAAATTATTATCTATTATAATAATAATAATATTAATTAATAATATTATAAATTTATTAAATTTTACTAATAAAAACATAGAAAAAAAATTAACAATATTATATGAAATTTTAAATAAATTATAATACATTAAATTAGCAAATAAATTATATAAGAAAAATAATAAATTAAAGGGAACTAACAACTGCGTAAAATGGTTTAAAAAATTTCCATCAAACCAAATTTTTTATTGTTATTGAAATTTTTAACCTCTAACTATAGTATAAATAAAAAAATTTGTTTTCAATATAAAGACCTTTAAAGGATAGTTTAAATTATAGATAATGTATTTCAATCCATGAAAATTTAAAAGAATGTCAAAATACTGATAATACATTACAATCCAAAATCCTTTAAAATTGATATTTAATTACAACGAATTAAAGAAGAAATGGGAAAGAGCTTTGGGATGAGGAGGATGAGAAGTCACATGAAACTATTCATAAATTAGATTACATGTTATTGACTCTTTACAATTGAATTATCTGTCACAAATATATCTATTTGTGATAGATTCCATCACCAATACTTCCCACCATAAATTTTCTTCCATATCATACATAAAGTGTTTGTGATAGATATTTCAATCCATTTAAAAATATTCCTACCATATTGTTTTACCCAATATTGATAACCTAATTGGGATCAACTAATACAAATATCATGAGAAAATATTACACATAAACTATTTATGGTGAGATAAATATTTTTTTCTCCAATAATTATTCAAGATGAAAAACATGTTTTATCCTAAATATTCATTAGAAGAAAAGTATTTTTGGTAAACATGTGGAATCTATCACAACTAATTACTTACCACCACCATTAGCGCATTCCTGGAAATAAAATATTGTGATTGAATCCAAATAATTTTTAGAAAATATTTTATCCAACAAAGTAATTTATGCATCGTAAAAAAATTCATTTATGCTGGCATTTTCACTGAACATGTTACCCATCAAAAAAACCCAAATTATTTATAATGATAGCTTGTTCACCCTTATTTATGTGATTATGTTGATTAACCATTCACCTATTAGTTTTAGAAGAGTTGTTATAACACATCAACCAATAGTAAATGTTGATGGTGATATCCCATTCACCTATTACATTGATGCTACATATTGTTAACCCATGAATTATCTTTTTTGAGATGAGACTATAGGAATACCATCCCATTTTAGTATTAGACAGGGAATGTCTTCACACTCATATGGGAGGTTTTTTAGTAATGTATGATACAAAAGTTTGATATGTTTGTGGTTATTTTCTCATCATATTATATTTTCCATGAAACCATATATTTCTAGATTTATTCAAGGTAAAAATTAGTGGTGGACTTCTAAGTATATTTCTTATACCCTGCACATGCACCTTAATGGTTATACCAATTTCATGGTCTGAGATATAAGTGAGGAAATGGGACCTTCTATTTATAGGAGAGTTGTGATGCATGGTGGGACTGGGAGATGGGACTAGGCGGGGCCTTGGGTGTATATATTTTTTCATGCCTCCATCATTTAGTATATTCTAGATCTTTTTTGGATATGATCATCTATTTTGATGATCCTTCTCATCATGCAGGTATTTCATGATATTATAGTGTATCATATTTTCATATAGCATGAAATTTTTATTTACATATGGTTTAAATACCACTCTAATGTTCATATTATGTTGATCATTTTTATGATGATTTATTTATATTACCAGTGATATTTATTGTCATATTTATATGGTTAAATTCTCCCTATAGTATTGATATTATATCACTTCTAATTAGAAGCCTTGTTGTAAAAGGAGGCCTGTTTGAGTTGGTGTGGCTTTATAGTTTAGATTTTTTAGACTGACCGGGTCAAGGATGATAAAAGTATAACTCATGTGGGTGGTTGAGAATGAATAAGTGACATTATAAATTGAGGTTGATAACAATATAGATAATCAATATTAACAAAATTGGATATTTTTTTTAATGTCACTGTATTACACTGTTAAACCATCATGCATTTCTTGTTTCTAATGTATAAATGATTAAATTATAATATTACATAAATCATCTAAGTTTTTAAAATTCATTAATTTCAACGATACAATATTTTATAGTATAATTCATCATTAACTAGGTTATTAAAAATTTTATACATATACTATTCTTTTTTTTTATTTTTTGAGGTTATAATTCTTATAATTTTTCATTTTTATTTTACTCATTTCGTATGTTCCAGCTGGTTTGTAATTTTAGAACATGAAGAATTTAAAAACATTTAGACCCTAGAATATCTGTATCTTGGAGCACATATTTACTACTATCCCATTTAATGGATCTATGTGAATAAATTATGTTGGAGATCATTAGAAGCCATGAAATTCCCAAACTGATGTTTATTGTCCACCATATGATGCATCTATGATTGATGATCATCTTATCACTCCACCGTATAGTGTAACTAGAGGTTTACCTTCATTAGTTTCATAATTATAAAAAAACTATATATTTTCATTATTTATTTCACATATTTATGGTAGAACAAAATTATGTGCATCTGTTTAATCAAATTTCAGTCATTTTTTAAGTTTTTCAATGTTAAAAGCCATTATTTTCAATGAGTATTTATATTATAGGTAATTTGGAATATGAAATGAATGTGGGGTAAATTTTTTGAAATATGGTTTATTTTTTAATTTGGATTTTTATCAATAAATATTTTTATTATTTTTTAACTTTGTTTGTATTTTTCTAAATCATTCCATGTATTTTATCCAAAAAAAATTCATAGCTGGGATATCCATTATACAAGGACCAATGCACCTCATAAGCAGCCTAGAGGGGGCCACCTAGTCAGACAAGCCTTAGGAGATCCCACAAATGAGTTGGGGAGCACCGAGGGGGGGTCATGCCTATGCATTGACCGTGGGTGTATAGTATTCTTGATGGCTCAAGTACAGGACACATGTATGTGGGACCTAAATATACATGGGAAAGAGTAAACCTAGGATCACATTCCCTGTGAAATATTATGAGCTAAGGAATCCACACTAAGACTTATAATGCCTTTCCCATCCAATATGAATTTGTATGTAGGACAATCATCATCGTCACACGTCGCCACACTCTGCCATACTCCACTACTCTGCCTCTACCTCTGCTCTCCGCCCAGGTCAACCACCCTACAACACCATCGCCACAGTGGCATCATCACCAAGAATCACCACCCACGGTAACTCAACTAAAATCTGTATTTCATCACATCCAGTGCCCGGGATGACCCTACATTAATGTTATCGAGCCTCCTTCAGCCATTGTGATTGTTGAAGGAGAAAGAGGAGCTGTCAACAACATGTTCTTCATTGCCCTCCCGCATGACCCATGTAAGCACCCTATGCCACTCTCTGCTACCACCTTTATCCATGCAGGCCTACTGCCCTATCCACATAAAGCCGCATCAATCCCCCATTCACTACTAATGAGGGTGATTCTTTACATGGATCCATTTATTGTGGGTCTTCCTAGGAGAAGCTACGCCATTTATGGGGGACATTGAAGAGGAGGATGAAGACCCCTCTCCCTCCTCTTCCTATATAAAGGAGGTGATTCTCTCCATAGAAGGCATGAGTCAACACCACTATAAAGTGATATGTCCCCAAGCTGAGGGTCTACTACCCTACTACACTTCTTCTTCTCCCCCCTTCTTCTTCATTTTTTCTTTTATTAAATTTTTTTGTCTTATGTTGATGTTTTTATTTTTAATTGTAAAATTCCTTTCAATAAATAAATAGTTCATGAATTTTTAATTTAAATTTTATCTCCATTATATTATTCATCAACTACTTCTTATACATTTCATTTTATTCTTATTTTAACTATATTAATAAAAATAATTATTAGTAGTAGTATTAAAAAAATTATTATTACATTTTTATTATTCTTATTATTATTTGAATATTTTTTATTAATTAGAAAATTTTTTTTTATTTTTATTTTATTTATTTTCTTATTTTTTCCTCTTAATTTATTTTTATCTCTCTCTCTCTCTCCCATCATCCCAAATCTATTTTTATTTAATTATTTTATTTTCACATCACAATTTTTTTAAATTTAATATTCATTTTATTCTATTCTATTTATTCATCTTATATTCCATCCAATCCACCAATTGATCTATTACTCTACCAAATGTGAGGTGGACCATGAGGCTTGGCCCGAGGGGTGGTCAAGGTGTTCATGAATTTTTCTTAATGATTATTTAATGATTGTGGTCGATTTGAGTATCATGCATGGCGATGGAAATTTCTCTGATTTGGTGAATACCAACCAATGACATGAAACTAAAAGTATTTATTTTATTTTATTTAAATCAATTTTCCCTCTTTCCATTTATTAACTCTTCATACATAAGAGTTTAGTTAAACAAATGATGAAACAACATCAATAGAATTGGGTTCTCAAAGATAAAACACCATAGATCAAAGTGTGTCATCAAAAATGATTATAGGTGAAGGAGGAATTAATATTTCTTAGGCTCTCAATGAATCTACAATGTCTAAAAATAATAATATTAATTCAATCATGAGTTTCCATGTTTGCATTATCAATCCAAAATAAAAAAATTAAAAGACTATAATGATTGAAACATAAACTAAACCCTAAATCAAATACCATTTATCTTTACTAATTATATTTAGATTTTCCTATTAGTTTAAATTTCATTATTTCATTTCACTATAAAAGTAATAAAAACCCCAAATACATTTTAATTTTTTGGCATTAAAACAAAAAAAAAGTAGTTTGGCTGATTAAGAATAAGTAGGTAGAAAAACTGAGAATCTCCTCAAGTGAGATGACTTTGGACAACCCCTATAATGCACTAGGGAAATTTAATTTATTTTTCCGCACCCCATGAAAGGTTCGTGTCGAAACTGGACTCAATTCTAGGGATCCAATCATAATTTTTATTATCATTCCCTATTTTTCATCTTAGAGTGATTTTATTTCTTTTAAAATAAAAATAACTAAAAAATTAGATGTTGTTTTCAAATGATAATTCTTTTCAATTCATTGAACAATCAATATCAGGTGAAAAAACTAGAAATTCCTAATGTCGAAGAAGTGGATATCCAAAAAAATCTCAATGAACTCACTAACCCGACCAAGCTTATGATAAATGGGCATAAAAACAAGATTTAATTTCAATAACATGATGATATGGTGGATAATTTCAACATATATTATCGAAAATTAAAGACCAAGAAGGAAGTGCCTCAAGAGCTATTCAATTTAAATGAAGACATCAAAGAGGTCGATGCCCAGATTGAGGAGTATTTACATCCCAACTATATGAAATCCATATCCAAAAAGGACATAATGAGATAGTGTGGAATGATGGTAATGAAAAATTACCTAGTAACATTGGGAGAATAATAAGATCTAGAAGACTTATGGAATGAATATGAGGTACAACTTGTTCTCCCCGATACTTAACAAGTAGAAGAGCCAGTGCCATTTCATTTCTGTCTAGACATGAAAGAGGAGTAAGAAATCCCAATGAAGGAAATTGATTAAAAGATAGAGGACCCTGACTACTCACCACCTTTTACCACCATCTAAATCCAATAGGCTCTCACCATTGTGGAAGTTATTGAAACAAAACTTATCAGTGAGATGATATTTCTTTGAAAACATTAATTTATTATTTTATTCAATCTAAAACGTGTATCAATCCATATAGAATTGAATTTTCAGATTTGGTCACTACATTACATGACTTTGAGGAAGATGAGGAAACTAGAAATGCATATGATATGGAACACATAGAGCTCCTTGATTTCAATGAACACTCATTTAAGAAGCACCATCAAGAGATCCATGTATCTAAGACTGAGGCAATCCGAAAAGGGTATACTCATATTAAATTGGAGATATTTATTATTTAAAATTAAAATTTTTTTCAAGTAGAAATATCTTTTTCTTCCCCTTTGATTTTTTAATTCATCCAGACTATGAGAAGACAAAACTATAAGAACAATAGGAGGTTGCACAAGTACCAACCCAGGAGGAGGATGATTCATACATCATCCTACCCCTCCTTGAAAGATATACTTAATTTTGTGTGGGGGTTGGGGGATCTCGTATACTCTATCCATGGATTATTCTTTAACCAAAAGGATGAAGAAAAAGTTAGGAAAATCTTCATATGGTGGTTCAAATCAAAGAAGATTCATCAACCATCTAATTTTGGATAACTTCTGGTACTTCCATATGGATTTAGTTAAAATTTAGGGCCCACTTGGGGGATCATAGAAAGACTTATCCCTTTAAATTATTTATTGTAATATCAATTTAAATTTATTTTTATAGGATTTTAATAGAATGTGACCCACTCTATCTTATATTTTTGAGCATTAATGATATGATACCTTAATTTAATTGAGTGATTTTAGTGTTTAGGTTGGTAATGGAAGAATTCAGATTCAATGAGTGAAATAAGAGGACCAAGATTCATGGGAAAGGGTATTAACTTTTCAGTTGTTTTATCTTTAAACTCCCTGTAATTATTTTCCAAATCGTTTTTTAGGATTTAAACATGAAATTGCATGCCCACACATGAACTTAAGTTTTACTTGACTTGTATAGGATACATGAGTTTATTAAAAATCCTATGATTCCATGTTTTATATTTTAATGTTACTGAAATTGAATGATTAAAATAAAAAATTGGAAGATTATTTTAAACAATGAGTGTTAAAATGAGAACTGATAATTTAAGAGGATTGACATATTCATATAAATGAAATTTCCCAACCATTTTATATGATCTGAATTTCTAAAATTCATGTGAATTGATTTGTGATTATTAATAATTCGTTGAGTGATTGTTCAATATCATATGTCTATTCATGAGAGTATTTCTATACCATGTACTTCCTATTTATTCTTTAGTGATCTTCAGATATTCCACCTACTAGAACATACATTTCAACTTATCAAATATGTTACTACAAGAAAAACACATTTAAAATGATTCAACCAAATATTTATTTTCCAATTATCCTTAAAAAACCTTTATATAAATCATTATTTATCCCATAGAGACCATGAAAAACCATTATAGTAATGAGCCATGTTCAAGAAATTTTTATCTATTCCTACCCTCTTAGAAATTGAAAGATATTTTAATGTTGAAATGTGGGGGTGAAGTAATTTATGGTTAATGTGATGATATACATTATAAAGGAAATGTGTTCAGGTATTTTGGGGGTAACAAATTAAGTCTTTTGATTTATTCCCATTTCATTGTTTCCCCTCCTAGATTTTAAAAAATGGGAAATGACAAAAAGAACCAA
The DNA here is from genome assembly GCA_963277665.1 of Viscum album. Lineage (NCBI taxonomy): Eukaryota > Viridiplantae > Streptophyta > Magnoliopsida > Santalales > Viscaceae > Viscum > Viscum album. Next base: position 613,083,787 of record OY728164.1, read on the forward strand.
AAAAAATGAGAAAATGGGTTGTGTTTTCGGATTACCAAAAATCACCATTACTATACTGATAATTTTTGTTATATGTCGTTAGGTGGTGGATGTGAGGTTTATTCAAATCATATCTTTTGAAAAAAATAGGTTCTTTCAAAAACAATTATAATATTTATAATATTTGAAGTGGGTGGAAAAATAATTCATTATTCTTAAACTGGTAATGATTTTTTCTTTGAGTTTTAGGTAAGTGGGCTTTGTTACAGTTTGAATAAGAGAATTTCATTGATATTTTAATTTTTATATCATTCCATTTTTTTATGAGATAAAACTATTCTTTAAGCATTAATTTTAAAACATCAATTCTCACCATACTTAAGCTTCAGAGTCATTTTAACCTTTAATTTCATGCCCTCGTGATTTTATGTGATTTTTCCATTACAAAGTAGAGAAGATTTTTAATTGACAAGCCTATGGATAAGAAGTATGATCTCATGATATGAGTATAAATATAATTTTTTTTTATCATGAATGATGAGTGAAAAAATTTATAAGAGTGGTAAATCATGATTGGAATGTTAAATAATTATAAAGTAAAGAACTTTAATTAAAGAGAAGAGAATTTTTATCATTTTCAAATCCAGAAAGGAATTTTTTTGGATTTAAAAGGTTCACTAAAAATTGTAAAATTGATTTAATATTTTATTTGAATTTAGAAAGATTTATTTAAAATTGATAATAACTTGATTTTATTACTCTAAAATATAAATATTGATAACATTGGTGACTTATTGAACTCCTTGTTAATATTCTATGCTCAATGTAAATAATGGATTATGATTCGGGATATTTGATAAAGCGAAATTATGTGAATATTTTTTATAAAATTCCAATCATTTTTGATGTTTTTCAATGTTAAAATCCATGATTTTCATTGATTTAGAAAATTATGGGTAATTTTCATTGATTAATTGAATTGGACTTAATTGATTTAAATAAACATTATTTTTTATTTGGATTTTTATCTATAAATATTTAGAAATTTTTATGAAATTTGTTAGTATCTTTCCAACTCATTCTATGTGTTTTGCCCAAAAAATATCTTATTTGGGATGGCTCTCAAAGAAGGACCCACATACCTTATAGAAATCCCATAGGGGGCCAACCAGCCATGCATTCCTCGAGAGATCCAACAGTTGAGCAAGGTTTCATGGGCGGTTAGGCTTGTGCACAAACAATATGTGGTCAGGCCCCGCGGGTAAAGAGTGACTCCGAAGGCCCGAGCGTAAGTCATGTGAATGTGTATCCCACATTCATGTGGGTGTGAGTGAAGTCGTGATCCCATCCCTAGTGTAAGATTCTATGGTGAAGAATCCACCATGAGGCTTATAAAGATTCACCCATTCCAAATGCATTTCAATGTGAGATAAGAAACATGGCTGCACTCAACTGCCCTCCACCACTCCTCCTCTGCCTCTTTCAACCACCCCACACCACTGTTGCTGCAATGACATCGCCTCCTAGAATCACCACCCAATGTAACTCCTCGAAAATATCCACCCCGTCACCTCCAGTGCTCGGGATGATCCTCCATGAAAGATACAGAGCCTCCATAATACATTTTGATGCTTGGAGGATAAAGAGAAGATTATCATCACTGGTTCTCCACTACCCTACCTACACAACCCATGTAAGGACTTGCAACTGCCATTATCCATGAAGCCCACTGCCCCGTCCACATGGAACCACTTCTACCCCCCATTCACTGCTATTGAGGGCGCATCCCTAAATCCATCCATCCCAGAAGGGTCTTCCGTGGAGAAGATCCCCCATTCATAGTGGCTTTAAAGAGGAGGATGAAGACCCATGTCCCTCCACTGCCTATATAAAAGAGGCTCTTCCCTCCAAGGAAAGCACAGGTTGACACCACTATGAAGGGAGATCTATCCATTTTGAGGGCTTGACATATAATAATTCAATTATTCTCCTCCCCCTTCTTCGTCATTTTTTTCATTAATTTAGTTAATTTTTTTAATTTAGTTTTTTATTTTAAATTGTAAATTCCCATTTAATAAATAAATTATCGAGGCATTTTTAATTTAAATTGTTTCTCTATTCTATAATTTATCCACTTCTTCTTCCCCTTTTAATTTTATTCTTCTTTTAATAAAAATAATAATAATTATAATAATTACTATTACTATTATTATTATTAGAATGATTATTATTATAATTAGTATTATTATTTTAATTAGTATTATGATTATAATTAGCAATATAATTAATAATAATAATAATTTAATTATTATTATTTTAACATTATTTATTAATTATATAAATTTTATTTATTTTAATTTATTAATTTTCTTATTTTCAGCCTCATTCTATTTTATTTTTATTTCTATCTATCTTTATCCATAATCCCAATTCTATTTTTATTTTATTATTTTATTTTATAATCCCATTATTTATAAATGTATTTTTTTATTTTTTTTATATTTCTTCTTCTTCTCTTCTATCCACTCCACCAAGTGAACTCTTACTCATGGGAATGAGAGGCTTAACCTAAGGCTTGGGCCAGGGGGGAGGTCAAAGCGTTCATTAATTTTCCTTAAAGTGTATTTAAATTTTATTGTAGATTTTTTGTAGCATGCATGGTGAGGAGTATGTCACTACTTTGGTTACTGTCCATTAATGAAATGAAACTAAATATACTTCTATTATTTTTTTATTCTATTCCCCTTTCTCCATTGGTAAACACTTCATACGTAAGAGTTGATATTATTAATGGATGAAACAACCTCGATAGAGGTTGGTCTTGGAAGATATAACACCCTAGACCAAGGTGTTGCATCGACATTGATTATAAGAGGAGGTATAATTAAGATCTCTTAGGCTCTCAAAGATTTCACACTTTCTAAATAAATAATAATAATTTATACATGACATTTTGTGTTTGGATTATGAAACCAAAATCGAAAATAAATGGAGAATAATGATTGGACCTTAAACCAAAACCCAATGCCAATTCCTTTCTTCTTTACCCATTCTATTTAGATTTGAATGTCATATTAAATATACATATTAAATTTCATTATAAATGTAATCAAAACAATTTTATTATTATTTTTATATAAAAAATTTTAAATAACAAAAAAATAGTTTGGGTGATTTATAAGAAGTAAGTGAACAATGTGAGAAGCTCCTCAAATGAAACAACCCCAGTTAGCCACAATGCTTCACTAGGAAAATTAAATTTCATTTACCACACACAATGGTTGGTGTGTTCCAATTTATCAAATATATAAAAATAATAGAAAAATATTTATAAATATAAATATTGTAGATGTATTGGTATTAGGGGAATTAATACTATCACCCCATTTAATGAGTTTGGGGTGCCTACTATTGATGATTACAATATTTACAAATATATACTTTTGTAGATTACATGTGACATAGTTTCCCTTCTCATAAATTATAAAGATTTGAATAATATTCTTCTATATTAGATGAAATAAGTTTCTAACAACCAAATAATGTTAATAGTAATTTATTATACCTCGATGTTTGATTGAAAAAATGCGAGTATAATTATTAATATAATAAAAATTTATTATGTCTTTTATTTCATGATGTTTTTTCATTTTTATGTGTCTTGTTCAAATTAATCCTCATGGACTATGAAAAACATAGGTATTATATAGGGAGACATTAAATTTATATTATGTAATGAGTGTAATGACACATCTTTATGTATTCAATGGATGCATGAAAGAGTGTTTGATGGTGTATATCACAAGTAATGGAAGTTATTTATTAATACCAACAAGGATGCATATTATGAGTTGTTATCATTTAAATAGTAAATTTATAACATAAACACATCAATACTACTGGTTTTATTAATGTATTTATTTCTAGGAGATGGTTAAAAATACACTGATCCATGAAAACAAATAATTCTTTATATATTTTGTTCTTAAGTTATTTCAAGAAAATATTTATCTTGGTTTCCTTTTATTCACAATTATTTATATCCTATTATCCTTCCAAAAACATTTTTCTATATTGATATATATGTACTATTTTTTTATAATGGATCATGACTTAGGTCACCATGTTGTTTGAGCGTAGATGTGGTTTCATGTTCACTACAAAATTGATAGCAGTTTCATGAATGAACATACCAAAAAAATTTGAGTAAATATTTTTCATTATAATTTACTGATTTTTCATGAGTATAAATAAATAATAATGAAATATTAGTTAATTACATAAAATTACTAGTTTTATATAATTATAAAATATTTCTAAGATGTTTTGTTTTTTAAAAAAATCTAGTTCCGAAGACCCAACTTGTGTAGTAATTGTTTATTACTATATCATGTATACAAATAGTTATTCATGATTTTATCTTACTATAATAGTTTTGTTACTTATACGTACACTTCTTACAGGGTAATATCCATGGAAAACTTATTGTGTCAATAATTTATAACAGTTCCCTGCTATAATGATAACTGTGAGATACTATGAAAGTATCATAAAAATATGTCCAATGTTAAAGATACATCATATTGATGGGAGAAAAATTATGTCTGAATATTAGTTTTTAGGGGATCATAAGGATTGGGGATTATTCCCATTAAGTTCTCACCATTTGATCCTGATTATTGGAGACATTGAGGACTTTCCCACCTATAGGAACCCCACATGAGGCATGCCAAAATTGGACGTCCAAACTATCTATATCATAGAAGTTGGGGTTTGAATCATATAAGGAATAACAAAATTAGGATGAATCCATATTAACATAAGTATTAAATACACACCTTTACCATATTATTTTAAGTATTGTTAATCATTATGCATTTTTCATGTTCCATTGATCCATTGTTGGTGGATATTCCTGATCCTAAGATGAAACTAACTTATGATGGAAATATGATAAACTGAATGAAATAATTGAAGCGAAAAATAGTTGAAAAGAACAACAATTTTGTAATGTGGAAAACCATATAATGAAAAGGATTAAAAAACATAGGCTAACATCAAAAAATCGATTAATAATCAAAGTAAAAATTCAATTAAATTATAAATCATGAATTTTTAAAATATTTTAGTGTAAATTGTATGAAAACCCCACCCTAATATGATTATATCACCTCTATGAAAATCATAATAATGGAAATTTCCACCCTTCCATAATGGTACATCACCCTCAGAGATCTATCTATGATAAACTTCACCATTCAATGAAAAAATGCCACATCATCTAAGATCTTCATCAAAACATGCATAAAAAATCACCTACTATCATGATGCCTATTAAATTTCTTATCCTTGATCTATAAATCATGGCACCCACACCTTACACCAATGACCATATATCTCCATAAAGTCTATAACTCATGGTTTCTTTCCAATGGATGGATATTTTTGAACCATAGCATGTTTTTTTCTGCAACACACACACTTCAATGACTATTGGAATCATTTGTACTCCTTTTCAATGTGCCTCTCTTATTACTAAAAAAATTATATCCCACCACATTGAATATCCACCATAGGTTTTTTTTAACCACCATAAACAAGAAATACATGAAACCAAAAAAATCATAAAGCCCTTTTTTCTCTCAAGGGACAATATATTGGGGAACATCACAACAAAAAATCACAACATCCATTTCTATAGACACCAATCCCATATCTCTAATTAAAGAGGTCAACATTCTTTTTATAACACCATTAATATTTTAAAAAACACTAAATTATTTTTGATAAAAATTCATCTATTTATGTTTATAAAATCTCTCAATTAATTACCTTTTCTCCCTTTAATAAATGGATTCATCCCACCAAGAAACACTATGATAAATATTGGACATCATATATTTTCCTAACCGGGACAATTTTATAAGAGTGGTATAGGATCCTACACATAATACTATGGTATGAAAGGAAATTAAATGTGGTTCAGTTGAACTATACGATGATCCCCATCAAGAAGTAAGTGTGGGTGAAAAGGAAGAAAACAGGAGACTCATGGAGAGGAATTTGATGTTATCATCATAATATTATAATAAAATTCTGATGAGTTGTGAAAGAAACATGAAGAAATGGTTGGTTATACTATGTTTTACCATCCATGAGAGTTGATGAGGATAAATTGATGTAAGAAATAAAGGCGATTATGGTTACACTTATTAGGTGTAGATTAAAATTTAAAAACATTATTTGTCCCCATATACTCTAGATGATATTACACATTGATCAATTAATAGTATTAGGATTCAAGTTGAATCATGAACCTTCAATACATATAATTCTATCATTATTATCACCTAGATAATATATTTTCATTTAAAAAATAGAGAAGTTATTTGAATATCTTTTTTTAGGTTCACCAAAAAATAAAAACATAAAAAAACATAAACAATTTGTTACTACGGGGAAAAATTATAAATCCATGGAGAAAAGGCCAATTGAATGTGTGATTCAAAAGGAACCATTGCAACATCCTTCTAAGAAACTAAATGTAAATATGAAAAATTGGTCATGAATATATTTGTTTTTTATGTGGAAAGAAAAGTTCATTGGAAGTTAAATTGAAATGAACTACAGAAAAGGTGATTCCTATGTCAACTGTGAGAAGAGCACAACCTCTGTTTTCTAAGTGGATTTATTCCTTTTGAACTATAATTTCATATTGAGTATTACCAAAACAGTTATCTCATTTTTCAACTAGATATATTAATAAATTTTTTTATTTTGGAATTAATGTTTTTTGTAGTGTTTTATAGTAAACTAATAGTTCATTAATAGTTGAATTGTTAGTAATAAATGATGAATATAAAATATAAGATTTATACCTTTTTGTTGTAAAAAATATTTTTTTAGGTAAAAAATGTAGTTGTTAATGATACGCCCAATACAATATTTCGAATCGTTATAGCTAAAAATCAATGTATTACTGAAAAAATTAATTATTAAGTTTTAGACAGAAGAAACATATTGAAATAAAGGTGAGCCAAAAGGATTAAAGAGTTACTTACACTTGACCATATAAACAATTCTAACTAAATTATTATGGTAAATTAATATAATTTATGAGATTTCATTAATAAATTTGATGATGTTAAATGTGATGTAAGTGATATGCTTTGTTAGAAGGTATGAGGTGATTTGGGCTGGGGAGTCCAATAATATCTTAACTGATCATTGATTGATAATGAGAATTTTGTGTGGATTTATACCTAAACTCACATTTACTTATACCCATTAGATCCATGATGTTAGTACATAGAGGAACAATGATGAGCCCTACAATAATTTATTGATCATTAATGTGTATAGTGAAGTAATTCCTAAACTCACATTTCCTTATACACATCAGATCTATGAGGTAAGTAAAAGGAGGATCAAGGATGAGTCTTTTATGTTTTTAAATGTATTCTAATTTTCTTTCAATACATTCATTATAAATAGTATCATTAACCCAAAACCATATACCAACTATAATGAAAAATGTATATCATAAATGTTAAAATATGATAGAAAACCGTTAATTCAAAATTCAAGTGTTTAGATGAAAATATTTTGATACAAAATAGTCGATAGACAAACATTAATTAAGAATAAAACAATGTGCATCTTAGTTGTATATCCTAATGTTTTTTTTGGATATTTCATAAATCCAAAATATTTAATTGTTATAGTCAAGTGATAAATTATATTTATATAAAAGGATAGACATATAAATTTGAGATAGTTGGAGAAATGTATACATGGATTTTGTTAAGTCTTGAGATTCATAAGTAGTTGGCATGGGAAAAATTTCTACAGGATCTCATGTGAAATGAATGTTATAAATATACATAATGATTAGGAAAGTATAAAACCAAGAGATATGGTTTTCTTGTCACTGAGTTAACTAATATATTCTTCATTATGAAAAATAATTATTATTCCTACATGTACGAAGTAAAGGAATCTTATTGAAAAGTTTATAAGAATTAAAATATGGATTATATGTACCAAAATTCAGCTTAAAGTTTTTGTAGTTTCTCAGATTGATGTAATTCCAATTGTGTTTATTCAAGAAGAACTATATATGGGTAGTAAAACAATGATATTAGTGAGCCTCAATTGGTTATACCATGTCATCATACATAAATCATTTAGAAATATACTTGTCATAGAATGTTTTTATGGTCAATATATTGGGCATTAGATGCTTGTACCACCTTCTTAAGAACGTTTCAATACAATAAAACAAAAAATGGTTGGTGACACCATATAATGAAAATAAGGAATGAATGTTGTAGAGAATAATTTTTGTATTAATGAATGTGTCATGGTCATTGAATATTAATTTGGAGTGAAAGAATTTCATGTTTTTATAAGATATTTGGGAGAGCGCAATTTTTTTCCATACAAATAAGTTTAACAACATCTGGAAAACAATTGTTAATGTTATTTTAAATTAAGACAAGGATGAATGTTACTCTCCATAGAATGACTTAAAGTAGTAACCTATGTTCTATGGGAAATGATCTACTAAGGTAGATCTATGGGTTTATTGGACAATGTTAAAGTACATATACAGACAAGGTATTGAAAAATCTAAGTTGGAACAATTTTAGAGGTAATTATTGCCAATGATATAGGGATCAAATATCTCCAAGAAGACATTTATAATACATAAAAGGATATTAATATAGTAAATGTAACTCCACATTTTTTATAAATGGATTTAGCACATATAAAAATCTATGTACTAGATATAATACTACCAACACATACATTATGTTAATAAATTATAAAAAATAAATCTAGGAAAACAACATGTCAAATAGTAAGAGATAACCAATAGTTATTGATATAGTGCAAGGGATTTTTACGTGGAAATTAGAGAGGAAGGATAAATAGTTATCAAGGGGACCAGAAATAGTTATCTTATAGACCAATTTGATCTTGTATCATTTTTAGGCTAATTAAATGAGAAACAGAAGCTCATTGGAACTAGTGGTATCCAGATCTACAAAAGTTAATTATTTTATGGACTCTCTCGCCGCTAAAGAAGTCTTAAAAAATCCGCAATAATTATTTATAGTTATTGGAATTGTACTATGAAACTAAATCATTATTCTTATTTAAATTATGATAAGCTCATGACATTGGTATTATCAATGAAGTCAATGTTATTATAATGTGAAAAGAATATGCTTAGGGATATAATCACTTTAAGGAGTTTTACTAAAGGATGTGTGGTTGCAAATAACAGAGTTTTTATGTAAAAAAACATTGAATGGCTTATGATTAAATCCATTATTTAGTAAAATCATGATCTTATCATGTGAGAGATAATAGGTTATTAATTATCATGGTGGATCTAGTGCATGTGGGGGTGATTTAAATGTGGGTTCCCTAGACCCAACTTGATCAATAATTTTTTACTACCATGTCTTTTATTTTAAGCGTTATACATGATGTAATATTACTATAATAAAGTTGTTACTCTTGAACATACATCTTACAAGGTAATGTCCATGGATTACATGTTTCTTCAAAAGGTTAAAATAGTTCCTAGCAATAATTATAACCTCTAGATAATATAATAGTAATCCAAAATATAATTCTATAGTCAAGATACATCATAAATATGTTCCAAAAATGATCTCTAACTATTCATAGTTGGGGGATCATAATAAAGGAGACTTATTCTCATAAATTCTCACTTTGTGATCTCGAGTAGAGCTCGATCATGAGTAGTGACTCACCAATAGGAACACCATATGTTTTGAGTGTCATTGGATGTTCCTATATGCAAACATGGGTATTTGTCTCACTACTTGTGGTCATTATCAATGTGTACCATTGGACCACATACCATGATGCATGACGGACACAATAACACTTATGTTTGTGGTTAGTTGTCTTTTTTGAGGTGTGTCATTGGTGGTATGGCATTGATTGAATAATCAAGACCTGACTCATCACTTCTATGTAGAGGAAGAGATATCTCACGACCTGTTAATCAGGATGGCAGTACCATTATTAAATCCATGAACATAGTAGAAGAAGTTATGTATGTCCAGAATAGTCATTAAAAGAATAAAGAAAGCAAGTAAGGATGGTGATATAAGTAATGTATATTGTTTTTTGGGATATATTGAGATAAATAGATTCTTTTACCCAGATAATTCTCATAAGATATTTTTATTTCTATGAATGAACCTTACATACATAAAAGTTATGGTGTGTTATTAGATGTTACACTTGGTCTATGATTCTGACTCACTTCAATTAGGATAGGGGCCCTGAGTGTCACATAAAAAAGTGTATTCTAATGTTTGTAAGATTCTAATAAATTGGAGTTGAAGACATGGTAGGCCACATGGTGGGGGTCCGGTTATGTTATATGTTGAACAATCGTAAGAAATATATAAATTATTATTTATTAAACTTTATAATAACAAGTGTTAAATTTATTTAATCTAGGTATTCACAGGTTTTAAGTGAATACAAAAGAAAAATATTTTTTAAAATGAATATTTATTCAAGGTTCATTAAATATTATATAGGCAATATAGATTATGTATATGGCTTGTATTTTATCAATTGACATATTTTATTGTTAAAAATACAATATCAATGATTTATGTAGCTTGTGACAGATTCACATGGTCATAAGTGTTGAATATGGTTTAGTCTTGAAGGGTTAATTTAAAAACGGGACATAAAGCATTTTTTATAAGTTAATCTGGTCTAATAAGTTAAAAACAAACCATAATTCAAGGAACTATTAATTCCATGATTTTGAGAGCATCTCTCGCATCTATATTAAGCATCGCTGAGAGAAAGTGAGATTTTGATCACTGTGATCCAAGAACACCTTCCCAGATCAAAGAAATGGTACTCACATAATCATTTCGACATGGAAATCCCCCTAGATTCTCCTTGGGAGCCCCCTTATTTTTATGTTCAGTGATTGAGAATGTTTTTGAATAATTTTTAGATGATTTAATGGGATCTAAATTAGGTTCCATTAAGTGATGATATCCATAAGTCAAAGAAACACACATTGGATCAAAATCAAATGACGTATCATTTCAATTTTTATTTATCCTATTTATTTAATTCAAACAATATTCTGAAGTTGATATTTAGGTGGTGCTTCTCTGAAGTAAATTTTATGATGTCGATCTCATGGTAAAATTTTTAATTCCCCATACATTAACTCTTACATTATTCGCATGATACCAATAATATTTAAAGGCAAAAATTCAAGTGTCTTGTGATGATAACAATGTACAATCATCATTAGTTTCCCAAAACAATGAAATTGAACTAGTTTTAGGGATGAAGCAAAATATGTCTCTGTATGGAATGAGTTTTGGAACATCCACAAAACAATTTCATGGTGGGTCATGTTCTTCCTTTATTTTTACACCACATGTTGGGTGCTCAAGGTTGAAAGGAAAGGTTAAAGTAGATTACTCCTTTAGGAAAATATAGGATCAATGGTGGTTGTTAATGAACAATTTATTAGATTCTATATTCTAGAAGATGATTTACATTATTATAGAGAGTGATTCCAGTTTGATATCGCATCCTTCATTCAAAAATCCAATTCTAAATTCCTGACTATTTTGAGTGAAATGAAAGTATCAAATGTCAAATATGAATTTCTTTTCTTTATTCATATCCTTTTATCTTAATTATAGTTGCAATATAGATACTTTACTAAGCATTGTAATGTTTTTTATTTGGTTTTTATGTAAATTTAATTAAATTTTAATTCAATATTTGTTGTTGAATTGGGCTGTAAATTCCAGTAGTACACTTGAGCAGCATAGCTCTTATTATTGTTATTTCTAGTGTTGAAAAAAATTCTAATGATCCTCACTAAAAAAACACTGATAAAAGGAAATATTTATCAGTGTCAAAATAATGTTGATAATGGGACCACTTTATTAGTATTTATTTTAGTGTCAATTAAAGTGGATTTTACCATGCTCCTTTCCTCATTGATAAAATTCACCATCTTTTAATGAAACATACAACATCAGTGCTTTTTTTACCACAAATAATTGAAATTTCAAACAATTATAACACTTGTATCAAAAGTGATGAATAAATTTTGCATTGATTATAGCTGATTTTAAATTCATTAAATAAGGTGTACCACATAAAAATTTACTTTTGATGAAAAATTTAATTCATGGGTTCAGGTGGTGGATCTGATCGCTGTGTGAGGGCTTGAAGGTGGCGGTGGACTTGTGGTTTAGATGGATCTGATCTGGATAATAATGATGGTATTCTGATGGAGTGTCCGGTGAATGCGTAGGTAAATATAAAAGCTGGTATGGTTGCTGGAAGGTGGATGTTCAATGTTGGGGTTTTTATGGTGTTGAATGCTTGCTTCTATGTTTGGTGACGTTTTCTGTGGAATCAATGTCTTGTTTCGATATCTTCGGTGATGTTTCTATCCTTGGATAATGAAGATTAGTGGAGGAGGGTTGTCGCCGGCATTTTTTGATGCTGAGGCGATGAGGTTGCTCCGATGACGATGATATGATGGTCTCACCGGTAACCTGGATTGATGGTGACATGTGATGATGGGCTCACGACACGAGGTGTGGCGCATGGAATTTGGAGGGCCATGGTTTGGATTTGAAATTTGATTTTTGAAATTTGGATGAATCCTGTTTAAATTTTGGGTAATGGTCTGTATGGTTGCCGGTAACCCTTAAACAGGTTTGGGTACTGGGAACCCATAAACTAGCTTTTGAAAATGAAAAAAATGATTAGAAGCATTGAAATATTTATATTGATGATAATATTTCAAATATTTAGAGATTTATTTAATTAAATTATCAATTTGTGAATTTTTTTATAATTTCTAATTTTATTATCATTCCCACTCGTGTTGAAGGGAGAGATTGACGATCAACCACCTTGGATAGAGGCCGAGTTTTTTTTATAGACATGGTATTCTTTAGAAAATCTATGTAGATATTAATATAGTAAAAATCCCTTCATCTATATATATATATATATATGCATTGATGATTGAACAAAACACCAAAAACATCAATATTTTTACCAATATTTTGACTATTTTGAAAAATAATCATTATGGTATGATCTTGGTGATTTCAAAATAATTTGGTATGAAAAGGGAAATTTTTTAATCTACATGATACGTTTTTATGAAACTTAGTTTATCATATTTCTATGATAAACACATGTAAAATATTTTCAAAGGTTATTTTTATTTAATTTCACTTCATTTGTATTGAGAATATACTTTTAACATATTTTATGTCTCTAGAGCCTCTATGTTTCAATTACCAATTTAATAACTACCCATGAAAAAATATGATTTAATCATTCCACATGTTTATCACACCCCCTTCCCAACTTGTAATAAGAAATATATGTACTTATTAAAGATTTAAACAAAAACTCTCTTGATCAAAATGATAATAATTATAAAATAGTCATGATTGAACAAAGAATGTTGTCTAAATTATGAAGAGCTATTTTTTAGATAAATTCTTCAAATTTGTTCATGGAGACCTACATGCCAAATTTGGTAACATTTTGGACTAGTTTGATAGAGGTGAGGAGTTTTGAAACTGACAAGGGAATATTGTGGAATAACACCAACCAGTTGTGTGAGGAAGAAAATGAATTTTATGATATTTTTCACAAATATTTAATTTTTTTGTTTTCAGGTATTATGAAAATTCCATTAACAAGTTTCATCATGGTAAAAATGTTTTTAAATTCCTATTCTCTTTCCTTTAACTATTCATTTTCCATTTCCATTTATATTTATCTTCCATGAAAATGATTTCATCATGTAATAAACAACCATAAAGTATGAACCAAACCATAGAATCATTCTCTTTAGAAAGATTCAATTTTTAAATAAAATAACATTAGTATTTGATGACCTTTCCTTAATGAATCCATATCATTATCACAAAGACCATTCCATCAATTAAATGCATGAGTCTAGTATGAGAAAATCAGGAATTCCGAAAACAATTATTGAGAACTACTCATAACAAAAAACACTTTATAATAACATTTTAATAAAAAAATTGAAATATAAATCGATACCACATGTCAATATGATTCAATAAGAAGGTATTGAGTTTAATAAAATACAGTAGTGTTCTAATGTGACTAATGATTTGGCCAGCTAAGTTATTTTAAATATCTTTTATCTATTTCAAGTTGAAGAAGATGATAAAATCAAGAATACTAAAATAAGTGTCTAGAAAATCTATTGGCTCGGAGGAACAAGAGAAAGATAAAGGAAAGATAATAAAACTCCTATCATTCTACAAGATACAAATATTTAAGAGACAAGAAGAATTTGAGGATCATGGGGGGACTCCCATGTATTAAACGGTATAAGAAAACGTGAATTAGATCAGGAACCAAATATTTTATGGATGATTTTCTAGGTTTCAAAATTTTGAGAAATAAAATCTTCGTGAGAAATATATAAAAAGAAAAATAAATGGAGATAAATTAAGTCATTTTTTGAGTAATGAACTCTAAGAGTAGTGAGCTGACTAAAACTAGAGAACTCTCAAGGAATAACACCAAAAATAATCTAATACTGATATAAAATGAATATATATTGGGTATTGAAGCTTAAGAAATAATAAGATATAATGATAACCAGTGTTATGAAATTTTTGAATAATAATCAATTATTGTGATACTATTTGTTGTTGATGTTTTGATAAGTAAATAAAATGAAAAAGAAGAGGAAGAGAAAGCCATTATGCCTATAGTTTCACTGATTATCATTAGGAGGTTGAATACCATGGAGTTTATGTGAGTATTGATAGTGAAGATATATAAGATGTATTTTTGAATATGATCTATGGGATGAGACTGACTTGTATGCATTTTGTTGAAGAACTGTTAGCATTCATAGTCATAGCTGCTAAGTTGGAAAAAGGTAATTTTCCAGAGGATGGTAAATCCATATGCCGATCATATAATTACTTCAACAATGAGATAAAGGGAAGACTTTCATATTTATGGTGAGAATACATATAACCTATGGAACTCACAATATACAGGGAGTTCATATTGTGACTTTGTGAATGTTTTTAGAACATATTTTGGATTTCCTTTGAGAAGCTGAAAAGTGTATTCATAGTGAGATTTTGTGAAAGTGGGTAAAGAATCTACCATTATAGCCAATATTTTATTATGGGGAATAACCATTAAAATATTAGATATGTTCCTCATACTGAACCTTATAAATACTATAAGTTATCTTTTTTTACTTCGATTTTTCTGTATAGGATAATGAATATTGGTCTCAATACATGAATTCATTATCAATGTGCAATATTTGATCATGTAATTTTACATGAAATTAAAACCATGATATTTATGTTTATAGAGTCCAAAATCACATCAGGTGAATCATTGGTGGTTTAAAATTTATTGATTGAACAAGATAAAATTTTTTTCTTCCATGTAAAGGAAGAGGAATCTAGATCCTAGATAATAAGGATAGAAAAACCTTTAATAAATAAATATCCATGGTATAAAAAGGTAAGTTCATCTATAATGGGTATTAAAATAATAAATAAATCAAGTATGGATGGTGAAAAGAATGATTCATCCTTCATTATGATATATCATTAGACAAATAGATTATATTATAAATTACATTCTTGTAGGTGGTTGTAATTTCTTTGACTGAAACTAATATCCTTTGGGGTCAAGATGTGTCACTATATACCACAGTATGTTTATGAGTATGACTTGCTGTTATAATGTTGGGAGACTAAAGGGTCTCATGAAAGTAATATTAAATAGAATATCCAATTCTAATCAATTGGATTTGAAGACATTGTGGGACCTATAGTGGGGGTCAGGATACGTCCATGTTTGAATGACCATGAGAAAAAAATTAATTCATTATTATTCGAGTTTAAAATAACCAGTGCTAAATTTATTTTCTCTAGGTGTTCATATGTTTTATGTAAATAAAAATGAAAAATATTTAATTAAATAATAATAATTTATGTTTTTTTTTATATTTTGTGGGATAGAATGGTCAAGTTAATGAATTTTATTTTATCACTATAAATATTTTAATGTTAGAAGTATAAGATATAATATTTATGTTGTTTTTGACATGTTCACTTGTTCATAAGTGTTGAATACTGTTTAATTAGGAATTGTTGACTCACTGAATTAACAATGAAAAATTTTCATATGTTAAAAGTAGTTATATAACTAAAAATTAAACCCTAATTCGAGGCACTATTCCTCCCATGACTTTGGGAGAGTATTTCTCGTATCTCACAAGTTCCATGGGGAGAGATAGAGAGGTTTTGAACACCCCGATCGAACAACGCCTTATTGGGTTGAAGAAACAGTTCTTACGCAATAAATTTGATGTGAAAAGTGTATTTGATTCTCTATCCTAGAACCAATATATCAAATTTAAAAGATCAATAAATCATTTAATGAATATTTGGATGATATTGATGGTTCTGGATTAATTTCCTTCAAGAGAAAATATCTTCAGTGAGACAAACACACATTTGATTAATATCACACCCGGTATGGTTTGGATTTTTATATTTCATGCTTATATAGTTCACACGAGATCCTTGGGCTGATCATTGGGTGGTGATTCACCAGAGTTAATGTCATGACGTCGATCCAGCTGTTAAATTTTTATTTCCCTTAATTTTTATGATCATACTACATGTTTTGTAATATTTTTATTGACATGATAGAATTTAAAAAGTAGAAAATGAAAACCCCACAAAAACATAATCAGTTTCCCAAAATTATTTGGTTATAACAATTTTAGGGATAGAGAATATAGTGCATGTATAGAGGAAGAGTTCAGGACCAACCACATAAAATGGTTTTTGTAGTTCACTATCACCCTTTACCATTACAACATTTTATGGGGTCTCATGCAGTGTTGTTAACTAGGACGCATAATATGAAATTTCAAGGATGAAATAAAAGGTTAAAAAATATGACTCTTGTAGGAAAATATATGATTGGTGTGGTTTCTAATGAAGAATTACTTAGTTTCAACATTCTAAACATTGATAGACACTCTACCTAGGGGAATCGCATGTTTGATATCTCATCCGAAATACATAAATTTTGATCTCAATTCATGATAATTATGTATAAAATGAAATTATCAAATATATTGTTTGAGTTTCTTTGCAAATTCATATGTTTTAATATAATTTTTGTTTCAACTTCAATACTTTACTCAGGTTGATAGATATTTATATGAATTTGTCACAAAATGATTAACTAATTTTTCTTTAGTTGGTTTATTTTCGTGACTTTGTTTCACCGTGAGATATGGTTTAATAATTTTTTTCAGTTAGTTTATTATATTTATATATATAAAAGTGAGATATTATTTTTTTATTCATTAGTTGTTTTATTATTAATTTTTTTTATTCCATGCAGAATAAATGAGATTTTTTTTCTATTTTTTGATGTTTGATATGACATCCCATTTTATTTTTTTTATAAATTTTTTATATTAATTTATCATGATTTCAACGCATTAGTATTTATTTCTCATTACATGTTTTTTTTGAAAAGAATGATATGATATCATGGATTTATTTTCTATTATGATTTTAGTACGTTGAAAATTAAGATGAAATCCCGTTGTTAATTGGTTATGCATTTATAATATATTTATTAAAACATGAGGTTTAATGGGATGTCGTATAATGAGTCAGATTACTAACTTTTTGATCTAAATATTGATAAGAAATTCATTATTTGATTGAAATATATATTTATTTTATTCAAATATAATTAATTTTTATGACACTTATATTATATAGTGTAATTATTTAGTTATTTTAACCTATCAATACGTTACTAACATTTAATTACATTACATAATTTTTAAAAAATTAAAATTTAATTTATTTTCATGGTTTTTTGTATATTTTGTTATTTTTTGTAGTTAATGCACCTATTTTGTTTTTTATTTCTTTTTTTAAATTTTATGGTTGTATTTACATGAAATGAATTATAGAAGTAGGTGTGGGTAAATCCTTCTGATCCATGACACTCTTTATAGGGTAGTCAGGATGAATTATAGTTTATTTTGGACATATTTGGGAACCATTCACTTAGATTCAATTGAAAATGTTTCTTATTACCTTCATTTTTTTTTGATAAATTTCTTCTTTTGGTTTCATCTAATTTGATGGTGATTTTATGGGTTCCATGTAGGTTTAGATTTGAGATAGAGACGATGGTGGCTAGATAGTGATAGTAGTGGTGGAGTGATGGGGGTGGTTGGTTGAGGGCTGATGCATATTTCACTTATAACATCTATTTTATATTAATGAAAAATAAATCTGTAATAGAATACTGCTGAATATTATTGATAATATATATATATATATATTGGTCAAATATAATATATTTTATATTATTATTGAATACATTTTTGATGTTTTTAAATAGACCTATGTTTAATAAATTATATTTTAATAATTACATTTTTTACTTTTTATTTTTTTACTTTATAAAAAGTTTAACCCAACCATCATTAATAAAACCAACAACTAAAAAAATTAGGGGGGTTCATTTGTAATTTTTTTGAAAAATAATACAACCACTAAATTATTTAGTAGTGTTTTTTAATATTTAAATTTAAAAAAAAAATTTAATTAAAACCATCACCAAATGGGAAAATAACTCTTCTATAAACAGCTAATAAATAAGATTGAATCCCTAAAAACATACTAACCAAAATGATATATATGGTGGTTCATTTTACCATCACTATATGATTTCATGACGGTTTAAACAACCATTAACCACTCAAAAAACAGTAACTATAAATTTATTTTTCTATAGTCATACTAGAATAATGAGTAGTGTGTTAGAAATATTTACATACTATATTCTTGATAATAAAATAAAAATTCCATTCATTTAGATTGAATTTTCAATGAATATCAACCTCATTATATTAATAATTAATTATGATTTTTCTTGGGAATTTTCTCTTAAACAAGTGTGGAGGAGAAACAAATCTTTTTAGTTCGCATTATGTATGATGTAACTTAGGCATTTGGGTTAAAATCCATTTTATCTGGAATCCTTATTGAATGAAATTAATAGTAGTGAAGTTAAAATTTTAATATCTCTATGACTCATATTTTTTGAGTCTTTGTTTTAACAGTGAGATCCCAATTTATTTATTTACTATATTTATTTTGACATAGAAGAAGATATTGATTGTTGATATAATACTTCTATCTATGCATTTACCTTTAAATAAAGAGCTATGACTTGACATTTTAAATTATAGATAAATTTTTCATTGGTTATAATTTATGACAAATTAATTAAATAAATTATACCCAGTAAATGTTTTCTTTAGATAAAAAATATTATACATGGGCATTTTTATTATTATGAAAAGATGGTTTTGATACAGGTTAATAAGAATGTCATTCATCATTAAAAATCCTATTTTTATAGTGGACTTATGCACATAAATATTCAATGTCACTTAATCCTAAAAGTCTAAAATTCCAAACAATAGAAACTTTGAATGACTTATATTGATTATTATATTTTAAATATTTGGACTATGATTTATTTGAATTGTAAATATAAAAATTGTCAGATAATTTTTAATTTTATTATTGTTCCAAATAGAGTTTAAGGGAGAATTTTATGGTCAAAATCCCAGTGTAGAGGTTGAGTTTTTTATGGACATTTTATTTTTTGGAAATTCAACAAGAATTTTATCAAATGTTTGACAGATATTTTTCCCATTTTGATCAAAAATATTTCATGCTATGATATTTATTATTTTACAATAATTTATTAAATAAATAGAAATATTAAATTCTAAATGATATGATTTTTTATGAAACTTCATTTAATTTGGAGTGGTTTCATTAAGAAAGTTCGAATGTGCAATTTTTGTATGTTAAAACTACTTATATATGTAAAAGAACTAAATCCTAATTGTAAGAACTATTCCCACCATGATTTGAAGAGACTATTTCTCATCTCCTAAATTAGATTATGATTAAGAGAGCTTCTGAACATCCCAATCCTAGAATGCCTTCCCGGGTCCAAGAAACAGTGCTTACGCAATCAATTTGAAGTCTAAAGATTTTTTTATTCTCCATGAAAGCACCTATATTTCAAATTTGAAGGACCGATAATGCTTCTGAAGCATGCTAGGATGATCTAGAAAGTTTTGTCTTTGGTTTCCTGACAATATAAACTAGTGATTGAAATGAACATTTGATCAAATACTGATTGGAAAACACCAAAATCATGAAAAAACATTGAATGATTTGATAAATATTTACATATGAAATAGTGATTGAAAACACCAAAGAAATTTATTTTTTGATAAATATTCTTTATGATATGATCTTGAGGATTTCACAATAATTCGGTCAAAAAATAGCAATGTATAAACCCACATGATACAATTTTAATGGTAGATCTTTTATCATATTTCGTTGATAAATACATAGGAAATATTTTCAACGGTTATTTTTACCATATTTCACTTAATTTGTACCAATAATATTCTTTAGATATCTTTTATGTCTATAGAGTCTCTATGTTGAAACTGAAAATTTAAAAAAAAACTCATGAAAAATATGATTTAATTATTCCACATTTTATGAACATCCTCTTCCCATTTTGCACAAGAAAAAGATATGCATATTGATGATCAAAACAAATGCTCTCCTGATTGAAACGATAATAACAATAAAATACTGACGATTGAACCATGTATGTTTCAAAATGTATAAGATCCATTTGTTAGATATAGTTCCAATTTGTTCCTAGAGGACTACATGCCACTTTTGGTATCATTGTAGACTAGTCTGACAATAGAAGAGCAGTTTTGAAAGAGAAAAGATACTATGAAAGCCTAGAAACAATGATACGTGTGAGGGAGAAAATAAATTTTTTGATTGTTTTCACATATATTTTATTTTTCAGTATTAACATAATATGAACATTCCATTTAGAAGATTCATCATAGTAAACATGTTTTCAAATGTCTTTTTGGAAAGATTCTTAATTTTTTTAAATAACATAACTTTATTATTTGATAATCATCTCTTAATGAATCTATATCATGGAAAATAT
This sequence comes from Viscum album, assembly GCA_963277665.1. Lineage (NCBI taxonomy): Eukaryota > Viridiplantae > Streptophyta > Magnoliopsida > Santalales > Viscaceae > Viscum > Viscum album. Next base: position 613,104,973 of record OY728164.1, read on the forward strand.
GACCATTAAATGAATTACATGCATGATTCTAGTATGATATTTATTATTTCAAAATAATTTGGTCATCAAATAGCATCATTCTAATTCGAAGGATATGATTTTTGATGACATATAATTTAATTTGGAAGGGTTGACTAAATGAAGAGACAATGTGCAATTTTCATATGTTAAAACTACATATATAAGTAAAAGCTAAAAATTATTAGAGGCACTATTTCCCCATGGTTTTGAGAGAGTATATTTCATATCTATTAAATTTCCAAGAGACAGGGAGCTTCTGAGAACCCCAATCCAATAACGCCTTCTTGATTCCAAGAAAAAATGATTACGAAATCAGGTTGAAGTTGAAGGATCCTTTTATTATCTGTACTAAATGATTGATAATGCATTTTAAGCATGGTGGGATGATTTATAAAGTTCTATATTTGGTTCCTTGAAAATATCTTCTACTGAGAGAAACACATATTCAATCAATGTGCATTTTAATATATTTTAAATTCATTCATCTTTCAAACCCTCCCTCTCATTGTGTTTATGTATATATAGGCACACACACACATATATGTATATATATGAAAAGATTATTTAAAAAACTCAAATAACATCAAGAGGCAAACTGTTTTGATCAATAATCTTTATGTTATGATCTATATGATTTCAGAATTATTTTGTCAGAAGATAGGAATGTTTCAATATACACAATAAGTTTTTTCTAACACTTCATTTATCATATTTTTATGACAAAAACACATGAAATATTTTCAAATGTTATTTTTATTTGATTTCAATTAATTTTTTTGGGGAATATTCTTTTGACATATTTTATGTCTCTAGAGTCTCTATGTTTAAATTACCAATTTAAAAAATACTCATTAAAAGTTTGATTTAATTTTTCCACATGTTTTGGACACCCTCTTCCTTACTTGGAATAAGAAAAATATATACATATTGAACATCTAAAAAATATCTCTCCTGATCACAATGATGATAATAATAAAATTGTGATATTATTGAACCAATAATTTCATCTAAATGTTGAAGATACATTTGTGAGACACATTCTACAAATTTGTTCATCGAGATGTACATGACACATTTAGTATCATTTTGGTCTAGTTTGACAATGATGGGGGGGGGGGGGTGAAAGTGTGAATGGACTATGATGGCCTAGCACCAATGATATGCATGAGGAAAAAATTGACTTTTTTGATATTTTTTAGATATTTTTTTATTTTTCAGTATTAATATAATATGAACATTCAATTAAAATGTTTCATAATTCTAAAAATGATTCAGATTTTTTTATTTCCTTTGACTATTTGTTTTTCATTTCAATTTACATTCATCTTCTATAAAAATGATGGCATCACACCAAACATAGCCTTAGTGTTTTAATTGAACAATAACATCATTCTTCTTGGAAATATTCCTATTTGTTTTAATTAACATAAAATTAGTATTTTATAATTTTGAATTAATGTATACATATCAAAATAATCAAGACCATTCAATGAATTGGTGAAACACGAAAAAGGGACTCCACATCAATGAAACAATATGAAGAACATTATAAAATATGCTTGGATTCCATGATTCAGTAGAGCACCAATTGAATCATCCACTGAACAAGTGAGTTGGACAATTATAGAAATTAAAAAATAAAAACTGACGAGTGGTGAGGAAGGTGACAGAATTGGTGAGGTGAAGAAAAGGAATCAGAATTGATGTGAAAAAATTTGAAAGAAAAATTAATATTTTTCTACATTCCACTACTATAGAAATTAATATAAATTCCAATTATTTTAATTATTAGTTCTTCTAGAAAAGAAAGTATTTTTTTGAGTGAAGAAATTTTATTAAAATATATTTGGGATGATGGATGAAGGAAAACACCTCAACTCATACCTCTCTCTATGTGGCATAATTATTAAAATTGATATCATAGAATCCTCAGTAGGATGTTATTGGTTGAGGATAATTTAAGAGTTTTAGATACAAATATAGTTTAACATCTTTAAGAATGATCATAAATTCAAAGATGTCCAAACCAGGATGTATAATTATATAATTATATATATAATTATATATAAATTTTTTTAAATATATTTGTCTATAATGATAATTATAAATATATATAAATATATATTTAAATAACGGAAAACTTACAATAAATACATTTATATAACTTTATAAATTTATATAATTATATATTAATACATAAATATATATTTATATAATTATATAATTATATAGATATATTTTTAACTATATACAAATATTTTTTAAAATATTTAACTATAATTATAATTTTAATTAAGTAAATAAATTTAAATTTGGATAAATATAAAATGATAATAAATAGATTTTTTATATTTATAATTTATTAAATATATATAATTATGTAAATATATTTATAATTATATAAAAATATTTATTAATATTTTAATTATAATCATATATATAAATATATAAAAAAATATATTAATATATTTGTAAATAATTTTATATTTCAAAAATATCATATTTATATTATTCAAAACTTTTAATTTATTTATTTATATACATTGATTACAAAATGTGTATATAAAAAAATTCGAATTATAACGATCTTAAAATATTTAAGAAGATAAGGATTAGGGTGTAGTCAGAGATAAGAATAACATGAACAATATTTTATAGAGAAAAATGAAAGTCGTAATGAATGAAAATTTATTTTGTAATTGATAAGATCACATGACATGAAGGGATAAGGGTTGTGCACCGATTTCATGCTTGTTATTTATGTTCTACTTAAAATTCCGAAATCTCATACTTAACCCTCATGAAATATATATTTATAAAAATTCCATAATGTTTTTTCTATAAAAGGATGACCACTCCTCCCTTTTTAAAAACATATAGAATTTGGTTTCCTATCCATATTATGGAAATATTCCTTAGCATAAATTCATCATACATTTCATTTAGCCTTTGGTGCAAGAATGATTTCTTAAGGTTTTATTACAAAGTATATCTTTAAGGGATGTTTTAATTCTACAATATAAGTATAATCTTATAATTGGTTTATTTTCTTAATATTCCTCGTCTACCTAATCTTGAAACTGACTAATATTTGCGATGTCAGTGGGGAAATTGTGAATCTTGACTGTTTAATTCATTTTTTGAATTAAATTAAATTATTCATAGTTGACCGTGAATCCGGCTGCGCCCACAAATAAAATAATCTTACAAAGGTATGGATCAATCACACCCTTTAGAAATCGACCATATGCCTAATTTCAATCGACTGTGACATCACTCACCATATTGAAAAAGGGTTGTATCGATCAATCACTTATCATATGAAATAAATCATACCTATCACATGAATTAATAATTTTACAAAGGAATGCAACTATGATGTCTCCTTCAATCGACTAGGACTTTCCATTCTAATATATCGTTCAATGTATGGGATCGACTGTGATCACAACACTGGTCGACAAAAAATTTATCCACTAAAAATATGAGAAGATGATAATTTGTTGAGATTTTAAAAATCAACTAAGACCACGGTCCTATATTTTTAGTGAGGGTTTGCCAATGAAATTGAACCAGAGGTGTTTCATGAAGTGCTGAAGAAGTCAAATCGGATACTAGTCGTGCCTCCATGTTCTAACCATAGATGAAAAACCCCAACATCATCGAAACAATGAATCATATGTGTCAATACGAGCATAAGAAAAGTAAAAACCACAATCTTTAAGATGGAAAATGATGAAGTCGATCAAGAAGATACCAAAGAACCATGATTATGTAATCAATGCCAGACTAAAGAAACCATCATTGGATCTTGATGTCACATGAAGGGAGGATGACAGAGCATCAAAGTTGATGACTAGAGTTCTTCCGAACCTAATCATGTCCAATAATGGTGGGGACATGAGACAAACATGCTGAATATTGATCCACGAAGCTAGATTGAAATCAGAAGCATGATGTGATTGATGATGAAGTGGGCCCGATCGATGGAAGCTCATATGGTGGACAGATTGAACGATGGATGATAATTTTAAATGCCGATGGAACAAACATTCAAGCTGTTTTTTATCGAATTTTCCTAGATCTTATGTTAATTTTGAATGAATTTAAAGATGTACAGACCTCATTAGTCCTCATTATTGCAACTGTGATGATGCAAAATGATGCACTCTATTTTCTTGACATAATTCCACCATGAACCATGACATTGTCATCTATTTGTCACTTTGACAATCAGTGGGGCCCCTAAATTGTTTTAGATTATCTATAGTCCTCGTTATAATCCTCTCTTGGCCATTGCACCAGTAGTTCCACTCCATAAAGACCGTACAGGAGTCAGTCGCACATAACAATATCCAATTCCTTAGCATGTTTCATGTTAGGAATCACTATAATAAAATGTATTGACCCCAATTTTAGAACCATATTCCCTTAATCAATGTTGTTAATATTTTTGGTTGAAGATGTGATTGGGACCTCAATATTCCCAATCTACCAGCCACAGTGATAAGGAAAATTTCATTCAAGTAAAAGAAGGGAATTTAAAAATTGATAACAGAGTCATATGTAGAAGATCAAATATCAATCAAATATCGTCGAGTTTGAAGAATACGATGAGTCAAATTTGTTTATACTCAAAAAGGAGGAAAATCCTATCTCAGATGAAGATGAACTCACAGAGCGTGAAGAGACCAAAATTGATTTCTAACACCGTCCAAGTCAAATTATAATATTTTAAGGCTAAAATGGAGTGGAACCTCAGGCTTAATCCTAGACACACATAATTCAAGTATATAGGCCCATTCGAATTCAATTTAAAATCAAAATTCTTATCTAGTACATACACCTTCTATTTTCTACTAGAAAATATTGACATCCAATTAATCCGAATATAAGAAAATAATTTCACATTGATCCTTCATGAAGGATTATGGAGTTTGTTCATGGGCTGAATGTTTTTAAAGAAAATATTCAAGTATGATGAATTGGAGAAATCCTAACCATCGTGATTTACACATGAAAGAGACATGGAGATAACAAATTAGGTTTAGAATTTAAGAAATAATTCTGAATTTCAGCTTTCATTCGAAAAAAACATCATGCTAATCACATGGATGGAAAGGGAATATGAAAAAAATGAAATCATTTATCTATAAACTAGGAACCATTCACATGATGATTAAGGCCTCTTTTTTAATCATAAAACTAGTGTTACTACCACATATTATTCTCTTCTTATCTTTTTTCATTTTTATTTTGATGTAATTCAATGGTGATGGCACACTAAGACATTAGTGGTTTGTTGAAGAGATTATTCCTACACACCTATAAATGAATTCAATGTCCAAATTTATTTTCTATTCAATTTATTAATTTCGATCTATTTGAGTTTTTTATGTTTTAGTAGATTTCCTTCTTCTTATGCGTTTTAAATTTGTATTCTATCTATTTATGGATTGCACAGAAAGGCCACTCAGAATCACTCCACAACATGCGATGGTGACAAATGGGTGAAGATGAGGGTGATCAGAGATATCCAATCCCCAGTACATGTGTTAGTTATGTTTACAATGATCATTGTACCCCCCCCCCGAATCAAGTCGATAATTCCAAGAGAAGGTAATATATGGGATTTTTCACCATGATGGAGAGAGACTAGGAGAGACATACAATGTAATTATGATTTTATTTTCATGGTAAGGGGATTATGTGAGGTTTGACGAGTATCTCAAAATATAAATTTAATAACTAATCCAAGTTTTACCACTATTTTTCAATACTGAAATTCAAAACTAGTTTTATTCCATTATAGTTTTCACTCATCAAACCAAAAAATAAGATAAAATAGACACACATAAAATTTTTATCTCCAATATACAATCTAATTCCACTATTACTGCATTTATTCGGGCATAAAATTATCTTTCTAAGGGCCCCATGACAGGTGTTCATCATATATATAGTTCTTAACAAGGATGCATGTATTTTTCTATAAATACTATTTTAAAATGATTTAAAAAAATGACCAGATCTAGTTTATCTCAACTCATTGGTTTTGATACAGAGGTTGAATGGACTAATATGGAATGAAGGACCTTAAAATCATAGAAAAAAGGAGATGGAATTTTTTACAGCTCCATTGAAAAGTTCTACATCATCAACCTCTTCTTCTCCCATAGTGACTTTAGGGACTTAAAACATTGAAAACAACCTAGAATAATTGATTTGGACATTGAGATAACTTCATAAACGTAATTTTAATAATGAAAATTAGCTTCAGGTACCTATTAATCAACAAGAATTTTATCTAAGAACTGATATTGTCCAACTCCTACCAATGTTTCATGGCATGGAAGGAAAGGACCCTAACCAATATCTAATATTTTTTTTATGATCATGAAAATATTAATCCTAGAGGAGTTTCAGAAGAACATGTTAGAAATAAGGCATTCCCATTATGACTTAGAGGAGCAGCCAAGGAATAGATCTAGAACCTCTAGCATGGGGAAGTTACCAAATGGGATGGTCTAAAAAAGGCATTCTCCTGTAAGTACTTCCCTGTATCTTCTAGCACTCAAATAAGAAAATAAATATATGGAAGCCAAAAAATTATTAGAGAAAATCTCAACGATTTCTTAAGGACATTTAATTAATTGAAAACCTCCTACCATATTCATCCCTCCATATATCACAACTTCTTGAAATTCACATACTAAGGGTTGATGGTCAATAACCAAAATCTGTTAGATTCTTTCTCTAGAAGAGAATTAAATAGAAAATCTCCCACTTTTTCTAGATATATGTTTTATAGCATATAAGAAAACATATGTTGTGATTTAAAGATGAAATTGCATGTCCACACTTGAATTCATGTTTTACTTTACTTGTCTAGGAGACATGACTTTCTTAGGAATCCTATGATTCCATGTTTTAGATTTTAATATTAATGAAATAGAATGAGTAAAATGGAAAATAATAAGATTAATTTAAATAATGGATATTAAAATGAGGAATCATAATTTAAGGATATTGATTGATTCATGTAAATGAAATTTTCCAAGAATTATTGGTGCTTTGAATTTCGGAAATTCATGTGAATTGATTTTTTATTATTAATCATTCCTTGAGAAGTTTTAAAATATCATATATCCATTACTAAGATGACATATACGCCATGTACATATTATTTATTATTTGGCATATTTCTTGAGCGATCTTTGGACATTCCACATACTTGAACATGCATACAAACTTAACAAATATATGACTGTACTAAAACACATTTAAAATAATTAAGACAACATTTTATTAACCAATTATCCTTAAAATTCCACTATTAAATTAATCCTTTTATTTAAAATAGATACAATGAATAACATTTATAGTAATGAGCCATATTTCAGGCCATTTTTTCCCATTCTTACCCTCCTCTTAGAAATTGTGTGATATTTTAATATTGAAATGTAGGGGTTAAGGGAGTTATAATGAATGGGATGATATTCATTGTATGGAAAATGTGTAGAGGTACTTATTGAGGTAATAAATTATGGTTGTTGATTCATTCAAACTTCATTGTTTTCCCCTCATGGATTATAAAAACACAGAATATGAAAAAAATATCAAAAAACTGAGACAATGGGTTGTGATTTGGGATTAAAAAAATTACCATTACTAGACCTTTTATTTATATCCTAAGTGGTTAGGTGGTGGATGTGACGCTTTTCCTAAAAATAACTTTATAAAATGGGAAAAATGAATAGTTTCTTTGAATAAAAATTATAAAAGTTTATAAAAAAATTAAAATGGTTCACAAATCATTAATTATTCATAAATTGGTCAATATATTTGTTGTGAGTTCTAGAGAAGTATGATTTGTTACAGTATGAAGGAGAGAATATCATTGATTTTTTACATTTGATATCAGACACTTCTAATTAAGAGATAAACCAATTCCTTATGCCTAAATTTTAGAACACCAATTTATACCAACCTTATGCATTAGATTCATTTGAACCATTAATTTCATGCCCTCATGATTTTATGTGTATTTTGACCTTAAAAACTAGAAAATTTATTTCATTTTAAAGACTATGGATTAGAATTTTGATCTCATGATATGATCATAAATCTACATTTATGTTTTTCATGATAGATGAGTGAAAAGATTCAAAAGAGAGGTAAATCATGATATGGAAACTTAAATAATTATAAATTGAGGAATATGAATTAATGAGAAGATAAGTTTCATAACATTCAAACAAGGAAAAGTAAAATGTATAATTTCATTGATTCTTTGAAAATTGAGAAATTGAATTAATATTTTAAGTTAATTTTGAAAGCTTAATTTTAAATTTAAAATTAGTTGATTTTATGATTTTAAAATTTAAATATTAATAACATTTATGACCTATTCGACTCCTTTTTTAGATTTTATTCTTGAGGAAAAGAATGGTTTATGTGTGAGGGGTATTGGACATGCCAAAATTATGTTCATATTTTTAATCAAATTTAAATAATCTTTTTTGATGTTTTTCAATGTTAGAATTGATGATTTTAAATGTTTTAGTAAATTATGGTTAATTTGGATTGAGTAATTGAAGTGGTGTTAAATGATTGCAATAAAGTTAATTTTTGAATTTTATTTTATATATATAATTATTATGAATGTTTTTTGAAATAACATTGTATTTTTCTAACTATTTCTATTTTTTTGTCCATAAATTATCCCAGATGGGCTAGCCCTCAACCAAGGACCCACATGCCTCATGGGAAGCCCTTAGGGTCTACCTGGACACACAGGCCTCATGATAACTAGCTACGAAGCTTGAAAACATGGGGGATAAGGCCTATGTGTGGACCACAGGTGGTCAAGCACTGCATGTGAAGAGTGAGCGTGAAGGCTCGAGTGCGAGCTGTGTGAATGTGTGGCCCATATGTACATGGGGGCGAGTAAATCTAGGAGGCCATACCTGGTAAATAATTTTGTGTTGAGGAAGACTCCTTGAGGCTTATAAAACTTCTCCCATACCATGTATGTTTTGATGTAGGATAAGCAGTGCCACCACATGCCACCATGCTCCACTATCATCAACTGCTTCACCTCCCCCGCCACTCTTTGCCTTGACCGACCACCCTACACCACTGTCACCACCATGACATCGCCACCTTGAATCATCCCCCACTCGAACACACAAAAAATATTAATGAAATCACCTCCAGTGCCTAAGATGACCCTCCATGGAAGATATCATGCCTCCTCCGACCATTGTGAAGGTCGAAGGAGAAGGAAGAGAAAGCCACTACAAGTTCTTCACTACCCCACCACCAGATCCCATGAAAGAACCCACTTCAAATATCTTCTGCTGCATTTATCCCTGCAGTCCCACTTCCCTCTCCATGTGGAGCTGCTTCTAGTCACCATTCACTACCACTAAGGGTGTTACACTACATGGATCCATTCCTTGAGGGTCTTCCCAAGAAAACCTCCCCCACTCATGAGGACTTTGAAGAGAAGTCTAGAGACCACTCTCCATCCATTACCTATATAAAAGAGGACATTCCATTCATGGAAGGCAGAATTTGACACCATTTTAAAGGAGATCTCCCCATATAGAGGGCTCGGCTAACGCTACTGCAATTCTTCATCTCCCCCCTTATTCATTTATTCCCTTTTCATTAATTTCACATAATTTATATTTATTTTCGTTTTTATTTTAAATTATAAATTTACATTTAATAAATAAATATTCCATGAATTTTTAATTTAAATCATGTCTCCATTAAATCAATCATCCACTTCTTATTCTCCATTTAATTTTCTTCTTCTTTTAATTTTAATATTTATAAATATAATTATTATTACTATTATTATTATTAATAATATTAGTATTATTATTATTAACATTATTAATTTATTATTATTATTATTATTTTAAAATTATTTAATAAATATTTAAAATTATTTATTTATTATCTTATTTTCTTCTTACTATTTTATTTTTATTCATCAATCTATGTTTTCTTTACCGAAATTCTATTTTTATTTTATTATTTTATTTTATCATCCCATTCATTTTAAATTTATTCTTTATTTTATTTTATTATATTTCTTCTTCTTCTATTTCATCCATTCCACCATGTGATCTCTTAGTCTTCAAAATGAGAAACTGACCCTAAGAATTGGTCTGAGAAGAGGTCAATTTGTTTTTTAATTTTCATCAATGTTTATTTAAATTTTATAGCATATTTGAGTAGCAAGAATGGTGAGGAGAATGTCATTAATTTGGTGATTGTCCAATAATGACATGGAACTCAATTTATTTCTATTATTTTTTTAATGAATTTTGTGTCTCTCCGTTGGAAGACTCTTCATATGGAGGTGTAGAGATAATCAATGGATGAAACAAAATTGATAAAGATAAGTCCTGGAAGATGGAACACCCTAGACCTAGGTGTGTCATCAACTTTGATTATAGGATGTGGAATTAAGATTTCTTATCTTTTCAATGATTCCACAATTTCTAAATAATGAAAAGTAATTCACACATGAGATTTAATGTTTATATTATCAAACCAAAATCAAACAATTAAGGGAGATAAATTATTGAACCTTAAAAAAAATCCCAAAGCCAAGTCATTTCTTCTTAACTCAATATTTTTAGATTTAAATGTTAATTTAAATTTCATAATTTCATTTCACCAAAAATGTAATGAAAAAACCAAAAAATCAATTTTTTCCTTTAATATTTAAAATAATAAAAATTAGTTTTGGGGATTTAGAAGAAGTAGGTGAAAAAACTAAGAGGATACTCAAATGAGAAGACCCCATTCATCAACTGTGCTGTACTAGGAAAATTAAATTGATTTTTCAATACCCCATTATAGGTCAGTGTCAATTTATCAATCATATAAAAATAAAAAAAATTTATAAAAATATAAATACAGAATATGTACTATCTTGAGGGGCATTAAAATTATCACCCCATTTGATGAGTTTTTGGTGCCTACTACTGATGATTCGGACATTTACAAATATATACTTTTGTATATTACTTGTGAGATTATGATCCTTCTCATAAATTAAAAATATTATTATAATATTAACCTATATTAGAATAAATAGTTGTCTAACAATAAAATAAAATTAATACTAATTTATTATTCCTTGATGATTGATTTAAAATATGAAAGTAGAATTATTAATATAATTAAAATTTGTTATGTCTTCTATTTCTAGAAGTTTATTCATTTTGATGTGTCTGGTTTAATTTAATTCCCATTGAATAATAATAATTTATTTAAGAAATGGGGAGACATTAAATGGAAATTATGGAACATGTTCAGTGACACATCATTAAGCATTCGAAGGATGCTTGAAAAAGTGGCTGATGGTGTATATCACGAGTAATGGACGTTGTTTATTAATACAAAAACTCATGAATCTTATGGGTTGTTAACATTTTTCAAGTAAATTAATAAAATAAATGCATAAAAATATTAGTTTTATCAATGTATAAATTTTTTGGAGATGTTTTAAAAATAAACTAATCCCTAAAAACAAATAATTCATTCTACAGTTGATTCCAAAATTATTATATGAAAAGATTCATCTTCATTTCCTTTTATTCATTATTATTTATATCCTTTTATCCTCCCAAAACGTTTTTTCAAAATTTATATATATGTACTATTTTTTATAACGGTTCATGACATAGGTCACCTAGTTGGATGGGTTGATATGTGGTTTCATGTTCATATGAAAATTGATCATAGTTTCATGAATGAACCTACCTAATACATATGAGTAAATATATTTCATTATAATTAAATGTTATTTAATTACTAAAAATAAATATTAATGAAATATTAGTTAATTAGATAAAATTATTAGGTTCATATAATTAAGTAATATTTCCAATATGTGGTATTGTTTTCCAAAATTTGGCTCCCTAGACCTAACTTGAGTAGTAAATTTTTATTACTATATCATTTATACATAGAGTTATGAATGATGTTATCATACTAAAGTAGTTTTTTCTTATGAAAACAATTTTTAAATGGAAATGGCCATGGACTACTTTTTTTATAAATAATTTATAATAGTTCTCACATATAATGAGGACCTTCAAATACTATTAATGTAATATTAAGAATATTTCCAATGGTCAATATATGTCATACCTATGGGACACAAATGATTTCATAATATCAGGTGTTCATGGATCATAATAATTCAGAATTCTTCTCATTAAATTGTCACTTTATGTTCTCAAGTATTAGAGATCATGAGGATTGTCCTTCCTGTAAGAACCCCACAAGAGTCATACCGAAATTTGAATTCCAAACTATCTTCATCTCATACGATGGTTATTGAATCATATGAGGAAAGCCAAAATTATGATGAATCCATCTTCAAAAACATATAAACTATACACCTTTACCTTATTCTTGTATAGAGTGTCAATCATTATTACATGGTCTTGTTCCATCGATCCATTGATGTTAGATATTTTTGATCCAAAGAAGAAAATCAATTATGATGGAATTAAGAGAAACTCGATGAAATAATGGAAGAGAAAAAGTAGTATAAAAGAACATATATTTCTTAAATGTGAAAAACCCCTCCAATGAAAAGGATTATAAAACACATGGTGACTTAGAAAAATACACTAATAATAAGAGATTATAGAATTCAAGTAAATTACATAACATCAATATCTAAAATAGTGTAGAGTAACTTTTGTGAAAACCACACCCCTATACACTTCTTTCACCTCTCTGAAAATCATCCTAACGGAAAATTCCACCTTTCCATGATAAAACATCACCCTGAGAGAACCGTATATGATAAACATAACCATTCTCAGAACAAATTCCTCATAACATGAGTTCTTTATCAAAACAGGTATCCTCAATGGACTAGTATTATGATGCCTCTTCAATGTATCCACCTAGATCTATCAATCAAAGAACCCATGACTCATAATTATATCATTCCATCTCCATGAATTCTATATCTCATGTTTTCTCAACATTGGAAGTATATTCATGAACCTTAGTACATGGTTGCTTCACCATACCCATTTGAATGACCATTTGAATTATTTTTACTCATCCTCATAATGCCTCCCTTATTACTACCAACACGGAAACCCACCACATAGAATATCCATCTTCAATGTTTTCTTTACCATTATAAACATGCGACACATGAAACCAAAAATGAAGAACCCCACTTTTATCACACTATGAACTGTATATTGATGAACTTCAACACATCCTTTTTTTAAACATCAAAACCATATCTCCAATTAACGAAGTCAACTTTATTTTTTAAACTCCATCAAATTTTTCTAAAACTCTACAACATTTTTTAGAAAAAATTATTTATTAATTTTTAGAAAATATCTACGTTAACTAATTTTAATCTCTCCAATAAATGGGTTAATCCCATCAAGAAACACTATGATCAATATTGGGAAAAAATATTTACTAACAGACACAAATTTCTAATAGTGGTAATCAAACTTACACAAAATACTATGATTTGAAAAGAAATTAAATTTGGTCGAGTTGAACTACCGGATTATCCCCATTAAGAAACAAGTATGGGTGAAAAGTAATCTATCAGGAGACTCATGTTGATGAATTTGTTGTTATCATTACAATGTTATCATCAATGTTTTATGATTTTTGAAAAAAATATATGAGGAAATGGGTGGCTATATCATGTAGTCATATCCCTGAGATTTTATGAGAAGAAATTGAAGTAATAAATCAAAGAGATTATGGTTACATTGATCACATTTATGTTGAAAGATAATACCCATGATGGTCCTCATGTACTCAATATGATATATTACATTGATCGATTAAAAGTATTAGGATTTAAGTAAAATCATAATCATTAAATAAATATTATTTTCTCTCCTTATCACCCAGTTACTATAGTTTCATTATGAATATAGAGAAAAAATATTAATATCTTTTGGTAAAGTTTCACAAAAATATAAGAGCTTAAATAAAGAAAAAAAATTATTTATTATTGTGAGACATTAGAAAGACATGGAAAAACATCAAATGTAAAGTGTGATGACAGAGTCACCTTCACATCATCCTTCTAAGAAACAAACTATATAGATGGAAAACATTGAACATGAATCTATTTGATTTGAATGTGGAAAGAAAAGGTCATTGGAAGTTAAATTGAAATTAATTGAAGAAAGGGTGATTCCAATGTCATAAGTGAGAAGAAAATGACCTCAATTTTCCAAGTTGATTTATTATATTTGAACTATTATTATTTTTGAGTATTACCAAAACATTTACCTCATATTTCAACAAGATAAAATGATAAATTATTTTATTTCGGAATTAATTTTCTGTGGGGTTTTATACTAAAATATTAGCTCAGTAATAGTTTAATTATTAGTAATAAATGATGAATATAAAATATAAGACTTACACCCAGTTGTGGAAAGATAATTTTTATTAAGTAAAAAATGTAGTTTTTAATGATACACCAAATAAGGTTTTTTTCTCTTTATAGAAAAAAACCATATTTATTATTTAAAAACATACCAATTAATTTTTAGACAGAGAAACATTTATAAATAAAGTTGATCCACAAATCTTCTAGAGTTAGTTGCTCATGACCTTGTAAAATATTCTAAGAAAAATGTTGAGGTAAATTAATATAATTTATGAGATTCATTTAATTAATTTAATTAATGAAAAATTTATGGAAATAATATTTTTGTTTAGAATATATGAGGTTATTTGGGCTGGTGAGCCGAAGAATATCATAACTAACCATTCATCGATCATGATAATGCTATGTGGATTTATCCCTCAACTAACATTTCCATATACCCATCATATCCATGATGATAGTTCATGTATGAATTATGAATAGTCTTTCATGAATCCATTGATATTTAATGTGTAGAGTGAAGTAAGTACTAAGCTCACATTTCCTTATACACATCATAGCCAAGATATATGTAAAAGGATAATCAATGATGAGTCGTATATGTTTTAAAAAGTCTTCTAATTTTATTTCAATACATGCTTCACAAATAGTAGCATTAACCCATAACCTTATTCCAATTATAATGAAAAATGGAGTTCATAAAAATTTTAATATGAACAAAACCCTTTAATTCAAAAATCATGTGTTTAGATGGAAGATGATTTTTAATACATAGTCGATAAAAAAAATTCATAAAGAATAACACAGAGCGCATCGTAGTTGTATATCCTAATGTTTTTAAGGATATTCCATAAATACCTAATATTAAATATTTATATATAAGTTAAATATTATATTTATATAAAATGATTCAAATATCCATTTTTGAATGTGGGAGAAATTTATACTTGGATAATGTCAAGGATTGAGATTCACACGTAGTTGGAATAGAAACAAGTTCCTTAAGATCTCTTGGAAAAGGAATATTGTAGAGACACATACTGCATAGGAAATTATTAAACCCATAGAGGTGGTTTTATGATAACTAAGTCATTTTATATATTATTCATTAGGAAAAATAAATATTTATACTACACAAAAGTAGTAAATGGAAAGTATTGAAATGTTTATATAAATTATAATATGGGTTCCATGTAATAAAATTATGTTTTATATTTTGGAAGTTTCTCCAATTGATGTAAATCCATTTGTGGCTATTCAAGAGATACAATATACAGGCAGTAAAATAATGATATTAATGAATCTAAATTGGTTATACCATTTCATCATACTTAAATAATTTATAAATACAATTGTCAAAGAAACGTTTTTGGTCATTATAATAGTCATTAGATGATAGGACCATATTCTTAGGAATTTGTCTATACAATTCAACCAGAATGGATTGGTTACACCATATAATGAAAATAAGGAATGAAAGTTACATAAATTAATTTATAGATTAATTAAACTATCATGGTCATATAATATTCATTTTGAATCAATGTATTCAATTTTTCTATAAATTGTTAGTGGGAGGGAAATAGTTTTTCCCGAAATATAAGATTACTAACATATGAGAAAAAATATTAGTCTTATAGTGAATTATGTAAAGGACGAATGTAACTCACCCTATATGACTTAATATAGTATACCAAGTTATAGATAACATAATCTAATAAGGTACATCTATGGGTTGATACAACTAAGTTAATGTTTATATACTAACAAGGTATTTAAAATTTTAATTTGTAACAATTTGAGAGATAATTGTCACAAATCTTATGTGGAAAAAATATTTCCAAGAAGACATCTAAAAGGAATAATTGGATATTAATATAGTGAATAGAAATCCTCATTATTTAGTAATGGATTTAGTACATATATCATGCTATGTACTATATATAATAATAAAAACACATAAATAATGGTAATAAACTATCAAATAAATCTATGGAAACTACATGTGAAATAGTAAGAGCTATCCGATAGTTCTTGAAAAAGTGAAAGGGGTTTTTACCTGATAATTTGAGATAACTGAACACTATTTATCTAGGTAACAAAAACTAGTCTTCCTGTAGATCAATTTGATGTTTTATCATCTTTAGGCTACAAAAACGAGAAAGAGAAGCTTAGTGGACACAATGGTAGGAATATATACAATAACTAAGTGTGTGATGGATTTTGTTGCAACTAAATACATGGTATGGAATGAACAATAATTTTTTTATAGTTATTATAATTGTACTAAGAAATTAAATCATCATCATAATATAAATTACGATAAGATCATGATTCTTTTATTATCTAAAATGTCAATTTTATGATATGGGGATAAAAATATACTTGGAGGTATCATCACTTTTGATAGTTTTAATCAAGGAGGTGAGGTGGAATATAATAGAGTTTCAATGTATGTAATCATGGTAGGAATAATGATTATATACTTTACTCATCATAATCATGATATTATATTATGAGAGAAAATAGTTTGATTGTTATCAAGGTGGATCTAGTGAAAGTCAGAGTGTTTTAAAAGTGTGTTATGTAGACCCAAATTGAGCATAAATTTTTGACTACCATGTCAAGTATACAGAGAGTTATAAATGATGTTATCTTACTATAATAAATTTTTTACTTCTATGCATATTTTTTACATGTTAATGGCCTTGTATTACTTATTGTGTCAAATGGTTATAGCAGTTCTCAGCTATAATGATATCCTATAGACAATATAATAGTAATCCTAAAAAAATGTTCTATGGTATATATAAATCATACTGATGAGACATAGATGATGTCTAACTATTATGATTTTGGGGCTCATAAGAATTGAGATTTCTTCTCAGAAATTTTTTACTTTGTGATCTCTAGTAGATCTTGATCATAAAGAGTGACTCCCCAATAGGAACACCATAGGTTTCAAGTATCATTGGATGTTCCTATCTACAAACAAGGTTATTGGTGTCACTATATTAGGTCATTATAAATGCATACCCTTTGATCACATACTTCTATGAAAGGTAGATTTAATAACACTTATTTTTGTGGTGAGGTTTCTTGATTTAAGTGTGACATTGGTGGTAAGACATTGATTGAATGATCAAGGCATGATTTTTCACTTTTATGTAGATAAAGTGATATCTCAAAACCTGTTGATCTGGATGGGATTATCTTTATTAAATACATGACCATAGTAGTATAAGTTATGTATGTTCATTATATTCACTAAAATAATAATTAAATCAAGAATGGATGGTGACACAATTAGTGTATCTTGATTTATGGGATATCATAAGGAAAAGAGATTCTATAACACAGATCATGTTTGAGGAGGTTTTCATTCCTATGAATGAACCATTAATGCATAAAAGTGATGATGTGCTACTAGATATTACTCGTGTTTTATGATTATTAATAACTTATCTGAATATAGGTGCCTTGACCATCACATAAAAAGTGTATTTAGAATTTTTTCCAATTCTAATGAATTGGAGCTTAGGATATAGTGAGCCACACAGTCGGGTCATGTTATGTTTCAGATTGAATGATCACATGAAATAAATAAATTATTTTTTATTAATATTTATAATAACATGTATTTATTTTATTTACTCTACATATTCACATGTTTAAATTGAATACAAAAGAAAAATAATTTTTGAATTAATTTTTATTCAAGGTTCTTTAAATATTTTTCAAGTGATATGGGTTACATTAATGGCTTGTATTTCAACAATAGACATATTTTGAGTTTACACATATAAGATCAAAATTTTATGATGCCTGTGAAATGTTTACATTGTCATAAGTGTTGAATATGGTTTATTCTAGAAGGGTTAACTTAAATAAGGTCTAAAGTTAAATTTTTATAATTTAAAACTACCAATATAAGTAGAAATAAAACAGTAGTTCAAGTAACTATTTATCCCATGATTTTAGGAGAACCTCTCGCATATCTATTAAGTATTCATGAGAAAAAGTTTGGTTCTAAGAAACCTTATCCAGGAACACCTTCCCAGGCCAAAGAAACGGTTCCCACACAATCACGTCAATGTAGAAATCCCCTTATATTCTCCCCGCAAGCACCCATATTTTTAAGTTCAGTGATTGAGATAATTTTTCAAGAAAATTATGATGATTTAGAGGGTTATGAATTTGTTTCCTTTATGTGATGATATCTTACAGCAAGTGGAACGTGCGTTGGATCAAAATTGAATGAGGTACTATTTAATTTTGATTTATCCTACTTATTTAATTCATACAAGATTCTCATGTTGATAATCGAGTGGTGCTTCTATGATGTCAATGTTACGGTGTCTATCTTATGGTAAAATTTTAAATTTCCTATGATTTTACGGTTATGTTTCACACCCGATTCCAATAATATTTTCAAGACAAAATTTTAGGATCTTGAGATGTGAACCATGTAAAATAATAATTAGTTTCCAAAAAAAGATGAAATTGGACTAGTTTTATAGATGGAACATAACATATGTGTGTATGGGATGTGTTTTGGACAAAATCCATCAAATATTTTTGGTAGGTAATTTTCATCCTTTAGTTTCACACCACTTCTTAGTGGCCCAAGAATTTTCATTAACTGGGAAGCATAAAAAGAATTTTCTTCATTGAAAGTAAAGGTAAAAGAAGAGGCCTCTTTTGGGAAAATATAGGAGCAGTAGAGGTTGGTAATGAAAAATGTCTTAGTTTCTACATTCTAGAAATATTATTTAAATTATGCTTGACAGATTTTTCTGTCTAATACCTCATCCATCACACATAAATCCTAAGAAAAATTTGTGACAATTTTGAGTGAAATAAAAGTATCAAATGTCTTACACGAATATCTTTGCTTCATGAATATACATTTATCTAATTATAGTTTCAACATCGATACATTACTATGAATTTTAATGTAGTCATTATTTTTTTAATGTAATTTTAATTTAAATAAAATTTTATATTTGTTGTCGTAGTGTGCTATAAATTACAGTAGTACACTAGTGAAATTTTTCTCTTATCAGTATTTTTTTCTAACACTGATTAAATTTATGATGATCATCACTAAAAAATAACTAATTAAAGGACCCATTAATTAGTGCTAACATAATGGGAAAAAGGAACCACATTATTAGTCTTTCATTTACTATCACTTAAAGAAGATTTTATTAGGGCTCCTTTTCTGATGTTGATAAAATTTATTAGCTTATAAATACACTTACAACATAGGTACTTTTTTTACCACTGATGAAGATAATTTGTAGCATTGAAAAAACTTGTATCTAAAGTGACTAATAAATGTTTCATGGATTATAACATATGATAAATTAATTAAATAAAGTTTACCTTGAAAAAAGTTTCATTTGATGAAAAATTTAATACATAGACTTTATTTTCATAAGGACATGAATGTTTGGATATATGAAAATCATAATGTCACCCCTCTTTGAAAAAATCATATTTTTATGGTAAATTGATGCATATAAATATTCAATATCACTATTTATGAAATGTCCTAGATTCTGAATAAGAGAATTTTTAAAATATTTTTATTGATGATTATATTTCAAATATTTAGAACATTATTTAATTCAATTATAAATATGTGGATTGTTTTATAATTTCTAATTTGATTATTATTCCCACTCAGGTAGAAGGGATAGTTATATGTTCAACCAATTTGGGTGGAGGTCAAGTATTTTTATAGACATAGTATTTTTTAGAGGATTTAAGTGGATATTAATATAGTTTAAATCCCTTCATCTCGCTCTCTATCTCTCTCTATATATAAAAATATGTTTAAAAAACCAAAAACATCAATATTTTGACCAATATTTTGACTGTTTTGATAAATATTTTCTATGATATGATCTTGATGATTTCAAAATAATTTGGTGAACCTATAGAAACCTTAAAACACACATTAAATGTTTTTTATGACAGATAATTTATCGTATTTAGTTGAGAAACACATGAGAAATATTTTCAATGATTATTTTTACCATATTTTTCTTCATTTTCACTGAGCATATTATATTGATATCTTTTATGTCTATAGAGATTCTATGTTGAAATTGAAATTTTAAAAAAAATCTTATGAAAAATCAGATTTAATTATTCAACATGTTTTTTTACAACACCTTCACAATTTGGAATAAAAAAATTTGTTCTTATTGACGATTTAAAAAATATGTCACTTGAACACAATGATAATTACAACAAAATAGTGACAAATGAACCATGTATGTTGTCTAAATGCTGAAGGTACATTTGAAGATGCAATCTAAAAATTGTTTCATGGAGAAATACATGCCACAAATTTTTTATTGAGACCTACATACCATGTTTGGTATCATTGTGGACTAGTCTGACAACATCAGTGGGGTTAAAAGTGAAGAGGGACTATAAAAGCCTAGCACCAATTAGATTTGTGAGGAAGAAAATGACATTTTTTATCTATTTATCATATATTGTATTTTCATTATTAACATAAAATGAACATTCAACTAAGAAGTTTTATTATTCTAAACATGTTTTCAAAATCCTTTTTCTCTTTAACCATTCATTTTCCATTTCTATTTACATTCATCTTCCATCAAATTGATTTCATCATACCAAACACATTCTTATATTTTTAATTGAACCATATCAAAATTTTCCTTAGCAATATTCCTATTTTTTAATTAACATAAAATTAGTATATGATAATATTTCCCTAATTAATCTATATCGTAATTATAAATACCATTCAATGATTTATATGCACGAGTCTAGTTTGAGAAAATCAAACATTATGAAAAAATTTATTGGGAAACACACATCATTAATGGAATGTTTTAAAAGAAATTCTTAATAAAAATCATAAAATTTTAATTGATATTACAAACAAATAGATTGTATGAGTAGGAATTTGGTTGATAGAAATCTGACTAGATCCGAGAAACATCAACATGTTGTTGTCCATCAGATATTTCTTATAATTAAGAATCATGAATTCGTAATTATTACAAAAAACTCCAAAACCATAAGTTCACACATAATTCTACATAATGATTCATGAGTAAACAATGTAGTTATAGAAAGAAGCAAGAGGATAGGTGTGTAATGATATGTCTAAGAAGTCAAATCCGTATTTAGTCATGCTGCCTTATTCTAATCATAGAAGATAAACCCATAGATCATCAAAACATCGAATCATGGGTATCAATCAGAGAATATGAGAAGATACAACTACCATTTTTAATATGTAAAATGATGATGTTTATTAAGAAGATATCGAAGAACTGTGATTAGTTAATCAACACTATGTCAAACTGAAGAAACTGACAATTGATCTTGATGTCACATGAAGGGAGGATGACTGATCTTCATAGATGATGACATGAGTTCTTGCGAACAAGATAAGGTCCAAGAACAATGGGTTCAGTATACCTCTGAGCTGAATATTTATCCAATGAGCTCGATCAAAATTAAAAGTATGATGATCATAATGAAACATTGGACAAGACATATGGAAAATCATATAGTGGATTGATCGACCATTGGATGATAATTTCAAATGTTGATGGATCAAACATTCAATAAATTTTTGAAAAAATTTCTTAGACACTGTGTTTGTTTCACAAGAATTTGAAGATGAGGAGGCCTCATTAGTCCCCATTCTTGTGGTTGTGATAATGCAAAACAATCCACAACATATGTTTGACATAATTCCTCTATGAAATGTAACATTGTCTTCTAAGTGTCACCTTTACTATTTGTAGGGAACCCAAATTGCACAGACCATATATAGACCTCATTGTTATCCTTGCCTGACCACTACACCTTTAGTTCAATACCATGCAGACTTCACCAGAGCCAGCTGCACTATCCAAAAAATATATTCCTTAGATTGTTCTGATTTAAGCATCACTATGAAAACTTGTATTCACTCTGATCGTAGAACCATATTCTATTATTTTGTGTTTTGGTTTTTTTGGTTGAAGGAGATATGGAGACCAAAATTTTTCCCAATCCACCAGCCGCTGTGATATGGAACAGTGCATGTAAGTGGAATGTCAGGAGCCAGCCCAGGATGATCCTAAACCAGTCTCCTAATCCGATCCGTGGTAAGGGCCTAAGGGCATTCATGATTCCCACAAGATTGAAACTAGTGCCAAGCATCAACATAGTACAATCTGTAAGAATTTCGCCCAAAATAAATAGAGTAACATGCTGAAAAAAGAACCTAGCATCCCATTATTTTAATAAAAATGAGTTTAACATGTTTTATGCACAAATTGAAAAATTACAATGACTCAAAAAACCAACTAACCAGTCATGAAGGCAACACTATCTCCATGTGGGCATGATAATCACTCTCCAACACAATGATCACTCACCACCCATGGTGACCTAACTCAAGCTTAAACCTTCACAAGGGCTAGAAATAGAAATGAAATACAAGAGTGAGTATTGAAAATTAGTAGGCTATCCCGATAATCTATTCTTGAACCACTTCCATTAAAATAAAAGAAACATCAATTTCATGTTTGAACTAAAACATATTAAAGTATGATTTTGAAAACATTTTACTTAAAAAAATATACAACTAATTTCCCTTACTCATTTCCAAAATGAGTTTCTTTTCTTTAGTGTGCTATTAGATTTTTCAAGGGGAAAGTGATGTCTGTATTTTTCATCATGGAAAAAGAGTCTAAAACACTTCACTAGAAAAAAATTTTCATAATCATTATTAAAAAAACACATCAATTTACAAGGAAAATATTCCACAAGAGGGAATTATAGTAAAAAAGTAGAATTGGAACTAATTATAATTGTATCGCATTCAAAACTAACATAAACCACGATTTAATTGACATAGGTGAACCCATTAGATAAAGCATAATCCCGATGAAACCAATATCTGAGACCCCATCTTTAGTAGAATTACCCCACATGATGAAATCCAAATTCTAAATATGCTTTGACACTCTTTCCCAGGACATACCAAGTGAAAATACCATAGAAATAAACCCAATATATCCACCTACTATGGGCCACTAATCAGTATTGTGACCTACCAGTGCAAAAATAAATCTCAGAAAATTATACCAATATGTTAGGTACTCATGTCACAAGAATTTAATGGGGGAGATAAAAATAATTACAACTGATTATCCAATGAAAACACACCCACACACACACACATATATATAATAATTCGCAATAGGTATCACCCCGAATCACTCCAAGGGTCGATCTCATTCCACATAAAAAACAAAGCACAAAGAGTCCATCCTGAGACACTCTTATAATGTATCACAATGATTACATAGTTAGGACATCCCATCCATTATACACACACACACTAGTCCTGAGAACATTCAACTGTGGTTTTCCCAAATTACCAATTTCACCATTTTAACAATGTTTCCAAATGAACCTTAATTGTTTCAAAAAATAAAAAGTATCAATGGTATAAATTTCACTTTCTATATAAAGGTTTACACCCACAATTTTCATCATCTAAACATTTACAAAAACCCCATAAAAGTCCTGGTTAAATTTTCAAAACGAAACCATTTTTATAAAAATTCCAAATGGGAAATTCATCGGCAGCTCATGTCAAATCACATTTTATACAAAAAACCAATACATTATAAAGCCAAACCCACATTAGGAACTATTTAATGGATCCTAAATAACATTTTACATTATTCATATGTAAATCCAAACAAATCTATTGATATCACAAACTACCCATAAAACCCAACTGAGAAACTTATTGAACACATGACATCTACCATTTAACAAAAAAATATCATTAAACACTCAACAAGGTATAAAACACAAATTTCCATGAAATAATGTTATTGAATATTTTGAACCATGTTAAAAATACCACAAACCATGTGTGAAATCTAACAATCCATTTTAAAAAACCTATGGTGTGCACAATTTTAACAAAAAAACACGATTTTCCATAAAACGAACCATTAATCACTAATTTGCACACCCAAAAAATTATCCAAGTTTTTCATATCAATAATTAGAATTTAAATAGGGTTAACATAAATATTAATAGATGAATCACAAATTATAAAAGTAATTTCATGGGATAACCTACCTCAAATGCATGGAGGAATACCAATGGACACCTGAAACAACTCGTCGTGGGTTCCAAAACCATAGATCTGTGAGGAAAATCCATAGACAAACAAAAACCCCTCATAATCATGGGGAAATAGAGACCTAGGTAGAGTATGAAAATGTTATGAATAAAAAAACAATTAAATAATGGGATAATGAGGAATAGGTATTAGAAAATATAAGAAACATTACCTTTAAAACTAGCCAACCCTTCAACTTCTCTTTGATCTACACCATGAGATGAAGGGGAATGTTTTGTGAAAAAGGAGGAGGGCACAATATGTCTAAAACACCATGTGGGGTGTTTTGGGTGGATTTAGGTCCAAAAATCCCAAGGGGGGAAAAGTTAGAAAATTTTAAATTTCAATTCCTGATAGACTCACATGGTTAGGACACATTGTGTATTACACCATACAGAAAACACATGAGTAACCAAATGTTCAGTCCTAAGAGACTTCCTACCTATGCTCCCACTATTTGGGAGGTTTTATACCTTCCACATGATTACCTGGGTTTGGCTGCATGGTTTATCAAACTATGCACCAACCATGAACATGGCCTTTTTTTGGCAAAACATCCATGTTTTCTCAAAAAACTCCCAAATGAACCAAGGATAAACCATGATGAAATGACTCGACAAATAAAACAAATCTAAACTCAACACTCTACACACTAAGAACCTATGAAAAAAACTAGTATTCCCAATTAACCTAAATTTATTCAAAATCATGAAAATTTGGTGTGACAATTATCCATACTAATAATGTGTTCCAACCCCAGAAATCCACAACACAATCTAACTGGTTGATAAATTCATAAGGATTACACATCTACATCATCTAACACCTTAAACCATGAAAATTTAACTCACCAAACATATAACTTAAACCTATTTCTTGAAGCAAAACAACAATCCACAACTACATCTCGAGAATCAATGGAATTATCAGGCCATTACATCCACAAAAAAAGACACGAAATTGATTATTAGGTCTTCTCCCAAAGATCATAACGACTACCCAAACCAAAGATAAATCATGAAGGAAAATTATTTTAAGGGAGGCCAAAACATACTACCCAACATTAGAGAACAATGAAAATCTGTGAAAATATTAGGATAAATCTCAATGAGTCCCACTTTGGGTTTCCTCAATATTAATAACCAGCTAACAATGACCAATAATGAATATAACATGAACCAAAATCCAGGACTCTTCCACAATGGCCAATCCAAAGCTCCCTTATAATGACCAACCATCCCTAGAAAAGAAGAACACAACATGGACATTGAAACTACCCACTCTCGATTAGATGGGGTAAATCTAATCCAATAACCCCTGCACAAACCAAAAACCCCCATCACATGAGGCAGGGAGGGAAGGGACCCACTGATTGGACCACTGAAACCCCGATCGATAACCATCCACCACTATTTAAAACATTAGAGTAAATTCAAGGCACTGAGAAACCACAATAAAAACACTAGAAATCCCCCACTACAATGGTGGAGGCATGAACCTAAACAAACTCCTTAAACATATGATATTCCTAACATCGTACCAACTTCACTCCAGGAACTATGGATAGAGATCTAATTAATGAATAATCTACTACATCATAATCATTAACTGCTAATCCCAAGTAATTATATGCATCACATGATTAGATAAATGATAATGATTAGAGATTTAGGGAATAGAAACCACACTCCCATTGAAAACAAGGGTCCATAAATGACACACAACATCCCTTCAATTAAAAAAAACACCATATGCACAAGTGCGAGAAAAAAAGATCCCTTACACAAGAATGAGACTTACAAAAAGAAACATTAAACAAATTTCCTATAACACATCACTTCTTAGAATTTCCTCCGTGGTTCTTTATAGAAATATCTCAACATAATTGTTACAAGTGACCCAAGCATCCACAGACATGGTAGGTATTAGGAGTACATGGATACAATGTCCTCTTATTACCCAGCTCTCCACACTAATATCATAGAAAAATCTCATGCGTAGAGTATTTTGTTGAAAGATACTAAGTCATTTTGATTCCATGACAGAATCCATCAATATTCAAATACTTTATCTTCTCCATTCAAGAATCTTCAATAGTCCTCCTAGAAATTGATGGATGGAGGAAAACTTCAAGCACTCCTACCATCACAGCTTCAACATGAAAATGTTTCCTCACCACAGTGGGAAACAAAGTCAGATTGAGCTCTAACACCTTCTACTGAAAATCAGGAATGAGCCCAACTGTGATACGCTAAGACATCATAGAGTCGTCTATGGAATACCATAAATCTTAAGGGACTAGATCCATATAGTGATGGAAATACACCAACACTAACCTGTCACCCTACTTCAAACATCCTATCTCCATCCACTTTGTCACCCTTTCTCTCCTAGAGAAGTATTGATGAAAGAAAAAAGCCTTAGAGATCTCCCATGTAAAATACAAATGAGAATTGTTTCTAGACACCATCTTTCTCCACTTCCATAGTGAACCTTCAGGCATTATATTTAAGAACATAACCTTCAGCTACTCGGGAAACTCAATGAGGCTGAAGTTACTTTCAATAATTCACATAAAGTACTATGAATTGAGAGGATCTTCTTGTCTATAAAAGTGAGTTGGATCGATATTCTGAAAATCAAGAACAAAATCCATAGGTTGATCAACTAGGAATCCAGATAATGATGAATCAACCATAACCACATTATTATCACCCATTAAATATCCATGGGGACAACTGATGAACAACGAAAAATCCAAGTACCATGTTAAGGTCAACTCAGTAATAAGATCCTCAAACACTATATAGGCCTAAAACATTTAACATATGTAAAAACGCCACTATCAATATCAAAACATTACCTTTTTTCATTAATTCAAAACAGACAAAGTGGTTTGAGAACTCTCCATAGGTATTTCTCAAAGTCTCACGCTCATGAATTTTTCGGTGCCACCTCAAATGTAACATCCTGGACCCGGGTGCCACACAATGGGTGCCCTGAGCCCGTTTCACCACGTGACCTCAAGCGCATTTCCCCAAACTCCAGAGGCTACTGACTAGCAGCGAGGGCCCAGGTCTGATAGTGGGGAAACTATGCCCTCATTTTTCAAAGTGTAGCGCAGCGGAATACAGAATAAACATACAACGACAGCGGAAGCAGTAAACATACACAACTAAAATAAACTACAGTAGTGGATATGACCAACAATATAGAAGAGATGATGGTACATGTTTCATGTTCTATGAAAAAAGCCAGAACATGTTATAAATCAATACAGTACAACAAAATACAGAGTACAACAAAATAAGAAAAACAGATAGCAGTGGCATCGCGAGCCTTGGCTTGGTCCCATGCTCTCCTACTCCTCAGAAACAGTCAAGTACCTATATAGGGACTCTTTCCCCTATCTACACCTACATAAACGTAATCTGTTTGGGCTGAAAATCATGACCCGAACCAGGTGTGAGAAATATATCTCAGTAGGCACCCACCAAAGGCACGTGCCCAACTGCGTCTAATCATGCAACAATAGTGTGTAGTAGTAAAATGCATTAAAGTAAGCAGTACTCAAAAGACACTAATTACTAGTTACATTACCATGTTATTATTCATTTAATCCATTAACTATTAGAAATCACCACAGTGCATTTCTACGTAAATAGTCCACGTCCTCAGACAAGAAAAACCTTACCCTCAGGTAAGAAGAACCCAACCCTCAGGTAATTGCCCTCAGGCGTAACATAATTTTTCCCTCAGGCATAGGTAGTGTCACCCTCAAGAACAAAGTCTCCATCCATCAGGAACGGAAGAAGTTTCCCTCAGGCCGAAATAACTACAGCCCTCGGGCTAAACAGTGCAGTGCCCACAGGCTAATCACAACAACGTCCTCAGGCTAAATAGGTAACCGGTCCATGCCCAACATATCAAAATGCAGTAAAGAAGCGATTCCTCTCAAGGAAATTCTAAAATTACTACATTAAATGCATACCCTCGGGTATC
Organism: Viscum album; assembly: GCA_963277665.1. Lineage (NCBI taxonomy): Eukaryota > Viridiplantae > Streptophyta > Magnoliopsida > Santalales > Viscaceae > Viscum > Viscum album. The sequence goes on from OY728164.1 coordinate 613,133,620, forward strand.
CTGGCCAAACGGCTAAACAGTGAAACACACCCCCCGGGGTGGTTCCATATCCATGCAATGATCCCAACCAGCATTTTATCAACACAATTTAATCTCCTATGCAATTCTAGAAATTAAATATAGCAATGGACTCAATCTCACGACACCCCAACATGGGTTCGTGGCACAAAAACACACAACAGTTGGAAATTTACACCAAGCCACCTACATGATACGCCAACGAACGTTATACCCGAATGCCGACTCCAGAAACGCCCAAGAATGTTGTAGATCTGAAGAAGAACAAAACCCATTCAAATATAAATAACTCCTGTTAGGATTAGAATTGGTAAGAACAGTACCAGGAGAGGAGAGGGATTACCGTGTGGTTCCAACGAGATCGTCTGAAGACGAATCGGATTCCAGATGAACACTCAGCAAATATTCAAAGGTTCGACCATCCTCCTTGGCTACAAAATGGATCTAATGCCACCTCTTACAAATGGGGAGGCTACTGCCTATTTTATTCCGAAAAAACAAAGTACATGGAGTGTACTTCTGATTACATGGTGTGTAATTATTTCATTTAATTATTCATTTGGAGGCACTGCCACATTGTTCAACTGTCTACTTGAGTACACGGTATGTAATCTAAAGTACCCAACCTGTACTGTCGCCCAGCTGTCAGCTGCTCCACCGCCTTACTGTTTAGTCCTACCGACTGACTACAAGGCGTGTATGTACCACTACACAACGTGTAGTCGGTTCCTACACCCTTTGTCACCGGCACGACTACAAGCCCCGTGTACTCATCCTCACACGGCCAGAAGTACACAACGTGTAGAAAAAGTACACGGTGTGTAGTTCCAAAATTTTGGATTTTCCCCCATTTTCCATATTTTCTCAGAAACACTTAAGGAAAAGGAAAAGAGAAGAAGCACATACCTCAAAAATAAGAACCGGGTTCTTACAAACTTCCCCCTTATAGCAATTCATCCACAAATTGCCCTTCCTAGGGCGGCGAAGATAAAACTCAGAACAACTCTGGCCACTGGGCACGTACGTCGGCCTCCCGCTCCCAGGTCTCATCCTGCACATAACCATGCTGCCATAGCACTTGTACGAGAGGAACTGACCGGCCTCGATGAACCTCCGTGCTCCTGTCAATGATACAGATCAGATGTTCCTCAAAGGACGCAGCATACTGAAGCTCAACCTCCTCTGGCTGTAAGGTGTGAGACGGGTCTGAATGATAGTGACGCAACTGAGACACGTGGAATACATTGTTCATGGCTCGGTACAGCTGCGGTAACTGCAACCGATAGGCAACCGGCCCGACTCTCTCCAGAATCTCAAATGGTCCCACATACCTCGGTGCACGCTTACCCTGTCTCTTGATCCTCTTGTGTCCCAGCCTCGGCAAAACACGCAAGAAAACCTGATCCCTGACCACAAACTCCGAAGATCGTCTACAGTGATTGGCATAAGAATTCTGATGAGACTGCAAGGTATCCATCCTCTTCCGAATCAACTGGACCTGCTCAGATGTCTCATTTACGAGTTGTGGCCCCAGTAAAGCTGCCTCACCTGCCTCTAACCAGCATAAAGGTTATCGGAATAGCTAACCATATAATGCCTCGTATGGTGCCACCTCAATAGTTTCCTAAAAACTATTGTTATAGGAAAACTCAAATAAGGGTATATGCTTCTCCCAAGATCCCCCAAAGTTTAGGAAGCATGCACGTAGCATGTCCTCTAGCACTTGTATCGTCCGCTCTGACTGGCCATCTGTCTGAGGGGGGTATGTTGTGCTCAAAATCCCCTGTGTACCCAGCGCCCTCTGAAAACTCTACCAGAATCAAGACATGAAGTGAGCATCACTATCTGAAATGATAGAATGAGGAACCCCATGAAAATGTACGATCTCTTAGATATACAGCCTTCCGAGCTCATCCACACCATAGGTCTCCTTGATCGGCAAGAAGTGAGCTACCTTCATTAGTCTATCCACAACAACCCACATGTCATAAGTTATTCGAGGTGACCTCGGCAATCCCATCACGAAATCCATCGCGACATCATCCCATTTCCACTCTGGAAGGGGAAACTGCTATAACAGCCCAGCTAGCCTCTGGTGCTCTACCTTCACCTACTGACAGGTGGAACACCTCGTAACAAAACCATCGATCACTCTCTTCATACTCGGCCACCAGTACTAACTTCTCACGTCAATGTACATCTTGGTAACCCTGGGATGAACTTCCCAAGATTAAGCATGAAACTCCCGCATTAGATCCTCGCGTATATCCCCTGGAACCCATGCTCGTCCATGGAAATGCAAAACCTCATCATCTCCTATCGTCCAACCGGGAGGAGGGTCCTCACATTCCTCTGATTCCCGTCGAACTGGGCCTTCTGAATCAGATAGTTTTCTATCCTCACTATGTCCTGGAGGGTAGATTTCACAGCCAAACAAGGATGATAAGCCTTCCCCTAACTGTCGTGCACCTCCAGTTGCATCTCAGAGAACAAAACCATGAGCTTTCACTCACCACTGGCCTCCTGCACTTCTTGTATCTGAGTCTTCCTGCTCAGTGCATCAACTTCTGCATTACCTTTGCCAGGTGTATAAGCAAGCTCAAAATCAAAGGACTTTAGGTGCTCAACCCACCTTCTCTGCCTCAGATTTAGGTCACGCTGAGTAAATATATACTTGAGGATTTTTTGGTCGGTGAAAACCAAAATATTCTATCCCAACAGATAGTGTCTCCAACAGCGCAACACATGAACAACTACAGCCCACTCGAGATCATGCATCGGGTAATTCCTATCATGTGGCCTCAACTACCGATACTCGTACGCAACAACTCGGTCTCCTTGCCTCAAAACGGCTCCCAGCCCAATCCCTGATTCATCACAGTAAACTGTTTAGCTCTTCCCCTGCTCTAGGAGTATTATGATCAGTACTGATGTCAACCTTCCCTTCAGGTCCTAAAAAACCGTCTCGCAAGCTTTTGGCCAAACGAACGTCACACCCTTCTTAGTCTGACCCATCAACGGTGCTGCAAAGCGATAGAAGTCTTGTATGAAGCGTCTGTAGTAACCAGCCAGCCATAAAGAACCCTGTATCTCAAACACGTTCTTAGGATACTCCTAGGAAACTACCGCTCTCACCTTCTCTGGGTCTACTACTACTCCTGCCTCTGAGATAATGTGACCCAGGAAGTGAATATGGTCCATCCAAAGGTGGCACTTTGAGAGCTTATCATATAGCTGATGATCCATCAGTGTACCCAATATAATCTCAAGATGGGTGGCATGGTTGTGTCGAGTGTGAGAGTACACCATGATATCGTCCAAGAATACAACCACAAATGAATCGAGATACGGATGAAACACACGATTCATCAGATCCATGAAAAATACTAGGGAGTCCGTCAGTCCGAACGGCATAACCGTATACTCGTATAGACCATACCTACTCTTAAAAAGTGTGAGAGGTATATCAGATGGTCTAATGCGCAACTGATGATATTCAGATCTCAAATCAACCTTAGAGAACACTCGTGCTCCATGAAGCTGATCAAACAGATCATCTATCCTCGAAAAGGGAAATCAGTTCATAACCATCAACTGGTTCAACATCCGATAATCCACGCAAAGTCTTAGGGTACCATCCGCCTTCATCGCAAAAAGGACCGGAGAACCCCAAGGAGAAGTACAGGTTCAGCTAAAACCCTTCACCTGTAGCTCCTCTATCTGCCTCTTGAGCTCCTGCAACTTAGTCTAGGCCATCCTATATGGAGGAATGGACACCGGTGTTGCTCCTTGAACAAGCTCGATAGAGAAATCCACCTCACACACCAGACGTAGACCTGAAAGGTTTTCTGGGAAGACATCCCTAAAACGATCAACAACTGGAGGGAAATCCATTTGACCAGTCCCCTGATCATCTAGATATATGCTCGCTATCTGTGATGTGACTCCACCTCGCCCATGATGCTCTAGTACAGCTCGACTCGCCTGAACATCCCATTCGCTCTGGTATAGAAACTCTCTACCCTCTGGTGACATGAAACTCACCCTGCGATGATAGCAGTCTACAAAGGCTCGAAAGGGAACCAACATGTCCATCCCGAGAATGAAATCATAGCTCGTCATCTCCATGACATAGAGGCCCCAAAGGAAGTGACACCCACCAACCTCAAGGGGGCACTCCTTGCACTGATGCACACCAGCCGTTCTATTCCCCAACGGAGTGTCTAGCATAATGATATCGGAAGAAGTAGAAACACAGAGCCCAAGTCTCTCCACAACGGGTACAGATATGAAATTATGTGTAGCACCCGTATAAAAAAGTACTAAAGATAAGATAGAATCTACTAAAATAGTACCTTTGAATGTAGAAGGTCTGGGATCCTGCTATTGTTGGGTTTGTTGCACTACATATGCTTGCTTAGTGCCACGATCCTCCGACACAGCCTGGATACCCTGAGATGTCCCGCCCTTCTATCTCTGCGATCCTGGTGTCTAGCTACCATGACCACGACCACCATCTCATCCTGAACGCCCTAACGTATTCCAGTTTCCCGACTAGTAAGAAGCCACTGGTCCATCTCCCGCACACGGATTGTGCACAGAAAACCTCTCACTAGCCACTGGTGGAAACACCCAACAAAAACGCTGCATATGACCCATTTTTCTGCAAGCTCGGCACTCCACTGGGTCTCATGGACACTGCAGTCTCTTGTTCCCCTCTCTGCCACCATGGTAGCACCTGACTGAACCACCTGAAGAAGTTGCATGGCTGGTACTGCCGCCCTGAGAGAATTCTATCTGTCTCTTCCTCTTGCCAGCAGAAATAATACCAGTAACTAGTACTGAACCGCCCTGGCCCACACCACTAGATTCAAGAATGTTTCTATCTTTCATCAGTATCTGATTCACAATCGTGTGTATAGTAGGCAACCTGAAAACATTTACCTATGCTCAGATGTCATACCGAAGACCATCCTCAAAACATGTGGCTCTCAAAGTCTCATCACCCACTAGGACGGGTGCGAAATGCTGAAGCTCCGTAAAATTACCAGAATAGTCCATCACCAACATGGTGCCCTGCTACATATTCATGAACTCTCACGCTCTATCTTCTCTCAGTGTCTTAGGATAGGTAAATTCATAGAAGACTGCCTAAAAATCTTCGCACGCCATGTCTCTGTGATGCTCTGACTGGGTGGTAACATCCCACCACCTCTTGGTGGAATCACGCAGCATGTAAGTCGCAAGCTTGACCCTCCACCCTGACGGCATCTCAAGATGCTCAAAAATAGTCTGCATTGATCCTAGCTAAGACTCTGCAGCCTGCGGGCCGCCATCCCCTGAAAACTTAGGCGGATGCTACTGTTGGAAGATACGAGTTAGCTCATCCATAGATGTAGCAACATGCGATGCTCCCTGAATGGTCTGAATGAACCGCATAAAGCCTTCACAAAACTGCGTCTTTGCGCCTGTGTCGGGTATAGCAGCTGACGCCGCATCTGGCTCTACTGGAGTATCAACTGGTAGTCCATGTCCCACCATCTCTAGAGTATAATTGTCACCACTCTCCTGGCGAACAACTCGCGGTTGTCTAGGCTGTATGATAGTATAGGGTCAAAAGCACGCCTCATATTTAAGATTATTATGGCCAACAATCGAAGGAACCACAAGGGATACAAGAGGAAGAAGACATTCAAAATTTTCAAAACAAGACTACACTGTGTGTACACTGACTACACGACATGTACTTGACTTCCCTTCCCCTACCCGGGTTTTTCTACATGGCTAAGACACAGATATTCCGTTCAAAAAAAAACTACACGGCATGTAAATAATCTACATGGCGTGTATTGTGTTATTTTCCAACAGCCTGTGTCATCTGTGACACGGCCGACTACTCGGCTTGACACTACACGACGTGTTACACCCGAACACGGCATGTAAACCACCCTGTTTCCCAGCAACACGGCTAACGCCACATGGTCTGTCCTCGGAAAAGACTACACGACGTGTCCCCAAGGGTACACAGCGTGTTCCGGGGAAGGTGACACCAGCCCGTGTTGTTCGTTACACGACCGCGTCCCCAGGTCACACTACACGCCGTGTCTGTAATTGACATGAGATGTTCTGTACAGTAGTTCACCGACCCGTGTTGTTAGTTACACGGCCGGACTCCGTGTCACACTACACGGTGTTTCCACTCTGTAGACGGCGTGTTTTACCCAAGCCATTCCCTACCCCGTATCGCCGCCCACACGGTTTCTGATACGGGAAGAGACTACACAGCGTGTACTTAGGGTACACGGAGTGTACTAAAAAAGTTTATTTTTCTTCCCGAACAGAAGAACATACATGACGTGTAAATAAATACTACACGGTGTGTATACTGTGTTTTCGGATAGAATGCCTCAGAAACTTATCCGAAACCCAGAAAATACCGCAAAACAACACCTAAATGTCAAATTCTAACCCGTGAGGGCCCATACTCCCCACGAATTAGAGTTTGACATCTTATCTATGTTACAAAAAATAAACAGTCAATGATCCACCAAATTCCGGTCAATGGGGGCCCATACTCCCTAAAAAACAAAGTTTGGAATCCATTCATTAATGAAGGTCAAACAAACATACCATGTCACAAGTCAGGTATTTATCAAGAAGCTATCACAATAGCATGATTTATTAGCACAACAACTATCACAGCAGCATGCAAATTCTAATGCACTTACATGGAATGGAAACTATGATTGGCATGTGATATCTAGCATGTCCCTATATGATGCATGAGACGACATACCCTCATCTCATCAGTTTGCAACTAAATAGAACCCATAAATAAAATATAACTGCATAATCTCAAAGTGTGTCACCCAACGGTGAAAATATATCAACCATAAAATTGCAAAATCAAAAGAATGCAAAATACGAGGTAAAATGGCTTTTACCTATACACAGGCTAGCTGTGTCCGGGCACATATTATTACCAACAACCGTTCCGTCCTATCCCTGACTACGACTCCAAATTGTATGTCAAAGAAAAGAAACCCCTTTGATACCACTTTGTAACATACCAAACCCGGGTGCCGCGCAACGGGTGCCCTGAGCCCGGTTCGCCACGTGACCTCAAGCACATTTCCCCAAACGACAAAGGCTTCCGACTAGCAGCGAGGGACTAGGTCTGATAGTGGGGAAACTATGCCCTCATTTTTCAAAGCGTAGAATAGAGGAATACAGAATAAACATACAATGACAACGAAAGCAGTAATTATACACAACGGAAATAAACTACAGCAGTGGATATAACCAACAGTATAGAAGTGATGATTCTACATGTTTAATGTTCTAAGAAAACAGCCAGAACATGTTATACATCAATACAATACAACAAAATACAGAGTCCAACAAAATAGGAAAAATAGCTGGAAGGGGCAGCGTGATCCTAGACTCGGTCCCATGCCCTCCTACTCCTCAGCAACAGCCAAGTACCTGTATAGGGACTCTTTCCCCTATCTACACCAGCAGAAACATAATCTGTTTTGTCCGAGAAGCATGACCTAAACAGGGTGTGAGAAATATATCTTAGTAGGCACCCACCAAAGGCTCGTTCCCAACTGCGTGTAAGCATGCAACAATAGTGTGTAGTAGTAAAATGAAATATTGTAAGATGTACTCAAAAGTCATTAATTACCAGTTATATTGCAATCTTATTATTCATTTAATCTATTAAATATTAGAAATCACAACAGTGCATTTCTACGTAAACAGTCCACGCCCTCAGACAAGAAAAAACATACCCAAATGTAAGAAGAACCCAATGCGCATGTAATTTCCCTCAGGCATAACAGAATTTTTCCATCTAGCGTTGGTAGTGTCTCCCTCAGGCAAACAGTCTATGGCCCTCAGGCACGAAAGAAGTTTCCCTCCGGCCGAAATAACTACAGCCCTCGGGCTAAACAGTACAGTTCCCATAGGCTTATCACAACAACGCCCTTAGGCTAAACAGGTAACCGGGCCATGCCCAACATATCAAAATGCAGTAACCAAGCGATTCCTCTCAAGGAAATTCTAAAATTACTACATTAAAGGCATACCCTCAGGTATCCTGTCCAAATGGCTAAACAGTGACACACACCCCCTGGGGTGGTTCCGGATCCATGAAACGATCCCAACCGGCATTTTAGCAACACAATTTAATCACCTATTCAATTCTAGGAATTAAATATAGCAACAAACTCAGCCTCACGACACCCCAAAAAGGGTTCGTGGCACAAAAATGCACAACCGTTGGAAATTTACACCAAGCAACCTATATGATACGCCAACGAATGTTATACCTGAACACCGACTCCAGAAACCCCCAAGAACTGTGTAGATCTGACGAAGAACAAAACCCATTCAGACATAAATAACTCCTGTTAGGAGAAGAATTGGTAAGAACTGTACCAGGAGAGGAGAGGGATTACCTGTGCGGTTCCAACGAAATCGTCCGAAGCCGAATCAGATTCCATACGAACACCCGACAGATCTTCAATGGTTCGGTCCTCCTCCTTGGCTCCAAAACGGCTCAAATACCATCTCTACCAAATGAGGAGGCTACTACCTGTTTTAAGCTGAAAAAACAAAGTACACAGCGTGTAATTCTGAGTACACAACATGTACTTCTTTCATTTAACTGTTCATTTGGCGGCACCGCCACACTGTTCAACCGTCGACAAGAGTACATGACATGTACTCTAAAGTACACGGCGGGTACTGTCTCCTAGCTGTCGGCTGCTCCACCGCCTTACTGTTTAGGCCTTCCGACTTACTACACGACGTTTAAGTACCACTACACGACGTGTAGTCAGTTCCTACACCCTTCGTCACTGGCACGAATACACGCCCCGTGTACTCATCCCCACACGGCCAGAAGTACACGGTGTGTGGAAAAAGTACACGGTGTGTAGTTCCAAAATTTAGTATTTTCCCCCATTTTCGATATTTTCTCAAAAACACTTAAGGAAAAGGAAAAAAGAAGAAGCTCGTACATCAAAAATAAGAACCGGGTTCTTACATCAAACACCCATCCTCCATGCTATAATGGGAATTCATCCACATTCCCACATACCAACACGCATGTGAGAACTAATAAGAACACAAAAAGATAAAAGAAGAATTTTATCATCCAAATCATTCATCCCATTTCAAAAACCACAGACCTTCCAAAGGTAAACTAACCCCCAAGTCATTTTTTTCAGATTCACCTACAAAACCATTTCACCACACATGAAGCTGAATCCCCATAATATTCCATAAAAATTCCTTTTCACATTTATAAAAACATTTTCCAGCATATCAAAAAATCACAGTCCACCAAAAACAATTGATCAAAAACCCACTCCTCTTCATTTAAAACAACTTCCAAGAGAGAAATCTGCTCACCATAAACCCTGTAGAAGTCATTTTATAGAAAATAATTTTCCTGAGATATTTCAAAAACTAAGTTAGGAAACTCTTTTCTCCCACAGTCCAAAATCCAAATATTACCATTAAAATCCAATTTTCACAATTCCAGGAAAAGTTTTTTTTAAACCAATTTTCAGAATTCAAGAATATTCAAGGAGACCCACAAGGGGGAACTAGTTTTGGTGGGTGACTTGACCATATGGTTGGCTGCCATATGCCAAACACACCACCAACATGAATAGTCTTATAGTACCATGTCCCTTGATCCACATGGAATTCCAATCCCTATAAGATCATGGAGACTACTACTCTAAATCCCTTTTCATATACCAATCACCAAACAATTCCGAAGGACTATAGAAATGAATAAAATTGAACTTTCCATTGATACATGAGGATCAGAACAAACAAGGTCTCATGATCCTCTTCCCTCACCTACCTCTCGAGTCCCGACAATCCTCATCCATCTACCAAGACATCCCCATGTAACAATGGGGACTCTAAAAAGCAAGGTCTGTTGGGAGATAACCTGGATCTGATAATATTTTGTCACAAACCAACACATGTTGACCCTGAACCAATCATACAAGCCGATCCTTGGCAAGGCTCGAAGGGAATAACTGATCCACATGGGGTAGAAACTACTGTTGGGCATCAATAGAGTGAAAGAAGTAATGATTTATCCAAAAAATAAATTTAGAAACTTGTAGTGAAAATAACCTAACAACACATTATTTAAATAAAAATGAGAGGAAAATATATTATAAAAAAACTAAAAATTTACCAAAAATGTACAAAATAACCAACAAGAAAAGAATACAACACTATCTCGATGTGAACTCATTGGTCACTTTCCAACAGAGTGATCACTCGCCACCAAAACAGACTTAACTCAAGAAAAACCCTACATAAGTGCTAAAAATAAAAAATAACCACATGTGTGAGTATTAAAACTCAGTAGGATAGCCATGTAATCTATTCCCACAACACATCCATTAAAATAAAAGAAACAACATTTTAAATTTTGAACTAAAATATATTAGATTATTTATTTCCACACATTTTACGTTATAAAAGTACAAACCATTTCACCTACTAATTTCGAAAACCAGTTTCTTTTCATTACAGTATCATTATAATTTTCAAGGGGATAATGATGTCTATATTTTTCATCTTGGACAATGAGGGAAAACCACTATACTTGATTTTTTTTTCATAAACCATATTAAAGAATCATATCACAGTACTAGGAAGTCATTCCACAAGAATGCACTATAGTAAACACACAACAAGGGAAATGGAAATAATTATAATAGCATCACATTCATCACTTCAAGAAACCAATAGTTAAAAGACATAGGTGAGCCCTAGAGTTCAAAAATAATTCAGAAGAAACCAGTACCTGAGACCCCATATATGGAAGCATTACAAAAATGATTAAATAAAAATCTCAATACTCTTGGCCCCCCATTCTCTGGACAAACTGAGGAAATATCCCATAGTATTAATCAAAATATATCTACATACTATAAGACACTGGTCAGTATCATGACCTACAAGATTAGTAATCATTCATAGAACATTATCTCAACATGCCAAGTTCCCATGTATCGAGTATTTCAGGGGGTGAGCCAAATGATTCTATCCGTTCATCCAATCATAATATATATATAATAATAATTTACACCAGGCATCCCCTCGAGTCACTCTAAGGACCGATCTCATGCCATAAAACCAATAGAACACAATGAGTCCAACCAGAGCGACTCTAAAAAAGAATTTAAAAATTACACAATGGTTAAATCTCTTCAATTATATACAAAAACTAGGCATGGGAACATCCAAATGAGGTTTTCCCTAATAATCAATTTTACCATTTTCACAACGTTTCCATACAGGATTTTAAGCAATTCACAAAACAAAAAACACTTTTCAATGATAAAAATTTCAGTTTTCATAGAGAGGGGTACGCACACCATTTTCATCATCTATACATTTACATAGAACAATTATACATTTAGGTTAAAAATTTGAAATAGAACCATTTTTGTAAAAAATCCAAACATGACATTCAACAGGAGCTCATGCCAAATAAAATTTAAAACCAAAACTCATTACATTATAAAGACAAAAAACACCTTGGGAACTATTTAAGTAATCCAAAGTAAAATTTCACTTGCTTCCAATATATTTATAAATCCAATAAAAAAATAAATTTATATAAAAAACAATCAATAAAGGCCAATTGAGAAATTTAATGCACCAATGTCATGCAAAAATTAACAAAACAATTTCATCTAACACTTAACAAGGTATAAAACAACAATTTTCAAGCCATAAATTTATTCAAGAAACCTAACCATGTTCAAAACACCATAAACCTTGTGTGAGTTATAACAAATCATATTAAAAACCACAAGTGTGCAAAAGTTTAACAAAACATAACTATTTTATAGAAATCAACAATTAATTATACTTTTCAAACCCAAAAATTTATCGAAGTCTTGTATAACAATATTCAGAATGTAAACAGGGTACAAACAACAATGATGAGATGAATCATAAATTATATTGGTATGTTCACGGGATAACGTACATCAAATCTACATATGAATACCAATGGAAACCCGGAACTTCTAGTTGTGGGTTACAAAACCCTAGATCTATGCTGGAAATATAAATAAAACCAAAACCCCAACATAAAAATTGGAAAAGAGTTCCCTAGGTTAGGTATGTCAAGGGAATAATAAAAAACCCAAGAAATGATGGGAAACGAAGGAAGAGGGAGGGGAAAAAGACCAGGGAAATTACCTTGGAGACAAACCAAACCTTTAAATTCTCTTAGATCTTCTCCATGAGAGGTGGTTGAATGGATTGGGAGGCAATGAAGTGGTTTCACTAGGTCTAGAAGAACTAGGTGGGGTGTTTTTCATGGATTTGGGTCTAAAAATCAAGTGAGGGAAAATTTTGAAAATTATATAATTTAATTATTGGCTGACTCATATGGTTAGGTCGTACGGTTTATTAAATCATACGCCAAAATGTGTGACAGACATAGGATCGAAAATATGGTCACTCCAAAGTGGAAACACAACTGTTTAGAATATTTTCTACCTACAAGATGGTTATCTATATTCGACCACACGGTATATCAAAATGTGTGCCAACCATGCATAGGGCCTTTCTATACCAACCATACATGTTTTCTCTTAAAACACGCAAAATATCCAAGGATCAACCATCAGGAAATGAATATAAAAATAAAACATATAAAAACTCAACACCCATCACCCCTAGAACTTACGTGAGTGATCTGGATTCCCAACGAATCAGAACATAAACAAGAACATGAAAAACCGAGTGTGACATGGAAGAAGAAAACAATAAAATTGAAAAAAAATTAGATGATGAAGATAAAATATCAATAAATGATCCTCATGTTAGAAGAAGAGAATGAGTCACATTTGATCATATTCAAACTAGAGGAAAATCCAAGATCAGGTGAATATGAACTCGTTGAGTGGGAAAAGATCCAAACTAATTTCGAAGACCGTCTAAGCCCAATTCAAATATTTTAGGACCCAACTATAGTGAAAAACCGAGGATAAATCCTAACCACATTTAACCACATCATATTTTCCCCATTCTAATTCCACTAAATATCGAAATACCTATCTAGTACATACACAATCTCCTGGGCCCCAGAAAACATCGACACCAAGTAAATCCATAGAGTATAAAATCATTTCACTTCAATCCTTTAAGAATGAGTTTGATGTTTGATCATGGGGGTAATATTTTTATTGAAAAATATTCAAGTATGATGAATTGGATAAATCCTAACCATCGATCTGTGCATGTGACATAAATCTGGAGACAAGGAATCAGTTTCAAAATTAGAGGAATAATCCTAAATTTCTGGTTTCTTTGGAATAGAATCTCAGGCTAATCACGTTGTTGAAGAGGGAATATTGAAGAACTGAGTGTCTTTTTATATATACGAGGAACCATTCACTGATTGGTTAATTACACTTCCATAATCATCAAACCACAGTTATTTCCTTATCTCTTTCTCGTCTTCTCTTCATTTATTTTTATTTCATTGTAATCCACTGGCGATGACACACTATGAAATTAGTGTTTGATTTGAAAAGATTATCCATAATTACCTATAAATTAATTTAATGTTATAATTTACTTTATATTCTATTCATCACTTATGATTTATTTGAAGGTGTTTAGGTTTTTGAATATTACTTTCCCTTTTTTAATTTTAAATTTTTATTCTGTCTATTTGTAGACTTCACACAGATTCCACTCTTACTCACTCAAATACATGTGATGGTGAGTAATGGGTGAAGATGAGGGTGATAATATATATCCAATACCTATTTCAGGTGAGATATGGGTTTATAGAGATTTTTCACCCCCTTATTCAAGTCGATACTTCCAAGAGAAGGTAATCTAAGTGATGTTTCAATAGGTTAGAGAGAGAATATGAGAGACCTAATATAATATTCTGATTTTATAAGTAATGTTAGGGGATTATATGAGGTTAGGACACTATCTGAAAATATTAATTTAATAACCAATACATTTCTACCACTATTTTTTAATAGTTATATTAAAAACCATTTTCATTCCATTAATGTTATCACACATGGAACATAAAAAATAAGATAAAAACATACAAATAAATTTTTCCTCTCTAAGAGATAATCTAAGTCCACTATACCTACATTTATTAAGTTTTAAAAATAATTTTTATAAGATCTCCATGATAGGTGTTCATCATAAATAGCACTGTTACCATGGATTCTTGTATTTTTGTTTAAATTATATTTTAAAACGAGTACAACAAATAACAAGATATTGTTCATCTTAGCTCACTAGTTTTGATCCATATATTAGAAGATATGTTGTGGAAAGACTAAAATCCTTAAAAATTAATGAAAAATACGGGACCAAATATGTTATAGTTCCATGGAGAATTTTTGCGTCCTAAACTTCTTCTTTAGCCTGAGTGACTTTAGGGAGTCAAAACATAGGAAAACATGGAAAATTTGTATTAGACATTGAGAGAACATTATGTCCCTAATTTTAATATTGAAAATTTATTTCAAGTACCCAATAATCAAATAGAAATTGAACTATGAATTGGTATGATTCAACTACTTCCAAAGACTCAAGGCTTGGAAGGAGAGGACCCCAACAAGCATCTCATTTAATTTTCTAATGTTTACAGTAGTTTCAATCTTGTAGGTGTATCAGAAGAACATGTTAGCTGGAAGGAATTCCGCTTCTCTCTTGAATAAGTAGTTGAGGAATGGATCTACAACCTCTAGCCTAGGGAAGTTACAACACGGGTTGTTCTACATAAAAATATTATTCTATAAGTACTTTGATAAGTATATTTCATGCATATATTTTATGGTATTTTAATGCATTTGTTTGTGTATTTAAATGATTATTATTTCCACATTGTGTGTGATTTAACTTGATTTATGTGTAATGGAAGGATACAGTAAATATTTTGAATAGGATTGAAAAGAGTAAAATGTTGGACCAAAAAAGACACTTCACACTGTGAGAGAAGCAAAGTGGTATGACACAAGATTTTGGAGAATACAATGATGCTAGAAAACTAGAACTGAACAATTACACGTCGTGTATTTCATTAAAAAATTGTGAATTCATTTAATGAATCTGCCTCTCAGGGAAATCCATGATATGTTACATGTACTGAAGAATAATTAAATGTTATGTAAACACAATACACGTCATAATTTTTTCTGGATATTTTTTTGGAAGATATATTTCAAAATTCAAGTTGCCTAGAAATTAAAATATTACATGTCATGTAACGACATTACATGTCGTATAAATTCACGAGATGATGTTTCAATGTATATATTATATGTATCATTAATTTTTCAATAGATATATGACAAGGGACACTCTTAGATAGTATATGGACCAAATATTTATGATATTGATTAACATCAAAGCCCATATGAAGCCTATAAAAGGAGGTCTTGGCTGCTGCTATTAGAGGAATTTAGATCAAGAGACAGATGCTTGGAGTGAGAAGCTGGAGGGCCTTTTATGAGTTTTTCATCCTTTCCTTTATACTTTATTGTTATTTTCTCCTTCCCAATTATTCTATCATTACTAGGATGAGTCAGGGTAAACCCATTTTGTGTTGGGGTAAATTAATCGATGGGGGAACATGTCGTTGGATTTATTTATTTTTAAACATGTATTTCATTTGTTGTGATTATTCAATTACTTTCTAAACCCTATTATTATTTTTTTCTTGACCATTGATATTTGAATCAAAAAATGAACATTAATAATTGGAAACTAATAACCCTAAATTAAGAATGACCATTGTAATATTTAGGGGAAATTATGTTAAAATATGGTATTAACACAAATATGATTGGACGCAACCCAAAATTATCGAAACAAGGGAAATAGGGTATTACTGTGTTATGGAGGAGATACCATGACCGTTACAACATCCTCTTATTGGATCAGAGAACAATCATAAATTAATAAACATATTTTTTTAATACAATTTTACTTGAAACCTATAATTATAAAAACCTTGTATGCTTTTCAAATCTGATCACAAACCTATCAAACTGCTTTGATTTCATCATCTTCTCTTGAAAAATCAACAAAAATTCATATCTTCTCACCTATTTCTAAAACGTATTAAAATTAAATCCATTGAGAACCTAATCAAACTAATTTTACCTCCCCTATGGGTCTATATTGACCTAATGATATTACTCATTTTAATAAATTATGTATCATAGTTGAGTTTTTATAAATTCTTTTTTTTCATTGACCTGTAGGGAATTAACGATGCCCTCAAGTCCTATCATACCTCCCTCTATCAAAGAAAACTCAAATAAGGAATGGAATCTCTGGGAAAAAACAACTGAGTGGAGAAAATATATATGATTTATTAGAAAGACTCAAGCAATAGACAACCTTATACCCACATATACTTTTCAAATATCAACACTTCTTGGTATTCTTTTACCAAGGATTGATGGAAAATGACCAAAATATATTATATTATTCCTCTGGAGGATTATTAGAAGAAAAATCCCCCACTTGTGTTAGATATTTTTCGAATAAGATATTATAAAACACTCAACATTTTGGGTCAAAATCCATAACAATAATAGTATATGATACATAATGTTTTTGCCTCTTTTTACTTGAAAATAAATTTGAATAACTAAACTATCTTGTGAAAAATTTAGATTTTAACAAGTTACAAGAAAAGTCATTTCCCACAACTCTAGGGTTCTACCTGCTTTGCTACTTCCATGAAAAAATAGATTGATGGATTCCACAATGTTCAATGATCTAAAATTTGTGATTCAATGTACTAGAGAAATTTCTAACAAAACCCATCAAAAAATCTAGGATATATGGAGTATTCCAATACTTAGTTTGGGTATGGGAACCGAAAATAGAAAATAGAAACTTTCCAGTATGTTTTTTAACTATCCTTCCAAACTAAACATTTCTAAAGAGGCGAATCTTATACCTTTAAAAGCTACCAATGGGATAAGAATGAATATACCACCATAAATGAATTTCTAAATCAATTTATGGAATCTCACACCACATAGAAAACATCCCTCAACACTCATGGATCCAAACTGAAGAAGACAAAAGTATTGTAAAATTAGATTATGAATATCATCAATGACATGAAGAATCAAGGATTAGGTAAGATAACTTCCTAATCCATTATTAACCATATGTTTAATTTTTTTTATATTACATTAAGTAGTGACAAGGAGTTGGGAAATAGTGAATAATAAACATTCCAAGATGTATATGGAAGTTAATATACCACTATATATTATGAATATTATAAGGAAAAATAACATTAAGCTCCAGTGAAAAAACCCCATGTGAAGAAATAAATAGGGAATAATGAAAGGGAAGATTGAAATAATCCCCATCCACCCATCACAATAAGGGTCAAACCACCTAAGAAAATTAGTGAAGACACACAACAAAAATAGATTCTAGAGATATTTAATAATGTGGAGATCAATATACCTCTACCAAAAAGCATCCACCAATATCTAATGTATATGAAATTCATCAAGGACATATGTACTAGGAGGATAATATTTCAAGGTAATGAAAATTTGAGTAAAGGTAATAATTTCTATTCACTTATAATCCTACAAATACCTTAAAAATGACAAGAAAATGTATCTTTTCTATCCACTACACTATTTGTGAGATAAAATTTTTCAAAGAAATGTGTGCTTAGGAGCATCAATTAATGTAATGGCATAGTATGTTTAATCAAATATGGAGATAGGGGAACTCAAACCCATCTAAGTAGTTGTTCGGAATGCCAACCAAACAATTCCGTGACCAATAAGTGTTCTACAAGATGTTTTCGTAAGTGAAAAATGTTTTTTGATCCCTATTATATTCTAAATTCTTAATATGGAATATGGAAAAGATAAATGTCACTCTCCCATGATTATAGGTAGGTCATTCTTTATTTAGGATAAACCCATAATTATTTTCAATGAAGTAAAAACATTAGTGGTTTTTTATGAGAAAATAGTAAATTACAAAATCCATAAATCAATGAAATACCCACAGGACGAGAAATAAGTTTTTATATTAATTTTTTTGAAATAACATGTTCTTTTAGGGAGAAATTTATCATGACAGGACACAACAGGGCTCGAACCACTACTATCCAAAGCCCACCTCCAAAGTCCAAGGGTTGTGAAAAACACCAAATTTAATATCTTAAATGAGAGGACTTTTACTAATGTATCTATACCCACACATTCACCCAAATAAATTCATAATTGAATAGGAATTAAAAAATAAAACATGTAATGACTAGAAGATAAAAAATTCATGCAAAACCATTAGGGTGTACAAGATAATGACAGTGAAAAATAAAAATTAAAGGGGAAAATACACGCCCAACCATAATGATTTACCAACATGAAAAAATGGAAAGTAATGTTCTAAGAGATATACCAAATCCTGATGTCCAAGACATGACCACCGTATGTGGTCCAATACACAAGGTATCCCTAAGATCCTCTATAGTCACTATTGACTTATTTGTCATCTTCATAAGTCACAACACATGAAGAAAAAGCCTATGCTTGGGTGAGTATATACTTACCCAGTAGGATTTCCTAAAAGGTAAAGGGTGAGTAATAAGAGACATGATAATAATGGATAGATAGAAAACTCATCCCAATGAAAGAGTATAAAAATCCAACATCATGAATATATATATATATATATATTCTCAAACCTAATAAACCAAACAATAGATAAAGGGATCTCCATCTCCCAGCGCAGACCATGAAAATGTGCCATCAGTTCCATAACTCCATCATCGATGCCCAACATCTCGTGTGTCTGCCCAATGAAAACATTCAAGTCAAGACACAACCCGCCACTGAGACACACATCTGATGGGAACAATATCTAGGTAGAGGAAACATACCCTTTTACACAAAAAGGATGCCACTCTGTAGATAGCTAGAGAACCCATGTACAGTCCCATCAAGAGTGTGCCACTCAAGTAATAGATAGAGGACCCATGCCTAGCCTATTTGGTGGGTTCTATTCTAATAATCAGTAGAAGACCCATTCCCAACCCACCTGGATGGTTCCACTCTAGTAGTTGAGGACCCATGGACTAATTTTTCAAGAGGGTGACACTCAAATAGAAGATGGAGTATCCATTCATTAACTAGTAGGAGGGTACCAATAACATAGTCGAGGACCCATGCCCTGAATCCATAGGGGGTTCCACTCGATGGATAGGTAGAGGATCCATTCCCAACCTAGGTAGATGGTGACACTCTAATAGTTAATCTTGGACCATTTCCATCCACACAGGAGGGTTTCCACTTAATGAGTAGGTAGATGACTCATACCCTACACTGTAGGAGGGTGACTGAATGAAAATTAGACTTTTGTATTATTGTGAGAAAAAAGGGGATAAATGTTAGGGTGGACAAAAAAGATGTAGGCCAAGGGTGTCAACCTTAAAAATAATATTACAATAATTTGGAAGGGACCCTGTTCAGAAAAAAATCTTCGGGTATCATCAAGGCTAATGTTACTGGATAAGACATCAGTCACCAAGTTTCCTTCCCTCTATGTGTGACAGAATTTTTATCCATGATCCAACAATACCATTCCCTTCATAATTATATAATCCAACACCAAGGGGATTGTTCCATTCCATAAATAATTCCAACAAGAACTTGGGAATCATATTAAACTTCCTTGAGACCAATTTTATATATTTTTTACAATTAGAGGACACTAATAAACACCCCCACCTCTTCTTTTAATGAGTTATCTATTTCATAAAAAGAATTAAAAAAAATAAATGAGCCTCTTCCATCCCAGAACAACCCAACACCTCTCATGAATCCCGATACACATGAATTATCCTCATTGAGTTTCATCCTAGGCGTGGGACGGGACCAAAAAACCCATGAAACCATATTGGTTCTAAAATTTTTTTCCACTGATAAAACCACTCGAGGATTTATTTTTAGGAGAGAATAATACATGCCCCTCAGAGAACGGAAACCCCCTATATTGGACACTAGAGATATATTTTTCACCTAAATAAAGGATACAGAGTAAGAACATACATCCCTTTCTTTATTGTGAGCCTCCAAAATGTCCCAACATAGAGTAAACAACACCATGTTATATGACTTTTTCTCTTTTCTAAAAGATTCAGACCCCTAGAACTAGTTGGAATGGAAATAATCAAGTAAATTTCCACCTACAGCAACTCCGATGCAATTTTCCATATGTTTCAATAGACCATTCACAATATCAGTCCATAAAAATATTTTTCAACAAGATTACTAACTAGGTGAGGTTCATTAGCAGTATATGGATGTCAGAGAGATCCCATTGGTCTATATTTTATTCTCTATTAGTAGATAATTGTTCATCATACACCAAATAAAGAAATACATCTTTCTTGAGATCCACTGTACTTTATTATTGAATCTCAATCATCGGTACTAGATTCAATATGAAAGTATTCCCAAAATTTCATGCTGTTGAAATACCCCAATTTCAAAAAGGGTAGAACACATCTATCTAGCTCATATAACAAAATAATATTATCCTAAACCTCGAAGTGCTGAAGATCAGGTGTTGTTTGGGTAAGGGTCAGGTATCATAATGACACATTGAATGTAATATCTTGACTTGGGAAACAGGGGAAGAACATAGGGTTACCGATCCAATTATCTCTCTATTAGTTAATCTCACCACGTTTCACCACCAAGATGTCTTTGTCCTCCATAATTTCCATTTTCTCTATCATGAGTCATTCCGACATTGAAGGCCTTTTGATGACTGAAAACCACTAATTTTATCTCACCCCATACACATGTTTCGTGAATTCCTCCCAAATATACTTCCCTTTAATTATTTTACATGCTAGATTTTCTTTCATGGACTTAATAGTCTCAAAAATATGCTAATGATTGACACCCCCTTCATCCATTGGTCTGGCCAATCTTCTCCATCCCACCCAGTGAAATTTCAAAGTTCAATCAGCAACCCAAAAGTATTTCACAATAATTTTTTCAATTATATATATTTTTTGGATCATTGAGGATATATAGAACGTTCATCATCATGGAGGATAAAACACTATTAGTCAATGTGATGCGACCACCAAAAATAAGAATTTTTATTTCTAGTTTCAAATACCCTAGGTAATTTTACCCCAAATCTCATAAAATATGATCTTTATTATTCTTCCATTAGATAAGGTATCTCCCTGATAAATGAGAGTGAATTTCTTCATATTTATAACCAATTTATATTTATTTCCCTCGAAAGCTGAGCATCACATTTGTTTGATATATAAACTTTTATCTATACTAAATTCACCTTATGTCATATTTTTCTACTATATATTCACATAATGTTATTCCAACCATTAATAGCTCCATTATTGAACTTATGTAAAAATAGAATGTCATCAGCCAACATTAAATGAGAAATGATCCTAACACCCTCCCAATTCTTATAAGGGATAATAGACTTGT
Organism: Viscum album; assembly: GCA_963277665.1. NCBI lineage: Eukaryota > Viridiplantae > Streptophyta > Magnoliopsida > Santalales > Viscaceae > Viscum > Viscum album. The sequence goes on from OY728164.1 coordinate 613,155,207, forward strand.
TCTCAAAATGGAGTTTCATAATCCTAGAAAGCACATCCTGAGCCATGATAATGTGGTTAGGTTATAGTGGATCTACCTTACGCAAGACTCGATCGATTTTTAAGAAACCAAATTTCTACCCCATGAAGGAAAAGGGTAGCCACGGAGAAGAAAAGCACCTGAAACGATATCGTAATCCCAATCCCTAAAACCGAAGCACCTCTAAACATTAGTAATTTATCCCCAGTCAAGACCATCATAAACCTTTTCTATATCCACCTAGATTATGTTATTTGATCCTAAACCCTTTCTATTGAAATCATCTACCATGTCATAAGCTATTCCCATTTCACCAAGAATGCCCCTTCCAAGAATAAAACCAAGTTGTTCCCTAGAAACAATCCTCGAGACAATTATTTTGATCCTCCTATTGATATTTTTGTAAATAATTTGATTCAAAATGTTTTATATTAAAAATGGGAAAATTTAGGTGATTGTTTTTTAATGCTTAACATTTTGAACAAGAACCACTCTACAGGAACAAACTACCCTTATAACCCCCCATTAATGAAATCATACACTACTTCATTCACCTGAGAACAATTGACATCCTAGGAATAAAAAGACAAAACATCTCACATCATATATAAGATGTCACTATAGATTCCACCATCGCATTCTATGTGAAAAAATATCTAGGATAGACTAGATGGGGACCAAAATTCAAGTGGAAATGAATGAGGTATGAGAGGTTGATGTTTCCTTATAAAGAAAGAAGGGGTACACAAAATGTAAGTGGACACACCTGATGTGTGGTCCCACTCTATCACCTGGTATTGTATCTTTTGGTACATGGATCACTATCCATGTATCCATACACAACATGTAAGGGGACTGCATGGTGTGCCTCTGCCACCAGGGGTCCTTCCTGTGGTCCCTTTTCTTGCCCATGTACTTTGGAATATGGCATGCATGTGGTCATTCTTGTGTCTTTGTACTGCCAAAGTGCATGTAGGGACTCCAGAAAATGGTCAAACATCTTTTGGGGTCCCACATAATGTGTGACACTTCTAATCCCACTTAACCCCAGCCTCCATAGATAAGGAACTACACACCTTGTGTTTATTAGACTACACAATGTGTAGTTGCACTTTTTATAGAATATCTAGATCTACTCTGATGTCCTAGATTCGAAATCATCGCCTCATATCTCACCTCTAGGCATTCCTAAATTAATAATAAAGCCTATGTTCATCGTTTTTGGTCATCCATTGGTCAAAAATCAGACATCAATTCCTTTCTATGGTTCACCATATGTACCACATGCATCTCGTAACATCTCAGTTGTCTTAGATCTTAGATCCATGAAAAAAACCCATTATACAACGAATCATCCTAAATTCCATCCTTTATCTCTAATCCATTCATCACACGCAAAACCATTGTAATCCGGGGGTTCTTTCGAGCTTAGTCCTTCACAAAAATTTCAAATCGCGACCTTGTGGTTCAACAATGACTAACATTTGGAATATGTGGGAGAAGTTCACAAGATCGAGGGTTTAACAATAATTGTACAATTATTATTGGAAAATAAATACATTTGGAATGATTTAGTGTGGGAAGAAAATTGAGAAATCAATTAAACTAGTACGTATGATAATGATAAGGTTCAATTAGTGCAGATCAAAAGAGAAGGGTCAATCATGATCAATCAATATAATTAATAGGGGAATAAAGGAACAATTGATGATTCCTATATGGTTATATATCATTCATTGATGAATAATTTTATTTTCAATGATTAATAGGAATAATTTATTTCACTATGTCTCGATCATCCCTGATATGGACTTTCATCGTTGTTGGATTTCAATTCGGCAACAGAGAAGGAGGAATAATTTCTCTCAATGGTCCTTAAGTTACATAGATAACCTAGGAAAAACAAACAGAAGGCTTTATATAAAGGAAATTGTCATTAGGTAAATTAAATTAAATAATAAAATTATTTATTTATTTAACTCAATGCACCCTCCTAGAACTAATTTTATCTGAACGCTCCATGTTGACTCATTTTAAGTTGTTCCTAGAGTAAACATTGCATTCTTGAATCAAATGTGGTCTTTTATTTTTTATCTGAAATATATTTTAAGAGATTTCTTATTTTCATTAAGAAATAGTGTGTGTCTGATATAAAATCTATTTAATATTTTTATAAAGGTAATTCTGGGAACACCAAAACATATAATTGCATGTCGTCTCAGCACATGGCACCAAAAATATTTGTATAAATATTAAAATGTCTCGCAAGGAATAAATATGGTATCTACATCATTACCTACTTCACGATTTTCATCTATGAAAAAATTTCCTAAGTAAAAAAATATGATATTGAGCCCACCTGAAGCTCTCCCGATCCTAGGAGTTATCCTGCTTGCTCCCATACTGCCACAATACATGAACCAATGTGATGGTCCACCTATTAAGCATCCTCTCCTACTGATACTCAATCACTACCAAGTTCTTTTTAAAAGTGGATCCATCCTCAATGTCCATCTCATACCGTTAAATAATGTATGTGGGGTCATGCACATATCTCCTAAATTGTGACATGTGGAAGACATCATGGACTCACTCCAACTGTGGGGGTTGGTAAAGGTGGTAAAAAACCTCTCTAACCCTCTGTAAGAACACGAATGGCTTGATGAACCTTAGGGATACCTTACCTCCCCTATTGAATATCATAAATCCTCATCATGGGATGAATCTTTCAAAAATGTCTTATCCCTGCTCAAAATCCATGGGCCTATAAAATCGATATGCATAATATCTCTTCTTTCGTTAGGATGTCCTCATATGGTCATAGATGACCAGACCTTCTTTTTCATCACCAATACCATATATGGACCCGCAAGAGATGCCTCAATGATATCCTTCGTGCATAGGGGTGACCGAAAGGGTCTCCCAAAAAGATACTTAAAGGATCCATGCTGATAGTAGAGTGGTCTGTATTATTTGATGCAAACTCTATCAAAGGAAAATGATCCTCCTAGCTTTGGCCAAAGTCTAACATGCAAGATCTCAACATATCCTACAATACATGGATAGTAAGCTCAGTCTTCCAATCTATCTGTGGGTGAAATGAATTACTCATTATCAAATAGGCCTTGAATTAATCCAACATGACTCTCCAAAATTGTGATGTGAACCATGTATAACAGTTTGAGATAATATTTGAGGATACCTCATGAAGGAGAAAAATCTCTCGTGTCTACATATTCCCCAAATTCTCAACTGAACTCTTATCCTTGATAAGAAAGAACTTTGTCAACTTCTTGAGACAGTAAACTATCACCTATATGGAATCATTTCCCTATTCTATCGATGTAATCACTATCTCTATGTCCATGAATATGTCATCCCATTTCCACTCTAGGGTCTCAAGGGGATGTTACATACTTTTCAGAACCTTGTGCTCACCCTTCACCTACTGATAGGTTAGGCAATGTGTAATGAATTCAACCATCCTCCATATCATTCATGACCACAAAAATTGTGGATGATGGTATTTTTACGTCTTCAACACACTGGGATGTAAAACTAAAGAATATGTGTGGAACTACCTCATCACCTCCTCCTACATCATTACCGGGATGACCATCCATCCTTGAAAAAGAATGACACGATTCCCTCCTTCAGAAAATGTTTCAAGATAATCTCTTGAGGATATCTAGTCACCCATGACCTCATAGTTGATATATCCCAACTAGGTCTCTCTCAAATGTTAGAGGGGAATTGGATTCAACAACATCAATCAAAGAAAATATGCACCCTCCCACTCCATGAGGGTAGGATGTAAAGAAGCCAATTACTTAGAAGCATCATACACCAATGAAACATGAGTCTTACTACTAATGGAATATTCTACTATGTTTCCCTTCACTATATTATAGACTATCTTGAATTCATAGTCTTATAGGGACTCCAACTATCACTGGTGTCTCAAGTTCAAGTCTCTGTATGTAAATGCATACCTAAGAATTTGATGGTCTGAGTAAATGATGAAGCACTTTACCAGAAGGTAGTGTCTCCATATCCTCAAAAAGAATACTATTTCTGCCTTCTCTAGGTTTTGAGTAATGTTGTTCTATTCATGGGGTATCAACAACATCATCCCAAATGAAATAACTAACTAACAATGAATCGACACACAGCTGAGCCTAGATCCTGAGGTATAATGCATTCCACAACCTCCTCTGGTAGTCTCAAAATAGGATCACTTTCCCGCCATAGCCTCAACACCTCAAAGTCCCTCTTTTACTACTCAGCCGAAGTAAAATGTTTCCCTTTATGTTTTAGGGTAGTCATAGAGGTTTTAATCCTAGTGAACTCTTCTTGAAACATCCTATAGTACACCACCAAGCCAAGGAAACTACTCACCTCTAACAAACTCTTTGGTGGCTCCCATGAATGCAATGCATTGATTTTAATTGGGTCCATGTCTAAACTGTGCTAAAAAATTAAATTCCATAGGAAGTAATCCTCGTGAATATAGAATTTCACATTGAGAGCTTCCAATAAGGCTGGTGCTCTGGAAAAAATTATTGAACCATCCTCAAGTGATCTTCATGATTCTCCATTGATACAGAGTAGATGAGTTTGTTGTAAAGGAAGATAACCACAAACTGGTCCATGTATGAATAGAAAACATAGTCCATCAAATCCATAAACATGGTGGAGATTGTGTTATTTATACCAGATAGAAAAAACTAATAGAAAAATTCCTTGAGGAGAACTGGAGGTAGTGGTTTCTTAATCCTCAAGGGCCATATTTAAAATATTATACCCTAAATAAACTTCCTTGAAGTAAAGGGGCCTGAAATTCCATAGATCAAGAGTTCTATGATCAATAATGATAAATTTTCCTTTTTGAAGTTCCAATTAAGATCTCTAAAATTGATGTAGACCCTAATGTTGCCATTATTTTTCTTGATGGGGATGATATTGGAAAGTCATCGTGGATATTTCACTTCTTGAAAAAAGATTTATTTGATCCATTTTCATCTTACTCCTCTATATTGGTTACATTATATGGGTCTATCCTCATGGATTCCTACATAAAGCCTCGATACTCAATGGGTAATATGATTGATGAGTAGCCACATCTGGATTCAGTCTGGACATTTCTGTATAGTTTTATGTGAACACATATCAATGTTTCTTTATAGATTCAATGTTAAAATCTCTATAATTGAGGGTAATGGTGATACTAATCAGTATAAGTTATGAGTCATCTTCTATAACAATATTTACCTTACTGTGTCCATCAATGGTAGTGGAGGAGCCTTCCTTGAATTTGGTAGGGGAGTTCCTAAGGTTATCCCCTTCTTCTTCCAATTCTGAGTCTGTGGAAGTATTTGAAGATGAATTTGGAAATATGGGTGCTTCTCTGTCACTAACTAGGACAGAGAGGCCATCAGAAGAAACATTATCATCTCCTAATTCTCTATTCATTATATAGATATGTCAGAGGTGATTTTTTTACACTATAATTGGGGAGATGAGGGACTTGGGCCTTTGGGACCAGGTCAATAACCTCTACTAGATTTATGGGGAGCATATAGTTAATGTTGATCATATTCCAACGATATTAAAGGTTTTCCTCAAGATATTGTGGGCTTCAACCTATATATCATCTTCCACTACAGGTTGTTTGCCTCTCCCTTTATAGAAAATTAATTTTTCATATGTGGCTTCATATGTCTCGAAGGATGGATTATAACCATGTAGTATGATGCTCTTTCAATTTAAATAGTATTTCTTACATTGATGAAATGTTCAAGGTACCTCCATGTGGATATGAAACCAATGTCTTCCAAAGAGACAATTATATGTAGTGTCTTATTAGATAACCACAAACTCTACGTCAGATGTGAGATCGCCAAACCTAGATTTCTATTTGATCATTCTGATAGGACCTAATTCATGCTTATCATACCCTTGAATGGTCAAATTTTTCAGATACATAACCCCTTTTCTATATCCCCAATTTCCAGGGGTTCAAATCATGATGACATTGATCCCGATACCATTTTCTATTAGATGCTCTTAGATATCAACTCTATCGAGTCTACCCCAAATATATAGGGGTATGAGGTGTCCCTAGATGACCTCTTCCCAATCATGATCTATGAATGAGATGGCGTCAAAAAATTATACTTAAACAGTCATCATTCTATAGACCTCAAAGATAGTGACTTCAATCTTGAATTATTGTGGGATTTGGAGGGCTTTAAGAAGTTCTTCTCAGAGTTCTTTTGAAAGATGGATCATGTTTAGGATTGAGAGATTGCTTGTGACAAACGATAGCTATTTCAGAATGTCATACATTTGTGTTAGATGTTGAAACATTACAAGGAGGGTTTTTTCTTGAAAATATGCATCTAGATTGAGGCATTTCAGTGGGAAATTACAATTGTTTGTGTAGATACTGAGGGAGAATCTACTTCTAGTGGTGCAGGTCATGTCGGCCATCCCTGCTTCCTAGGAAGATCAGTTACTCACACCCCCAGTAGGCAGTCATGCAAGAAAAATTAAAACATGTGACCTCATGAGGGTTCTGAGATGCCTCCATGTATTTTTTTTGGGATTCCTAGAGTGAGTTATTAGGGGTCTTGGATACATATATATGTCCTCTTTGGGGATGCGATTAGAATATTGGTTTCGACCATACCTGTATTGTCCCTTATACCCCCGGTTCATTCACATGTTTCCTCTTGTTAACTATTTTGGTGTGGGGAACTCATACTAATAGTCATATTCATTATCCTAGAGTGGTTATGCCATGTGTTTCACATTGAAATAACCCAATGTGATCTATTCATTCGATGGGGGTTCAATTTGGAGAGGTGGTTCCCAATCATTGGATGTTGTAGGAAAGAAATAGGTAAGAGTTTGATCTTGTAATGGAGTAGAATATGACTCCTCCAATTCTATTTCCTCATGCATGTGATAGTAATTTTCACTTTCAGGAGACACATTTGATTTCACCTTCTAGGGTGGGAGAGCTATTTGGGTTTGTGGAGTTGTACTCTAAGGGTGGAATGAGCTCTGTCAACTCTCTTATGAATTATCCATTTTTTGAACTTCCATCCACACATGCCCATAATGTTCTGCCAATAAACCATTTATTCTGAATGGAAATCAGTTATACAGGCCACCTACTCTATGAAGTTATATAACACCACCTTTCTAGAGTCGATCAGTCCATGATGTATGTCTTTTAAGATGAAGAAGTCCAAAATATTACGACTTAGACTTTTATGGAATATGTAGTAATCCAGATAGTAAATGAGGTTGAACTCATTGGTCATCCTAGGATATGGTAGTTGAGATGATTATTATCCATGGTTTTGAGGATATAACTAGGGACTTTTTCTTTTCAGAAGCAGTATTCATTATTCATTCATTCCTCAAATCCCAGGTGACCCTGACTTCACTGTGCTTCAAGATGAGGGAGATTTTGTGCTTTTTTCCATTCGATATGTGGTGTTGGGTGGTTTTGGACCTACCTATGTTCATGGATTAGAACTACTATTAGATTAAGAGTGACATCTGATGCTTCTATTTCGCCTATCCTTTTCCCAGGTATTGAGTTCATGAGTTGAGATTTGGATCGAGTTTGCTGAATGGTGTCTTCCAATCCTTGTTTCATTTCAATGAACTCATCGATCCCACCCAGATACTTCACTAGTAGTAGAGGAATCATAAGATAATCCTAGATATTTTTAACACATATTTTCATCAATTTCACCTATGAGAGAGGGATGCTAATTTAATAGGCTAAATCATTTCATATGGATATCAATCATGAAAATCTCTTATATTTGTATTTATTATAGTTTTTTAGGTTGAAAATAGTTGTTTTCCATAGCATGGAGACGAACTGATAATGAAATTAATGATTAATTTCTTCACATCCAACAATGGTTTTTCTCGAAGACTACTATACCAAACAAAGGTTGGTCCTATCAGATTTTGTACAAAAACATCAGTTTTTGGCCTCTTATTTGTCTCTAGGACCCATAATCGAACCTCATTAGGATCTGAAGAGTGTGTTATATTGTTTGTGGTCACCTTCACTATCAAATTTACAAAATGTATAATTATAAAAATTTGGAGGGGGGAATGTGGCATCCACTCACTCAGGATATGACTTTTTCTTAGGCTACACAAGTGCGTATTTACCTTCCATGGAATCAATTCAAGTATCCAAGGACTTGATGACATTAAGAAGCTATGGGGGTACTCTTTTCTGAACTACCTATCATCTATATGGAGTGGGTGCAGGTTGATGAGTTGGACCCTCCTTCATCTCCCATTGATTCTTGATTCATCCTAATACTGAATGATCACCTTGTAGATGGAGAGGTTGTTGCTATAATGGAGGCAAGTCATGATAATTTTCAACTTCCACATTTATGTAGAATTTCATCCTAGATAAAGATCCTTTATAACACTCATATATCACTCTTTCTAGAAGATATAATTTATCCAGGTGTATGGGATGAGGAATATCTTCCTCATCCTGAGTACGACACCCAATGGGAAAATTTCACCTGAGTAGCTTCTCATTTATTTGTTTGAGAGTTTGTATACCGATATCATAAATTGAAAACTATTACTCCATGGAGGGATCATAGATTATATATAGAGGTTATTTGTATGTATACATGAATTTCACTTTTTCTTTTGTAGTGTTCAACTAGAGAGGTGGACACTCGATATTTTGAGGTGTATGGTTTCATAACCTCCTCTAGTTATGGGCGTGTGCATCCAATGTTGGTGCATCCTGATCACCATCCTCACATGATAGGTTTTCTGTGTTGTGGAAAGCTGAATTTTCATATTTATCCACAATAAATATCATATTTAAAGTGATAAAATTTGTAGAGATGTATCAGGGAATGGTGTTTATTCTATTTCAATGAAATATGATGATTATGCACGAGTTTCATTAGGGTAGATTCTCAATACCCTTTCTATATTTGGCCATTTCATATTATGACCCCAGTGGGGTTTGATTGACTACTTCATATGATCATTTATACCATCATATGAGTAATGACATTGAGATACTTTCCATTCATTATTTATGAATAGGCCTGGAATAGAATAGGTTTTTCTGGTGATGGGAGGAATGGATGGGATGCCAATAATTGATATTTTCCTCCCAACCTCAAGAAGAATGATTTTCACTATAGTGGCGATGATGAGGAATATGCACCTGACTTTATGGGACATGGACTATTTGGGGGCACAAATGGAATTTATTGATCTTATTTTTGTGGATCTAATGATTCCATTCATGGATTTGATGCCTCCTATGAAAAATATTGAGATATAAATGGTCTTACCCTAGTTTGATGGGGTTAATCTTGAATCAATATTGATTTACCCAAGACACTCTCAGGGGATGATGTAACTGGTTATGGTGATTTGGATATAACTTTCCCCACCCAATTGGGATGAATTTTTTTTGTATTTTTTAATGACATAAAATGGATCCTCTTGGGAATTGATGATATGAGGGGTGGAGGTGGTGGTAGATATCCCAGCCAACATGGAATGATATGTTGAATCATGGATGGATGATATGGTAGATGGTAATAAATCTCATTTGATATGGTGAAAATGTGCTTGTGTAAAATTTGGGTGCAATGACATCCTATGATGGTAGTCATTTTTTACGGGAAGTTGTCATGTTGATCCCGTCTTTGGATTCCATGTATGAAATTAATTTTCATTACTTTGAGGGAACAAGTTCAAATATCTATTGGATATCCTATCCATAAATTCTTGATTTTTGGACATCATTGAAGTAGGATAATCCTAGATTACTAACCAACTATATCGAGTGTTACCAAGTCCCCCTGATTTCTTCATAGGCTATAATATTTCAGGAAATTGTGTTTCAAGTGTTTTTTTGTTCCACGGGTGCAAAAAAAGTGTATAAATATATACACTACACATAATTTAATATAGATACATTATGTGGCATCATATATTCGTTTCCAAAGAGATACAACGCAATAAAAGCAAGCATCTTTCAATTATTCTAGGTGCATCTCAGGTTTTGGATCCTTGACCATGGAGATAGCTGCTAGGTCCAGCTAACAAAAACGTATCTTAATGGCCTGAAGGTAACCCTTGTATACCGGATAAGGGTGGTGTATTATATTTAGTTTCTAATGATTTTCCAATATATTTTGGTCTAAATAAGGCATAAAATTCTTCTCTAGATCTTCTGAGATCTCATCGTCACATGTGGAAATGGTCTAGAACATGATGTGGAGGTTATTTTTAGTAAACTCTTTCCAAATGTCTATGTTGGATTCCTCTTCATTAGACATACATGCCTCTATATGGTCAGACCAAAGAAGGTGCTTCTTGGGGTGACCAAATGAAAAGAGTTGTTTGTTACTGGATGTTGATGGGGAACTATATGTGGTTGACCATGATATTTTGAACACCTCTCTATACAATGTTGTATGATCTTTGGAAACCTCTTTATAAGAAGGTTTCTAGGAATGGGGAGGAATTAATTTTCTGTTGGAGATATACCCATGGGGAGTATGACCATGGAGGATTTCTTGAATAGAGTCACTTTGATTCATATCCACACTACAATGAGGATAAATATCCTGATAATGATCAAATTTTACTTCTATTGATGAGTTGATAGATCATTGAGGTGTTGATAATGTCTCTTGAATGACCATAGGGATATTGGAATTGTGTAGATTAGGGATATGTGCCTTGTTTTAAATCGTCATTGGAATTTGATGACCTGCCGTCTGGAATTTTGCAAGGTTATGATTCTAGTGTATAATAGTTTCCAAAATATGTATATAATCATTTAGTGTTACGGGAGTATGATCCATCTACTAAAAAGATTCTAGAATATGAAAATGAGATTCCACATTATTTAATGGAATACAATCCTATCTTAAGGCATGGTCCATTCTCACATTCTTATCATTAGTCAGAATGGGATTTTGAGCCTGATCCTGATCCTTTGGGATATTCCACTACTCTTTTGTGGGAGGGAGATGAGTTTTCCATGAGGCATGTGCCACTCTCACTTGGTGATCCCTGATTGGAATATGAATATGACCCTGTTCTGGATGTGAATTACCCATCAGAATATGTTGACGAGCTTCCAGAATGGGAGATGGGTTATAAGACACCACCTATATTTCTTCAAAGGATGCTGGTGTAGTAATTAATTGGTGGAAGATGGAATATACAACTCAATTTCTTGATCTCCTGAAAAATTCTAGGAAGATTAATTGATAGTAATATGAGCCTATCCTAAGGCATGTACCATTATTCCATGGTGTTCCCTAGTCAAAATAAGTGAATGAACATGATCATAGGCCTTTGGTGTATGCATACGGTCTTCTTTTACATGAATGTGAGCACTTCCCAAGGCATGTTCCCCTCAATATTTGAGATTATTGGCTAGAATGGGGATATAAACCCTATTCTAGGCCTTTGTAATATACCACCAAAAATTTTCAATAGGCATGTATCCCTATACTAATGTATGTTCCACTCTCACCTAGTGATCCCCGATTGGAAAGGAAATATGAGCCTTCTTTGACGTATTTTCCTTTATCCCAATCTGTCAATAATACTTCTATACAAGAGTTAGAATGTGATCTTTCTCTAAAGAAACCAATTGTTCATAATGATTATAATGTCAAACTACCCTGTCTATAGGGATCAAAATATGGACTTGTCCCTATATCTGTACCAATGTTGAAATATTTTGTGGGAGATATTTAGTGGTTTCTAATATGTAATGGCATTTTATAAAAGTGTTAGTGAGGATATAATCCTACAAACTTTCCATCTCCACAATATACTAGAGTATATATTATATTGATGTAGGTATATGAGCCCACTTATTTCTTCTTTATGCCACAATAATATGTCGATGGGCTTGATGTACAAGGGTATGGATATGCACCTCCCCCATGTTTGATATAGGAATATTCATGTAGAGTTATTCCGCATGAGTTGGAATATGATCCTACTCACTAGATACTTTTGGAATATGCCAGCAAACATCATTAGTGGGATTTGTGATATGATATCACACATGGTTATCCAAACCCTCCTCGCTTGATATTTATTCCTTGTTACTCATTCCTGGGCATCAGAGGTGTAAGTTTGTCTTGTAGTACCCTCAACATGTGACCAATTGGTATTGGTGGGAGAGTGAAACCAATGATGGTTGACAAGATCCATCCTTAGTGGACCTTGAATTGGAAGTATACATATTTGAATTTTTGGCCCACGTTCATTAGAGACTTAATGTAGTTATTTTCATACTCAGAGGATAATCTACTAAAGCGGTTGGTTGTGGCAATGAGGGCCACATTCATAGTTGAAAAATTCCTTGGATGTTGTGGACTCATTGATTTTAGTACCTGGAGACCATCATGGAAGTCACCAAGTGTATGTATTTTACCACATAGAAGGTATTATCGGACCACTGTGTTCTCCACCTGGCATTTAATCTTTTAGAAAAGTGAGACAATTTTGCAACATGTGGGGGTTGTAGCCATAACCAATTTTCAAAAACATTCAATAGATGAAGTCATTGACTGAAATAGAGATTATTTTGATATGAATTGTATATAAAATAATGTATAAATCAATTAATATGGTCCCTGATTAGTAAAAAATCATGGGAATGATGTGTGTTCAGTCAGATATGCATGTTTAACACAATTTTCATTTTATTTTCAATTATCATATTCTGCTCATGTGAACATATCCAAGTGAGTATGGAATTATTTCATGGGAATCCTTGTTGCATTGGATCAAATTTATGATTAATGTTAGTATTATTATCCTTGTTTGTGTATGATATTCCAAAAAAGTGGAATGACACATGAATAATCGATCATTCGGTTATTTGAGAGTTTCACATCTGATTCAACTTTTTTTTTGATGGAAAAGAGAAAATCAGGCACCCTCATTGGGTAAAAACAGTTTTTTGAGAACTATGAATTCTATCCTATTTATTTTGGGCAGTATATGTCTTGATTCATGTGGGTTTATAAATTTTTTATTATATGGAAAAGAAAATGGCTAAGGGAAAATTGATTTGGCATGATGGTTGATTGCGAGTGGTTCTTATATAATAGTTGATGATAGGTTACCATTATTGTTATTAAAAGAAACCCCCTATGTTTCACACATCCATAATAGGGTACATAGATTGTTTTTAAATGCATGTTCTTAGTTGGGGGTTTAGACCCAATTATTCATAGGAACTCACATTAGTTGAGAGGATAAGAGGTCAGTCTCATCGCGACCTTTTGGGGGAAATTTTTGCCTTAATCCAGACTCTCTTATATATTTAAGATATGGTCGTGAATATATTCCTAATCCCAAAATGATACTGGTTACCATAATATAATGATCCTTGATTATCGCTGTAACGCCCCGACCCCAGCTACCCTGAGCCGGTGCGTTACTTCGTAACATTGGCATGATCACAAAAGATCAAGTCTCGAAAGACCGATTAGTTTAGTAGCCTTGGAAACACTAGATACATTAATAAATGTTACATTAAATCATAAAGTGAGAAACTAATAACAAAGTCTTCATAGTCCACACTAATATCCTCTTATGACTATCCCTGAAGGTCATTCATAAAATACTTCTTCACATCCTGGAAAATATTAAAACATTGAAAGGGGTGAGCTCAGATGCTCAGTAAGGATAACATTATTGCAGAAGCTTTCATAAATAAACATTAACATTTAAGGCATTGTATAACTAAAACAAAAGCCTTTTTAGACTTGAATATCAGCATAATATAGAAAAAATAAAATTAAATAATGCCATTTACTTACTCACATGGATATTCTACTAGACGAATAATCACATGAAACATCAATAACCACTTTCATAATGAGGGAATGTATAATGCCATACATTCTGAAACATTTCGTCAAGGCCTCGGCCAAGACGTCTAAAATGATTAAGGCCTCGGCCAAAACCATAAATAAAATTGGGAAAGGGCCTCGGCCAATTCCACGTCTAGTTGTCTCATGAGACCTACCGATGCATCGAGGATCTATAGCGGGCTCCACCCGTCACTTATTAAGTCCAATACATTCCTCATATGAATAGGTTTAAACATATCATAAACCATAACATAATCGTATCACATAAAACATGCATAAAGGAAACATAACTTTTCCACAATTCAATCACAAGATATCAATACAACACATTGATATAATAAAAACGCTTTCAAAACCATTTTCAATACCAAAATAAAAGAAAGTTAAAACTTTGTATTTATTTTTCATTAAAAAAATGATGGCTTGTAGAGGATGCCGAAACTCAAATAACGGTCACGGCGGCGGAGAAGTCGTTGTCGCCGCATAAGTACAGAAAGAAAAACATTCCCTTTTGTCGTTTATCAAAACGCTTCGTATAAAAAAAGATTCCTTTTGAATAAACGTAAAAGTCAAAGTGGTTTATACACCGTATAAAAGAAAATTGTGTATAAAACCAAATATGCCTCAATGAAAGGAGATTGAGACGAAGTCTTTAAAAAGATCATTTTTAAAATAAAATAGATCTATTATGTGTATTCACTATAGGTACACAAAAAGAATGTAAAAATACAAAATAGGAGATAATAATATCATGACATAATTTGAATGTAGGAGATTAACCAAACGAATTGAAATTGGGTTAAGAAGTTCCCTTACCTTGCGTCTTGTCCTGACTCGACCGTTCATTAACCTCCTGAATAATAAACTAGAGTTAATATATACCTTACTAAGAACCATTTTTAATTTCATTATCCTTTTTATATCACTTATTAAAACGTTATGAACATTATGTAATTATTTAAGTTAATAACGGTCGTTTTGTCGATCTTTGGTACTTGAGTCAACAATAAACTTCTTATAATTACAAGTTGTTTATGTGGTATAATATCCATTATCTCCAGAATTATATTCATGATTTAGATGTAATATATGTCATATATATCCAGTATATACATTTATTTATTACGTAACATTTAGAGGTAAGAAATGAAATGCACCGTTCATGGAGACGGTAAGACGTACGTACGCATGAACGCTACTTTCATTTATATTTTCTATTTAATGGAATTAAATAATAATGATATAAATGTATAATATAATTCCAGTATAATATAGTATATAATACCATTTACTCCATCCTTTATATATCCCACATATGGCATTAACGATTCAAATCACTTTGAGGGGGCCGTAGTCCGCACTTCCTAAAATGAAATTATCGTGTTTTACCCATAATGGAAATCATAAAGTATGCCATAAATGAGAAATACATAAGCATAAGTAAAACATAAACATAATATATATCATATATAAAAATAGTGACATCTTAATGGCCACCTTTGAAGGTGTTATATGAGTGTTGAACAATCATCGTTTTGTGAGGCATAAATTCGCCATCCACAGAAACCGTATGTTCTTTAACCATTAGATGTAGGTTTGTGTAAGTGTAGCTCGAATAATTATTATAAAAACATCCTAGTATATTGAGGATACTGGTGTTGTTACAAAATAAACTAATAAAAAGAGTTTAGGGGGTTGGAGAAGAAAAATAATACAAAACAACATTAGAGAAGACATTACCTCAAAATCGGGTAACTCTTTTTGATTTGAGCCAAAGGCTTCCTTGGGAAGAGTTCTTCCCAAAGTGAGGCTTCTAGGAGTAAGAGGGGGAGGTTGGGAGAGTATTTTGGCAGAGGTTGGCCGAGCCAAATGGCTTGAAGGTGTGAATAAGGTGGGAGTGGTGGGGGCCTTTTATAAGTGGAGAGGAGGGGCACTTTTGGAAAGTAAGGAAATGTTATTCTATTATACAATGCTTTTCGGATTCTAAAGGTCCCACACAAGAATAATTAGAGGATAAGGTGATAAGGGTTCGAAATATCCTCATCAAATAGGCTTTGGACAAGTGTAAGCCTTGGATTTTACTTTATCTTTTCATTTTATTAAAATCTTTAAATAATAAGGTCATCGCTGCATCATAATGATGTCATAAATAATTTAATTTATTTAATGTCTAAAAATTATAAAAAAAATACTATGATGTAGGAAATCGTTTTAGATTTCTAATTAATATTTATAGTCAAAATTTGGACTTGTGTAACCCCACTTAAAAACTATTTTAGTAAAACAACTCATGTTTGTGTCAATTTAATTTTAACATTAAATAATTATATATTAATGTCATTTTCCAAATAAAGTGGATCCATGGGGTCCCAAGTTGACCCATGGGTTTTCTTGGTCAGCCATGACTCATACAATAGGAGTAGGACAAGTGTCAAGCTCATCTCATATTGTTAAAACATTATTTATACCATAAACTACACTAATTACCTCTAATCGCGAATAAGAACTTAAAAGTTACTATTCACCAAAAAATTATTTTGATCTCATTGAACCACATTTTAGTTCTTAATGACAACCATGTATGTCGGATTTTTGAAAATAAAATCAAAGAAGTGGTAATATTTCATTTAAACAAAAAATCAGTTATTTAACTACCACTTAGTGGTTTCACTATTCATCAAAAATTGAAGTTTTTCAGAACAATGCCAAAATTTCACCCTAAGCTATAATTGATTTTCCAAATTCAAAAATGATGTCTATTTTACAAAATTACAAACATATAAGTTTAATTAATTAATTTTATAATTAATTCCCACTGTTACAACAAATAGCGTGTTTTTAAGAAACAATTTATATCAAAAGATTGGCAATTGTTTATGTCCAATTTCAATGTTAAATTAATTCTAATGACCACCTTTGGATAAAATGGTAAAAATATATTCTAATTATAATTTAACACCACTAAATAGTATAATTTATCACTATAAATTATTTTGATTAAAAAAGTTGTTTTTAAGTAATTTTCACTATTCATAAAAATTGGAAGTTCTCAGAAAATTACAAAAAATTCAACTTTGGATAATTTCGATATTACGAATACAAAAATGAAGTCCATTTTGAAATATTTAATTTCTATAATTTTAAAAAGTGGTTATTACTATTCATAACGGCTACTTTGATTAGTCGCGGTGTTTTAGAACTCGAAGTTGCGTACAATGCAAGCTATTGCATTATTGAATGAGAAGCATATCGTGGAAGCTCGGGGTGTTACATTCTCCCCTCCTTCAATAAATTGCGTCCTCACAATTTGAAATTTTTCTTTGAAAATAATAGGTTGAAAAGAGAAAATACATTTGTGGAAAACCCACATCAGAAATAAGATTAATAAAATTTAGCCTTAATAAGAGGGAAAGGGAAATGAAAAAGTCACCACCCAATTATGATCTCGATTAGGAGAACATCGGTGGAAATTAGAGACATATAATTGGAGGAAAAACATAAATATTTGTAGGGAGTGATTGAGGTCATCAATCAAAATCAACTGTCAAATTGAGGGCCTCAAAGCCTTCAATCTATGTTGATTTAAAATATCATCAGTTCAACAAGACATAAGGTATTAGGATAACACATTTTTTTTGTTTTAATATCCCTTTACTAAAGTTTAAGAATTAATTTATTCTTTGAATAAGAGATAGGTATATATATATTTATGCTTGAAAATTAGAGTTTCAACCTTCAACTCATCTTTCACTCAAAAAGATAATAGAACTCAAAAATATTATACTTATCCAAATTGTATAAGGTTCCAAATGTTAACACATATCATTTAGATTAGTAAAATTATTTTTTAATAACTGGGGACTTCCTGTAGGCTAGTGGTAGGAAATAAAGGCATGTCGCACTATGATTGTGGGTTCGATTCCTGTAGCTTTGTCCGACGCGACGGGTTATGCCCCACCCTGCAGGTTGTCCTTTTACTAAAACTATAGTATCATAATATTCCAAAAATAATCTTCATAAATGCTTTAACCTTAAACAATACTATCCATGGTCCAACTTAATCCATTCCAACCTTAATAGTTATCCAAAATACCTCTTTCCAAACTTTCTCTAAAAGATCTCTTAATTCCAAAATCAATTTATCAGATTCCCCAAACAAAGTAAAGTTTCTCTTATTGTCACATACTAAAAATATAATTACCTTCATCATATTAAAACCTTACTGAAATCAACAAGTACTGGAGTACAATACTTATATATGTATCACATTATTCTAATAACCAGAATATAATCCATGAGTCCAAAAGCACCAATACATTAGTTATTCTGCTTCAACTGTAGTAACAGCATAAGATTGTCCTTGATCCCTTGGCCTTTTCTGAGGTAAGTTTCCCTGACGCTTAGGTCATTCATTTGCATAATGACCCATTTCTCTACAATTGTAGCATTCAACTTTGATAGCCTCTTTCTTCCCCTTGCAATCACGAGCCTGGTGACCCTTTTCTCCACATTTATAACAAACTCCCATTCCTTTTAGGCAAGTACCAGGGTGATTCTTCCCACAATTATCACATAATGGAAAATCCTTCTTTCCCTTTTTCCCTTTATTTGTCTCTTGTTCCATCGTTCTCTTCTTCTCTTTCTTTACTTTGTTGTCATAAGACTTAGAGATTTCCTTTTCTGTCTTGATAGCACACGAGACAATATCTTCATATGATGAGAAGTAATGGGATACTAGAGATCGAAGGAGAAATGGTTTTAACCCATCAAAGAAACGATCAATCTTACCCCTTGGGTTACGTATATAATCTGCAGCATACCTTGTTAACCTTGTAATGTTGGCCTCATACTTTGCGACATTCTCATCCTCCTTTTGTCTCAGACTCAGAAATTGCCTTTCCATATCCGCTCGATGGTCTCGAGGAAAGTATTTTTCTAAGAACAGCTCTTTGAACTCCTGACATTCCATGTTTGTTAATTCATCATCTTCATTTGTGTTTTGAATTAGTGACCACCATTGATCGACATCTCCAGTGAGGCGGTAAACTGCCATGACAACTTTCTCCCTTCCACTACTCCCCAAGGCATGGAATATTTTCTCTAAGGAATTTATCCATTGCTCGGCTACTATAGGATTTGTACTCCCATTGAAGGATGGTGGTTGTTGCCTCATGAAGCGGTCTAACATTGATCCTCCACGTTGCGGATCAGGGTGCTCCATACGAGTAATGTTATTATTCATAACCTATGTGATTTGTCCCAGTATGGTAATAAATTTATCAGCACCAGTTGTATCTCCAGCTCCACAATAATTATCTTCAGCAGGAGGGCAATCCCTACATGGAGTGCGTGCATTGATACAGTTTCCATTTCTTCCACTAGGCTCCATTTCTAAACAATGGCATAAACTAGATCAGTTTATGAATCAAAATACATAATCCCATACATATAAAACACTTAACATAAATTGAACTATTTATGGATATAATCCATAATCATAAAAATGTTTTCTTTGAGGAAGTATATACTCAGAAACCCTTCATAATGATTTGTAAAGAAAATGAGAGTTATCCTAAGCATATCCCTCGGGAGTGTCGTAACCAAGAGTGCAGCAAGGCCCGTTGTCGTGCACCAGTTCCCGTTCGAGTCTAGCTCAGAGCGGTGTTTTCAGGTTTTATCCCTAGGAACATCTGTGCCAGAGCCACCTCTACCTGCTCGTATCCAGACAGGGATGTATTGCTCGGAAAACTCACAAAATCTCTACAATACCAAAATTTTAGGAAGTTCTTATATACTAATCCTCAAAGTCCATCTTAGGTCTACGTGCTCTAATCAGAGTTTAGCTAAATCTAGCTTCCAAGGTTTGTACTAAACTTCTCTGATACCAACTGTAACGCCCCGACCCCAGCTACCCTGAGTCGGTGCGTTACTTCGTAACATTGGCATGATCACAAAAGATCAAGTCTCGAAAGGCCAATTAGTTTAGTAGCCTTGGAAACACTAGATACATTCATAAATGTTACATTACATCATAAAGTGAGAAACTAATAACAAAGTCTTCATAGTCCACACTAATATCCTCTTCTGACTATCCCTACAGGTCATTCATAAAATACTTCTTCACATCCTGGAAAATATTAAAACATTGAAAGGGGTGAGCTCAGATGCTCAGTAAGGATAACATTATTGCGGAAGCTTTCATAAATAAACATTAACATTTAAGGCAATGTATAACTAAAACAAAAGCATTTTTAAACATGAATTTCAGCATAATATGGGAAAAATAAAATTAAATAATGCCATTTACTTACTCACATGGATATTCTACTAGACGAATAATCACATGAAACATCAATAACCACTTTCATAATGATGGAATGTATAATGCCAGACATTCTGAAACATTTCGTCAAGGCCTCGGCCAAGACATCTAAAATGATTAAGGCCTCGGCCAAAACCATAAATAAAATTGGGAGAGGGCCTCTGCCAATTCCACGTCTAGTTGTCTCATGAGACCTACCGATGCATCGAGGAGCTATAGCGGGCTCCACCCGTCACTTATTAAGTCCAATACATTCCTCATATGAATAGGTTTAAACATATCATAAACCATAACATAATCGTATCACATAAAACATGCATAAAGGAAAAATAACATTTCCACAATTCAATCACAAGATATCAATACAACACATTGATATAATAAAAACGCTTTCAAAACCATTTTCAATACCAAAATAAAAGAAAGTTAAAACTTTGTATTTATTTTTCATTAAAAAAATGATGGCTTGTAGAGGAAGCCGAAACTCAAATAATGGTCACGGCGGCGGAGAAGTCGTTGTCGCCGCATAAGTACGGAAAGAAAAACATTCCCTTTTGACGTTTATCAAAACGCTTCGTATAAAAAAAGATTCCTTTTGAATAAACGTAAAAGTCAAAGTGGTTTATACACCGTATAAAAGAAAATTGTGTATAAAACCAAATATGCCTCAATGAATGGAGATTGAGACGAAGTCCTTAAAAAGATCATTTTTAAAATAAAATAGATCTATTATGTGTATTCAATATAGGTACACATAAATAATGTAAAAATACAAAATAGGACATAATAATATCATGACATAATTTGAAAGTAGGAGATTAACCCAACGAATTGAAATTGGGTTAAGAAGTTCCCTTACCTTGCGTCTTGTCCTGACTCGACCGTTATTTAACCTCCTGAATAATAAACTAGAGTTAATATATACCTTACTAAGAACCATTTTTAATTTCATTATCCTTTTTATATCACTTATTAAAACGTTATGAACATTATGTAATTATTTAAGTTAATAACGGTCGTTTTGTCGATCTTTGGTACTTGAGTCAACAATAAACTTCTTATAATTACAAGTTGTTTATGTGGTAGAATATCCATTATCTCCAAAATTATATTCATGATTTAGATTTAATATATTTCATATATATCCAGTATATACATTTATTTATTACGTAACATTTAGAGGTAAGAAATGAAATGCACCGTTCATGGAGACGGTAAGACGTACGTACGCATGAACACTACTTTCATTTATATTTCGTATTTAATGGAATGAAATCATAATTATATAAAAGTATAATATAATTCCAGTATAATATAGTATATAATACCATTTACTCCATCCTTTATATATCCCACATATGGCATTAACGATTCAAATGACTTTGAGGGGGCGGTAGTCCGCACTTCCTAAAATGAAATTATCGCGTTTTACCCATAATGGAAATCATAAAGTATGCCATAAATGAGAAATACAGAAGCATAATTAAAACATAAACATATTATATATCATATATAAAAATAGTGACATCTTAATGGACACCTTTGAAGGTGTTATATGAGTGTTGAACAATCATCGTTTCGTGAGGCAGAAATTCGCCATCCACAGAAACCGTATGTTCTTTAACCATTAGATGTAGGTGTGTGTAAGTGTAGATCGAATAATTCTTATAACAAAATCCTAGTATATTTAGGATAATGTTTTTGTTACAAAATAAATGAATAAAAAGAGTTTAGGGGGTTGGAGAAGAAAAATAAAACAAAACAACATTAGAGAAAACATTACCTCAAAATCGGGTAACTCTTTTTGATTTGAGCCAAAGGCTTCCTTGGGAAGGGTTCTGCTCAAAGTGAGGCTTCTAGGAGTAAGAGGTGGAAGTTGGGAGATTATTTTGGTAGATTTTGGCCGAGCCAAATGGCTTGAAGGTGTGAATAAGGTGGGAGTGGTGGGGGCCTTTTATAAGTGGAGAGGAGGGGCACTTTTGGAAAGTAAGGAAATGTTATTCTATTATACAATGATTTTCGGATTCTAAAGGTCCCACACCTGTATAATTCGAGGATAATGTGATAAGGGTTCTAAATCTCCTCATCCAATAGGCTTTGGACAAGTGTATGCCTTGGATTTTACTTTATCTTTTCATTTTATTAAATTCTGTAAATAATGAGGTCATCGCTGCATCATAATGATTTCATAAATAATTTAATTTATTTAATGTCTAAAAATTATAAACAAAATACTATGATGTAGGAAATATTTTTATCTTTCTAATGAATATTTATAGTCAAAATTTGGACTTGTGTAACCCCACTTAAAAACGGTTTTAGTAAAACAACTCATGTTTGTGTCAATTTAATTTTAACATTAAATAATTATATATTAATGTCATTTTCCAACTAAAGTGGATCCATGGGGTCCCCAAGTTGACACATGGGTTGTCTTGGTCGGACATGACTCATCCAATAGGAGTAGGACAAATGTCAAGCTCATCTCATATTATTAAAACATTATTTTTACCTTAAACTACACTAATTACCTCTAATCGCGATTAAGAACTTAAAAGTTACTATTCACCAAAAAATTATTTTGATCTCATTGAACCACATTTTAATTCTTAATGACAACCATGTATGTCGGATTTTTGAAAATCAAATCACAGAAGTGGTAATATTTCATTTAAACAAAAAATCAGTTATTTAACTACCACTTAGTGGTTTCACTATTCATCAAAAATTGATGTTTTTCAGAACAATGCCAAAATTTCACCCTAAGCTATAATTGATATTCCGAATTCAAAAATGATGTCTATTTTTCAAAATTCCAAACATATAAGTTGCATTAATTAATTTTATAATTAATTCCCGCTGTTACAACAGATAGCGTGTTTTTAAGAAACAATTTATATCAAAAGATTGGCAATTGTTTATGTCCAATTTCAATGTTAAATTAATTCTAATGACCACCTTTGGATAAAATGGTAAAAATATATTCTAATTATAATTTAAAATCACTAAATAGTATAATTTTTCACTATAAATTATTTTGATTAAAAAAGTTGTTTTTAAGTAATTTTCACTATTCATAAAAATTGGAAGTTCTCAGAAAATTACAAAAAATTCAACTTTGCATAATTTCGATATTACGAATACAAAAATGAAGTCCATTTTGAAATATAAAATTTCTATAATTTTAAAAAGTGGTTATTACTATTCATAACGGCTACTTTGATTAGTCGCGGTGTTTTAGAACTCGAAGTTGCGTACAATGCAAGCTATTGCATTATTGAATGAGAAGCGTATCGTGGAAGCTCGGGGTGTTACAATAGCCTATTATGTGAAGAAGAAGGGGATCTCATTAGTGAATTTATTTCTATGTGTCCATGTTTCTTTATCAATTTCCCTATAATAATTATCTTCTTATATGATGAATCCACAAAAATAAGCACCTGAATTTTCTTTTACATAGGGTGGAATTTAATATCATGTGGATGGGATTAATCCATTATGAGGAGTCTTATGAATCATGTTTATAGATGGAATAGAAACCCATGTTTTTTGTTAAATCTCATGCAGTTTAACAGCAAGAAGATAGAAAATATATCTGGGAACACAGGCACTTGATATTCATTATTGAGACTCAAGAAGATGTACAACATATATTGATTATGGTAGGAATCAGAGTTATGGTAGTTCGTTCATGCCCTTGGGACTGTCCCAAAGGTAGATGCCCTTATATAGAGGTAATCATATCATTTCACTCATCAGGTATTACACACTAAGGATTCCCATACTAGTGGATGTTCATGTTGTGAATCATGTGACTATTTCAATTCCATAATCCCACATGATCAACGATCGGTGTGAGAAACAAGGGATAAGATTGTGAGACACATCTAGTTTATCCAGGAAGCCATCACATGATCCCTAATGACATGTTTAGAGGGTGTCGCATGGTCTGGATAACATGTCCCAGTGTGAGTGTAAATTTTGGCTAACAACTTACAGGGAATAATGATAGTTAATGAAACATGTTCGGAGGGTGATGAATGACCCATGTTGATATGTCTGGATGAATAGTTAGGGGGACATCTCAAGAACTAGTTGAGAAACCCTAATGTGACACCGATACTCAACGGATATGTATTAGTGATGCCATATGATCTAGGTTACATAACTAGTGATCATTATGAGGCTTGGATGGTGATCCTGGGGGTTTTCATGAGACATGGGTGTCATTCCTAGGGTTCTCCATTTGACTTTATCTAATATTTCTAGGGGACTTCTCATGATAAAAATAGTATACCGAAAAAGCATCATGTGTAATGAGAAACATATTCTGGTGTTATTGCAAGAATCAAGTGGTTCATACAAAGTGAATTAAGATCCACATATATGTTCTTCATGTAATTATCTCTTCTTTTAGTCTTTGTTCCATCCTCTTATAGCGAATTACATAGTTTTATTTAGTGTTAGTTTGATTTAAGTATCACATGTTTTAGAAAGTATGTTGGATGTTCTTTATAAGACCAACCAAAAGTTCTTCATGTATCTATTAGTGATCATTTTATGTGCCCATGAATACAACATTATTACAATAGTTCTTCACTAGAGCTTACATGATAGAAAACATTCCTAGTTGTGAGATCATTCATTTTGAAAAATTCAATCTGAATCCTAGTTGTATTGGTGAGAGGTTCCAAGGATTGTTTGTCTGGTGTATTTTTTATGTTGGTCTAGAGGATTTATAGGCCTATCCACCCTAGTTATTCACCACTATTGGTGGAAGATATCCGGAAAATCCATGCCTAAGATGATGGAGGGATTTGGCATCATGCTTTTCTCTGAGGTCCATTTGTAGGTTTTTTCAGTGGTGTCGCATGATTATCAAAGACATTGACACCATCCCATCAACACCCCCATTTATTTAATTATATCCAATTCATGTGGTCTTGATTAATCATGTGTACATGCCAAGTTACATACATATTGTCATGCCAACATGTCTAAGGGCCTTGGAAAAATCAAGGAACATGTAGAAAGGCCTTCGTGTTATCTTAGGCGACCTATCTTGAGCCTTTCACTAGAAAATAATATATTTTAGATGGGATTTGTGAGACCGTATTGGTGCATTTAATGAGTGTTAGGAATGTAAGAGGCTCCCATATTTTTCCCTCTTTATTTTTCTCTTTTAATTTACAAGGGTCAAGGATCATGAATTTTTTCTTGAGTGTTGTTGAGGAAAATCTTTCTCCCCTTCGGTGATGTGTTGCTTGATAAACAAAAATGAATTATGGTGATGTAAGAGAATTTATCCTGAAAAAAGAATTTTTCTAATTTTTGGATCCATAGGGGAAGTTCAAGACCTCCTGGAAATGTCCATGGCCTTTCTCATGATGAGAGAGATACACTAGTGGGTCCCTCACACTATGAGGTGGACATGCCTTTGGGGGATTTTTGTGTCTCATGAACCACATGGGGTTCATTGCATGATTTTTATGACCGCAATACGATATTATATTTCCCCAATTTACTTTCTTTATTTATTTAACATTGTTTTTGGATCTCAAGAGGTTGTTTGGTTGTTATCGAAGACAACCACTCTTCCTATATTTAATGCATCGTGTGATATTTATGACCATAAGAGGCTCCCATATTTTTGATATTTTCCATCTATCTTCTAAGGATATTTGGATGGTTTTTCAGGTGTCCACTAGTTGAAAATTCACATAACCTGTGAGTTATTTTCTAGATTTCACCATGTAATCAGTGAGTGTTTGGGATGAATTCTCAAGAGCAAAATTAATTCATCAATATAGGGGCTTCAGAGATATTTTGTAGGTTATTCTCTCCATGTATCTATCTGTACGACCTTCCATGTTTTTTTCTATTGCATGTATTCTTGGGGTTCATAAAATCCATGTGATTTTGGAAACTTTCTTCATCATTTACATTGTGAGAATTATAATACCCATATATTGGTATTTCTTCCTTTATGAATTTTTTGATTCTCATTTGGCACATGTCAACAATGATGCTCATTATGTTCAACATATTCTGGTAACTGGATTATGTTCATTGAAAATAGTTCTATGGATGTTTATCATATTGACATACATTCTGGGAAATTTGAATCTCTCTATGAGGTAGTGATTTAATTAAAAGTTCATTTCTAACAATGTTATTCACAGAGGTGCAAAATATTTTTAAAATATAATGATCTAGAGGTACGTACATGGATGTGATCTCCCAAGAAAGTGGTCAAGGTTAAATGAGTTTTTATAGATCACCATTCACTTACCAAATGGAATCATATCCATGAAATATAGATGTTTTGGAACCTATATTCCTATAAATTCCTATAAATGTGAATGGGTACCTTCTTTTAGAAACGTTAATAGAGGACCATATTCTACACATTGAATAAGATTTGATGGTATTTACTGAATTATATTGGTATATTCTCTGTAATGTTTTGTTACTAAATAATTTTTTAATTGAATTAAATTATTATTCATCTAGAAAATGTAAATAAGGAATCAGTTTTGTTTCATGAATCTAGGATAACATTTCTAAATAATGTTAATCCCTTGGGTTCTTTCCATATATATATATATATCCATTCACAGGTTGTAAATCTATTGGTTTTCCATTCTATGTAGGGGCCTGTGAGCTTGCTTGTTTGTGTGTGAAATTATTGACTTTCTGTTGCGGGTAGGGTGAATTGAATTCTTAATTACTGTATATTTAGTCAAGGGAGGATTTGTTAAAGTATCTGATTCTATAATTATTGACCTTTGATATGTGTAATTCTTTTGGATTAAAGGTCCTAGTTCTAGTGAATGTGTCACACCCCACCTCCCAAAATATTTTGTTATGAATGATTAGTGATGGATATTTCACCGTTAATTATGGTCATGATATTGATTTTTGTGCATTATTAAATGATTATGTATTGATAAACTATTCACAATGATTTTTATTATATAAATATTGATAAACCATTCACTTAAATTATTGTTTACCTATATTGTGATTACTAATTCACCAGGTTATTGATTATGTTATGGTGATAGTTGTATAATCCTCATTATAATATATTATCAATGAAAACACAATCACCCTATTTATGATTATGGTATTGGTGATGTTTTTTCTTCTATATGTTTATTTTATGGTGATTTCTCATTCGAATTGGTTGAGTGTTAGTGGTGATATCCCATTAACCCACAATCATATGGAATATAGTGATATACCTTTCACTTATTCTCTTGAGAATAGAGATAACACAATCAACCATAATTATGTGATAGTGGTGATAATTGGTTAACCATATGATTAATTATCGTGGTAACCCATTTAATTTGTATAATATTATGGTGATAGCCTATTTACCCATTCCGATTAGAGTGATGATAACCATTTCATCCATATTCATGTAATAGTTCTGGTAACAAGTTTACTTTAGGAATAATTATGGTGATAACCCTTTCACCTTATCCATGATTATGGTGTTCACCTATTCCTGTGAGGGTGGAAATAACACATTTACCCATACTTATGTGATAGTGGTGATAAGCCACTAACATTATTTTTAATTATGGAGATAACTCATTCCCATTATTTATTATTAAGTTGATACACGACAAAATTTTCTATCATTTTTATGTGTTATTTCTGAAAACTTTCCATCATATGTTTTTATTTATTCTGGGATTCTATCGCAAAAAACCCCTTGTAAAATATTATATCTCAATAAAATTTTTCTATGTTGATTAATTTCTATAAAAAGTGCAAAAAAAACAAAATAAATATCTCTCACTAATAATATCTTGTGCCCAAATGGAATTCCATCCTGAAAAAATAAATTATTTGTGCTGGAAATAACAATACATCACAAATATTATTTTTGAAAATATTAATATTTTAACATGAAAATCACATAATATTTTTTAATATGATTAGAGTAACATTGCATCAGAAGATAAAAAAATAATATAAAAGAATAAAATAAAAATAAAAAACATTAATATTAAAATAATAACCACTTAACAAATTATATTTTTTTTTAAAATAAATTTTAAATCCATGATTGTGAGGTCATGTAAAAATTTATGTCAAATTATACAACTTTAATAAACATTATTTCATGATTTATTATATAAGAAAATACTTAGTACAACCCAGAAGAGCATGATTCCTAGTGTATTTGGTATATTAGGTACATAGCACATCAACATGATACATGGATCCAACAAAATTATTTAACACTTCTTTAACATTATCTAAAATTCTATTTCCTTTATAATACATGGGATAACCTAGGGACATACATAAGAAACATGTGATATATATAGCCTATTAAGGGAATAAAAATAGCATTTCATGATGAAGGTATTACATTTTAGAAAAAAATAATTTAAATGGGTCATAAACGGTGTGAAAATAATAATCTTAAATAATGAGGCATGGAACAACATGATAACATAATGCCAACAAGGGAATGTGGAGACAACATTAAACATGACATCATAAATATTTATTTATTCAAACCACCATGTCAACATAAAATGTTGTAAAAAGTCCCATAATGGATTAGGATTTATCAATGATCTCATACATGAAATCTCATGATTCTAAAATGGTACACAATGAATTGTAGTGAAATACAATTACAAGATGACCAGTCGCCTTCACAACATTTAAATGAATAAATGTGCCACATTGGTCATTAAACATAGGATGATATTTTATCGTATTTAATCCCATTATTCAGGAGGGTGAAATAAATATATTTAAGTCCCTAATAAAATATTTATATGTTAGTCTAAATGAATACCATTGAGTGTAAATGGTGATGGTATTCAAAATAGAATGGTTTGTTATGGAAAAATCACAGGATAATTTCTACAACATATCTAGTGAACATAATAAATCATGCAATGGATAAATGAGATTGAAAGGTGTATCTCATAAATTTTAAATCCTAATGTATTAATTTTTTTTGGTAATAAAATAACAAAACATTAATAATTGGGAATTAAAATTAATAAAACAAAAATGGTGATTGAATAAATGATTAACATGGAAGTAATCACAGGATAATTTCAACAGCATAACATGGGTACATAATGAATCATGGGAGGGATTAATATTAGTTAAAGGGGTAAATAATCACATGGACCTAATAAGTGTAGTAAATGAAATTTTTGAATGTATAAAAAATCAATAGTAATTGAAATAAGAAAACTAATTAGATAAAGAATGTTCTTGAATAAAGAGGTGAAGGAGAAAATCCCTTACCATGAGAAGGGTGTTTCCAAAATACTAGAAGGATCTTCTTGAGCGTTTGAGGAAATTATAGAGTGGATATATATAGGAAATGGTTTATTATAGTTTTTCATAAAAGGTTTTGAGTGAAGATGATTGGGATCTTGGGTGGGTTTATATAGGAAAAGGGAGGGCAGTTATTTATTATTTTTGAAAACCAAGATTTTGGACTTTATAAAATAAAGTAATCAAAACCAAAAACCTTCTTATGTTTTACACATATAATCTTTAAAATATGAGTGGTTTTAATTATTTTATAATTTCATCAACTGATAATGTTAAAATTATACCCTCGGTTATTTGGAAATGAGTCATGTATACAAAGAATTGATTTTAAAACCATACAATATAATATTTGTTTTAGTGGATTCATACAGGGTTTATAAAATAAAAAAAACCTAAAAAACACATTATTTTAAATAGGAAATATATATTTGTTCGTGCATAAATTTTTTGTCACATATTATATCCTTTTTGGTTCAATATGATGTTATAATGCAGAACATATATTTATAATGTATTAAGCTTTTTCCAAAAATTCTATTATCTCATAAAATTATGAAAAAAACACAGCTGGATAATTTTTATATTATGATTAAAAAACTAATATTTATTTTAATAAATATTTATCTATATACTATAAATTAAAATTTAAAATTAAAATCTCCCTTTATAGAAAAATATTTTCTTTTTTACAAATAACAATTTTCTAACCCTTATAAAAATTAAAATTTAACTTCAAAAAATTATATTATCATTTATATTTAATATATACTAATCAATAATAATAGTTTATTAAAATTAATTAATTAATTAATTTATTAAAATAAATTTTCAAATTTAAATTTAATATTACCCAAAAATACATTTCTAGTTTTTTCAAATTATAATATATTTTTATCAAACTCATAACATAATCATTTATAATGTTAAACCAATAAGGAATAAATATAATAATTAATTTGTTGGAATGAAAATATAAAAAATAATAATATTAGGGTAATGATATATAATCCCTTATAACACCAAAGAACGTCTTCATGGTATGGTGTACGACCGTGATATTCTCATGGGGTGGTTTGACGATCATAGTTTGGGCCATGATCTTGATGAGATTGAACAATCTCTCATAAATAGTTTCTCTCATTATTTAGTTATTTGATCTTGACTTGGGATTTATAAATGGAAACTCCTAGATATTATAACACCCTTTGAAGATCGTATAAATGGGATTCATAGTGTTTTATTCTACTGGTCGAGGTCATCGCTTCCTTTGTCTATGTCAAGTAGACTTTTTCACACACATAATATATACGAATCATATGATCATTATTCAACAACTATATTATCAATTGTTATGATATTTAACTATTTTTAATATAAAATTATATAAACTATATTGGTCCAATATTACAAAATTAGTTCATGTTTTTCTTTATTTAAATTAAATAAATTAGGAATTTATTTATTTAAAATGGGAATTTAATTTATAAATGTTTTTGTCGTTACATTATTCCCCCATTATGAATTTTTCCTTAAACTTTTCATATCATAAACTAAAAAAATGAGGTTACTTCTATTTTATCACTATACTAGTTCCCTTTCCGCTTCTTCAAACATGTGGTTTCGCTACAACACTTTGACCTAGTGAGTTGTCTTGTTTCATATAAATTTATCTTTTTGATCTAATATCTTCACTGGCAGCTCCTCATATGAAATATCATTATCCAATGGTACCACATTTGGATTAAATACATGTTAGGGGTCTAGTATGTACTTATTAAATAGGGACACATGGAACACATCAGTACTTATGAATGGTTAGTTGGTAGTTCTAGTTGATGGGCCACCGCTATGATTCGATCAAGTATCTCAAATGGGATAATGTATATTGGAATAATATTTAACTTCATCCCAAACCTCATTAATTTTTACTACGGTGATATATGAATGAAAAAATTATAACCAGCCTCAAAATTTAGGGATCATCTATGGTTTTGGTATAAATGTTTTGTGATACTTTTGTGGATTTCATCTGACGTTGACTAGTTTGATACTTTTTATACTCAATTGGATAATATTAGTTAAAATTATATTTTTATCCCCATCATCATCCCAACATATTTGAGTTTGATACCTCCTCCCACATTCATCCTCATTTGGGGAAATTTGAATACTAGAAATGAAATTTTTGTTATATAAGAACTCCACTAGGGGAATGTATTGATTCCAACATCCTTGGAAATCCATTGACCATGTTCATAGCATACACTAAAGTGTTTTAACGGTCCTTTTATACTGAACATCTATCTGAGGGTGATAAGTAGTGATGAATCTTATTTATATATCCAATTATTACTGAATACAACTCCAAAAACATGGGATAACCTCAGATCTCAAAAAAATATAACGGAGAGTGGAACTCAATATACTCTTAACACTTCCCTTATGCACATCATAGTGAGTTCTCCAATAGGGAAATTTTTCTTGATAGTAACAAAATGAACCAAATTTGTAATGTGATAGACTACCCACAAGATATCATTATTTCCTTTATCTGTCCAAGGGTCCTATGATGGAATCCATGGTTATTTTCCCCATTTCTTAACTGGTATGAAAAATTGTTGTGTCAAAAAAATAGTCCTATATATTTTTTCCCTGACTTGTGAGAATACTGC
Organism: Viscum album; assembly: GCA_963277665.1. Lineage (NCBI taxonomy): Eukaryota > Viridiplantae > Streptophyta > Magnoliopsida > Santalales > Viscaceae > Viscum > Viscum album. Next base: position 613,187,492 of record OY728164.1, read on the forward strand.
GTATCGAGATACAAACATCACAATCTCTCTCTTCATGTTATCCCACAAAAATATTGCTCCAAATATATTTACATCATTGTTATTTCCAGATGAATAGAGATGGATTCTATTTTTGAATAATCCAAAACATCCCTCTTCAGCTTAAATTTGATGGGACACACACATATATTTATATATATAGGTTACAAACCTTATGAATCCATTTTCATCAAAGTCTATATCTGGAATATTTTCCACATTCTTCTGTTGTAACTCAATTTTTTACGATCCTTCTTGATTCACTCAATAATTTATAGTTGTTTAATTATTAGACAAAGGTGGGATGAAGATCCATTTATTATTCATATATCAATAATTTTCTTGTCTAAAAATATTTTATCCCTTTCAATCCTAATCTTGGATAGAGTTTTTGGATCTATTCTACTCAAATATTATGCCAATTGTTTTGCATTCCTATGATGGTAATGGATTGAAAAATCATAATCCTTGATCATCTCCAACCACCTCCATTAGAGCATAGTAATCCCATTTTTTTTTAATTTGTACTTTATGATTTTATGATCATTATATATGTCACACTTCTCCCTGTAGAGTAAATTATATCAAATATTCAAAGCAAAGATCACTACATCAAATTTTATATCATGATTTTGGTATTTCTTCTCATGTCTCATTACTTATTTGGATCAATGGGATATTACTTTTTCATTTTTCATGATTACACAACCTGATCCCATTTTATATGAATTAATATAGATCACTAATCCTTACCCACTGCTGGGTAATGTGAGTAAAATTGCAGTGTTTATCCTCTTCATTAACTCATTAAAAATTCCTTCACTTTCATCATTCAAGAAAAACATGATTCCTTTTTTATGTAATCTTGTTTGGAGGTTGAAAATCATGATATTTTCCTCACAAATCGATGATAATAACCAACTAATCCACGGAAGCAATTGATTTCTATCATAGAGGTTGGTCTAGGCTCCCGTTTAATCATCTTTATTTTTGAAGGATCTATAGACGTCCATTTTTTAGTGATGAAAATCCCTAATAATGTCACTCGGTCCATGTATATGTTAGATTAAGAACTCAAATACATGTTCAAGAGTGAGAAAAGTCAATTATTCTGGGAAAACATTAGTGTATTCCCCCACAATGGGCATTAATTTAAGTATGATATTTTCATTAGTACCAATAATTTGATCTTGATAAAATGGGTCATATGTAAATAATACAAATTATTGAGATAATGATACCAAATACGATTAGTCCTCCCCCTTAAACTTGTATAAAATCAAAATATTATTCATGGTATGAATTGATAATTCATTCTCCTGACAATTTATGTTGCATTTATAAAAACGAAATCCATTCCACAACTAAGGTAACATCATATTCCAATAAATGGAGATTGGTAAGAATTTTTATAATAAAATTTCCAAAAAAAATATACTTATGATACAATAATCATATAAATCTTCCCCAATGTTATAAAATAATTTGGGGTTTGTGAGTCAATGTACTTGGAAAACATGCATGATATGATTATATGGAATGAATTGAAATACAACATGGCATAAAAAACTACAGAGTAGAGGTTACATGTACTTTAATAATTGTGATCTATATAAATATTATAATTTCCTTATTCCCTTGATCATGTAGATTTTTTGTGCTCATCATGCTTATTATCCCTTGGAATAGAGCATTGGATTGGATAATTCTCAACTTATCCACAATTACAACATATAACAGTATATGGTAATTTAGATTTAACTTTATTTCCATTCATTATGTTATTCATTTTTACAAGGAAATTAATGGAATAATTTCCTATTTTTATACACATAATACACAACAAAGTTCTTTTTTGACATTTACCTTGGTGCCTCTTTCCTAATTTTTTTCACAAATGAAATTGGTTCTTCATTCCTTTATCACTTTTATCAGATGAACATCCGTGAGAGATTATCATACTCTCTTTTGATGTATTTGGATATTCAACTATGCACCAGTTGTTAATTGTGATTTTTGATAACTATTTTTCTTAATCATAAGATACCTTAAATGAGCTCCCATTATGTTAGGATGTCTCTATTTTTTCAAAAAATTAATTGTTTATTCATTCCTTTATCATTTGGGTAGTCATTATATTGACCCTCACATTGATTATTGATTATATTCTCTATATTTCAAACAATTGACTAAAATAACATAAAAAAATTGGGATGGGTATTTTTAAAAAATTAAACAATAAAATGGAAAATATAATAATTAATGTAAAAACTCATAAATAATGTATATTTCGTAACATATGAATTTCTAGGCTTAAATAAAATTTATCCCTAATATATTTCCAAAAAAAATATCTTAAATGGATTTTATGTTCCCTTAATAATTTTTAATAAGGATCTTGTTTATTTACCAAAGAATATCATTGGTATTATCAAATTAGGTGTGTATAAAGGACCTTTTTCATGCACTAGGTGATGATAGATTTCATTTAAATTCTCCCTTTTCAATTTCATCACCACTAGGTACCATTATGCCAAATCCATATCCACTTGTTGTATCTAGATAGAGATGAATTTTTTTGAAACTACTTACACTATAATTTTCTAAAATTTAGGGATTTTTTATTATGTTTAGTATTATACCTAAGGATTTATCTAGAGTTTTATTAACCTATTCCCAAAAATAACTAAACTTTTATCTAATACCAACTATGAAAACCCATATCTTTACTACACTTTATTTCATTATTTATAATAGAATAATACAATTGATAAAATATAGAAGATAGTGGAGACATGTTTTTTGGGACAATTAGTTACATTATACGTAAACATGACACATGGATACAACAACATTATAGAAAACTTTATTAAAACATTCTAAAAAATTAAATTTCTCTTAAAACTACATGGAATTACATGGGGACATACATAAGAAATGTGAGAGTTATAAAGCCCAGTAAGAGAATAATAAAGAATAACATGATAAAACTATTACTTATTAGTAAATGGGAATTTCAATGAGGCATAAAAGGGGTGATAATCCTCTTCATTTATAATGAGTCATGATATAACATGATAGAAATAAATTCAACAATGTAATGTGGAAACACCATTAAATGTGACATCATAAAAAGATCAAGGCTAACTTCCAAGACATCATAACATGGTGGAAAAATACCCATAATGGATTATGTTAACTCCATAATCCAATACATGACATATCATGAGGCTAAAAAATTACTCAATTCAGTGGAGTAATATATACTTGTTGCTGTACCAATTTCTTTCATATCATATTCATGTATAAGTTTTCCACATGGATCAGTCATCATAGGATCATATTTCATCACATTTAATCCCAACATTATAAAGTGTGGAATATATAAATGGAATTCCACAAAAAATAGATTGGTAATTATATTTCAATACCCTTTATTGGAAATAAAAATGGTATTCACAATACGAAGGCTTGGTATGGAAAAATCACATGATACTTTCGGCAGCATAACCAGGGTAAATAATGATTCATGTGAAGGATTAATTTGTATGGAAGAGTTATCTCATCACAATTAAATAACAAGGTAAGTAAGAGATATGTGTAAAAATATAAAACAAAATGATGAATTGGTCATTAAAAGAAACTATACCAAAAAGGTTCTTGGATAAAAGTTCGGCATGGAAAAAATCATAGGATAATTTCGAATGCATAACAGGGTTTCATAATGAACCATGGGAAGGATTAATGAGAGTTAAATGGGAATATCATAAATTTTGAATCATATTAGATGTTATAGGGTTGTGAAAAATCATATCAAATTAATATTAATTTATATACAAAATTCATTACATAAAGAAAATGATTTAATAAAGAGGTGATGGAGAGGATCCCATACAATGAGAGGGTGTTTAATAAAACATGGTAAGACACCCGTGATAGCTTCAGGGAGCCTTGGTAGGGATATAAAGATTAAAAGATAGAGTTTAGTAATGATCCTCTGGTATTTAGTGAAGAGTAATGGGATCTTGGGTGGGTTTATATAGGAAAATTGATGGGGTTATTTATTTTTTTCTATACAAATGTTTTGGAATCTACAAAACATAGTATTCAAAACCACAAACCTTCTCATGGTTTCTACCAAAGATAATTTTATTCAATTTTTTTTATAATTATATGAATGTATGACATTAAAATAATAATCTTGGTGATGCGGATGTGATTTATGTTTCCAAATAATTAATTTTGAAACATTAAAATACAATATAGGGTTTAAGGGATTCATAAAGGGTTTATAAAAATTAAAAAAAAAGACCCAAATACAAATTAATTTAAAGGGTAAATATATATTTGGTTTGGATAAATTTTATTGAACATATTATATCACTTTTATTAATTATGATTTAATAATATAGATCATATATTTATACCATATTTAATTTTTATTCAAAAATTAAATTGTCTCAGAAAATGATGACTATTTAACCATTAGATAATTTTTATGTGATGATTAAAAATAATAATATTTATTTTATCAAAATATTTTTCTACGTATGGGAAATTAAAATTTTCAATTAAAATCCAAATTTATTAAAAAATATATTTTTCCACAATAACAGTTTTCTGAGCCTTATAATAATTACATTTCCACTTCATAAAATTTTACTGTCATTTATAATTAATAAATATTATTTATTAATAATTTTTTATTAAATTAATATTAAATTTATTTATTTATCAAAAAAAATTCTTAATTAAAATTGAATATTTCACGAAAATACAATTCATGTTTTTCGTATTAAAATCTATTTTTTCAAACTCATTACATAATCATTTATAAATTAAAAAATGTAGAGAATAAATATCATAATATTTTTTTTGGAAATAAAATATGCATATTCATACTTTTAAGGCCATGATTCATAATCCTTTTTTACACTAGTGAATTCCGAAAAGGTACGGTGCGTAGTGGTGAGATTCCCAGGGGTTGGTTCCATAAATATGGTTTGACTCATGATCTTAATGAGCCTTAACTTTTCCCAAAAACAGATTCAATCATTATTTGTTTATTAGATCTATGCATGGGATGGATTATTCGAAAATCCTAGATATTTTACCTCCAATGTAAGCTTTGATAAATGGGCTTTGTATGGTATTATCCTCCTATTCAACATCATCGCTTCTTTTATCTATTTTTCACATAGAAATATGTTTTCACGGGAGAGATCAAGGAATACATGGTTGGTTTAGAGGGAATCCATGACAAAATAACTGAAAATGTCACTTAGGGGATGGGATTCATGAAGGTCACTATCTTCATGAGTGGATAAATCACACAAAGGTCCCGACCATATGAAGGCCTGACAGAAACCTCCACACAACATCAATACCAAGTGCTGGATCCCATTTTCTCTGCTACATGGAGGGTTAATGATAAACTCCACACAGAAACATTTGAGTTCATGGAGCGTTGTCCACTCATGAAGCTCATAAATATTCATTTGAGGCTCCTTCATTCTCTAAACCCACACCCCTTCATCCCTAGGGCCTTTAAATACCCCCTCATGTACGATGGTCAAGGGAATGTGACAATTCAGCCTCTTCCAAACACTATAAGATCATGATACTCTTGATCTATCAAGAATTGGGTTGGATTTCCATTTGAACCAACACCTGACCTGGCCCATGACATGGCCTGAAGGGAATTCTCGATCCCCATAGTCGTGAAACAAGTTCATGGGCATCAAGCATATATTTTTGTTAATGAATTCACCAATGTGTTTCAAATATACACAACTGACAAGAACAAAAAATCACATCATGATCAATAAACATAACCAAATGAAGCACACCTATCACATGTTTACAATTTTACATCATTAAACAAAAATTAAAACAATAAAATTGGGAGGGGAACCAACTAGACCACAAACTAGAAAAATCCCATGAAATAAGTTCTCATCATCCCCAAGCAACCACCACCCACACCTTCTTGAAGAGGAACACTCACAACGGGGTCCACCACCACAACCACGAAGTATATTTCCATTACATGGGTCAAACATAACAAGGTCTACAAACACCATTGGGTGTATGTATGGTGTGATCCAATTCCTAAATGGATAATATCCAAATAGAGTCTATTCAATAACATACTAGGACAAATCAACATGAATGATTCTATAAAAAAAGACAGGAAAACTATTATGTATAAATTATTAAGGAACACATGATTTGAAGTTTAATGTGAATGGTAAATTAAACCATATACTGACGGTAAGTATAGAATCACATGAGATGGTCACCATGGGTAATCTCTAAGGCATTAATATTAGTGTGACTATAGGAACATTATATTTTAGTGACATGGTATAGAAACCATAACACAAAACATACTCATTAAATATCCCCTGGAGAGGAACACATCCCAATGTATATTTTTCTCTAATCATCGTCATATGTTCCTCATACATACCCATGGGTTTGGGTTCATTGTTATCCCTTTGTCCGTGTGGTAGGTTTTTCTACCTAGATAGTTCAATTTTCTAGGGCACATAGTCTCTCTTGTGTTGGCACATGGTTTATACTAACCATGCGCCAACCATGTGCCACCATTTTTTGTCTAAAAATTAAAAATTTTCTACAAAACTATTAATAAATTCAAAAAAACAAAGATAATAATAAAATAAAATATAATAATACCTCAAAATAATATCACAGATGTGAAAATTCTCCCCACTATGAAATCTTTCCACCAATGGAAAGTCAATGTGAACTCTGATCAGAAAACTAGAATAGGTACTAAACTTCATGCCAAGATAACAACTCTCATGTATCATATTCAACATTCTCATGATTCTAAATAACCTAAACCAATGTTAGGAATTTCCAAAAAGAACATCATCCTAGGAATCCTCAATCCGCATCATCTTCTCAAACAGAAAAAAATCATGTTACAATTCCAACTCTTCCAAATTCATCACATGATATATATCAATATTATAATTTTTATGCTATGACTCATGCAACATTTCATGTACTAGCACTGACATAGGTGGAAGGTATAACTGGTATGCCACCTTATCATCTCTCTCAGTAACCTAAAAATGTCTAAAATACCTTGGGGTTTGCTTCCCTTTCCTACCAAGATGATAGAGAACCAAATGAGAGGACACCTTAAGAAACACCCAATAACAAACAAAGAATCCCATGGCTTTGTTGCACATATTTCCAAAAGACTTATGGTGGATCTACACTATAAAAAAACATTGTCTAATCAGTCAATCATTTCTAGACATCTATGACACGAGACTCAGTCCCAAAAATGAGGTCACAATAACCTTCATCCAGAACAAAGGTGATCGACAGAGATGACCATAAAATGCCTCAAACGGAGCCATTCATATTGATTATTGGTAACTATTATTATATTAAAATCCCACCAACCCTAGTTGGATATCCCATAAGCCTTTAAAATCTAACACACATGCTCAAATCGTGTCTTCCAATATCTGATTTTCCTGCTCCATTATGCATTCTGTTTAAGGTTGGTATCTCATGATCAACTTCACATGTGACGCCATTACCTTCTAAATACATTCCCAAAACCGAGAAGTATAGAAGGGTTATCAATCTAAAATTATAGAAGATGGAACACCAAGAAGGAACACTATCTATTGAACATACAACATACCAAATTCTATCACTTTGGATGCATCATTGGTCAAAATGAAGTGGGTCATTTGGGTCATATGGTCAATCACCACCCCTATGGTGTTCCTTCTATGAGATGTATGAGGAAACCAAATAATGAAATACATTGAAATATTTTCCCACATCCAAGTAGGAATGGACTATGGGTGACGCAAATGAAAGGGCCAATGGTTCCCTACATCAACCTGATGAAAACCATAACACCTGGATTTGAAGATAGCTATGTCCCACCACATGCCTGACCACCAAAAATGATGATGAACATTATAGTACATTTTAGAGGTTCCATGGTGAATGGACCTCTAATACTGGTGGTTATCTTATATCCCCACCTTCAATTGTGTCAGAAACACCACAACACAACCTTGGAAGAAAAGAACTTAACCAGAAGACATAGACCACTTATTGGGAACCACCCCAAAATTTTATAACTACATAGACCATTTTAAGATATCACCACTAATATTTAATTAATAAAAAAATATAGTGAGGAGGGATTTAGTTGAACACTGACCAAGAACACACCACTTCTGTTCTCCTTTGTCTCTAAATTAATCTTGGAAAAATACCCTCAGGGCCCATTCAACACTAGATTCATTGATTTTAGGCACTGGGATTTTCTAGCATAATGATTATTCTACCACATTACCTATTCCTAGGGTATATAAGATATCAATATCAACATCAGAAGGTACTATACCTAATTATGTTTCTTCAAAATGTAGTCTTTCTCGGAGAAAATGTAATCCATGCTCTTATAATCTGCTTACAATAAAAACATATCCTTGAAGAGGTAATAATTCCTTGTATTCAAGTCCTGAATTAACATGAATAAATCTAGATAATGGGTTGGGAAATTATTTTGTTGTGTTTGGAGATAGAAGGTACCATACACCAATACAATCTCATCCAGCATCAACACACACCCAAGTCCGATGCCTGAGGCATAAAAGTAGACTACATATCCCTTTACAGTTTCAGGAATAATCAAAATAGCGGTTTTGGCCAACCATCACTTAAGGTCCTCAAAGTATTCTTGACATTATGAGCTATATTATAGCATTACCCCTTTAAATTAAAGAGCATCCATGGGTGAAACAAGTTAAGATAAATCTCAAACAAACCAATTTTAATACCCTACCAAGACTAAAAAACATATGATTTAAAAAAAAATCAGTTTTTCCAATGAGATCACATTTCTAATCTCATTTATGTCCACTATAACACCACTATATGAGATCACATGGACTAGAAACATCACCACCCAGATCCATAATATACACTTATAGATATTAGTATATAGATAGTGATCTCGATGTGTTCCTAGAGTAATTCTTAGGTTCCACTCATTCCCTTCATTAGTATTAGATTAGAGAATGACTTCATGAATACCAATATTATGGAATCGAGGTACTAAAGGAACCCCATAAATAACAATGGATCATTCATCAACCTGAATGGAATCACCAAATACTTGAAGTAGTCTTACCTACTTTGAATGTCTATTTTCAAAACATCTGCCACTATGAATCAGACATTATGATACCCATAACGCATGTTTATCCTCGATATCCCCCTTTCCCCATTATGTTGATCAAAGAGGTCAAAAATAATGGGAATGGTTCATTTATTATTTATCATCACCTTATTCATATTTTGGAAATTGGTACATAACCAAAGAAATCCATCAAACTTATTTTCAAAAAAATAGGGGAATCCCAAGGTGGGATTCTAGGGAAAATGAATCCTATGGATTCCAAATCATCAATATATATATTTGATTCCCTAAACTCAGTGGGGGAAAGGGGCTTGATGGAAGAGATATCAAATATGTTACTGGTGCCAAATTAATGGGGAACTCCCCATCCTTCTCTAGAGGTAAACCTGAAAAGGGTTTGGGTAACACCTATGGAAACTCATCGACCATAGAAGGCAATCCACCCTTATTAATGCTACCATCATCCTCTATCAAGAGTAAAGAGATTAGAAAAAAAAATCCTCCCAATTCTAAAAGTAGAGTTCTACCACGTCCTGAATGAGGATCCCATTCACCATGGATGACATGAGAGCATCCATCAGGTGCCATGAAACTCACTTTCCATTGATAAAAATCAATGTCTGTCTGGAAGTGCACCATCCAATCAATATTGAGGAACACATTGAAATGGTAAATCTCAATAACTAGGAAATCCCATTCCGACTTTACCCCGGACATGATGAGTGTAAAAGATGGAAACCTGAACCCTACTCTTTCTAATTACCAAGATATTTCACCAACTCCATCACATACGACATGAAATTAGATGGAAAAGTCAATAAATCCATAGTTTGTGTGAAAATAAAATAAATGAATGCACCTATATCAAACAAGGAAACAACAATGGGCAATGAAATAAGAATCATTTTTTAAACCATTATAGGTCAAACTTCCGATTCCACTAGTGATTGATCCATAACATGAAGATGCCTCGTATATGATTAGTCCTAAGAACAACCATTGACCCGTGGATCTCCCATAAGCTAACTATACCTAGAAAGGGATATGGACTTAATGCCACAACCACTAAACTGATAGCCCACTCTCATAGATGGTTCTGACTAGGCTGACATTCCCCTAGAGAATGCAGATCCTATACAACCCTGATTAGGGTGTTCCACTTTAGAAAACTACTCTAAGATCCCCAAGGTTCCACACTAATGGAAAGGCCTAGGTGTGGATGTATATACTGAACACATGTTCCCTTCATTTCCGCACTAATGGAACAAGACTAATCCAACATCTGATGTCATAGGAAAAATAGTCGGGAAGGATGGCCTAAACCACAACCTCCCTTCATCCACTACTCATCATGCATTTTCTTATTTTCAGACGAACTACCACTGCCATGGCACACTTTTTAAGATACCCCAGAAAACCTAGACCATCAAGAGTGGTCAGTATCCACCATTAAAGCTCAATCAACCACCTCATCATACAACTTAAACATGAACATAAAGACATGGGATGCAATGTTTGGTTGCAGTTCCATTTCAAACCGTTGATCCTTCATCGTCTCGTTATAAACAACATTAGGTGATAATCCAAGTAAATTAGGGAATTAGTTGGAATAATATAAAACGGTCTGATCCCACTGTTGGTGATCTAGAAACATCTAGGTTTGAAGAAAATACATGGTCTCTAGGAAATACTTATTATTAAATACAACCCTGAAATCCTTCCAAACCGTCTTGTCATGATTTCATCCTTGAACCCCTGAGTCCCAAAACCTAGGACTGTGAACCTCTGATAAATATAATTTAATTTCACCTTAAAATCCTCATGAGTGTCACGAATCCCCGACATCCTTTTGATTTTCTCAATCCAATACTCATTTTCATGGAATCTGTGCTACCCTAAAAAGATGGAGGTCTATTCTAGAGAAAATCCTAAGCATTGTCCTTTCTTGGAAGTAGTTTGGATTTCCTAACCTGATCATGACTATGAAACACTCACTGACCCAAATCTTGGACAACTAGAACTCGTGCATCCACTATAGTCCAATACACTGTTGAGGGAGAACTCTCTCTATCCTCTTCCCATGGTTTCATAGGATGTCTCTCGGGAGGCATCTTTCTACATCAATTAACAAACATTGAAAACCCATCAATACACTATTCTACAATTTTTCAGCAACATAACAAATCCAAAACACTACCATAAATAAAAAATAATTATAAGAGCAACAACAATCCAAACTACTTCACCCCCATCTTGTGTTTATTCATAGTCTATAGCCTATACATCTCACCTATATGAGAAGTCAAACCAATTCCCAATATCCCTTGGTGACCAAAGGTCTATCATGATTTGGGTTGGATAGAAACCCCACACCCAACTGGAACCTCAAACAATGATAGTCCTAGATCCAATCTATCTATACAATCCCAAATAACAAAACCCAAGGAATTGTTGAAACTTGGCTCTGACACCATTTTGTCATGAACTAGGCCAGAGTGACATCCGACCCGACAACCGAATCGGACCTTGACATGAATTAATTGAATTTTTGATCCCCATGTATTGTAAACAATTTCTTAATCATCAAACAAAAACTTGGGACTGATTTTTCCCATTAGTATCAAATATATTCATCAAAAAAGAAAAAAACTCACAACATGATCAATAAACATAACCAAAAGAAGACTAAATCTCATAAGTTAACAAATTTATTTATTTATACAAATAATAAAACGTAAAAATGGTGAGGGTAACCAAATATACTAAAACCAAAAAACCCTCCATGTATGAAGAGGGTCATCACCCTTTATCCACCTCCACCCAAACCTATATGAAGAGGAACACTGGTAATCGGGTCCACCACCACCACCACATAATATCATGAATTTACCTCGGTCAAACATAACAAGGTCTACATACACCCAAGGGTGTATGTTGGGTTTTAACTAATGCTTAGTAGGATAACACCCAAATGGATCCCATGATATAACATAATAGGACAAATCAACATGCAATATTTTTCAAAAATTAAAGGAAACTTTTCACAGAAATTTTTTAAGGAAAAAATGCTTTGAAATTTAATGTGAATGTAAAGTCCACCATATGGAGATGGTAAGAATATCATGACATGATATGAGAACAATGGGTAATACCTAAGTAACTGGTATTATTGGGAACCTAGGAAACCTTTTATCTTGGTGACATGGTATAGCAATAATAACCGACAATGTCCATATGCACGTGTCACCAGAGGGGAATGCATCCCAAGGTCTAGTGGTCTCCAAAAATCATCATATGTTTAGTTAGGGTTGTATCATCTATCAAACTAGAGTGAACCATTCCTCAGCCCTGTTGATCCAACTATCATTCTAGTCCTTTTCCACCCACCAAGATTCCATTGTCCCCCTTTGTTCTAAATTTCAATTTCCATCACACATAAACCAACTATTTCATATGAACACAAAAAAAAATAATAGATACACAAAAGAAAACAACCATTTTCTATTGCAAAATCATTTCTCATGTCATTTCCACCACCACTATGCATACATATACACCAAACCATGGACTACACATGAAAACCACCATTTTTCATAGGCAATAACCCTTTAAAACCCAATCATATAAAAAAACCTTCAAAAACATCATTCACACCACCAAAAAAATATAGAAAGGACATTTAGAGAGCATTGAAATCATACAAAAAACATCTAATAATGCTAAATCATGGAATCACCTACGTAATTCATGGATATGTCTATAATATATTGTAAAACTACAACCGCACCACAAGGAGACCCTATAAAGGATTTATAATACCACAAAAATAAACATTAAACCCAAAAAACCAAGATTGAACCACCATTAGGTCATCCAATTTTCGGGAGAAACACAAACCTATGGAAGGAAGAAAGAGGAACCAAGAGGATGAATGAAATCAAGAGAGAAAGGGATTACTTGTTGATTCATTGAAGATCAAAATCCAAATCCACCATGAAATTGGGGTCCAAGGGAGCCATGATGGAGGGGCATGCATAGGACAAGGAATATTGAATGGAGAGAGAATGGATGGATTTGGGGATAAACACAAAAGGTAAAAAGGGCAAATTCTACATTTTTGTGACCTATCCATGCATCATGTTTTGGTTGTACAGTTTTAAAGACTATTTAGAAACATTACATCCCTCTCTGTCTAAAGAGGAATGATGCCACCACTATGTTTTCTAATTACTCTTCATGTGTGATCTGGGTCTCTATCCTACTTATTACTTATAAAAATATGTATCATAATTATTGTTGGTTCTTATAATTGGAAGACTAACACTGGTCCTCTTGATGGCCACTCATCTATGATAGTTCAATATCCATTTCCCACCTATTGGTGCATGAGTAGTGGTCCCATAATACATAAATGTGGTACCATTGAAGGAAATTGCAAGCATATGTTGGTTGAGGATCCTGATGTTGGATCATCTTACTCCAATGGAATTATCTCCCGAGAGATGTAAGACATACCATATCAGGGTTTCATGACATAAAAATACCACACACCACATCCTAGATATATGATTCTATACAAAATGAAAATTTCCTCAGTATATGACACTAAATTGTTTTCTATCAATATGTGATAAACATAAGATGACCCATATATGGATGTAATGGGATGAATCCACACCCCCTTCCCTATTTGATAAACATAGGATTCTATGTGTATGACTCACTTTGGATGACCCCACATCTCTTAACCTATGTGAAAACAAGAGATTCCCCATGTACAATCATCATGGGATTCCACCATCTCACCCACAACGGGATGATCCTCTTCCAAAAAGAATCTCCAACATGTAAGATCCATTAACATCATCACTAGTCATAGAAAGAACCACTCTAGGAAGCTTCCACATGTAAGCCCAAAACAATCCCTCATCGAAAATCCTTCTGTGACATGAGAATCCTTATATCATAATGCTAAACTATACTGATCAGTCCCATCACAGAACCTTAAATTGTGGCATAAAACAATATAGGTTTTGATCCCTGTCTCTTAAACTTGGTTTGTAGGACACCTCCCAAATGTTCAATACGTAAATCATCCGAGTATGACATCCTTCCTCTTAGGGATGCACTCAATCTCTTAATCCACCTCCATAATTTATCTTGATACCCCAAAATCATCTGAGTGTGACAACTTCCCTCTTAGGGATACACTAAATCACCTGATCTACCTCCACTAGGTGTTTTGATAACCTCACCACAATTGAGTATGATATCATCTCTCGTATTGATGCACTCAATCACCTTATCCACATATATGAGTCATCCTTATCATCTGATATCATATGACTGTGACATATTTCCTCCTATGAGTGTACTTAGTCAAATTATATTCCTCCACGAAGCATCCTAATCATACAAGATATCCCTAAAAGGAATTAAACCAGCACCCATCCTATCCCCGTTTGATTTTAAAAATGATCGCATTGTGTCCCAACCTGTCTTTAAACATGAACCCATCTTGTCCGAAAGACATTAAACCTACAGCCATCTTGTCCCCAAGAGATGGTAAGCATATTCCCATACTATCACTATAAGGAATTTAACCTATTCCCCTCTTATCTCTTTAACACTTTAATATGGTGGACATCATGTCCTCACAAGATGTTAAACCTACACCTATCATGTCCCCACATGATGCTAAACCTATGCCCAACATTTCCCCAGAAAACCATAACCCTCTGCCTATAACCACAAGTTGTTAAACTCATTCCCTTATTCAGAATCCCTACACCATGCATTAGACATGAGGATCCTGAGGTAAAAAAAACCAGGAAGACTTATGTGCATGTCGTCATATACCATGTAGTCCACACATGATTCCTTGGTTTATGCACCTACGATGAATCATATGAGATGCCACAATAAAGGATAAAACCATATGGGTTCCTAATACACCCAATTTCAATACATTCATGGAATTTCCTAGCATGACTACTCACCCTTACTGAATGTTTCAACCCTATTGAGTCAAAAACAGTGTAATTAGCAAATGTTTGCCAACATATGGCCTCAATAATGAGTTATAGAAACATGAATCAATATATGAGGGAGAACTAGACTAGGAAAAAATCTCCATGGTGAAATCTAAGGAAGGAAGAACCAATATCCCATCATCCTAGTTTGATTAAGGATAATACATCCCCGATAAAAGTGACAAAAGACGCATGCCTTTTGAATGTGGAAATGCATGGAAATAGCAGAAGAACTGGAACGTTCTAGTTCCATAGTGAAAAAATCAGAAACAAAAATGGTGAAACCATCATAAAACTATTCTCTTCAACCATGGGGACAAGCAGGATCTGGGGCATCAACGGATATTCATGTTACTGAATTTAAATTCAACACAAGGCCTCTCAAAGAAAACAGTGGGCCCAGAATGAATCTCACCTATAGATTGGGGTAGTTAGTGTTAGGAATATTTAGTATATGTAATTTTTAGTGTGGATCCCCATCTGTTTCATGAATATTTGATTATGGGAAGAAATTGGGATTATCTTTTCTTGTACCTATATAGATAGCTACAAAAAACTAGTAACCCTATGCCAATAGACACCGAGAAAAGGGATATTAATGGGAAATCCTGCATGAGTACACCTGCGCCATGAATTCCACTGCTTCATTAGTTTTTAGGTTCCCATGAAAGATATCACCCAATGAGAATGTCTAGATGAGGGTGATTGTTTACCGATATGAAGAAGAAGGCGTCATTCCATCCTAGGAAATGGCTTGCTAGGACCAAAAGGTATTGCTGCCTCACTGACACCACCAACCTCAAGGGCAGCATAATGGGAAACCTCCCCCAATTCCAATATAAAAAAGCATTAGGAGACTCACCCCAAAGTATTCAGATGAATCACTCCCATACATTGAGGAGGTAGGGGGTATTCGAGTCTCATTGGTAGTATCTACTACCTAAGAGTCACCTAGGAGGGCTCCCACCATGTTACACTAATGCTAGAATCGACCGGTTCCTTAGGTCGAGGAGTAGGATGAATCATTCCCTACTCCACCATCCCTAGTTCAGAGCACCTAGTGAAGGAATCAATGGAAGACCCTTGACAATGTTCTACAAGGGGAATCTTCTACGACTTCGGTGGCCCCTTCCATCACTAACATATCATTCCAAATCCTTACGATTGAAGAACTAGGGTTTGTTTTTTCTACTTGAGATTGAGAAACCATCCACCACATATGATTAATAGGTTAAATCTCTTATTTTCTATCATCATTTGAAATTAATATAAGTCAACAAATTATGAGGAATATTAGAATAGAGGTCCTCCATATGCTAGCATAGGTAATCACAAAGGTCCTCCACATGCCACCAACAATTAGATTTGAGGTCCTCCCTACTCTATTGACAAATAGTGTGGATGTTATCCATGAACATCCGTCCATAATCATGGAGGTCTTCCCCATACTACCTTCAACCAAAATATAGGTCCTCCCTAGTCTTGGGATGGTCAAATAATGGGTCCTACCATATCCATCAACAACCAATCTAGAGATCATCCTAGAACTTATACTAGATGACATGGATGAAATCCCCATGTTGAAAAAGGAACAACATTGAATAAACATACAAGGGTAGGATATCAGACACATTCTATTAGTGGTGGAATCCTGGGAAGCATGACATCATTGTTGAACACTTCGATTTCAAGCTGACAGATGACTCAACAATGGAATCTTTACCCTAACTGCCAATGTCTGGGTCAGAAGTCTGATAGCCAAGGCTAACTATTTCAAAATCTAAGGTCCATATGATCCACAAATCCCTCCACAGATAACTACATATGGAGGATATTCTGGACACATTCTAGGGGATCTTAGTAGATCTATATCTATCACATCATGTTTCCATCCTCTCTACATCCACACAAGAAGTTTGAGAATATTTTTGGTTTGGTGTTATGCCCTCGTATAGTGATAATTCCACCACCCCATAAATAAAAATTTTATACCTCAAACACTAGGAAGTTGTGAACACCCCATATTATAGGTATGTGTTGATGAGGTTCGAACTGCCCTTGGGATACGTTCTAGCATGTATTAGAAATTTTACTCGCACGGTGAATCCTCTGCTGATAAACAGAGAATAGATTTGGTCTATGTCAATGACACATCCCTTATCCCACGCTACTCCAATTGGGGCTTGATTCAACCATGTATAGAACTTTTCCCTTGAGTAAGAGGGCATGTGGGAGTTCATGAGCATTGATTAGTTTCCATTGGGGTTCTAGCTGCATGATTCTTTAAAAATTGAAATTCCATAGTTAATTATAGAGGACTATGTGGTTTGATTCTATAAAATTATCAAGGTGATGTTTCAACACCTTTGTAATCATCGGTTTTACTACCCTAGGTGTTTGGTGTACCTCAATGTCATCGAACAATAATGGAGAAAGGTTGAGATCAGGCTTCTCCTGATGATTCAGAACCCTTTATAATATGGTTTCCAACATCCCCTTTAATAAACCTATATCAAGGGCCTCATAATTATATATCGGTTTATGGAAGAAGTTTCCCCGCATGTGCATATTAGATTTCGGGGATAATAAGCCTCCAACTAATTTATACTTATCTTATGATAGTTCATTCTATCTGTTGATGCTCAAACTTCACCTCATGCTACCAAAATGGCTAATATGATCATCATCGATCTACACAAGGTTAAGATGATTAGGGACACTGTTTCGGGAATGACATAGAAAATTCACTTCCAAGGGAAATACAATACCTGAAAGATCCTTGGATAGGTGTCCTCACTTGTCATTAGATGCAGACACTCGAAATCTAGTGTCCCTCCAATGAGACTTTTCTACCTAACCATCAGAATCATGAAAATTTCAAGGGACATTTTGAATCATATGACCCAATCGAGGTCGCACTGAGAGTAGAGATAGAACCTATGGTAGTGGCCTTTATCCAACAACTTGAAGAATACAAAAGGATTATCCATGATATCACTATTGAGTAGAAAAAAGACCACAAAATACCCTAAGAGACCCTATCACTCCTCCAATGGGGAATCCAGTCCTCCTCTGCCTAGATGCCCCTATATGAGCTTAGTATCATTGCACATACATTCAATGTAGAAGTTAGGGATATGGAATGTGATAAAGGTACATATCATTGAGCCCACCTAAGAAACACAATTACCCACCTCAAGATCAATTTTGTGTTTCTCCTTACGTCAATGAGTCTATCAATGCTTGTGTGGACAGAGAACCTCTCAAAGATGATTTGATTACTACTCTCACTTCTCAGCCCAAATACCTAGAGACGTGAAAGGTGGAAATCCTACTAGACGAAAAGTCATACCTAGTCTGGGTGGACAATGTATATGAACTCCTAGATTATGGTAACCCTAGATTCACCTTGTTTAACATAATAGTTTATTAAATGCAGCATCTATCAAATTTTACATCATGGAATGGACCTATTATGGGAACTCTATAATAGTAGGAGGCTACCAAGATCTAATGAATTATTCAGATGCTTGAAGGCCCTGATTTCATCATGTACAACCAACTACCCATAAGGATTATTATTGGTTTTAAGGATCTATCATGGTAGTTACTCTATTAGTTCAGCTCCACCGCATGAAATAAAAGTATTTTGGACCTCTTAATGTTAAAACATATGCTTGATGGGTGATATGAGGGACTTTTTTCTAGTGGAAGGGACTCACTACTCATTCGATCAACCAATTTACTGAGAATAACTACTAATGATTTCCATTTTCAATTGTCACAAACTATCCCAGGATGACACTAAACTGGTAACCCTAGTCGGCCTGCGATAAGGACCAAAGGGTGTTCCTGATCCCCATGGGATATAAACTAGTGTCTTGCACCAAAATAAACTATTTAGGAATGATTTTTCCCATAACATTGATAGATAGATAATTATTAACCGATCAAACAGATTAATAAAAGAAAATAAATCGAACAAGCTGGAAGAAAGAAAAAGAAATAAACTAAGAAATGAGATATAACACAAGTGACCCCGTGGGTCACCATAGAATATAAAATACACTCGCTCCAAAAGCGATCCAAAACTAGAGGAAACTGAATATAAAAATTAAATTAGCCATCAGCATTCAGACAATCAGTAGGAATATCAAGATACAACAACACCCTATTCTATTTCCTTTTACAAGAAATAAAAAAAAATTCTAGTTTGAAAATATTACATAATAAAATAATGTTTTTCATTATTTTCAAAATCAAGTAACAATTTTTCATTTTCATGTAATGCATTTATCTCCCTCTACATTTTCCAAATAGTTTCCAAGAATTCATTAACATTTCAAGATGAAAGGAAATCAATTTAGATTAAATTACTGTTATCTCAAATATGACATTGAGTATGAAATGACTGTAATGGAAATCACATCAGAAGCACCATGATAAATCCCTAAGCATCTAGTGTCAGTTGGGGACCTTAGATCCTCATACCTTAGTGAAACATGGTATAAGAAACACAATGATATAAGTTCTCATCCACAAGACACTAGTATGAAACACACCCATAACATAGTGGTATCCAATCAACAAAAAATGTTTAGTTAGTTTTGTAGTGTCAATCCTGCAAGATGAAATTGGGACTAACCACTTATGTATCATCTATAATACTATTCCTAGTCTGACCTCCTAGATACCCAGGTTTCCCATTGTGATATATTTCACGTTGTGGTGAGTTTTTATTAATCAATCATATATGAACTTATCATTTTATTTATGTAAAAAAATCCAACATCTCACCACTGATCTACCTCCTTGAGTGTATCCCACTTTTTCCATCACATAATGATGAACAATCCTCTTTACAAGGAACATATCACAAATCACAAATTCAAAACACAAATACTTTTCTAAAACAAGGGTTTGTTCCATAAGGGAGGGTTTTTTTAGTTTACTTAATCAATTAGTCAGGTTCCAAAAAGGATTAATTACATACATAGATCACTTTTTATAACTAAATAGCTGAAAGGACAAACATCTTTGAAAATACTCAATACCAATTCAAAATCACTTAGGAAATAACCTTTCATGAAAAGTTACTTCAGACCATTGTGTGTTATAAATACAGTGCAATTTCTAAAACAAAAGAATAATTATTTCTAGAAACTGAAACCAGATTTGATAGTATGTTTATATAGAAAAAATAGAAAACATATTTTTAAAGCAAGAAGAAATTATGGAATTCAGATTAAAGGCATAGGCATAGGGGACATGCCTCAAGGTGGAACCAATCCATCCACTTTGGCTCTTAGTACTTGCTAACTAAAATATGATTCTCCCCCCAATAACTATATGCACCATCACATACATCTAAGGACACGTAGCCCCTATACACACACCCGCATGGCCATGAACTTGTGCAAGGAGATCCTTTCACATATGCTTATATGGATATACTAGTTCCCACTCACCTGCATATAAATTTTCATATATATACATGGGAACACCTAGCCTCATACATGTATATTCAATACCATGGGTTAATTTACATCTAACAAGGGAATATACATAGATATATAAACATACCTATGCACATAGAGGCGATTCCCCTTAAACTAGGTGACTCAAAACCATGAAACAGTGACCACAAACTACACATATAATTTAATAAAACAATTAAACACTTAAACAATCTATAAAACATTTCAAAATAACACATCAATGGGTTTTACCAATTACACACTCAATTTCAAGTAAGAAAATCCACTTTAAAACCAAACATAGAACCAAGAAACATTAAAACATTCTTTCCATCATTTAAAAGAATTTAGAATACATACTGGGAAATGAACAAACAAGGATAACATGCTCAAGGTGCTGCATTTCTCATAAAAAACCCCATTTTCTAGACACATGCACCAAAAAATACACAACGTGCTCTTTCACCCTCTGTGTAACTCAATAAACCATTTATATTTTTCCTAAAACTATTTCATGAAGTAAAATAAGACATTACGTGTGAAAACCATTTAAAATTTCCCTTTTATGTACAAACACCAAAAAATTCCATAGAAAACTAGATTTAAGAACCCTTATAATATTTAATAAATAAATTTCAAAAGCAATAAAACAACCAAGAATGATGAAACATGGGACATATTTGAAAAAAACCCAATTTCATGTCAAAATACAACATTAAAATTTAAACACTTCATCAATGCTACCAAAATTGGTGATCACACCACAAGAATAATATAATAAATCTTGTGAGTAGTTTTTAAAGCCATAAGAATGATGCAACAAATGTTTTCACTAAATATAGACCCAGTTTCATTTAAAATTCCTCTTTAGAACCAATCACACATCATGGAGGCATTAAAACATGGTTTTCAATGATAATATCTTTAATAAAACATTTTTACAGTTTATGAAAATATACCAATGAAGAACATCAAGGCCTCACCTCAAAAACACACCAAAATCATATTTTTAAATCAAATTAACACTAAAACCATACTAAAATATAATATACATCCCTTACGTGATCGAATAAACCAAGAACAGATGTCTTAAAACACAACAAAGCATTAAAAAAATTGATTTATATCCAAAACACACCCCATTTCACACAATCTTGCCATATAAAAATAATGCACAGATTAATCTATTATAAAAAAAAATTTCGCACCCAAAATAAATTGATGAAAACACAATAATCATAAAACTCAAAATTTAAAATTTAGATACAATGAAGAAATTCAAAAATCCTTAATCGAAAACCATGGTGAACCCACATCCCATGATGGAAGTTTTTATAATCAGCCTCGATGAAACCCAACAAACCCTAATTAATTAGAATAGGTCAAAATCAGAACCCCAAACACATTAGGGTTTGGAAAAACCTATGAAACCCACAAAATCAAGGTAAACCACAACAAAGGGGTACTCACTTGTGGAGGTTATGGACACTGGAGGGAGTGACATAGGAGGGGAGGGTTGGTCGGTGAAGGGGGTCGTAAACTGAGAGTCCATGCCATAAATGTGTCGTGTAAGGGAGAGTTGTTGCGTGAGGAGGAGGGGCAGTGAAAAGAAGATCTGGTTGTATGAGAGTTGTTTTCTAGAGAATAAGGAGGAGCTGACAGAAGCACTCGACCGGAGAGGGGGGGTCGCGCAGGTGACATGATATAGGGAAAGGGAGGGGGGTTGGGTCTCACCAGGGAGATGTAGGGGAGGGAGAGGGTAATGAGGGGAAAAATAAAAAAGGAAATAAAATAGAAAATAATAAAATAAAATAAAATAAAATAATACTTTAATAAATAATAATTATAATTATAACAAACTCCAATTATAATAATAATATTCACAATAACATAATAATAATAATAATAAACATAGTAATAATAATAATATTAACCATAATATTATTAATAATAATTTTCTTCCATTTATTTTATTTTATTTCATTTTGATTTTAATATCGTTAATTTTTTTTTATTTAAGAAACCATAAGTCTCAAATATAAAATTAAATAACCATGACCACAATATTCTAGGTCAGGGTATGACAGGAATGCTTGGAGTAATATGGTCCCAACCCTCATCACCCATAACTACCCAGGGGAATTCTAGGAATTATTGGAAAAGGCACACGATTTGGATGAGTCCTTACAATGACTTCTGCCACTATGCCCACAAAGTTTCTTGAACCATGACACGTAGTAGCCTCTTTTACAAAAGTGCCTTTTTGAGGGCATCCTTACAAGGTGTAACCTGGCCCATCATAGCCTCATAAATAACCACGTCACCAAGTGTAGCTACCTTAATGAGAGAATTTGGCTCGAGGCCCCCCATAATGGTTAGACTGTCAAAATTAACTTCCCAAATAAAATAATCAAGACCTATTTCTTTTTGGATTTATAAGTCCCATACTACATACATTGGTTCTTAGAGAAGGGAATCCAAAAATTTCTAGATTTTAGGAGGTCCCATGAGCCTAGATTCATTGTATTTTCTTATCATTTATTATACAAAAAGGATTATCATACAGACCATCATAGAGTTCTTTGTGTTCAAATGTTGGCTCTATGACCATGTGGATCATGTTTTGGTAATGTTGGGTGACATTATGGAACATGTTCCACATTTCTCCACTGACCCTAATTGTTATAGTGAAGGATATGGTGAATGGAACAAAGATCCTACACACGAGACGTAGAAATATTATGACTGGTTGGCCCGAAGGGTAGTTTCATGCACTCATGGTGTCATCTATACTAGTTAGAGCAAGATAGAACCTCCTAAAATTTATGTTCCACTTTCAAAAATAATATTACACATATATATTCTAAACATCTATGTATCAGAATAATAGGAACTAATTGAATAAGGGGAATCATATTCCCCCAATGGTTCTAAATAAAACTCTCACTCTTGGAAACTTCTAGGCACTTGAGTTAGAAGATGTTCCTACAATCTTCCCAACTCTATAATATTTCAAGAATGGTGACAATAATTATGAATCAATGAATTTTCTCATGAAAATGGACTTCTTCACAACACCATAGAGTGATGAGTACCATGTAAACACCTTGGTTATTTCTAGTTAACACTATAAAAGGAAAGGTAGTGGACATGGGAGCTACCAAAATAGTTTGGAAAGTACTTCTAACCAAGTCGTTTGTACTACTGAGACTAGGCTACATGTTTTTTGTAGAGATCATTTGGCATTTTCCTTCCAATCCATGAAATAAATTATGCTTCTATAATTGAATATGTTAATTGATCGAGCATCTCCCTCGTGACCACACTAAGATAAGTTTCATCCTACCAGAGAATGACCATAGTCAACTTATATTCAGTCGATAGTTGTTTAGAGTAGGCCCACTGATTAGTAGTATAATACCACTGGTACCTATTAGACCTCAGTGGTTCATCTAGAATCATATGGTGTTCCCCTATAAAGGAGAAACCCTTGGTGGGGGAAATACAAGACCAAACATGGATGTACGATGTGTTAAATAATCCTTTAGTCTTACCCATTAATATGTTGATCCTTCAGGACCCCTACTTATAAAATAAAACGTGTATGTACATTGTAAAATCTTTGAAAATCCCTCTTGAATTCAAAGATGATGTATCTTCCGATGAGTACTACTATACAAAATTGGCTATGCTAAACAAACTCCAATCCATCATCTCATTTTCAAGGGAAGGTGAGGGTTTAACCATATAGGCGAACATAAATAAACTATACATCATAGGCAAGTTCAATGTAATATAAATCTTCCAGTGAATATTGGATTCATGTTTTGGGATCAATCATATCCCAACCGGGACTCTCCATAAGATGGGACTGATAGAGGAAGATTTGAATCCCTCCATCATTACAATTTAGAGTTATTATTAGTGTGATACGAATCCATGTGTCAAGGTTTTTTGGAAGAAAAAGTTTGGTTATAATGACCTAGTCTTGACACACATGAATATTACATAATTTTAGAAGAATATTTAGTACATTATAAAAATACATGCATGAGGACCATAATAGTTTAGTGTATTTGGAAACATAGAAACAAAATCATCTATCCTAGTGGAAGATCTTCAACATATCCTATAAAGGTCACCACCTTTGGTAATTCTGCCTAAAACCTTTCTTCATAATCTTTGGAAAGGAAACATAATAAAGGGGTGAGCTCAGATTCTGAGTGAGGAAAAATAAATTATGTTAATAATAATAACATGAAAACACTATGAAGCATGATAATAACATTTTAAGATCATAAATTTCATATTATAGATCATAATAATGATTTACATTTCATAATACATATATCATATGAAAATAAAAACAGAATCCATAAAATCATAACATAGGAATAAAACATGGAATTGTGGAAAACAAAAAAAAAACCCTATGTCAAGGTGTCCTACCAAGGTATTTAAAATATGTTCGGCTTGGTATAATCACCCATGTACCTACATAGGACATGGGATTCATTATATTATACCCTCTAGTTTTGGTATTGGGATGTCCACCCATATACCCCTTTTTTTGGGATTAGGATGTCTTCATGTATACCCTCTTGTTTTGGTCTTGGGATGTCCTCTCATGTACCATCATGTTTCAGGATTGGGATGTCCTCCAATGTACCCTCTTCTTTCGGGCATGCTATTTACCACAATATACCATCCAATTTCAGGATTGGAATGCCCTCTAATATACCCCCTTGTTTCGGGATTGGGATGTCCAACTGTATAACCTCTTGTTTTGGGTATGGGATGTCCTCTTGTGTACCCTCTTATTTTGGTGTTTGGATGTCCTTCTTCTTACACTCTTTTCTATTGTTCTTGGGATATACTCCCATATACTATCTTATGTTGTTCTTGGTATGTCCTCCCATTTACCCTCTTCTTTCATGACTTGGTTTGTAGTCTCGTATACCCTCCAGTTTCATGCTTGGAATGTAATCTCATATACCCTCTTTTTTTGGGATTGGGATGCCCTATCATGTACCCTTTGATCTAATAAAACATTTATCATTTCCTAATTCATTAGAGGGAGATATAGGTCCCACCCATCTCATTATAACATCACTCATTCATTTTCTAAAAATTAAAACATTCATCATATAATAATACATAAAATAAGATAGGTTTTTCAATCAAAAAATCTTAACCCATTAAATTAAATGGGTTTCGATAATATTTCATCAAATAACAAACTATTAAAATAGATAGGATTTTTAATAACTTCACGAGAGAACAACCCTTGAAAATAAGTGGGTTTCAATGAATATAAATTGTGGAAGAGAAATGAGTTTCATATACATCATGACATCAAATCATAAACCATTAATAGAAAGAATATGATTGGAACATTTTGTGAATTTAATTTTAAGGCATGTGTAACATCAATAGATTTAAATATAGAGGGAAAATAATTTTGAAATATTGTTGGAAAACATTTATTTAGGAAACTGACATTTCTTCATGATAAATGATTTTTAAAAACAGTAAAACTTATGAAAACCATTTTACATTAAAGCTTATAAAATAATATTTAAAACAGTTTCTTTCAAGAAAAATTGAAAACATATAAATAAATATTGAATTTTTTTTAAAACCCATAATTTTAAAAAACATTTCAAACTTATCAAAAAATCATGGAAAACTTTTTGAAAACCATTTTTATTGGAAACTTATAAAAAAAGATTGAAATTTTTTAATTTTTTTTGAAATGTTTTTTGAAAACATATAAAATAATCCTTCAAAGCCATTACAATTTTATAAACTCTTTTCTCAATTAAATTTTTATTTGATAATTATTTCATAAAATTTGGAAAACATGGTTTATAAAATAAAATTGATTTCCGACCAAAGAGAGAAATCTGGTACAATTTTCTTAAAAACAATTTATTAATCGCCTTAAATACCCAAGAGTGAAAAAATGGTACTAATACATGTTTATATCTTTATTAAAAATAGTATAAGAAAATTCATGAGTGTTATTGAGAAATGTATCATATAATTTCATTAAATAAACATACTAATTAAAAATCTCAAAAAGATATGACATTGTTTCACTATGGTAACTTGGCATCATACCCTCCTTGCATGAAATAGAAATTATATGATGTTTAAAATATCATTAATGAAATTAATTTCATTATTTGACATATAAAATGGAATTATATACACATCAAAAAATAATTTAGGTACTTAAAAACAATATTCTCAATGAAGGCAAATAGAGACCAAACTATTTTACAGATTTAGTACTTTTGAAACTTAAACCACATGAATGGAAGATCATAAAGTTTATTTGTGAATACTCATAAATTTATGTATAAGATACATATAATGAAATCATGGTTATTAAATACATGAAACAAATGGAAAATGTGTCAAACATAGCATATATCTCACAGAAATGAAAATTGAAGTGAAATCCCCTTACCTTGTGTCTGGAATCTCATCGTACTCATTAAAACCCCCTATATAGTAAATATAAATGGATTATAAATATTTTTTACATAACCATATTTTTATATCAAATACCATGTATCTTTAGTTATGACCTTATATTACCTACATGTTAACCATCCTACGTTAATGTTTCAAATCGGTTACAATTCACTTTGTTTCTCGTATGTGTCTTCATCTATTATATTGTTGTTCCTTAAACACATATCATGATTATGGAATGTAAAAATGATATAAATTTCATGTATATATAATATATTGGTATTATAATAATCTATATAATATATAATTATGATACTAAATACACCATTCATGGAGATGGTAGGCCGTATGTACACATGAATGCTATTTCCTTTAAATTATATTGTTAAGAGAATGAAATGTAAAAAAACTACATGTATATATAAATATATATGTATATATATATATCATTATTAAAGTAGATTTATTATATCATATATATCATATATATTCACCAAAACTATCTTTAATACTATCCATGTATTTTAGAACAGAATCATATCATTTTGAATGGGCGGCAGTCCACACATCCTCCAATGAAATTATCATATTTACATAACATGGAAACCACAAATGTATGTTTTTAATACAAAATTATATTAGAATAAAAACATTATAAATATAATAAATATCATATAAAAACATATTTTACATCATAAAGTCCACCATGATAGATGATAATGGAAAAATGAACAATCATCATTTCGTGAGGCAGTAATTCATCTTACACAGAAACAGTATAGTCATTACCCATTTGATGGAGGTGTGTTTAATTTTAGGTTAAATAATTTAAATAAAAACATACTAGTATATTTATGATATATGTATTATTATATAAGCATATATAAATAAATTTTTATGTGGTGGAGAAGAAAAATAAAATAAAGGAATTGAGAGAAGATGTTACCTCTTCATCGAGTAACTCCTTTTGGTTTATGCCAAAAGGATTCTTAGTAGACCTTCTGTAAAAAGGGAGGGATTATAGGAGGATTTAAGGTGTTTTGGGAATTATATTTTGCATTTATTGGTTATCATAATAGGTTTTATTGGTGTTATGATGTGTGAGAGGGGTGGATTTTATAAGGATGGAAATGGACTCACATGGAATTTTGGAAAACATGTTATTTGTGGCCATGTTTTTACCTAAAAAAAGACATAAAAACCCAACCTAATTCAATGATTTAATGTTTATGTCCAAATAATGTCCATAAATGGGGTCTTTACAAATGGATAGGTAATTTTCCCCTAATATTAGGTTTTTGTTCCACATTAAGCTAAATTTGACACTAATCAGTATCATTAATTTTAATCACTTTTAGTAATCATTTTGGTCAATAATAAGCATGATCTAATTAGAATATAAATATCATACTAATTAAAATGGTGTATGTTAGTTTTTATAAATACAATTCATATAATAGTCAAATTTAATAATAATTATAATCTCATAGATGTGGTGAAATTACTTGTTTTTAATGTAGAAAGACGTTCAATAGTTTATTAAGTGTGTATACTCCATTTCAAAGAAAAATAGATTATAAT
This sequence comes from Viscum album, assembly GCA_963277665.1. NCBI lineage: Eukaryota > Viridiplantae > Streptophyta > Magnoliopsida > Santalales > Viscaceae > Viscum > Viscum album. The sequence continues at coordinate 613,216,291 of OY728164.1, forward strand.
GACCTAAATTGTATCAATATATGTATTATTGTTCTAATTTGACCTTAAAATTATTAAAATATAATTTATTATTTATAATTATTTAATAAAAAATGCAGTTTTAAACCTAAAAGCATTAATTTTCATTATTCATCAAAAAAATGTTATTTCTCAGAAAAATATAAAAAATTCACCATAAGATAATTTAGATATTATAAATTAAAAATTGAAGTTTTTTTTTATAAAAATGAATTTCTAAATGTTTGTAAAATAAATTTTGTTATTATTTTCATAGAAGGACATTAAAAACTGTTCATTCTAGAAAACAAAATTTTTAAACATAAAAGTACTTTTATAAATATCACATATTTCATTATAAATATGTTTTATCTATATAATAAATTATAAATATTATATAAAAAATAGTTATTAATATTTATATTACTATGTTTAATGACTAGGTTATAATTTTATCATTTAAATAATTATAACAACAAAATGTTGTTTCAGGAAACATCAATGTTGTATGTAACATACGCCATGTCGGTGTTCCAGGTATCCCATTTCAACTAGGTAATTCATGTAGTGAAATAAAAGTTTTTATTTCATGTAGATCAATCCAAGTTGGTGCCATGTGAAAGTAATTTTTGACTTAGTGTTTTAATGTATATATATATATATATAAAGAATTATTTCTAGTGTCCAATGAAATGAAAAATTAAAAAAATAATTCAAAAATTATTGGGGTGTTGAAATATAACCCCCTTAAAATGATTTTAATACCCTAAATTCATTGGAGTTATATAAGGACTTATACATGAAATCTTCATTCATCGAAACTGATATAGTAAAAATAAATATTAAAACCTACCATAAAAGGGAATGTTGGGACCACATGGTTACCCAAAGTGACATATAAGTAGGTTTACACATAGGGGAACATGGTTGGGAAGTGAAAACATGGAAATATAAGAAAAATCAAACAATCAATTTATGATGGAGAGTTATAGAGAAAATTGTTAGTAGAATGTTAACAATACAAAAACTATAAATCTGTGATGAACTAAGGGACCTTATAATTCATTGGAAATTAAAGTACTAGGAATTTTTTTGGATACATGATAAATTATCATAAAATTATATAATATTCATGGAAATATGTACTTTCATGATATCAAGAAAACATCACCTGTTTCTATGTCATGGATTTACATTACCCCTTTCTCTAAAAAGAAAGGTAGTGTTTTCATTACAAATGTACTAACACATCCTTAGACCCATGATATTTCATATCATCAGTTATCATTAAAACAATGTAGTTTGAATAGTCTATAGAATATGAATAAATTTTCACATGGTAAGAAAAAATTTTAATAATATTTTACTAAAATTTAATTTTTTCTTAATCATTTCATAAAAGGTGAATCTTGTAACCCTTCCAAAATATAATCCAACATTTACTCCATAAATAAGATATTTTCATAAAATAGAATAATTTTTATTAGAATCCTTGTTCCATAATTGTACTAATAGAATATCAAATGTGATTTTATTATTTGATATTCCATGTACAGAAAGATAATCAAATTAAATATCACCAAAGTAGGAACAATAGTAATTTCATATAGAATATTTGTACAAAATAAAATAAAAAATTCCCAACCATAGAGGGAAGGATAATTACATAATAATTATCATGTATCACCTTATCCATTATTATCTAAAAATATTTCCCTTTTTAATTTTTATTCAGAGGTTTTTTTGGCGTCTAATTTACATTAGTCCTTGGATGGGGACACTTGTTAGCGTAATGGAAAAACGTCATGCAATCGAAACACTGAAGTGTGGGAGGTTCATTCTATGGGGATTTCTCATTATTTTCTTCATTATATAACTTCCTCCCATTATTTTAATATTCATCCACATTATGACTTTCCCTTCCTCACTTAAAACATTCTGTAGTCCAGTTATGATAAATCCCATTATGTTTATTTGAAAAATAATTTTATAATGGAAGGATCATTTCCTTTCATCCATGGTTGTTAGATTTTCCTTTGAAATTTATCTTCTTTTTCATATACAAATGATTAGATTGATACAAAATAAAACCAACATTTCAACCTATATTTCAAATATAACAACTTCATCATAGCTACTAATTTATGATATATCCATGTCCTTTCGAAGGATAGGTTTTAGACTACTAAAGAATCGATCAATTTTCATTCTGGCTGAATTATAATACCTGAAGAGTACCTCACAAGTGTTGTAAAATTTTCTCCATAAGAATGAATAGATTCAGCAAACTCTTTCTTCGACTCAATAAATTCCTTTTTCATATTCTTACAAATAATCCAAGTAAAGTGCTTTTTAAAAAATATGTTTTTGAACTCATCTCAAACCATTGAGTCAATTTCATCTTATAGCCTCATATTCTTTATTAGAGTCCACCATTATTGTTATTCAACATCAAACTGATAAATATCTAGATTGAATTTATCATATTATGAAAATTGGAGAAATGAAAATATATTTTTAGTTGTACTAATCCACTGCTCAGAAACAATGGGATCCAGAGACCCACAGAAAAAAGGAGGATGTTTCCACATAAATAAATCAACAAAATGTTGTACCCTCCTTTTCACATTATGGAATCTATCATGGTTCATTTCTTGTGAAACATTTGTGATAATAGAAATGAGACTTTTTAATCCTACTCATGTATAATTTGGTTGCTCAGGATGAGAATCGTTGAATTGTATATTTCATTAACCATAAACATGGTTCCTTCAAGTTCCATCCGTTGACTAAAACAAATATTATAGGGTAATAAATGGTTATCCGAGTGAGGAAACACACAATCATGAAATCCACTTATATGAAGTATAAATTATGAAACCTTTACAAATCTATTATACATTAGGTTTATATTAATTTATTCATTGATAACTTTTATTTTAATCTTTAATGGAGGTTCATGAATTGTTTGTGAATATCCAACACCTATCCCTCAGGAGTGTCAAACCAGGTATACAATAGGACTTGTTATCATGCACCATATTACCCCAAGTCAAGATCGATACCTATTTTCAGAGTTTTTACCCCAAGAAAAATCTATACTAAATCCACATCCACCTGTAGTATCCAGAGAGGGATTTATTTATCTGAAACCACATACACTAACCTTTACCAAAATTTCAGGAAAATTAACTAAACATTATATCATGCTTATAATTATTCTTCGAGACATCCCTAGACATATACTTAGTGATATTCATAGGGATCTCAAAAAAATATGTCTCATACTAGAGTCCAATAGTAGACTAAACCATTCCTTTGATAAAAACAATAACAACCCGGGCTTGACATACATGGATATTACTTCATTTTGGATGATTTTTTAGTACATTACAATAATACATGCCAGAGGACCATAATAATATAGTGTCCTTGTATCCTTTAAAATAAAATATTCTATTCTCGTGAAAGATTTTCAAAATCTCTAATAAATATATACAATTTTATTAATTCTACCTAAATCCTTTCTTCAAATCCTTAGTAAAGTAAACATATGAAATGGGTGAGATCCGATGCTCAGTAAGGGAAACTAAAGGAAATGTGTAAGCATAAACTGAAAAAAAAACGAGTATAAAACATTAGAATAAAATTTTATGATCATAAAATTAATATTAGAGATCATAATAATGATTATAAGTTCATTAGACATGAATCATAAGGAAATAATCATAAGTCAAGAAAGAATAACATAATAATAAAACATGGAATCGAGGAAACAAAATATAAAACCCCTTGTCAAGGTAGTCTAAAAAGTCTTTTATAACATGATATAAATGTTTTAATCACCTATGTACCTAGTTCAAGCTTTTTATTCCCTACCATGTATCCTTTTATTTATTGATTTGGATTTCTTCTCATATACCCTTTTTTTCGGGATTGGGATGTCATTCCATATACCCTACTATTTTGGGATTCAGATATCCTACCTTGTACCCTCTTGTTTTGGGATTGGGATGTCCCCGTGTACCCTCTTGTTTTGGGACTGAGATTTACTCCCATATACTTTCTTTTTTCTAGATTGTGATTTCCTCTCATATACCCTCTTGTTTCAGGATTGGTATGTCATCCCATATACCCTAGTGTTTCAGGATTGGGATGCCCTCCCGTGTACTCTCTTCTTGTGCGCTTGGGATTTTCTCCCTTTTACCCTCTCATTTTGGGCTTGGATGTCCACCCATATACCCTCTTATTTCAGTTGTGGAATTTCCTTTTGTTTAACCTCTTTTTTATTGAATGGGATGTACTCTCGTATACCCTCTTGTTTTAGGATTGGGACGTACTCTAGTATACCTTCTTGTTTCGGGATTGGGATGCCCTTCTGTGTGACCTTTCATCTCATAAAACATTTATTAACACCCATTGCATCAGAGGGGGATATTGGTCCCACCCATATCATTATAATATCATTCATTCATGATTCTAACAATAAAATATTCATCATATCAGGACCCCCAAAGACATAGTTTTAATAAACATCAAATCATAACCTTTACAATGAAATGGGTATCATTAATATTTCATCAAATCAAAAACTATAAATATAAAAAGGTTTCTTAATCCTTTAAAAAAATCGTAACCCTTGAAAATAAGTGGGTTTCATAGAATATATCATTTTGATGAGAATCAATTTTTATATACATCATGACATAACAGTTTAAACCATTTATAGAAATAATATGAATATAACATTTAGATCATTTCCTAGATATTCATGAGTAACAATAAAAGATTACATCTTAAAAGTAAAATATTTTTTGAAATATTTTCTAAAAAGAATTATTATGTAAAATATCCATTCATATTGATAAATTATATTTAAAAACATAAAAAATTTTGAAATCCATTTTCCTTTAAAAATTATAAAATAAATATGAAAAAGTTTTGAAAAAATATTTTTTGTAAATACTTTGAAAACATATAAATATATCATGAAAATGATTTGAAAACAAATAATTTTAAAATGTTTTAAAACATATAAATAAATATTTAAAAACGTTTTAAAAATAATTACATTTAAAAACATTGAAAAATTATAAATAAATATTAAAAATGTTTGGAAAACGATTTTCCTAGAAAAAATATAAACGAAAATTAATAATATTTCTGAAAACATTTTCATTAAAAATAGCATTGAAAATTTATAAAGGAATATTTGAAATACATAAAACATTTTTAAAATCCTTTCCCCTTTAAAATTATTTCCATGGATCATTTTTAAATATTTTTAAAACATGGTTTTTTAAATAAAATAGATTTCCAACTAAAGAGAGAAATACTGTTAAATTTTAATAATTTTTTTTATTACTTATCTAAAGTAACAAAGAGTGGAACAATGGTACTAATTTATGGTTATATATTGAATAAATATATTTCATGGAAACTATAGAGTCTTCTTGATATATGCATCATAATATTTCATTAATGAATCATAATCATTAACAATCTTGAAAAGAGATGAGATGGTTTCTATAAAATATTTTAACTTGGTAACGTGGTATCATACTCTCCATGTAAGAAAAAAAATTACATGAAGCTTAAAATATCATTGAAAAAAATTAAATTCATGATATAACATGTAAAATTAAAATATATTTACCTCAAAATATAATTAAGGTACATAAAAAAACATGAGTCTCAATGAATGAATGTTGATACAAATATATTTTACTAATCTGGTAACTTTTGAAAAATAACTTCCATGAATAAAATATCATAAAATGGATGTGTTAATACTCCTAAATGTATGTATAATATACATTGAATGCAATAATGTGCACTACGTTCACTACAAAAGGTAAATAGTGGTGAACATAGCTTGTATCTCAAAGAAATAATAATTGAGATGAAATCCCCTTACCTTGTGTCTTGAATCTCATTTTACTCATAAAAAACACATGTATAATAAATATAAATTTTTTATATGTCTTTTATAGAACCATATTATTATATATAATTCATATATAGTTTTATTACGAACTTAAATTACTTGCTTGTAACAATAGTATGTTAAGGATTCACTTCGGGTAATATTCTCTTTGTTTTTTGTATGTGTATTAATTTGTTATATTTTTTCCCTTATACTTGTATAATGATTCAAAAATGTAAAAAATGATATAAATATCTTGTATATAAAATATATTTTTATTATAATAATTTTTAGAATATATAATTATTAAACAGAATACACCATTAATGCAGACGGTAGGTTGTATGTACGCATGAATGTTATTTCTGTTTAATTATCGTGTAGAGAGAAAGAAATTAAATGACACACATATATTAATATATATAATTGTTATAGTAGATTTATGATATCTTTTATAACATATATATTTATATATGCACTAAAACCATCTTGTATACAATCCATGTTTTTTATAAATGAATCATATCCCTTTGAGGGGGTGGTAGTCCACACTTCCTCAAACAAAATTATCGTGTTTACATAACATGGAAAGAATACATGTATGTTCTAAATAAAAATTTTAGAATAATAAAGAAAATATAATTATAATATCTATCATATATTAATATATATTTTTATCATAATTTCCACCATGATATGTGGTAATGGAAAAAATAAGAATCATCATTTCATGTGGTAGTATTTCATCATACAGAGAAACAATATGTTCATTACACATTAAATAGAGGTGTGTGTATGTGTATATCGAAATATTTACATAAAAACGTCCTAGTATATTTATGATACATATTTTTTACATAATAATATAATAAATATAGTTGGATGGGTGAAATAGGAAAATAAAATAATGAACCTGAGAGAAGATGTCACCTCTTAATGGGGTAACACCTTTTGGTTTGTGCCAAAAGGCTTCAATAGAAGATGTTATGACCATTCTTCTTGTTTCTTCTATGAATAGGCACCCTAACATTGGGACTCATGATGTTCACTCCTCCATGATATCTCCAATTTTTTGTCCCACCCAAAGGCATATGAGTGGTGGTCACATAATCCCAAGAGGTGGCCTCTCCGGGAAAAATTATGCACCTATCTTGGTTGAGGGACCATATGTTGGTACTTCCTCTAACATTGAAATGGTCCCCATGGGATGTATACCTTGTACACTTCTTGACCTACATGAAGTAAAACTGTTTTTCTCTATATATTAGTCATATAATGTTAAAATACATGAAAACATCCTAAACACCTAATATAAAATTGTAGTTGTACCCTATGTGATAAACACATGATGCACCACATATGGATGTCCTGGGATGAATCCACACCCCGACTCTATCTGATAAACACATGTTTCCCTTTGTATGACTCACATGGGATGAACCGATATCTCTTACCATATGTGATAAACACAAGATGCCCCATGCACGATCATCATGGGATATAAACCTATCCCACAAAATGGGATGATACTCCTCCATGGGTAATCTCCCACGTGCAAGCCCCATTCAAATCATTGATTCTACTAACAACACCTACTCCAGGTATATTCAATGTGTAAGGCTCACGCCATCCCTCGTCGAGGATCCTTTCACTACACGAACAACCTTTGTACATGATGTTAAACTACAAGGATCAGTACCATCACCCAACCACAAAAATTGATATTATATTTCATGGGGTTTTATCACTATCTCATGAAATGGGTACATATGACATCTCTCTGAGTTTCGATTTTGACTTCATCTGAATGTGACATCTTTCCTCATAGGGACACACTCAATCATTTGATCTGCCTCAATGAGGCATCCTGATCACCCGACATCATCTGAGTGTGACATATTCCATCCTAGAGATGCACACAATCACTTGATCTGCCTCCACAATGTGTCTTGATCACCTTATATCATTCGATTATGACATATTCCATCATACGGATGCACTCAATCACTTGATCCACCTCCACGAGGCATTCTGTTAACCTGACATCATATGATTGTGACATATTCCCTCATATGGACACACTCAATCACCTGATCCACCTCCATGATGTGTATTTATTGCCCATATTTTCCTTATAATACAATAAACTTATTCCCATCCAGTCCCCACAAGAGGTTAAACCCGCACCCATCCTGTACCCCCATGACTATAAACTTATGCCCATACTATCACCGAAAATCATTAATCATGTCCATGTCCTATCCATGCAAGATGTTATATATGATCCTATCATATCATTGAACAATCATTAACCAATGAAAATATTATCTCGTCAAAAATTTAAACCTCCACCCATAATATCTCTGCATGATGTTAAACATCTACCCATCCTATCCCAAAAAAACCTTAAACCTACTCCCAACCAATCCCCACATGAAAAAACCCTATTATCATCTCCATAACATTTTGACATTGTTCCCTAATTCAAATTCCCTAACCCATGCATTAAACATTGGATGCTTGAGGTAAAAATCCATAGACAACTTAGGCTCCTAACATCCTCTACCTCGTGGCCAACATGTGATGCCCTGGGTTTTGTGCCTAATTTGCCACATATGAGAAGCATTCTTAAAGGGGAATTCATTAGTGGTTCTTAATATACCCAATGTCCAAACAATACTTGAAATTACCAGTGTTACTACTCACCAAGACCGAAGGATTCTGTCCTATTCAGATATAGGTAGCATATTTAATCAGTGTCCACCTTGAGATGGCACTGGGAACGACTTCCATGAACATAAATTAATCCTTGTGGGAGACCCGAACTAGTAAATGATATCCAAGGAGGAATCCTTTTAATGGGAAACCAACATCTAATCATCTCGTTTCGATTAAGGAAAATTAAATATTGATGAAAGTTTCCCATCTTTAGAAAGTGGGAATGTGGGGAAACAGAGGAAATACTTATGACGCACTGACGCCCCACTGAAAGCATAAAAAACAACTATGTCAATATTACTTAATCTTAATCCTTAATATATTATAATCATATGATCACTGTTCAATGACTATATTATCAATGGTTATGATGCTAAATGGTCTTTTGAATCTGATAGGATATAACTTATATTGGTCTAATATATCCAAAGTGGTGCATGTGTTTTATAAATTTTCATTACATATAAAATAAATTTATTCATTTTATAGGGGAATTTTATTTATAAAATTTGAGTTCCTTACAGGTTAGGTGGATGAAATTCCATCCTAAACCTTCTGCAAATCATTATATGCAATCCAACAAATCCTCATGTTATTGGCATTTTTTCTCCAAATACTAATGATGATCTTCCTACCCTCACACCTATCTCTATGAAATCTCATCCTGAGCTCACAAACACTTCTAATACTCTGAATCAGAAGACAACATTGCATGATCTCCCTTTGATCTGGATGAAAACATCATTTCAGTATAATAATTACTTGAAGGCATTGATCATGAACCAATACTGAATACCTGAATTATCTCAATTCCATGTATGGTCTCTCATATCCAAGTTTAATCATTGAAACATAACTCACATGAGGAATATCCCTCATTCTCAGTCTAACTATCTCACATGTGATAAGTCACGACCTCATATGCATCCTTTAAATGTAATTCTATATTAAAAAATAAAAAAAAAATTAATTTATGTTAATATTAAAAATGATATAAAACTAAACATAATTTTATTCTCACTTCTCTCAGTTGGGGTGGTAAGGGTGGGGAGGTCTTTGGGGTGTGGTCACATGGTCAAGTCCTCATTCTAATGGGTATAAATCATTTTCTTCATTGTCTGTGTGTTGTTTTCTTAGTTTTACCAATTGTTTTTAAAAATAACAACAATTTGATATTACATTCCACTAGAAACCTATCCTAGAGTAAGATCAGTGTACATATTCATATAAACATAATATTATATAATATTAGGATCAACAAAAAACCCACATTAATATAACATAAAAATTTTAAATTAAAATTATATTTAAATTAATAATCAATATTACTCACAATATATTGTCAATTAATATTGAATGATTGAATCTCAACTCAATTTTTGACTTACTACCTCCACCACTCTCTTTCAAAGGTTTTTTAATAATTGATAAAAACACTCATGAAAGAAAATCTCACATTCCTCTCAGATATGCAGTCTCATTCTATCATTGAAAGGAGACCATAAACTATATAAATAATTAATAATATAATTTTGTGAATGAAATAAGTTTCAAATAAATATTTATTAAAATAAATATAGTAACCAAACATATGATATTAAAAATAAATGGTAACCCAATCTCATGATGGACATGGTGTGTAAAAATAATGTTGTAGAATCATATGATCCTACAGAACATATATATGTATGAAAATGAAAATAATAAAATATAAACAAACATCTAATACACAAAAAACTAATTGAAAAAATAAATAAATAACATAGTTGAAGATAACTCTACCAGTATAGATCAAAATATAGAGATGGACACTGCTTGGGAATATTGTTTGGAATCATCAATCTAGATAGGTCATCACCCCTCCAAGTCAATGGTGGAAAGAAAAAATCCTATAGGTCTAATGGCGATTCATCTAACTAACCATCAAGAAGCACATCATCATTGAGAGAATAAAATAACTCATCATAATCCTCTCCATCCATCTAAAACATGAAAGTAATGTTACCTATGAATAATTCATAAAATAGATATCAACTAAAAAATATATTTATTAAAAACAAATAACAAATATTGATTATGACTATAACCAGAATATAATACATCATTTTTCAACTTTATATTCTTATTCATTAATGATAATGTCTTCATTTTACTCCAAAATATGATTAATTTTCATATGAGATTTAATTTCATCATCCCTCCTTAATTAAAATTATATTAATATTATAGTAGAAACATCAAGGATTGAATAGTTCATCAACCCACTAAGACCAATGAGAATCAATCATTCCATTATGACATAACAGTCCTAATTTTTTAACCAAATAATATGTCTATTCCTGGTATAGAGTGAATAATTAGACACCTATCCATTAGGTGACCTCAAATCTATAATCCATTGATTGAACAACAAATAATTTATTTAGAAACTATATATATTTCTTTTTGATTTAATAATGTATGTGATTTGTCATTTCCATCTAACTCAAGTTCAGGATTCATGAATAATTGAGAAAAATTTAACCATACTTTTATAGCATCTTTAGATTTTCCATGTGTCTCCAATATAGTATAAAATATTTATTCAAATAGACATTCTCAATTTGTACGACATCTAATTTGTGAAAAATAAATTAATCAGGCCAATATAGAACGTCACAAAAAATAATATTCCTTATACCATTGGTATATCTCCCAAAGCCGCCTAATTTTTATTAATTTATTGTTAATCCAAATGTAATATTTTGTAATGAAGAGATTAGAAATTTTTTTCGGAATTCCATATTGAACTATTTGAGGACTATCTATTTCCATTATATCTTTTGTAACATTATTTCAATTCCTTCAAAAAGGATGATCTTCATGATGAAATATTTGATTACAGTAAAAAATGATTTCCATACATTAACAGGCATAAAAGATTTTTTTTCACCCATGCAATTCATAAATGATTTAATACCATAGTAACTCCATCCAGATTTCACAACATATGATGTAAAGCCACTTATTTCCCTCAATGAAACAACAATGAGTGTAAACTATTTTCTATAAATACATAATATATATTTACAACATCACTCTATAATAAAATTAAAGCATTAATCAATAGACTCAATTAAATACATGATATTATTATTTGGATTCCATGGAATTATTAACTAAAAAGAGATATGTGGTCCCCTCATTAACACCTAAGGAAGTATGTTATACAAAGATAAAAAAATAGGACAATAAGAATATAGACTCATGTAAGCACAAAATGGAAAAAACAATTTGTATAAAGAACTAACCACACATTATGAGATTCTAATGAGAAATATGGATATACCTGATCTTATCATTTTCTTGAATCATCATCACATTTAAGATTAAATATTTTATAGACAAAAATATTGGATATAAGCTTAGTCATCAATGTGGATGTGTTGCGTTATATAAACTGACATTGAGATCAAGGTGATATAGAAAATTCCTCAATTATATAATATTAACAAATAGGTACTTACCTTGGTGTACCTATTTGTACCTTAATTGACCACATGTTGTAAAATTAACTAATGAATAATATTTATCAAAATATAATATGTAATCATTTGAACATGCATGGATCTTATGATAAATGAAACCCAAATTATAGACCAAATTCTTGCATTAATATAAATTTACTTACAATATATTTACCTTGGGAAACAAAGATTAAACGAAATAAAATGTTTTTTTAACCAACTATATGACATTCTAAAATCTGATTTAATATCCATTAATTTTTTAACATCTTGTATTCGGGATATAAGGACTCCTCTTCAGAATTTCATTAAACTATAAATTTGATATGTTTCTAAATTGGGATTCAATTATCATTCTGAGATTTTGTTTTATAAAATTATTGTCTAGTGGCCCCATATAATAAATTTTGACACTATAATGGGTTTAGAACCACAAAACATTCAAATTTTGTTGAATTATGTTCACAATGTGAATACCAAAAGGCACAATCCTTCCAAAAACTAAAATGAAATAGATGAACTCCAACATTATCAAAAGTATGAAATCTATCATGATATCATTTCTTATTTGGGAAATTAATTACCCATTTGATTCAAATTTGTAGTTGGATGACGGAAATGATATAAAATTTTCAATTCCCCTAATGTTGGATGATTTTTTACCAAAACTATTTTTATTTTTATAGTTCTTTATTCGATTATATTCTCAGAATAGAAAATGATATATATTTCCATGCACTATAATTTTATAAAAAATAACATCAATTGGTTTATTATATAATGTTTCAATGAAACTAATAAGCATTGTATTCCCACTACCTCAATAATTAATTAATTTTTATAATTTGTAATGATTTTTTATTTTATTAGTATTTAAGTAATCTATATAAATTTAAAAATACTATATGTTCTAGTTTTTTAGTTATTATCTACGAAATTTATTGTTTTTTACATTAATTATTATTTTTATTAAAACATTACCATTTATTACTCATTTTTATTTACTTTTCCATCATTAATAAATCATTCACTATAGAACTATTTTCAATGAACTACATCACAATAATTAATTGAGATGGTTTTATAAATTCATCATATATAATTTCTACTGAAAAAGATTATGTTGTGACCTATGTTTTCTTCAAAGGGACATGTGGCTCAACATTGAGTTTTAGAGTCTCAAGGCCTACCTAGTGATAAAGTGGTATATTTACCCCAACACACGACATGAGAAAAGTTTTATAATTGATATAATGATTCCAGGGTGTTGTGTTTACCCTGGGGATGGGAGAACATGAATATGTGGGTGCAAAGTGGTTTCAATGAAAATCTATTAAGCATAATATATTATTTTTAGCGAGCACACAAATGTTTCATGGATTACACTTTCCCTTCAACATAAGGCATTGAAAAAAAATACAAGATCATGGTTGTGTCTGAAATAATGGTGTCACCCTATGATTGGAAATAAACTTTATTCTCGTTAGGATCCTTAGGGGTAGGATGTCTCAGGAAGAATAAATTAGTGATTAAATTAACTGAATTAAATATTTTCTAATATTTTATAGTTTCATAATAATGTTTTTTCCTTTGTAAGTAGATAATGAATATTTAATAATTTATAATAAATTTTCTATAAAGTTATAGTTTTATATATCAATTTTGAATAATTTAAGTTGTATATTATTTTTAAATAATTATTAATAATATTACAATTTATTAATTATATTATCTTTATAAAAATCAATTAATATATATTTTGTTTTTAAATAACTAATTAGTACTAAACTATTATATTTTCCCTTTTTTATTTATTTAAATTAAATTTATCAAGTTATTACTAATTTATAATAACAAATAACAATTCATTTTTTAATATTAAATATTAAATATTTTTATTATTGTCTAATAATTATACAAAAATTTATTATTGAAAATTATTTTTTACAATTTATACAAATTAATAATAATTAATAATTTTCCATTTTCTTTATAGTTTATTTCTACTTAATCAATTACAATTTTTTAGGTTTTCCTAACTGTAACCACCATTTATTATTTTATATCAATTTTTTTATTAATAAGTAATCATTTTGTAAATTATTGTAAATTATTTATATTAATTTTTTAATAATAAATTTCATTTCTACAAATTATTATAAATTCCAAATATAATAATATTAATTAACCAAGATATTAATTTAATAAATTACAATGACAATAACATAACAGAATATTAATAACATGATATGAATATATAACTAAATTCAAATAGATTAAATTAAATAATAAATCATTCTAGAAAAATAATAAATTAATGGAACTAACAACTACTTAAATTCGTCTCAAAAAGTACATTAGACTAAAATTTTTATCCTAATTGAAATATTCAACCTCTAACTGAAGTCTAAATAAAAATGATTTGGTTTTAATATAGAGACATTTAAAGGTGACATTGAATAAAAAATAATATATTTCAATCTTTATCCCTTTAAAAGTGCGTTTAAATTACTGATAATAACTTAGAAATCATAATCCATTAAATTTGATTTGGAATTATTATGATTTAAAGAAGAAATGAGAAAGATATTTTGGGATGAGGAGGAGGAGGAGAAGTCGCATTCAACCATTCATACATTAAATTAATTATGATAGAGTATTTACTATTTAAATTTCTCTCACCAAAAGTTCTATCTGTGATGGATTTCATTTCTAATACATGACAACATAAAAACTTTTCCGTCTCATACAAAAAATATTTTTGATATATATTTCAATCCATTTCAAAATCTACCTACCATATTTTTTTACCTAATTTTCATATCCTAATTGTGATCGACTAATAGTAATCTCATAATTAAATATTACAAAAAAAATATTTATGGTGAGATGAGTATTTTTTCTCTAATATATATTCAAGATAGAAAACATATTGTTTGAAAATATTCATTAGAAGAAAAGTATGTGTGGTAAACATGTCGAATATATCACAAATAATTATTAATCACCACCATATGTGAATTCCTACAAAACAATATTATGATGGAATCCAAATATATTTTAGAAAATAGTATATCTGACAATGTAAATTATGCATTGTAATAACATTCATTTAGGAATACATTTTCACTGAACAAGTTATCCATCACAAAACCCAAATTTTTTATCATGATATATTGTTTAACCTTATTGATTGGATTGTGTAAATGAACCATTCAATAATTTGTGTTAGAAAAGTGGTGATAACAAAATTAACCAATAATCAATATTGATGGTGATATCCCATTCACCAATTACATTGTTGCTACAGATTGTTAACCTATGAATTCTATTTTTTGAGACGAGACTATAGGAATACCATCCCATTTCAGAATGGTACTGGGTAGGTTTTCTTGTTTATATGGGTGGTTGTTTAGTAAACTGTGATGCTACAGATGATATGTTTATGGTTACTTTGTCATCATATCATATTTTTTATGCGACTATACATTTCTAGAGTTATTAAACGTAACAATTTGTGGTGGTTTGCTATGTATATTTCTTACACCCTACACATGCACCTTAATTGATGTACCAATTTCATGGGCTGATATGTAGGTAAAGGAATGTGACCTACTATTGATAAGAGAGTAATGATGCCTGGCAAGACTCGGATAATAGATTAAAGGGGACTTGGGTCTAGATTTTTTTATACCTCTATAATTTTTTTTATTTTGGATCTTGTTTGAATATGATCATCCCTTCTGATGATCTTTCTCATCATGCATGTCTTCCATGACATTACAGTGTATCATATTTTCATATAGCATTAGATTTTTATTTATATATGGTTTAAATCCCACTCTAATAAAAATATTAGTTTTTTTCATTTTGGATGATGATTTATTTTTATTTTATGTTATATATATAGTTATATGTATAAGGTTATATTCTCCCTATAGAATTGATATTATATAACTACTAATTAGAATCATTTCATGTATAGGGAGTCTTGTTTGAGTTCTTGTGGCTCTTGAGTTTTTATTTGTTTAGACTAACTGGGTCACGAATTCAAAAAGTATAACTCATGTGGGTAGCTGAAAATGAATAAGTGACATTTGAAAAAGAGGGTTGTAACAATATATAAAATCAATATTAAGACAATTGGATATATATATATATATATATATTTAATTTTACTATATTACACTATTAAACCATCCTAATTTTTTTTATAATGTATAAATGTTTAAATTATAATATTATGTACATCATCTAACTTTTGTTTAATTTATTAATGTCAACGATACAAAATTCTATATCATAATTCATCATTAACTGGGTTATTAGAAATTTTATACATATACTATTCAATTTTGTTATTTTTTGAGCTTATAATTATTTTAATTTTTCTTTTTTATTTTACTCGTTAACTATTTTCTAGCTTGTTTTTAATATTAGAACATGTAGAATAATTTTTTTAGAACCTAGATGATCAGTATCTTGGTGCACATATTTACTATGATCACATTTGGTGGATCTATGTGATTAAATTATGTTGGAGATCATTATCAAGGCATCAAATTCCCAAATTGATGTTTCTTTTCCACCATCTAATGCATCTCTAATTGATGATCAGTTGGTCAATCCACTATCTAGGTACACTAGAAGGTCACCATCATGGGTTATATCATTGAAAAAAACTATATATTTTCATTATGTATTTCATTAATTTAGGAAAGACCAAATTTATGTGCATATTTATAGTCAAGTTGCAATCATTATTTATGTTTTAAATGATAAAATCCATGATTTTCAATGTTTTAAAAAATTATGTGTAATTTGGAATGTGTAATTAATGTGGTGTTAAATGATTGAAATAATGTTCATTTTTGAATTTGAATTTTTATCTATAAATATTATGAATTTTTTATGAACTTTGACTGTATTTTTCTAAAAAAATTATGTGTTTTATCCAAAAAGATTTCTAACTAGATTATCCCTAAACCAAGGAGCCACACACCTGATAAGCATCCTACATGGGTCCACCTGGCCACATAGGCCTTAGGAGAACCATCAATCGAGATGGGGCGCACAGGGGGTCTGGCCTGTTTGTGGCTCGTGGGTGGTCATGCCCTGTGGGTGTAGAGTAAGCTCGAAGGCTTGAGCGCTGGTCACATATTTGTGTGTCCCACATGTACATGTGGGCGAGTGATACTAGGATCCCATCCATAGTGAAGTCTTCTTTGTTGTGGAAGACACACTAAGGTTTATAAAGTCTTGACCTTTCGACGATCATTTCTATGTTGGACAAGAAGCATCATCACACACCATCGTACTCCACCATCCTTCACCACTCCACCTCCGCCTCCTCTCTCCACCTCGGCCAACCACCCCACACCACCATCGTCACAACGGCATCGTTGTCTGGCATCACAACCTGCTGTAACGCACCAAAAATCTCCATTCCATAACCTCAAATGCCTGAGATGAACCACCATGAAAGATATCAAGCCTCCTCAGACCATTGTGAAGACTGAATGATACGAAGGAGCTAGCCACTGCTGGTTCTCCACATCCCAACCGCATTACACATGCAAGAACCCACTACCAATCTTTGCTTCCACCTTCATCCACATGGGCCGACTTCCCTATCCACATGAAACCACTTACATCCCCCATTAACTGCCAGTGAGGGAATTTCTCCAAGTGGATCTATTCTACATATGTCTTCATAGGAGAAGCTCTCACATTCATGGGGAGACATTAAAGATGATGCTAATGACCCCTCTCCCTCATTTACCTGTATCTAGGATGTTATACCCTCCTTGGAAGGAATTATTCAACACCACTTTGAAGGGAGTTCTACCAAGCTAAGGGCTCTACTACATTGTTTTACTTCTTCATCTCCCACGTTCATCTTCAATTTTTTATTTTCTTTTATTTATTTACTTTATTTTATGTTTTATTTTTATTTTTAAATTTCATTTTATTATATAAATATTCTGAAAATTTTTAATTTGAATTTTATCTCGATTCCATCATTCGTCCACTTATTCTTATCCTTCTAATTTTATTCTTATTTTAATTATATTAATAATTTTTCTTAATTGTAATATCATTAATAATAATAATAATAAATAATATTATTATTATTCTTGTTATTTTGACATATTTTTATTAATAATTGAAATTTAATTTTGTTTTTATTTATTTTATTACATTATTTCCTCTAATTTATTTTTACCTTTCTATCTCCCCCTCATCCCAAATCTATATTAATTTTATTCTTTTATTTTCTCATCCCATTCTTTTTAAAAATTTTCATTCTTTTATTTTATTATATTTCCTATTCTTCTCATTCATCCACTAAACCTAGTGATCTCTTACTCTCAGAAATGAAGGATTGAGCCTGAGGCTTGGCCCGTGGAAGGGGGCAGTAAAGGTGTTACTGAATTTTCCAAAAAATTTGTTGTATATTTGAGTATAATTCATGAAAAGGAAAAAGTCCCTGAATTGGTGACTACCCACCAATTACATGATACTGAATTTACTTATATATATTATTTAAATATCTTTCCCCACTTATCATTGGTTAACTCTTAATATTCAAGAGTTGAGTTAATTAATGGATGAAATGACATCATTAGAGATGGTTCCTAGATGATTGAACACCCTAGACCAATGTGTGTTATCCAACATGATTATAGGAGGATATTGAATTAATATGTTTAGGCTTTCAATGATTCCACAATTAAAAAATTGTAATTAATACATGATTTTTCATATTTTTATTATCAAAAAATCAAACAATTAAAGAATAACAATTAGGTAAACTCAAAATAAACCATAAAGGCATGTCCTTTCTTTATAACTCATTCTATTTAGATTTTTCTGTTAGTTTAAACTTCCATATTGCATGTCATTATAAAATTATAAAACCCCAAAATCATTATCATTGTTTTCCATTAAAACATAAAAAACAATAAGTAGTTTGGGTGATTTAGAAGATGTAGGTAAAAAAACCGAGAAGCTCCTCAAGTGAGATGACTTTTGTCTGCCACTATTATACACTAGGAAAATTAAATTTATTTTTCAACACCTCACGAGAGGTTTTTTTTCAAAACTATCATAGTTTATAAGGATCTAACCACAATTTTTTATATATTTTTCTATTCAACATCTTTGATAGATTTCACTGCTTTGAAAAAAACAAAAACCAAAAAAATCGATGATGTTTTCAAATAATACTTTTTTAAATTAATGGAACAATAACTCTTAGGTTAAAAGGACAATGATTCATAATACTGAAGTGGTTGATCTCCTAAAAAATCTCAATGAACTCACTAACCTAGCCAAACTTATGATAAATGGGAATAACACCAGGATTTCATTTCATAAATAAGAAGATATGGTTGATAATGTCAAAATAGATTTTCAAAAATACAAGACCAAGAAGGATTGCCACTAGAGCTACCCAATTTTACTGAAGACAACAAAGAGGTCGATCAAAATATTGAGGAGTATTCACATCCCAACTAAATGAAGTGCCAAATCCAAAAAGACTATAATGATATAGAGTGGATTAATGATAAGGAAAAATTACCTGCTGAGCTAATTGTGGGTGAACTAAGAGATCTAGATTACTTCTAGAATGAGTTTGAGGAGCAACTTGATATCTACTATACTTACCAAGTTGAAGAGGTTGTCACATTTCATGTAACCCTAACCATGTAAGAGGTGTAATCCATCCTAATGATGGAATTTGATGAAATAATCAGGGAGCCTGACTACCCACCTCCACTTGCTACCATCTATCTCCAATAGGCACTCACCACCATGGATTTTATTAAAACAAAACCAAATCAGCCATATGCTCTTGTATTGAACAATTCATTTTTTGATTTTATTTAATCTAAATTGATTATCACTCTTTATAGCATTTTATTTTTAGTTTTAGTCAATTCATTCTAGGAATTAGAAGAAGATGTGGAAACTAGAAAAGCCTCTGTCAAAGAACACACGGAGCTCCCTAATATAAATGAACATTCATTTGAGGAGCCCTAGGAAGAGATTCAAGTAGCTGAGCATGAGAAAATCAGAAAATGGGATTCTCATAATAATGGTGATATTTTTTTTATAAATTCAGATTTTTTTTCAATTAGAAATAATAATTTACTTCCCCATTAATTATTAAATTCATACAGCCTCTGAGAATCCATCACTAGAAGAACAATAGAAGGTTTCACAAGTAGCAACCCAAGAAGATGATGATTCATATTTTATCATACCCCTTCCATAAAATCTATACCTAATTTTTTTTGCGGGGGGGGGGGGGGGGGGTGGGGTCTGTTATACTCTATCCATGGATCATTCCTTATACAAAAACAGAAGAATATGCTAGGAAAAACAAAATCTTTTGGTTCAAATAAATGAATCTTAATACACGATATAATTATAGAAAAATGATGGTACATCCCCTTAGAAGTAGAAAAAATTTAGGTCCCAATTATGGGATCATTCAATGACCTATCCCTTTACAGTCTTTCCTATGATTTCAATATCATTATTTTTCATACGATCAATACAATATATAACTCACTCGCTCTTATATTTTTGTGCATTATTGACATGATCCATGTGTTTAATTGAGTAATTATATTTTGTTGGATTATAAAGGATGAAGGAAGCCTCAAATAGCGAAGGAAGTGGACCAAGCATCATTGGAAAGGGTGATAAATTTATAATTATTTTACCATTTAACTCTCTGGAATTATTTTCAAGAACATGTTTTGAGCTTTAAATATAAAATTTTATGCCCAAACTTGAATTTAGGTTTTACTTGACTTGTCTGGGAGACATGAGTTTCTTTGGAATAATATGATTCCATGTTTTATTTTTTAATTTTAATGAAATTGAATTAGTAAAATTGAATATGGGATGATTAAATTAATTCATGGATATTAAAATGAGGACTCATAATTTTATGGGGTTGTTTAATTCATGTAAATAAAATTTCTCAACCATTTTTAATGCTTCAAATTTATGAACATCATGTTAATTTATTTTTTATTATTAATAATTACATGAGTGATTTCCCAATTTCATATATCCATTCATAAGAATATTTATAGACCACATACTTCTTATTTATTCTTGAGCTTATTTATTGAGTGATCTTCAAACATGCCACATTCATGAGCTTTCATTTTAACTTATCAAATTTATCACTATGAAAAAAACCATTTAAAATTATTCATTTGTATTTTGATTAAGAACTTATCTTTAGAATATCACCTTTTAATTAATAATTCTTTATCCCATAGAAACCATGAAAACCGTTTATAGGAATGAGCCGTGATTCATGTCATTTTTATATATTCATACCCTCCTCTTTGAAATTGTGTGATATTTTAATGTTGAAATGTGGGGGTGAAGGGATATATGGTGAATGAGATGATATAAAGTGATAGTAAAATGTGTGGATGTTCTTATTTAGGGAATAAGTCAAGGTTTTTGTTTCATTCATACATCATTTTTCCTCTCTTGGATTAAAAAAATGGAAAATGCAGAAAATAAAAAAAAATGAGAAAAATTGGTTCTGATTTGGCATTACCAAATATCACCATTACTAGACCTATGATGTTTATCATATGTGGTTAGGTGGTGGATGTGAGGTTTATTCTAATAATAACTTTTGAAAAAGAAAAAAATGAACAACTTCATTGAAAAAAAGTATAAGAGTTTAGAAAATATCAAGAGGGTGCTTAAATAATTCATTATAGTTAAAATGTTCATGATATTATCTTTGTGTTTTGGGGCAGTGAGAGTTGTAATAGTTTGAAGGGGGTATTTTTATTGATATTCTACTTTTAATATCATGCACTTTTCTTTAAGAGATAAAATTCACCCTCGAGCCTTAATTTTAAAAGATCATTTCATACCAACCTTAAGATTCAGAGTCATTTGAACATTTAATTGCATGCCCGCATAATTTTATGTGATTTTTTCATTACAAAGTGGAGAAAGTAGTTCATTTACTAGACTATGGATAAGATGTAAGGTCTCATTATATGATAATAATTCAACCTGAATTTTTATCATGATAGATGATTAATAAGATTCAAAATAGATGTAAATTATGAATGGAATGTTTAATAGTTAGAAATTAAGGAACATGAATTATTGAGAAGATAATTTTCATCATTTTCAAATGGGGAAATATAATTTTTTTTCACTTACTTGTTTCTTTGAAAATTGATAAATTGAAATAATATTTTATTTGGATTTTGAATGTTTGATTTAAAATTTATTATCATTTGATTTTATTACTTTAAAATTTAAACATTGATAACATCAGTTCCATCATTAATAGCATGTTGAGATTTTATACTTTAGGAAAAGAATGTGTCGAGTGTGGGTATATTTTTCTAAACAAAATTATGTGCATATTTTTATTCAAAATTAAATCATTTTTTAATGTTTTTTAATTTTAAAATCCATGATTTTCAATGCCTTAGATAATTATGGGTAATATGAAATAGGTAATGGAAGTAGTGTTAAATGATTTAATTAAGGTTCATTTTTGAATTTGGATTTTATCTATAAATCTTATGAAATATTTATAAAATATTTTAATTTTATTCTAACTCTTTATATGTGTTTTGTCCAAAAATTATCCTAACTGGGATGACTCCCAACAAAGGATCCACACGCCTCCTAGGAGGCCCATAGGGGGTACATGACCACACAGTCATTTAGAGAGACGAAAACCGAGCTTGGGTGCATGGGGGGTTAGGACTGTGCATTACCAATAGGTGGTCAACCCCTACGGGTGTACAATGAGCTTGAATCCTTAAGTGCGGGTTGTGTAGATGTGTAGTTCGCATGAATGTGGGTGCGAGTGAAGGCGGGAGCCCATCCCTAGTGCAAGATTCTGAGTTGAGGAAGTCACCTTGAAGATTATAAGGCTTATCCCATTCCATAGACATTTCAATGTGGGATAAGTAGCACCGCTTCCCTCCACCGTCCTCCTCCACTTCAGCTTTGCCTCCACTCTCTACCTTGTACAAACACCCTGTGCCACCATCACCACCACAACATTTATGCCTGGAATCACCACCCAGTATAACTCACCAAAAGTATCCGTGCCATCACCTACAATGCCTGGGATGACCCTCCATAAAAGATATAGAGACTCCATCAGACATTGTGAAGGCCAAAGGATAATGATGAGTTTTCCATCAATGGTTCTCCACTTCTCTCCCGCCACTTCTCTTACAAGAACCCTCCACTGCCTTTATCCATGAATGCTTGCTACCCCATACACATGGAGCCACCTCTGGCCCCCATTCACCACTAATGATGGCGCGTCCTGGCATGGATCCATTCCACATGGGACTTCCCAGGAGAAGTTCTGTCATTCACGAGGGGCATTGAAAAGGAGGTTAAAGACCCCTCTCCCTCCCCTGCCTATATAAATGAGGTTGTTCCCTCCTTGGTATGCATGAGTTGACACCACTATAGAGTGAGATCTCTCTATGTTGAGGGCTCGGAATCCTCTACTGCAATTCTTTTTCTCCCCCCCTTCTTAATTTTTCTCATTTATTTTATTTAATATATTTATTTTCTATTTCAATTTTTTATTTTAAATTTTAAATTTCCTTTTAATAAATATAAAATTAATGCATTTTAATTTATATTATGTCTCCATTCCATCATTTAACCACTTCTCATTCTCCTTTTAATTTTATTCTTCTTTTAATAATACTAATAATTATTTTTTTATTATAACAATTATTATTATTATAATAATTATTATTAAAAATAGTATTATGATTATAATTATTAATAGTAATAATAATAATAATTATTATTATATTATTATTATAATTATTTTATCTTTATTTATTAATAATATAAATTTTATTTGTTTTATTTTATTTATTTTCATATTTTCATCATCCTTCTATTATATTTTTTTTCTATATCTCTTTCTCCGTCATCCCAAATCTATTTTTATTTTATTCTTTTATATTATCATCCCATTCATTTTAAATTTATTCTTTCATCTAATTTATATTTATTCTTTTTCTCTTCCATCCACTCCACCAAGTGATCTCTAACTCATGGAAATGAGAGGCTGAACCTAAGTCTTGGCCTAGGTGGAGGTCAATGTGTTCATTTATTTTAATTAAAGGGTATTTAAATTTTGATATAGATTTGAGTAGCATGCATGGTGAGGAGAATTTCACAGATTTGGTGACTGCCCATCAATTCCATGAAACTCAAAATATTTCTTTTCTTTTATTTCAATCATTTTCCCCTCTCTCTATTGGTTAACTCTTTATACATAGGAGTTAAGATAATTAATGGATGAAACAACATTGATAGAGGTTAGTCCTGAAAGATGGAACACACTAGACTAAGGTGTATCATGAACATTGAATATAGGAGGATGTGGAAACAAGATTTCATTGGCTCTCAAATATTACAAAATTTCAAAATAAATAATAGTACTTCATACATTAGATTTCATGTTTGTATTATCTAACCGAAATCAAAAAATTAAAGAAGAATAATGATATAACCATAAACAAAATCTCAAGTCCATGTCCATTCTTCTTAAATAATTATGTTTAGATTTGAATGTTAGTTTAAATTTCCAAGTTGAATTTAATTAGAGATGAAATCACAACCCCCAAAAAATTTCATTGTTTTCCTTTAATATTTAAAACAAAAAAAGAAGTATTTTGGGTTATTTAGAAGAAGTAGGTGAAAAAAATGAGAATCTCCTCAAATAAGACAGCCCCAATCATCCATTGTGTGACACTATGAAAATTAAATTTCATTTGTCTCACCCCATGGTATGTGTTTTCCAATTTATCAAATAGATAAAAATAATAGATAAAAACATAAAAATATAAATATATCAGATGTATTGGCATGAGGGGATTTAAAATTATCACCACATTTAATGAGTTGGGGGTTCCTACTAGTGATGCTTCCATAATTTTCAAAATGATCCTTTTGTAGATTACGTGTTAGATGGTGAGCCTTGTCATAAATTATAAATATTAGAATAATATTCCCATATCTTATAATAAAATGGTTTCAAACAACCAATAAGGTTAATAATAATTTTTTATTCATTGATGATTGATTTAAAAAATGCAAGTAGAATTATTAATATAATTTTAATTTCTTAAGACTTTATTTCAAGATGTTTCTTCAGTTTGATGTGTCTGGTTCAACATTATTCCCATGGATCAGGAATAATTTAGGCAATAAATGGGGAGAAATTAAATTTTTTATGGAATGAGTTTAATGACACATATTTAAGCATTATATAGATGCATGAAAAAGTGTACGATGGTGTATATCACATGTAATGAAAGTTGATAACTAATATTAACCAGGATGAATCATATGAGTTGTTAAAATTTTAATATTAATTAATAAAATAAACAAATCAAAACTATTGGTTTTACTAATTTATCTATTTCTAAGTGATGGGTAAAAAACACAAGGATACATGAAAATAAGTTATTCTTTATACAATTGGTTCCTAAATTATTTGATGAAAATTTGTTATATTGGTTTCCTTTTATTCATTATTATAGAAATCCTATTATCTTCCCCAAATGTTTTCAAATTGATATCTGTGTACTATTTTTTATAAAGGATCATCACTTAGGTCACCAATTTGGATGAGTTGAGATGTGGTTTCATGTTCACTAGGAAATTGGTAGGAGGTTCATGAATGGATCATCCCAATACATTTGAGTAAATATTTTACATTTTAATTAATTGTATTTCATTACTACAAATAAATAATAATGAAATATTAGTTTATTAGATAAAATTATTAGTTTAATATAATTAAAAAATATTTCCAATCTGTGGTATTATTTCTAAAATATGGTACTTAAGCACCAACTTGAGTAGTAATTTTTTATTACTATATCATGTATACATATATTTATTCATGATTTTATCTTAAAATAATATTTGTTTACTTGTTCATACACTTTTTAAATGGTAATGTCCTTAGACTACTTATTGTGTAAATAATTTATAAGAGTTCTCATCTATAATTAGAACCTTGAGATACTATGAAATTATTCTAAAACTAAGGCCAATGTTAAATATACTTCTTACTGATGGGATAAAAATGATGTCTAAATATTAGGTGTTAGGATTTCATAACTATTGAGACATCATGTCATTAAGTTCTCACTTGGTGATCTTGTGTATTGGAGATCGTGAGGATTTTCCCACCTGTAGGAACCCCGCATGAGGCATGCCAAAATTGGACATAGAAACTATATTCATCCTTCATAATGATATATTATGAGATAAATAGATTATATTATAACTTTTATATGTTTAAGAAGATGTAATTCCATTGACTGAACTTTATTTCCTTAGGGGCCATGATGTGTTACTAGATACAGATCTTGGTTTATGAGTATGTATCACTACAAACATGATAGGGGACTAGAGGGTCACGTAAAAGGCATATTAAAAATCTTAGTACAAATATAATGAATTGGATTTTAGGAAATTGTGGTACCCACAGTGTGGGTATGTTTATGTCCCTGTTTGAGTGATCATGAGAAAAAAATAAATTAATTATTATTCGAGTTTAAAATAATAAGGCCTAAATTTATTTACTGAAGGTGTTCATAAGTTGTAAGTAAATAAAAAAGAAAAATATTTTATGAATGAATTTTTATTTAAGCATTTTATAATATTTTATGTGAGATAGTGGTTGAGTTAATGAATTGTATTTTATCTCCTTACATATTATAATTTCACATGTATGTGATAAAATATTTAGAGTGTTTTTGACGTGTTCACTTGGTTAAGTGATGAATATGGTTAATTTGGAAGGGTTGACTAAATGAAGGTCCAATGTACAATTTTCATATGTTTAAACCAATTATATCATTTCTTCCTATAGATTATCTATGTTGCAATTGAAAATTCAAAATCAAATCATGAAAAAAATATTTTATTTATTCGACATGTTTTTCACATCATTTTCTCTTCTTGGCATAAGAAAAAGATGTGCTTGATGATTAATTAAATAAATTCACTCATGATTTAAATGACAATAAAAATAAACTAGTGATGATTAAACCAAGTATGTTGTTTAAATTGTGAATAACCATTGGTTAGATATTGTTAAAATTTATTCATGGAGACCTATATGCCATGTTTGGTATCATTGTGGACAAGTATGATAGTGGAAGAGGGGTTTTGAAAGTGACAAGAGACTATGACGGCCAAGAACCACTAAGATGTGTGAGGAAGAAAATGAATTTTTTGATCTTTTTCACATATATTTTATTTCTCAGAATTAACATAACATGAACATTCTAGTAAGAAGATTAATCATGCTAAACATGTTCTCAAATTCCATTTTTTCTTTCTTTTAACCATTAATTTTGCATTTCCATTAACATTAATCATCCAGGAAAATGATTCCATCTCACCAGATATATCCTTAGAGTTTGAATTGAATGATAGCATCATTTTTCATGGAATAGTTCCTATTTTTTGATTAACATAAAATTCGTATTTGATAATTTTTACTTAATGAATCCATATCATCATCAGAAAGACCATTCAATGATTTATATGGAGAAAATCAAGATTTCTGAAAATAATTATTGGGAAACAGACAAAATAATTGTAATTTTTTATAATAAAATTTCAATAAAAAACATAATATATAACTCGATATTGAAAAAAATGTATTGTATGTGTGAGTAAGAATTTGGTTGACAAAAATCTGACTATATGGCAGAAACATCGACATGTAGCTGACCAACAGACAAGGATTATAATTAAGAATCATGAATTCCTAATAATTATGTACACTAAAAATACCATAACCCATTTTTAAATATGCACAAAACAAATCACACGCAACAACCCTCCTAATTCTTTAGTTAATTCTGAATGACATGTTCATTATAGTCAACAAACCCATAGGCCGTAATTTCAAGGAATGGGAGACAAACACTTGCAAGATCCTTACAAATGGATGGATCGAGGTTTTAATGTATTTTTGAAATTTTAAAACCATTTCACACAAATAATTAATATTTAATAGGGAATGAAATGATTAATGTGTTTATAATGCAAAGCGGAAGGGTAGGAAGATAATGCACCGAATATCTGGTAGAGAGAGTTTGGAATGGGCTTGATGAGAAAGGAAAGAAGGTTTACGTTGAACAATGATTATTGAATGAAAACAGATTTATCTTTATTGAAACAAGTTGTTGATTGAAAATAGGGTTAGTGAGGAATGCATCATAATTGTTGAGTTGAAGAAAAGAAATGAAGGAAGATTCAAGAAACCCTACACCTAAGAGCACCACAGAAGATCATTATGATGAGATATGTGCAGAAGAGGAGTAGAGGGAGAATATTTGTCATGGCCCATCCCTTAGGGACCATGCCCTGACTACCCCAAGACTGCCTTCTATAGGCCAGGGGGTTGGTGACAAGCACCAAAGGCATAAATCCCCAAAACTAGGAATGCATTTCCTTTAAAAACTATAAAAACACACAATAGAGTAATCTAGAAGCAAAATACTATGTAAATATGTATACAAAAGGAGTGTTGAAAAGTAAATGGCTGGAAATAAAAGCCCAACTATAAATTACAATGAAAATGAAAAAAAGTACAACTGAAGAAAGGTAAATAGCTGCTAGATCATCCACTGATAAGTCCTTCCTGAAGGGTAGGTACAGAAAGCCTCCACTGCACTCCACATCCGTCCATCTCCTTCAGGTACCCTCACTTCGTGTGGTCCACCTCTGGGTACCATCCAGTCTTGTCCAGTCAGCCTCAGTGAGTTCTATCCATCATCTGCAACCAACACAACTAGGTGCAGGAAAAACCTTTGTAGGGGTGAGTATAATGACACTCAGTTTGGATCCCAAGACCCTCATGGTCTCACAAAATTAAACAAGGATAAACGACAAGTATGAAATCAATAGATAACCTCACTTAGGTATATGCCCATACATATATCTATGTTACCTAGTAATCCATTTCAATCATGAGGTAAACCCAAATTATACTTACTCACCTTAAACCAAGATTTTATTCTAGGGGCAGTAACATGTAACATACACAGTCACACTGTTGAAGCCTCGGCTGCTGGAGTACTCCATCTCTATCAAGTACAGTAGGCCTTCTGCATCACACTGAGTATCTTCCCACTATCCTTGGACTGCTGAAGTACTCCTCATGTCGAGTACTGTGGCTCTACCGTGCTCAAACAGAGGATCTCCCCCCCCACATGGGTATACCACGTCACACAGAGGTTCTCCCCCTCATAGCCTACGGAGGTAGTCCTCCTATTGAGTACCGTGGGTATTCCATGTTCACATAGAGGCTCTCCCTACCGTGGGTCTACCATGACACCAAGGCGCTATCCACTAGGCTAGTCGAATCAGTCTGAGTCGAATCGGTCAGCAGTTGTCACATCTCAGCCAGCTACTACATCTCTACACTAAGCTCGCTCGTCTCTGATAAGATCCACTCCATGATCTGCAGTTCGATACTCCAACTATCACGAAGTCCCATTTATAAGAACCTCAAATGACCTCCATGTCATAAAGGTCTCAACGCAACTGACGGCGCGTCAATTGGACGTCCGGTCTGTGAGTTATTAGGTTTTTAGTCTTAGGGTCCCGGTTGGGTTCGTGTTCTATCCAACCTGACCGTATCTCAAATTTACCCCGAACTCCAGTAGGTTATACTCATAGGGACCATCATGCTCCAAGATTACTAGCAACTTTGATGGTTCATCAAACGGTCGACCGATTCCAATGATATGGCCAAAAGAATGTAAAGGTCGGTAGTGGGTCGGGGTCTGGTTTGACACAGTCTGACCACCTCAGCCAGCCTTAGTCTGGACCGGCCTAATCTAGGTTGAACCGGTCAGACCTGTTTTGTTTGGCCCAGCCCATTGGGCGGGCCAACATGTTAGGTTCAGTCAGGCACGGTGGGTCCAGCCCAGCAGGCCGCGTGGGAAGTTCGGTGTGGAGGTTGCCACGAGGGGAACGGTTCGGCCCAGAGGGCGTGGCTGGTTATGATTGGCCAGTGCCGCGAGGGGCGCTGTTCGGGAGGCACCGCCCGGGAGGCCGAGCCGGTTCAGCCAGCGGCGCTGAGAGGTAGGCCGCAGGCCGGCACAGCGTGGCCGGTTTGTCCAGGAACCGCGGTGCGGCCGGGGAGGCTGGAAGCGGCCTGGGTAGGCCGGCGGGGTGGCCTGGGCAGGCCAAGCGGCAGACTGGGCAAGACGGTAGGGGGGACAAAAGGGCTTCGGGTAGGAAGAAAGGCCGACAGGCAGCTGGGAGGGCACTGGGTAGGGTGCGACCAGGCGGGCCGGCAGTCGAGAGGTGGTCGGGCAGGCCGGTTCGATGCGGCTTGGGCGAGCGCGGGCCGGCGGGGTGGCCGGGTGCACAGGAGGCATGGAGTCCTGCTCGGCTGGGGCTTGGTTCGGCCGGAGCACCGCAAGGGTGGTGTGGGTTGCGGAGGCCCCGAGAAGCATAAACTTTGTTGTAGTCGCCTTCTTCGTCTCGTTGCTTCGTTTCCATGCCGAGGATCATCTTAAACAATAATGGCGGAAGAATCGGGCAATGTTGGTTTGTCCCACACTCTACGCGTTTAGGGTGGTATCAATTGGCTCATCATGAAATGAAGATGAACAACAACTCACCCTCAAAAAATTCCATTCCAATCATTGAAGAAGATAGAAATGAAATAACATCAATATGTAATAAACCATCTACCTTTAATCATCATTCGTCTATGGTGAAGTCATAGGAAGAAGACGAAGTTGTCGCTCGTCCCATCCGCATCACTCTTCCACTCCCGAATTCGCATGACGGTTGTGGAAGTGGTTCCATGTTGGTAGGTTTCTGGTGGAGAAGATCAAAGGGGACCGTCACATGCATTCTTCATTGGAATATGAGGTTCCTCGTTAAGATATTTATCTTCAATCATGCAAGTGAAATCATTGTGCCAAATAATAGATTAGTTAATCTATTATTTCATTGGATGAAATTCAAAAGGGTGAATTAACATAAAGGGCTCCACCTCATGAATTCACATTTGTTGGAAAGAATTAATTGGGGATTTGTCACCAATTAAATTAAGGGTATGTCAAGAGGCTCCCCCTCATTAATGAGAGAGTGTTGAGAAGTTATATTATCATCCCATTAATAGGGGTTGGGTAGTCCCCAACCCTATTATTCAAATGGTTGGTTATGTGGTCTCGGGTGGTCCCCATGTCATAACCTCTCATGGGAGGTTATGTTCGGGTGTTCCGCTCCACCATAACCACTCATGGGAGTTTAAGGTGTGGTGGTCCCACCTCAAACAGCCATGAAGAGGTTTTAACTACAAGTCATTCACATGGTAGCTTAAATAAAATAAAATCTAGCTCACTTTATTTTATTATTTTTCCAAGAAAACCTAAAAAATAACTTTTATTCTAGACCAACTGTCGTCGAGGTGATATTATTCCTAAGATAATACCGGCACTGTGAGTTCAACGGTGCCATCGGTTTTCAATTCCTAGAACCGATTCAAAAGTTATAAAAACCCACTCGTATGATTACTGAACGTACCTGAATAAAACTTCAAAAATTGATTCCGGGCACACCGGGCCTCAGAATAATGCGCTGTAAATTTTTACAGACTAGTAAAATTCCCATGTATTTATGAAGAAACAAATTCACGGAAATTATAGGTCTTTACATTCTCCCCACCTCAGGGATTTACATCCCAGTAAGCTACAACTCGAAGTAAGGGAAGAAATGGGGGTACTGAGCACACATCTGAGCATCCCGCTCCCATGTGCTCTTCTGGATGTTCCCGTGATGCCAATGAACATGAACCAGAGGTATCAACCGTCCATAAAGGACCCGCTTCTATCAATCCTCAATCTCCACTAGAACCTCTTTAAAAGTCACCCCATCATCGACCATGGAGATCTAGACGTCGATGATGTGAGAAGGGTCATGCATGTATCTCGCCAGCTGAGATATGTGGAAGACATCATGCACCCAGTGCAACTGAGGTGGAGGAGTTAAGCGTTAAGCCACCTAGCCAACTATGCTGAGGATCTGAAAAGGTAGGATGAATCTCAGAGATATCTTTCCACCTCGAACAAATTTCCGTAAACCTCATCGAGGTGAGACCCGTAGAAAGATGTGGTCGCCATCCTCCAACTCCAGAGGTCTCCATCTCATGTCATCATACAACATCGTCCTACAATGTGCAGTCTTCATTCTCTCCGGGATGATCTGCACCTTCTCTGTGCTAGCTCTTACCGTCTTTGGTCCCACCAGTGCTAACTCCCCATGGTCAGTCTAGCACAAGGTTGATCTGCAAGGTCACCTATAAAACGCCCCAAAAGGTTCCATCCAAATGGTGAAGTGGTAGCTGCTGTGGTATGAAAACTCCACCGAAGGTAAGTGATCCTCCAAGCTATGACCGAAGACGAGGACACAAGAATGCAACATATCCTTGAGGGTCTGAATGTTTTGCTCAGTCTCACCATCCGTCTGAGGATGGAAGGTGGTGTTAAAACAAAACTGCATCCTAAAAGCCTCCTTCAACCC
The DNA here is from genome assembly GCA_963277665.1 of Viscum album. Classification (NCBI taxonomy): domain Eukaryota; kingdom Viridiplantae; phylum Streptophyta; class Magnoliopsida; order Santalales; family Viscaceae; genus Viscum; species Viscum album. The sequence continues at coordinate 613,249,069 of OY728164.1, forward strand.
CTTACATAGCCGTGAAGTAAACTGTGCATCATGATCAGAGACAGTAGATGAAGGTACTCCATGTAGCCTCAAAATATCCTACGCATAAAGGCATCCCATGATATCTACTGAACCCTACTCTCTGATCAATATGAAGTGGGCCGAATTGGTGACTCGGTCAAAGATCAACCAAATTGTGTTGTGACCCCTGGATGTACATGGATGTACCATCACGAAGTTCTTGGATATCCCATACCACTTCCAATATAGGACCTCTAATGGATGAACCAAGCCTGTTGGTACCTGGTGCTCCTTCGTCACTTGCTGAAAAGTTACAAATCAAGAGGCATGCTCTGCTACTGACTTCTTCTTACCTAGCCACTAGTTTGGTCGTTGAAGGTCCCGATACATCTTCGCTACTCCTGGATGTACCACTAGAGGGGATGTGTGGAACTCCCTCAAAACTTCCTTCGGAAGTGAAACTTGTACCATGGTACATCCACTGAAGAGGAAGACGGGATCCCTACCTTCAGAAAATTTATCATGTGCCTGGCCTATGGATATATGAGAACATCGTGTCTTGTAGTCAGCATCTCCATGTTGTGCCTCCCTGGCTCATTGAATAGTGGGGGAGTGACTATAAGAGACTGAAGGAAGACTACTACATCTCTATCAACAAAGGTTATCTATAAAGCAACCAGCTTCTTTGTCACTTCACCTAGTAGGTATATACCAGACATCGTTCTAAGTTCATATGCAACATCATTCCCCATAAGATAGTGCCGCCACATCTTGAAGGTGAAGAACATTACTACTAACTATATATTATGGGTAGTGTAGTTCTACTCGTGTTGTCTCTGCTGCAAAGAATCATATGCATTCACTACTCTCTCCTGCATCAGGACACAACTGAGTTCGGTCCCTGATGTGTTGTAGTAGACTACATACCCTACGAATTCCTCTGGAAGCTTCAAGATGGGGGCACTAGTCAGCCTCTGCCTCAGATCCTGATTGCTCTGCTGGCATCTCTTTGACCAAATGAAGGGATGCCCCTTGTTTTTCAATGCTGATAGTGGTGTTGCAACTCTAGATAAGTCTAGAACGAACCTATGGTAGTATCCCGCCAAAGCAGATGTCCCTCCCCCATTGTGGAGGGGGGGGGGAATCCTGTAAACATATTTTGAAAAGATTTCCACACGTTCTCTCACTCCTATTTGGAACTGAAAATTAAAAACTCATGCTTCCATGAGGGTAAGGCTGGCACACTCAAGAGTGATCGGCTGCACCCTCATATGCATGAGTTTAACATGTGCTTCATGGGTTTCCTTTTTCACCGACTAAGGAAAACCTCATCCCAACATTGTAGATAAACCTCAAATGAAATTTCTAATACAATCAATCTGTGTATGAATTGTGGTTGCCCAGTACATACCCAATCTTACGTCACATGTCCTGGACGCTGCCACCAAGAGGTTCTAACCAAAACTCTCACCTCAAGTGTTATATCACACCATTGGAATAAGTGTCATTATCGATTATCCTCCCAATGGTATTTCTAGACGTGAGGGTCAATTCAACGGTTTAGCTGGAAAATCATGGTGTGGGAAAAATTTGTGGAAGGATGGAATGATTGATACAAATGTCTATTGATATGGTATCTAGTAGTAGACACAGACCGTACATCGAATCATTCCTAGAGCCCTTGGGTCACACTCCTTGAACGCACTTAGCTACTCTCTTCCCCTGCCCTCGAGCTTCCTAAGCCTGACAGGGACTACATAGGTGGGCGGTTATAACATGTCGAAATGTACACCACCTCATGCTACTCTCTTATCTCTGCATCCACATCTACTGCCCTGCATATTCATTTGTCTGTAAAACATCCAACTCTCGAAACATTTTAGACGCTCATGTCTCTGAGACTACTGCCAGTTTCATGCTTCCCCACTGCTAACATCCACTGGCTATATCTGCTCAGCCAAAGAACATTCAACCACAAAGTTTCTCTCTAGCATCTAGAGAAATGGTGATGGATTGGAAGTCCTAAAACACACCTCGCTCAGTTTTCTGAGCCCCAAAGCACTGATCGTATCGTGTTCATTGAGTACTGAGAATGATCGGTAAGCCTCGATGAATACTTAGCTACTAGAATGTCATTCTGATGAAGCTGTACCAGCTCTAGAGAACTCTCAACCACCTCATCAGGCCATTCCTCAGCCGCATGTGAGTCAGGATCTCCTCAGAACAAGAGAGGTATCTGATGTTGAAACACATGTAATGCATTAAGCATACATGTGTCATCTACCGGTACCACCGGTTGTAATTGCTGACCTACATGCAGTGACATGGATGACACACTTTTTGAAGGTACAATCTTGGGAAATGGTCCACGTACCGAATCCTCGTCACTATACAGACCAACCTCATGGACACTCGCTGGAAAACCCTAGTATCTAATATCACTATCTGCTCTACCGGTGTCTCAACTAGGTGGAGAACTATAGTAATCACCTCCAGCCAGTCCTCTGTTGATGGGGAATCTGTCTCTCCTTGTAACCTTAGAGGCCTCTGTCATTGGAACTCGTGCGACGTGCTCAATCGGCGTGCACCATCCGCCAGTGCGGCTGGTGTCATCTGCTACCTAATGGGTGGTGCTGCTGCTGTTACACCACTCGAAGGTTCTAACATAGAAAGAGGGCCATGCACCGGAGCCTCATAGCTCGGTGGGTCATCATCATGTACTCTTTCAGAACTCTAACTAGCTGTTTGCATGGAGGCATCCACAACAGATGCGACACGGTCAAAATTTATACCTAGTGAGATGAACAGGTTGAGCTGACATAAAGAAAACTTTTTTAAACACACACGCATTAACTATTTTCATGCACTGAGTCGGAGATTAGCAGTCAGGGTCCTAGTGTATGGATATGTCAGCCGCCACACCAACACTGCACTCCCAGAACTGAGATCCACACTCAGTACCGTTAACAAAATATCTTCAAAGAAAAGAAAGATCAAAGTCCTATGTTCTATGGTAGAACCAACTCTTCTGATACCAATTTTTCATGAACCATCCCCTGGGGCCCGTGCCGTGACTACCTGATGAAATCCTTCCATATGCCAGATGCTAGTGACTAGAACCAAATGCATAAATCCCTAAAACATGGATGGCGTTGATTTTAAAAACTATAAACACACAGAATAGAGTAAGATGAAATCAAAACACAAAGTAAACTGTATATGAAAGGAGTGCTGAAAAGTAAAGGGGCCATAAATACAATCCAAAATGTAATGTAAAAAGAAAGTAAAAAAATTACAACTGATGAAAGGTAAACAACTTCCAGATCTTCTATTGAGAAGTCCTACCTAAAGGGTTGGTATAGGAAGCCTCCACAACACTCCATGTCCATCCATATCCTCTGTGTACCATCAATCTGTGTTGTCCAACTCTGGGTACTGTCTAGTCCTGTCTACTCAACCTCAGTCTTTGCTGGCCGTTGCCTACAACCAAAACAACAATGTGCGAAAAAAGCCTGTGTAGGGGTGAGTATAACGATACTCAGTCGGGACCCCGAGACCCTCAAGGTCTCACAAAATCTATCAAGGATAAACCAAAAGTATGAAATCAATAGATAACCTCACATAGGTATATTCCTATATATATACCTAATTTACCAAGTAATCCATCTCAATCATGAGGTAACACAAAGGGTACTGACTCAGCTCAAACCAGGATTTTATTTTAGGGGTAGTAACAAGTAACATCCCCAGTTAGACTATCAAAACCATGACCTCTGGATAAATCCCCCTCTATAGAGTATAGTGGGCCTACCGCATCACATAGAGGCGCTTCCCACTATACTTGGACTGCTAAAATACTCCTCATGTTGAGTTCCATGGGGTTTCCATGCTCACACAGAGGCTCTCCCCATCATAGGTCTATCACGTCACATAGAGGCGCTCTCCCTCATAGCCCGCTGAGATACTTTTTCTTACGAGTACCATGGGTCTGCTGCGCTCACACAGAGGTTCTCCACACTGTGGGTCTGCCGTGACACCAAGGCGCTCCCCACTGGGCTAGTTGAATCACTCCGAGTCGAATCGGTCAGTAGTCCTCAGGTCTCATCCAGCTACTAGGTCTCTTCATGATGCTCGCTCATCTCTGGGAGGATCCACTTCACGATCTTCAGGTTGATACTGCATGTATCATGAAGTCCCATGTAAAAGTATCTCAATGTTCTGCCACGTCATAGAGGTCTCAATACAACTGACAATGCATCAATCAGACGCCCAGTCTGTGAGTTACTAGCTTTTTAGTCCTGAGGGCCTGGTTGGATTTGTGTACGATCCAACCCGACCGTATCTCAACTTTTCCCCGAACTCCAGTGGGGTATACTCAAAGGGATCATCATTCTCCAAGATTTCCATCATCACTCACAGTTCGCCAAACGGTCAACCAGTTCCAAAGATTGGGCCAAAAGAAAGTAAAGGACGAGAGTAGGCCAGGGTCCGGTCTGACTCAATCGGACCGAATCGGCCCGCCTTAGTCTGGGCCGACCCGGTCTCGGTCATCCTGGTCAGTCCTGTTGGGTCTGGCCCGACCCACTAGGTCGGCTGGCCTGTTAGTTTCGGCCTGGCCTATTGGGTCAATCCCAACATGCCGCGTGGGAAGTTCATCCTTGAGGTCACCGCGAGGGGAACGACTCTGCCCAGAGGGTGCAGCTGGATCGGTTAGGCCAGTGTCACTAGGGGAACGGTTTAGGCGGCTCGGCCCAAGAGGTAGAGCCGGTTCGGCAAGTGGCACCGTGTGGGAGGCCTCAAGCCGGCTTGGGAGGCCGGAACAGCTCGACCGGTTCAGCCGGGAGCCGGGGTGCGGCCTGGGCAGGCCGACGGTGTGGCCGGGCAGGTCGGGGGCTCTCTGGGAAGGCCGGGGGGCAGCCTGGGAAGGCCATAAGGGCTCCTGGAAGGCCGGCAGGCAGCCAGGAGGGTGCTAGGTAATGCACGGCTAGGCTGGCTGGTGGGTGGAAGGCAGTTGGGGAGGACAGTTTGACACAGTTTGGGCTGGCGCGGGCCGGCGGGGCGGCCGGGTGTGCGGGACGCGCGGAGGCCGGCTCGGCCGGGGCTCAGATCGACCAAAGCACCGCGAGGGTAGTGTGGGTTGCGGAGGCCGCGGGATGTATGACATTTTTCGTTGTCGCCTTTTTTGTCTAGTTGCTTCGTCGCCATGCTGAGGATCATCTCAAACAATAACGATTGAGGGGACGAGCCATGTTGGTTTGGCATGCACCCTCTGTGTTTAGGGTGGTATCAATTGGCTCATCAATAAAACAAGATGAACAAAAACTCATTCACAAAAAATTCCTTTCCAACCATTGAAAAAGATTGAAAAGGAATAGAACAACATGTAATAAACCCCCTACCTTTAATAATCGGTCATCGATGGTGATGTCCCGGGAAGAAGATAGATCTATCGCTCGTCGTTTCCACATCAATCTTCCACATCCGAATTCGCACAATGGTTCTGGAAGAGGTTCCACATCAGAAGGTGTCCGGGGAAGAAGATCGAAGGGGACCGTTGCCGAAGTTCTTCATTGGTAGATGAGGTTCCTCGTTGAGAGATTTCTCTTCAATCACCCAAGTGAAATCTTTGTTCCAAATAATAGATTAGTTAATCTATTATTTCATTGGCACAAATCAAAAAGGGTGAATTAAATTAAAATTCTCCACCTCATTAATTCATGTGTGTTGGCATGAATTAATTGGGGAGTTGGCACCAATTAAATAAAGGGAAGGACAAGAGGATCTCCCTCATTAATGAGGGAGAGTTGAGAGGTTATACTCTCCTCCCATTAATAGGGGTCGTGTGGTCCCCACCCCTATTATTCAAATGGGAGGTTATGTGGTCTTGGGTGGTCCCCATGTCGTATCCTCTCGTAGGAGGTTATGTTCGGGTGGCCCCCACCACCATAAGCTCTCATTGGAGGTTAAGGTGTGGTTGTCCTACATCCAACTTCTATGAGGAGGTTTTAACTACCAGTCACCCACATGATTGTTTACATAAAATAATGTGTAGATCACATTATTTTATTATTTTTTCAAGAAAACCCAAAAACTAACTTTTATTCTCAACCAACTATTGTCAATGTGATATTCTTCATAAGAAAATATTGGCGCTGTGAGTTCAACGGTGCCCTCATATTTAAATTCCGAGCACTGATTCAAAAGATATAAAATCCCGCTCATACGTTTAATGAATGTACCCGAATAAAACTTCAGAAATTTATTACAGGCACACAGGGCCTCAGAATCATGTGATGTAAATTTTCACAGACTCGCAAAATTTCCATGAATTTATGAAAAAAAATTCCCACAGAAATTCTGGGTATTTACATTATTTTTCATACTCAGAATTTCCATGTTTACTGAAGAGTGGAGAGAGATGCATTTTGGAGGGTGTTGTTGACGCATCGTCGGGGTGTAGCTAGTACTGGGTACTAACAGCCCACATCAAATAACCTAAAAGGGGTGAATGAGATGGTTTCTGATGAAAGAGTGTCGAAAACAACCAATTAACTCATATATTTCTCAGCATTTTTTCTAAGATCAAGTTTAGTATCTATTCATATCAGTTTAATATTCTATTTCTGGCCCAATGGGTCACTCGATATTAAATTAATTTTTCAATGGGAGTATCATCTGGGGGCTTGCTACTGCTATTTCAATAGGTCTCCTTTGCCATGCACTACTAAAATTGCCTGGAACACACACCAATCAGTCCAATGTTGTTTTACTCTCATCCATCCCTCTCCGGGATGTGTATATTTTTTTTAAAAAGTTAGTTTTTTAATAAATTTACTCACTCAATAAAAATATTTTATTTTCAGGAAGAACACATAATCAAAATGATTTGAATTGTGTATAATTCTAATAATTGACATAATAACATCAACATTAGGATGTTATATATGTATATAATTAGAAAATTATCATAAATAGATTTCATATATTTATAATTTTGTAAGTATATATAAATATATAAATATATTTATAATTATATAAAAGTATTTATTAATATATTTGTTTATAATTATAATTAAAAATTATATTTATATAATTTTATATAATTTTATATATAATTTTATATATAAAAAATTATCAAATTTATATTGGAAAAAAAGTTTAATTGTTTATTTATACACACTGATTACAAAATGTGTATATAATAAAAATTTAAATTAAAAGGATTTGAAAATATTTAAGAAGATAAGTATTGGGGTGTAGTAGGTGAGAAAAATAATATGAACTATTTTTTTATATAAAATCCATGAAAGTCATAATAAATGACAAATTAATTGGTAATTGATAAGATCTCATGACATGAGATAAGGGTTGTACACCCCTTCCCTACTTGTTATTTTTACATGGACATTATATTGATTAGGAAATGATGGTTTTGATATATGATAATAAGAATTCCATTCCTCTGTAAAAATTCTATTTTTCTGGTGGAATGATGCACATCAATATTCATTGTTACGTTATATGAAGTGTTTGAGATTCCTAAAAATAGAAGCATAGAAAGACTTATATTGAATATTATTTTTCAAATATTTGGAGTAGGATTTAATTTAATTGTATATATGAAAATTATTAGACAATTGGTAATTTAATTATTGTTCCCACCTGAGTTGAAGGGAGAATTTGACGATCAAGGGCCTAGTGCAGAGGTCGAGTTTATTTATTTACAATGTATTTTTTTTGAAACTCAACATGAACTTTATCAAGTGTTTGACGGATATTTCGACAATTTTGATCAAAAAAATTTCATTCAATGATCTTGATGATTTCACAATAATTTGGTCAATAAATAGAAACATTCACATCTAAATTATATGATTTTTATGAAACATCATTTAATTTGGAAGGGTTGACATAATAAAGGGCCAATGTTCAATTGTTGTAAGTTAAAACAACTTATATATGTAAAAAACTAACCCCTAATTAGAGGCACTATCCCCAGATTGATTTTGAGGGAATATTTATTTTCACTTAAATTCCATTGAGAGAAAGAGAGCTTCTGAACACCCCAATCCAAGAACGCCTTCCCGAGTCTAAGACACATTGCTTAGAAAATCAAGATTATTTTTAAAGAGCTTTTTATTTTCTATGATAACAACCAGATTTCGAATTTCAATGATCGATAAAGCTTCTAAAAGAGGATAGGGTGATCTAGAATGTTTTTACTTTGGTTTCCTGATAATCACTGTAAGCTAGGGAAACACACATTCGATCAACGTAGATTTTAATATAGTTTAAATGACTTCGTCCCTCTATCCCTCCCACATCTCACTCAATATATATGCAAATATGACTGAAAAACACCCAAAAAATTGATTATTTTGATAAATATTCATTATGCTATGATGTTGATGATTCCAAAATAATTTGTTCAACAAAGAGAAACTTTCAAAACCACATCATACAATTTTTTATAACAAAACATTTTTCATATTTCATTGATTAACACGTGGGAAATATTTTCAGTGGTTATTTTTTCGTGATTTCACGTAATTTTTACCAATCATATTCTTTAGATATATTTTATGTCTATAGAGTCTCCACGTTGTAATTGAAAACTTTAAAAAAAGTCATTAAAAATATATTTAATTATTCCATTTGTTTTGAATATATTCTTCCCAACTTGGAATAAGAAAAATTTGTGCATATTGATGATTTAAAATAATGATCTCATGATTAGAATGATAATAACAAAAAAATAGTAATGATTGAACCATGTTTTCTGTCTAAATATTGAAAATCCATTGGTCAGATATAGTTCAATTTTTTTTCATAGAGACTTACATGCCATGTTGGGTATCATTGTGGACTAGTCTGACAACGAAAGAGTTGTTTTGAAAGAGACATGAGACTATGAAAGATTATCACCAATGAAAATTATGGGGAATAAAATAATTTTTTTGATCTTTTTCACATATATTTTACGTTTTAATATTAACAGAATATGGACATTCAATTTAGAAGTTTCATTATGCTAAACATGTTTCTAATTTTTTGGAAAGATTCTAATTTGTTTTAATTAACATGACAATAGTATTTGATAATCATCCTTTAATGAATCCATATTATAGACATCATGTCCATTAAATAAATTATATGCATGATTCAAGTGTGGTCTTGATTATTTCACAATAATATGGTCATCAAATAACAACGTTCAAATTTACATGATATTATTTTTTATGACACATCATTTAATTTGGAAGGTTTGACTTAATGAATGTCTGCTGAAAAATTTTCATATGTCAAAACTACGTATATAAGTAAATACTAAACACTATTTTGATGCACTATTTCCCGAAGATTTAGAGGGAGTATATGTCATCCCTCTTAAATTTCATAGATAAAGAGAGCTTCTGAGCACCCCAATTCAATAATGACATCTCGAGTCTGAGAAAAAATGAATACGCAATAATGTTTAAGTTGGAATACCCTTTGATTATTCTTGCTCAATGATTGATAAATCTTTTGAAGCATGTTAGGATGATGTAGAATGTTATAGCTTTGTATCCTTGACAATCTCTGCCAGCGAGAGAAACACATATTTAATAAATGCAGATTTAAATATAGTTTAAATCCCTTCATCTCTTCCACCATCTGTCTCACCGTATCTGTGTATATATATACACCCACAAGAACAAACAAACATACATACATATATATATATATATATATATATATTTTCAAATATGATTGAAATAAACCCCATAAACATCAAGAGTTTGACAGTTTTGATCAATAATATTAATGTTTTGATCTTGATAATTTAAAAATAACTTGGTCGGAATTTTTTGTTAAAATCTACATGATACGTTTTATGGTAGTTCAATGATCATATTTCTATGACAAACACACATGAAAAATTTTCAATGGTTATTTATATTTGATTTCACCTAATTTTTATAGAGAATATTCTTTTGACATCTTTTATGTCTCTTGAGTCTCTATGTTTCAATTAACTATTTAAAAACTACTCTTGTAAAATATGATTTAATCATTCCACATGTTTTGGACATCCCCTTCCAAACATGGAATAAGAAAAACATGTACTTATTGAATATTCAAACAAACTCTCTCCTGATCATAATGATAATAATAATTAAATAGTGATTAATGAACCAATTATGTTGTCTAAATGTTGATGATTGATTTGTGAGATACATTCTACAAATTTGTTCCTGGATATGTAAAGGCCATTATTGTTATCATTGTGGGATACTCTGATAACGGCAGGGGGGTCTTGAAACTGACAAGGGACTATGACGGCCTAGCACCAACAATATGTGTGCGGAAGAAAATGTCTTTTTTGATATTTTTAACATATATTTTATTTTTTAGTATTATAATAATATGAAAATTCCATTATGAAGTTTCATTATGCTAAACATGTTTTCAAATTCCTTTTTTAATTTTCTTTGACAATTCATTTTCCATCTCCATTTACATTCGTCTTCTATCACAATTATTTTATCACACCAAACCCTACGTTTGAGTTTGAATTGAACAATATTATCATTCATCTTAACAATATTCCTATTTCTTTTAATTAAAATAACATTAGTATTTTATAATATTAATTTAATGAATCCATATCATAATCAGAAAGACCATTCAATTAATTGGTGAAACATGAACCAAGGACTCTGTGTCAACATAAAAACATTAACAACATCAGATAATAAGCCCAAATTACGTGATTCAGCAGAGCACTGATTGGCGCATCTTCCATACAAGTGAGTTGAACAATTATAGAAATTGAAAAAGAAATATGATGAGTGGAAAGGAAGGCATCAAAATTGGTGAGGTGAAGACAATGCATCACAATTTAGGTGCATCATTTTTGAAAGAAAAAAATTATTATTTTTCAACATTACACTACTCTAAAAATTAATATAAATTCCAATAATTTTAGCCCGAATGGCCTGAAGGACTTATTTTTTATTTTATTAAGGATAATCCCCCTTTTAAGGGTCCGTGGGGAACCTGTACATGACCCATAGACCCTAGGAACAAGGCCCGACTGACTCGCATTACTTGACCCGAAGGCCCAGAGCCATACCATGCCCAATACATGACTCATAGGCCCCACCCACTTGAACTTCCCCTCCACAGCATCTGCATAATTTGATCACCTATCTCCCCAAATTACATTGATAATCAGATAGTATTTACCCATACAAAGCGGCACGGTGCCTGGTCCTGATGGCGGCTGCCATACCCTCTCATTCCTCCAATCTGGTTAGCTCTACATCAGGTGGCTGCTACTCTTGTTGCTCTGATCCTTTTCAGGGGCCTGTTCTATGTGAACTTGGCTACTCCATGGTCTTTGTGGCTCGAAGGCCCTGTGTCCCAACGGCCTTTGATGACCCTAAGGCCCATGAGACTCATAGGCCCATACCGGTGGCTCAAAGGCCCAAATCAGCTGAATAGTTCCGGCTGCTACAGTACTGAATAGTAATTGCAACAGTAACTGCTATATTACCGGAAAAATCACCTCCACCTGGTTTTGAATCTGGGTCTCTCGGATGACAACCAGGAGCCCTTACCACTCGGGTACGAGCTCATTAGAAATTCCAATCATTTTAATTATGTGTTCTTATTGAAAGTAAATTTTTTTTGTGATGAACTTTTATTAAAATAAATTGGGGATGTAGGATGAAAGACAACTCCTCAACTCTTAATTTTATCTATGTGGCATAATTTTTATAATGGACATCATAACACCCTCATTAAGATGTTATTAGTTGAGGATAATTTAAGAGATGTATATACCAATATAGTTTAACAAGTATAACAGTGATCTTAAATTCAAAGAGGTGCAGACCCCGATGTATAATTTCATAAATATATGTATAATTATACATATAAATATTTAAATATATTTATATATAATGATAATTATAAGTAAATAAATATATATTTAAATAATTAAAAAATTACAAGAAATACATTTATATAACTTTATAAATATATATATTTATATATTAATATTTATATATATATATATATAATTATGTAAATATATAAATATTTTTATAACTATATTCAAATATTTTTACAAATATTTATTTATAATTAAAATTATAAATAAATAAATATATTATATTTATATAATTATAAAATTATAATAAATAGATTTATCATTTTTATAATTTCTAAAATATATATAATGATATAATCATATTTACAATTATATAAAAATATTTATTAATATGTTTAATGATAATTTTAATTCTAAATAAATAAATATATAATTTTATATTTGTAAAAAAAATTATATTTAAAAAATTATCAAATTTATATCAGTCAAAAGATTAATAGTTTATTTATATACATTAATTACAAAATGTGTATATAGAAAAATTCATATTAAATGGATTTTAAAATATTTAAGAAGATAATGATTGGTGTGTAGCAGAAGATAAGAATAACATGAACTACATTTTATTGAAAAATCATGATAGTCATAAAAAATGAAAAATTATTTTTTAATTGACAAGATCTCACGACATGAGGAGATAAGTGTTTTGATCTTATTCACTACTTGTTATTTATGTTATAATTAGAATTCTGAAATCTCATACCTATCCCTCATGAAATATATATTTATAAGAATTCCATCAAGTTTTTTCTATATAAGGAAGACCACTCCTCCCTTTTTATAAACATCAATAATTTTGTTTCCTGTCCATATTATACACATATTCCTATCCATAAACTCATTATATAGGTCCTTTAGCTTTGGTTGCATGAAGGATTTTAAGGATTTGTTACAAATTAGATCCTTAAGGGAATATTTGATTCTACAATGTAAGTATAATATTATCGTTGGTTTATTTACTTCATATTTTTCATCTACCTATTCTAGAAACTAATATATATTTTTGATGTCAATTAGATAATTTTGAATCTTGACTATTTTATTCAATTTTGAATTAAATTAAATCATTCACAGTCAACCAACAATCTGGATGCGACACCAAATAATATAATCTTACAAAGGTATGGATCGATCAAACCCATTGGAAATCGACTGTAAGCCTATTTTCAATTGACCATGACATCACTCACCAAATTGAAAATGAATTGTATCAATCATTCCCTCATCCTATGAAATAAACCTTAACATTCACATGCATTAAACTTTTTCCAAAGGCAAGCTACTATGATTTCACCTTCAATCTATAACGAATACCCATTCCAATCAATCGTTCCATGTATTGTATTGATGTGATCTCAATGATGATCAACCAAATCTCAATAAACTGAAATTAGGAGAAAATGATAATTGAACAAGATTTCAAATATCAACTAAAACTAAGGTCATAGATTTTTGGTGAGTGCTTGATGAAGAAATCAAATCAGAGGTCTATAATGAAGTGATGAAGAACTCAAATATGATACTAGTTGTGCTGACCTGTTCTAACTGTAGAAGACAAACCATGAGATCATTGAAACACCAAATCAGTGGTGTCAATCCGATCATATGAAAAGATACCACTCGGATCTTTAATATGAACAATGATGAAGTTGATCATGAAGATACCAAAGAACCATGATTAATTAATCATAGCCAGACTAATGAAACAAACCCTGGATCATGATGTCCCTTAAAGGTAGAATGATCGAGATTGAAATCTGACGACTTGAGTTCTTCCAAACTAGATAAGTTCCAAGAACGGTTGGGCCTTGAGACCTATGAGATGAATATTGATCCACTAATCTCACTCCAAACCAAAAGTATGCTTATCTTGATGAGGAAGTGGGCTCGATCAATGGAATCTCATATAGAGGACTGATTGATCGATGGATGATAATTTCAAACATAGATGGATTTAACATTCGTGATATTTTTTATCAAATTTTCCTAGTTTCAGGGTTTGTTGTGAAATAATTTAAAGACTACATGGTCTCATTATTCCACAATATTATGGTCGTGATGATGAAAAATGATACACTCCATATGATTTGCATATTTCCACCATGAACCATAAAAGTTTCCTTAGAGTGTCACCTTGATAATCAGTATAGCACCTGAATTGAACAAGCTTGTATATAGTCATAATTTTCATCCTCGCATGACCAATGCACCCATAGTTCTATGCCTTACAGACTGCACCATAACTGTACGCATAGACCAAAATCATATTCTTTACCTTGTTTTTTGTTAAGAATCAATATGATAGCTTGTATTCAACCCGACCATAGAATCTTATTCGCTTACTTAGTGCCAGGATTTTTTTTGGTCGATGAAGATATGGGAACCTCAATAATTACCAATCCAAACATCCATGTTTTCACCATAAACACTTAAATGAACAAAGCATAAACCATAAAGAAATGACTAGACAAAGAAAAAATATCAATACTCACACCCATCACACCTGAAACTTGAGAAAAAGTTTGGGATTCACAATGAATCGAAACATAAACCAAAAAATGATAAACCCGGGTGTGACAATTCTCCCCACTAATTGCACTTTTCTTCCCTGGAAAGCCATAACACATTCTAGCTGGTTGATCAATTCCTAAGGAATCAACATCAATATTATCCAACCTCTTAAACCATTAACATTTCACTCAACAAAAATGGAACATAGGCCACTTTCCCGAAACAAAACAAGAACCAAAAACTACATCTCGAGAATCCGCAAAAGGAATGATCAATTACATCCACAACGAAGCCAAGAACTAGATTGTTGGGCCTTCTCCCAAAGATCCCAATGATCAACCAAACCCAAGATCTCTCATGAAGGACAAATATTTCAAGGGAGGCCATAACAGTCTCCCCACCATTAGATAAAAACAAACATCTCATAACATCTTTGGAGAAAACTCATCGAGACCTAGGGCGGGTGTCCCCACCATTAATAACTAGCTAATAGTGACCAAATGAGAATTTAACATGAACCCAGAACTAGACCTCTCCCACATAGGCTAACCTAAAGATCCCATACAATGACCAATCATCCCTGGTAAAGAAGAATGCAACATGGACATTGAAAGTACACACTTATGAATAGACGGGGTAAATTTTATCGAACAACCCTCACACGATCAAAAAACCCCCATAACACAGGGTGGGGAGGGAAGGGACTCAATCTTTGAACCACTAAAACTGTGGCCGAAAACCATCCAACGCTCATTGAAACATGATAGGAAATTAATAGAATTTAAGGACTATAATAAAAATAGTAGAACTTCCCCACCGCAATAGAGGAGGCATGAACCTAGGAAAACTCATAAAACCTATGTTATTACAAACTACCCAAAATCATTACTCTAGGACCTATGGTTGGTGCTCTGATTAATGATGAATCTACTACCTCTTAGTCTGGAACTAATAATCCCAAATAGGAACATGTGTCACATGATTAGATTAAAGGGAAATATTATAAATTTTTTGTATAGAAACCACACTTCCATTGAAAACAGTAGTTCACAAAAGGCATACAACATCCATTACCAAAAAAACCAAAACACCATCGACATAAGAGCTCCAAAAAACATCCCTTACACTGGAAGAAAACTTAAAAAACGAATCTTTAAACAAATTTCCTACAACACATCTCTTTTGAGAATTTCCTCTACAAATATTTCTAGAAATGCCTCAAAATAATCCATAAAAGTGACCCAAGAATCTCAAAGCATGGTAGAGGATAGGAGTAATTGGACACGAAGACCTCATGTGGAACACCTTTCCACACTAATAGCATAGAAAAACCTAATTCACATAAGAGTTTGATTAAAGATAACTAGGCCTTCTGATTCCACAACCCACTCCATCAACTTTCAACTGATTTCACATATTCTTTCCATAATCATTACAACTGCTCCTAAGAATTGAATTAGGGTGGAATAATTCGATCACTCCTGCCATCACAACTTCAACATAAATAGTTTCACCACCACATCAGAAAATAAAGTTAGATTGAGCTGTAACACCTTCAATTTTAAATCATGATAGATCCCATCCTCAAAACTCTAAGACTTCATTGAATCATCAACGGAATACCCTGAATTATAAGGGACTAGATATAAAAATGTGATGGAAATACCCAAACCAAAACCTATCACCCTACTGCAAACATCATATCTCTATCCCCTTTCTCACCCTTTCCCTTTAAGAGAAATATTGAAGAATGAATAAAGCCTTGAAGATTTCCCATGTGAGGTATTAATGATACTAGTTTTGAGACACCAACTTCCACCACTTCCATGGGGAACCTTTAAGCATTAATGTAGAAAAAATAACCTTTATGAACTTGCGAAACTCGATGAGGATGAAGCTCCTTTTGAACTTTCTCATCCACTCCTCCGCCTCAAGAGGATCTGCTTGTCCAAAAAAAGATAGGCGGGTCTAGCTTCTGATACTCATGAAATAAATACTTAGGCTGGTCAAATGGGAATCCCATTAATGGAGAATCACCTATAGACACGCTAAGATAACCCATTGAATCTCCACGGGGACAAGTGCTGAACAATGAAAAAACCAAGAACCGTGATAAGGTAAAATAAACAAAAAGATCCTAAAACACTGTATTAGTGACACACGTTGAGCACTGGCAAACAAGACAATATAAATATCAATACATTACCTATTATTTTTTAAATTTAGAAAAAACATTGTGGGTTGAGAAATCTCTATTGGTATTCCTAGGAGTCTCACTCACATACATGTTTACATTCCATCTCGGGCACGCATCCTCCATGACATACATATAATTCACCCACATTACCACATACCACTACACATGTGAGCACCCATAAGAACAAAAAAAAGCTAAAATAAAACATTCTAATTTTTTTGAACCAAATCACTCGTCCCATTTAAAAATTCACAAACCTACCAATGGATCACTAACCACCATGTAAAAAATCATTTTTCAGATTCACCTAACAAACCATTTCACTATAATTGTGAATGAAACACCATATTCTTCCATCAAATATCCTTTTCAATTTTATAAAATCGTTTTATAGCATTGTAACAAACCACACTCCACCAAAAAACCATTGATTAAAAACCCAGTCCTATTAATTTAAAATAAATTCCAAGATATATATCTGCTCACCATAAACCCCAAAGATGTTATTTTATAAAAAATAATTTTCCAAAGATCTATCTAAAATTAAATTCTGAAAATCCCTTCTCCCACATTCCAAAATCCAATAATTACCATTAAAATCCAATTTTCACAATTCTAGCATAATAGTTATTCAAAATAATTTTCTGAATCTAGGAATATTCAAGGAGTCCCATAAGAGGAAACTACTGTTGGTGGGTGACTTGACCATATGGTTGGATTCCATATGCCAAACACACCACCAAAAAAGAGAGGCTTATTGAAACATGTCCTTCGGATCCACATGGAATCCTAGGCCCTATGAGCTCATGGAGACCACTAGCCAGACTCCCTTTTCATATTCCAGTCACCAAAAAATCCTTAAGGACCAATGCAACTAATAAAACTGGACATCCCATGGAAACCTGATGATCAAAAGGAGTGAGAGTTCACAAACCTCTTCCCGCACCTACCTCTTGTGTCCCAACAATCCTACTCCATATACCAAGATATCACCAAGTAATGAATGGTTCTCTAAAAAGCATAGTATGATAGGAGACAATCTAGCTTTGATACCATTTGTCTCAAACCTACCTGAGTCAATCCTGAACGAGTCACCCAAGCCGATTCGTGGAAAGACTCGAAGGGAGTTCCCAATACCCATGGGCTGAAAACTAGTGTCGGGCTCCAACAGAGTACAATAGAGAAATATTTTACCAGAAAATAAATATTTAAACATGCATAGAAAAGAACCTAACAACCCATATTTTTAAAATGAGCAAAACAACATTGATACAAAAAACGTAAAATTTTCAACAAGTACACAAAATACACAACCAGAGAAGTAGAAAACAGTCTCTCCATGTGACCTCAGTGGTCACTATATAACAGAATGTTCAATCACCACCCAAGGTGACTAAACTAAGGTTGAAACCTGCATAAGGCTTAAAAATAGAAAAAACTTTAGGCATGAGTAATAAAACTCAGTAGGATATCCTGATAATCTATTCCCAATGCACTTCCTTTAAAATAAATGATTTTTTTTTACCTTTTTTAACTACAAAATATAAAAGTATTATTTTGAAAAAAAATTACTTATAAATGTATAACTCATTGCCCTTATTCATTTTAGTAACCCGTTTAATTTCATTAGTGTGTTTTTAGAATTTTGAAGGGGAAAGTGATGTCTATATTTTCATCTTGGACAATGGGTGTAAAACCATTTTCTTAAAAAAATTCATAAATCTTATTAATTAAACACATCACATTCCAAGTAAAACATTCCATAATAAGGAATTATAGTAAACTAAAAACAAGGGCAATGTAAAGAATTATAATTTTATCATGTTCATAAATGCAAGCATTCAAGAGTTAATTGACATAGGTGAAACCATAAGATCATGAAAAATCTTGAAAATCCAATTCTTAAGACCCAATATACAGTGTAATGCCACAAATGATGAAATAAAAATGTTCAATATGCATTTCCACCATTTATCTAGAAAGACTGAGTGAAAATACCATAATAATAATCCAAATATATCCACCTACAATACGCCATTGGTCAGTACTGTGACCTACCATTTCAGTAATCATTCATTGAAAATTATTTTAATATTTCGGGTTCCCATGTCTCATGTATTTAATTGGGGTGATCCAACTGATTCTAGCCTAGCATCCACTTACAACACACACATATATAATAATAATAATAATAATAATAATAATTCACAACATGCATCACCTCAAGTCACTCCAAGCACCAATCTCATGCCACATAACAAACGGAACACAAAGATTCAATCCTGAGTTACTCTAATAATGGATTGAATGTATTAAACAATGATTAAATACCATACACTATATAAAAAAAATAAGATTGAAAATATCCAAAGGAATTTTTCCCTAATAATCAATTTCTGCATTTTCAAAAAGATGCCAAACAAGCCTTTAATCATTTCACAAAAAAAAAATTAACAAGGGTATAAATTACATTTTTCATAGAGAGGTGTGAACACACCATTTGAAACATCTATAAATTTACAAAAAACCATTAAACATTCAGGTTACACATTCAAAACAAAACTATTTTTATAATAATTCCTTGCATGCTATTCACCGGCATCTCATGAAAAATCACATTTAAATTTAAAACTCATTTCATTATAAATCCAAAAAGAACTTTTTTAACCATTTAAGGGATCCATAATAACATTTCTCATTATTCCAATATATTTATAAATAAATAAAAATAAATTTATATCATAAACAACCCATAAAATCGAACCAGAAAATTTATTGAACACATGGCATGCAACATTTTAATAAAAAATCATTTGACACTCAATAAGTTATAAAACACAAATTTTCATTCCATAAATTAATCCATGAAATTGAAATGTGTTCTAAATACCATAATCCATGTGTGAAAGCTAACGAATTATTTTAACAAACATGTGGTTTGGACAATTTTAACAAAACAACATGATTTTCCATAAAAGGAACTACTAAACAATATGTTGCACATCCAAATAATTATCCAAGCCTTATATATTAATATTCACAATATAAATAGGGATAAAAATCATTAAAGAGATGAATCGTAAATTATAAAGGTATGTTCATGGGATAACCTACCTCAAATCCTTGGCTGAATACCAACGGACACCCGAAACAACTCGTTGTGGGATCCAAAACCCTAGATATATGGAAAAAATCCCTAGAAAACCAAAAAACCATCTTAAAAAATGGAAAAATCCCTATGTTGATAAATACCTTGGAAAAAGAAAAAAACCAAAAAAAATGGGATAATGAGGAAGAGGGAGGGTAAAAGATAAAGAAAATTACCTTGGAAACTTTCCTAAAATTAAACTATTCTTAGATATACACCCTGAGAGGAGGTGTAATGTATTGAGAGAAAAGGAAGAGGGATAACAAGGTCATGAAGAACTAGGTTAGGGGGAGTGGGGTTTGGGTTAATTTATGTCAAAAAATCTAGAGGGGGAAATGTTGGAAAATTTAAAATTTTAATTCATGGAAGATTCCCAAGGTTAGGAAGCACTATTTATTAAACCGTGAAAAAAACCACGCAAAAGACATAAGATAGATTATATGGTCACTAATAAGAAGTGGAAAAACTATGTTCCATCTGTGCAGTAGATTTTATTCCTACTGCATAACAACTTGGGTTCAACCGCATGATTTTTCAAACCCTATGCCAACCATGCATAGGGAATTTTTTAGACCAAAGGTACAAGTTTAATCCAAAAAATACCCAACACAACCAAGGATGAACCATGAGGATATTACTAGAATAATAAAACATATCAAAAATCAACACTCGTCACCCTCAAAATCCAAGAATGATATCATGATTCCCAATAAATCGTACCATAAACCAAAACCTGAAAACCGAGCGTGACATATAAAAAGTAAACTAATAAATCAATAACAAAGTTAGATGAATAATATTTAATAGTAATAAATGATCCTTCAGTTAGAAAATGATAATGATCCACATCTATGGATATTCAAACTAGAGGAAAATCCATGTTTAGGTGAAGATGAACTCGTTCAGCAGGAAGAGAACAAAAATGATTTCCAAGACCATCAAAGTTGACTTTTGATATTTTATGTCCCAAATGTTGTGAAATCCTAGGCTCAAGAATAACCACACATAATCCAAATATATACGCCCATTCAAATTCAACTAAAAATCTAGATACCTTGCTAGTACATACATAATCTCCTTACCCTAGGAAAACTTTGACATCTTGAAAATGCATAAAGTAGAAAATCATTTCTCTTCGATCCAGAATGAAGGTGTATGATGTTTGATCATGGTGTCATATTTTTACAGCAATGATTAATGTATCATGAATTGGAGAAATCCTAACCATCGAGTTTTACATGTGACATAAATCTGGATAGAAGGAATTTGTTTCAGAATTTGTGGAATAAATCTAAATTTTTTGTTTCTTTCCAATAGAATCTCATTATAATCACATGGATGGAGATGGAATATGAAATACTTGAGAAAATTTTTCTATAAATGACTAACAATTCTCATGATGGTTATGTCCTCTTCCGAAATCATGAAACCATCATTAACTCCACATATTTTTTTTCTACTTCTTTTCTTTCATTTTTTTCGTTGTAATTCAATAGTGATGGCACACTAATCCATTAGTGTTTAGGTTAGGAGATTCTATCTAATTACATATAAATGAATTAAATTTTCTATTTGATTTTCTCTTCAATTAATCACTGAATATTTATTTGAATGTGTTAAGGTTTTAGTATATTTACTTCTTCTTATGCATTTTAAACATGTATTATGTCTATTTTTTGATTGCGCAATGATTCCACTTTGACTCACTCCACTACATGTGATGATGAGTAATGGGTGAAAAGGAGTGTGATCAGATATATCTAATCCTTATTCTAGGTGATATTGGGGTCTATAGAGATCATTGTACACCATTAATCATGTTGATACATCCAAGACATGGTATTCTAAGTGAAGTTTCACTCACATAGAGAGATAATAAGAGAGACTTAAAATCGAATTATAAATTAATATGTTTTGTAAGGGGATAATATGAGGTTAAGCCACTATATCAAAATATAATTTTAAGAACCCATCCATTTTTACCACTATTTTTTAATAGTGAATTTAAAAAGTAGTTTTATTCCATTTCTATTTTCAAACATCATACCTATAAAATAAGATAAAAATAAACACATAAAATTTCCTCTCTAACAGAAAATATATGTCCACTATCACTAAATTTATTCAGGTTTAAAAATTATTTTTCTTAGGGCCCCATGACATGTGTTCATCAGACATAACACTATTACTATGGATTCAAGTAGTTTTGATTAAATTATATTTTAAAACTAGATCAAAAAATGCCATGATCCAGTTCATCTCAGATCATTGGTTTTGATCCATATGTTGAAAAATATTTTATGGAAAGACTATGAGCCTTAAAAATGACAGAAAAAGAAGGGAGAGATTTTATTACAGTTTGATTGACAAGTTCCCCATCCTTAACTTTTTCTTCCACTAGAGTGACTTAGGGAGTGAAAAAATATAAAATAACATGGAATGAGCGAATTAGATGTTGAACGAAATTTATGAACATAATTTTAATAATGAATATTGTCCTCAATTACTTAATAATCTACTAGAATTTGAAATGATAAATAGTATGATCCAAATACATCCAATGTTTCATGGCTAGGAATGAGAGGTACCTAACCAGTATCTAATAAAATATTTAATGTATATAATAGTTTCAGTTCTAAAGGAGTATTGGAAGATCAAGATAGCTGGAAGGCATTCCCCTTATCTATTGTTGGAGGATTTGATGAATGGATTTAAAAACTTCGGCCTATGGAAGTTACAACATGGGTTGTGATATAAGAGGAATTCCTCCATAAGAAATTTTATAAATATATTTCACGAATATAGTTTATGGTATTTTAATGTATTGATTTGTATATTTAAATGATTATTCTTTCCACTTTATAATCAATTTAACTTGTTTTATGTGTTATGAAAGGATACAATGAATATTTGGAAAAGGAAAGAAAGAATTAGAATATTGGAGAAAAAATACACATCATATCATGAGCGAAGCGAAGTGGTGTGGCACTAGATTTTTTAGGGAACAACAAAGTAGGATAACTAGAGCAGAATAATTACACACTATGTAATTCATTTACACATCGTGACATTATCCAATGAAGAACCCTCTCAGTGTAATTCGTGAGGAGGTTAGACATAGTTAAGAATAATTACATGTATTGTAAACCCATTACACAATATGAGTTTCTTTTTCATGGGTACTTTTTTGAAGAGATACGCCAAAATTAAAGTCACTTGTAAATTCAAAGATTATATATCGTGTAACCACATTACACATCGTGTAAATTCACGAGGCGATATTTGAAAGTACATTTTCTGTGTATCATTAGTTTTTCACCAAATCAATGATAATGGGCTAACCTAGATATCCTATGGAAAAAATATTTATGATATTAATTAACAACTAAGAACATATGAAGCGTATAAAAGGAGGGATATGATACTTCTATTATAGGGATTCAAATATAGAGATAGAATCTTGGAGCAAGATGCTGGAGGGACATTCCTTATTTTTTCCTCCTTTCCATTATGCTTTATTTTTATTCTCTCCTTCCCTCTAATTATCTCATCACTAGGATGAGGGGGTAAACCTATCTTTTGATAAGGTAAATTAATAGAAGGGGGGCAGTTTTGTTGGATTTAAATATTTTTATTCATGTATTTAGTTTGTTGTAATTATTCAAAAACATTACAATTATTTTTTTCTTGTATCCTGACCATTGATATTTTAATCAAGAAATGAACAATAAAATTTTTCAACTTACATATCTTTATAAGGAAAGAATATTTTCTACTTTAGGGGAAATAAGGTTTAAATATGGTATTGAGAAAAACATGATTTTATAAAACCCTAAATTACTGGACGAAGAGAAATATGGTATTGTCATGTTAAGGATGAGATTCCATGACCATTGAAACAACCTCTTCATGAATCTGACACCAATCATGAATTAATCAACACATTTTCTTAAATCCAATTGTAATCGAACCCTAAAATACAAAAAACATGGCATTATTCTCAAATTTGATCACAAACCAATCCAACTGTTTTCTTTCTTATTCTTCTCTTGACAAATCAATCACAACCTATATTTTATCACCTAATTCTAGAAATTAATAAAATTAAATTATTTTAAAACCAAATAAAACTTATTTCACCACCCATATGGACCAATATTGACCTGATGATAATACTCACTTTCATAAATTAAGTAGCATGGTTGTGTTTCCTTAATTTTGTTCATAGGCCTGTAGGGATGTAATAAAACCATATAGGTCTATCATACATCTCTACATCAAGGAATGAAATATATGGGATAGAAAAACTATGTGGAGAAAATCTCTCTGAGTTCATGGAGTGATTCAAGTAATTTAAAACCTCATTCCCACATCATCTTTTCAAATATCAACACTTCTTGGTATTATTTTACCAAGGGTTGTTTGAAAATGACCAAAATATGTTATTTTATTCTTCTAGAGGTGTATAGAAATAAAAATCCCTCACTGGAGTTCAATATTTGTCTGATAGGATCTCAAAAAAATATTATCAAATTGGAGAAATATCAACCATAATAATATTTTATGAGGTAGAAAGATTTCAATCCCATTTACTTGAAAATAAATTTGAAGAACAAACATCTATTGTGAAAAATTTAGATTTGAACATGTTACAAGAATAATAATCTCCCATGTCTCCAAGGCTCTACCATATTTGCTTCTTTCAAGACTGATACATCAATGTATTATACCATGTTCAAGGATATGAAAGTGGTGATCCCATGTACTAGAGGTAGTTCAAATAAAAACCATAAAACAATCAAGGATATAGGGATTATACCAATACTTAGTTTGGATATGGGAACCTAAAATAGAAAATATAACCTTTATAGTAAGGTTTTTAACTATCCTTCCAACCTAAACATTTCCAAAGGAGAAAATAATGGCCCTCTGTAAGAAACCAATGGGAGAAAAAACATGAGACCTCCATGAAGGGATTACAAAAAACTTTTGGAATCTCATACCACTTAAAAAACCACCCTAAAAATCATGGATCATAACTAATGGAGTTATAGGGATAGTATAATTAGATTATGAATACCATAAATGAATTGAAGAATCAAGTATTAGGTAAGATTAAAAACTAATAAATTCCTAACCCCAATTGTAATTTTATTTATATTACATTAAGGAGTGACAAGTAGTTGAGAAGTAGTGAAGAATAAACATCCCAAGAGGGAGATGGAAGTGAATATACCATAATAAATTATGAATCATCTCATGGAAAAGAATATGAAACACCAGTGGAATCACCACCTTTGAAGAAAGAAAAAGTGAAATATTAAAGGGAAGATTCAAATAATCCCTATCTACCCATCCCCATAACAGTCAACCCACCTATGAAAATCTGTGAAGACACACTATAACATGAGATTATAGAGATATTCAATTATGTGGTGATTAATATCCATCTACCATAAATAATACCCTAAATTTTAATGAATGATAAATTCATCAAGGACATGTACACTAGGAGGATATGATTTCAATGTAATGAAAATTTGAGTCACGGAAAAATATTTATATTCACTTATAAAACCACAAATACTCTAAAAATTACAAGAAACATGTATGTTTCTTATCCTATGCACTATTGGCGAGATAAAATTTTCAATGGTTTGTGTGATTTAAGAGCATCAATTAATTTAATGACTCAATATTTATATTTATATTTGTATATTGGAGAACAAAAATCCACCGAGTAGTTTTTCAGCCCGCCAACCAAACTATTGCCTACCTAATAAGTGTTATACAATATGTCTTCATAAGTGAATAAGGTTTTTTGTTCCCGATTTAATTATACATTCTGAAGATGGAATATTGAAAAAGAAAATATAACGGTTCCATCATTAGAGGTAGGTAATTCTTAATTTATGTTAAAACCATAATAAGGGTCAATGAAAGGCAAAATTTCAATGACCTTTTGTGAAAAAATAGTGAATTTCATAATCCTTAACCTAATTAAATATACTCATGAAGAGATTTATTATTTTATATTAATTTTTACGAATTAACTTTTCTTATAAATAGGAAGTTATCATGGCCCAACCCAATGGGGCTCGAGCTGTAACTACTTGAAGGCCACATCTATAGGCCAGGGGTGGTAAAAAATGACAAAAGGAATATCATAAATGGGAGGCCTTTCACTAATGTCCATATACCCACACATTAAAACATATCAATTCATAAGTTCACAGTAATAAAAAAATAAAATATGTAATAGATAGAATATAAAAAAATCATGAAAAACATTTAGGGTATACAAGAGTATGACAGTTCAAACTAAAAATTAAATGGAAAAAATACACTCCCAACCCTAAAAATGTCCCAACATAACAAAATTGGAATGTAATGTTCTGAGAGAGATCCAAAATCCTGATCTCCAAGACATTACCACCAAATGTGGTCCTATTCCATAGTTATCCCTATGATCTTCTATAGTCACTACTAACATAATCTTCATCTTCATAAGACACAACACGTGCAGGAAAAGCCAATGCATTTGTGAGTATATACACACCCAGTATGACAACGTAAAAGCTAAAGGGGGGGTAGTAAGACACACGATAGAAATATATAGATAGAAAAGGAAAACCAAATCAAGAGTGAAAATATCCATCATCATGAATATATATATATATATATATATATATATGAATATATATATATATACATGTCTTCCTAATAGAAACATCTAAGTCAAGACATAACTCACCACTGTGCAACATAGTCAAGGGAAAAAATCTCTAGGTAGAGGACTCATACCCTAGTACAATAGTAGGTTTCCACTCAGTAGATATCTAGAGGACCCATGTACAGTCCCAATAGGCGTGTTCCACTCAATTAATAGATAGAGGACCCATTCCCATCCCAGTTAGAGGGTTACACTCTAATAATTAGTAGGGGACACATGGACAAATTAGCTGGAGGGTTCCACTATAGTAGTTAAGGAAAAATGTCCTGATTTCACAGGAGGATGCGACTCAGATAGTAGCCAGAGGACCCATCCTCTACCAAGTTTGAGGGTTACAATATCATAGTCTAGGACCCATGCCCTGACTCCATAAGGGGTTCCATTTAATGGATAGTTATAGTACAGAAGACCAACCTAGATAGAGGTCACCATATTAATAGTTGATCAAGGACCCATGCCTAACCCAATAAGATGGTGCCACTATAAGAGTAGGTAAGGGACCCATAACCTACACTATATGGGGGTGACTGACTGAAAATTAGAATTTTTTATTATTGGGAGAAAAAGGGGGAAAAGTTAGGGTGAACAAAAATGATGCAGGTCCATTGAATCACCCTGAACAATAAGATTACAATAATTTTGAAGGGACACTGTACTAAAAAATTCAGCGGTTATCATCAGGTCCAATGTTACTGGCTAAAAAAGCAGCCGTAAACTTTCCTTACCTCCATGTGTAACTGAATTTTTCTCTAAGATACAATAATATCCGCTAATTCCTAATTATATAATCTAACCCCAATGGTCCAATTCCCTTCCATCCATCATTCCAAAAATAACTTTTAAATAATATTCCACTTCCTTGAGACCAATTTTACATAATTTTAAAAATTAGAGGCCACTTATCAAAGCCCTCACCTCCACTCCAAGGGTGTTATTTATTCCATAGAATAAATTGAAAAAAAAAATTACTGAACCTCCTCTATCCATGACCAATGAACCACCTCTCAC
Organism: Viscum album; assembly: GCA_963277665.1. Taxonomy (NCBI): domain Eukaryota; kingdom Viridiplantae; phylum Streptophyta; class Magnoliopsida; order Santalales; family Viscaceae; genus Viscum; species Viscum album. Next base: position 613,276,604 of record OY728164.1, read on the forward strand.
GGAGACTTTTATACATGACTTATCCTTATTGATTTTCATCCTGGAAGCAGGAGGGGACCAACAAAACCATGACCCCTATTGGTTCTAAAATTGATTTTCGTTGAGATAACCAATCAAGGAAGAATTTTTTTTGATAGAAGAATTAGTGTACCTCTAAGAATGGAATTCCCCTAGCATAGCGACTAGAGAAATTTTCTACACTTGAATAAAGGATACATAGTAAGTGCTTCTTTACAATTCCTTATTGTGAGCCTCCCAAATGACCCAACACACTAGAAGAAACCAAGCTATATTTCATTTTTCTCCTCGCCACAAGCTTTAGACCCCTAGAACTTGTGGGAATGGAACTCATCATGTGAATCCCCACCTGCTACTGCTTCGATGCAATTTTCTGTATGAATTTATAGACCAGTCACAATATCACTCAAGGAAAGTAGATGCAAACAAGATTCCAAACTTGGGGAGGTGGAACACCAGAATATATATGTCAAAGAGATTCCTTTGGTCTTTATATTCTCCTATGTCAATATAAAACTTTTCCATATATCCCATGTATAGAAAGAAAAATTTTATAGGATCCATTATTTATGATACGATTGAATCTGAGTCAACGGTACTAGATTCAATATGCAGGTATTCATGAAATTATTTACTGTTGAAACACATCAATTTTGAAAAGTTCAGAACACATATATCTGGCTCATCTCAAAAAATAATACTATCGTAAACCTCACACTACTTAGTATCAAGCATCGTTTGGGTAAGGATATGGTATCTTGAGTCCTATTTGAAGGTTGCATCAATACTAGGGAAGTATGGGAAGAACAATGGGTTATCACTATAATTATCTATGTTTTAGTTAATCTCACCATGCTCCACCACCCAACATAATTTGTCCTCTTGAATTTGTAGAAGATCCATCATGAGTCTTACCAACCTCAAAGGACTATTGATGACCAAACATCATTCATTAAAACTCACCACATACATATGTTTCTTGAATTTCTCCCAAGGAGACTTCCCTTCAATGATTTCCTAGAAAAGCATTCATTGTATGGACATCATAGTCTCCAAGAAAATCCCAAAGATCGAATCCCCCTTCGTCCATTACTCTAGCCAATCTTCTCTATCCCACCTAGTGACATTTTCAATTAACATTAGTATCCGAAATAATCATTGGCAAATTTTTTTGATTCAATATGATGTATCTTTTTTATCCTTTAGGATAGAGATAACATGAATCGTCATGGAGGATAAAACACTATTAATCAATGTGATGTGACCACCAATGGATAAGAAATTTTTTTCCAGTTTCAAATACGTCTTTTAATCTTCCCCAACATCTCATCAAACAATATCTTCATTATTATGCCATTAGACATGGGATCACCTAGATAAATTAGATGGAGTTTCATCTCATTCATAACCAATTTATATCAGATGTCCCTGGAAGGTTGAGCATCACATTTTTTGGAGATATAAAATTTTCTCTTCAATGAATTCACCTACTGTCAGCTTTGTCAGCAATATTTTCCCATAATTGTCTTCCAACAATTAATAGATCACTTCCTACCATTAAGTAAAAAGATTTTTTCATAATAAAAAAAATTAAGTTAGGTGATAGTGGACTACCCTTCCACAAGCTTGAAGACATTTTGGATAAAATAAAATTCTTCCCCATGAAGTAAATAGGTAGCGACATAGAAAAAAAGGACCAAAAAACCATATAGTAATACCATACCCTAAAACCAAATATCTTCTGAATTTTGAGAATGTATCCCCACTAAAGCCTATTATACACCATTTCCAAATCCACCTTGATTATTACATTTTATCCCCGAACCATTTTATTTTAATCTTCCTCAATTTTTTGAGCTATTCCCACCTCACATGGAATCCCCCTTCCTAGAATGAAACCATGTTCTTCATTAGACACAATCCTTGGGAAAATGAATTTTATCCTCCAATTGATAATGGTGGAAATGATTTTATACACAAATGTTCATAGGAAAATAGTATAAAATTGGCTGATTGACTCTAAATTATTATCTTTAAGATCTGTAACAATGTTAGATGTGTTGTATGACATTGGGAAAGACCAACCTTTGATGAAACCCCACACTGCTTCATTCACCTGAGAACCGATGATCTCCCCAGAATCCAGAAAAAATGATCATCTCACATCATATCTCAAATGAAACTATGGAGAAGAATATAAAATTCTCTAGGAAAAAACACTAAGTATAGGTTAATAGTTGTCCAAAATTCAAATTCAAATGAATGAGATATGGGTGGTTGATGTTTCCTTATAACGAAATAATGGGTAAAACACTTGTAAGAAGTCCCACATGATGTGTCATACTAATATATAACTCAGACATGACCCTTATAGTACATATATCATTTACCATATATCCATACACAACATGTATGTGGACTACATGGCGTGCCTTAGCCACTCGGGGTCTTACCTGTGCTCCGTGGTTTTTCCTGTGTACTATGGAATATAGAATTTTTGTGGTTGTGCCCATGTTTTTGTACTCTAATAGTAGACATAGGACCTCCATCACATTATCACACATCCTGAGGGGTCACATATAGTATTTGATACTCCTAATTCCATAAAACCATATCCTCCCATAACTATAGAACTACACACCTTGTGTTCATCAGAATACACAACATGTTGTGGAAATTTTTATAGAATATACATATCCACCCCCAAGTTCTAGATTCAGCCTCACCACCACATATATCGTCACCAAGAATCATAAAATCAAATTTAAATTTTATTTTCATCATTTTTTGTCATCAATTGTTAAAAAATATGACAATGATTCGTTCTGATGGATCACCGTACGCACAACATGAATCTCATTGTACCTCAATTGTCTGGGATCCCAAATACTCAAAACCAAAACCCATTATACAATGATTCATCAAAAATTTAATCCTTGATCTTTAATCCATTTATCTCAAACAAAAAATTGTAAATTCAGCAGTTCTATCAGGCTTAGTCCCTCCCAAAAATTTTAAATCGCAAGTGAATGGCCAAACAATGAATAACATGAGGAATTTTGTGGGATAAGTGCACAATATAAAGGGTTTAACAATAATTTTCCAAGTGTTATCAGCTAAAAAATAAAATTGGGATAATTTATGTTGAGAAAACAATTGAAAAATCTATTAATCTGGTATATATGCTCATTCAATGGTTCTATTAGAAAAAATCAAAGTAGAAGAGTCTATCATGATAAATTAATTTAATTAATAGGGGAGTAGACCACAAATTGTTGAGTCCTACCAAGGTTTTGATAATTCTTATAGGAGGAACGGACATTCGAATGAATAAAAGAAATCATTTCATTCATTGTATCTTGATCTTCCATGATTCGGAGTTTCATCGTCGTTGGATATGAATTCACTAATAGAGAAGAGGAAGAATGGTGCTCAATTGTCCCAGGGTTACAAAACTAACCTTGGAAAAAATTACATAATTATGTATTTAAACAAAATTATGATTAGGTAAAAGAAATTAAATAAAAATCTTGATTTATTTATTTAACTCAACACGCCATCCCACAACCTCTTTTATCTGAACGCCCCATGCCGACTCATTTAAAATTGTTACTTGGTTAAAAATAGCATTCCATAATCAGTCATGGTTTCTTATATCTTATTAGAGATCCAATTTAAGAGTCATCTAATTTTTTTAAGAAATAGTGTGTTTATAATATAAAAAATATTTAAAATTTTTATAAAAATAATTCTAGGAACTCCAAGACTAGGAATTGCAGATCTTCTCAGCGCCTGGCTTTGAAAATATATTTATAAATATTCCGAAGTCTCAGAAGTAAAAAAAAGGTCTTTATATCATTACCACCTTTAATATTTTAATCCCTAAAAAGAAAAAAAGTAAGAAACATATGATATTGAACCCATATCATGCTCTCCCGATATTAGGAGCTATCATGCACACTTCCGTGCTCCCAAAACACATGAACCAAGTAGACGGTCCACCTATGTGGGGTCATCTCTTGCCGATCCTGGATCGATACTAAGTTCTTCTTAAAATTGTCTCCATCTTCAATGTTCAGCTCTCCCCAGCCAAAAACGTGCATTTGGGTTAGGCACATATCTTCTCAATTGTAAAATGTGGAATACATAATGGAATCACTGTAACTGTGGGGGGAGGAAAAGGTGGTAAAAAAACCTCTTCAATCCTCTATAAGATCTCCAATGTCTTGACTATCTTTAGGGAAATCTTACCACACTAGTTGAATAACCTCAATCCTCATTATGGGGAGACTCTCAAGAAAATGTTGTCTCCCTAGTCAAACTACAAGGGAATAAGACATTGATATGCATAATATTTCATTCTTATTTTGGACTCAATCATATGCTCACAGATGAACTGGACCTTCTCTGTCATTGCATGCACTATCTATGGACCGACAATAGATTCCTCAACGATATATGTTCATCATAGGGGTGACCGGCATGGTATCACATATAGACACTTGAAAGGCTCCATGCTGATAAAAGAGTGGTATCTATTAGTGTATACAAACACTACTAAGGGAAAATGATCCTCCCAACGTTCTCCAATGTGTAAGATGCAATCCCGTAGAATATTTTATAACAGCTAGATAGTGCGCTAGGCTTCCCATCTATCTAGGGGTGAAAGGATTTACTCATCCTGATATGGGCCGTGAATTCCTTCTATAGGACTGTCTAAAACTTTGTTGTGAACCATGTATCATGGTATGAGACAATAGTTTTGGGTACCCCATGATGGAGAAAAATGTCCCATATGTACATCTTCCCAAAATCTCCACCGAACTCTGTTCCTTGATAGAAAATAATTTTTTTCAACTTCATAAGTTGGTAAACTATCTCATAGATGGAATCGTGTCCCATAACTGTCCATGGAATAACTATCATGAAGTCCTTGGATAAACCATCCCATTTACACTCTAGGTTCTCAATGGGACATAACAAAATTTTCAGAACATAGTGTGCACACTACACATACTGATAGGCAAGAAACCGTGAAATGATATCATCCAAACACCATCTCATTCCTGACCACCAAAATTACTAATGAAGGTATTTTTACATCTTTCCCACATAGATATGTACAACTAAAGGATATATGTGAAACTACCTCGTCACCTCCTCCGGTATTATGACTGGGACCACTGTCCATCCTTGATAAATAATGACGTGATTCCATTCTTTAGAAAATACATCAGCTGAATATCCTGAGGATATATAGTCACCCAAGACCTCACAGTTGATATATACCAACTAGGACTCTCTCAAACACTAGAGTAGCATTGGAGTTGAAACTATCGATTAAAGAACAGATGCACCATCCTAATCAACTAGGGTCAGCTACATAGAAGGCGAAATTTCATAATCGTTATACAAATAAAGAAAATGAGTCTTCCGATTAAGGGAATATTCAACTATGTTTCCCATCCCTAGAGTATTGACTATATCAAAATCGTAATTCTATAGAAACTCCAACCATCACTATTTTCTCAAGTTCAAGTCTCACTATGTGAAGACATACCAGAGACTTTTATGTTCTGAATAAACCATGATGTGCTTTACCAGAAGGTAGTGTCTCTATATCCTGAAAGAGAAGACTACCTCATCCTTCTCTAGGTCATGAGTCATGTTGTTCTGTTCATGGGGTCTCAACTACCCCAACCCATATATGATAACTACCTACCACTACATCAACATGTAGCAGAGGCTAGATCATTAGGCATCAAAATATACAAACCTCTCCAAAAAATCCTATGGTAGTCTCAAAATAGGATCACATTACATCATTATCCTTAACTAGTCCATGTCCCTCTAGTACTACTCAGTCGAGTAAAAAGGTTTCCCTTTATGGGATAATGCATTCATAGTGGTCGTAATCCTATAAAAGTTTTCCAAAAACCTTTTTTATTACCCTACCAAGATAAGGAAACTATGCACCTCTAACATGCTCATGTGTGGATCCCAAGAAAGAATTACTTTTATTTTAATTGGTCCCATGAAAAAAATATTTTCAGAAATTACATTCCATAAGATGTAAACCTCATGAATCTTGAATTTTACATTGAGAGCTACCCATAAAGATAGTGCTCCTAAATAATATCTTTAACCACCCTCATGTGCTTTGCATGATCCTCCACTGATGCATAAAAAATGAGTATGTTTTTAAGGAGGAAACCCAGAAAATGGTCCAAGTACGACTGGAAAACATAGTCCATCAGAGCCATAAATATTATAGGGGCATTCGTCACACCAAAGGGAATCACCAATAACACATATTGTTTGTAGTGACATTAGAATTAAATCTTTGAAATATCATCCTCATGAACTCTGAACTATTGATAGTTGGTCTTGAGATTGTTTTTTAGAACCATATAATGCCTTAAAACTAGTCAAAGATGTCATGAATCCTCAATAAGGGTACTTTTTATTTACCATGGATTGGTTCATGTGACAATAATCCATTTAAATTAGCAATATCCAACCCACCTTTTTAGGAACAACACTAGAGCTACCCAGGGGGACCCACTAGGTCCGATAAATCCATTCTCTCAAAAGAACTCTAGCTAAAACAAAAAAAATATAGGATCTTGGTAAGGGACATCCAATATGTCACAAAAGATACCAAGTCATTCTTGGGATTAAAGTTGTTACCAAACTCCATCTACTGCCTTGGAGGTAGTCTCAAAATTTCCTTAGGTAAGACATCCATAAAACCTTCCATGACTAAAATAATAAGAATTCCTGAAGAGAGTACTGTAATGAGGGCTATACTTTCCAAATAATGGGTGATGAGATTCAGATTCCTTCTTGCAAAACCCACTTGTCCGACTTTGATATTCCTCTTGGCCATAAAGGAGTAGATCATCCAATCAGTGTGAATGCATATGACTTGTCTATGGTTATATTAAATTAGGGATAAAACCATTGAAAACCAATCCATACCCAATATTATGTCATAGTGTTTCATCATGAAGATAAAAATATCCTACATGAACCTCTCCCCAGCAAGATATAACTCTCACTTTCCGAAGATTCAAAATAGGCATTTCCCGTAGGAACCTGAAGACAATGATGCTAGGCTAAAGCCTCAATTGGAAGCTCTAGCTCTTTTACATTGTCTAATGATATGAAGGAATGACTCACACTAGTTTTTATTAATAAAGAATGATGGGAATAATAAACATATATCAAACCTTTAATCATCTCATGTACCCCTGTGATGTATGCCTCCAAAGTCTACAACTCTTCACGGCCCGAATTGCCAAGTCCCCAATCTTAAAATGGGTCGCCATGGGGTGGTGGTGGAAAAATCACATATAATATTTCACTACCCATAAATCCTCCTACTGGATCTCTACTTAATCCACTTCCATATTTTCCTCCTTGCTCACTCTGAGGAGATCCCTGATCACAGCGCTGCAACTACCATGGTGGCCCGATAGTCATCTGATTGTTCTCCATGCCAGGTTTAGTTTAGAAGACATGTGACATGTGATCTCACCCATCACAAGAATCTACCATCTCCTATTTAGGTTTCCATGGTCATTTTTGTTTTCCCTAACCATATTCTTGAGCCATATTTATTGAAGATCTCCCACACCGAGATCCTTTTGACTAGAAACTTCTATATGCTACAAATGAACCATCTCTATAACACCCAAAAACACCTCCATCTACATTGATTCCATTTGATAAGAAAATATCCTTCACTAGTTCCCACCAAAATACCCTAGAATAGTTTGGAATACACATAGTCACTACAATAGAAAAAAAAAATATGTGGATTCCATAATAAAACATAAAGTCACGGAGGTATCTATCTAGAATAATGTTAAGGGAGTGTCGTGTAATGTCTGTTATCCTTATAGTATACACATCCACTATCATCTATCCATTCTATTTCTCATGAATCTAAAGAATCTAAAGTGAATTCAAAAAAAATGGTAATACTCCTCATGGAACAACTATTAGAAGTCGAGCCCTGAGAGTGTAAAATCATCCAACATCTAGGTAAAAAGTATCCACTAGCACCCAACTACAATGTGGGAAAAAATATTGGTCAGGGTATCCACACGTTATTTCAGCAACTTGATAATCCTACTAACATAGACCACTAACTCTATCCAATCCCCCACTAAATGGGGATCTGGTTTTCCATATAACATCAGCGGTATTTGGTGATGGAACTCACAGAGTGTGATAGGATTGCGTGAATTTTTAGCCAATCCAGCTGGAATGATCTTCTTCTCAACAGGTGGGGATGATTTTACCTATCCACCTGGAGGAATAATATTATGGGATACTCCATGAAATGAGTCCTCACTACACATCAGATCATCTTCATGATCCAAAACTTGTAATATGGATGGATGTTATCGTAGATGCATCCTAAAATTTTAATTAGGAAGTACTAGATTAATATTAAAACACACACACACACACACAGTGGGGAGCTGAATTAAGTAGTATATTCAGAGACTCAGTACTATATGATGTATCAACCGTTTGATCCTTACAACCAATTTCATTGTATTACAATTCAATATGTAGGCAGCCAAGGTCGTAGTGAATGGATATGTTGGATGCCACACCAATATTGGATTCTCTATCCTAAGGCCACATTTGAAACACATTGAATTTTTTTCCCAAAATCCTAACAAAATCCTCATAAGGGGACTACTAAAAACATTATCCTAATGAATTAACTACTCCAATACCTATCTGTCATGACCCGACTCGATGAGGCTCGAGCCTAAAATACCCCAATCCTACCTTCATAGGGTATGGGTGGTGAAAATTTACAAAAGGAATATCCAAAATGGATATACATTTCCTAATGTAACAATATGAACAAAGAAAACTATATTAATATATAAGTTTATATGAATAATTAAATAACTTTTTCTGTAACACCCTGAGCTTCCACGACACACTTCTCTTTCAATAATTCAATAGCTTGCATTGTACGCAAGTTCGAGATTCTAACACACCGTGACCAATCAAAATAGCCAATATGAATAGTAATACCCACTTATTGAAATTATATATATTTTATGTTTCAAAATGGACTTCATTTTTGGATTCAGAATATCGAAATTAGCCTATGTTGAATTTTTGGTATTTTTCTGAGAACTTCCAATTTTTTATGAATAGTGAAAAATAATTAAAAACAACTTTTTAAATCAAAATAATTCATAGTGATAAATTATACTATTGAGTGGTTTTAAAGTGTAATTAGAATATATTTTAACCATTTTATCCAATGGTGGTCATTAGAATTAATTTCACTTTGAAATTGGACATAAACAATTGTCAATCTTTTGATATATATTGTTTCTTAAATACACACTATTTGTTGTGACAATGGGAATTAATTATAAAATTAATTAATGCAACTTATATGTTTGGAATTTTGTAAAATAGGCATAATTTTTGAATTAGAAATATCAATTATATCATAGGGTGAAATTTTGGCATTGTTCTGAAAAACTTCAATTTTTGATGAATAGTGAAACCACTAAGTGGTAGTTAAAAAACAGATTTTTCGTTTAAATGAAACATTACCACTTCTGTGATTTGATTTTCAAAAATACGACATACATGGTTGTCATTAGGATGTAAAATGTTGCTCAATGGGATTAAAATAATTTTTGGTGAATAGTAACTTTTAAGTTTAATTAATCGCGATTAATGGTAATTAGTGAAATTTAAGGTAAAAATGATATTATAAAAATATAAAAATATCTTGACACTTGTCATAAACTTATTGGATGAATCATGGCAGACCAAGACAATCCATGGGTCAACTTTTTGACCCCATGGAGCCACTTTGGTAGGACAATGCCATGAATAACTTTTTATTTAAAGTAAAAATAAAATTGTCACAAACATGTGTTGTTTTACTAAAACAATTATTACATGGGGTTATATATGTTAAAATTTTTACTATAAATATTCATTGGAAAGATAAATAGATTTCCTACATCATGAAATTTATTTTATAATTTTTAGACATTAAATAAATTAAATTTTTTATGACACCATGATGATGCAGCGATTAAATCATTAATTAACGATTAAAATTAAATGAAAAGATATTGTAAAATATAAGACATACACAAGTCAAAAACCAATTGGATGAGTATATTTAGAACCCTTATCACCTTATCTTTGAAATATATATTTTGGGATCTTTGAAATCCGAAAATCATTTCATAATTATGTAACATTTCATGAGATTCCAAGAGTGCCTCTCCTCTCATCTTATAAAAGGCCCCCAACTCTACCACCTTACCAACACATCTAAAGCCTTTGGCTCGGCCAAAACCTGACCATTTTGTCTCTCCACATCCCACTATTACTCTTAGAATCATCAAATTGGGCAGAAGTCTTCCCAAGGATGCCTTTTAACTCAAATAAAAAAGAGTTACCCGTTTTAAAGGTAGTGTTTTATCTTGTGTTCTTATCTTTTATTTTGCTTCTACAACACCCTAAAATTATTTATTAATTTCTTTTGTAACAAAAAAAGTATCCTCAATATACTATGATTTAGTTATAAGAAGGATTCGAGCTACACATACACACGCGTACATCTAATGGTTAAATAACATACTGTTTCTGTGGATGGAGAATTTCTGTCTCACGAAACGATGATTGTTCAACACTCATATAACACCTTCAAAGGTGTCCATTAAGATGTAACTAAATATATATATGATATATAATATGATTATGTTTTACTTAAGATTCTTTATTTTTCATTTATGTAATACCTTTATGGCTTCCATTATGGGTAAACGCGATATTTTCATTTTAGGAAATGCGGACTACCGCCCCCTCAAAGTGATTTGAATCGTTAATGCCATATGTGGGATGTATAAAGTATGGAGTAAATGGTATTATACATTATATTATACTGGAATTATAGTATATCTTTATATAATTATAATTTCATTCCATTAAATACGAAATAGAAATGAAAGTAGCATTCATGCGTACGTACGGCTTACCGTCTCCATGAACGGTGCATTTCATTTCTTACCTCTATATGTTATGTAATATTATAAATTCAAGTATATACTGGATATATATGATATATATGATATCTACATTAGAAATATAATCCTGGATATAATGGATTTTTCACCACATGAACAACTTGTAATTATAAGAAGTTTATTTTTGACTCAAGTACCAATGATCGAAAAAACGACCGTTATTAACTTAAATAATTACATAATGTTAATAACATGGTAATAAGTGATATAAAAGGAATAATGAACTTGAAAAAGGTTCTTAATCAATTATAAATTTACTCTATTTTATTATTCAGGAGCTTAAATAACGATCGAGTCAAGTCGGACACAAGGTAAGGGAACTTCATAACCCAATTTCCATTCTTTGGGTTAATCTCCTACTTTCAAATAATGTCATGATATTATTATGTCCAATATTATATTTGTACTGTATTTATGTGTACATAATGTGAATACACATAATATATCTATTTTATTTTAAAAAATGATCTTTGTAAAGGACTTTGTCTCAATCTCCTTTCATTAATGCATATTTTGTTTTATACACAACATTCTTTAATACGGTGTATAAACCCATTGACATTTATGTTTATTCAAAAGGAATCTTTTTATATGAATCGTTTTACTAAACGACAAAAAGGAATGTTTTTTTATCATACGTATGTGGCGACAATGACTTCTCCGCCGCCGTGACCATTATTTGATTTTCGGCTTCCTCTACAAGCCATAACTTTTTTTAAATGAAAAATAAATACAAAGTTTTAATTTTCTTCTATTTTGGTATTGAAAATGGTTTTGATAATGTTTTTATTATATCAATGTGATGTATTGATATCTTGTGATTTAAATGTGGAAGTGTTATGTTTTCTTTATGCATGTTTTATGTGATACGATTATGTTATGGTTTATGATATGTTTAAACCTATTCATATGAGGAATGCATTGGACTTAATAAGTGATGGGTGGAGCTCGCTATAGCTCCCCGATGCATCTGCAGGTCTCATGAGAGAATCTAGTGTCTTATCACGAGGCCTTGACAAAATCTTATTTGTAGTCTTGGAACAAGTCCTTGGATACAAGGTTATGATAGTCTGGCATTATGCATTCCATCATTATAAAAGTGGTTATTGATATTTCATGTGATTATTCGACCAGTAGAATAACCATGTGAATTAGTTAATGAAATTATTTCATTTTACTTTTGCCATATTATGATTAATTTCATATTTAAAATGCTTTTGTTTAGTTATACATTGCCTTAAATGTTTATGTTTTTTTATGTAAGCTTCTGCTATATTGTAATCCTTAATGAGCATCTGAGCTCACCCCTTTCAACGTTTTAATTTTTCCAGTATGGGAAGAAGTATTTTATGAATGAACTGAAGGGATAATATGAGGGGATATGAAGACAAGATGTTGTTGTAGTTTTGTATTGCTTTATGATGTATTGTAAAACTTATGAATGTATCTAGTGTTTCAAGGCTACTAAACTAATCAGTTATTCGAGAATTGATCTTTGTGATCATGCCAATGTTACGCAATAACGCACCGACTCTAGGTAACTTGGGTCGGTGCGTTACATTTGGTATCAGAGGCAGTTTAGTACTAACCTTGAATGCTAGATTTAGATAATCTCTGATTAGAACACATATCCCTATGATAGGCTTAGAGGATTAGTATGGAAGAACTTCCAAGAATTTTGGTATTATTGAGATTTTATGAGTTTTCCGAGCAATACATCCCTATCTGGATATGAGTAGGTAGAGGCGGCTCTAGCACAGATGTACCTAGGGGTAAAACCCAAAAACACCACTTTGAGCTAGACTCGAACGGGAACTTGTGCACAACAACGGGCCTTGTTGCACTCTTGGTTACAACACTCCCGGGAGATATGCTTAGGATAATTCTCATTTTTTTACAAACCATTATGAAGGGTTTATGAGTATATAACTTTCAAAGAAAACATTTCTTTTTATGATTATGGAATATATCCATAAATATTTCAATTTATGTTAAGTGGTTTACAAGTATGGAATTATGTATTTTGATTCATAAACTAATCTAGTTTATGCAATTGTTTTGAAATGGTGCATAGTGGGAGGAATGGAAACCATATCAATGCACGAACTCCATGTAGGGATTTCCCTCCTACTCAAAATAATTATAGTGGAGCTGGTGATACAACTTGTGATGATCTGCTTATCACCATACTGGGACAACTCACTCAGGTTATGAATAATAACATTACTCGTATGGAGTACACTGATCCGAAACATGGAGGATATATGTTATACCGCATCACGAGGCAACAACCGCCAACATTTAATGGGGGTACAAATCCATTATTAGTTGAGCAATGGATAAACTCCTTAGAAAAAATATTTCATGCCTTGGGGAGTAGCGAAAGGGAGAAAGTTGTCATGGAAGTTTACCGCCCCACTGGAGATGCCGATCAATGGTGGTCACTGATTCAAAACAAAAAGGAAGATGAAGAAGTATCAATTATGGAACGAAGGGAGTTTAAGGAAATTTTCATAGAAAAATACTTTCCTCATAACCATCGAGCAGATATGGAAATGCAATTTCTGAGTCTGAGACAGAAGGAGGATGAGAATGTCACAAAGTTTGAAGCTAACTTTACAAGGTTAGCAAGGCATGCTGCATATTATATACATAACCCAAGAAGTAAGATCAATCATTTCATTGATGGGTTAAAACCATTTCTCCATCGAGCATTAGTATCACAATCTTTCTCAACGTATGAAGATATTGTCTCATGTTCTATTAAGAGAGAAAAGGTATTCTCTAAATCTTATGACAATAAAGTAAACCAAGAGAAGAAGATAATGGTGGAACAAGAGACAGATAATGGGAAAAGGGAAAGAAGGATTTTCCATTATGTGATAATTGTGGTAAGATTCACCCCGGTACTTGCCTAAAATGAATGGGAGTTTGTTATAAATTTGGAGATAAAGGTCACCAGGCTCGTGATTGCAAGGTAAAGAAAGAGGATATCAATGTTGAATGCTACAATTGCATGGAAATGGGGAATTATGTAAATGAATATCCTAATCGTCGGGGAAACTTACTTCAGAGAAGGCCAAGGTATCAAGGACAATATTATGTTGTTACTACAGTTGAAGTGGAATAATTAATGTATTGGTGCTTTTGGAATCAAGGATTATATTCTAGTTATAATAATAATATGATATATATAAGGATTGTACAGCAGTACTTATTGTTTTCATTAAGGTTTTAATATGATTAAGGTAATCATATTTTTAATATGTGACAATAAGAGAAACTTTACTTTCTTTGGGGAATCTAATGTTATAATTGATTTTGGAATTTAAGGACCTCTTAGAGAAAGTCTGGACTGAGGTATTTTGGATAACTATAAAGGTTGGAATGGATTAATCTGAAAATTGGATAGTATTGTTTAAGGTTAAAACATTTATGAAGATTATTTTTGGAATATTATAATACTATAGTATAGGAAAAGGACAACCTGCAAGTCGGGGGATAACCCGTCGCGTCGGAAAAAGCTACAGGAATCGAACCCACAACCATAGTGCGACATGCCTTTATTACCAACCACTAGCCTACTTGAAGTCCCTGGTTATTACAAAAAATATTTCCTAATCTAAATGGTATGTGATAATATTTGGAACCTTATACTAATATTATAAATAGAATATTCTTGAGTTATATTACCTTTTAGAGTGAAATATGGGTTTGTGGTAAAAAATTATTAAATAACGAAAGTCTACATGACATGTATGTATATTCCCTTGCGTTATTAGTAAATCTCCTAAATAAATTCCTCAACTTTATAAAAGGAAACTTAAAATAAAAATATTGCCGGTTAACTTTTCCAACTGGGGATTCAATGACCGTTTAACCAATCACAAGTTTGTGATTTTCTTGTTGTTAACTTTCTCCTAATGTAGTTTTCTACAACTCTACATCAGACCTTGATGGTTTTTTTGTTCCATATCCATATTTTCATAGAATCCTAGTATGGGCTATCTCGAGTGACCTTTGTACTTATCATTTTTCGTTTTAATGTTATATTTTTATTAACCTTATTTCCGATGTGGTTTTTCCACAAAGGTATTTTCTATTTTCAACCTTTTATTTTCAAAGTAAAATTTCAAAATGCAAGGATGCAATTTATTGAAGGAGGGTAGAATGTAACACCCTGAGCTTCCACAATACACTTCTCTTTCAATAATGCAATAGCTTGAATTGTACGCTAGATTGAGATTCTAACACACCACGACCAATCAAAATAGCCATTATGAATAGTAATAACCACTTTTTTAAATTATATATATTTTATATTTCAAAATGGACTTCATTTTTTGGAATCGTAATATTGAAATTATCCTATGTTGAATTTTTGGTATTTTTCTGAGAACATCCAATTCTTTATTAATAGTGAAAAATACTTAAAAAAACTTTTTTAATATAAATAATTTATAGTGATAAATTATACTATTTAGTGGTTTTAACATGTAATTAGAATATATTTTTACCATTTTATCCAATGGTGGTCATTAGAATAAATTTCACTTGGAAATTTGACATAAACAATTATCAATCTTTTGATATATATTGTTTCTTAAAAATACGCTATTTGTTGTGAAAGTGGGAATTAATTATAAAATTAATTAATGAAACTTATATGTTTGGAATTTTGTAAAATATACATCATTTTTGAATTCGGAATATCAATTATAGCTTAGGGTGTAATTTTGGCATTGTTCCGAAAAACTTCAATTTTTGATGAATAGTGAAACCACTAAGTGGTAGTTAAAAAACTGAATTTTCATTTAAATGAACCATTAACACTTATATGATTTGATTTTCCAAAATCCAACATACATGGTTTTAATTAATAATTAAAATTTGGTACAATGGGATAAAAATAATTTTTGGTGAATAGTAACTTTTAGGTTTAATTAATCGCGATTAAAGGTAATTAGTGAAATTTAAAGTAAAAATGATATTATAAAAATATGAAAATATCTTTACACTTTTCCTACACTTATTTGATGAATAATGTCCGACCAAGACAATCCATGGGTCAACTTGGGGACCCCATGGAGCCACTTGGGTAAGAAAATGACATTAATAACTTTTTATTTAAAGTAAAAATAAAATTGTCACAAACATGTCTTGTTTTACTAAAACTATTATTACATGGGGTTATATAAGTTATCCTTTTGACTATAAATATTAATTAGAAATCTAAGAATATTTCCTACATCATGAAAATTATTTTATAATTTTTAGACATTAAATAATGTAAATTTTTTATGACACCATAATGATGCAGCGATTAACTCATTAATTAATGATTTAAATAAAATGAAACGATATTGTAAAATATAAGACGTTCACATGTCATAAACCTATTGGATGAGTATATTTAGAACCCTTATCACCTTATCTTTGAAAAATATAATTTTGGGACCTTTTAAATATGAAAATCATTTCATAATAATGTAACATTTTATAAGTTTTCAGGAGTGCCCCTCCTCTCCTCTTATAAAAGCCCCCACCTCTACCACATTACCCACACCTCTCAAGAATTTGGCTCGGCCAAACCCTACCCATTTTGTCTCTCCACATCCCAATATTACTCCTAGAATCCTCACATTGGGCAGAAGTCTTCCCAAGGAATCCTTTGAGTTTAAATCAAAAAGTGTTAGCCGTTTTAAAGGTAGTGTTTTATCTTGTGTTCTTATGTTTTATTTTGATCCTCCAACCCCCTAAAATATTTTTTTAATTTCTTTTGTAACAACACTAGTATCCTAAATATACTTGGATTTTGTTATTATAAGGATTCGAGCTACACATACACACACCTATATCTAATGGTTAAAGAACATATTGTTTCTGTGGATGGAGAATTTCTGCCTCACAAAATGATGATTGTTCAACACTAATATAACACCATCAAAGGTGGAAATTAAGATGTCACAATATTTATATATGATATATAAAATGTTTATGTCTTACTTAAGCTTCTGTATTTTTCATTTATGGAATACCTTTATGGTTTCCATTACGGGTAAACGCGATATTTTCATTTTAGGATGTGCGGACTACCGCCCCCTCAAAGTGATTTGAATCATTAATGCCATATGTGGTATGTATAAAGGATGGAGTAAATGTTATTATACATTATATTATACTGTAATTATAGTATAACTTTATATAATTATAATTTCATTCCATAATTTCGAAATAGAAATGAAAGTAGCGTTCATGCGTACGTACGGCTTACCATCTCCATGAACGGTGCATTTCGTTTCTTACCTCTAAATGTTATGTAATATTATAAATGCATGTATATACTGGATATATATGTTATATATGATATCTACATTAGGAATATAATTCTGGATATAATGGATATTTCACCACATGAACAAATTGTAATTATAAGAAGTTTATTTTTGACTCAAGTACCAAAGATCGACAAAACGACTGTAATTAACACAAATAATTACATAATGTTCATATCATGGTAATAAGTGATATAAAAGGAATGATGAACTTGAAAAACGTTCTTAATAGATTAGACATTAACTCTAGTTTATTATTCAGGAGGTTAATGAACGATCAAGTCAAGTCGGACACGAGGTAAGGGAACTTCTTAACCCAATTTCCATTCGTTGGGTTAATCTCCTACATTCAAATTATGTCATGATATTATCATGTACTATCTTGTATTTGTAGTGTATTTATATATACATATAGTGAATACACATAATAGATTTATTTTATTTTAAAAAATGATCTTTGTAATGGAATTTCCCTCAATCTCCTTTCATTGAGTCATATTTTGTTTTATACCCAACTTTCTTTTATACGGTGTATAAACCCCTTTTACTTTTAAATTTATTGAAAAGGACTCTTTTTATATGAAGCGTTTTACTAAATGATAAAAATATTTTTTTTTGTCATACGTATGCAGCGACAATGACTTCTCCGCCGCCATGACCATTATTTGATTTTCGACTTCCTCTACAAGCCATAACATTTTTTTAAATGAAAAATAATTAAAATGTTTTACTTTTCATCTATTTTGGTATTGAAAATGGTTTTGATAATGTTTTTATTATATCAATGTGATGTATTGATATCGTGTGACTGAAATGTTGAAATGTTATGTTTTCTTTATGCATGTTTTATGTGATACGATTATGTTATGGTTTATGATATGTTTAAACCTGTTCATATGAGGAATGCATTGGACTTAATATGTGACGGGTGGAGCCCGCTATAGCTCCTCGATGAATCGGAAGGTCTCATGAGACAAACTAGTGTCTTGGCACGAGGGCTTGACAAAATCTTATTTGTAGTCTTGGCATGAGGCCTTGGCTACGTGGTTATGATAGTCTGGAATTATGCATTCCATCATTATGAAAGTGGTTATTGATATTGTATGTGATTATTCGACCAGTAGAATATCCATGTGAATAAGTCAATGTAATTATGTAATTTTACTTTTTCCTTATTATGTTGAAGTTCATGTTTAAAAGGCTTTTGTTTAGTTATACATTGCCTTAAATGTTTATGTTTATTTATGAATGCTTCCGCTATATTGTAATCCTTACTGAGCATCTGAGCTCACCCCTTTCAATGTTTTAATTTTTCCAGGATGTAAAGAAGTATTTTATGAATGATCTGAAGGTATAATATGAGGGGATATGAAGACAAGATGTTGTTGTAGTTTTGTATTGATTTATGGTGTAATGTAAAACTTATGAATGTATGTAGTGTTTCAAGGATACTAAACTAATCGGTCTTTCGAGACTTGATCTTTGTGATCATGCCAATGTTATGCAATAATGCACCGACTATGGGTAACTGGGGTCGGGGCATTACATTTTCAATAGCTATAATATAAACCATGCATGAAAAATCACTAGGGTGTACAAGAGTAAGATGGTGAAAGCTAAAAAGGAAAGTGAAACCATACACAACAAACTAGATGGATGTGCCAACATGAAAAAACATGAATGTAAAGTACTAAGAGATACAAGATCCTAATATCCAATCCCTAACCACGATACATGATCGAATTCACTAGTTATCCCTATAATCCTCTGTAGTCATTTAAAACCTATTCGTTATCTTCATAAGACACGACACATGTAGGAAAAGACCATGCAAATGTGATTATATATATTCCTAGTAAGATGCCCCAAAATATAATGATGGAGACGTAAGATACATCATTAGAATTGATCGACAAATTGCACTACTCAATACAGAAGAGGAAAAATCCAACAACATGGATTCCAATATAAATATGATCAAACCAAAGAATCCTAAACTATAGGGAAGGGGATATCCATCTCACATTCCAACCCTGTAAATAATTCTGTCTATTCTAAAAGTCCAAAATGTATGCCCAACATCTCTCATGTCATCTCACTAGAAACATAAATGTCATGCAACACATTTCCACTATGCCACATTGTTATGGGGACAATCTCTAGGTTGAGGACCGATACCCAAGTAAAATAGGAGGGTTTCACTAAGTAGATAGCTAGGGGACCCATTCCATATCTCAATAGGAGGGTGCCACTCATGTAACAGATAGATGACCCATGTCAATACCAACAGGAGGTTTCCACTATAATAGTTGATAGAGGACCCATGCGTATCCCATATTGAGGGTTCTATTCTAGTGGTCGAGGAACCATGATCTAACTCCAAAGGAGGTTTCCACTCTGATAGATGATAGAGGGAACATTCCCTACACAACTTGAGGGTTCCACTCTCATAGTAGAGGACCCATTCCTTGGCTCTATTGGAGTGTTCCACTCAATGGATAACTAGTGGAAACATGACCACCCCATGTGGATGGTTCCACACTAATTGTCGATCTAGGCCCCATGCCCTTACTAGCATTTGGATTCCACCTAGAGAGTAGATAGAGTACCTGTACCTTTCCCTGTATGAGGGTTCCACTCTATCGATGGATTGAGGACCCATGCCCTGACATTGTAGGAGAGTGACACTCTAGTGATTCTGGTGATCGTTCATGTTCAATACCATCATTGACCGTCATCTAAACAAGAATCAAGCTAAGAAAATATTTCATCATATCCCAAATGCTAATATAGAGTCCACCATCATGTTATATGCAGAAAAACATAGAATTGGCTACTCATTGGACAATATTTAAGTCTGAATAAAGCATATACATGAGGATGGTGTTTATTTATAAGGAATGGGTACAAAACATGTAAAGGTACCCACATAATGTGTTTTCTTGCTCCATCGCCTAGCCATGAACCTGATGGTATATGGATCAAAAACCATGTATCCATACATGGCATGTTGGTGGAAAACATGACCAACCTCACCCACATGGCTTCCAACTTTTGCACCATGGCCATGTCCATATATCCTGCCTATGTATATACATTGGGGTCCAACATGTGCACCGTGGCCATGTACATCTCAGTTAATAGATTGGAAAATATGATACATTCTAGAGATTATACCTACAACATACATATATTTATTTTTTTGGGAATGTGAATCCAAACTAGTGATAAAGCCCCAAAGAAGGATCATCTTGACCCTTTTAGAAAAAGTTAAAATGATATATAATGAAAATCAGATGAAGGAATAATTTACCCAATCATGGAATCTTAATGTGTGAGTCTCATTAAAATTATCCAAAAGAAAACATTATACATTATTGTATCTTCTAATACCTTATTAAGATTTATTTAGAGGTATTACTTGATTATTTTACTTTCTATGGAACTTGTTTTCAATTTTTATTTATATTATGAAAAAATATTTAAACAAATGCATTGTTAAAAATGTAGAGTTAAATTTTGAAATGCTACAATTCATAGTAGAAAATATCAATGTTCTTGGGAAACAAAATTTATAAATGTGGAATTGAAATTGATAAGGCCAAAATTGAAATTATCTCTAAAATTACATATCCCACTACTAAGAGACACAGGAGGTAACAATCCAACACATGAGCCACTAAATGTTCCATCAATCATGTGGATCACCTGGCATCTGGCGTGACTCCCCATTTTCTAGAGTTCGTCGACATGTAGTGATGGACTAGGCTATGTTTTAGGGAGTCTATTCCCTCATGTCGGTGTGTAATGTAATGGTGTAAATATATTAATTAATATAGGAAGAAAACTATAAATCAATAAATGCAGATAAACATCCATAAAATAGTATAATAAATAAATCTATAAGATTTCATATACAATTTTATGATCATATCTCTAAAAAATAGGAAAACATTTATACAAAAATTCAGTACAATAAGGGAATAAAAATGTAGAAAAATGTGAAGGGAACTATCTCCAAATAGAAACACGATCCTAGATCATCCATTTGCACCACTGGTCCTAAACAATTAGCAAATCAAGAATCATATTGTGGGTGATTTCCCCTGTCCCTACCTGCATCCATGAAGCCTATTTGGGTACCTAATGATAGAAAAAATAGGGTGTGATATAACCTTTACTAGGCCACCACCAATAATGTCTATTACATGTTTAGTATATATAATAAAAAAAGTTACAAGCAATGTATCACAGATATAACAGTAATTTAAATAATGTGTTAGATGAAAAAGTGATCATGTGCAGCCAGAAATGGATCCCTATAAATAATAGTCAAGATCCCAAAAACTAGGGTAACTATAAATAATAAATAATCAGATATTATAATGTATATTCTAAAAACTGTAATATGATACCCATACTATGGATATCTATAAACATAAAAAAATATCCTCAATGGACATGACATGAAATCAATTGTCAATGTCATTAATGGAAAATGTTGTGCAATCCAGTGTTGTACCACGAACGATCAGATATAAGGTATAGAATACTGATGAATCCTCATCCAGTCACAAGAGTATCATAATAGAAACTCGATAAAGACATGGGTGGAGTCCAATGAGTATGTAGACATATCATGTTCATTGAGAGGTCGTGCATGAAATATTTAAGGGGTAGCAAGGCCCTTTCATCCTATTGAATCAAGATCTAGGGAGTAAATAGGTCTAACGAATTCACTACTATAAATAAGACCCAATGAGTATAAATTTCCATGGCATCCTATTGAATCAGGACCTGAGGAGCTCATCCAAGGAATCCACTACCATAAAAAGTTCATTATCAAAATTCATTCATCATTACATAATGATTCACATTTTATAAGACCATAAAAAACATTAAAATTTTTATTTAATCGTTTAAGATAATTAACATATTGTAATAACATATAAAGGAGACATAACCTTCCCCTAATCAATTATTCTAGTCACATACGATTTATCAATGATCCAAAAATAAGTGGTGAACTCACATGCACCAAATGGGGTGGTATAAAATAGATAATATATAAGGGAACACACCATGGGTGACCTAGGATGGTTCTAACAACCTCCAATAATCTCAATTGTACTAGGTGGTGAAACTAACTGGTTCCAAATAATTTATCCAAAAAATTTAATCAATTTTAAGGACAATGAATAAAATTCTTACTTGTGTAACAACGAAAATAAATCTTCTAAAACACCAAACCATGATAGAAAGTTATTAACCAAATACCGTAGTTCCATAATAGGGAAATTATCTAGTATCTCCATATGATTTTGTCTAGATCAAAAGAAAATTAATAGTAGATGGTATGATTGGAAATATTGATGATTATCTTGCATCAAAATAACTCTATCGATATAATGACAAACAGATAATGACACAAGAGGAATTGAGAAATTACTAGCATGGATCCAATGAGAGAACCAATGTTTGAATATAATTATAAATGATGAAATGGTGGCTAATTCAATTATTTTTCTTCAAAAGGATGTTCCATATGTGAAGCCATCGACTTGAATGAAATTTGGAAGGTGGGTTTAAACATAAAATTAAACAGCTGTAAAATATTAATTTCACCTTTAAAATACGAGTGACATAGTTTGGACAACCAGTTTTACAAAAAATGTGCCCACCGTTTACCCTTTTATATCCCAAGGGGAGTCATCACATGGTTTATGCACATAGATCAACTAACCATGCACAAATCATGTTGTGTGCCTCTACCAAAAGTTTCAGAGCCCCTCACATAGGTGTGCACCCCAGGCGGCATGGTTTCATTAAAATATGTAGCCTCTTACATACCAATAATCATCCCCACATGGTTACTCATAGCCATAAATCTTTTGTCTTAGAGTTTCTACTAAACATGAAGCCATGCAGTTTCTCTCTAAAAGTCCGACTCCGGGCCTTGAACAAGCCCCTAACACCCCCAAACCACGATTATCTCACTACCATGATTTAAATAACCTATTTTAGGTTATCAAAAGAAATTATAAATAAAAATTATTATTTCTATACTGGTAATTTTATTATTATTTTTATTAATTAAATACTTAAATTAAATTCTAATGAAACATCGACATGTTAATTATTTAATTAAAAGGAAAATGAAATATATGATTTTCAAAATGTAAAAATTAATATAATATGAATGAAATATTTTTTTTAAAAAAAAACTATACATAATTATATCATTAGAGTGATGTTTTAAAGTAATATATTCAAATTCCATCAGTTGTCTAATGTTTTTAAAGTCAAATTAAATGAATAGTGTCCAAATTGATATTAATGTTTTTTTATAAAAAACAACATTTTATTAAATGACAAAAATTCCCAAAATTTATATATTTGACCAATTGAATGGAATTTTATTTAAAATTTCATCTATGATCCATTTATTGGATAATTTTCTTTTTATAGTAGATATATTTAACCCCAATATGTAAAAACATCATTACCATGGTAATTGTAAAAAAGGGTTAAATGGGTTAAATAATATAAGGTTGAAAACATCACCTAAACTTGTGAAATGAATATTTTATGTGTGTAATTTTTCACACACTTATATTATTTTCTAATTTTATCAATTGGGATTCATTTGGATATGAAAATTAATTTTATATAAATTTAATATTTTTAGAAAT
Organism: Viscum album; assembly: GCA_963277665.1. Classification (NCBI taxonomy): domain Eukaryota; kingdom Viridiplantae; phylum Streptophyta; class Magnoliopsida; order Santalales; family Viscaceae; genus Viscum; species Viscum album. The sequence continues at coordinate 613,300,745 of OY728164.1, forward strand.
TCTAAGTGTAACACCGCCCTCTTATAAACGGACACATCTTATAATCTGTTATTCAGACTTCATGAACAATTTATTTCATAAAATATCTACCAAAATGAATTTATAACATCCCACCCTATATCATAGAGTCCTTTTATTGATTATAAAACCATTATATGAAATATTTTTATTTAAACCATATGAGGTTGTTTGAAGATGAGGTATAATTCTTAATCAAAAATTTACATTTTATTTATTCTTATACCTTCTTGAAATATTATTCAAAAATTATGAAAAAATCAACTATATATTCCATATAATCAGAAATTATTATGTAAATGTAATAACCTATATATATATATTAACTTCCATCAAATGAAAAAGAAAACCATTATTCATGTGTACGAAGGACCACTGACTAGTGAACCGATGTAATTTGTTTTCGATCATCTCTTATTAAAATATGTTGTAATGATTTATTTATTATATAAATATATATGGTCTAAATGAAATATTATTAACTATAAATATTTATTTACCATTTACTTTCTTACCATTCCTTTCAGTGAAAAATTATAACGATCTTTGTGCGTACTTGTGGACTACCACTTCCATGAAGCGATGTGATTCATTCTTAATCACCAAATCACATGGATGATATATATAATTATATTTGAAAAAATAATATGTTATTTTTGATATTATTAGAATTATATAAATATAATATCATACTTACCTTCTTTTCATAATGATTGTCGAAAAATGGAATCATTAGTCTTTCTCATGTACGACCTACCATCTCCATGATTGTAACACAGTTCATTTTTTATAATCATATTCCATGATTAATTTTAAAAATATAAATAATGTATTATAATTATAATTAATTCATGTTTATTATTCTAGATATTATATAATAATGACTTATTTTACCTTGGGCAACCCACCAAATTTATTTTGGACATATGAGCTGAATATCCTCAAAATGACCGAGGTAAACATAATTGACTAAGTAATTGATTATAAGATGGAAATAAAAATAATAATAAACATGAAAATTTTCTTAATAAATTATATAATTAACATAATTTTATTATTCATGAAGATAAATATCTTTTGTGATGAGTCAAAATCAAGGCATGTGACTTTATTATAAAAATTATCTTTTAATGTTTCCCTTAGAAATCCATTTCTTCCTTGTACACATTCTTCTAAAGGTATCATGAAAATTATATTTTATTATAAAATGAGTGAAAATGTTTATTTTTTACTATTTTCATATTATTTACAAAAATTTAAAAAAATAATAGTTTATGGTTTTCTTAAGGGATATATTACTTTTAAAACCTCATTTTGAAGGTTTTAAATATTTATTCTCTAAATCATTATCGTCCAAGACAATATAATTAAAATTATTTTATTAATAAATTTATATGGAAATAAATTAATTATAAAGTTCATTTTATATCTCTTTATAATTTATTTCATTTTTTTTCAAAATTAATCTTTTTATGTACTTAAAACAGAACATTTTGACTTTCTTTAGAATAGACAAAAATGTATATTTTATTTTAATGTATATGAAACCAATATATATTATCAGAAAAGAAAATATTATTTTATTTTTGGATTTATTTATAATATTAATTGTTTTGTGAAAATTAAAACCCTATTAACCATTATTATAATTATTATAAAAAATTATTTTAGTTGGAATTTATATTTTGATATATAGGAATGTTTTTCTTATGGGTGTAAGGGATCTCTCTAAACAACCATTTTCTTCAGGTTATGAACATTGTATATATATATATATTTATCTCTCTATTAAAATTTATTTAATGCATCTAAATTATATATATATTTACCTCACATATTTACTAAGCTTATTCTCCTTTCCTTTGATGGGGTGATGCTTGCTATAATTTCTTTTCCCAAATGCATCCAATTTTATTCCATGGGTAATATATATTTTTATGACTTATGATTTCTTTAAATTTGAGGAAAAAATAAAAATGAACATTTTATGATGGGTTCATCGAGATGATGATCTAATGAATTGGGTATATCTTTTTTATGAGCCTTTATATAATAGATTTGAGAGTAAACATAATATATTATGGGGAACCTTTCACCATGTGATATTGTGTTGGATGTTATACTTGGCTCATAATTTTGTCACATTAAATTTCATTTGTTCATATGATCTTCTTAAATAATGATTTTATGCAATTCCTCTATGTGATTACTTATGATTGTATATTTAATAAAAATTATATGTCACATCGTGTGGCTGAAATGTATGATTTTTTTGAAAATGTTTTCATAATTATTTCATGATTAAAAAGTAACCACTATTATTTTTTATGAAATATTTTATGAAAATATTTGGGTAGAAAATTTGACTCCTTGGGTAATGAAATGTCTATTTAAACCCAATGTTTAATTTTGAAAAAAGATAAATATTGTGTAATTATTCAGGAAATAACTAGTTTCTTTATTTATATTTATACATCCCTTACAAATATTTTTGAACTCATGCCACATTTTAAATTTTTTTTCATAGGGGTTTACGGATGAGTAGGGTTATTGATGAGGTCAAGATGAATATAATAAAGATGTATCGGGAAAAGATAATTTTTTATATCTTAAATTTTTTATTTTATTAGAAAATGGATACTAAATAGAAGTGTCAAAATTTGGATGTAATATTTATTTTTGGAAGGGTGATGAACTAATTTTTTATAAATATAAACCTAAAATATATCTGGGAATGTATGAATGTGAATTATTATCTAAGGAAACTGAAATATGTTTTTTTAAGGACAAGTTCTTATATTTGTTATCATAGAAATGGTTTAGAGGACTTTAGAGGATAGGATGTTTTCATCTGATGTTAACTTAAGAGTTATGGATACATCATGGGATAATGAGTTTATGGTTGATCATAAGTTCAATGTCTTATAAAATCCTTTTTAGGTTTTAAGTGATGGGATTTTCCTATTATTAATGAAATTTTGGGATACATTTTTTGGGGTTCAACGTGATGTATTATGTGAGAATGAATTGTATTCTCACAAGTTTAATGGTATTGATAAACTTCATGGTTTATATGATATTTTATGATTAAGTATATTATTATAGTGATGTTATAATAATTATATTAATATAGTTTAAGAAAAAAGGATAACCTACCACATCCAACATGGTCATGGGGATTGAACCCCCCAACTGAAGGGCGATAAGGGTGCTACCATGACCCATCCTAGCAGGGCCTTCTTGACCAGTGATAAGATGAGTGTGAAACCCTAATATCACATACAATAGTCCATGTATTAGAGAGAAGAACCGAGAAGGCATAAACTAAAATTGTAAATTTTTTCATTAAGTACCTACACACATGAAAAAAAACGTCTCCATGAAAAGGATTAAAGGAATAATAAAATTCATAAAAATATAGAGTATAACTATGTATATGATAACCTATAGAGAACACATTAGAGTAAAATTGTATAAAAACAATGAATAAAGGAAAAAAATACTCGCCTAACCAGAAATACAGTTCCAACCGGACAATAATTGGAGAAATTGAAATCTAGAGAGATTTTGAATCTAGATCTCCATGTCCTACCACCAATCCCAATCAATACACACATGTAACACTATTCTTTACCAATGTCACCATTGACGTTCCTGAAATCTACATAAGACACAACACGTGTTGGAAAATCCCATCTAAAGGTGAGTATAAATACACCCAATAGGACAACATGAAATCACTAAAAATGGAACATCAAGAGAGAGTAGTCATCTCATCACCATGAGGGAATTCCAATTAGAATATGAGACCACAAAAATAAATAAATAAATATATATATATATTCACTAAAAAAATCCCAAATTATGAGAGAAATGTAATATCCATTTTTACAGCACACCTACGAACAAAGAGGCTACCTGGAGTGTTATGTACCGAATTTGATGTCTTGAATCATGTGAAATCATATAATAATTAGAGTGGAAGGGGAATGTACCTAAATAATAAACTCTATATATTAGGGAGAAGTCACTCTTATCAATGACCTTCTCGCCATCAATGCTCAATGATAGGGGACATTCACCCCATAGATAGAGAACCCTCACCCTATTGTAGTATTCAGAGTACCATATCTACATATGTATAGAATATGGTGGACCAATTACCTACTACAATATGGGATTTCAAAGGCCAACAACTTTAATAAACTCTCACGAGTCTTGGTGGATAGCGTGAATACCACCACTAAAATCCATGTCCAAGGGAGAACTTACTCTAATAGAGGACCCACACCCTCTTGAGTTTGATGATGAGGGGGGGGGGGTTACACTCTATAGATAGAAGAACCATGCCCTATTGCTCTAGGGGGTTCCACTCAGAAGATAGAGGACCCAAAACATTGTGTGGAATATGGTTCCACTCAACCTGAGTAGAGAGAATGAGGGGGTGGGTACCCTCAGTCTTGGTGAAATATGGGGGTTTCCAAACCTGACATCTCTCTGATGATCCTCCCCTATCACGATTATCAGTAAAGTGTCTCTTGAAGACGTTTCATTCTTGTAACACCTCACATCATAACTAAAAACTCTATATGAGAGATTCTATTGCATTATATGCAGTAAACTACTTATGATAGTCTACGTGTAGTCAAATTTCTAATTTCTGAAGAATGAGATATAGAATGTTGCAGTTCCTAGGAGATATACATGGAGAGTAAATGGGGTCATATGACATATGAAACTACCTATTATCTGATGAATTTTATTTCATAGAAATGGATTGGGAATCCAAGTAATACTACATTGTTTGTACTGGTGGTACAAGACATGTCTCAGCCACCATGGGTTTTCCTAGGTTCTCTTGGTATGTTGTTTTGTACATTGTCCTTGTTCATGTACACTGGTTTTGTTTATGTATATAGTTGTTCCCCTATACTATGGTCTAACCCTTGTTATTTACCATGTCTATTCTTGTACACTCCAAAAGTACACGTTGATCCACCAACACCGGGTCACATGATGTGTATAACGCCCCACACAACATGTGATATTTATCTCAACCAAAATGCCTTGTTGTTGTAGGTAGGGGATTACATAGTCTATGTTCCTCCATGATACATGGTGTGTTGTCATAAAATTTATAGAAACATAGTTTATTAACGTGTATCTTATATCAACCATTTTTTTCTACTTTACATGCCTGTTTGGATGCCTCATTTCCCTTAAATAAAAGATAACATCATCGACCATCAATTCACAGAAACCTTTGATTGGAAATCAAAAATCCAATCACCCATGTGATGTTGGAGAACCTCCGTTTTCACCTCCTCCCATCACTCTAAATCCCAAATACATGTATCCATCACATGAATCCCAAATTATACGTAGATCTAACTACCAAACATTAATTTGTACGTCGTTCACATAACCTCAATGAATCTAAGGGTTCTATTTAGATGAAACCCACCACGATAATGTCTAATCACAACCTAGTGGTCCAATTGTAAATAACATGAATAAATTTTGTGGATAAGGATAGGAATGTGGTTAATCCATTTTTGGATGATGATATCATTTACAATGATTATAATATGTGTAATTAGGGGTAGAAGCATGGAACATGGAATAAAATTGATAATCTTGCTTCAATAAGGTTTAATTTAGTTCATGAAATTCACAGGATAAATGGTAAATTATGTAGATAATACAAAATAAATGATCAATAATAAAATAGGAAGGAAAAAATAAAACCAAAATTCATACTTTAATGATGGATCAATCATCCATGTATAACGTGTTCTCTATCAATAAAGAATATAACTTTACATGGCTTGTCATCTACATTACAATCATGCGACCATTCAACATAAATCCTTTCTCTAGGTTTAAAATTATCTTCACCTCAAATCAATATCTAATCTCCTGGGGTAATGTAGCTATCCCTAGATATTTTCCGTAACATGGTATTTATAGAGACTGGTTTATGTTTTTCCATTTAAAATAAAATCATTTATAAATCATTTATTTTACAAAAAGCACACCCAATGGTTTCCTTCCAAAAAATGTTCAATACTATTGAACCTTAGGATCCAACTTAGTTAAAACCCACTTTTTTAGAATCAACCATGCCATCATATAATCCATAGGAGGTTCTATTTGAGATTTATTCTATTATTTCCTATCTACTTCTTGTGTGTGATCTAATATATGTAATATTATTATTATATCAATATCATGCCTCTAGGAGTCCAAAAATTATACATCGTCTCTACCCTTGACTATTAAAATATTCCTAAAAATATTACAATGGATAAAAAAGGAAAAAATAGATTCATTAGATTCTCCTTACCATTAATAATTTTCATCCAAAAAAGAAAAAAACTCACCCAGATGTGAGGATACAATGCTCTTATTGATGTCTCGCACTCCCATGAGTTCTCTTGAAGGTTCCCATGGTGTTTATGTAACACCCCAGTAACTCCTATATAAATTATGACTCTTAGAAAAATGAATTAAATAAATATTAAACAAAAAGAACTCCTTATTCATTAAAGCAATACATTAACAATGATAAAAGAAACATCACCTTACACTAAGAAGATGGTATTATTAATCCTATAACAATAATTAAAAAAAATAAGGACAACTCAAAACAAACATGATAATGAAGATATCGTAGCCCGTGCATTTGGGATATTCCCTAAGTATAAATCCAGTGAAGATAATAAGGGTAAGAGCACAAAAGAATGTAATAATATCCCATATATTGGAAAAAAAAAGAATCTAAACATTTGATGATTTAGTTTATGTATTTATACATAAAATTACCATTGTATATATTTGTAGAAGTAATATTTTAAAAAATAAAATAAAATTATAGTTAATGAAACCAAAATTTACCGTTACACACTTATATTTGTATATATATACTATTTAGTGATTAATTATCATTTAAATGTGTTTATTTAAGTACATCCACACAAAAACATTATTTGAATAAGTATTTAGTTTATATATAAATACTTATGATGATAATATTAAATAATGTGTTTAGTTATATATATTTTTAAATGGAATATAATTTCATTCTAATAGAATGTAATTTTAAAACATAAAAATTTATTATTTAAATGAAAATCATATTAAATTTTTATATAAATATTTTCCAGCCTTAAAAAAAATATAAACATACACATAATTTTATTGAATTTAATTGTACTTATGGGTCATATTAATTATAAAATTATTATATTGAACAAGTTAAATACCTAACATAATTTTCTTATGACACATGATTTCATAAATTTTATAATAATAGTTATTAGAGGGAGAGTATAATTATTTTGAAATAACAATAACATTAATAATACATAATTTAAGTGGAAAATTATTTGTTTTAAGAATTAATATACTAATATATGAGTATCAACACTAATAAAATATGCTATATATAAGTATATATAATTATGGTAACAAGTTAAAATATTATTAATAATGAGTTTTTATAATAATAAAATTATGTTATTATAATTTTTATAATGCATTGGATAAAAAAATTGGTAGTCCCATTTAATTTTTGGGTAAACTCGAGTCACCCCTCCCCCATTTTCATCTTCATCCTCTCGAAGGATTATGTAGACCTCCCACTCCCAATTGCACCCTGCTCTTGCGACACCTCAATTATGCGAGTCCACATGCACCATCCTCACATAGATGGACTCACATTTGAGGATCATATGACTTAGGATGGTCATGCATGGAGGATGGTGAAACACCCCAACTGGTATTCCGTAGTTTTGAAACTCGTGATGGAAACACCTGAAAACTCCAAGCGTTGTGAGGCTTATAGAAACATCCTTTGTCGAATCCCTTATTACAACGGTGAGTTAGATATCCAGAAACTGAAAATGTGCCTAAGTTTTGATTATAAATTTTTATTTTGGTTTGGGATCCCACGAATCCCCTTAGGATCAAATTAGGGTTATATTTTAAGTTAAAGTATTATTTATTGTTGGTATGTTAATCAATGTGTTCCCATTACGTTGTATTATAAACTATGGGTTTGAATTTACGAGTATTAAAACCATTTTTCATTGAGGGAAAACCCTCTAGAATCTCCCTATCATAGTCTATATAGTCAATATTGTTGGTTTTTTCATCCTCTTCTTTTCTGTGATTTGAGACCGAGCGGTACTCGCTACTTCAATCTTTGGAGTTAGGATATTTTCATTCAAAACCCATATTGCTGGATTTATTTTCATAAGTCATTGTATTACTTTATCCATGTGTTCACATATTATAGATATTGTAATGCTATAATTTTTTTTCTAATTTCAAATGATTTTTTTGTCAATTTATGTAAGGGAAATTCTTCTTTTTGTAATACGAAAATGATTTTTTCTTGTTTGTTTTAAAATTTTTCCCAATGTAATTGTAGAGTTAATCTCTCATCCTTAATATTCTAATTTTCTTCTCTTAAAAATAAATTGAGTCAACTATATAGTAATTTGATTCCATTAATTTTATATAAAATTGTTCTTATTTTTTCAAAATAATTTATATGTCTATCAGTTAGAATTAACTCATCCTATTTTGAATTTATATTTCTTTCAAGACAGTGTTGTAAACCACATTCAATTTAATGGAATGATATTAGAATATAATTTTGTTTTTTCCTTTAAAATTTATATCTATTTATTGGTATAAATTTAACCTCACTATTGCAATATTTGTTTCCCTCTTTCTAGCAATATTGAAATCACATGAAAATTAAACGGAATAATATTTTCATAAAAATGATCTTGTTTTTCGACTTACCAGTTGTATATAACCCTCCAAGCTATTCAATTCATTTCTCAAAAGTGAATCCATAATGGTAAGGGATATACGTTTATGAAATTTGTTAATGTATTATAAAAAATACATGAATTGCATTCCAATTAGCCTTAGTCACTATTGCGTGAAATTAATATTTGATTGATCAAAACATTTTTTTAATATAGTGAAAAGAACTATGAATTTTTATGAATTCACCCTTTTCAAACTTTTCCTATGTAGTAGATTTTTTTTAAATCAATTTGTGTAAAATTAGGTTTCTATTTTGTGAAACATTTTCTCACAGAATTCATGAGATTATGAGTTTTTAGTAAATTTTATTCTATTGAAATAATAATGATTAATTCATGGATGTTGAAATATTTATTTTTATGTTATTGGTGTAGAAAAGGGGAATTTTTTTTATATATATGCTAAAAATTATTAAATCCATATGATAATTTTACATCTATATACTAAAACATATTTTAACCTACTAGTAGTGTATTTATAATAGTATTATTATTGTTTTCAAGATGGAAAGGTGATCCTTTTATATTCATCCTTATAGTTCCAAGTTATGTTTTAGATATATAAATTGATTTTTTTTATGAGACAAATTTTTCATAAAAAAAGTTTTGAAAAATAATAATTAAATAACTTCTATGTGACTATTATAAATATGGGTGTTTTAATTATATTTCCAAAATAATATTATTTTGAAATTAATGATTTGAATATACATATGTATATATGTTTATATATATTTCAAGTCATGTTTTGAATCACAAATAGTCATGGTTCTCTCTTTGAGAAAATTAAATTAATGTTTATTGAATTTTAAATTAAGCCCTAACATTGAAAGCGAGGTTTCGGAGTTCATGTTTTTTAAAACAAGTTGATGTATGAAAATAATAAACATAATATATATACCTATATATATATTATATGAAAGTGTTTTCATTAAGACATTTATATGAAGGTTTGTAAATATACACACATATGTATACATATACATATTTCTTTTTATATGAATGAATGTGTTTATGTCATTTAAGAAAAAGTGATATTACTATTTTTAATTTTCGTATATATGCATATGTATGGAATCACGTTTTATTCAAAAAGTAAGGTTTATGTAAATAAATGTGTATATCTATTTATTTTATGCAAAACTACTATATACATGAACATGTAATTATAATTATGTACTTTTATAATAATTCATATATAAAATGGTTTTTAATGTGATATGGTTATTTCTAATAAGTAGATATATGCATGAGTATGGAATCATGTTAATGTTAACAAATGGATATATATATATATATATATGTATCTTTTATGAGAAACAGTTACATACATGTATATGAATGTCTAATTATGTATTTAAATTAGAAGCTACATTCATTATTATAATCATATAATCAAGAATGTTATTTTCATGAATTGATTTTCAAAACACCAAGTTCAAAAAATGTACAATGACAAATCCTAGGAAATGAGTATTTTCTCATGCTAATTTATGTGCAATGAGAGTTTAATCATGGTAATTCATGTGCAATGAGTGTTTAATCTAGCTAAATCATGTTAAACGATGGTTTAATCATGCTAATTCATGTTAAATGTGGGTTTAATCTTTCTAAATCATGTGTAATGAGGGTTTACTCATACTAATTCATGTGCTATGAGGATTTTATCTTGTTAAATCACGAGAAATGAGTGTTTACTCATGATAATCTATATCAAATGAACCTTGAATCATGAACCTCTAGGAGAAATGAACATTGACTCATGGTTATGTCATGTTCCATGTCTCAGGAGTGAAATGAGACTCCTTGTCATGATTCAGGTTGCCTTTGAGAATTAATTATGAATGATTATATGTATTTTAGTGAAATTACTCTTACATTAAGAAATATTGAAGAGTATTTTCCTAATTTTTTATGGGTAAATTTAAATCTATTTTCACTAAAATGTTATTTTAGAATTGTTCACAGGATTTCCTAATCTTACTTAAAAAACTCTATAATATGTTTTACCTTTTATTTGAAATACATGATATGGTTTCCTTTTTTTTCTTGATAAACTCCTACTATGATTTTGTTTCCAACCCTATATTTTCAAAATATCTTTTCACAGGGCTTAAAGTATGTAGAATTGAGATATTGGTTGGGGTCTCAATAAGGTATTTTTTTTCTTTTGTAATGATTTGTTTTTAGTTTTTTTCTATGTTCTTTAATATAAATTATCAAAATTTATCGAGACTCTATAGAATTCAATACCTTTGCGATATTGGGTTGTGAAAATAATTAAATGAAATATCTTTATAAAAAATTGGGCCAAGTTTTCTAGGTCGTTGGATATGGTATTAGACCCTAGGTATAGATAAATATAGAGGTTAGGATATGATGAAACCCTTGAATACATTTAATAGATTTTTGTAGTTAAATTACATTAAAGAGTAATAAATCATTAGACATCGAGGCATCTAGAATCATGTCTAGAGGGTAACATAAAATTTGAAATATTTCATCACTAGGATATAGGGTCGTTTAGATATGGAAGGGGAATAACCTCACAACTCTGTTGTCCCTTCTTGAGGACTTACATTCAATAATTTTTACAAATAAAAGTTTGCAAAACATTGAAACATTTTTCAATGTCCAACTTACCTGCAAAATTCCCTATGATATATCAAACACCTCGTCCGTACCAAAAAATAAACATGGAACATGGCACACCTATGATCAAATATTAAGCTCTCAACTCTTCCTCCTTTCTCGACAAGGTACGTAATGTCAGAGCATTTTAAAATATTTCACCCTATCCATAGATTATGATGCACTATTTGATTTTAGAATATATGCTGAAGAGGGAGACATCCATGTATCCTATATATATATATATGGTATTATAGTTTTGTTTGGAAACATAGGAAATATATTATAAGAACCACATTTCGAAAATTTCGAAGCTGAATCTATCAAACTATTTTAAAAAAAACCTAGTACATGGTGATGTTTTGATACTGTATGTCAGAGATAAATATTTTTAAAATGTGCATCATATTTTCAATCAGTAAGATCTGACATGTACAGGCTGTGTCTAGACTGAGTGGAATACCATGAAAAATCCATAAGGTATTTTTCAGTAAGTGGACCCTCAGTCTCTATGATTGACTCGATAATGAGCGATGGGGAATGCTAAATATTTGAAAGTAAGCAACCCGGAAGCCTTGTAAACTTTTTAGTGTTAGTTTCATATGTAATCAAATTACGAGGACACATTTTTAATGGGGTATATTATAACACTCAAGTAACTCCTATATAAATTGTGTCTCTTAGAGAAACACATTAAATAAACCTTAAAAAAGAACACCTCGTTTATTAAATCAATACATTAAGAACTATATAAGAAAAATCCCCTCAAACTAAGAATATGGTAATATTAAACCTATAAAAATCATTAGCAACAAATAAGGACACCTCATAAAAATCATTATAATGATGATATCGCAGCCCAAACTTTTGGGATCTTCCCTGAGTAAAAATCCAACAATGAGAATAAGGGTAAGAGAATAAAATATTGTAAAAATTGTCCACATCATGGTGGAAAAAGAATCGACAAAATTGATGAGTCAATTTATGTATTTATACATAAAATGACCACTCAATATAACTGTTGATGTAATATTTAAAAAATAAAAATAAAATTTTAGTAAATGAAACAAAAAATAACTACTAGACACTTATATATATATATATTGTTTAGTGATTAATTAACTTTAAATTATTTTATTTATGTACATAGACAAAAAAACATGATTTGAATAAGTGTCTTGTTTAAATATAAATATTTATTTTGATCATATTTAAAAATGTTTTAATTTATATATATATATATTTTTTAATGCAATAAAATTTCATTAAAATAGAATGTAATCTTAAAACATTAAAATTTATTTTTTTAATGAAAATCATAGTAAATTTTTATACTAAATGTTTTCTTATTTTTTGCAGAAAGAAAGAAATATACATGTATTTTTATTAACTTAAATAGTATTTATGGGTCTTATTGATTATAAAATTATTATATTAAACAAGATAAATACCTAATTTATATTTTTTATAACACGTGATTTCATAAATTTTGTAATAATAGTTATTGGAGGGAGAGTATAATTGTTTTTTCAATTACAATAATAGTAATAATAATAAATACAAAAAGTGGAAAATTATAAGTTTGATGCATTAATATTCTAATATATTTGAATCAAAACTAATAAAATATGTTATATATTTGTATATCTAATAAATGTAATAAGTTAAAATATGATTAATAATGAGTTTTTATAATATTAAAATTATGTTTTATTAATAATTTTAATATGTTGGATAAAAAAGGAGTAGTCTCATTTTGATTATGGGTAATGTCGAGCGGGACCCTACTCCATTGTCATCTTAAAACTCTCGAAGGCTTATGTCAAAATCTTACTCCCGGTTGCACCCCTATCTTGTGACCCTCGATCACGATGGTCAACATGATTTTCCTTCCCTTGGAGTGACTCCCCATTGAGGATCACATGACTTGGGATGGTCATACACGTAGGCAGGTGACACACCCCCACTAGCATTCAGTCGGCCTAAAACTCGCACTGATAAAACATGATGACTCCATGCATCGTGTTGTAAGTGGGAAAATCCTTTTTCTAATTCCTCATTTCAATATTAAGTTAGATTAAAAAAACTAACAATGCGTTTATGTTTTGATTCTAATTTCTTATTTTGGTTTGGGTTCCCAAATATCCCATTTGGACCGAATTAGGGATATATTTTACGTAAATGTCTTCTTTCTTATTTGTTTGTTAATTGGTGTGTTCACATTATGTTGTATTGTGAAATCTAGTTTTGAATTTCTGAGTATAATAAACCTTCTCCATTGATGTAAACAATCTTTAATCTCCCATCTGTAGCCTCGTTAGTATTTATAAGAGGTTGTTTTCATCCTCTTCTTCACTGTGATTTGAGACCGAGGAGTACTCGCTGCTTCAATCCTACGTAAGAGGATTATATTTCCAAAACCATTATACAGAATTCATTTCTAGAATTTATTTTCTTACCCTATCCACGTGTTCATATATTCTTGATCATGTACTGCAATTTTTTTTTTCAAATTGAAAATGAACAGTTTTTTTAAATTTATGTAAGGGGAAGTTATGCTTTTGTAATACAAAAATGAGTTTTTCTTGTTTCTTTTAAAAAATTTCCTAATGGAATTGTAGTGTTAATTTATCCTTTTGGGTATAATAAGTTTTTTTTTTCTGTTTCAAAGCATTGAAGTCATCTTTATAGTAAGTGGATTCCATTTATTTTATATAACATAGTTCTTATGACTGAAAAATTGTTTATAAGTTTATTAGTTGTAATTAAGTCGTTCTGTTGTGCATTTAATTTTCATTCAAGAGAGTGTTGAAAAAATCTGTAAAGTTAGGGGATTCTATTATACTATAAAAATATTTTATTACATTCAATTTGTTCCATGTTTATTTGTATAAATTCACCCACCCTCTTGTGAGATTGGTTTCCCTCATTCATGATGTATTGAAATCACCTGAAAAATAAAGTAAATTTTATTTTTATAAAAATGTTACTATTTTTTCGAATTATAAGAATTATATAACCCTCCATGTTGTTCAATTAATTTCCCAGATGCAATGCCTGTATTATAAGAGATATTATTTTGTGAAACATGTTATGGTATTATATGAAATACTTGTTTTTCATTCTAATTGGTCCATGTCACTTTTGAAGTTATCATTATCTGACACTTCAAAACATTTTTTTTATTATTGTGAAAATAACTAGTAAATTTTATGAATTCATATTTTTCAATCTTTTCCAACGAATTATATTTATACAAAATCATATTATGTAAAATGAAGTGCTAATTTTGTGAAAAATCTTCTCACAAAATTCAAAAGATTAGGTGTTTTTAGGAAATTTTCATTTATAAAAATACTAATGTTTAATACATGGATCTATAAATACGTATTTTTATTTCACTGGGGTAGAAGGTGGGGATTTATTGTATCTATACTTAAAATTATTAAAACCATATGAGAACTTGAAATCTATATACTAAAACTCATTTTAGCCTTCCAATAGTGTATTTTAAATAGACTTTCTATTGTTTTCAAGATGGAAAGTTGATCCTTTTATATTATTCCATAGTGATCCATATTTATTTTTAGATATACAAATATCATTGGTTTGTGAGACCTATTTTTCTTAAAAATTATTTTGATAAAAAATTAATTAATGAACTTTAGTTGGACTCTTATAAATATGAGTGTCGCTATTATATTTTCAAAATAATATTATTTTGATATAAGGTCATTGAATATACAAATGTATGAATGTTTATGTATATATCATGAAATTTATTAAATCACGACAGGCCATAGTTATTTCTTCGAGAAAATTAAATTAATTTTCTTTGGATTTTTAATTAGTCCCTAAAATTGCAAGTGAGGTTATCGAGTTAATGTTTTTCAAAACAGGTGGATTGATGAAAATAATAATCATATATATATATATTATGAAATTGTTTTAATTAATACCTTTAAACAAACATATATACATATACACACATATGTATATATATACATATTACTTTTTTTACGAATGAATGTGTTTATGTCATTTTATAAAAAACTGTTATTATTGGTTTTATTTAATGTATATATGCATAAGTAGGGAATCACATTTTTTTCAAACACTAATGTTTTTGTAAATAAATATTAATATATGTAACTTTTCTGAAAAAACACTATCTATATGATCATACAATTAAGATTATGTACTTTTATAAGGATTCACCTATAAAATGGTTTTCTAAGTGATATAGTTATTTCTAATCGGTAGATATTTTAATGACTATGAAATCATGGTTATGTTAATAAATGGATATATATATATATGTACCTTTAATGAGAAATAGTTACATACATCTATATGAAAGTCAATTTATGTATTGAAATGAGAAGTTTCATTCATCATGATACACGTATAATCAAGAATGTTATTTTTAGGAATTGATTTACAAAACTTGAGGATAAATAATGTACCATGATATGTCATGTGCAATGAGGATTTAGTCTTCCTAATTCATGTGAAATGAGGGTTTATTCCTGAAAATTCATATGCAATGAGGGTTTACACTTGCTAAGTCATGTGAAATGAGGGTTTACTCATGTTTATAATGTGCAATGAGGGTCTACTCTTGATAAATCATGTGCAATGAGGGTTTACTCATTTTAAGTCATGTGCAATGAGGGTTTACTCTTGCTAAATAATGTGGAATGAGGGTTTACTCACGATAATTCATGTGAAATGAACCATTACTCATGCACCTCTAGGGGAAATGAGCATTGACTCATACATACGTCATGTTCTATGTCTCGGGAGTGAACCAAAAATCCATGTCCTGATTCAAGTCATTGTTGAGAATTTATTATGAATACTTATAGGTATTTTAGGTAAATTAAACTTCCTTTTAGAATGATCAGAGAGGATTTTCCAATTTTTTATGTCTAAATTGAAATTATTTTACACTAAAATGTTATTTATGAAAATCATACATGTATCCATAAGCTTACATTAAAAATATTTATAATATGTTTTACATTTTATTTGAAAAACTCTATCAGGATTCCTTTATATCATTAAATTCCCTTACTAATATTTTTACACTCACCCTATGTTTTCAAAATCACTTTTCATAGGGCATAATGGAGCATTGAATTGATATATTGTTCGAAGTATCACTATGGTGTTTGTCCTTTGTAATGATTGGTGTTCAGTTTTTTTCTTCTAATTTTTGTTTTAAGGATCTTCCAAATGGATCCAGACTCTATAAAATTCTATACCTTTGCGATCTAGAGTTGTGTAAATAAATGAATGAAATATTTTTATAAAAAATGTACCATGTTTTTTGGGTTGTTGCAGTCTAGGCCATGCCTATGGGAATGTTCCGTGAGCCCACGAGCTAGGGAATCCTATAATAATGGGAACCCCCTGACTCCCTTCCCCACCTCATCCCACAACACCACCTCCCAACACAATAAATTATTCATCTCCTCTTCCTCCACCATTGATGTATCCCATACCCCATTGGAATGCCCAAATTTCATAAGATGATGTGTGGGGATCAAATTTTGGTAGGTGGTGATTGAAAATGGATTGCCTAAGCAGGCGATGAAAATGAGAGACACCGGTGGACAAGAATGAGGGTAAAGAACAATTTAGTGAAGTTGTCGAGGTGATGATGACAGTTATTGAAGAAAATTGGTGAGTAAAATACATGTATTGTTCAGTGCATCTAACAATGATAGGAAATCTGGGTGATGAAAATTAGTTGATTTGTGACAATGATCATGTAAAATGGTTAAGGTAGGATATAATGGAACATGATTTGATAAGGGTAGCAATGATCAGAGTGTAGGGAATTATGTGACCAGTGGAAATCAAATAGAGGGGTTCAAATTTTAGGGTTTGATTAGAGGATGAACAAGGATACTAAATGAAGTTGGGTGAAAGAAATTTTGGGGGAAATTTTCAATTTAGTTTCTTAACTGCCAGTCTATTTTTGGACCCTTCATAGTTTATTTTTTACTAGTGTTTTAATCTATTTTTTCATCTTGGCCAAAGTCTCTTTTGCATCACCAGCAAGGTCATCCTTGCTATGTTCATCTCTCTAGAACCCCCCAAACCTGGTAAACTAAAATCAATAACAATTTCATCCTTATGTAATTTTATTTTAAAATTTATAATGATTATCATTATTATGTTTATAATTAGGTTTGGGAATATATTGTTTTTGATTCACACATTTTTTGATTTTTAGTCAGTGTTTTCGATTCAATATATTTCTAATTTTTTAGTAAAATAATGGGAGTTATTCTGAACACTGGTATTGGGTGATCATTATGCCCAGGCCGGCCTTAATCTTGTCAAAAATCACACACCATAGGGAAACAATTTCTCACAAAGGGTTTTCTCCTACTTGTTCTCAAATTCCAACAGACACCTAGAAAAGGTACTCCACCAATGATATCCATCTCACCTTTGGGGATATTGTTTAACAAGTTACACACATTTTTCCTCAACCACGATTAGTTGAATATATAATGTTTCTCATATATAAATGGTCATAGTTTCATGTGGTATAACACCTAGCTAACCCATCATATTTAATGGAAGAAGAGCCTATGAACTTCAGGGATATCCTTTCACCCCAGCCAAATACTCATAACCCTCCTTGAGGGGATATCTCTTGGAACACACAATCAACTTTATGAACTCAATATTTCACTTTCATTAGTATAATGAAAAGACTTGAAATCATTGGGTAGTCATAATCTACCTCTTGATGAACTACACCCTTTACAAACTTCACGAACACCAACCCTAATCCCAAAATCATTGTCACTATCTATCTCTGAAAATTATAGTGGTGACCTACTAGGTCTCTTGAACATAGCCACAAATGGTGGTACATCGAAGCTGGAGTGGTATATATTATGATAATAATACTCTATCAAATGTAGATGATCCTCTATGATATTTCTGAAATTTATCAAGAATTCTTAAGACATGTTCTCTAAATAGTGAATGGTTTACTTTATATGGAATTTTATTGGGGGGGATGTCATGATCTACCACCACAAAGTCTCAAAATCCTCCGACATCCTCTCAACAACCTAAAGTGATGTGTTCATCACAATCTGAACTGATCACTGAGGGAACACCTCAAATCTGGACAAACTGTTGTACATATAGATGTCCAAAAATCTCCACTAATCTTTAGCCTCAGTTCATGTACTAGGAGTTGTTATACTAGGACTATGGGTCATGTAAGGGTTCCCCCACATCCTAATTAAAGAGGGTTATTATCCAAAATAGAAAGAAAATAAGACCTTCAGGCCATTTGAGTATACAATCACTTAGATAACGTGATTACCTATCCCTAATCATAGAAACACCTTCATGAGAACACTAAAGATAACATTCCATTTTTACTTACATTTAGGAACCATGGTATTCCCATAAAGATGGGAGAGACATCAAGGGCTAGAATATGAAATGTGAAACAACATCCTTGGTTTCCCAATACGATGCCAGTGGATCCTGGTACATTTTTATCTCACTTGGTTGTAATATCAAGGGAAACAACCTCCACCTAACATCCTCTCATATAATGACTGGTGTCATCATCCGTCATTGAATAAGGATTATATTCTCCCCACCTTGAGTAAATCAATTAATACCATGCCTAGTATATATTTGGTCATGAAATATCTCATAATAAACATCTCCATGTCCAGTATCCCTAATACACTATAGAAGCAGTGGGGTAAAAACAATCGATAAGAGGTATGCTACACTATCCTCACACTAAATGGTAGAATATAAATAGATCAAATACTCCATGAACATACTCAAACACAATAAATAGAAAACCATATTATGATAAAATTTTCCTATGACCACACCTTTAGGTGTCCCTCAAGATATCACATCCTCAACTTTTGTGGGGTCCAATATCACACTCATGTTTTAGAAGACATATCCCCGAGAAGTAGACTTATGTAATCTATCACTGAATCTATGAGAGATACCCATAGAACTGGTATCCTCAGAGAATATCTTGAACCATACTCAATGGTCTCACATACTCCACTACTGATCCTGATTACACTAGGATGTCTCTGTAGAAGACTACTAGAAAACAATACAAGTGGTGTTAAGGATATGGTTTATATGTTTGAAACAATTTTATGGGGCTTCCAACAAGAAAAATGGGATCCTAAATAGCTTATATAAACTATAGTATCTCACGGAATCCAATCTCAATACATCCTCCTCTTTCAACATGAGATGGTGGTAACATGTCCTATATTCATACTCTACCAACCCTTTCTCCCCTGACCACTAGTCAAAGAAGTTATTTATTCATGGGGAAATACAGCCCTTCCCACGTTACATGGACTAGGAGATGTCCTTCCATGAATAACCACATGATCACATATTCTTTGTTGGTGAACTACACTAGCCTACCAAAGAGAAAACACTAGGTTTAAAATTCCCTTACTTTGTAGATTCCTTTGACCAAATTGCCATGTCTCGTATCTGTATGGGATCATTTGATATTCTATTGAAGATATAGGTCCTACATATTGAATGTGCATATAAAAAACTCTTTATGGGTAGGTAATCATGTAAAATTAGAAGGGAAGACATCCTCATACCCATCCCATATCACAGGAACTAATAACTGACAGTAGCTACCACTCAAGGGTCATACTAGCCAAAAGACAAGGAATCATCTGTATCCTCCTAGACATGATCACATCCTACTCTACTAACAACCCCTTCTTGCAAAATAAGGATAATCCCTACCCCACTAACTCAGGTACACTGTTACCCTCACCAGTACCAGTTTACTAAGCATGTATTGTAAAAAATAGGTCCATACAATGTAAAAAATTACAGGTACACCCTGTCTTCTATGAAAAGATTCCACACAAGGCTCCCAATTCTCTTTGAGTCTGTCAAACTTTTGAAAGAAGTGTGATCACGTATCCTTCTTTGTAGGTTTCTCTAAACACAATTATTAATCTAAATGGATCAAATGATATCACTAGGCCTAAAATAAGGGCTATGTCTAGGGAATCGTTTCTTATGGCCATGTACCATGAATTAAACTGGAGAAAAACATGAACTAGTCATACCACAATAACACCTAGAGGCTTAGGGTCACAAGAATCTACTTCTTAAAGGTGTATTTTCCCATTCCCAACTATCATCCCTAACCAGGGCCCACTCTAACACCTAAGTACATTAAAACCAACTCATACATAAAAGTCAAATGAAATCGTCCACTCCACAATTACACTATCAACTTCAGGAGGCACTAACTCACTTTCATAGTTTTGGATCATGTTATAAGAATAATTCTCATTGGTTGAAGTGTCTATATTCCTTGTATGTCTTAATCCACATCATGTGTACCCAATATAGGGCCCTAATGATTCCCCGTGTCACCATGGAGATGTCTCGCCACCAAGATATCTTCCAAGTGGGGACCTATCAAAGAGAGAATTTTTCACCATTGAATCGGGACAGTACTCTACCACATGAGAAGGGGGTTTGGATCATCATAAATCAGAGGAATTATCTATATTTACAACTAAAAATGTGCACATTGTATATGTTTTTCATTTTTTGTATTATCAGAACTAGATACTTCTGTATAAAAAAGATTGGTTTCATGCACAATCATATGATCAGTCATGGGCTACACAAGATAGAAAACCCAGACCACTACCTTGATCTAATCCCCCACTACCTAATAGTATGGATATCCAAGTAACATAATCTGTATATATATTTGTAACTCACAAAACATTATTTGATTCAATGTATAGTTATACTATCATTTAGGTGCCATATAAATATCAAAATTAAAATGACCATCCACCTAGGACACTGAACATGGGACCATGAACTACTAAATTGGTGGAATCAGTACTCCCTGCTTGAATGGAGGAAGAACGTCATATGTGGGTCCCATAAATGAGGCATCACCACTCAATAGGTCTTCATAATGAGACTATCTTGAAATCCTAACTGGATATCATCACAAAAGAATGTTGAGAATTATAATGACGCATCATAGTAAAAGAGATAATCTGGGGACCTAAATCAATAAGGATAGTGAAATGACTCAATACCATATGATGCATGTACTATTTGTTCCCTATAACTGATGTCTCGATATGCTGAGTCAATAGGTAGTTAGTCCTTGTCTTGTTGAATGGATATGTCGGTCATCATACCAACAACAGGTTCCCTATTTAAAAAATCCTCACCTGAAAAAATAAACCACTATTTCTTTATGTTTTTAATCAATAATCACCATTGGTAAAACTCCAACACCAACCTGAGGACGAACTATCTCAGATTCCACTCTATCAAGACCTGACCTACTGGGTCCACCTGGGTGACGATAAGCTAAGTGTAACACACCAAGACTTATTCCCATAGTTCAAGGGTTGGTAATAAGAACTAAGAAAAAATAAACTAAAATTTAAGGCATTAAACTAAAGTTATTCTACACAAAAACATAGCCATATCCATGAAATGGTGCAGATGAATAAAAACATTCTGCAACATCTAGAGAATAAACCTGAATGCAATGAACTCTAACGAATAAATCACTGTATGAAATTATAAAATCAATTTATTAAGGGGGAAAATACATATTCAAATAGAAATTAATTCTCAACCTGAATAAAATCGAAAAAAAGGAATGATAGAGAGATCTCATCTCTTAATTTTCATGTCAAACATCATAATGTGGCCAATGCATCCATGCACCTATATAGTCCTCTAATTTCACCTTCGATATTCCTATCATCTGTATTTGACATGGTACATATGAGAAAATCCCTTGAAGTAATGAGTATAAATAAACCCAGTAGGAAACCCATAAATCAACAAAAAATTGAATCAGGAGAGTGTAGTTAACTCATCGCCATGAGGGCATGTCAATATGAATATCAGACAATAACCATAGCAATAAGATAAATATAATAAATAATAATCCCAAATAAATTGATAAATGGTATATCCATATCTTCTTTCTAGCTAAGAATAATGATCCTCGTTGAAAAACCACGGTCTATGTTCGATGTCTATCATCATGCATAACCACACAAGAATCTGAGTGGAGAGGTCCACTCCTCACTACTTCTCTTCATAGTAGAGGGATCACTCACTCCCATGGAGGACCCGCCCACCACTATATTTAAATGATGGGGGAGTTCCACTTCATTGATATATGACCCTTACCCTACTGTAGTTTTGGGAGTACCAAATCAACCTACATAAAGAGTGTGGGTGTCTCTTGCCCAACTAAGATAGCGGTGTGGAAAACCATAGAATCTCACATAACCTTTAATGAGTTTTTGTGGAGATCCCACACCTCACCACTATGCTCCATGGTTGAATGAGCACAAACTATATTGAAGGACCTATTCATGTTAGAGCTCAAAGAAGGGGGTTCCACTCTGTAGATAGATGACCCTCATCCGAGTGTATTTTTTTTGGGTGGGGGGGGGGGAGTTCACCCAAATGATTGAGAACCCATGAACTTTTGTGATGGGGGGTTGCTACAGGACCCTAGTTGATATAATGGGGGACTCACACCCTTGTGTGACCTGGGGTTTCTAACCCCAACATCTCTCTGATGATCCTACTTGATCATTACTACCATTCAAGCAACACTTAAAGAAGAATCACACTCCCAAAACAACATGAAAATTTGTAAAAACCAGTATAACGGATACCATAAAAACAACAAGAAAAATTACTCTAGATAGGTTACTCACGAGCCAAAATCTAAGTTCCACAGAAAAAGATACAGAAGTTAAAAGTTCATAGGATAAGTACACGACATGTTTTTTGTGTCACATGACATGGGACCTCACCTTGTTTCCTAGACATGTTCTCCCATGGTCACGACTTTGGAAACTATTTCATACAACATGAAATGAATAGGTGGTAAATGGCATGTCTCGACCACCCCGTGCCTGCTCATGCTCTTCTAGCCTATTCTCGTGTACACAGTCCATACATGTGTATAGATGCCATGCCTATGTAGCCATTCCATTTTTGAGTACATAGTCAGGACCACATACACTTGATGTTATAGTGTTTCTAAACATGGTAATGTTACTGAACTCGTAGAGTACACACCAAGACGCTATCACCAGGTCACACAACATGTATAACTCCATGCATGGAATCTGATATTTACTCCACTCGAAACCCTATCCATTATATCCAGGGGTCTAAAATACATGGGATTCATTAGGAGACACGGCATGATATTATGAAATTTTACGAAAACTCATTTCCTTATGATGATCAAAGATCCAAAATTTCGACCATTGTTGACACCTATTTGACCACATTATTTTCATGAAATCAATTGAATCATTGTGAGCCTTCAATTCCCGATCTATGTTGGCAAGAAATGGGAAGTCCGATCATCCTTGAGAAGAATTCACACCACCCCTATAACCTCCCTTCACTTATCCAAATCCAAAATCCATGGATCCGTCACCCACAACCCACTTTGGACCCCAATCTAACGTTAACCTACTGATCCTAATATCGTTCATGTAGCCCCCATAAATTTGGGTGTCTAATCCTGCTCAAACCCACCCCGACAATGTCAAACAAGAACTCAATATACCAATGATGAAGAAAGTGATGAATGGTGGGGGAAACAAGAAATAATTAGGAAAATCCATTGTTTTATGATGAAATCATGTACACTTTTCATAAGATGGGTAATGAAGTTTTGAAACATGGCACACAAATTAAAATTGATAATCGTCCTTCATCATGATTTTTTTGGTTTTTGAAATTCATAGAATTTAATGTGAATTAAGGAGATAATCCAAAATCCATGATCAATAATAAAAAAATGAGGGAACAATAAAATAATTAGTCCTTCCTTGATGATATATTCATCATTGGAAAATAATGCATTCACCATAGATGAAAAAGAGAATTTCAATATGCTCGTCATTTTCCTCAAAATCTTCGGATCACTCATCCTCAATCCATGCTCTCAGTTTCCAACATATCCATTCTCCTCTCAATCCCTAATACCCCTTAATTAGGAAGCTATCTCTGGAAAATTTACACAACATATTATTTATATGTATAGGGTTTGGTTATGGAATTTAAATAAATAAATAAATAATTTATTTATTTATTTATTTATTTTACAAAATTAACTGCCAACAATTTCCATCCACAAAAAGTTTGAAACCATTGATAATTATGTTGCACATAGGGTAAACTGCGCATTTTAGAAAAAAAATGGCCTCATATTTCCCATTTGAGAATCATTTTGGAATTATTCCATTAATTAAAAAAATTACTCATGCATGATTTAATATATATAATATTTTTATTAGGTCAATAATAGGCCTCTCTATGTCTTAGAATTTTGTACCGAGTTAGTGAATTACATAAAAAATATTCCTTCAAATATTTAAAAGTTTTATAGGGAAAAAAATAGTCATTACATTCTCCCCACATTCTAGTATTTTCATCCAAAAAAGAGAAATACCACTAACAAGTGAGGATACCGAGCACTAATCAAGGTCTCCCAGTCCCACAAGATCTTTTGAGGGTTCCTGTTATATAAAATTCCATGTATCCAAGGGACAAAATTTCCCAAAAAGGTTCTTCTCTTATTAGTTTTCAAACAATACCAGACACCTTGTAAAGGTAACTCCACCGTCAATGTCCAATACACACCTGTTGAGATCATGTATTGAGTCATTCACATGTATCCTCATCAAAAACATGTGGAATACATCACAATGTATGATCTAACTGTGGTCAAAGGGTAATGTGGTATTCCACCTCCCTAACCCAAAGTAATAATCTGAAGAAAGGCCTATGAACCTAGGAGATACCCTTCAATCCTAGAAAAATTCCCACAATTCATAATGATGGGAGATCAGTTTGATCACACGATCATCTCATAAAACTAAAAAATCCAATATCATCACACAACAAATTACTCATGAAGTTATTTGTTAGTACTCATATTTCTCTAGATGAAATACACCCTTTACAACCATCTCTATTAATAAATCTTGGCCCACAGGTGCTATCTACCACTGGATCAAACCAATACAGTAGTAACATGTTGGTTCTACCATACATAGAATCAACTAGTGATATAATGACGGTGGAGTGGTATATACTATTATAAAATAACTCCACCAATGTTAAATGATCCTCCTAGATATGGCCTTAAGCTAACATGGAATCATGAGGTATGTTATCCTTAACATGAATAGTCCACGTTTTCTGTCAATCTATATGGGGTTTAAAATTCAAAGTAAACCAAAATTGAGTTTCATTGTCCTCCTAAATCTTCTTCATAATCACAACATGATGCAGGCATCATGGTATGAAACGGACATTAAGGGAACACCATGAAGATGAACTTCCTCCTACTTGCACAGGCATCCCAAACAATCCCCTAAGATTTTCTCTAAGATGGTTATGAAGTTATCCACCAAGGTGAGTCATTTTAAAATCACTTATATAATGGATTGACCTCTCTCTAATTATGGAAACCCTGTCATAATAACTAAAAAAGATACCAACCCATTACCAATTCCATCCAGGCACCTCGACCACCCATTACATATGGGTGAGACCTAAAGAGATAAACATAGAAACATGATACAACAAACATGGATTAAAAACCTAATTCCATAATATCCTAATACATCCATACCTCTACTTGGTGTACTAACAAGGGAAAATACCCCCCTTATCATCTCATCTCATTGTATGAATGGTGCCATCATCCTCTCTTAAAAAAGTATTATAGGCTCCCCACCTTCAAAAAAAATCCAAATAGACCACATCCAATAGTTATCTGGTCATGCAAGATCTTATAGTATGTGTCTCCAAGATTATACTCCCTAAACTTTTGTAGGATAAATGTGTTGATAACCATCCATTGGAGGTATTCTACACCATCCTCACCATCATGTTTCAACTGTAAAGAGGTCAACTACTCTATTACCTCACTAAACAAAGGTGAATAAAAAACATCATTGTGAGAATCCACTTCCACAATCCCATCTTTGGGAGGACCTAAAGCTATATAAACCATAATTATGATTTGGTATAGTATCAAAACCATGTCTGAGAAGATATATCCTTGTTAAGTGAACCCTTTAATCCAAAACAAGCTCTACTCAAGCTCCCCATGTTGTTGGTACACTCAATGAATGTCTCAAACCATCCTCATGTGTCTTAAGTACTCCAAAACTAACACTGGGTACACAAGGATATCACTATTTAATACAACCAAGAAATTATCCAATTGGTGTTAAGGATCATGTTTTTAAGTCCCACAAAATCTGATGTGGTGTCCAACATGCCGAAGACTATCAATAATGAATCAAATAAACCAAAATGACACAAGAAAGTGATTCTTGGTAAATCCTCCTCTTCAACAACAAGCTGGTGATAAAATGTACTATGTTAAAACTCAAAGAACCCCTTTACCCCTATCCACTATTCAAATAATCCCTTGATTCTCAGGTCCAGACATTATTTCCAATGTTACATGGTTCAAGAAACGTCATCCCATACCTAACCCCTATTTACCATATTCCTCCTAGGTGAACAACACTAGAATGTCTAGGAGAAAAAAATGGGTCTAACAAGATTATTATATGCATATATTTCCAATCACACCTATATCTCTCAGATATACATATGGTCACCAATATGAGAGTGTAGATATTGGGTCATCCATTGTGAAATTCAATGTAGGAAAAAACTCTCTATGGGGTGGTAAAATTATAAAATACATAAATAAGATTTCCTAATAAATCTCACACATCAAATGAACTAAAATATCATACATTGTATTTCTCCAAGAGTAATACTTGACAATTAATAGAAAATCAGTTGTATCATCATATACATGAGCTCGTTATACTCTACCTTGGATTCATTTATACAAAAGAAGTGAAAAACCTATCCCACTAACTTCTGTAAATGGTAACACACATAAATAATATTCAAATTAGAATAGATTTAAGGAAATAAGTCCATACTGAGTAAAAGATCATAGGGACTCACTAATTTCTATGGAATGACTCCACATGAGGATCTCACTCCTCTTAGAGTTTGATAAAAAATTTAATAAAATATTGGCAAAAAATCCTCCATTATAAGACCCACCAAACACAAGGGTAATTATGAAATTCTCCACTATTATCACTAGTCCTTGAATAGAGGATATATCCATGTAAAATAGTTCTGCTACTACACACCAAAACTATGACTGGGGATGATAAGGAACAATTCATACAATGATCACACATATAGCCTCTAGATCATAAGCCTATGCTACATGAATCCATATTTCCCCTTGCCTTTATATAATCCTTAACCAAGGCCTGATATGAAGAATTTCCACATCAAGAACACCTCAAACAAAAAATTTAAAATAACTAATCAACCAAACCTCAACACTATCCACATTGGGAAGCACCAACTCCTATATTGTTTTTTGTATCATAGAAAACTTATGTGTCTATGGGGGGATTGTCCCCTTACTTTTTTGTTCAAATCCATGTCAACAGTTACCAAAAATGGGTACTATTAGTTCCTTACACCACCTTGTGGAATTTTTGTTTCATGGAACACCAAAACGAGGGGTTCAATCAAAGTGGAAATTTCAGAGCACATTATTCTACCAGTACTCTACCACCTAAGAAGGGGGTATATCTCATCATGAAGCATGAGTCATATATGTCTCCTACACTCACAAAACACACTAGGAATAGTATATTCATCCACTTGTACAACCAGAACCACATTATAATCCAAGAATAAGACTAGCTGCGAGCACGACCATATGATTGGATAGGGTCTACACAAGTTTAAAAACCAAGACCAATTCCTTAGGTCAGTCCCCTACTATTTGAGGGTCTAGCTCACCATAAAACCCAAGATGTCACAATCAATATAATTCATACAATACACCTACAACGCACATACCATCTTCATATACTAATTGAGCTATCAACTACTCAACATGCATAGGATCGTCCTTATAGAGTACTGGATATGGGTCCGTGAACTAATCAGTTGGTGGTAGCAATACTTGGGTCCCACTTGGAGGAACTACCTCATGAGTGGGTCCTTGAATCGAGGCCTCATCAATAAAATGTATATCATCATGAAACTTCCTTGAATTCATAAGTAGCTTTCATCATAGATGAATCTTGATAATAATCCTAACATACCATGATCAAAGATAATATATGGGGAGATGACTCAAGAAGGATAGTGAACGGACTCAATACTATATGATGAATGTTCCATTAGTTCCCTGGAATTTATGTCTTAGTGTTTTGAATTGAAAAGGTAGAAATTAGAGTCCAAGTGAATGGATACATCATCCATCACACCAAAAAATGATTTCTTGGCCAATAAAATATGCTTGAAATAGTACAAATAAATTTCCATAAGTCCCAAAATAATCCTCATCATAGTTACAAATCCAACACTAGCATAAGTAAGAACCAACTTTGATAACACTCTATCACAACCTGACCTACCAAGGCCTGCCAGTATAGTGATAAGTTTAGTGTGACATCCCAATCCAGCCTCCAATAGGCTATTGGATGGAAAAATGTATTGAGAAGGAATAAAATAAAATAAAATTACATGCCTTGACCATAAGTAAATGAATGAAAAAACACAACCATATCCATAAAAAGCAGTAGATGAATAATAAAATACCGCGACATCAAATGTATAACCATGAATGCAACAACTTCTAGGTAATACATCAGAGTATTATAGTATAAAACAAAATAATAAATGCAAAAAATACATGATCAAATTGAAATGATGTCCCAACCCAACAACAAATAGAAAAATAAAATCTAGATTGTTCCCAAACCATGATCTCCAACTCCCACCACAAAACATGGTCAATACATCCAATTACATTTATGTTCCACAAATTTCACCACCAATATTTCTAACATCTTTATATGTTATTCATCATTTGGGAAAATACCATGTATGGGTGAGTGTAAACATACCCATTAGGACACCCCAAAATCACCAAACATGAATAATTAATAAGGAATAGTTAGCTCATCACAATAAGGGAATATAAATTTTAATATGATAAAATAACCATAATAATAAGTCAAATATTATAAAAAATATACCAATATGAAGAGAAAAATGGAATCACTATCTCCACATCACTGCTAAAATAAAAAATCCTACCTCAAGCGCCATGTCCGATCTCTAATCCCAAAATTCACATGTAGAAACACAAGAATCTAATTAGAGGGGCCCAATCATTACTATTGTAGATCATATCCAATGGAGAATCCAATTATATGGAGATCCCACTCATTGAAAAGGCTCAATCATGAGGGATTTCCTCTCCGTAGATAGAGGACCTCTACCCTACTATAGTATAGAGGGTACTTACTATTCCCATGTAAAGAGTATGGTGGATCTATGTTATGCTTCAATAGGGGGTTTATAGCCCAAAAATCACATATATATTCTAAAGAGTCTATGTAGAAAACCCAAATATCACCTACAAGATCCAAAGATGAGGAACCGCTAACTGGAGTGGAGTACTCACACTTTCTAGAGCTCGAAGATGGGGGTTCCACTCCATTGTTAGGGAACTCATGCCCTAGTGCATCAGGAGGGTGAAACATAAAATATAGATGACCCACACCGTAGTGTGATAGGGGGTCCTAATCAACATTATTAGAGAGAATGGGGGGACCTATACCCTGATGTGATTGGATATTTCCAACCCTTACATATCATTGATGATCCTACCTGGTCAATGCTACCGGTCAAGCATCTCCTGAAGAAGTTTCATTGTCAAAACACCTCATTTCATATATCAAAATGAACAATAATGGATTCCATCGCATTTCTCAAAGACAAATACTATGGAAAAGCTACTCATGGTCTAACGGTTGAGTTTCAAAGAAGGATATGCAGAAGGTAGAACTTCATGGGAGAAGTACATGGTGTGTATGTGGGACCACACAACGTGTGGCTAGGCCACATCGCATTGGTGCATTCTACCCTATAAATGGATTGGTAAGACATGTAAAAATAAAAATAATGTATTGGTGTTACACATGTCTCTCGACCACCCAAAGCCTTCCCATATTCTACATACACATCCACATGTACAGTGGTCATGCCAGTGTGCCAGGACCATGATTGAGTACACAACTAGTCTTATGTACTCCAGCTATAACTATGAGCCTGAATGTGTCTATAACCTTGTACTTCTAGATTACATGCCAAGCCACTATAAATAGGTAACATGGTGTATATGACTCTATAACTTTCATGAAAATTCATATCCCCTCTAATCCATAGCCTTCATAGGTAGAGGACTACAAAATGTGTGTTTCTATAGGATACATTGAATGCAGTTGGGAAATTTTAAAAAAAGGTTCATCATTTGTATCCTATATCATTTTTTTTCACCATTTGTGCCTTTTGAACTGCTTGATTTCCCCAAAACTAAAGGAAACATCATCGACCATCGATTCCTAACCTTGGGTGCCTAGAAATCCGATGTATAATCGCTCATGCGAAGATTTCATGCCCCCCATTGCTGTTCTACATCACTAATCCACATATCAATCATATACATCCCAGTCAAGACCTTGATCCATTTGAAATCGATAAATCCAAATGTCATTAGAGTATCCACTATGAATTGTAGGTTTAATCGTTCTTGAACCCGTGTCGACAATGTCGAACTGATACCTCATGGTCCAACGATGATAAACACAAATAATAGTGGGGTAAAAGTACAAGAATAAGGTAAATCCATTTTTTGATGATTAAATCACGTCCAAATATCATAATATGGGAGAATAATGTGTGATTCATTGCACAATGGATAATATTTAAAAGCTATCTTCAACAAGATTTAATTTTGTTCATACAATTAACGGGATCAAAGGTAAACTAAAAAGATAATCCAAATTTCAATATCAATAATCAGCAGAAGAGGAAACCCTAAAAAATGAGTCCTAGATCGATGATGGATTAATAATTATTGGAAAACAATTCACTAGTGATGGTGAATATAATTTCATTATGATATCTGTCTACCTCACAATCTTGTGACCATTCATCATCGATATACACTCATGGTTTCCAATAGAGTTATCCTCATCTCGATCTATAATCTCCAAGGATTATGCATCTCAGTGTGGGTACATTCCATAAACTAGTATTTATATAGATATGGTTAGGTTTTTTCATTTAAAATAACATAAATAAATAAATAAATTATTTTACTAAAAGAACCGGCAGCAACATCATTCCATGAAATGTCCAATTCCCAAGAACTATAGGTCATTACTAGAATAAACCGAACATTCCAGAATCCACCATGAACTTATATTTACCATCTGAGGCCCCATTTTGGGAATTATTCCATAATTTCTAAAAAAATACCCCACATGATATATTATACTTAATATTTTAATTATATAAATACAGACCCTCTTTGGGACTTGGAATTCTATGCCGACTCTATGTCCAACAATGAAAATATTCCCTAAAAAATTCCAAATTCTTATAAGGAAAAAATAGAGTTGTTACAAGTGTAACCTAACCACAACCCTACGTGATGTCTTGGTTTGTATGAAATTTAATTTTTTAAACGATGTGATAGATTATGATTATGTTGATTTTAGGAACATATTTTTTAACATAGAGATAACCATGGGATTGGAAATTTATTCGGTGATTAGGTGATTAAAATTATTTCAATAGATGTTCACTATTTTGGGAACCTTGTATGATTAAGTTATAAAAAACATTCTTGGATATTATATGAGGAATAAAGGTTGAATTATCTCTTGTATGAATATATAATATTAGTGTGCCTTTATGGTATTTCATTAATTTATATAAATTATTATCATATATTGGAGTTATATAACAATGACATATACATTTTGGTATGATATTTTTAGAGTGATTGATGTTATTTTGAAATAAATTTTAAAAAACAAATCATGGAAGAATATATGATCAAATAATTATAATCATTAGGTTTTTGATCTTAGTCTGAAATGTTCTGAAAATTTTATGGTTAGTTATTTATTTAATTATCAATGTGTAACATCATATATTATTTTTTGGATTTTTGTGATTAATGTTTCATTTCTCCTTAAAAAGGTATATTAATTTTATTAATTATCTTAGCTTGTTCTAAACATTTTTTGTTTTTAATAAATCTATAAATACTAAATGAATTCATTTTTATCCTTTTTTGGAATTATGTGATCAATTAGAAGTTGATTTTAGTGCTTCATGAAAAATAAAAATTAATCTTTAATACTAATCTTTTACAGGAAAAAATTACGTTGTGGTGGAAATTTATTACAAGATGAAATTATACTCATCTAGAAAGTATATTTTTCATATGTACTTAGTCTATATGTTAAGGAATTCTTTAAATCTAGGGAAAAGATCTTGAAATGAAAATTTTATCATATTACCTTCATTTTTTATGAGTATACTATCTTTTTCATGTTTCATTTTTTATGGATTTGTGGTTATTAAATTTTGTAATTATCTTTAATTTTATTATGATCAATGATATCTTTCACTCTCTATCAGATTTTATGAATTTTTTTTTTCAAGGTCCATATTTTCATTACCCACCGATTTTATCATATTTTGAAATTTGTTATCATTTTATTCAAGATAACCTTCATATTATTATTTCTCACTTATCATGATGATGTTTTATTAACACTTTTTATGATATGGTATTTCAAGAATGTTATTTTCATATATCAAACCATTTATTACCAAGATAAATTTTAATGGTGGATATGAAATTTATTAAATGTGGGGGGGGGGGGGTGGATGTAACATCATGATATTTTAAAAATAAAACTACATTTGATAGCGTATATGATACTAATCCCTAAGCCTAAACAAGAAAAAAATATTATTATTTAAATATGACGGTTATAGCATAGTTTTTAAAAGTTTAGGTATAAATAGGATTTAATAAATTATTATATATATATATTTCTTAATAAATATATATTTATTAATATATTCTTATTAAATAATCACTCAATTTTTAGTTAAGTCATCTTATTCTTTAAAAATATATTTCCTTCAAAAAAATTATTACTATTTAGTAGAAAGTATTATAATTAATTCTTTTGAATTATTAGAAATCTTATAAACATCATATTTTAAATCATCATATCAAAATTAACATTGGGTGAAATTTTAATATTTTTCTAAAATGATTTATTTTTTACTGAATAGTGAAAATTTATGAATTTTTCAAAAACAATCATTTGTTTCCAATAAATAATGTACATTAAAAGTATCATTATATTTTATATTTATTATTAAAGTGACGTAAAAACCATTTTATTTATAATAATATAAATTATTTCACTTGAATCGTTAATTTTTATGAGTTAGGTGTATGTTTTTTTATGTTTAAGAATGCGGTTTCAGAAAATTGTTTTTAATTGCATAATGTTTATCTATTTTAATTTATCAAATGAACCATAAAAATTAAATAATTAAAGAAAGAGTATATATTAAATATATATTTTTATTTATTTAAATTGGTCTAAAATTGATTTCTAGTCATAGAGTTATTGCAATTTTATCTATTACTTCGAAATTGCATTTTCCATAAAAACCCATTTATTATCACATTTTTTCTGGTTTAATCTTAAATTTTATCCTTATATTTTTCTACATTTCATATTAAAAATTGGAATTTTTATTTTTTATCATAATTTGTAAATTTTATAAATAACTTGATTTTATTTTTGGCCATTATGAGTAAAAAATGTTTTAAATATTTTTTTTACACAATAAAGGTAAAATGAGTCAATTAAAGATAAACCTAATTTGAAAAAGAAAAAACGTAAACCTAATATTTGAATAATATTAATTGGATGATTTTATAAAATCCATAATAATCCCAAATTCTAATATATGACATTTTTGTATCATATGGCCATGATTGTGACCTTTATAATACTTTATGTAAAGAAAAACTAAATATTTCACTTTAATTATTTTAATAAATATAATATTTTATGATGGTTATAAAATAGAAATATATCGGTTATGGATATTAATCTAAAATATAAATTATTTTTTATCAAGATAATTTGTTTCTAATTTTTAGTAATGAAATAAGTTTCATAAATTCTTATATAACACTAATAAAATAATTATTAATTAAAAGAAAAATAAAACAAATTATTTTAAAAATATTAAAAGTAATATAATAAAAATGAATTACTTTGTTTAAATTTTTATATATAAATAAGTCATTTATTTAATTGTGAAAGGTATATATCCTAATTAAATATTTTTCTTGATGTTTTTATGTAAAATTAAATGAACTATATCAAGATTTATATTAATGATATTTTATAGTAAATAATGTTTTACTAAATGATTAAAAATTAAAAAATATAATATCTTATATCATGTTATTGGTATTGATTTAAATATATCATATATGTTCCATTAATGGACCAATTTTATTTTTATAATAACTGTACTGACCCCTAAAGTGTAAAAACATTGTTATCATGATAATTGTCAAAAAGGGGTAACACGAGTTAAAATATAAGGATATGGGTTAAAAAATCACAAAAACATGTCAAATTTTAATCTAATGAGATTATGTTGACTAGTACATACTTTAAATTCAAATATTATCAATTCAGACTCACATATATATGAAAATTAATTTATATTAATTCAATACTTTATGAGATTCTAAGAGAGCCCCTCCGCTCTACTATAAAAGGGAACCACTTCACATATTTTCTTCACACATCAAGAATAATTTTTTTTCTAAATAATGAACCAAATATATTCCTAAAATCCTCCCATTTTCTAAAGGACCTTTGGATCATGAAACCATCCTTGGAATTCTTTGGTGTAAACCTTAATTGGTTGTTTAAAGAAGAGGTATAATTCCTAAACAAAAAACTTTGTTTTATTTATTATTATAATTAATTTAAATAATATTAAACAGTACTTCAACAATAACACTAGAATCTTAAATATATTTAGATTTTATTATGTTAATTTAATAAACTATATCCAATACTCTTCCATAAAATGGGAAACAAAACAATCATTTATGTGTATAATGGACTACCACCTCGAGAGCCGATGTAATTTTTCCATAAAATCCTCTTATAGAAATATCTAAAGATAAATTTAAAGAATAATTATGATATTAATTTAATATTAATAATTTAAAAAATATACCATGTTATTTAATTTCATACCTTTTTATTCACTAAAAAATGATAACAATGTTAGTGTGTACATGTGGACTACCACATCCACAAAGTGATATAACTCGTTTTCTATAACCGCACCACATGGATGATATACATAAGTATATTTAAATAAATAATAATTTATTTATGATATTATTATCATTTTAATGATATAGTAATAATTAAACTCTTTCCATAACTATCCTTGAAAAAATGAAACGTTACCCATGCGTACATACGACCTACCATCTCCATGATTATAACAAGTCAATTTTTCATTACCATATTTCAGTATTTATTTTAAAAATATAATTGATATATTAAAATTATAATTATGTAATTTCTTTTTATTTTGGATATTTTAAAATAATTACCCTTTTGACCATATTCATCATACTGATGTCATTTTGGTCATATGAGATGAATATTTTCAAAATGACTGATTTGAATTTCAATGATTAAGAAACTGACTATAAAATGGAGACAAAATTAATATTAAACATAAAAAATGTTCTTAATAAATTATAAATTTAACATATTTTTAATATTCAAGAAGACGAATAACATATGCGATGAGTCAGAATGAAGGTGAAAGACTTTATTTTAAAAAAAACTCTTATAAAGCCCCTATTCCAACTCATTATCTTCTATGTCCACGTACTTATAAATTTCTTGAGAAAATTATTATTTATAATTAAATAGATGATAAAAGTAGTTTTTACGATATTTTAATTTCTTTACTTTTTTTAATGTAATATTTTTACGGGGTTCATAAGGTTCACTTTACTTTAAAAACCATGTTGTGATGTTTTTAGAGATTTATTTTCTATATATTTCTCTTCAATGTCCATATTAATATAAATAATTCAGTAATGTATTTATATAAGAATAAATTAATTTTAAAGGATACATTATATCTCTTTATTATTTATTTTAATGGTTTTCAAATTGAATATTTTTACACAATTTATACAAAATGATTATATTTTATTTACAAATGAAAAAAATGATTAATTTAAATATATACGACATCAATAGATTTTACCAATGTTTAAACCATTATATGATATTTGAATTAATTTATAATATTATTTGTTTTCTTAAATGAAAAATCATGTTTCCCTTTCTTCAATGTAATTTCAAATATATTTTTAAATAGAATAGATATTTTTATATTTGGAAATGTTCTTCTTATGGGTGTAGGGGTTCTCCCAAAAAAACCATTTTCATCGGTTTTTTTACATTATCTATTAAAATATATCTATTTATCTGATTTTTTATGTAATTATTCTTAATTTTGTATATATGTATCTCACATATACACATATCTTATTCTCCCCTCTTAATTAGGGTAATATTTGCCATAAGTTCTTTTCTCAAATGCAACAAATTTCTTTCCATGTGTAATTTTTATGTTTATGCCTTTATATTGATTTCCTTTTACGGAACACATAAGAATATACATGTTATGATGGGTGCTATCATACACAAATGCATTTGGGGAATCTTTTGTCTCGTGAAACGTTAAGTATGTGATTAGTGAGTGATCCTATCTATTATGGGACTTCTACTACCATGTGATGTTTTCTAAGAAGTTATCCCTAACTCATGTATATATAATGTTATATATTTATACCAAATCTTATATATTGATATGATTTTTTTACATAATGTTTTTTTTGTAAGGATTCCATGCAATTGCTCACATGCTTATGTTTAAAGGAAATTATATACTATTTCATATGTGAGAAATAGATTAATTTTTTTTGAAAAATAAATCATAAGTTTTACATAATTGAAAATGAACCTTTATGAATTTTTTTTAACTTTAAGATTTCTTAAGAAATTTTTTACGAAAATATTTGGATATAAAATTGGATTTCTTGTGCTTATTTTAATCACAATGTCTTATTTTGAAAAAGAATATATTTTGTAACTATTCATGAATTCACATTTTTTTTCATTGTTTCTATATGTCCCATAATGAGATTTTTTTTCTCATACTATTTTTAATATTTTTTCATAGGTTTTTAAGTATTATTTAGGACATGTTAGAGGCCAATATGAAAATTGTGAATTTTTTTTTGAAAAATAATTGTTATATCCAAAAAGATTTATTTTATTAGAAAAATGGATGATATGTGAATGTCTCTCATCTATTATATAATAAATTTTTATGTAAGGGTGATGAACTAAATATATATATATATAAACCTAATGTATATTTGGTAATGATGGAAAATGAATTATTTTCAAAAGACACTATATTAGGTGTTATTTGATTCTAGGACCATATAGCCATAATTTTTCTCAACACATCTGATAAATAAAGGCTTCAAGAATAAAATGATTCAAAATATTAAACAAGGATTAAAGATTCATATCTCATACTATCAGTGGGTCATACCATTATATGTATTTTCTAAAAATAGAATCTCAATAATGGTATAAATGATAATTTATATTTGATTCCTAATATATGTAAACATATAATACCACAAAATGAATGATGCAACTAGAAAGGATCACATACCATTACCCTTAAATGATAAAATATTATCAAATTAATATGAATAAAAAATTAATAATTTTTTCTTGTTGGATTTTAGGGTATAGTAGAATCATTTTTACACTATAAGATCCATAGAAAATCATGTTCACTTATCCAAATAGTGTGATTACTTATTGGTTATTTCCCATTAAAATATAGAATGTACCATCCATGTTTAAATGATTTATGGTGAAAATATTCTTGGGGAATGTTTAAACATTTCTTGATTATATTCCTAGATGAATATTTGGTTTATGGAAATTCCTTTTGTGGATATTTTGAATATTTAGAATTTTTTTGGCAGAATACAATGAAAATAACTTTTTTTTAATTGGGAAAATATCAATTTTTGATATAGTGGAATAGTTGTAGTGTATTTTTTCCATATAATGGTATTAAAGAAGACTTACTAAAGATTGATACAATTTCTGAGCTACAATAACTATATAAGTTATTGTTATAATAGGTTTTCATGGGAATGTGGGATTCTATCGATAATTTATT
Organism: Viscum album; assembly: GCA_963277665.1. Taxonomy (NCBI): domain Eukaryota; kingdom Viridiplantae; phylum Streptophyta; class Magnoliopsida; order Santalales; family Viscaceae; genus Viscum; species Viscum album. The sequence continues at coordinate 613,339,639 of OY728164.1, forward strand.
AAGGATTTAACTTTTATTTACTACCCATAACAACCCTATTATAAAATATTACACCTTTAATTTTGGATAAAAATGTGATAAAAAATTTGAATCATTAAGGAAAAACCTAGAAAAATATCTAATTATGATTTCACGACCCTAGGAAGAATCATTTTAATTAATGTGTTATGTATGCCACTAATTAGTTGGTTCCACTATAAGATAAAGGAATGATATGATATTAGAACTTATCTATTATGCTAGTTATACATAAATGATGCTCAATACAACTAAAAAAATGAAAAATATACATATAGTAGTTTTTTATCATTAGAAAAAAAATTCATACTTTTTTTCTCAAAATTCACTGTGTATATCGATCAATATTCTCTATGATATTTTATTACAAGGAAGGCCGAAAAGGCTAGACTCATTTGTTGGATGTATCTAACACAAGAATTTTATGTTTAAATAAATAATAAAAAGGGAACTAAGAATTTCATCAGTGATCAATTATCATGCCAAGAAATAGATTTTAGTGATATCAATGACAAAAATTATGAAGAAATAATTTCTAGACGATTAACTCTTTTTCATTGAGAATATCACTCGTTGGTATGTCAATGTTGTGAATTACTATTGATCAGGTGTGGTGTATCTAGATTTATCAAAGGATTAGTGGATATTATTTTTAAATATAGTCTTCCTTTACTAATGGGATGATCCATTACCTCTTATGTCTGGTGTAGATAGAATATTAAAATGATATATCCAAAAAAGCTGTTTATAGTGTTTTTAATCGAATATTTTGTGAATATTTATCTTATAATAATAATAATTATTTTGTACTATTATAATATCTTATTATTTTAATAATTTTATGAAAACAATTATTTTTTTATCTCACGTAGCCTAGTGGTAGCGTCCCTGTGGGGACTCGGGGATGCATCAGGTTCGAACATCTCATGGTACATGTGTGTGTACATGTGGTATTTTATTTTTATTTCATCCACATCCCTTATTATAGTATTATTATTATTACTATTTCTACTACTACTACTACTACTTATATGACTACTAAATCTACAACCACTAATTGCACTATTATTAATACTAAAAATAAAGGATACAATTTATTTTCTAATTTAATTATTGAAAAACTACATTTGTTCATACAGGAGCATGAGAGGAGAGATATTCAAGAGATCATAAATATTCTTCGTCATATCTATCTTCATCAATGCTAGTAGACTTCATCATCATTCAAGGAATATCAATCTTTATCTTCTTACAGATCCATCATTTATCTGTATGAGAGAGAATAAGGAATCGGGTTCCCCATACGAATGAGAATAGGAAAAGATACACATGAGAAAAAAATGAATAAATGAGACCTCTTATAAAAGGTCATGACATAGAGAAGAGAAATAAATAAGAATAATTCCACGGCTTCCAATAGAGAATGCTGAATTGGGTTACACCATTGAGGAAGCCCAAATGTGGATGATAGCCTATAGAGAGATTTTCATAAAAAATAATTTTGGTATCTTGTGAATTATTTCTATTGTGATGATAGTATCTCCCCCAACACACAAATATATCAAGAGGTCAACAGACTCTACCCCTACTTTTCATTTCCAACCTGAATCCTCCAAACATTCCACCTTCAAACAAACTGATTTTATGTGCTACATCTACTCATCTACCAATTATGCTTCGATCACAAATGCATTTCTAGATCTACAAACCAAATAATAGAAAACATGAATTCCTATAAACCCTACCTAAAAAACTCGACCATACTACAGGAATCATCTTGTCATACACCATCATCAACATCATCTGATAATTGTATCATGTTCAATGTTTTCTTCAAAGGTAGTCCATGTGGGCAGTCACATATGATTAGTAATAGTGATGTTCAATGACATGGTTTGTGTTGTTTTCATAATAAATGATAATTCATGTGTGTGACGTAGGTTAGTGGAATTACTTTTGGGATGGTTCTGATTTAAGTCCTCTTTTGTGGTAGATTATGTGTGTTGATTAATTTCATAATGTTCACTTGGAATTTCAATGATTTATGATGTGTGTTCTCTTAAAATAGTGGAATTTTAAATTGGAACAACATTATTTTGGAAATGAAATTACATTTGCAATATATATTTTTATTTTTACTATCATGAACGTGTTTCTGTTTTTATTTTTGGATAATTATTTCATATCGATAAGTTATATTTGTAATAAAATTGTATCCCATTTAATTTGGTATTATATTTATGTGATTCAATTTCCTAATTAATGTTATTTTCATTGGGGTTTTTTTGTTTGTGTAGAAATGAAATTCTAAAAAGTAAATTCAGTCAATTTATTTCTAATTTAATTATTTGATATCAAATAAGTTAAATTTTTCAACTGACTGTAGAAAAATTAGGTGGCTTAACTTGGTGAAAAATGAGACTCATCATTTTCCCAAAAAAATTTAGCATTTAATTTTGTATTTTCATTTATTGAAAGCACTAAATAATAGGTAATTAAATAATTTCAGAGAAAAATAAGATAATTTTTAGTTGTTTTAATCAAATACTAGAGAATTAACATTCCTGGGAGTATAAAAAAAATTCACTACACTTTTCATTAGACCACTTCTCTCGGATGATCCATTCTAGGGAGATTTATGAGTATAATCCAAAAATATTTTATTTATAAGATATATTTTCATATTATATGAATGATGAAGTACATAAATCTTAGAGTATTTTTGGAAAAAAAACGATACTTATATGAAATGGTTAGTGAATCTAAAGTGGTTTTTTGTGATTGTAAAACTCACCAAAAACAAAACATTCCACAACTTTTCCTTGAAAACATTAAAATTGCACTGTTATTTTCTTTTATAATGAGTTATTAATTTGATTGAATTTTCATCAAACAATGTGTGTTTTATTAGTTTTTGACTATTGATGGAGTTAGTGAAGACTAAGTATCACGTCTTGAGGTAGTGAGCTAGGTGGATAATGTACATCCAATATTAGAATTCCCATTAAAAGTCTAGTTTGGGGCCATATATCCCACCATCAAGGGTCTAGTGTGTTGGTTCCAAGACCATCATTCGTGAAAATAACCACTAGAATGGGAACTGAAAAATGAAATACATAAATTATATGAATCGGATGATTCATAAAAATATGTTGTACTAGAAATGAAAATACAAAGTCACTGTAGACATCACACCAAATTACCATCCCTCATAATCTGATGAAAAAAACTCTAAACAAGGAATCTAAGTATAGTCCGCACACATGTTTAGAGTAACAATACTATATTAAATGGTTCAATACTTATTCCAAATCCATGAGAGAACATTACTTCTTTATTTATATTAACAGAATATGAAAGATTTATTACAAGTACATATCACAGGTGACCCACCCCACTAATATATAACGGGGCCTATCTAGTAAAACTAGTTCCACTACCTTCTGAATTTCATCTGTTCTTGACCATTGATTTTGAAAAATTCATATTTAAATAGAAATCACTAAAATAATTGATATATTTAGGTGAACAGTGTAATTTCTCCACATCCAGCCTTCAAAAACATCCATGAACACATTTTCAAAGTCTAAATATGTAATTTCATCATCAAGAATTTGTCACATGACATATCCACCAATGAATATCATATTACCTTTTCCAAATCCAAGTTATTTTGATGTGCCACTCCGGTTATGCTTCTATAGGTACACATTTCGTCATTTTGTTATCATGGTTTCAGATACCCCACATCTATATATCTTTCCTTCTATAAGAATCCTTATGATCTGGAACCTAGGTTCTATAGTCAATCCTTCCAAAATCAAGGAACTAGAATCATGAATACAATATTCATATTTATGAACATCTCAATCTTGAATATTTCTTTATATTATTTATTCTTTTATGAAACTTAGGAAATTTTTGATTCACTTCCCTTCCACAAGAGTAGTTAATGTCTCAATTTCTACTATTTGACACTCAAGTCACACCAAGGCATAATGTTTCTTCCAGATTCCCCATACAATTTACTTGGAAAACATATTAGCTTGATTTTGAAATAATACAATTTACCATAGGTCCGAAAGACCATCCTTTAATATATTATATATGAAATGATACTTTATCTTGATGTTATTTTTTCAGAGAAAACAATGGATTTCTAACTATGTGGATTACAATTTGGCTGTCAAATAATAAAACAATGTTTTTTAATATATTTTGGATTCATTATAATTTGAAATTATACCATATCATTTCATTATATTTTTATATAATTAAAACAATTTTTTCTCACATTGTGGACAATGAAACTATCGACTATAATCTCAACATCATACTCATTGTTGTTCCTCTAACGGAAAAACAAAAATTTGTGGAACTCTTTCTTATATACATATCAAAACTAAATAATGAATATAAATATCCCTATAATAGGTATTCCATCATGAAATAATTATATAGTTCTTGCAATAATTTATGAAAATGTAATATATACTTCACCACTTCCCAGTTCCATTTTATCATATTCTCTAGGAATTTACTCACAAATCCCACTGATTGAGAAATTTATAGACATTAACAAACCATGATGTACATAAAAACCTATAACTAATAAATAAAATTTAACATTTACCTTTAAATTAAATTCATACTCTCTTTTCAATTCATATCATTTAGATAACTTGATGTGTGCAACAAATTTAGTTGACATAAGTTTACATCCACTCATTATGAACCTCTCGAGGATATTTTGTTTGTACTTCTATTAATATTAATACAAATTATGGTGTTCATGTCTATTTCAAGACATATAAAATATATAAATAATTTAATTGAAGGATACATATTACCTAAACACTTATATATATATTTGGGCATGCATGAATGTTGTAATTTTCATGCATAATGAGGAATATCATTCTATACTAACTGAGTTGGTAGTATTGGCCAGATACCCAATACATCCACCACCCGAGCTATCATTTATTCAATAAAAATTTCATAATATGACACATATAGAAGATTAATTATTCATATTAATAATTCATATATTACCCCCAACATTTATTCATAAGTTATAATGTAAGAATAAATGAGACAAAAAGTCATGAGAAGCCTCATTTTCCTATATAAACCACTTCCAAGAGATGATAGTGGTTTCATGTGATTATTTTATGTTTTATCATAACTTTTTATACCCAAATAACTCTTCATTTACATTATTTATGCATGAGATTCTAGAAAATCATATAGGATGGAGAATCCCACTCATACAATGTGAAATTATGCTCGACCTATAGATAAGTATAGATAGAGGATGATTTTTTACTACACTTAGTTATCTATTTCAAACCCATATGATGGTGACTCAGATGATGTAGATTATCTTTGGTTTGTGGTGAATCATATATATAGTATTTCATCACTTCTATTTTTGTGAATGTTTCATATATCATTCATGAATGATTGTTAGACCAGGGTTTAAATTGATTATGTATGATTTAATATGTGTTATTATGTTTATTTTAAACTATTTATTGGTACCAAATGTTCCCATGATTTATATCTATTAAAATATACATTTAAAAGTATATGAGAATAAAAAAGTGAATTGTTATTCGGGTTTCATAAAAAATTGAAAAAATTGATTACCCTTATGTAGTAGGGAAATATAAAGGTAACCAGGGAGTTACCTTTATGAATATGGTTTTCATAGAGGTAACCAATGTGTAACATATGAAAGAGAAGTTATATAAAAGTTAATTATGTTTTATTATGTTTACATAAAGGTAACCAAGGAATTACCTTCATGTGATGGAGTTCACCTAATGGTAATGTCATGTTTTAAATTCTTGTGAAAAATTAAATAATGTAACACATAAAGGGATTTAATGTTTAACTTTAAATAAAATAATAATTGTTAATTTTACAATTACACATATGTTTTATATGTATGTTTCACCTGATTTACCCTTATATGGGGGGTTTTAGGAGAATTACATAATGGTAGTACCCAGTTTTAAAGGATTGTATAAATGTAACTAACCTATCTCTATAATGAAACTAGTGGTATACCCATACACAACAGTAACAAATATTGTTCTATTTTGATGTGAGGGATCTAGAATCTGATTACAAACAAACATAGAATCAAAATAAAGGTAGAAATAGGTAACCCTTACGTAAAATATGGATTCTACATAATGGTAAACAAATTTGTTTAAAAATGATTAAATGTGTTTTTAACATTTAAAAAGAATAAAAATTTATATAAAATGTTTATAAATCAATATAAAAGGTATTTTAGGGATATTTATCAATTAATAAAATTTTAATTAATTAATTATATAGGGATTAAAATTAATTAATTAATGATTATGAATCTTATATTATTAAAAATTCATTATGTATTAAATGTTAATATACCTTTTAAACAAATGATATGACATAAATTATGATATATAATTAAAATAGTTTATTTAGAATTTATAAGAGATAAATTTTAAATTTTTATAAAATATGGAATAAGGTAAAATATAAACTAGTTTATAGTAATAATTTTCTAAAATTAATTATTTTTAATTTTTTAAATTAAAATGGGGATTATTTTGATATTAATTAATCCACAAAAATAGTGTTCTAATGAATGATATGATCATGTTTTAAATAATGATTCAGTATATGATATTTTGATTATATAAAATTTTTTCATAACAAAAACATAATTATAAAACTGTTTATAATTCATAAGATATTAAATATTTAAAATAAATGTCATACAATGAAGAATATGAAAGAGTTAATATTATCTTGATGATAAATTGTTTATTTTCAAATTATGGAATTTCATTAATTTTATATCCAAAATTATAACATGGTTTATAGTTTTCTTTATCTTATAAACTATTTATGAATTGTTAACTCATTTTTAAATATTTGAATTATTTATTTTTTTGAAAGGTTATTCCATGATATATTTATGATTAATAAGTTAATTATAGAATATAAATATATATTTTATTTTATTTTAATTATTAAATATCTTATAGATAGAACCTTGCATTTCATTGTAGGAATGACTCTATAATGAATTTAATTTTTTATTTACCTTGACCTAGGTTTGTAATCAAATTTATTTGATTAAATTTAATTATTGGGCCTAATTTATGAATATCAGGTTTTACTGTTTTGATGAATTAAATTCTAACTTGGTTGATGTATCCTTGTGTAGAGGTACTTAGGATCAGACATCCAATGATCCTGGAGGCTTGTACCTAGTCTTTGAAATTAAATTTGGTAAGCTATTTATTTCTCGGCGCTTACTCATGCAGATATTGTCAATATTGTATCATTATACACATTTACTGAAGAGTTCATATATCCTATGCATACGATGCCTTTATATATGTATGAATATAATTAACTTATAGTTTATGGTGAGTAACACAAACATATGGGTTGGATAAAGAGTTTCAAATCAATATGGTTTAATCATATTGGTTTGTTGAAGGGAATAAGACTTTGAACTAAATTAAAAAAAGAATACATACATAAAAGTTAATAACATGATTTAAGATGGTGATATTAAAATCCTCTTCAAATACTAAGTGTTATATTCCTTCTAAATAAGCACTTATGATGAACTTGATCAGCTAACTAGGTAGGTCATGTTATATTTGGGTTCCATTGGATTATCTTGTGTCAGGTAAGTAAGGACATGTTTCACTAAAATATCCTTGGGTAGGTCATGCCAAAGTTGGGTGCGCATAGATTTTCTTGTGGTAGCCTATTTTCAGAATATTTTTTGGGGTTTTCAAGCCTAGAGGCCATAATAGGTTTATGTTAATAGAGTAATATAATTGATATTTCCTTTATGATGGATTGGGGAAAGAGTTTCCTTCTTTAGTGTTTATGTGAAATATATGATTTAATTTGTATGAAACCCTAAATAAATTTCTCTATGGTGAGGGAAACTCAAAATATGACTCACTGTATACTAAAATATGGATCTTTTCCCAAGAACAGGTATAATGATTACTAAAAGGTGTCATTATTGTATTTTGAGTCCATGTAATAAAATTATTTTTTAAATGGATAATAAACCATGATATTCATATGATAAAAGTTATTTCTTGTAGATGAATAATATCTTCATCAAAAAACATACTCTTAAATCAATCTTTTGAAAGAGATGTTTAATTTAATATAGTCATAATAATGGAAACGTAAAAAAAGTTCTTGAGTCATATATGTGATTTACAAAAATTTCATAATGAAAGTTTTATTTATCATAAAAGTTCTCTCCCCAGTAACCATATATTTAAATTATTCAACAAGTGAATCTAGATACTTTTGAAATTATATAGTGGTTTATTTATGGTTTCCAAAGATTTAGGTGAAAAATGTACAAATTAATCTTAGTCATTAATCATGTACTCAATATTATAGGGTACATCAATGATTTAAGGAATTTTTGTCTCATATAATCAATATTAATTGGTATGCAAAATGATATTTGATATTATTTAATATTATTGGTGATACAATAGGTTACCTTAAATACATGATGGTTGTACAAAAAAATCATGTTATTATGAGAGATATATTATATCAACTATATGTTTTATGAAAATAGTAAATATAATGAAATTTTATAAGATGATAATGAATTAAATTTATTAGTTTGATGTTTTTATTTTAAGTAACGGAGTTAATGAATTGTTTTATTGATAAATCAAATTCATAATATTGGATAAAATTTTCATAATATGTCTATATTAACCTCATGTAGCTTATAAGATGAGTATATAAACAATATTTTTTATATGAAATTAAATCTATATTTTAATACACATGGATTATGATTTGTATAATTTTATAACATGATATAAGAGGAGACTAAAAATTGATTGTTCTGGTTAAGAAACTTATGCTATTGTCATTTGGGGAAATTTTCTGAAAATGTTATTGGATTCATAGAACTTACATTTATATAAATTTACAAACTGGGTATATGATTACAAATTCATAAAGTGCTATATAGATAGTTAAGGTAGGTAAACGATCAAATTATAAGAAGAAAAAATGGTTGAAAAGCCCAACAATATTTCTTCATTAAGGCAATCAAGGTCATTGTTACCTAGGGTTGTTAATAAGGTGGAGTAAAAATTCAATATAATTTGATTATCCAAGATATACCTTAATGTATTTCTGAAACTCCATGGAATTTCCATGTTGGGTATGGATGTTATAGAAATTAATTATTTGATTTTGAATGTTATATGATGTCAAATGTATATTTTAAAAAGTGTTGTAAATATATAGGAGTTTAATAAAAATAGTTGAATTTATTATCATGTATTTTATATTAATGTGATTAAGTACATATTCACTACATCTATGATTTTAAGGTTTATGATTTTATTAATTTCAAATGAATATATCAAATGGACGTGTTTATTAATTTCATTTCTCTTATATTGTAATAGAAGATTCTCAATAATAAGATTTGTTGTGAACTGATATGATATTATTAAATGTATTCACATGGACTACGATTCATCAATTTATATAACAAGTTTTGAGAAAAATATATATATAATGTGTTTTATCCAGGATAATGTTTTTATCAAAATGTTTGTTAAAATATGAGGGAATGTGTTCTCACCCCCCATCAATGGTATATTTTAATAAAGTATAGTTTTAAAATTATTTTTTATGAACACATTGAATAAAATATTTGATATAAAAACTATATTTTATTTCTTAAATGTTATTAATAAAAGGAAATATGAGCTATTTCCTAAAATAATTACTTTCTGTTGAATCTCAGCAATATATTCTGAAAAAATATTGTTTTGAAGAAACTAGTGGAAGAATTTATGGACTTAGATAAGTGAAAAGTTATCAAATAATGAATTACACCATTATCAAGTTAAATTTATTTACACTTATATCATAAAGAGATTACAGTATGGAAGTAAATAAAAAAGTATTAGTTATATTATGTTTATATATTAATGTGTTTTTAAATTTATCCTTAATGTATTTAGGAGGACCGATATATAAAAATGTAAATAGTTACATTAATTCATGGAAAACATTTTATGGAATAGGTTTCCAAGGATAATTATTATGATCTTATAATGAGTTATACATAGAAAAAATAAAATGACATTATAATGTTTGATTATATGAAGTTAATAAGTTTGAATATGTTCAAAGATATGAACAGTTATAAATATTATTTAATGTATCACCATTATTTATAATATCTTACTTCATAGATGTTTATAACTAAAGAATTTATTGGCAAATTGTGTCATATGGTCACATATATAAGTGACTATATTTACATATGATGTAATCATTTATCAAAACCCAAAAATTTAAACAAACATTAGGATGATCTTTCATTTTTTCATATATGATAAGATAAAACGGTTCTTGTGGGGGATTTTTAAAATATTGTTAAATTTTTTAAGAGTATGAAATTTATCATATTAAAAGTATAGCTCCACTTTATCATTATTTCACATTGGGTGCATAAATGTAAATATAGATATACATTTTGTGAAGTGTAATGATAATTAATCTCTCAAATAATGACTTTGATTTATCAATAACCATTGATTTTCATTGAATGTTATAGGTTATTAAGAAATATAAAGGTTAGAATCAGAATTATTTTTGTATATATATACAAAATATTCCAATGTGTTAAAAAACAACAAATAATATTTTTTTATGCACATGATGACCATATAAGAATACCACATTTTGTATCATACAAATGTATTTGGTATACTAGGGGTTCATGGATCAAATTTGAGTCCCCAATACATATGTTTTTTGTGATACCTATCATGAGAACCATAATACTTTGATACCTAGCTTACACAAGTCTACATATTTACATCTATAATATGGGGGTGTTTGGATTTGTTGTTGATCAAGTTATCGGTTGGAGGATAACAAATATGGGATTTATCCACACTTATGATGTGTGCAACATTTGGATCTAATTAAGGGGCATGTGATGTTATTATCTATAAAGATGAATGCCGTCGGAAGTATTCATCAATCAGATTATTCTATACACTGAGAATTGAGAACAAATAATATGGCTATATAGGGTTGGTTTACATCATCCCCATAATCAACGATGTCTTTGAAAAAGGGAAAATAAGATAATTTACATTTTTATATGATAGATACATGTGTTTGACAGAGATCACTCAATGTCCCTTTATAGGTTGAGTAGCATTGATACTTTTCTTAAGGCCTCTATTTTCATACATAAATGGATACATATATTTTAATTTTATGGAAAAACTCTAAGGACCCATGGGGTCACATATTATAATTTACTAAATGTGGATTGAGTTTACTTAGAAAGTTACTCTAAAAGTGTTTTAGGGTCAATCCAAAAGTGTTTTGTATGGGTACTCACATGGTATTACAAATTATGTGATACAAGGTGAAGTTAAGGTTAGATTTCTAATAGTGTTTTTGATGATATCCAAAAATGAACTTTGAATATGGTTTAACAAGTTATCATATATAATTAAATATACAGTGAAATGGGAAAAAGTCTAATAGCCTTTAGGGAAAGTGGGTGATTAAAAGGGATATATTCCTAAATACTTATATATGTATATATATAAAATTGGTTATTGAATGAACATTAATATGTTCATTCATAATAATGTATATTATTCTATACTACCTAGAGTGGCAGTATTTGCTGGATACCTAATCCTTTTTCCATAGATTCTATGATTTATTTAGAAAGCATTACATAAGAGGAAACAAATTTGGTGATATGTATTCTTGTGATGAATGCATATATTGGTAATGAAATTTATTAATACATGGTAACATACTAATAAATGATATATTAATAAAGGGTAATCCTATATTACATCTATAAACCACTTCCATGAAATGGAAGCAGTTGCACGTGATTGTTGTATTCATAGACAAACCTCCCTCTACCTAAAGACTTTTTATTCTCCCTCATTTATGAATAAGATAATATCACATCACAATTGATGGATATTTATATACATGTGATGTGAGATTACACAATAACCATGGATTCCTTTAGAGACGTGATTTATTTTGTTTTATCCTTGTGATCTCTCTCAAATACTTGCATTGCTGATCAAGATGATGCAGACGATCTTTGGTGTTTGTAACACTATATTTATAGTATTTATTTGTTTTTATTTTTTATAGGTTTCATATATCATTCATGGGAGATCCTCATATGATGTTTGAATTTAATTAACATGATATGATAAGTGTTATTATATTCCATCAAAACCGTTCAGCAACCTCCATACCTGAACATCTTCCAGTAGAAACAATGGTCCTTGTTTCTCCAGAAAAACTCCTTATCCATAAAGGCAATGAAATTATGATTCCACTAACTTAAAAAATACTTAAAGCCAAAATGTCTCTTCTTTATCTTACACACCAATCCAACATTCCATATATCTGTGAAATAATTTAGCATCATCGTATATATTTCCTTTACAAAATCTGTATAAAAGAGCACCATTTTCACATCCTCCTATCATAAATGAATACATTCCAAAGAAACTGAAATCTACACTCTCTAAATTATTATATGTATTATAGTATGAGAAAATGTTTTAGAAACATATATAATTTACTTTCATTGAAACACTCTAATATATAACTTCTTCTTGTACCTTTTTCTATCATATACTTCCTCTATTGACAAGAAAAATAATTTTTCAACACCTCTTTCTCCTACTTGGTTGGTTCTATTAGCACAATCTTTTTTTTATATAATGAATCCATTTTATATTTTTTGTCAAATTCTCATTTTCTAGAATCTCTAAGACTCATCAACTCTTTCATGATCTTGGTATCTCCTCAATCCATAATTAACATGTTATGAATATTAGTACACAATATTTTATCCAGTAATTTTATCCTAGTATACCTCTACAACACAAACCATTGATCTAACCATTAATAATTTAATCATCTTAAACTATTCCATAGGAATTTAAAATACTTTATCATTATAGTTATTATATAACTAATAGTTATTCTATTCATTCCATGATTCTACAACTTTATATTTTTTTGATCATTTGGAACATCTATTTAGAGAAAATTATATATGGTTAGTTTTTTCTTTTCACTCAACTCCATATTCCCCCAATTTATTATATTTCCATTGGATATTATAATTGAAGATAAATTTTGGCTTCTAATTATCTTATAATTATCATGATCTATAATCTATAACACAATGTTTTCATCACCATAACCAAAAATGAAATATTATCAAAAATTTCCGTCAAGATTTCATTAATCCATGTAATCAACATGGATATAAGTGGGAATTTAAAAATTGTTTAGCTAGGAAACCTCTTCTAGTTTTATGAACTATAGTTTCTATAAAATTTTCATCTCCAATAGTTGATATGGAATTTTCTTCATGATATATGTGACACAAAAGAAAACTTCTTCCGAAAACACCTTTATAAAAATGGCATGTAACCTCATACATTTATCATTCTCAATTATCATCTGATTCATCATCTATACCACAAAATTAAATTCAATTGTTTTTGGAGTACTGTTTTCAATCATAATTCATTATCTTGAGGAGAACCTTTAAAATTCTACACTTCCGTATTCTCCACCATTATTAGACTATATGAATTTAATACTATTTTCACTACCTTTCAACAACATGGATCTTCAACGAAGAAACACTCAGAATAGCATTAATTAGTGATTAAGGATGTAATAACAAACTTTTATCATTTAACCATCAATGAATTCAACACTGTATAATGACCAAACCTGAGAATAAACTAGAGCAATCTTCTGCGCATTCTTATCCATGAAGTTAAAATTATAACACTAATGTGTCATTATGTTTGTGATAAATGACACCTATATATTCTTCATAAGTATAAAAATCTAAAAATATTCAATTTCCATGTGATTTAGAATCATTATATCCTTATCCTATATAACATGGATGTTCTTATCACTCTTGGTCTGAAGAAAAAAATTATATAACTTTGGATCCAAAATTTATCATTCAAAAAAAAAATGTTCCATCCAATCATCCTTTTAGATACGATGTTCCATTTTTTAGAACATTGGAATATAAAATAGAAATTCCTGGTATATTCTACACTCCTAAAAATATAATTAAGAAACCATCTTCCTCTAGATGAATTGCTATTGGGAAAAAATATATGAAGGTAACATTGTAGTATTTTTTGTTTGATTGTGTCTCTAGAAACAAATGGTTTTCCATGATAATTTGTGGACTGCATATTTTTTGTTGACACTATATATTGTAAAATATCCATGATAATGGGATGGATTCCCTTTAATTTGTACATAATTTTTTTTTACAGAAGGTGATGTGGTTTCCTAGTGTTTCCCTGATTTTTGTTGTTAAATTTTTTGAGTTTTTCTAGCATTGTGAAATTTGGATTCCCTTGAAAGCATTACAGGTGAATAGAAAAGTCATGAGTTTCATTTATAATGGGATTCAACAAGTTTGTTTCAAGATGGTTCAATTAATTTGGTAGTGAGCTACATGGTTACAATGAGATTTATGAATGGAAAACATTTCTTGGAGAATTGCAAGATAATGAGCATTGTGAAAGAGATGAGGGAGCATCACAAAAAAGGTGCGGACATGGATGTATGTTTCTGGAATCTATTGAAACACTAATAAATAATCATCTACCCCCTTCATAAAAGATGTGAGACATAATTAAGATCTCATGGCTCTGAATATGTGAAAGAGGTTCATGAAAAAAATTTCATGAAGGCTATGATAACCAACCAAATATTTTGAGCATCGTGAATGTAATGGAGTTCATGAATGCTACTAAATTTGAAAAACATTTGTGTTATTTGTGAAGGTTATGTGAGATTTGTGAAATGGAGGTGCATCATGAAGGATATGTGAGATTCAACATAGTATGTTTCTCCACAAATGCTAGGTAAGATTTTGTGAAAGGATGGTGATCTGTGAAACCTATTTGAGCATCGTGTATGAATGATCTTTGTGAAGGCATTGAGAATCTTGAATGTATTATAAAAGTGTTTTGCATGTGAACTGTGGTAAATTTGAATTCATTAATTTGATGAATGTGGAACATCAACATAACATCCATATACAACTGCGGATGTATTTCATTAGAGATAATGAAAGGACTTGAAAGTGCATAAAATGTGATTGAATCCGTTCTAAGATAAGTGAGATAAGGAAGAGGAATATAGTGATAATTTCCACCGGTAGTGATGCAAAGAAAGATACATAGGGAGTAACCGTTGGAAAAGTTGTGAGGTGACCCTAATCCTTGTAAAGGTAGTGATACTAGGAATATGGGTGATCTAGCCTACACCATCCTTTTTGGAAGTGTGACTTTGTGGATTTGGTAAAATCAGCACATTGTAGTTGTATGATCCTTGGATGTATCCTAGGGAGGTTATACCAAGTAAAAATATTTGTTCCCATGTGATTTATTTCCTACATTAATATCAAAAATCATATCTAGATAAATTAGAAAAGAATATGATTTGAAAAAACACTGATGTGAAAAAAAGATACCATTAAAGTGGTCAAGATCTAGTTGGAATGTAAGAATAAAAAAAGAATATTCATTCCCTAATTCATCCCTCTTAGGCTATGTAGAACCATTTTGGACATAACAAATAGTATATGAGGGAAGTTTTCTTTTATCATATTTTTTATCTAAATTGGTTCAGTCTATTATTGATGTTGAAGATTCAGACTACTCATATCTTTTTGTTTTGTGGAAAAGTAATGATTTTCAATTAATATGAATAAGTCTAGTGGAGTTCATAAGTATGGAAGTGTCAATTGAAAGAGCTTTATTCAGTTGAAGGAACAAAAAAATGTACTAAAGAAAGACATGGATGAATCAGACAGTGAAACTATTCAATCATTCGAGTATGTTGGAGGAATTTGTGAAGAACCTGATATTCCATGTGATGTTGGTACTACTGATAATGAAAAAAATTGAATGAAGACCAAAAGTGGATGTTTCCAATAAAAAAAGTCACTGGATTAGAAACTGGCTGATGACAATTAATATAATGATATCCAAATCCTTGTGTAGGAAATTCATGTCAACAAGTTTAAAGGTTAAAATAAAATACTTGTAGAAGTGGCTACAGATCTAAAGTGAAATAATGATTCCCAACATAAAGAATTTTAAAATAATTTTACAAATATAGGAAACTCAATGATAATGAAAATTGAAATAATATGAAATTATATGGAATTCAGAATCTAAAATCTCGAAATTATGGTCTTGCTACACATTTACCTGAACTCATTCATGTGTACCATAGACTAAAATAGTGGAATGTATGTTGTAAATATCCTATTAGTAAGAAAAATTAAAATATATGAGCAATGTGACATAGTGAATAAGCTAACACAAGAATTCAAATATGTGATGATTAGTGTTATGAATCTCAAGAGAGAACATAATGAGAAACTTGAATCAAGGGATATAATGATTCAACTATTGGGAGAAGAGATAGAATCTCTAATGAAATAAGTGGGGAAATATGATTCCAAAGGAAAGCCTAAATAAAAGGATGTATTTCATTGCTTATTTTATAATCCTTCTTTTGGTGATAATGAAACGAAAATAAAATATGACACTTTATAAGTGAAACATGAAAGGATTGTCTCATCCTAAAGGCTATATATTATGGGAACAACTAGTGTGGGATATGTTTATATCTATACTATGGATGATAAGAAGAGAGATTTTAATAGTTCCAGAAATAGGAAAAACCCGTTAGGTGTTATAGAATGACCTAAAAAGGATTTTACAGGACGTAACGAATTCATGTGCTCTATCTATTGGACGCATATCAATTTATCATGTTTTTTTGAATACCATGACTATATTTCAAATATTTAAGGTAATTTTTTTTCCCAAATATGAGAATAAGAATATCATTCTTGAATAGTATAAAAGGATCACCTCTTAGAAGAAATCATCCATCATATTATATTATTGTAGAAGATAGGGACACACCAAGATTATGTGTCATGAAGCTCGAGGAATCAATGTCAGAAGAAGAATTATTGTGGATGCGTAAACATTTCATCCTAGAAATGATGACACAAAGTATGTTTTTAATGGGATATGTCTTATATGTTGTTATCATGGACATTTGGAAATATATTTTACTTGGATGAAATCAGGGAAGGAAAATGAAATTGAAAGGATAGCCCATACTCTAGTGGTGTATAATGAGACAAAATGTATTGGAAGAAAAAGTGATAAGTCAGAAAACATGTTTAATATCATGGAGAACACACAAGGGGCATAATAAAATGTGTATCGAGAACCTCCTATATTAAACTCACAACAGATATCATGTAAATAATGTGAAAAAAACTAGAAGAAAAATGGAGGATCTACTCTAGTTACGAGTAAGAAGAATGTATGTTCAGCAGAGAACCCACCACTAGGATGAAATAATACAAGAAATAGTGTGGTGGGTTAGATAAAATATAAAAGAAATATAAATAAACACTCCCTTGAGAGAACTGAATGTAATGCCACAATATGAGATTTAATGATAGGGGAAAGATCCCTCCAATGGAGGTTAAGGGAAGAGAATATGTTTAGTCGAGAGATTCCTAATCAGAGAGAGAATCTCAGCAAAAGGAACTTTAGTGGTACATTGAAGATTGAAATCAATACTGTTGAGTTTAAAACCGAAATTGTGAAAATGACCAAGCCTATAAAATCTATATATCAGAATAAGTCTCAGAATGTGGGTTAATAAATTTTAGTCATGTGGCTTGAATAGCTAAAGTAGGTGGGGTTGTTGGAACATGCATAAAAATAGTACAGTGCATTGCAAGAAAGTATCAAAGGGTTGGTCCATAAGGATCAACCACAATCCACATCTTCAGAATTCTAGAGAAATCCCTCATCCCATGATTTAATTTTTTTTTAATATTTACTAGAAGTTGTGCATGACTAAGGGGGAGATACAATCCATGGGTTGTGTTTCCTGAAAGAGAAGGAGTGTACAATTTTAATGGAGATACATGTGAAGAGAATAATATGAATATTTGAAATTTACATATGATATCAGTTACTATAGGCGGTGAGAAGCTACAATTCTATTTTTCGAATCTTTATCATAAGGTTGTGTGTGGTAGAAAAATAAGATGATATGGTGATGTGTCTGTATAAAAATAGAATAGATATTAATGTTGTACATGGTTGATCAAGAGGTTCCATGATTGAATTTAACATATAACCATTATTATTATGCCCTAATATAAGTGTTAGTTGTCCTTTGAGAGAAGAAATATTTTAGGAGAAAAAATAATATTAATTAATTTTATGATTATGTATTTTGTTCTAACAAAAAATTTTCAACTAAATATTTTTAGGACACCATGATGTTGTGAGTGGTGATTAAAAACACTTCAATAAGTAGCCGAGAAAGGTACTTGAGAGAAAGGATGTAACTATATTAGAGAATGAGTAAAATCTTAAAAAATACTAGATTAGTCTTAGGAGGATATTGATGAAGAGATAAAACGATAGGTGGATGTACCAGTTTTAGAGGTGGATTTAGAAGAATATTCATATAAATAAAAGGATGAGAATAATTCAATATCTATACAAATAAAGAAGATAAGAGGAAAAATTGATAGATAAAACATAGTTGCTGATCTGATTGTGCTAGTGTATACAAGATGGATTAAGACTCTAAAACAAGAATCATTCCTATCAAAGGTAGATCCTAATTGTTTTCATTAATTAGATGGATTTGACAACTGGGTTTAGGATATGAATGACATGCTTAAACAAATTGAGAGGAATTAGGCATGACTAACTTTTTTGAGGACATCAGATAAGAATGTCATTGCAAAAAATCAATCTTTTGCTACAAAATGAATAAAGACGGAGTAGTAATTCAAAAAAAAACATGACTAGTTTGAAAAGTCCCCTCTAAGATAGAGGGTATCTATATCAATGAAACATTTTTACCTATTTCAATGATGGAGACCATTATATTATTCTTTGCCATAGTAGTGTAATGAAAGTTTAATTTTTTTCAGATGAATGTCAAGTCAGCATATCTGAATTGGATTCTAGGAGAAGTGGTCTATATAGACCAAATATATGGTTTTTTCATTCATGAATATGATAAAAGAATTTTTCATCTAAGAAAGTTACTTTATGTGTTAAAGAAGGAACCATTAGCATGGTATTTAAGACTCAATTTTTTGATGAAACAAAATTTTCTGTGTAGTGGAGTTGGTTACAATATCAATGTCAGTAATGAAAATAATTAAAGGATTATGTTGTTGTATTATGTATATGAAATAATATTCATTTTATAAGATTAAGTGAGGTGAAAACAGTTTTCAAAATTCATGAAAAGTTAGTTTGAAATGTCAATGATTGGTGAACAAACACTTTTCCTTTGTTTATAGGTAACAAAAATAATAAATGGAACATTAATTTATCAATATAAATATTCCTAGAAGTACATGAGAATATTTTTAATATATAATCCAAGGAGATGATGAAACCTACAGAAACGTAGATAACACTGTCAAGGGATGATGTAGGTAATGTAGTTAATGTCACAAAATATAAGAAAATCACTAGTAGTCAACTTTACATGATAGTGATACGCCCTGTTATTTTTTTCCCCAAATTTCAAGAAGCATGGTATCAAATCAATACCATGTAATGTAACTTGATTTCAGTGAGAATAATACTTCAGTATGTCAAGAGAGTAATAGAATTTAGTTCAATGCACACTGAAAAATATGAACATGTGTTATTCGGATATATAGATGAAAATTGGGCCGGTTCAGCTGATGATATAAAATTAATATCAGGTGGTGTATTCTATCTTGGTAAATTTTGTAAATATTTGCTAGGAAATAAAAAAACTTCATTTCATTGAGTGTCGTAGATGAATAATATATTGTAGCTACTCAAGCGTGCACCCAACATATTGAAATTATCATGTGATGATGAAGGTAATGTAGTTGATGTCACAAAATATAGGCAAATCACAGGTAGTCTACTTTACATGATAGTTACAAGCACTGCTATTATTTTTTCCAAATTTCATGAAGCATGGTATCAAATTAATACCATATAAAGTCACTTGATTTCAGTGAAAATAATACTTTGTTATATCAAGGGAATAATAGATTTTAGTTGAATGTACAATGAAAAATTGTAACATGTGTTATTCGGATATATATATGTAGATTGGGCCGATTCAGGTGATGATATAACATTAATATCAGGTGGTGTATTCTATCTTAGTAGATTGTGTATTTCATGGATAAGAAAGAAAAAATATTTCATTTCATTGAGTATCGTAGATGCATAATATATTTCCGCTACTCAAGCATGTAGACAACTATTGTGGATGAAGAAGTATATTGATGATATGGGAGTTTAAGTGAAGTCTCCGAATCGATATCCATTATGATAATTCTTTTTCTATAAATGTTGTAAAAAATCTAGTCCATAACTCAAGAAAAAAATCACATCGAAATCAAGTATCATTATATCAAGGAGAAGGTGGAGCAATGTATTGTAATTTTTGAGTATGTTCCTAAATAACTATTGGTCCCAGATATTCTGACAAAGGCATTATGTATAGAATCATTTGAACTGAATCAACTGGCTCTCAAATCCATACACTTGAAAAAGTGTGGATATGGGAACCACTCTCATTGAGGTATGGTGTATTATTCCCGAATTTTATGATATTGGTTATTTAACGTTTTTCAAACCTAAATTATATGGTGTTGATCTTCTTTGAGAAGGGTCGAGAAATTGTAGCTTTTAAATGGAAAAATTTCTTAATCAAGACAGGGGAGACGATGATAGGGGGATCTGTGATATAGGGGGAGTATTAAATCTGAAAACGCTAAATCTGATCGATCAATTAAAACATATCACGATAGATTAGGTTCATCAAGAAATAAGTTGAGTGGTTCTGGATGAAGTCATTTATTGATTAACTATTCATACTACAATTCATTCTCACACCAAGCATAGATCATGTAGGTTTGGAGTGTTTGTTGACTAAATAATTGATTTTTATCAGAATCACATGAATATAATGTTGTCAAAATAAGGAAGAAGCTTCAAATTGGTATCAAAATGTCAATAGTTGTTAACAAACCCTAAGGGGGAGATTTTTGGGAAAAAATCCCCGAGAAAATATTTCAGTATTTTTGGGTTGATTGAATATCATTGAAAAATAGTGTTTCAAAAATATTTTTTGGAGGAAAAAGACTTTTTAACATGATATGTTCACAAATATACAATGAAAAGTAATGTATTCCTTGTAAGTAGTACAAAAAATTGCATACATAAGGTGACAATGTTTCTACGTGTTTTCCAAATTTTTGGGGTCCAAAATTTGGAGTTTAGATAGTATTATGAAAATTTTATTCCCTTGAAGGAATCCTTAAAATATGGAAAATTTATGAGTTTCATGAATAATGTGATTTAAGAATGTTGTTTTGTGAACATTCAAGGAAGATTATGGTAATCTACACGATTACGAAGAGCTTGGTGGATCGAGAATTTTCATGGAGCATCGTGAGATAGAGAGAATCATGAATGAAATGAGGGAGAAACAAAAAATTTGTTGACATGGATGGAAGATTCTAAAAATGTTGGGAATTCTTATAAATAGGGTTCTACCCCCTTTAGAAAAATAGAGAGACTTAATGAACATCTTAAGGCTCTGGATTCGTGATGGTGGTATAAGAAGGTGGTTAATGTGTAAAAGATTGTGATGGCTATGACAACCAACTAAATGTTTTGAGCATCCTGAAATTAATGGATTTAATAATGGCTAACAAAATATGATATAATGTTTTGTGATTCATGAAAGCTAAGTGAGCTTCGTTAAAGGAAGGTGACTCAAGAAGGCTAAGTGAGCATCATGAAAGGAAGGTGCTTTGAAAATGATATGTGAGATTCCTGAGGGGAAGGTTCTTCACAAAGGGTATTTGAGCATTATTCTAGATTGATCTTCGTGAAGGAAGTGAGCATCCAAAAGGTGTTCTAAAAGAAATTTCCTAGTGATTTGTGGTAAAGTGGTATTCGTCAATTGGATTAAATTTGAACATCAAAAAAGAATCTAACTACAACTAATTATGTATTAATTATTTATAATGAAAGGCCCTACAAGTCCATAAATATTGAGTATCTCCCTTTCAAGAGAACTGAGAAATGTAAAAGGAATATGGTTATCCTTTCCATTGATTGTCTTCTAGAGAAAGAGAGATAGTGAGTGACCCTTGGGAAATTAGTGAGCTATCCCTAAACCATGAAAATGTGGTGATATTGGGAATAGAAGTGATCTATCCCAAACCACCATTTTTGGAAGTGATGCGTAATGTATTTGGTACAATCAGCACATTTTTTTTGTATGGTCCTTGGATGTTACCTAGTGAGCGTGAACCAAATAAAAATTTTTGGGCCCATGACCTAACTTTCCTGCATTACTTTCTACCATCATTATTGAATGAATAACGAAAGAATAATATTGGAATAAACACTAATGTTAAAAAATGTGACCCTTATAATAAAGATGTCAAAATATGGTGGGGTAGGAAGAACATCAAAAAGAATTTCTATAACCTCATTCACCCCCTCTCAGGGTATCTTGGTCCATTTTAGACCAAAAAATTACAAATATTATATTCTTCCATTACCATGATATGTTATGAAAACATTATAACACATGGAATCTTCTATTTTAAATTTTTTACTTGAACATCCAATTTCCCTATAATCTAGATGGATTCATCAATTGAAATATATATCTTGAATAAAATATCAAACGCATAATTCACCACGCGCCCCTCCCAATTATAGAATGGAAATAATACCAAAAATCAATGATCAATTATTCCACTAAATTATTAACACATAGTAGTAAACTACCTCCTTCTTTAGCTATAGTGTTTATAGAACATCTAGATGATCCCCTTCAAAAATTAAAATTGCAACCCTTTTTCAAATTCCAGTTCTTTTTGTAAAATTTACATACTAGTCCCTTCCTATCAAACTTACAATAACTTCATTCTCTATTATCCTCATTCTTTTTCTAAACATTCCATGAAACAAAAATTCATATTCCTTCCACATTGAGCATGGTTTTATATTTTCTTGGACTTTTCTATCTGATCTATTCGTTCAAAATAATATCATAGGAATCATTGAAATTATTATTAATCATTCCATAAGAATTTATTATGATAGTCAATATCACATCCGATGATGCCAAAAGCGAAGAGAGAAACAATAAATCCAAGACCAGATCTAATAAATCTACTTCTATAAATTCCAACTGACTGTGGATCATATTGAAGTAATTTACATTATAATCTATTATTATTCCATTTAAAATTTTCATATCGTATAATTTTTTCATATTGAGAAAATTATTTATTTTTTTGGATTATCTTATATTAGCATGATCATTAATCAGTTCACATATGTTCTTAATCTTCTAGATGATATTTGAATCATTATATTCCAATAACATCTGTATCACATCAATTAAATTATAATAAATCCCATACAATTTTATTTTATACATTTATTCTTTTTTGAATCACTTTAATAGAATCTATAGTTCCTTATATATTAGATACTCCTCCATCCAAGTCCTCTATAATCTAATGTCTATCTCATCATAATTTTTAATCTAGATCATTCTTTCTTTAGAAATGATTCATTATAAAATGGAAGAATCCATCTAAAAAGGAATATCTTGATGAAAATAATGTATTGAAGAAGTAAGATTCCAAGTGAATTGACACTTTTTAAACCCCGAACTCTGATACCACTTGTTGGGACCAGAATCAGTTATGTTGAGGAAAGCCTCTATAAATTCAACTTCAGAACAATGTTGAGAACTCTTGAGAATCAGATGAAACCATATGACTCAATTCACTAGACTTTATTTTTAAATCCATATGATAAAATACTACATTTTTTATATTAATAGAAGAAGAATGTGTGATTACAAGGAAAATCCATAAGTTAACCCACATTACATATTTAATGAGGGGACTTTGTAGTGAAACCTGTTGCAATTTATTTTAATGTTTGTGGGGATCCAACCATTGGTATAGGAAACCAATTTTTTCTCATAGAATCCACTGCCTCAACAACTATATTTTATTGAAATATACAATATCATATTATATTTCCTTTTAAAAAAACCATTCCCACCAAGGAAATGTATACTTTTATACTTCTGTAATCTAGAATTTATCATTTATCCCATACCCAATTAATCTCATGTATACATAACCAACATAGAGTTATTCAAATCTGCTGATCAGTTTATGGTTTCAAAAGTTTAACCATTTATCCCTACCTATTTTTATTCTAGATATACTACCTCTGTCAATATTTTTTTAAACATAATCCTCCAAATCTATTTTCTATTATTTGATTGCATCATTTATCGTTATACAAAATCTCTACATTGGGGGCAGGTTCTTTGTGTTAGAGATTTATGTCATTCTTGGTTGAATCGCTAAAGGATATTTGATAAGAATTAATTTACGAGTGTGAGTTATGACTTCATTATTTATTTCCACTATTCTATAAATGTTTCATGTGTTATATAATATGCAGGGGGGTGACGGATGTGTCTAAATGACCCAGGATAGAACTAAATATGAGTTATTTGGTTCTTGAGGCATGATAATGAGTTATCTTACTCCCGATAGACTATTAAAAACCATTACCTTGTATCCATGGTTTTGGATGGTAATTATTCCAAGTGAAATTGATGTGTGACATGGGAATTTAATCCCGAAAGAGGTGTTCATGTATATGTTATAATTTAAGGGTACTTGTAAGGAAGCACTAAGAAATCATTTTTAATTACATGTGCATCTTTGGGTTAATAATTATAGGGTATTGTCCTTTTCAAGGGAATTTGATAGGGGATGTTCCAAATTTAGTGAGTCCAATGAGAAATGGGTGTTTTCATAGGATCCAAATGAACAAAAAATTGAGGCTACACTTTTAAAAACTGTTGTAGTAGTACAATGTCATGGTAATGGGTAGCCTGGTGAGTAATTTGGATT
The DNA here is from genome assembly GCA_963277665.1 of Viscum album. Taxonomy (NCBI): domain Eukaryota; kingdom Viridiplantae; phylum Streptophyta; class Magnoliopsida; order Santalales; family Viscaceae; genus Viscum; species Viscum album. The sequence continues at coordinate 613,364,852 of OY728164.1, forward strand.
ATTGAGACCAATTTCTAGGGTGATATATTATTCACCATAATCAAGATTAATCTATGATATGTTATTTTTATTCATTATTATCCATTAACCCTTAAATTTTCAATACCACGTGGTGATTATTAATTCAACTATTATTATGTTTAGGATTTTGATTATTATTCATTAATATATGATTAGGTTGAAGTTATTTGTGAAAAACTATTCACTATGATAATTGATAATGTAAATAGTGATAAATAATTCATTATGTTTATGTTTTAAGTTTATTGTGATTACCTTTTCACTATTTTTATATTATTGTTTTTCCATAATTCATTCAACATTATTATATATGTCATCAGTGATATCATATTCATCCTATTTATGATTATGGAATTGGTGATGTCACATCAACCTCTATATTTATGTTATTATGATATTCCATTCACCTTGCTTGGGTGTGAGTGTTGATAACCCATTTACCCACACTCACATAGATTGTGGTATTAATTCATTTACATATTCATTTGAGAGTGGTGATAACCAGCTTACCCATACTTATGTGACAGTGGTGATAAGTCCTTCACCTTATGTTTAATTATGTTCTTAATAATTCACATTATAAATTATTATGGTGATAGAACATTAACCAATTCTTATGAAAGTGGTGATAACCCGTTCACTATATTTTTTATTATATTTTCGGTAACTAGTTCACCTTATTCAAAATTGTTGTGATACCATTCACTTTATGTTTGACTATAGCGATTTAATGTTCACCTATTAATTTAAGAGTGATAATGAACCATTCACCACACTCATGTGATAACATTGATAGCTCATACAACTTATGTTTAATTATGGGGATAACTCATTCACCTTATAAATGGTTATAGTGATATCCAATTCACCCTTATTAGTGGGATTATAGTGATGCCACACTAACCTATTTGTACGTGATGAGTGGAAATGACCAATTTTCCAAACTCAATGTTGATGTTGATATCCCATTCACATGTCATATTATTTATATATACATTAATCTATAAATAAACTTTTTTTGAGATCAAACTATGCGAATACCATCCCATTTTGGAACTACTCAAGGGATGTATGATTTTTCATGTTGGTGGATGTTTATTACCCTATGATATGACAATTGATATTTTTATTGATAACATATTATACCTAAATGCACATATATTTAGATTTATTTATTGTAACCATATGTTGTGGTATATATTTCATATTGTTTATACCGTACATGTTCACCTTCATGGATATACTAAATTCATAATCAAAGATACAGGTATGGGAAAGGGCTCTGGTGCCAATAAGTGAGATAGGATGTATGATCAGAATGGAGACTGGATTTTGAAGGTACATGGTTCTTTGATTATATATATTTCACTGTTAATTTGTATATTTTAGATCTTTTTTTATACTATCAATCCATTGGGTGATCTTAATCTTTATGTATTCCTTTTATGACATTAATGTGGAATGAATTTTGTAAAATCATGTGATGATAATTTATATATAGTTGAAATCTTAATATAATGTAAATATTATATTTTTTCATTATGGATGATTATTTATCTTTATTACCTATATTATTGGAGGTTATATGATTGATGGGATAGTTATTTCTTGGTATTGAAACTATATCACTACTAATAGATATCATCTAGTGTATAGAGAAGTACACAAGACATTTTATGGTTATCTAGTTTATATTTTTTATACCCATAGAGTTGGGGATTCTAAAATCAGGGTGATAATTTATATTTAATGTTAAAAATTAATATTGCTAATATTATGTAAAATTAATATTAAGATATTTGAATTTATACATTAATAATGTTACTATATTACACTTTTAAAAAATTATGTGTTTTTTGTTATGATATAAAAATATTTAATGTATTATATTACATATATCATCTACAATGATTTTAATGTATTAATGTTATGGATAAATTTTTTTTAACAGAATTCACCATTAAAATAGGTATTATATTTTTTATATGTGTACTATTTTATTTTGTTATTTTTATAGATTATAATTCATTTCATTATAGTTATTTATTTTATAATTTTAATATTTTAATTACCTTGTAATATTATAATTTCAGAAATAGAAAATTTTCAAAACACTAAAAGATATGTATTTTAGACCATGTCATCACTGCCATAACATTTGCTAAAATTAAATGATTCAATTAAATTGGATACAATTGGAAATTAATCAACTTCCTCAGACGGTGCTTGAATCCAACCATCTCTTTCATCTCTAAGGGGTGAGAATATGGAAACTCCATTGTCTCTGGGGAAATGTTGGGTTTCCAACATTGGTACGCATACCCCTATAAAAACTATATATTTTTATTTACCATTTATTTCATTTGTTAAATGGATAGAAATAATAATAGATGAGATACAGATATAAATACAATTGATGTATATCACTTAAGGGAATTTCAAATTGACAACCGAATTAATGAGTTTGGGTTGTGTATGAGTGATGTGGTTGAAATTTATGGAAAAATACTTGGGTTGAAAATGTGTGATATGGTGATCCTTTCTTTAAATTATAAATATTTGAGGAATATTACTCTAATAAGAGGAATGACATGCTCAATATCCAAATAATTTTAATACTAGTATGATATTCCAAGATTAATAATTTAAAAAAGAATAGTAAAATTATAAATATACTTGTAATTTTTCATGTTTTTTAATTTCTAGATGTTATTTCATTTTGATGTGCCTAATTTCATTTCAAACCCACAAACCATGAAGAATTTACTCATGTAATTAGGATACATAAAATATGAATTATGAAAACTATTTAATGAATCAACTTTCATTATTAAATGTATTCATGAAAAAATGACTAAAGGCATGTAATATCCAATGTTTTTTGACCTATTGAAATTTTCTATTGAATTCGTGTTTTTCCATTTTGTGGATGAAACATATTTTAAATTGATTTTTTTAATGTACTTATATGTGATATAACTCATTTAATTGTCATTTTGGATGATGTTTAAGGACAGAGAGGTTTCTCAAAACATTGGATGACTGTATAAAGTTTTGGGCTCTAAAAAATAGATTTTTGGGAAAAACTGATGGGGGTTCACTGTTTCTTTAAATCATGTAGTCCTATAAGTGAAACTAGGAGGCCCCAAATTGGGGTGTCACATGGTTTTTTAAACACGTAAATGTGGGGAACACGAATATCAAATATGTCTACATTATGTTATAGAGGTGGGTGTGTGGGATACATATATTTTTCAAAACTTTGTGCCTATCCTGCATTGTTATTTACAATTAACCAGTAGCACCACATGATTGGTGCACAATGAGCCCAAACTCTACAGGGTGTGGCTCTATGGCAGTGAGATCTGCATATTTTATCTAACCGTATTACCTAAACATGAGTAGATTTTAAAGGGAAAAGGATACTGATTTTTTCCAATGATATTAAATGTGGCTTCCCCATTTCCACCCCCATTTAGCAAGGAGTTCCCTGCATGCACATCTCTTTCCTCTCATCCTTATTGATTGGTTCTCCCTTGTATGATCTCAAAATCAAGAATCACCAGTATTGTTTCATCACCATCTATAAGTATAATGATTGCCTTTATTTTTATCTTATTTCATCATTCAATATCAGATTCTAAATTCACGTGATCTCTTTTTCACTATTTTCTCTGGATTTTTTAATATTCTAATTTCTCTCGAACTGATTCGAATTAAAGCATGAGAATGGATGAGGGAATCATCCAAAGTAGGAGGTAGGTGGACTCAAAATTTATCCCAAATCATTGTCATTATATATCATGTTTCATCATATCCCAAATAAGACATTCATCACAGTTCCTTAAATTTATAATTTTCCTTAAAAACAATTGTTATTTTTATAGAATTACCATGTATACCCTTGTTTATAGTCAATGGTTTTCTAAAATAGATATGTGACACCAATTTCAGTGTAACTATTAAACACCAGAGAAATATTGAGTTTTAACATGGCCAACCCAGCTTCTATGTGTTGTTGGTTACCAACATTTGAATGAATTATGAAAATTAATGGAATGTGAGTGGTACGACTACTTCCCATAACCCTCATTTAAACCTTGGTCATGCCATTGATTAAATAAATTTTTAATTATTATAAAATTATCCCTTGGATTGTATTAAATTATGACTATCCTATAATACATTTTTAATACATGGGCATAGTGTCCCATATATTTGTAATACTCAGGAATGCGGTCTCATCTACTTGTAATACTCCTGCATTGAGACCCACATACATGTGATAGTCAAGTATGGAGACCCACATACATGTGATACGTAGGCATGGAGTCCCATATTCATGTGATATACTGAAATTGAATCCCACATACATGTAATTCTTGCTCATGGATTACCATACACATGTGATATAAATGCATTGAGTCGTCTCTACTTTTGAATCATGGGCATGGAACCTAGTATACATTTGATACATGGGCTTGGAATATCATGTAATTGTGATTCCCGGGCATGGAGACCCATATATATGTGATACCATAGCATGGAATCCCATATAATTGTGATAATTATGTATGTAAATCCATATGATTTATTATACCTTTTCATATATTAACAAATCACTTTATGACACTCTCATAACTATCCATAGATTCCTACATTAGGCCTTGGGTCCTTGATAGTATTTGTATATATATATGGCTATATATTTCACCACATATATTAACAATATACATACTTACAAATAAGTATATATGTACATATGGTTTCATTTTAAATGATATCCCGGTGTAGGATGAAGCATGTAGTGTCATCGTGGTTTCCTTTAGAAACCAATGCTAACCATATTACAGTTTATATATATTTTTAATTAATATACCTACACACTTCTCATTTTATATTCACTAGTTTGTTTATAGTTGATTCTATTAGTGGTCTCATACTGAGTATATATGTCATGCCCAATTCGATCTTCCATTGCATTGGGGTACTCGAACAGATCTAATTGTGGTAGATCAAGGATAATGTTATGTGATGCAAGTTATTTTTCTTATACATGGGAGATTGGGAGCATTGGACCAAGATCAGGCTCATATTCTTCTGAAGATACCCCTTGGGAATTTATCATTCTCTTTCTATATTTTTTCATTTATCATATGTCTATTTCTAATAAATTATAACATGTCCTAACATGGTTCATATTGATTGTTTATTGAATTTTAGTTTCTAGTATCTTTACATCTAATTTATTCTTATACTTATGATGTTATTTATCTATTCATCCACTTATTATCAACTCTCTTGAAGGTATAGTCTCCTCACTATACCACATTTACTCCCTCACGAATAGTTGAAAGACTTTGGCATATTGGGATGCAGACTTGAGTTCATTTAAAATATAGGCTCGGGGATCTTTTATAATCAATCTTGGACCAGGATGTTACAAGTCATGTCTTTCAAGTATAAAAAGTTGTTTCTTAATGTCAACATTGTTATATCTCTTGAGGTGTTATAATTATTATAGTAAATTAATAACAGAGAAATATCAAAATTATATTTTTTATTAATCTAATTTCATTTCATGGGGAATTTTAGAAAAAATAGAAAGACTCATGAAAATATAATTATTTATATAGTATGTTCATAGAGTTTTTTTACGAAATTATTTAACTTGGAAGTATTTTATTCGTTACAATTTGTATTCTTATATTACAACATGATGTTTGTTTTATAAATTGATATATATATATACTTTTTTATAAAAGTTCATGTCTTACATCACCTTATTGGATGAACATAGATATTGCTTAAAAAATAAATATAATAATTAATTTTTTTATATTTAATTCATTTTATTCCAAATTTCATTATTTTATTAATTTATCAGGACTTTTTTAATTAAAGTGTAAACTAATTTTATTTTTTTGTTTTTTAATATATAAAAGTCATTATTTAATTTAATTTTTCATAATAATACAATAAAATGTAAAGATTTATTTTTATTCTACATTGTTTTAATATTTTGGGAATCTGGATGCAACTTAGTGAAATCTGGATAGCGTTGGTTTGGTTGAGTTACTAGTGACTTAAAATGAGTCATGGGAGATTTTGGAAGATTGAAATGTTACTTCATAAGATTCGGTGGTTATTTAATAACAGTGAATCTTGACCAAAAATTAATCAAAGGGGATTTTGGATGAGTTAGACTTGACTTCAATGAGTAATGTGAAACATCAGATGAGTCATGCCTTTGTTAAATAAAACATTAAAGGGAAGGGACTTGGTGACTTCAAATGATTAAATTCAAAACATTGTAAGGTTCATTTACACTAAAATCCAAAACCACAGATCCAGATCAATATTTATACAGACTAAGAGAAAGAGACCACGTGGATTTTAATGAAGAATATAAATCATGATACACAACTGAAAAGCAATTATAAAAAAAGAATGATAGTTATTGATTTTTAGAATGATAAGATCATGAAAGTAAAGGAAACAATTAAAATTAAAAATCAAGAAAAAATTTCAATTGGCTTAACCATTGGTGGAATAAACAGAAAAAAAATGTTTCATAATAAAGGAACAAGGATGATGTTGAGGAATACCTGGCTCGACTCTTCTATTTTATTTAGCTATCATTGTTTTTTTCTATATTCTACCTTATTTTAATTTCCTTTTATTCCTTATTTCACACTATGACCTGTCACATGGAATAATAGAACCTTGTGTTATTGAGGATGGTAATGAAATATGATTGTAATTCTTGAGTCACACAAATTAATGAATAAATTATATTTCTCTTATAAAATTATATCTGTCTGAAATAGTCATTTTTAACTTCAAAAGAGATTACATTTAAATTTATTTATTTATTTTTTCCTTCTTTAATTGATTAACCATCCTCTCCATATATTCATTCAAGCCTATATATGATTTAATTAACTAATCAATATGCTAATGTTCTTAGTTATTGTTGGAATGTGTCTAAGGGGAAGTGGACACTCTCAAATTACTTAGAAACATAATACCCAATTTGAAATTTCCTGAGTAAACTATGTGTGATTTATTATCTCACATACACACATAAGGAGAATATATCAATAAGATATTTCTATGAACACAACCACACCAAATACTTTCTTATAAGGGTGAGTGGTGTAGCGATTTAAGACCCTCTAATTCATCAATTAGATTTTAAATCACTTTTTATCATAAAACATTTTAATATTATTTGTTTACATTTATTTCACTAGATTCCAAAATCAACCAAACTAAAATATCATATTTTCAAACATTAATTGAAATCATGTTTTTTGGTAATTTAACTCTAGATAAAACCCTTGGTTGACACCATGATATATTTAACCTAGTTTATATATATATATATATATTTAATACCCACAAAATTGGTGGTAAAAAAACCATCCACACTTAATCTTTGTACTCATGGACAAGTGAACTACAAAAATATTACCCAGGAAAAATTCAAAACACTAGACAATGTGCTTTTCATTTTCCAACACCATGACCCTTAATCTCATCATTCCCACATAATTTTCTTCATTCCATTTTATTTATGAATTTATTTAATTAAAGTACACTTATTTCATCTTACCATGCTCATTTATACATACATATCAAGGTTTATATCACTAAACATTCTAGTATGAATTAAAATAAATATTTTATCATTATATGTTATGAAAGGATTTTTGTATTCTTGATAAATTTATCTATCCCCACACAATAAGTCAAGTATTTTTTAATATAATGGTTAATTTTCGAGGTTTTTATGAATCTTAGGGTTTGGGGGTTTCTATTTTGAAAACTATAAGGTCGGATATAAGTTTTGGCTCTATTTTGAAACATAATACATGATATAGTGTAATTAATTCATTTTGATAGATTTAATAGTTTTAATAGATATAAATAGAATCAAAATAATAAATTATGTATAAGTGAGAGGTATTACCTGATTGGTATCATTGATAGATATGATATAAGAGTGTGAAATCCTCTATTAGTGTTTGGTATAAATTATAATATAATTTCTTCAACCCGTTCTCATTAACAGAAAATAGTCCCGAGTCCCATTATTTTACAAAGTTAACTAAAAAAGGGTTTACAGAAGTGATAATAAATATTTCTTCCCATATTGAATGAATTTTACCTTAAATTTTCCTAATTCTATAATTTTAAATCAAATCATGGTCCTCGATATACAATTATTTTTTTGGATTAGTTTATCATGGGAACCTCTGGTTTATTAATTATAAATATTTGAGTTCTCAATAGTTTCTTGCATAGTGTCACCACTCTCTTACACCTATAGTTTCCAATATTTTCTAATTATATTTAGATCCACCTTAATTTCATTCACTTCCTAGTATGCCTTGTTATATTTCTCCAAATGTAGGTGATATCTCATCCCATAAATAAAATACATGAACTCATTCCATTGGGTCTTTTATAGGATATTATATAATCCCATAAAATTTATTTCAAAATTTTTCCCAAATAATATCTGTTTATATTAATATTTTTTCCCAAATTACTTTGGTATACCATTTCAATACTTTTTCTTATCCATTTTTTAAGGTGGTAAGGAGTTTTATTGTTGTGATTCAGTCCATACATGTCATCAAAACCTAAATACTACTATTACAAAAATTTGTTCTATGATTATTGATGATGATCCATGATACTCCAAACATATAAAACTTTTATCCATAAAAAACAAACACACAACATTAGAATCATTGGTTTTTTTCTCCTTAGATTCAACCTATTTCAAGAAATAAACCACAACTAGTAGAATTTATGAATTTAAAAAAGACATGGTAAGGGATCCCTTGAATTATATTCCCTAAAATATAAAAATTTCACAAAATATTATGTTTATTTTAAGAATTTATTATATTTGGGTGATGATTCCAATAAATTGAAATTATTCAATTCTTTTACAAAACTCATGTGGATATTTAAACAAAGTATTCTAATATATTCTTTATTCTATAACTTTTCCAATAGTCCATTGAGGTCAAAAGTTTCCTCCATATGCTAAAATCTAGAAAATTAAACCAAAATATGTTTCTCAATCATAGTTAATGATATTAATATCACTTAATCATTTTAAATTTTCCCTAGATAATGATCTTCCCAAATGTAAGCTTTTGATTTATATTCTAGCTTAAAATTTTATTTTTGATTGAAATGATGTAGGAAATGTTATGTTACCCAAAAGTAATTCATATAAGTATAAAAATATTACTATCCCTATATAAAATTAAATTTTTTCCATGAAAAAAGACATACTTTGTATCTAGGTCTTGAATTTACACTTTATTACTATTGGGATTCATACTTAGGAGATTTTATACCAATTTCTTAGCTTCTTTCTTATCATTGATCTCTAAGTTAAACACTACAAGTATAAAATAAATATGACCATAAATGGATTAGACATTGATTTTTTCGGTATCTTCCTCAGAGATACATGATTACAAAAAATAATGACTTCAGTTCCTAATTAATATGATTTAAATTTTTCTGATGGAAAAACACTTTTAAAAATTATTTTGAAGGAGCTATGTGGTGTTTCATGGTAGTATATAATATAATTGATGCATATTCCATAACATGAGGTTTTAATTCAGTTATTTGGAATAAAACTACTTGTATAGTGGGGTTAAAGGCATCAAAAATCCATTCAAAGGTGGATGCATTACATGTTATGTGATAAGATTAGGATTTAGTTTATAAAAACATTCTCTTTAATTATCATCAAATATGAATTCAGTATATTTAAAAATTAACTTTCATAGGGGAAGTGAAATTTTACTAAAATCCTTGATGAATGTTCTATAGAATCCTGTATCTCTTAGGTAGAATCTGACACGTTTCACATATGTTGGATATGGTAATGAGTTTATCATGACAATTTTAGCAATATCCATAATTCCTTTTTGTGAAATATCATGCCAAATAACAATTATTCTCTCCACTAAGAAATTACTCTATTTAAAATTTAAAAAATGTTTTCTTCTATTTAAAATTTTAATATCATTCTCTGTATTTTTTAGAAATGATCAAAATAATATAAAAAAAGTAAAATCATATAAAAACACTTCAAGAGAGTATTTAATATAGTAATAAAATTTACATAGCATGAATGTTATAAAGGTACCTTAGGAATTACACATGGAAAATGGAATCCTTATATAAGAAAAGGTTCTATAGGGATTGGTAATGGTTTTCTCCTCATGATTCTCAGGAACAATGGTCACTTGAATGTAACCTAAAAATATATCTAAAAAATAATAATTGGTTCTTACTTCCAAACATTATGGATTCTATTTATTAGAGGTATTGGGAAAATGAACCCTTCTAGTGACCCTATTGAAATTCATATAACCTATACACACTATCTAGATATTCTAATATCTAACTGGTATAAATCCATTTTGTTTATACCTCACTATGGTCTACCCAATTTTATAAAGAACTGTGTTTATGGGACTGGCCTAATATGAGTTAGATATTTGGAAAATCATTCAATCTTCCAACAAATTATCTAAATATTTTTTAAGTAACTATATTATGGTCGGAATCATCCTCCATTAGGGTCACCTAATAGGTTTATAATTTTATTCAATCATAACTCCATGATTGTGAATTTTGGGAATTATACTTGGAACATCTGATAAAATCTAACCTATTTATTGCACATTTTCCTATAAAATTTCTAAACAATTTTTTTTCTCAGATTTGAGTATAGGTTTCTTGAAATAATTACCAAAATATTTTTGCACTTACATGAGGTAAACATATTTTGGTTTAGTTGGTAATGGTCTTATTTATAGATTATAGGTTTTTCTACGGATGAAATTTGATGCAGACTTCTTACCTACAAAGCTATAATTTTATACATTATAAATGTATAATAAACTTCTACATCAAGGAACAAATAATTTAATTAATTAAATAATTAAAAATTTATCTCTACTTAAAAACAATAAATATATATTCCATATTTCAAGACACACTCCTTCTCCATAGAGTTTTTAATCACAAAATTGTTTCCTTCGAACCAAAATTTCATAAAACATACCTAAATACACACTATGATTATAATCATTAATGTGTGATAGTGAATTAAGGGAATGATCTTATTGACAACATATCATGGATAAGAATATTTTAATGTGGATTATGTTATCTCTAAACTCTATTGTGAATTTTTATTCATGTATAATTTTTATGGTATTTTTTGTTTTAAAAAATGGTGTAACCATTATGATAAATAACTATGACATGGTTATATTATCATCTATGTTGATCCGAAAGAAGTTACCTGAAAAAATAAGGGGTTTTAATCAATCTTGGACATCCTCCAAGACTCCAACTCGAAAAGAGATATAATTTTTTTACAATTTACATAACAACTCTTATGGAATTTAGGTATTCCATATCAAAAAAGTGAAAACTAAACCACGCTTTTCATTTGTGGAAGTAACAAAATCACATAAATCGTCTAAAAAGTCATTGAAACTCGTTTTAAAGGGATATATAATGTATCTATATATTCAATTTTTTGGGAAATTTTTGTGTTATCAAAGCTATAATACTTTTTCCTAAATTAATTCTTTTATTCCCTTGAAATTTACTTTTCATGGTGTTACTTTCCTTATAAAACATTATATAATATTGAAACCATATGATTTATTCAAAAAGGTTAATGGTAATATCAAATTTCAAAAATGTTTTAGGATTTAATATGTGAAGTTATTCCACTTGGATCTTCATGGATGAGATCATTCATGATGGGAATGAAAGTGAGAGATATTTTTTATCCCTAAGGTAAATATTTATAGGTGTTCCTATTTTTTTGTTTTTATTAAACTATTAATCATCTACATTATAATATTCTATCCTATATTGTTATTCACAAAAAATTCACAATTTTTCAATCTTATTTTCTTTACTAATATGTAAATTAATTTCAAATTTATGTGTGTTTGTGGAATAAATTTCAATTCCATATTTTATGGTCATCATTCTCACATTATCCTTTTTTATTTGGAACCATTTGGGATGGAATTTACCATTTGTTTTTTGATATAATTTCTATAATACTTATAACTTCTCTCTTCAATTCCATGAATAAATTACTAAGGTCTTTAACATTATATCCTTGCAACTACTGTATAGGGGATTTCACAATGTTTTTTGGATTTTAAAATATATTTTTATGGAATGGTGGTTATGGGTAATCTAGTTGAGTGAAATGATTTTTATTTAGCTATTGAAAAGTCAAGTATTACTAGAATGGTGGTTGTTATTGGATCTAGTATTGACAGTGTGGCGTGGCTTGGTTTTGGGGATCGTGAACTCCATATTGGATTTGAAATTTTTTTAAAAATTATTGGGTTGGTTGCTAAAATAATATTTTCTATCATTTTGTTGCAAAATTATTTATCTAAAATATCTCAATATCCTAATAAGTATAGATTTTAAGAGATCAACACATTCCACACAACGTCACTGACATTTTATACTAATTTTATTTCTTCCACATAAATTTTCATAAATGACTATTTATTTCCATAACATTAGATTCTAGTAATGGATATTATCTAGGATTAATCACATCAAGTAAACCTCTAGTACTTATACCTCTAACACTAAAATGCAACCAGTTTTGGGTTATCTTCCCAATAAATATTTTTTCTTCTAATAGTAATTTATATATTAGATATTCTTTATGGATACATCTATTAAGTTCCCATCAATTTCATGGAATCGTTCATAGAATAATATAAAGGAAGGGTGTTCCTCAATTGCATAGTGTAGAAAACTCGAACACAAATTTTCAAACCACTCCCAATATTAAAAAAACGAAGGTCTGTAATACTTTCTAATTTTGTATATCACCTTTATTATGGATTGTATTCTTGATGTGGGAAGGAATATTTGAATAAACATTCCATGGATATCATACTATTCATGTACTTAGTCTATTTATTAACTATATAACCAATCCATAGCTACTCCTTAATGAGAGAAAGGAAATTCTATAAACTTGACTAGTTTAATAACCTTGCCTCTAGCTTTTATACTATGTAATACCAATGTGAACTACTCTATATGATTATTTGGTCCTTCTCTTGAATATATATGGAATATTTGAGGTAATTGGATTATAATTCCTTTAAGCATAAAATATTTCTCTAAAACAGACATGGAAATTTAATTATTATGATTGGCGGGGGGAACAGTTCCATTAATGTTTAATTTGGGTTGGATACCATATGGTTAGGCTCATAATGAATTCTATAGATCTCAATGGAGTTTGTGATGGAAGGTTACTCAATCTCAGTTTGTAAATTTCGTTTATAAGCCGTGTAAATCGGGCTCTCTCTATATTGGGGTCAAGAAAGATGAGTGGCTTATGAATACACCTAGTCATGAAATTTCATGTTAGAATTTATTTTCCACCCCCACCCCTATGTAAATGGTTATAGGTTTTTTATAACTACTTTTTCTGGTGTTATAAAATAATATTTATATCCAAGCTTAAATATATTATAATGGAAACCTAGGGTTTTTATTGGAAAGCGTTTCTCAAAAAACTGACTCCACATAATATCTAAGAACATCACCACTCAACCTAGTATTATATATTCTAAATAGGATAGACAAATTCAAGGGATATAATGTATCATTTACTATGTAAGTATAAAATAAATTAAAAATAAATAAAATTTATAAAATATAACTTATAATTTTCTAAGGAAAATTAATATCATTTAATAAAATATTAATATATTATTCATTTAATATTGTGAATCAATAATTAAAATAATAATTAGTTCCCTTATTTAATTACTAAATTTTCTAACCCCTTATTCATTAGTTATAGGTGAAAAACAATGAGAAATAAGTCATTACATTAAGGTATAATGAAGAAAAATAATAATAATAACTAAAAATACCAGTCGTATCCAATCGAGTCCACTTATATTCAATATAATTTCATTCTCTTAGATCTTTAGTATCCTATTACTTTGGAATACAATCTAACAACCTATTTTTTGGTTTTTTTAATTTTTATTGTTTCCTATATATTCCTGATTTGGTCCTCCTTAAAATCCAGAGTTGTCCTTCTTTTTTTGAATGGATTATCATTCATATATTAATATTGTGATTATTAATTATAATCCATTTGGAATCTTTTTATTGGTGGGAATTAAATCTATCATGGATCCATGTTTTTATGCTGTTGTGTAGATGAATCTTATGAAGTTCCAAAGTTAAACATCTTAATTCAGACAATTCCCTCTCTCGATAACCTAATTTAGAAATTGAATAAATCATATTATGTTATTTGAGACTCATCTAATGTCTAGTTTTACTTATCTAAAATCCTATTTGATTTATCTAAATTCATGGATCACCCTTAAAAATTCACCCTTGACTCTTCTGAAATAAAAATTCACTTTTTAAATTCATTCTTAACTCATTTGAGGTCATCGATGACTCATCCGAGCTAAAACATTGTTAAATCTATTTCAGTTGCATCAATTTTAATATATTATTAAAATAAATTAATTAAATTCAAAATTAAAACATTTATATAGTATTCACAAAATCAAATATTTCGACAAATTAATTCCAGAAATCTCTAGTAGGAAACAAATTAAATAACCGACTCAAATAACTAGAATTGAATATAAAAAAATGTAATGAATTTATTGACTATATCAATGATTCAAATTTGTAACAGATTTAAAAGAAGCCTCATTAATTAACTGACTAGATAAAGTAGAATAAATATAATTTATTATAATTTATTGTTATTTCAATGATACAAAAAAATAATGAAATAATAATTAAATTGATATTGTTATAAAGTTTATATAATTAATGGAATCCTTTACAATTTCATTTTATTTGGAGAATATAATGTATTAATATTATCATGTTAACCATATACAATCTTCATAAGTTTACCTAAATGATACACATTCTCTCATTTTAGTTAAGGTGCATCTTAGGGGAGTTTGGTGACTTGAATCGGGACTATCCCTATAAAATTTTCTTGATAGTTCAATTTCATACTTTAATATTATTCCATCTTCTAGGGGATAAAAAAATATAATATTTCTCTATGGTCAATGTTTTATATGCATGATTGTAAATACTATGGTCATAGGTTTTTATATGTCCAAAATCCATTGTATACTAAGTTTAGAATACTATATTGAATGAAAAACCATTTGGGGCCATGAGGATCATGGAGGTAGCCAAGACTGTGATCATAATATATGAGGAATGTGGTCGTAGACTGACACTTGAATGATGTGTTTGGGAAGGACTTACCACCATGGAATGAATCACATTTCAAAATATGACCTTATGAAAAACCCCTACAACAATAATAAAACTATCTCATGGAATTACATCTCTTAAGGGGTTACTTACTTCCATGAGAAAACTAGACCATCAAAATACAACCTGGAAAAACTATATTGTGGAAATAGGTCCTCCATAATCAACCCCTATCTCTAAGGAAAATTGTCTTGTAGCAATAATCCCCATGGGGGGACCTATACAACCATGGGCTATGTGGTTATTGGAAATAGGTCCCCCAAGGGATCCCCTACCACCACATGTAACACCCTAGGCAAATAAAGAGTATGACATTTTCATATTTTTCCATATTTTTGAATAACATATTAATAATACTTTAAAGGGAATGTTGTGCTTGAGGGCATAACCAATAAACAACAACGAGTTTCTTTGAAATCTTACATTGCACTCTAATAATAAAATAATATTATTTTAAAAGGTAGTTAACTCCTAGCCGTTTTAATGGCGGGAATGAACAGAACTAACTAAAAAAATGATTATATATGTTTTTCAAATATTTTTACTTTTATCAAATAAATGTTGGAGGCATAAAATGCAAATGAATCCAATTTTTAAGCATAAATCTTCTAATATTCTTTAAAAGGTCGATTAACCACCTTTTGATGGAGAAACCTTTTTAAATGTAATTTTGACAATTTTATATGTTGTATTTGACAAAATAAAATCCTTCTTTAGAATCTGGACATCAAAATTTACTTTGTGTAAAATTTTGTTATTTTTCCGATAAAGATCATTTTTATTGAAAATGCTGCATTTTAATTCAAAACCTCCTTTTAATATGATTTATTTATATGGATAGATTATATTTTTAATTTAGATTAAAGTGTATTTATAATATATTTTTACCATTTAATCTAATGGTGGCCATTGGAATTAATATGACTTTGAAATTGGACTTAAACTAGTGACAATCTTTTAATAGATATTGTTTCTTAAAAACACACTATTTGTTTTGAGAGCGAGAATTAATTATTAAATTAATTAATTCAACATATATGTTTTTAATTTTGTAAAATATACATCATTTTTTAATTCGGAATATCAAATATAGCTTAAGGTGATTTTTTGGTATTTTTCTGAAAAACATCAATTTTTGATGAATATTGAAACCACTAAGTGGTAGTTTAAAAACTAATTTTTCGTTTAAATGAACCATTACCACATATGTGATTTGAATTTCAAAAATCCGACATACATGGTTTTAATTAGGATGTAAAATGTGGTTCGATGGGGTTAAAATATTTTTTTGGTGAATAGTAACTTTTATGTTTTAATCACGATTAGAGATAATTACTGTAATTTAAGGTAAATATAATGTTTTAATAATATGAAGTGACCTAGACAGATGTCCTACCATCATTTTATGTGTAATTTCCGACCCATACAATCCATGGGTCAACTTGGGGACCCCATGGAGCCACTTTGGTTGGAAAATGACATAAATAACTTTTTATTTAAAGTTATAATAAAAATGTCACAAGCATGAGTTGTTTTACTAAAACAATTTTTAAATGGGGTTATACATGTCATATTTTTTACTATAAATATTCATTATAAAGATAAATATATTTCCTACATCATGATATTTGTTTTATAACTTTTAGACATTAACTAAATTATTATTTATGACATCATGATGATACAGCGATTACCTCATTAATAAAGGATTTAAATAAAATGAGAAGATAATGTCAAAACTATAACATAAACTTGTTAAAGACGTATTGGATGAGTATATTTCTAATCATTACCACCTTATCCTCTAAATAAATCAATGTGGGACCTTTAAAATCTAAAACTCTTTTGAAAAAAAAGTAACATTTTGTAACATTTCAAGAGTGCCCCTCCTCTCCTCTTATAAAAGGCCCCCACCTCTACCACCTTACCCACACATCTCAAGCCTTTGGTTCGGCCACCCCTTCTCATTTTGACTCTCCACATCCCTTTCTTACTCCTAGAAGTCTCACTTTGGGCAGAAGTCTTCTCAAGTAAGCCTTTGAGCTCAAATCAAAGAGAGATACCTGATTTTAAGGTAATGTCTTCACTTGTGTTCTTTTGTGTTATTTTGCTTCTCCAACCCCCTAAAATCTTGTTATTCATTTCTTTTGTAACAACTCTAGTATTTTAAATATACTAGGATGTTGTTATAAGAAGGATTAGAGCTACACTTACACACACGTACATCTAATGGTTAATGAACATACAGTTTCTGTGGATGGTGAATTTCTGTCTCATGAAACGATGATTGTTCAATATTCTTTTGACACCCTCAAAGGTCGCCATTAATATGTCACTATATTTATATATGATATATAATATATTTATGTTTTACTTAATCTTCTGTATTTTTCATTTATGGAATACCATTATTATTTCCATTATGGCTAAACGTGATATCTTCATTTTAGGAAGTGCGGACTACCGCCCCCTCAAAGTGATTTGATTCTTTAATACCATATGTGGTATGTATAATGGATATATTTAAAGATATTATATATGATACCATACTGGAATTATAATACTATTATGTATCATTGTGTTTTAATTCCATTAAATAAGAAATAGAAATGGAAGTAGCGTTCATGCGTCCGTACGACTTACCGTCTCCATGAACGGTGCATTTCATTTCTTACCTCTAAATGTTATGTAATATTATAAATGCATGTATATAATGGATATATATTATATATATGATATATAAATAATTAATATAATTCTGTATATAATATTTATTTTACCACATGAACAACTTGTTATTATAAAGTGTTAATTTTTGACTCAAGTAGCAATGATCTACAAAACGACCATTATTAACTTAAATAATTACATAGTGTTCATAGCAAGGTAGTAAGGGATATAAAAGGAATAATGAACTTGAAAAAGGGTCTTAATCAAGTATAAATTAACTAATGCTTATTATTCAGGAGGTTAAAGAACGATCGAGTCAACTCGGACTCGAGGTAAGGGATCGTACCCCTCTCTTTCTTTTTAAGTACACTCTTTTATGTCATTCCTTTTAATATAATCGTTCTTATGATTCGGATGTTCTTTTATATTACTCCTACTTTAATTTTTATGTTCATATGATGAGAGACCCTATTTTATCTAATCAATCCATTTTGGAAGTTTTGAGTGGCGCCGTTAGGCTACCGAATTTTCGTAAGAGATCTAACCTCTCTCTTTCTTTTTAAGTACATTCCATTATGTCACATCTTTTAAGATCATATTTGTTATGATGGGGGGGGGGGGTTCTTCTATATTCCTCTTTCTGTAAATTTTATTTTAATTTGATGAGAGACCCTATTTTATCTCATCAATCCATTTTTAGATGTTTTAAGTGGCGTCGTTAGGCTGCCGGGTTTTCATAAGAGATTTTTCATCTCACTTTTAGTCCCGTGAGATTTATGCTACATTTTCCACCATTTCCCTTAAGTGGTGTATGTACTTCCCATTATTATACACTTTTTTTATTATACTTTCATTTATGGTTATTTACATCTTTATTTTGTGAACCTTCTTCCATGGGGTGTACGTTTTGAAAGTTACCCAAGTCGGTAAGGGAACCTTTCACCCTCCTCTTTTTAAAAGACTTATTTTGTTATGTCTTTTAATTCACATACTATTATGTTGGGATATGTTCTTATATATCATTATTGATGTAAATTTTATGTCCAATTGATGGGATGCCCTTTTTATCTCTCATCAACTCTTTTTCTGAATTTTGAAGTGACGCCGCTAGGCTGTCGAATTTTTGCAAGGAAACATCTTTACCCAATTTTGATTCATGGGGATAAACTTGTACTCCATGTATATGTCGTTCTGTGAATATTATTGAATGTCCTATGATTATTTTACACTTAATATCCACTTATATTTGGTGTATTCATTTGTCACACATAATTATGTAACTAATTTATCCTTAATCCAAGAATATTGTCTTTGTAAGGGACATCGTCTCAATCTCCTTTCATTGAGGAATATTTTGTTTTATACAAAAATATCTTTTATACAGTGCATAAAACCCTTTGACTTTTCGTTTATTAAAAAAGAATCTTTTTTATACAAAGCATTTTACTAAACGAAAAAAGGAATGTTTTTCTTGTCATATGTAGGCGGAGACAACGACTTCTCCGCTGCCGTGACTATTATTTGAGTTTCAGCTTCCTCTACAAGCCATAACTTTTTTTGAATGAAAAATAAATTCCATGTTTTATTCTTCTTTTATTTTGGTATTGAAAATGGTTTTCATAATGTTTTTATATCAATGTATTTTATTGATATCTTGTGATTGAAAAGTGGAAATGTTATGTTTCCTTTATACATGTTTTATGTGATACGATTATGTTATGGTTCTTGGAAATTGTTATGAAGACGGGTGGTTCCGTGACAAACTAAGGGTGGGTGAGCCCGATATATCTCCCCAATGCATTGGTTAACACGAAGGTGTTAAACGTTATGGTTTCTCTGAGGAGTTTTAGGGAATATACTGTTATGGGTATTCCAAACATAACCAAGAGGGTTACTCCCTACGTAAGAATGTTATGAATGCCTCATGTTACCTTTATGTCTTATGATTTCTATGATTTATTCATGATTTTATGATGAATGTTAAGGTTCTTGTGTTTTATGGGTAAAGTATGATTTCATTCTTATGTATATATGTACTCATGTTTTCTTTTCATACTTTTTATAACCCTTACTGAGCTTTTTATGCTCATACCAAGTTTTTGAAATGTTTTTCACAGGTCAAGGGAATGGTACATGATATGATGATAGTGTCAAGGAAGTGTCAAGAAAGAATCCATGTATTATTTTAAATATGTTTCCATTGATGGTATAAATTAATACTATCTTTTAAGTAACCACTTTGTTTAAATGTGGAATGCAATGCATGTTTTAGGATCTAATTCTCTAAAACTCTAAACCTGAAAAGGTCATAAATGTGTAATCTTGTAATAACTCAAGATTAAGAATTATTTAAGGTCGCGGCCTTATTGTTGGTATCAGAGGTCGGTTTAGATAACTTTAGAGGATAGAGTGATTTATAAGAAAAAGTGACAAGTTGTGTATATCCACAATGGTTACTATATTAGATGGAGTCATCATTTTTTTGAAAGTTAGAATGAGTATGAAATAACTTGGATATGTTTATCTTGGTGTTTATCTTCCTTTTTTTTATTTGATGATTTTACTGATATAGTCACATTGACCTTTTTGGTTTTAGTAAATGGCTGGATCTAGCAGGCACCAATGTAACAGTGTATTTGAAAAAAACTGTGATGGTTTTATGAAAGAACAACTGAATGATATGGGAGATGCAATGAGAACTATTGTGGTTATCCTAAAAAAAATATCTAGAGTCATGATTGAACACATGATCCTTAGTGATTTTTATAAGGCATCGTATATGCGAGAAACAAATCCCTACGGAAGTTCAGGTAATAATCATAAAGGTAAGTATGTTAAAAAACCTATGTGTCAAATATGTGGAAATAAACACATAGGAAAATGTTTCAAAGGGACAGAAAGATGCTATAGATTTGGAAATGAAGGTCATAAAGCAAGAACCTTCCATGGAAAAAGGAATCATCTAGTTGAATCTATGAAAGGGAAATAAATTCTTTCTGAAGGATCAATTGAATGTTTTAAATGTGGTGTGAATGGTCATTATGAAAACACATGTCCTACGAATATGTTTTGGGGATGGGGTCACCAAGATTGTAAAAATATTCATTTACCAATACCTAATGCCATTCCAATTGAGGATGAAGAAACTGACAATTAATAATGAAAGTTATGGATTATTTCTTAACACATGTTTTCCTATTATTGGAATCTTAGGATATGATTCATGATTTTGTTTTTAGGAATGAGTTATTTTAGAATATGTTGAAAAGGAATGGATAATGGATCATGAAGAATGTTGAATGAGTAAGAAGTCATCATATAAGGTATTCAAGGGTTATGGTAGATTTTAGGGTGGCGAAATTCTTAGAGGTATTAAGTCTATTTTGATGATGGGGTTACATTAGAAGACTTTTTATAGTAGCCCTAATGTTTGATATACGAAACTTTTATTCAAGTAATAATTATACTTTCTTTTTTGGATATAGTTATCAAGAACCATTTGGGTTTATATGATCCTTGAATTTGTGGAAATTAATGGTTAATACATTTTGGATTTCAAAATGGAAGTTATCAGATAACCTTTGTGGTTGAAATATGTTATGGTTATTTTTGATGAATTTATCTCTTTTTGAGGAATGTTATAAAATTATATAGTTTTTGAAAAGGGAAAACATGCAGACTGTGTGACAACCCGTCGTGTCTGACGAAGCTGCGGGAATAAAACCCACAAAGAATGTGCAACTGGTATTTATCGCCTAACACAAGACTACATGAAGTCCCTGGTTAGTTTGAATGATTCTTTTTAGTTATATTATTTTATGAATTAAGAGTATGTTGATTTTTGTTATCAATGGAAATGATTAGTCTATCAGGGAGGATATGTGATTAGGTTAATTACTTTTCAGTATGAGACTGTAAGAGTAACTGATGTTATTTTGGAGAAAAATGTTAATATTTTTCTTAGGAGACTATGTGATTGAATCGTTCAGAGAATTGGGTTTCAATCTTTGTTTGGTTTACTTTGTAGAATTTTATGGATATATTTTTATTGAATGGTCTTTGTTCAACTTTGTGTTTTGTTTGAAAAATTTTGGAGATTAAGAATTGATTTTTTTATAAAGGATTAATCTTTTTGGGTACTACCTGATCTCATACTAACATTTTTGGTTTTAGTTTTGGTTAAGGTCTAAAGAAATGGGAATTATATAGTTATCTTTTGTGGATTAGGTTATTCTCTAGAAGTTGATTATAGCTCTCTTAATTTGAACAAGTCATCCTAAATACTCATCTTTTGGAGAAAACTTGAGTTTGTGTAAGAAATCTAGTAAAAGTTGAAATTCAACATGAAAAGTAAGTATTCTTCCTTATGTTTTAGTTAAGATCATGAATAAATTCCTCAATGAAAAGTAACTTAAAACAAAAATGTAGTCTGTTAATTTTTCCTACTGGGGAATCAAATACCATTTAACCCATCACATGTTTGTGATTTTATTGTTGTTAACTTTCTCCTAGACATGTTTACTATCACTCTCCATCAGAATATGACCCTATGTTTTTCTTCCATATCCATATTTTCATACTTGGAATCCTAGTATGGGTTAACTCGGGTGACATTTTTACTTCTCTCCCATTCTTTTAAAGTGATAGTTTTACAGACTCTTGTTCTGATGTGGGATTTTCAATGAAGCATCCAAGACCAATTTTAAAATTGTGAGGACGCAATTCCAAAAAGAGGGGAAGGATTTAACACCCCAGGTAAATAAAGAATATGACATTTTCATATTTATCCATATTTTTGAATAAAATATTAATATTACTTTAATGGGAATACTATGCTCGAGGGCACACCCAATACGCAACAACAAGTTTCTTTGAAATCTTATGTTGCACTCTAATAATAAAATAATACTATTTTAAAAGGTAGATAACGCCTAGCCATTGTAATGGAGGGAATGAACATAACTAACTACAAAAATTATTAAATATGTTTGTCAAATAGTTTTACTTTTATCCAATAAATGATGGAGGCTTAAAATGCAAATGAATCCAATTTTTAAGCATAAATCTTCTAATATTCTTTAAAAGGTCGATTAACCGCCTTTTGATGGAGAACCCTTTTTAAATATACTTTTGACAATTTTATATGATTTATTTGACAAAATAAAATACTTCTTTAGAATCTGGACATCAAAATTTAGTTTGTGTAAAATTTCGTTATTTTTTTCGATAAAGATCATTTTTATTGAAAATGATGCATTTTAATTCAAAACCTCTTTTTAATCTGATTTATTTATATGGATAGATTATATTTTTAATTTAGATTAAAATGTATTTCGAATATATATTTACCATTTAATATAATAGTGGTCATTGGAATTAATATCACATTGAAATTCAACTTAAACTAGTGTCAATATTTTAATAGATATTGTTTCTTAAAAACATGCTATTTGTTTTGACAGCGTTAATTAATTATTAAATTAATTAATTCAACATATATGTTTTGAATTTTTTAAAATATATATCAATTTTCAATTTAGAATATCAAATATAGATTAGGGTGAATTTTTGGTATTTTTCTGAAAAACTTCAATTTTTGATAAATAGTGAAATCACTAAGTGGTAGTTTGAAAACTGATTTTTTGTTTCATTGAAACTTTACCACTTTTGTGATTTGAATCTCAAAAATACAACATTCATGGTTGTAATTAGGATGTAAAATGTGGTTCAATGAGATTAAAATAGTTTTTTTGATGAATAGTTACTTTTAAGTTTTAATCGCGATTAGAGGTAATTAGTGTAATTTACGGTAAAAATAATGTTTTAATAATATTAAGTGACCTAGAAACGTGTCATACCCTCATTTGATGTGTCATGGACGACCAATAATATCAATGGGTCAAATTGGGGACCCCATGGAGCCACATTGGTTGGAAAATGATATAAATAACTTTTTATTTAACATTAAAATAAAAATGTCACAAGCATGAGTTGTTTTACTAAAAAAAATTAAATGGGGTTCTACAAGTCATATTATTTACTATAAATATTAATTATAATTATAAAAAAATTTCATACATCATGATATTTTTTTATAATTTTTAGAAATTAAAGAAAATAAATTATTGATGACATCATGATGATGCAGCGATTACCTCCTTAATAATGGATTTAAATAAAATGAAATGATTCTGTTAAAACTATAACATACACTTGTCAAAGACCTATTGTATGAGTATATGTCGAAACATTACCACCTTATCCTATAAATACATCAATGTGGGACCTTTAAAATCTGAAACTCATTTGAAAATAAAGTAACATTTTGTAACTTTCCAAGAGTGCCCCTCCTCTCCTCTTATAAAAGGCCCCCACCTCTACAACCTTACCCACACCTATCAAGCCTTTGGCTCGGCAAACCCCTGCTAATTTTGTCTCTACAAATCCCTATATTACTCCTAGAATCCTCACTTAGGGCAAATGTCTTCCCAAGGAAGCATTTGAGCTCAAATCAAAGAGAGATACCCGATTTTAAGGTAATGTCTTCACTTGTGTTCTTTTGTTTTATTTTGCTTCTACAACCCCTTAATCTCTTTTTATTAATTTCTTTTGTAACAACTCCATTATCTCAAATATACTAGGATGTTGTTCTAATAAGTATTCAAGCTACACTTACACACACCTACATCTAATTGTTAAATAACATACTGTTTCTGTGGATGGTGAATTTCTGCCTCATGAAATGATGATTGTTCAATATTATTTTAACACCCTCAAATGTGGCCATTAAGATTAAAATATATTTATATATGATATATAATATGTTTATGTTTTACTTAAGATTCTTTATTTTTCATTTATGGCATACCATTATGGTTTCCATTATGGTTAAACGTGATATCTTCATTTTAGGAAGTGTGGACTACCGCCCCCTCAAAGTGATTTGATTCGTTAATACCATATGTGGTATGTATAATGGATAGATTTAATGATATTATATATGATAGTATAAAGGAATTATAATACTATTATGTATCATTATTTTTTAATTCCATTAAATAAGAAATAGAAATGGGAGTAGCGTTCATGCGTACGTACGGCTTACCGTCTCCATGAACAGTGCATTTCATTTTTTACCTCTAAATGTCATGTAATATTATAAATGCATGTAAATAATGGATATATATGATATATATGATATCTAAATAATGAATATAATTTTTTATATAATATATATTTTTACCACATTAACAACATGTAATTATAAAGAGTTTATTTTTTACTCAAGTAGGAATGATCTACAAAATGACCATTATTAACATAAATAATTACATAGTGTTCATAGCACGATAGTAAGAGATATAATAGGAATAATGAACTTTAAAAATTTTCTTAAGAAAGTTTAAATTAACTCAATCTTATTATTTAGGAGGTTAAAGAATGATCGAGTCAAGACGGACCTGAGGTAAGGGATCCTACCCCTCTCTTTCTTTTTAAGTACACTCTTTTATGTCATTCCATTTAGTATCATCTTTTATATGATTGGGATGTCATTTTATATTAATACTACTATAATTTATATTTTCATGTGATGAGAGACCCTATTTTCTCTCATCAATCCATTTTTGAAGTTTTGAGTGGCGCCGTTAGGCTGCCAAATTTTCGTAAGAGATCTAACCTCTCTCTTTATTTTTAAGTACTCTCCTTTATGTCACTTGTTTTAAGCTCCTATTTTTTATGATGGGGGATATTCTATTATATTTCTCTTTCTATAAATTTTATTGTAATATGATGAGAGACCCTATTTGATCTCATGGATCCATGTTTTTATGTTGTTGTGTAGATGAATCTTATGAAGTTCCAAAGTTAAACATCTTAATTCAGACAATTCCCTCTCTCGATAACCTAATTTAGAAATTGAATAAATCATATTATGTTATTTGAGACTCATCTAATGTCTAGTTTTACTTATCTAAAATCCTATTTGATTTATCTAAATTCATGGATCACCCTTAAAAATTCACCCTTGACTCTTCTGAAATAAAAATTCACTTTTTAAATTCATTCTTAACTCATTTGAGGTCATCGATGACTCATCTGAGCTAAAACATTGTTAAATCTAATTCAGTTGCATCAATTTTAATATATTATTAAAATAAATTAATGAAATTCAAAATTAAAACATTTATATAGTATTCACAAAATCAAATATTTCGACAAATTAATTCCAGAAATCTCTAGTAGGAAACAAATTAAATAACCGACTCAAATAACAAGAATTGAATATAAAAAAATGTAATGAATTTATTGACTATATCAATGATTCAAATTTGTAACAGATTTAAAAGAAGCCTCATTAATTAACTGACTAGATAAAGTAGAATAAATATAATTTATTATAATTTATTGTTATTTCAATGATACAAAAAAATAATGAAATAATAATTAAATTGATATTGTTATAAAGTTTATATAATTAATGGAATCCTTTACAATTTCATTTTATTTGGATAATATAATGTATTAATATTATCATGTTAACCATATACAATCTTCATAAGTTTACCTAAATGATACACATTCTCTCATTTTAGTTAAGGTGCATCTTAGGGGAGTTTGGTGACTTGAATCGGGACTATCCCTATAAAATTTTCTTGATAGTTCAATTTCATACTTTAATATTATTCCATCTACTAGGGGATAAAAAAATATAATATTTCTCTATGGTCAATGTTTTATATGCATGATTGTAAATACTATGGTCATAGGTTTTTATATGTCCAAAATCCACTGTATACTAAGTTTAGAATACTATATTGAATGAAAAACCATTTGGGGCCATGAGGATCATGGTGGTAGCCAAGACTGTGATCATAATATATGAGGAATGTGGTCGTAGACTGACACTTGAATGATGTGTTTGGGAAGGACTTACCACCATGGAATGAATCACATTTCAAAATATGACCTTATGAAAAACCCCTACAACAATAATAAAACTATCTCATGGAATTACATCTCTTAAGGGGTTACTTACTTCCATGAGAAAACTAGACCATCAAAATACAACCTGGAAAAACTATATTGTGGAAATAGGTCCTCCATAATCAACCCCTATCTCTAAGGAAAATTGTCTTGTAGCAATAATCCCCATTGGGGGACCTATACAACCATGGGCTATGTGGTTATTGGAAATAGGTCCCCCAAGGGATCCCCTACCACCACATGTAACACCCTAGGCAAATAAAGAGTATGACATTTTCATATTTTTCCATATTTTTTAATAACATATTAATAATACTTTAAAGGGAATGTTGTGCTTGAGGGCATAACCAATAAACAACAACGATTTTATTTGAAATCTTACATTGCACACTAATAATAAAATAATATTATTTTAAAAGGTAGTTAACTCCTAGCCGTTTTAATGGCGGGAATGAACGGAACTAACTAAAAAAATGATTATATATGTTTTTCAAATATTTTTACTTTTATCAAATAAATGTTGGAGGCATAAAATGCAAATGAATCCAATTTTTAAGCATAAATCTTCTAATATTCTTTAAAAGGTCGATTAACCACCTTTTGATGGAGAAACCTTTTTAAATGTAATTTTGACAATTTTATATGTTGTATTTGACAAAATAAAATCCTTCTTTAGAATCTGGACATCAAAATTTACTTTGTGTAAAATTTTGTTATTTTTCCGATAAAGATCATTTTTATTGAAAATGCTGCATTTTAATTCAAAACCTCTTTTTAATATGATTTATTTATATGGATAGATTATATTTTTAATTTAGATTAAAGTGTATTTATAATATATTTTTACCATTTAATCTAATGGTGGCCATTGGAATTAATATGACTTTGAAATTGGACTTAAACTAGTGACAATCTTTTAATAGATATTGTTTCTTAAAAACACACTATTTGTTTTGAGAGCGAGAATTAATTATTAAATTAATTAATTCAACATATATGTTTTTAATTTTGTAAAATATACATCATTTTTTAATTCGGAATATCAAATATAGCTTAAGGTGATTTTTTGGTATTTTTCTGAAAAACATCAATTTTTGATGAATATTGAAACCACTAAGTGGTAGTTTAAAAACTAATTTTTCGTTTAAATGAACCATTACCACATATGTGATTTGAATTTCAAAAATCCGACATACATGGTTTTAATTAGGATGTAAAATGTGGTTCGATGGGGTTAAAATATTTTTTTGGTGAATAGTAACTTTTATGTTTTAATCACGATTAGAGATAATTACTGTAATTTAAGGTAAATATAATGTTTTAATAATATGAAGTGACCTAGACAGATGTCCTACCATCATTTTATGTGACATTTCCGACCCATACAATCCATGGGTCAACTTGGGGACCCCATGGAGCCACTTTGGTTGGAAAATGACATAAATAACTTTTTATTTAAAGTTATAATAAAAATGTCACAAGCATGAGTTGTTTTACTAAAACAATTTTTAAATGGGGTTATACATGTCATATTTTTTACTATAAATATTCATTATAAAGATAAATATATTTCCTACATCATGATATTTGTTTTATAACTTTTAGACATTAAATAAATTATTATTTATGACATCATGATGATACATCGATTACCTCATTAATAAAGGATTTAAATAAAATGAGAAGATAATGTCAAAACTATAACATAAACTTGTTAAAGACGTATTGGATGAGTATATTTCTAATCATTACCACCTTATACTCTAAATAAATCAATGTGGGACCTTTAAAATCTAAAACTCTTTTGAAAAAAAAGTAACATTTTGTAACATTTCAAGAGTGCCCCTCCTCTCCTCTTATAAAAGGCCCCCACCTCTACCACCTTACCCACACATCTCAAGCCTTTGGTTCGGCCACCCCTTCTCATTTTGACTCTCCACATCCCTTTCTTACTCCTAGAAGTCTCACATTGGGCAGAAGTCTTCTCAAGTAAGCCTTTGAGCTCAAATCAAAGAGAGATACCTGATTTTAAGGTAATGTCTTCACTTGTGTTCTTTTGTGTTATTTTGCTTCTCCAACCCCCTAAAATCTTGTTATTCATTTCTTTTGTAACAACTCTAGTATTTTAAATATACTAGGATGTTGTTATAATAAGGATTAGAGCTACACTTACACACACGTACATCTAATGGTTAATGAACATACAGTTTCTGTGGATGGTGAATTTCTGTCTCATGAAACGATGATTGTTCAATATTCTTTTGACACCCTCAAAGGTCGCCATTAATATGTCACTATATTTATATATGATATATGATATATTTATGTTTTACTTAATCTTCTGTATTTTTCATTTATGGAATACCATTATTATTTCCATTATGGTTAAACGTGATATCTTCATTTTAGGAAGTGCGGACTACCGCCCCCTCAAAGTGATTTGATTCTTTAATACCATATGTGGTATGTATAATGGATATATTTAAAGATATTATATATGATACCATACTGGAATTATAATACTATTATGTATCATTGTGTTTTAATTCCATTAAATAAGAAATAGAAATGGAAGTAGCGTTCATGCGTCCGTACGACTTACTGTCTCCATGAACGGTGCATTTCATTTCTTACCTCTAAATGTTATGTAATATTATAAATGAATTTATATAATGGATATATATTATATATATGATATATAAATAATTAATATAATTCTGTATATAATATTTATTTTACCACATGAACAACTTGTTATTATAAAGTGTTAATTTTTGACTCAAGTAGCAATGATCTACAAAACGACCATTATTAACTTAAATAATTACATAGTGTTCATAGCAATGTAGTAAGGGATATAAAAGGAATAATGAACTTGAAAAAGGTTCTTAATCAAGTATAAATTAACTAATGCTTATTATTCAGGAGGTTAAAGAACGATCGAGTCAAGTCGGACTCGAGGTAAGGGATCGTACCCCTCTCTTTCTTTTTAAGTACACTCTTTTATGTCATTCCTTTTAATATAATCTTTCTTATGATTCGGATGTTCTTTTATATTACTCCTACTTTAATTTTTATGTTCATATGATGAGAGACCCTATTTTATCTAATCAATCCATTTTGGAAGTTTTGAGTGGCGCCGTTAGGCTACCGAATTTTCGTAAGAGATCTAACCTCTCTCTTTCTTTTTAAGTACATTCCATTATGTCACATCTTTTAAGATCACATTTGTTATGATGGGGGGGGGGGGGTTCTTCTATATTCCTCTTTCTTTAAATTTTATTTTAATTTGACGAGAGACCCTATTTTATCTCATCAATCCATTTTTAGATGTTTTAAGTGGCGCTGTTAGGCTGCCGGGTTTTCATAAGAGATTTTTCATCTCACTTTTAGTCCCGTGAGATTTATGCTACATTTTCCACCATTTCCCTTAAGTGGTGTATGTACTTCCCATTATTATACACTTTTTTTTTAGTATACTTTCATTTATGGTTATTTACATCTTTATTTTATGAACCTTCTTCCATGGGGTGTACGTTTTGAAAGTTACCCAAGTCGGTAAGGGAACCTTTCACCCTCCTCTTTTTAAAAGACTTATTTTGTTATGTCTTTTAATTCACATAATATTATGTTGGGATATGTTCTTATATATCATTATTGATGTAAATTTTATGTCCAATTGATGGGATGCCCTTTTTATCTCTCATCAACTCTTTTTCTGAATTTTGAAGTGACGCCGTTAGGCTGTCGAATTTTTGCAAGGAAACATCTTTACCAAATTTTGATTCATGGGGATAAACTTGTACTCCATGTATATGTCGTTCTGTGAATATGATTGAATGTCCTATGATTATTTTACACTTAATATCCACTTATATTTGTTGTATTCATTTGTCACACATAATTATGGAACTAATTTATCCTTAATCCAAGAATATTGTCTTTGTAAGGGACATCATCTCAATCTCCTTTCATTGAGGCATATTTTGTTTTATACAAAAATATCTTTTATACAGTGCATAAAACCCTTTGACTTTTCGTTTATTAAAAAAGAATCTTTTTTATACAAAGCATTTTACTAAATGAAAAAAGGAATGTTTTTCTTGTCATATGTATGCGGAGACAACGACTTCTCCGCTGCCGTGACTATTATTTGAGTTTTCAGCTTCCTCTACAAGCCATAACTTTTTTTGAATGAAAAATAAATTCCATGTTTTATTCTTCTTTTATTTTGGTATTGAAAATGGTTTTCATAATGTTTTTATATCAATGTATTTTATTGATATCTTGTGATTGAAAAGTGGAAATGTTATGTTTCCTTTATACATGTTTTATGTGATACGATTATGTTATGGTTCTTGGAAATTGTTATGAAGACGGGTGGTTCCGTGACAAACTAAGGGTGGGTGAGCCCGATATATCTCCCCAATGCATTGGGTAACACGAAGGTGTTAAACGTTATGGTTTCTCTGAAGAGTTTTAGGGAATATACTGTTATGGGTATTCCAAACATAACCAAGAGGGTTACTCCCTACGTAAGAATGTTATGAATGCCTCATGTTACCTTTATGTCTTATGATTTCTATGATTTATTCATGATTTTATGATGAATGTTAAGGTTCTTGTGTTTTATGGGTAAAGTATGATTTCATTCTTATGTATATATGTACTCATGTTTTCTTTTCATACTTTTTATAACCCTTACTGAGCTTTTTATGCTCATCCCAAGTTTTTGAAATGTTTTTCACAGGTCAAGGGAATGGTACATGATATGATGATAGTGTCAAGGAAGTGTCAAGAAAGAATCCATGTATTATTTTAAATATGTTTCCATTGATGGTATAAATTAATACTATCTTTTAAGTAACCACTTTGTTTAAATGTGGAATGCAATGCATGTTTTAGGATCTAATTCTCTAAAACTCTAAACCTGAAAAGGTCATAAATGTGTAATCTTGTAATAACTCAAGATTAAGAATTATTTAAGGTCGCGGCCTTATTGTTGGTATCAGAGGTCGGTTTAGATAACTTTAGAGGATAGAGTGATTTATAAGAAAAAGTGACAAGTTGTGTATATCCACAATGGTTACTATATTAGATGGAGTCATCATTTTTTTGAAAGTTAGAATGAGTATGAAATAACTTGGATATGTTTATCTTGGTGTTTATCTTCCTTTTTTTTATTTGATGATTTTACTGATATAGTCACATTGACCTTTTTGGTTTTAGTAAATGGCTGGATCTAGCAGGCACCAATGTAACAGTGTATTTGAAAAAAACTGTGATGGTTTTATGAAAGAACAACTGAATGATATGGGAGATGCAATGAGAACTATTGTGGTTATCCTAAAAAAATATCTAGAGTCATGATTGAACACATGATCCATAGTGATTTTTATAAGGCATCGTATATGCGAGAAACAAATCCCTACGGAAGTTCAGGTAATAATCATAAAGGTAAGTATGTTAAAAAACCTATGTGTCAAATATGTGGAAATAAACACATAGGAAAATGTTTCAAAGGGACAGAAAGATTCTATAGATTTGGAAATGAAGGTCATAAAGCAAGAACCTTCCATGGAAAAAGGAATCATCTAGTTGAATCTATGAAAGGGAAATAAATTCTTTCTGAAGGATCAATTGAATGTTTTAAATGTGGTGTGAATGGTCATTATGAAAACACATGTCCTACGAATATGTTTTGGGGATGGGGTCACCAAGATTGTAAAAATATTCATTTACCAATACCTAATGCCATTCCAATTGAGGATGAAGAAACTGACAATGAATAATGAAAGGTATGGATTATTTCTTAACACATGTTTTCCTATTATTGGAATCTTAGGATATGATTCATGATTTTGTTTTTAGGAATGAATTATTTTAGAATATGTTGAAAAGGAATGGATAATGGATCATGAAGAATGTTGAATGAGTAAGAAGTCATCATATAAGGTATTCAAGGGTTATGGTAGATTTTAGGGTGGCGAAATTCTTAGAGGTATTAAGTCTATTTTGATGATGGGGTTACATTAGAAGACTTTTTATAGTAGCCCTAATGTTTGATATACGAAACTTTTATTCAAGTAATAATTATACTTTCTTTTTTGGATATAGTTATCAAGAACCATTTGGGTTTATATGATCCTTGAATTTGTGGAAATTAATGGTTAATACATTTTGGATTTCAAAATGGAAGTTATCAGATAACCTTTGTGGTTGAAATATGTTATGGTTATTTTTGATGAATTTATCTCTTTCTGAGGAATGTTATAAAATTATATAGTTTTTGAAAAGGGAAAACATGCAGACTGTGTGACAACCCGTCGTGTCTGACGAAGCTGCGGGAATAAAACCCACAAAGAATGTGCAACTGGTATTTATCGCCTAACACAAGACTACATGAAGTCCCTGGTTAGTTTGAATGATTCTTTTTAGTTATTTTATTTTATGAATTAAGATTATGTTGATTTTTGTTATCAATGGAAATGATTAGTCTATCAGGGAGGATATGTGATTAGGTTAATTACTTTTCAGTATGAGACTGTAAGAGTAACTAATGTTATTTTGGAGAAAAATGTTAATATTTTTCTTAGGAGACTATGTGATTAAATCGTTCAGAGAATTGGGTTTCAATCTTTGTTTGGTTTACTTTGTAGAATTTTATGGATATATTTTTATTGAATGGTCTTTGTTCAACTTTGTGTTTTGTTTGAAAAATTTTGGAGATTAAGAATTGATTTTTTTATAAAGGATTAATCTTTTTGGGTACTACCTGATCTCATACTAACATTTTTGGTTTTAGTTTTGGTTAAGGTCTAAAGAAATGGGAATTATATAGTTATCTTTTGTGGATTAGGTTATTCTCTAGAAGTTTATTATAGCTCTCTTAATTTGAAAAAGTCATCCTAAATACTCATCTTTTGGAGAAAACTTGAGTTTGTGTAAGAAATCTAGTAAAAGTTGAAATTCAACATGAAAAGTAAGTATTCTTCCTTATGTTTTAGTTAAGATCATAAATAAATTCCTCAATGAAAAGTAACTTAAAACAAAAATGTAGTCTGTTAATTTTTCCTACTGGGGAATAAAATACCATTTAACCCATCACATGTTTGTGATTTTATTGTTGTTAACTTTCTCCTAGACATGTTTACTATCACTCTCCATCAGAATATGACCCTATGTTTTTCTTCCATATCCATATTTTCATACTTGGAATCCTAGTATGGGTTAACTCGGGTGACATTTTTACTTCTCTCCCATTCTTTTAAAGTGATAGTTTTACAGACTCTTGTTCTGATGTGGGATTTTCAATGAAGCATCCAAGACCAATTTTAAAATTGTGAGGATGCAATTCCAAAAAGAGGGGAAGGATGTAACACCCCAGGTAAATAAAGAATATGACATTTTCATATTTATCCATATTTTTGAATAAAATATTAATATTACTTTAATGGCAATACTATGCTCGAGGGCACACCCAATACGCAACAACAAGTTTCTTTGAAATCTTATGTTGCACTCTAATAATAAAATAATACTATTTTAAAAGGTAGTTAACGCCTAGCCATTGTAATGGAGGGAATGAACATAACTAACTACAAAAATTATTAAATATGATTGTCAAATAGTTTTACTTTTATCCAATAAATGATGGAGGCTTAAAATGCAAATGAATCCAATTTTTAAGCATAAATCTTCTAATATTATTTAAAAGGTCGATTAACCGCCTTTTGATGGAGAACCCTTTTTAAATATACTTTTGACAATTTTATATGATTTATTTGACAAAATAAAATACTTCTTTAGAATCTGGACATCAAAATTTAGTTTGTGTAAAATTTCGTTATTTTTTTCGATAAAGATCATTTTTATTGAAAATGATGCATTTTAATTCAAAACCTCTTTTTAATCTGATTTATTTATATGGATAGATTATATTTTTAATTTAGATTAAAATGTATTTCGAATATATATTTACCATTTAATATAATAGTGGTCATTGGAATTAATATCACATTGAAATTCAACTTAAACTAGTGTTAATATTTTAATAGATATTGTTTCTTAAAAACATGCTATTTGTTTTGACAGCGTTAATTAATTATTAAATTAATTAATTCAACATATATGTTTTGAATTTTTTAAAATATATATCAATTTTCAATTTAGAATATCAAATATAGATTAGGGTGAATTTTTGGTATTTTTCTGAAAAACATCAATTTTTGATAAATAGTGAAATCACTAAGTGGTAGTTTGAAAACTGATTTTTTGTTTAATTGAAACTTTACCACTTTTGTGATTTGAATCTCAAAAATACAACATTCATGGTTGTAATTAGGATGTAAAATGTGGTTCAATGAGATTAAAATAGTTTTTTTGATGAATAGTAACTTTTAAGTTTTAATCGCGATTAGAGGTAATTAGTGTAATTTACGGTAAAAATAATGTTTTAATAATATTAAGTGACCTAGAAACGTGTCATACCCTCATTTGATGTGTCATGGACGACCAATAATATCAATGGGTCAAATTGGGGACCCCATGGAGCCACATTGGTTGGAAAATGATATAAATAACTTTTTATTTAACATTAAAATAAAAATGTCACAAGCATGAGTTGTTTTACTAAAAAAAATTTAAATGGGGTTCTACAAGTCATATTATTTACTATAAATATTAATTATAATTATAAAAAAATTTCATACATCATGATATTTTTTTATAATTTTTAGAAATTAAATAAAATAAATTATTGATGACATCATGATGATGCAGCGATTACCTCCTTA
The DNA here is from genome assembly GCA_963277665.1 of Viscum album. Classification (NCBI taxonomy): domain Eukaryota; kingdom Viridiplantae; phylum Streptophyta; class Magnoliopsida; order Santalales; family Viscaceae; genus Viscum; species Viscum album. The sequence goes on from OY728164.1 coordinate 613,400,716, forward strand.
ATAATGGATTTAAATAAAATGAAATGATTCTGTTAAAACTATAACATACACTTGTCAAAGACCTATTGTATGAGTATATTTCGAAACATTACCACCTTATCCTATAAATACATCAATGTGGGACCTTTAAAATCTGAAACCCATTTGAAAATAAAGTAACATTTTGTAACTTTCCAAGAGTGCCCCTCCTCTCCTCTTATAAAAGGCCCCCACCTCTACAACCTTACCCACACCTATCAAGCCTTTGGCTCGGCAAACCCCTGCTAATTTTGTCTCTACAAATCCCTATATTACTCCTAGAATCCTCACTTAGGGCAAATGTCTTCCCAAGGAAGCATTTGAGCTCAAATCAAAGAGAGATACCCGATTTTAAGGTAATGTCTTCACTTGTGTTCTTTTGTTTTATTTTGCTTCTACAACCCCTTAATCTCTTTTTATTAATTTCTTTTGTAACAACTTCATAATCTCAAATATACTAGGATGTTGTTCTAATAAGTATTCAAGCTACACTTACACACACCTACATCTAATTGTTAAATAACATACTGTTTCTGTGGATGGTGAATTTCTGCCTCATGAAATGATGATTGTTCAATATTATTTTAACACCCTCAAATGTGGCCATTAAGATTAAAATATATTTATATATGATATATAATATGTTTATGTTTTACTTAAGATTCTTTATTTTTCATTTATGGCATACCATTATGGTTTCCATTATGGTTAAACGTGATATCTTCATTTTAGGAAGTGTGGACTACCGCCCCCTCAAAGTGATTTGATTCGTTAATACCATATGTGGTATGTATAATGGATAGATTTAATGATATTATATATGATAGTAAAAAGGAATTATAATACTATTATGTATCATTATTTTTTAATTCCATTAAATAAGAAATAGAAATGGGAGTAGCGTTCATGCGTACGTACGGCTTACCGTCTCCATGAACGGTGCATTTCATTTTTTACCTCTAAATGTCATGTAATATTATAAATGCATGTAAATAATGGATATATATGATATATATGATATCTAAATAATGAATATAATTTTTTATATAATATATATTTTTACCACATTAACAACATGTAATTATAAAGAGTTTATTTTTGACTCAAGTAGGAATGATCTACAAAATGACCATTATTAACATAAATAATTACATAGTGTTCATAGCACGATAGTAAGTGATATAATAGGAATAATTAACTTTAAAAATTTTCTTAAGAAAGTATAAATTAACTCAATTTTATTATTTTGGAGGTTAAAGAATGATCGAGTCAAGACGGACCTGAGGTAAGGGATCCTACCCCTCTCTTTCTTTTTAAGTACACTCTTTTATGTCATTCCATTTAGTATCATCTTTTATATGATTGGGATGTTATTTTATATTAATACTACTATAATTTATATTTTCATGTGATGAGAGACCCTATTTTCTCTCATCAATCCATTTTTGAAGTTTTGAGTGGGGCCGTTAGGCTGCCAAATTTTCGTAAGAGATCTAACCTCTCTCTTTATTTTTAAGTACTCTCCTTTATGTCACTTGTTTTAAGCTCCTATTTTTTATGATGGGGGATATTCTATTATATTCCTCTTTCTATAAATTTTATTGTAATATGATGAGAGACCCTATTTGATCTCATGAATCCATTTTTGGAAGTTTTATGTGGCGCTGTTAGTCTGGCGAGTTTTCGTAAGGGATTTTTCATCTCACTTTTAGTCCCAGGAGATTTATGCTAAATTTTCCACCATTTACCTTGATTGGGGTATGTACTTCCCATTATTATACACTTTTTGTCGTATAATTTCATTTATGGGTATTTACATCTTTATTTTTTTACCCTTCTTCCATGGGGTGTACGTTTCAAAAGTTACCCAAGTCGGTAAGGGAACCTTTCACCCTCCTCTTTTTAAAAGACTTCTTTTGTTATGTCTTTTAATTCACATACTGTTATGTTGGGATATGTTATTATATATCCTTATTGATGTAAATTTTATGTCCAAGTTATGAGATACACTTTTTATCTCTCATCAACTCTTTTTCTGAATTTTGAAGTGACGCCGTTAGGCTGTCGAATTTTTGCAAGGAAACTTCTTAACCAATTTTTGATTCTTGGAGATAAACTTGTACTCCTTGTATATGTAATTCTATGAATATGTGTGAATGTACTATGGTTGTTTTACACTTAATATCCACTTATATTTATTGTATTTGTTTGTCACACATAATTACGTAATTGATTTATCCTTAATCCAAGGATACCGTCTTTGTAAGGGCATCGTCTCAATCTCCTTTCACTGAGGAATATTTTGTTTTATACAAAAACTTCTTTTATACGGTTTATAAAACCCTTTTACTTTTCGTTTATTCAAAAAGAATATTTTTTATATGAAGAGTTTTACTAAACGACAAAAAGGAATGTTTTTCTTGTCGTACGTATGCGGTGACAATGACTTCTCCTCCGTCGTTACCATTATTTGAGTTTCGGCTTCCTCTACACGCCATAACTTTTTTTGAATGAAAAATAAATACCTTGTTTTACTCTTCATTTATTTTGGTATTGAAAATGGTTTTCATAATGTTTTTATATCAATGTTTTTCATTGATATCTTGTGATTGAAAAGTGGAAATGTTATGTTTCCTTTATACATTTTTTATGTGATACAATTATGTTAGGGTTCTTGGGAATTTTAATGAAGACGGGTGGATCCGTGATAAAATAAGGGTGGGTGAGCCCGATATATCTCTCCAATGCATTGGGTCACGCGACGGGGTTAAACGTTAATGTTTCTCCGAAGTGATTTAGGGAATATACTATGATGGGTATTCCAAACGTAATCAAGAGGATTACTCCCTACGTAAGAATGTAATGAATGCCACAAGTTACCTTTATGTCTTATGATTTCTATGATTTATTCAGGATTTTATGTGGTATATTAAGGTGCTTAGGTTTTATGGGTAAAGTATGATTTAATTCTTATGTATATATGTACTCATGTTTCCTTTCCATACTTTATATGACACTTACTGATCTTTTTATGCTCATCCCAGGTTTTTGAAATGTTTTTCACAGGTCAAGGGAATGGTACATGATTTAATGATAGTGTCAAGTAAATGTCAAGAAATAATCCATGTCTTATTTTAAATATGTTTCCGTTGATGGGATAAATGAATACTATCTTTTATGTAACCAGTTTGTTTAAATGTGGAATGTAGTGCAAGTTTTATGATCTAATTCTCTAAAACTCTAAACCTGAAAAGATCATCAATGTGTAGTCTTGTAATAACTCAATATTAAGTATGGTTTAAGGTTGGGGCCTTAACCACAAACCATTATTCGTATAGAAATAGGTACCCTATGGATAAAACTATATCCACGGGGTACCTAACTCATGGTAATTAGTCCATAGGGGACACCATCTATAGCAATAGTCTATGTATCCCATCATCATATCTACCATCCACATGTAATTGTAATTATTATAATAATTATAATAATAAATATTTAATATATTTATGTCTAAAAGTAAAAAATTTAGGGTATGTGAGTGGTAGATGGATTTATGGTATAATATGTATGTTCGAGGATCGAAACTCATTACATGTTTTTTTTTCAAATTTAAAATAGGTTATGGTAAAAGGTGGTGCACATGTTTATAGACTTATTTTCATGTAATTTCTATCTTTTATCATAGAATTTTTTCCCAGTACACCATCCATGGATGATGACACATAAATATGGGTAGAAATTCCTATAGAAATATTTTTCTTATAGGTTGTTAATGGAAATATATTTATAGGCCCAGAAACCTACCTAGGAACACTATCACAAGGTTTATTTCCATTCTAATATCCCCCATATATCGAGTGAAAATGGTTGTAGGCTATAAAAGTGGTAATGATAGCTGTGACTATGGTTTTTTCATTTTACTATAACCCTTTTCATTATTAGTGATAGGAAGTGTTTTTAATTAAAATCTTAATGAAAAATTTAAAATTTGGATGAAAAGGTGAAATAAAATGAACTCTATAAGATATAAATATATTAGTTGTGGTTGATAATAGAAGCTGAAATATTATCTACATTATAGAGGATGATAGTCACTATACTCAAGGAAAGAGATCGTCTGATTTCTCATCCTACATTGGTATATTCTGAGGTCAATTCTTGGAAATTATGATTAAAATGAAAGTATAAAATTCCATATATAAATTTTTTTCTTCTTGCTTATCTAATTATAAAATTTTTATTATAATGGTGATACATAATTAATATTGATTTATTATTTTTAAAACATTATTGGACCATGATTGATGAATATTTTTTTATTTTTTAGATGATTTTTATAAATGAAATTGTTTTATTTTTTCATTAATAATAAATGAGATATTTTTTTCAATTTGTTTATCTATAATATATTAGCTCATTTTATTATGTGTATATGTGTTTTGATGATATTAATTAACAATTATTTAAACAAGTTAAAATTTAATTCTCATTTCATGATAAACTTTCTAAAAAATGTTGATATGATATCATAAATATATTCTATACTATTAATTTAGAATGTTGAAAATTAAGATGAAACTCCATTGTTAATTGGTGATATGAAACAGTACATGGATTGAAATATGAGGTATCCTAAAGATATCATGGTATAAGTTGGATTACTGAATTTTCAGGCTTAATTGGGATTGAAATTTCATTATATAATTTAAAATATATATATTCTATTCAAAAAGAATAAATTCAGAAATTTTTTGACATGTTATGGTATAATTTATAGGTTCTTTATCTTATTCTTATGTAATTAGAATTTAATGACATTAGTTGATTTTAGAATTGTGTTAAAATGGAATTTAGTATCCGGATTCATTTTTTATTTTGTTATTTTTTATTTTTAATGAACCTATTTAGTTTCCTATTTATTTTATTATATATTATTTTTTATTTATTGGTGAGAAATTTTATCATTAGGTATTGGGTAATCCAATAATTCCATGAAACTCTTTGGATGAAAGTCATGATGAATTATAGTTTTTATGATATATTTCATAAAAAATATCATTTATTTGACTATAAATGATTTTTAATTCATTAAAATTTTGATATGTATATATACATTTAGTTTATTTGATGCTAATGTGATAGGTTTCATGTATTTTAAGGCTGGTGATAACAAAGTGGTTATGGGATAGTGATAGAAGTGGTGGAGTGATGGAGGACGTGGGTTGAGAAAGGAGTCCTATATGTCTAATGATGTTATTGGTTTAATGATGATAACTAAATGTGTAACATATTTTTGTTTAACACTTTTGATTTATATATTTTTGTTATATACAATAATTTTTTATATTATTATAAGATATATTTTTTGTGTTTTTTAATTGAATTATTTTTAGTTAAATTATAATTTACTTATTATGTTTTTTATTTTATTTTTTTCAGGTTATTAGTGGTTTTAGCTTTCTTGGGATGCCCAATAAAAGTTACCAAACTGCTAGGGATGAATCATGGTTGAAAGACCAATATGAAATTTCATTACTTTTCCTTCTTTTCTTGCTAATTGTCCACATTGATGTTTATTTCAGACATAACAAGATGAAACCAACCACATTAAGGATATTAATGGAATGAGGATATAGATAAAGCACATATATATAAAAGGGATTATAATTATTGAAAAATTATGGTATTGAGTATTTAATGTGGTAATTTGGTTTAGACCGTAGGTTTAGCTTTTAATTTTATATGCCTTGGAGGTTCCAGATGTTGAATTTGATTGGAAATTGTTTTATGGGTTCTATTTTAATAGGTTTTTAGGGTTATAATGTTTTTTGTAATTATTGGAAAACATTTTGATTTTAAGGTATTTTGGAATGACTTTGGGTGTTTCTAGATGTTATTATAGATATATGAAAATATTGTTATGTCTTGAATAAAAATTATATTATTTTTTATAATAGGGAAAATATATATTATGCATGGGAAAAATTATGAATTAAAATATTTGTAAGGTATGGATTGTAAAATATATTCAGGTCACCCAATGAAGTGAGGAATAAAATATCTATGTGTAGGATGTGTGAGTTTTTTTGTATGCACAAGTTCTTTATTTTGAACCCTATTACAATTAAAATAACGTAAAAATATTATGTTTGTATGAATTTTTTTAAAAATATTACATTTGAGATCATTAGAATCTAGTTATTCTTGGAAAACATCCTCTAAGAAGTTACCCATATTTACTAGTACCCATATGTAAGATTCATATATATAGAAATAGATAATTATAGGGGACCATGTATGTGTAAGAGTAAATATTTGGAAAATTTTTTATTCCATATTGTGAACATCTCAACTAGAAGAAAATGTTTTTTTACATAAGATTCATCCCATGGGGGTTTGAAAATGGCTATGAAATATGTATGGGTATGTATGGAGTCACCCTATATTCAAAAAATTTATTCTATAAGTCAGAAAATACATAAGATTAAAATGCATGATATATGAGTCTTTCACTTTGAGATATTTTAATGTTTTTCTGGGATCACTATTATACATAATTGTTATTTTTTTGATATGTAATTGCCATTTTTGGGCCTTCCCTATAGTGTGTATGGGTAATAGTGTTTGTGAGATTTTGTGGATTATAGATAAGGGTATATACAATGAATAATATTAATTCTATTTATGTAATTTTAATAATTTTTTAATTTCTTATATTTTCTATAAATGAATAAATTGATAATGGAAATGGTAAATATCTTTGTAAAGTGGATTTAGATAATTTTTCTACCAGAACATAAATGAATTGACCTAAAAATATCCCCCATTAATTTTTTTCTTTTCTAATATAGGTTCTAGATAAATATTTTTGGTTATTAATTTAATTTAAAGTAGGGATAATCCATAGATAAGGCCTACTATTTCCTCATCATTTGTTGAAAACCCCTAATTTTATGTTTGTTTCGATTCTGGTGAGTTTTATGATTGAAGCCTCATTAGATAAATTTTCCTGAATAATGTAGTCCTTCATTCTCTTGGTAAGTGGTACAATGTTTTTTCATATGATATAAATGTGCTTAAGAAGTGTGCAATAAAAGGAAATGTTTAGGGTTGTGTATGTGTGACAAGGAATAGAACCCGTAGAAAGATTCGTTTCACTTAAATGATACAGAGGGGAAGTATTATATGAAAAGTGGTTTATGTTATCTAGTGTGGAATTCTTTCCCATTATTTTGGTTTCATGTCTTTATAGTCTTAATGTCATGTATTGAAAGTTATGATTTTAGGGTTCCTAGTGTGATGTAGATTGCATTGACCATTTTCATGAAGCAACTAGTTGTTTTATGTGGTGTATCCTTAGGAATGATGAAAAATTCTCACTATGTAATTCATGGTATGAAATAGCACGCGAATAAAATATGTGTATGGTCTGTGTGGTACCTAACCATAACATTGGAAGGTTCTGTTTTGAGGCCAAATGTTATGTCCATGGGTGTGGTAGGGAAGTGTATGTTTAGTGGATCTTGAAACCAATTATATTTATCCCTATTTTAAACATATTTATGGTTATATTTGTATTGAGAATTAGTTTAGGGTGTAGGCGAGAATAAGCCACATACAACAGCTCTAAGAAAAGAAGTACAACTATTAAGATTAAAGGATATAAAGAAGTTGTTAAATGGGATGTTAAAGGAGATATGGGGGTTGGTTATCCAGTGCATTGATTGGGTATATCATGGTGATGAGCTGTTTATAGCAGACTTGATAAAGGAGGTCAAGCACTTGGTCTAGGAAAACACATTCGGAGTATAGAGGGAATTCAAATATAGGAAATAATCATTGATAAACGAGTCGAGAGGATCATTAATTTTCCATAATTTGCTCCTAATATGGTAGGATATGATACTGATAAGGTGGAATTATTTGAGGATGGTTAATTGAATTTGATCAGTGTACAGGTAAAATTTTTTAGGTGGACTAATTTTTTAAAATTAGTAAACTAGGTTCTTATAGAACAGTAGAACTCGGTGGAGGAAATAACACTGATCTGTATAGTGTTATTGGGAAATTTATAATTTGATAAATGGTTGGTTAAATATAGGGACATGTGGAGTACCAAAAGATTATTTATTATAGGGTTTTGATGATATGACCACTTAGTTGGTATTCAATGAATTGTCTCCAGTGCAGGAGGACTGGGAATCATTTTTCCTAGTGTGATTTTCCATTAAAGAGAATTGGGCATGTGTCAAGATGTGTAATATGAGTTTTTATCATATAAACTCCATTTCAATTGTATGTTATGGATTGATATAGATTTAGGTGTCCAATTTAGGACCAATAATATTACCAAAGTTTGATAACTAGACTATGATTCCATGAACGGGGGAGAGGAAGTGAGAAAGTTACCTAGAATTGAGAGTAGTGGTTGGTAGTGAGTACAAATCCATAAGGAGAACATACAAGGGGTAATCCAGATTTAGGTTAGTTTCTTATGATTAATTCAATGTATATAATGCAGGTTAGGGATCCATTTGTTTCTAGAGGTACACCATGATCCTGACACTATGGTTTTGTTTGATGGGTGCTGATGCATGAGGTGTGAATATGATAAATATGTTATCCATGTGATTTATAATATGTGAGAATAATATATTATGCATGTTGAATGTGGAATGAATTTGAATCATTGGTAAATGTGATCATATGAGGTGTTACAAGAGAAAAGTGGAAATTGGGAGTGATGCAGGGTAAAAGTGGGAATCAGGGTTGATGTGGGATAATGATGGGAAACATGATAATTCATGATCATGTTATGTGATAACGGGAGGATATTCTAGGATAGAATGTATGTTAAAAATAAAAGATCATGATGTGATTGTGTTAGGTAGTTGGTAAGGGAAACCTCAACCAGGTGACTATTATGGTGGATAGTTCACACATAAGGGAATTGTTTTGGGTTGTTGAGGTGATTTGGAAGATATGGATGTGTTTAACATATCCTAGTGTTTTGGGTATTAAGTGAGAGGGATTATTTAGTTTTGAAAATAATTTGTTATTGTGTGGTTCATATCGAATTGGGATGAGCTAATATATAATGGGGAGGATGTAATGTTCTAGTTATTTAAAGGGGTTATTTGGGTCATACCATAGTCCACCGTTGTGATTTTAGACCCTTTAGATGTTTTGAGGGTTAGATTACAAAAAACTATTTTGGGTATTATTTTGACATATTTGTGAATTTTATATTACTATTGGGAGAGTTTAATTATATTTTCAGGTCCGTAAGTATTTTTAAAAGATTTTGGGTATTTTAGGAAGTTACAGAATATTCTAAAAAATATAACAATGTCGTGAAAATAAATTATATTATATATTATAGGGGGAATATTTATTAAAAATTAAAATATATTTTATTCAGGGAGTGCATAATATATTCCAGTTAACCTATGAGTGGATGAAAAAATTGTTTAGTGTTGGATGTGTGAGTTTATATATGTTTAGGGTTTTCATTAGTGACAATACTTCCGGAAATATAATGTAAGAATCATATGAATAGACAATTTTTTTAAATATTTCACTATGGATCTTATTAATTTTATTAGGCCGTGGAAAACACACTATGATAAGTTACTCTTTTTATTACTACCCATATATAATTATACTAATAATGGGAATGGACAAGTTTTGATGACCATGTATGTGTAGGAATAAATATTTATAAAATGGTTTAAATATTTAAGTATAACTCTAAGGTGTAAGGGTAAGTTTTAGTGTGTAAGATTCAGCCTATGAGAGTTAAAAAATTGCTAATTCATATGTAAGTTTAACTTTGGTGTCTCTCTGTATACATAAGTATCATTTTTTGGGTATGGAAATATTTAAGAGTAAAATATATTTATATTATTATTTTACTTGAAATTTTTTTAAAGTTTCTATGGACTAGTTTAATGAGTGATGGATATTATAGTGATACCTAAAGGAAATTTTTGGGCCTTCCTAATGGAACATAAGGGTCCTAATTTTTGTGAAATTTTGTGGATGATGTGTAAGGGTCTGGAACATGAGTTAATATAAAATTATTGGTAAAAATTTAATTTTTATTATTTTTCTACATTCATTTAAAATACATTAAAATGTTCTATTAAATAAGAAATATTATTATAAAAAGGTTATGTGGATTTTATTAATATAAAGACAATGTATTCAACCTAACATATATATTAATATTCTCTTCTTCACTAAGTTGGACTATATAAAAATCTTATTGGTTCATTGTGTGTTGTGAAGTAAGGATAGTCCAAAAGTATTGTTAGTAGACCATGTGTATCAAAAATATGGATTTATTGCATATACATCAATTTTTTTTCAGAAACGTTTATTTTATGGATTTTTTTTTAGTTTTTAGTGAATCTTATAATTGATGCGAAATCTATATGAGTTTCATTATTATAGTATTTTTTTCATATACAAGGTTTATTATGTCTAATTATTTCTTGTATTATACATGTGTTTATGTGATAAAAAATAAATGAGTGTGGGTAGGTTTTTGTTTATGTGACTAGTAATATCACTACTTGTAGTTTTTATTATTTGTATGTGACAATTAGGGGTAGTATCTTTTAGAAAATGGAGGATATGATATGGTGTATCATGATTTCCCAATGTTTCAGTTTTAGTTCATTATGGGATTGAAGTCATATATTGAAATTTGGTGATTCTAAGGTTTCTATCGTGATGTGGATAGTGTAGACCATTTTCAAAGGGGAGACAAAGGTTCAATGAGGTGTGAACTTAGGGATGGTGATAGATGTTCACTATAGTTTTGAGGATATTGAAGTCGTGTGCACATAGTATTTGTACCATGAGTTAATTTAGTCTACTCATCTTGGGTTGTATACACTATATTTTACTAGTATAAGGGTAATGGTGTTAAAAATTGATGTTGATTGGGGTATATGCCATATTTGGAAATTGAAGATGATGGTGATCACTTGAACAATGTGGGATGTTTACTGGTTTCATGAGATATAATAAGGTATAGGTTTTTGATGGGTCTTTATGGAATCATAGTTGGTTTGGAATGATGATGCTAGGTGATATGAGAACTTCTTTGGAGGTCAATGAAACATCTACTATGACAGAATATATATGTATCACTTCACTCCATTACTGATTGAGGAAGTTAATTGATTTATCAAGGCTAGTCCAAGATGAGTGCAGTAATTTCTATAATATATATTTTTTTAATTTATGTTCATTTTGATACATTGTTATATGGTATGGATATTAGTTAGGGACACCATTACTGGTTTCATAATGACTTTATACTAACTCAGTGAATAGTTACTCTAGGAAATTGGAATAAATTTTGTATCATGGTTTAGGTATGTGCAAAATTTCAATGTTATGAACCTAATATATATAAGAGTGTAGTTATGGCATGAGTGTAATGACATAGAGTTGAAGATAATCCAGGTGATTACTCAATGTCGATCACGTAGTTATTTTGATTATTTTTTGTATTCTTACATTTGTTATTAGACCATGTTCAATTAATTGTTTTTTATATTACTAAAATTGAATGGTAAATGTTTATTATGTAGATCATATATAGTTTTTTCCTGATATCACTTGTTATAAAAATTATTTTCATTATGTTATGTTTTTATTATTATTATCTATCTTTAGTGGGTATAGTATTACATAATCTAGAAATAGACCCTAATTACTAATTGGTAGAATTTAGCATTAGCTAAGATGTGATTAAGGTTAAGTGACACTCATTGATAGTTATTGTGGGGTGAATCATGTTTGGATTATAAAACAACACTCTTTTAATTGAGTGTTAAATCCTTCATGAATCATCACATATTATCTCAGAAATGACATCATCACCTCGTTATCAAAAATTAATGACATGATGGATGGAATAAATTGATATACTTAATCTCTTACAAGAATGCGAGATATGATTAAAATGGAAACATATAAAAATTATGAAATATAATTGACATTCTTGATCCACCAACCATCTTTCACAAGTGTATTTGGACATTGTACTAGGTGTGCACTGATGTTCTTCCCTCAATCCAAACATTAATTAGTATCCCTCTTGTAACTTTTTCATATCAATTATTGCATCAATTTTTTCATGATACATTCCAAAATAACAAATGATCTATTTATATAAATATTTCATATCTATATATCAACAATGGAAATACCAAATATTTCCATGTTTTTTAGATCTACTCATCTTTAACTATTAGATATATTTATTAAATATCAAATCAAATTCATCGATTTTACTATTAATATTTTCTATTCTGAGTCCTTATGTCATCCCTAAAATATAGGTGTTTTGTTTTTTGAATATTCTTGAAATACTGTGATTTGAATATGACTATAGAAATCACGATTAAATTCATAATTTTGCAAAGTGATAAATTCCATTAGGGAATATGATTTAGTCTACATCTAGTTCTAAAAATCATGGATGAAATTTCTCTTTCAATCTCTCACCAGATATACTAAATTCATATTTGACTTGTGGTGTGATCATATATCATTCATTAAATCTATTTCTCCTCTTGTTGGCTACATTAATCATTGGTATGTCATGACCTACATAGTGGATTGAATCCATAATGTTAAAATAATCATGGTATATTAATAATTATATCCACATTGAGTATCATGGAATGGTGCGTCAAGCAATAGAATTAGAGGTTTAATACATCTAAAACTAGTAACCTAGTGAACTCATGTATCTGGACTCATTATTCTAAGTATTCATCAATTAATATGTTTTATTATTTACTTAACTAGGCCCTAATACATTAACCATTGCATTATTGAATAATTCCACTTTTATCACAAACCACTACTACATTAACTTATCATGGTTGGTATTCATGGAATAATAAAATTCCCTTTACTTCCTTGGAATATTATTCATTATGTAATCTACAAGGCTTTGGTGTGATCATATTCACATTAGAAAAACTTAATTCTATCATAAGAGTTACCCAACAATGCATCCCTCTTAGGTAGAAATAACTCAAACATCATTTAGCATCATCACGGTGTGACTGGATTATAAATAATTTACTCCTCATTTCATATTAAACTCATTCTAATGGTGGATAAACTCAATATTGTTTTGAAATTTTCATAATCATCCACTTTTTTATTTATTAATTATTATAAAAACATTACCTAAACATCAATTAATTCATGATATAGGAAATATAACTATGGTATGAGGCATCAACATATGAATAGATTATTCTTTTAGATAGATTGGTCACAACATCGTGATCTCCCTTTCACTATGATACTCTCCAACTCATATAATTGTTCTAGTTCAATCCATCACTTATTATAAAATGTATTATAATATCCATAATTTTCTCCAATTCCCATCAAGATTCAATGTGACCCTCTCAAGATCCTCCATGCACCTAGATACTTAAACATAATCTTCATTAATATTTATCTATGTGACAAGCCATTTGATATTTCAAGATTAAATCCAATCAGAAGGAATACATATCAATAATACCTAAAAGGAAAAAAAATAAAATATGTATATTAAAAATAATATTTTGTGTAATGAACACCTCATTAATCATGTGGAATACATAGCTGACTTAGTTTTACGTTTCATTCCACCACTCCACAGGGTTTCATAGTGTTTGTGAGAGACCTCAATCCGTTGTGAACAAGTAATCATATATCCAATGGAAACATAACTTATCATCACTAGGAGTTATAAGATAATCCATATGATTTTAGAGATATATATGAGTTTTTTATGAGTTAGTTAAGGAATGTGGTACTTAATGATTTGTTACCAAAATATATCAATATACCCTTTCAGGAATCTCCTTTATGAGTTAAACAAGATCTCTAGAAGACTCAAACATCTTCATTACTCTACGTAGATATCAAGGAATATCATCTAGTAGTCATCCCATATTATATGATATAATCTTGTAATGCTATTATTCTATGTTATACTCTATAATTATTCTATCATCATCATAAATTATGTTTAGGTTCTTTAAAATTATTCTTCCTTGAAAAATTTATGGATTTATACACATATCAAATTCTCCAAAGCATATCAAACATACCAATGTATTATTTAATATATAATGTTCCAAATCATTCTGTGTGGATGGTGTAATAAAAAATTGATAAAAACAATATTACATAACAATAGGAGTCATGCATAGAATCCAACCTCATGGCACACATGTACACATCAATTTACCACATTGGATTTATTAGAAGAACGGCCATCATAAATTTTATTTAGAGAAAAAAACATTGATTTTTGAAACATTATGAAAATTATTTGAATAAATATTATTATCACCAAGAAGTCAATCCCTTTTATTAATAAAACCTTTCATTAGAATTATATAAAATTCAATTTGAATTTATATGTTTTTTGTAACCCATTGACTATATAATCCAAAATTAAGATGTAGAATGAGTGATTGTTATAATAATTCAATATCTCCCACTGATAGGCATGAGATTCATCTCCATTTTTAACAAAGGATAATTCATGGGATTCTTATGGATCCATGGATTTATCACCCTAAAAATTTACACCCTATTTTATAGATAATCATCATCACATGTCCCCATTTGATACATTGGGAACATGAATATCATATTGGTGTCCTCCATTGATCAATCTAACCACTACATTTGTCATCTTAAAAATATTTGGAGTTTTAGGCTATAATAGTACTCTCTTGTGTGAAATTATAACATTTATTTTAGATTTTGTATAATAAGAATCCACTTGAAACATCTCTCAATGTTATCATTAAATTGGATCATGCACAATGAACCATAAGTAATGTCTTAAAATCACTTTTGGTGACCAAATTCTTATTCTCATTGTGATCAACCATATTATTGAAATGATCTTATTTCTTATCCGTAGCCACTGTTTGAAGACCATAAGTATGAATAAAATAATTAAATTTATTGTATTAGTCATATAACTATATTTTCTATGGCATCCATTTCATCCATGTTTTGTGGTGTGTCCTTTTATTTTTCACCATCCACAAGTCTCCCTACATTTACCTAGATTGGTATACACATTTTCCCTCTCATTATACTATTGTTCATGATTTTTCAAATTATATTTCCCTTTAATAATTTATTTATGATTGGTTCTTCAATTTGAGTTCAAAGAAACAAAAACCTTAGGAACGACCTCATATAATTTAATCCTATATGCGACATGTTTTTGCTTCCAATTTAATGTGTTTATTTCCTTCTCTTTTCCCCCTTTGTAGAAATATTCTTCTCTTTTAGGTCTATAGTAAATTACCTCATCTAAGAATGTGGGAGTCTAACCCTAGAATCTTTCATATCATCATATATTTGGACACATTTACCAAAATCATTCCACTTATCTTAATAGAAATCAACTAATATAATAAAATATTTTCTCTCATTTTTTTATTCCATTCACCCATGTTTTTCTTTTTCTTCGGGGTGTCCAATTATTGATCAATTTCTCTTGACATAGAATATTTTCCACTATTTTAAAATATTAAAGGTCTTATATGATTATACCTTTTATAAGTAATTTCATCCCTTTTCTAGTGATCCCATAGATCTTAGAAGCCAATGCAAAATTTATATTCTTATTTTTTGATTTCTCAACAAGATCTTGTTATGAAAAAAATATAAACTGTTGAAATTATATATATATAATAGTTTTAGATCAATAATGTTAATATATATGGAATTAGAGTGATCCATCTTGGAAAAACATTTTGAAATTTAATTAAAATTATTTTTTCCTTGTCACGACCCGACCCTACCCGGGCTTGAGCCGCAACTACCCAAATCCCACCTCCATAGGCCAGGGGCTGGAGACCAGCGCCGAAGGCACAACAACTCGGGGAGGCCTTTTCCTAAGTACCTATACACATGCACGCAGAAACCTCAATGCAAAAGTGCAGAGTAAAAGAAAAGACAAGCAGAGTAAAAAGAAAGGGCAACTGCTATATAAATAACACAAAGTGCATCGACCTCTACAAGTACAAAGTACAAACTGAAAAGAAAAGAAAAAAACACGCACCCAACCAAAAAGTTCCACAACCCGGCAACAGGTAAACAAATAGAAACTGATGATGGGTCTCCCACCTGGAACCCGGCCACGACCACCGCACGCGGTCCAAGCTCCCAAGCTCCTACGCTCCACTGAAGTCACGCTCTACATGTCCGTCGTCTGCAAGGGCACACCATGTTCGGGAAAAGCCCAAGAAGGGGTGAGTATAAAAATACCCATTAGGATACCCCGAAGGCTCAAGGGATAAAAAAAAGAGGTACCGAAGGGTGAGTAGTAGAGCGAACAGAAAAGTAAAGGAGTACAACAGAGAGTGCAGTAAAGAGTCCAGCTCAACCCAATAAGAGGAAAGAAGGTAGACTCATCCAGACACAAGGAGTTGGAAACGGTGATAAGATGAACTTCTCGTCGAGTCTTCGCTACCTGTAGTAGGAGAGTAGACTCGTCCAACCATGAGAATCTAGACACGGAAATCACGTGGCATACCCCACGCGTCTTCGCCTCTCCTGGAAGGAGAGTAGCCAAAACCCAAGGAGTGGGTGCAGGAACAAGGTATATACAAGTCTATATGCTCAACAAGAAGCCCGAACAACGTCGTAAGGGGATCTCCATCCCATAGCTCAGCACAAGAAATGAGTAGCCAACAGTCCCAGAAGTAACACCATCGATGCCCAGCATCTCGCACGTCTACCCCGAACCGCAAGCCAAGGGGCTCAATCACCACACCTCGACACTATCCGCTTTGGGCGGCACTGACTCGCCTGCACGATTTTAGGTCACATCACAAGGACGCATCTTGGTGGGGGATAGTGCTCCATGTACTTGAGAGTTCTGGGGGAACGTCAACCACAACTCGTCACTACCCCGCAATCGAGAGATCTTCTCAAAGTCGATAGGCGACCCCCTGCCCAGCCCCGCTAGAGGATCCATGGAAGTCAACTGGTTCCCACTATATGGAGACCCGGAAAGTCGACGGGTGCCTCACTGCCCAGTCCCGTAATAGGGTAGTCCACTAGAGGGCGACCAGGCTAACGTCGGCGACGAGACCACTGCCCAGCCCAGCTAGAGGTAACCCGGCATCGGAGACCACTGTCCAGCCCAGCTGGAGGTAAGCCCGACATCGGGGACCACTGTCCAACCCAGTTGGAGGTAATCCTGACATCGGGGACCACTGCCCAGCCCAGCTGGAGGTAAGCCCGGCTTTGGGGACCACAACCCAGCCCCGCTGGAGGTAATCCCGGAACTGCTCTGGCCATCACTGCTGGATGGTACAGCTCGGTAAACACCACTATACTGGCCATCCCTGCTAGATGGTAATCCACTGGCGAGCCCCACTCTAAACAACCTCAGCTCTGCTGGAACAACCTCAGCCCTGCTGGAACAACCTCAGCCCTACTGAAAACAACACCAGCCCTCCTGGAACAACCTCAGCCCTGCTGGAACAACCTCAGCCCTGCTGGAACAACCTCAGCCCTGTTGGAACAACCTCCTGGGTAGAGGATCGGTGCCCGCGTAAATTGTTGGTCACACCGAAACCACAAGCTCTACCAGGGAACACGGAGCAACGGGAGAAACTCCCCATGCCTCACAAGGCGATCCCGCTCCAATCCGCTGAGTTATTGTCAAAACAGACCGAGACACCTCATCCCAGAAAGTGGGGAAAACACACACGCTGCACGGACACCCGTAGTCGCAGACGGTGTCGCAGTCCGGTGAAAGGGCACATTACTGAAACCCCTCACAACCAAAGAAGCAGAGGAACCAAACCATCTCTGTCTGCCAAACCATCGAGCACAAGACCAGGGGGAGACCGCTCAACCCTACTGGTCAGACAAAAGATCACCAGGCCAGGGGAAACTCCACCCTACTGGTCAAACAAACGAGTGCAGAGCCAGGGGAAAACCCCTCCCGGCTGGCCAAACAAACGAGTACAAAGCCAAAGGAACACTCCACCTTGCTGGTCAAACAAACGAGCGCAGAGGGACCCTATACATCGCGAGAGGTCAAAGTACGCAAAGCACATCACGGCACGCACGTGGGGCCCACACGACATGTGGCCCCAATTTAACCCCAACTGAGCGCACAAACATCATCAGGTACAATCAACCTCATGTACCTCCAAGCGCTCCCGTATACTCTTGGATTATACCTCATTCTAGCCCAAAAGCTATCATGCACACGGAACCCAGTGTCAACGCGAAGGCGTGATGTAACAACTCCACCTCAAAGGCCCAGGCATAGCCAACCACATCTCCTGAACCATTTGTATCACTCTCCCAAGAGTGCGCGATCACACGCCAAGGGTCCGCTACAAAAAGGTAGGGCAAACCACCAAGTGAGAAACTTCCATGATCCACATTTAACAAGATCGTGCAAGAGGCTCCACAAAACCCAAAGGATCACACCGTTGAAATCTTCTCGAAAAAAAACTGGAGATCGACTACATACTCGCCTCAAAAGGATATCCGATGGGAAAGTCACCAACACTACCTCACGCCTGAACGGCGTCCCGTGATCCTGAGCCTCGGCCTTGAAAATATTCGGGCGCATCGCACCATTGTGATCCACTCGGGAACACATGTCAAAAGCACTACTCACTTGAGTGCAATGGATATCCGGAGAGAAAGGTGCATCCCGACGCACCGTACCCGAGCGGTGCCACGTCGGACCCGCATCCTGGTCTCGATACTCAATGATCAGATCGCACCGTTGCGATCCTCTCGAAAAAGCACACAAGATGGACTACTCATTTGTCCAAAACGGTCGCCCAGTGATAATGATGGAAAATCACCGTCGACACCCAAACGACCCTCGTGGGCCCCGAAGAATCGTGTGTAATTATAGAGGGCAGACCACGGCAATGTGTTTCCCTCAGAAAAACACCCAACATCGACTGATCGCACGCCCCGAACGGACGTCCGAGGAAAAAGTCGCTAATAGCTGCACGCAGATCAAAAGACGGGTCGCGGGGCCCATTCCTCATCTTCGGCCTCAACACTTGAAACCACCCTCGAATCCTCCGCCTCTATGCCAGGGTCCCACCGCCACTGACGGCGCTCAAAAATGACATCGGACGCGTCTGCGCCGTCCAAAACAGGAATCCCCGATGGAAACGACAAACCACTTAAAGACGTGTCGCACCTCCGTGGCCCCTCGTTTCGAGAATTAAAAATTCCCAAAACCATCTCAAAAAGACCGTCTCGTCAATACGGATCCACTTCCACAGATGACACTCAAAACAGACACCCGTAGCGGAAAATACCGGTGTCCGAACACCGAGGGGGCAAGACCCCTGGGGCTGGACCGGCCCGCGGCTTAGCCGCACGGGCCGACCGCGGACATGCTGTCCCCGCGCAGACATGCCACGAGGGCCTATCGTGGCCGCCGCATGAAGACTCGCACGGCACGGGTCTTTGTCGCCGCATAGGCGTCGCGCGACGCGACCCCGCGGTCGCCACTCCCTGGCGACCGCCGTCTCGTCGGGAGCTCCGCCGGAAGCCCCTACTAGACGCCCGAGCGCCCGGCTGCCGCACCCAGCGCCTCCCCCGGACACCCGCGCCGATGCCGCGGACACCCTGCCAAAAACCCCTGCAGCACCCAGCGCCTCCACCAGACCCGCGGACACCCCTGCCACGCCGTTCTCCCACGTCGCGCTGCCGCTCGATCCCGCCGGAAACCGAAAACCCGCCAACTTCGGCGGACGATTGCGAACGCCTCCGATCTCCGATTCCAAATCCGAAACAAACATCGGAAAGAGAAAATTGTATACTACGCGTTGATAAAACACTATTTTATTGAATATTTTATTGATAATAAATGATATAATTTCCTCACATTGTGTTAAATATGTTTAATTAGAAAGTATTTGGATTTAGATCATTCATTTTAATATTTGATGAAAATTCCAGTTTTACCCTTTATAGTTCACTGTAGTATTTCGATACTAAATATTTTTATATTTATTATTTGAATTTGAAATTTAGTAACAGTGTTCCTAACATAATTATCTACAACATTAATTCAGGACAATAAAGCTAAAGAGTGAATTATATTGTTGAAAATGGGCCATGAAATCAAAGTTGGGATGGAATCACTAGAATAGATAAGCTAATGTATTGCAGCCATAACTCCTACATTTGGGATTTTATTGAGCCCAAATTTGGAGAAGATATATAGGACCCATATCCGCATATTTTATGCTTCTGGAAGGCCAACCAATTCAAACGTTTTGGTGGTCAAATGGGCGGTGAAATTTGCATTAAAATATTGTGCCAAATTTCCACATTCACACATGGAACCACTTGTAACCTGTCCTCCCCTCCCCTCTATAAATTGGAGTTTTTCTCATTTTTATTGGTTGGGACGTGCATTGGGAGATTGGAGGCAGAGGAGAATTTGTTTCACCCAAATTCTCCAACCATTGTAAGAGGGTTAGCTCTTGAAGAAAGGATCCCCTCATCGAAACCGCCTTCACTTCTTCATTTTGTAATGTTTTCATTTGTGTAATAAACGTCTTTGTTATTCTATTATTTCTTCTCTTTTCTTCTGTTTTGTTTAAATTTCGTCTTGTCTTAATCTTCCTCTTTGGTCTGGAATTCTTGAGTAGAAGTGTTATTGGGTTATACCCATTATAAACTTTTGCACATTCAAAACGCTTCTACGATGATTACGCCACCCATGGAAGAGTAGTCTTTTAGTAATCGATCTATCTTCTACCCTCTTCATTTAATTATTTTGAATCATTGAGCTACTGTAATTCACTTAATATGATCCATGAATTGTGTTTTTAAATTGTAAGAAACTAAGAAAGTAATTGAACAATTAACACAAAAACACGCGAGGTCGGGATTTTGTGTAAATTGTGAGAGCGCGATCTTAATCGGTAACACAAGACCACACAGGATAAATATGCAAAGTTCAAATATAATCTCTAAACACAATTCATCCTCATTTCCAGAATAGAAAAGAGCCTTAATTTACCACTGACCATAATCTAATCTTAGAACATCAATCAAAGCAGGGTGCTGCAATTGCATGTTCCGACTTTAGCCTAGGGTTAAATTCACATCATCTTTGTGGTTAAGTTAACTCTCGTAGGGTTCGAGGGATAAAAAATTAGGGGATCATAATTAGGTGAATATTAATTTAAATTATAATTATTAATAAATGAATGAATAGGTAGAGTTAGATCGATTACACCTTTTAAATATTGTCTAAAAAACATCTTTTTGTTGTGTCATTTTAATCGAACTTCATTTCAAAACTAAAAACAGAAAAATATACAATATTCATCCAGCAAACCTCTTCTAGATTCATAAACTATAAAAAAACCCAATCCTTTAATGTAGTGTTTTTATTTTATTCTCTTTTATTTTATTTTTAGAATACCTCTAATAAGTTGTTAAATTCACTTTATCCTTTGAGAGACGACCTTGGTCAGCCACTCTGCTGCACCTAAGTACCCCAAATTACACTAATCAATTGAGGGCGCCCAGGACAGTGTTCTATCAAATTGGTGCCGTTTCTGGGGAGGAAAATAATTATTTCAACCAATTATAGGTATTTATTTTATTTTACATTTTATTCTTTTCCTCTCTTCTTTCTTCCTTCTTTATGCAATCTGATTTTTCTTCTTCTTCTTTTATTTTATTCTACTTCTTTTTGGACCATCCACTCAAACTTCTCATTTTTATTTTTCTATGGTCCACTTTCTTTATTTTCATTTTTATTTGATCTATGACACGAACTAATCCCGAATATCTCTTAGATCTTGAGCCTGAGATTAAACGTAGCCTTAGGGCTCGAATCAGAAATTCTCAGTCTACGGGAAGTTTCAATATTCAACTAGTTGGTGAATTCCTCTCTTCTGGAAACATTGAAATTGGAAGCAATTCAAATTCAAACATAAAAGAGGAACCAATGACTGGAAAAAATGGAAATGAACTTAATAGAACCAGTCGAGAATTGGATGCACTTGATATTAACAATCAACCAAATTGTATTGCATACCCAAATCTCGAATCGGACTTTGAACTAAAATCTGGGTTAATTCACTTACTTCCAAAGTATCATGGCCTCTCTGGTGAGGATCCTAATAATCATTTTAATGAATTTAATGTGGTTTGATCAACCCTTAAACCAAGAAATGTTTATGAAGATCAAATAAAATTAAGAGCATTCCCATTCTCACTTGATGGAGCTGCAAAAGACTGGATGTATTACTTACAACCCGAAGATGTCACTTGTTGGAATGATTTGAAACTTCTTTTCTTGCAGAGATTTTTTCCAGCATCAAGGACCACATCCATTCGAAAGGAGATATCGGGGATCAAGCAAGCACAAAGGGAGTCTTTTTTTGAGTACTGGGAGCGATTCAAGAAGTTGTGTGCAAGCTACCCACATCACCGAATCAGTGAGCAACTACTCATCCAGTACTTCTATGAAGGACTCACACCCATGGAGAGGATCATGGTGTATGCTGCAGCTGGAGGAGCATTGGTGGACAAGACACCAGTAGCTTCATGAGCATTGATCGACAAGATGGCTCAAAACTCCCAACAATTCGGTGATAGAGGTACACCACATGTTCGAGGAGTACATCAAGTAAGCCCTTCTTCTCTAGAAAGTCATTTGATTGATACTAAGTTAGAAGAATTGAAAAATATGGTGAGGCAGATTGCATTGGCTCAAAAGACATCCCAACCCCCTCCTTTAAGGCCATGTGGGATTTGCACTGAGACATGCCACCCAACTGACTGTTGCCCACAACTACAAGAGACAGAAGATTGTGCATCATTGTTCCCTGGGAGACCATTTCAGCAACAACAACAACAACCAAATCCCCAAAAGAAGTTTGATACAGTATACAACCAAGGGTGGAAAGATCAGTCAGACATGAGGTATGGCTCTTGAAAAAAACAAAGACCCCTTTTTAACCAAACTTCCTGCAGCCTCCACCTTACCAACAGGGTTTCCAACAACCCCAAAGGAGATTCGAAGCTCAAACATCAACGAGTAAGAAACAAGGGAATATCCAACACAAGGTAGACTTTAACACCGATGATCTTTTGAAAAAAATTGTTCTTAATCAACAGAATGAGCTGAAGAGTCAAGGTTCGGAGCTGAGAGAGTTGAAGACTCAAATGAGTCAGATTCCCACCACCCTCCATGAACTTGTGTGTAATAATTCTGGAAATCTACCTTCCCAACCCACTCCAAATCGAAAGGGGAATGTTAGTGCCATCACATTGAGAAGTGGGATGCAAATGAATGATACATCTGGACCTACCATTCCACCGGGATTCACCTCTACTCTAGAGAAGCCGCATTCCATACCATCTGATGAGCAATCCATGGAGAAAGATAAAGGTAAGAGAAATTTTGATGATGTACCTCCTAAACCCCTTCATTTTCCAAACAGGGTTGTTCAAACCAAGAAGATGGCTGAAAAAGCAATGCAAAAGGAGGTTTTGGACACATTCAAGTGTGTGGAGATCAACATTCCTCTACTTGAAGCCATTAGGCAAATTCCAAGGTATGCGAAATTCTTAAAATAACTTTGTACCAATCGAAGAGGGCTCAAGGGAAATGAGAGGATCAACCTTGGAAGGAATGTCTCGGCACTCATTACACCAACTCTAGCAATGCCAACAAAGTGCAAGGATCCCGGGACATTCACCATCCGATGTACCATAGGGGAGTTGAACTTCTTTGATGCACTTTGTGATTTAGGATCTTCAATAAATGTGATGCCTCACTCTGTATTCTCTTCCATGCAGGTTGGTGAGTTGAAGCCAACAAGAGTAGTGGTGCAATTGGAGAATAGAGCTACGGCATATCCAGCGGGAGTTCGTGAGGATGTACTTGTTCAGGTAAGAGACATGATCTTTCCAGCAGAATTCTATGTGCTTAACATGGAGGATGATCAGATAAGTTATCATGCCCCCATTATCTTAGGTAGACCCTTCCTCAAAACTGCAAAAACTATCATAAATGTCAATGAGGGTACACTTTCCATGGAGTTTGGAGATGAAGTTGTGATATTTAATGTTATGGATTCCATGAAGTACAACTCATAGGACCATTCTTATTTTGTTATCTCCCATTTTGAACCACCAAGTAAAAACATCATGGAATTGGATTGTCCTATGCTTAGGGAGATTATGAGTATTGGTTCTAGTTTGATGTCTAAGAGTACTTCTACACCCGTTTTTAAGGAATAAGACTCTCTAATATTTGATTTTGAAATGGAATCATATTCTGATTTTGATCATGTGAACTCTGATTATGACATGGCTATTGAGTATGCTGATGGATTTGGTGCTTTATTCTATGATTGTGATGATTTTTATTCTGATACTGATGTTAATTGTGCAGATATGTTTGTTCCATCAATTTCTCCATCCATACTACACTCTCCTTCATTAGAACTCAAGCCATTGCCACCAAATCTGAAATACTTATACTTATTGAATGGTGAGAGATTACATGTTATCATTGCTAAAAATCTCCCTTTTGAACATGAAGAAAAGATTTTGAATATTTTTAGGGAGCATATCAGGGCGATTGGGTGGACCTTGGCTGACATATCAGGTATTAGACCCTCCATTTTCATGCATAGGATTCTCTTGGAGGATGGTGCTGAACCGGTGAGACAACCACAAATGAGACTCATTCCCACCCTCCTGGAAGTTGTTAATAAAAGAAGTTGAGAAATTTCTCGAGGCGGGTATAATATTTCCCATTTCAGATTCTCAGTGGGTAAGTCCAATTCAGGTTGTGCCTAAGAAAACTGGTTTTACTGTTGTCAAAAATTAGGAAGATGATTTAGTTCCAATGAGGGTGCAAAAAAGTTGGCATGTGTGTATTGATTATAGGAAACTAAATCAGACCACTCGCAAGGACCATTTCCCCCTCCTATTTATTGATCAAATGATCGAAAGGCTAGCTGGGAAAACACACTATTATTTATTGGATGGATTTTCTGGATATTTTCAGGTTCCTATAGCTCTAGAGGATCTTGAGAAGACTACCTTCACCTGTCCCTTTGGCACATTTGCCTACCGGAGGATGCCATTTGGACTTTTCAACGCCCCAGGTACCTTCCAGAGATGTATGGTGAGTATTTTTTCTGATTTTACTGAGACCTGGATGGAGGTATTTATGGATGATTTTACAGTGTATGGGTCTTCATTTTATGAATGTCTAAGTAGTTTGGGAAAGGTGTTGAATCATTGTATTGAGAAGAATCTGGTCCTGAACTTTGAAAAGTGTCATTTTATTGTAGAGAACGGCATTGTCTTAGGGCATGTGGTGTCCAAACAAGGGATAGAGGTTTATAGATCTAAGGTAGACATTATTTCATGCTTACCCTATCCTTCATGTGTGCGTGATGTTAGATCTTTCCTAGGGCATGCAGGATTTTATCTGTGCTTCATCAAAGAATTTAGTAAGATCGCTCTTCCTATGTCACGATTACTTCAAAAAGATTCTGATTTTGTGTTTAATGATTCTTGTAGGACTTCCTTTGATGAGCTAAAGAAGCGTCTGACCACTCCACCTATCATACAGCCCCCAAGGTGGGAGATTCCTTTTGAGCTTATGTGTGATGCCTCCAACTTTGCGGTTGGAGCTGTCTTATCTCAGAGGGTGGAGGGGCGTTCACATGTGGTTGCCTATGCATCAAGGACATTGGATTCAGCCCAATCAAACTACACAACCACAGAAAAGAAGTTTCTTGCAGTCACATTTTCTTTAGATAAATTCTGTTCATATTTATTTGGCTCTAAAGTATTTGTTTTTTCTGACCATGCAGCATTGAGGTACCTCCTGAAGAAGCTAGATGCAAAGCCATGACTTATCTGTTGGATGCTCCTTCTTCAAGAGTTTGACATCGAGATAAAGGACAAAAAGGGGAAAGAAAACATGGTGGCGGACCACATGAGTAGGCTAATTCACACACTAGAGGATGACACCTTGGATCAGGTACCACTTCAGGACACTTTCCCTGATGAGCATCTCTATACCATCTCAGGTACGCATCCTTGGTATGCTGATTTAGTTAACTACCTTGTTTCTTCTGAAATCCCTGCAAATTTAAAGAAAAATCAAGTCCAAAAATTAAAGAGTGAGTCAAGATTTTATGTTTGGGATGATCCATACTTATGGCTCATGTGTAGTGACCAAGTCATTAAGAGGTGTGTTCCCGATCATGAGTTTGAGTCTGTTTTTCATTTCTGTCATACACTTGCTTGTGGTGGACACTTTGGACCCCAACAGATAGCTAGGAAGGTTTTGGACTCAGGATTATATTGCCCTAGATTATTCGATAATGCCCATGTGTTTTGTAAGTCGTGCTCTCGTTGCCAACACACTGGGAACATTTCTAAGAGACATGAGATGCCCCAAAAACCCATACTATTCTGTGAGATTTTTGATGTATGGGGCATTGATTTTATGGGTCCTTTTCCTAGTTCATTTGTATTTTTGTATATTTTGGTTGTTGTTGATTATGTGAGTAAATGGGTGGAGGCCAAGGCCACCAGGACTGACGATTCTCATGTTGTAGTGGATTTTGTCAAGGCTCAAATTTTCTGCAGGTTTGGAGTACCAAAGGCCATCATCAGTGACCAAGGGACACACTTTTTCAATAGGAATTTTTCTTCCCTCCTTCGAAAGTATGGGGTGACACACAAAACATCAACACCATACCACCCACAAACAAATGGCCAGGCTGAGGTTTCAAATCGTGAGTTGAAACAAATCTTGGAGAAAAACGTGCAGCCAAATAAGAAGGATTGGATCAAGCACTTGGATGATACATTGTGGACTTATAGAACAGCATAAAAGACCCCCATTGGTATGTCCCCAGTTCGGATTGTTTTTGAGAAATCATTTCATCTCCCAGTGGAAGTCGAGCATCGGGCTTATTGGGCTATAAAGAAATGCAACATGGATTTGGCCCAAGCTGGAATCCAAAGGAAGCTGCAAATTCAAGAGCTTGAGGAGATTAGATTATAATCATATGAGAACTCAAGGCTCTACAAGTAAATATCAAAAGCATCTCATGACAAAATGATCCAACAAAGGGAGTTTAATGTTGGAGAGAAAGTCCTTCTCTTCAGTTCACGACTGAAGTTGATGCCTGGTAATTTGAAATCCAGATGGTTAGGTCCTTATATTGTATCTAATGTTTTTCCTTATGGTGCAGTGGAGATCACACAAGAGGACATTGGAAGGATATTTACAGTCAATGGGAAACGTTTAAATAGATACATTGAGGGACATCCTACTGATGTAGTGGATTTTATCACACTGCATGACCCCATCATCACTTGAGCGCATCAGGCTGTTCCTAACCCTTTCACTTTTATATTATTTGTCCTATTTAAAAATTCTACATTTCATATGCATATATCATCTCATGGGTTCACATTCAGTACAATGCAATATTTTAAGTGTGGGGGAGGGAACCTTTTAGTTTAGTAATTTCAATTGTTTTCCTGTTTAAAAAAAACCAAAACAAAAAAATTGTTTTTTTTTCAAATTTTGTGTGTTTATTTTTTACGTTTCATTGTGTTTTTGAAATTTTTGAGCTAAAATGATTCTCATCACCATTTTGAAATTCATATCAATTAGTGAAACAATTTATCCCTTGAAACTAAGCATAAATGAATACTGAAATGACTTTGTTTCAAGTTCAAATATTTTGTAATTTCATGAAAAGTACGCTGAATTTTGAATCCCATGCCTATCTCACTGTCTTTATATTTGAAATCACTTTCCTGTGAGGATTTTAAACCATTATTTTCATATTCTTTACATTCACCTCACTTCTTGAGAGAACCAAACCATACTTGATTTAACCAGAATTTGATCTATTTATGTCAAAACTTGAGGGTTTGAGGCATTTGTTTGGTATTAAAGCCCCTATTTCAAAGAATCCTTTTTTATAATGGCCTACCTTGAATATTTAATCCTTGTAGCCCTTAGAAGCCATGCACATCCTATTAGGTTAGCCACATTACAAGCCAATTTTCCCTATCCATCCAAATCTTGAAGTGAAATTTCATAATCTAGTTGAGCTTAAGTGTGGGGGGAGTTGTCTTGTGTTTTGCCACCACATTCTGTGATACTTTGGGTGGAAAATTAAATTCTGAAGAGATGTGTTTGCTACTGAAGAAAGTCATTATGTTGAAAACTGTGCCTTTTCTGGAGCTTTCATGACAAGTGAAGCTGTGCCTTTTCTGGAGCTTCTAATTGAGGTGGAAATCTGTGCCCATCTGGAGCTTTCAGGAAAATAATGATTGAGATGACTGAAATTTTTTATGCTGAAATGATTAATGGTGTAAACCTTTCATGACTTTTCATGATGATGGAGTTGAATTGATACTATGGGGATTGAGGAGAAGAACATATTTATGTGGAAATTATATTAATGCAATTTTTCATCAAAAGAGTGAAGCCCTCCGCATTCAGCCTCAGAGTTTTTCACATCTTAATCCTACCAACCAAAAGCCACAGAACAACCCTAAAAAGTCCTCATGATAAACATATGTCCTTGACTCACATAGGGTAGAGATGAAGGAATCTATCAAGCATATGGTGACCCTAGTATGAGTTTGGATGAGAAATACATTGCAAAAAAAATGATATTTGAGTGATGAGAGAAAATTCAAGCGAGGTAACTGTTTTTTGCATTGGAGGATAAATGAAGTGGAAATATATTGAATCATATAAATGGAGAACTTGAAATAAGGTTTTTTATGAGGCATGATATCTTTTGATTCTTGGTGGGAAATTGATTGATCTCAAGGATATGTGTTTTAAAATTGGTTTTGATTTGATATTAATGTTTACTTGAGATGAGATTTTGCCCAGGAGTGCAAAAGGGTAAGTGTGGGGGAGTTGATAAAACACTATTTTATTGAATATTTTATTGATAATAAATGATATAATTTCCTCAAATTGTGTTAAATATGTTTAATTAGAATGTATTTTGAATTAGATCATCCATTTGAATATTTGATGAAAATTCCAGTTTTACCCTTTATAGTTCACTGTAGTATTTCGAAGCTAAATATGTTTATATTTATTATTTGAATTTGAAATTTTGTAACCGTGTTCCTAGAAGAATGATATACAACTTTTATGCAGGACACTAAAGCTAATGAGTCCATTAGATTGTTTAAAATGGGCCATGAAATCAAAGTTGGGGTGGAATCTCCAGAATGGATAATCTTCTGTATTGCGGCCATAACGCCTATATATGGGCTTGTATTGAGCCCAAATTTTGATAAGCGATAGAGGACCCATATCCTCACATTGTATCCTTCTGGAAGGCCGGCCAATTCACGCGTTTTGGTGGTCAAATGGGCGGTGCAATTTGCATTAAAATATTTGGCCGAATTTCCACATTCACACTTGGAACCACTTGTAACCACTCCTCCCCTCCCCTCTATAAATTGGAGTTTTTCTCATTTGGAGGGGTTGGGACGTGAATTGGGAGATTGGACGCAGAGGAGAATTTGTTTCACCCAAATTCTCCAACCATTGTAAGAGGGGTAGCTTTTGAAGCAAGGATCCCCTCATCGAAGCCTCCTTCCCTTCTTCATTTTGTAATGTTTTCATTTGTGTAATAAACATCTTTTTTATTATTTTATTTATTCTATTTTCTTCTGTTTTGTTTAAATTTCTTATTCTCTTAATCTTCCTCTTTGGTCTGTAATTCTTTAGTAGAAGCGTTATTGGGTTATACCCATTATAAACCTTTGCACATGCAAAACGCTTCTACGATGATTACACCACCCATGGAAGAGTAGTCTTTTAGTAATCGATCTATCTTATACCCTCTTCATTTAATTATTTTAAATCATTGAGGTACTGTAATTCACTTAATATGATACATTAATTGTGTTTTGAAATTGTAAGAAACTAAGAAAGCAATTGAACAATTAACACAAAAACACGCGAGGTCAGGATTTTGTGTAAATTGTGAGAGCGCGATCTTAATCGGTGACCCAAGACCACACGGGATAAATTTGTAGAGTTAAAATATAATCCCTAAACACAATTCATCCTCATTTCCAGAATGGATATGAGCCTTAATTTACCACTGACCATAAGCGAATATTAGAACATCAATCAAAGCAGGGTGTTGCGATTGCTTGTTCCGAAGTTAGTCTAGGGTTAAATTCACATCATCTTTGTGGTTAAGTTAACTCTCGTAGGGTTCTAGGGATAAAAAATTAGGGGATCATACTTAAGTGAATACTAATTTAAATGATAATGATTAATAAATGAATGAAGAGGTAGAGTTAGATCGATTACACCTTTTAAATATTGTCTAAAAAAACATCTTTTTGTTGTGTCATTTTAATTGAACTTCATTTCAAAACAAAAAAACAAAAAAACAAAAAAACATACAATCTTCTTCCAGAAAACTTCTTCTACATTCATAAACTATACAAAAACCCCCCAATCCTTTAAAGTAGTGTTTTTATTTTATTCCCTTTTATTTTATTTTTAGAATTCCTCATAATAAGTTGTTAAATTCACTTCCTCCTTTGAGAGACGACCTAGGTCAGCCACTCTGCTGCACCTAAGTTCCCCAAATTACACTAATCATTTGAGGGTGCCCACGACAGTGTTCTATCACGCGTTCATGGGCTTTGTTCGAAAATCCGATAGAGTTTCAATAAAATTAATCGAGTTCGAAGTAGGTGCAGTGAATGAAAACGCAAACGATAAATCTTACCTCGAGGGGCTTCGCCCGAAGCTTCGCGACGATCCTCCGGCCACCACGCCTCACCGGAGCATTCTCGCCGGATTGGAGAAGGAGGGGGGGAGAGATCCTCCTTGCTGCTATCCAGGTGAGGGAGTGGGAGAGGGTGTGGGTGGCTTAAGCGTTTAAATAGAAAATGCTTAACCACCCGCCTGTCGGCCCAAACCCGAACTCCCAACGGGGTCGAGGTTATGCCTCCCCTAGGGTAAACAACACCTCTTGAGCACAATGGCGGTCTCAGAATTTTAATCTGAGACCCTGTTCAGAAGTTATAAAATTTAACGTCCGAAGCTGCTAAATTACGAAAACGCCCCTGGGGCCATTTTTCACAAACGACCCACGACCACGAAACTTATACCCCTCCTAGGGTAAACGGCACATTCCGAACACAACCGTGGCCTCAGTTTCCCAATCCGTTCCACCGTTTAAGAGATACCTGTGTTTCACCATTAAACGAGTAAATTAATTAATTTTTTTATCCGTTTAACGTTCCGGGAGCGGGCGAGGGGTCCAAACATCCCGTGACGACAAGTTTTATGTCGTTCCTAGGGTAAACACCCCATTCCGGAACCATAAATACACTCAGATCTCAGATCCGGAATGCCATTTAGGAGTTATTACATTTAATTGGCGTTTCCAGTGTGAACACAGTGAAAATTTAATTCCGGCCACTACGGGGCTCGGAATTGCACGCCGTCTGAAGGTGCTACTCTGGAATATCATCAAGAATATTCCAAAGTCTTGCTTTGAAAAAACCGGGTTCTTACATCATTCCATCCTTCATGATTTTCCTCCCCGAAAAGCAAAACTAGGGACCAACACAGGGTACTAAGCCCACACCTGGCTTTCCCATACCCAGAAGAACCCACGCACAACTCTGCGTCACCGCACACAGACCAAAGGATCGATTTCTTCATGCTAGGTCAGCCCTTGCCGACGTCATTCACCCATTCCAGACATGAGGTTAGGGAAAGGCGGTAGGGTACCTCATCATCCCTTTTCACGTTTTCAAACGCCCCGAAGGCCCTCGAGGGTAGCTCACCTCCCCGGTCCAACCTCTATGTCGCACACCGCGACTGGAATCACCGCCCGCACCTAAAACAAGGCCCAGTGATTCCCTCCTTCAGAATATCCATATGGTTAAACACCCAAGGATTTCTGGTCATGCAAAGTTCCACAGTCGATGCTCTCTTACACGCTCAAAAGGTGAAAGAGTCAACACCATCGACTAATGGAAAAGGTCTCACACATTTTTCCTCACCAACACAGGGTCACTCCCGACGCCCTGCGTCACCCTGGTAACACACCAAACAAGGATCAGGGAGGAAAGCAGATCACACACAGAGTCTAACAATTCTACTGAACAAACGTAGAAGAGCTGTAGAGTAGACCTCTTATCTCCTAATGCTCTGCAGGATCGTAGACATCCAAAGCTCGCGGCTGCCCGCGGTCCCAACTATCAGCTCCCGGAGCCTGACGTGGACCACCTAGTGGTGATGGGAAGACCTTGTAACATCGCCCCCCACCTCCAGATCCTCTCGATCTTCTGCTAGCACCACCTCTCTGGGTACTACTCCCATCGTGGAGCTGCCTCTGCCGTGGTGGTGCGCCTGCTGCCTGCCCGAAGCTCTCAACAACTCGGGTCAGGCAGTCTCGTGCCAAGTGACCTCGCCCGTCACAAGAATCCTACAGACCCTCTCTGGGCTGCACTAGTGCCCTCCGGTGCCACTAGGGTGTACGGCCACGGCCCGAGATCTACTCACGGAAGGACATCCTCGGCTGAGGCCCTGCGCCTTTTCGGCATAGTGGTATATGACCACGTCTCCGAAACCGGTAGTGGAAAGGCAGCCTGCATCGAGGTCCTGTCCTCCGATGACTGCTAGCTATGACAGATGTCCCAGCTCCGTCGCTCCCACGGCCACTACCAACTGAAAAACATGACATGAAGACCTCTGTCACCAGCGCCTGCTCTAGCATCCCAGCATATGTAGAAATGCCCAAGGGTACTATGACAGCACAAACTTCTCAGCGGAGACCCTGCTCAAACTTCTGCGCTCGGAGGTTGTCATCATGGTCCAAGTCCAGGTAAAAGTGTGCACGGTCTGCAAAACTAGTCACGTACTCGGCCACCGTCTTCCCTCCCTGTTGAAACTGCAGGAGCTCTTGAATCCGAACGGAGCACAAGCAGGATGGGAAAAACTCATCACGGAGCAACAATTGAAAGTCGTCCAACGAAAACGATGACTCGTTAAGAAATAGAGTCACCAGACTCCACTAACTTCAAGTCGATCCACGGAAAAAGGCTGGCTTCCAAAACCGCTCTCTGATCTATCGGCATCTGCACAAGCCTGAAAAGGCGAACCACTGCCTCGAGCCAAACCTCTGCTGCCTGAGGGTCTGGCTCACCACTAAGCCTCATCGGTCTCTGCCGCTGGAACTCACAGAGCGCGCTCAACCTGCGCTACAGCTCAGCCTGCTCTGCTGAAACTTCCTGCTGTTCAATAGGTGGGGGTGCTGCTACCGGCCCACCCGGATAAAGGGGATTGCATGATAGGTCCTGTACTGTGGCCATGTAGCTCACAGGGATGTCGTTACGAACCAAAGCTGGTATCCTGGCTGGCTGTCCTCGCGGAGACATCCTGAAAATTATCAAGGAGTGTCGCGGTCAGATGAGCAAATATGTATATACCAATAACAAAAACGATGGGGAGCTAACTCAAGAAGGTCAGTCAAGACTCAGTCCTATGTGATGCACAAACAAATATTCCCTGCAACAAGTGTCTCAGCATGCCGAGTCGACAAGCAGGTTATCAAGGTCCTGGTGAATGGATACGTCGGCCGCCACACCATCACTAGACTCTTTGGCCTGAGAGCCGCTCTCGAGAAACATTAACACTGTTGCCCTATATCCCAACAAATTCCTCTTTTAGGGGCATCCACACAACGTCCCAAGGAATGAACCACCTATGATACCACTTTTTCATCACCCGACCCTACCCGGGCTCGAGCCGCAACTACCCCAGGCCCGCCTCCATAGGCCAGGGGATGGCGACCAGCGCCGAAGGCACAACAACTCTGGGAGTCCTTTGCCTAAGTACCTGTACACACGCACACAACAACCACAATGAAAAAGTGCAGAGTAAAAGAAAAGACAAGCAGAGTAAAAAGAAAGGGAAACTGCTATATAAATACCACAAAGTGCATCGACCGCTACAAGTACAAAGCACAAACTGAAAAGAAAAGGGAAAAACAAGCGCCCAACCAAAAAGTGCCACAACCCGGCAATAGGTAAACAAAAAGAATCTTCTGATGGGTCTCCCACCTGGAACCCGGCCACGACTACTGCACGCGGTCCAAGATCCCAAGATCCTACGCTCCACTGAAGGAATGGTCCACCTGTCCATCTTATGTAAGGGAAAACCAAGTGTGGGCAAACCCCAAGCAGGGGTGAGTATAAAAATACTCAGCAGGATACCCCAAAGGCTCGAGGGAGCAACAAAAGGAGGTACCGAAGGGTGAGCAGTAGAGCGAACAGAAAAGTAACGGAGTACAACAGAGAGTGCAGTAAAGAGTCCAGCTCAACCCAATAAGAGTAAAGAAGGTAGACTCATCCAGACACAAGGAGTTGGAAACGGTGAGAAGATGAACTTCTCGTCGAGTCTACGCTACCTATAGTAGGAGAGTAGACTCGTCCAACCATGAGAAGCTATAAACAGAAAGCATGTGGCATACCCCGCGCGTCTTCGCCTCTCCTGGAAGGAGAGTAGCCAAAACCCAAAGAGTGGGTGCTGGAACAAGGTATATACAAGTCTATATGCTCATAAAGAAGCTCGAACAACATCGTAAGGGGATCTCCATCCCGTAGCTCAGCCCATGAAAAGAGTAGCCAATAGTCCCAGAAGTAACACCATCGATGCCCAACATCCCGCACTTCTACCCCGAAACGTAAGCCACGGGGATCAATCACTACACCTCGACACTATCCGCTTTGGGTGGCACTGACTCACACGCACAGTTTTAAGTCACATCACAAGGACGCTTCGTGGTGGGGGAAAGTGCTCCCCGTACTTGAGAGTTCTGGGGGAACGTCAACCACAACTCATCACTGCCCCACAGTCGAGAGATCTGCTCAAAGTCGACAGGCGACCCCCTGCCCAGCCCCGTTGGAGGATCCCTGGAAGTCAACGGGTTCCCACTACAGTGAGACCCGGAAATTCGACGGGTGCCTCACTGCCTAGTCCCATAACAGGGTAGTCCACTGGAGGGCGACTCGGCTAATGTCGGCGACGAGACCACTGCCCAGCCCAGCTGGAGGTAACCGGGCATCGGGGACCGCTGCCCAGCCCAGCTAGAGGTAAGCCCGACATCAGGGACCACTGCCCAGCCCGGCTGGAGGTAAGCCCGACATCGGGGACCACTGCCCAGCCCAGATGGAGGTAATCCCGGCATCGGGGACCACTGCCCACCCCTGCTGGAGGTAATCCCGGAACTGCTTTGGTCGTCCCTGATGGATGGTACTGCTCAGTAAACACCACTGTACTGGCCATCCCTGCTGGATGGTAACCCACTGGCGAGCCCCGCTCGAAACAACCTCAGCTCTGCTGGAACAACCTAAGCCCTGCTGGAAAAACCTCAGCCCTGCTGGAAACCACCTCAGCCCTACTGGAACAACCTCAACCCTGCTAGAACAACCTCAGCCCTGCTGGAACATCTTCAACCCTGCTGGAACAACCTCCTGGGTAGCGGATCGGTGCCCACATAATGTGTTGGTTACACCGAAACCACAAGCTCTACCAGGGAACACGGAGCAACGGGAGAAACTCCCCAGGCCTCACAAGGTGATCCCTCTCCAATCCGCTGAGTCACTGTCGAAGCGGACCGAGACACCTCATCCCAGAATTTGGGGAAAACACCCACGCTGAACGGACACCCGTAGTTGCAGACGGTGTCGCAGTCCGGTGAATGGTCATAGTACTGAAACCCCTCACAGCCAAAGAAGAAGAGGAACCAAACTATCTTTGTCGGCCAAACCATCGAGCACAAGACCAGGGGGAGACCGCTCAACCCTGCAGGTCATACAAAAGAGAACCAGGCCAGGGGAAACTCCACCCTGCTGGACAAACAAACGAGCATAGAGCTAGGGGAAAACTCCTCCCTGCTGGCTAAACAAACGAGCACAAAGCCAGGGGAACACTCCACCCTGCTGGTCAAACAAACAAGCGCAGAGGGACCCTCTACATCACGAGAGGTCAAAGTATGCAAAGCAGATCACAACACGCACGTGGGGCCCACACGACGTGTGGCCCCAAGTCAACCCCAACTGAGCGCACAAACATCCTCAGATACAATCAACCACACGTACTTCCAAGCGCTCCTGTATACTCACAGAGTATACCTTATTCCAGCCCAAAGGCTATCGTGCACACGACACCCAGCGTCAACGCGAAGGCGTGACATAACAACTCCACCTCAAATGCCCAGGCACAACCAACCACATATCGTGAACCATTTGTATCACTCTCCCAAGAGTGCGCGATCACACGCCAAGGGTCTGCTACAACAAGGTAGGGCGAACCACCACTGGAGCACCTTCCATGCTCCACATTCAACAAGATCGTGCAAGAGGCTCTGCACAACCCAACGGATTGCACCAATGTAATCCTCTCGGAAAAACACGCGAGATAAAATACTTACTCACCTCGAACGGATATCCGATGGGAAAGTCACCAACACCGCCTCACGCCCTAATGGCGTCCCGTGATCCCGAGCCTCGGCCCCGAAAACAGTCGGGCGCATCGCACCATTGTGATCCCCTCGCGAAAACACGTCAAAAGAACTACTCACTTGAGTGAAACAGATATCCAGAGAATAAGGTGCATCTCGGCGCACCGTACACGAGCGGTGCCATGTGGGACCCACATCCGGGTCCCACAACTCAACGATCAGATCGCACTATTGTGATCCTCTCGAAAAAGCACACAAGATGAACTACTCATTTGTCCAAAACAGTCGCCCGATGATAAAGATGGAAAATCACTGTCGACACCCAAACGACACTCGTGGGGCCTGCAACATCGTGCGGAATTACAGCGGGCAGACTGCGCCAACGCGTTACTCACGAAAAAACACCCAACATCGACTGCTCAAACGCCCCGTACGGATGTCCGAGGAAAAAGTCGCTACTAGCTGCACGCAGCTCAAAATACGGGTCGCGGGGCCCGCTCCTCATCTTCATCCTCAACGCCTGAAACCACCCTCGAAACCTCCCGCTCGATGCCAGGCCCAACGCCACTGATGGCGCTCAAAACGCACATCAGACGCGTCTGCACCGTCCAAAACAAGAATCCCCGAAGGAAACGACAAACCACTTAAAGACGCGTCGCGCCTCCATGGCCCCTCATTTCTGGAATTAAATTTTTTTTAAACCATCTCAAAATGAACGTCTCGTCAATATGGATCAACTGCCGCAGACGGAACTCAAAACAGACACCCGTAGTGGAAAATAAGGGTGTCCGAATACCGAGGGGGCAAGACCCATGGGGCTGGACCGGCCTGGGCCGGCCCGCAGCTTAGCCGCGCGGGCCGGCCGCGGACACGCTGTCCCCGCACAGATAGGCCACGAGGGCCTATCGTGGCCGCCGCGTAAAGACCAGCGTGACGCGGGTCTTTGTCGCCGCACAGGGGTCGCGCGACGTGACCCCGCGGTCGCCGCTCCCTGGCGACCGCCGTCTCGCCGGGAGCTCCGCCAGACGCCCCCGCCAGACGACCGAGCACCCTGCTGCCGCACCCAGCGCCTCCCCTGGACACCCGCGCCGATGCCGCGGACACCCCTCCAGACACCCCTGTAGTGCCCAGCGCCTCCACCGGACCCGCGGACACCCCTGCCGCGCCGTCCTCCCTCGCCGCGCCACCGCTCGATCCCGCCGGAAACCGAAAAAACCGCCAACTTTGGCGGATGATTGCGAATGCCTCCAATCATCGATTCCAAATCTGAAACAAGTGTTGGAAATAGAAAATTGTATACTACGCTTTAATGGGATTCGTTCGAAAATCCGACCGAGTTTCAATAAAATTAATCGAGTTTGAAGTAGGTGCGGTGAATTAAAACACAAATGACAAATCCTACCTCGCGGGGCATCGCCCGAAGCTACGCGACGATTCACCGGCCACCATGCCTCTCCGGAGTTATCTCGCCGGAATGGAGAAGGAGGGGGGGATAGCTCCTCCTTGCTGCTGTCCAGGTGAGGGAGAGGGAGAGGGCGTGGGTGGCTTAAGCGTTTAAATAGAAAACGTTTAACCACCCGCCCGTCGGCCCGAACCCGAACTCCCGACGGGGTCGAGGTTAAGCATCCCCTAGGGTAAACAACACCTCCCGATCACAATGGAGGTCTCGGAATTTTAATCCAAGACCCCGTTGAAAAGTTAGAAAATTTAACGTCCGAAGCCGCTAAATTACGAAAACGCCCCTGGTGCCATTTTTCACAAACGGACCGCGCCCGCGAAACTGATACCCCTCATAGGGTAAAAGGCAGATTCCGAACACAATGGTGCCCTCAGTTTCCTAATCCGAGCCACCATTCAAGAGATACCTGTGTTTCGCCAATAAACGAATAAATTAATTAATTAATTTATCCGTTTAACGTTCCGGGAGCGGGCGAGGGTTCCAAACATCCCGCCCTGACAAGTTTTATGTCGTTCCTAGGGTAAACACCCCATTCCGGACCCATCCGTACACTCAGATCTCTGACTGGGAACTCCGTTTAGGAGTTATTCCATTTATTTGGCGTTTCTAGTGTGAACGCACTGAAAATTTAATTCCGGCCACTCCGGGGCTCAGAATCACACGCCATCTGAAGGCGCTACTCTGGAATATCATCAAGAATACTCCAAATACTTTCTCAGCAAAAACCGGGTTCTTACATTCCTCCTTGAGTTCATCCCATAATCTTCTAATGACAATTTTGTGAGTCATCATTTCAAACGAATTGTAACCAAATTCATAGTAATATTTTTATGAATATCTACTAATTAAATATACATCTCCATTATCAAAATCAATTCTATATTGAAAAATTGATATATTATTGTGAAACCTCTAATTTTCTATGTCACAAGACAAATATGTTTTTAAAGTAAAGACATGAGAATTATTAATATATGCTCATCATTTTTTTATTTTATTTTCCAATATTTTAATTTTATTTTTCAATTATTTTATGTGAATATCCTCCAATTCAACATTCAAATCAATCTATAAAATAATAGTGGAAAACTCCCCAAAATTTCACTTCATGATGTTGGGAACAATAAAAATCTTCATTGAAACAAATGAATAACTCTTTATGAACAACATATCTCTAAAAATAGATATATCAAAAAAAATTATCTATATAAAATAATGTTTTAAAATTTAATGTGTCTTATAAATTCTTCAAGATAAAGTATATAATAATGAATATAGGTGATGGATAGATTTATATCAAAATAACACAATTACTTTTACAAATCGAGCATGTTATAAATTAGAAAATGTGCATGGTGTCCAAAAATATTGAAAAAAAGACAATATGTCATAATAATATTATTAATGCATGGAATATATCTTCAAGAAATACATATTCACGTAAAATAAAACTAATCAAAAACATACACTAAACAAATTACGGGTTTTTTCATTTGTAATTATTTTTGAAAAATAAAATCTTCATTAAATTATTTAAAAATGATTTTATAATTTCTATTTTTTAGCAAAATAATTTTACAATTTAAACTATCATTAAATTGAAAAAAGACGCTTACATAAATCCCTTCTAAATAGAAAAAAACTCTTTGTGAATATATTACTAACAGTGATATATATGGTAATTTGGAAAACCTTTTATAATTGGTTTTAAACACCACAAAACAATCAAAAAATAATAACTATATATTGTTTTTCCCATAGTAGGATTTCATTAACGAGTTGTCTGTTGAAAATTATGTTTATCATAGTGACATGATAATTTAATTTTTTTTCTATTTGGAATTAATTGAAAATGATGGGCGAACTCATTCTATTATTTATTATTTACTATGATTGTTAGCGGTTTTTTCATGAACACATCTGGAGGAGATATTTATGCTTGTTAGTTTGTATTATATATTATGTAATTAAGGTATTTGTAGTTAGAATTCATTTATTAACAATTATATTTAAAATTAATTAAATAGGCATGAAGTGTAATTTTATATATCAGTATGATTTATGATCCATGGCATATTTTCAATATTGATAAACCAGTTTTTTATGTTATACTTATTTTAAAAATGTGTAACATGTTGATTATTGAAATATAACTTCTATATATGTATATAAATTTACACAGGGAGCTATGGAATTGAAATTTTAAATTTTAGATAAAGTTTACATTGGTTACAATTTATGATAAATTCATTAAAACATAAAAACATTATACAAATTTATTTTCAATAAAAAATATATACATTGAATTTGTTTTCAATACGAATATTTATTTATAATCTGAATATCAATAATCCTAATAAAAAAATAATTTTTATTATAAATGTTTGTGAATCAGTATTAAATATCTCCTGATATTAAATATCCTATGATCAAAAAAATAAATTCCTTAAAATATTTATATTGATAATTATATTTAAAATATGATCAATATAAATACATTGAAATATAAATATTAGTAATGTGATATAATTTCTAATTTTGTTATTGTTACAACTTGAGTTAAATGGAGAGGTTAGTAGTGAACCTCTTCAAGTGGATGTATAGTTTTTTAAGGGCATGATAATTTTTGGAAACTTGACAATATTTTAATATAGTTTAAATCCTTAAACTCTATATAATTATACATATATATATATATATGTTTATGTGGGTGTCAAAATTATTTAAAAAAATCACCCAATACATCAATAAATTGTCCAATATTTTGATTATTTTTATCAATATTACTTCTGTTATGGTCTTGATGATTTAACTAAAATATTTTTTTTAAAAAAATGATTTTAAAATGATTTTGAATGCTTTTTTATGACCCTTCATTCATTATATTTCATTTAAAAATATTTGAAAAATACATTCACAATATATTTTTCTATGATTTCATTTAATTTTTAACAGGATTATTCTTTAAATAACTTTTTCTTTAAGATTATCTATACTGTAATTACCAATTTATAATGAATTATATTTTTGATCATGATCCTATGAACAACATAATATTTTTAATAATACTCATGAATAATATTATATAATTATTTTATGGGTTCTATACGTCCCTTTACCAACATTGATAGTATAAGTGAAAATAATTCTTATTGAAGAAAATAAATTTTTTATTTTTTCACAATTATTTTATATTAAATATTAAATAATATGTATATTCTACTAAATTTTTTTATCATTATAAAAATTACATTAAATTCATTATTCATTAATTTTATATTCATTTTTATTATTCATTTTCAATAAAAATTATTCCATTATACTAAACATAACTTTATTGTTTTAATTATAGCATTAAATCATTCTGTTTGTAAATATTCAGATACGTTTTTATTAATATAACATTACTGTTTGCTTATCATACCTCAATATACCCATATTATAATCATAGTGACCATTAAATCAAGTATATATAGGATTTTAGTATATGGAAACCAACATA
The DNA here is from genome assembly GCA_963277665.1 of Viscum album. Taxonomy (NCBI): domain Eukaryota; kingdom Viridiplantae; phylum Streptophyta; class Magnoliopsida; order Santalales; family Viscaceae; genus Viscum; species Viscum album. The sequence goes on from OY728164.1 coordinate 613,442,315, forward strand.
TAATAATGAATGAAATCCTATATTTTAAAAATAATCATACATTTAAATTGAATAAAACATATACAAATGATTAAAATTATTACCCTCGAAGGGTATTATGAAAATACATAAAGGAAAATAATAAAAAAAATTAGAGGAAAATCATAAAAATGGAATGTGATTTCCGATATTTTCAATAAAATCTTTCAAATATAACACAATACGACAAGAAAAATAATTTTTTATGTGTAAGAAATTTGTTGGTATAAACAATCCAAAAAACATTGAGATATGAGAAACATTGACATGTTGCTGAATATCACTGATTCATTATAGTCAAGTAATATAAATTTATAATTTTTATGGAAACTTTAAAAATCCAAAATATCATACCCTGAGTGTTGTTTTTCATATTAATTTTCTTATTTAATTATTTTGGATATTTTCATTGAGTTTCGTGTTAGGTTGGGATAAATTTTTATTTTTTTTAGAATTTTAGAATAAGCGAACTATTGGAGCATGATTAATAGAAACCATGAAAATGCACCTGAAATTTAACAAGGTCCAAAAACAGGGTTGGAACATGATTTTTATAATCATGCATCATATCCATTTGGGGTTATTAAGGACCTATATAAAGGGGAAAATAGTTGGAACCTGATTTAGCCAAAAGTGTGTCCAAATGATTAATGGTGTCTGTAATTTAATTTTTTTTGAGGTTTTACTAAATTTTAACTTTGATTTTCCTTAAAAATCAGGACACCACACCCTCCATCCCTCCTTACTCGACATGCCCAACCCAAGAACCCTTCCTCTTGTGACTTCCACAACACCTTCATTAAAGATTGAAAACTCCAACTTCTTTCAATTTTAATGGATATTATTCTATGTAAGAGTATTTTATCCTTTAACCTATCATTATTCTTCCCCTATTAATTTTATCCTCTAACCCTCACTATTATTTATCCCGGTCAGATCATAAGTACAGTCCTTTTCCAATTTAGTCGTATATTTTTTAAGGTTTAGTTGTTTTCTCAAAGGGATGTTGTTCTCTCCACATTTTGGATTAGCGTCATGCTTGGTTATGTAGTCTTGGTTCCATTGATCTATGGTTGGTTTCATTTCATTTTTAATTATAAAATTTTAAAACCAAGTGTTATAATACTTTTAATTTATTTTTTTGATGCCTAGTAAATATATAAAATATGATTATAAGACTCTTTAAAAGGTAATCCATGTTTCACATGGTTTTAATTATGTGCGAAGGACTTTCATCATAAATATTTATAGTATTAAATATATCTAAAAAATAAAATTTTCACCGATCATTTGCGAATATTCCCTAACGAATTTTTTTAATGTGATTCAATATTTTAAGAGAAGTTATGGGAATTAATGTGGGCTTTATCACTTGGATTCATATAGATTTTAAAAGCTACCAATTTTTAAATTATCATTATCCTTGGCAGTTGTTATATATATAAGTATGAGTGTAGATATATATTTATTTTTTATTATATTCTCTTGAGAATTTGTGAATATTTGTGTTGATAAATGTATATATATATATATATACATTTTCATAATAAATAATTGGAATTTTTCTATTTATCTTATATGTTTGAATTCAATTTTAAATATATATTGAAAAAGTGAAATTTTCGTTTTAGTTTCTAAAATATTATTGAATACACAGATTGAATTTTTTTACATCTCTTATTGTGTCATAAAAGGGTTTTTTGAATTAAGTAAATATATCCTATGGTATTTTTTAATGTTGAATTATATTTATTTTTTACTTCTTGTATGTATTCCTTGAATATATTTGAAAATTGTTTAAAGAGGCATGTGTTGATTTTGATAAGTGAAATAGATTGTGATAGGCTGATAAAAGAAAAATTATTTTAAAAAATATATGATTTATTTTAAATGTAAAAATTACTTGGGAATATAAGTATTTAATTGAGAAGACTAGATTAAGTATCATTTTGGAATTCTCTAAACTAACAAAGTTCTTATACTTGGAAAATGACCATGGTGTCATGAAAGGCCATCACCACACCACTAGGACATGGAATGCAATCCTTAGTTTTTGATTAGATGTTGTGTTATGGATGATGTGGATGGATTTCACAATGCAACTAGGCTACAACATTATCTCCTTAAGTGTTAGGACAAACATTGGATTTTGACTGATTAGATTATGGGACAATACCAAGATCTTGAGTTCCCACTAACCATAGACGTCCTAGTGGTTTTTCCTTGGTGAATATTTATAAAATTATTATTTTTATATGTATTTATTTATTTTTATTAAAACCATTATAATATGTAACAATATCATATTTATAAATTATTGAAGTATATTTTTTCTTACACATTTATTTATATATTTATAAATTTTAGAAATATATGTTACCAAAGTGGCTCAAAAGGTGTATTTAAACAAGTTTTTCAAAAACAATTACATAGGCCTATTTTTATTTATGTTTTATTTTTCATTAAAAAAATTAATTATATGAATGATGATTTCATTATATTGTCTTTTCTTATGAAATGAAGAAACTATTTTTAATAATGTATTTCAAACTAGCATTAAACAAATATTAAACATAAATAATTTACTTGGGGGTGATTTTTTTCATTCCTAAAAAGATATATGATTATTTCTATTTATTACATTGCAGTTTCAGGTTCATGCTCATTTATTACCTCTCATGGAATGTAGAGGTTTCAATATTGAATAGTGACCCATAGAAGCACATGAAGGTATGTCAATTTTTTGTTTTGTTTTTATTTCCACATCATAAAAATAGAAATTTATAGACATTATTTTTGGTAATTTGTGGACACAATATATTTTTGTCGGTTTTAATGGAACAAGTGTATATTACAGGTGTGGGAATTTGATGGTGATTGGTGGATTATTTTGTTTATGTTATTTTCACAAATTATTTTTTTATACTTATTATATGTTCCTAGAGTAAATGTATGACTTAAGGATGTTTCATATTGGGTTTTATATTATTTAATAACTTTTATTATATTGTGAAATCATCCCAAATGATTTATTTTTATTAATATTATGCTTTCAATCAACTTGTGGGGATTCGGGAAACCACTTGTGTAAGTTGTGGGCAGGATCCAGAGTTCAAAGGATGAATGACTCAGGTTGGTTCAAGTATAGAATCCAACACTATTATCTTAGATCCATTGGTTACTCTATTATAAAGGAACTAGATACTTGAAATAAAATCCTGATGGACAAAATATTTTAGTTTTCATGGTGAACTAGATACATATTTAAATTTCACAATTACATTTGAAAACATATAATACAACTTAATATTTTTTTTAAGAACATCACTATCAACTTTACAATATCTAAATGTATTAATCATAAAAAATTTCTTAGTATCCTAGATAAAATAAATATAATAAAGGGGTGAGATAAAATCTTCAGTAATGGCATGCACATAATTGAAGATAAATAGGGAAGAAATAATATGGAAGGAAATAAATGATAATAAAATAATACCATATAAATAATGACATGAGATAGATTTTATCCATGGGTATAAAAAATATTATAATAATCACATGAAAATAAATAAATGAATTTATAATGAAGGAACCCATAGTGTTATACATCTAAAACATACCTTTGAGACCTCATGCCATGAAATCTATACTATTAATTCCTCATTCAAAAACATCTTATATAAGTAGGAAAGGCCTCGAAAAAATACAAAATCATGTTTGTCTCACGTGAAATACCTTTTCATTTATATTCTATGTAATTAAGGTCTCCACCCATAACATAATAATTCCAATTCACAACCCATATGAATAAATAATGCAACATAATCAACTACATTAATAACAAATACCTATCCATATTGAACTAACTAGAATATGGAATATCAATACATTTCCAATCAAATATTATAATATACAATACATAAAAATTTGATGGATGGTATAATAAGATAAGAAAATTAGTAAATAATAAGATTAAATAAGGATACTGAGATAGATGAAAATAATTTAAAAACATTAACATAAAATTCATGTGGAAAATACCATTTTCACCTTAAAATCACTTATTTGAAAACAGGGAAATTATGAAGGAAAAATATTTCATTGAAAAGAAAAATGTAATATTTTAAATATATCATAAAATAAATGATTATTCACGATTTTAGGAAAATCGATTCGTGTCATATATGTTAAAAAAATTTCCCACTTTTGAAAAAAGGATATAGTTTACACATTATAGAAATGATAAGAATATTCATTTCAAACAATTTTAAAAAAGTAAAAAATTAATAAAAATTTAATTAATAAATAAATAGTGAGTAATTGAAATATAATTTAATTTTTTTATGGATAATATGGATATGGAAGAAAAATATTCCCCTAATGGGTACTTAAACATAAACAATCTCGAAAAATGCCATGATTATGAAATAAACCCCTACTTCAGGTTTAACTTCCCTCATATGAATATAATACTCCTGTATGATAAATATGTATTTATCATGTATCCATTATAAAACCATATAAATATGTATAAACCCATATATTATATATATAAAATATTGTATCATCTGTTTATTAATAATTCTTTGTTAAAATCATTGTAGTGGGTAAAACAGCCTCATTTTTCATATATATTTTTTTCTCAGTAATTTATCCTCATACGTAGATAATGGTTCCATAAACTATACAATTTTAAAAATGGTATAAATATTATATATTAATTATATATATATATGTATATTAATCATTATAATTTATAGACTGAAAAATGAATTACCCCATCCTTGGAGACAATCGGTCATAAGTATATATGAACTCTATTTTCATTTGTTTATGGATATAATGAAAGATAGTTTAGTAATAATTAACTGAAAAAATAATCCTTATATTATATGAATCATTTATATTTATCAAAACCATTCTTATTACCATCTAATTAAAAATTAAATGAAAAATGAATCACATCACTTCAAGGGCGTGGTAGTACACATGTATGCACGAGTGATATTATCATTTCCCAATGGTTTAGAAGGAAGGAATTAAGAAATTATTTTATAATTAAAGAAGTAATTTTTTTTTTAAATTTCATATATAAACATTAAATCCATCAAAATTACCATCCATAAAATATGTTAATGAAAAATTATTTGTATTTCTACATGGAGACGGTATGTCGTACATACAAATGAGCGATACTTTCACATCCCATTTGACTGTAAATTGGTTAGATAATGATGGTTTAATTATGAAAATAAAATTTCAATTTATTTTGGAAAATTATGTCACCATTTTATTATAAATATAATATATTTATATGAGTTAAAATAATTTAAAAAATAATGGTATGGGTATACACGATTACATCTTTTTTGAAATAACTCATTTGGATATCCAATTAAGGATCATAGCTTTGGTATTTTGGGGTGAACATAACCAATATAATTTGTATAAGGAATTTTAGAAGGGGTTATGGTATGGTTTAAAGGATCTAGAAGGCTCAAGGTGGTGTTAATAAGTGGGGGTGGTGGTTCTCTTTTATAATTGAGGTGAGAGGAAATTTTGGAAATTTTTAATAGACTAAATTATAATTAATTAATTCTATTGAAAAATGCATCCACATTCCCCAGTATTTAAAAAATTTGTAGGATACAGTTTAAATATGAAAATCTAATAAAATTGGGACATGTTTTTAGGTGTTTTAAAATATATATTTTGGTTTAACACCATAATTTACTTATTTTATCATCATATAACATATTTTTCACTCTGAAAGGATTATAAAGTTATATATAAGTTAAATAATGAATCACAAATGGAAAAGGGGTGAATAATTAAACAATTTATTAACCCATTTGACTTATTTCAATATTTTAATGATTTTTAAATTATTTATTTATTTGTTTCCTAAATTATCAATAATGGTAATTTTGACACTATTCGTCTAATTTGACTTCGAATACATTAATAAAAAGATGGATTTTGAATATAATTAATTAAAAAATATTTAATATTTAATATTCATCTAAAAATTCATGTAACACTTTAAATCACTCAAATTATATTAGATTTAATATTTTTAATAACATTTATTTTATTATAATATTACTTTAATTTATATTATATTAGAGTTGTACAAGTATTTATCCTAATTATATAATAAATCAAAAATTACTAATAAAGTTTCATTATTAATATAATATCAGTATCCATAAAATTTAAATTTATATTCATTCATAGCTTTTTTGTCCCTATGTGGACACATAATATATTTTTAAAACCAAGAGATTGATATTTTGTAACTATCTTTGATTTAAATATTATATTTTTCATTTTCGTAAAAACCTATCCATTAAACATATTAATATTGAGTCCAATATGATAATGGAAGAATTAAATTCATAAAATAATAATTAAGATGAAAAATTTTGACATTATCATTTAGTTTTCACCTAGATTAACCTGATTTAACCTTTACCAATGTGATACAGTTTACGACAACTGTTATCCATAATGACAAAAAATAAAATGGAACTATTTAAAAAATTTGAAACTTCTAAATAAAAATATTTAATACATTTTATTAAATTCAATATCTATAAGTAGATGAAATTAAAATTAAAATAAATGTGAAAAACATGATTAGAAATATTTTTTTAGCAAAATACCTTTTATGTATAAATTTTTTTATACTAACTTCAATCATGATGTTGATTAAAATGAAATTAATTACATAATTAATAATAATATAGAATAAATTCAAGTTATAAATCATTCTAAAAAATGAACTTCGTAAATATTTGAATGAAAAAAAAAATTTCAATAAAAATTGTTATTTTCACTATTTAATGGAAAATCAATATTTTAAAAAAAATATAAAAATATCACTAGATGATAATTTTGATATGATGATATAAAAATTGATATCATTTTTATAAAATAATTTTTATAAAAGTTATGTATAATAATCATAGTATTTTCACTAAAAAATTAATAAAAATCATTTTCTAAAAAAGTTTATTTCTGAAGACTAAAATAACCTTATTGAAAATTGAGTGCTTATTTCCTATGAACTAATAAATGAATTTGTATTGAGAAAGTCCTTTATATATATTTCATAATATAGTTAATACTATTAATACTCATTAATTTAACAGCTATGAGATAATTATTACATTAAATAATGGTATTTTAATAGTATATTTTTGTTCGTTTCAACTCATTGTCACGCGTTATATACATTATTGAATATAGTGTTCTTTTAAAATAATATGGTGTAATATTCTACCCCTTCAATAAATGTTTTCATCACAATTTGATCTTCTAATTGATTATCATTCATTGAAATATGAAAATTCTTTTCTAGAAAACCTAGATCGTAAAAAGGGTTAATAAATCATCCAAAAGAAACTAGGGAATGAGAAATGTGATGGAAATCTAGAATAACAAATAACTAGGTTTCCAAATAAAAGAACACTATATGGATGTGAAAATATGGACATGAAAGAGAAATATAATTCCCATGAACTGATTGAGAGTGATAGAGAACATGTTCTAGAGAAATTTAGCCATCACAAAACAATAAATATATGATGGGTTAAAAGATTATTTATTTATAATTATTAAAAGTAAAGAGGAAATATTTTTATTTCAAGGTCATTTTCCATATGTGAATGTATTATTTTACTAGGTATATAAATCAGTCAAAAAAATAAACCTACTTTCTTTCTTTAAATTTTATTATCAAAATATCATCCTTTGGTTGTTCTTCGATCAATTTCCATTTCATTGCTTATTACAAGAAAAAAATATTCTAGATGAATTTTTTATGCCCGATGAACTAAAATACTCTTTTAAAAATCATAAGATCCACAAGTCATTTAATAAGCCTATAAAAATTTTCTAAACCAAAATGGTTAAGGCATGTTATCTAATATGATAAATCATACTTGAACCTCATAAAAGTATATCCATTATTCAACTTAATCTATTCCTAAAGTAGTTATCCTTAAGGTTCATCCAAAACATATCTACCCATTTTAAAAAAACAAAAAAATTGGAATATAGTCACTAAATATAACAAATTAACTTCTGATTAATTCTTCATAATGGTACTCTTAATGTCACATTTAAATACCATGATCACTTGTTAATAACATGAATACCATAAAATCTTAATAAAAAAATTCAAGATTATAAGAATTAACTATCTCCATATAAAATTTCATTTTATCAAATATAAATCCAAAAATTCAGTAAAATCCATCATGAATTACATTATCATGAAATCAATAACCATTTTCAAGGTAACTAATACCATCGCATTTACATTTACAATCTTAATCTTCCCTTTTTCCAAACTAGACACATTTAACTCAAAATTATGAACATATTAAGGGTATTATTTTCCTTATTAATGTATTCTACAAATAAATATCATTAAAAGAAAATTATTTTTCTTGGGTTTCATTTCCATAAACATATGCTTTCAAATATTTAAAGATTAATTATTATATTATAATCATTAGAAATTTCATTATTCTTGTATCCAAAATATAATTTGTAAAATAAACCTACAACATATTTCATGAATTCAAATACACAAGTAATTTAATCATTCCAATTTGGTATTAGTAATAGCATAATCTTGACCATGATAACTCATCCTCTTATGAGGTATACTCCCTTGAAAAATGGTGTATTTGGTTCCATAGTGCATCATCTCCTTACATTTGATACACTGAATCCTAGAGGTTTCTTTCTTACCCTTGCATTCACACGCCTGATGTCCTTTCTCCAAAAAATTTAATAAAACTCAAATTTTCTTCAATAATGTACTAGAGTGTTTTTTCCTCAATTATCACATGTGGTAAGATCCTTCATTCTTTTCTTCCCCTTATCCATTTTTTCTTCTCTTGCATCCTCTTCTTATATTGCATTCAGTTAATTCCATAAGACATGAATAATTATTAATCTATCTTAATAGCACATGATATTATATCATCATATTCTAATAATTATTGAGATACTATTTACCAACAAATTATTGGATTCGTACCATCAAATTAATGATCAACATTTCCGTTTAAATTAAATATGTAGACTGCAACATGCCTTGGAAACTGTGTAAAGATTGATTTCTATTTAGAGAATTTTAATCTTCTATTTGTATCGTACATAGGAATTTAATTTCCATATCCACTAACTGTTCATGGTGAAAATTTTATTCCAATAATAGTTTCATAAAATCCTTCCATTTCATCCTCACTATTTTATCTTGATCATTTGTATTTTTAATCGATGACCACTATTGATCTGAATCCCCTAATAGATGATAAATTTCCATGATAGCCTTCTCCGTTTCCTTATTTCCCAATGTGAGAAATGTATTCTCCGAATAACATACCCACTACAAAACAACAAATAGACTCATTATTCCATTAAATGATAGAGGATGATTACACATGTAGAGTTTTAACATTGTCCACTAGATAGAGGATTTGTAGGCTAATTCCTATGGGAATGGTTCTTCATCACAGATAGAATCATGTAACAATATATAGTTATAATTTGATAACAATATTGTGGAATATCTATATCCAATATCATTATCTTTACCATGAGTAAAATATATACCTGAATTATTTTCATTGATGAAGTTTATATTCCTTCTAATAAGTTCCATTTATAAATATTGGAATACACTATATTATATCTTAAAATTATGTGTTTTAATAAATAATTTAAAAAATTGAGAAATTATTAAAATAAATTAAAAAATATATGCATATCTATTATTAGAATAATAATATTAGTTTCTTTGTGGGTATTCTCAAATCCATTCATAGGGTAATGTTTCCATATCTTTGATTTTTTAAATCAAGTTCCCTAGGTTTCTAATGAATTTTATTTCATTATGACTATAATGACTCTGATCCGACCATCTTAGTGCTGGTTATTACTTTATTACAATGGAATAATATACATGTAATCAAATACCAATGAATCTAATAGTATTATAGTATTTTTTAAGTAGATACATACTTTAATTTCACAATTATATTTGAAAACATAAAATAAAACATAATATTTTTATTGAAAATATCATTGTCCCTATTAGAATATTCCAAAGTATTAATCATAAAACACATCCTAGAATCTTAGGGAATGAAACAGAAAAATGGGTATCCATTGATTCTTAATAAGTGAATATTTACAGAGGAATCTAAATAATCAATGAATAATATTGCAGTAAATTAATTATAGTAAAATAATTACATATAAATAATCACATGAGGTATCAATTATATATCGATATAAAGCTATTCAATTAATCACAATAGAATCATTAAATGAGTTAGTAATGAAATAATGCATACACATGACCATTTGAAACATATTGTAGATGCCTCATGATAAGATATCTATATCATGAAAGACTTGCAACGTGAAATATTATATAAATTGGTAAGGAATCAGCCAAATACCAAAGCTAGTTTGTCCCTTGAGACCAACTGATGCATTTATTTTCTATGTAATTCTAGTCCCCACTCTTCACTTCATAATTCAAATTCATTACACATATTAATATTTAATACAACATAATCATCTCTTTTAAAATTCAATAACTATTTGGATTAGATATGCTATAATACAGAATATTAATACTTTCGCTAATCAAAATGATCAAAAACCATCTATAAAAATACGTTCTATGGTATAATTATATTATAATCATATTAAAGAATAATATTCAACAATGGATATTGAAATAGATAACAATAGTTTAAAAATATCAATAGAAATTTCTTGAAAAAATAACCTTTTCACTTTGAAATCACTTATTAAAATCATTGAATATATGAAAAAAACTACTTCATTGAATATAAGATTTTAAAATTATAAATGAAGCTTGAAAAAAAAATTATATTAATGATTTACAGAAAATTCATTAATTCTATATATTTAAAAAACATTTCTTTCACACTGTTACAAAAAATGATAATAAGTACCTCATTCTAGAAAATGATAAGATGATTCCTTTCCATTCTGTAAAAAGCCAAATATGGATAAAAATATCACTAATAAATAAATTGAGAGTAATATAAATATTATATAATATGGTTAGGAAAATATTAATATGGAGAAAAAATATACCCCGATGGGGATTTAAATACATACAATCCCAAATAATGATGTGGTTTTAAAATAAACCCTAAGTATTTTATCAACTCCCCTCATATGTGTACAAGCCTTATATATAATAAATATAGATTTATTATTAATATATTATGTATCCCTACTAATATGTATTAATCCATATATGATTTACTTAAAATTTATAATCACAAGTTTATTAAATATTCCTTGTTAAAATCATTGTTCCATGTAAAAACTATTTTATTTTCCATGTATGATTGTTGTTCATTTGTTTCATTCCTTGTACAATGATAATTGTTCCATAAAATCCAGAATATTATTAATTATATAATATCATATATATTCAATGAATATTTATTTATATTAATCTATAATAGATAGATATGGAAAATTGAATTACACCATTCCTGGAGGTTGTAGGTCATACGTTCGCATGAACACTATTTTCATTTTTTGAAATATGTAATGAAGGAAAGGTAAATATTATTTCTACTATAATGGATAATAATTAAATAAATAATAATCATATCAATTTATCAAACCCTTCTTTGTTATTATCTTTGTAAAATATAAAAATAATTTGTCACATTGATTTGTGGAGGTGGGGGTTCTTATGTATGAACGAGCGATGTTATATTTTCCCAATAGTATGGAAGGTAAGAAGGAAGATATGATATTATAATTCAATAAATTTAGTTATGTTATAAATATAATATATAAACACTACAACCATCATTATTTAAATCCATAAAATATGATAATGAAAAATGAATTTTATCACTACGTGGGGATGGTAAGTTGTACGTATATATGAGCGATAATTTCACATTCCATTTGATGAGAAATATGGTACATATTCATTGTTACATTATCATTTTAACATTTCAATATATTTAGGATTATGAATTTACCATTTAATGATAAATAATATAGATTTAAAGGAGGTAAAAGATGAACTAAAATGAAAGTGACTCCTTATATTGATTAGCACTTTATTATATTTAATCATTTAGATTTCATATTAAGGATCTTATGGTTGGTATTTTTGTATTATTAGAGCATATATAACGTTTATAAGAAAGTTCATAATGTATCTTTTCAAGTTTTTGATGAGATATAAGTCTTATGGGTGTGTTAAAATGTTAAGGAGGAGGTAACATTTTATTTTTGAGGTGAGGGGAAATTTTGGAAATTCATAAAATATTGAATTATAACAAATGAATTAATGCATGCCTATCATTGGGAATGGGAAAAAATTTATTTTGCTAATGTAGAAAAGAGGATAATCATGGTCATCTCACATGAGGAGATTTATAGTCAGTTCAATCACTAATTCTAATTGACCTAATATAATTCAATTTGGTATTCTAAAAATTCATATACAACAATCGTGTTTGTTTAGGAAAAAATGAAATTAAAATAATTTAATGAAAACATTAAATCAAAATTTATATGACAATAAAAATAGAATGAAATTAGGGTTGAAAGAACTTGGTCCTAGTGTTGGACAACATGGGTTCATTCATTATTTTGTTCAAGTTAAATTTGATATTTAATTTTATGAGACATCATTATTGAATTTCATTACATTTATTTAAAGATTGTGAGATTTTAGTATGCTTCCGGAACACCAAACCACACATCCTCTAATAGTCAAATATGATAACACCTCAATCGAGAATGCTATTAATAAAAGACCTAGATCCACATTATGTTTTTTCAACCCATATATAATCCCCAACCCCACTGTATAAAGGGGTCTCCTAAGGGAGAGCAGTGAAAAATAATGAATCAATGGAATAAAATGGAATTAGAAATAATATCATTGAGGATGACCACCACACCCATGAAATACTACCACTACCACCACCAATAGATTTAAATAATTTTGAATTGAAGACATTAACAAAGAAAATAATTAATCCTCCCCTAGGGAAAAGCCTCAGGATAGGAACTTTCCACTATAAAATGAATAAAGATATCAATGGAAATATGGAAGAGAGAGAATGATATTAAGATTAGATGACAAATAGAGATGGTGGAAGATTATGGAATCAATTTAATAATAAACATCAATGCATTACATGGTAATATAAAAATAAAATAAAACAGAAATCCTAAATGTCCCTTTGCCTCCTCTCCTTGGTTCCCTGGTTGGAATGGGATAGATTATTGTTCATTAATAGGTAGGAGGTCTCATCCATTTATAGGCATGAATTTGTCATAAAAAAGCTATCACATTTTGGACCCATTAAATGAATGAATAATGAATTTCCTCCATAATTGTTGTTTATAATGGTCTCCTCAGTTCACCCTCAAAATTTTAGATTACTTGCAATTGGATGTAGTATGTAGGATTTTTTATGGACTATTACCTTTTTGGATGAAGGTTCTAGGAAGACTCCTTAAAATTTTTTCTTTCAAAGCCCACGATAATGATCTCATAACTCAATGATATTTATCCGAATAACTCTCATATAAGTTCTAGTTCCATTAATGGTGTAATAACCTCAATGAGATGTGTGTATCCTAATTTATGAATCCATTATACAGGTGGGTCAACACTATTAGCTAGAATAAGTCTCCAATTTCAATGAGTTTTCAAGGATCAAGATGTTCCAATCAGCTCTTGGTCGAGCAAATAAATGTCATGAAGATAAATCATGTAATAAAAAAAATAATAAAAAAATAGATTAATTTTTAAAAATTTATTCCCAAAATACAATTTCTATATAAATTTGACAAAAATCCATATTTAAGTAATTTTTACAATTTTTCTCAAAACACACCATAAATTATAATTTGATGCAATAAAATCATATTGGTAAATTGGTTTGGATTAAAAAATTGAAATAAATATAAAATATTATGATAAATTTGGCTCTATAAATTCAATAACTCTTAAACCATTATTTTCCTCAATCACAAATTCTCAACATGGAATCCAGGGGACACCAATGTTACCAATATTCAAATTCCAGTGTATTTAAATAAAAAAATTAAATTTCAAATAAAACATTAAAAAATCCACATAAAATATTAATTTAATTTACCATTTTTTAAAGAAACAATTAATTCATATATGTTACTTTTCCCCTTTTAAAAATGATGGAACTTCTCATTTCATTCATTCAAGATGCCCAATTCACAATTATTAAGCATGTGAAGACACGATTTACCTCATGTGACTAATTTCTCTCATATATCATGATACAACTTAGGTGGTGTTATTCTCATATCATGAAAACATTCTCCTTATCCATAGGACTGAAAAAAACTACGTTTTCCACTTTGTAAATAAAAAAGACACATAAAATCATTAATACATTCAATAATGGTTCAAATGAACATGGGGATTAAGGTTGGTTGGATTTGATGATTTAAAAATTAGGGCCCCAAGAGGAGTATTATATCGTCATTAAAATGAATTATATAAGAAGTGAAAGTGTAATGAATATATCCCCTTTAAAGTACCAACCCCCACATCCCCAAAACTCAAAGTAATGGATATGATCAAGTATTAATAGTGAATGATCTGTGCACCATCTTGATTTTTCTTTATATTTTCACATTAATTTTTCTTTTCTTTTTGAATGTTATGATTATATCAAACCTCACTTCTATTTCCTATCCAAATACGATCAAGAATATCTTCTGTCTGAAAAATGGACATTTTTATTCTAAATCACAACACATTTTCTCATTTTTATGTTTTTTTGTTATCTTTTCATTTTTATAAATTCAATTCGGGAAACGAATGAACAATAATGAATACATCAATGAAATTTATTTATTCCCATAAATACAACTCCCACATATATTCCTTACAATGTAAATCATCCCTTCCACCTTGACTCCCTTAACCCCCACACATCAACATTAAAATATCATGGATATACCAGTAGTTGAGTAGAAATCGATAAAAATGGATTGAATCATGGATCATACCTAATAATGTTATTCATGATATCTATGTGATAAAGAACTATTGATGTAAAAAGATGTATACTATGGATAATTTTTTTTATATCATTCCACAATCAGTTTAAAATTGTTTTCTCATAGTCATATCTTTGAAAGGTTCAAATTCATGTTCTATAAGGTGGCATGACCCAAGATCACTCAAGAAATATGGTGAAGAAAAAATAGGAAGTACATGGTCTTGAAACCTCTTGGGAATGAGACATATGTTTTGGGAAATCACTCAAGGCCTGATTAAATATAATAAACCAATTCACATGAATTTCAATAATTAAAAGGATGAAACATGGTTTGGAAATTTTATTTACATGAATTAATCAATTTTTTCAAAACATGAGAACTATTTTTAATATCTATTATCCTCTTTAAAAATTAAATTGTCCATTTAACTCATAAAATCTCATTAACATTAAAATCTAAAACATTACATCATATGATTTCTAATAAATTCATATCTCTTATATTAGTCATGTAAAACATATTTCAAATGGGGTATTGTAAATATTATCATTAAATCTCAAAACCTGTTTTGGATGAAAAAATTTATGGAGTTTAAAATATAATAATAAAAAGTGAAATCCCTTTTGAAGTAAAGTTATGGTCCACTTCTTCCAATGTTTGGGTCTTCCTTAGGCCATCATGATTCTACAAAAGATAATTACTCAATTAATCACAAGTATAAGGTAATTTAATCTCAATATTAAAAGATTAAGTGGGCCTCATATTGGATTAACAAAAAAATAAATAAATTTAAATTCATAGAAATAATATAAAAATAAATGTTGGTATTATCACATAGGATGTCCCTGAATTATTACTACCTCCGTAGAGAAATACATATTGTTATCCAAAGACTTATGGTAGTTTAGGATTTTTTGACATGGACCACAACATGTGGATTTTACCAACATCAACTTATTTTTTCTTATTAAAAATAATTCAATGTATTGAGTACACTAGTTCTTCCCTCTCCTAAATGTTGAAAAACATGCACGGTGGGGGGGGGGTAGGATGAAGTATGGAACTTCCATCTCCTTTGATGCAACTTTTTCAACATATTCTTTAAAATCTTATAGTTTCTCTAGATTTGGTTCATGAAAATAATATTAAATGGGAGATTAAATTTTTTAATTTGATGTGTTAATTTCGAAATCTTTTATTTTACTATAGGCATCTTGTAGTTTTTTTCATCTGGAAGATCCATAGATACCTCTTCACATACTCATTATGGTAAATTTTCAATGAATTTAAGGAGATATAAGTGATAATGAATAAGTGAATCTTCTTTTTCATCTTCTTTCACTAGGGTGTAATATGAGTTGGAAAAATCTAAAATTTCCAAACTACTAAAGTTGGTACTCAAATTACTTTAAATAATATCAAATAAGTTTGAGCACAAGAATATATCATCTACATGGATTGGTTCATCTTGAATATATTATTATATTGAAAGTGCCTCTTGGAGTTGATCATCAATGGGTGGAGGTATGTAGTATGACTCCTCCATCCCTACAGCAAATTCCACAACATGGGTGGTGTCTTTCTTTAAGGGTGTTGGATCTTCTTCTTTTCCAGATTTGGGAAGATGATGTTTTTCCACACATTCATTCAATAATTAATCTATTATTTGTAGATCCCCATCATGTAGCTTTGAAGGAAATTCCTTTTCATTTATCACCCCTTGAAATGGTTGATAAAGGAAGAATGAATCTTCAGGAACATCCCTTTTTACCTCAATAAGTTCTTCAACTTTAGAAACAAGTGGGGAAATTTATTCAAATGATTGCTCAGACTCTGGATCGAGTTCATGTTTAGGATTCTCTTTTAGTTCTTGAACATAGTCAAATTATAATTTCATTTTTCACCCCACGTCATTCGAAGTATTGCTCATTCATTCCACCAAGGTATTTAGATCATTACAATAAAAATATAATTCTTGATATTTAACCTACGAGAGTTCATCCCATGCATAATAATTTGAATTTGAATATATCATCGAAAAAAGGGGTTTTTATTGTTTTTTAACGAAGAATAAAAATGTAAAATATTTAAATAAATTTGAATTTATAAAAAAATATCAAAATAACTATTTAAATTCCCAAAAATGATGCTAGTTTTGATGAACGCCTGTTAAAGGGTGTGGAAAAAGAAAATTTATTTTCCTAATGCAAAATAGAGGCTAACCAGGGTTGTCTCAATTATGGATCATTGTAGTTGGATCAAAAACTTATAATAGTTCACATAATCACATTATTTTTTGTTTTTTTAATATTTATTGAAAACAATGTTGTCGTTTTTGGAAAAAATTCTTTTAAAATAATGAAATTAAAACATTAAATATAAATGTAGATGTAGATATAGATGTAGACAGAATGAAATTACGGATGAAATAACTTGGTTCTAGGGTTAGATAACACGAGCTCAATAATTAATTATTTATTACATAAATTATATTTTATAATTAATTTTATGTAACTTCATTAATGAATTAGTTTCCTTTTATTTAATGAGTATGTGATTTTGTAATTCATTTTGCCCAGTAAGCCGAACCTCCTCCAATAGTCAATTAGGATAACACCTCAACCCAGAATTCCATTCCGCAAAGAACCTGCTCTAATATATGCCATTTCAACCCTTATGGAATCCCCAAATCCACTATATGAAGGGTTTTTCCAAGATAAAGAAGGAAAAAAATAAATCAACCGAAATTAATTCACTAATTAGGTTTCATAAAATGAAATTTCAATTGAATTTAAATAACAAATAAATAATGAATAAACCCTTATTATCCAACCTTAGGGCAAAGTTATTTCTTCCATAATTTCTTTATTTCTACATATTCATATAAATTTATATTTATAGTTATCAATTCATTATTTTAATTTCATGTTTAACAAATCCAACACCATTTATTTCAATAAATATAGTAAAAACAAAAAATAATTAGATTCAGTGTATTATAATTCCTGATTGAATCGACTACAATGCTTACCAAGTGTGACGACCTTGGTCTTCCTCTATAGTGAATTAGGAATATAAATTTTCTTTTTTCCATGCCCCCAATATGTGTGCATCAAAAGTAGCACCATTTCTTAGTATTGAACCTGGGTCACATGCATTATTCAAGTAAGTCATAATTAAAGAATGGCCATGAAATTTTATCTTTAAATCTCAAAATATGATTTGGAAAAAAATTTAAGGAGTTTGAAATTTTTAAATAAGAAAAATTAAATCCCTTTTATAGGAATCTTTGCCATTATATTCCACTATTGTAGGATTAATTTTCCCATTTATGAACCTACATAAGTGAATTGCACAATTATGGACAAGGATCATGTAATTTAAGCTCAAAAAGATATGGAGGTCTTGGATGTATGAAAGACCACTTCTTATGAAATAAAATTATAATATAAATTCATAAAAATCATTTATTAATAAATTTTGGTACGATCCCCCGAGTGGGGCATTAATTTTTACTACCTTTAGAGGGAAATATCAGTTATTATCCAACGTTTAATGACTGTTGGTTATTCTTTGACATGGACTAGAATATTCAGATTTTATCATCTTGCAGTTCATTATTCTTATTTAGGAGGAATCCAAGGATAGATTACAGTAGATCCTCCCACATCATAGTGTTTTATTGCTTACATGGATGGATATGATAAATTATGGGCCTCCTCCCATTTCCTTGATACTTGTGAAACATTTTCTTTCTCTTCTTTTACACCCTCTAATGAATATTCATTGTCCTCTTGGAGCTCTAAATATTCCTCAATAGGTGAATATACTTTTTCATCATCTTCTTCAAGGTCGTAATATGAGTTGGATGAATTTGAAAATAAAATAAGATTAGGGGTTTTAATCAAATTAGATTCAATAAAATAAAATTAGTTTCAGTTAAAGAATGTATCATCTCTATATGGTGGCTCATCATGAATCTCTTCTTTGATGGAAATTTACGATTGGAGTTGATCATCAATTGGTTATGGTAGGTTTTTGTGCTCCTAAATCCTTTAAATTCCACCACTTTGGTGGTTTCTTCCTTCAAGGGTGCTATCTCTTCTACTTTTGATGCTTTTTGAAGATCATGAAGTTATTCCCATTCATTCTAAAATCGTGAAAAGTATATGTTCCATCATTTTCCAATGGGGGAAAGTAATATACATTAATTGATTATTTTTTTGAATAATGATAACATAAATTAATATTTTATTCTTATTTTTAATGATTTATTTAAAATTGATTTTTTTAGATTTTACTACATTGTAATGTGAATATTATTAACATTAGTGTCCATTGAACTTCATATTGAGATTTTATTCTTGGTGGAATGCATGGTTTAAGTGTGGGGGAATAGATAGAGCAATTATTTTCATAATTTTTCTATATATTTCAATGATTTAATCCAAACCAATTTATCAAAATGGGTTTATTGCATCAATATTTGAATTATGGTGTGTTTTGAAAAAAATTGTGAAAATTTGTTAAATAATGATTTCTTACAAATATCCATCACAAGAGTGTTTTTTGTTTATTTTTTAAAATATTAATCAAATTTTTGTGGAACTAAATGTAGATTAATACAATATGAAATTAGGGAAGAAATATATTGTTCTATGGTTTGATAACACAAGTTCATTAATTATTTATTTTCTATTTAAATTCAATTTGAACATTCATTTAGTGAAACCCCATTAATTAATTATTTTTCTATTATTTATTAAGTGGGTAATTTTATCATGACATGGGAATGACAAACCACACCTCATTTAGTAGTAAATTTGGGGTTTCCTAAGAGAATCACTACATCTCATAGGGTGTGGAAAAATCAAGAATTACTTTCTAAATTCATCAAAAATGTTGACTAGGGTCTTCCCATTTGCTGAACATTGATGTTTCTTCAATAATTAATTTCAATTCGAATAATTTAATAATTTTTTTAATATTTATTGAGAAAAATGGTGTTGTTTTTTGAAAATAATCAATTAAAATAATGAAATAAAAACATTAAATCTAAATGTCGATGTAGATTCTAAGAAAATGAAAGAAATGAAGAATGAACAGGGTCATAGGGTTGGATAACATGGTTTCACTGAATATTTATTTATTTTTTAAATTAAAATTGATAATTCATTTTATTAAACCTAATTAATGAATTAATTTCAATTGATTTAAAAAGTGTGTGATTTTAGAATGCCTATGGGACTTCAAACCACACTTCCTCCAATAGTTAATTTGGACAACACCTAAATCTAGATTTCTATCCCTAAAAGATATTGTTCAACCATATTGAATATAAACCCTTATGAAATCCCAAAATTCACCGTATGAAGGGTTTTTATATGAAAATGGAGGAAAAAAGAATGAATCTAAGGAAATAAATCGAATTAGAAATAATGTTGTGGTGGACGATTGAGGTACCCGTGAAATACTCTTGCATCTAACACAAATAGATTTAGAGCATTTAAATTTAATGAAAAATAAAATAAAGCACTAAGAAACTTCCCATAGGACCAAAACATAGGTTACACTCCATACATTCAAAAGTGAATAGAGATCATAATGGAATGATGGATGATAGAGAATGAGATTATGACTATAAGAAAAGAGTGGTGGAAGAAGAAAATAGAATCACATTAATTAAAAATATGAATGCATTACATGGGAAAATAAAATTAGAATAAAAATAGAAAATAAAATATAAATCCTAAATGGACCTTGGCATCCTCTTCTTGGTTCCTTATATAGAATTTTACGGATTGGAAAGCTTTGAGAGTGAGGAGATCCCATCCTTTTATAGGCATAATTTTGTCTATGGAATGTTATGGTGTTCTGGACATATTAAATGGATAGATCACATGGTCCCCCTTCATAAAAGTTGTTCATAATTATATCCTCCGTTCACACATAAATTTTATACTTAATTGGTAATTGAATATAGTATTTATGAATTTATTACAGACTAATACCTTTTATAGACAATTGTTTTACGAAGCTTCCTTCAAAATATTTCTCTTTAAGGCCACCTTTATGATCTTATAACTCCATGATATTTATTTTAATAACTCAAATATGAGTACTAGTTTCATTAGAGGTCAATAGACTCAATTAGATGTGATTATCCTGATTTATCCATTACAGAGGTGGTTTCCATGCTATCTTCCAAGAGAATTTTCCAACATCAATGATTTTTTCAGGGCTCACAATGTTCAAATCAGCTCTTGTCCATAAAGATAAAGATGAAGAGAATAAATATTTAAGTATAAAAAATCACACAAATTTTATTAATATTTTTAAAATTATCCCCAAAATACCCTTATGAAAAAATCACTCAAAAATATTGATTTATACAAATTTCACAATTTTTCTCAAAACACACCACAAATCAAAAATTGACCCAATATAATCATATTGATAAATTTGTATGGATTAAATAATTGAAATAAATATAAAAAATGATAAAAAATTTGTCTCTATCAGTCATTCTTGGGGAAAATGCATCCAAATGTCTATGGATTAGAACCTAGGTTTGGATATGGATGAAATATCAAAAACCAATAAACATTTTATATGTTTTGGTGGTGTTTTATTTCAAATGTAATTCATTTAAATATCAATAATCTAAAATATTCATTTAAAAAATGTACTATAACTCTATAATTCAATCAAATTATATAATTTTTAATATCATTTATTTTATTTTTATGTTAATTAAATATATATTGTATTAGTGTTGCACAATAATATAAGGTAATTATAAAATCACTAAAAATTACAAATAAAAAATAATGATTTATATAATTTCATTATGAAAAAAATTACATTTATATTCAATCGTTGCGTATTTTTTCCCTATGTAAACACATAATATATTTTAAAACTAAGAGAGAGACATTTTCTAACTTTATTTGATTAAAATATTATAATTGGAATTTTCCTAGAAAAGTCTCCATTAAACATTTTAATTTTGTGTCTATCTTTGTAAGGGTATAATTAAATTCATCGGATAATTATTAATATGATATATAATGACCTTATTACTTATTTTTAACCAAGATTAACAGAGTTACCCTTCACCGAGGTGATAAATATTACAACAATTAATATTTATATTCACCAAAAATAACAAGGACCTATTTTTACCAAATTTGAATATACTAATTAAATATATGGAATAAGTATTTTAAAACTCAATTAATATAATTATTATAAATTAAAATTAATATAAACGTGAAAAATGTGATGAAAACAGTTTTAAAGAAAAACGACTCTTATGCACAAAAATAATTTTATACTAATTCGATAATTATATTTATTCCAACAAACATATTTATATTACTAATTCTTTCATAGAAATAATTTTAGTTTTAAACATTATAAAAAATGTATCCTTTTATTTATTTTAATTAAAATTATTGTTTTCAACAACAATTGTTATTTTTCACTATTTACTAGAAAACATAAATTTTTAGAATAATAAAAAAATTTCACCCAAAGATAATTTTGATATGCTTATTTAAAAAATTATATTATTTTTATAGAATAAAATTGATATAATTTCAAGAAATAAATTATAATATTTTCTCACAAAAATAAATAAATATAATTTTTAAAGGAAATATATTTAAAAAGAATAAAATAAACTTACTAAAAATTGAGTACTTATTTCCTAATAAATAATAAATTAATTTGTATTTAATAAGTCCTTTATATATATATATAATAATTCATTTTATTATATTCATACCTACAAATTAAACGGCTATGATATTATTGTAACATTAAATATTAATATTTTTATAATATATCACGGTTCATTTAGACTCAGTGTTGTGTGTTATGTACACTATCAAACATAGTGTTTTTTAATCATTAGGTGTTATCGTTCATAAAAAATGGTATCCAATACTAGGATTTTAAGTGGAAATTGGTTTCAGAAAACCATTTTTTATATGTCTATTAGGTTGAATCTTGGACTATCGAGACATGGGAGGTAGGTTAGGGGGATCCTCATGAGGTCTTTCGTGAAGGGCGGTTTGAATTTATATGAGGTGTTAGGTTTTTTTGTTTTTTTATTTATAGTTTTTTATCCATGGTATAATTATTTTCAAATTTAATTGATGATTTGAAAATTTCATAAATTATTGTTGTTTTTTTAGGTTCTGGCTCATTTATTACCACATATAGAGTATAGTGGTTTTAGTATTGGATAATGACATGGAGAATCACATATATCTATATCAAAATATTTTCAATTTATCTTTCATTATCACATTTTCCAAATATAAATTTTACAAAATTCAGTAATGGTTATTGACAGAAACATAATATCTATGGAGGTTTTATTATAACAATGGGTTATTTATGTGAATTCATTGAGGGGGGTGAGATGGGAATTTTTTATTACAATTTAAACATTTCATTCTATTTTTTTTTTCCGGTGTGGGAATCCAACTTAGTTATAATTCATTATAATTTTTAAATCCTCTCAAAAATATGATTTTATGGGAGAAATCATCCTCAATGGTTTCGTATGATACCATTAATTCATTTTGTCAGCCCAAGGGGATCGAGAATTCCCCTCGGGTAATTCATGGGATGGATCAAATATCTGATGGATGGAAGGCTGGATTTGGTTCATGAAACACAAGGTCACACATGATCTTATAAAATGGTTCTTGAGTAATTAATGTCATGATGAAAACAACTATCTTGGGATTGAAACGAAAATCAATCCCCTTATATTTCCCTAGAAGATTTTTTTTCGAAAATGTAAAAAAACTTAAATCATTGGAAGTAGCTCTCCAAGATGTTTTATTCAGTTATGTTTTTTTAAATCCAAATGATGTGTTCATTATAGTAAAGAACCCCATAAGTGGCAATTCCATGTAATGGGAGAGAAGAACCTATAAAATAAAGTGGTATTACTAAAAAATTATAGATCAAGGTATTAAAATAGTATATAAATTTAAATCCAATTAACATATAAATAATTTATCCTAGTGAATATAATAATAAGAAATAAAAATATAATTTATTTTATCATACAAAATACAATGGTGGTAATATAATATAACAACCAAAATATGACCAAAAAACTGGTAGATATAGTGTATGTATGGTCACTTCATATGCATAAAATACAGAAAAAATAAAATCTTCCACCAAAAATTTATGTAATGTCATCCCATTAAAATGGTGTGAATTTTTTATACTTCTCAATTCTACCCCATGTCTCACCAAGCCTAAGGATCATTCCCCTACCTACAATGACACCCCTGATGCCTCAATAGGGTCTAGAAAAACATCGGAGATTAAATATTAGACCTAAATCATAGTTCCATATATCTAGGGCCTTAGACACATAGATGAACACGTTGAATTATAGAAGTAGATTTGAGTCTATTGAATGATGAAGTATATTTTCTTCTGTTAGATAAAATGAACCTGATGAATTCAGAATTTGAATATGGGAGTATTTTACTGAAATTCCTTTGAATTGTATTATAGGATTAAAATGTTAATTATTGAATTACATGTTCAATAAAGAAAAATATTATGGAATATTATTAACATATCATTTATTCTAAGTTCTCACATTTGTAATCTTTTTTTTAGTGGGGTATTTGATTCCATCAATTTGTTTTCCATTCAAAATCTCTTATTTTTATTGTTATAATCATTATTTTCATTATTACTTAGTATTAAATAGATTATATGTTGTGGAATTTATATTTTCCAATATAGTTGATTGAGGACTTATAGGTATAGGATGATAGATCCCTTCATATAGGGTTATAGTGAATAGATCTTAGTGTGTTCGAGCGTATTGAGTTTGATATATGCGATCAAGGAATTCCAACGATATAAAGATAGAGTTCCTGGGAATGGGATAATAATACCATATAATAGGTTTAGAGATGAGAAACTTCTAGGCTGACATTTTGGATACCTAGATTAGATTTACAGATCCCTGTACAATATTGGATAAAGGTGAATGGTTTCTATGCATTGGAAAAAACCTTTGTAATAAATATGATTTACAAGAGTGTAAGGATTGATATCCTTAACTCCAAACATTGTTATCACGTTGTTTTTTTTATTTTTTTTTCTAGCTAATCATTTTTGTTTCTTATCTAATAGTTTAGATTCCAGAAGATGTATAATAAAATATATTTATACTTTTAAGGAATTGATTTTATAAAAATTTATATTGTTTGATCAAAATACCCATTGAGTGGGATGGAATTTTATAGTTACATTTCAATATATAATTTACCCCTTCTCTATAGTAGTACAACATCAACCTTATTTTGCACCAACACTTTGTATCAATGAATAACTCTACTTAAACCTATATCTTATTCAGATTTTTATCTGATACCAAAACATGGTATCAGAGCCAATATCCAATTAGTTGTAATGATTATTAAAAAATTTATATGACCTCAACACTTGGATTTAAGGCTTGTATCTAAATTTGATCTTGTCTCATTGCTTCTAACAGAACATATATATTTTTTATTTTATTATCAGATATTATATTTTTATTATATTTCTATTTATTTAGAAATTGTATAATTCTTCTTAAAGTATCTATGTTGTAGCTGAACGATATTTTTATTAACATGGAAGGAAATACAATTTGAGCCATTGATAATTTAAATCCAATTAGGATACCAATTTTTATGTTGTGGAGTATGATTATTAGGTAGACTGCATAGAGACATATTTAATTAATAATGGTGTATTAAATTATATATTACATATTAAAAATTATAAAATTCCTAAAAAAGAAATTATTAGACTTACTCAATATGAATGAGAAGAAATTATAATCAATTTCATTTTGGTAAATAAAACACTCCAAGAAATTAAGAGGAATACCTAAATTCATTTATCCACGTACATAATTACTAATATAATTTTTTTTAAAAATAAAAGTAACACATTTTTGAACATCTAAATTTCAGGAAACTAAACATTATATAATCATGGATAATTATCAATGTTTCATCATTATACATGTTGAATCTATAATTTAGATGCATCATAAATTTATGACAATTGGAAATAGTATATGGTCACATAAAGAGAAATGAAAATCCAATGAATTTATCATTAATAAAATTATTATTAATATTTCAAAGTAATGGGAATGCATATCATTTAAAATAGATGATATAAAACATATAAAAAAATCTATCAGTGGGATATAATCAGAACAATATTTTTGTATGAAAATAATTTAAATAGTGATGTTTTGAAAGTGGAAAATAAGACTGGTGTCGCTTCTCAAAATAGTAGCCACTAACCAGTTACCTAAGATGGTTATCCGCATGACCTCAGTCATGCCTACCCGTATGCCATAGGTTTTTGACTAGAATCGAGGTCCTAGGGTGTCCATGGGGATAATATTCCACCTTGATCAGAGTATAGTACATTGGTAAATTATAATGATAACTATTAGAAATAGTAATAAACAATCAAGAGTGTAATAATATTAAATAATCTAAACATAACAAATAAGAAGAAGATGAATCAATATCAAATACAAAAATGATGATCAAGTCTTGCTACTAAATAAAAGATGAAGAACTTGGAATATATGGGTATATGAATATAAAACGTTTTAAAACAAATGGAAAGAATCCCACATGCCACCTCTACTAACATCCTGAACATAGGCCCAGTTCTCTTCTACCATACTCCAACCTAGTACATAAAAGCAAACAACATAATATGGGTTCTTCCATTTGTATACCACTACAATCTTGAATTTGTTTTCAGGTTACATAGGCAAATTGAGAAAGGTGTAAGATATACTCAGGGGGCCACCAACAACAGTGTCTATAACTATCTATTATGTGTATATAAAATGAGATGTGGTCAAGTAAAGATGTGGGTAAAGTTTTAAATCAATGAAACACATTAGTTCGGGTTCCTTATGGTAAACTCAAATGATATTACTTGCTTATGCCTATGCTGGATATCTCTAAAACAAGGACAACCAATACATATATAGTATGTGTGTGAAAGTATATATATATATATAGGTATATATATGTATATAATTGTGTGTTTTTGTGGATACATCCTAAATCAGCTGGAATAGATGTTTGGAAAACATAACTAGTCTACCAGAACATCAATAGTAAACAGTGACTAAACCCGAGAAGGTTCTTTGTCTTGGAAGAAACACCCTAAAAAAAGACAAAATTAATCCTTAGTTATTAATAAAACGAATCCATAGTTTTTAATAAAAAAGTATCCCAAGCCCATCAAAAGTGATCTGTAAAGAGGAACCCAAGTATCTCTCTAGGTGTACTACATGCATCAATCACCATAAGTGTTTGTCCAAGAAAATTTATAAATGGATCCTAAGTATCACCCTTGGCATGCCCTAAAGGAATATCCCTTTAAGAATATCAATGGTAAACTACATAAGAGACCTTGTATCACTAATCATCATCATCGTTCTTTATTAATAAAAGTTGAGAAAGAAAACTTGGGGACACAACAAAAGAAAAGACCCAGTGAGCTTAAAATAATAACGAATGAGGGAATCCCATCTTAAAAGAATTACCCACTCAGGTTTTATATAAGTTACACCCTTTGGGGTGGCTCACATTGGTGTGTTCAACCTACAACATCAATTATGATGTTTCTAGTACTATGTGAACCATGGTAAAACCATTAAATTTAATTCATTAATCATTTGGGAGGTGTCACCAAAGTGTTTTTGTGAGAGAAAAAATATAGTAAAATAAATTCAAGAAGACTATTGGGTAAAATAGCTACACCACCAAACTTATTATGGAAGTAGGGAACTCTCCTGATATCAGATTTAAATTTGGTTTGGAATAAGAGGAAACAAATAAATTGAAATACACCCAAGAAATAAGGCACATTATCTCACACCAAATAGATAAATATATTAAAAGGTAAATTTATAAAATAAGGATGCTGATTGAAGATCATACCAACACACATTCAACAAGATTAATATTGGTACAATTGGAGTCTAGATAAATAAGAAAAAAATAACTAAACTTTGTCATGGAATCAGATCTTCGGAAAGCTGGGATTTTTTTGAGACAAGGAAATAACTGTTCTATCAAAATAATGGGTTATTTCCCTTTAAAACGTTTATGGTGTATTCGTGATGAATATATACTACATGTCATGTAAAGCATGGTTTTTCCCTAGGAAAAACCAATGTGTGTCATGAACATTTTTCGACCAAACCAGTTCATTTAATGAATTAAATAAATTTTATGAATTAAATTAAAATTTTACATTTAAAAAAAAATTAAATACAAACCCGGAATTAAGTTTATGTTGTGAAGTTAATTCATGTTGTGTATTTGTTCTGCAGCCACATCATGCCTTCTTCTCACATCTTCTAGAAAATGAAAAAACAAGACTAAATGTATAATTCTTGATTCTAATCCAAAAATTTAAAAATCAATGGGGCTTTATCCAAAATTTAAAATAATTTTTATCTATATAAAAATATGGGATGTTACAACCACCTCTACTTAAAATGACTCATCCCAAAGTTTCCCATCCAAGGGTGGTAAAATGTAATCAGATAAAAGTACCGACCACTGGGCACATACATTGTCCTCTATCTCCCATTTATTTTACTATAAATATCCATGCATCCATAGAACAAAAAATAGGGGAACTTACCTTACATAGAAAACCATTATTATTTTATCAAAGATACATAATGGATTCTCATCAAAGGACGCATCTGACTCTACTTTTATATCCTCAAGATAAAAGGAATTATATGGGTCGCAATGATAACATCAATGCTACGATACATTAAATACATCATTAATGGACTAATACCGTTGAGGTAAATCCATCTAACAGGTTATCATAAAATCTTTCTTCAATATCTCAAAAGTCCTGAAGTAACATGGTGTTAGATTTCTCTGTTTTTGATTTTGTCAATGACCCAATTTAGGAGAAACTCATAGAAATACTTGATGTTCCACCTCAAACTCTGAAGGATGGAGTTTTATATTGATATAAAACATTTATTGAAAATTAGCTATATTCATATGATTCTTAATAGGATTCACCTTCTCTAAGGTACCCTAAATAAGATAAGGTCCCAGTACTACTGCCTCACCTACCTCTAACCAGCAAAATGATGAACAACATGACATATCATAAAGGGAATCATATGGATCCATATGAATATTTTATAGAAAGTTTTTATTATAAGAAAAATAAACTAAAGGTAGATTTTTATCCCAATAAGAATAAAAATCAAGGAACAAAATTGATATGTTGTACTCAGGAAAACATGCCTGGAGAATGTCCTATAACACTCATATCATATTTTTAGACTGATCATTGGTCTGTGGGTAATATGTTGTACTCAAGAGTACCTGTGTACCCATTAATATTAAAATCCCTTTACAAAACCATGATGTTCACCAAGAATCCCTATCTAATGAGATATAATGAGTAACACCATTAATTCACTCAATTTCTAAAGGATAAACCCATATAGAATCATCTACTAAGAAAGTCTATCTAATAGATAAGAAGTAGGTGACCTTGGTTAACCTATTAGTGACCACACATACTACATCATTTCCTCGAGGGTATCTTAGAAAACCCATCATGAAATCCATGGCAAAGTCATCTCATTTCAACTCAATAATGTATGGGGATGTTGAAGTCCCACATGCCACTAGTTCTCTACCGACACCTACTGATAGGTGTAACACGATGTCTCAAAACCAGTTATTTTTCTCTTGACACCCATACACCAATAACGACCATATACATCTCAATACATGTTGGTAATCCTGGTGGTCAATACTGAAATAGTTTCATGGTATTCTCACATAAATTATTCCTATATGTCTAAAGGATCCAAAATATGTTCCGGGAAGTGCATGATCTCATCCTTATTAATAACCCCACCAGGTGGTGGGTCCTTTTCTGAAACACTCTTTCATAGAACATATCCCTCAAAATCTAAAAGATGTACCATTATTAGCAATTCTAGAAGGGAATACATTACAACTAAATCTACTAAAATAGGCTACCCATGTTATTCTTGAACCTCTTGGTTCATCTCAAAAAACAAATCCATCAACTTTTATTCATTGATAGCCTCTTCGATAGATTAATATTTAGTTTTACTAATCAATGTGTCGACTATGGTATTTCTATTTCTAGGTGTTTAATAATGCTCAAAGTAAAATTATTAAAGGTAATATACTCATCTACACAACTTGAGATTCATGCCACGCAATGTGGAAATGTATTTGAGACTCTTGTGGTCCTTCTAAATGATGAACCTCTCTTATAAGAGATAATTCCTCCATAAACATAATGTATGAACCAAAATTGATATCCTTAAGTCATGTTTTTGGTAATTCCACTTGTGAGATCTCAGATATAAGTATCGATACACAACAAATAAATATCCCTAATTAATGACCCATCCAAGACTAATTCTTGACACATAAAATTAATTGTGTATCTTCTACCCAACTCTGGAAGAATCAAGATCATTGTAGATGTAAATCTCTATTTCTACTCCTAAAAGGTTGTTTTTTATGAATCAAACCAAAAAAAGTAAACATCCTTTTTAGATAAGCCTGTGAGAGGCACAACTATGAATAAATATACTTGAATAAAATTCATCTAATATCCATACTACCCCAAGAAACTACATATGTCGATTTTTTTTTTGGGATGGTCTCTGAAAACTAAAACCCTCACATTCTCCGGGTCAATAGATACACCATCTTTTGAGATTATGTGACCTACGAATTAATATATATTGATCCAAAAGTGTAATTTTTTCTGATTATCAATAGATGGGTCTCCATCAGTGTATTTATCATGATCTTAAGTTGGTTGGAATGGTTATTTTGAGTATGACAATAAAATAATATATCATCCATTAATACCACTAAAATGAATATAGATATGGGTGGAAACCCCGATTCATCAAATACATGAAAATAGTTGGTGCATTCATAAGGTTGTATGACACAATATGATACGCATATAAACTATATCGACTATGGAAAACTTTTTTTGGTATGTATGATGGTATCACATATGCTTAATGCTAGCCTAACCTCAAATATATCTTAGAGAATACCATCACTCCATTGATTTGGTTGAATAGGTTGTCTATTTGATGTAGTGGATACGGGTTATTAATCGTATGTTGGCTCAACTGAGTATAACATTTACACAATACAAGAGTACATTCTACCTTCTTAGAGAGAAGGATAAGTGATCCCCATAGTGAAGTGCATGGTCATATAAAACCATCATAATACAAATATTTTAGCTTCTTCTTAAGTTCCAAATGCTCTATAGGTTCCAATAAATAATGATTAATGGACATTAGATGCACTACTACCACAAGCCAATATGAAGTGGCGTTTCCAGCCTTTAGACAAACTGGCTCCATGCCTTAAAGATAAACCACCCATGAACACACTACCACCTTCCATCAGGTTCTTATTAGTTATGAGGGACTAAATTACAATCTTTGACATGGTGGTAAACTAAAATAAATTCAATTGTGATCAGATGTCGAACACAATCCCATCCTCAAATCCACTTTTAATTATCAAATCGTCTTAAGGAATTGTTAGCACAAATCATTAATGATCAGTGAAACAAGATAAATACCCAATCTAAGACATATCAACCTTTTGTAATTCTATAAAATTTCTTGAATAGTACTCTCTCATTTCTTAAAGAAATATGTATTCCCAGAATAATATATGGAAGTATTACTAGACTACGCCCTATTGTGGGTTAGTCTATGTGATGATATCCCACTAATGATTAGAAAATTCATGTAGTATAAATGTAGAAAGCATCACCCTACTCTATGGAGGCATCTCAAAATGCTCAAATATAGACACTATGACCCCTAACAATGATCCTTTACCCTCTGTACCACCAAACCCTATGAAGGTAGGAGGAGGATGATACTAATAATCTCATGTCAACTCTACCATAGAAGGGGTATGCCTCATAGATCATTGTAAATTCTGTATGAAGTGAAATAATCTCTCATGAAACCATGCATTGATGCCCAATGGTGTAAAAACAGGAGTTTTCATTAGTGGAACATGATTAGGTAATACTGATGGCTCAGGGCCCACTACCAGAAGAGCATGGTCGTCCCCACCCTCCTAGAACATGACTCAAGGATGTTATGGTTTCATATATATATAAGTATTAAAAACACACCTTAGATATTATTAAATAGATATGATCAAGTTAATAGGAAATTATATATACAAAACCGTCGTATAAATGAGTCAAACCTCTCTGTGAACATTTATAGGTTGGTCGAGGTGATATGAATGACCACAACAGATCATCTTAGACACTTCCTATTGCCCGCTACTAAGGTCAAGTCTAGTTCAAGGACTCAAATAATTCCATATTGGTTCCAATATATTGAGTTTCAATTTTATGGTATGGAGGAAAACACCATTTAAATTTTAATTTACATCTCCATTTAATGATAAACATTTAATTTAAAATTTAATATTAATTTAGATTCAGAATTATTTATATTCTTATATATATATAAATATATATCATAGTCCAATTAGTTGCATCACCATTCCCAATATATAAAGGCCCATACTCATTATAAATTTCAATTGGTACATCATATAACTATGAACTGACCCTTACATATGATATCACGATATCACAAGTCATATAAAATATTATTTGATTGAATGAATAAAATTTTCAATTTATAAAATTAAACACTTCATAAATTAAAATTGGAATTCAATCAATCAAATAAACTGATGTCTTATCCCATAGAACCAATGGTTCATTGTTATAACAATGAATAATTAGTTATTTAATGATCCAACAACAATATGTATTGGAAATACATTTATATTGATGAAGAAACATTAATTAATAAAATTATTTTTTCCCTATAATACATGTAGCACAATTACATATATAATAATTAAGCCACTTACAATAATTATATGAAATATAGGGAATACACACAATATTATTATTATGTAATGACATATTGTGTGACATATGAATCATCAAGTACCTATAATGATGCAGGAGATGATACTTACTTTCTGTACATGGATAAAGAATGATAAATTTATAATAATAATATCAATATTAATAATGTCACAAAACATGTGTGTCACCCAATGGTGAAATTGGTGAAAGTGTAATAAGCACAAACCAAAACAATAGTATCACATCCTATTTAATTTTAATTTACACCTTTACATGGTTTAGATACTCCAATGAATAGGCTCATTTTCTAATTACAATATGCTCTTACTCTCCTGTCCAATTACTAAAAAGTTAGAAAAAAGTAAAAAATCCACATTGATACCAATTTTGTAGTGTCGTGAACAGGTAGAAACTAACTAGTTCCACAAAACAGTTTGACACATGACCTCAAGTGTGCCTACCCATATGCGAGAGGTAACCGGATAACATCAAGTTATAAGGGTGTATCCATGTGGAGACTATTCCCTCTTGGTAATATTATATAAAAATGTAAATAATAATGATAAGTAGTATAAATAATAATAAAAAATTAGAAGAATAATATTAATAAATCATCCAAATATAACTCATAGATATAAAATGAATCAATATCTTCTACAAAAGTTTTGATCATGTCATGATACTATACAAAAGGGGAGGTAGACAGTATATTAGGTTTCATGTATATACAAAATTATCATAAAAATTAAAGAATATCGAAGTATTTATTCAGTAGTATCGTGAGAATATTATTGGTCTGCTGCTTTCGTAATTCATCCTAGTGCTAAAAATCAAACATCAAATGCTAGGTGATTCCCTTTGTCTAACCCTGAAATCATGAAATTTTTTCAGATTCCATAGGATATTCGAATAGGTTGTCATATATACTTAGTAGGCCACCACCAATGGTGTATAAAACTATATATTTTTTTCATATAAAATGAGTAGTGTGCATGTAAATCCAAGGGTATAGAATAAATTGAATAAAACACATCATTTCGGGTTCCTCATGGGATACACAACTGTGACTACCTAGATCAACCTAATCCAAATATCTACGAACCGAGGTCAACATATAAATATCTTTTATATGTGTGAAATTATATATATATATATTTATATGTATATGTGTGTGTGTGGATACATCCAATGTTAGCTGGAATATACGTATGGAAAATATAACTAGTATTCAATAATAACAATTGTATAAAAGGACCAAACAAAAGTAGGTTCTTTGGATTTTTGGATTTATCATAAATCTTAATCCAAAATCATCCTTGGTTATTAATAAAAATGTATCCTTAGTTCTTAAGAAAAAGGAATCCTAAGCCCATCCAAGGTGATCTATAAGGTGCAACCCTAGTATCTCTACATGAGTACAATAAGTATCCATCACCATTTTTGTTCATCTATGGTAATTAGTAAATGGAACTCATGTATCACTCTCAACATAGACCAAATTCATTACCCTCTAATAACATCCATCGTATACAACATAGGTGACCAAGTATCGCACATGGAATAGTATAAAAACACTGACCAACTTTCCCATTGAAGGAAATTCACTAGGGATTTAGGTATCTCTCAAGGGTAATGTATATAAGATATTCATTCAATGATACCATCCAAGGTATTATATAAAATAAACCAATTATCACTCCCATCATATATATATTTATTTACAAATTCTAATCTAATAATCTCAACATGACCATCTAAGGCATCCTTATGTTGGGAACCTTGTATCTTCCTCGAATTCATGTAATTGTATGTGTTCAGGTAGCATGAAATTTAAAAAATTGCATAAAATGTTTTAATAATATTCACCGAAAAACTAACTAACTAAAATTAGTGTCTTAAAACAATTCAATACCTGTGGATCTTATGCCTTTAGAGTAGGCACACCCTTTGAGGTGGTTCATGTCGGGGTAGTCACCCCTCAACGTTAATTTTTGAGTTCATAGGACTATTTCAACCATGTGAAAACCATTTAATTTATTTTATTAATCACTGTGGATGCATCATCAGATAATAATGATGCATGGAAAAATGGTTCATGATGAATACACCCAGAATTTTAGGGAAAATAATTATACCAGCTACCTTATGGTGATAGAGGAGTGATCTTCCAACACAGATTTCTCATTTTACTAGTAATGAGAGGAAACTGAGAAAAGGAAACATTCCATAGAAATTGGGAATATTAGGTCACAGAAAAATAACACATGGGATGGAGAGATAAAGTAGGAAAAGAAGAAAAAAATTGAATAGAATAGAAATGTTCTTCCAACGTGAGGATTGGTGGTCTAATCAGAGTATGGATAACGATATAAGAAATGAACATAGATTATTCCTGGAAGAAGATATTCCATTGGAAATGATTAATTATAGATATAAATAAATAATTAATCTATCAAAATATGGGGTTCTACCCCTTTAAGAAATGTCCAAAATATTCATGACATGATTATTTTACATTTCATTTAAAGATCACATCCCTCTTCCAGGAAAAACCAACACACATCATGAACCTGGTTTGGATAGAAACATTAACATCTTGAATTAAATAAATTTCATGAATTAAATATTTTTTGTGAATTAAAATCATGACATGAATTTATTTCACTTCATGAATTTGTTCTACAACCGACCTCTGACCTTATACTCTCTTATTCGAATAAATGAATGAATCAGCCTAAAGGCATGTTTTTTGAGTCTATGCCAAAAAGGAAACCTCATTGAGGGATTAAAAAATTTTAAAATAATATAAGCCTCTCTAAATAGTTAATAAATTACCAATGGTTTTTCATTTAGTCCAAATTAGGGATCATGTATTTATATGAATTGTACATCTAAAATAACATATAATAAATTTTTAGATAGTAATTGTACAAAAATTATATAAGATTACTTTTCTCATATGGAAAAAGTTTATTTAGAATAATAAAATTACAAAGTGACTAATGAAATAATTTAAATTATAGGAAATACATAAGTGGAAAGAAAAAAAAAATTGTTATTAACGTAAGAAATCCAAATACATTCAACCATATTATACGATATTTGAATGAAAAATATCATAATCTAAGAGATTTTTTAAGAGGAAATATAAAAAATCATTTATAATGAAAAAACAATACATGGAGTTTGAGTGAATATCTATTTACTACTAAAAATTCATTGGATGAAACAAATGACAAACTGAATAATATTGGGTTTTATGATACTGTTAATTACCCAAAATGTGAATTTTTTTATAATAAAATATGTAATACATAGAATTTATTGTAATTTTCAAAATACAATAATGTGGTATACTTTTCAGATGATGAAAATGAAAATTGATTAACAAGTTCATCTTATGATATTGAGAAGAGATGTAAATGAAATGAAGAGTATATTTCCAAAGTTGAAGAATCTTATAAGATGCTATATATAAGATATACATAACTAAATACTATAGTTACTAAACAAATGGAGGAAAATTATAATTTTCTTTCATTTTTTCAAATGTTGAAGAATAACTTTTCTAAGATATCCTACGAGTTAAGTGGGAATAATTTTTCTTGTTCTAATGCTACGAGTGAGGTTGATTGGTCTTATATAAATTCTATAAGAAATATCCATTACATAAATATAATGATTTAAACAAAGAATAAAATAATGGTAAAAATATATTATTTTTCTAAGGTTAGGAATGAGAATGGTAAAATCATGATAGAGTTCTATAAAATTAAATAAAAATATTCAAAGATATATTTTAAAAAGAAATGGATGCATGAATCTTTTTTCTAAGATAAGAGTGAAGTGGTAAAATGTAAATAAAAAATTTAATGCATGAAGGAATTTATAAATAACTTCAAATAAATAAGGAAATTCTATGAGA
Source organism: Viscum album (assembly GCA_963277665.1). Lineage (NCBI taxonomy): Eukaryota > Viridiplantae > Streptophyta > Magnoliopsida > Santalales > Viscaceae > Viscum > Viscum album. The sequence goes on from OY728164.1 coordinate 613,479,423, forward strand.
AATTATTTAAGTGGTTGAGACCCAAATTAGCACTTCTAGTCCTAGACATAAAACCATTATAATCACTCAGTACTAGGGAAATTATTATAATCCATATAGTGCACATTTGTATTCAAAATGCCAAAAAAGATAACATTGGAAAAGTTAATTTTATTTATACATAGTTAAATCCTTTGAATAAAAATAAGAATATAATAAATTAAATATGTATCATATAAAAATCATATAATTATAATTATTTGGGTACTAAATGTGCTATTTTAGTTTAATCTTGAACTTAAGACATTATAGATTCGTCATTATTAAATTATGAATGATGAATATACTAAGTACCGATAAATGAAATACTATGTCGGGTACTTGATGACATGATTTTTAGTTGAAATTACATTATTTATATATAATATTCTATTTATATTTAATCTTCCATAAATAGAAATTTATTTATTCAAATATTAACTATCTTTTTAGGGGGTTGGTTATTGTTTGATGAATTTTTTATAGAGTTTATTTTCTATTAAATATTAATTCCAATAGAATATAGGAATTTGAATTTCTATATATTTCAAAACCATATTAAAAAGAATATTATCAAGATTTCATGATATAATATGACTTCTAAATGGTTCAACTATTATTATAGTTATCATAAAAAATTATAAAACAGGTTTATTTTGTTACCTTCTATAGCTTTGTAAATTAAATTACATCATATATTATTTTGATAATTTACTTTATAAATTAATAAATTAATATCATGTAATTATTTAAAGTGGAGATAACATTTTTACTAATATATTTTGTTTAACTTGCATTTTATTGAAATAATTTACTAAGTCAAATTCTCAACTGAGAGAGTGAATTATTTTGGGTTAATTTCTAAACATTATTGATTTGAAATATTTTAATTTATCATTTGATAAAAATATCATAGGAATAAATATCATTAATGGAGAGTATGTGAAGATTAAAGAGTGTTTTATATTTCTTCAATATTTTTCATACCTTATATAAAGGGGAGAAGACTCTGGATAATAAGTTTTTCATCCCAAAGGGGAGTTTTTTTATTTTACTAATGTGTTTTTTGTGATAAATTTTGAGAGGATATAAATGTTAATCCACAGGGGAAGTGTTTTATAAACCCCTTATAAGTTATTAAAATCTTATGGATGATAAACATGGAAGGTTTTTTCAAAAAAAAATTACACCATTAGACATTAAATGGAGTTAATTATCATTCATTAAATTTTTTAAACCCTTTTTTAATTTGACCTATATTTGATCACTTATAGAAATGTTGTGGTGGATTTTGGCTATTAGAAAAGGGGAATAGTTTTGAGGGCCTCAGTGAGTTTATATTTTTATATTTCAAAGAGGAGATTACATGGAAGAGATGGAGAAATTAAATAAATGTTTAGAAAGTATTTTTGTTATATTCTAGTCGAACTTTAGTCATTCCATTTGTGTATTGTGATTTCAATAAAGGGGGAGATTGTTGGGTAAATAAAGACATATTTAACCTTGTTTTGAAAATCACAATACACTCATGATGCATTTGATTTATTATAATGGCGTTTCTCAATGTATTAATTTGTATATATTGTGTTGCTTGATTGCATGCTCTGATACGCTGATAAGTCCATCAGTTGACATGCACTATGTATTTTCATCATAATTTGGTGCATTATAATGGAACACAGAGTTTTAGAATATTAGAATATATATAAAAAAATTTATCCATTATATGATTGTGTTTATTGTTATGTGTTGTTTAACTAAACCTTAAGAAATCAAAATCTAAATGTTAGAGTTTATTACATGAATGTATTTAAATTAAAAATTAGTATTTCGGGAATTGTAGTGAATATAAAGTGTAACATATCTCATTTCTAGTGATTCATGCTAAAATATCATTTCTTCTATGTTATCATGTTTGTAACGTTTTTTAAAGTTCACTAAGTACCATTTGTATGAGATTTTCATTAAAAATCTATTAGTTTATTGGTTTAAATAATTCATAGTTAGATCCCTTATGGTCAAAGGTCTTATGTTCAATTGAATCATGATTTATTGACTTAGTTGATCAAAGGATTCCTTGGATAGGAATTCAGATCCCTTTTAATAGGGTTACAATCAATGGATCTTTTATTGGTTGAGCTTTTTTAGTTTCATTAGAATAATCAGGTTCCTTAGGGATAAGAAGACATGGTTCCCCAAGAGAATAAATTGATACTATATGATGGGTTGATAGTTCATGATATTACAATATTAGATTTGGGATACGTATATTAGGTTTATAGATAGTACTTATTCTCTGGATAATAGTGAAGTCTTAATATTAATTACATGAGAACTGTTAAAAAATATTCTTTACTGGAGTGTATGTATTTTTGTACTTAACTGTAAACATTATTGTTACACTAATATGTATCCACTTAATTACTATTATACCATTTTATTGTTTTTATATTGTATTTTATATTTTATAAATTCATATCCCCCTACATTTTTACTTTATATACACCGGTTTGATAAAATTTTATACTGTTTTATTAAACAAAACATTTAGTGGGATGAAAATTTCTAGTCATATTTAAGACTAAAGTTAACACCCTTGTAGAATAATATCATCCTCATTTTTTGGTCCTAGGTTTATATATGTTTTGATAGTTTTAGGTTATGTTTGAAAAATATATCGTGTATATAATGGATTAAAATTATGTGATGTGTATTTATGCATGATCAATAATTAATTAAGATATAGTGTATACATGCACGCAGTAAACTAAACCTGGTTTGTATTATGTTGTGAAGGGAATTTAGTGATATTGAGGTTATGTTATGATATTGTGTATATAATTTGGGTGCATATATATATGGTATATGGTGTATTGACGTATTCATGGGATAAGAGAATAAGGATGTAAGACCCCGTCTTTTTTAAGGTATGTATCAACTGAGTTTTTCATTAAACATATTTCATTTCAATTTTTCCTTATATCTAAAACATCATGGTTGTGTATTAATTATGGATTTAAATCATTTTAATGAAAACCATATTGGGATGTAATTAATTTTTTGAAACTAAAGAGGATCTACATGGTGAGTATTTTCTAGTTAAAATGCCTTTATGTTCAGGGATTTATGATTGTTTGAATTAATGATGTCCTAGTATAAATTGATGAAGTGTTACCATGGGATGTTTGTATGTTGAGAAGCCATAAATTAGGGGTTTGGGTAGTTTAATAGTGAAATGGGAGGAAGAAACATCTGAAAAACATTTACCTTTAGTGGATGTTGATTACACATTGTGTAATGTTTGGGAGAATTCTAATATTTTCATCCGAGTAGACGGGTTTTTCAGAATATACACATAAAAAGAGTTACACAACATGTAACTATATAACACACCATGTCATTACCCAAACTATGATTTTAAGGTATGACATAGTATTGAATTTTCCTTTGATCTCACTATTGTATTCTCTTCTCGACTCTAGTAAATACTCCAAGATATTCGGAAGTTACAAACCACCATTTTGATATTTTATGAATGTGATCAATCCACAGTATGTGGTTTTGGTTAGGTTTTTTCCTTCTCTACATTATTTAACCAATCGTTTCTGTGAAATCCCTTAATCATGTTCATTATTGGTTTTGATCTTGATCTGTTTTGATATAGGATCCACATGGAGATCATCTGCACTTTCATCATCGTTGGTGTTTTCAATTGGAAGCATTGCATTCATTTCAATTTAATGGAAGGGGGTGAAAATATTAACCCTATTGTATGATAAATTTCCTAGCAGATTATTTATTTTGATTTTTCTAGCATATCATGTGTCTGAATTATTTAAACAATGCATTGGATTATTACTCATAGTCTATTTTCTTAATTTTGTTATTGCATAGCTTATAGCTACTTGTTGGGTGAGTAAACCTCGAACAAAATTGAAATAGATAATTTATTAAAGTGTTTTTTGAAAGAAATGAGACCTTAGGTGTTTTCTTGATATAAAATCCATATGTTATGGCTTACTGCTTTTTGATTTGAATGTTGATTAATTGTGAAAAAAATGAAAAAGGTAATTAAATGAAAATGGAAATTATCATAATAAACCATTATTCATTATGATGTGATATTTTGATATCCATGATTTTGGTACTTGTTTTTTGGTCATTTATAAAAATATTATATATCGTGCATGGATATGTATATACACCCATATATTTTATAATTCTAATATTGAGTGGGTTCGACCCATTCCCACGCTACAATTATTTTATTATGTTGGAGAAACCAAGTCTCATGTGGTAATGCTTATGGGGATTTTACTACAATGTTGTAATGCTTATATTGAGTGGTCTCTACCGAGTCCCATTTTGTAAGGATTATTGGTATTTGGCCCAGATGATTGTAATAATTCCATGTATGTGGTCATAGTTGGAATGATTATGATATATTCTAACAGATATTCCAACATGATGCCAAAGTATGTTATTTTACCATGATTATATGGTTTTGGTTAACAAGGTGTTGAGACATGATTAGGGATATTACAACATAGAGTCAATGTATATTTTTGATGTATTTGATAAATTATTGAATTAATTAATAAACATGTCCATCACATTTTTTTCATACACTTCTAGTCAGACTGATTAGTTTAGAAATAGTGGTTTTGAGATACTATGTTATACTCACACGAAATTAGGCTTGCAGTTTGGAACCCAAGAAGATTACATGGATACTTGTTTAGACAAGGTAAAATGACGTTTCTGTTGATTCTATTTGCCATATGTGTTGGAGTATAGAGATGGGAGTGATATGAGGTTACGGATTGGGGACTATTGAGTATTTATTTGAGTCTGATAGTCTTTTACTTGTATTGTTTCCAGTATTCCATTTAGTTTCATTCCAAAATCTCATTAAATTATTCCTTTAGTTTTCTTTGGATAGTTAAATTGGATTATATTGGTTGTTTTTTCTGTTTTAAATTGTTTTCATTATTTACCAACTCTATTATTTATTTATATATTATTGGATATTTTCCACTATTTTGTAAACACTGAATCTCAGTGGTATATTATCCCCACAATACATTTCACTCCCCCACTACTAGTCAACAATATATAGTGTATGGGTGGGGGAATGAGTCCTCCTAACCAAACCATTATAGTCATGTGAGAGTGTTCCAGGTTGAGGTATGTTACAATGTCGTATAATAGTACACCATGTTTCTTTTCAATTTCTTTAATATTTTAGGAAAGGTAGAAAAGATACTTAGATGTGTCAGGACATGGTAATGTGCTTGTCCATGTGAGTAGCTAACCCATGTATGGGGGAAAATCAGAGCGCACAGTGATGTGATTTTTTTATATACTATTTTATTGTTACAATTAATGTTATTTCACCTTGTGTGATTCATATATTTTGTGAGGTTATTGTTTTATGATGTTATGTGTCCTTGAGATTAATACCCATTGCCTGGTAAGGCATGAGATTAGTATGCATGCATCATAATAGGCTCATAATGATATATGGGCATGCTTTTGTTATGATAGGGAATGAATTATTTACATGTGATATATTCTTTCCTATTGAATTGTGATATGCGATATATATTTTATCTACTAAGGGAAATTAATTTACATGTCATTCCAAAAGTCTTGTTAACCTTGTTCAGAGAGATTAGGAGTTAGTGGCTCTCTGTTTTAGTCTCTTATTAAGGTTAAACATGTCGTTAAATAGTTCATGATGGTGTGAATTTATCATGTATAGAAAATTAATCCTTTTTATTTTTGACTTCAATACTAGAAGAGTGGAAATCAGTACGCACCTCACATATCTGAACTAGATCTTCCTATATTTCCTTATGATTAGATGGATGTTCCACTTCCAAACAGCATCCAAAGGTTCATGAAATCCAAGCTAAGGGATACTATTTGTTCTATGAATTTGTTGTCTGAGGTGACAAGAGAGTTTCAGATGCATTATCTACCAATATCTACCTAGGAAGGAGGACTCTAGGCGACTGAGTTTTGGATAGGTTCTTTCCAGAAAATCATTAAGCATCTTGATACACCTATAGATAGGAGGGTGAAACTTGATGCATATATGCTTCATATGTAACACCTCAAAACATTTGAGTTTTTTTATTTTTTTATAAATTTAATTTTATTTCTATACTTATTTATACTTATCATCATGATAAGTTGCTTCTACCCACAAAAATGAGTTGTCTTGTTTTACTTGCAAGGCTAAGTATTACCGACCAACAATATATTAATAAAATATTATTATTCAATAAAATAAAATATAACCTAGCAGTTATGTTGGAGGTTATGAATAGTATTAACTAACATAGGAAAATAAATTCTTGAATACATAGGTTAAAAGTTAATTATAAATGAATATTAGAGCCAACTGAATATATTGGAAATGTTTTTATAAAGAACTATTCCTATGCTGACAAAGTCATTTATCTAAATAAATTAAATTAATTATTATAATTGAATTATAATATTTTAATATATAAATAAAAAAATATTTTTTACATTAATCAAATATATTTAATTGGAATAAGATAATAACCAACCCATTTTTAAGCGTAAAAACATTATATTTTCCTAAAGGAAGTTGTACAACCTTTTAATAGAGAACGTATTATATATATTTTAAAACATTTATGTTTTTTATTTTAAAAATAAACATTTTCTTTTAATTTTTAATATAAATATTTACATTGTTTTAATTTTTGGTATTTTTCTGATAGGTTTCATGCTTTGATGAATAGTGAAAAAATCATATATTTTAATTGATAATAGAATTTTCATCTAAATAATGTATAGTGTTCAATTTTAATTTTAATTGGTTTTAAAGTATAATTCGATAAATATAAAATATTTTAATATATATTTTCCATTGGAATCATTTTCACATTGAATTTTGATATAAAAATATTTTATTCTTTTGAACATATGCACATTGAAAACATGTTTTTTCTTTCAATCAAAGAGATTAATTTTAATTTAATTAAAGAAAATATCGTGTTTTGAATTTTTCCCAAGGAATCAATATTTATAATAATAGGGTATAAATTATATAAATAAGATCCTTTCATTTTTTGGACTATATGAGTAGTAAATTTATTATTTTTTTAAATTACCATCGTTAATGGTAAATGAGGTAATTAAGGTTAAAATAATATTATAAGTATTATAAAATATCCAAAACACTTTTACTAATTTTATTGGATGATTTATTGTTGACCAAAACCACCCATGTACTGATTTTGTGGCCTCTTGGAGCCACTTGGATGACTTTAAGCATTTTTAGTATTTTATTCCAAGGGAAGTCCAATATGCCACACTCATGTTTTTAAAAGTTATTGCATTCTTATATATGGTTATTAAGAATATATATTCAAATTTAAAATGTATTTGGATATATAAAAATTTTATTTTTATCTTGATTATTTATTTTTAATTTATAGGGAAATAATAATTAAATTAGATGCTAGGACAATGATGATGCAATTATTTTTTAATTAATGGAATTATCAAATAAATGTTATTAAAAATATTAAAATAAATATAATTTGATATAAATATTTCATAAATGAGTTTTCAATATTATTTAGACATATTTGGGATGTATAAAGGTTTTTGGTAAGAAGTAATCTTCTTTATTGTTATTTTTTAAAAAAATTCAAGAAATGAATAATGTCAAAATTGACATTAATGATACTTTAAAATAAATAATATTTTATTAAATGATATAAAATTACAAAAAAATTAAATTAATAATAATTATTTTTATATGGTTAAATATTTTATTCATGACTCGTTTATGGTTATTGTTTCATTTTACAGTATCTATATTAAGCCTTAAAGAGAAAAAATCCAAGTTGTCACTGTAAGAGTTAAATAGTTTAACTAAGGGTTGAATCCAAAAGACAAGTGTTATAACATGACATAAAATTATCTAAAAATTATTATAATATATTATTTTTACCCATACACATATTATATTTTAAATTACACACTTTGGAGTAATTTGGAAATGGCATTTAATTTATATTAATTTTTTAGAGTTTCTAAATGTTCCCCTCACATCAATTATAAATGTGAACCTACTCCCTCACCTACTAACAAAAAGTTGAACCTTATATATAATAAAAACCCACCCTAAATAATATCTGGACTTCCCTTACCTAATCCTAGAATCCCCATTTTGGGATGAAAGAAAACCAAGGAATGATTTTGGTATAAACAAACAAAAGTTACCCAAATAAGAGGTAACGTTTTTCAAATATCACATTGGTTTTATTTATCTCTCAACTCATTCATTTATTATTATTACATGATTATATAATAATTATAGTATTATAATTATATTTATATGTTTTTATGTTGAGGTTAATACCTACACATACACATACTTCCATACATGGGGTAATGAATTTACCGTTTATGTATGGTGAACTACCGGCTCAAGAAATGATGTCATTCATTTTTCATTGACCAACTCACATGCATGGTAATTATGATGAAAACACTATATTCATATGATATATATTATATTTATATTTTATCAATATATATTTTATTTTTATATAACACATATCTTTATTCTTTCAATTTTTTGTAAATGCGATAACATCGTTTTGTGGAAGTGTTGACTACTGCCTCCTCAAAGCGATGTGATTCATTCACATTATACATGGAACACATAAAGGATTTTTTTATTAAAAATATTATATATATATGACATATATATGATACTTGAATTATAATATTCATATATATAATTATATTTTCATTCCATTAATATGGAAAAGAAATGAAAGTTGTGTTCATGAATATGTACGACCTATTGTCTCCATGAATGATGTATTTCATTTCCTATCTCCAAATTTTATCGATAATTATAGATATAAATATAATGAATTTAAATGATATTTAAATCCTGGTTTACATTCTGTAGTTGATATAATCGTGATCTAATTAATTGGAAGAACAAATAACAAGTCAAACATACTCGAGAGAATTGGAATTGAACCTACAAATAGCGAAAATGATTAAATATTATTAAAAAAGAATGATAAAATAATATAAAAATATAATATATTATATAATAAATATTAATAAGGTTCTTATATAAATTAATAACATGATTTAAACCAATATATATGAGGTTAAAAAACATAAAACTAAAATGGAAGTGTGAGGTATGGGATTTTCATATCACTTTTTACATCAGTTAGATAAATTTCATATTCACCACTTACTTATTTTGTGCAGTGTATCGACTAACCCTATTTATCATTAATATCATTATATTAATTTTATTTATTCTTTAATTTTATAATTAATTAATTTTAGGGGGCTTATGATTAAAATATTTCAATGTGGTATGGGACACTTTGATTTAAAAATATATTTTTAATATGGTTATTAAATATATGAGGACTTATTGTGAAATTTAAGACATGGGTTAGGGACCAGTTAATAAAATCCCAATGACGCATCAACTGTTTCATGAGACAAAATTAGTTGGGGACAAATCCATCCATTTTATTACATGAAAATAGATGATTTTATAGCCATAGACATAAACCATCTTGTGAATGGCCATGATGGTAGTAGCTCATTTTCCAGATACAATATGTCCAATAATTCTGATTTTCTTTCATTTTATTTATTATTTATCCATGATATTTTTATTTGGCATATCTATGGATTCATTTCATTCCTTATTATTATGTAAATTTCACGTGTTTTAAGTTTATTACCATTCCATTTTGGTTACTCCTTATCCAGTTATTTGAATGGAATGAGTTATGAGTTATTTACATTACAATGTTGATTTATCCATTCATTATTACTTTTATTTACTTTCCCTTAAAGTGAATTTTATCTTACCCTTCATATGCTTCCTTTACCTTGGTTTTGAATAAAATTTCTATTAATGAGTTTCAAGGATGATGTTTATTTAATTTTATTATGTATCATTATTTTTATATTATTTTCCCAATATGTCATGTTTATCATTTATGTAATATTGTTTTCCAAAATTTTCAAACTATTCAGTTTTTTTGTATTTTCACCTTTTATCTATGACAATTCAATAAAATAATGCACCAGTTTTGGGATTTTATGGGTAGGTATTTACACCATATAACTACCAGTCATTGGTTGGATATTTTATAGGATTATAGGAATCATGATGAACTACCTTGGAAGGACTTCAAGAAGAATTTTCTGGTCCATTTATATCATGATACATTGAGGGATGAAAAATATCATGAGTTCATGCATCTTAAAAATGAAGGAATCTATGTACTGGACTATGTTACATGTTTTAGGAACCTTAAATGATTTGATACATATTTTTTAGCTAACAATATCTCTAGAGAAATATATTTTCAGGGTGTTCTTCATTGTGAGATCAGGTCACAGGTGAACGTTTTTCATTTGACCAGTTTTTCAGATGTGATGAACTAGAAACTCATCATGGAAAGGAATATAGGAGATGTCCCGTGTAGGGACCATGCTGTATCAATAGGGATAAATATGATATCATTTTATATTATAAATAGGAATTATTATGATAGATTTCACCAAGTATAATGTGGGTAGAAAATTCAGCGCAGTAGACTACAATATCAGGACCATGTTTCATTGTAGTGCTATTAGTGTGGAATGTCTATTCATAAGTCCCCTTGGTCAAATTATCATGTATTTAACTGTTATATTCATGGTAAAGTAGTTAATATTCAGAGGTTATATACAAAATTTCAATATAAGACCTACAGAAATGGATCAAGACAGACACCTGAGTCAAGAAGGGGCTCAACTACCCCTCAATAAGCCGGTAGTAGGAGTTCAACTAGCCATTCAGGTTGTAGCGGGGGACTTTTTACCCCAAGGCAGGAGTAGTGGTACTGGGTATGAGAAATAGTTCATGGTAGCAAGACTGAATCTATGGGTAGTGGGATAAATTATTTTCTTGTTATGTAGAATACCCTTTTCTATCAAGGATATAGGATAGTCTACCATTAGTGGTTCATTTCTTGTATCATCTACTTTATATTGTGTTTTTTTGATATTGGATCATCACATTATTTTCTATATACTATTTTTTATATATATTTTCAGATTTGATCTGGAAATATTGTATGGTTAATTGATCATTGTCACACCTTTGGTAGTTCAGTTAGAGAATATAAAATGTTTCAAGGAATGTTCTCTATATATTGGTGGTTACTTTTTCGTTTGGGAACCGTTCAAGCTGGAAATGAAGAGCTCAGAGTTGATTCATTGTATGGATTGGTTAGTTCTATAAAAATATCATATCAACTATTATTAGAGTAAGGATACCTTTTTATCTCTAGAAGGTGGTTTATATTCTCAATAGGATAAGTGGGATCATCACGCTGGTTATAGGGGACCAATTCAGTGTAGTTTATATCATATCATGCTTTGGATCGGTAGTCATTATCTACATGATGTTGGAGTTTAGTGGGATTATTTTTTCTCCAGTGAAATAAAATTTTCAATATGTTTCTCTAGATGTGTTCTATATCTTACCACTCGAGTGAGACATCGAGTTCACAATTGAGTTGGTGCCATAAGTAGAGTTAGTTGTTATCCCGCCATATAGAATAACACCAGAAGATCATTAGTAGTTCAATGATTAATTGAATGATTCAGAATCTAATGGATTTATATGTCCTAGTACATGTCTAAGGGTTTCTCCATTTTTCATTTTTAATATGGATGAGGGGTTAGTGTGATTATGTATGGATTATCAGAGGTTGAATCATATGATGTAAAAGAACCGACATCCTATTCTTTGAATTTATTATCTTTTAAATCATTTGTGAGGTTCTAGGATATTCTACAAGATTAATTTGAGATCAAGTTACCAAAAATTATAAATTAGACTAATATAGATGACATAGCCTGCTTTTAGAATCATTTATTATTTTCTATGTTTATATTAACACTATTTTGTTTGACATGCGCACTAGCGGTATTCATAGACACGATGAATCAAATTTTTCATCCTTTTTGGATCAGATTGTGGTAGTTTTTATGATATATTAGTGTTCTACCAAGTCGAATATGATCATGGACAACATCTCAAGGACATATTGATTACTTTTATAGAGCATTATCTTTACACAAAACATACCAAATGTAGTTTCAAGATTAATAAATTGGACTTATTTTCCCATGAAATCTTAGAGGATGTAGTGTTAATGGAATCATAGAATGTTACAATTGTGCAATATTATGAATAACCCAAGTAATAATGAGATTTGAATATTTTTAGTGTAACAAGTTATTATCAGTGCTTTGCCTAGGATTTCTCCAATTTTGAAGCATTTATTTTTTTGATGACCAAGAAAGGGGTATATTTTGTTTTTTCTGGTGATTACGATAGATATTTTCCTAAGCAGAAAATAAAGGTTTCCTCAAAACCTATCCTCAATTTAATTATTTTGAGTATCTAATATATCATTTAATGTGACACATATGGACTTAGACTTGGATTAGTTTAGATAGAGGAGGTTCAATTGTTTTCTTAGGAATGTACACAACTGAGATCATATGGGAGAAATTACCCTACTCATGATTTGGAGTTTGCAGTTGTGGTACATTCCTTGAGAGGTTGGGAAAAATATCTCATGGGTGAGTGGTTAATAGTATACATGAACCACAATATCATATGGTATAACTTTTTTTATTGAGACTTGAACCATTAGCAGAGGAGGTTGGTTTAGTATTTGTAGTCTTTCGTCTTCGATTTGGATTATACACTAGGAAAGGGAAAAGTCATTTCAGATGCATTGAGATGAAAGATTTACACAAAGGAAATATGAAAATATTTTGATGAGTGTGAGACAATGGATTTTTTAAACATGAACCGAGATGATCAGGTGTCCCAAGGTGGAGTATATATATCTATGACATATATTATACCCATGGTTTTTGACTAGAATAATACATAGTAGTTTTCTAGTCTAGAGGGATCATATTTGGGAGACAACTCATATTAGGGGGGACAACATCAATATGGTCTCTTAGAAATGAAAATTCTCTTCTTTTCTATGGGTGATTATGGGTTATTACGAGATTACATGTGAATATTATGAGGTGGTTTCAAGCTTCTAGATTGATGGTGCATTTTGGTTTCAAAAAAATTGATTGTGATCTCTATACACAGTACTAGTCATAAATAAAGAACAAAGATGTGGTAGGATTCATGGCTTCATGATTTACTTTTCATTTAGTTAAATCCATACATCAATGGCCAACCGTGATTTTTTTAACCTTATCCCATTCTTGAGTTGAAAAAGAATGATGTAGCTATAATTTTTAAAATACTATTTCCCATGAGAAACCATAATAATGAAATTATGTTGTTAATTTTGGATAAAATGATGATGGAATCCCACTTCTTACCTACCTAGTAGACATTCATATTTGATGATATTGGAAGTCTTTATGTGCTTGAGGTACTTTGTTTTCATGATGTTTTGAGGAGTATTGTTTCTAATAGATATGTATGATTCACATTACATTTGTGTGCAGGTCTTAATAATGATTTATGATCACATGTTATTTTGATCACTTCCTACCATCCTCAAACTGAGGGTTAATATGAGCAGACCATTCAGGTTCTGGAGGATATGTTATGATACAAGGTTTTTTATTATGGTGGTTCATGGGAGTGACATATAGAACTCATGGAGTTTTCATATAATAATAGACTCGAGACATCTATCCAAAGTAAACCCTTCATGTGATTGTATGGTATATTGTTTCGTTCAACTATTTGTTGGATATAAGTATGAGAGTTAGTGCATATTGGGCCTAGTCTCTTATATGAGACATATGAGAAAATTCAATTGATCATACATGAATTGGTGATAATAGAGAGAAAGAAGAAATAATATTCAAACCATGAGATAGGAACAATTAAATTTGAATTTGGTCATCATTTTTTCATTTGGAGGACATCTAGATTGGGGAAACACTTTATTATGATGTAGGGAAAACAATAAGTCATGTTTTTCAGGTTATTTGAGATAGTGGCATGGGTCGGTCTATTGTTGTACATTTTCTCCCTTAAATCATGATATAGTTCCACTCACAAAATATTTGAATGATTTTTTACTTATAGATATAATACATATCCATATCATGTGATAGATGTGACATAAATCAATCTTCTTGTTGATGCATTTTTTGAGGATCATCTGATATGGGTTATGAATTGTAGTGAGAGATATATTCAAGATAGTGATATACTTTTGGCTTGAGTGAAATGGATGTAAAAACCCGGTATTTGTTGTGAAAGACTTTGGAATATTCTTGATGATATTCCAGAGCAGTACCATTAGACGGCGTGTAATTCCAAGCCCAGGTGTTGTCGGAATTAAATTTTCTGTGCGTTCACACTGGAAATGACAAATACATGGGATAACTCCTAAAAGAAGTTCCAGATCAGATATCCGAGTTTACTAATGGGTCCAGAATGGGGTCTTTACCTTAGTAACGACATTAAACATGTCAGCGCGGGACGTTAGGACCCCTCGCTCGCTTTCGGAACGTTAAACGGATAAATTAATTAACTAATTAATTCGTTTAATGGTTAAACTCAAGTATCTCTTAAACAGTGGCTCAGATTGGAAAACTAAGGGAACTATTGAGTTTGGATTGTGCCATTCACCCTAGGAGGGGTATATGATTCACAGGTGCAGACTGTCTGTGAAAAATGGACCTGGGGGCATTTTCGTAATTTGGTAGCTTTGGGCGTTCAGTTTTATAAAATTCAAACGGAAGCTCAGAATCAAATTCTGAGACAACCATTTTTCTCAGGTGGTGGTGTTTACCCTAGGGGAGGCTTAACCTCGACCTCGTCGGGCATTTCAGATGTGGGTTATTTTGGGAGTTTTAATTAATTAAAGTTTTTAATTAATTATTTTTCCTACTTAAACCAAACCCCTTCCCCTTCCTCCCCTCTTCCCCTGGTGAAACCTCATCCTATCCACTTCTTCCTCCTCCTCCTACCTCCCAATCACGGTGGAAGTGGAAATGGAAAGTGTGGACGTGCGGCGAAGCTCCGGGCTACGCCCTCACAGGTAGGCGGTTGTTGTTTTCGGTTTTAAATCACGAACCCCACTTTGAGTACGATTATTTGCATCATATTATGGCTATTTCTTTGAAGAAATCCCATGGTCATGCAGTATATTATTTTATCTTTCAAACACTTATTTTGGAATTGAAATCCGGGTTCGGATGGGGTCGCGGTCATTCGCCGAAGTTTGTGGGAATTGGAGGCCGATTGATGTTTTCTGGCGGTCCGGCGATGCCTAGGCGGCGGCGGAGCACGCTATGGCGGCGGCGGGCCGTCAGCGGAGGCACTGGTCAGTGGGTGTCGGGTGTGAGGGGGCATCGATCGGACTAGCGCAACGGCCACAGGGTAGCGCAGCGGCACACTGCGGAAGGCAGAGGAGCTGAGGGCGTCTGGTGGAGGGGTGCTGCTACCGGCATCCGCTGTGGCACCATGGTCTAGGGGGAGCCGAGGCAGGGCCTCGGCGTGCAGAGGAAGCAGCAGGACCTGAGTCCTTCTAGTGCGTCAACGAGGACCGGCCGAAGGGCCGGTCTATTGGGAGACAAGGACACGCATGATGCGGGTCCTGTTGGGAAATAATGACTGGCCAGTAGGCCAGTCTGGTTATATATATATATATATATATTAAAAGAATAAGGTTATAATAATAATAATAATAATATATTATTATTATTATTATTATTATAAATTGATTTATATTTTAATAAATCATAAACCGTGAGTCGGTTTCGTGAGCCGTCAGCGGCGACGCGTGCCTTTGAATGAGAAGAATATATTGAGATTGTTTCGTGAATTTTTAATTCCTGAAACGAGGGGCCTCGGATGCGCGACACGTCTATAAGCGAATTGTCGTTTTTTCTGGGATCTTGTTTTGGATGGCGCGGACGCATCTGACCTCCTTTTTAGGCGCCGTCAGTGGAGGTGGGACTCTGGTGCTGGGGTGAAGCTTTCCATGGTGGTTTCGGGTGTTGAGGCCGATGTTAAGGCGTGGGCCCCATGGCCCATATTTCGAGCTGCGTGCAGCGTTTCACGAATTTTTCATCGGACGTCTGTTCGGGGCGTGTGAGCAGTCGTTTTTGGGTGTTTTTCTGAGAGAATTGCAATGGTGATGTCTGCCCGCTTTAATTTGTCATGATGGTGCAGGCCCCATGAGGGTCGTTTGGGTGTTGACGGTGATTTTATATCTCTATCACCGGGAGACCATTTTGGAGAAGTGAATAGTCCACTATGTGTACTTTTTTTAGAGGATCACAATAGTGTGATCCGTTTGTTGTGTTTCGGGACCTAGATGTGGGTCCTACGAAGCACCACTCGTGTGCGGTGCGCCGAAATGCATCTTTTTCCCTAGATATAAATTTCACTCAAGTGAACAGTCTTTTTGATGTGTTTTCCCGAGGGGATTGCAATGGTGTGATGGCCCCGACTGTTTTCGGGGCCGATGCTCGGGACCACGGGACGTCGTTCGAGTGTAAGGCAGTGTTGGCGAATTTTAAGTTGGATATCCATTTGAGGCAAATGAGTAGTCTGAATCGCGTGTTTTTTCCACGAGGATTACAATGGTGTAATCTGTTCAGGCGAACAGAGCCTCATACGCAATCTTATTAAATGTGGAAATATGAAAGGTTCCTCGATGAAGGATCTTCTACCATGCTTATAGAGGACCCCTAGCATGTGATCGCATGCACCCCTGAGAGGGTGATGTTAGTAGTTAAAGATATGTGGTTGGTCATGCCTCAGCCGTTGAGGTGGCGGGTTGGAGTTGCTAGGTTACACCTTCGTGTTGACGTTGGGTGTCGTGTGCACGATAGATTTTGGGCTGCATTGTGGTATAGTCGGGGAGTATATGGGAACTCTTGGAGGTACATGTGGTTGTTGTACCTGACGAGGTTTTCGCGCTCAATAGGGGTTGACTTCGGGCTACACGTCGTGTGGGCCCCATGTGCGTGTCGTGCTCTGCTTTACGTACTTTTTACCTCTCTCGACGTAGAGGGTTCCTCTGTTCTTGTTTGTTGAATAGCAGGGTTGAGTCTTCCCCTGGATCTGTGCTCATTTTTTTGACCAGCAGGGTTGAGTTTTCCCCTAGTCCTCTTCTCGATGGTTATGACTAGCAAGGTTAAGTCTTCCCCTGGTTCTGTTCTCGTTTGGCTATCAGAGATGGTCCATTTCCTATTTTTCATCAGCTGTGAGGGGTTTTCATACTGTGCCCTTTCAACGGACTGTGACACCATTTACGACCACATGTGCTCGTACAGTGTGGGTGTTTTCCCACTTTCTGGGATGAGTTGTCTTTGTCTGCATCGACAGTGACTCAGAAGATTGGAGCGGGATCTCCCTGTGAGGCCTGGGAAGATTCTCCCATCACTCTGTGTCCCCTGGTAGAGTTTTTGTGGGTTTGGTGTGACAAACACTTTACACGGGCACTGATCCTCTTCCCATGAGGTTGTTTCTAGCAGGGATGAGGTTGTTTCCAGAAGGCCTGAGGGGGTTTCTAGCAGGGATGAGGTTGATTCCAGTAGGGCTGAGGTTGTTTCCAATAGGGTTGTGGTGGTTTCCAGCAGGGCTGAGGTTTTTTCCAGCAGGACTGAGGTGGTTTACCCCAGGGCTGAGGTAGTTTCCAGTATGGCTGAGGTTATTTCAAGCTGGGCTCTCTAGTGTACAATCCAGTAGGGATGACATGTACAACGATGTTCACTAAATAGTACCATCCAACAGGGATGGATAGAGTGGTTCCAGGTTTACCTCCAGCAGGGCTGGGCATTGGTCCCTGATGTTGGGCTTACCTCTAGCTGGGCTGGGCATTGGTCCCCGATGTCGGGCTTACCTTCAAATGGGCTGGGCAGTGGTCCCCGATGCCAGGCTTACCTCCAACTAGGCTGGGAAATGGTCCACGATGCCGGGTTACCTCCAGCTGGGCGGTGCAATAGTCTCGTTGCCGACTTTAGCTGGGTTGCCCTCTATTGGATTACCCTGTTACGGGACTGGGCAGTGTGGAACCTGTCGACTCTCTCCATGTCTCCCTATAGTGGTAACCCGTTGACTTCTAGGGACCCTCCAGTGGGGCTGGGCATTGGGTCGCCTGTCGACTTTGAGTAGACCTCTCGACTGCGGGAAGTGATGAGGTGTGGTTTGACATTCCCCAAGAACTCTGAAGTACGAGGGGAACTTTCCCCACTGAGATGCATCCATATAGCGCGACCTAAAACCGTGCAGGTGAGTCAGTGCCGCCCAAAGCGGATAGTGTCAAGGTGCGGTGGTTTGGGCCCCTTGACTTGTAGTTTGGGGCAGACATGCGGGATACTGGGCATTGATGGTGTTTCTTCTGGGATTGTTGGCGACTAACTTTCTTGGGATGAGCTACGGGATTGAGATCCCCCTACGACATTGTTCGGGCTTCTTTTTGAGCATATTTATTTGTATATAACTTGTTTCTGGTACCCATTTTCTTGGTTTTTGGTAACTCTCCTTCCAGGAGATGCGAAGACGTGCAGGGAATGCCACGTGCTTTCCGTGTCTAGCTTCTCGTTGTTGGACAAGTCTACTCTCCTACTATAGGTAGTGATGACTCAACCGGAAGTTCATCTTCTCACCATTTCCAACTCCTTATGTCTAGACAAGTCTATCTCCTTTCTCTTATTGGGTTGAGATGGACTCTTTACTTTACTCTTTACTGCACTCCTTGGTGTACTCCTTTACTTTCTCCTATTCGATCTACTGCTCACCCTTCATTACCTCCATTGTTGCTCCCTCGAGCCTTCGGTGTATCCTACTGAGTGTTTTTATACTCACCCTTTCTTGGGCTTTTCCCGCCCTTGGTGTAACCTTGCAGACGACAGACAGGTTGGTCGTGACATCAGAGGAGCTTAGGAACTTGGGAGCTTGGACTGCGTGCGATGGTCGGAGTCGGGTTCCAGATGAGGGAACCCTTCCAACTGTTTTCTTTTGTTTACCTGTTGCCGGGTTGTGGCACTTTTCTGATTGGGAATGTTTTTTCCCCATTTCTTTTCAGTGTACCTTTATCTTCTACTTTGTACTGTTTAAAGGTCGATGCACTCTTGTTGTTTATTTATAGTAGTTTCCCTTTTCTTTACTTGTCTTTTGAATTGAGTGTGCTGAGTGTGTGTCTGTACAGGTACATAGGCAAAGGCCTCCCTGAGTTATTGTTGCTTCAGTGTTGGTCTCCATCCCCTGGCCTATGGAGGCCGTCATGGGGTAATTGCGGATCAAGCCCGGGTAGGGTCGGGTCGTGAAAAAGTGGTATCAAAGGATGTTCGTTCCTTGGGACGTTGTGTGGATGTCTCTAAAAGAGGAATTGGTTGGGATTTAGGGAAACCGTGTTAACGTTTCTCGAGAGCGGCTCTCAGGTCCAGGAGTCCAGTGATGGTGTGGCGACCGACGTATCCATTCACCAGGACCTTGATAACCCGCTTGTCGACTCAGCATGTTGAGACACTTGTTGCAGGGAAAATTGGTTTGTGCATCACGTAGGATTGAGTCTTTGACTATCCTTCTCGAGTCAACTCCTCATTGTTTTTGTTAATGGAATATACATATATGCTCATCTGACCGCGACACTCCTTGATAATATTAAGGATGACTCCGTGAAGACAGCCATCCAAAACACCAGCTTTGGTGCGTGAAGATGACCCTATGAGCTATGAGGCCACAGTCCAGGACCCATCATGCGAGCCCCTTTCTCCGAGTGGGCTGGTAGCAGCACCCCCACCTGTTGAGTAGCAGAAAGCTTTAGCAGAGCAGACGAGGCTTGAACGCATGTCAAGCGTGCTCCGTGAGTTCCAGTGGCAGAGAGCGCTGAGGTTTAGTGGTGAGCTAGACCCTCAGGAAACATAGGATTGGCTAGGGATATTGGTTCACCTTTTCAGGCTTGTGCGGACGCCAGCAGGTCATAGAGTGTCTTTGTAAGCCACCCATTTTCGTGGAGCATCTTGGTGTTGGTGGATTGTGGTGACTCAGTTTCTTGACGAGTCGTCACTTTCGTGGGGTGACTTTCTGTTGTTGTTTCATGAGGAGTTTTTCCCCTCCTTCTTACGCTTTTTTTGGATTCAGGATCTCATTTAGTTTTAGCAGGGAAGGATGGTAGTGGCCGAGTATGAGGATAGTTTTGTAGACCGTGCATGGTTTTACCCAGACTTGGTCCATGACGGCAACTTCTGAGCGTGGAAGCTTGAGCAGGGTTTCTGCCGAGAGATTCGTGCTATCATAGTACCCTTGGTAATTTACACATATGTCGGGGTGCTAGAGAAAGTGCTGGTGACAGAGGGCTTCCTGTCACATTCTAGATTTGGTGGTGGTAGTAGGCACGTCGGAGATGAGACGTCTGCCGCAGCTAGTGGGCGTCGACAAGTAGAACCTCGACGCAGGTAGCTTCATAATAACCAGATCTGGGGTGTGGTTGTACACCACAGTGGCGTCGGAGGGCACCCGTGCAACCCATAGAGATTCGATGCTATTCCTGCGATGGGTGAGGTCACCTGGCACGAGACTACCCGACCAGGCAAGCAGAGAGCTTTAGGCAGGCAGGAGGTGCACCACTGCGGCAGAGGCAAAGCCGTTATCAGAGTAGTACCTAGAGAGGTGGTGCTAACAGAGGAGCAGGAGGATATGGTAGTGGGGGACGACATTAAGAGGTCTTCTCATCACCACTAGGCGGTCCACGTCAGGCTCCAGGAGCTGAATGTTGGGACCGCAGACAGCCACGAGCCTTGATTGTCTATGATCCTGCAGAGCATGAGCTGATAAGAGGTATGCTCTACAACTCTTCTACTTTCTATGGTAGAATTGATAGACTCTTCGTGTGAAATTATATCCTCCCTGCTTCTTGTTTGAGGTGTTACCAGGGTGATGTGGGGCATTAGGTGTAACCCTATGTTGGTAAGGTAAAAGGCGCATGACCTTTTTCTCTAGTCGATGGTGTCAAATCCTTTGCCTTTTGAGCGTGCAAGAGGGCCTTGGTTGTGGGTCATCGACTGTAGAACCTTGTATGACCTGATATCCTTGGGTGGTTCACCATATGGATATTCTGAAGGAGGG
This sequence comes from Viscum album, assembly GCA_963277665.1. Classification (NCBI taxonomy): domain Eukaryota; kingdom Viridiplantae; phylum Streptophyta; class Magnoliopsida; order Santalales; family Viscaceae; genus Viscum; species Viscum album. Next base: position 613,500,622 of record OY728164.1, read on the forward strand.
AATCACCGAGCCTTGTTCCAGGTGCGGGCGGTGATTCTAGTTGTGGCGTGCGACGTAGAGGTTCGATCGGGGAGGTGAGCTACCACCGAGAGCATTCGAGTAGTTTGAGACCGTGCAAAGGGATGGAGAGGTTTTCTACTACCTTTCCCTAACCCCAAGGTCGGGTGTGGGTGCAGGATGTATTCTACGTGGCTTACCCGAGAAGAAGTGTGCGTGCTCCTATACACGTCATCGACGAGGGAAGAACTCACGTGAACAGATCAAATCCTTTGGTCTGTGAGCGGTGATGCGGGATTGTGAAAGAGTTCTTCTTGCTACGGAAGAGCCATGTGCGGGTTTAACACTCTGATTTGTTCTCTGGTTTAGCTTTTCGGGGATGAATATATTGAAGGATGGAATGATGTAAAAACAAGGTTTTTGATGTGAATGACTTTGGAATATTTTGATGATATTCCAGAGCAGCGCCTTTAGACGGTGTCCGATTCCGTGCCCCGGTGTGGCCGGAATTAAATTTTCAGTGCGTTCACACTGGAAATGCCAATGTAAATGGGATACTCCTAAACGGAGTTCCGGATCAGAGATACGAGTGTACGGATGGGTTAGTAATGGTGTTTTTACCCTAGTAAAGACATAAAACATGTCGGTGCGGGATGTTTGGACCCCTCACTCACTTTCGGAACGTTAAACGGATTAATTAATTAATTAATTAATTTGTTTAATGGTTAAACTCGAGTATCTATTAAGTGGTGGCTCGGATTGTAAAAATGAGGGCACCTTTGAGTTCGGAATGTGTTGTTTACCCTTTGAGGGGTATAAGTTTCGTGGGCGCGGGCCGTTTGTGAAATATGGACCCGGGGGTGTTTTCGTAATTTGGCGTCTTTGGGCGTTCAGTTTTATAACTTTCAAACAGAAGCTCAAAATCAAATTCTGAGACTGTTGTTGTGCTCGGGAGGTGGTGTTTACCCTAGGGGAGGCTTAACCTCGTCCACATCGGGCGTTTCAGATGCGGTTTATTTTGAGAGTTTTAATTAATTAATGTTTTTAATTAATTATTTTTCCTACTTAAACCAAACCACTTCCCCTTCCTCCCCTCTTCCCCTGGGGAAATCCCATCCTCTCATCTTCTTCCTCCTCCTCCTACCTCCCAATCACGGTGGAAGAGGCAATGGCAAGGGTGGACGTGCGGTGAAGCTCCGGGCTACGCCATCGCAGGTAGGCTGTTGTTGTTTTGGGTTTTAAATCTCGAACCCCTCATTGAGTTCGATTATTTTCATCAAATTGTGGTTATTTCCTCAAAATAATCCAATGGTCGTGTCGTATAATTTTTAATCTTTCAAACGCATGTTTCGGAATTGAAATCTGGGTTTGGATGGGGTCGCGGTCGTTCACCGAAGTTTGCGTGAATTGTAGACCGTCTGATGTTTTCCGGTGGTACGGCGAGGCCCAGGTTTTGGCAGAGCACGCTACGGCGGTGGCATGCCTTCAACGGAGGCTGATGGTGGCACTGGTCTGTGGGCGTCAGGTGTGAGGTGGTGTCGATCAGAGTAGTGCAGCGGCCTCTAGGTAGCACAGAGGCATGTTGCGAAAGGAGGAGGAGCCAAGGGCGTCTGGAAGAGGGGTGCTGCTACGGACATCCGGCGCGGCGCCGTGGTCGAAGGGGAGCTGAGGCAGGGCCTCGAAGTGCGGAGGAAACTGCAGGACCTGAGTCTTGCTGGTGCGTCAATGAGGATCGGCCGAAGGGCCGGTCTGTTGGAAGAAAAGGACCCCCATGATGCGGGTCCTATAGGGAAAAGAAGACCAACCATTCGGTCGATCTGGTTTTATATATATATAAAAATTAAAATAATAAAAATAATAAGGTAATAATAATAATAATATATTATTATTATTATTATTATAAAATGATTTATATTTTAATAAATCATAAACCGAGAGTCAGTTTCGCGAGCCGTCTACGGCGGCGCGTGCCTAAGAATTAGAGGAATATATTGAGATAGTTTTAAGAATTTTGAATTCCCGAAATGAGGGGCCGCGTAGGATCAACGCGTCTTTAAGAGAATTTCCATTTTTTCGGGGATCATGTTTTGGACGGCGCGGACGCGTCCGACGTCCGTTTTAAGCGCCGTTAGTGGCGTTGGGACCCTGGCGTCGGGGCAAAGCTTTCCAGTGTGGTTTCGGGAGTTGAGGACAAAGTTGAGGCACGAGCCCCATGACCCGACTTTTGAGATGTGTGTAGCATTTCACGACTTTATCATCAAACGTTTGTTTAGGGCGTGCAAGCAGTTTCTTTGAGTGTTTTTCCGAGGTCAGTGCAATGGTGCAGTATGACCGCTTTAATTCGGCATGATCGTGCGGGGCTCACGAGGGTCGTTTGGGCATTGATGGTGATTTTCCATCCCTATCACCGGGCGACCGTTTTGGACAAGTTAACAGTCCACTTTGTGTACTTTTTTGAGAGGATCAATACGGTGCGATCCGTACGTTGTGTTTCCGGAATGGGATGAGGGTCCCACGAAGCACCGCTCGTGTGCGGTGTGCTGTAATGCATCTTTTTTAACCGGATATCTGTTGCGCTCAAGTGAGCAGTCTTTTTGACGTGTTTTCTCGAGGGGATCGCAATGGTGCGATGTGCCCGACCGTTTTCGGGGCCGAGGCTCGGGACCATGGGACGCCGTTTGGGTGTAAGGCTGTGTTGGCGACTTTTACGTCGGATATCCATTTGAGGCGAATGATTAGTCTAACTCGCGTGTTTTTTTTCATGAGGATCATGACGGTGTAATCTATTCAGGAGAGCAGAGCCTCATACGCGATCTTATTAAATGTGGAAAGATGAAATGTGCCCCGATGGCGGATCTTCTATCGTTCTTGTAGCGGACCCCTGGCGTGTGATCGCGTGCACTCCTGGGAGGGTGCAGTTGGTGGTTAAAGAGATGAGGTTGGTCGTGCCCTAGCTGTTGAGGTATCATATTGGTGTTGTTACGTTAAGCCTTCGCATTGACGTTGGGTGCCATGTGCACGATAGCCTTTGGGCTGGAACGTGGTATACTCTGGGAGTATACAGGAATTGTTGGATGTACATGTGGTTGTTGTACTTGAGGAGTTTTGTGCACTCAGTTGTGGATGAATTGGGGCCACACGTCGTGTGGGCACCATGTGCGTGTCATGCTCTGCTTTACGTACTTTTGACCTCTCGCGACGAATAGGGTTCCCTTGTTCCTTTTTGTTAACCAATAGGGTTGAGTCATCCCCTGGCTCTGTGATCGTTTTTTTGTCCAGCAGGGTTTAGTTTTCTCCTGGTCCTATTCTCGATTGTTTTGACCAGTAGGGTTGAGTTTTCCCTGGTTCTGTTCTCATTTGGCCGGAAGAGATGGTTTTTTTCCTTTGTTTCATCAGCTGTGAGGGGTTTTAGTATCATGACCTTTCACTGGACTGCATAACCGTTTGCGACTACATGTGCTCGTACAGTGTGGGAGTTTTCCCACTTTCTTGGATGATTTGGCCCGGTCCGCTTCGACAGTGACTCAGTGGAATGGAGCGGGATCACCTTATGAGGCATGGGGAGATAGTCACTTCACTCTGTGTCCCCTGGTAGAGTTCTTGTGGGTTCGGTGTGACCAACACATTACTCGGGCACCGATCCTATACCCAGGAGGTTGTTTCCAGCAGGGCTGAGATTGTTTCCAGCAGGGATGAGGTTGTTTCCAGTAGGGCTGAGGTTATTTCCAGCACGACAGAGGTGGTTTCCAACAGGGCTGAGGTTGTTTCCAGCAGGGCAGAGGTGGTTTCCAGTAAGGCTGAGGTGGTTTCCAGCAGGGCTGAGGTTGTTTCCAATAGGGCTCGCCAGTGTACCATCTAACAGGGATGGCCAGTACAACGGTGTTCACCGAGCAGTACCATCCAGCAGGGATGTCCACAGTTGTTTCGGGATTACCTACAGCAGGGATGTGTAGTGGTCCCTGATGTCGGGCTTACCTCCAGCTGGGCTAGGAAGTGGTCCTCGATACTGGTCTTACCTTTAGCTTGGCTGGTCAATGGTCCCCGATACCGGGCTTACCTCAAGCTGGGATGGGCAGTGGTCCCCGATGCCGGGTTACCTCCAGCTGGGCTGGGGAGTGTTCTTATGGCCGACATTAGCCGGGTCTCCCTCCAGTGGATTACCCTGTTACAGGACTGGGCAGTGTGGCACCTGTCGACTCTTTCTGGATCTCCCTATAGTGGGAACCCATTGACTTCCAGGGACCCTCCAGCAGGGATGGGCAGGGGGTCGCCTGTCGACTTTGAGCAGACCTCTCGACTTTGGGTAGTGACGAGGTGTGGTTTGATGTTCCCCCTTTACTCTGAAGTACGAGGGTCGATTTCTCCACCATGACACATCCTTGTGGTGCGACCTAAAACTGTGCGGGCGAGTCAGTGCCGCCCAAAGTGGATAGTGTCAAGGTGCGGAGGTTTGAGCCCCTTGACTTGTAGTTTGGGGCAAACGTGCGGGATGCTGGGCATTGATGGTGTTACTTCTGAGACTGTTGGCGACTCACTTTCTTGGGCTAAGCTACGGGATGGAGATTCCCTTACGACCTCGTTCAAGCTTCTTTTTGAGCATATGTATTTGTATATACCTTGTTTCTGGTACCCATTTTCCTTGTTTTTGGTTACTCTCCTTCTAGGAGAGGAAAAGACAGACGTGGAATGCCACGTTCTTTCCGTGTCTAGCTTCTCGTGGTTGGATGAGTCTACTATCCTACTATATGTAGCGAAGACTCGAATGAAAGTTCATCTTTTCACCGTTTCCATCTCCTTGTGTCTGGACAAGTCTATCTTCTATCACTTGTTGGGTTGAGCTGGACTCTTTACTGTATTCTTTACTGCACTCCTTGCTGTACTTCTTTACTTTCCCATGTTCGATCTACTCCTCACCCTTTAGTTCCTCCTTTTTCGATCCCTCGAGCCTTCGGGGTATCCTACTGAGTATTTTTATACTCACCCCTTCTTGGGCTTTGCCAGCACTTGTTGTGCCCTTGCAGACGACAGACATGTTAGTCGTGACGTTAGAGGATCTTTGGAGCTTTGGATCTTGGACCGTGTGCGGTGGTCGGAGTTGGGTTCTAGGTGGGGGACGCTTCCAGCTGTTTTCTTTTGTTTACCTATTACCGGGGTTTGGCACCTTTCTGATTGGGCACCTGTTTTCCCCTTTTCATTTCAGTGTACCTTTAGCTTTTACTTTGTACTGTTTAGTGGTTGATACACTCTTGTGGTTTATTTATATCAGTTTCCCTTTCCATTACTTGTCTTTTTCATCGAGTGTGCTACGTGTGTGTATGTACAGGTACTTAGGCAAAGGCCTCCCCGAGTTATTGTTCCTTCGGCGCCGGTCACCATCCCCTGGCCTAAGGAGGCAGGCTTGGGGTAATTGCGGCTCGAGCCCGGGTAGGGTCGGGTCGTGACAATGGATGCATGAGAGAATTCTAGATAAGACATACGAGAGAGAGTATTATATGAAAACACCGTTAATAGTCATGTTTGGTGATAACCCATTGTGATGCTCAAATTAGCTCAATGAAAAGCTATTATATGGAGGGGAGGTTGTGTGATCACATATTTTTATAGGTATGTCAATTTTCTCACATTAAACATAATTAAATAGAGTTTTAAATCATCTTTATACCTCATTGGTTGTGTTTTCATTAGAGACGCCTATAATTTGAATAAATCCATTCATCGGTTGTCATGAAGGATGCGAAAATGGGAGAGGATCCATGTAAATGGCCTTTATTAGAGAAAATTACATAAATTATTGGGATCTATATTGTTTTGAATTAATTAGGTCCATGGACAAATGGGTTATTTGTTACCACACGTTATTGGAATGTTGAGAATTATTATTGGGGTATAGGGTTTTTAATAGGGAAATGGGACAACAAACCAGATGAATAACATTTACACATCGTGTAAGTGGATTATACATGATGTAATGTTTGGGAGGATAATAATATTTTCAGTCAAGGCAACATGTTTTTTCAGCGTATCCCATTAAAAATAGTTATATGATGTGTAACTATAAAATATGATATTTTATTCCCCAACCTACTATTTTAATGTATGCCATGCAGCTGATTTTTCATTTGATCCCTCTGTGATCTTCCCTTCCTAACACATGGCCATACTCCAGGTGATTTAGGAGTTCCAACCTACCTACCAAAAAATACAAAAACATGATCAATCCCAGTTATGTGGTTTTAGTTATGTTTTTCCTTTCACTTCTTGGTTCACCACCTTTTGCAATGAAATCCTTTAACAATGTACATTGATGGATTTGATCTTGATCAATTTTGATCTAGGATCCTCTCAGAGATCACCTACACCTTCCTCATGGGTGTTTTCCATTATAATCCTTGAATTATTCATCGGTTAAAGTTAGGCATCAAAATATTAACCATATGGTTTATTAAATTTCATAGTAAATGAAATATTGTGAATGCACCAATGAAACATGTGTCTGAATTATTTAAGTAATTAATGGGATCGATTCAAGAAGTTTGTTTGTTTTAATTGGTTATTGACATAGCATATTAATACCAATTGGGTGAGATAATCTTGACCACAATTTAATTGGATAATGTATTAATGTGTTTTTATTAAAAGATGAGACCTTATTTTTTACTTGATATACAATACCTTTTTTATAGCTTACTGATTATTTATTTGACTATTGATTAATTATGATAAATATATATTAGTTAATTGAAAGAAAAATGGAAATTATTATAACTAACCCTTTAGGATTAAGATGTTATCTTGTTAGATTCGTGTCGTTGGTGCATGTTTTTTGATCATTTCTGAAATAATTATATATTGGGAATGGCCCTGGAACTCCAACATAGGAGAATAGAAGTAGACCATGGAGGAGGAGCAGGAGGGACTATTCCTCCACGCCTCCTCCTTTGGAGACCAGATCGTCCAGGATGGAAAATGGAAAAAGGAGACATCGAAGGAAGTGAAGCCTCAGATAGTAGAGGTTTAGGGTGGGAAACCATTGGAGTTACTGCTTAGTGGTGAAGAGGAAGTGACTGAGCATGTGTTATTACTCAATGCATCAGAGGAGGAGGTAGCTTTAATGATGGGGAGAGCCTTAAGAGAAACACTTTATGAGGAACAATACACATGGATTGACCAGTAAGATTTAATCCTTGTTGGGGCTTCAACAAAGGTAATATTAGCATCGAGGAGTACATACAATCATGGGATCATCTGGCCTCGGAATTTTAAAATCTCTTGTAAGAATCCCCAAACATTCAGGTTTCTTCTATATCTTGGAAATTATTTGGGGATATGTTATCTGGTAAGCTTAGTTTAATTTTGAAAGCTCATAGTTAATTGGGTTATGTATCGTATTAGGGTTGGGGTGTATCTCTAGTTAAATTGTTGGTTTATGTTTTCTAGTTTGGGGAGTCCTGATCTGGTCATTAGGCTCCTTGAGTTGTGTGTTCTAAGTGGATTTCTTGAAGGCATGTACCGGGAATGTTTCTTGGATCTGCTTCAGATGGGTCCAGAACATTGCACCTTTAACTTTTCATGACATTTGGAATTGCTTGACTTAGAGGACATTGCTTTTCCATTGCGACCAGGACCATGCATGTGTGGGATTTCTAAGTGCTCAGGCATTGATGAAGGTGACAGCAACATTTCATCTACTGGGTGAGGCAGTCCTGGTATCATTTTTGTGGTTTTCTAGTCGTAAGTTGAAATTCTTGGTTTCTCACTTTCTCCACGAAATTGTTTTTTAATATAAAAAATAATTTGCATTCTGTTATAGTCGTCTCAGTCGAGTATCATGATGTAATGTTTACAGTGAGAGGGAATGACCCAATACTTTGCTGTATTGTTTATAGGGATTTTAACCGGATGTTGTTACACTTATATTGGGTGGGATTGACCCAGTCCCATGTTGTAATGATTATAAGGGTTTAACAAAGATTCTATAATTCTTATAGAGGTTTGACCTAGATTATTATGATTATGCCATGTTTATGGTTATGATTGGTATGTTTGTTAGAAATTCTCAGTGATATTCTAACATGATTCCAAATTAATATATTTTACCATGGATATATAGTTATGGTTGGAATGGTTATGAGACACTCTGAGTGATGTTACGACGTGATTCCAAAGAATGTACTTGTATTTTACTAATTATTGAATTAATTAGTACACATTACAGCTTCATTATTTCATAATATGCTTATCATATTGTTTAGTTTATAAATGGTGGTGTTGACCTACTATGTTATAATCAAACCATATTCATGCTACCATTTGGTTCCCAAACATATCACATATATGCACGTTTGGACAATGAAAAAAGACATTTCTGATGATTTTTTTGTTGGATGGGCTAGATATGTTGGAGTTTGGTGATGGGATTGACATGGGGTTTGGGACTCGAGATAGTTGAGTATTTATTTGATTCTACTCATCAATTACTTTTATTATTTATTGAATGACATTTTTTTTCAATCCTGCAATTTAATTATTATATTCCATTAATATTATTTCAATTGATCAGTTGGATTTTATTATTGGTATCCATTATATTAAAATATTTTCATTAATTAGACACTCTGGTATTTATTTATTATTATTGAATATTTTCCCGTTATGTTGTAAACTCTGAATCCAAGGAGTGTAGTCTTCTCTCTATACTCTTCATATCCCTGCTGCTAGTCCATTGCCTGTGGAATAGGGAGGTTTTCTAGTATCATATCCAACCCTTTCTGGCCACATGTGATAGAGTCGTATTGGGGGATGTTACAGAGGACACATCAAGGTTTAGGTTGATCGGTTCATTAGAAAAGTGGATGTGGGCTGCTTTATTATATATATATATATACATCCTTTCAAAATTATGTCACTTTTTTCCCTGTGATATTTAATAAGTGAACCGTAGTGATGATGAGAACTTAGTTAACTTGGTTTAGGTAATGAGTTGGTTTCATTATTTATTCATTGAGGTTGTAATATGATTCTTTCACCAATGAATACTCATATATATTCCCACAGACACACACACACATACATTTTAGGTCTATTGGAGGTAGTTGGTGAACGAGGTAGACATTATTAGCTCATGGAGGTTGTTAAAGTTAAATAGATATTGAGGTGTTATTGTCATAATATGTAACAGTTGGATATTTCTATTTTTTATTTTTTTGTTATGTATGACAACAAATGCATTATTATTGGTTGATTTGTTATATTTAAGGGGATGATTTGTGGTTTATTTTATTTTATAATAGTAATAAGTTTAAAGGATCATATATTTATATTAGTAAACACTCATTGATACTAAAAAACAAGGTATATTAGAGGTGGGCCTCGTGGGTCACAATCATCTTTTCCACGAATCTAGGGGGTTCCCATTGGGGAAGGGTTATAATAAAACAACCCACAGAATACATAGTTGGAGACACTACTTATGATATAAAGGGGTTGGTGAGGGTTCCTTAGAACCACATTGGTCTACCATAGTTTCAATGGGATTGTACTAGAATTCCCTTGGAAACCTACCCCTTCCCCCAAAATTATGTGATTATTTTGATAAATTAAGACTTTGTTGTTTTGTAAAAAAATATTTCCCATAACTTGTTTCTAGGCCACACAACTAATCACCCCAACTTCATAGTACCCCCTTTTCCCATGTTTAGTCTACCTATTAATTGGGATATAAACCATAAATCATCCATCCAAATGGGTGACTAAATGCTTGTTTATGGTTTCATTATCCTCTATTATCTTTTTCATTCAATATCTTCCATCATTTCTTATAAAATCCATGAACGTTGTTTTTTATCTAGTTTATGGATTTAGGTAGTCTGTGGTTGAATCAGTTAAAGATATTCAATGAGTAGCTATATATGAGTATAAGTAAGGTGGTCACTAAATTATTCCATCTCTTGATAGAATTTCTAAAACCATTATGATATATCCATGGTTACTGATGGTCATGTTTCATTGAGAATGTTTTGAGTGATATGGGACTTGGAACCAATGAAGATTGTTATTGTAAATATTTTAATTTAATGGGACTTACAAATAATCTTATAGAATTTCATATTAATTAGAACTAAAATTTTAGGTTAAGAGTAGTTGTGTATTGTCATTTTCCTTGGACTCTGATAGAGTTACTTATCACAATTGTATGACCGATGAGAGATGGAATTTTATATAGTATATAAGGTCAATCCAATCATAGGTCAAGCTTGTCATAAATTTTGTAGGTTGTAAAATGTTGAGGAACTGGGTATCCTATTGGGTAAATTAAATAGGTTGGAAAAATTCTTAAGGTGATATACTATTCACCATTCCACATATTAATATATTTTATATTGTGATTGTTAGTGATTATTTATCCACCCTCGGTTTTGAAGGAATGTGAATTATATTCTAGAAACCAGATTCTATTCATTGAAAACATATTAGTAGAAGTTGGATAACATACCTAGAATTAGGGACAGGAAATCACTCTAATGTGTAGTGAATTGATGAAATGATCATTTCTTTGATTGGATTCAGGGAAGTTCAAAATACTCAGTAAACAAAATTATTTACAATGAAGTCCTAAGAAGTGTTCATTGGAATAATTGTTCATGGTCAAATAAAGTATTGTAGATAACCAATCACATACAAAAAAAGTCCATCTTTTTTTAGGTTTTATGGTTTAAAAACATATATGGGTGACTAAGAATTACTATAAAATTGAGTGGGAAACTTATACACAAGGAATCTTGACCATGTAAAGTGAATTAATGACTTGAATAATAGAATATATTATATATAGCGAATTAGACTTGACACTGCAAAGATAATAATAGAAACTTATTCTATATAATATTTCATACTGAAATTTTTTTTAGTTGTATAGAATTATTCTACTTATAATAAATATAAATAAGGCATAAATTTTTCTCCTATACACATAGGAAAACTTTTCTAAATCACACTAATCTTTTATGTTATTTCACTATTTATTTATTTATGATTGTTTTATATCTAGTAGTTTTACTTTACAGTGTATTCTTATGATCTTCCATGTATGTTCATGTACAGATCAAATTTTTATAATGGATAGGGAGCATTGAATTTCTACTTTTGGTACAGTTAGATAAGGGTGGATGTTCTAGAGGATCATTTTATGTTGTACAAAACCTCTGATTTCTGACCTTCTAATGTTTTTAAGGTCCTATTTTTGGTGAATACATGATGAGCCACCTTCCAAAAGGTCCTAATGAATCATGGAGTTTGTTATATCTTTCCCATGAAGGTTTTTCGAATTTTAGTAGGACTTTACTATCAATAGAATATGTGTCATCAGATTAATGTAAGATCTATGTAGATAATTTTTATGGAATTGATTTTAGATTCTATAGAATACATATTGTCACGACCCGTCCTTGGGGCCCGTGCCGTGACTACCCCAGGCCCGAGTTCCATAGGCCAGGGGCTGGAGACTAGCACCATGGCGTAAATCCTACTAAAAAGGGAAGGCATTGCATTTGTAAAGTAAACAAACACGACAGAGAAAGAAAGAAGAAGAAGTAAACACTAAGAAAAGCTGGGTACAACAGTAAGTGCGGAATAGTAAGTGGGCCACTATACAAACCCAAACTGAAAGTAAAGTACAACTGGAAGGGAAAACAACAACTGAAAAGTAAAGTCGCAACGTCGAGCTGTCCAGTGGAAATCCCACCGGAAGGGTGAGTACAGATAGCCTCCACAGCTCCTCGGGTCCAGCCGTCCGCTCCGAGAACGTCCCGCCCAGTGGTCCACCTCCAAGTACCATCCTGCTCAGCAAGCCTCAACCACGATCAGCGTTGTCCGTCATTTGCAACCAACATAATGTAGTGCGGGCATATCCCATGAAGGGGTGAGTATAAGCTACTCAGTAGGGACCCCGAGACTCCCAAAGGTCTCCCAGAATACACAAAGGATAATCCAAAAAAGAAAGATACAATCACGAAGTAACATCCGACATTGCTTATGTATATTCCAATACATATACCTAAGTCATCAATTCCAGTATGCTCCAACTTCCGTGCCCAAGTACAACCTAGTCCACACAGGAAAGAAAAACGTAAATCCACACAGGATAGCAAAACATAATCCACATAGGAAGGGAAAACAGGTTTCAGCTCACACAAGTATACTTCTTCGTATGACAATAGAGATGATCAAATATTTCCACTGATTCATCTAAGCCGTCAGACCCACAAAGGATCGATAGGTACTAACCCCCAAAATGACCCACACAAGATCGATAGGTAACTAACCCCCGCAAAGACCCACACAGGATTAGACCCACACAGGATCTGTAGGCGCTGGCTCACACAGAACCGCTGAGCGATGACACACACAGGATCAGACCCACACAGGATCAGTAGCCCTGATCCAAGTAGGATCACTGAGTGTTGTAGTCTTCACCATCGATTCCATTGAGGATCTTTGTATTGTCGTCCTCGTCGTCACAGTCACAAACGCAGCCAGCTCTAGGGTTCCCGCACACAACAAGCTCGTTCGGGAGGGTCCGCTCCACGAGCCGAGAGGATGATACATCAACTGACACAATGTCTGGAGTTGATGTATCCAAAAGTTCCATATCGTCAACAAGAACTCAGCATCACAGACGGCACGTCAATCAGACGCCCGGTCTGGAAGTTATTGGCTTTTTTGTCCCAGAGCCCCGGTTGGTTTTTAAGTCAAAACCAACCCGACCGTACTCCACCTGCATCCAAACCTCGTGCGTAGTAAGACAAAATATCCATTTCAGTAAGTGGAGTCCAACAAAGTTGACGACACGCCAATCGGACGTCTGGAGATCATGTTATGAGCTTTTCCACTCCGAGGGCCCGGTTGGTTTCATGTATGAACCAACTCGGCCGAAACCAAAGTATTACGTAACCTTGATTGCAATATTCTGAAATGACCATCTCGATCCAAGGATTTCATCTCAACTGACGGTGCGTCGATCGGAGGCATGTATATCATGTTATGGGCGACCGACCGGAAGAGGTTCGGTATTGAGGGGTTGGAGCCCTGTCTGACCCGGCCCGATACCCCCAGGGTCAGCCCGAACTGGGTCGACCCGAACCGGGTCCGGGTCCGGCCCACTTGGGAATGGCCCGGCCGGAGCGGCGCGGCCCGGCCTGGGCGCGCTGTCAAAGAGCTCAGCCAAACGGTCGAGTCATTTGAGGGGGGGGGGCACTTGCCCCCCTGTCTTTTGTAAACGCGGCCCCTATAATGGGGGGCTGCTTGAGCTGGCCGCTGGGGGTTTGTAACCCCTGGCTTCTCCCCTGTCCGGCAGGCCTGACCTGGCCGGGCGGCTGTTACCGCCATGGGACCAGCAAGGCTAGTCCCCCTTGCTCTGACGCCGGCGGCCCGGAACCGGTCGCCGGTCTCTCAGCTCCGCCGCAACCCGGAATCAGCCACGACCATGGTTCATCTGGCGTGGCGCAACGGCGTCGCGCCCCTCCACCACGGACCCACTCCGGCCGCGGTGTCTTCGGGTTTTTCTGGCGCCGCCTGACGGCGTCGCGACGGCGCCGCGCATCTTTGTCGCTCATTCCCCCGCGGTGCGACGACACCACGTCACTTCCCTTTAAACCACAACCACAAATAAATATAAGGGAGGATGGTCGGCCGTGTTTGTGCAGTCTGGCCCCCTCCGTTAAATGATATCAAGTGGTTCCAAAGAACAAGTATAGATGACGAAGAAAAAAACGGAAGTAATCAAAAAATAAAAACGCATAAAACCCCTACCTCGTCGAACATGTTGGGTGAGGATTCTTCGCGGAGATAACCGTCACAGAGGGAGACGTCACGGAAGGACACATCACGGAAGGAGACTTCGACCTCCGAGGAATCCGACGGTCTTCGCGTTTTTCGTGTTCTTCGTGTTCTTCAACGAAGAAGATGAAGATATTCAGGCCTCCCTTAGCTTTCCTCCAAAAGCTTTCAAGCAACAGGCCTCTAACCCAAAATAAAATAAGTACATCACTTATTTTTTTAACACACCTTATGTTTGAAATTCAAAAGTTGAATTTAATCCACACAATTAATTAACTGAATTTGTCAAATTAAATGAAGGGTTATGGAAGGTTAGGGAAGGTGAAGGGGTATTGTTCATGTGGGCCCCACCACCCTCATAACCTCCAAATGGAAGTTGGGTGGTTTCCCCCAACTTCCACCCAAAGCTTTAGACCACTTAGAGTAAAATAAAATTGATGCTTAATTTTATTTTGCCTTCCACAAAAATTTAACAACTTCTCGCGTGTAAACGCAACTCCGGAAAGGTGTTTCTAAGAAAATACCGGCGCTGTGATTCCATCGGTGCCCTCAGAATTTGATTCTGAGCACCGGTTCAAGAATTAGAAATTCCCGATCATTCGTTCACTAAACGTACCTGAGCTAAAATTCGGATAGAAATTCCGGGCACACCGGGCCTAGGAATCAAGTGCCGTCAAGAACTGCATTCTTTTAAAATCCCAAAGAAAATTAATAAAAAAATTTCCTTATATTTTATGGGTCTTTACATTACTCCCAAATCAGGTCTTTACATCCCCGTAATGATACATCGAAATCTAGGGTAACAAATGTGGGTATTGAGCACGCATCTGAGCCTCCCGCTCCCAAGTGAACTTCTGGAGATTCTCGTGCTGCCATATGATGCACACTAGAGGAATCGACCGTCCACCTAGGACCCGCTCCTTTCGATCATCAATCTCCAACAGGACCTCCGCAAAAGTCTCCCCATCATTAACGTCCAGCTCCCCATGGTGAATGATGTGCGTCGGGTCGTGCACGTATCTCCTCAGCTGAGATACGTGGAAGACGTCGTGCACCCGGTGCAACTGATGTGGTAGAGCCAGGCGATAAGCCACCTTGCCAATCCTGTTGAGGACATGGAATGGTCCAATGAAGCGTGGAGACAACTTTCCGCCTCAGCCAAATCTCCGTAATCCACGTCGAGGTGATACACGCAAGAAGACGTGGTCGCCATCCTAAAAATCTAGTGGTCTCCACCTCCTGTCAGCATAGGACTTCTTCCAGCTCTGAGCTATCCTCATCCGCTCCTGGATGACTTGGACCTTCTCTGTCATGGCCTGGACCGTCTTCGGTCCGACAAGTGCTGACTCCCCAGGGTCTGTCCAGCACAACGGTGAACTACAAGGTCGGTCGTACAACGCCTCGTATGGTGCCATCCCGATGGTGGAGTGGTAGTTGTTGTTGAACGCGAACTCCACCAAGGATAGGTGGTCCTCCTAGTTGCGACCAAAGTCAAGGACACATGCACGGAGCATGTCCTCGAGAGTCTGAATGGTCCTCTCCGTCTGACCATCCATCTGAGGGTGAAAGGCGGTGCTCAAACGTAGCTGCATCCCGAATGCCTCCTACAACCCCTTCCAAAGACGGGATGTAATGTGAACATCTCGATCGGAGATGATAGATGATGGTACACCATGGAGCCGCACAATCTCCTAAACATAGAGACGTACCAAGCTCTCCACTGAGCCCTGCTCTTTGATGGGTAAGAAGTGAGCCGACTTTGTGAGTCGGTCGACAATCACCCAGATGGAGTCGTGACCTCTGGAAGTGCGTGGATGTCCAGTCACGAAGTCCATAGATATGCTGTCCCACTTCCACTCCGGGACCTCCAACGACTGTACCAAGCCTGCTGGTACCTGATGCTCTGCCTTCACCTGCTGGCAGGTGAGGCATCGAGAATCAAACTCTGCCACAGCATTCTTCATGCCCGGCCACCAGTGCGGTCGTCTCAGATCCTAGTACATCTTCGCCACTCCAGGATGTACAGCCAAAGGAGAAGTGTTAAACTCTCTCAGCACCTCCTCCCTTAAAGAAACTGGTACGAAGGTATGTCCTTTGAAAAGGACGTTGTTCTCTCCTCCTAAGGAGAAACCATCAGGTGCCTAACATGAGGATATCTGTGCATGCCGCGTCTCACAGTCGGCGTACCCATGTTGTGCCTCTCTGACCCGCTGTATTAGTGGAGGAGTGACTGTGAGTGACTGAAGGAAAGCTACTCCATCTCTATCCACATAAGATATCCGCAAAGCGGCTAGCGGCTCTGTCGCCTACCCAAGTAGCTGAATGCCTGTCCTCCTACTGAGGGAATCGGCTACCACGTTCCCCTTCCCAGGAGTATACACTATCTCAAATTCATAGTCCTGGAGGAACTCAAGCCAACACCGCTGTCTCAGATTCAGGTCTTTCTGAGAGAAGATTTACCTGAGACTCTGATGGTCAGAATAAACTATAAAGCGCTCACCCAACAAATAGTGTTGCCACATCTTCATAGCGAAGTCCACTGCTGCTAACTACAAGTCATGGGTAGCGTAGTTCTTCTCATCTGACCTCAACTGACATGATTAATAGGCGATCAATGCCCGCTCAAACATTAGGACACATCCGAGTCTGGTCCCTGATGCATCACAGTAGACAACGTACCCTACTCCCTCCTCTGGCAACCTCAAGATAGGTGCGCTGGTCAATTTCTATCTCAGCTCCGGGAAGCTCTGCTGAAATCTGTCTGACCACACAAAGGGTTTTACCTTCTTCATCAAAGATGAGAGTGGTGAAGCAACTCTGGAGAAGTCTGGCACAAATCTTCAATAATATCCAGCAAGACCCAAGAAGCTCTGCACCTCAGTCACACTCCTGGGTGGCTCCCATGCTAGCACAGCCTCGATCATTGCAGGATCCACCGCAACTCTTGCCTCAGAGATGACGTTCCCCAAGTAGTGGACCTCGTGTATCTAGAACTGACACTTCAAGAGATTAACATAAAGCCGGTGCTCTCGGAGTGTGTCCAGTACAACCCGCAAGTGGTAGGCGTGCTCCTCCTCAGTGGTCGAGTAAATCAAAATGTCGTCGATGAAGACCACGACAAATCGATCGAGGTATGGATGAAAGATCCTGTTCATGATGGCCATGAACACTGCTGGAGCATTTTCTATGCCGAATGGAATAACCAAGAACTCATAGTGACCATACCGACACCTGAAGGCCGTCTTCTCCACGTCCTCGTCCCGAACCCTGAGCTGATGATAGCCTGACCTGAGGACTATCTTTAAGAACCACCGTGCTCCCTTGAGCTGATCGAAGTGGTCATAAATCCTCGGTAGCGGATAATTGTTTCTTACTGTCACCTGGTTTAGGCGACGATAGTCAACACAAAGCCGCAAGCTCCCGTCCGCCTTCTTGGCGAACAAAATCGGGGAAGCCCAGGGTGAAACACTGGGTCAGATGAATCCCATTCCCTGCAAGTCCTCCAACTGTACCCGTACCTCCCGAAGCTCTGCATGATCCATCCGATATGATGGAGTCGATATCGGGACTGTCTCGGGGTACAAGTCAATATAAAAGTCTACCTCTCTGTGAGGAGGTAGCCTTGGGACGTCGTCGGGGAAAACGTCCGCATACTGATCCACCACTACAGAAAAACCAGGACTCCGCACGTCAACTACTCCTAGGATGAGGCTAGCTAACTGATGAGTGATGAGCTGTCCTCTCCTCTACGGAAGTCCATCTTATGCTACGAAGGCTCCCTTCTCACCGGTGAAGGTGAACCTGCTCCCGTTGGTGCGTACACATCTCACCTTGCACCTAATAAAGTCGATATGAGCATGGACTGTAGATAACCAATCCATTCCCAATATGACGTCATAAGGCCTCGACACCGTTACAAGAAGATCCCAACCAAAGATCTCACCTACAAGAGTATGCTCACACTGTCGGCACCAATACGTAATCGTTGAGTCTGCTCCGGTAGGAGTATCTAGCCGTAAGGATCGAGCCAACGGCTCATTCAGATTCTCCGAGCTCCGAACAAGGGCATCGACTATGAAAGAATGACTCTCTCCTGTGTCTATAAGAACTGTATCAAGGGTGGAATAGAAACAGATAGTACCTCGAATCATCTCGGGCGCGCCGTGGTCATTAGCCTCCGCTGCCTGGAGCTGTGCCTGCCTCTGCCCGCCAGCTCCCTGTGGTCGGGGGTGGACCTCATGGTGGTGGTGGTTGTAGGGCCTCAAAGAGTCTCCCACCACCTGCTGCTCGGCCAGCTCCTCTGCCTCATCCGCATGCTCCCTGCGGACTGCCATGGTCGACCCTCTGCCTCTGCTTGGGTGGTCCCGCAACCTTTTGCTGCTCCTCGGCACGGCGGGTCGGGCAGTCATGATCCATGTGGCCCTACCCACCGCATGCGTAGCACTGTCTGCCTCTCGAAAGACTGGCTCCGCGCTGAGTGCCCCGCACTGATGAGCCAGTTTCCTGAGGTCGTATTTCTGAGGGTCCGGTCAGCCTGGACCAATGAGTCATCCGTCGACTGCCTGCTGCAGAAGACTCTGCTACATGCTGCCCTACGGCGGGTCTCACCGCTGGTGTAGACTCAACAAGAAAGATCTCGATCAAAAGGGCTCGCTCCAGTACTCCTGTCTGAGTTGGAATGCTGAGGGAGATCAGCGATTCCCTGATCTCCTGCATCAATCCCTTCTCAAAGGTCTGGGCCCGGAAGAATGGGTCCCGTACCATGTCTGTTGAGTAGCGCGAGAGATCGGTAAATCTCACAGAGTACTGGGCGACTGTCAAGCTGCCTTGCCGCAGCTGTAGAAGCTCCAAGATGCGTACCGCATGGAGGGTGGCTGGGACGAACTCCGAGCAGAAGAGGCTCTCAAAGTCCATCCAGAGGAGAGATGCCTCTTCATTCATCTGGATAATCAAGCTCCACCATCGCCCCGCATCCGCATGTAGTAGGCTCTCATCGAGGACCACCATGAGGTCTGCAGGTGTCCTCACTAACCTGAAAACCCATACCACTGCCTCCATCCAGTCCTTGGCTGCCTGGGGGTCCGTCTCCCCGCGGAACCTGGGTGGTCACTGGTGCTGAATCTCGTGCAGTGCACTAAGGTGACGTGTATCGTCAACGGCTGGAGCTGGTAGTATCGGTGGCTCACCGGGTAGAGGTATCGTCGGTTCCTCTGCTGTCAAAGGGACCTGTACCGAGGCCTCGTCGCTCGGTGGGCTGTCATCACGCACAACTCTCAGAACCCTAGCTGGCTGCCATCATGGGGCCATCCTGAAAAGAAACAGGTGCGCCATTGTCAAAAATTATACCTTGTGAGCTAACATAAATTAATCACAAAGAAAACATGAAACACACATGAAATCAATGTTTTCGTGCATTAAGTCTGAAATCAGAAGTCAGGGTCCTGGTGTACGGATACGTCAGCCGCCACACCTACACTGAACTCCATGTACTGATAACCACACCCAATACGCTTAACACTATTGCTTCACATAGAAAAATATCAGAGTCCAAAGTTCTACGGTAGAACCGAACTCCTCTGATACCAATTTGTCACGACCCGTCATCGGGGCCCATGTCGTGACTACCCCACACTCGCCTTCCATAGTCCAGGGGCTGGAGACTAGCACCAAGTAATAAATCACGCTAAAAAGGGAAGACATTGCCTTTGTAATGTAAACAAACACCAGAGAGCAAGAAAGCAGAAGAAGTAAACACTAAGCAAATCTGGGTACAACAGTAAGTGCAAGAAAAGTAAGTGGGCCAGTATACAATCCCAAACTGAAAGTAATGTACAACTGGAAGGAAAAAAACAACTGAAATGTAAAGTCACAACATCGAGCTGTCAACTAGAAATCCCACCTGAAGGGTGAGTACAGATAGCCTCCACAGCTCCTCGGGTCCAGCCGTCTGCTCCGAGAACGTCCCGCCCCTTGGTCCACCTCCAGGTACCATCCTGCTCCACAAGCCTCAACCACGATCATCGTTGTCCGTCGTCTGCAACCAACACAACGAAGTGCGGGCATAGCCCATGCAGGGGTGAGTATAAGCTACTCAGTAGGGACCCAGAGACCCCAGAAGGTCTCCCAGAATCCACAAAGGATAATCCACAAAGGAAAGATACAATCACGATGTAACATCTGACATTGCTTAGGTATATTCCCATACATATACCTAAGTCATCAATTCCAGTACGCTCTAACTTCCGAACCCAAGTACAACCCAGTCCACACAGGAAAAAAAATGTAAATCCAAACATGATAGCACAACACAATCCACATAGGAAAGATAAACATGTTTCATCTCACACAGGTATACTTCTTCGTATGACAATAGAGATGATCAGATATTGCCACTGATTCATCTAAGCCGTCGGACCCACAAAGGATCGATAGGTACTAACCCCCGCAATGACCCACACAGGATCGATAGGTAGCTAACCCCCGCAAAGATACATAGAGGATCAGACCCACACAGGATCTGTAGGCGCTGGCTCACACAGAACCGCTGAGCGCTGACCCACACAGGATCAGACCCACACAGGATCGGTAGCACTAATCCACGTAGGATCGTTAAGTGCTGTAGTCATCACTGTCGAATCCACTGTGGATCTCTGTACAATCGTCGTCCTCACAGCCGCAAACACAGCCAGCTCTAGGGTTCCCACACACAGCAAGCTCGTTCGGGAGGGTCCGATCCACGATTCGAGAGGATGATACATCAACTCACACAACGTTTTGAGTTGATGAATCCAAACGTTCTGTACCTTCAACAGGAACTCAGCGTCACAGACGGCGCGTCAATCGGACGCCCGGTTAGGAAGTTATTGGCTTTTTCGTCCCTAGGGCCCGGTTGGGTTTTATGTCAAAACCAACCCGACCATACTCCACCTACA
This sequence comes from Viscum album, assembly GCA_963277665.1. Taxonomy (NCBI): domain Eukaryota; kingdom Viridiplantae; phylum Streptophyta; class Magnoliopsida; order Santalales; family Viscaceae; genus Viscum; species Viscum album. The sequence goes on from OY728164.1 coordinate 613,521,384, forward strand.
TCCAAACCCCGGGCGGAGTAATCCAAATGATCCGTTTCACTAAGAGGATTCCAACAAAGTCGACGACACGTCAATCGGACGTCCGGAGCTGAAGTTATGAGCGTTTCCCCTCCGAGGCCCCGGTTGGTTTCGTGCACTAACAAACTCGGCTGAAACGAAAGTATTCCGAAACCTTGAGTTCGATATACCGAAACGGCCGTCCCGATCCAAGGATCTCATCACAACTGACGGTGTGTCGATCGGAGGCCCGTAGCTCATGTTATGGGCGACTGACCGGAAGAGGTTCAGTATTGAGGGGTTCGGGCCCGGTCCGACCCGGCCCGATACCCCCAGGGTCGGACGGAACCAGGTCGACCCGAACCGGGTCTGGGTCATGCCCGCTTGGGCGTGGCCCGGTCCAGCCTGGGCGCGGCCCGGCCCGGCCTGGGCGGGCACGCTGGCCAGGATCCCGGCAAAACGGCCGAGCCGTTTGAGGGGGGGGGGGGGGGCGCCCGCCCCCTGTCTTTTGTAACCATGGCCCTTGTAATGGGGGGCCGCTTGAGCTGGCCACCAGGGGTTTGTAACCCCCAGCTTCTCACCTGTCCGGCTGGCCCGCGCTAGCCAGCCGGCTGTTACCGCTACGGCTAGGCGGCCCGGAATCGGCCGCCGGTCTCTCAACTCCGCCGCGGCCCGGAACCGGCTGCGACCTTGGTTCATCCGGCGCAGCGTGACGGTGTTGCGCCCCTCTGCCGCGGCCTCGCTCTGGCAACAGTGTCTTCAGGTTTTTCTGGCGCGGTGCGACGGCACCGCGACTTGGTTCATCTTTCAAATGCTCGGCGCGACGGTGCCACACATCTTTGTCGCTCTTTCCCGCGCGGTGCGATGGCACCACGTCACTTCCCTTCGAACCACAACCACAAATAAATAAAAGGGAGGAGGGTCGGCTGTGTTTGTGCGGTTCGGCCATCTCCGTTAAATGATATCAAGTGGTTCCAATGAACGAGGATATATGACGAAGAAAACAACAGAAGTAATCACAAAATAAAAACGCATAAAACCCCTACCTCATCGAAGAAGTTAGGTGAGGATTGGTCGCAGAGATAACCGTCACAGAGGGTGACGTCACGATAGGAGTCGTCGACCTCTGAGGAATCTGGTGTTCTTTGTGTTCTTCGCATTCTTCATGTTCTTCGATGAAAAAGATGAAGATATTCAAGCTTCCCTTAGCTTTTCTCCCAAATCTCTTAAGAAACAATCCTCCGACGCAAAATAAAACAAGTACCTCACTTATTTTATTAACACAACTTAAGTTTAAAATTCAATAGTTTAATTTAATCCACAAAATTAATTAACTCAAGCTGTCAAATTAAATGAAGGGTTATGGAAGGTTAGGTAAGGTGAAGTGGTAGAGTTCCTGTGGGCCCACCACCCTCATAACCTCCAAATGGACGTTGGGTGGTTTCCCCCAACTTCTACCCAAATATTTAGACAACTTAGAGTAAAATAAAATTGATGCTTAATTTTATTTTACCTTCCACAAAAATTTAACAACTTCTCTCGTGTAAACGCAACTCCGGAAAAGGTGTTTCTAAGAAAATACTGGCACTGTGATTCCATCAGTGCCCTCGTAATTCGATTCGGAGCACCGGTTCATGAGTTTGAAATTCCCGCTCGTTCATTCACTGAACGTACCCGACCTAAACTTTGGATAGAAATTTTGGGCACACCGGGCCTCGGAATCAAGTGCCGTCAGAAACTGCGTTCTTGTAAAATCCCAAATAATATTTAGAAAAACATTTCCTTGAATTTTACTCGTCTTTACACATATGTAGGATCATATGATTCAAATAAACATCGATTCTCCACATACTAGTGTATTTTTAGTGAAAATGTACAATGTTGGATGGGAACAGATGAATAAGAATGTGATTGGGTTGGTCAGTATGCCATTGGAAATAAATGTTTCCTTCAAAATTTATTAAGTAATTTCAATTATAGAGATCACGAAAGTCCAATAATTTATTTATGAGAAAACCACTACACTAAAAAAAGTGTTCATGATTTGACTATTGTTTATCTTGTGATTATCTAAAGGAAAACCAGTGAATGATCACATGAATGGTTTTAATACTATCTAAGGGAAGTTTGAATTGGTGATGGTGAATCTCATAGATGATGGTTGGTAACATACTATATTATCTTCATTATAAATAATATATGTCATGATAATGACTATTTTTATAATCTTATATGGACATATGTATTTGTTATTTGAGGATTTCTATAATTTGACTCTTAATGAATAAATTTTATACAAGGAAGTGCAAGAACCTTTTAGCTGTTCTCATAATGCTAAAATATTACTATTGTAACCATAGAGATGTTATTGGATGGAACCATTAGAATATAAGTCATGGGGGAGAATCTTGAGAATGTTTTTTAGCCCTAGTACTATATGCTTGAGTAACGGGGAATAAAAAATATCAATAGTAACTCCAAAATTTACAAGGATAACTCAAAAATGTAATAATGGTCTTGAAGATAAAATTTCATTTAGTATATTAGGAGAAAATAACATTTTCCTAAGTTCTGATGCATTGGTGGAATTATGGGTAGTTGATTTCAGTGCATGTTTCTAATCAATGACAGAATGTAGATTCATGGTGAATTATGTATCTATATGTTTTAAAAAAATTCATCTAGTGGATAATTAATCCTTTGATGTCATCAAAAAGGGTTATGTGAATATACAATTGAATAATTAAGGAATCATGATACTCAAAGGAGTCAGGAACACCCTGGAGATATAAGACATATATTTTTTCAAATAAATAGCTTGGAGAGGAAGGAATTGTTCTGAATTGTTTCATTGAAGTCTAGAAGGTGACTTAAGGATACAAAGTAGTTGTGAGAGGAATAAAGGGTGGGACATAGTTTTTTTACTATAAGCACAGATGAAAATGCAATTGATAAAATTAAATCATCAAAACATTTGGAGGTTTGGAATTGTAGGATCAATCAACATAGTGTGGAGAATATGAATGTTCTAAAGTCTAAAGGCATACTGAATTTTAATTACATGGCAATTGGTTGGTGTGAAAGTTGTGTTCTAATTAAATAGAGAAGGGTTTACATAAACTAGATGGATGGAAGGTCAGAGCATGGAAGTTGGAACTAGTTCTCTCATACCTTCCCTTGTCCAGTCCCATGCTGGTCTTATTTACATTATAACTTTCATTGATGATGCTAAAAGAAAATTTACGTGATTAATAATTGAAGAATAAGTTTGATTTTATGGAATTTATTCAGTGGAAATCTATAAATTAAATGGAATGTGGTAGGAAGGTGAAATGTATTTTTTTTAAATAATGGTGGTGAATACAGTATATACAACTTCTAGAACTTCTACCAAATGAAAGGGATAATTCATGAGAAGAAATTACGTTATACACTACAGTAGAATAGATTGAATGAACGAATGAATTGAAACAAGACTGATAAGTCATAAAAAGTGTAATTTTACTCTGTAATGGATAATGCAATTTGGGGAGTGGTAATCTATATAGAATCATATATTTGTAAATATGTTTCCAACATCAGTAGTTGGGGAGGAAATTATAGAGGAGACATGGTTTGTTAAATTGCCATAAGATACACATCTTAAATTATTTTTAATTTTGGGGTATTTGCATGTTGATTATAAGGATCATGATAATATTGTGTAAAAATATATATCATGTTTTATCATTTGGTGTGATGATGAATATTTTATTTTCTATTTATGGGATGTGGAAATGTGAAAAATCATTTGGAGCTTGGATGTTCTTTTCAATGAGAAGGTTCTATGTAAGCATTTGGACTAGGAAATAAGGATGTTGAGGAAAATTAATCAACTATCAAAGTCCAAGTGGACATGACTAATAACACCATAAGGTAACATGTTATATAGAACTTATATATATATATATATATTGATTGTTTGGATTTGTGGCTAGTGAAAAATATGTGAAAAAGTAAAATGGTTGATGAAACTGAAGTGAGGGCACTAGATTTTTGATCTATAAACATTAGATTAGATCAATGTAATATAGTTCAAAAAATTCAATTAAGGATTCCATTTATAATTACAATATGGGATTAGGGGTTTTGAGTTGATATGAACATCGTACTTTTAATGAATGTGGGAAAACCTAAATTCTCATAAGAGGAATAAAGAATCATTGAATAAAAACATTAACAATTAGCAATATATATAGATATATATTAATTAAAGTATAATATAACTTGGTAATATCATAATTCATTATAAGGGAAATGAGCTCTTGAGATTAAGTGTGTTTACCAGTTAAAGGAAGAGGGCCAGGATAAAACACATTTCATGAGGTGACTGGTAGTAAAGGGATTTCAAATAAAGGAAGGAGTTGGATTCATGAATATTTACTCACAAATAATTAAACATGAAGATATTAACATGACTATAATAATGGATTAATTAGAGTGTTCTTAATTAAAATAAATGGATGTAATGATTACATTCACTGATGGTGAGTTGGAGGAAGAAATTTACATAATGAATTTGGTGGGTTTTTTGAATAAGGAAACCGGAAATCAGTATATTAATGAAATGAATGTACAGATTAAAGAAAAAACCATAATAATTTAATTGAAATATTTATGGTTTTAGGTTGGATAATGGATTTGAAAGGTAGAAGACATATCATTATGGTTACTAAATGTAACTGGATAATGGGACATTCATCATATTTCATTAGTATGTTGAGGACATATTGTTGGTGGGTCCAATGATTCATGGATTCAGAAGTTGAATTGTAAGTCATATAGAAAATTTGAAATTATGTACCTTGGATATGCTATGAAAATCATGCGGATGAAAAATGAGAGGGATAAGAGAGTCATAACATTAGTGTTATCGAAGGACTATATTTGGGAAATCTTACAAATGTTTGGAATGGTCAAATGCATGATTCTCTCAACTCCACTTGTTAGACACATTATGTTGTCTATGGAATATGCACTAGAAATGTAATAAGAGAGTCAGTACATGGATAATGTGATGTTTTCATCAATGGTTGGATGTTTTATGTATGTAATGATTTACACCCAACCATAAATATCATTTTATAAGTATTTTTTTGAGTCTTTTTAATTCAATCCCTTGATTGTAAAATATATAATCCATAAATTGGATCATCCATTACATGAAAATACTAGAATTGGTTTCTTTGTGTCTTGGGGAGGAATATACATTGCATGGTTTTTTGGGTTTGATTTTTTCTAGACATTCTCAAACCTAATGGATCATGATAAATTTTTGTTTTCTTATAGAGGAGTAGTGATCAGTTGGATATCAGAATTATAATAGATTACCACTTTACGTATAATGGAATGAGAGTATTTAGTTGTAATATAATCAAAGAAGTATTTGGTATTGTTTACAAGTTTACTGAAGGATCTTGAGCGAATTTGGCAAGGGGTATTTCATTCTGTGATAATCATGTTGTAACTCATTTTTCTAAGATTCTCATATTTCAGGAAAAGGTAATGAACATAGACCTCATGTAAAACTTCATTAGAATCACTCAGTAGGAGAAATTTTTTTCACTCCTTAAGATATCTAGAATCCAAAATAACGTGGACATGTTCACCGAAACATTAGTTCTATAAATTATAAGGATACATCATGCATTAGTGGGATGTGGGTGAGTGAAAGGAGAATGAAGAACACTTTATATTTTAATGTGGATTAAAGGAAGTTTTCCAAGTATTGGATGCTATCCATAGGATCCTAGGAATAGTCTACAAGTGAGAGAATAATGTAATGTGAAGTATATTCAGTTTTATAGATTCTGATAACTGGATTTACTTCATTATAATTTTTTCTCAGGATATTGGTCAACATGACACATATTTAGTGACAACATAATCATTCTATGAGGAAATGAATTTATCATAAGTTCATTATATCTTATGGATTCATCGTGGTCTCAAATATTTATTAAATACAAGTCTCTAGAAAGATGTCTTTAAAAGTGATCACCGAGGAATGTTGTCAAAGTAAAAGGTGTTTCTAGATATCACTAGTCACTCCCCAAATGGAAGCATCTCCATGAAAGATCAAAGTTAGTGAATCCTAGATGACAATAAATTCATGTTACAGGAAATGGATACTTTATGTACAAGGAATCCTAATTAATTATAGTGTATCCATTACTTGAGTAGTGATCCAAATTCATCATAATGAATTAAACCTGATGTTGTTTCGTGATTACAGAATCATTTTCTCTATAATATTATATTACTAACTAAATTTTTAGTTGTAATAAATTTTTACAATTCTAGTAAATATAAAAAGAAACTACTGTTTCCTCAATGCATGTAGGATAAATTGTCTGAATCATGTTATTCCATTGCATTCCTTCATAATTCATATACGTGAATTGATTTTATATCTATTGGTTTTACATTACATGTATATTCTTATGATCTGTTTTGTATGCATATGCAATGATCAAATTTTGGTGGGGGTAGGGTGAATTATCTTGAAAATTGTAGAATAATTAGACGAGGGATGATGTTTCAGCGGATCTAATTTTATTGGGAATAACCTTTGGTGTGAATACATCTAGTAGATTGAAGATCTTGGTTTCAGTGAACACCCGACACCCCTCCTCCTAATATATTTTGTCATGAATAATTAATGATTTCTAGTGAGCCATTACTTATGTCTTTGATTTTGATTTGTATTCACTATTATATGATTATTTATTAAAAAAATACTAACTATGATTGTTGATTATATAAATAGTTATAAAGCATTCACTCTGTTCATGTTTTACCTATATTGTGATTACTCATTCAATAGGTTATTGATTATGTTATGGTGTCAGTCTTTCCATCCACATTTTATTAATATATCAGTGATAACCCATTCACCCTATTTATGATTATAGTATTGTTTATGTATTGTTCTCCACTATGTTTATGTTATACTGATTTACCATTCACCATGGTTGAGTATGAGTGATAATACCCAATTCAACCACAATCATATTGATTATAGTGATATCCATTTCACTTATTTTTTTAATGGTGATAACCCATTCACCTATATATGTTTAATAGTGGTGATAATTGGTTGAACTTATGTTTTATTATGGTGATAACTCATTTACTTTATGTTATATTACAATTATAACATGTTCACACATTATTTTGAGAGTAATTATGACCCTTTCACCCATATTATTACAATAATACATGTAACCAATTTACTAAATGCCTAATTATAGTGATAACCCATTCAACTTATGAACTATTATATTGTTCACCTATTTTTGTGAGGGTGTGAATGACCCATTAACCCATACATGTGTGATAGTGGTGATAACTCATTAACTTCATTTTTAATTGTGAATATAACTCATTAATGTTACATATGAATATGGTGATATGATAAAAAATATTCTTTCACACCATCGAAACATTACTTGTATGAGGCTTCTCCTTCATTATCGATCTACATCTAACATGTGAGAAGACATTACCTAATACGCCTATTTATAATGTAATTTGAAATTAAATTAGTAAGAAAATTAACTTGTGTAAATTTTATAAACCATAATAATACTAATGATAATTAGATAACTATTTCCACTAGAAACATATCCTATAGTAGGATTGGTGTACATCATTATATAAACATAAAACTCCATAATAATAGGATCAATAATGATCCACATAAATATAAAATAATATTTTCACAATAAAACTATATATAAATTAATAAATAATATAACATTTTATATGTTCCCAATTAAAACTATAAATATGTCTCTTAGCTCTATGTGTGAATTCCTACCTCCACCACTCTCTTCTAATTTTTTTTAAAAATTTGAATAAACAATTATGGAAATGATTCTCCCATGCCTCTCAGATAGAAGGTCTTATGATATCATTAATTAGAGACCATAAAATCTATAAATTATTAATAATATATTGTTATTAATTAAATAAATTTCCAATAATTATTTATTAACATACAATACTATTATCTAACAACTGAAAACAAACATTCATGGGAACATAATCTTGTGATAAACATGGTGCATAAAAATAATTAAATCGAATAGTATAAGACATCCTATAATTTACATAAAAAATAATTAAAATAATAAAATATAATTAGAAAAAATAATATATATAAAAATTTAAGGAAAAAATAAAAAATAACATAATTTAACATAGCTATGAATGCATAGATCAAAATCAGGAGATTGAGAATAATCTCAAATAGGGCCCAGAATCATCAATCTAGCTAGGTCATTACCAATCATAGTGAAATGAAAAAAATCTTATGGGTAAGATAGAAATTCATCGAGCTAATCATCGATAAGAAAATCATCTATAAGGGAATGAATATACTTATCAAAATCCTCTCCATCGAACAGAAATATAGAAAATGTTACATATGAAAAAATGTGGAAAAAAATATCCAAAATAAAAAAATAAAAAATATTTATTAAAAAATATTATATATTGATTATTACTATAAATATAATTTAACACAACACACTACATCATTATTTTCTAATTCATCGATGTAAATGTCTTTATTTACCTCCTAAAAACCACTAATTTCTATAAGAGCTTCAATTTTATAATCCCTATTAAATTATAGTTATTTTGATACACCATCAACATTATCATGACTTCAAACCCTTATCTAGAGTCTCTCATCATAAATATTTTATTCAACACATCTAAAATCAAATTATTATACATCCCACTATGTCTAATGGGGAATATCCTTCAATTATGACATGGAATTGTTGAATTTGTCTACCTATTAATATCACAATTTTGGACATATAGTAAAGAATAAGATTCATAACCATCAGTTAAACTCAAATCTATAATCCAATAACAGAATAATAAATTAAAATTTTTATAAATTGAATATGATAGTTTTAGATTCATTAAAGTATATAATCTTCGATTTTGAAATTACCCAACTTCATGATGGTTGATAATTTTGGAAAACAATAACCATTCTTTTACAATTTCTTGGGTATTTTATTGTCTGTCCAACATTGTAAAAATGTTTTTTGAAAATATATCTTCTCAATATACATTACATCTATCATCAGGAACACCTATAAATCAGACCAACATGGAATGTATGAAAAAAACTACACTTTATCACATTCTACTCTCTCCAAAAGACACCAAATTTATATTGATTCTTTGTTAATACAAAATTAACATGATGTAATGAAGAGACTATAGATTTTTCTTGAATCATATTTCCCACTATGGTAGGAACATCTATTTCAATTTTAACTTTTGTAAAATTATTTCAATTCCCTGAAAAATGATTACATTAAGGATGAAATATTTGATGAAATTGGAAAATAATGGATTCCTTCCATTGACAAGAATAAATTATTTGATGTAACCCATGTAGTACACAATTTATTTTAGACCATGTGTACACCATCCAGATAACATACCATGAAATGGAGAGTCAAAAATTTTCAATATTAATAAAACTTTTAGTGTGAACTTTTGTTCTATATGTATATAATATGTATATACGCAATCACACCAAAATAAAATTAACTAACTAATTAAGGGATACAAATAAAAATTTATTTTATTATTTGGATGACTTTAAATTAGAATCCCCAAATATATATGTGGTTCCCTCAATAAAATTCAATGAAATAATTTTTAAAATGATTTGAAAATAGGAAAATAAGAATATTGACTCATATAACCACCAAAAATAGATGAAATATTAGTAGAAAGACACAAACATATGTTATGAAGTTCTAAAGAAAAATATGGATGAACATAATAAAATAATTTACATGAATTAGCATCATAAGGAAAGTTTTATATTTTTAATATATAACTAATAGATCTAATCTTAGTCATTAATACGGTTTTTTTTGCAAGACAAAAATTGACATTGTAATATCGGTGTTTTAGAAAATACCTCATTTTTTTAATGGAAAAAATATGGAATTTACTTGGTGTATCTCCATTTACCTAAACATCACACATGTTGTAAAAATAACTAATTTAAAATATTCATAATAATATAATATACACTCATTTGAATATGTATAGATTTTATGATAACTAATACCCAAAATATATACTGACTTCTTTCTTTGGTATAAATTCACCAGAAGTATAATTACCTTTGAAAATAATGACTTATCCAAAGAAAATATTTTTTTGAAACAACTATTCTACATTAAAAATATATATTTTAAGTTCCAGTAATTTTGTAACATATTGCAATCATGATATAAGGGCTCCTCATCAAATTTCATTAAATTGAAAAACTTATGGATCTATATTGGGATTCTAATTGTCATTCTATGTTTTTGTTTCTTGAAATAATGTTTTAGTGATGTCATATACTAAATTTGGGTAGTATGATGGATCCCGAACCTAAATTTTTCTATCTTTTACTAAGTTGCGTTCACTATGTTGATAACAAAAGTTACTATCTTTATGAAAACCAAAATGAAATAGATGATCTCTAACATTATCAAAAGTTTCAATACTCCCAAGATTCTATTTATTACATGGACATTTAATTATCCCTTTTGAAACATATTTTTTTATTTTATTATTAACATAATATAAATAGTTCAATTCACCAAATATAGCATGGATTTTTACCATTTTTTTGTATTTCTATAGTTATATATTCAATAATGACCGCGAAAAAAATGAGTATATATTTCAAAGGTCTATAGTTTTATAAAAAATATAACAACAATTGTAATTTTATATGAAGTTTTAAAAAATATAAATCATTGTCTTCCTAATCCAAAAATAAATAAATAAATTTTATAATTTCTATTTATTCATTTATTAGTAATTAAATAATTAGTATAAATTTAAAAATATCATTTTTATTTGTTAATTGGTTATTATTTATTAACTTTCTTATTTTTTATTTTAATTATTATTTTTATTAAATTCTGAAAAATTATCACTTATTTTTTTACCAACAATTCCTTCATAAATAAATCTTATCTCTACATAACTATTTTCACAAATCAGAATCACAATAAGAGGAAGTTGAGGGTCAAGAACACTTAATATAATGAAAAATAAAAAATCCCTTTTCAAAATAAAAATGTGAAAAAAGAACCCATTACAAGAAAAATGAAAATATTCTTAAAAGAATCAAGACCCTAAGAATCCAACATGGTCCCAAAATTACCAAATGTAATAAAAGTTAATTAAATTATCTATAAAAGTCGAATTACTACCCAACCAGATGATTCTGTAGAGGAGTCGGCCATGATAAAGAGTTTTACCCTACCAAAAAGATGAATAATGTAAGTGGCACTAAAGTAGCAATAGCGCATCACAAAACCAAATCACACCAGAGTAGCAGAAAAACACATCATGGTTCCATTCATACCAGAGAAGTCGAGAAGCGTATCATGAATCCAAAAAACACTAGAGTAGTAGATAATAACATCATGGTGTCAAATAATGTCGGAGTAGCCTAATAGCACATAACTATGTACCATCATTCCATATAATATGAGAAGCACATCATGAAGGAAAGTCACACCGAAGCAGCTAAAAAGAGCATTACAATGTCAATACACACCAGAGAAGATGATAATATCCACTTGAATCCATAACCAGATACAAAACATGTTATAGAACCCATACCAAAAATAGTAAAATATGTGGGGGGGGGGATGAATAGATGATGGGTGAAAACACACCTATGTCTCATTTGAGCCTCCCACCCAACAAAGTAATAGAGAAAACCACAATTCCAACCTGATGCAAGACCATAACCGACCAAAACAATAGTGTCAGACATAGAAGGCACGGATCTGAACCATCCCGATAATAAATTATTGATTAATAACATGTGTGAGCCCACCAATCCCCTATTCAGGGTGGCCTATCATGCGAATCCTATTAGGAGAAACACCGCACCCAAATAATTAGGAAAAATGACAATGGGAGCCAATAAACACCATTTACCACCTCAAACATGAAATAGAGAGCATCCAAAAAATTCTGCAAAATAGAGGTTCACCAGCAAGAAAGATAGAAATTTGGGAAACATCTATGTGGAAGGCCATTCTGATATCCAACTACATCACTGGATCCAGAAAACCATGTTTTCGATCAAACACCATCATCTCTTGTTAATCTTACATATCTTGAAATCAGAAAGCTCTATCACACCAGATAAGGTTTGGAACTCCTGGGAGACTCACACATCGATCTCCCCACTAAAGAGTAAGCGGCGAACAAAGTTGGATTATGAGATAATATCGCCCACAATCCACCGATCATCATTGCAGCTGCCTTCCATTTAGAGCATGAACAACAAACACACTAGAGTATTCAAAGATGACACTAATTCCGAATCCCAAAAGATAAATCAATCCAAACTGAAGAGAAAAAATTATCCCCAAAAAATTGATCTTGATGAATTGAGGCCACTGAAACCAACGCTGATAGAAAACCTAGAGGACAAGATGTATACCGACACGAGGAGAAGTTATGATGATCCAAAAATTCAGTAAATCCATTATGAAATAATGAAGATAGTGAAGATAGTGCATCAATAAGGGATACATTTCATAATAGAAAACAATGGATACCCTAGAGAAGATCAGAGCAGGATCACTTCCAGAGCGAGAGTGCTTGGTGATTGTGGAGCAATGATGTTTTTCTTGTGTGTGTGTGTGTTATATGTGTGTGTTTTCTATATCACAATAATTAATTTTGATGCTTTCATAAATTTATCATATTTATTATCTATTGATATGGATTATGTAGTGGAATAAGTTATTTAATATGTGATACTTGGCTCAATTTTTATATTCAAAGCCTGGGGAACTCCCTAAAGATAAATTAGTTAATTTAATATAACATATAAACTAAGAAAAAAATTCTGATGGTTTGATTGATTCCAAGGTGTAGTGTTTACCCCATTGCTGAGCTATCATGAAAATTATGGAAAAATAGGTTTCAATAATAATTTATTATTCACAATATTTTATTTTTATCAAGCACCCAAATGTTCCATGAATTATGATTTTCCTTCAAAAATAATAAATTAAAAAAATTGGGATCACGATAGCATTTGAAATAATGGGTTTAAACTAGGTGGGGAAAAAAAATTCATTCGCGTTAGTACCCCCAAGGGAATGATGTTATCTGGGGAATAAATAAGTGATTAAATTAATTAAATAAAATAATTCCTTATATTTTATTTCTTTGTAATAATATTTTTCCCTTCTAAATAAATAAAACCTATTTATTAATTTATAATATCTTTAGAGAAGTTATAGTTTTATATATCGATTTTTTTATAATTTATAATTTATTTTTATTTTTAAAAATTTATAATTATATTACAATTTTTTTTTAAATACTACTAATAATACATAATAATTAAATTTTTAGTGTTTAAAATCACTAATCTGTATTACACGATTAAATTTTTTATTTTAAATATATTTATATTAATTTTATCTTTTTATTATTATTTTATAATAATTAATAACAATTCATATTATAATACTAAATACCTTATATTTTTATTATTTTCTCATAATTATACAAAAAAAATTTAATTTTAAAATAATTTTAATAATTTATAAAAATATGAAATAGGTAGTAACTTTCAATTTAATTTATTATGTATTTATATTAAATTATATATAATTTTATTAGTTTTTCCTAATGGTAATAGAAATTTATTATTTTATATTAATTATTTATTGTGAAATTGTGTTTTTCTACACTATTGAACATTATTTTGGTAAATTTTTAATACTAAATTAAATTTTATTAAATTATTGTAAATTATTATAAAAATAATTATATTAATTATCCATAATATTAATTTTATAATTTAAAGGAATAATGATTTGGAAAAAATTAAAAACATTATATACATATAAAACTAAACTCTAATAGATTAAATTAAGTAATAAAGAATATAATAAAAAATGAATAAATTATTGAAAAACAAAAATACTTAAAAAAGATTTTTAAAAAGTACATCCAGAAAAATGTTTTTATTATAATCGAAATACCCCTCCTCTTATTGATTTCTAGTAAAAATAATTTTATTTCAATAAACAAACCTTTAAAAGTGAGTTTGAATCACAAATGACATATTACAATCTAGAATCATTTATATAATTTTCGAAATTACTGATAATACATTACAAACTAGAATACTTCAATAATGAGTCTATATTTAAATTATTGATAAAATAAATGAGAAATATATTTCGGGATGAGGAGGTTTAGATGTCACGTAAAAGTATTTTTAAGTTATAATATTAATGAAAAAAAATTTATTGTAATTTCTTTCACAAAAGTTCTATCTGTGATGGATTCCATCGTATATACCTTCCACTACAAAAATAGTATTATCTCATCTAAAAAATATTATATATATATATATCAATCCATTTAACAATATTCCCAATTTTTTTCTAACCCTATGTCGATAACCTAATTGTGAAGATAAAATATGTCTATTGTAAAAAAATATTACAAAAAATATATTTGCGATGAGGTAATTATTTTGTCTCAAAAAAATTTCATTATGGATGTAAAGACCTGTAAAATTCAATGGAAATGTTTTCATAATTTTCTTTGGGATTTTACAAGAACGCAGTTTCTGACGGCACATGATTCCGATGCCCGGTGTGCCCGAAATAATTTTCTGAAGTTTAGCTCGGGTACGTTCAATGAACGAACGAGTGGGTTTTCCTAACTTTTGAACCGGTGCTCGGAATCGAAATCTGAGGGCACCGATGAACTCGCAGTGCCGGTAATTGATTAAGAATACCTTTTTTTGGAGTTGTGTTTTCTCAGGATGAGTTGTTTAATTAAGGTAAGGGATAATAATATAACTGTTTTACAATTATATTTTCTTTTCTTGTTAAGTGGAATAAGTGTTGTGTCACAACACTTTTCCTCTCTCTTATGTGGTTATAACCTATGTAAGGGAGTTAGGGGTGGGACCCACTTTTAGATAACTTCCTTTGAGAGGATTACAGTGGGGTGGGGCCCACACGAGCCCCACCGTTTCTTTTATTCTTAAATAACGCACCTGCACCCCCTATTAAACGAAGTCAACTCTTGCGTTTAATGTTTTTAATAAACTCCTCTATTAATTGGGAGGTTTTAAACCCCTCAATTAATTGATAGTTTCTATTATTTTTGAATTTTACAAGCGTTGGTTTGTGTGTAAATAAAATAAGACACCACTTATTTTATTTAGCTGGTCTTGCTGCGTTGAGAGGATTTTTGGAGAAAGGCTAAGGGGCTTGAAGTTCTTATTCTTCGAAAAAGAACGCGAAGAACGCGAAGAACGAGAAGAATGCCTACCTCCGATGAATGTCGACAAGAATGCCGAATCCTCGTAGATCGACTACGCGACGTCGTATACCACGATGCCAACGACGTTCCTTCCATGACGCTTTCTTCGGCTACGATCCTTCTCTCCCGCGATGATCCTCTTCTTCCACGACATTTAATTCCGCGACGAACTCTCGTTTGACGATAGCGTTGAGGTAGGGGTTAATTTTTGTGTAAGTCAACATTCTCGAGGTTCCTTCCATTTAAAACAAAGAACTCGGATCAACTCATCCTCAAGTTGATCCGTGAATGATTTTCTTTTGCGGTTTGGGAATATTAAATTCCGGGAAAAACTGTTTGGGTTGTTTTCTTTTGTTCGTGAAAAATCCTTGTTGTTCTTCGTCTTTTGGGCTGCTTGATACCAACTTAACGGGAGGAGGTCGGATCGCACGAACAAGGCCGACTCTCCTCCCCCTTTGTTGTTTTGATTCGTTGCGGCACGAACAAAGGCGGTACAGTGCAATGACACCGCACAGACACGAGAACGAACACGGTGAAGAAGCGGGGCGCCGTTGTAACGAACCGAAATTTTTTTAAATAAATTTTGTTTCCTAATTTTATGTGTTATTGTTATACTCAACAAAAATGTTTTATTTGATAAACATGATTATAATTAAAACGAGATCAGTGGGTTTTGACTATTATATAACCATCGGTCAACATGACCGCTGTGAACAAAATGTTTTGATTATTGTCTCTAAATATAAGTAATCTTGGTTAATTATTATAGAAAGAAGATTCGATGGCCTCACCTAGTAGTCTTGGACCGATCGAAGCCCATCTAACAGAGCTTGGGAAGGAGGTAGCACCACTGGGCTTTGCTCTGGATGCATTAAAATGTCACTGATGTGACTCAATGGTAATAAATACCAAGTTACGGATCCACATATCATACTTTATATCATCACATTGATTAAGTTTACACATTTTAATTACAATAGAAGAATTGATAAGCATAGCTAATTTGACCCACAATGAAGAATTTTCTATGTAGCTAATTTCACATAGGCCTTCATCTCATAGAATATTGTCTTCATGTAACAAAATTGTTCAGGTATTTGATTTTTCATCACAAATTTGAATTGATTCTCCACGTATTTTTAGTTATAGAGCCAATAAAAGAATAACTGATTGGCACTACATAGCATATTTCACTACATATCTGAATCATGTTGTAGAAAACTCCACATAAAGGATTTATGTTTCTTTTTAATCTATATATCTTATTCCTCGCATATGATAAATATCTATATAGATTATTTTCATTTAGGAAGATTCTTAATTTTGCCAATTTAGATAGGTAACACCTTTACGTAAATGATTTACAAAGCTAAAAGCTCAATTTGTAATTTCTATATATAGACAAATGCCTCAAGTAGTTAATTTTTTCAGACATAGAAAAATTCCATCCAAAGTGTCCAAAATTATATATTTAATAAATTTAATAAGAAACACATAAAATAAGATAAAACATGATGAAAAATCTAATAAAAATAATCAGTAATATTTGAAATGTTATTTGAGTTCACAAAAACCTAATGTACATGAGATATGTTGGAATAATATTAGCAGAACCATACAAATTCAATGGATAAAGATGTTATCTATGGTCATATGTCCAAGAATTGTCCATATGAGGATTGGAATTATTATTATTTTTCTAAAATTAAAAAAATAAAATGTATTAAAGACACACAAAGAAACACACACACACATGCACACATGTGGTGGTTTGGCATTTTTTTTATTAGTTGGGAGACACATCTCTAGAGTTTCGTCCCAGTCAATGATGAGAAATATAATATAGAGGAGACTTCATGTCAATGTGAATAATAAGATAAAAAAAAAAGAAAAAATTGGTCATGGTGGGGAGCTATCCATTGTGTGAAAAATAAAAGTAAAAAATTAAAAGTGTTTCAAAGAAGAGACTATGCGTCATTGCAAATAAGATAAAAAATTTGTTGAAGTGAGTGTCAATAACCCATATTTCATCTGAACCCAACTAATTGGCTGGGGGAGATATTTTTAATCCCCTTCGAGCATGGTAGGCATTTCATATAAAAATATAATTTTTTATTTGCTTATGTGAGGTGGAGCTGGGTGCTGCTATGATATCCCACATTCCCCATGATGTTCCCTTATCCTATGACCTAGCCACACATATATGTCATCTTGTCCCAGTCAGGTCAAATAGCCCCCCTAGCTCAACTAGATCCATCCTGACTCAATCCCCTTCAGGGGATTTTTAAAAACCCTAGAAGACCAACAATAATAAAAAATAAAAAATTCATTTTAAAAATATTTAGAATTTTTTAAAACTAAATCTTGTATCTAGTGAATAAAAAATTATGAATTAAAATTTGTTTAATTAATTTAATTTAAAACTTTATTACTTCAAGTATATTTTATTACAAATTTAATTTAATTTGTATTATTTGTACATGTCAGCTAATCATTATCATAGACCGACAAATGTATTTATGAAATGTATTTATTTATTTTAATTTATGATTATTGTAATAAGTAATTAAAAAATTATTGTTTTTTAACATTCATCAACCCCATTATACACACAAGGGTCTACATGTCCACAATTTATTTATTAATGTGTATCTTAAAGTCATCAGATCCCATCACCTATGTGTGAGTATATTTGTATAATGAAGTAAATGGAATGAGACAAACATAACACGTAGATGAGGTAAATTTACAAATGGGAGATATATACATTTGATGAGGAAGATAATGCATATTGAGTCAGTTGTAACAAAAGTTGTTTCCCCTAGGTTATATATTAATCCATATTCAACTCATTAGGACAACCATTAAAAATTATCATGATCACACTGTTTATTAATTTATTTATAATTGTATATTTTTTATTTTGTAGAATATATGTTATCATGTAAAATAATATAAAATATATAACTAGTTAAATAAGTTTAATAAATTGTTGAAGTTTTCAATGTCAATCTTGGTTTTTTTGTGCTTTCGATGACATAGAACAATCATGTTAAGTAGAAAAATTATTTCATTCACCAAGAATAGCTTCATATCCCTTAAAGTAAATATCAAGTATCACACGCATTCAATCACATAAGTTTAAAAAGAAACCATTGAACAATGATCCCATCATCCATTATACAGGGTCCCTCCACCTATTGGTGAGTTTTGATAAGAGTAGTGATTGGAATTAAATAAAATTGGCATAAAATAGCTATAACTAGATTTTTGAAATTTTAGAGTTGAACATTATGTAATAAAATTTTACTATTTATATAAGTTGAAACATCACTCAGAAAATAAAATGTCCACATGTTAATGTGGTTGACTATCCGAAATCTAACTTTAAAAAACTTAGATTAGTTTTGTAATCATATATTGTACTATGAGTAGATTATTAGAGCATAATTTCAACTATTATACTCTGGAGACTTATTATTCTATATCTAGTAGTTGGTGGCTACTCGAATTTAATAAAATACTGGGAGAAACAAGAGATTAAAAAATATATAATTTCTCATAATCGATAATTTACTTGAAATTAATGATATGAAAATGATTCATTTTATAGAAATATTATATATAATACCACATAAATATGGGGGTAGATTCTCGATCTAAGGAAGAAAATCTATTTTTCTCGAATTATGAGAAAGTCAATGAAATATTTTATGTTAATAATAGAAAGTAAAGAATATAGATATTTTCAATGTTGAAAACCCCTCAAATGTAGTTGATTTAAAACCAAACAAAATCTGCAACAAATTCACTAATAATATTAGGGAAAAAATAATGTAAATAATCAAACATTAACTTCTACAAACAGAATAGTATAACTTTTGTGAAATCCAAAACCCAATACAATTTCATCACCTCTTTGAAAATTTTATTGATGTGAATCAACATCTATCAAAAAAAAATCACCCTAGAATATCCATATTTGAAACATTTCACCATTATTAGAAAAAAACCACAAATATGGAAATCTTTATCTAAACATGTGTCCTTATCGAACATCAATTGTGATTCCTCTATAATAGCTTCTCCATAATTTTTCAATCAAGGATCATAGTATATTCTCTAATGAAATACCATCTCCTTGAAATATATTTCTCGAGGATACTCTCTATTTTAAGGGACTTCTCAAACCATAACACATCACTACTAAATCACACCCACTTCAATGATTATTTGATATATTATTTCTACTTGTCAAAATTTCACTCATGTTACCACAAACATGACTACTCTCCACATAAGAGATCCACCATCAAAATTTCATTGTTAATCATCTATGACATTTACATGATACCTAAAATGTGATATCCCCCTTTCACAACTCGATGGAATACATATTGAGGAACTCCACCACATAAAAAATATTCCCCCATGTCATTTTATATAGACACAAAATATATATCTCTAATTAATATTGTTAACATTAATGTTTTATCTATATTAATTTTGAGAAATCACCACATTGATGTTGATAAAAATTCATATATTGATATTGAGAAAATATCTCCATTAATTATTTTTTCTATCTTAAATAAAGGGGATGAACCCAATACATTTACCTCTTCATCAAATCAATAAGTGGTATAACTTCCAAAAAACATAGTAGGTAAGATAATAATTCTCACCACACTATGCATTACCATCTATAGATGATATGATTATTCCATTTTAAACCTATGATTGATAATTGAATGCTCCCACTACCAAATAAATATAAACGATGAAGTCTTCATCATACTTATATATTCCATGTCCAATCGAATAATATTAGAACCAATAACATATGGATCCCTAATAATATTTATCACCACAATATTTGGAACACCCATATAAATTGACTACTCTTTCTGATCCCTCTTAGAGAATCACCTAGATTGTAAATTTTTAATTATTTCTTCACTAAACGAAATATTTATTGGAATAATAATTAATTTTAAGGAAAAAATCATATCTCTTAATTATTAATATTTTTATCTATTCTCATCATAATCGATGGTCTTTGAATCATGTGAGATGTATAATAAATACGATTAATCCCTCATCGTAGTTGTATTCAATATAAATATTTATTTCTTCTTATAAGGAATATCAATCATTACGCCTATATAAATTTCCATAAATCCTCTTAAATCATGCATAATTCTCAGGATACATTACAAGCATGGACCATCAACTATGAAAACACTGTTGGGAGAGATTCCAGATTCTTGAAATTAAATCATTTGCAAAGGAGTAATGAGAATCTCAAATAAATAATGTATGTTAATTTTTTTATAAAATAATACATATTTTTTAATGTCCCATGAAATGAAGAGTGTTAAATCCCATAGGGGGAATCTAGAAAAATACCACTAATAAATAAATAGCAACAAATTCATTTAAATTACCAAAATTGTATTTTGAAAATAAAATAAATGAACCTTTGTGAAAACTACAAACTTATAGGATTATGTTAATTCATTAAATATCATCTTGATTAAAAATTCCATACTTTTTTGAAAAAAAAATCACCCATATATGGTAAAATGGGACAAAGTAAGAAATCATTATTCAAGCATGAGTCATCAATAATGGCTATAGTTTTACCACTTCAGTGTATTTTGTTTGATTTATCCATCAATGTGTTCAAGCCTCACATTGATAGCCTACTATAATCATGATGTCTATATCTCAATGTTTTTCTCCATTGGATTTATATTCTAAAACATTATCATTCCATTTCCACATCACACAAACATCAATGAATATTTGACCTGATACTTATCCTTGTTTATGTGTTTCCACTGTTACATCAAATTTAGCATCCCGCCACATTGTATATTCATCATATACACTTAATTCTCCATAATTTACATTCTATATATTGTACTACAAATGTGAAAATCCCATTTCTCCTCTCGGTGGACTATATTAAGAGAAACATAGTAACACAAAAAATGTTCCATCACATACTTTTATATTGGTATAATGTCCATATCTCTAATTAATGTTGTCAACATTCCATATTTATCTCTACTAATATTGAAATTTTTTTTCCATTAATGTTAATAAAAATTATTCTATTTATTATTATATAATATATCTATTAATTAATTTGTCTCAATTTAATAAATTGGATAAACCCCATAAGTCTCCCCCTCCATGCCTTTAATGAAGGATATAACATCTATAAAATTTAATTGGACATAAAAATAATTGATATCTCTCCAACCATAAACCAATATCGATAATAGGATAAATCCCTTTTTCAACTATACCAAAAAGAGGATAACCCACCCTATAAATGAAATTCAAACACTAATGTCATTAAAATACATGAAACTTCCTCATCATATAAAAAAAAGACCAGTACCAATAACATTTGTATCCCTCATAATAGTGATTAAAACAAAATATAGAGCACCCACAAAAAACATCTCTTCTTTCTCCCTCCTAGATCATTATCTCAATCTTTAATTTTTAATTGTTTTATATCTAGTGTAACTATTTGAAGAAAAATAATTTTGTTTAAGACCTAAAAAATCTATCTTAGACTCCATATACTTCAAAATTTTCTACATCATATACGATCGTATTTGAAACATTTGAGATATGCCAAAATTATGATGAATCTCTCTACACATCTGTATTAATTTTACACCTTTAACTTAGTCTCTTAAGGAATGTCAATAATCTTTCCTCGTGTGTGTTGCAACAATCCATTGTAGGTGGTGATTACTGATCCCAAGAATAAATTCACTTGTGATTGAGTTATGAGAAAGACAATTAAATAATGGACGAAAAAATGGTAGAAAATAACAGTGATTTTTTAATGTGGAAAACCCCTCAAATGAAATGATTAAAAAACATGGGGTAAATTTGAAAAATACATTAATATCTGGAGTAAAAAATCATGTACCTTCCCAAACATTACTTTTTAAAGCCACATAATTTAACATTTGTGGAAACCAAATCCTGATATGCTTCTTTCGCCTATATAAAATTCATCCAAATGGGAGATTCCACCCATCCATGATAAAACATCACCCACAATTATACTTTATAAAAAACATCACCCTTCTTCAAAATGGTTCCACAACCTCAATGATCTTTATCAGGACATGTGTCATCCTTGACCTATTAATGTGATTCCTCTTCGATGTATTATTTTTAATCAATCAATAATGGTTACCATGCCTCATACCAATGACCTATAATATCCTTGAAGTATATATCTCAGTTTTTCTCACCATTATATATAATTTCACGAACCTCTAAATGATGATGTTGCATCACCCCCACATCAATGACTGTTAGAATTGTTTATTCTCTTTTTCTACATTCATATCTTTTAACCACAAAAATCATATCCCAAAATTTTAAATATCCATCATATTTTGTTTTTTCACCATCATCGACCTGTGACACATGCAATAAATAATTTGGTAACCCCCTTTATCCTATGAAGGGACTTTATCTTGATGAACTCTTCTGTAAAAGAAATGTCACAACATCCTATTATATTGGAAGAAAGTTCATATCTCTAATTAAAATTGACACAATTCCTTTTCTATCTATATTAATATTTTAAAAAACTCCCCATTAATGTAGATAATAAATCATCTATAAATATTTTGAAAATTTAAACATTAATTAATTTTTCTCCCATCAATAAATGGGTCAGACTCCTTTAAGAAACTATAAAATATGTATTAAAAAACAAATATTTCCTTACAGAAACTAATTTCCATGAGTAGTATAGGATCATTCACCAATTATTTTAATATGAAATTAAATTAAATTTTCGTGAGTCCTCACTAACTGATGAGACACCTCCAAAAGAATGAAAGGGTGAAATAGAAGCTTATAGGAGACTCAAGGATGATTCATTTGATGTCATCATCATAATGTTATCATAAATTTTTGATGAGTTTCAAAATTAAAATTAGGAAATGTATGGTTATACCATGTTTTCCCATCCATAAGAAATTTATTAGGAGAAAGTTATGTATAAAATTGAATAGATTATTTTTATATTGATTACATGTAGATTGAATTATATAACTCGAGACAATCCTCTTGTACTAAATATGATATAGTAAATTGATCGAATAAAAGAATTTGGATTCTGATAATATCATTAAATTTAAATATATCTCATTATCTCATCTATAACACCCACATACTGTAGTTTCATTGGGAATATGGAGAATCCGCTTTAATATCTTATGGGTAAGATTCACTATGAAGATAAGGACTTAAATAATGATAAAATATTACTTCTTATGGTGAAAAATTAGAAACACAAGGTAAAATTTCCTATGTAAAGTGTGATTCTAAAGGAACGTTTACATAATCAGTATATGAAACCAATGATAAAGTTAAGAAATAATGCACTTGAATATATTTTCTATTCTTGTGGCATGAAAAAGTTACTATGAGGAAAATTTCAATGAAATGATGAATGGGTGATTCTTATTTCAGTAGTGAGAAGAACATGACTTCTATTTTTCCATGTTGATGTATTATAATAGAACTATTATTTTATGTTGACTATTACCATAACGATTACTTTATATTTCCTCTATATATAATGATTAATTATTTCATTTTGGAATGAATATTTTTCATGATGTTTCATACTGAACTAATAGTTTAATAATAGTTGAATTATTAGAAATAAATGATGAATATAAAATATAATATTTATATCCCATTGTGGTGAGATAAATATTTATCAAATAAATCAAAAATAGTTGTCATGGATACACCTGATACAATTTCTGGAGTATTTGTTGCTAAAAACCTTAAGAATTATTGATACTCAATCTTTTTATGTTTTAGACAAGGAAACATATAGAAATAAAGGCGATTCATAAAGAATATATATTTACATCAACTTGACCATTTAAACTAATATAATTTAAATATTAAGGAAAATTAATATACGTTATGAGATTTCTGTAAGAGATATATGTAATGTAAATGCGAGGTAAGGAATATTCTTAGTTAGATGATATGAGTGATTTAGGCTGGTGAGAAGAATAATATCATAACTAAGCATTAATCGATCATGAAAATGAGTATAGAATTATCCCAAAACTCACATTTCTATATACACATCAGATCTATGATGTTAGTACATAGAATATTGATGATGAGTCCAATAGGAATTCATTAATAAGTAATGTGTAGAGTGATATAAAACCACCAACTCGGATTTATTTATACACATCAGATACATGATGTATGTAAAAGTTATATCAGTGAAGCGTCCAATATGTTTTGTAAAGTATTTCAATTTTCATTAAAAAATACTTCACAAATAGTAGAATTAAACCATTACAATATACCAACTGCAATGAAAAATGGATATCATATATGTTATTATATGAAATAAATCCATTACATTAAAAATCTTGTGTTTTGATGCTAAGAGTTTTTTAAGACTTAATCGATAAAAACAAAAATGAAGAATAACACAAAGAACATTTTAGTCGTATATCATAATATTTTAAGGATATTTTATGAATATATATGTTTTATTTTTTATAGTCACTTTAATATTTTTATTTATTCAAAATAATACACATAAATATTTGAGATTATCGTTGAAAGGTGGTTTGGAGAATGTAAAGGTCCGAGTTCACAATTATTTTTCATTGGAACAAGTTCCATAAGATCTCTTATAAAAGAAATGTTCCAAATACATATTTCATAAGAAAGTATTAAACCATGTGATTTGGTTTTATGATCACTTTGGTAAGTGATATATTATGCATTAGGAAAAATAATTACTTATCCAATATAAATATTGTAAATGAAAATGATTTAATGGTTTATATGAATTCAAATTTGGATTCCATGTATCAAAATTCAGTTTTAAATTTTGCTAGTTTCTCCATTTGATGTAAAGGAATTGGTGGGTATTCAAGAGAAACTACTAACAGGTTGTAAACACATGATATCACTAAGGTTAAATTGTTTATTCCAATTTATCATACTTAAATCCATCAGAATTATAGTTTTCCTAGTAATTTTATATGATCATTATATTGGTAATTATATTTCAGGACGACAAATCATAGGAAGGTGTATATACAATGCAACAAAAAAATGGTCGGGGACACTATAGAATGACAATAAAGAATGCAAGTTATATAGATTTATTTATTGATTAGTAGAAGCATAGTGGTTGTAGTATATTCATTTTGAATTAAATTATTCCATGTTTCTATAAATGGTTAGATGGAGCACCATAGTTTTCATAGAATTATATATATGAATGCATAAGAAAAAAATATTATTAGACTTATAGTCGATTAAGAAAAGGATGAAAGTTATTCCCCACATAATAACTTAATTTAGTAATGCATGTTCTATGTTAAATGATCTAATGAGATAGATCTATGGGTTTCCTAGACTAATTTACATTAAAATACTAAGAAGGAATTAAAAATATATTTTGGGACCATTTGAGTGACGTTTGTTTCCATTGTCAATGGAACACATCTCTCGAAGAATAAATATATAAAAAATTAGAGGATATTAGTAGATAGAATAGAAATCCAAATCCTTTTGTAATGGATATATCACATATATCATGTTATGTAATAGATATAGTATTAACGATAAATAAATTATGGTTGGAAAATATCAAATAAATCTTAGAGAACTGCATGTGAAATAGTAAGAGCTATCCAAACATCCTTGAAAAACTACAATGGATATGTACCTGGTAATTATGGAGAAAGGAACACTGGTAATAACGGGGATGAAAACTAGTATTCAAATATAAATTTTTTATATTTTATAATAATTTAATAAAAAATGATAAATATAATCTCATTGGATCTAGTGGTTTCTGTATCTACAAAAATTGACTGTGTTAGGGATTTTGAGGCAGCTAAAGATGTAGTATTAAATAAACAATAATTTTTTATAGTTTTTATAAATATACCAACCACTAAAATTATTATAATAATATAAAATATGATAAAATCATAACATTATTACTAACCTATAATTCAATGTTATGACATGGGAAATGAATATACATGGGAATATTAGAACAATTGTGATTTTTACTGAATTTGGTGAAGTCACAGATAATAGAGTTTCTCTGTAAGAAAATATGGTAGGTATAATGACTCAAACCATTACACAATAAACGAATTATCTTAACATGTGAGAGCTAACAAGTTGATAGTTTTTAAGTTATCTTTAGATCATGTGGGATTGTTTTAAATGTGGGTGCATTATACCCAACTTGAGAAATAATTATTGACTACCATATAATGTATCTAGAGACATATGTATGATTTTATGTAACTATAATAATGTTAATAATTTTAAGTACAAATAGTATAAGTTATTTTCCTTGACTACCTATTGTATCAAAAGGTTATACTAGTTCCCATCTACAATTGGAACCTCAAGATTCTATAACAGTAACCATAATAATATATCATGTGGTCTTGATACAACAGACTGATGAGAGAAAAATTATTTCTAACTATCTAGTGAAGTGGGATCACAATCATTTGGAATTTCAATATTGATGTTTTACCTTAGTGATATCAATAGTGCTAGATCATGAAGAGTGACACGTCAATATGAACACCATATGTCTTGAGTGTTATTTTGTGTTCTTATCTATGAACATTGGTATTGGTATCATGAATTTCATTCGCTATCAATGTGTATCATTTAATAATATACTCTAATTTAGGTTAGATAATGTAGAACTTATTTTTTGTGGTGTGGTAGCTTGTTTTAGGTGCATCATTAGTGGTACATGATTGATTGAATGATTAAGAGAGGAATTGCCACTTCCATGTATAGAAAGAGACATCTCAGGACCAATTGATCAGGATGGATGTACCATTGTTAAGTCCATGGACATACGAAAATAAGGTAAGTCTATCAAGAATGGTCTTGAAAAGAATAAAGAAAACAAGTAATAATTATGATAGAAATGATGTATCTTGAATTATGGGATATCTAAAGACAAAGATAATATATTACACAAAGCATGCTCGTATGAGGTTTCCATTACTATGAATGAATGTTATATACATAAAAGTGAAGATTTGTTACTATTTACTCCAGCTGGTTTGCGAGTAAAACAAACTGCAATAAAGATAGGGTCATATAGGGTCACATTGAAAACTTATTAAAATTGATGGACAATATTAATGAATTAGATTTCAGTACATGGTGGGTCACATGGTCGAGGTTAGGTTATCTCTGAGTTTGAATAATAAAAAAACAAACAAATAAATTATTTATTATTTAATTTTAGAATAACATGTGTTAAATTTATTTACTCCTTGTATTCAAATGTTTTAAGTTAATAAAAACTAAAAAAATATTCTAAATGAATTTATTCAAAGATCATTTTAATTTTATAAGGGATATGGGTCAATTTAAAATATTTTATATTATCATGGAATATATTTTTCTATTACATGTAAATGATAAAATATTTATGATGCTTGTGACTTGTTATCATGTCCATAAGTGTCGAATAATTTTTAATATGGAAGGGTTAACTTATAAAAGGTCCAAAGGGAAATATTAATAATTTAAGCATGCCTATATATGTAAAAAAATAAACCCTAATTAAAGTGATTATTAATAACATGATTTTGAGTGGAACTATCTCATATCTCTTAAGTTATAATGAGAGAAAGTGAGGATCTAAGTACACTAATCCATGAACATCTTCCTAGATCAAAGAAATAGTGCTCACACGATCGATTAAATGTGAAAATCTCCTTATATTCTCCCCAATAGAACCCATATTTTAATGTCAACAATTAAGAAACTTTTGATGCATGTGTGGATGATTTAGTGGGTTATTAAATTGGATTCTTTAAGGAATGATATCAAAAATCAACTAGAACAAACATTGGATCAAAATAAGACTAGGTATAGTCTAAATTGTGATTTATCCTGCTAATTATATTCACACATGATTATTGACATAGTAATGGAGTGAATCTTCTCCAAAGTAAATGATAAAATGTCAATCTAGTGGTAAAAATTTTAATTTCCCCTACAATGACTCTCACATTATGCGCTCAATTCCAATATTATTTATATTCCAATGTTCAGGAAGATTGGGATGGTATCCTCTTAAAATGATTATTAATTCCCCAAAATGATTTTATTTTACTAGTTTGAAGGATGGAGTATAAAAAACGTGTCAAGGTATTAATTATGTACCATCACCATCAATTTTTTTTGGTATGATACAATAATACTTTACTATTACACCATATGTTGAGGGCTAATGTAGTTTCATAAAAAAATAAGCATAATAAGAAATTTCAATGTTGAAAGAAAAATTTGAACAATACTACTCTTATATGAAAATATATGATCATTGGTAGTCGTTAATGTAGAATGCATAAATTTTGTATTCTACTAGATGAGAGTCATTATGCCTAAGTGAGTTTCTAATTTGATATATCATCCCACATTCATAAATCCTATGATAAATTTATGAATATTAAAACTCAAATTAAATTATAAAATATCCAAAATTAATGTATTTGCTTCATAAATGTAATTTTATCTATTTTTAATTGTAACATCAATAATTTAATAATCATTGTACAATTTTTTTTGTTTTTTTATGTATATTTAATTCAAATTAAAGTATTTATATGTTTCTATTGTGTGTTGAATATTGTATTTATACATTAGAGAAAAATAGCTTTAATCATTTCAATTTATAGAGATTATAAATGTTCTAAAAACCCTCAGAAAAATATTATTGATAAATGGACCCCTAAATCAGTTATAAAACAACACTGATAAAGTGTCGAATTTATTATTTATTCTTTTAGCACTAATTGAAGGTGATTTTATGAAGGCTCTTTTTTAGTGATGAAAACTGTTAATAGTTTTGAAAAAAACATATGAAATTAGTAATTTTTAAAAGTAATGAAGTAAATTTATAACATTGATAAACTCTATAACTATATTAGTGAATAAATATTAAATTGATTATTGTAAATGTTTTATTCATTTAATAAGGTTTACCATGTCAATATTTTCACTCGATAAAAAAAATATTCAATGACTTTATTTTTATTAGGTCATGAATGTTTTGATCAATGATACTCTGAATGTCATTAGTCTTTATAAAAATCCTATTTTTATGGTATATATACGATCACCAATATTCAATATATTTTTTTGAACTGTTCCAGACATTAAAAAATATAATATTTGAAATATTTATGTTGATGATTATATTTCAAATATTTAGACTCTGATTGAATTGAATTTTAAATATGTGAATTGTTGGATAATTTATAATTTGATTATCATGCCCACTAAAGATGAAGGGATAGTTTTTTCGGTCAACATCCTTGAGTTTAGGTTGATTTTTTTCTATACAAGGTATTTTTTGGACACACTACATGGATTTTAATATAGTTTAAATCCATTTATATCTCCCTATATATATTTGAAAATATGATTAAAATATACAAAATAACAATAGTTTGACCAATATTTTGATAGTTTTAAAAAATAATATGTTTTGGTCTTAATTATATTACAATAATTTATTCAACAAAATGAAATGTTGAAATCTATATGATATAATTTTTTCTGACACTTCATTTATCGTAATGATTTTAAAAAAAAGGAAAATGTTTTTAACTTTTATGTTTATTTGATTTAACATTATTTTTAATAAGAATATTATTTTTTACATCTTTTATGTATCTAGTGTCTCTACATTGTACTTACTAATTCAGAAAATACTTATACAAAATATGATTTAATTATTCCATGTGATTCTTGCACCCCCTTCTTAACTTTTCATGTTAAAAATATGTGTTTTTTGATGATTTAAAAAAATTCTCTACTGATCAAAATGAGAATAGAAATAAAATGGGAAAAATTGAACCAAGTATGTTATCTAAATGATAAAATCCATTTATTAGATACAATCTACAAATTTGTTTATAAGGATATATATGCCACATTTGGAATCATTTTGGAAAATTCTGATAGTGGTGAGGTGTTTTGAAAGTTTCAAAGGACAACAGAGGTATAACACCAATGAGATCTGTGAGGAAGAAAATGATTTTTTTTATATTTTTCAAAAATAGATAATTTTTAGTATAAGAATAGTTTGAACATTCCATTAACATGTTTAATCATGCTAAATATGTTTTTAATTTTTTTTCATTCCATTAAGAATTGATTTTCTATTTCCATTTATATTCATCTTTCATCAAAATGAGCTCATCATTCCAAACATAGCCTTATAGTTTGAATTGAACCAAAGAATAATTCTCCATATAAATATTACAATATATTTTTTGTATCTAGAAATTATTAGTTGAAAAAATTTCCTTAATGAATCTATCTCATAATTTGAAGGAATATTCAATCAATTATATGTGTGATTATATTATGATAAAAAATTTTTTTTTGAAAATAATTATAGAGAAACACTCATAGTAAATGGAATGTTTTAAAATGATTTTCAATAGTAAATAAAAAAAATTCTTGCTATCACATGTTAATGTGATTCTAGCTGATGGCATAGAGTTTAATAAATTAATGTAGTTTATTCATGTGAATGATGATTTGGGATACTATGATATTTTGAGTATCCTCGGTGTGTTTTATGAGGCAGAAGTGTATGAACTCCAGAATAATGATATAGGACTGTATAATATCTATTTGATGAGAAATAATGAGAATCATAAAGAGAAAATAATGAAACTTATGTCATTATAAAATAGATATTGGTTGAGGAGAAAAAAATGAATTTTTGGATCGTGGTGGAACTCCCATGTATAAAATTATATGATAACTAATTAATGGGATCACATAAACAAATATTTGATGGGATATTTCATAGATTTAAAAATATTGGAAAATAAACTATCGGTGACCTGCATATAAAAATATAAATAAGGATAGAGAAATTATTTTGGTTATTGATAAATGAACTCTGATAGTAGTGAGCTAAGAAAAACTAGAGAACTCTCAAGGATGAAAAAAAGAGGATATAATAATTGTATAGACCCAAAGATTGACATACATAGACATAAAATTACTTTTGCGGAATATCTAACACATAACAAAAAAATACACCAAAGGACCTTAATAGTTTAGTGTCTTTGGAAACTCAGAATATACTCTTCTAATCATGGTGAAAGATATTCAATGTCTCCCATAAAGATCTTCCCCTTTTGTTTTCTTACCTAAAATATGTATTTATATCCTGGGGAAATGAAAACATATAAAGGGTGATCTAAACTGCTCAGTAAGGGTATGCATGGAGAAAATAAAACAAACCATATACATTTGAACTTAAAAATATGCACATAATATTTAAACATCAAAATCTTGAGCAATGACATAAAACATTGCAGTACATAATGTATAGATCATAATAGAACATCAATCATGATAAAATAGCATGGGAATTAAACTTTTAATTGTGGAAAACCATTAATCACATGATATGATTTCCATAGTAGCCAAGGCATTGCCGCCAAGACCATCTTAGTGGATAAAGTCCCTTTCTGAATCGAGTTTACTCCTCGTTCTAGTCCTGTAACACTTACCCAGATTAACTTACCATTATATCCATTTCTATCTAATGATATATAAATTTTTACAAAATTAATTTGAGGGAGATATAGGTCCCACCCATCTCATATTGAAATCTTTCATATGTGTTCCACAAAATAAACATAAATCATTCATCATAACCCAAAGAATTAAATTGGTTTCATAAACATCATCCCATCATAACATAATCGATATAAAACAAATGGATATAATTTCATCATAATAAAAGTGAAACAATTTAAATCATAGAGACATTATACTTAAAACATAAACATACTAAATAATGTAATCTTAGATAGAAAATAGTCATGACAAAACACTTGAAATGAAATCATAAGGAAAATATCCTTTCTTCTTCAAAATCATTTTCTTTTCACAAAATTCCATGAACTTTTATAAGAAAATTATTTTTTTGAAAATAATAATGAAATCTTGTGGATAAATCTTCATTATAATAAGGCTTTATGAAACCATAAAAATCCGTTCAGGCCGTATAAGATAAAAAAACATTCCTCTCGTACTTTTGTCGGAAAAGTAAAATAGTTCCTCGTATGGTAAACAAAAGAAATATTCCTTTCATAAAATGTGGTAAAATTTAAAAATGGGTAAAAATGACTTTAAACATACATGAAAACATTTTTATAAAATAAGGACAAGGATGAAAAATATAACCCTAGTAAATACCTACGAATAAACAATCTCAGATAAAAACGAGATTGGAAAAGTTATCAAGTACCTTAGGTCCGATAAGCTTCGTATGTTTCTGAACCTTCTGTATAATGATTTAAATAATTTCATTGACTTATTACAGAATCATATTCATTGTTATGATATAATATATGGTTCACTTATGACTTTATTTTACCCATCCGTGTGTAAATTCCATGTTAAAGTAGCGTTTTGGGTAAAATTGTTTTATTTATCGTACTTGTTTGGACTTGTTGTTATTGATATTATTATTACATATATCAAGATTTAATTACTTCTAGAATGTAAATCATGATTTATATATCATATATATTCACTATATATATATATAATAGATAGATAAATGAAATGAAATACACCGTTCATGGAGACGGTAGGACGTACATACACATGAACACTGTTTTCTTCTCCATATTGACATAAATGGAAGTAAGTAGATGATATATATATATACATAAATAAATTAGATTTAAGATGTCATATATTTCATTATTATTCATTATATATACTTTATAACAATTCTTTAGTGGTTAACATGGAGAATGAATCTAGTCGCATCATGGAGACGGTAATCCGTACGTATGCAGGAGCGATGATATCGTTCCCATAATTATTGAATTGAATTAGAGTGGATGATATAATATCTCAGAATCATTATGATTTTATAATAACTATATATAGTTATTATTTACACCATTATACCCATCCAATTAAGGTGGTGGGGGGAAACAGATTACACCATGGCATGGAGACGTTTTTCCGTACGTACGCACGAGCGGTGATTTCATTTTTTGTAGGATGGATATAAGGTGAATTGGGTTTGTTTAATATTTATATTAACATATCAGTATATGAGTGATACTGATGTTATTAATTTATGATGAAACAAATAATGAAGAAGAAGTTGATGAATAATGAAACATGAAAGAATCGGTAGAAGAGATTTCTTCTTCTTCGACGCACCCCTTTTAAGCTTCCTATTAAGGCACTAGAGTTAGTCTTTTGAGGAGACCAGAACCTCTATAATGTCTATAAAAAAAGTTTAAAAGGGAAATTTTCAGGTTTTGGCCAAGATTGAAGGCTCAAAATTGTGTAAAGAGAAGAGAGACGAGGTTCCATTTTAAAAGAGAGGATATGGGCACTTTAGGAAAAACATAAAATATTATTTTATAATAAAGTCGTATTCGGTTAATAATGTCTCCAAAGTGACTTATTTAGAAGATAAATATGGGGTGGGTCGAAATAATCTAATACAATTGGATTTAGACAAGTTTAGTTTACTATTTTAACCTTATCTTTTATATTTATCTCCAAGTTAAATAATTTAACTTTTACTGTGTCTTCTTGTTTTCTTACATTATATGGTTAATAAACTTACAATAACAAGACAAAAGAAACCCAAGTGGTTCATTGTTAATATATATAACCTTATCTAAGTCAAGTTTCTGATACTTATATTTTTAAGAATATAATAATAATTAATAATATAATATTTATTTGAAAAACTATTTTATGTCAATTTTAACACTATTTGGTAACAGATTTTTGTAAAAATCATACAAGGATGATTAGTTAGAAAAAAGTTAATTGAATCAATAATAATATGTCATATTAACTTAAAAATTTAGTGAAATTTATAAAATGTCTCAAATTACATTTATTTGGGTATTTATAACTTCAATTATGTAAATATTTCATTAATAAGGTAATTACTGCATCATTATTCTGTTACAAATAAATTAAAATATTTAATGTTTAAAAATTATAAATTAAATTCTATAATGTAAGAAATATTTCTATCTTTCTAATAAATATTTATAGTCGAGATTATCTTATGTTTAAACCTATATTAAAATTTTTTAGTTATTAAACATAGATTTTAATAATTTTAACCCTTCTTTAAATGAAATAATAATAAATGTCCTAATCTAATTCAAGTGGACCTAAATGATAATATTTTATTTATAAGTTTGTTTTTTTATCGAATTGAAGTTATCCAATATAATTAGGACACGTGTTAGGGTAACGATAATATCATTTTTTACCCGTAATTACCATATTTATTTTTAACCGTGGTAAATATAAGTAAAAAGTTACTATTAACCAAAAATTAATTTTATCTTATTGAACCACATTGTACTCCATGATATTAACCATGTCTCTCGGATTTTCTAAATTCAACTCACAGAAGTGGTAAAATTATGTTTTATGTAAATTTTCAAACTCTCCTAGGAGGTGGGTAAAGGACGGTGAAATGTTCAATAAAATTTTTATATATCTAAAATTATTATAAAATGACTCCAATGAATTAAATTGAACTTATATAGGTATTATGTATCAAATTTTACCTAAAATATATTTAAATAAAATAAATAATTATATAAATAAAAAGTCGGTTTTTTAAATATTAAGCGAGTGTTTTCACTATTCATCAAAAATTTATAGTTTTCAGAAAAATACCAAAATTATACCCTAGGCTAATTTCGATATTACGAATCCAAAAATGAAGTCCATTTTGAATGATAAATTTTATAAAATTTCAAAAAGTGTGTATTACTATTCATAATGTATAATTCATAATAATTTTATAATAATATCTCGTTTAGTGAAACTCGATATTGCTTACTACACATGTTATCGAGGAATGTCTTGATTGCATGTAATGCAAGCCAAGTCAGGGCTGCGTGTATTGAAAGATCTATTTGGTGTTGCGTATAACATAATAAAAACTTATTTAATTCATTTATTAAACAAAATATATACTTAATGTTGCATAGAATAATTTCCACAAAACTAACTTGAAATTGTCTGTAACACGAGCCAAGAATAGTGTTGCGTATCCTACAAGCTAATACATCGTTTCATATAGTACAAGATAATCTTGGTGTAGTGTATAATAGAAGACATCAAAAAAATTAAAAATAATATATCTCATAAAACCTCTGGGTGTTACATTCTACCCCCCTTATAATGAATTTTTCCCTCTAAATTCATCGGGGTTATAAATGGTTTTCTAGTTGAAAGTTTCTTCAATAGAAACCCAAATCGTAAAAAGGAATGCAAAAAAATAATTTTAAAAATTGAATTGTTAAACATAACAGTTACCCAAATTAACTCATCACCAGGTTTCCACATAGGAGATCATAGGTGAAAATAAGGATGTGGAAGAGAAATCTAACCATCAAGTTCTGATGGAGAGTGGTAGAGAACATGGCTATGAAAAATTCAACAATCACAAATCCATAAATTTGCGATGATCTATGGTACCATCTGATTCATATGATATAAGAGATCTAAGACAACATTTTTGGTTTTCAATATGGTTTCCTAAGGTTGAAAATTTTGAATTATAAGAAATACTTACTTGATTTCAGTGTAATATCATTGTTGGTCATCCTATGATCAATTTCCACATCATATCTTATTTAATGAATTCATGTTGAATTTTTCATTCTCAAAGGGTTAGAAAATCGTGCAATAGAAATATTGGTCATTCCATCTGCCTCTATCACAAGTTATTTAATATACATATGTCAATCTATGAGGAGATTAATCATATATGATACCTAAAATGGACTTAAAATTCATCAATCATACCACTTAATAAAATAAAACTACTTTCTACTAACCAGGGACATCTTGTAGGCTAGTGGAAGGCGATAAAGGCCCGTAGCACTTCGGTTGTGGGTTCGATTCCCACATCCTTGTCTGATGCGATGGGTTGTCGCCCATCGTACAGGTTGTCCATTTTTTCTAAAACTACATTATTATAACATTCCATCAATTATATCGAAAAAATTTCTAGCCTTAAACAAGACTAACTTATGTCCAAAAGAATCCATTCCAATCTTTAGGCTTATACAAAATACTTCTACCCATGCTCATAGTATAAAGAAGACAATAACTCGAAATGTCATCTTCGGAGCATGTGAATACCATCATTTATCCCCCATATACCATATGATATATATTTTTGGTAACATTACAAACATTTGAATACCTTAATCATGTACTCTCTTGAAAAATGAATACCCATTGAACCATAGTGAAAACATGAATGGTGTCAAAATTTAACACTTTCCACATTCCAAAATCCAAAATTTCTATATACACAAACCATGATATAACTTTGTACTTATATGAACACATTTCATTTTTTCTTTACCCCTTCATTATGCGCATATCATCTTCTTTAAAAAATATCAATCACTTTTCATGGTTACTGGTACCATATAATTATTGAAAACCAATACATATATATTTCAAAATTCAATGATTCCATAAATGAGATACCATGATACTATTTTGAAATCCCATTACATAAACATTTAATCATTAAAAACATCATTTTCATACTCAACATCTCAAATAGTGATCACATGTGACATCACTTTATCATTTTCCTAAAGAGGTTTCTCATGTTGATCATCATTAACCCTTGGATTAGGGAATTGGTTAGCATAATGCCCCATTTCCTTTCACTTGAAGCATTGAAGTGTTGGTGGTGCGTTATCAGCTGTCTTTTCATTATTCACATCATTTGCGACCCTTTTTTCATTTCTTCGACACTCAGCTGTTCAATGACCTTCATTTCTAGACTTAAAACAATTTCTAGTCCCTCAAAAACAATCTACACCATGCTTCTTTCCAAACTTTGAGCATAAAGAAACATTCAACTTCTTTTCAACATTATTATGAGATTTCTCCTTGAACTCCATCTTTCGTTTCATGTAAAATTCATGAGACGGATATGTAACACCAATGTAAATTTCTACCATTATAACACAACACACAATTTCTTCATAGCTACTGAACTCTCTTTTAGCTAATGCCCATCGAAGACTTGGTTTTAAGCCACTGAAGAATAGATCAACTTTAATTTCAAGTTGGATGATAATTCTAGATGCATACCTTACATGCATTGTAAAATTCACTTCGTATATACAAAAAGAATCATCATCCTTTTTCATAGGCTCATGGAAATCCTTTTCCATCTTTTTTCGAAGAATACGAGGGAAGTACTTATTGAAAAATATGTTATTGAACTAATCCCATTCCATGGATTCAATTTCATCTAAGGGCCTCATATTATTAATTAGAGTCCACCATTGATCTACTTCACCTTCTAAACAGTAAATAGCCAAAAAGATTTTTTCATGTTCCAAACAGCGAAATATGGAAAATAACTTTTCAATAGTACTGATCCATTGTTCAACAACAAGTGAATTAGAAGACCCACTGAAAGAAGGTAGACGTTTCATCATGAAGGACTCAATAGAATATTGTTCCCTTTTCTGCTCATTTGGAAGTCCAGAATGAATCATAGTTTGTGTAAATATAACAATAAGATTTTTCACTCCATTCCCCATAACATTTATTTGTTCAGGAGGAAAATCATTTCATTGTCCATTACATTGATCAACACTGTTCCTTCGGGTTCCAGCCATTGTCTAAAACCAAAAAAGAATAGTGTGAGAGAAAAAAATCATGCTAGGGAAAACAACATAGAAAAGGGGGATTACCTTCAATATATAAAATATTAGGGTTAATTCTAAGATTGTTACCATAATTCTAGGACTGTAACCTATACTTATACTTATCCTTTGGGACATCCTTAAACATACCTTAGAAATATCTCTAGGGATCTCACTAAAGTTTTCGTATCCTAGTTTCCAAAGTTTAACTAAACCTTTCCTCCTTTACCAACTGTAGAGACCCAAAGCTTGACGTACATAGACATAAATTTACTTTTGTGGAATATATAATAAAAAAACAGACACTAAAGGACCGTAATAGTTTAATGTCTTCGGAAACTCGGAATATAATCTTCTAATATTAGTGAAAGATCTTCAATGTCTCCCATAAAGATCTTACCCTTTTCTTTTTTTACTTAAAACATTTCTTTATATCCTGGGGAAAAGAAAACATATAAAGGGTGAGGTCAAATGCTCAATTAGGGTATGCATGGTGAAAATAAATCAGGCCATATACATTTGAACTTCAAAACATGCACATAATGTTTAAACATCCACATCTTGAGCAATGACATAAAACATGGCATCACATAAGGCATTGATCATAATGGAACATCAATCATGAAAAAATAGCATGGGAATAAAGCTTTTAATTATGGAAAACCATTAATCACATGATATGATTTCTATAGTAGCCAAGGCATTACTGCCATGACCATATTAGTGGAAAAATCCCCTTTCTAAATTGAGTTCACTCTTTGTTCTAGTCCTGTATCACTTAACCATATTAACTTACCCTTCCAGCCATGTCTATCTCATGAGATATAAATCTTACCCAATGCATTGGAGGGAGATATTTGTCCCACCCATCTGATATTGAAATCATTCTTATGTGTTCCATAACATAAACATAAATCATTCATTATAACCCAAGGAATAAAATTGGTTTCATAAACATCATCCTATCATAAAATAATCCATATAAAACAAATGGAATCATTTCATCATAAGAAAAGTGAAACCATGTAAATCATAATGAAATTTTACTTAAAACATACACATACTAAATAATGTCATCTTAGATAATGTCATTGAATTATTACAAAATCATATTCATTGTTGTGATACCATATATGGTTCACATATGACTTTATATAACCTGTTATTTTGTAAATTCCATGATAAAGCAACGTTTTTGGTTAAATCATTTTATTTATCGTACGTGTTTGGAATTGTTGTTATTGATATTATTATTACTTATATCATGATTTAATTACTTCCAAAATGTAAATCATTATTTATATATCATATTTATTCAGTATATATATATATAATGTATAGATAAATGAAATGAAATACACCGTTCATGGAGACGGTAGGTCGTACGTACGCATGAATGATGTTTTCTTTTCCTTTTTGACATGAATGGAAGTAAGTAGATGCCATATATATATATATAAATATAACCAATATATTTATCATGTCATATATTTCATTATTGATTATTATATATACTTTATAATCATTTTTGAGTGGTTAACATGGAAAATGAATCTCATCGTGTAGTGGAGACGGTAATCCGTACGTACGCACGAGCGATGATATTATTCCCATTATTATTGAATTTAATTGGAGTGGATGATATAATATATCAGAATCAGTATGATGTTATAGTAACTATATATAGTTATTCTTTACACCATTATACCCATCCAAGTAAGGTGGTGGTGGAAAAACATATTACACCACGGCATTGAGAAGGTATTCCGTACGTACGCACGCGCAGTGATTTCGTTTTTCATAGGATGGATAGAAGGTGAAATGAGGATGTTTAATATTTATAATAACATATCACTATTTTAGTGATACTGATGTTTTTAATTTATGATGAAACAAATAATGACGAACATGTTGAAGAAGAAGGAAACTTGAAAGAATCGGTAGATGAGATTACCTCTTCTTCAACGCACCCCTTTTATGCTTCCTCTTATGTCACTATAGTTGGTCATTTGAGGATACCAGAACCT
Organism: Viscum album; assembly: GCA_963277665.1. NCBI lineage: Eukaryota > Viridiplantae > Streptophyta > Magnoliopsida > Santalales > Viscaceae > Viscum > Viscum album. The sequence goes on from OY728164.1 coordinate 613,561,651, forward strand.
CTATAATATTTGTAGGGAAGTTGAGAAGGTAAATGGCCAGGGTTTTGTCGAGCTTGAAGGCTCAAAATTGTGTAAAGAGAAGATGGAGGAGGTTCTCTTTTATAAGGGAGGAGATGGACACTTTAGAAAAAACTTAAAATATTATTTTATAACAAATTCATATTTGGTTAATAATGGCTCCAAAGTGACTTATTTCGAAGATAAAGTGGGGATGGGTCGATATAATCTCAACCAATGGGTTTTAGACAAGTTTAGTTTACTATATTAACCTTATCATTTAGAATGAACTCTAAGTTAAATAATTTAACTTTTACCGTGTCTTCTTGTTTTCTTACACTATATGGTTAATAAACATACTATAACAAGTAAAATGAACCCCAAGTGGTTCATTATTAATATATATAACCTTATCTAATTCATTTTACTGAACATTATATTTTTAGGAATAGAATAACAATTAATAATATAATATTTTTTTAAAAACTATTTTATGTCAACTTTGACACTATTTGGTAATTGATTTTTTTAAAAATCATATAAGCACGATTAGTTCGAAAAATGTTAATTTAATCAATAATAACATGTAATATTAACCAAAACAATTAGTGGAATTTATAAAAAGTCTAAAATTAAAATTATTTGGGTTTTTATAACATCAATTGTGTTAATATTTCATTATTAAGGTAATAACTACAACCTCACTGTGTCATAAATAAATTAAATTATTTAAAGTCTAAAAATTATAAATAAAATTCCATTATGTGGGAAATATTTTTATATTTATAATGAATATTTATAGTCTAATTTATCTTATTTATAACTATAAATTAAAATTGTTTTAGTTAATAAACTTTGATTTTTACTATTTCAACCCTTCTTTAAATAAAATAATAATAAATGTCCTAATCTAATCCAATTATACCTAAATGATAATATATTATTTTTAAGGTTGTTTTTGGTCGAATTACACTTATCCAATAGAATTATGACATGTTTTAGGGTAATAATAATATCATTTTTACCCTTAATTATCCTATTTACTTTTAACCATTGTAAATAAAAGTAAAAAGTTTCTATTTTCCAAAAATTATTTTTATCTTATTGAACCAAATTTTACTCCTTGATATTAACTGTGTCTCTTAGATTTTCGAAATTCCACTCACAGAAGCGGTAAAATTATGTTTTACGTAAATTTTTAAATTATCCTAGGAGGTGGGTAAAAGACGGTGAAAAGTTCAATAAAATTTTTCTATATCTAAAATTATTATAAAATTAATCCAATGAATTAAATTGAACTTAAATTGGTATTATATATCAATATTGAACATAAATAAAATTTAAAAATAATAATTATTTAAATAAAAATTCAGTTTTTTAAATAGTAACCCAGTGTTTTCACTAGTCATCAAAAATTGAAAGTTTTCATAAAAATACCAAAAATTCTACATAGACTAATTTCTATATTATGAATCCAAAAATGAATTCCCTTTTGAATGACAAAATTTATAAAATTTAGAAAAGTGGGTATTAATATTCATAAGAGCTAGTTCAAAATAATACTATAGTAATACCTCGTTTAGTAAAACTCGGTATTGTGTACTACACACGCTATCGAGGAAGGTTTTGATTGCATGTAATGCAAGCCAAGTCAGGGCTGCATCTAGTGAAATCTTTTTTTGGTGTTGCGTATAACATAATCAAAACTTATTTCATTTATACATTAAACAAAATCTATACTTAATAATGTGTAGAATAATTTCCACAAAACGAACTTGAAATTGTGTGTAACACGAGCCAAGAATAGTTTTTTTGTATACTTCAAGCTAATACGGTGATGCGTATAGTATAAGCTAATCTTGGTGTAGTGTATAATAGAATACATTAAAGAAATTAAAAATAAGATATCTCATTAAATCTTAGGGTGTTACATTCTACCCCCCTTAAAATGAATTTCTCCCTCGAAATTCTTCGGGGTTATAAATGGTTTTCTACTTGAAATTTTCTTCAATAGAAACCCACATTGTATAAAACTATACTAAAAAATAATTTTAAAAAGTGATGTATGAAAAATTATGGTTACCCAAATTAACTCATCACTGGGTTTCCATATAGGAGAACATAAGTGAAAATATGGACATAGAAGAGAAATCTAACCATCATGTTTTGATGGAGAGTGGTAGAGAACATGGCTATGAAAAAGACAAAATTCACAAAGACATATATTTGTGATGATCTTAGGTACCATCTGATTCATCAGATATAAGAGCACTAGGAAAACATTTTTGGTTTTCAAAATTATTTCCCTAAAGATGAAAATTTTGTATTAGAAGAAATACATACTAGATTTCAGTGTAATATCATTGTTGGTCATCCTATGCACAATTTCCACTTCATATCTTATTTAATGAAATGAAGATGAATTTTTCATTCTCTATGTGTTATAAGATCATGCAATAGAAAGATAGGTCATTCCATCTGCCTCTATCACAAGTTATTAAATATACATAATCCCATATATGCTATGATTAATCGTATGTGATTCCTAAAATGGACTAATACATCATCTATCATACCACTTAATAAAATAAAACTAGTCTATACTAACCAAGGACTCCCTGTAGGCCAGTGGTAGGCGATAAATGTATGTCACACTTCAGTTGTGGGTTCGATTCCCATAGCCTTGTCCGACGTGACGAGTTTTCACCCGTCCTCAAGGCTGTCCCTTTTTCTAAAACTACATTATTATGACATTCCATCAATAATATCAAAAAAATTTCTAGCCTTAAACAATACTAACTTATGTCCAACATAATCCATTCCAATCTTTAGGATTATCCAAAATACATCTGTCCAGGCTCATAGTATAAAGGAAAAAAAATTACTAGAAAAGTCATCTTTCGAGCATGTGAATACCATCATTTATCCCCCATATACCATATGATATATCTTTTTTGTCACATTACAAACATTTGAATACCTTAATCATGTATTCTATTGATAAATGAATACCCATCGAACATTACTAAAAACATGAATACTGTCAAAATTTAACACTTTACACAATCCAAAATCCCAAAATTTCAATATACTCAAACCATGATATAAATTTGTCCTTATATGAGATCATTTCATTTTTTTCTTTGTCCCTTCATTATGTTCATATCATCTTATTTACAAAAATATTTCAATCAATTTTCATGGTTACCGGTACCATATAATTATTGAAAACCAAAACATAGATATTCCAAAATTCCACGATATCATAAATGAGAATCCATGATACAATTTTTAAATCACATTACATAAACACATAATCATTACAAAACATCATTTTCATACTCAAAATCAAAAATAGGGGTCACATGTGAATTCCATTTATCATTTTCCTTAAGAGTTTTCTCACATTGATTATCATTAACCCTTGGATTATGGAATTGATTAGAACAATGCCCCATTTCCTTGCACTTGAATCATTGAAGTGTTGGTGGTGCGTTATTTGTAGTCTTTTCTTTATTCACATCATTTGCAACACTTTTCTTATTACATATACACTCAGCTGCTCGATGAACTTCTTTTCCACACTTAAAACATTTTATAGTCCCTTTAATACAATCTCCACCTTTCTTCTTTCCACACTTTGAGCATAAAGAAACAATCATCTTTTTTTCTCCATTTTTCTGAGATTTCTCCTCGAACTGTATCTTTCGTTTCTTGTCAAAACCATGAGATGGATATGTAACAACATCTTCCATTTCTACCTTGATAGAAAAATGCACAATTTCCTCAAAGCTACTGAAGTCTCTTATAGCTAATTCCCTTCGAAGACCTGGTTTTAAGCCACTAAAGAATTGATCAACTTAACATTCAGGTTGGACGATAAAGCCAGATGCATACCTTCCAAGCCTTGTCAAATTATCTTCGTATATACCAACATATTCATAATCCTTTTTCTTAAGCTCAAGGAAATCCTTTTCCATTTTTGTTCGAAGAATATGATGGAAGTACTTATTTAAAAATAAGTTCTTGAACTCATCCCATTCCATGGATTCAATTTCATATCGGGGACTCGTATTCATAATTAGAGTCCACCATTGATCTGTTTCACCTTCAAAACGGTACATATCCAGAATGAATTTTACATGTTCCAAATAGTGATGTATGGAAAATATCTTTTCAATGGTACTGATCCATTGTTCATCAACAAGTGGATCAGAAGACCCACTAAAAGAAGGTGGGTGTTGCCTCATGAAGGACTCAATAGAATATTATTACTTGTCTACTCATTTGGAAGTCCAGAATGATTCATAGATTGTGTATGTATAGAAATAAGATTTTGAACTCCATTTCCTATAACATTGGTTTGTTCAGGAGGAAATTCATTGCATTGTCTGGTACATTGATCAACACAGTTCCTTCAGGTTCCAACCATCATCTAAAACCCAAAAAAGAATAGTGTGGGAGGAAAAAATTATGCTAGGGAAAACAACATAAAAAACGGGGAGTACCTTCAATTTATAAAATCTTAGGGTTAATTCCAAGATTGTTACCATAATTCTAGTACTATAACCTATACTTATACTTAACATTAGGGACATCCCTAGTCATACCTTAGAAATATCTCTAGGGATCTCACTAAGGTTTTCGAATCCTAGTTTCCAAAGGTTAACTAAACCATTCCCCTAATACCAACTATAGAGAACAAAAGCTTGACGTACCTAGACATAATATTACTTTTTCGGAATATCTAATACATAATAAAAACAGACCCCAAAGTAATGTAATTGTTTAGTGTCTTTGGATACTCGGAATATAATCTTCTAATCTTGGTGAATGATCGTCAACGTCTCCCATACTGATCTTCCCCTTTTTTCTTACCTATAACCTTTATTTATATCCTTGAGAAAAGAAAACATATAAACGGTGAGCTCAAATGCCTAGTAAGGGTATTCATGGAGAAAATAAAACAAACCATATAAATTTGAACTTAAAAACATTAACATAATGTTTAAACATAAAAATCATGAGCAATGACATAAAGCATGGAAGTATATAAGGCATAGATCATAATAAAACATAATTCATGATAAAATAGCATGGGAATAAAACATTTAATTGTGGAAAACCATTAAGCACATGATTTGATTTCCATAGTATCCAAGGCATTGCATCCTAGACCATCTTAGTGGACAAAGTCCCTTTCTGAATCGAGTTCACTCCTCGTTCCAGTCATTTAACATTGAACCAAATTAACATACCATTCCATCCAGGTCTATCTCATGAGATATAAATCTTTACCCAGTGCATTAGAGGGATATATAGGTCCTACCTATCTCATATTGAAATCATTCTTATGCGTTCTACAATATAAACATAAATCATTCATCATAACCAAAAGAATAAAATTGGTTTCATAAACATCATCCCATAATAACATATTCCATACAAAACATATGGATACAATTTCATCATAAGAAATGTGAAACCATGTAAATCATAGATACATTATACTTAAAAAATACACATACTAAAAAGTTTCATCTTATATGGAAAATAGTCTTGACAAAACACATTAAATAAATTATTGAGGAAAATATATTTTCTTCTTCAAAATAATTTTATTTTCAAAAAATTCCATGAAATTATAAAGGAAAATTATTTTGATGAAAAAAATAATGAAATATTATGGAGAATGCTTCATTAAAATAAGGCTTTATGAAACCGTAAAAATCTGTTCATGGCGTAAAAGTTAAAAAACATTCTCCTCGTTCTTTTGTCAGAAAAGTCAAAAAAATTCTCGTATGGTAAACAAAATAAATATTCCTTTCATAACATGTGGTAAAATTAAAAATGGGTAAAAATTAATTTAAATATACTTGAAACTTTTTTAGAAAATATGGACATGGATGATAAATATAACCCCAGTAAATACCTATGAATAAACAATCTCGGATAAAAATGAGATTGGAAAAGTTATCCCTTACCTTAGGTCTGATATGCTTCGTACGTATCCGAACCTCTTGTATAATGATTTAAATAATTTCATTGACTTATTAAATAATAATATTCTTTGTTATTATATCACATATGGCTCACTTATGACTTTATATTACCCATTTTTTTGTAAATTCCATGTTAAAGCATCGTTTTAGGTAAAATCGTTTTATTTATCGTACGTGTTTGGAGTTGTTGTTCTTGATATTATTATTACTTATATCATGATTTAATTACTTCCAGAATGTAAATCATGATTTATATATCATATATATTCAGTATATATATATATATATTTAATGTATAGATAAATTAAATGAAATATACCGTTCATGGAGACGGTAGGCCGTACGTACGCATGAACACTGTTTTATTTTCCTTATTGACATGAATGGAAGTAAGAAGATGACATATATATACATATAAACACATAAATCCAGTATCTTTATCATTTCATATATTCCATTATTATTCATTATATTTACTTTATAATCAATTTTGAGATGTTAACATGGAGAATGAGTCTCATCGCATCGTGGAGATGGTAATCCGTACGTACGCACGAGCGATGATATCGTTCACATAATTATTGAATAGAATTCGAGTGGATGAAATAATATCTCAGAATCTGTATGATGTTATAATAACTATATATAGTTTTTCTTTACAACATTATACCCATCCATGTAAGGTGGTGGTGCAAAAACAGATTACATCGCGGCTTGGAGACGATATTCCGTACGTATGCACGTGCGGTGTTTCATTTTTCGTAGGATGGATAGATGTTGAAATGGGGTTGTTTAATATTTATAATAATATATCTATATATTATTGATACTGATGTTATTAATTTATGATGATACAAATAATGATGAAGAAGTTGAAGATGAAAGAAACTTGAAAGAATCAGTAGAAGAGATTACATCTTCTTCGACGAACCTCTTTTAAGCGTACTCTTAAGGAAGTAGAGTCGGACTTTTGAAAAGACCAGAACATCTATAATGGTTATAGGAAATTTCAGAAGGCAAATGGTCAGGGGTTGGCTGAGCTTGAAGGCTAAAAATTGTGTAAAGAGAAGAGGACTAGGTACCCTTTTATAAAGGAGGATATGGGGACTTTTGGAAAAACATAAAATATTATTTTATCATAAAGTCATATTCGGTTAATAATGGCACTAAAGTAACTTTTTTCTAATGTGAAGTGAGTATGGGTCGAAATCCTCTCAACCAATAGGTTTTCGAAAAGTTTAGGTTACAATTTTAACATTATCATTTATATTAAACTCTAAGTTAAATAATTTAACTTTTACCTCATCTTCTTGTTTTCTTACACTATATGGTTAATAAAGATACTATAACAAGACAAAATTAACCAAAGTGGTTCATTTCAAATATATATAACTTTATATAAGTCATTTGGCTGGTCCATATATTTTTAGGAATAGAATAACAATTAATAATATAATATTTGTTTTAAAAACTATTTTATGTTTATTTTTACACTATTTTGTAATTGATTTTTTTGAAAATCATAAAATCATGATTAGTTCAAAATAAGTTAATTTAATCAATAATAACATGTCATATTTACCGAAAAAATCACTGGAATTTATAAAAAGTCTGAAATTACATTTATTTGATTATTTATAACAACAATTATGTTAATATTTCTTTAATAAGATATTTACTGCATCATCATTCTGTTATATAAAAATTAAATTATTTAATGTCTAAAAATTATAAATAAAATTCCATTATGTATTCAATATTTGTATCTTTATAATTAATATTTATAGTCGAATTTATCTTATTTATAACCATATATTAAAAATGTTTTAGTTATTGAACATTGATTTTAACAATTTTAACTCTTCTTTAAATCAAATAATAATAAATGTCCTAATCTAATCCATGTGGACCTAAATGATAATATTTTATTTATAAGATTGTTTTTTTTCGAATTACACTTATCCAATAGAATTAGAACATGTGTTAGGGTAAACATAATATCATTTTTTTCCTTTAATTAGCCTATTTATTTTTAACCGTGGTAAATAAAGGTAAAACGTTACAATTCACCAAAAATTATATTTATCTTATTTAACCACATTTTACTCCTTGATATTAACCGTGTCTCTCATATTTTTGAAATTCCACTCACAGAAGTGGTAAAATTATGTTTTATGTAAAATTTCAAATTCTTCTAGGAGGTGGGTAAAAGACGGTGAAAAGTTATTAAAACTTTTATATATCTAAAATTATTGTAAAATGACTTCAATTAATTATATAGAAATTATATTGGTATTATGTATCAATTTTTACCTAAAATTAATTTATATTAAATAAATAATTATTTAAAAAATTTTGGTTTTTTAAATTGTAACCCAATGTTTTTACTATTCATAAAAAATTGAATGTTTTCATAAAAATACCAAAAAATCACCCTAGGATAATTTCTATATTCTAAATCAAAAAATGAAGTCCATTTTGAATGATACAATTTATAATATTTCAGATATTGGGTTTTACTATTCATAACGGCTATTTCATAATAATATTATAATAATATCTCATTCAGTGAAACTCGGTATTGCGTACTACACACGCTATCGAGGAAGGTCTTGATTGCGTGTAATGCAAGCCATGTCAGGGCAGCTTGTAGTGGAAGCTGCGTTTGGTGTTGCATATAACATAATAAAAACTTATTTCATTTATACATTGACCAAATCTATACTTAATGTTGCGTAGAATAATTTTTACAAAACAAACTTGAAATTGTATGTAACAAGAGCATAGAATGGTGTTGTGTATACTGTGTGCCAATACAGTTTTGCGTATAGTACAAGCTAATGTTGATGTAGTGTATAATAGAAGACAACAAAGAAATTAAAAATAATATATCTCATAAAATCTTGGGGTGTTACAATACTAACCTCCAAGGAATATGTATTGGGTGAGTAATATTAATAAATAATATCATATTTTGGAAACTAGTGTTCCAGAAGTTAAGAATAAGAAGTAATTGTTCTAATACTCAATTTCACATAACTAGTGATAAGTGAAGAAGACGAAGAAGAAGATAATGGGAACGTAATTATGCATTAATTCTCAATAATTATCATTGTGATGTTAAATTACTTGAATTTTTAGTGAGTATATCCAGTTAACATATTCTATGAATTATTTTGTAAAAATAAGTTCTGCATTGAGACTGATTTTTTTGTATTATTGTAAAAGAACTATAGAAATTCATAATCATTGATACTTAGTTGAAAGGAGATCCTTATGCAGATGCTAGTATATACATGTTATTGTCATATATTTACTTCATGAATGAACGAAATGTAATACTTTCATATTTATATTGATGATATATATATCTTGTGGTATCCTAGATATACAGGGAGATCACAGTGTGAATCACTAAATGTAGTTAAAAGTAGTATATAGAAGTTCTGTGGGAAGAAGGATAGTTTATAAATATTTATATGTTGAAATGGAATGTAAATAACCAAACATTATTCTCAATATGAGATTATATAGTAGAATCTTTGATTAGATTGAATATCCAATCAAGGCCAGGAGGAGTTCTTAATATCGAACATTGTATATTTTTCATTCTCTCTTTATTTTCGTTACTTTAATTGAATAAATAATTATTTATTGGTTATGTTTAAAATAAATTAGACTAGTTTATTCAAAAACATTGGTTTAGAATGATTGGGGGTATGTTTTTAAAGGAAAAATTGATAACTAGATAAAAAGATAGGCAACTCCTAATTAACCCCGCCTTTCAGGTGTCTACACCAATACAAATGGAAAATTCATGGGATAATAATCTTAAACAAATGCCTTATGATCATGATGCATCATATTGATTCAATATAAATAATGTTTCACTATCATATGAAGAGGTATCATAATCATTGAAACATATTCTTATTAATTTCACACATACTGATTTTGAGTAGAGGAGATCATGAAGACTGACCCGCCAATAAGAACCCCACATATATTGGGTATCATGTTATGTTTTTATCTCAAAAAATTTATATTTTTATCATGAATTTAATCCCTTATAAATGCGAAAAATTTAAATGTGTACTTTTATGAAAAATTTAAACCATGATATTTATGTTTACTTATTGCAATCTGGTATCAAGTTCATCATTTGTGGTAAAAAACTGATTGATTGACCAAGATAAAAGTTTTTTTCTTTGAGTAGATGAAGGGATTTTTGGTAAGTAGTCAATAAGGATAGTATTAAAATAATTAAATCAATCTCAGTGGTGTAAGAAGCTATGTCCATCTACGATGGTTATTAAAATAATAAATAAAAATGTATGGATGGTGTCACAAATGATGCGTCCTTATTTATGAGATATCATGAGACATATAGGATATTTTAAAAAAAGAATACTTATATGTGGTTTTTGTTAATTTGAATTAACGTTATATCCTTATGGCTTATGATATGTTTCTAGATACCTATTGTGGCCTAATAGTACGACTCATTACTATCGTGATATTGGATTATAGGGTCCCATATAAATCATATTCAGAAACCTATAAAATTCAAATGAATTAGATTTTAGGAAATTTTGGGACCCACAATGGAGGTCAGGATATGTCCAGGTTTGAATGATCATAGTATAAATATAAATTCATTATTATTTGAGTTTAGAATAACAAGTGTTAAATTTATTTACTCTAGGTATTCACATTATTTAATTGAATATAAAATAAAAATATTGTTTTAATGCATAATTATTTATGGTTTTTTTTAAAATTTTATGGGAGAGAATAGCGGAGTTGATTTATTATATTATTATCACCTTTCATATTTTAATATTAAAAGTGTGTGATAATATATTTATGATTCTTTTGACATTTTCACTTGGAAATAATTAGTTAATATATTTTAATTTGGAAGAGTTGTATTAATGAAGGGACAATGTGTAATATTTATAAGTTAAAACTATATATATAAGTAAAAATTAATCTATAAATTAATTTATTATACCTAACATGATATTGAGAGAGTATATATCATCACTCCCAAGTTCCATAGATAGGATAGGTTCTGAGAACTCCTATCCAGGAACACCTTCCAGTGTCTAAGAAATATCCCATACACAATCATGTTTTAGTTGAAATATCCTCTGATTCCCCATGATAGATCCAAAAATTCAATAATCAATGATCTATAAGGCTTATAAAGTGCATTTTTTATGATCAATAATGTTATATATTTGGTTCCTTGAAGTTAAAATATCTTATAGTAAGAGAAACACAAATTGAATAAAAATAAATCATGTTATTATTTGGCTTTTAAATTATCATTGTTATTTATTTCACATGAGATCCCAAATGAGATAATTGTTATGTGATTCACTAGATTGGATGACATAATGTGGATCTGGTGGTAAATTGTTTAATCTCCCTTAATATTATTCTCGTTAACAAATTTATTACCAATAGTATTCATAGGATAAAATTCGAGGATCTTGGTATGAAAACCCCACAAAAACATCATCAATATCCCAAAAAATGTAGTTGCACCAGTTTTTGGGAAGGATCAACTTAGGAATGTATATAAGATAAGTCTATTACCAACCCAATAAAAGTCTTTTTGTAGTTCACAATCATCCTTTATCATTACAATATTTGTTGGGATCCAATGTCGGTATTTTGAATAATAGAATGAAATTAAAATTTTTAAAGAAAAGGTGAAATAATATGAATCTTTCAAGAAAATATATCATCATGGGTGGTTGGTAATGAATAATTTCATAGTTACAAAATTCTAGATAATGAAAGAAATTGTGTCTGAGGGAATTTCTAGTTTGATATCTCATCCAGCATATATAAATTTGGAGACCAATTAATGATAGTTGTGTATGATATAAAATTATCAAACATTTAATTTGAATTTATTTTCTTCATGAAAATGTTTTTTCTTAATTTTAATTTAAACATAGATTATTTACTAAGACTAATTTATTATTTATATGATTTTTTTCATAATTATTCACTTAATTTTCGTAATTTGGTTTACTTGATCAAATTTTCTATATTGCGATATATTGTTTAATATTGGTTATTTTCGTTTATTCAATATAATTTATATAAAAAAAGTGAGATATTATTTATTTATTTACTATTTCGTTTATTGTGATTCAATTGTTTTAGTATTGCATTTTTATTAAATAATATTTTTTCTTCTATTTGTTGATATTTTTGAAGACGTCACATTTCAATTTTTTTGTAAGTGTTATTTTGATATTAATTGACCATGTTTTCATCGAATAAATTTTTATTAATCATTTCTTTTTTAGAACATTATTATGATATAATGAATATAAATAATACGGTTGATTTAGTATGAAGAATACTATAATAAAATTCTATGGTTAATTTGTTAGGCGTATTTTGTATGTTGATTGAAACATGTGGTTTCGTGGGATATCATCAATTTAGAAAGATTACTAACTTGTCATGCTTAATAAGGATTGTAAATTCATGATTTTATTGAAATATATATATATATATTTTATTAAAATAATAATTATTTTGTCCAACTATGACACAATATGGTGTAATTTTCTTGTCTTTTAAAATATCATTATCTTACTGACATCTAATGATATTTTATTATTTTAAAAATCAAATTTAATTTCTTAATTTTGTTTTCTATTTTATTATTTTCGATATTTTGGACACATATTGTGTTTTATGTTCTTTTTAATAAATATTTATGTTTTATTAATGGAAATTAATGCTATAAGTAGGATAGTGGTTATCCTTATTTTCCATTACATTCTTTAGAGGTTTATCAGTATAAATTATTCTTTTTATATAATTTATTTTTATTTTATTGGCTTCAATTAATATGGTTCTATATTTAATTCATTTTATTTTATAATTATTGTTTTACTTTCATTTAATGAGATTGTATGGGTACCATGTAGGTTAATACTAGATATAACGATTGTGGTGTTTGAGTAATAATAGAATTAGTGGAGTGATGGAGGTGGTGCATTGGGGTGGTTTCCTATTAGATTTTATATATTTTTTATATTGATAATAACTGAAATTTTAATGTATATTTGTGGAATAAATTTAATATATATATACATATATATTTGTGTCATATATATTAATTTTCTATATTCTTATTGAATACAATTTTTTATGTTTTTAAATTTACTTATGATTAGTTAATTATATTTTATTAATTAAGTTTTTCATTTTTTATTTTTTTAGTTTAGAGGAAGTTTAATCCATCCATTTTTAATCGAAAAAACTAATTAAAATTTAAAGGTGAGTTTCATTTATAAATTATTTTGAAAAATAAAAAAACCACTAAATCATTTAGTTATTATTTTATTTTTTATTAAATAAAATACTTTTCAAGTAAAACCATTATTAAATGGGAAAAAATACTTTTCTATAAACCAATTTTAAAGAAATCTAAATCACTAAAAATATTATTTCAATAGTGAAATATATGGTTGTTTAGAATACCATCACTAAATAGATTAATGATGTTTTAAATAATCATTTACCACATAAAACCCATTATATATATAAATTTTCCTATAGTGTTACTAGATTAATGAGTATTGTGTTGAAAATATGTATATTATTTTGAATAGATAATCTAATTAAAAGTCAATTCGTTTAGAATTCATTGATTATTATATTCAACCTCATTATGTAAATAATTCATTATAGTGTTTTTAGTAATTTTTAATTGAACAATTAAAGAAGATAAACTGATGATTTTTAGTTTGAATTACATTTTATATAACTCATGTATTTTTAGTCAAAATCCATTTTATCTATAATCCATGTAGAATGAACTAAATAGTAGTAAAGTGAAATTTTAGATACCTCTGAAATTCATATGTTCTTGATTCTTTTTTTAATTTTTAGAATAAATTGTTTTTTGTTATAGTTATTTTAGGATTGAATAAGTTGTTGATTAAGGAAAGTATACTTATAACTATGTATTCAATTTTTGATGGGGAAATATGTATTGAAAATTGAAATTATAGATTTATTATACACTGGTTAGAACTTAAGATAAATTCATTTAAGTAGTTATACATTAAAAAACGTTTATTTTGATTAAAAAACATTTAATGTGGACATTGTTTTGAGCAGTACACGATTGTTTTGATATATGATAATCAAAATTTCTTCCATTATAAAAATTTTATTTTTTATTATAGATTGATTCATATTATTATTCAATAACACATTATATGAAATTTCCTTGATTCAAAAGAGTTTAAGTCTTGAAATATCTATATTAATGATTATATTTATAATATTTATACTAATATTTAATTGAATTATAAATATGGAAATTGTTTGATAATTGCTAATTTTATTATCATTCCCACTCAAGATGAAGGGAGAGTTTGAAAATTAACCAACTATAGTAGAGGTTGATTTTTTTATGGACATAATATTTTTTTTGAAAACTCATCATAAATTTTAATATAGATTAAATCCCTTTTTTCTATATCTACACACACAGAAAAAGAAATATATATATATATATATATAATGATGACTAAAAAATACAAAAAAAATATTTTTTCCAATATTTTGACACTTTTTTTAACAACCTTACCCAACCACTGATTTTGATCAAAAATTCCACATGAACTCAGGCACCTTTTCCGATATGCTAGATGATGCCAACTAGTGGAGAGGGTCTCTAGTGGAAAAGTGTGATGACTATACACTCTATATAATTTCATCGGACTAAAAATAAATATTATAAATACAAAAATTAAATTAATAATCAGAGTGAAAGTAGTCTCACATATATGACATACAAGATAAAAAAGAAATACAGAACAAGGTTCCAACCATAAGATAATGTAAACAATAAAATCAGCAGTAGATGTACCACTAGTACTCCATCTAGTAATTCTAAAATCACCCTTCTCCACCTACTCATCAATCCAAAATATGACCTTTTTACTTACCTAGATCTCTTTTCGCGAAGTATACAAGTGCATCAAAATTCATGAGTAGGGTGTCACTACCTGGCTAATTAGGACCCGACCAACGACACTTAATACTAGTTAAAAAAATATACATGTGCATGTCATGAACAAAAAACAGGTACTGATATAAAAACAATAAATCACACAAGTACCAAAAACATTTTGGGTCCTCATGGACCAGCTATATCTTCATAAGTATCATGCAGAGATAAAAATACATTCTTTGGATCAATGTTGTGAGGAATATCACCATCCATGTCTAACACATCCCGCTCCTCAACATGATAGTCCAGAAAACATGATTGACACATTCATTGGAAAGGATAGCTTATGTCGGGACCAATCAAAATCCCACACATCCCTCTCAGATAGGGTTATTCCATATGTAATCACCTACATCATATTTAGAGGAAAAATTGTACACGAAAACATTTTTAAAATACAGAAGATCAATATCACAACAAAAAAGTAGAATAATAATATGAACAATCCATATGCATATAACACAATAAAAAATCACGGTCACACACACACACACCTCATGTGACCAAACATAAAACATTGGTCTTATAATCTAAACACATATGCTACACAATCCTTCTAATTATCCATAATATGTATGTTGGAAAATATTAAGGGCTTACTATACGTAGTTTTACACTATTCTACACATGATTTACCTGAATCGTGCTAAAAACTTATATAAAACTTGAAAAATTTTCATAGAATTCCTACCTTAGTTGTAATGATGACTGATGAAAATGGTTGATGCCCGAATTTAATTGCACTAAAGAAAAATTTCTTTTATAAAAAACAAGATAATGTTAAAAATTTTGATCCTCGCGACAAATTCAATGACATGGATGACCCATCAATCTGATAAATATTTCACGAGATATCAAGGTGTAAATTTGGTAGATAATAATAAGATTAAAAAAATTAATTTAGGAGAGAGGGGGGAAGAGAGTTAGAGGATGGGGGAGGATAGACACGAGTGAAGGATAAATTCAACCTAATGTGTAGGCCCCCCCTTAACAACTTTATTATTTAATTCATCCTCTTAAACAATTTTTATAATTCATTATATATATATATTAATAATATATATATATATATACACACATATACAACCACATATATATATAACTTATATACACACACATAATCTATATATATATATAACACATATATACACACACATCCTACAAAAACACAGACACACACACACACTTACACATGTATATACTTAGATATATATTTAACACATATATTATTTTCCCAAATTAATAATAATAAGAATAAAAAAATATTTTATATTTTTTATTACTAAATATCTTACATTAATTCCACCTTAAAATTTTGAGAACAACAACCATTAAATGGTTAATAAACAAATACTCACAATATATTTTCATTTTATTTAAACAATTAATAATATCAGGTAAATTACATTGGAAACCAATTATTTCCACTACAACATCACTATTAATCATAGAATTATATATTTATTTTTTTCATTAACACAAAGAACAATAACAAAAAAAATTAAATTATTATTATTATTTAAAAATTCCAAAGAAAATATTTCAATATTAATATTATTAACCGTTTGCGAAATGTTACCAAACTCCTGAGACCCAAAAAATTTATGTCATGCCTAGGGAAAAACATATATTTTAGACATAATGGTAGTATCATATTTTCCATTGGAAACACAATTTGTGTGATATTATAGTATATTCATAAACATATATAATAAAATATTAAATAAGTTATAATTAAGTGCAATGTTTCCAAATTCCCAATGCACACAAATCTTATGTCGTTCATGGGGAGAACCCTTTGCGCAAAACCTAACGATTGTCCCAGATTTCTCATATAACATAATATATGGGATACATAGTTTTTGGAAAAAATGAGTGAATAAAATATATTTAATATTTTTATATTATCAATGTTGAGGACATATGGGCCTTAGAATCCCAGGATGACTCGTTTCTTAAATTTGAGAATATTCCAAAGTGTTAAACAAGGATTTCACCCTTTCGTAAAGTCATAATAAACACAATTATTGAAAAGTTAATTTTCACAACAAAATGCCTATAATTTATTAACAATAGTGTGCTTTTAAATATCATTTAAAACTGAGAATGTTACAATTATAACCACCACAATTCTTCTCATCCATATGAAATGTTTAGGATCATTGATCCACTACTCCCCGCCAGAGGATTTTCAATATTAAAATTAAAATTATTAGAAAAATATATAATTAATCTATTTTTAAATCCACCAGAGGTGTTTAGAATTAGTGAAATCAAATTCCAATTTAGCTCATTGAATGGAACACAAAATACACTTATCACCTATTCATGTATTATGTACATATTCCCAACATTTACAAGTTATCCACACCCACATATATAAACTCAATAATAAAATATAACAATCTAAAATATAATAGTTATATAAATAATGCCCCATAAAAATATCAGAATATCAATAGGAATCTAATTATTTGGGCTCTATCTAATTCAATACATCGGTATATATGGAATGTGGAACTATATGCTTAACATGATACATGAACACACAAAATATATCATAAACCCTTATATCAATATCATGTGCTTAACATAAGATAAATTTTATCGATAGTATCATCATAATATATAATCATAAATCCTCACATTATGGTAACTCAGAAGTCCACTATTCGGTGATGACCATACATTGACAAATTTACCCTTTTAAATTTCTAACAATATTAAATCCTTTCTATCATAACCTAAATTAAAAAAATATAAAAAACATGCTGGTGAATCTTGATTCTTTGATACCATTTTCTAAGATCCTGACCCAAACCACAAAGTCTAAATTGAAATACCACAAAACCTCATATGTGCCTTCCCATTCAACAGAGGATGCCGACTATGAAAGAGGGTCTTGAGTGGAATTATGGGATGCATATACCCTCTATATAATTTTATGTTATAGATAAATAATAGTTTCATTATTTAAATATAATAAATAATTATATTACAGGAAGAATCGGAAATAATAGATACATGATAAAAAATGATAGAACAAAAGGATCCAACTGCTGGATAAATACTTTAATAAAAGTAGCAGAAAACATGCCACATCAACTATATATAAAAACATTAGTATCATCATACTACAACTTCTATAATTTATACCACAAAGATCTTTCTCGTAACTAGTTTTTTGGTCATGAAGTCTATAAGAACACAAAAAAGCTTGAGTAGGGTGTGAGTACAAGTCTTGATAGGTCACCACCAAAAACCCTTAACATAAGTGCATAAATAAAAAAGTTTATTTCATGAATATAAAATAGGTAAAAATAAAAAAATATATATCACAAAAGTAAAAAACATAGTTGGGTTCCTCAGAGGGTATCTTCATCAACATTTTTGGGAAGAAATACTTGCTTTGGTAAAATTCTAGTAGAAATGTTACTCGTCATGTATGAAGCATCCACCTCCTCGATGGGATAGGTCACAAAATATATTTGGGACATATCATTTAAACGATATCCTTTGAAAGTTTGGATAACTATTTCACAAATCATTCTCATAATAGATTAGTACATATGGAACCACCTACATTAACTGTAGAGACAAAATAGTACATGGAATCTTTTATATAAAATTGAAGATCAATATAATGCCACAAAAGTAGTATAATCATCTGAACAATCCATATGTAATTAAAAAAAATCCCAAATAATGGTTACAAACTCACACACCTCATGTGTTCAAGCATCAGACATTTTTCTCCTGGGATACAGACGCATTCCAATCAACCATGATAAAAATCTGTAATAACATACACTAAAAATCAATGGATTCATACGCATATGTTTCAATCTAAGACACACACAGACACACTAATAATCATGATAATTACCTATATAAATAATGTTCCAATGATAAATTGATTACAATAATTGATGTACAAGTTTAATTTCCCCATTTAAACATTATTGTTTTTAGAAAAGAAATTTATGCTTTAAATTTTTCTTGTCAAGTTGAACAGACACAAAATAATTTAAAAGGTTATTTTTTTTTCTGATTTCAATTAATTTTTACTATAAATATTCTATTTAAATCTTTAATGTCTCTAGAGAGTCTATGATGAAATTTTCCATTAAAAAAACTCATGAAAAATATTATATAATTATTCCACATATTTTTCACATCCTATTCCCCACTTCGCATAAGAACAAGTTGTGAGAATCAATTTTTTAAGGAAATGATCTCATGATCACCATTGTAATAACAAAAAAAAAACAATTATTGAACCATGTTTGTTTTATAAATGTTGAGGATCCATTTTTCGAATAAAATATGAAATTTTTTTGATAGAGATCTATATGCCATGTTTGGTATCATTTTGGACAAGTTTGAAAGTATATAAGATTTTTCAAAGAAATAGTGGACCATAATAAAAATAGTACTTAGCCACGGTTCCAATAACCGCCACGAAATAAATCATATTAAAAAAAATTTATATTATATCAGTGGTTTCATATATCCTATGCTACATTACTTTATCATAATATTTACTAGAAATTTAATTTAAACCTCTACTAAATATTCTAAAAACTATAATTTTAACCCCGTCACCCTATCTTATTCCCCTTCACCCCACCCCCTGCTATAGAAGATGACCACTGTGACCCCAAACCACTATCAGTGAATGCCATGACCCCAACCCCTACCTGATACCATAAATAGAGAAACCGCCTACTCCCATCTATTGACAATTGTGACTTTCATGACCCCAACCCCTATTGGGAACCGTAGTGATGCAAAAACCTCCATTCAACAACATTCAGGACTTCAACCCTCCATTTTGGCTACAACCATGACCCCAAACCTCCATTTTTAGTGATTTTCATGACCCTAACTCCCCTGTCGATGATGGATATGACCTCGATCCACTTACAAGCTACTTTTGTGACCCCAACCCCTTTTACCGGAAACTTCCATGACCTCATCCCCCTGCTGGAAACAATAATGACCCTTACTCCCCATTCTCCACGATAACAACCCTCATATGCCTCTCGTTTTATTTTTCAAGTGACTGCGACCCGTGAAGTTGTTGAATGTATGATTAATTATATTTTTTGGAGGGTTATAATTAATATATATATATTAATCTATAGGATTGGGTGTTGTTTATGATTTAAATGTTGGATTGAATCATTTCTTTTAGGGGTGTCCATTGTTCATGTTGGGTCAGGTCGAGAGGATTTTGGACTTAACCAATGAAAAAATTCCTGGGATGGGATGGGTCAGGTGACAACTATTTTTATACTATCACCCAAACTGAATCGACCTATAGTGGGTCGGGTCGTGATGGGTTGTTCGGGTTAGGGAAAAAATATATTGAATAGTAATAAAAAATGTAAAAATATTGATTAAATTAAAACTAAAATTATAATTAAAAATTATTATTTTTTGATAAATAAAATTTATATATTATTTTTTATATCATTTTATAACATAAATAAAACATTATGTATCATAAAACTGATGGTTTATTTATGTTATATAACATTATATTTTAATAAATCAAATGTTTTATAATCAAAATATAACATTATATAATTTGAATATAATATAATATAAGGACAGTATAAATTAATATAATGTAAATATATTTTTTAAAAAAATTATTATTTATCATATATGAACTTATTATTTATTGTTAATTATTATAAATTATTGGTAGTTAATATTTATTATTAAGTATAACTTATTATTATTTATTATCAATTATTATAAATTATTACTAAATAATGATCAATTATTAGTTTTTTCATTAATTATTTATCAATCAATATTAAATTTTATTTATTATTTATTATATATATATTTGTGTGTTTGGGATAGTAGGGCTTGTTTAGGTCAAGATTTTTCCAAACCATGACCTGCCCTGAATGTAACTTTGGTTCTAGTTGAGTTTTTTGTATTTTTTAGAGATATTTATGGAGAAACTCTAAATCCTATTGAGATTGATAATGTTCAGAAAATTATTATATTGTCACTATCATTTGGAGATGTTATTTCCCCCTTCATTCTTCTAATTAATCATTTATTTGAATATACATTTTTTATGATGTTAACATTATTAGATCAGTATACTATCAATGGATGTATCGAAATGAGATGCACGTTTATATTTTTTTATTTTCATAGCTGAATTCAGTTTTATCAAATAATTACATATTTTTTTAATATGTTTATTATTTTTTTCATCATGTACTTTAGTAATTTGAAATTAGATATGAGTAAAAAAGATCAACCGGAAGGATTTATTTCTAATGATAAAAATGATCTAGATTTTGTGACCTCCTGTTCTAGGTATTTTGATGGGATTTATACTATATTCAATCACGTTGGACATGTTGATGAAATATACAATAATTATTATTCTGAACACTATTTATTTGTATTTCATAAAATTGAACGACCAAATGGAAATGTGTTAAATTTTACACAGACTAAATTGGAGTGTCTAAAAGCTCAAAGATATGTTATACTCAATAGACTTATTGTAGATCCATTGACTAATGAATTTTGATTTCAAATATTGAGGAGAATAAGGCATTGAGTTTGAGATGAGATGGAATTAACTAAAACCGTTAATAAGGATATTTTCATATGGTTCACCTGTCATTAAAGTATATACACATATTCATAATATTGACGTGTATTTATTTAAACTATGTTTAATGTAACACATTATATATATTTTTTCTAAATAATAAATGTTGAAAATCGAGATGAAATATCAAATGATTTGAATATTTGGGATAACAGTCCACTAAGAATGGTAAAGAGATTTGATTCCTATAATATCCATGGATTTTGGTTTTGTATAATTTATCATGAAGATGACTTAAAAACTAAAATATAGTAGTGCATATACACTTGTGGATGTGGGATAATATAGAAAAATGAATGATATATTTTAATTAAACAATAATGTTTAGTCTTTAGTTATCTTATCCAAATTTAAGTGTGTAAAAGTTTATATGGGTGTAAGTATAGGTTTGTTACATTTTACTTCTGACAACTTCTCTCTCTTGATCCATACCAATGAGTGTGAAGATCATGATCAATTTATCTTGGCTTCAAAAAAAATATGGTTTATTATGTGGATAATGAAATACATGAATGTTGGTTTGTTATTATACAATTAAATTAGAAAGACTTATATGATATGATGGATGATGATTAATTGTTACTTTGTGATAGTGGACCTCATAAAGAAAAAATTATTGAACAATTTTGTCCTAACAATATTGAAATAATATAACTTTTAACAGTGAGTGAAAATGAATCACTCATTGTAATGGAGGTTGATAATAATGAATATTATGAATATAAAGATAATTTAATGTATAAAATCTTAATGAAAATATATTATAATTTCCCATTGGTAATTGATTTATATATATATAAATTGTTATATTTTTTTCCTTATGTTATTTTATTCGGTTTTTCATTTTTTATTTAGATAATATATAAAAACCATTCAAATTTTAGATAAAATCATAAGAAAAAAATTTCAAGATCCACGCTGATCAGCATATCAGAGAACACTACCACTAGCATGAGATTTAGTGCATTTTATTGATTCTATTATACAAGAGACTATATGAGGGTTAGATATTTCCCCACATGTTATTGGTATCCCACTATCTGATTCACCTCCATAAAAGGAGTTGTTGGTCACCCATCTATTTAGGGGATATTTTTGAGTTACTATTATAGGTATGCATATCATTATATAGAAAAAAAATATTTTTATTAATTTTTTAATGAATATTTCAAATAGATAAATTGAAAAATAAATTTAAATTAATATGAATATGGAATATTTATGTGAACTGACAGAATTCAAGATTATCATTCCATTTGATGAGTTTTAGGTTCCTACTGGTGATGCTTTCAAAATCTATTGGATGATTCTTGGGAATCTTTCTTGTGAGATGGTGAGATTTCCTATTAATTATAATGATTAGATTCATATTCCTATAGTATTAAAAAATGATTTCTTGGATACAAAAATAAATGTAATATTAATTTAATATTCATTGATATCTAATTTAGAATACTTGAGTAAAATTTTGGAATATACATATAATATGTTATTTTCTTCTTTCTTCATGTTATTCATTTTTCATGTCCCTTATTACAATTCACACCCGTGACCTCTAAAAAATTTGGCCAGGGAATCGAGATACTTTAAATGGATATTTTGGAATTATTTTAATGAAACGTCTCTAAGATCATGATTAATGTGTGAGGATGTTATTGAAGTCATATCTCAGGAGCAATAGAAATTTTTTGTCTATATTAATACAGATGCGTGTCATGAGTTAATTTTATAATTTATAGTATCTTAATAAAAGAAACAAATAAAAATTATATTTAAAAAAAATTTATATTTTGTATGAATTATCAAAAAAATACAAAGAGTCATGATAAACAAGTCATTACTCATATTGTTTATTCCTAAATTTTCCTAAGAATATTTTTTTTGGATTTTATTTTATTAATTATTATTTATGTCATATTATTATAAGTCACGATTTTTTCTCACTTTTTTATATTATTTATGATTTCTAATGAAATTTTTCACTATATTGGAATAATAGAGTTGTAGTTTAAAGTGTATATGAAAATTGATGAGTTTTTTTTAAATAACCCAACAAAGTCATTAAAGAATGTACTTTTCATTAATATTTATTATTATTTCATTACTATAAAAAATAATATAGAAAAATATATTGTAAAAAAACAATCCATAATCCCAATTAAATGAGGATAGATATATGTATCAAATGTTTCCAATTTCTCATCAATTAATACATCTGGATGACCCAATTAATTGGTATTATGACTTTTTTGTTGTTATAATATATTTTCCAATATTTTGTTTATAATGTAATGAAATAAAAAAAAGTAATAAAAATTTTATTATTTAAATAATAATATAAAGTTCATATAATTAAAAAACATTATTAATATTTTCATATTAACTAGTTAAAATTCAATAATTCTGCGATGTTAACCTTTTACAACCATCATCATTTTCCAATAAAAATTATATTACTATAATTCTAGGGATGGAGAATCCCATACATGTACGTGGGATGGGTTCTGGGAATATTCCATTAGTTATATTTTTTAAGGCATTATCATTAATTATTATTACTCCAATTTGGGGTTTAAGAAGTGGAATTGATATGGAATAAAAAAGAGAAAATGAAAGGTTGAATGAAAAATGTTTAAATAAATGACTCTAGGTAAACAGAGGATAAATGGTGGTCAGTAATGGAAGATGATTTAATTTATGCAATTCAGTCGTTGACCAGCATGGTCCCAAGAGAAATTATCTGACTTATATCTTATACTATCAGTGTAAACTCAAAATTTTATAGACCATTCACACATTTTCATAGAGCACATCTAAATTTCATAAATAAAACAGAAATTACACTTTTATATAAAAAACAAAATTTTGAGTCATATCAACCACATATTGTGATGGATTGACATTTGATTGATTCATACACATCATTAAATAATTATATTTTTTTATCCATATGTTTAAATATAATTTGAGCTTGTTTTTTTGGTTTTGACTTAGTAAACAGTTCACAAAGTTACCAAATCTTTTAAATCATGTGTCGAGGGGGTCAAAACCTAGAAAATGATGTCATATTTTCATGAAATAATAAAAAAATGGCCTTGGAATTATTTTTAAAATGAAGTATCCAAATACATTTCATTTTGAGTTATGGTTTTTCCGGGGATCTTTTAAATACATATTTAGTGTTCTAAAACTTAAAAATGAGTATTTTACGTTTCAAACCATATAAAATGATGAAATATTTATGTGAAAAAATTGGAATTTTTTTATCATTTATGATGTGTACACATAGACAACACGTTAATCTGACATGCACTATGGTCAGAATGCCCCTGTAAAAAGTTTTAAAATGCATTAGATATTTAAAAACATATATTAGAGGGAAAAAACAATGAAAAATTTGTCAAACATCCATGAAATCAAAAGAAATTGACCAAAAATTGATTTGTAAAATATAGGAACCAAAAAAAACATCATAATGAGTTACAGTTTTCCTGAGATGCTTGTAGAAGCATTTTTAGTGTTTTAAATCACTAAATCATGGTTGTAATGGTATGAACCATAGAAAATGAGCACATTATGACATTAAATAATGGTAAAATCACATTTGACTTATTTTATACATGTGTGTATAGAAAATAAGTTTATCCTACATTTCTTGTTGCAAGAATGACTTGGTAAATAGTTTTGAAAGGTATTACAGCATAAAAAATGTGTTTTAGGGGGTGAAATCTTTGAAAATTTCATAATATTACAATGAAATCACAATAAATTATTGTATATTGATTTCTAAAATTTTCAATTTGACGGACTGTAATTATTTGGTATAGTTTTCTCAGAATGTTCATAAATGCATTTTGAGTGTTATTAAACACTAATATATACATATAATTATAGAATCAATAGAAAATGACATTATATTGACATTACATATTTGTACATCCACTTTGGAGTTATTTTTTATGTGTATGAGTATACAAATCATCAATATTATTATCAGCGTGGTCAGAATGAGTCATTAAACATTTTTTCAATGTAAAAAATCCTTTAAAAATATTTGTTGGGGGTCAAAAAATTGAAAAAAAATTCATATTGACATGAAATCAGTAGAAAACAACCCTACATTTAATTTTGAATGTAGGAACCAATGAAACCTCATTTTGAGTTAGGGCTTGTCTAGGATTATTGTAAATGTGTTTTTATTGTTTTAAAATATAAAAACATATGTTTAATTTTTACAAAACATAGACAAAAACCTTTGATTAATGTGAAATCATGGGAATCCAATATTGAGTACCTTTTTATGTGTATATATATAAACCACATTAATCGGTTTTGGGGATAGGTTAGAAGGACTCTGTAAACAAAGTTTAAATCTATTAAATCCATTAAAAAATATCTTTCGATGGTTAAGAACCATGAAAATGACATCAAAATTCTAGGAAATGAAATAAAAATTATCATCGGGTTGTTTTTTGGATGTTGTAATTAAAAACATTTCATTATGAGTTATGGTTCTTTTAGGATGCTTTTAAATGCTTTTTAGTGTTTTAAAACACAAAAACTTCCATATAATGATAAAAATCATAAAAGAATAATTCATATTGACAAGAAATCCTTGTAAAACCATCATTGAATTATTTTTTATTTTCATTCATAGACAAAAAATAAATTCAATCTGTAGTGTGGTTAGAATGACTTGGTGAGAATTTATTACTGATACTAAAACCATTGATAGAAATTGTTGACATTCAAAACCAAGAAAACATCAGTAGATTTCCTTGATATCATAGTAAAATAAACAAGGATTTATTTGTGATGTATAGGAACTGATGACATGTAATTTCGAGTTATGGATTTCCTAGGATGCCTGTAAACATGTTTTTAGTGTTTTAAAACAGATAAACATGCATATAATAATAAAAACCATATAAAAGACATCATATTGATGTGGAATCATGGTAAAACTTATTTTGAGTTATTTATTATGTTTACACATAGAAAAAAAATTAATATGATGCACGTTGTCGTAAAAATGGCTTATTATGTAGTTTGTAATGGTACTAAATCCTTTAAGTCATGTTTTGGGGGGTCAAACCCATGAAAACTATGTTAGATTTACCCAAAATCAGGGGAAAATGACCATAGATTGATTTGTGAAATGTAGGAACTGACGACACATCATTTTGAGGTATTGTTTTCTAAATATTTCCATAAACATATTTTTAATTTTTTAAAACACTACAACGTGTGTGTAACTATCAAAAACATATCATATGACCCTTGATTAATGTGAAATCATGGTATAAACACTTTTTTTGTTTTTTGAATGTGTAAATATTGAAAACATGTCTATCCGATATGCATAGTGGTTATAATGACTCGGTAAACAAGTTCTTCATGTACTAATGCCATTAAAAAATTTCGTCAGGGGTATAAACATGGAAAATGATTTCGAATTGACACAGAATTAGTGGGAAATGACAAAAAAATTTATTTTTTATATGTATGAAAACATATAACATCATTTTGAGGTACGATTTACCAAGGACGCCTGTAATTTTTTTTTTGGATTTTTAAACACATAAACATTCATGTGATGTTCAAAACCATATAAAATGACCCCATATTGATGATAAATCATTGAAAACCCATAGTTGAGTTGATTTTTTTGGTGAAAAAATCGAAAACATTTCAATTCCACCTTTTGTGTGGTCGGAATGACATGATAAACTATTTTTAAAGTTATCAACACCTTTAAAAACACATGTGAGGTGGCCAAAACAATGCAAAAATCATGGTATTTCAATGAAATTAGAGGAAAATATTTTCATACTGATTTGGGAAATTTTGGTTTTGACAGAACATAATTTATAGTTACGGCTATCCCATAATGTTCGTAAACATGTTTTTAGTGTTTTAAAACACTAATACATGGTTGTAACAGCCAAAAACATATAAAATGACCTTAGATTGATGTGAAATCATGGGAAAACCACCATTGAGTAATTTTTTAAATATATAACACGTTTTCATATCAAATTATATAAAAAAATTATTATGTAAATTTCATGGACATCACATGTCAATTTAATAATTAATTAAAATGTTATATATTTATAAATATTTAGTTTCAATTATTAAATCATATCTTAAATAGGTAATTATATGTTTTCAGTGTGTTATTCAAGATATTTTATTTATTTTATGTTAATATTTATTCTTTTAGACTAAAAAATATCAAATTTTAATTGTACCATTCTGAATATATTATGTGTCTTTTATCATTCACATTTATATTGTTAAATGTTATGATTTTTATTGCTGCTGATAGATTATTGTAGAATCTTAGAGGTTGACCTTTCTAATCAATAAAAAAATTTATAAGGTAGTTATGATCTTTCTTAATTTCAATGGTATGTTTAAATATTGTCTTTGAATATATTGTATTTTTTTTAATTTTAATCTCTAACTTATTTTTTGTTACATTTAATGATATAATGTGATTAATTATAGTTGATGAGATGATGAGGGGTAGATGGATGTAGTGAATGTCTTGGGGTGGATGTATATTGGGCATGGGTTTTCTGAAAATATTTTATATTTATATATCTATGATTGAGGTTTAGGTGAACAGAGTTTATCAGTTTACTGAGGCTATGGTCACTAAGGTTATGCTGACTGAGGTCATTATGACTATGTATGTACGTATACATGACTGTTGATGCATGATTAAAGATATATGTATGAAAATTTTATTTTTATGTTATTTTTTATTTTATTAACGGTTAGAATTTTAATATTTATATTTTTTATAAAATATTTTTTAAAAAATTAAGAGAAATATTTAACAGTGGTTTTTAAGTATTGGGACTAAATAAATTATTAAAAATCTCAATTATGAATGACAACTATAAAACACTATTAAAAATAACTTCCACTGCATATATTAGTGGTTGTAAGGTTCATCGTTTCTATTTTATTTTCTTTTTATTTTTATTTTAAAAAAACTGTTGCTAAATATAATTGAAACCGCCAATAAACTAATAAACATGACACCTATATAAACCAACCCTAAATGATTTTTAACCATGAAATACATGAAGGATTTAATAACCACCACCAAATGAATATGAAAATTTTTAAATGACTACAATTAGAAGAAAAACAATTTATAATGCCATATTTTTTATGAAGTGATGGACTATTATGTCCTAGTACAAATGAGATGTGTAAGGAAGAAAATAAATTTTGATCTTTTTTAGAAATATTTTATTTCGTATTATAAAAATAATATGAATATTCCATTAACAACTTTCATGATGCAAAACATATTATTAAACTCATTTTTTTGTTTCCTTTAACCATTAAATTTCCATTTCTCATTTACATTCTTCTTGCATCAAAAGGATTTCATCATACCAAACACAACCATAGTCTTCTAATTGAACCAAATCATCATTCACCATGGGAGGATTTGTATTTGTTTTTACTAAAATAAAATTATTATTTGATAATAATTCTTTTAGGATTTCATATAATAATCAGAAAGACCATTCAATCAATTATATGCAAGATTCTTGTAGGAAAAAATCATGCATTCTAAAAAATTGAATCTTCTATAAATATATTTTTACTAGTAATAAATCACATCATATATAATATAAACAGTGACATATATGGTGGTTTAGAATAGCATCACTAAATGGTTTAATTACATTTTAAATAACCACTAACCACTCAGGAAACTATAAGTATATATTGATTTTCCTATAGTGTGACTACATTAACGATTAGTGTGTACAAATATATATATATACACACACACACAGACACACACACATATATATATATATATATATAATTTTGACATGATAATGTAAAGAAAAATATATTAATTTATAATTCATTGAAAATAATTCTCAACCTCATTATATAAGATTTCATTATGACGATTGTTTGGAATATTTACTTGAGCACAAGTGGAGGACAAACCAATGATTTTAGTTTTCATTAGGATTGATGTAACTTATACATTTAGATTCAAAATCCATTTTCTATGGAATCTATGTAGTAGAAAATTAATGGTTTTGAAGTTCATATTTAGATTCCTCTATGATTCATAGGACCCAATACTTTGTTTTAATAGTTGTAAACAGATTTTTTTTCATAGTTATTTTACTATGGGATAAGAATTTGATTCTGTAAAGTTTATATCCAACTAATGTATTTACCTTTAAACACAATAAAATTTCCTGATAATTTAAATTTTAGATAAATGTTTCATTGGTTATAAAGGATACTAAATTCATTAAATTTGGTATACCTTTTAAGAAGTTTATTTTGATAAAAAAACATATTACATGGACATTGTGTTTATTAAGATAATATTGTTTCGATCTATATAAATCATAATATCATTCCTCTCTAAAAATCAACATTTTTTGGTAGATTAACACACATAAATATTAAATATAACTCAATATTAAATTTCATATATTCCAAATAATAGATGCTTTAAAAAGAATCTATTGATGAT
Source organism: Viscum album (assembly GCA_963277665.1). Taxonomy (NCBI): domain Eukaryota; kingdom Viridiplantae; phylum Streptophyta; class Magnoliopsida; order Santalales; family Viscaceae; genus Viscum; species Viscum album. The sequence goes on from OY728164.1 coordinate 613,591,899, forward strand.
TATATTTCAAATATTTTTACTATGATTTAATTAAACTACAAATATGGGGATTTTTTTATTACTATTGCTTTGAATATCGTTCCCACTCGAGTTGAAGGGAGAGTTTGATGGTCAACCTCCTAGAGTGGTGGTTGAGTTTTTTATGGAACTGGAATTACGTTGAATGTGAAAAGGTATTTTAATATTATTTTAATCCCTTCATATATATATATATATAATGATGATTATAAGAACCCCACTAAATTTGTGAAGAGTTTGAGAAGTATTTTGAGTATTTTTTTAACATTCTGACCAGAACCACTGAGTCTAAGCTGGAATGCCACATGACCACATGTGCACCTTCCTGTACTCTAGAGGGTGCAGACTAGAATTGAGGGTCTCATGTGAAACAATGGGGAGAATATACCATATTTATCATGACATAGAATTTAAAATAATAATATCAATATATAAATTAATTTAATAATCAGTGTATAATCAGAATTGGATTGATGAAATACATGATAAAAAAAGGAAGCACTACAAGGATACAACAACAATATAAGTCCTCCAATAAAACAACCACATATGTCCTACTCAAACACCATACTGTAACATCATAATCACTCCACTCTACCTGCTCAACTAACCACTATATAGCCTTTTCCATTTGTTGGGTCTCTGGTCATGAAGTCTACATGTTCACCTAAATGCCCGAATAGTGTGTGAGTACAAGACTCAGTAGGAGACCACCAATGACCTGTAACATCAATGAATAAAATATATAAGTCTATTTCCTGAACATAAAAGGTACAAATGTCAAAATAATATATCACAAAAGTATTGACCACATAAAAGGTCATTGGGGACCTGCCCTTCCTTCTTTAACACCATACCAGATAGAAAATATCCAATTATACCCAATGCAAGTAATAATTTCACCATCCATGTTATTCATAACCCCTCCTTGATAGGATATTTCAAAATACACATTTGACACACCCCATCGAAATAATATCCCATGTATGTTCTTATCAATAGCTCACACATCCCTTTCAGAAGGTGATTGTCCATATGACACCACCTGCATCCAATGCACAATCAAAATACTACAGGAAAAATATATTCAATATAAAAAATAGATATCATTCCAAAAAACTGGTATAATCATCTAAAAACTCCATATTAAAGCAACACACAAACAAATCATGGATACCCATACCATGACACCTCATGTGATCAAGCATCAAACAATGGTCTCACATGCTACGTTCGTACACTAAATAGTAATGTCAATAATCTGTAATAAGTATGCACCAAAAATAATGGGATTCCCACCCATGGGGTTTGGAATGGAAAATACATCCAGATGTGTAATCATGCCAAAAACTATTAAAATAATGAGGTAATGTCAAGGAATTACTATTTTTTGGTGCAATGAAAATAAATGACAGTGGTTGAATTATGAATTGAAATTCACTATATAAACATTATTGTTTTCCAGAAAGAAATTATGTTTAAAATTTTTATTGCCGAGATGAATCCAATGACACTGATGACATCTTAATCCGATAAATATTGCAAGAGATATCAATGTATGAAGATTAAAGATAGTAAAAAGATCAAATAAAAAAATTAGAAGAAAGTCGGAAGAGGGTGAGAACATGGAGGAGGATATACCTGAGGGAAGGATATAATTTAAAAAACTCCTTAAAATAATTTTTTTATCTATTTCTCTGAAATGAATTTAATATTTCATTAAATATATACATTTGAAATAATTCATATATATATATAAGTACATACACCTATATATATATATATATAAACCACATATATATATATATATTATATATATATTAAACATATACAGACACACACACATACTATATATATATACATCAACAGATTTATATACAGGCAAATATATTTAACACCAATATTAATTTCCTAGATTAATAATAATAATAATATATTTTATTATTATTAATAATAAATATCTCACTTCATTACACCATTATAATTTTTAAAAAATAACAACTAAATAGATAATAAAATAATATTAACCGCACACTTTCATTTACTTATCATAATTAACAATATGATATTAAGTACATTGGTCACTCATTATTTACAACGCAACACCATTATTAATCATGGATGTATATTTCCATTTTTTTATTTGACCAAAATACAAATAATACAAATAATTAAATTATTTATCTTATTTATTTCTTCCAAATACAATATTTATATACCAATTATTATTACCCATACGTGGGATGTTACCAAACAACCAAATCACACAAATCTTATTGTGCCCCTAGTGCAGAACATGTATTACAGAACTAATAATGGTCTCATATTTTCTATCAGAACATTCTTTTGGAAATATTTCCCTATTTTATGAAAATATATATAATAAAATATAAAATAAGTTCTCTTATATTGAAATTTTACAAAACAATCATTGCACAAAAATATTATATCGTGCCTAGGGTAAAATCCACATCCTAGACCAAACGGTGGTCTTAGATTTCCCATATGACACAATGTTTTGGGGATATTTGGTTTTTTTGGAAATATAACGCACAATAATAAATAAAATATATTTAAAATTTTTATTATATCAATGTAGTGTGTCTACGGGTCTTGGAATCCTTCTATGACTTAGTGTTGGACTCTGAAAATTTTACATTGAATATTCGAAAGTGGTAAGGAATGATTTATCCCTTTTTTAAAGTCATGATAAACCAAAGTACTAAAAAATAAAAATTTCACATCAAAATAATTATTAAATAATAAAAAAATTGGGTTTTAAATATAATTTCAAATTAAGGATGTTAATGTTTTGAGAAATAATATTTTTTCCATGATCATGATTATTTCACAATAAATTTCTCAATAAATAACATTATTCAAATATAATTGATTCAATTTCTTATGACACTTTATTTATTATATATCATGAAAAAACAAACATGAAATATTTTCAATGGTTATTTTTATCTGATTTCACTTAATTTTTATTTAGCATAATATTTAGCTATCTAATATTTCTCTATAGTCTCCATGTGTTAATTTCTAATTTAAAAACTACTCATGAAAAATATGATTCAATTATTCCACATGTTTTGGACATCCTCTTCCCAAAATGGAATAAGAAAAATATGTTCATATTAAAGATCAAGAAAAAATATCTCATGCACACAATAGAATGAACATCCAGTTAGAGAATGGATCCTTCTAATAAAACAATGATGTGGTTGGGGGTGTCCAAGTACCACATCAGGAATATACTGGTTGGTCCAGATCCTCACATGTACGGAGTCTAACCTCACAGATCCTTTAAATTTTTTTTATTACATCCCTCTCTTTGTATCAGTTGATGACAAAAATCATTTGAAAACCTCACTAGATGTTTAGGAAATTTATGATATTGTGAAAGGCCTTAACCTATATAGGATTCTTGGCCTAAATTGTTTCCTTTGATCCTTCATTATGGAATCTTTGGACCAGGTATAAATGGAACATGTTGATGTCGTTCAGGACTTCTTATGAGGTGGGCATGTCCTTTCATAGCATATGTCGCAATTGTTGTTCTTATCCAAAAGATAAAATATCTATCATATCTAAAGTACTAACTCCCCATTAGAATGTATAAATTATTATATATGTTACAGTAAAGTGACATTAATAGAATAATTTGAGTGCTTATTTCATTATGGGGTTTCGAAAAAACCTCATGGGTTTATTAATGGATGGTCAATATAGGGCTGACCGTCTTGGCATAGAAGATGATAAGGGATATCTACCTGAAGGATAAGGTCTCTAATATGGTCATCAATCGTTACCTGAAAATTCCTATGAAATTCTTGAGTGGAAATTTATCTTTATGTTCATCTAATTCATTGTATTCTTTATGTGACCCTCAAAACTTTATACTGGTGCAAAAAATATCCTTGGTTTTGTATTTCCTTCACAGGTATATATTTTGTGTTCATTAAATCATCCCATGTTCTAAAGAAATATGATTTATTGAATCCTAGTTTTTTCATTTCGATGTAGGATACCCTCAACTAGAATATTTACAAATGTTTCCAGGATATAAAGTTTCATCCATTTTAGTATAAACAAAACCTAAGCGGAATATCTCACCTCATGTATTCAGATGATACAATTAATTTTCATAATTAAAGAATAATATATATCAATGACATCAGGGAGATTAATGACGTGTATTGTAAATAGAGTAGGGAGTTGATAAATCATGGGAATATAACTATCTACCTATTATCATGGAGTACAAAAATTCATACTCAGTACATAGAAATATACCTGGGCATGCAGAAACACAACTTCCCAAATGACTGCATCAGTGACCAGATATCCTATTTTAGTGTTTTTGTCCACCGCTTCAACAAGTTAAATGAAAAGATCATGGACACATCAAAATTTGAATAATCATATTATTTGTCACATTGAACAGATTATAATGGTCAATATTGTCCCCACTATTATTCAAATGAACACTTTGTTTAATATCAAGGTTCCAATATAATTCATCTACTACATTGAGGATACTATGGAATCCATTATATGGTATGAAAACCAAGATAAAAACATCACTAGGAATCATGGTTTAGGATGGAGTGGGCTATTTTAGCAGGGGGATTAATGTGCGAATTATGTATATTGAGGTGCATGACCAGTATGCCCAATTTTAATGGTAAGAAAAAGAGGGACACTCTATATTGGTAAAACTAATGAAGAAAAGATACATAAATAATATAGTCTCTACTAATAGAAATACCTCCCCTATTTGGATCTTGATCCAATCACATAACAAATTATTATATATCTATAACCAGTGGATAATTTGAAGATGTGAGATCAATTTCAGTTATAAAAATCTGAATGAAGTTTTATTAGGTTTCCCTGGGTGTCCATCCACAGACATTAACTTCAAAAATGAAAAGTTGTACGTGAAAATCACATATATTGTCCTCAGTAATGATAAACATATCCTATTTAATTAAATTAAGATGAATAATGATGTTGATAAAAACAATTTTCCAACTGGAGTCTTGTGTTTTTTCTAAGAGGGATATTCGTTGGATTCAATCTCCTCTAACTGAGTGGGATTGATGGGATTATTTTCACTTGTGTAATAAAATCCATGAAAAATTAAATTTCATTTATAGAATCAATAATAATTCAATTTGTACCTATTATAAAATAAATAATATTTAGATCACAAGGGGTCACAATATATTTGTTTTTCAACTCCATGTGAAGAGTCCTTAGATCAAATTTTCTTCAAAAGAGACTGGGCTTGGATGATTTGAATTGCCTTTGGAATGCTCGCTATTTTCTCATCCCATGTATCTTCAAGTGGTTCTTTCTTGTCGATGTTGTTCTAAGGGGTGCAAGATAATTTCAATGAGTAAAAGGAGGGAAAACTGCTTTTTGTGATGGGTTGTTAGTGTATATGGACCATGAGAAACACATCCAGGTATGAGGGAGACTTAAGAACATCATTGGACTTCATCTTCAGGGTCAGAAAAATGTTTTTAGACCTTTATTTTCTCTTAATATCATAGACCGGTTCCCTATCTCTCATGAGAATCATGATCAATTGGACTCCACTCTCTTCCAATTTGAATGCCCTCCAAGGGCCCTAGGTTTAGTTGCATCCTCACGGTCAGGACCTCAATCTCAATTTCGATGGTTCATGATGTATCAAAATTATACAGGGTGGTAGAGATGATAAGGATACTAGGGGAAGTGTGATCATTTTTTTTTCATCCACTTTTTTTTATTGTTTATTCCCTCCAAGATGAGTCATGGGTGATTCTCATAGGGTTGGAACTATGTAACTAGCTCAACATCATTTTGGATCCTGTGGAGATGGACTCCAAAATCATCTATAACTATCTACTGGGTATTTGAAGTATCCCTCGGAAAATTTCATACTCTATCCACAATTTTAGGTGTATTATCATTGATCACATGGATATCCTTGATATTTTTTGAGAGGGTAAAAAAGTGGCAGATTTTTTTACCTCTAGGTCCTTTCCAGGTTTGTCTATTATGTGTTTCGTAATTTGGATGATTTTCCTTATAATTGGAAGGATTTAGTTCATGGGGAATCCTTCAAGTTTCAGTATTTCTAACCTCTCTATCCCTATTCATATGCATTGTTAATGGATTCCCCCTTATCTATTTTAATAAAATAAAAAATCAATTGTAAAAGGAAAATAGAATAAATTATTTTAAAAATTTAAATGTAATATAATATGAATGAATTATTTTCTTCCAAAAAAATTATAGATAAATATTACATGTTAGGGAAATATAAAAGGTACATATTTTAATTCCATATTTTTAATAATGGATTTATATTCAAATTATATAAATTGTGTCAAAATTGACATTTATGATATATTATAACAAATAATGTTTTATTTAATAATTAAAAATTCCTAAAAATCCTATATTAGAAAAAATTAGTGGTTTTTATTAAAAAAATATCATATATTATCAATTTTTTAAACCTATTTTCATTTTACAATAATTTAATTTACCCCTAATGTATAAAAAATTAATTACCGTGTTAAATTTAAAAAAGGGTTAACATGGGTTAAAAAATATAAGGGTAAAAACATTACATAAAATTATACAATTATTGGATTATTGTTTTTTAATAATACAAATCTCATCTTCTAATGTTATCAATTTGGATCCATTTGGATATTAACATTAATTTATTCAAATGTATTAATTTTAGAAATTCCCAGAGTGACATTGTCCTCTCTAATAAAAGGAAACATCCTCTCTTGTTTTCATCACAATTCAAGAACAATTTGGTTCAAAAAATATATACGAAAATCCATTCCCAAAATCTCTCCCCATATTTTAGGGGTCTTGGTTTCATTAAAATACCATTTTAGGAAAGCATGTTTTGTAAATCATAAGATGCTTTTCATAGAAGATGTATAATTCTTAATCATGAATTTTCATTTTTTTCTTATTGTAACTCCTAAAAATATTATTCAACTATAATGAAAATATAGAACTAGTATCTTCCATATACTAAGATGTTATAATTTTAATGTAATAACCTATATCCATCTTCTCTTAAAAAAAGGGAAACAAAACCATCATTCGTGTGTACGATGGGCCACCACATCACAAACCGATGTAATTGGTTTTCCATCACATTCTTTTACAATAGTTTTTAATAATGTGTTTAATTTATATATATATATATGTGACAATAATGACATATTTATCATTATGAAAATATAATGTACCATTTACTATCTTACGTTTCCATTCACTAAAAATGATTAATGTCATTTGAGTGTATTTGTGGAATAGCACCTCCACAAAGTGATGTGATCCATTATCCATCACGAAATCAGATGAATGTTATTTATATATGTATATTAAATGAAATAATATGGTATTTATCATATTATTATCCTTATGGAACAATAAAATTATCCGTACCTTCATTGCATAATGATCGTTGAAAATGGAAACGACAATCTTGCATACGTATGCCCTACCATCTCAGTGATAATAATGTAGATCATTTTTAACAACGATATTTCACAATTATTATTCAAGCGATATTGGAATAATGAAATATTTGACCAGCTTCAACCTACTGAAGTAATTTTGGACAGATGATCTGAATATCGTCAACATGACCGAATTGATCTTAATAGATTATGTAATTTATTATAACATGGAAATAAATTGAATAATAAACTTGAAAAAGTTTCCTAAAAAATAATATTCTTATTAAAATTTTATTATTCCGGAAGATAAAGAGTGCACTTGATGAATTAGACTCATTGTAAGGGACTTCCTTTTAAAAATACTATTTTAAAGTATCCCTTCCAACTCATTTCTTTCTGTGTCTATGTTTTTATAAAAGTGTCCAAAAAATAAATATTTATGATTAAATAGATGTTAAAGTTTATTTGTTGTTATATTTAAAATTCATTAAAATGTTTTTAAAAGGAAATTTTGTATAGTTTTTATAATGTACACTTTACCTTAAAAATATTGTATTGATTTCCTTAAAGATTTATTTTCTAAATCATTTTCTTACACGTCCATATTCTTCAGTTATTTTGTTAGTATATTTATTTTAAAATAAAATTATTATTAAGCACAATTTTTTGAATTTTAAAAATTTCATTCAAAGGCTTTCAAAAGAAATATTTTTAAATATCTTAAATAAAACATATTGACTTTATTAAAAAAACAAAATGAGTTTTTTGTTTTCACATATATGTAACCAACAACTTTTCCTACCACCACAACAATTATTTTATGTTTGTAATTCATTATAAGGTTCCTTTTTTATTAAAATAAAAAACATATTTCTATTTGGTCTATGTATTTTTAAAAATGATTTTAATTAGAACAGGTTTTTTGATAGTTGAAAATGTTTTTCTTATGGATGCAAGGGATCTCTTTAATCCACCTTTTTCTTCAAGTTATGACCATTCTCTCTATAATAAATTTTATTTCTCTATTAAATGTCATTTAATTATTATAAATTTAATATATATATGTCTCTCACATATATAAAAATATTATTCTCATTTAATTTTATAGGTGAATGCATGGCTTAATTTCTTTTCACAAATACAACCCATTTCATTCCATGGGTAAATTTTATTTTTATAACATCCAACTGATTTAATTTTTTGGTAAATATAATCATAAAAATTTTATGCTGGCTGAACCTAGATTTTTTTCTAATGTTTTGGGTAAATATTTTGTATCATGAGGCATTCTATGTGGGATTATAGAGTAAACCTAATCCATAATGGGAAATTTTACACCATATAATATTGTCTAGGATGTTATCTATGAATCATTTTTTATCACATTATATTTTTCATCCATATTTCATATATTGATATGATATTATGAAAAAATGTTTTATATGTTATTCATAATCGTGATTCCAAATGATCCTATGGTTATTAAAATATTTATGTCACATCCTAATCAAGGAATGTATAATATTTTCAAAATTTTTTCATATGTTTTTCACAATTCTGAATTAACCTTTAATATTTTTTTGAATTCATGATTTATTATGAGATTTTTTATGAAATGATTTGGGCATTAAATTTTTTTCCATGTGTATTTTTTTATTCCCAAATCATAATTTGGAAAGTGATAAATATTGTGTATTTATTCATAAAAAAATGATTCCTTATTTCCATTCAAGCATCCCTTACTGTGATTTTCGTCTTCCTCACACATTTTAAATTTTTTTTCATACTCTTTTATGTATTAGTGGGGAAAATGATGAGGTCAATATGAAAATTGATAAAATGTTTCATGAAAAATAAACCTTTTATATATTAAGAGTTTTTTTTTCAATTTTTTTTACAACATAGAAGTTTACACTTTGAGATGTAATATTTATTTATATAAGGGAGCTGAACTAATGATAAATAAATAAAAAAGTAAAAGCTATTTTGGGAATTAAAGAATGAAAATCATATCTAAAGACATATGAATATGTATTTTTTATGGTCGGGACCTTATAGTTCGAATCAAATAAATGGTTTAGATAATTTTTGATATTTGGATTTTATAATGTGAGGTTAACTTAAGAGTTTTGGATAACATAATTTGGATTATGATTTTACAGTTGATAATAAGTTAAAATTATTAGAAAATCCTTTTGGGTTTTAATTGATGGGGTTTTAAATTGATTAATGATATTTTGGGAGGCATTTTGTTGGGTTCAACATGAAGTATTATTTTAGGAAGATTTATATTTTCATAAGTATAATGGAATTGATACCCTTTATGGTTTATATGATCATTAATTATTAATCATATCTTTTGGTGATGTTATAATAATTGTATTAATATATATTTGGTAAAAAGAAAACATGTCCCATCAGATAAGGCTGTGAGGATTGAACCCACAACTGAAGGGAGACAAGAGTACTGTTATGACCCTACCTATTAGATAATTCTTGGATAGTGAGAAGATGAGTGTGTCACCCTATTACCACCTATAATAGTCCATGTTCTAGTGAGAAGAACAATGTAGTCATAAAATTAAATAGTAATATTTTCCCATAAGTAGCTTCATGCATGCACACAATCATATCCCTAAAAGGGTGTAAAGGAATTATAATTGAGGGGAAAATATAGATCATAACCAAGAATGATATAAACTAAATATAATAAATCAAAGTAAAAAAGTTTAAAACTAATTAATAAAAGGGAAAAATAAATTCTTAACTAGAAATGGGGTTCCATCCTGAAAAAAACTGAAAAAATGGATACCGAGAGATATCCCTACTCTTGATAGCCAAGTTGTAACTCAAAAAATGATCAATGCATCCAAGAACTTCTATGCTACACTAATGTAACCGTAGATCTACCTACGATATTCATAAGACATGGAACATTCATGAAAACCCTATTTAGGTGTGACAATATACATACATAGTAGGACAACATGAAGTCACGAAACATGAATTATCAAGAGAGAGTAGTCATCCCCTCAACATGAGGGAACATCAAATAAAATATGAGACAAAAAACCATAGTAATAACCCATATATTATAAAAAAGATGCCTAAATAAATAGGGAAAGAGGATCTACATCTCCACAACCAAATATTAGAATAAAGATCAAGACTATAGCTCCAAGGTCTATCTCTGATTCCAAGAATCACATTTACTTGCACAAGAATCATAGTTGAGGGGACATCTAGTCCATACTATGATCCATATTGCAGAGAGAACACATTTAAATGGAGGAAATTCACACCATTGAAGCTCAATGACACGCGATAATAACCCCATTGGAAGAGGACCTACATGCTGGTATCATATAGGGAGAACCATCTCTACCAATGTATAGAGTTTGGTTGGCCAACACCTTGGTATGATAGGGGTGTTTCCGACCCTATCATCTTAGATAACCAAACAAGAGTATTTGTGGAGAGGCTAAATATCACCATTGCACTCTAATGATAATAGAGAACTAACTCCAAGGGAGGACCTATGACCACTGGAGATCCAAGATGGGGGTTCCACATTATAGATAATGGACCCACACCCTAGTTCTTTAGGGAGCACTCAGCAGATAACGGACTGACACATTTTTGCAATAGGGGGATCCACTGAACTAGAGTATAGATCATTGGGGATCCTAGTGAGATAGGGGGTTTTCAAACCCATCATCTCCATGATGATACTATTTCATCGCTACTATCATTCAAGTGTATCTTGAAGGCGAGTCAAGCTCACAACACATCATGTTGAAACCTAAAAGCCTCTAGCAAATATATCATCACATTTTATGATAAAAAATACTCAAGATATGGTTCTTAAATGCTAACATGTGAGTTCTAAAAAAGGATATATGGAGAGTATAATTTCTTTAGAGAAGTAAATGGAATTTATGTGGGGTCACACAACGTGTGAACTGTACTATTATCCTCAAAGTCCTCTCCCATAGAAATAGCATGGGAATTTATTTCATACTAAATGGTGTGTACAGGTGGGACACAATATGTATTGACCACCAAGGCACTACCCATGTTCTCTCAGACTGTTCCCATGTACACTAGTCATCATGTGTACCCTATTCATGTCCGATTATATGGTCATTCTTATGTATTTTGGCCCTTCCGTGGTCTATAGATATTTATGTGTCTGTCTAATCATGGAGAGCACACCGAGCCACCGACCTCAAGTCAACTGAAATTTATAATTCCCCATGCACCATGATATATATAACTCCTCCCAAAACACTAGATGAAGTATGTAGGGTACTATAAAATGTGTGTACATCAATGATACAAGGAAAGTAGAAAATAAATTTAAAAAACCTCATTTCATAAAATGGATCCCATATCAACCATTTTTTCACCGTACATGACTCCTTGACTATCTGATTTCCACTAAATCAAAGGGAATTTCACAAAGAACAGTATAAAACATGGTTTTAATAGCACAATTAAAGGGATGATAAAATTGAATTGAAGGTACTTTCTACACAAGAACTATTAATGGGAAGTAATTAACAATGCTCAAAAAATATCTATTAAAGGTTTACCTTAAGAAGAATAAAGAAATTGTTGTTAAAGGACCAATTTGACAGATCTTATTTAGCACTCTTAAAGGTCCCCATTAACAAAATTTTTAGTGATGATACAATTTTACTTTAATAGTGTTTCTTTTAGCATTGATAAAGGACCACTTTATCAACACAAAAACCGTGTTGTTAAAGGGGTAAAATTATATTTTTTCTGACCGCTATGAGCCCCACCCTTTTATCAACACTTCCAAGGCCCCTATAACAACACCCCACCCTCCACCCATTTATTAGAACTTTTCACCCCAGAACACGTTTAATAGCAATTTGTGGATTTCCAACCTCCTATGCACTCTTATATTTGAACCCCACACCTCTCCTTTGATGATAAAAAATCTTTACCATTGCACCATGCAATTTGGTTTTCTATTTAATGATATTTCTATTTATTTATATGTATATTTTTAGATACATAATTTTTTATTAATATATGAATATAATTAATATTGAATACATTTATAAAATAAGAATGTGTTTGTTTATAATATATATACAAACTTTGTATTTATTTAAATAAATTTTATATTATAATTATCTACATATACTAGAATATAATATAAATATACATCTATTTATTAATACCCACATATATGTATATATTAAAATTATTTCTATATTTATAAAATGTAAAATATTTTAGATGTTATTTCAAATACATTTTTAGAATATGTATTTATTTACATATATTATAACATGCATATACATATATATTTTTTAATTGTTGGAATACAAATGTTTTTATATATACATTAATTTTATAGGTATATATATTAACATATTAATGAATATATATATTGTAAATAAAATGGAAAAAGTTTTTAATTTAATTGAAAAGAATAATATATATTTATTTTGTATATTTAAAAATTAATTTTTATGTAAATTTTTTTAAATATATATTTATAAATGTTATTTATTATAAGTAATTATTAAAAAATAAGTATATATATAATTATAAATAAATATATACTGTTAAAAAGAATAAAATTTCAAATCCAAAATATTAATATGAATCTATTCCCTAGGAATAAATTATTCAGCCTCTGAAAATGAGAAAAAAATCACCCTTAAAAATGGCTGAAGTCCCATCAGATGTTAAAAAATTGGGGTACCCCAATAAACATTTATGGTTGTTTGATGTTCATGTATAATTTTTATATTCCCTTAGACCGTCCAATATATAATTCAATTTTTATTTCACTCTACTGTTATTAAATGACTATTACTCGATAATAATTAGAAAATTATTAATTAATAACATTTTTAAATTAGTTTGTAATATATTCTCAATAAATATATTATATATTATGTGTATATTTCTATTTAAACATATCTAAAACATATTTAGAAAATAAGTATTATATTTATATCAATGTAAATATATTTATATATTAACATTACATTTTTAATGTAGCATATTTTTTATGAAATATTGCCATTATTAGTGATAGAAAAAAATACTGATAAAGGGTGATCCGTTATCAGTGCTTCTAAAAAAGTGCTGATAAAGAGAAGAAATTATGAGTGCTTTTTTCTTAGTGCTGGTAAAGGACCCCTTTATCAGTGATTTTTTTAAATCACTAATAAATAATGACCCTGTATCAGTGATTTTTTTCTAGTATAAATAACGGTTTTATTTGCATTTTACAAACATTTATAAACGGACCACTTTGACTATGATTTTTTTGTGATATTAAAAAATCGTTTTAATAATAATAAACTAGCACTGTTAAAGGATCCATTTAAAATAACTTCATATAGCACTGAAAAATTTATTCTTTAAGAGTGATTTTATCTAGCCCTATTAAAACCCAAGCATTGTGTGAACAGAATTTTGTAGTATTGTGTCCATCGATTCCTAGCCTACTATGGATGGAAATAAGAAGTCTAATAACCCATGAGAGGCTACCACACAACCAATAGTTCCTCTTATAATAACTCAAAATAAAAAATAAAAGGATCCATCACCTGAATCCCACATAATAAAGTGATTAATCTAAAAACAATCAATTTATAAATCATTCACATAACCTCTGTGAATCTGGGTGATCGATCAAGATCAAACCCAACCTGGAAATGTTGAATTGTGACCCTAAAGTCCAATAAAAAAAATACTCAAAGAATGGTAGGAGAAAACATAATAGAGAATTAAATTATTCATTTAATAAAAAGATCATATAAAATGATCATAACTTGTGGAAATCATTGGTGAAGAATGGAACAACAAATAAAACTGATTGTCGTGCTTCAACAAGATTTAATGTGGTTCCTATAATTCATTAGATTGTTAGTAAATGATGAAAATATTCCAAAATACATGATCAATAGTAAACAAGGAATGAAAACATAAATCAAATTCTACCTCAATTAAGGATCGATCATTTGCAAAGAATGCATTTTCCACCAATGTAGAAGAGAATTTCACTATGCTCATCATCTGCATCATAATCCTGCAGTTGTTTATCATCAATCCACACTCTAGGTTACTAATAATTCCCCCATCCTCTTGATCAGAAATATCTCATGTTTATGTTTCCAACCCTAGATAATTTACATAACAATGTATTTTGAGAGACAATGTTAGGTTTTTTCATTAAAAAGAAATAAATAGATGAATAAATAAATTATTAATTTTACTAAATTCACTAAAAATTGATACTTTTTCCAAAATGTCTGACACTGATGAACCAAAGGTCATTCCAAGGGTAAACCCCACACTGATGAATCACCCATGAAGTTATATTTCCCATACAATTTCTCATTTGGGAGTTAATCCATAATTTCCAAAACACTATTTTTGTGTGATATAAAATATTTAATATTTTTGTATAACAATATCTGGCCTCTCTGGGTCAACAAATTCCACACAAACTTCACTAAAAATGTTGAAAATATCCCTTAGAATACTTTGAAGTGTTATAGAGAATAATAAGAGACATTAAATTCTCCTCGAATTTAATACTTTTATTCTTAAAAAGAAAAACCCACTCAAAAGTGAGTATACCAATCTCTCATCGAGGTCGCCCACTCCCATGAGTTCTCATAAGTGTTCCGATGGTGTTAAAAATCACACACCAGAGGAAAAAACATTCCCAGAAAGGATATTTTTATTCATGTTCTCAAAAAATAAGTAAGGTGTTTTTTTATATATTGGGTAATTCTTTTTGTTGTTATGTAGCTTAAGGGTTGGTGGTTTCTATTGAGATAACAATACGGAAGGATATGATGTGTGGTTTTATTTTGAATAAATATACATGATATAGGGGTCTATATGAATTTTGAAAAATTCAATAAATTTAATTGATTTTAAAAGAATAATAATAATAAATTGGGATCCAAGGAGTGGTATTACATGATGGGTATCATTGGTCAAAAGGACTGATGAGTGTGATATCCTATAATATTTTTTGATAAATATTTCAATATAATTTTTTTAAACTATTACCATTAATAAAAATTGGCCCCTTGTCCCCTAATTTTACAAACTGAATAGAACTAAAAGGATAAAAATTACTGATAATAATGAGTTGTTACCATATGGAAGGAAGTTTACCTTACATTATCTTCTGTTTAGAATTTAATAGTATCACATTTTCCTAGGTATATATGTATTTTTATTGGATCATTTTATCAGGGGTTACTGAGATTAATTATTTATAAATATTATATTTCTGATAATTTTCTATCTTAATTTCATCATGTTTTTCCACTTGTAGTTTCATTTAATTTCTAACTGTATTTAGATATATATTTATGTCCCACACTTCCATGTATTCCATATTCACTATCTACATATATAGGTTAAAAAACTCCTCGTATGGAATAATTCAAATGGGTGTTTAATAGGCTATCCAATAAACCCATAAGGTGTCATCCAATATTTGGATCCAATCCATTCTTATTTGTTAAATAGTTTCTTCAATAATCACATTGATATACTAGTTCAAAACATTAGCATGCCAATTTTTTATGGTGGTAGGGTGTTTTTTTGTTGGGATTCACTATATACTTATCCCTCAAAACATATATACTCTTTTTTTAAAAATATTTCTTTAATCAATTATGATTACCCCTAGTATTCCAAAACTATAAAAAATGTTATCCCTAAAAAACAAAAAAACAACATTAACATTATCTATTTTTTGGAGGCCTTATATTCCACCCATTACAAGACATACTCAATAACTATAAGAATATTTGAATTTATAAAATAAATGGAAAACGTTTGCATGATTTATTTTCCCTAAAAATTAAAAATTTCAGAAACTATTATCCTTAGTAGGGTAATTTATTATCTTTTGGACATGATTATAATATATTAACATTATTCACATATTATACAAAACACATGTGAATCATTAAAATAAATATTCTCATATATTCTTGATTAAAAAAGTTCTACAATAGTTCGTTGATGTCAACAGTGACCTCCAAAAGCTAAAATGTAGATCAAATAAACTACAAGATGTATCTCACTTGTAGATAATTATATTCTTATCAATTAAAAATTTTAAATCGTCCATAGATAAGAATCATCTAAAACCTTAATTTTTATTCAATTTATTATATAAAAATTAGTAGGGTTTGATGTGATATAGGACATGATAAGTTACCAAAAATTTACCCATATCAACATAATAGGGTTCTTATCCCTCCAAAAAATATATTTTTTCTCCTAGAATCAAGACATGATATTGTTCTTGGTCAAGAATTTAATCTTTTTTATTTTTGGGAAACCTACATAGGTTATTTTATACCTTGTTCTCAATGCCTTTCTTATCCTTGATCACTATGTTGCACTCTTGATGTGGAAAAAGTAATAATAAAATACTTTACTATGTCTTTAATTTCTTTATTAAGAAACATAGTAATATATTATTTGAAAAAATAATTACTTTAGTTTTAAATAAATAGGATTTTAATTTTTAAAAAGAAAAAGTGACTTTTTAAAACATGTATTTATTTTTTGCGTAGTGGTTCAGGGTAGTATCCAATATCCTTGATGCATATAGAATAAGTTGACGTGTTAATTAAACTTTTGGAATAATAATACATTAATATAATACTTAAAGCGATGACAATGTAGTTCAATTGGGATTTCAATGTTTAGTGGATGCATTACTAGGGTATTGATAATCATAGGCTTTAGGGCATCAAATTATTCATTTAAATTAGCATTAAAAATAAATCTAGCATCATTGAAAATTAACATAAATAGGGGAATTTATGTTTTACTAAATTCATTGTTGAATGTTCTATAGAATCTTGTATCTCTTATAAAATAAATATAATATATAAGGGACATGTTCTAGATGAGGATTCAGTGAAGGTGCATTCACCGTAGCAGAGTTACACAAATTTTGATGAATGAGAGGATATGGTAATTTCTATCAGTACAATGCTAGTGTATAACTTCACAGGACAACAATCTGAACAAATAAGAGAAGGTGTAGAGCATACATAATGAGGTAGATGTTGGGGACAACCAGTTTCCAATTAGTCAAAATCTAGGATGAATTAATCTAGGACCTTCATGTCACGTAATTTCATGTAGCCTATAGTCTATGTAAGGGTTATCCTTTAACCCTTAAAATGGGTGTTATACAAAGTAACAAAACATGACATTGGGCCATTCATGCCTTAACAAAAATCTGCCATGTTTCACATAAGTTGGATAAGGTAATAAATATATTATGTTATTTTTAGACTTATCCACTATTACTTTTTCTGAAATAACATTCCAATGAACCATTACTCTCTCCACTATGAAATGAATCATTTAAAAATTTAAAATAATACTAATTTCAATTCATTTTTTGATAGGTTTAATTAATTTCTTCAAAAAAATATCAAAATAATATCCAAAAAGATTAAAGTCATTTAAAAACATTTTTAGGTAGTTTTCAATATGGCCATAAAATATATATTCCATATATTTTTGAAAGTTAATTTTAGAATTACATATTCAAAATGGAATATATATACAATAAAATGTTCCATAAGGACAGGAAATGTTTTTATTCTCTTGAACCTCATGTGAAATGGTCACCTAAAAGTGAACAAAAAATCCATCTCAAATACAATAACGGGTTCTTAATTCTAACCATTATGAAAACTGGACAATAAATGAAATGGGAAATGATCTTTTATTGTGATATAATTAAAATTTATATAGTCTGTACACACTGTTCAAATATTCTAATTTTTTACAAGTATCATCTCATTTTGTTCAGTCCTCAATATCTTATTCCATGTTTTTTTGAAAATATGTGAATGGGAAATACCTATTGCGAAATAAAGATTTGGTAAATCATTCTATCTTCTAAAAAATTATATAAATTATTTTTGAGTATCTCATTGATGGTTGAATTCATCCTCTATTGGGTCTCCCTAATAAGTTTATAGTTATCTTAATTATGATTTCCATGCATATGGATTTTGGGATTAGTTCGAAGAATATCCCCAAAACTACAACCTATCAGTTGAAAATTTTCCCATAAAATATCAATAAATTTGTGTTTTAGAGGGGATGATAGGCTGATATTAATAATTATTGGTATATTTTTCCCTTTCATGAGGTACGCAACTTTTTGTTTTTTGGAATTGATTTTAATTTTATATTTGGGGATGTTCGAAGGATGAAATTTCAAATAGAATTATTACCTACAGAGATATAATAATATATACCTAATAAGAAAAATCAACATCTTCTTAAATAAAAAAATAATTAAATTCATTAAATAATTCAAATGTTTCCTCTTTTTCTAAATTTTAAATTGATTTTTATATTTATATACCTCCACCTTCTCTAAAGATTTTGTAATAATAAATTGTTTCTATAGAAAAAATGATCATGAAACATACCAATAAATAAACTCGGATTTATATTCTTAATGTCCGATAGTGTAAAAATATAATGATATTTGGATGGTATCTCATTGATTCAATGCTTTTTAAAGGATTTTTATCTCAAAACTCTATTGTGAGTGTTTATCTATGTACATTGTTTAGGGACTATGTTATTTTCAATAATGGTCTACCCAAGATGATGTGTAACTATGTTGGTGTACTTTCATCCTACTCATTGAGAATATAGATGTTAGTTGGAAAAATCAGGATTTTCAATATATCTATGACATACTCTAATACTCCCAAACTAAATGAAAATCATTTTTTTAAGAATCATACTACCACTCTAATGGGATCTAATTATTCAATATAAAAAATGATAAAACTAAATTAGGAATTACATTATTATAAGTAACAAAATCACATTATGGGATCTAAATATCTATTGAGAATTTTTTCTAAGGGATTTAAAATATCTATATATCTTGATTTTTTTAGTTCTTTTGTGGTTATAAATGATAATTCAATAATTCCAAAATTTATTATTTCATTCCATTTAAATTTACATTTCTTTGTGTAATGTTACTTAAAAAATATACAAAACCTTGGAATATAATTTAGTGAATCTAATTAATGAATTATAATATCAAATTTCATAAACGTTTCCATAATTTACCTTTCATGTTCATCCTATTAGATTTTCTTGGATGAGATCACTGTTGATCGGAATAGTAGTGAGATATATCTTTTATGCATATTTTATTTATTTAAGGTTATTAATTATTTCATTTTTTACAAAACTAACCCCCACTAAATTTTCTTCTTATATACCATATTGGGTTTCAAAAATATATGATGATTTTTTTGTATTATATTCATTAATTCTATGTCAATTCATTTCAGATTCATGTGTGGTTGGGGAATGAATTTACCTATAACATCTTATGGTGTCATTATCACATTACCATTTTTTAATTTTAACTATTTGGGATGGTAGTTACCTTTAGGTTTTGGATATAATTTTTATAAGACATCTAATTTGGATCTTTATTTCATAGACTTCATTACTAAGTACTTCATATTTATATCATTACTACTGCTATTAAATGTATTTTATACTATTTAAGTGTAGTTAAAAAGATTTTTTATATAATGGTAGTAATGTGTAATCCTATTGATTGAAATTTTATTTATATAACTATTGAATAGTCAGTTCTTCCTAGAATGGTGGTGGATATTTTAAGTAGTTTTGATAGGGTTCTTTGGCCAAATTTTGTGGATTTACAAATCCAAATAAGAAATGGTAACTTTTTCAACACCATTGTGTGGGTTTCTAAAATTATATTTACCAGAATTTGTTTCAATAATTTTTTATCTCCAACATCTAAATATCATGTTCAGAACAGTTTTTATGAGACGGGAACAAACCAGAAGCCTTCACATTCCCTTATAACTCCTTGGATTACATCAGTGGCATTTTTATTGCATGAATGGTTAAATTTTTTTGTTTATATTATATAAATTTAGAAGATTCATAATCTCTCACCTCACATAAACCTCTATTACTTATGTACTTAACACTAAACTGCAAGGTGTTTTGTGTAATCATCTCAAAAAATATTTTTTCCTGCAATAGTGATTTATCTACTACTGCCACTCCTATGTATGAATATAATATGGTCAAATCAATGTCATGTTATCATTGATAGAAGAATAAATTAAAATTATGATCCTCAATGTGTTTGTGTGGAAATCTAGTACATAAATTCTTGAACCACTCCCAATATTAATAAATAGTATCTTGAGAATATTTTCTAATTTTTTAGATCTCATACCTTATTGTTCGGCTTCTGTTAGAGGTGATGAATATTGAAGAAAGTATCTATATATATCATCCTAATAATGTACTTATTCTCGTAACCTACTATATAAAAACATCTTAGATACTCAATAATGTGAGAAAGTTAATTCTATGAACATGACTTGTTCATCATCTATGCCTCTTGGTTTAATAGTAGAGTAGACCAGTGTGGAATCCTTTATATGATTATTTGATCCATCGCTTGAGAACCCATGTAATTTAATAAGTAATTAGATTAAAAATGATTTATGGTAAAAATAATTATATAAATCATGAATTTATATTTCATTATAACGATTTACAATGTGTTGTAGGGGCGGGGGATTTATAAGTCCCTTAATTCTATATTTGGGTTGGCTACGATATGGGTAGGCTAATATGGTATTTTGGAAATCTCACTAGAGTTTGTGATGAAAAATTCCTCATCCTCAAATGGTTAGTTTAATATTATTAGCCTTATTAGTGGGTTTATATCTATCTTGGGGAAAAGATAGATGAGTGTCTTAGGAATAGACATAGTCACGAAATTTCATGTTTGAATTTCTTTTCAATAACTCCATGGAAATGGTTCTAGGTTTTGAAAAAAAAATCCAGGTGTTGTAAAAATATATTTATATCCTAGGTTAATTATAGTATAGTGGAAAACTATGAATTCCTATGGAAAGGTTTTATCAAAAAAATATTTCCAATTAAAATTAGTACATGGACTATTTTTTGTATAGTTGGTTTTTAAAACAAGTAAAGGTACAAGAAATAAAGGATTAAAAAGTAATGTGATGAAATGTGACTAGAAATATTGTTTTTAAAAATTTATTAGTTTAGGGTGAATTTTCTATTAATAATGTTATCCTAGCCATCTAAAGCATGAATCTTTTTATTATTAATTTATGAATGAGAGGATCAACAATACATACACCTCCCACCATTGATTGAATGATTTTGGTGATGATTTACATAACAGGTATCACAACCGAATCTAGACTAATTTCTGTATGTGTAAGTGAGATAGTAAATTACTACGTGTTCACTACTGAAATTAAAAATCATGCCTTATTCTCCCTAAAAAATCCAAGAGTATCCACTGCCCCTTCCACACGTTCTATTAATCTCTAAGCACTTCACCACTCAACCTAGTCTATTATATTGTATATAGGATTGACTGAGTAATTGGAGATAATGGATCATTTAATAAGTTAGTATACAATAAATGGTAAAAAATAAAACAATACCACATTATATTTATAATATTATATAGAAAAATGATATAATATTATATAAGAAAGAGCTATTATTCATTCACGTGTTTATCTCAAGCATTAAAATCTGACTTCCTTCCTTTCCCTAATCACCAAATGTTCTGCCCCTCTATGCATTGGGTCGATGTGATGGGCTATAAAAAATAACATGTTACATTAATGAATAATATAAAAAAATAAAAATAGAAATCATATCCAATTGAGTAATCACCTCCACCAACCTCATTCCCATCATGTATCTCCTTAGTTTCCTCATTCATTTCCCTATAATAAAACCTCCCACTTTTTTATTATTTTTAAATTTGAGTTGTTTCTTATATAGTATTTATCCATTCCCACTAAAAATAAAAATCGTTAATTGTTTTTTATTTGATTATAAATCATGTATCACTATTGATATTATTCATTATTATGTATGTGGAATATTATTATTGGTGTGAATACTAAAGGAATGAATAATCTGAAGTGCATCTGGGATCATATGAAGCTGGGGATTACTCCTCCAAAATTCCCTTTGACTCATATGATGTCATTGATCACACTTAAAATATCACTACAGACAAATCTAATGGTTAGTTACACTCTTTTAAATTCATCCCCAACACATTTCTAGTCACCAATGACTCATCCGAACTGACATATAGCTAGATTTCATTAAACTATAACTATATCCCAAAAAAAGATTAAAATAAAAGAGAATCAAAACCAATACATCCATTTTATTATATATTACGAATAAATTATAGAAATTCATAAATAAAATTTTTAAATACTATTCATAAATTAAATTTATTTGACACATTAATTCCAAATCTAGTTAGAAATGAATAAATTATAGGAATGTGGGAATAATATGCATTGAATATAAAAAAATATTATTAATTTATTAACTATGATATGAATAAACATTTATAAAAAAAGAAATAGTTGTTTGTTGAATGAACCTACCAAATACATTAAATATATAAATATTTTTGTAATTTAATTTAATTTTAATGTCATAAATATAAAAGAATGAAATATTAATTAATTATATAATATTATAAAATTTATATTATAAATGAAATAATTTCCAAATTCATTGTATTTAGGTGATTGAATTTATGAATATTGGGATGTAAACCCATCAAAACCATAATCAGTTTCCCAAAATGATACCCTTACTCTAGTTTTTAGGATGGGGTATCTAAAGTGAGTATGGGAGATGTATTCCATTCAAAACCCATAAAAATGTTTTTTATAAGGTCATATTCATTCATTAATATTAGTCCATCTATAATGGCATAAAAGTATAATAAAATTTTCATATGGTCATGTTTTTATAGCCATGATTGGAAGGATCATATTCTTAGGTATTATATGGATAAAAGCCCAGTTTTCCCAAGAAAAGAATACTATCTTGAATGAAAAAACACTAGGGGTCATTGATTTCATGGTGGTAGACAATAGTATGACCATGGGAGATTAGAATTGTGGTCGTAGACTGACACTTGAATGATGTATTTTACACAAGAAGTGTTTGGGACGTACTTACCACCATGGGAAAATCACATAAGGAAATATGAACCTAAGAAAACCCCCACCACCATAAGAATTGTATCCCATTTTAGTATATATCATGGTATATTCTTTAATGAAATGAAAAAATTTAACCATGGAAATACCGCTTGGGAAAACAATACTATGACAGTAGGTCCCATGTAGAGATTCCCTATTTCTATTGGAAGCGTACTTTAAAATAATAGGCTCTCAAGGGGAACTATATTGTAAAGACCCATAAATTCATGGGATTTTTACAAGTCCACGAAAATTTACAACACTTGATTACGAATCCGGGTGTGCCCAGAATCAATTTCATAAGTTTTGTTCGGGTACGTTCTGTAAGTTTACAAATGGGACTTTATAACATTTTAACTGGTACTCGGAATTGAAATCTGAGGGCACCATTGAGCTCACATCATCAGTGATTGGTTAGTGATACCTTCCCCGCAATTGCATACTGTCGGGAATGGGAGTTAGTTTTTGGGGTTTTTAATTATATTGAATAAAAATAAAGTGTGAACTTTATTTTTATTTTATGGTGGTTAAAACCTCCAAGAGGAGGTTAGTGGTGGCGGCCACCAAACCATAACCTACCATGTGAGGTTATGGTGGTGGGTACTACCCACACAAAACCTCCCTTGGGAGGATATTATTTAGTGGGGCTCACCCGAGCTTCTTAACCCCTTTTAACTCCCCATTAATTAATTGGAACTCCTCACCTCCTCAAAATTTGAATTTGAACCTTTCCATTGCATTAATTAAAAGAGTAGTCTCATTTAATTAAACACAACTATTTGTGTTGTTGTTCCAAAGAAATAATATAGAACTTCCTCTATTAGTTTTGGTTAGCACTCTTTTGATGGAACCATTGGGATATAAGGAAGAACTTGGAAGAACGCTTCCTTCGCAAACGAAGAACCTTATGCCGAGGGATGAAACTATCGCCCATAATGAATGTCGATGATGATTTCTTCGACTTCGACTACTCCATACTCTCCTTCCACCATCAATGAACATAAAGCGATATAGGGGGATTCGAATTGTTTTTGTACATGTTCTTCGTTGTTCATGTTATGGAATGTGAATCGCTGGTTTATATCACCATAATGAGGAGGGATCGGACCGCACGAACACGACCCGACCCTCTCTCTTTGTTGTTCTCATGTTTGATGGTGGTGGTGGCATCATGTCGCCACCAGAAGGGAGGAATGCGGTGGAGCATCGGCAACCAATGAAGGGCCAACCGCGAGAGGAACCAGCAGTGCAAGGGCTGTCGGGTTGCCGGAGGAGCGCAGTGCTGTCACACCGCGCGGAGAACTTGGTCACAACCAGGCAGGCCGCTGCGGTGCCAGAGGGGCCCAGTGTCGGCACACCACATCGGTGCAAGGACCCGGGGACACTTAGGCTGTAGCTGTCAGACGTGATGGGGCGACACTGGTGCGCCAGGCTGGAGAAGAACCACGGCCAAAGGTCGCGACAGAGAGAGGGGGGCGACCGACTGAGCCGGCCTACGGTAGGCGAACCACAGACAGGACGCTTCGGGTTCCTTAGTCACCAGGACGGTGAAATGCGCCATCCATTATAGGGAGACAGGGGGGTGGGCGCTGACCCCCCCCCCCCCCCCGCTCGGTCAGGGCGGGCCCTGCGAGGCGCGACTACTGCTGCCTTCGGCTGGCGGTCCGCCTCCCAGCCACACAGGTCAGGCTGCCTGTAGTGGTCTGGGCCGCTGATCGGTCCATGCCGCCTCACGGGCCATGCTGCCACATGGGCCGGGCTTCCCATCATGGTCTTGGCCGGTTTCTGGCATTTCGGGTCTAACCACGGTCTGGATCCAGACCCGGGTCGGGTCAGCGTAGTCCGGGTTTTCTCGGGTGGGTCCGGTGGGGCCGGACCGGACCCGGAACCAGTTTGACCCATTTCACATTTTTTTCCCAAATCGTGGGCTACGAGTGCCCAATAGATTAACCATTTGTGGTGATGTAAACATCAGAGGAATATGGTTCTTTTGGCATACCCCAGTAAAGGTTTGGATGTAGTTGGTGTACGACCGGGTTTGATTGAACCTAAATCTAACTGGGCCCTTGGAGCGGAAATGCCAATATCTCACAGAATGGTCGTCTGATTGATGCACCATCTATTGTGTTGGATTCCTTATGATAAGATGGAACTATGGAATACAACAACTTGAGACTTCTTGGTATTAGATGTATCAACACTTGGCTCGAGGAGTGGACCCTCCCGAAATCGAGTGTACTATGTGCGAGAAACCTATGGCTGGTTGCGACTAAGATGATTGGATCCTACGTGGACCTACTACTATACCAGGATCCTCCATAGGTTTGAAAATGACAATAATATACCAGGATCCTCCATGGGTTCGACTGCGATAGTACTAGACTAGGATCCTTTATGGGTTCGACATTGGTGACTTTTGTACCGGGATCCTCCGTGGGTTCGCCAGTGCTGATAATGTTCCAAGATCCAAATGTGTATTTGATAGATGAGATGATTCAATGGCTACATCTAATCATTTATACTCCTCTACATGAGTTGTATACCTGTGTGAGCTGATTCTTGACTTTCAGTTGTTATCATCGAGATGATTGACTTTACTTCCTTTGTGAATGGGTTGTTCTTGGGATCGAGTGTTGGAGCCGGACTGTGATTGGTAAATTAGGTATATGTATAGGAATATACATTATTAGGGATGGTTGATACTTTGTGATTGTATATTACTACTGTGGTTTATCATTAGTGGATTATGGGAGACCTTCGTGGGTATTAGGGTCCCTTACTGAGTTTTGTTATACTCACCCCTATACGGGCTTCACCCGCACCTTGTTGTGTTCTGTGAAGATGACGATCAGTAGTTATCGTGGTTGATGGTGATGGATGGGAGGCTGCTCAGAGCTGGACTAGACGAGATGTACCACATGGACGATTTGTTCGAGATCTTTACGTACCCTTTAGGTAGGATTACCTAGTCGACGATCTAGGAGCTATTATCCCATTTTACTTGTACTTGTACTTGCTATTCTGTTGGCTTTGTATACTAGCCCACTTACTTTCAACACACATTTCTTTTGTATATTAGTACCTATTTCTTCAACTGGTTTTTTTCAGACTGTGTGTGTTACTAGTTTAAAGAGAATGCCTTCACTTTTTATCAGGGATTTTCCATTGGTGCTAGTCGCCAGCCCCTGGCATATGGAAGGCGGGCACGGGGTAGTCACGACATGGGCCCCGGGGACGGATTATGACAAATTGGTATTAAGAGATTCGGTTCTACCAGAAAATGTGTGCTCTAATTCTTTTAATGGAAATAGTGTTAAGTGTTTTGGATGTGGTTATTAGTTTAGGGAAACCGATGTTGGTGCGGCGGCAGAAGTATCCATACACTAGGACTCTGACTTCTGACTTCTGATTCTGTTCCAGAAAACACTGATTGCATGTGTGTTTCCTTTGAAAAGTTCTCTTCGTGATTACGTTGAGTCAGCTCACCAGGTATATTATTTTGACCATGTCACACCTGTTTCTTTTCAGGATGTCCCCACGTAGGTAGCCAGCCAGGGTTCCGAGTTTTTTACGAGATTGTAGCCCACCGAGCGATGAGGCCTCAGTGTAGGGCCCCATCACAGCAGAGGTACCAGCGGTACCACTACCTTCTGGGCCACCAATACCACCATCTCTAGCAGGAGAGAGTGCACACCATCTGAGTGCATTGCACGAGTTCCAGTGCCAGAGGCCACCTAGGTTCATGGGAGAGACGGACCCACAGGTAGCTGAGGATTGATTGGAGGATGTTGTTAGAGTTTTCAAATTTGTAGGGAAACCAACCTTCTTCATGGTGATCCTTTCTGATAGTCTCCTGCAGCCAGCAGTAGGTAGATGGTGGAGCCTGATGCTCCACATGCATGAAGAGGCATCACTACTCTGGGCAGACTTCGAGAGTCTCTCCTAGTCAGAGTCTGTTCTATCCACCCTTTGTGTGGTGCGGATTCAGCAGGAGCTTCATCTGCAATAGGTCAGCATGATTGTGGCATAGTAATAAGAAAGGTTCACCGACCACTCGCACTACTCCATATATATGGTGAGAGACCCATTTTTCAGGGTCCGGTCCTTTGAGCAGGGACTCAGGAATGAGATCAAAGCTTCGATTATCACCCTTAGTATTCTGACACAGGAGGGGGTGCTGTAGGGAGAACTTCTTTAGGAGAGTTTTATAGCTGAGCAGTCACCAGTAGAGAGACCCAACACATGGTGACACGTAGTGGAGTCTTCTGCAGCTGGCAGTAGAAAAATGTCACAGAGGTCCCAGCGAACCATGCCATCAGATGGAAGACCATTGGATACAAGATTCATTGTGATGGGAACATGAGATAGAACCATCCATACGAGGAACAAGTAGTTCTATGCTTGCGGTGGGTAGGGTCACATGGATCATCACTAAACGACCCGCTATGCAGATGAGGAGTAGAAAATAAGGGGACCTCCCAAGCAGAGGCTAGTTTCGATTGTGGTAGTTCGCCAGGAGTAGGCGGATGTGGAAGATGATATGGCCAAGCAGCAGTTGGTGGATGATGTTTCGAGGTCCTACCATCACCACCACCAGGAGGTCCACCCCGACCACAGGTAGCTGGCGGACCTGGGCGGGCTCAACTCTAGGGAGTCGAGGCCTATGACCATGAGACACCAGAGATTATTTGAGGTTCTATATATGTCAACTCCACCCTTGCTGTAGTACTTATAGACATAGGTGTGAGTCATTCTTTTATAGCCGCTGCCCTCATTCCGAGCTCAGAGATTCCAACGGATCCGTTGGCTCAATCCTTAAGGCAAGAGACTCTTATGGTAGCAGACTCGATGATTACGCACTGCTTCCGGCAGTGTTACCTTACTCTTGGAGGTGAGAGCTTCAGCTTGGATATACTCGTAGCAGCATTGTGGCCTTACGATGTCATTTTGGGTATGGACTGGTTATCCATAGTTCATGATCAGATTGACTGCTTTAGGTAGAAAGTGTGAAGTGTCCACGAGGATGGGATGCAGTTTACCCTCACCTATGAGAAGGGAGCCTTTACAGAATAGGATGGACTTACCCAGAGGAAGGGGCAGCCGATCAAACATCAGTTGGCTATCCTCATTCTCACAGTGGTTGATTTGCAGAGTATGAGTTTTCCTATTGTTGTGGATCAGTATGCGGATGTCTTCCCTAATGACATTCCATGACTACCTCCTCACAGATAGGTAGACTTTTACATTGTCTTGTACCCCCAGGATAACACCGATATCCACTCCAACATATCATATGGCTCATGTGAAGCTTCGTGAGCTGCGGGTACAGATGGAGGACTTATAGGGGAAGGGATTTATCTGACCCACTGTTTCACCCTATGAATCCATAATTTTTATCTCCAAGAAGGCGGATGGGAGCTTGTGTTTTTGTGTTGATTATCAGCACCTTAACCAGGTGACTGTGAAGAACAAGTACCCACTCTCGAGGATTGACGACCTCTTTGATCAGGTGAAGGGATCGCGTTGGTTCTCGAAGATAGATCTTCGGTCGAGCAATCACCAGCTCAGAGTATGGGATAAGGATGTCTAGAAGAGGACCTTAGAATGTCGGTATGGCTACTATAAGTTCATGGTTATACCATTCGGCCTAACCAATGCACTAGAAGTGTTCATGGGACTCCAAAACTAGATATTTCAGCCATACCTTGATCTATTTATGGTAGTCTTCAACAATGAAATTCTGATCTACTCAACTATCGGGGAGGATAATTCCTACCATTTGTGGGTAGTATTTGACACACTCCAAGAGAACCAGCATTATGGCAAGCTCTTGAAGTTCCAGTTCTGGATCAGAGAGGTACACTTTCTGGGACATGTCATCTCAGAGTCTGGATTTGTAGTGGATCCAATGAAGATTAAGGAAGTACTTTCATGGGATCCACCCAGGGGTGTGATAAAGGTACAATGTTTTCTGGTATTGGCTGGGTTATATCGGAAGTTTGTTCCAGAATTCTCCAGAGTTGTAGCACTACTTTCTGCATTGAAGAATAAGGGGAAACCCTTTGTGTGGTTAAAGAGATTCCAATGTAGTTTTTGGGAGGTGAGGCAGAGGCTAACTAGTGCACCCATCTTGAGGCTACCGGAGGAAGGCACTGGGTACGTTGTCTATTCCAATGCATCAGGGACCAGGCTCGGATTCGTCCATATGCAGGAGCGAGCAGTGAAAGCATATGGTTCTCGTCAGCTAAGATAGCACGAGTAGAACTATGATACCCATTACCTGGAGCTAGCAGTAGTGGTCTTCACTTGATGATGTGGTGGCACTATCGGATGGGCGAGAGTTTTATGGTCTACTCTGACCACCAGAGTCTCATGTACAACTTCTTGCAAAAGGACATGAACCTAAGACAACAACATTGGCTTGAGTTTATATAGGAAAATGACTTTGCGATATTCTACACTCTTAGGAAGGCGAACGTTGTAGAAGATTCTCTCAGTAGGAGGTCAGGCATTCAGTTGCTTGGAGAGGTGACGAAGTAGCTAGCCGCATTGCAGATATCCTTTGTGGATCGAGATGGAAAAGCCTTTATGCATTCTCTTACAGTCACACATCCACGTCTTCATAGATTTAGAGAGGCACCAAATGGGGATGTTGACAACAAGTCTCGATGTGCACAGATATGCACCAGGAATGTACCTGATAGATTTTCTATAGGTGGTGAGTATGTCATTCTCTTCAGGGGATGTACCATGGTTCCAGTGTCGCGTCAGGAGGAAGTGTTGAAGGATTTTCACTCGTTACCTCTAGAAGTTCATCCTGGTGTGGCAATGATTTATCATGACCTCTAACGACAGCATTGGTGGCCAGGTATGAAGAAGGCAGTGGCATAGTATGTCTCGCGATGCCTCACTTGTCAACAAGTGAAGGTGGAGCACCAGGTTCCAGCAGATTTAGTTCCTCCCTTAGAGGACCCAGTGTAGAAGTGGGATGGGATATCCAAGGATTTAAATATGGGACTTCCACGTATATCTAGTGGACATGAATCTATATGGGTGATCGTTGACTGACTCACCAAGTCGGTCCACTTCCAACCGATCAGAGAGCATGGTTCAGTAGAGAGGATGAGATGCCTCTATGTGCGGGAGATATTATGGTTTCATGGTGGTCCATCGTCGATCGTCTCTGATCAAGATTCTCATTTCACTTTCCGACTATAGAATGGGTTGGAGGAGGCTTTGGGGACATAGCTTCACGTGAGCACCACCTTCCATCCTCAAATGGATGGTCAGACTGAGAGGACCACTAAAAATCTTGAGGACATTCTCCGTGCATGCGTCCATGTCTTCGGTCAAAACTAGGAGGATCACTTACCCTTGGTAGAGTTTTCATATAACAATAGATACCACCCAACCATCAGGATGACACCTTTAGAGGCACTGTACAGCTGACCATGCAGATCACCTCTGTGCTTGACTAACCAAGGGGAGTCAGCACTTATGGGACCATAGATGGTTCAGGCTATTATGGAGAGGTGCAGATCATCTAAGAGAGGATGAAGACTTCACATAGCAGGAATAAGTCTTATGCGGATAGGAGATAGAGACCTCTGGAGTTTGAAGATGGCGACCACGTCTTTCTACTAGTCTAACATCAACGAGGTCTATAGAGATTTGGCCGAGGCAGCAAGATATCTCTGTGAATAATTGGTCCTTTCTAGGTCCTCAGTAGAGTAGGTTAGGTGGCTTACCGCTTACCTCTTCCACCTCATTTGCGCTGGGTGCACAGCGTCTTCCATGTATCTCAATTGAGGAGATACGTGCATGACCCTTCCCACATCATTGACCATGGATAGAAGGACAATGATGAAAAGGAGACATTCACAGAGGTTCTAGTGGAGATTGAGGATAGACAGGAGAGGGTCCTTCGGGAATGGTTGATACCTCTGGTGCACATTCGCTGGCCGCACGAGAACCTCTAGGAGAGCACATCGGAACGAGAGGCTCAGATGCGTGCTCAGTGCCCCCATTTGTTCTCTTAGTTCGAGTTGTAGATTATGGGGACGTAAAGCACTGGGGTGGGGAGAATGTAAAGAACAGAAAATTCTGTGGATTTTTTTTAAATTAATCGGATTTTTAAGGGTCCGTGAAAATTTACGATGCTTGATTCTGAGGCATTGTGTGCCTGGAATCAATTTCGGAAGTTTTTTTTGGGTACGTTCAGTAAATGTAAAAGTGGGATTTTATAACATTTGAATTGGTGCTGGGAATTTAATTCTAAGGGAACCGTTGATCTCGTAGCGTTAGTGATTGGTTAGTGGGACCATCACCGTAGTTGCGTACTGTCAGGAATGGGAGTTGGTTTTTTGGGTTTTTAATTAGATTGAATAAAAATATAGTGTTAAATTTATTTATACTTTATTGAGGTTAAAACCTCCAAGAGGATGTTAGTGGTGGGGGTCACCACACCATAACCTCCCAGGTGAGGTTATGGTGGTGGGTCCTACCCAAACATCACCTCCCTTGGGAGGATATTATTTAGTGGGGACCACCTGAGCTTCATAGCCCCTATTAACTCCCCATTAATTAATTGGAACTCCTCACCTCATCTAATTTTGTATTTGAACCTTTCCATTCCATTAATTAAATGAGTTTTCTCATTTAATTAAACACAATTTTTCGTTTTTTGTGATAAATAAATAATAGAGAACTTCTTCTATTATTTTGGTTTAGCACAATTTTGGTGGAAACTTTGGGAGTGGAGGAAGAACATGGAAGAGAGCTTCCTCTACCAACAAAGAATATTCGGTTGAGGGACGAAACCGTAGCCCACGAAGAATGATGGCGACGTCGCCTTCGACTTGAAATTCTCCAAACACTCCTTGTACCATCAAAAAATGACAAGGGAGGTAGGGGGATTTGAATTGTTTTTGTACCCCTTCTTCATCATTCAAGTTATGGAATGTGAATTTCTGGTTTACATCACCGTAACCAGGATGGCTTGGACAACACGAACACGACCTGACCCTCCCTCTTTGTTGTTCTCATTGTTGACGACGGTGATGGAACACTGTAGCCACCAGATGGGAGGACTATGGTAGAGCATTGGCGGTCGGGGACAGGTCGACCACAAGAGGAATTGGCGGTGCAAGGGTCACCGGGTCACCGCAGGAGTGCGGTGCCATAATGCCACACAGAGAACCAGGCCATGGCCAGGCGGGCCGGTACGGTGCTGGAGGTGCATGGTTCCATCGCACCGCACCAGAGAAAGGAGATGCGACCACTTGGGGCATGGTGGTCAGGCGTGCTGGGGCCGGTGCCATCATGCCACGCTAGAGATTAACGACGGCCAAAGGCCACAACAGACAGAAGAGGGTGGCCGGCTGAGCCGTCCACCGTTGGGAGCACCACAGGAGGGAACCTTCGGGTCACGTGGTCAATGGGCCGGCACAATGCGCCGCTCGTTATTGGGAGACATTGGGGGGGGGGGGGGGGGCTGACTACCCGCCCTTCGCTCGGTTAGTGCGGGCCCAACGAGGCACGACCACTGCAGTATTAGGTGTGCAGTCCGTCTACCAGCCACGCGGGATGGGCCGCGTGTCGCGGGCCGGGCCGCAGCCTGGGTCGGGCCGCCCGTCACAGGCCGGGCCGGTTTTCGGCGGGCAGGGTCGGACCCCGGCATGGATCCAGACCCGGGTCGGGTCGACCCGAACCGGACCTAGACCCAATTTCACCCATTTAATATTTTTGACCATATCATGTGATACATGTGTCCGATCAATGAACCTCCTGTGGCGACAGATATCTTACAGCAAGTCAGTTGTTTTGGAATACCCCACTTGAGGTTTGGACACTGTTGGGGTACGGCCGGGTTGGATTGAACATAAATCCAACTGGGCCCTTTTAACGGAAACGCCAATAAATCACAGACCAGATGTCTGATTGACACACCTTCTATAGTGTTGGGTTCCTTATGATGAGACGAAACTACGGGATACATAAACACGAGAGTTCATTGTAGTAGATGTATAAAAACATGGCTCGAGGAGTAGACCCTCCCGGAATCGAGCGTGCTGTGTGTGAGAACCCTATGGCTGGTTGTGATTGAGATGACAGGATCCTACGTGGATCTACTACTATACCAGGATCCTCCGTGAGTTCGACAGTGAAAATACTATACTGGGATCCTCCTTGGGTTTGACAGTGATGGTAATGGACCAGGAACCTTTGTGGGTTTAATAGTGATGACTTCGGTACCGGGATCCTCCATGGGTTCGACAGCTCTGAAACTGTTCCTGGATCCTACGTGGGTTCGATAGAGGAGATGATCCTATGGATACATCTAATAATATCTACTCCTCTACATGAGTTGTATACCTATTTGAGATGAATCTTTACTTTCAGTTGTTATCATATAAATTATTGACTTTATTTCCATTGTGGAATGGATTGTGCTTGGGCTCGAGTGTTGGAGCCGGACTGTGATTGGTAACATAGTTATATGTATTGGAATATAGCTTTGTAGGGATGGTTGATACTTTGTGATTGTATATTAATACTGTGGTTTATCCTTAGTTGATTCTAGGAGACCTTTAGGGGTCTCAGGGTCCCTTACTGAGTATAGTTATACTCACCACTACATGGGCTTCGCCCGCACCTTGTTGTGTTCTATGAAGACGACGATAAGCAGTGATTGAGGCTGAGGGTGATGGACGGGAGGATTCTCAGACCTGGACTAGATGTGACATACCTCATGAACGAGTTGTTCAATATATGAACCTACCCATTTGGTAGGATTCCATAATAGACGATCCAGGTGCAGTTTTCCCTTTTTAGGTGTACTTGTACTTGTTGCTCAGTTCGATTTTTATATTGTCCCACTTACTTTCAGCACACCTTTATTTTCTATATTAGTACCTGTCTCTTATACTTCTTGTGTTCAAACTGTGTGTGTTACAGTTTTAAAGGAAATGAATTCAATTTTTATTAGGGATTGTCCTTTGGTGATAGTCGCCAGCCCATGGCCTATGGAAGGCAGGTTTTGTGTAGTCACAACAAGGGCCCTGAGGATGGGTTGTGACATATATTCTAATGGGATATGTGTTCGGTGTATATGGGTCCCCCAATGGACCCGTATCACCCAAACCAATTTCTATTATGAAAACATTTACCCTAGGGAAATACCTAAATCCAAGGGTCACCTAACTAGTGGTAATAAGTCCATGGTGGATACCCTCTATAGCCATAGACCATGTATCCCATAATAATTTGTCCCAGACACATGGGATAGTAATTATTATAATAACAATAATAAATATTTAATATCTATAGGTATATATTAATAAAATTATTTGTACGCTACTTGTAGAAGGATTTGTGGTATAATGAAAAGGATCCCAGATCAGGACTCGTTGCATGAATTTTTTAAAACTTTTAACAAGCTATGATCACTGGAGGTGTGTATGGTAAGATCTCTATTTCAAATGAATTTATATATTTATTCATAGAATTATTTATCGGGGAATAATCCGTTGATGTAAACTAGTGAACATGGGATATAATTCCTATGGAAGTATTTTTCATATAGGATGTTCATAGAAATATATTTACAACCACAAACACATACCCAAGAATACCCTCTTATGGTATTTTTCCAGGATAATATCCCCTACAGACAGAGTCACCATGGTTTTATAAAACTACAACGGTTATTAAGGCGATGACTATAGTTCTTCCTGTTGGCAATAATCTATTTCTCTATTAGTTATAGGTAGTGTTTCTTAATGGGAAGCACAAATAAAAAATTAATGGTATTATTAAAAGGTGTAATCAAAGGAATTATATAGGAAATAATAGTAATAGTAGTGGTTGGTAATAAAAATCACATAGTTACTATATTCTAGGCGATTTTTGGCGCTTTACATAAGGAAAGAGACGATATGATGTGTCATCCTACAATGGTAAATTCAGAGCTCAATTCATATAAATTATGATTGAAATGAAATTATCAAATACATTATATAAATTTATTTGATTCAACGTATATTTTTACCAAATTTTGGTTGTAATATAAATACTTCACTATGGTTTATTTATTTTTGGAATGGCTTTATCACACAATGATATTTTTTTGTTATTTTTTAGTTGATTTGTTTAAATGATTTTATTAATATTTAATGCCTAATAAAAGAGATATTGTTCACTGTTTGTTTATATTTAACAAAATGACGCATTTAATTATGTTTAAGTGTTTTGATGATATTTGTTAACCACTCTTTCAAAGATCAATGTTTATTTCTTATCTCATGTTATCTATTTTGAAAAATATTGAAATTATATTAGGAATATATTTTATACTATGAATTTAGTATGTTGAATATTGGGATGAAATTCCATATTTAATTATTGATATGATCTAGTATTTTAATTGTAACATGACGTATCATAGGAATATCATAATTTGAGTTGGATTACTAATTTTTCATAATAAATTGGGATTGAAATTTTATAATTTAATCTAAATATATAAGTATTCTATTAAAAAAGAATAAATTTTTATTATTAAGACATTTTATGGTGTAATATATATTTATTTTAATGTTTTACAATTTTATTATAATTTTATGACAATATTTGATATTAAAATTTTTTAAAACATGAATTTATTGTTATGATTTAGTTTTAATTTTATTTTTATTATTTTAATGAACCTACTGAGTTTCCTAATAATTTTATTCAATATTATAGTTTTATTATAGGTGAAATATGTTTCTAGTAGGTAATAGGAAATCCAACTAATCTATGAAAATATGTGGAGGGAGTTCATGAGGAATTATATATTTTAATGATATATTTCATAAACATTATCATTTAATCAAATCTAAATGATTTTTATTGCAATAAATTTCTCAAATTTATATCATTTGTAGTTTATTTGACTGATATGTTATGGGTTTCATGTATTTTGAGGATTGTGATAACAATAAAGGTGGTGGGATAATGATGGAAGTGGTGGAGTGATAATGGTGTTGGGTTGTGGGGGGATTCCTATTATAGTTATGAAGTAGTTTGTTTACTGATGATAACGAAATGGGTAACATATTGTTTTTGAATTATTTTGAATTATATATTTATATATATAATCCCCTTGTATATTATTATGATGTGCTTTTTTTTGTTTTCAATAGAATTATATTTATTTAAATTATATTTTATTAATTATGTGTTTTTTTTGTTTCTTTATTATTATATTTTCAGTTTATTAATGGCTTAATCTAGCTTTGGAATCCCTAAAATAAGTTACCCAACATCTGGATGTAAATCAATGGTCAGATACATTATGAAATTTTTTTCACTTTTCTTCTTTTGTATGATAATTTCCCATTTTTTTCAATTAAGACATGGAACACATGATGATACAAAAAAATATGGATGTTAATAAAAAATAGAGAGAGATAAAGCACACATAGTCACAAGGGATAATAATGATCACTACATTACGTTCGTGAGTATTTAATGATATAATTTGGGTGAGAACTTGGGATTACAATTTGATTTCAAAACAATTTGTGATGTAAGAGGTTGAATTTTTATAAAAAATCTCTTATGGGTAATATTTTAATAGTTTTTAGATTATAAATGGTTTCTTGGGTGAGTTTTGTGGAATTTTAATGTATGGAGGTATTTTGGGATGATTTTGGGTGGTTTATATGTGATAATATATTTTTGAACATATATTTATTGTTTAAAAATAAATATTATGCTTCGAAATTGGGAAAATATATATTATGCATGTAAACAATATCATGAAATAAAATATTTCTAAGGAAAGGTGTGAGAAATATATTTAGGTCACCCTATGAAGTGATGAAAAACTGGTTTAGCATTGGATGCATGTGTTTTTTGATTTATTTTTATGGTTTTTATTAGGAACCTTAATAAAATGAAAATAATGTAATAAAATTATGTTTGAATGTAATATTTTTAAAAATATTTCTTAAGGGCACTTTATAATATTGATAAGTCCTGAAAAACAACCTCTAATAAGTTACAATTATTTATAAGTACCCATATTTAATAACACAACCTATATAAATGGTGAAGTGTTGATGTCCAAATATGGGTATCATTAAATTTTAGGAAAATGGTTTGATATATGATATTGAACCTATAATGTGTAATAATATGGTTTGGTGCATATGATTCTTCTTGTGGGAGTTTTAAAATGGCTATATCATATGTAAGAGAAACTCTAAAGTCACTCTATATTAGTAAGATTCATTATGAAGTAAATAAAATACATGAGTGTAAAATCATTTATACATGGGATAATTTAATATTAAATATTTTATATTTTTGGGGAACACTGTGATATATAAGGTTTATTGCGCTAATATGTAAAGGTTATTTTTAGGCCTTTCGTATAGTGCGTGAGGGTTCCATTGTTTGTGAAATTTTTTGGATGATGCATAAGTGTAAGGACCATTCATAAGAGTAAAAATATTTATGAAATTTTAATATATTTTTTTATATATTCGTAAAAAATGACAAAATTGAAAAATTATATAGGAAATAGGTTTATATAGTGGATTTAAGGATTATCTCGACTAGGACATAATGAAATTTTCCAAAAAATATATATCATTCTTATTTACTACTATGAATTGGATTTAAGTGAATCAAGTTGGTTATACATGAAATATAATATTATAAGTATCAAGAAAAATCTGTAGTAGTTTGTGTGCATCAGATATTTGGATTTTGTTTTGTTACCTCCTAATTTTCTAAAACACCCTTATTTTATGGAATTTTTTTGATTTTGGTGAATCTTATTGATGATGTAATATTGCTTAAATTTTCATTTCTAGAAGAGTCATTCATTATCTATGTCAGGGGTTTATAGTTTTACTTATTTTATACATGTTATTATACATTGTTCGATAAAAGGTAATGGGTAGGGATGTGTATTTTTGGATTGGTATAGAAACACAGGAATATTAAATTTACCAAAATTTATACTTTGGGGTATTATAATATTAAAAATAGTGGATGATATCTTCTATGGAAGGATAGCCCATTTTATTGGGTTCAGCTCAAGACCGGATTGATTTCATGTATTGAATGGTGATGTTTTTTGTAGGCAATGTGTATCTGGTATACATATTTTTTTCACAGACATAAAATCTTTCTAAAAACCCGAATTTCCGAGATTTTGTTTGTTTTAAGTGAATCTTTTATTCAAATCGGTATTTAGGAATATTCATTTGTTAGAGGATTCCTGTATACTCTAGGATGGTTACGGATAATTGTTTCTTGTTTTATACATGTGTTTATGTGTTTCGTGATAAATGGGTGTTGGTAGATTTGTGTATATGTGAAAAGGAATATAACCACTTGTAGTTTTTTATTATTCAAATTTGATACTTAGGTGTATCATCATGTGGAAAATGGTCTCTGTGATTTGGTATAGTAGGCCTTCCAATTTTTTTGGGTTTAGGTCATGATGGGATTGATGTCATGTATTGTAGAGTAGAGTTTTTAGGGTTTCTAGTGTTATGTATATATTGTTTAAGAGTTTTATTTCATAGACATTTTTTCACTGAGGTCTATCCTAACGTATGACAATTTATTTTCACTATTGGGTTGATTTCATCAAGGTCTTGTCCGCATAAGATATGGACCGTGAGGTAATTCAGTCCAATATTTATCAGTGGTGTACTCTGTAGTTTATCAACTGAAGGATAATGGTGTTAAAAATTTATTTTTATGGAGGATATGAAATATTTGGCCACATAAGATGATGGTGATTTATATAATATTGTGGGATGTTCACTTGTTTCATGAGACATAATGAGGTATAGGTTCAGAATGTGTCTTTGGGGATTCATATTTGGTTTGAGGGGATGATTCTAGGTGATATAAGAACTGGTTGGGAGTTTTTGGGAACTTATACTTTGATAGACTATAAATGTATCATTCTACTCTATTGTAGGTCATGGATATTAAAATTTTTCATAGTTCTAGTCCAACAAGAGGGGTGTAAGTTGTGTAATATATTTTTGTTTATATTTATTTATATTTATATACATCGGTATATGTTATGGATATTAGTTAAGAGAACCAAGGGTTGTGCCTCCCTGAGTTCACACTCACCCCGTGAATATTCCCTACAGGACACATGAATAATTTTTGTCTCTTGGTTAATTAAGGTTAAATGATCAATTTCAATATACTGGTAGATATAGAAGTGTACATAGTGTACGATTTGAATGGAATAGAGTTATAGACCATCTAGGTGGTTACCCAGTGTTGATCTGATAGTTATTTTGATTTTTTTAATTTTACAAATATTATTGGCCCATGTTAAATTATTTGTGTTTTATATGACTAACATGGAATGAGAAATGTTTATTGTGTAGAGTTTATGTAATTTTGTCCTCTTATCACATGTTATATAAAATATTTCCAGTATATTATTTTATTATTATTATTATCTATCCTTAGTGTGTATAATATCCCACTATCACTAAATATACCCGCATTACTAACCAAAAGCATTTGGAATATGGGGATATCGTCTTAAGGATTTGTGACATTATAGTTTATTTATTCTATAGTGAATCAAGTATGGGTGATATAATGACACTATGTTCATTGAGTGTTATATCTTTAATGAATCATCAAATATTATCATGAAAACCACTTTACATTCTTATTATCAATAAATAATGACATGATGGATGGAGTATGGTGATATACATATGTGCATATAAGAATGTGAAATAATATTATAAGGGAAACATATAAAAAATAAGAAATATCGTTGACATTTTTGATCATTTCACAATCATTATCAAGTGTCTTTGGACTCTTGACTAGGTTTTCACCAATGTACTTTTGCCAATCCAATCATGAATGAGTATCCTTCTTATATATTTTTCCATTCAACTACTTCACATATTCATTCATCCAAGATTCAAAGAATAATAAATAATAATTTTATAAAGATATTTCATATCTTTATATCTTCAATGGAAATCCCATTCATTCCATGTGTTATGGATTTCCTAACAATTTGCTATTAGATATATCCACTAAATCCAAAATCGATGCCACCCAATTTACATCTAATATATCCATTTTGAGTCCTAACTTCATCCCTAAAATATAGGTCATATGGTGTTAGAATGTTTTTGAATTAGCATTATTACAAGATGACTATAAATCATGATGTGATTCATAATTTTACAATGTGATAAATTCATTCATCAAATATGCATTAGTCAAATTATAGTTCCAAAAATAACGGATGTAATCTATCTTTGTATCTGTCACCAGATCCACCAAATCCATCTCTTTCTTGTGGTGTTATTAGGAATCTTGTTTGACATCAATATCTCCTCAAGTTGGCCACATTTTTCTTTTTTATGGCCTATCCTACCTGGGGTAGCGAATCTTTAATTTCAAATATCAAGGTATCATAAAATTATATCCATATATAGTATCATGTTATTGTGCCAATAAAAATGGAATAATAGGTTTAATACTTCAAAAACCATTAACCTAATAAACTATTGTTTCTATATTATTTATAGAAAGGATTCTCCTATTATGATTTGATCATATTTATTTATCTAATCTATGTAACATGAAACATTAAATTTTAGCATCAGACAAATTGTATCATAAATCATTTATGTGCTAACATTTTCTGATTGGTATTTATAGAAAAATATACTTCTATTTACTTACTCAGATTATTGTTCATGATGTAATCCACATAGATGTGGTGAAATAATTATCACAATTGATAAAATTAAACATATCATAAGAGAAAACCAATGATACTTACCTCCTAGGTAGTAATATCTCACACTTCCATCATTATCATCATAGTGTGATAGGAATTTCCATAGTGTGATCCTTCTAATATCATATAAAACTCATTCCAATGGAAGATAAAGTCAATCATGTTTTAGAATGGTCATAATCATTCACATTGTGATTTAATTATTTTTTTAATGACTTTACCTCTTCTTCAATGAATTTATAGAATATTAAATACAACTATCATATGAGGAATCAATATATGAATAGATTTTTTTATCCATTTATCACTACTTGGTTGTCTCCCTTACATCATGATACCCTTCAAATCGAAGAATTATTAAAGTTTCATCCAATAATTATTATAAAAAATTCCTTAATATTTATAATGTTCCCTAATACCCAGAAAAATTCTACGTTATCAAATAAAGGTCCTTCGTGAAACATGATCCTTAAAATTTATCTTCATTATTTTTTATCTATGTGACAAGACATTTGATATGCCAATATTCAATACAGTCAAAATGATATCATATTAAGAATGACAACTAGACGTCACAACAAAACATGTATATATGAAATATAATATTTTGTATTGAAATACCCCATAATCAAGTGTAATACACAACTATTCTAATATTAAGGTTCATTCCACTACTCCACAGGGATGAACATTGTTTGTGAGAGTCCTCTAACCCTTAGCAAAGATGAAATAATTTATCGAATGTAAATATCATTTTTCCTCACAAATAGTTATAAGATATATATTTCACTTCATAATCCATGTGATTCTAGGAAAACTTATGAGTCCGTGATAAGCTAGTTAAGGCATGTGATCATTAATTATTTTTAACCAAAACATCTCAATATACCATTTCATTATTCTTCTCATAGAGTTAACCAAGATAATTTGAATACTCAATAATCTTCATCGATCTTCATAGGTAACAAGGAATCTCATCCCATAGTCATCTCATTGTATATTATAGAATCATTTTATACAAATCATCAGATGGATAATCCATATTTAATCTGTATTTAACTCATATTATGATGATCTTCTTTAAATTTCATATTTATTTAAAAATCCAACATTTCCTACACATATCAATATCTCCAAAGTATATCACACTACTCTAGGTATTAATAAATCTAACATATTCCAAACCATGATGTGAGAGTGGGGTCATGAACTATTGATAAAAACCCAATATAACATAATAATATGTGTTTTGCATAGACTCTATCTATATGACATCCATGTGCACCTCAATCAACCCATTTTTATTTGTTGGATGTATAACCATCATAAATGTTATTTTAAAAAACCAGCATTGATTTATGAAACATCATTAATGATAGTGACCAAATTTTAGTATCACAATGCAATGAAAACCTTCTATGTATAAAAACCATCTTTAGATTTCCCGAAAAGTCACTTTGGATTTATATGTTTCATCACCCCCATTAACATTATAATCCAACTGTAAAATGGGTAATGTGATATTGAGATTATAATTAAGTCACCACCTTGATTGGCTTGAGATTCATATCATCTATTAAATGCGGTTTAATTCCTTGGATTCACAGTTATCCATGAATTTCTACCCCTAAATATTCAACAAATCTTTGATATAGAATCAACTGTACCTTTCCCCATTTTGATTAAATTTGAACATGAGTAACATATTAGTGTGATTCATTCATCAATATAACACATACTTGGGTTTTGATAGGATATAATAGTACTCTATTATGTATAATTATATTGTTCATTTTATATTAAGAAGATAGGAATCCACTTTCAACATCTCTGCATTTATTATTTAAATTGGATTAATCACGTTGAACTGTATAGAAAGTCTTCAAAAATATTTTTGTGAAAAAAATTAATTTTCTCATTAGGATCACAAATAATTTTTTACTGATATTATTTATTTTACTCAACCACTTTTTCAAGACCATCATTATGACTATATAATATACAGGGATTGGATTTATAATGTACCTATAATTTCTGTAACAATTATGTCAGAAAAGGTTTGGTGGTGTGTCTCTATAGTTTTAATCATCCCCATGTATCCTTAGGTTTACCCTAATTGGTATACATATATTTTCGCTAATTTAACTATTATCATGATTTTTTAATCTTATATTTTACTACTATAATATTGAACGATTGTTCTCTCAATTTGATGAAATGGAAACCTCTCCCTGAGGATCTACCTCATATAATTGATTCCTACACAACACAAGTGTTTCCATAAAATATAAAGTGTTTATTTAATTTTATTTGATCCTCCTTAGTAGTTTTATTGTTTTATATTAACTTGGAAGTAATTTTAATCATCTAAACATGGGTGAGTATCACCCTAGATACTTTCCTATATTCTTATGGTAGGCTATGAATCCTAAAAATCATCAACTACTCATATTAGAAATTCAATAGTATTCTCAAATATGTTGAATCATTTTTATCAGTCCATTCACTCATGGGTTTCCTTTCCATTGGGCTGTAAAATTTGGAATCACTCCCACATTCTTCATATCATTTCTCACTATTTTGAACTGTGAGATGTTATCTAAGATTTTCCCTTTTAGAAGTATTTTCATCATTATTCAAGTGATTTTCTTGGTTTTAGAAGAGAAAAAAAATTAAATTATTATTTTTATATTAATCAACAATATCTTGATGTAAAAAAACATAAAAATTTCATGGTTCGTCATATCTATAGGTTTTAGATCTATAATGTTGATCACTATGGAATTTGAGTGCACCAATTTTGAAAAAAATCATTAATAATTGATTTCAATTTTAGTTTCCACTTCTATTACGCACCATAAAAATTTAATGATAATTTGGTGAGACATCAATTCATATTAATAGGAATAAAATTCACTCTTACTTTTTGAGGTGTATCAACTCATTAAATATTTATCTTCTTGATCTAAATCAGTCATCTACAGAAGAATTGAGATCTTATTGTGAAGCCTCTTATTTTATTATAAAAAATCCATAGAATTGTTAGATGTAACCACATTAGAATATTCAATATGTAATAATAATATTTATTAACTTATTTCCTTGCCTTTTACATTTTTTAAATTAAATTATGAGAATATCCTTCACTTCTCTATTAGAATCATTATTTTAAAAAATAGTGGAATAAAAATTTGAATTCCAATTCATGATTTAGGAATCAATAAAAATATTATTAAAAACATATGAATAATTCTTTCTGAAAAATATATCCCAAACAATAGAAATATCAAATGAAATAATATATAGAAATTAATTT
The DNA here is from genome assembly GCA_963277665.1 of Viscum album. Lineage (NCBI taxonomy): Eukaryota > Viridiplantae > Streptophyta > Magnoliopsida > Santalales > Viscaceae > Viscum > Viscum album. The sequence continues at coordinate 613,636,686 of OY728164.1, forward strand.
TGTAAACATAATCTTAATCCATAAAATTTTCATGTTAAATCGAACAATAATATAAATATATGGTGGATATAAATATATCTAAATAATAAAATTACTATTAAAAATTGAACATGTTCTTAATCATCAGCTCTGAATGGTTTTATCATCTATTTACAAAACAAATATCACATAATAACATGAGTCCTGCAAGGAATTTATTCTCATGGAATACATATTCACAAAAACTAATTATAATCAAAACGTTAACTAAAAACATTTGGGGGTGTTTTATTTATAAATAATTTTTTGAAAAATAAAATCATCATTCAATTATTTAATAATGATTTTGAATTATTTTAATAAAAATAATTTTAAATTTAAAACTATAAATAAATGGGAGAAAAATCTTCCATGAACGAATGATAAATATAACTAACTCACTAAAAATATATCATTGACAGTGATATATATGAGAATTTATAAAATTGTATCTAAATTGATTAAACCACCTCAAAATAGTCAAAAAAATATAAATATATAATAGTTTTAATATAGTTTAACTTTTTGAATGAGAAATTTGTTGAAAATTATGTATATCATATTGAATTGATAATTCAAAAAAATCAATTAGAAATCATTGAAAATGACGATCAACCTCATTATATTATGAATTCATTATGATTGTTGTTAGGAATTGTTTTCCAGAACACATGTGGAGGTGATAAATATTCTTCTTATTTTGTATCAAGTATTATATAGTTTATGAATTTATAGTTAGAATTAATTTACTATAAAATCCATATAAAATTCTTTAAATTTTAAGTATGTGAAATTTTAGATGTCTCTAGGATTAATGATCAAATACATATTCTTAACATTGATAAAATAACGTCTTTTTTATGTTATACATATTTTATTAAGGCATAATTTGAATATTTTAGAAATATTGCTCCAATATAGGTATATAACATTATATAAGGAGTTGGGACTTGAACCTAGATATTATAGATAAATTTTACATTGGTTACAAGTGATAAAAAACTCATTAAAAAATCTAAAAATTGTAAAAACTACCTCTCGATGAATGTATATTGACAAAGATTTTTTAAATAGGAAGTGATTTTTTATTTTTTATAATCAAAATTAAATTACCCTTTGTAAAAATACTATTTTATGTTATATTTTTGTGAATTAGTATTAAATATTCCATGATATTAAATATTATATATTTAAAAATTAAATATTTCAAAGATTTATATTGATGATTATATTTCAAATATGTAGACTAAAAATATATTTAAATGAAAATACGAGTATTTATATGTAATCCATAATTTAATTATTGTTACAAATTGACATTACTGTAGAGGTTAGTAGTGAACCTCCTAAATGATAAGTCTATTTTTTTGACCACAGTATTTTTTTTGGAAATTATACATAATTTTAATGTAGTTTAAATTTCTCATTACTCTCTAGTTATATATATATATATATATTATTTTTTATGTGTAAAACAATGATGATAAAATCAAAAAATACATCATGATTTTTTCAAATCATTGGAATATTTTGATCAATAATACTTATGTAAGGATTTTTCACACTTCAGTATAATTTTTCCAATAAATTGTTCTTTCAAATCAATACGATCTATCTTTTCACTACATTAATATGATTTATTATAAAAACCTATTAAATGTATTTTCAAATCATTTTATTCTATAATTTCACATAATTATAACAAAGAATATACAACTAATATATTTTACCACGAGGGTATCTATGTTGCAATTAGAAATTTATAATGAATTATTTTATTATCCAGGTCCCATGATCAACAAAAAAAATTTAAAACTACTCATAAAATATTTTATTTAGTTATTAAATGTTTTTTTACATCCATTTTATAACTTTCAAACCATAAGAAGAAGACATTACTATTGGAGAAAATATTTTTTTTTAATTTTTCATAATTATTTTATTTTTTAATAAATAACAATTTGAACATTCCACAATTTTATTTTTTCATTTTAAACATGATTTTAAATTCGTTATCTATGCATTTTCTATTTATTTTATTGAATTATTTTCCATAAAAATTAATTTATCATACAAAACATGATATTTGACTTTGCATTGAACCATAAAATCATTCTCTTTATGACGATTCATTTATGTTGTTATTAATATAACATTATTATTTGATATAATTTCATTAAGTTAACTGTTTTATAATTAACAATACCATTAAATCTACTATATTCAGGAGTCCAATATTGAGAAACCAATACCTAATAACGACAAAAATCCATTTTTTTAAAAATACTAATATTTCTGAAATCCAACAAAACCTATATAAATGATTAAAAATATGATCCTCTTAGGTTATTATGAAAATACATTCTTAACCAGCATCATAAAAAAATTATACTGAGAAAGTTAGAACAATAGAAAGTATAGTTAGAACATTTCTATAAAAACATTCAAATATAGAAAAATATCGAAAAAACAAAAATTATGTGTAAAAATTAGATTGATATAAACGAATATGAAAAACATTGAGATATGTGAACCATTAACATATTTATGAATATCACTAGTTTCATATAATTAAAAATCATTAAATTTTAATTTTTATGGACACTATAAAAACCCACAATATCTCACCCAACCAATTTTTTGTAATTTATTTTGAGTATTTAATTATTTTTGATATTTACACAAATTTTTATTTTTTGTCGGGTTAAAATTTTAATTTTATTTTGAATATTAGAATTGAAATATTATTGGTACATGATTAATAAAATCCATGTGAAAACCATACAAATGTATCTAAATTTTACTTGAAGGCAAAATTCATGGATAATGCATTATTTTTAAAGTTTTCATCATTTCCAGAAGGGGTTCTCTTGGACCTCTATTAAGGGGAACATAGTTAAAACCTGCTTTAGCTAATCATGTGGGCATATCATCCATGGTTTTTGGGATATTAAATTTTTTAGTGTTTACCAAATTTCAACTCTTATATTTTTCCTAAAATTCTATAAAACCCTCAATCCCTCCCTAATTACTTTATATATAGAACCCTAGAATCCTTGGTCACATGAAATCCACTCCACATTTACCAGGGATTATATCCTCCTTGTTTATTCAATTTCGTTGTAGATTTTTCCGGGTAAAATCCTCCAATCCTGCTTCACTTCTTCTTCTCCACCTATTAATTTTCTACTCTACACTTAACTATGCTTCATACGGACCATTACCTAGGTATGGTGTTTTTCAAAATTCAATATGGATTTTTTTTTGTTTTTTGTCCTCTACGGATAGTACTTCCCTCCCCATTATATATTAGCATCACGCTAGGTGAAGTCATTTTAGTTCCACTAATTAGAGGTAGGTTCCCCTACATTCTTGGTTTTTGAAGCTCAGAACGATGACTTTTTATAATTTTAATTCATTTTTTTAATGGCCAATGAATTTATTATATGTGATTATAATCATATATAAAATTTTATCCAAGATGCACTTGGATTCCATTATGTGTGAAGGATTTTTCTTTTTAAAACATATAGTTTAAAATATATAGGAAAAATACATGGAATAATGACCATTTGATAAAATGAAATAATAGAATTTGTTAATTCCCTTTAATGTTTTAAGTGATTTTTTGGATTTTAAATTATTTTTTATCTCCTGGTTTCATGGATTTTTTAAATGCTAACAATTTTTCATACCTATTATTACATGTTAGTTGTTATACATATAATTATGAGTACATATATATGTATGTTTTCAAATATTAACATGAGAATATATGAGTATATGTGTTGAGATATGGATATATATATATATATAAATTTATAAGTGTATAGAATAAAATGTAATTTTTAAATTTATCCTTGATGATTGAAATTAGTTTCCAAATAATATTAAAATTGGGAATTATAGTTTTATTTTCTAAAAGATAAATCAATGGCATTATTGATGTTTTTTAAATCCATTATTGTGTCCTAAATGGGATGGATAAATTAATGAATCCTATAAATTGATAATTTTTAATTCTGAATTATATTTCTCGTGGTTTCTTGAATTTTATCCTTGAATTTAATGAGAAAATTGATTAAATATTCATGTGTTGATTTCAAAATGTCAAATGGATTGATATGGGTTGATAGAAGGTAATTTATTTTAAAATGAATATTATTTCTCTAAAATTTAAAAATCACATTGGAATCTAGGTATTTAATATAAATTACTAGATTATGTATTATTTTGTAATTCAACACACTAACAAAACACTTATACATTGAAAATAATCATAGTGTCATCGTAGGGAATCCCCACACCACTAGGATAAGAAATTTACTCCTCCGATGATGATTGCATGTGGTGGTATATATATACACTTCACCATGCCAATAGGCTATTACATGTTCTCTCTAGAAGTTAACATTGACATAGATTTTTTAATGATTATATTATGAGATGATACAAGGATCTATAGTACCCATTAACCTTATATGACCCAGGCCATTTCCCACAGTGCATGTTTGTGAAAGAATTTTTTTTAATTTTTTTATTTCGTTTTATGAATTCTATTATAGTATGGACCTTTCTCTGTTTTATAAGTTTTTAATGTATATTTTTTCTTCCAGTAATCTTTATATGATCAAGAATATTAATGAAATAGTTGTTACTAAAGTCATTCAGAGAGTTGGTTTTAAACAAGATTTTAAATAAAAATACTATAGGCCAATAAAATGTTTTCCATATGATTTTTTCCCAAAAAATTAAAAAATTAGTTTTATGAATGTTAATTTTATGATATTGTATTTTCTTGGGAATGAAAATACTATTTTTGATAAATTATGTCCAAATTTCCTGAAATGAATATTTTATTTAAATTCAACACTTAGGGTGTGATTATTTGGAATTATAATAAATATCATTGTTCACACCTATTTATTACATTTTAGTCTTATGATCTGGATCATTTATTACAACTCAGAGAAGAGAGATATTTCAATATTGGATGGTGGCTCATAGAATCACATAATGTTATGTCATTGGATTATTTTATTTTAATTTTCACATCTGTCAAATAGGTAATAGATTTTATTCATGGTTATTGTTGTACAAATTACATTTGTGGAGATTTCAATGGAATAAGGGGTTTTTTAATTTTTTGGGAATTACAGGGTGAGTGGGGGATTGTTTTGCTTAATTTATTTGTGGATATTTTTTTTAAATTTTTTTTATTTGTTCCTAGAAAGAATTTATGACTTACAGATAGGACATATCTATTTTTATATTGTTTTTTAAATCTTATTTTATGGGTAAAATCATCCAAAATGATTTCATTTTAATATTTTAATTCATTCCAATATCCCATGGGGAATGGGGACACCACTTGGGTATGTTGTGGGATGGATTAGGCATCTGAATAATGAATGAATCGGGTAGGTACATCTAAAGACCCAAAAAATTAAAGAACAATGTGAGTGGATACTTTATTATAATAGAAATAATTACAAGAAATCAAATCCTAAATGTACGAATAGTTTATTATCAATTTTAAACTAGATATATAATTGAATTTCATATTTACTTTTGAAAACATAAAATAAAACATTGTATTTTCTTTGAGAAAATCATTATCACCTTTAGAATATCACTATATAATAATCATAAAACACTTTTTGGAATCCTTGAGGAAACAAACCATAGATATGGGTTGTTGAGATGGTATGTGAGTATGATATACTCTATAATACAAAATTTAGGATAAAAAAAATAGAGATACTGAATCAAGTATCTAAAGATTCTAAATATACAAGAGGGGGTGAATTGTATAATTTTAAAAATTCCATTGGAATTTTTAAAGTTGGTTATGTTTAACAAGGTTGAACAAGGTAATTAACAAACCTATAAGTTCTACACACTTTCTTGAATCCAGAAATATGATTCCAAGAAAGTGAATCCGGAAAGATGGTTTTGGAAAATAAAACTTACTGAAAGTTTACAACAAAAAAGATTCTACATTAATATGTATAGAATCTAACTAAAATAGAGTACATGTATAAGGAAGTATAAGATATTTATACTATCCTCAATAATAAAAATGAAGTGGAAAACTTGAAACAAACAAGTAACAAGTATCAAGTCTTTTATCCCAAAGAGAATGGTATCCTACAACCATGGATAAAGGTTCCTTGATTCATACTTTCTAGAAAGTCTTCCTTACCCACACTAGGGTAATCCCTCGATATGAAGATCAGATTCTATCTTTCTATCCCTTAAAACCCTCAACATCAAGGTAGTCGGCATATCTATCTTCCTCAGCAAGGAAGCCCTCAGCTTCAAGGTAGTCGGAACCTCTATCTTCCTATCCCTGGAAGCCCTCGATTGTACACAGCAACAATCAGAGCCGCATAAAGAAAATCTAAACAAGACGTCCATTACACAGTAAGCAAGAGAGTCTCTCTTTAGAAATCACATCAATAACATGTAATCTCTAGAGTCATATTACAATGTTGAGATCTATTAAAATGAGCTCCAATTTATAGGCACGACATTAACGGTTGTCTCCCTCCTCTAATAGTTATATTTTTCCTTGAATTTCATAGGGACCTGTACACGTGTCACTCAAACAAAGATTAGTTAGTAACTGAATGCATAACATCGTTTAATAACAAAACTAGTGTAAGAAGAAATATGGTTATGTAATCAAAATCCTATATTCCAAATGTATGAAAATATGAATGTTCAGAGTCTAGAAAAATTGAATTTAGAGTCTATAATAAAAGTATATTCGAATTTAATTTTCTAGGAATTCAGAACATGAATTCTATAGAATTCCATAGTCTGAATGGCAAGGAAATTCTGAATCTGGATTCACAAGAATTCGGAACCCTAACTCACAATGTTTGGAGTCAGAGTTCATGAGAATTCAGAGTCAGAACATATAAGAGTTCGAAGTCAGATTTCAGAGAACTCGGATTCAGAACTCGGAAGTGTTCGTAACTAGAATTCGTATTCAGAATTCGTAGTCAGAGCACAGAAGAGTTCATAACCAGATTTCGTAATCAGAATTCGTAGTCAAAACTCAAAAGTGTTCATAACAAGAATTCGTAATCAGAATTCGGTGTCAGAACTCAGAAGACTTCGTAACCAGAATTCATAATCATAATTTAGATTCAGAATTCATAACTGTTCATAACCAGAATTCGTAATCAGATTTTTGACAATTCGGATCCTAAAAGAGAATGCTTCATATCTCGGTAATTATTTAATTCCTAGGTTTTGGTTTCAAACCTAATTTTACACTTATAAAAATTATGATATGAACAATGAACATGGTAAGGATAAATTTACTTGGGGAAGGAAATTTTTTCCTTATATATGTAAAACTTAGGGTAAAATTAGATTTTCCATGAGATATGCTCTTTGTGCTTTTCAAAACAAGAGGAATGGTAATGTCATAAGGGAAAATCATTTACATAACAATCTCCCCCAAGTAAGATGGAATGGAAAACGCATAAGTAAAACCTTATTGACTCAACAATATCCCCCTTTTTGGAAATAAAAATCATATTTACGAAGAAGAATAAATGGACTTAGAAAATATTTTACAAGACTTTGCAAATAAAACATATATTCCATTTTACATTTTCAAAGCTGAATATTAATAACTCCCCCGTAGGCTTTTTAACAATAAAGATCGTATTCTAGATTCCTGGAATGATATTTTTCCTTATCCTAAGTATGAAAATAACTGTAATGAAAACTCCCCCTTAGATAAACTCCTCCTTACATAGGGATATTTCTTATTTACATAGAATTCTTTTTCCCTTTCTCCCCCTTTGTGATTTTCAAAATGAATTTCAGGGAATGGAAAGGAAATTATAGTACCTGAAATATTAGTACAAATCAAGCAAACATAAGCGAGAAACCAAAATTTCATTAGAATAGGAAGAATTTTTACAAGGAAGAAAATACAAACAAGTTTGGATTGGATCTATTTTCTTTCCTTTTCCTTGGGTATCAATTTACTCACAATGGTTTTCATCTTCTTTATCTCCTTGTGGTCTTCTTCTTCTTTCTTCACTTAGCCTTTGAACCTATCGTCCTGAGCCTTTAGAGCCTCTGCCCGAGCCTTCAACAAGTCTTCTTTCCACGCTATCTTCTCTTCAAACTTGATTCAGAGATCCCTTTCTCTTTTCCAGCTTTGAGAGAAAGAGTTTAACTTCCCCTTCAGATCCTTGAACTCCTGAATCCGAGTATTTTTCTCAAGATTTAGCTTTTCCCCAAATCTCTTTGTGAGATCCTTGATATTCCTATCTTCTGTATCCAAGGATTCCTTTACATCATCTTTGAAACATATCAATCTCTCTCAAATCATCAATTGTAGTCTTTGACTTGCTGTCCATTTTCTTACCGGATATTTTGTGATCTTCATAGTTGATAAGGAAAGATTTTAAGCCTATTTCCAGCTTGACACACTTTTCCATCACCATGGACACTGAATCCGATTTTTGATTCAAAGTAATGTTGACGCTTCTGTCAACTGGAATCTATGCTTGAAAAAACTGGAATTGTTCCAACAAGCTTCTCCAAGGATTGAACTAAAAAATCATGTCCCAGAGAATATTATTCTGAATCTGACACTTTGCATGGTGATGGTTCTTCCTCTAGATCGACAAGCTTCATCTTAGAAGATCCATCATCTTCATTCTTATTTAAACAAACTTTGGTTGTGGTGACAAAAACCACATATCTCCCTTTGTATGTTTCCAGAACTGCTTCCTCATCTGGAGACGCATGCACACTTTCAGACAACTAAACAATTCTATATTCATCAATTTTTTGTTTCACAAATCCTGCCTTAATGTCTTCAGGATGAATGAAGTATTGATTTTGACTCTATTCCTTAGATAACTTGTCTACATCCTCTTCATCGTTCTCATAAATTAAAAGAGTAGCAAGTTTTTAAGATCCGGTATGAGATGTAAAGATTGATAATTTTTCAGATGCGCATTCCTTCTCATGAAAGTCTTAAACATTCTTTATCAGATCAATTGTATCATCACTAATTTCATCTTATTTTACTTCTTCCACAACTCCCTTTTCTTCGACAACATTTTCAAGTAATTTTTCTGAAGACATAAAATTTTTCCTTCTAGTTTCAGGTAAGGGTTCAACCAAAAAATATTTCGGTATAGGAATGATCTCAGATGCTATTTTAGCATCCCTCAAAAGATATTGGACAATATCAGCCTCAGACATTTTCTTCATAAGAATTTTCTCTTTGGCTTTCTTCGCAAGATCATCAGCTTCCTTCTCTTTAAATTTTTTGGCCTCCGTAGGATCCAAGCCTAACTATGGATCTCCTTCCATCTGATTATTTTTATCTTTTCTCCATTTGGAAACCACCTCATCTGGATAAGATTTCTTCTTCTTGGGCTATGGATGTTCGGATCGTGCTTCTATAGCCTCTGGGATTTTTATTTCTTCTACTACTTCTTTTATTTTACTCTCTTCTGCATCCTTCATCGATGGTTTAAGCTCTTCCGCATTCTTTGGAACAGCTTCTACTTCATCCACTGGTAGATCATAAAACTCTCCTGACTTCTTAGAGAAACCAACATTCATTATTTTCAGAGTATCATCACTTACTAACATGACATTGCAATTCCTTGGCTTGGAACTGCAATGAATCTTGAAGGAGTCAAGACACTGAACATTCAACTTGGAGAATAGGTAAGGATACATGATTATCTGTGCTATCAAATTTCCATTCATGATATTAGCTATCGTAATAAGAATATGCTTTATTAGGTTGATCATCCTTAAATTTACAAAAACAATTCCAGGATATACATATCACTTTTCTTCATTGTGTGCTTTTCACTCTTTCTCAGTATGATAAAAACCTAAACCCATAACTCAAGGATCTGATTGTTGGTAGACAAGTGAGAAATATTCGAGGTATTGACATTATTAAGTCTCAGAAATTCCATATCCTTTATCTTTACAAAACATCCTTGAACATCTGGAAGCTTGTGGGAACAGAACTCGGCTTCCCTTTTAAAAGATAACCCCACCAAGCTACCAGCCTTGGTGTATGAAAGGGAATAATTTTTTCCGTTTCTCTTGAATGAAAAATAATATCTCCATTCTTACATAAAGAAACAAACTGACTCATAAAACTCAATGAGTAGATTCGGATATACCAAGTCTTGAGCACCAGGCATTGATATGCATTCACTTTCCCGTCCATTCATTTGATGTTATTGGAGATAATGTAGTCATACGTATTGAAGAAATTAGGATGCACCAAGCTCTCTCTGTAAACATTTCACTCCGTAATAGGCTTGATAGAAGACATATCTTGAGAAGGAACTTCACCAGACATTCAGAATTGAGAAACCTTTGAAAATCCAGAATGGGCTTTTGAAATGGGATAGAGCTTCGACATGCAAAAGCATGAAAACCAATGGGGGAAAACCATGGAGGGTATCTTTTTATAGGTGTTGAAGTGATGGTTCATATTCCCATATGAATCCAAAGGCTGAGAATTCTTCTGACCAGATCTGACGATTGAAATGATAGCCGCATGGAAAATTAGGTAGGATCTGGTCTTTTGAGGTTTTTAAAAGAAACATTAAGATTTAAGGAAACTAGAATCTGAAAATTTTAAACATACAAGAGATACTACAAGTATATAAGAGGTGATTACGAAAATTCATGAAGGAATCATACCTTTTGGATTGTCAGGATAATTATTTGTCTTGAGGAAAATTTGTATTGAAGCACATTAGATAAAAAAAATGAGTACGAAAAAAATGAGTACACAGATCTTCATTATGAAAATCTTCATTACGAGAAAAAAGTCATTATAAAAAATATGAAAAACATCATTAAAAAAACTTCAATACGAAAAATATGAAAAACATCATTACGAAAAATATGAAATACTTCATTATAAAAAATATGAAAAAATTCATTATGAAAAATATGAAAACATCACTACAAAAAATATAAAAGACCTCATTATGAAAAAAATGAAAAACATCATTACGAAAAATATGAAAATCTTCATTACAAAAAATTGGAAAAAATTCATTATGAAAAATTTGAAAATATTCATTTCAAAAAATATGTAAAACATCATTATGAAAAATATGAAAAACTTCATTAAAAAATATATGAAAATATTCATTACTATAAATATGAAAAACTTCATGACGAAAAATATGAAAAAATTTATTAAGAAAATTTTGAAAAGATTCATTATGAAAAATATGAAAAACTAACAATGAAATGTACTCCCCCTATGAAAAAGAGTTTATTACTGTAAGGATATTGATTTAACATATAGTAAACAAGGAAAATTACCTTCTGGTTATAATTCCTATCTTCTGTTTAATCTATTCAAATCTATCAGATGGTAATTATTTTTTGAAAATATCAGCAGAGTGATCTTGCGTTCCGAAAAATTAAAGAATGATATCTTCTTTTTGTGTATGATCCCTAAGAATGTGATTCCTAATGTCTAGGTGCCTTCCATGAGAGCGATGTGTAGGTTCATTACTAAGGGCGATGAAACTTGTATTATCACACAAATTTTGTGTTTTGGTAAAACTCATACCATTGTCTCTGTGTGTGTGTTTCATCCACTACACATGAGCACAAAAAATTCCTACTGATACATATTCATCATCAGTAGTGGAAAGTGCTACTGTGTGATTCTTCATGAAAGTCCAAGAAACTAATGAATCCCCCAAGAAATGAGAAGTTACGGGTTTACTTTTCTATAAATTCGACATCCACCAAAGTGAGCATCTGAAAAACTTTTAAAAAAACATTTCTAGAAGTATAATATAGTCCTAAATCTATGGTTCCCTTTAAGTATCGAATAATTATTTTCATTTCCTTTAAATGAGATTCCTTAGGATGGGATTGATATCTTTCTCATAAGCATACTGAAAAAATTAATTATTGATTACTATTATATCAAGTAATGTAAACTTTCTATCATACCTCTAAAAGATGTTTGGTCTACTAGTTTCCCAGCTTCAACAAGATCAAGTGTGTTTGAGTTACCAATGGGAGTACTTATACTTTTAGTGTTGTTATATCCATACTATGTAAGAATATCATTAATATACTTATGTTGGGATATAAAGACTAATTCTGGTTTTTGAGAGATTTGAAAACTAAGGAAAAATGTTAACTCACCCATCATTCTCATTTCAAACTCATATTTCATTAGATCCGAAAAAGAATCAGTTAAAGATTTCTAAGTTGAACCAAATATAATGTCGTCAAGATAAATTTGAACAATCAAAACATTTTTCTTATCTTTCTTTATAAAAAGGGTTGGATCTAGATTTCCCTTAACATAATTATTTTGATGCAAAAATCTTATAAGTCTATCATACCATGATCGAGGGGCTTGAATAAGTCCATAAAAATCATTGGTAAGTCTAAAAACATGATAATGATGTTTTGAATCATCAAAAACAAGAGGTTGTTCAAACAAAACTTCCTCTTGAATATAAAAATTAAGGAAAGGTCATTTCACATCCATTTGAAAATGTTTGAAATTAAAGAACGCTGCCAATGTAAGAAAGATATGAATAGATTCATGTCTAGCTACTGGAGCATGGGTTTCTTCATAGTCTATTCCCTCTTGTTGATTATAGCATTTAGTAACCAATGTAGCTTTATTTCTAATAATGATTCCATTTTAATAAATCTAATTTCTGAAGACCCATTTTACTCCAATAAAATACGTTTCCTTAGGACTTTCAATTAATGTGTGTACATTATTCCTTTCAAATTCATTTTTCTGATCTTTCATGGATTTTATCCAATCATCATCACTTAACGTTTCATCAGTGATTTTTGGTTATAATAGGGAAAGGAATACTAGATGTTATACTTCATTTATTAAAGAACATATAATCCTTATAGGTTGATTCACATCACTAATGATGCTATCACTAGGATGATTCTTTTGAAATTACTGATTTGGGTTTTGGAAAACCTGTACATCAACATTGGGTAGAAAATATTCTTGGGTAAATTCATCAGAAATATTTTCTTGGGAATTTTATTTATCATCAATATCTTCTAAATAAGTTTGATAGTCAGTTCTTTAGAACATGTACGAAGATGTAGGTTGGGGTATTTTAAAAACAAATGGACCAGTTTCATCAAATTTGACATGTACTGTCTATTCAACAATACATGTGTTTTTATTGAAAACTCTATAAACTATAGAAATTGTGGAGTATCTTATGAAAATTACTTCATCATATTTTGGTGCAAATTTATCAATATTATCTTTAGTATTCCGAATTAATACCTTACAACCAAAAACCATGAAGTAGTAATGTCTAGGTTTTCTACCATTCAATAACTCATAAGGAATTTTATTAAGAAATGGTCCAATTAAAACTCGATTTACAGTATAACAAGCAGTACATAAAGTTTCAGCCAAAAACTATTTGGCGTATGAATACTCACTCAACATGGTTCTAGTTATCTTTTGAAGAATTATATTTCTTCTCTCAACAACACCATTTATTGAGGGGTTCTGGGTGTTTAGAAGTTGTGAGTAATACCTTTTCTACTACAAAATGTTTCAAAATCAGAATTTTGAAATTCTCCCCCATGATCACTATGAACATTTTTCAATGGAAGGTTTTCTCATTTTTTACATGGTCTCTAAAGAATTTTAAATAAGAAAAAACATCATACTTATTTTCAAGAAAATTGACCCACGTAAATCTAGTGTAATCATCAACCAAGAAAAATACATAATACTTTCCCCCAATGCTTCCAGTTTGTATATGAACAAAGAGATCCATATGAACTAAATATAATGAATTAGTGGTTGAGACTTCAACAACAAACTTAAAAATCTATTTATGTTTCTTTCCATATAAAAAATGGTCAAATACTTTAGAGGAATCAAATCTATGCTCTGGTAGATCCTAAACAAAGCTTTTCATAGATAGTTTTCATTTGTTATTAAGGTTACAATGACCTAACCTTCAATGCCACAACCAAGAATGATCTTACATTGCACTAAGGGAAGGGAGATCTTGGCACCTATGGTCTTCTATGATTAGTGTGTATACATTCTCATACCTATGGGTATAAAGAATAAACTCTACCATGGAATTGTGTACTAAGAACTTTTCATTCCTAAAATTCAATAGGTTACCTTCATCACATAATTGAAATATACTAACGAGGCTATTCTTAAGACCCTTAACAAATAAAACATTTTAAATCTATGTTTTTCAAGAAGAACAATGTTGCTTATACCAATAATTTCTCCCTGATCATTATCTTCAAAAGTTACATTTCCTCCTTTTGTCTTGATAATATTTTCAAAATAGTTTTTGTTACCATTCATATGATGGGAATATATAATATCCATGTACCATGTTTTTATATTGGTATTTTTACTATTTTCATGAAAATAAGAAAAAGGTAGGTTTTCAGAACCAAGACTTTCTTGGAAGCGGAAATCTCAGAAAGAAAAATTTTAGGCACCCACATATTTTTTAAAAAATAGGTTTTATGAAATCCTATTGATTGATTTTTGATTAAGGAACAATTTTTTGCCCAATACCCACTACACTGACACTTATTGCAGAATGGAGCACTTTGAGGAACAAAATAATTGTTACTAAAAATCACTTTAGAACCAGTATAACCAAAACCACAACTATTCCTTAGAGGTCGAATTTGAGAGTACATTTTATCAAAATTTATCTTACCTAAGGTAATGTTTGATAAAAAATTCCTCAAGGAAATGATTTTGGATTTTAGTTTGATAACCAAGTTAATATCTTCTAAATCATTTTATTTGGAACTAGAGCCCGGCTCAAAAACATTTTTCATAGATATTACGTTTTCTAGATCATTAGAAAGATTATTCTTCTCAGAATTTACATCCTCAAGATTTATTGAAATATTTTAAAAATCAACAATTTTATTTTCAAGATCATTAGAATGATATGATATTTCTTTATTATGAATAATATTCCTATAACTTTCATTATAATGTTTTTTCATGAGTTTTGAGTTCACAATCTAATGAAGTTTGGTAAACCTAGAAACATATTCATAGGTAGGTAAAGTATTATATTCATAAGAAGAATATTCTTCATCAGAAGAGTTATAATATTTATCATTACTATAATTATAATTTAATGAAACATAGGGCATTGATTCAGTATTGTGTACCTTAGCCATTAAACAATGATTGTCAATAGGTAGACTGGCTATTAGTCCCAGATTCATCTGTCTAGAAGATTCATAATCCAATGATTCATCTAAAGAGTCACCGCCACTTGCACTCCAGGTGTCACAATATTTCAAAACTTTTATAGCTTTAGCACTGTAATACTTATTTTTGTTTCTCTTAGAATTTGTTTCTTTTATTAATTTTCTCTTGATCATAAGAAAATCAGGTCTTATATGCCCATCTCTCATTCATTCATAACATGTGAACCTTGAATCTTTCTTATCTTTCCTTTCATTATTCTTAAATCTGGATTGAAATTTCCTATGTCCAACTATCATGTTCATCCTTCGAGCAAGGATTTCTATCTCATTCTCTGATGATTCAATTCCACTAGATTCAGATTGAATAACAACATTGTTAAACTTAGATTTGGTAACTCTCTCAGGAGTCTTAGTTTCTGTATGATTTGATGTTGTAGTAAAAGAAACAATGTCATTCCCATTCTTCTTCTTTACATTATCAGCATCTATCTTAAATATAGTCTCATGTTGAAGAAGAGTTCCAAACAACTCATCTAAGGAAATTTGAGTAACCATTTTGTTCTCATCTATAGATGTCTTATTGGATTCCCACTCATTGGGCATGATTTCTATGATCTTATCAACAAGAGAATCATCATCTAATCCAATCTCACCAATTGATTGTAAACTATTCACAATGGTCATGAATCTTTTTTTCACCTTACATATGGGTTCTCCATACGGAAAGAAGACACCATGATATTTAACTCAGAGCATGGATCTTCTAGTTTCAATAACATTGGATGTTCCAAAGTCAGTAGCTTAAAGTTTCTTCCATATACAATTTGTTGCTTCACAAGATGAAATTTGGCTATATATATTTCTAGTATTGGAGAAATGAAATGTATTGTGTACCTATTAATTTAGTTGATATTCATGCTTTTCTTGATTGATAAAGGTACTAACTTCCTTTTCTGGGATTTTGTATCCTTCAGTAATCATAAAAAAATTATCAGCTACATTATTGATAATGAAATTATTCATTATATCTCTCCTATATTCATAATCATTTCCATCAATGATAGGTGGTCTGATTGGATTGAGATTTTATATGGAACCGACATTCATTACTACCGTCTTATAGAAAAAATATCCACAAAAACATGTTTGTAATAAATGTTCATAATCAAAAAAAATATTCCTATGAAAGGGAAAATATAAAATAAGAGTATCTATATGAAAAAATGATTCTGAACTATTGGAGTCCGAAAAACATATTCTGGAAAAGAATGATATGAATTCTTTTCTTGAATCTAATCATGAGATTAATTCAGATTGAACCAATCCTCTAATACCAATAGTTGATATGGTATGTTAGTATGATATACTTTATAATACTAAATGTGGGATCGAAATAATAGCGATAATGAATCAAGTATCTAAAGATGCTCAAAATACAAGATGGGTGTGAATTGTATACTTTTAAAAATTCATTTGGGTATTTTAAGGATCGTTATGTTTAACAAGGTTAAACAAGGTAATTCCCAATCTTCTACGTTCTACACACTTTCTTGAATCCATAAATATGATTCCGAGAAAGTGAGTCTGGAATGATGGTTACGGAAAATGATAGTTAATGAAAAATTACAACAAAAAATATTCTACCATAATATATATAGAATATAACTAAAACAGAGTACAAGTATAAGGATGTATAAGACATTTATATTATCCTCAATAATACAAATGCAGTGGAAAAGTTGAAGAAAAAAAGTAACAAGTAGTAAGTCTTTTAACCCATAGTGAAGGGTATTCAACAAACTTGGATAAAGGGCCATTGATTTATACTTTCTAGATTGTCTGTCATAGCCACCCTAGGGTAGGCCCTCGATACGAAGATCGGAGTCTATCTTGTTATCCCCGCAAGCCCTCAACTTCATGGTAGTCAACACCTCTGTCTTCCTCAACAAGGAATCAATCAACTTCATGGTAGTCGGCACCTCTGTATTCCTATCTCGAGAAGCCCTCGATGGTACACAGAAAAAATCAGAGTCGCACAAAGAAAATCTGAAAAAGATGTTCGGTACGCACTAAGCATGATATTCTCTATCTAGAAATCACTTCCACTCCGTGTAATCCCTAGAGTCATAGAAAAATGTTGAGATCTTTTAAAATGATCTCCTATTTATAGGCATAACATCAACGATGGTCTCCCTCCCCCAACGATCATATTTTTCCATGAATTTTGGAGGGACCTATACACGTGTCACTCAAACAATGGATAGTTCATAACTGAATGCACACCATCATTTAATAAAAAAACAATTGTAAGAAACAATATGGTTACATAATCAAAATCCAATATTCGGAATATAAGTAAATATGAATGTTTGGAGTCTAACAAAAATTGAATTCGGAGTCTACAATACAAAGATAATAGGATTCTATTTTCTATGAATTCTGAACATGAATTCTATAGAATTCTGGAGTCTGAATTTCATGGAAATTCGGAATCTAAATTCAATAAAATTTGGAACCTAAAATCAAAAAGTTCAGAGTCAGAGTTCATGAGAATTCGTATTCAAAACTCATAAGAGTTCGGAGTCTGAATTCAGAGAACTCGAAGTTAGAACTAGGAATAATTCGTAACTAGAATTCGTATTTAGAATTTGTAGTCATAAATCAGAAGAGTTCTTTACTAGAATTCATAATCAGAATTCGATGTCAGAACTCAGAAGAGTTCATAACCAGAATTCGTAATCAGAATTCGGAGTCAGAACTCAGAATAGTTTGTTACGAGAATTCGTTATCAGAATTTAGAGTCATATCTCAGAAGAGTTCATAAATAGAATTCGTAATTAAAATTTTGAGAATTCGGATCCCAAAACAGAATGCTTCATATCTAGGTAATTATTAGATTATGAGTTTTTTGTTTCAATCCAAAATTTACAATTAAAAATTTATGATATAAATAATTAACATTATAAGGATAAATTTCCTTAGGGAAGGAAATTTTTCCGTATAGAAGTAAAACATAGGGTAAAAATATAATTTCCTTGAGATAAGGTGTTTGTGATTTTCAAAACAAGAGGAATGGTAAAGTTAAAAGGAAAAATTATTGACATAACAATCTCTCACATGTAAGATGGAATGGAATAGTCATAAGGAAAACCTTATTGACTCAACATTGTTGACATAATATGCTCAGTATGAGTATAAATACAATGAAATCCTAATAGAAAATGATGAATATAGAAAGAAATAATTGTTAATTAAAAAATACCATATAAATTATCACATGATATGGATTTTATCTATGGTTATAAAAAACATAAACTTATCACATGAAAATCAGTAAAGGAGTTTATAATGGTGTAAGTCATAATTATGGACATCTAAAACTTACCTCTGATGCCTCGTACAATGAAATATATATCGTTATTATTGTAACATTCCAGGTAAATAAATAATATTACTTTTTCATATTTACCTTTTTTTGTGAATAAAAATGTTAATATTAATTTAAATGAAATGTTATGCTCGATGGCGTACCCAATACGCAAGAACGAGTTTTTTTGAACCCTTACGTTGCACTCTAATAATAAAAAAAAATTATTTTAAATGGTAGTTAACGCCTAACCATTGTAATGGAGGTAATGAATGGAACAAACTACAAAATGATTATATATTTTTGTCAAATATTTTTACTTTTATCCAACAAATGTTAGAGGCTTAAAATGCAAATAAATCCAATTTTAAGCATAAATCTTATAATATTCTTTAAAAGGTCGATTAACCGCCTTTTGATGAAGAAACCTATTTTAAATATAATTATGAATATTTTATATGTTATATTTGAAAAAATAAAATCCTTCTTTATAATCTAGATATCAGAATTTACTTTGTGTAAATTTTTGTAATTTTTCCGATAAAGATCAGTTTTAGTGAAATTGTTGTATTTTTATTCTAAACCTCTTTTTAATCTAATTTATTTATATGATTTGATCATATTTTTAATTGGTTTTACATTTAAACTAGAATATATTTTTACCATTTAATCCAATTGTGGTCATTTTAATTAATTTCACTTTGAAATTGGACTTAAACAAGTGTTAATATTTTAATAGATATTGTTTCTTAAAAACGCGCTAAATGTTTTGACAACGGAAATTAATTATTAAATTAATTAATTCAACTTTTATGTTTTTTATTTTTTAAAATAGAAATCATTTTTGATTTCGGAATATCAAATATAGCTTAGGGTGAATTTTTGGTATTTTTTCTGAAAAACTTCAATTTTTGATGAATAGTGCAACCACTATGTGGTAGTTAAAAAACCGATTTTTTGTTTAAATGAAACTTTTCCACTTCTGTGATTTAAATTTAGAAAATCTTAAATACATGGTTTTCATTAAGAAGTAAAATGTGGTTCAATGAGATTAAAATAATTTTTGGTGAATAGTAACATTTACGTTTTATTAATCGCGATTAAAGGTAATTAGTGTAATTTAAGGTATAGATAATGTCATAACAATATGAAATGACCTTGACACATGTCCTACCCTTATTGGATGAGTCATTCCAGAAAAAGTCAATCCATGGGTCAAATTGGGGACCTCATGGAGCCACTTTGGTTGGAAAATGATATTAATAATTTTTTATTTAAAGTTAAAATTAAAATGTCACAAAGATGTGATGTTTTACTAAAAAAAATTAAATGGGGTTATAAAAGTCATATTTTTGACTATAAATATTCATTAGAAAGATAAAATTATTTACTACATCATGATATTTTTTCTATAATTTTTAGACATTATATAAATTAAATTATTTATGACTCCATGATGATGCACCGATTACCTCATTATTTAACGATTTAAATAAAATGAAAAGATAATGTAAAATATATGACCTACACTGGTCAATCCAAGAGGAGTTACCTGATTTTAAGGTAATGTCTTCACTTGTGTTCTTTTGATTTATTTTTCTTCTCCAACCCCCTAAACTCTTTTTATTACATTTTTCTTGTAACAAAACCAGTATATTAAATATACTATGATGTTTTTATAAGAAGTAATCGAGCTAAACATTCACAGACCTCCGTCTAATGGTTAATGAACATACTGTTTCTGTGGATGGCGAATTACTGCCTCATTAAACGATGATTGTTCAATATTCATTTAACAACGTCAAAGGTGGCCATTACGATGTCACTATATTTATATATGATATATAATATGTTTATGTTTTCCATGTGCTTTTTTATTTTTCATTTATGGTATACCTTTATGGTTTTCATTATGTGTAAACGCGATATCTTCATTTTAGGAAGAGCGGACTACCGCCCCGTCAAAGTGATTTGATTCGTTAATTCTATATGTGGGACATATAAAGGTTGGAATTAATGGTATTACATATGATATCCTACTGGAATCATAATATACCTTTATACCATTATTATATCATTCCATTGGATACAAATAAAAAAGGAAATGAAAGTAGCGTTCATGCGTACGTACGACTTACTGTCTCCATGAACGATACATATCATTTCTTATCTCCAAATGTTATGTACTATTATAAGTACATTTAGATAATGGATATATATGTAATATATTAAATCTAAATGATGGATATAATTATGTAATTATAATATATATATCTCTCATTTAGTTTTAATTCCATTAATATGACAATGAAATGAAGGTAGCGTTCATGCGTATGTACGACCAACCGTCTCCATGAATGGTGCATTTCATTTTTTATCTCCAAATGTTATGGAATAGTATAAAATGAATATATAATGAATATATATCATATTTAAATCATTGATAATATAATGGAGATGATGTACCTATAACTTCATGGAAAATTCTTTTCCAACAAGCTCATTTTTGAATCATCTACCGAACATCGATAAAAATGTTTGATTTGAACTCACATTATTAACCCATTATTATAACATTTTAATATGTGTTATGAACTGAATAATAATCTTTAAATGAGGTCGTTAAGCAATTATAAATGGTCCAATGTTTATTATTCATGAATATAAAGAAACAAACAAGACAAGTTAGACTTGAGGTAAGGAATCCAACCTCTCTCTTTCTTTTTAAGTACTCTCGTTTATGTCATTTCTTTTAAGATAATATTTATTATGTTTGGGGATGTTATTTTATATTCCTCATAATTTACTTTTTATTTTCATATTATGAGAGACCCTGTTTGATCTCATAAATCCATTTTCGGAAGTTTTAAGTGGCGCCGTTAGGCTGCCGAGTTTTCATAAGGGAATTTTCATCTCACTTTTATTCCCGTGACATTTATGCTACATTTTCCTCTATTTCCATTGAGTGGTGTATGTACTGCCCATTATTATACTCATTGTGTAGTATAATTTCATATATGGGTATTTTCATCTTCATTGTATGACCCATCTTCTTTGGGGTGTACGTTTCGAAAGTTACCCAACTCGGTAAGGGGACATTTCACCCTCCTCTTCTTTAAAAAGACTTCTATCTTGTTATGCCTTTTATTTTACATCTTATTTTGTTGGGATATGTTCTCACATATCCTTATTGCCGTAAATTTAATGTACAAGTGATGAGATACCCTTTTTATCTCTTTTCGATTCATTTTTTGAATTTTAAAGTGACGCCGTTAGGCTATCGAAATCTTGCAAGGGATCTTCTTAACTCAATTTCAATACTTTGGGTTAAACGTGTACTCATAGAATATGTCATTCTATGAATATGTGTGAATAACCTCTTATTGTTTTATACTTAATATCCATTTATATTTGTTGTATTATTTTGTCACACATCATTATTAAATTGATTTATTCTTAATCAAAGTATACTGTCTTTGTAAGGGACTTCGTCTCAATCTCCTTTCATTGAGGCATATTTTGTTCTAATACAAGACATTCATTTATATTATGTATAATAAACCTTTGAATTTTCATTTCATTCAAAGTTAATATTTTTCTACGAAGTGTTTTACTAAACGACAAAAAGGAATGTTTATTTTAACGTATGAGGTGAAAACGACCTTTTTCGCAGCAGCGAGTACTATTTGGTCCTTGGATTCCTCAAAAAGACGTAATGTTTTTAAAATGAAATAAATACCATAAACTCGTTATGTATTTTGGTATTGAAAATAGTTTTTAGAGTGGATTTGTTATGTCAATATATTTATGTGATACATTTTGATCGAAATGTGGAAATGTTTTCGTTCCATTATATTTTTTTTTTATTTCTTATGATTTTATAATGGTACTTGGACATTATATGTGTGGTTACGTGATAAACCATATGACGGGTGGTGACATTAATACTAGGATGGGTGGTTACGTTATAACCTCCAATGCATTGGGTATGGATGTCGGCCATATGGATATTCCATTTAGTGATATGTGTGGAAGTCAACCGAATGGTTATTCCATTTAAGTATGTTTATGTCCCAAGTTACCTTTATATGTTATGTGTTTTTTATATGGCTATTATGGTGATCTTTTGGTTACAAAAGGGTATGTAATGATCTTTTATTTAGTGAAGTGTTTTTTACTACTTCATAAAGGTGAATAGTATTACATTGATAAACAATTATTGGTTTACTTGTTGTTTTGAAAAAATAACAGTTTTCCTTATATGTGTATCCTTGAATGGGATTTTTATGCTCATCCTATGTTTTTTAAATGTTTTCCACATGACTTAAAGATGAATAGGGTCAAGGATGGGATCAAGTAAAGACATGATATCTAAAACATGGAACTAGACATGTTTCTTTTTAAGAGTTTTTATTTTATGGAAACATAGTAGAAGTATATACATTGTAATATTTGAGATGTAATAGTTATGTAATAATTCTCTAAAACTCTAAACCTGAAAAGATACTCAATGTGAAGTATTAATTTATTTCAATAATAAGTAATGTTTAAGTATGTGGCGTTATAGTTGGTATCAAAGGTCGGTGTAGATAACATTAGAGGTTAGGGTATTCTCTAAGCATAAGTGACATTACCATAATGGTTAGGATTTCAGAAAGAGTCGTAGTTTTAGATAAAGTGAATGAGTAAGTATATCTTAGTGTTTATCTTACTCATTAGTACATGATGGTTTTGTTGATATACTAACACTGACATTTTTGTTTTTAGTAAATGGATGGATATAGCAGGCAACAATGTGACAATGGGTTTGAAAGAAACTGTGGTGGTTCTCTGATTAAGAGAGTGTATGAAATGGGGGATTCAATGAGAAATCTTGTGGTTATTCTAAACCTACTATCAGGATTCATGAACAACAACTTGAACCTTGGTGAGTTCTCTAATGCATCTTATACGAGAGAACCAACTCGATGTGGATGTTTAGGAAACCATAGGGGTTTATATGATCCTTACTTTTGAGGTAATTATGGGTTACTAAATGTTATGATGGAAAATGAAAGGCATGAGATAAACATGAGGTTAATATTATTTATGATTATTTTTGAATATTTTACCTCATTTTTGGAAATGTTTTAAGAATTATATAGTTTTGGAAAAAGGACAACACGCAGACCGTGTGACAACCCGTCACGTCGGAAAAAGCTGCGGGAATCGAACCCACAACCAATGTGGGACTGGTATTTATCTCCTACCACTGGACTACGTGAATTCCCTGGTTAGTTTGACTAATTCTTTTTAGTTAGATGATTTTAGGAATCAATATTAAGTTTATTTTGGGTTATCTATGGAAATTATTAACCTATCATGGAGGATATGTGATTAATTTAATTACTTTTCACTATGAGACTTTAAGAGAAACTAATGTTATTTGGAGATAAATGTTAATTATTACCTTGGAAGACTGTGTGTTTAAATCCTTCAAATATTTGGGTTTCAATCTTAGTTTGGTTTACTTTGAATAATGAAGTGCATTGTGTTGCATTTGTTGTCAATGAGGCATGAAGTTGTCTTGGAATGAATGGAAGTCAGGGAATGTCAAGATGTGAATGACAAAGGTTGTGATGGTGTTGGTGAAGAAGGGAGAATGGCCATGGTACTAAGATGCATGTCACTTAGGAGATTCACAAAGTGGTATTGGAAATTGTGGTTGAAACATTCTTCATGTAAATCTGACGATTGCTGAACTGATCTTTAAGTTCTAAAAACTTGTATCAAGATGATACAAAGTCACAACATGATTAGAAGACCATGCATTGTCTTCACAATGCATGAGGAGTTGAAAGGAGTTCCATCCACAACTACTAAGTGGATGATGTGCATTAATGAAGTCCATGAACTATCACTTAGTGCATGTGAATTTGAAGAAGAACCAATCTGATCTCTGATTAGATCAATGAAGAACGTTGAAGAATCTATTTGACTAAGGAGCTCGGTTGATGAAAATGAACCTTCTACATTTCCCTCCTAAGTGAAGATTATTTGTTGAGTAGGAGTGAGGAATTCAAATGAAGAAGAAAATGAGGAAGAAGGCTTGGAGTGGCATTTGGCTTTAACTTATGGAAGAACTTGGTATTTGACAAAGTATTATTCTCATGCCTTTGCAAAAAATTGGCCATCTCAAGCCAGCCCACGGGTTCAACCCCACGGCTCATATGGGCACTAGGCGCCACGCCCATGGGGGATCCCATGGTGCAAGCTCGAGAGGCAGGGGGGCCATGTATAAGCCCCCGAGGGCACGCAGTGATGAAGCCCGCGCGCCCGGAGGAGGTATAGTGGGCGCTAGAAGCGCGCCCGCAGGGAGCAAGGTGGGCGCAGAGCGCGCCCGCAGAGAGAACCCGGTGCGGGGCGGCACCGGGAGGGAGGAAGTTCAATTGGAGTATTGCGGTAGCGGCATGTTATTAAACCGCGGAAAAAGAGGAGCTCGTTTCGATGTGGGACACGGATTTTTTCCGCGGGAGCGATCCTGGCCGCTCGACTCATCGCGCGCCAGATCCGAGCCGCTCATCTAATCCCGCGCGAGATCTTCAGATCCAGGCCGCCCGATGCATCTCCATCGCCTGATCCGATGGCCGAGAGCTCTTCCTCTACCTCG
Source organism: Viscum album (assembly GCA_963277665.1). Lineage (NCBI taxonomy): Eukaryota > Viridiplantae > Streptophyta > Magnoliopsida > Santalales > Viscaceae > Viscum > Viscum album. Next base: position 613,661,990 of record OY728164.1, read on the forward strand.
AGCTCGTCCGAAGCCTCCCGCGAGCACCCGCTGAACCAGAGGCCTCCCGAGTGATGTTTTTGAGATTCCGGCCATCTCTCTCGAAGCCGAAGGCACCCTCGTGCTCGTCTGGACATACCGAATCCATCCATGCAATAAAGAGAGCATGCATGCTACCAGATGATGAATTCGATGAAGGCCGAAGCAAACCGAAGGTGCGAGGCCACTCGGGTGTTCATGTTTTGCATAGATTGAGGTTAAACAGAGGCCGTGCATGCGTTATAAATCGCATGCACGAGGAGAAAAGTAAAAGAGATGAAGCCCGCGTGAAACAGTGAAGGAAAACGCAAAAACTTGGAAAGTTTTTAAAGATCCGAAGATCTCGGGATTTTGAGATTTATCACGCGGATGAACCGCCTCTCCTCTGCCTATATAAAGAGAGGCCGAGACCTCGGTGCTTGTTGCTGAAACCCTGTTGAAAATCCGAGTCCCGTGAGAGCTCTGCCTCGCGAAGTTGAAGCCCCGCGCATCCCACTTGCGCGGCTGTTGTTCTCGGTGCCACTTGAGGCCCGAAGGAGCCCCCTGCGCGCTATCCTTTGCGCGACAGGAAGGAGGAAGGGTAGCGCGACCTTGCGCACCCCCTCTGTGCACCGTGCCCCCTTGCACGGTTTGCACCGGCGTGCCCGCGGTGCCTTGCACCCGTGGCTTGCGCGGCCCTTGTGGCTTGAGCCTTGCGCGGCAGTGTTGAGGAAGAGAGGCCGCGCCTCATACCTTGTGCATCTGTTGAAGAAGAAGTTGCCCGCGGCTCAACCAGGACCTTGCGCGCCTTCATTTGTGTTGGTATACAGGTGTGAGCAAGAGGAGGCTGAGGCCTTTGTGCCTTTGTGTGCAAAAAGAAAACAAGTGGCCGTAGCCCTTGTGTGTGTGCCCATATTAAAGAACACATAGTGTGTGTGCTAAGTGGAGAAGAAGTACCCGAGGCACTTTGTGTGCAATTTGAAGAAGGAGGCCGTTGCCCTTGTTGGGTATGCACACTTGAAGATTAAAAGAGAAAGAACAAATTGTGTGTGCAAAGGAAGTGAAAGGCCGTAGCCTTGTGTGGGTGAAGTGAAGACCACACCTTAGTGTGTGTGTGCTAAATTGAAGAACCACCTATGGGTTAAGTGTGTGCATTTGAAGAGGCCGAGGGCTGTGACCTTGTGTGTGAATACCTTGAAGAACAATCTAAAAGAACACTAAAGTGAGTGTGTGCAACAAGAAGAGGAGAATAGGCCAAGTCTAAAGTGTGTGCAAAGTGAAGAACTTGTGTGTGCTTAACAAGTGAAGGCCGAACCTAGTGTGTGCACTAAAAGTGTGTTCACACTTGGAAGAAGAAAGAAGTGAAAGACCCACACTAAAGTAGAACACACTCTAAGTGTGTAAACCAATTGGATAAAGTGTGTGAAGTTCAGTGAAGGTGTGTGCTTAATGTGACTACACCCTTTGTGGGTCTACTGCACCAAGAGGAAGAAAAGGAGAGTGCATGCTTGCATGCATGCACATGCACACGTGAACAAGTCTGAATCAGCTTGTGTGCAATTTGAGTTGTCCAAGACTAGGAGGTTCTTGAAGAATTGAGAAGGCCATGCAATCATTGCATGAAGAGACAGAGATGCCATGCACTCAGTGCATGAAGTTGTTTTGAACTGAGACTGGACCAGACTGAAGATAAAGACATCAGTTGTCTGAGCATTCAGTAGTTGAAGAGAGAAGTCGGGTCATCCTTAGAAGAAGGTGATAAAGCCCGAGCTAGACGAGAAGACCCTGATCACCACAAGTGATCAGAAGAAGAGCAAGGCCAGCAGCCTTTATCCCAGGCTGCTGAAGTTACTTGAAGAACTTAAAGTGAAGAAGAGCTACTCGTGTGACTCGAGGAGCCAGGAGAAGACCCTGTGGGACTCAGGGAGAAGAAGTCTTCAGTGGGATTCTGGAGCAGGCCAGTGGGACTCTGGTGACACTGTGGGACGCAGTATAAAGACCCTCCTGTGGGACTCAGGAGAGATACAGTGAGACTCTGTATCGACCATTGTAATTCTAACAAGTTATAATGGGAGAATCCATGCTTGGAGAGCATGGCAAGGATGTAGGTCTTTGGTGCCGAACCTTGTAAATCCTTGTGTCCTGTGCCTTTTCATTACTGCATTATCCGGGAAAGGTTGAGAGATACAAGAAGAGTGGATCGAGGCTTTAACCAGCCATAGAGGTTTAATTGATTAAGAATCAATTAGTAAAAAGTTTTAAGGGATCACTGATTCACCCCCTCCCCCTCTCAGTGATTCACACTGATCTGGGCACTTCAAATAATTTTATAGACATATGGTTTATTAAATGGTCTTTGTTGAACTTTGGGTTTTGTTTGACAAATTTTGGAGATTAGGAGTAGTTTTTCTTTTTGTAAAAACATTTACTTTTTGGGTATTATCTGATCTAGTACTAAACTTTTCGGTTTGGTTTTGGTTGAGATCTAAAGTCACTGGAAATATATAGTTCTCTTTTGTGGATTAGGTGATTCTCAAGAAGTTGATTATAGTACTCTTAATGCGAACAAGTCTTCTTAAATACTCGTCTTTTGGAGAAAATATGAGTTTGATTAAGGAATCTAGTAAACGTTGAAAGTCTACGTGAAAAGTAATAATGTTTCATTGTGATTTAGTTAAGCTCAAAAATAAATTCCTCAACGAAAAGTAACTTAAAACAAAAATGTTGTCTGTTAACTTTTCCTTCTGGGGAATCGAATACCGTTTAACCCATCACAAGTTTGTGATTTTCTTGTGGTTAACTTTCTCCTAGACATGTTTACTATCAATCCCCATCATAACGTGACACTTTGTTTTCTCCTCCATATCCATATTTTCATATTTGGAATCCTAGTCTGGGTTAACTCGGGTGACCTTTGTACTTATCTTTCTTTATTTTAAAGTGATAGTTTTATTGACTCTTGTTCTAATGTGGGACTTTCAATGAAGTTTCCGAGACCAATTTTAAAATTGCGAGGACACATTTCCCAAAAGGGGGGGAGGATGTAACATCCAAGGTAAATAAAGAATATTAATATTTCATATTTATATTTTTTTTGTGAATAAAAATGTTAATAATAATTTAAAGGGAATACTATGCTCGATGGCGTACCCAACACGCAACAACTAGTTTCTTTGAAACCTAACATTTCACTCTAATAATAAAATAATATTATTTTAAATGGTTGTCAACGCCTATCCGTTGAAATGGCGGGAATGAATGGAACTAACTAAAAAATGATTGTATATGTTTTTCAAATATTCTTACCTTTATTCAATAAATGTTAGAGGCTTAAAATGCAAATGATTCCAATTTTAATCATAAATCTTCTAATATTCTTTAAAAGGTCGATTAACCGCCTTTTGATGGCGAACCCTTTTCTAAATATAATTTTGGAGATTTAATATGTTATATTTCACAAAATAAAATCTTTCTATAGAATTTGGACATCATAATTTACTTTTTGTAAATTTTTGTTATTTTTCCGATAAATATCAGTTTTAGTGAAAATGTTGTATTTTAATTCAAAACCACTTTTTAATCTAATTTATTTATATGATTAGATCATATTATGAATTGGTTTTAAAGTGAAATTAGAATATATTTTTACCATTTAATCCAATTGTGGTCATGGGAATTAATTTCACTTTGAAATTGGACTTAAAGAAGTGTTAATCTTTTAATAGATATTGTTTCTTAAAAACACGATATTTATTTTGGCAGCGGAAATTAATTATTAAATTAATTAATGAAAATTTTATGTTTTGAATTTTGTAAAATAGACATCATTTTTTAATTCGTAATATCAAATATATCTTAGGTTGAATTTTTGGTATTTTTCTGAAAAACATAAATTTTTTATGAATAGTGAGACCACTAAGTGGTAGTTAAAAAACTGATTTTTCATTTAAATGAAACTTTTCCACTTCTGTGATTTAAATTTCAAAAATCCGACAAACATGGTTTCCATTAGGATGTAAATTGTGGTTCAATGAGATTAAAATATTTTTTTTGTGAATAGTAACTTTTATGTTTTGTTAATCGCGATTAAAGGTAATTATTGTAACTTAAGGTAAAGATAATGTCATAATAACATGAAATGACCTTCAAACATCTCCTACCCTTATTTGATGAGTCATGGCCGACCCAGAAAATCCATGGGGAAACTTGGCGACCCCATGGATCCACTTTGGTTGGAAAATGACATTAATAACTTTTTATTTAAAGTTAAAATTAAAATGTCCCAAACATGTAATGTTTTACTAAAACAATTATTACATGGGGTTATACAAGTCATATTTTTGACTATAAATATTCATTAGAAATATATAATGATTTCCTACATCATGATATTTTTTTATAATTTTCAGACATTAACTAAATTAAATTATTTATGACACCATGATGATGAAGTGATTACCTCTTTATTTAACGATTTAAATAAAATGAAAATATATTGTAAAATACGAGACCTACACTTGTAAAAACCCAATTGGATGAGTGTATTTCGAACTCTTATCACCTTATCCTCGATATATATAATTTTGGGAGCATTAAAATCCGAAAAAACAGTTTATAATAAAGTAAATGTTTATAACTTTCCATGAGTTCCCCCCCTCCTCTTATAAAAGTACCCCACCTCTACCACCTTACCCACACCTCTAATTCCTTTGGATCGGCCAAACCCTACCCATTTCATCTCTCCACATCCCTATCTGCATCATTGAATCCTCAACATTGGAAGAATGCTCTTCAAGAAACCCTTTTTGTTCAAACCAAGAGGAGTTACCCGATTTTAAGGTAATGTCTTTACTTGTGTTCTTTGGCTTTATTTTGCTTCTCCAACCCCATAAACTATTTTTATTACTTTTTTTTGTAAAAAAATAAGTATCTTAAATATACTAGGATGTTTTTATAAGAAGTATTTGAGATAAACTTACACACAACTCCATATAATGGTTAAAGAACATACTGTTTCTGTGGATGGCGAATTACTGCCTCACGAAACAATGAATGTTCAATATTCTTTTAACACCTTCATAGGTGGCCATTAAGATGTCACTATATATATATATGATATATAACATGTTTATTGTTTCCTTAAACTTGTTTATTTTTTATTTATGGCATACCATTATGGTTTCCATTATGGGTAAATGTGTTATCTTCATTTTAGGAAGTGCGAACTACCGCCCCCTCAAAGTGATTTGATTCGTTAATGCCTTATGTGGGACGTAAAAAGGATGTAATTAACGGTATTACATATGATATCCTACTGGAATTATAATTTACCTTTATATCATTATTATTTCATTCCATTGAATACAAAAAAAGGAAATTAAAGTAGCGTTCATGCGTACGTATAGCTTACCGTCTCTATGAATGATACATTTCATTTCTTATCTCCAAATGCTATGTACTATTATAAGTACATATATATAATGAATATATATGTAATATATAACATCTAAATGATGTATATAATTCTGTAATTTTAATATATATATCTCTCATTTAGTTTTAATTCCATTAATATGAAAAAGAAATGAAAGTAGCGTTCATGTGTACGTACGACCTACTATCTCCATGATCGGGGCATTTCATTTTTACCTCCAATTGTTATGGAATAGTATAAAATGAATATATACTGGATATATATGATATTTAAATCATTTATAATATTATTGAGATGATGTACTTATAACTTCATGGAAAATTCTTTTCCAACAAGCTCAATTTTGACACAGGTACTGAACAACGAAAAAACGTTTGATATGAACTCACATTATTAACCCATTATTATAACATTTTAATATATGATATGAACTGAATAATAATATTTATATGAGGTCCTTAAGCAATTATAAATTGACCAATGTTTATTATTCAGGAATATAAAGATACGAATAAGACAATTCAGACTTGAGGTAAGGGATCCAACCACTCTCTTTTTAAGTTCTCTCTATTATGTCATTTATTTTAAGCTCGTATTTCTAATGTTTGGGGATGTTCTTTTATATTCCTCATACTGTTATTTTTGTGTTCATATTTTGAGAGACCCTATTTGATCTCGTAATTCCATTTTTGGAAGTTTTAAGTGGCGCTGTTAGGCAGCCGAGTTTTCGTAAGGGATTTTTCATCTCACTTTTATTCCCGTGACATTTATTCTACGTTTTCCACTATTTCATTTGAGTGGTGTATGTACTAACCATTATTATACTATTTGTGTAGTATAACTTCATTTATGGGTATTTACATCTTCATTGTATGACCCTTCTTCAATGGGGGTGTATGTTTCAAAATTTATCCAACTTGGTAAGGGGACCTTTCACCCTCCTCTTCATTAAAAAGACTTCTTTTTGTTATGTATCTTAATTTACATCTTATTTTGTTGGGATATGTTCTCATATATCCTTATTTATGTGAATTTAATGTAAAAGTGATGAGATACCCTTTTTATCTCTCATTAACTGATTTTTTGAATTTTAATGTGACGTCGTTAGGCTGTCGAATTCTTGAAAGGGCTCTTATTAACTCAATTTCAATCCTTTGGGTTAAACTTGTACACCTTGAATATGTCATTCTATGAATATGTTTGAATAACCTATGATTTTTGTACACTTAATATCCACTTTTGTTTGGTGTATTATTTTGTCACACATAACTATGTAATTGATTTATCCTTAATCAAAGGATATCGTCTTTGTATGGAACTTCATCTCAATCTCCTTTCATTGAGGCATATTTTGTTCTAATACAATACTTTCATTTATACGCTGTATAATACACATTTTAATTTTCATTTCATTCAAAGAGAATATTTTTCTATGAAGTGTTTTACTAAACGACAAAAAGGAATGTTTATTTTAACATACACGGTGACAACAAAATTTTTTGCCGCCGCGAGTATTATTTGGTCCTTGGATTCATCATCAAGCCGTAATGGTTTTAAATTGAAATAAATACCATAAAATCTTTTATATATTTCATTATTGAAAATGGTTTTCATAATGGATTTGTTATGTCAATATATTTATGTGATATATTGTGATCAAAATGTGGAAATGTTTTCTTTACATTATATTTGTTTTATGTCTTATGATTTTATAATAGTACTTGGACATTTGACGGGTGGTTATGTGATAAACCATATGACGGGTGGTGCGGTGAATACTAGGGCGGGTGGTTACGTTATAACCTCCAATGCATTGGGTATGGAATTCAGTCGTATGGCTATTCCATTTAGTGATATGTGTGGAAGTTGACCGTATGGTTATTCCATTTATGTATGTTTATGTCCCAAGTTACTTTTATATGTTATGTGTTTTTTATATGGGTTTGATGGTGATATTTTGTTTACAAAAGGGTAATTAATGATCTTATATTCAGTGAAGAGTATTTTACTACTTTAGAAAGGTGAAAAGTATTATTTTGATAATGTATTCTTGGTTTACTTGTTGTTTTAAAAAACTAATAGTTTTCCTTTTTTGTGTATCCTTTACTAGGATTTTTATGCTCATCCCATGTTTTCAAAATGTTTTCCACAGGACTTAAAGATTAATAGGGCCAAGTATGGGATCATGGAAAGACATGTTTTCTAAATCATGGAACTAGACATGTTTCTTTTTAAGAGTTTTTAATGTATGGAAACATAGTAGAATTTTATACTTTGTAATCTTCCAGATGTAATAGTTATGTCCTAATTCTATAAAACTATAAACCTGAAAAGATCATCAATGTAAATTATTCATTTAATTCAATAATAAGTAATGTTTAAGGCTGGGGCCTTATAATGGTCTTGTGCAAAGACATCTTACACAAATTGATCAAGTTAAAGCCAAATAGCAAATCTAGTTTGTCTCATGAGTCCAATTGATGAATTTTGGTTCTATGTAATCTAGGTCCCCACCCGTCACTAAATAAGTACAATGCATTTATTATATGAATAAATAATACAACATAATCATGTTCTTTCAAAATAAATAAATATCTACATTCTAAGAAGTAAAATTGGGAATATCAATAATTTCCCCATCAAAACTGATCATAAAACATCTGTAATGATATTGAGGATGGTATCAAAATATTAAATATTCATTAAATAATAATATTTAGAAAATTATATTAACATAGAAGAAAATACTTTAAAATGATAATTATAAATTTCATGAGGAAAATAACATATTCATTTTGAAATCACTTATTTAAAAACATTGAAAATATAAAAGAAACAATTTTCATTGAAAATATACATGTAATTTTTTTAATAATTCCTAAAAAAAATATTATTAATTATATCATGAGAAATGTTTCGTGGAAAATATGTTAATAAACATTTTTTAACAAAAAAAATGTTAAAAAATACCTCGTTCAGAAAATGATAAAAAGATTTCTTTCAAACCATTTTATAAAAAGTAAAAGGTATTTAAAAATTTCTTTAATAATTAATTGGGGATTAATAGAAATAATATTTTAAAAAAATTATGTAAAATATGGATATGAAGAAAAATATTCCCTTAGTGGGTCCTTAAACAGAAACAATCTCGAATAATGATGAGATTGTAAAATAATCCCTTTCCTCAGGTTTGAACTTCCAACCTATCTATTTAAATCTCATGTATAATAAATATTGATCTATTATAAATAACTTATAGAACCATAAAAAATATATAGACCCATTTCTGATTTACATAAAATGTTTTACCACTTGTTTATTAATAATTCTTTGTTAAATCATTGTTTCGGGTAAAAACAGCTTCATTTTTCTTGTATATTTTTCTCAGTAGTTTGAGTTAATGCACATTGATCATGGTTACATAATATTTAGAATGTTTAAATTTATATAAATATAATATATATTCATTATAAAAATATATATTTATTTATATTAATCCATATATTTCGGGGATAGAAAAATGAATGACACTGTTTATGGAGATTATAGGTCATATGTACAAATGAACGACATTTTCATTTTTTGATGAATTAAATGAATGAAAGGTAGATAATAAATAAAATATGAACATAATAATTAAACATTATAAATCATTTATATTTATCAAACCAATCCTTATTACTATAATTGTAAAATAGAAATGAAAAGTGAATCCCACCGCTTCCTGAAAGTGGAAGTCCACACGTGTGCACAAATGATGCCATCGTTTCCAAATAGTTTTAAAGGTAAGAAGGTAAAAAATATATTATAATTAAATAATTATAATTTTTTATAAATATAATATATGAACATTAATTACATAATAATTACCATCCATAAAATAAGTTAATGAAAAATGAATTGTATCGCTACGTAGAAATAGTAAGTTGTACAAACACACAAGAGATACTGTCACATTACATTTGGTGGGAAATAGGGTGGATAATGGTGGATTCATTATCATGATAAAATTTATGTATATTTAGGTTAATTTATATACCATTTTTTATAAATAACATATAATAATTGGTGGTAAAAAAATAATTAAAAAATATGTGATTAGTTAAGATTATTACCTCTTCTTTGGAAGAACTCCTTTAGATATCGTCTTAAGGATCCTAGGGTTGGTTATATGGGATGAAAAACTATATAATTTGTATAAGGAATTTTTGAAGGTTGTTTCTGGTTTTTGGTCTAGAGGGCTCAATGCAGTGTTAATTAGTGATGGATGATGTTCCTTTTTATAATTCAGGATATGGGAACTTTTGGAATCTAATCAATGATGAAAATATAATAATGATATTATCAGCAGGAATACATTAAATTTTACAAATATGCCATCGTATGGTAGGATATAGTTTAAATATTCTTTAACTAATAACATTTTGATTGTTTTTTTTTGTGTTTGTAAACATATATTCTGGTTTGACCCCTTAATTTACATATTATAATATTAACTGTGGTAACATATTTTTCAGACATAAAGGGTTATAATTTTTTATATAAGGGAAATATTGAATCATAAATGGATAATGGGTGAAATTTTAGACCATATATTACCCCATTATCCCCTTTCAAATTTATATGTATTTTTAAATAATTTAATAACATATAATTTTTCTAAATTATTATAAATATCAAATTTCACACTAGTGATTTAATTTCACAACATACAAATCAATAAAAGTTATTTAATAATATATAATTAATTTTCACACCATCAATATTTGATATTAATTTAATACATTCATGTAACACTATAAAAACTGAAATTATATTACTTTTTTATATTTTTTAATATCATTTCGTTGATTAATCTATTAATTAAATAAATATTGTATTATTATTTCTCAAGAATTTAATCTAATTGTATAGTCACTAAAAGCTATAAATGAATTATAATAGTGAATATAATTTAATAATTCACAAAATTTATAATTATTTTAAATAATGACTTGTTTTTCTCGCTATGTGTACACATAATAAATATTTAATACTAAGTGAGTGATGTTTTTTAAAGTTTTTTGACTTAAATTTTATATTGGTAATTTTCATGGAAGAGTGTGCATTAAAAATATTAAAATCGAGCCTATTATTATAAGGGTAGAGTGAAATTGGTAAAATAAAAATTAATATGAAATATTATGACCATATCGGTTAGTTTTGACCAAGATTATCTTGATTTACCCTTTACCGGGATGAAACATATTACCACAATAACTATGCATATTGAAAAAAATAATTGCCACCTAATAAAAAATTTGAAACACTTAATTAAAAATATGTAATAAATTTTTTCAAATTCAATTTATACAAGTTTTTGAAATTAAAATTAAATTAAATGTTCAAAATATGATGAAAATTTTTATTTTTTGAAAAAAAATTTCATTATAAACATTTTTTGATAATAAATTAATCATCAAACTGATTAAAATGAACATAATTTTATTATTAATAATATAATAAATTATTTTTGTCAAAATATTTCTAAAAAACGTAACTTTCTAAATATTTTAAATAATAATAAAGTTTTCAAAAAAAAGTGTGTTTTCACTATTCAATGGAAAATAATTATTTTCATAAAAATATTAAAATTTTACCCTAAGATAATTTTGATTTTCTAATTAAAAAAATTATGTTATTTTTATGAAATAATTTTTATATTAGTTCCACAATTTTTTTCTAATATTTAATCACCAATAACGATAAAAATAAAGATTTGATGAAAATGTATATTAAATGTATAAAATAAACCTACTAATAATTTAGTACTTATTTTCTAACCTCTAATAAATGAATTTATATTTATTAGGTCATTTATATATATTTTATAATTTATTCTATATAATTCATTGGATTTGAGAAAATTCTTACATTTAATAATAGTATTTTAATAGTATATTGTGGTTCATTTAGGCTCGGTGTTGCATGTTGTGTGTGCTATCAAATATAGTGTTATTTTAAACTCTGAAGGTATTACATTATACTACCTCTAATAAATGTTATCCTTCAAATTTGTTCTTTTTCTCTATTATCGAGATTTGAAATATAAAAACATCTTTCTAGAAAGCTCATTTATTAAAAAGGTTAAATAAAACTTCCTACTAAAAAGAGGGAAAGATAAATATGAAGGTAATATGGAATAACACATAATTATGATAACAAATATGATTTAATTAGTTGCAATGAATGGAAGATAAATATAATTCTAAATTACTGATTGATATTGATAGATAACATGGTCATGATAAAGAAAAACATAAAAAATTCATAAATTTGTGATGGGTTAAAAAATCATTGATTTCTCATTGAGAAAATTAAATGGATAATGTAATTATTTCATGTTCATTTTCTTAAATTCTATGCGATTGTTTATGATTCAAAAATTTACTTCAAAAAAAACAGTCATTACTTCCATCCATGTCATAAGACAAATATTATCATTTGGTTGTGCTTCGATGAATTTCTAATTAATCTCCTATGATATGAAATAGAAACATGAGATGATTTTTTTATTCTTGAATAACTAAAATATTAATTTAACAAAACAGAAGATCTATAAGTCATTTCTTCATCCTCTAAACATTTTCCAAACCAAAAAGGAAATCAAATGTTATTCAATATGATAAATCCTAATTTTACCTCAAATAATATCATCATAAGTTCCACATAATCTATTACATAAGTTGTTAAACAAATATATCCTCCAAAATATTTTTTTCCAAATTCAAAAAATCCATAAATTTAGAAATATTGTCAATAAATTTCGAAAATTAATATTTCATTAACCCCCTATATGGTGATTCTTAATTTCACATATAAAGGAAATGATCACATGGTAATAACATGAATCACCATAAAACCTAAATAAAAAAATTAATACTTCCAATAATTAACCCACAACTTATAAATGTTCATATTCTCGATTACAACTTAAAAAATTCAGTAAACTACATCGGGAATTAAGTTATCATCAATTTAATAACTATTTTCATGGTCACCAATACTATACCATTTACTTATTCAATTGAAGTCTTTTCTATATCCCAAATTACCATTATTAACTCAACATTGAAAACAAATTAAGGGTTATGTTTTACTTATTCATGTGATCTAAAAGAATATCATCTTACAACTAAATCAATTTTCTTGGTTATAAGTTTCATTTAATATATGCGTTCAAATAATGAATGAAAAATTAATATACTATAATCCATTTACATTTGATTATTCTTATATCTAAAATATAATTGATAAAATAAATCTAAAAAATATTTTTTAATCCATGTACACAAGTAATTTAATTATTCTAGTTTTGAAGTACCAATAGTATAATATTTACCATTATTACATATCCACCTATGATTTATATTCCATAGATTCATGGGGAATTTATTTTCATAGGGTCCCGTCTCTTTGTAGTTGGATCCCTAGAAATTATAGGTTTCTTTATTACCTTTCTTTCACTTGCATGATGTAATTTCTCCCCACACATAAAGAAAACTCACATTCCTTTCAATATGTATCGTGGTGTTTCTATTCAAAATTATTACATGTACTAAAATCTGGCTTTAACTTCTTCTCCTTATCAATTTTTTTCGATAGTATTATTCTATTGATTTTATTTAGATATATTGGAAATAGAGAATTATTTCTCTATTTTGACAAAACATGATACTATATCCTTATAGGATAAGAATTTTTTATAGATTATTTCCCATTAAATGATTGGATATATCCCAGTAATAAAATGTTAAATCATTCCCATTCGATAATGTGTACAGTCTGCAATATTCACATCAAACCATGTTCAATTATCTTTATACATAGCCACATCTTAATCATCCATTGGATTCATACTAACAAATTTCCATTCCATATATTCTCATTGTTTATGAGGAAAATATTTTTAGAAGAATATTTCTGTAAAATACTTCCATTTAATACTCACTATTTCCTCCTCATCCTCAATATTTTGAATCAATAACCACTATTAAACTACATATCTTGATAGATGATAAATTTTCATTATATTCTTATACCAGCCATTTATTTTCAAAGAAAGAAATATCTTCTCTTATAAAATAATCAACAAAAAATGGATTAATAGTTTCATTGAATGATGGAGGTTTCAAATGAATAAACCGGTTTAACAATGTCACACTTTGATGTAGATAAACAAGCCTCTCCACATGGGAAAGGTTAATAGTTATAACTTGAGTAAACTACCATAATATAGTTATAACATTTTCTATTCCAGCTATAGTTTCCTCCTTAGCTCCTTGATCATTCCAATGAGGGAAATCTTTACATGAAATATGTGTATTTATTTAAGTTAAATTCCTTCCACTAGGATACATTTCCATAATATTTAATATACTATATTTTCTTTTGACAATAATAATTTTAATATATAATTATAATACTACTGATTCTCTTTACACAAATTAGAAAATTAAATCTCAGCTAATGTTAATCATAATTTTTGTTTATTTGGGAATATTATCAAAGTTAGTCATTGGTTTATGTTCCATAATATATGTTTTATAATCTAAATCTTAATTCTTCAACTAAACATTTTTTAATACCAACAATAAAGACCCCAAACCTAGTATTTTAGAGTTGGTGGTTATTTTATCAATATAGATTAAGACAGAAGTTATCTTATCCAAAATGATAAAATAATTTAGTATTCATTCTAAACTAGAAACATACATGAATTTATCATTTATAATTTTAATATAATATAAAAAAAATTATTTTTAATAGAGAAAGTAATTATTTTTTTAGAATATCCATATGTATAAACCCTAAAAACATTCTGCTATCTTAGGGAAAATAAACATATTAAATGGGTAACCTGAGATTCTCAGAAACGGTATGTGTATATAGGAAGCTAAATAAGTCTTGAATAATATATAATGAAATAAATGATTACAAAATAATAACATATAAATAATCACATGATATAGATACTATCTATGGATCTAAAAACTATACAATTAATCAAATAGACATAATTATATGTGTTCAAAATGAAATAATTCAAAATTATCAACATCTAAAACATATAATAATGGAATCATTTGAAGATATATATATCATTAATTCTTAATCTCGATACGTATTACATAAATCGGTAATGAATCATAAAAATACCCATGCTATTTTGCCCCATGAGACTTACCGATGCATCGGGGAGGTATTTAATTATTGGGACAACATTTCAATTTTTTGGTGATGAAATTCCCTATGAATAATAATCGGTCTAGTTATTAGATTGATTGAGAACACAACCACTCAATTATGAGATATTATGGAAATTTCTTGTGGAAACATGTCAATGTATTCTCTCATAGTGAGCTGGTCTCCAAGGATTATATTTTTATTATCCTCAAGAATTTGATCTAAATAAACCTTCTCATATGAAAAATAATATCCATGCATGAGATGATGATACCAAATATGACTCATCTTTATCATTATAATAGTATAAAATTTATGTGTGATTCATCGTATGGGGGTGTATTACTTATCTATATTATAATTGTAGGATTTATGAAAGAAAAACATTTCATAAAGGGGAAAACATATAATTACACTAAAGGGATATTTTTAATATTTTCATGAAGAATAGTCCCACAAAATTTAACTTATGATTCAATAATTGTAGAATATTTTGTCTATACTATCAAATAATTTTGGGTGGTGACCCGATGTTCTAAAGAAAGATGGATGATATGCTAATAAGGAATGAATTGAAATAATAAATGGCATACACAACTCTTGAGTAGAAATGACATATACATCAATTATCATGATCCATCATAAAATTGGAATTTATTTATTCCCATGATCATGGAGATTATTGGTGCACGTAATGCTTTTCAACACTTAGAATAGAGCATTGTCCTTATTAATTACAAACTTCTCAATATTTACAATATAGAACAACATATGGTACCTAATATTGAACATTATTTTTATCAATAATGTTAATAATTTTCCAATGTCAACTATATAATTTACACCCAAATATTTATCACATAAAACATTTCCCAGTTATTTTTTGATTTTATTCTCTTTTCTTATTTCAATTTTTTTTACAATGGAAACTGGGTCTTTTTATTTTATCACTTTTCTTTGATGAACTTCCCTTGTAAAACATACTTCTTTTCATTGACATATTTTGAAATTAAACTATGTTCTAGTTTTTAATCATGAATTTTGATTTTTGGTTTAATAAAATGACATGATACCATACTTGAGGTGCCATCATGTTCATCATCTCACTTGGGCAGTCATCACATTCCCCGACCCCATATTGATTGCAAAATCGGTTTCTCCTATTTCAAACCATTTAATAATATAATGAGAATATTAGGGATGAATATTTTTAAACTATTAACATCATAAATGGGAAACTATCAACATTATAGGGGTAACTAATAAATAACATATATTTCTTAACTCATGAATTTCTAAGCTTAAATATATGTTACCCATGACCAATTTCCTAACATGAATTATTATGGGAATTTTATATTCACTTAATAACGATTTTTAAGGATTTTTTCTGTTCACTATAGCTTATCCCCTAGGAGTTTCAATCTATGTTTGTAACAAGGAACATTTTCCTATACTTGGTAATGATCATTTCCATGTCAATGTGCCCTTTTTTGGGTTATTACACCACGTTTCATCTATTATAGATCCATATCAACTTGTAATATCTTGAAATGGATTAATTTTATTTAGAACCACTTACTCTATTCATTACCCAAATTTTTGAATTTTTTATTAAGTTTAGACTCATCATTAATGATTTATCTATAGTTATATAATCTAAATACAGAAAGTAAGTAGAATATTCTCTGATAAATACTATGAAAACCCTTATTTTACATTAATTTATTTCCTAATTTATAATATAAGATCAGACATAGTATAACCAATAAGTTCATTAAACCTATTATATCTGTAAAATTTGGTACATATCACCTCAACATTATACATTTATACAACAACATTATTCGAAATTTCCTTAACATTATCAAAAATTTCAATTCACGTAGAACTACATGGAATTAAATGGGGTAGAATATAAAAAAGGTGTGTTATATAAATAAAACTAATTATATAAAAAATAATAACACGATAAATTTATGAAATGTTAGTCAACAATAATTTCAATGAGACATAAAAGGGGTGAGTATAATAATCATGAACAATGAGTCATGATACAAATTGATAGCATAATGGAAACATGAGAATGTGGAAACAACATTAAACATGACAACATAAAAATAAATCAAGGATAACCAAAAAAACATCATAACATGGTGGATAAAGTTCCATAATGAATGAGGTTCAATCCCTAATCTCATAAATGATGTCTCATTAGACAAAAACATTTTCCAGTGAATTGTAGTGCTATATAATTTTGGGTGCACTTCTTGCTTCTATATCTTGTACATACATAAGTGTTCCACCTGGGTCTTTCTAAATAAGACCATATTTCATAATTTTTAATACCAAAATTAATGAGTATGAAATAAATACAAGTAAGTACCCAATAAAATAATTATATTTATTTATAGGTGAATATCCTTGAGTTGAAATGGGCATGGTAATCACAATACATAGGATTGGCATAGAAAAACATGAGATTATTTCAATAGTATAATTAGGGAACAAAATGAATAATAGTAGGGATTAATGAGTGTGAAATGTTTCTATTCTTATAAATCATAATTTAATTAAGATAAACATAATATAATATGAATTAAAGGTAATTAAAATGGATAGGAAAATGAGTAAATGAGTAAAAGATTTTTATTGAAAAAAGTCACAAGATATTTTCATAAGCTTAATGATGGTTCATAATAAATCATTGGAGAGATTAATGAGTGATAAAATATTTTATCATCACATATAAATAGTAATAAAAAGAAAAGGTGTGTGTAGAAAATATCCCATTATTATATATGAAAATTAAAAAGTCATTACGAAAAATAAGGTTCATAAAAAAAAGAGTAGGATGAGATCTTTTACCTTAAGAATTTGTTTGAAAATGACTATGATGAGATTATTGGGAACTTCAAGGAACAATGAAATGGAACTATATTAGAATGGGTATAGTATTCTCATGCTCAAATGATTTTTAGTGAATAGGAATTAGATCTTGGGTAGGATTATATAGGAAAAGAAATTATTTTCAAAAAATAGGTTTTGGAAACTATATAAT
Source organism: Viscum album (assembly GCA_963277665.1). Taxonomy (NCBI): domain Eukaryota; kingdom Viridiplantae; phylum Streptophyta; class Magnoliopsida; order Santalales; family Viscaceae; genus Viscum; species Viscum album. The sequence goes on from OY728164.1 coordinate 613,679,707, forward strand.
ACAGAAATAAAAACAAAAAACCATCCCAAGGGATTTTACCATGTTTTCTATAAAATAGGATTATATCTCATTATTTGATAATTTCATGAACCGAGCACATGAAAATAATTACCTTAGCGATGTGGAAGTGAGAGGGTAATAATTAATTTATTTTAAAACCATGAAATATAATATTGTTTTTGGATGATTCAAAAAGGCTTTATATAATAAAAAAAAATACCCAAAAAAATAAATTATTATAAATTGAAAATAAATATTAGGCCATGAATATATTTTTTACACATGTTAGAATGTTTTTATCATTATGATGTCACAATACATATTTTATATTTATACTTTATTGAATTTTTACCTTAAAATATCACTGTAAAAAAATTATGAAAAATTCACAATTAAATAATTTTAATATTCTTATTACAAAAATAAAATTTATTTTAGCCAAATAATTCTATAAATATAATAAATTACAATTTTCAAATAAAATATATTTTTAAAAAATATTGGGTTTTGTAAAATAATAATTTTCAAACCCTTCTAAAAATTACATTTTCACTTCACAAAATTTTATTATCATTTATAATTAATATATAATATTTAATAATAATATTTTTTTTAAATATAATATAATTATATTAAATAAAAAAAGGAATGTCGTAATGGAAATTAATCTTCAACAACAAAATAAAATTCAATTTTTGTCGTATTAATTATTTTTCAAACTCATAATACAATCATTTATATTTTTAAAAAATAAGGAATAAATCTAATATTATTTTTTATTATAAATAAAATATACTTATTAACACTTTTACGGTCAAGATACATAACATATTATTACACCAGTGAATGCTCAGAGGGTAAGGTGTGTGATGATGAGCTTTTCATGGGGTGATTCACTAAAAATAGTTTGGGTCGTGATCTTTATGAGTTTAAAAATATACCTTATATTGATTCTCTTATGCTTTCGTTAATGGATCTCATACTGGGATTAATCACTGAAAAATATCAATGATGTTGTCTCCCTTGGAATATTGGATAAATGGGCTTCATATGGTACGATCCTGCTGGTCGAGGTCGTTAATTCTATTATCTATGTCAGTTTGACATTATCCTAACCCTTAATATATACTAATCATATGATCACTGTTTAGAATTTATATTGTAAGAAATAATTATTCATAGTGGGTTTTTGAATATTATAGGATATAACTTATAATGTTCTAATATAACCAAAATAGTGAATTTTTTTTCTAGATTTACATTACATAAATAACGATTTCAGTCATTTTAAAGAGGAATTTCATTTTTAAAATACCGGGCCAATATTTGTTAGTTAGAGGGAACTCCATCTCAAAACCTTGTGTAGTTCATCATATACAATCCATCAACTGATCATGTTGTTTTCATTGTTTCAACAACTAATAAATGAGAACTTCCTAGTCTATCATTTGTTCTCTATGTAATATCATGCAGAGCTTGCAACCTCTCAGAATACATTTCTGTTGAAGAAAACTCTTCTTGAGCTCTATTTTAGATGGATGACATCACTCACATTAATCTTGTCCGAAATTAATGATCTAATTATCTGGAAAGTGAGAAATCACGAACTCATATTCCTACTACAAATGTAATTAGACATAATAATAATAATAATAATAGTTTTAAAAAACAAAATAATGTTAACCACAAATTGACACTGTTACCCTCTTGAAATATCTCCTATAATAGGATCCGTGTAAATCTTCTTATAAACAAAAATCATTGTAATAGATAGATTAATAATGACCCACATAAATTTAACATAGTCTTTTTACATTAAATTTATATGTATTGTAATACACAGTATTACTTATCATATGATTCCTATTTATACTAAACACATGACTATCAACTCTACGGGTGACATCCTTCCTCCACAACTCTCCTTTGAATTTTGTTTAAAAATTTATATAATGATTCATGAAAATGAACCTTCCATGCCTCTCAGATAGGATTTATCATGAAATAATTGATAAGAGGCCATAAAATCTCAAAATAATTAATAATACAATGTTAGTGATCAAATAATTTTAACATAAATATATATTAACATGTAATATAGTGATCAAACATCTCATATCAATCATCGATGGGAACTTAATACCATGATGACCATGGTGAAAATAAATAATTAACCAAAATATCATTATCCCACACAACATCTATTTGAAACAAATAATTATAATGAGAATAGTTAATCATAAAACTATTATGTGAAAAATAAATTGAAAAAATAAATAAATAACATAAGTTAAAATACCTCTACTCTTGGTTCAAAATAAATAGGCAATCTACAACACCCCAAGATTTTATGGTATTTAACCTTTTAAATAAATTCAACTCATTTGATATATTAAATTTAAAAAATTATTCTATTTATTAAAAATCATATAAAATCAAATATTTAACAAAAATAAAAAAATATAAATGAAGAATGAGTGAAATAGAATGTTTTTTCTAGAGATTAAGAAACACATACCAATGAAATAGTAACATGATATTTTTGATATTAATGTGACCCTTATGAATATTAATTCATCCAATAGAATAGTAACATCACCTATGATGGTATAAATGAAATTTATGCATCTTATAAATGAAAATATGATTTAATTATATCATTGTATATGTAAATATATTTTTTTAAAATAATAAATTATGTTTTGTATTTTTATAAAGAAAAATGTTTATTTACATTTTTATAATTAACATAACAACATAAAATATTTTTGTTTTCAATAAATGGAATCATAAATTATTATTTTTTCTTATGATTATAAGATAATTTTACGAGACCTTAGTAAATTTTTCAGTATGTTATAAAATCAGTTATAATTTTTAAATTTGTATTCTTCGAGTAAAAGGTGATTTGAATTCAAAATTATCATATTTATAAAATTATATTCATAAAATGGTGTTCTGTTATTAATTATACAAAATATAATATTGTTATGGTTAATTTTAGAACATTTATAAAATAGTAGAATTCATTATTAATAGTGAAATATATTAATTCATAGTATAAACAAAATACATGAATTATTGAGTCATAGATGATGTATAAATAATGTAAGAACCCTTGATTCAAAATTAACAAGAATTGTTTACTATAAATAATCACAAGAATAATTTTTATATCTTTTATTGAGACAAAAAAAAACAATGAATAGAAAAATCAAAAAACCCCCATCTCCTCAACCATAAATACCACCCCTCTCCACCTCTTCTCCTAACTACAAAAAATCATTTCTGTTTATCCAATTTATACCGATTACACTACCAAATTCTCCCACCCCCACGTCCAATAGTATTTTTTCTCAATAAAAGGCAAAACTAATGTCCCATAATGATGTTTTCATGGAGAATAATTCAATAGGTAAAACCCCTAATCCTTTCCTTTATTTTTATTTCATTATCTATTATTTTATTATCCTTCCCTCACCTCTTATATACCAAAATTCATGATAACTCCCATATATTATATATAATATAATTTTATAATTTTAATGGAAAATACCTTGTCATGTCTCTTTTAATATTACTTTTAATCTAAAAATTAAACCATCATTACTAAGGTCATGATTTACTACCTTCGTGGAAAATGTTTTTAAATTTTTCAATTACACCTAAATGGATGATCATAAAAAATTTATTGTATAATAAGATCATTATATATGTATTAAAGATTATATAAATTTTTCTAACTAGTATATGTGAAAAATATTAATTAATAATACAAAATTAGTTAGTGATGCTCAAAAAACCCCTAAATAATCTGAATGATCTTCACTAAGGTTTTATCTAATGATTCATCCTCAGACCATATAACCGAATGAAATATATACCCATTTCAAATTATGTAATTTCCTAAATAAAATATATTTTTAATTTTGAACATTTATTTTCATCTAAAATAGTTTTTTCATACTTGAATTCAAGTAAACTGATCATGAAATCCATGGAAACAATCACTACGAAATGAAAAATTGTATCTTATAAGTCCTCCAAAAAGGCCATAAATGAACTTAATAAAATTATACTTAATAATATACATGTATAAAATGTTATTAATTAATCATTTATTGGATTTAATCTGATTATCCAAGGCATTAAGGTGACATGCATAACACATTCAGACATAGGGTAAGGGATTCTACCCGAACATCTATTTTTCATTTGGGTTATGATTTCTCCCTCTTTACCCAAATGTAATTATTATTTATTTCCATGTAATTATAAAAAAATCTATTTATATGTTTGAAAATCATGTATCTAGATCATTTTATATTCCTTTAATGTGTAAATACATGTTTTTATAATGTTATTTTTATGTTCCTTCCAATAATAAGGCCCTATTTAAATGAACATCCCATTTTATTACCCATTTTGAAGTACCCTATCTAATATAATTAAATACACCAATATATTTCTGAAATCACTATTTTTACCATGTATGTTTATGTAAATTAATTTCTTTTTTTATGAAATCAAATTATCTATTATATATTTTAAATACCCTTTAATATTTCCCCCTAATCTTCACAAAAGAGGATATTTTCTAAATAGTCTTAAAAACTCTTTTTATATGTTTTCACTTAAGGTTGGAATAATTTATCATGATGTATGTATTGTCTCCTTATTAATTTCCATGTAAAATTTTAATCAATTATTTCATGGATGAAAATATGATATATCGTTTGGATATTCTTATTCACCACTTATTATTCAGGTGTGGTGTTTTTATACATCCATTTTATCTTAATTCATTGAAACATTAATTAAATATCCATTTTTTTTGGATAGAAATATTTTTTATTTATATGCCTTTTTAACATATAAAATTATTTATGAATGTTTTTATTTAATTGAATCTATGTATGAAGAATTATTTTGACTTAATGTGATGGGTGAGGCTTTTTTATATATTTCCCATCAATGCATTGATTGGTCTCATGAGAAAGATAAGTTATTGAAAAAACATTCTGGTTTGTTTCAAAATATATTCGGATAGGGTGTTACCCATATAATTAAACCATAATTATGGTATAATGGTTCATGTTCCAGATACATGACTTATGAAGAATAATCATTTTCTGCATTCATTATTCTATTATTACGTTCCATGTGATATTCACTATGAAAATAAATATAGATTAATTTTAAATTCTAGTGTACTGATAGAATGTGTTTTTATATATTATTTACCCTACTATAATTTCTATGAATTATTGAATTTACATAATTTATTATTGTTTCATATAACCCTTACTGTCATTTGAACTTACCCATTTATATTTTTCCATCCCTAGGTTGTGATGATGAAATATTAAAAAAAGTGACATAAAGATGTTTATTTTGGTTTGTTATGTATAATGATTCATTTGATATTTAATAATAGATCCATTTAGGTATGTAGTTCTTCAATACTACTAAATTGTTGAATCATTGATGATGTGATCTCATATATCTATTTGATTGTATTAAAATGACAACTAACTCTAAGCTACTTTGGTCATGGTTGTTACATGGCCAACACTCAGGAATAGGGTCTAGAATCATAAATCTAGCAAGGTCATATCCCCTTCGGGTGAAATAATAGCATCATATTGGTTAGATGATGATCCATTGAGTTGATCATCAAGAAACACACCATCAGTAAGAGAAAGAAATATATCATCATAATACTCTATATCCATCTATAACATAAAAATAATGTTATATATGAATAATTTAAAATTTTATATAAAATATAAAAATATAAAAATATTTATTAAAAAAAATTATTATGATGATTATGAATATAGCTAGTATATGATTCAACACATTTCATCATTATATTATAATTTTACAATATCAATATCTTTCCCTTACTAATCAGTATCATTAGTTTTTATATGATACTAAATTCAATCATCCCTCAATAATTCAAATTCATTGGATACATCATCAATATTTTCAAGACCATCGAACCTTAATTGAAGGATCAAATAATTAATATTTTATTCAACACATCTCAAATCAATGAATTCAACATCCCCAATTGACCAATGGAAAAAAATATTTTCATTATGATGTGAAATGAATGACTTTTCAACTCGATAATAAAACTATTTTTGACGTAGTGTGAAAAAACTGATGCAATACCATAATTTAAACTCAAATATATCATCCAATTACCGAATAATAAATGTAATTTTTTAGATAGTGCATACTCTAGTTTTGGATTCATTAAAGTATATGATCTGTAATTTTCAAATAACTCATGTTTATAATTTTTGATAGTTTGGGAAAATTCTAAACATGCATTTATAGTATCTTTAGACTTTTTTTCAACATGGTATAAAATATGTTATAAAAATTGTTCTTATAAATATTAATTAAATATAACAAGTGACAAACCAATATTTCAGACCAATATAGAATGTCCAAAAAATTAATCCTCTTTATCTCATTATGATCTCACCCAAAGACACCTATTTTATATTGATTTATTTTCTATCCTAAAATAATAATAAAAAATTTATAGATTTTTCATGAATCCCATATAGCACTATTGAAAAAATATGTCGTTTAGTTATACCTTGTGTAAAATTATTTCAAATCTTTGAAAAAGTATTATATTCATGATGAAATATTTTTTTACAGTATAAAACCATGGTTTCTTTCAATTAACAAGAAAAAAATCCACTTTTTCACTATTTTTGGACAAAATGAGTTTATACCTTGTGTACTCCATATATATAACGTAACGTATGATGGAATTAAACTTATTTTAAACATTAATACATATTTGAGTGCAAATATATTGTTCTGTAACTATATAATATAAAGCCACATCGTCACTCCCCAATAAATATTATCTCATTAATAAATGGATTCAAATAAATATATATATATTATTATTTATATGCCTTAGAATTATTTAATCCCAATAGATATGTTGTTTTCTCATTAACATTCAAGAATTAAGTTGTACAATGTTATGAAAATAGGCTAATAAGAATATAGACTCATATAAGCAATAAAAGGAAAAAAACTATTAGTAGAACGACCTAACTAGACGTTATGAGGTTATGAAAAAAAATTAGAATGAACTTGGTCAAATAATTTCCATGAACTTCCATCACAATGATGATTCAAAATTTTTCGAATATAAATAATGGATCTAATATTAGTCATCAATACTGTTGTTTTGTAAGACATACATTAGTTTTTTAATCTACATGATATAGAAAATTCCTCAACTATTTAATTCGAAAAAATATGGAATTTCATTATTATAGCTCTCTAAAACTCAATTATCAACATGTTGGACAATTAACTAATGATTAATATTCACCACAATATAATATTCATTTATCTGAACATGCATCGATTATTTGATAATTAAGACCCAAATTATAGATAAAATTATTTATTTTATAGAAATTTAATGGAAGTATATTTACAATTAGAAAAAATGATATAACTAAATAAAACATTTTTTGAGATAACTATTTTACATTATAAAATATAATTTACTAGGAATTGATTTTGTAAAATCATGAATTCGAGAAATAAGACATCCTCATTAAATTTCTATAAATTAAAAATATTATATAATCCTAAATTTGGATTTGAATTATCATTGCGAGTATTAATTTCTTGAAATTATTTTCTAGTGACCTCATATTCAAAATTTTGGAACTAAGGTCGATCTAGAACCAAATTTATTTTCATATAATGAATTGTGTCCACCATGTTGATATGTGAAGGAACAATATTTCTGAAAACCAAAATGTAATCAATGAACCCTAACATTATTAAAATTTTCAAATATCCAAATATAAATTTTTACATGGACACTCAGTTAACTGTTTTGAAAAAAAAATATTATTTTATGATAAAAATGGAAGAAATGTTTTAATTCCCCGATTGTAGATGGGATTTGTACCAAAACAGTTTGGATTTCTATAGTCATTTATTCAATCAATATCTCAAAATAAAAAAGAATATATATTTCAAAGGCCTATTGTTTTATAAAAAAATTAATAAAATTGGTTTATTATATAAAGATTCATAAAATTATAAATTAGTGTATTCCTACTACATAAATAGTTAATTATTTTTTATAATTAGTAATTTTTTATTAGTATTTACATAATTAGTATAAATTCAAAAATATTAATTTATATAGTTTATTTTTTATTTTTAATTAAATTTATTATTTTTTATAAATTAATTATTATTTTTATAAAATTATTAATATTTAATAATTATTTTTTACTTGTTTTTCCATCATAAATAAATAATATTTCTAAAGAACTATCTGTAACAAGAAACATCATAATAAGTAATTATGAAGGTTTGATAAATTAATCATATATAATATCTATTGTATTAGAATATGTGGTGACCTGAGTTTTTTTCTGAGTGATACTTAGCTCAATTTTGAGTTTCAGACTCTCGAGACCACACCTAGGAGAGAATAATAAATTTACCACAACATCTGACTTGAGAAAAATATTTTATTAGTTCCAATGAATTTGAGAGTGTGGTGTTTAACCCTATGATGAGCAAACATGAAAATGCTAGTGAAAATAGGTTTTGATAATAATTTTTAATGCGTAATATATTATTATTATTAGGCACTCACATGTCTCATGAATTAAAATTTTCCTTCATAATAAGGTAATGGAAAAATATTTGAGATCATGGTTAAACCCAGAATAAGTGTTTTACCCAATTAGAGGATATAAAATTCATTCACATTCAGACCCTAGGGGTAGGATGTTGCATGATGAATAAAGAAGTGATTAAACTAATCAAGTAAAATGTTTTATAATATATTATTATTTTATAATAAATTTTTCACGTGTAAATAGATAATGATTATTTATTAATTTATAATAATTTTACTATGAAGTTATAGTTATATATATCAATTATTAATAATTTATGTTTTATATTGTGTATTAATAATTTATAATAATATTTTAATTTATGATTAAATTATCCTAATAATAATGAATAATTATAATTTTTAAAATCAATAATTAGTATTACACTAATATATTTTTCTATTATTTAAATTAATTTACCAACTTATTACTTATTTATAATAATTAATAACTATTCTATTTTTTAATATTTAAAATTTATATTTTTAAAATTTTCTCATAATTAAACAAAAAATTTCCTATTTTAAATTAATTTTAATAATTTATACTTATTTATAATAATTAATCACTATCCACTTTAATTTACTAGTTATGTATATTGAAATACTTATAATTTTATTTTTTTTCCCAAAATATTAACTAGCATTTATTATTTAATGTTAATTTTTGTATTACAAAATTACATTTTTGTAAACTGTTGAAAATTATTTTGATTCTATTTTTGATACTAAATTACATTCATATAAATTATTATAAATTATCATAATAATAATACTAATACTAATTAACAAAAAATATTAATTTGACAATATAAAAAAATTAATCACTTGGGAAAATATTTATAACATGATATGAATATGTAACTACACTCTAATAGATTAAATTAAGTAATAAATCATACAGTAAACCCTGAAAATGTGAAATAAGTAACAACTAATTAAAAAATAGATAAAAAAAGTACCTTCCATCTAATTTTTATGGTAATTTATATCTTCATCCTCTAACTAATTTCTAAAAAAAATGAATTTAAATACCATACATAATCCTTTAAAAGAATGTTTAAATAACAAATAATACATTTCAATAAATAATCCATTAAAAGAGTGTATGAATTAATGATAATATTTTACAAACCATAATCCTTAAAAAATGTGTCTCCATTTTCATGATTCAAATAAGAAAAGTGAAGGAGATTTTGGAATGGGGAGGTGGAGATGTCACATACAACTAATTAAAAGTAATATTATTTATGAAAAACTTTTTACGATGTATTTTTTTCACAGAAGTTCTATATGTGATTGATTTCATTTCAAATAACTTCCACCATAAATTGTATTACTCTTTTTTGAAAATTATTTGTGATATATTATTAAATACATTGTAAAATCAATCCAACATATTATTTTACTCGGTCCTGATAACCAAGTTTTTAGAGAATAATAGTTCTATATAATTAAAATATTACACAACATCTATTTTTGGTGAGACAAGTATTATGTCTCTAATAATTATTCATGATGGAAAAAATATTTTACCACAAATATATGTCTCTAATAATTATTCATGATGGAAAAAATATTTAACCACAAATATTCATTAGATGAGAATTAATTGCGGGCGACGTGTGGAATCAATCCTAAATAATTATTAACTTCCACCACACGTTATATCTTATAAAAAATTATTGTTATGGAATGAAGATTCTTATTGGAAATAGATTTTTGAAAATATTATATGTGAAAATGTAAATTATCCATCATAAAATATTTCATTTATGAGAACACTAGTGATTAAAATGTTACCCATTATAAAAACCCAAAATTCATGTGGTGATAACTTGTTCACCCATATTGTTTTGATTATGTCGATGACCCATTCACCTATTTGTATGATATAATTGGTGATAACACATTCCCAAATACCCAATATTGATGGTGATATAACATTCACCTATTATTTTGGTGATGGATTTATAAGAAAATATCACTATCACTTATTAAAGTGTTTATTGATATTGTTAACCCATGAGTTCTCCTTTTTGGGACCATATTATAGGAATTGCAACCCACTACAGTACTGGCTATGTTAGGTTTGGTCATTCATTTGGGTGGATATTTAGTAACCTATGATACTATAATTCATATGTTTATGGTTATTTTGTTATCATATCATATTGTTCATGCCACCATTTATTTTTTCTATTATTTATGGGAAAATTTAGTGCTGGAAAACTAAGTATATCTTTTACACTCTAAACATTCACCATAGTGGATGTGCATAATTCATGGTCAAAGTGTTATTTATGAGAAATGTATCTACTACCGATCATAGAGTTTTGATTGAAGGTGAGACTAGAATATTGAATTTTTTGGAGCCTTGTGTCTATAAATTTTTAAATGTCTCCATTATTTCATATATTTTGGATCTTGTTTTTATATGATCAACACATTTGGGGATCTTTCTCCAAATGTATGTCTTCCATGAGTTTATAGTGTTCCATTTTTTACAATATAATTACATTATTATTTTTATATGGTTAAAATCCCTCTATAATGTAAATATTATTCTATTCCCTAAGGACAATGATTTATCTTTTTATCCACTAATATTTATAGTTATCTGATTAAACCATTAGTAGATTTTGGAACATATCTATTATAGATACAACCATTATGCCAAGATCATTAAAATTCGACAAGGTTTAAACCAATATGACTACATCTTTGACCTCTATATCTCTTTGATACTTACTTCATAAATAACTTGCAGCATTAGAGGGACTATTTGGAGATTCTTAATCAGTGCTATTTGGGTATCCATTAATGTAAGAAACATGTCAAATCCGTATTTGAAATATAGGGCTCATTGAGTTGTCTGATATCAACCATATAATATTTATAATCGTGTCTTAGATAATTATAATATCCTTTAATATTATCAAAACCACCCATTATAGAAGAAAAATATATTACTTACTGTATATTTTAGTGCATTTTCTAAATAATGGTACATCATTTGACAAAACATGAGATGATAATGGTATGATAGGTGTATGAGAATGATTATAAAATTATATAACAAAATAACAAGATAATTATACATAAATAAGAAATCTTGGATGAATCGGATTAAAAATATAATATTCAACCGTAACCTTAGATATTCCTTGAGCATTAGAAACCACCTGCATTATCCCAACTGACCCCTCTTCAGGAACTAGAATTTTTGTCTCAAAAATTGGTTCAATATGATGACCTATTTCAAAAACAATATCAACTAGGATTTAAGCATCCACTTCAACATCAATTTTAATTACAAGAAACTCATGATCTCATCTAGTCACCATTGGCTCATAAACATCCCAAATAGACACCATCTCAGTCGACGATGCATTCCTATAATGTGAGATTTTAGATGTCTCCCCCATATCCATACTCTTATAAGATACATATTTTAAGGAACATGAAATATAATCCTATATGTAACAAATATTAATCAACAATACAATATACAAGGTAATACTTTTATGGGTTTTTACTTCCTCTCCCTATTCTAATCAACCTCTTCATTCTTAAAAAATTGGGGGATTAGTCTACCATAATGATAATAATTTATCTTTTTTTCCTTAACAAAAATGATGAATAAAGAACATAATATTCCTTTGGATACTGAGATTTATATTATTTATTAGTATATATAAGGCATACATATGATAACATAATGCCTTTTTCATTTGTCTATCTCTTTGAGAAATTCAAGTCTGAACAAACATGCACACAACCACCCAATTAGGTTTCAATTATTTCATTGATTTTTTTAGAAATTAAATTCTGAATGGAATTTTGACCATGATTTTTGGTGTGAAAATACCGTTATTATCCATTGTTTGAAGAAAATTATACTACCCCTCGTGGGGAAAATGAATGATCTCAAACATTTCAATCAAAGAAACTAGCATAGCCTTACCATTTAACCAAGACAAGAGGAAATCCTATGTTCCAATGAATTGGAACTCAAAAAAATCATTAAATCATTAACCAATACATTAAATAGAAAACAAAAAATCATCACATAAAAAATGAGATCCAAAACATGAAACTGAAAATCCTTCCTTAAAATTATTTTGGTCGACCGAAACTGGATTAAGTCCAGTAAATCTCCATTGAGAGCTATATATTGTGAACATACTATTAATTTATTAGAAGAATCTATGGATCATTTATATATTTGATGAGTTTTAAAATGGTAGAAATTTTTGTTTTTGATGATAAGTTATCGAGTGTTCTAGGGAGATGGTTCAGCATCAGAGAGATTAATTGTATGTGAATGGAAAAATAATTGCAGACTGGTCATGTTTTATCTCAAGAACCCCATTCCAAAAATTCTTAAATACTAAAATGGTTTTGGTTTAATTATGACTAATAGTAATTGAAATAGAATAAAAATATAATAATTTTATTATATTAAAAAAATGAAACATTTAAATAGTGAAATAGAGTATACAAAATTAATTTCAATAGTTTATATATAAATAATTAACAAATATACCCAAAATAAAAATAAAAATAAATAAGTTAAATTAATTCATTTAAATATGATTGAACCCAATTCTATTTTGATAAATTCAAACAATTACCAAAGAATGTATTTATTATAAATATCTACTAATAAATTTATAGTATAGAAAAACTCAAAAAAATATCACCTTTTTAATGTGATCTATCAACAAATGATTCTATATATCTAAATGGTCTGTTAAAGAATTATTTATTGGATAATTTGAAATATTGATATTAAGAGTGTTTTCAAATTTTCTTGATACTTGATTATATCAAATTCAATAATCTATTATGGTGGGATTCATCTACAATGCATGTTCATAGTGACTATTGGCATCAATATATTTAGCTTCCATGGTAGATAATGAATACAAGTAATGTTTCATACAAGACCATGATACCAGGGATTTACATTGAAATGGAATGTTCCCAAAGTACTCATCATATCGAGTCTTCAACAACAAATATATACATCATAATATTAATTAGATTAAAATCATATGTTTTTTTGAAAATGTATGTAAATATTGGTTTTTCCATATAAATATCATAAAATTATTTTAGAATCTTTTAAATGGGATTAATTAGGGGTTATTTTTGGAAATAAATCACAAATACATACAACAAACATAATCTATGGTCTATTGGTAGTAAAATATAATTGAATACCAATTTTCCCCTTGTATATCTCGTTCTCAACTGGTTTACCGACTTCATCCAAGTCATTCTTTTCAGTTGAACTCATATGAGCTGTATACTCTTAACCACTTTTAAGTCCAATCATTTTATATAAGTCACATATGAACTTTAATTGATTTTCCCATTTCGAAAGTCTTTTAAATAAATATGAAATCCTAGAAAATGATTTAACTCACTCACTATGCTCATTTAAATTTATTTTTTCATGAATTATGATAATTCATTACATAATTTCATATATGTCGAATGAAAAATCACATCACAAACAAATATTTTAACTAGGAAAATGTCTACTGATGATGGTTAAAATAAATAGAGTAATATCTACCCTACCTACTCAGAACCCATTTGATAAGTTAAAATAATATAAATGTTCATTCTAAGCATGAGGTTATAATTTAATTCCATAAAGATCATATGTTATTTTAAAATTTATATTTAGGAAAAGATGATTTTTAAAATTAGGAGGATGTTCAACATAAACATCCTCTATAAGAAAACCATTTAGAATATATGATTTGAAATTCATATGATATAATTTGAAATTTATATGTGATGAATAGTCAAGAATAATTCTAATAGCTTCTAGTCTATCGACCAGTGCAATGGTATCTTTATAATCAATACCTACTGCTTGAATATAAATTTTCTTAGTTTTTGTAGTTTTATTCTTAGTGATCACACCATGATTATCCTTTTTACTCTATAAACACATTTTTTTCAATAATAGGTTATTTAGAGGTTCTGTCGACTAATTCTCAAACTTGGTTCCTCTTGAACTAGTTCAATTCATCTTGAATTGTTACAACCTAACTCTCATCGACTATGGATTATTCTGAAGTCTTTGGTTCTAGTTGATATATAAAGGATGAAAACTCTAATTTTTTTCTAAAACTAATTCTATTTTAAATCTGTTAATCTAAACATCCTATAAATATTTCAATGTGATGGTTATTAAGGGTTTTATGTTGTCTAGGAAGCACACTTTCTAGTTCAGTGGTATCCATCCTTTTAGGATTTGTTTCTAAAAATAACGTTCTACCTCTTAATCCTTTTTTACTTTCAAATAGAGGTTTAGGTTCCTTGTTTTAAAAATAATCATTTAACTCATCAATTTGAGTCATGTTATGATAAAAATGGTGACTTTCAAATAATTTTAATTGATTTTATACTTCAAATATCATATACCTTTTATTGAAAACTATATATGACTTGTAAGTAGTATAATACCTTGGGAATATTTCTTTATCAGTCATTGGATATAATTTAATGATATTATTCGCAATATTTTGAATTTGAAATGTTCATCAAAATATTTTAATGCTTCAAACATTAGTGTTTCTATTATTCCGTAGATCATAGTATTTTTCCTTCAAAATAGTTTTTATTAGAACATTGTCCATTACATAACATGTCTCATTCAAAACATCAAACAAAAAATAAGTACACATGTTATATTACTATAACATTTTTCTAAAAATTATATAATTTAAAATTGCTTCTATCAATAACAGAAATCTATATAGGTGTATCAGGGGTATAAAAAGTGTTTTTAATACCATGTTTAGAACAATGCGAATTGAAATCATAGATTTAATATTCTCCTACATGTTCATATAAAAATGTTATTATTTTGGATGATCTACCTTTTTGAACCAACTGGAATAAATTTATAAAAACAGAATAGACATCACTCTTGGCAATCAAAAAGAATACTAATATTAATATATAGAAACCATTAACTAATAAATAATCATAATATTTCCCACATAGGCATTAAATTATATATGGGCCAAAAAAATCCATATTAATAATTTCTAGGGCTAAAATAGTAAAAAATCATTAATTGGTTTAAAATGAGAGTTTATTTATTTATTAATTAGAATGTGTCACATTGATTATTTTCATTCAATTTAAGATGAGTTAAATCTGAAAATAAATTAGTTTATATAATTTTATTAGAGAATAGACATTACAATTTATGAATATTCTATGCCAAATCTGTGATTCAATTGTTTCAACATTTTATCAATTCAATTATTATCTAATTGAAGTATTAAGATATAGATTATTGACATACTATATTCTGGTTTACCTACTTTTAATAATTGTATCTTTAAAAATAGAAAATGAATTATTTGAAAAATTAACAATATATCCTTCATCATAAAGTTTGGAAATATAGATAAAATTTGGCTTTAATCCCTATATATAAATAAATTTATTGATGAAGATTAAGATCAGATTAAAAATTGATCTAAATCTAGTAATTTTTGTTTTAGTATAATAAAAAAAATTGATATAGAATCCATCAATATTTTATAAAGAGTGGAAGTTAGATAAATATCTACTCAGTTTCCTTGAATATAAACTATCAATGTATTATTCTTAATTGAACCCCTTGAACATTTTTTACCTAAAATGAAACTAAAATGATAAATTTGATTGGTATCCATATTTTATTTAGTCCATAAATTCTAGAAAGTAGTTATCTAGGAAAAAATCAATTTTTACTATCTAAAAATCCAAACACTATGTTCTAAAAAACTTTCTTAAAGAAACGATTTTTTGAATCCACAAAATTAACGGTTTTACAACTAAATTTTTTGGCTTAATTCATTAAATATTTATAATTAAAAATAGTAGTTTTGTAGTGTTTTCCTCTTGGAACTGTGAAAAAAATACTTTCTATAAAACATTAAATTATCACAATGGCTTATAATTCTAAATGTACCTTTATGAGTTTTTTTTGTTTCTATGTATTTGATTTAAATAGTCTCAAACTTTTGTAAAAACACTTCCAGTATCTTTGATGTATTGAATATGTTTTTTCAATTTATCAATATTATATTCATGTTCAGTACATGATAGAACAAAACTTTATAGTTTCTTTTTTAAAATTCTAAAAACAATTTAAGTACAATTTTTCAATTACCTTATCATTATTTTAAGATTTAAAAGAATTTTTTCTTTTAAAAATATTCACATTTAGTATCCAACATAGTACAAAAATCATTTAATTACTCATGTGATAAATTTTTATTTTCAAATTCAAACTCATCAAACAAATAATAATATAAATATACCTTTTTAAATTGTTCCATAAATCACATTCTAGCCTTCTCAACAGAACATTCAGCTTCTAATTCTGAATATGTGACATAACTAGAATCCTATAAAGCTCTCCATGAGGCTTTTATTTATTTCATGGATTTATTTTTGTAACCAAATTCCTTAAAGTACTTTTTCTATCAATTCTTATTATCTAGTAGATATGGACATTAAGGTTTGATGTGACTATAATTTTTTCATTCATATAAACATAATTATTAATAATATTATTCAGGATTATTATACATGTTGAAGGGTTTACTAAAACCTCTTTTCAAATTAAATAAAATTTTTAAATTCCCATAAAAATGATAAATATCACTATATTAAGATGAAATATTATATATTTGTTCATCAGACTACTAAACCACTTGTATTTCATTGCAATTCCTCTTTTTAGTTGAAATTTTTGAAGAATAATTGTCTTTTTATCTAATATAAGATATCATAATTAAGTTTCCATGTCTTCCTCAAACATCATAAAAGTTCCAATGAAATATTTTAATTTTCAAGTCTTGACAATTGTCGATTGTCAAATATTAGTCTACATTCCACTCCTTCTTGGTGGTAGAATTATAATAATTTTTAATGACTGATCGCTACAAAATAGGTTCTCTTAAAGAAACAAAATTGTTTAAAACATCAGTAAGTATTTCTTCCAATTGTTTGATTCTATAAATTTCCACCATTATGAACATATCAACCATTAGATGGGAAATAATATATTAATGTGATATGGCATTATATATACCTATATATTCATCCACTATTGTAGTCCCCATTTCAGAGGATGTTTGACATTGAGAGATTTTGTTAAACATATCTGATCCAAGTATAGAAATAACCTCATTCATTATATGGGATATAAATCATAGGTGTTATCATTGTCTGCATGCCATGTTTCATATTGTGTGGCTAGAATTGCATAACACTTTATGGATTTGAGATAAAATAGTAGTCGACAGTATTTTAAATTGATGATCATCAATGACTTTCAATGTCCATAATTCCCACCATTAAAATAGATAGCTATTATCACTGAAAAAACATCTCTATTATCAGTAATTACAACCATTTGGAAGATGATATTTTGTTACTAACTAACATAGGTTAACGCTGAATCAATCACCGATCTGGTCTGCAGTATGGCCGAAAGTGCATTCCCGATCCCCATGGGATGACAACAATTATTGGGCATAAAAAAGAATCAAGTTTGAATTATTTTTCCAATGAATTAAATATGAGAAAATGAATAAATAATGACGGAAAAATGAAAACAGATTGTGGAGGTAAAATAAAATTGAAGATTCATTCATGTGACTCTATGGGTCTCCACCGACATCTAACCAAGGTCACACTACAGAGACCAAAACCGATCAAGGAGCATCACCCAGAGTAATAAACAAAGATAATCCATATGAATGACTATTATAAATAAGTATTGTAGCTTGATAAACTATTATAAATGAAATTCCTTTAAAAAAATTAACATTAACATTAGGTTTGAACTATAATATCAAAAAAAAATCACACATATTCCTTCTAAAGAAAATCATGGTCCAAGGTTCCACGCACACTCAACAACTCTTTACTATTCACAAGCTTCACACTGTGGCTTGTGGTTTGGCCCAAATGGCTTAAGAATTTCCTGCCTCACAATCAGGTATTATCATCATCTGGTCCACAACTACTTTATCCTCCCGATGATTCAAATAACCACAATGGTTGTACATTTTCAAATGGATACAACATGACTGGATAGAATGATCAAACTATCCATACATGTGGAACACAAGAGAATGGTATGACAGACTAGAAGTCAAAACTGATGAAGATAGATTCTTATAGATTGGTTCCATTGTCATCCACTCCTCCCCAGATAATAAAGCCTTATGAAAGATGAACACCACCTACTACACCCCAAACTCTAATGATGATGAGACATACCATCCTAAATAGTCTAGAACTGGACCCTTAAATAAAATTGACATGTTACGAAACATAACACCCTCATGAGTTCCATACAACCCAAATACACAATCTATATCCACGAACCACACAATTTCTTCTTACAGACATTGATTACCTCGATAAATAAGAAACACCTGAAAGTAACCAGGATTGGGAAAGACTCATTGGAAACTATGGGGGAAATGATAGGTGGAACATCCGAAAAAACATGAAAAACAATACCTGAAACCAGATTGAAACCCAGAACATAAACATAAGGTACAAACCAATCTCAAATAAGCCATATTGGAAGTCGAACAGACTCAAGGAAATAAAAAAAATCTATTCAAAAATCTAATTTCATATTAATCATCAAAATATATTCATTTCCCAACCACTTTTAAAATACTAGAACACTCCTTTTAACCCAAATCCAATTCCCAAAATTCATGTCCCTTTTTATTTTAAAAAATCACATGTGGTTCTTTATGAACTGTCACATGTATGTTCATCCATCCTCGCTTACATCATCCATGGACAAGTGAACTAATGAACTCTCCATACATACCCAAAAACATGTAACCCTCCATAATAATTTCTAAGGGTCAACCATTTATTTTCCTTATATAATTCTAACATATGAAAATTTTTCCAAATTGAACCACTTCATCTAAAAAACCCACTTAACCCATTTTTAAACAGTTTGAAATATACCATTTTCCATTTGAAAACCACATTAATTTTTTACAAACACTCACATCAACCGAGATCAATATGGAACACAACTATAAAAAACCACTAGAATGTGTAACTAGTTCCAATGCCGAACATGATGACATGGTGGTGATCCATTACCCATATAGGTAATGACACTATGAGGACCTTGAATTGGTCTCTTGGACTCCACATGTGCCACCACCCCATGTGATGCTACATCACAACCTGATTCTCCTCCACTAACATCCCTAAATCTAAAAAAACCAATGATAGAAACTCAAATCCCAGACTACCCATAGAAACAAGAGGTTTAGTGAGAGAAAGAGTTCACAACGTTATTCCAGCACCTACTTCCTAGGTCCTGAGATTCCTAATCTCCATATACCGGACACCCCAAATAACAAGGGCCTCCTTTGATACCGTATTTTCATGAACCAACCTGGGTCGACACTAATGTGGTCACTTGATCAGGTTATCTTTACGGATGGAATGTTGTTCCTGATCCCCATAGGCTGAAAACTATATTCGAGTATCAAAAGTAAACATGTGGGAATAATTTGTCTCAAAAATGAAAGAAAATAAAACAAATAAATAATGAAAATAAAAATGAAAACTGATAGAAATAGGAAAATAAAATTGTATATATCTTTATGTTCTATACGAGTTTCCACCGAACTCTATCCAACATCTCACTAAAATGACCGGAATCGAGAAAGGAAAATCACCTAAAGATAAGAAAAAAGATAAAATATAGGCAAGGATATTGAAACTCAATTGGCTATCCTAATAAAATATTCTCAATGAACATAATTTAAATAATAAAACATTTACATCAGGTTTGAACAACAATATATATAACATGTTTTTCACCGAATTTCCCTTAATGAAAATCATAGTCTATTTCCTTTCTTATATTAAATGAATTTCTGTTCCATGAATGATGATTTATCCTTAAAAAATGGAAAGAGAAGTGTAAAAAATTTTAAAAATCTTTTTCCAGAAACATTTCAAAATCATTTTATCCCTTTTAGTAAAGAGATTGACTATACACGAAGGTAAAAGAAGTGATCACATAGGGGAAATGGAAAATAACAATCCATAGAGACCAACAATATAATCCACCTAAATCATCTTATAATGATTAATATGTTCTGAAATACAAGGTAAAACCTAGCTGCTATTGAATAATCTTGAATGTACTATACATGTGACTCATCCCAATGGATATCCCTAACCAATGACTCATAACACCCAAATTCCCGATCATCGCCCTATTTGGCAAGATCGGGGGGCCCAATACCATTTTAATGATAAAAAAATATCCCCATACTTTGGGAAACTGGACAGTTTTTTATATAAAAAAATACATCAATTGTTCACCAAATCATCACTCTCCAAGAAAGGTTCCCATGTTTAGACTAAAAAGTGAGTGAGCCAACAATGTCAAAAAAGTATCAAGGGGCCAGTATATTCATCACAAAACAATAAACACACACTACTAGGTCTCCCCTAGCCACCCCAAAGATCAAGTCAGTTTCCTTTAAACCATAATTACAAAAGTGAAGCCCTAAATTAATGAAACTCCCATTTTTTTATCCAACAAGGAAAGGACCCATTCCAAGGAGGGTTTTCTGATGAAACCATTTTATTCAAAGTGAAAATATGGCCTTTCACATCCATTAAATACTAAACCATTTCTTAAAGAACCACACACGTGCTAATTTGAAAATAAAAAACAAACTTTGAAACCAATTTAAGAAATTGAAACCATCAATTTAAATACAAAACTAGTTTACAAATCCCATCATGGAATTTCAACAAGAACATGATGTAAAAATTGAAATTAAACCATTTATTGCAATACATTACCAGAACGAAAAAACACCTATTCAAGACAGAAAAATTTCATAACAATTCCATGTCTATAATTTCTATAAAAACTATGTGTAAAATGAAACAAATAAATCATTAATAAATTTAAATGTTTGTTTATTGAGTTCATACATCAAAGGATTGCGAATATAAATCTAACAAACTGAACCAGTAGACAACTTTCACACAAAAACATCCTTAGACACAAACACACCCAAATATATATATATATACCCATAAATTTATGAACAAGTTCCCTGAACTATTAGTGAACACACACATACAAAAGATATATATATTTATAAATATCCATACATGGAAATATGCATGCACGCCTTTGAAATTTACTACAAATCCCTTCAATAAATACATGTGACTCAAATAAACTATAAATCCCTAAAATAATATTATTACAAAAAAATGAATTCAAGATGTGATTTAAAAACCAACCTACCATTCTAAAGAACCAGACATTCCTTGATAATTATATACACTTTGTCGAAAATGTGACTTGAAAATATACACAATGCAGTCAAAGGTACCAAATGAACATTCAGCAACTTAGAGAAACTATTTCCTAGTTATCAAAAATCAAATGATTCTTAAAACATTTCACACTAATTTTTAATCACCTTAAGTAACATTGTAAATCATTGTCCCATTTATAAAATGGGGATGGAAAGAGAAGAAAAAAGTTCCTTTTAGAAAACAAATGTTCGAGAAAAGTTCCACTCCAAATGTCATCATCATGTGTAGCCCTATTCATGGTAGCATAGAGTGCACCCATGGGTATTCCCACATCTAGTGGAATAACATAAGTTTCCACCTACAACCATTTTTAATGAATCCTCAAAAACACACTATTTTATTTCACAATAAACCATTTACACTAAAACACCTAGTTTCATAAATCCAGAAAAACCAAGCGAATCAACTTCCATGAAATTGTTTCTATAATAAAACACCACACAAGATATCTAACACAACCATTTTGAAAGACAATGAAAATTATCCAAATTGAAAAACAAGACACTTGAATGGGAATTAATAGATAAAAAATATATAACCTATTTCTAAATAAATCTATCAACACGAATTTGAAAAAATTAATTAACTATTAATTTAATAAGGTTGAAAAAATATTACTTAAGAATTATACATTAAAAAAAGAATCACATTTAATAAAATTGGAAGAAAGGGCTTGGATACACCTAACAATCAGTATGATAATGAGACCTAACACAAAGAGAAGGGGAAAAACATACTGATGACCAGTATGCATACCATCGACACCATAAAAAATGATTCCAACATAACTAGAGGTGTTAGAGATTGATTAAATTGAAATGTAATCCCCAAAATTTGATGAAAACACACTAAAAAATGTGTTTCACATC
The DNA here is from genome assembly GCA_963277665.1 of Viscum album. Taxonomy (NCBI): domain Eukaryota; kingdom Viridiplantae; phylum Streptophyta; class Magnoliopsida; order Santalales; family Viscaceae; genus Viscum; species Viscum album. The sequence continues at coordinate 613,702,711 of OY728164.1, forward strand.
ATGGAAGGGAACTATCAATGAAGGAGGTATGTGACCACGTCAGAGAATGGTGGAGAAAAGAGATCGTCAGGGTTTAGATCAGCTTAAGAGTGGTTTCCACACCATGGTGGGGGGTGATTATGCAGTGGAGTATGAGGGTGTAGGATGGTTGGACATCCAGGTAGGGTTGTTCACATGGGGAGAGCGCTGGGGTCGGGAGTGTGTGTCTTCGGGGATATGAGACCACGATAGTGTGGTTGGTGTGTTATAGGCCAAGCAGGAGATGCCATGGTGGGGACAGATGTGATGTATAAAGAGGGTAATGGGTAGGGGATAGATTGGGGTTAAAAAGAGAAAAAAGAAAAAAAGGTTTGTGGTAATAATAATAACAATATAATAATAATAATAATAATAATAATTTTATTCATAAGTATTATATTAACAATAATATATCACAGCAATATCATTAATTTTTAAAATAATAATAATTGTAATAATAATCACTAAAAATACAAATAATTATTAGTTAATTTTTATTCATATAATTTTAAATAATAAGAACAATAATAATATTTTTATCAAAATGATATTAATAACATTATTTTTAATAGTAATTTTATAATAAAATTTTAATAGCATTTTTTATATTAAAAATAATATAATTTTATTGGATTATATTATTACTTTTATACATTCAACATTTAATATTTTTTCTTAATTTTATTTTATTTTAAAAATTCAGGAATCAAACTGACACCTGATCCGATGGAATGGTTAGTTCCAACTGTGTAGTGGTCGATCATCATTCTCAAACCCATTAAAATTATTTAACATCATATTTTTTTTACCATCGCTCAACCCATACATTAACGAGGCTAACTGAAGGCAATAAATAATAAAATTAAATTAAATTAATGTATGGTGTGTGACATATTTAGACATGAAAATTTGAAAACTATGAACTCAAGAGTCACAAGCTCTGAAATTATTTTTGACCTCGAGATGACTATTGAAAGACTCGAGAGGGGGTAAATTGAGTTCTTGAATATTTCCCCAATTGGAAGAATCACCCCTATTAGAGTTGATTAACATTTGAAATTTTCTTTTACCTAATATTTAATGGTAATAAATGAACAGAAGTTAATGATCAACATAATAATTTATACTGGACATGGGAAAAAAATACCCTAGTCAACACCACCAACACTCTTCTCTTTGTTTTTGGTAGTTTTCAGTAAACCCATTATTTTTTTGAAGAATAATAGTACTTTTTCTATGGACTGCATGATAGATAGAATAAATATGAGACTTTTGGTGAAAATTTATGATATTTCAACTGAGTTACATCCTGGATTTACAAACATAAACCTCCATGTTTTTTTACAATGATCCTCTACCAAAAAGTGATGATAAATAAATTATTTAAAGATGTATCTAAGAGTTTAAAAATACAAATGGTAGAGGGAATAAATCTGTAAGAGAGATTATAAAAAGATAATAAATCTATTAGAGAGTCTTCTTAAACGAAAAAAATGATGATCGACATAGATGAACTAAATATCATGATGCTTTCTTCTTCTTGTGTAAACCATAAGTGCACAGAAGAGTTTCTAGAAAGTGATATTTATTCATTTAATTGTGCATGAGCTACTATTATTTTTAATATAGTTCATTTTAACATCATATCTATTTTTAAAATGTATGAAAAAATTTCTATTATAATTTCAATGATTGCCTCTATAAAATTGGTGGCTCTTAATTTAAAAATTCATGTCCTTTTCATGGGAATATCTTAGTAACAGAAAGAAGCAATAATTCATCCTTGTACTTGTTTCCTTTATAAGAAATTATCTATTATTATAATCTCTTTTAACTATAAATTGGTAATCCAACATTTAAATATTGCAAGGCTATATTAAAATATAACATAAGTGCTTCAGTAGTAATAAATACCAGTTTCAATATCTATATAGAAGAATACATATCATCATGTAGATAATTTCTACACATCATAATTTACATAAAATAATTTATCAGTTTATAAGACTTGATCTATGTAGATGAGTTATCAATATAGTTGAATTCACATAGACATTGTTCGCATTTAAAATTTTCCACATATTACCAATCATTCAACATACACTAATTCATTCAAGTAGGATTATACTCATATAACCAAATCTAAAAAAAGTGACTGGAAATAGAATGTCAATTTCAGCACATATCTGAATCATGTAGCCGATTACTCCTCATAATCGATTTATGAATCTATCTGATATATGCAGCTGATTTTTCATATAGGACACATATTGACATAGGTGATTTTCATGTAGTCGAATTATTGATGTATATGATTTACATAGAAATATCCTTCACATAGAAAATTAATATAAATGAATTCTGACATTCCTATTACTCAATGTGGCCAAATGCCTCACGTTGCTGATTTTTCTAGATTAAGAAAATATCCAAAGTGTCTAAAATTATAGATTTGATGAATTTAATAGAAGAAAAACTTAAAAAAACATATATCATGATGAAAACTCATAAAAATTCATCATTAATATATGAAATGGTATATAATATCATCATAATATAATGTACATGGGATATGTTGGACTAACCTTAGTAGTCAAACATTAATGGTACTATGTAGGATTCAATATATAGTAAGATGGTTGAGAAATGGCCATCTTAGGGTTGTAATTTTAATTGTTAGATAATAAAAAAAATATTTTTTAAACACACACACCTACATAGAAGCATAAGGTGGTTAGGATGTTTTTTTATCGGTGTGGATGTGCATCTATGGTTTCATCTTGGTTGTTGATGTGTGGAAGAAAAAAGAGGATACATCATTTTAAATTGAAAAATAAAATAAACAAAAAAGAAAAAGAAGGTCATGTAGGGGAGTATGGACGTGTAGTGATTAAAAAAATATAAAAATTAAAGAAAATTGATTAAAATATTAGTATGTTAATCAATACACATAACACAAAAAAGGGTGTTAAAGAAGGTGAAAAATTTCCCCTCTTTCCTCATTTCCCCCACCCACTAATTGGGTGGGATATTGTTATGACCCTTCCATCATGGTTGTAATTTCAAATAAAAATTTATATTTCTTGTTAACGTGGCACTTCAAATACATCCAAAATGTCTCAATAGGCACTCTCCTCATATGACCTAGCCACCCAAATCGGTTTTTCTGACATAGCCACGTCATGTTGGGTCCCCTAAGCCCAACTAGTCTAAAACCGGCTAGAATCCATACATGGTATTCTTAAATACTTTTCAAGCCAAACATTTATAAGAAAAATCAAAATTTACTTAAAAATATGCGAATTTTATTAAATATAATTTCCTACGTGTGCGATTAAAAAAATAATCAAAATTTGTATAATTTATTTTAATTCATGATTATTTCCATAAAGTAAAATTAATTAGAAATTTAATGAATTTTTCATCATTAACGCATGTCGACTAATCATCAGAATAGAACGACCAATGAATGTGTAATATTAATTAGTCAATTAATTTATTTATTTCAATGTATGATGTTTGTAATAATTAATTAATAAATGATGGAATTTTTACCATTCATCGACCCCATTATATATATTATTGTATACATGTCCACAATTGATTTATTCATGCGGAGCTGGAAATTATTAGATACCCTCACCTATATTTAATTATATTTGTATAATAAAAAGTTTGAAAGGAGACATAATTCAGAATGAGATGTGGTTATGATCCAAAAAGGTGCTAGATACATTGAATGAGATAGACGTTGTAGCTCGATTCGATTGAAACATTGGGAGTTACCCCAAAGGTCTCAGATAATCCATTTTACACTCATTAGGTTAATCATTATAAATATTTATGATCATATGGTTTATTTATTTTTTTATGCATGGATTATTATTTTGTAAATTTTTAGAATATTAGTCATCATGTAAAATAATAAACAAGAACACAAAGGTAATATATAATAAATCATTATTCATTGTTTTCTATTTAAATCACGACTATGTTGTGTGTGCGATCACATCGAACATGAATGTTAAATAGAAAAAATATTTCATTCACCAAGAATAACATATGATACCTCAAATTAAATATTAAGAAATAGACTCCTTCCATCAGATATTTTTGAACAAAAACCATATTACAACTTGCTCATTATCCATAGTTGAGTGTTTATTCACCTACTGTGGAATTATGAAAAGAATGGTGGGTTTTGATAATAAAAATTGGAATAAAAATATCCATAACTAGATTCATGAAATTTATGATCTATTAATTAATTAATACATGGTTGTTATTTACATAAGTTGAATGTTCACAAAACAAATCAAGGTGTCCTGAGTTAACATGGTTGAATAGAAAAAATCCCACTTTAAGATTTTTAGAGTAGTAGTTTGATCATATATTTGACTATTATTATATGATTAAAAGACCATATACACTATAATACTTAGGTGACTATGTATCTTATATATAGTAGTTGGGGGCTAATCTGATTTGATAAAATAGTGGGATACATGAATGGGTAAAAATATTAATGAGCCTCATAATCAGTAATGAAGATAAATGTTATTATATTATATTGTTTCTTGTTGTATAAAAATTATGAGTAATACCACATAAATTCTCAGGTAGATTCTCGATCCAAGGAACAAAATCTTTTTCAATCAAATTATGTGAAAATTTATGAAATAATGGAAGTTAAAAATACCATAAAATCATGATGATTTTTAATGTGAAGAAAATCTTCCAATGAATATGATTAAAATCAATGGGGAATATACAAATATCCACTAATAATAGTAGCATACCTAATTAAATTAAATTCATTGACATTAATTTCTAAAATGGAATAGAATAAATTGTCTGAAAACCCCACAAAAATTCTATTTAGTTGCCTCCTTAGAAATCATCCTAATGAAAAAAAAACTCCCTTCCATGAAAAAATGTCACCCTAAAATATGCAGATTTTAAAAACATCACCCTTATAGGAATATACTCTGTGAAATTGGAGATCTTTATACAATAATTCATCATCATTGACCTGCTGTTCTGATTCCTCTTCGACATACTCCCCGTGATTATTTAATGAAGGAACTGAAACCTCACACCTACCATCTCTATGAATTATATATTTCCTGTTTACTATCCATTGGATGAGACTTCTCAAAACTTATCACATCACTTACACAACACAACCATTTAATTGAAAATTTCAAAAAATTTACCCTTGTCGACATGTCACCAATGTTACCATAAACTCAATATCCCAGCACATTAGATATAAACAATAAACACTTAATTATCCAACATCTATGTGCTTAACATACTACTGAATATTAAATATCCCCCTTTCTCCTCTTGATGGAATTAATAATGAGTAAGTCCACCACATAAAAAATAAGCCACCACATCTTCTAATATAAAAACAAAATCCATATCTACAATTAATAAGTTCTATATTAATTTTTCATCTCCATTAATGTTGAGAAATACATACAATTAATGTTGATTAAAATTACTCTATAGATGTCGATAAAAATCTCCATCAATTAATTTTTCCCTCTTCAATAATTAGGTTGAACTCTATTAATATACCTCTTTATCTGGTCATTGATGGAAATAACTTCCATCAAAATCATTTTTAAATAAAACCATTTATTATCACACTTACCATCACCTTCGATAGATAATATAATGATCCACTTTTATAAATAAGATAGAAAACATAAAGTTCCATTACAAAAGAAATCTAAACAGAAAAATCTTCATCAAACATATATCCCCATGTCCCATCTGTGAAGACTAGAACCAGTAATATATACATCCCCCAATATAGTGATCTCCACCAAATGTAGAGAACCCGTAGGGATTTACCTCCCCATCTTTTCCAGCCTATAGAATAACCACAATCTTCAATTTCTAATTCGTTGTTCACTAATGTATCAATTTTAAGTAAAAATAATTTTTTATAAGACCATAAACACTTATCTCAGCCTTCAATATATTATAATTTATTTTTGTTCTAATATATGTAATTTAAATCATATGAGGTGTACTATGTATTTGATGAATAGATCATTGTAGTTATATTCACCATACACCTTCACATAATTTTTATAAGTCATATAAATCATTATGCCTCATACATGTTCCAGAAATCCACTATAATGATTCCATAATTCCAAATAAAAATTTGAACCATGAACCATCAGCTCTGACACAACTGTTGGTGGAGGTTCCTGATCCCCAAAATTAAATCATTTGTGATGGAGTTTTGGGAAACTAGTTAAAATAATGGAAGTGAAGAACTTTATTCAATAATGAATGTTTTTTAAAGTCACCTAAAATTTATATTATTAAAAAAATGCAGAAAATATAAAAAGGATTAATAATTATAGATGAAAAATTCAATTATAATCCATAAAAATTAATTTTTAAAATAGTAAAGAATAACCTATGTGAAATCCACTCCTTGATAGAATTCTACCAACTTTGTGAAAATAATCATTATGGTCAATGCCAACCATTTTGATAAAAAACCCCATTGGAGATCCATTTATGACAAACATCACCCTTCTGTGATAAAATGAAACAAACTCAATGATATTTATTTAAAAATGAGTCATCATTGACCGCATGTTGTCCTGCCTCTTTGATTTCTTTTCATTGAACTTTCCATAAATGATACAAAGACTCAAAAAGATGGTCTACCATCTCTATGAAGTATATATCTCATGGTTATTCTCTTTTGGATGTAACTGCTCAAAACATAGCATGCCATTTCCACATCACACCCACTTTAATGACTATTAGAATTATTACAACACCTAGTCTGTTTGTTTCCAATGTTGCTAAAAATTTGGTATCCCACCACATTAAATATCCATTCATGACACTTCATTATACGTCATTAATGTGATAAGTATTATCTTGAAAATTTTAAATACCCCTTTTCATAGAATCATATTCTATCATTATTAACTTATCCACAAAAAAAATTCCACAACATACTTTTATATAAACAACATGTCCATATCTCGAATTAATGTGGCCAATATTCCTTTTTATCTCAACTAATATTGAATAAACCTCAAAATTAATGTTGAAAAATGTTTCTCAATTGATTTTGAGAAAATATCTCTATTAATTATTTTTTAAATCTTCAATAAATAGAATAATATTTATCAATCTCCCCATTCAAGCCTTTGTAGAATTATAAAACTTCCAAATAAATCATTTGTATATAAAACTAATTGTTATCTTTATAACCATAAACCTTTATATATAAAAAAAACATCACCATTTTTCAATTATAATAAAAAATGATATCACCCCCTGTAAATGAAATTCAAAAACTAAATTCTTTTCCTCATTTATATATGTCATTTCCTATCGAACAAGAACAAAAAATAATGCATCTCCTACCCCCGTAATAGTGAACTACAAAAAATCTAGATAACCCACAAAAAAATCCCCTCATTTTCACTCTTGCCTCATTATATCAATCATCAATTTTTAATCATTTTTTCACTAGAGTCACTCTTTCCAGAAAAAGGATTTGGTGTAAGACAGAAAACAAAATTATTGGCCTACATAGACATAAAAACTATCTACATCCTAGATGATGGACATTATCTCATATAAGACATTCAAAATTATTATAAATACACCTCGCATATTTATACACTATAAACTCTTACCTTAATATTTTAATTAGTTTCAATCATTTGTCCTCATGTGAGTTCCATCAGTACATTGTTGGTGGAGATTCCAAATACCATGATGAAAATTGCTTATGATGGAATTTTGATAAACCCTCTAAAATAATGGAAACAAATAATTGAAGAAAATGACGTCGATTTTTTAAATATGGAAAAACCATCCAATGAAAAAATTTATCACCCATGGGGTACCATTGAAAAAATACACTAATAATCAGATAGTATAAATTGAAAGTAAAATACCGAACATGAATTTATAAAACAACATTGATTAACCTATGTGAAAACCACACACTGATAATCTTTTTCACCTCTATAAAATCATATTAATGGAAAACTCAACCCTTCCATGATAAAACATACCCCCATAGATTCGTTTATGAAACAAATCATCCTTATATGAGAAAATGGCACGGTCTTTGAGTAATTTATTAAAAAAATGAATCATTATTGACCTACTATTGTGAGGACTGTTCGATTCAGTCTACATGATCTATCAATAAATGTACCCAAGCATTTCACTGATGACCATTCATGTATTTGAAGTCTGCATCTCATGTTTTCTATAAACTTCATGGAATTTATTGAACCTTAGAATGATGTTGCTGCATCACACGCACTTCAATGACTATTTGAATTGTTTATGCCCCTTTTCATTATATCACTCGTGTGACCACAAACACGAAATCCAAACACATTTTATATACATAATCAATTATTTGGTCAACATATTCAATGAGTGACACAGGAGACCAAAAATGAAGAATCTCACATTCTACTCTCGGGGTTCTATATCTTGATGAACCAGATAGAAAAAAATATCACAACATCCTTCTATATAGATAGCAATTCCATATCTCCAATTAATATAGAAGAAATTCATTTTTATGCCTATTAACATTCTGAAAAAATCTCCCTTATTTATGAGAACAATTAATCTATTAACATTGTGAAAATATCTCTAATTATTATTCTTTATCTCTCCAATAAATGAGGTAAACCCCATCAAGAAACTCTATAATCAATTTTGGACAGAAATTATGTTGTAACTCCCCAAGCTTCCATGGTACGTGTCTCTTTGAATAATACAATAGCATGTGTTTTATGTAACTTCGAGTTATAACAACCCACAACCAATCAAACTAGTAGTTATGAATAGTAATACCCAATTTTTGAAATTTGATAAATTTTATCATTCAAAGTAGACTACATTTTAGGATTCTGATTATTTATATTAGCTTAGGGTGAAATTTTGGTATTTTTTAAAAACATTGAATGATTGATGAATAGTGAAAAACACTAAGTTATAGTTTAATAAAAAATTATTAAATATGTATTTAATTTATTTTAATTTTTTTAGGTAAAAATAGATACATAATAATTATATAATTTCAATGAAATTCATTGGAGTTAGTTTATAATAATTATAGATATAAAAAAAATTATTGAACTTTTTACCGTCTTTTACCCACCTCCTAGGAGTATTTGCAAATTTACATAAAAGATAATTTTACTATTTCTGTGAGTTGAATTTCAAAAATCATAGAGACACGATTTGTATTATTAAGTAAAATGTGGTTCAATAAGAAGAAAATAATTTTTTCTGAATAATATATTTTTATTTTTATTTACCATAGTTAAAACTAAATAGGGTAATTAAGTGTAAAAATGATATTATTATTACCCTAAAACTTGTCCTAATTATATTGGATGAGTTTAATTCGACAAAATAAACATTATTATTAAAATACGATCCTTTATGTCCACATGGATTAGATTAGGAAATTTATTATTATTTATTTAAAAGAATAGTTAAAAGTGTTAAAATAAATTTTTAATAACTAAACCATTTTTAATATATGGTTACACAAAATATAAATTAGACTATAAATATTCCATAAAATTTACAAATATTTCCTACGTAATGGTATTTTATCTATATTTTTTAGAAATTAAATAATTATATTTATTTATGACACAATGATGATACAATAATTACTCTATTAATGAATGATTAAAATAATTGATAGTATAAATATCCAAATAAATGTAATATGAAACTTTTTATGAATTAAAAAAATATTAAAAGTTAATATGACATATTATTTTTGGATAAATGAATTGTTTTTGATGTAATAATTCTGTAATGAATTTAGAAGAAACAAAATATCAAATAGTGTCAAAATTGACATAAAAGTGTTTTTAAAACAAATATTATGTTATTAATTGATATTATATTCCTAAAAATCTAAGGCTCTTCCAGAAGACTTATTTACTAATATGTGTGTCATTAATGACCACCGGGGGTTATCTAGGAAGTATATAGTAAGTTCATTATCTATATAATATAAAAATACAAAGAGACATGGTAAATGTCAAACTATTTAACTAAGAGATAAATCTAAAAGATAAGGATAATATAATTACCCAAACCTATCTAAAACCAATTGGTTGAGTGTTTTTCGACCCATCTCCACCTTATCCTATAAATAATTCATTTTAGATTCCTTAGATACCGAAAATGATTTTGTTATAAAATAATATTTCTAGCTTTTCCTAAGGTGCCCCTCACCCCTTTATGAAAGGGCACTCCCCCTTCTTTATAATTCACTCCTTCAAAGCCATTTAGCTCAGCCAACCCCTACCAAAATAACCTATCAACTGTTATGCATTCATCCTAGAGGGATTACATTAGTTATAAAGCCAACCTATGGATCCATTTTTATCAAATCAGAAGGAAGAACCAAATGAAGAGGTAAATATTTCATCACCTCATTCAAGTTCATTTCTTCTTCCACATCCTATTTCATTGTGGCTTCCATTCTAAAATACTAAATCCAGTATCATCTATATACTGTGATGTTATTAAAAAAATATCACAACCATATTCATTATTTTATCCATCCTTTGAATAATATTGCATCATATGTGCGTATGTACGACTAACCATCTCCACATCGTGGTGTAATTGTTATTCAATACATTATTATTTGGATGGGTATAATAATGATGTGTAATTGATGTAAATAATAAATATAACATGATAATTATCTATATATATGATATAACATCCAATTATATATTTTTTTAATATCAAAAGAATGGTATTGTCTCTCATGTGTACGTACGGGTTACCGTCTCCATGAACCCGGTGATATTCATTACACATCATTTCTATTCAAGACTAATTTTCATTTTATAAATAATAATAATTTTAAAGACATAATATCGTCCTGAATATGAATAAGATACATCCTATCCATAATAAACATTACATAGGTAACAAAGCATATAATGGAATATTAATTAGTTAACACCTGAAATGACGATAATACAAAAATATTATTAAAAATGCAAAATTATAAGATCATATATGATATCATATTAAGGTATATTTTTCATGAATAATTTAATAACAATTATTTCTCCATTATAAAGGAGTTTAACCTACCCTCAACCAAGGAAAAGTACAAGGTAAGGGTTAATTTCACAATCTCTTTATTATCTAAGGATTTTTTTACATGAGTATCTAATGTGACCTCATTATCATCCACATCCATGTTTCATAAAAAAAAATTTCAAAACATTTTTAATGTTTACTAGAAAATTGGGTAAATTCATTTATACCCTTGTTTGAATTATTATATAATGGGTTTAAAGGAATCATTCCATCATTTACCAAATAAGGTACTTTATGACCTTTTGGACAAAATTAAGGTAAGAATGTTTTTTTAACTTATACGGCGGGTGTGGCTATTTTTCGCTGTTATAACATTGTTGAAGCTTCCCTTACAAGCTTATAAGAATATTTTCAAAATAAAAATTTTCTCTATAATTTTTTGAATCTTGAATGATTTCAAAATAGAATGAGATAGTTCTCTAAATAAAGGTTTTGATTTCATCTATGTCAACATATTTTGAGGGATTTTAAGTTTATTTGAAGTTGATTTATTATGATATGAAACTTGAATATTTTATTGATAGTTTTGGGATATGTTTGACTGTGTATGTTCTATTTTTATACCATTCATGGTTTATGGTTCAAGTATTGACATTTCGTATGCTAATTTTAACACGAATGTTTATGTTATATTTAAACCTTTTCATATGAGGAATGTATTGGAATAATAATTGATGGATGGAGCCCGCTATAGCTCCTCGATGCATCATTAACTCTCATGAGACAACTGAAGTGCCCAGATCAGTGTGAATCACTGAGAGGGGGAGGGGGTGAATCAGTGATCCTTTAAAACTTTTTACTAATTGATTCTTAATCAATTAAAACTCTATGGCTGGTTCAAGCCTTGATCAAATATTCTTGTATCTCTCAGCCTTTCCTCGAATGATGCAGTAAATGTAAAGGCACAGGACACAAGGATTTACAAGGTTCGACACCAAAGGCCTACGTCCTTGCCATGTTGGTTATACACCCCAACATGGTTTCTCCATTATAATCGGTTAGTATTACAATGGTCGATACAAAGTCCCACTGTATCTCTCCTGAGTCCCACAAGAGGGTCTTTATACTGCGTCCCACAGTGTTACCAGAGTCCCACTGGCCTGCTCCAGAATCCCACTGAAGACTTCTTCCGCCCTGAGTCTCACAGGGGGCTTCTCCTGGCTCCTCGAGTCACACGAGTAGCTCTTCTTCACTTTATGCTTCTACAAGTATCTTCATCAGTCTGGGATAAAGACTGCTGGCCTTGCTCTGTACCTCTGCTCACTTGTGATGAACATGTCTTCTCGTCTTGCTCAGGCTTTATCACCTTCTTCTAAGGATGACCTGGCCTCTCTCTTTAAGAATCTTCAACAGCCTCTGATAAGGTCTGTTTGTCTTGCTCAAAACTTCTAATCACTTCTGTTGATCAGGCTCTTCTCAATTACTGAAAACTCAGACAACTGATATCTCTAACTTCAGTCTGGCTTCAGTCTGACTTCAGAACAACTTCATGCACTGAGTACATGGCATCTCTTCATCCTCATGCGCTGACAGCATGGATTCTCAATAATCTTCAAGAACTCTTGGTCTTGGACAACTCAAAAGCACACAAGAAGATTTGACTTGTTTACGTGTGCACGTGCATTCATGCAAGCATGCACTCCCCTTCTTCTCTTCTTGGTGCAGTAAACCCACAAAGGGTGAAACACTTTAAGCACACACCAACTTATCAAACTTAACACACATTATTCAATTTGTCTACACACTTAGATTGTGTGTTCTACAATAGTGTGAGAGTCCTCTTCTCTTTCTTCTTAGTGTGTACACTTTAGTTTGCACACACACTAAGGTTCAGCCTTGTTGTCTTTTTGCACACACTTCTTTCACTTTGCACACACTTGATACTTGGCCTATTCTCCTCCTTGCGCACATCCAAGGCTACGACCAACTCATTTAGTCTTAGTTCATTTAAGTGTAAGTCTCAGCCACTTGGTTCTTTATTCCTCTTGAACACAAAAAGCAAGGGTATATCACTTGGCATACACTCAGGGCAAAGCCTCGGTTCTCCTTGGGCACTAGAGACACAATGGTCTCTGCCTCCCACTTCTTTTGCACACACTGCCCGAACTCCACCTTCAAAATAGGCACGCAAGGGGTGCGACCTTCCTCTCTTCACAGCCGCGCAGGGTCACACTGGACAAGGCGTGCAAGATCCTCGGTGCAAGCTGCCGCACAAAGGTTCTATCGCAGAAGCTCCTAAAAGGTGCAAGGCACCTTGGCCGTGCAAGCCTCAACAAACCACGAGAGCGCACAAGTGATTCGGCTGCCTCGGGTCTTCCTGCCACGCAAAGGGAAGGCGACCAGGGGTCCCCCTTCTTCTTCTTTCGCACAAGGAGTGCGCAAAAGTAACCTCACGGAGCCTCTGATGGATCTGGGATTCACTGCCGCGTAGGGGGCGCGCAGTGTGTTCTTCGCGAGGCTTGAAGCACTCACGGGATGTCAGGTTTTCAACAAAGGATCAGGAACCAAATTCAAGAGCAAGGCCTCTCTTTATATAGGCAGAGGCGTCTCGTTCAATCCGCATGGATATAAATTCAAACTTCCGAATATCTCGGGTTTTCAAGATTTCCAAAATCTTGTTTCTCCTCTGTTTCACGCAGCTTAACTCATTTTTAATTTCCTCTACATGCATGCGACTTAGAACTCATGCACAACCTTCCTTTGATCCAAAACAAGCAATCATAAACACCCAAACCTCGGCAACTTCGTCTTGCCTCGTCCAGATACCAAAACTCTCCAAACATTGCATGAAAGTGTATTTTTAAGCATGGATCGTTCAGTAGGACCAGACGAACCGAATGGAGCCTTCGGTTTGATCGGAGGTGGCCGGGAGCTCGAATTCTTCATTTGGGAGGCCTCTGGTTCAGTAGGGGACGTCGGGTGGCCTTCGGCTGAGCTCGAGGAAGGAGACGGCTCGGAGCCGTCGGATGCGGCGTTTAAAAGATCATCAACGGCCTGGATCTGAACGGGAGCGGCGCGATGAGATGTGCGGCCGAGATCGAAGTGCGCGATGAGACGGACGGCTCAGATCTGATCCGCGGCGAAATTTTTCATCCCACATTGAATCGCCTCGCGGAATATCCGCGGTTTATCAACCAAGCGCTGCCGAGAGACGCTCAGTTGAACTTCTCCCCTCTCGGTGCCGCCCCACACCGAGTTCTCTTAGCGGGCGCGCTCTTGCGCCCACCCCTGCCACTCGGGCGCGCCACTGGCGTCCACTATGCATCCTCGGGCGTGCATCCTGGCGCCCATGCTGCGCAGGCTTGACTCCTCTGCGTGGCTTCTGCCGCCTTGGGTTTGCCCAACAGGTTCCCCCTTGGGCGTGGCGCCTTAGGCCCACATGTGCCTTGGGGTTGAACCCTCAAGGTGTCCACGGCTGGCCAATTTTTTTGGCAAAGTATGGAAATAACACTTTGTTAAAAACAACGTTCCCCATAAGTTCAAGCCATATCAAATGCCAAATGCCACGTCAACCTCAAAGCCATTCTTTCCATTTCTTCTTCATTCTTCTTCCACAAACTTCCTCAACTCCTTTAAATCATGTATTCTAGACTTATGAAACATTTGTAGAAGGTTCTTCATCAACCGAAGCTCCTGAATCAAATAATTCATAAACATTCTTCAATGATCCAATTAGAGATCAAGTTGGATCATCTTCAATTCATCATGCACTAAGAGATAGTGCATGGTCTTTATTAATGCACATCATCCACTCAGTGATTGTGGATGGATCATCTTCAACTCCTCATGAATTGTTATGACAATGCATGGTCTTCAAACATTGTTGTGACATTGTATCCAGTTGATACAAGTTCTTGGAACTTTAAGAACAGCTCAACAATCATCAGATGTTATGATGCTCCATCATCATTCTTCAAGTGTTGTCACTTAGTATCACCTTGATACATGTATTGAACCATTAAGATCAGTTCTACAATCGTCTGATATTACTAGAGAATGTTTCAACCATCATCTCCTATGTAACTTAGTGAATCTCCTAAGTGACATTCATCTTAGTAACATGGCCATTCTCCTTTCCTTACCAACACCATCACATCCTTTTTCATTCACATCTTGACATTCCTTGACATCCATACATTCATTCCTTGACAACAACATACCTCATTGACAACAAATGCAACACAGTGCACTTCAATATCCCCCTTTGTATTTGTTGGCAATATAATAGAGCACATATGAATGGGTCAATATGTGTGCCAATATTTTCTCCCCCTTATTGGCAATCAAATTAAAAGTGTGGTATGGTTCTCTTCAAAATATCACTTCCTCCCTTTGAAAAGTATTTTCTTGAAAAAAACTGAGAGAGGGATGATGTCACATGTTCTCTTTAGCAAAGAAGCTTTAGTAAATCAACTCTAAGTCTACTTGGGCTAACCCGGTGTAGAAAAAAAGAGTGATGTAACCAAGGTACTCTATGCTGTCCAACATTAACTGTACATGTGAGATCATGCTCCAAGGGGTTGAAATTTTTCAGATATAACTATGAATTTTCTAAATCCTGCACAACTTCACAAAACTCATTAGAAAGTTCAGATGCAAAGATAAAGCTCCCCTTTCATCCATTTGTCTTCAATCTATACTCCCCCTTAATTGAAAAGATGAATTCAATTAAGAAACAAGGGATGAAAGTATGATTGGAACACCTTCAGCTTTTCTCAAGATGGTATTAAATCTTAGAATACCATCTTCTCCAGATTGGCTCCCCCTCAAGGGGTGCACTCCATTCAGTCCAAACCATCCTCCAGTTGAGAATGATCATCATCTTCAATTCCCTGTAATGTTAGCACATGTAAATACAAGTGATTAGGGAATAAGATGGAACCTCCTTGGTTCATCAATGTGAACAAAAAGGTTGAGAAGATTCTCTCAACCGAGATGTCCCATTTTCACCATTCTTCACACTTGCACATTTGATCTTCAATGATGTTTGTGCTGGTGTGGATCTCAATACATCTTCATGTGAAATATTCTTCTTCCCTTTTGCCTTAGCAATTTCCAGAACATTATCTTCAGCTCTTTGTAGATCTTTGGCAAGTTGCAACTGATTAGGCCATATGACTAACAAGTCATTTGGAAGTGAGGCCTCGGTTTTGGAAATTCCACATGGTTTTTTGATTATGTTAAGATACCTTTCTTAGGAAACTTATTTTCATTCAATCCCTTCTGCTTCTTCTGGATTGATTGTCTTTTTGAGTCCAGTATGCTTCTATTCAGTTCCATGGCTTGTTCACAAAGATCCATGGTATGACCTTTCATTCCACAATAGAAGCATGTTTTCTTGGTGGTCCTTCTGGATGCGTCACCCTTCTTGGATTTAGACTCCAAGGACTTATTTTCCTTTTTCAAAACCTTCTTGGGAGCATCTTTAACGTTCTTCTTACTTCCCAAGTATTATTTCTGAGCCAGGTTCTGTGATCTTTTCTTCTTTTGAGCTCTGGATACAGTTGGAGATTGACATGTATCTATTTGACAACTTTTGCAATCATCCCAAATGTTGTCAAGTAATCCAAATCTATTTGCATTAAACAGATGTCTCTGGACCTATGGATGCTGCTTCTTTTCTTCTGGCTTTCTCCCCCTAGGAATGGGCTTCCTCTATGCTTTGGCATTCAGTGGATTGTACCAACAATCCTTTCACAGTGCCCATACTTGTTACAACACCAAAATTGACCCACAAATCTTGACTTTTTTATTCCTTCTGATCGTAGGGTACTTGTCTTGAATTGTTGTTCTGCTTCAGGAGAGCATTATTTCTTCATTGTCTTCATCCATACTAGTTTGGAATTAATCTTCCATCCTGCACTTTTTGTGGAAACACAATTAGAAGAATTAGTACAAGATGAGATAGATGGTACCTTCTTTTTAGAAGATGTTGCCCTTTCATTAGAGGATGTCTTTCTCTTAGAATCTTCCTTCTCAAAGCTCACTTGAGTAGCAACATTTCTTCTTTCAGCTGACTGGGAGGCTTCAGCTTTGGGTGATTGCAGATTTTTCAATATCACCTCCAGTTCAAAACATTTCATGTTGAGGGAGTTCTTCTCATCCTCAACCAATCGTAGCCTACCTTCTGAATTCTGTTTCAGCTGTTCCATCTGGTCATCATGCACCTTCTTTATTTCATGCAATGAGTTGTCAATCTCCTTCACCATTTTGACTTTGTCTTCAATTTGAGCATCTCTGACATTCATTGACACGTTCTGCAACTTCTCCAGTGCATGAAACACATCTTTGATTATTATCATAAAGATTTCTTTATCAGAAGAGCTTCTTTGCAATTCTTCAGTAGTGTCTTCATATCTTTCATTGCAAAGCAATACTGTTTCATCTTTAGCCTTCACCAGCTTTCTGAGAGTGTTGGTTATGCCAACCCTTTTTGCCAACTGATCTTCCATTGCATTGGCTTCATCTTCTAGCTGTAATTTTTCTTTTTGAAGATCAAGGATGCCTGTAGCTATACACATTGTCACTTCCTTGGGGACTGTCTTCTGAAGATATTTGATTGCATTTAGAAAATCATTGTGCCTTCCATATTCATCACAGCTAGAGCAGGCTTCATCAGAAGAATGATAAAAGGAATTGTCATCTGATGTGACTTTCACATTTCTTTCCATACAAGGAGTTTCTCTGATTGCAACAAACTTCATCTTCATCTTCTTTGCCTGTTTCTTCGTTCTGTTTTTCAGAGTCTTGGCAGATATCTCCATTTGAGGATGTTCTTTCATTTCCTCAAATCTCCACTCCATATAGACTCTATTGGACCATTTATAGGCAACCTTCCCTCTGATACCAATTGAAGTGCCCAGATCAGTGTGAATCGCTGAGAGGGGGAGGGGGTGAATCAGTGATCCTTTAAAACTTTTTACTAATTGATTATTAATCAATTAAACCTCTATGGCTGGTGAAAGCCTCGATCCACTCTTCTTGTATCTCTCAGCCTTTCCTCGAATGATGTAGTAAATGTAAAGGCACATGACACAAGGATTACAAGGTTCGGCACCAAAGGCCTACGTCCTTGCCATGTTGGTTATACACCCCAACATGGTTTATCCATTATAATCGGTTAATATTACAATGGTCGATACAGAGTCCCACTGTATCTCTCCTAAGTCCCACAGGAGGGTCTTTATACTGCATCCCACAGTGTTACCAGAGTCCCACTGGCCTGCTCCAAAATCCCACTGAAGACTTCTTCCGCCCTGAGTCTCACATGGGGCTTCTCCTGGCTCCTCGAGTCACACGAGTAGCTCTTCTTCACTTTAAGCATCTTCAAGTATCTTCAGCAGTCTGGGATAAAGACTGATGGCCTTGCTCTGTACCTCTGCTCACTTGTGATGAACAGGTCCTCTCGTCTTGCTCAGGCTTTATCACCTTCTTCTAAGGATGACATGTCCTCTCTCTTAAAGAATCTTCAACAGCCTCTGATAAGGTCTGTTGGTCTTGCTCAAAACTTCTGATCACTTCTGTTGATCAGGCTCTTCTCAATTACTGAAATCTCAGACAACTGATATCTCTAACTTCAGTCTGGTTTCAGTCTGACTTCAGAACAACTTCATGCACTGAGTGCATGTAATCTCTTCATCCTCATGCACTGACAGCATGGCTTCTCAATAATCTTCAAGAACTCTTGGTCTTGGACAACTCAAATGCACACAAGCAGATTTGACTTGTTTACGTGTGCACGTGCATGCATGCAAGCATGCACTCCCCTTCTTCTCTTCATGGTGCAGTAAACCCACAAAGGGTGAAACACTTTAAGCACACACCAACTTCTCAAACATCACACACTTTATTCAATTTGTCTACACACTTAGATTGTGTGTTCTAAAATAGTGTGAGAGTCCTCTTCTCTTTCTTCTTAATGTGTACACTTTAGTTTTCACACACACTAAGGTTCGGACTTGTTGTCTTTTTGCACACACTTGTTTCACTTTGCACACACTTGAGACTTGGCCTATTCTCCTCCTTGCGCACATCCAAGGCTATGACCCACTCATTTAGACTTAGTTCATTTAAGTGTAAGTCTCGGCCACATGGTTCTTTGTTCCTCTTGCACACAAAAAGCAAGGGTATATCACTTGGCATACACTCAAGGCAAAGCCTCGCTTCTCCTTCGGCACTAGAGACACAATGGTCTCTGCCTCACACTTCTTGTGCATACACTGCCCGAACTCCACCATCAAAATAGGCACGCAAGGGGTGCGGTCTTCTTCTCTTCACAGCCGCGCAGGGTCACACTGGACAAGGCGTGCAAGATCCTCGGTGCAAGCGGCCGCGCAAAGGTTCTGTCGCGCAAGATCCTCAAAGGTTCAAGGCACCTCGGCCGCGCAAGCCTCAACAAACCACAAGAGCACGCAAGTGATGCGGCTGCCTCGGGTCTTCCTACCGTGCAAAGGGATGGCACGCAAGGGTCCCCCTTCCTCTTCTTTCACGCAACGAGTGCACAAAAGGAACCTCACGGAGCCTCTGATGGCTCTGGGCTTCACTGCCGCATAGGGGGCGCACAGGGTGTTCTTCGCGAGGCTTGAAGCACTCACGGGACGTCAGGTTTTCAACAAAGGATCAGCAACCAAATTCAAGAGCAAGGCCTCTCTTTATATAGGCAGAGGCATCTCGTTCAATCCGCGTGGATATAAATTCAAACTCCTGAATATCTTGGGTTTTCAAGATTTCCAAAATCTTTTTTCTCCTCTATTTCAGGCGGCTTAACTCATTTTTAATTTCCTCTACGTGCATGCGACTTAGAACGCATGCACGACCTTCCTTCGATCCAAAACATGCAAGCATAAACACCCAAACCTCGGCAACTTCGTCTTGCCTCGGCCGGATACCAAAACTCTCCAAACATTTCATGCAAGTGTATTTTTAATCATGGATTGGTTCAGTAGGGCCAGACGAAACGAATGGAGCCTTCGTTTTGATCGGATGTGGCCGGGAGCTCTAATTCTTAATTCGGGAGGCCTCTGGTTCAGCGGGGGACATCGGGTGGCCTTCGGCTGAGCTCAAGGAAGGAGACTCCTTGGAGCCGTCGGATGCGGCGTTGAAAAGATCATCAACGGCCTGGATCTAAACGGGAGCGGCGAGATGAGATGTGCGGCCGAGATCGAGCGCGCAATGAGACGGACGGCTCAGATCTGATCCGCGGCGACATTTTTCAGCCCACATCGAATCGCCACGCGGAATTTCCGCGGTTTATCAACCAAGCGCTGCCGAGATACGCTCAGTTGAACTTCTCCCCTCTCGGTGCCGCCCCGCACCGAGTTCTCTTAGCGGTCGCGCCCTTGCGCCCACCCCTGCCACTCGGGTGCGCCACTGGCGTCCACTATGCATCCTCGGGCGCGCATCCTGGCGCCCATGCTGCGCAGGCTTGACTCCCCTGTGTGGCTTCTGCCGCCTTGGGATTGCCCCACGGGTTCCCCCTTGGGCGTGGTGCCTTAGGCCCACATGTTCCTTGGGTTTGAACCCTCAAGGTGTCCATGGCTAGCCAATTTTTTTTGGCAAAGTATGGAAATAACACTTTGTTAAAAACAAAGTTCCCCATAAGTTCAAGCCATATCAAATGCCAAATGCCACGTCAACCTCTAAGACATTATTTCCATTTCTTCTTCATTCTTCTTCCAAAATCTTCCTCAACTCCTTTCAATCATGTATTCTAGACTTATGAGACATTTGTAGAAGGTTCTTCATCAACCGAAGCTCCTGAATCAAATAATTCATCAACATTCTTCAATGATCCAATTAGAGATCAAGTTGGATCATCTTCAATTCATCATGCACTAAGAGATAGTGCATGGTCTTCATTAATGTACATCATCCACTCAGTGATTGTGGATGGATCATCTTCATCTCCTCATGCATTGTTATGACAATGCATGGTCTTCAAACATTGTTGTGACATTGTATCCAGTTGATAAAAGTTCTTGGAACATTAAGAACAGCTCAACAATCATCAGATGTTATGATGCTCCGTCATCATTCTTCAAGTGTTGTCACTTAGTATCACCTTGATACAAGTATTGAACCATTAAGATCAGTTCTACAATCGTCTGATATTACTAGAGAATGTTTTAACCATCATCTCCAATGTCACTTAGTGAATCTCCTAAGTGACATTCATCTTAGTACCATGGCCATTCTCCATTCCTTACCAACACCATCACATCCTTTGTCATTCACATCTTGACATTCCTTGACATCCATCCATTCATTCCTTGACAACAACATACCTCACTGACAACAAATGCAACACAGTGCACTTCAACAACTAAACATTAAATTGTCAGAGGACATTCCCAAATTTATATATGACTTAATCATTTTTAGTCATCTTCGCGATGGCCTGGACAAAATGTTTTAGAATGTATGACATTATACATTCCCTCAATATGAAAATGGTTTATGTGGTCATTCGACTAGTAGAATACCAATGATTATGTTTTATTATATCATTATTTTTGCATTTCATATTCGTTCCATAAAAGTATTCATTTTTATTATTGGTAAAGGAATGTCGTTTCAATTATTTATTGTGCTTAATATTTATGTTATCTTCCACTGTATTTCTTACCCTTACTGAGCATTTGAGATCACCCCATTCATATGTTTCATTTTCCTAGGATATGAAGAAGATGGTTATGAGTGACATGCAGGAATAATCTTGGAGGCTTGGATGTTTCTAATGGAATAAATTCAGGTTGTATTTCTTTTCATGTTTTAAAGTTGAACTGATGTATGAATATTGTTTCCAATAATATGAAACCGATCTGTCTATCGAGACATGATTTCCTTATGATCATGCCAATGTTATGTAATAATACACCGACTCTGGGTAACTAGGGTTGGGGCGTTACAGTTGATATTAGATAATGTTTAGTACAAACCTTCGAAACTATATTTAGATAAACTCTTATTAGAGAACATAACCCTAAGATAGACGTTGAGGATTAGTATAAAATAACTTCCTAGAACTTGTACATTGTAGTGATTTTGTGATTTTTACAAACAATACATCCATGTCTAGATATTAGCAGGTAGAGGAAACTCTAGCACAAATGTAGCTAGGGGTAAAACCTAAAAACACTGCTTTGAGCTAGTCTCAAACGGGAACTGGTACACAACAACGGGCCTTTCTGCACTCTTGGTTACGACAATCCTGGGAGATATGCTTAGGATTATTCTCATTTTCATTACAAACCATTATAAAGGGTTTATTAGTATATAATTCCTCAAAGAAAATATTTTTATAGATTATATCCACAGGCTATTCAATTTTTGTTAACTATTTTACATTTTTGGATTTATGTATTGCGATTCATAAACTAATCTAGTGTATTCCATTTTTTTTTAGAAATACTGCCTAGTGGAAGGAATGGAAACCGTATCAATGAACACACTCCATAATGGACTTCCCTTCTACTCCAGATAATTATAGTGGAGCTGGTGATACAACTAGTTCTGATCAGATTATCACCAAATTAGGACAACTCACACAGTTTATTAATAATAACCTTACCCATATAGAGCACCCTAATCTCCAATTTGGAGGATCAATTTCATACTGCTTTAGGTAGAAACAACCACCAAAGTAAAATGGGGTACAAAATCTATTAGTAGCTCAGCAATGGATAAATTCATTATAGAAATTATTCCACGACATGGTGAGTATCGAAAGGGAAAAAGTTTTCATGGCAGTCTATCGCCTCCCTGGAGATAGTGATTAATGGTTTTCATTGATTCAAAACAAAAAGTAATATGATGAAGTATCAAATATGGATTGGAGGGAGTTTAAATAAAATTTCGTAGAAAAATAATTTCCGCATGACCATCGATGAGATATAGAAACACAATTTTTGAATCTGAGGCAAAGGGATGATGAAAATGATGCAAAACATGAAGCTAAATTTACTAGGTTAGCGAGGCATTCTGCTGATTATATACATAACCCAAGAAGTAAGATTGATCGTATCTTTCATGGGTTAAAATAATTTCTCTGTCAAGCATTAGTATCACAATCCTTCCTGTAACACCTCGAGATTTTATGAGAAGTATTATTTTTAATTTATTTGATCTCTTGTTTTGTATGCTACACCAATATTATCATGTGCTATACGCAACACCATATTATCTTGTAGTATAAGAAACACAATTCTTGGATCGTGTTGCACAAAATTTCAAGTTCGTTTGATAGATGTTATTGTACGCAACATTGAGTTTATATATATATATATATTCAATGTATAAATGAAATATGGTATGATTCTATTATACACAACAACAAATGAATCTTTCACTACACGCAACCCTGACGTGGCTTGCTTTACATGCAATCGCGACCTTCCATGATAGCGTGTGTTGTACGCAATACCGAGTTTCACTAAACAATGATATGTTATTAAATTATTATATAAACATGCCGTTATGGATATTGGTACACAATTTTTGAAATTTTATAATCTTTATAATTCAAAATGGAATTCATTTTTGGATTCATAATATCGAAATTAGACTAGGGTGATTTTTTTGTTTTTTTTTCTGAAAACAATCAATTTTTTAGGAATAGTGAAAACACTGAGTTATTGGTTAAAAGTGACTTATTATTTAAATAATCATTTATTTTATTTAAATTTATTTTATTTCAAAATAGATACATAATACTTATATAAGTTCAATGCAATTCATTGGATTCATTTTATAATAATTTTCGATATATAAATATTTAATTGAACTTTTCAACGTCTTTTACCCACCTCTTAGGAGAATTTGAAAATTTACATAAAACAAAATTTTACCACTTCTGTGAGTGGAATATTTAAAATCCTAGATACATGGATAATATAAAGGAGGAAAATGTGGTTCAATATGATAAAAATAATTTTTGGTGAATAGTAACTTTTTACTTTTATTTACCACGGTTAAAATTAACAGTGCAATTAACGGAAGAAATGATATTATTATCACCCTAAAACATGTCATAATTCTATTGGATAAGTTTAATTCTACCAAAAACAACCTTATTAATAAAATATGACCATTTAGGTCCATTTGGATTAGATTCGGACATTTATTATTATTTAATTCAAAGATGAGTTAAAAGAGTTCAAATCAATGTTTAATAAGTAAACCATTTTTAATATAGGGTTATACATAATATATTTTAGACTATAAATATTAATTATAAATTAATAAATATTTCATAAATATTTTTATTTTATTTATAATTTTTATACATTAAATTATTTAATTTATTTATAACACAATGGTGATGTAGTAATTACCTTATTAATGAAATATAAACATAATTGATTTTATAAATACCCAAATAAATGAAATTTGACTCTTTTTATGAATTTAAATAATTTTATAGGTTAATATGACATGTTAGTATTTATGTAATTAATTTTTTCGAACTAATCATGCTGTTATAATTTTCACAAAAATCAATTTCCAAATAGGGTCAAAATTGACATAAAATAGTTTTTAATACAAATATTATATTATTAATTGTTATTATATTCTTAAAAATCTAAGGTTCTTCCAAATGACTTATATAAGGTGATATATATTAATAATGAACCACTTGGGGATCTTTTGGCTTGTTATAGTATGTTTATTAACCATATAGTGTAATAAAACAAGAAGACATGGTAAAAGTTAAATTATTTAACTTAGAGTTTAATATAAATGATAAGGTTAAAATAGTAACCTAAACTTTTCTAAAACCTACTGGTTGAGAGGATGTTGACCCATCCCCTCTTTATCTTTGAAATAAATCAATTTTTATTTATTATATACTGAATATGACTTTATTATAAAATAATATTTTCATTTTTTCCTAAGGTGCCCCTCTCCTCTGTTATAAAAGGGAACCTCCTCCCTCTTCTCTTTACTCAATTTTGAGATTTCAAGATCGTCCAAACCCTGCCAATTTCCCTTCTAAACATACATATAATCATTATAGCGGTTCTGGTCTCCTCAAAATTCCAATTCTAGTGCCTTAAGTGGAAGCTTAAAAGAGGTACGTCGAAGAAGAGGTAATCTCTTCTACCGATTCATTCAAGTTTTTTTTCTTCTCCAACATATTATTCATTATTTGTTTCATAATAAAGTAATAACATCAGTATAAATAATATAATTATATTTTGTTATTAATGTTAAACAACCCCATTTCACATTTTATCCATCCTACGAAAAACGAAATCATAGCGCGTGCGTACGTACGGAATATCGTCTCCACGCAGTGGTGTAATCTGTTTTTCCAACACCACCTTACATGGATGGGTATAATGGTGTAAATAATAACTACATATAGTTATTATAAAATCATAATTATTATGAGATATTATATCATCCACTCCAATTCAATTCAATAATTATGGGAATGATATCATCACTCGTGCGTACATACAGATTACCATCTCCACGACGCGATGAGATTCATTCTCCATGTTAACCATTGAAGAATGATTATAAAGTATATGTAATGAATAATAATGAAATACATGACATCATAAAGCTACTATATTTATGTATATATAAATATTTCATCTACCTACTTCCATTCATGTCTATAAGGAAACGAAAACATGATTCATGCTTACGTACGGCCTACCGGCTCCATGAATGGTGTATTTAATTTCATTTCTCTATCTATTATATATATATACTAAATATATCTCATATATACATCATGATTTACATTATGGAAGTAATTAAATAATTATATAATTAATAATAATATCATGAACAACAAGTCCTAACACATACGATAAATAGAACGATTTTACCCAAAACACTACTTTAACATGGAATTTACAGTAGAACGGGTAATATAAAGACATAAGTGAACCATATATGATATCATAACAATTAATATGATTCCTTAATAAGTCATTGAAATTATTTAAATCATTATACAGGAGTTTTGGATACGTACGAAGCATATCAGACCCGAGGTAAGGGATAACTATTTCAATCTCGTTCTAATTCGAGATTGTTTATTCGTAAGTATTTACTGGGTTTATATTTTCATCCCTGTCCATAAAAATATTTTTCATAAAGTGTTTTATATTATTCCATGTATGTTTAAATTAATTTTTACCACTTTTTTACTTTTACATTGTGTTATGGACGGAATCTTTCTTTTGTTTACCATATGAGTAACTTTTTGACTTTTCTGGAAAAAGTACGAGGAGATTGTTTTTTAACATACACAGCATGAACGGATTTTTACGGTTTTCATAAAGCCTTATTTTCAAGAAGTGTAATATACCATAGTTTATGACTATTTTAAACAAAATCCCTTTTCTTTTAAAATTTCATTGCATTTTTTGAGAAGAAAATTATTTCGAAGAAGAAAGGATATTTCCCTCCAGAATTCATTTCAAGTGTTTGGTCAAAAATATTTTCCATCTAAGATGACATTATTTTGTATGATTATGTTTAAAGTGTAATGTCTCTATGATTTACATGGTATCACGTTTCTTATCATTAAATGATATCCATTTGTTTTATATGGATTATTTTATGATATGATGGTGTTTATGAAACCCATTTTATTCTTTGGGTTATGATGAATGATTTGTGTTTATGTTGTGGCACACATAAGAATGATTTCATTATGAGATGGGTGGGACCTATATCTCCCTCAAATTCATTGGGTAACAATTTATATCTCATTATATGGACATGGATGGAATGACAAGTTAATCCAGTTTAGTGATACAGGACTGGAACAAGGAGTGAACTCGATTCAGTAAGTGTCTTTGTCCACTAAGATGGTCTTGGCAGCAATGTCATGGCTACTATGGAAATTATATCAAGTGGTTTATGGTTTTCCACAATTACATGCTTTATTCACATGATTTTTTATTATTATTTATGTTCCATTATGATCTATTCTTTACGTACTGTCATATTTTATTCCATTGCTCAAGATTTTGATAATTAAACATTATGTTCTTGTTTTTATGTTCAAATGTTTATGGTATGTTTTATTTTCTCCATGCTAACCCTTACTATGAATTTGAGCTCACCCATTATATTTTTTCTTTTACCTATGATATAAATAAGGGATTAAGGTAAGAAAAAAACGGGAATATCATTATGGGAGATGTTGAAGAACTTTCACCAAGAATAGAAGATTTTATTCTGAGTTTCCAAAGACACTAAACTATTACAGTCCTTTGGTGTCTTTTTTATGTACTATGTATTCCACAAAAGTAATGTAATGTCCATGTACGTCAAGCTATAGGTCTCTACAGTTGGTATCATAGGAAGGTTTAGTTAGCCTTTGGAAACATGGATGCAAAAACTATAGTGAGATCCCCAGAGATATTTCTAAGGTATGTCTAGGTATATCCCAAAGGTTATGTAAATGTATAGGTTATAGTCATAGAATTACGGTAACGATCATAGAATTAATCCTAAGTTGTTAGAGATTGAAATTACTCCTCCGTGATTATGTTATGGTTTTCCTCTCATACTATTCTTTTTGGGGTTTTAGAAATTGTAGGAAACATGAGGATTCATGTTAATGGAGAATATGATGGACAATGGAATGATATTCTTCATGCGAAACCAAATGAAACGGGATTTGGATGTCCCAACATCATCATTATGCCTAATAAGAAATATCATAATATGATCAATAATATAAACTTTGGTAAGTTTCCTGGATCAGCTATTAAGGGAATGATGGAGTTTCATGATGATCATAGAGGAAAGAAAGCTCAATTTCCATCATTTAAATCATGTGGGAAGAGGCATCAAGGAGAATGTTTCAAAGGAACTGGAAGATGCTTTGGGTGTGGAAAATATGGACACAAATCCAGTAAATTAAAATGAAAAGGTTCAGTAAACTCCATGGTCAAGGATAATGGTTTTTATAAGACATCAACAACGGTTAAATGTTTTAAATGTGGAATGTATGGGCGTTATGAACAGCAGTTCCCTAAGGGAATGTCTCATGAAGAGAATCAACATGGTTGTATGGTTAGTATTTATGTGGATAATGATGAAGAGACTATAAATGATATATGAGATGAAATAAATGATAAAGCTCAGTCATTGGTTTAAGAAGGTTGTTGAATGGTTTAATGTTTATCAAGAATAATGTATGGTACTATGGATAATGAAAAATCAAAGGATTGTTACACATTTGTCTTTCGATTATTTTTTGAAAGTATATGATGAATGGTACTGGTAACCATGAAAGGTTATTCGAATATTTTTGTAAGGTAGATGATATGTGCATAATGAAAGGATAAGGAGATAATGATATTTTTGATAGTATTAATGAGCTCATGACTTGTATAAGGAAAACATTATATCATGGTTTGAGTATACAGAATTTTGGGATTTTGGTATGTGGAAAGAGTTAACTTTTGACAACATTCATGTTTTCACTAAGGTTAAATGGGTACTCGTGGTTCAAGATAATACATGATTTATGAATTCACATGTTTGGAATGTGACTAACAAGATATATATATCTTATGATAAACGGGGGATAAATGATTGTATTCAATGCTAGGTAGATGACCTTTCTAGTAATTGTTTTCTTTAGACTATGAGCTTGGACATAAGTATTTTGGATAAGCCTAAAGATTAGAATGGATTATGTTGGGAATAAGTTAGTATTGTATAAGGCTAGAACTTTTTTCAATATTGTTGATGGGATTTTATAATAATGTTGTTTCAGAAAAAAGGACAACCGACAAGATGGACGAAAACTCATCACGTTGGACAGGGCTGATGGAATCGAACCCACTACTGAAGTGTCAAATGCCTTTATCTCCTTCCACTGGCCTACAAGAAGTCCCTGGTGCGTATAAAATAGTTTTATTTTATTAATTCGTATGATAGATGAAGTATAAGTCTATTTTAGGAACCATATATGATTACTCTCACCATAGATGGACTTATGTATCTATCTTTTTCTAACCTTATGTTTGAGACAGATGGAATGACCTATCATTCTATCTCATGATCAGATAACACTTCACTGAAAACAAATTCAACTTCACTTCTTTAATCGATGAAGATTAAATTGTTCAAGGAACAAACAATAGTGATATTGTACCAAAATCAAGTAAGTATTTATTCTAATTCTAAATTTTCACCATTAGAGAAATGATATTGAAAACCAAAAATGTTGTTCTAGTTCTCTTATATCTGGTGAATCAAATGGTACCTTATATCATCACAAATTTATGGCTTTGTGATTGTTGGATTTTTCATAGCCATCTTTTACCACTCTCCATCAGACCTTGATGGATAGATTCCTCTTCCATATAAATATTTTCACATATGTTCTCCTATGTGGAAACCCATTGATTAGTTAATTTGGGTGACCGTTATGTTTCATAATTTTGTTTTCAATGTTTTGATTGAGTAGCCCTTTTTACGATGTGGGTTTCTATGAAAGAAACTTTCATGTAGTAAAACTTTTATAAACCCGACGAATTTTGAGGGGGAAATTATTTTTAAGGGGGTAGAATGTAACACACTGAGATTTTATGAGAAGTATTATTTTTAATTTATTTGATGTCTTGTGTTGTATTCTCTACAAAGATTATCTTTCTCTATACGCAATACAGTATTAGCTTGCAGTATACGCAACACTGTTATTTGATCATGTTACAAAAAATTTCATGTTCGTTTGATAGAAGTTATTCAACGCAACATTGAGTTTATATATATATATATATATATCTTCAATGTATAAATGAAATATGGTTGGAGTCTATTATACACAAAAACAAATAAATCGTGCACTACACGCAACCTTGACTTGGCTTGATTTACACGCAATCACGACCTTCCACGATGGTATTTGTTGTACGCAATAACAAGTTTCACTAAAAAACAATATGTTATTAAAATATTATATAAACTAGCTGTTATGAATAGAAATACCCACTTATTGGAAGTTTATAAATTTTATCTTTCTAAATGGACTTTATTTTTGGATTCGGAATATCAAAATTAGCATATGGTGAATTTTTGGTATTTTTCTGAAAACATTCAATATTTGATGAATAGTGAAAACACTGAGTTATTTGTTAAACCCGACTTTTTAATTTAATAAACATTTATTATATTTAAATTTATTTTATGTCAAAATAGATACATAATACTTATAAAAGTTTAATGTAAATCATTGTAGTCATTTTATAATAATTTTAGATATATAAAAATTTTGTTGAACTTTTCACCGTCTTTTACCCACCTCCTAGGAGAATTTGAAAATTTACATGAAACTTAATTTTACCACTTCTGTGAGTGGAATTTTTAAAATCAGAGATACAAAGATAATATCAAGGGGTAAAATTTTGTTCAATAAGATAAAAATAATTTTTGGTGAGTAGTAACTTTTTACTTATATTTTCCACTGTTAAAAGTAAATAGGGTAATTAAGGGTAAAAATGATATTATTATCACCCAAAACATGACCTAATTCTGTTGGATATGTTTAATTCGATGAAAAACAACCTTAGGAATAAAATATGACAATTTATATTCACTTCGATTATATTAGGACATTTATTATTATTTATTTCAAAGAAGAGTTAAAAGAGTTACAATCAAAGTGTAATAAGTAAAACATTTTTAATATGGGGTTATACAAAAGTTAAATTCGACTATAAATATTAATTATAAAGATAAAATTATTTCCTAAATAATTGTATTTTATTTATAATTTTTAGAAATTAAATAATTTAATTTATTTATGACACAATGATGATGCAACAATTACCTTATTAATAAAATATTAACATAATTGATGTTATAAATATCCAAATAAATGTAAATTGAGACTTTTTAGGAATTCCACTAATTTTTTATGTTAATATGACATGGTATTATTGATTTAAAATTTTTTATCAAACTAATCACTCTATTATGATTTTCATAAAAATCAATTACCAAATAGTGTCAAAATTGACATAAAATAGTTTTTAAATAAAATAAAATATTATTTGTTATTATTCTATTCCTAAAAATCTATGGTTCAGAAAAATGACTTATATAAGGTTATATATATTAATAATTAACCTTTTGGGGTTCTTTTGGCTTTTAATAATATGTTTATTAACCATATAGTGTAAGAAAACAAGAAGACATGGTAAAAGTTAAATTATATAATTTAGAGTTAAATCTAAATGATAAGGTTAAAATAGACACCTAAACATGTCTAAAACATATTGGTTGAGAGGATGTAGACCCATCCCTACTGTAGCTTCTAAATAAATCAATTTATAGCTATTATAAACCGAATATTACTTTATTATAATATAATATTTTAAGTTGTTCCTATGGTGCCCCTCTCCTCCCTTATAAAACGGAACCTCCTCCCTCTTATCTTTACCCAATTTTGAGCTTTCAAACTCGGCCAACACCTGAAAATTTCTCTTTTCAACTTCCATAGAATCATTATAGAAGTTCTTTTCTCTTCAAAATACCAATTCTAGTGCCTTAATAGGAATCATAAAAGAGGTGCGTCGAAAAAGAGGTAATCTCTTCTACCGATTCTTCCAAGTTTTATTTCATCATCAACATATTCCTCTTTAGTTGTTTCATTATAAAGTAATAACGTAAGTATCACTAATATAATGATATGTTATTATAAATATTAAACATCCCATTTCACCTTTTATGCATCTTACAGAAAATGAAATCACTACGCATGCGTACGTACAGAATACCGTCTCCAAGTCGTGGTGTAATCTGTTTTTCCACCACCAACTTACATGGATGGGTATAATGGTGTAAAGACTAACTATAAATAGTTATTATAACATCATTATTATTCTGAGATATTATATCATCCACTCCAATTAAATTCAATAATTATGGAAATGATATCATCGCTCTTGTGTATGTACGGATTACCATCTCCACGATGCGATGAGATTAATTCTCCATGTTAACCATTCAAGAATGATTATAAAGTATATGAAATGAATAATAATGATATATATGACATGATAAATCTACTGTATTTATGTATATATATATATATATATATTTCATCTACTTATTCCATTCAAGTCAATAAGGAAAGTAAAAACAGTGTTCTTGCGTACATACGACCTACCGTCTCCATGAACGATCTATTTCATTTAATTTATCTATCTATTATATATATATATATACTGAATATATATGATATATAAATAATTATTTACATTCTATAATTAATTAAATCATGATATAAGTAATAATAATATCAACAACAACAATTCCAAACACGTGCGATAAATAAAACGATTTTAACCAAAACACTGCTTTAACATGGAATTTACAAAAGAACGGGTAATATAAAGTCACAAGTGGGCCATATATGATATCATAATAATTAATATTATCATTTAATAAGCCAATAAGATTATTTAAATCATTATACAAGAGTGTCAGATACGTACGAAGCATATCAGACCTATGGTAATGGATAACTATTCTAATATCGTTCTTATCTGAGATTGTTTATTCGTAAGTATTTACTGGGGATATATTTTTCATCCAGGTCCATAAAGGTTTTTTTTATAAATTGTTAAATATTAATCTATATATGTTTAAAGTCATTTTTACCTCTTTTTCACTTTTACATTATGTCATGTATGCAATCTTTCTTTTGTTTACCATACGAGGAACTTTTTGTCTTTTCTGGCAAAAGTACAAGGAGAATGTTTTTTTAACTTATACAGCATGATTGGATTTATACGGTTTTTAAAACACCTTATTTACATGAATATTACTCTACCTGATTGTATAACTATTTTCAACACAATGATTTTCTTTTAAAATTTCATTGCATTTTTTGAAAAGAAAAATATTTTGAAGAAGAAAGGATATTTTCTTCAAGAATTAATTTCCAGTGTTTTGTCAAAACTATTTTCCATCTAAGATGAAATTATTTTGTAAGATTATGTTTAAAGTATAATTCTTATATTATTTACATGGTTTCACTTTTCTTATGATGAAATGATATCCATTTGTTTTAAATTGATTATTTTATGATGGGATTACTTTTAGGAAACCCATTTTATTCATTGGGTTATGATGAATGATTTGTGTTTATGTTGTGGAACACATAAGAATGATTTCATTATGAGATGGGTGGGACCTATATCTCCCAAAAATTCATTGGGTAATGATTTATATCTAATTATATAGACATGGCTGGAATGAAAAGTTAATATGGTTCAGGGATACAGGACTGGACGAGGAGTGAACTTGATTTAGTAAGGGACTTTGTCCACTGAGACGGTCTTCGCAGCAATGACTTGGATACTATGGAAATCATATCTTGTTCTTAATGTTTTACAATATTAAATGCTTTATTCCCAAGATATTTTATTATTATTGATGTTCCATTATGATATATTCGATACGTACTTCCCTGTTTTATTTCATTCTTCAATATTTTGATAATTAAACATTTTTTTTCATGTTTTTATGTTCAAATATATATGGTTTGTTTTATTATCTCCATGCTTACCCTTACTGAGCATTTGAGCTCGCCCTTTATATGTTTTCTTTTCCCTATGATATAAATAAGGGTTTTAGGTAAGAAAAAAAGGGATGGCCTTTATGGGAGATGTGGAAGATCTGTCACCAATAATAGAAGATTATATTCTGAGTTTCCAAAGACACTAAACTATTACAGTCCCTTGGTGTCTATTTTTGTTATATAGTAAGTATTCAGAAAAAGTAATGTAATGTCAATGTACTTTAGGATATGGGTCTCTAGACTTTTCATCATATGACGATATTTTATCTTGTGCTATCACGAAAAAAAATGAATTCTCTAAGTTGTATGACTTTAAAGCAATGCAAGAGAATAAGAGGTCTTCTGGACACTCTAGGACAAAATATGGAATCATGGAAGAAGGGAAGAATTGAATTTCTACCCTATGGTAACTGGGGAAGGAAGCACCCTGGAGTCTGTCTAAAAGGAAAATGAGTATGATAAAAATGTGGATAGATAGTCCATCATGCTAGTGATTATAAGGGAAAGAATGATGCTAAAAATGGTCAACTCTACAATCTCTGGGAGATGTGACATTATGAAAATGAGTATCATAAGAGTTAGGGAAACATTCCTATGAAATGGCCAAGGGATCAAGGCTACATATATGCAATCACTAATTCTGAGTTTGAAGCCCCAAAAGACGTGGTGGGAGGTAATTTAATGGTTTCTTCACGTTTAGACATGTATTTATTTGATTATGGATCATTGAATTGTTTCATATCTACCCAGTTTTCTATGAAAAGTAGATAATTTCAGTTTTATTTAACAAGGGAGATTTCAGTCAACACTCCTAAGTGAAGTATCATTGCTACAATGTTTTATGAATCAGTTCCAATTAGGGAATATAAATGTTCTTTCTCTGCTGATATCATAATAATACCCATGATTGAATTTGATATAATCCTTTGTTTGAATTGTCTTTTGGATCATGATGAAAAAATTTAATTTAAGAAGAATGAGGTTACTTTTTTTTGATGATGATGATAATGAACACCTTATCTTTAGAGAAGAATCATCACGACCTAATTCTTATCTAGATCCACCGCCTGTAGCTCGACTAAATTCAATTATTGGGGAGTAAGAGAATGAAATATCTGTGGGTGGGGAAAAGAATGTTCAAATAGAGGATTTACTTATTCTTAAAGAGTATGTTGATGTATTTCTAGAGGATTTACTTATACATCTTCCAGAATGAGAAATTGGGTTTTCCATTGATTGAATTACTAGTTCAAGAACCATATTAAAACCCCTTATAGAATGGTCACTGTGGAATTAGTTCAACTAAAGAAACTACTATAGGAATTTTGTAATAAGGGATTTATTCACCCTAGTGTTTCTCCATTGGGAGCCCCTTTTCTTTTTGTTAATAACTAAGGAGGTTTTATGAGGTTGTGCATTGACTACAGAGAGATCAATTCTATAACAATAAAGAACAAGTATATTGTACCTTGCATTGATTATTTATTCAGCCAACTTCATGGAGCTCCATAATTTTCAAAGATTGACCTTCGATCTGGATATCATATGTTATGTGTGAAGAAGGAAGACATTCCAAAAATAGAATTTCGAACAACGTAAAGGCATTACGAGTTTATATTAATGCCTTTTGGATTGACTAATGAACCCTATTTTTCATGGATCTAATGAAAAGAGTTTTCAAGGAATATCTTGAAGAATTTGTAGTGGTATTTATTGATGATATATTGGAATATTTTAAAATCTACGAAGATCATGAAAATCACTTCCGCATTATCCTAATGACTCTTAGACAACATTAATTATATAGGAAGTTTAGAAAGTTTGAATTCTGGCTTAAAGAATATTTCTTTTAATTGACATATCGTCTCTAAGGATGGTATATACAATGATCCTTCTAAGACAAGAGCAATTCATGAATGGTTAGCACCATCAAGAATAACTGAGTTATATAGTTTTATTAATTTAGAAGGTTATTATCGGCATTTCATCATGAATTTTTTCCGATTTACTAACCCATTAACCAAGCTCACATGTAAAGGGTTAAATTTTTCTGGACAAAAGAGTGTGATGAATTTTTTTAATGAATTGAATATAAGATTAGTCAATCCTTCTATCTTGACTCTAATATCGGGTAATGATGGTTTTTTTATTTATAGTGATGCTTCAATGAAAGGACTTGGTTGTGTCCTTATGTAGAATGATAGGGTTATTTCCTATGCATCACGACAGCTAAAAATTCAGGAGATAAACTATCTCACACATGAGATTTAGTTAGAAGCTGTAATATTTTCTTTGAAGATTTGGAGACACTATCTCTATGGTGAAAAATGTGAGATATATACCGATCACAAGAGTTTGAAGTATATATTCTCACAGAAGGAACTCAACATGAGGAAAATTAGATGGCTTCAAGTACTCATGATTATGATTGGACAATGCACAAACACCCAGGGAAGGAAAATAAGGTGGAAAATTCATTAAGCAGAAAGGATCTTTGATTATTGAACAAGATAAGAGTTGAAAGCGATCCTATTTTCATGGATCTAGTAAATATGGATATGGGAATAACCATAGAAGGTGAAACATCAATACATTTTCAAATGGGTTCCAAACCATATATACTAGAGAGGATAAATATTTCGTAGACCAGTGATGAAATGATTCAAAAAAAGATTAAAGCCGTGAATGATGGGTGATTTAGTGACTTTTTGTATGAAGATGGAATTATGAAATTTGGGAAGAGACTATGTGTTCCTGATATACTTGGTCTAAATAGAGAATTTTTGGGTGATCCTCATTCCTCCAATTTCTCTATACACCCAGGGAGCACCAAAATGTATAGATATTTGAAGGGACATTTTTTTGGGACAACATGAAGAGGGAGATTTCTTATTTTGTATCAAGATGTATGGTTTGTCAATAAGCGAATGCTGGAAGGAAACAGCCTAGAGGAGTCATGGATCCTCTTCCCATACCTGAGTGGAAACATGATAATATTATGATGGTCTTTTTTATGGGACTACCGAAGACTCTAAGAAGGAACGATGCAATATGTTTCATTTGTTATTGTCTTACCAAGTCAACACTTTTTCATGATATAAGATAAGATTTACCACTTGAATGTTTAGAAAGACTATATATTAATGAATTTTTGAGACATCATGGAGTACCCCTATCGATAGTTTCTGATCGTGATCCATATTTTACATAAAGATTCTAGAAATTTATCCAGAAAGCCCTGGATACTGAAATTTGTTTGAGCACTGATTGGCACCCTCAAACTGATGGACAATTAGAATAGAATATTAAATCCTTAGAAGACATGTTGTGATCATGCTCACTTGAATTTCTAGGTATGTTGGATAAATATTTACCTCTGGTAGAATTTTCCTATAATAATAGCTTTCATTAAAATATTCAGATGGAACCATATGAAGCATTATATGGAAAGAGATGTCGCACACCAACCTGTTGAAATGATGATAGTGAAAGAGAACTCATAGGCACATAATTTGTGGAGGATACTATGGAAAAGGTGAAGGTAATCTAAACCAACATCAAAGCAGCTCAATGTAGGCAGAAGAGCTTTGCCGATAACCGAAGTAAGGATT
Organism: Viscum album; assembly: GCA_963277665.1. Classification (NCBI taxonomy): domain Eukaryota; kingdom Viridiplantae; phylum Streptophyta; class Magnoliopsida; order Santalales; family Viscaceae; genus Viscum; species Viscum album. The sequence goes on from OY728164.1 coordinate 613,740,082, forward strand.
GGGAATTTTAGGTATGAGACCATGTTTTATTGAAGGTGTCTCCATGGAAGGGTGTTTTACGTTTCGGTAATAAGGGAAAATTAAGAGCCAGGTACATCAGTCCTTATGAAATTCTAGAACGAATTGTGGGTGTAGCTTACCGGTTGGCAATGCCGCCAAGTCTCTCCAAAGTTCACAATGTGTTCCACATATCACTGTTGAGAGAATACATGCCTGACCCAATGCATGTACTCAATTATGAAGAATTATAGCTAGAACCCGATCTGTCTTATTGAGAAGATCATTTCAAGGTTCTTGATACAAGAGAACAAGTTATGAGAAACTAGACCACTCGTCTGCTAAAAGTTATATGGAGAGACTATAAGATGGAAGAGGCAACATGGGAACCTAAGAATCATATGATGAAGTACCACCCGAGTATTTTTATGCATTAATATTCTATAAATTTTGAGGACGACATTATATGAAAGAGGGGAGAATGTAAAACCCCAAGCTTCCACTGTACACTTCTCTTTGAATAATACAATAGCGTGTGTTGTATGCAACATTATGTTCTAACACACCACAACCAATCAAACTAGCCGTTATGAATAGTAATACCCATTTTTTGAAATTTTATAAATTTTATCAGTCAAAATAAAGTTCATTTTTGGATTCGAAATATCGAAGATAGCTTTGGGTGAATTTTTGGTATTTTTATCAAAACTCTCAGTTTATGATGAATTGTTAAAAGCATTGAGTTATAGTTTAAAACAGAATTTTTATTTAAATAATAATATATTTAGTTTAAATATTTTTATATCAGAATAGATAAAAAATATCTATATAAATTCAATTTAATTCATTGGAGTCATTTTATAATAATTTTAGATATACAAAAATTTTATTGAACTTTTTACCATCCTTTACCCACCTCCTAAGAGCATTTGCAAATTTACAGAAAACATATTTGTACCAATTATGTGAGATGAATTTCCAAAATCTGAGAGGCATAGTTGATATCAGTATGTTAAATGCGGTCCAACAAGATGAAAATATTTTTAGGTGAAAAGAAACTTTTTAATATTATTTACCACCGTTAACAGTAAATTGGGTAATTAAGGGTAAAAATGATATTTTTATTACCCTAACACGTGTACTAATTCTATTGGATAAGTGTAATTCAACAAAAAATATCCTTAGGAAGAAAATATGATCCTTTAGATCCACATGGATTAGATTAACACTTTTATTATTATTTAATTCAATGAAGAGTTAAAAGTGTTAAATTCAACGTTTAATAACTAACCCATTTTTAATATAAGGTTACATATAAGATAAATTAGATTATAAATATTAATTAGTAATATAAAAATATTTCCTACATATTGGTATTATATATATATATATTAGAAATTAAATAATTAAATTTATTTATGACACAATGATGAGGCAGTAATTAATGTATTAATGAATGATTGAAATAATTGATATTATAAATATCCAAATAAATGTAATTTGAGAATTTTTATGAATTATAATAATTTATTTGGTTAATATGACATGTTATGGTTGGTTGTACGAATTTTTTTTTGAAGTAATAATGCTGTTATGATTTTAGAAAAAACAAAATACCAAATAGTGACAACATTTACATAAAAGAGTTATTAAAACAAACATATATTGTTAATTGATATTCTATTCATAAAAATATATGGTTTGGCCAAAAGACATATTTAGCGATAGTTGTATCGTTAACAAACCACTTGGGGTTCACTTGGAAATATATATTATGTTAATTAACCATATAATATAAAATTACAAAGAGACAAAGTAAATGTCAAACTATTTAACTATGAGTTAAATCTATAAGATATGGTTAATACAATGACCCATAACTGTCTAAAACGTTTTGGTTGAGATTTTTTCGACCCATCCCCACCTTATCCATTGAAAATTTTATTTTTGAGCCATTATAAACCAAATATTAATTTATTTTAAAATAATATTTCTAGATTTTCATAAGGTGCCCCTCACCCATTTTATAAAAGGGAACTTCACATTCTCTATAATTCACACATTCAAATCCATTTGAATCTACCATAAAATACCCAAATAACCTCTCAATTTTCCTCCCTTAATCCTATAGGACTTAAATTAGTCAGAAATCCAATCTAAGGAGCTATTTTGATGAAATAAAAAATAAGAACCCGAAGAAGAGGTAAATATTTCATCACCTCTTTCGAGTTCTTTTCTTCTTCCACTTCCACTTTCTTTGTTGTTTCCATTATAAAATAATAAATCATGAATATTCTATATATTTTGATGTTATTATACATATGCCACAAACATATTCATTATTATATCCATCCTTTTAATGACATGTCACCATACGTGCGTACGTACGGATTGGCATCTCCAAGTCGTGCTGTAATTGTTATTCAATACATTATTATTCGGATGGGTAATATAATCATGTGTAATTGCTGTAAATAATAAATATAACATGATAATGATTCGGTATTTATGATATACCATCCAACTACGTATTATTTTAATATCAAAAGAATGATATTCTCACTCGTGCATACGTTCGGATTAACGTCTCCACGAACGCAATTAGATTCGTTCCCCAACATATCCATTCAAGACTAATTTTCAAATGAAAATTAAAAATAGTGTTAAAAGACATAATATAATCCTGAATATGAATATGATACATTCTATCCTTAAAAAACATTACTTACTTAACAAATCATATAAAGGAAAATGAATCAGTTAACACCCGAAACAACGATAATACTAAAATATTATTAACAAATAAATATTAGAAGATCATATATGATATCATATTAATGTATGTAGTTTTTGAATAATAAAATAAAAATTATTTCACCATTATTCAATATTTTAAACTAACCTAGACCAAGGAAAATTACAAGGTAAGGGTTAATTTCACAATCTATTTTTTGTATATGAGGTTGTTTTTAAGTAAGTAACTTTTGAGACCTCTTTATCATCCACATCCATGTTTCTGAAAAACGTATTTCAAAACATTTTTAATATTTACAATACAATGGGGTTATATCATTTGTACCCTTGTTTTACTTTTAATAAAATGGTCTGAAATGAATCTTTCCGTCATTTTCCAAAAGGTTATTTATGACCTATTCGAAAAAATTACAGTAAGAATGTTTTTTAACTTATACGGAGGGTGAGGATATTTTCCGCCATTATAACATCATCAAAGCTTCCCTTACAAGATAATAATAATATTTTCAAAATAAATGTTTTCTCTATAATTATGTGACTCTAAAATTATTTCAAAACTGTTGGAGATATTTCTCAAAAAAATGGTTTTGATTTCTTCTATGTCAACATCCTTTGATGGATTTTATGTTTATTTGAATTTGATTTATTTTGATTCAAAACTTCCATATTGTAATGAAGGGTTTGTGATATGTTTGATTGCGGATGTGATACTATTATACCATTCTTGGTTTATTGTTAAAGTATTGATATTTTTTTTCTAGTTTTAATATGAATGTTTATGTTATATTTCAACCTTTTCATACGAGGAATGTATTGGACTTAGTATGTGATGGGTGGAGCCTGATATAGATCATCGATGCATCGGTAGGTCTAATGATACCACTAGATGTGGAATTTGTCGAGGCCTTTCCCAATTTTATATATGGTTTTTCTCGAGGCCTTAATCATTTTTAGACGTCTTGGTCGTGGCCTTGAAAAAATGTTTAAGAATGTCTGACATTATACATTCCGTCATTATCAAAATAATATTGATGGTTATTTTGGTCTTTTGACTTGTAGAATATGAATGATTATGTTTTATTATGGAATTATTTACTCATCTCATATTCCATGCATAAAATTATTCATGTTAATTATTGGTAAAGGCATGTGGTTTCAATTGTTCAACATGCTTAATATTTATGTTATCTTCCGCAGTATTGCTTACCCTTATTGAGCATTTGAGCTCACCCATTTCTTATGTTTCATTTTTCTATGATATGATGTAGTTAGTTATGAGTGACTTGTTGGCATAATCTAGGAGACCTGGATGATTCTAACAGAATAAATTAATGTTGTATTTATTTTCATGTTGTAAAGTTGAACATATGTATGAATCTTGTTTCTAATAATACTAAACTGACCGGTATTTCGAGACATGATTTCCTTGTGATCATGCCAATTTTATGTAATAATGCACCAACTCTATGTAACTAGGGTCGGGGCATTGCATATGTCATTAGCAGCACTAATTTCCTAGAGTGGTTCAAGAAGATACTCAAAATATTTTGATATAAAATAAAATTCAATGTTATTTAGTCACTAATACCTCACGATCCACCTCAGGAAGCATGTCAGAGTGAGAGAGAAGTTTACAAGAGACTCATAAATGGTTCATTTGTTGTTATCATCAATTTATTATGTTTTTTAAATGAAACATGAGGATATGGATGGTTACACCATGTTTTTACATTCATGATATGTTCAAAAGGATAAAGTGATGTCTGAAATCATAGAGATTGTGGTTACGCAGATCACATGTATATTTAGATATATATCTTAGGTTATTCCTCATATAATGATGATGATATATAGCATTGATTGATTAAAATATTTCAGATTCAATTCAATTCATGAACATTAAATATATTTCATTATCTCATCCTTAGTAGCATGTTAATACAGTTTCTTTGAGAATATTGATAAAAAATATAATATATTTTTTTAAGGTTGAACAATAAGATAAGAAATTAATGAAAGATGAAAAGTTAGTTCTTATGGGGAAATTAAAAAAAACTAAGAGATATGACCAATGGAAAGTGTTATGCCAAAGGTATGTCCACAATAACATTAAAAGAAACAAAAGATAAATATGGAAGGAAATGAACATGAATCTATTTGATTTTAATTTTTCATGAAAAGGTCACTATAAGTTAAATTTCAATGAACTGAAGAAATGGTCATTTTTTTGTCAGTAGTGAGAACAACACAACTTCTATTATTACAATTATTTTTTTAGAGCTGAAATATTATTTATTGTAGAGTATTAAAAAAAATTATCTCATGATTACACTAGAAATAACAATATATTATTTCATTTTGTATTGAAGGTTTTTTGGGGGGTTTTATGTTGAACGAATAGTTCAATAATAGATGAATTATTAGTAATAAATGATGAATATAAAATATAAGACTTATACCCAGTTGTAGTTGCTAATTATTTATCAATAAAAAAATACTTGTTAAGGATACTCTCAATAGACTATTTTGAGTCTTTTGATATGAAAACGTTATGTATTATTACCACATTTAATTATTATGTTTTATAGATTAAAACATATATAAATAAAGGTGATCCATAATTATTCTTGAGGTAGTTCTAATTGATCGTGTGAACTATTATTAGGAAAATATTGAGGTAAATTAATATACTCTATGAGACTCCTTTTATAAATGTATATATTGTAAAATTAATAGAAGGAATATTCTTGGTTATAAGATATGAGGTTCATTAGGACAAATAGATAATGAATATTTTGACAAATAATTCATCAAACATGAGGATGTAGTATTGAATTATCCTTAAACTCTCATTTCGTTATTCAAATTATATCCATTATGATATTAAATTGAGAATCAATGATGATTCCAATATGAATTTATAGAACACCAATGTGTATAGTGATGTAAAACCATAAATTCACATTTCCTTATAAACATTAGATACATGATATATGTAAATAGATCATCAATTATGGTTCCTTATGTTTTTCTAAAGTATTCAATTTTTCAAGACTTGATTTAAAAATTGCGGCATTAACCTACAACTGTATTCCAATTATAATAAACAATTGATGTCGTATAAGTTATAATACAAAATAATGAATTTACATAAAATTTTTGTTTATATGAAAAAAGTTTTTGAAGACTTCTTTGATAAACATACATACATAAATAATAACACAAATCACGTATTAGTTGTATTTCATAATGTTTTAATGATATTTTATAAATCACTACGTTTTAATTGTTTTAGTCAAGTGAAAGATTATATTTATATAAAATGATACACATATCCAATTTATATAGTTAGATAAAGGTGGACATGGGAAATTTCAAGGCTTTGGATTCCAAAGTATTTGTAATGGGAAAGAGGTCCATAAAATGTCATTTGAAAGGACTGTTGAAAAAACATACTATAAAGTAAATTATAAAACTGAGAGAGATGGTATTATGATCAATTAGTTCTGGGATATGTTATTCATTATGAATAATAATTCATTATCCTACATCAAAGTAGTAAATGAAAATTATTAAAAAGTAACTAGAAATTCAAATATGATTTCTACGTACCAAAATCTAGTGTTAAATTTTTTTGTAGTTTCTCTAATTGATGTAATACAATTGGTGGGTAATAAATAGAAACTAGACATTGGTGGTGAAATAAAGATATAAACTAGGCTCATGTGGTTATTCCTTTTCATAATACATTAATCAATTATAATTATTCTTGCTATATAATCCTTCTTTGATCATTTTGTTGGGAACCAAATGTCGTGACACGTTATTAGGAATGTATTTATACAATGAAACCAGAAAGGGTTTCTGAAACAATCAAATGAAAATAAGGAATGCAAGTTATATATATTCATTTATGGATTAATTCAATCAACATGGTTATAGAATATTGATTTGGAATTAATGTAATACATGTTTCTATAAGAGGCTAGTGGGAGCACCATAGATTTTCTAGACATGTATGTTTCAAAACATATGAAAATTTTTTTATTAGTCTTATAGTAAATTATGATAAGGATGAGAGTAACTAGTTATAGAATTAATTAATTTAGTCAAGAAATATATAGGAAAAATATCTATTTTGGTTGACCAATGGGTTTGTTGGACCAATTTTATGTAAATATACAAACAAGGTATTAGAAAATATATGATGTGTCAATTTTATATATAATTTTCTACAATTTAACACGGACGTAAAATATCAAATAAGACATATATAAGTCAAAACGAGATATTAATATAGTGAATAGAACAATATATTCTTTATTGATGGATTTATCACATATATCATGCAACATACTAAATATACTAATACAAAAATATACATTATGGTTTGAAAATGACAATTAAATGAAGGATAAATGCATGTGAACTTGGAAGAACTATACAGAAGTTCATGGAAAAGTGAAATAGATAATTACATGGTAATTATAGAGGAAAGAACACTTTTTATTAAGGGGACACAAACTAGTCTTCATAAAGGCCGATTTAATCTTGTATCATAGATAGGCTAATGGAATTAGAATGTGAAGCTCATTGGAGCTTGTGGTATCCATATCTACAAAAAAAGGATTATGATATGGATTGTTATATAGAGAGTGATACAATAAGAATTTCATAATGATTTTTTAAATTTCATAAAATTATATCAAGCAAGAGAATTATAATCATAATATCAATTATGATAATCTCATCAGTTTGTTACAATCCATGAATTCAATTTCATGATAGGGGGAAGGAATATACATGGAGATATCATCACATCCAATAGTTTTACTCAATGAGGTGATGATGCAAATAACTGAGTTTATATATAAGAAAATGTGGAAGTACCATTGACTAAATCAAATACTTGGTAGAAGCCTTATCTTATCATGTGAGAGAAAAAAGTTTTCTAGTTATCAAGGTGGATCTACTAAATGTGGGAGTGATTTGGAAGTGGGTGCATTATATCCAACTTTAGAAATTCTTTTTTATAACCATATCATGTATATGAGAGTTATATATGATTATATCTTACTATAATAATATTTTTTAACATTAATTCACTTTTTACAGGGTAATTTACTTGGATTAATTATCATATAAAAGGGTTATAGTAGTTACCATCTATAATGAGAACCTAAATATATTATATCAGAAATCCGAAACAAATTTCCTATGCTCACAATACATCATTTTATGGGAGAAAATGATGTCTAAAATCTAGGGATGAGGGATAATAAGAATTTTTGTTTATTCTCATGAATATTTAAATTAGTGATCTGGAGTAGATAACGATTAGTGTCATTGGATGATGATGAGTGAATCGCCAATAAAAAATCAAATGTTTTGAGTGTCATTGGATGAGTGAATCACCAATCGAAACACATAATGTTTTGAGTGTCATTGGATGTTAAAAAGTAAGAACATGGGTATTGATCCCATGAATTTAGATTATTATCAATGTGTTTCATTTAATCACATACTATGATGCAATACAGAGACCGTGGAACTTATGTTTATGGTGAGGTATCTTGTATCAGGTACGTCAGTGATGGTATAACATTCATTAAATGATAAATATAAGAATTTTCACTTCCATGTAGAGGAATTGATATCTTAGACCCAGTTCATTATGATAGTAGTATCATTATTATATCCAGAAGTATAGTAGATGTAGGTTACTCTACATAGAACAGTCATTAAACTAATATATAAATCAAGTAATGATGGTGACCATATGATGTATCTTGCATTATTGGATATCTTAATATAATGAGATTCTATTACACATTCTCTTAGGTAGTTTTTGTATCTATGACTAAGACTTATATACTATAAAAAGATTATGTGTCACTAGATAATACTCTTGTATTGTGAGTATTACTCACTTATATCATGATAGGGGACTAGATGGTCACATATAATGTGTATTTAGAAACTAGGTGAATTCTAGTGAATTAGATATTAGGATAGGGTGGGAAATTCTTTGGGGGCCGAGTTATGTTTGAGTTTGAATAATCACTAGATGTAAAAAAATTATTGATTATTCATGTTTAGAATAACTAGTTTGGGTTTTATTTACAACATTTATATACATGTTTGATTTAAATAAAAAAGAAAAATATTTTATGAATTAATGATTATTCTATGTTTCTATAATTTTAACATGAGATACGGGTTGAGATAATGGTTTCTATTTTTTCATCTAACATATTTAAATGTTATAAATACATGATAAATGATTTATGATGCCTAAAACAAGTTCACTTTGTCAGAAGTGTCAAATAGGGTTCAATTTGGAAGGGTTAACATAAATATGGACAAAGTGATGTTGTCATAATTTAAACCTAGATATATGAGTAAAAAATTAAACCATAAATCAGTTCAATATTCTTAGAATGGTTTGGATACAATATATCCCATCTATAATATGTTTTAGTGACAGAAATAGAGGTTATGAGCACCCTAATTTATGAACAGCTTCCCAGATCGAACTAATAGTGCCGACACAATCAATTCAATGTGGAATGAATATTAGATTCTACCCACTAACAGTAGTATTGTGGAGGTCAATGATCCAGAAATATTTTTATGAAAGTTTTGATGATTTAGATGGTTCCGGCATGAGTTAAATTAGGAAATGATATCTAGTAGTGGTTGGAACATATGTTGGATCAAAATTAAACTCTTTAAAGTATAAATTTTTATTTATTCTCCATATTTTGTTAAAAGAATATTCTCAGGTTAATAATTGAGTGAATCCTCAATGATTTAAATGTTATAATGTTGAACCAGTGGTAAAAAATATAATATTCCATTATCCTACTCACATGTTTCACGCCCTATTCCAAAAATATTCATGATCCAGAATTCAATATTATTGTGATGTGAACACTATAAAATTCGTTTCTCAAAAAGAGGCATTTTAACTAATTTTAGGGAAGTAGCATCACATGCATGAGTAAGGGATGAGTTCTATACCAACCCCATCAAATGATTTTGGTAGGTCAAGTTTATACTTTACCATTACAACATATGTTAATGTATCATGTAGTTTTATAAAATGTTATGAGTAAAAATAAATTTCAAGGTTTAAGGAAAAAGATAAAGAACATGACTCTGGTAGAAAAATATACGATCATTGGTTGTTTCTAATGTTTAATGTATTAATTTATACGTTCTATAAGTTGATAGAAATTATTCCTAAGATACATTATAGATTGATATCTCATCTTTAATGTATAAATCCTAAGTGTAATTCATTAAAATTTTGAGCGAAATGAATCTATCAAATATCTTATCTGTATTTTTTTCTTAATCCATATACATTTACCTAATTTTTGTTACAACATCAATACATTAATAAGAGTCTTAAATTGTTTTTTATGTTTTTATATACACTTATTTTAATTTAATTATATATTTTTATTTTTAGTTCACTATAAATTCCCTAAGGGAATTAGTGAAGCATATCTTTTATCTATTTTATTTCAAATATTGATAAATGTTACGATAACCCACACTGATAATGAATTCTTACAAGGAATTCTTTATCAGATTTAAAACAATTTTGATAAGTATCACACTCTATTAGTGTTTCTTTTAGATCCAATTAATGGATATTGTATTAGTGGAATTTTTATCAAGGATATACTTATCAGGATTTAAGTATAGATAATAAAATTTTGATTTTTTAGTGCTGATGATGGAAATAACTGAAAATGATGAATCACCTATATACAATCTTGAATAATAGTTTCATCGAATTTAGTTAATTGTAATTTCATTAAAGAAAGTGTACCAAATAAAAAAGTTCAATTATTTGAAAAATTTTATTCATGGAAATTATTTTTATTAGAAAATAAATGTTTCGTTCTATTATAATAAAAATGGAAATCCTATTTGTAAAAATCCTTTTTTGATTGTAGAATGATACAAATAAATATTCAATATCATTTCATATGAAATGTCCTATTTTCCAAGAAATAAAATTTATTAAGTATTTATATTGATGATTATGTTTATAATATTTAAACAATGATTTAATTACATTTTAAATATGTGAATATCTATATAATTACTAATTTGATTATCATTCCTAATCGAGTTGAAGTGAGAGATTGATGGATAACGTTGTAGATTTCAGGTTTAGTATTTTTTTTGGCATTGTAATTTTTGGAAATTATTTATGTATTATAACATAGCATAAATCAATTCATATCTCTATTTATATATACATATAACCAAATGATAGAAAAAACACCAAACCATCAAGATTTTGACCAATATTTTTATTATTTTGATCAATAATCATTACATAATGATATTGATTATTTCACATAAATTTATTCAACAAATTGGAATGTTCAAATCTATATGATATTATATTTTATGAAACTTAATTTATCATATTTATTTAACAAACAAATGACAAATATTTTTAATGATTATTTTTATTTGATTTCACATACTTTTTACTAAGAATGTTATTTTGAGATCTTTTATGTTTCTAGAGTCTATCTGTTTTATTTTCAAATATTTAAATTAATAATATTTTAAAATATTATTTAATTGTTCCACATGTTTTTTACACCCCTTTCTCTACTTGGTATATGAAACAGATGCACATATTGACTATTTAGACAAATTATCTACTGATCACTATAATAAGAACTATAAAATATTCAAAATTGAACCATGTATATTGTGTAACTATTGATCATAAATTAGTCAGATACAGCCTAAATATTTTTCATTGTTTCCAAAATTTCTCATTTTGAAACATTTCAGATAGATTTGATGGTAGTGATGAGTTTTAAAAGCGACAAAAGACTATAAGGGAGTAACACAAATGAGATCTGTGAAGAAGAAAATGATTTTTTTGATATTTTTCAGAGTTATTTGGTTTTTAGTACTAGAATAATATTCAAATTTTATTAATAAGTTTCATCATGATAAACATGTTTTTAAATTCCATTTTTTCATTCCTTTAACAATTCATTTTCTCTTTATGTTTATATTCATCTTTCATCAAAATTAATTAATCATAAAAAATACAACCTTATAATTCTCATTTAACTATAAAATCATTCTCCTTGTAATTATACTTTTTTTTCCATTAAAACCCCATTATTACTTGATAATATTCAATTAATTAATCCATATAATAATTAGACATACCACTAAATAAATTATTTTCTTGATAGTATGATAATAAAAGCATTTTGAAATTCATTATTAAGAAGAAGTCATTGTAAATAGAAGGTTTTATAAGAATATTTTAGTAAGAACTATAAAAAATTAATAAATATCACATTTTAAAGTGATTAAACCCGATGATATTGAGTTTAATAAAATATTGCAGTGTTCTCAAGAAACTAATAAATTGGGATTCTATGTTATTTTGAATTCCTTCTTTGTGTTTCAGGATGAAGAAGTTTATGAAATCAAGACTACTGATATAATTGTGTCTAATATCTACTAGATGATAGAATAATGAGAAATATAGGAAAAAATAATGGAACCCTTATCATTATATAGATGAAAATGGATTAGGTGACAAAAAATAATTTTAGGATCATGGGGGAACACCCACATAAAAAAGGCTAAGAGAAAAAATGAATGGAATCATGTAACCAAATATTTTTATAGGATATTGTATAGATTCGAAAACATATAAAATTAAAATATTAGTGAGCTATGTTTATAAATAGAAAAAGAGAGGAATAAATTCATTATTTAAGTAATGATATATGAGAGTATTGAGAAAAGGAATGATATAAAACCCTAAAGGAATAACACAAAGGAGGATTTGATACAAATATGAATGGAATAATTATTTTGTATTTAATTGTAATAAATAATAGGATATTGTGACAATATATGTTGCAGAATTTGAGAAGATGAAAAAGTTACTACAATACACTATCTCTCATAACTAATGATGAGTAACAATGATAACTAATTTGAGGATGTGAAGTCTACTATGAATGCATCTTCCCTAATTATCATTAAGAGGATTAAGAAATTGAATTATTAGTGAATCTATATAAAGATTTGATCATAATACAGATCATTTGATTATATGTTGTGGGAGAATACCGAGATGTATTCATTGTTGTGGAAGAACTATTTTCATTCATAATCAAAGGTGTTGAGTTGGAATGAGACCATTTGGTGGATTTTTGGAAATACCCGTTCTTATCAAAGATTTAATTTAAGAATTATTTAAGTGGTATATTTTCAAATTCATTTTTAGAATCCATATATCCTTTGGAACTCATGATATATAAGACGATCATAGTGAGGCTCTGTGAATACAGTTTTATGTTGTTTGTGGAAGTTTGCTAATAATAAGACACATACATACAGAGTGATTTGTTGTAAAGGTTCTTAAACTACCAACCATTGTATTGAATATTTGATTATTATATAGAATCATTGATTTTGGGGAATAACCAATCAAGTATAAGAGTAGGTCTCAATACCAAACCATGTAAATACGAAATTTTATATTTATTTTCTCCAATTTCATTGAATGTTTCATGATTTATTGGTTAAGATTAAAATAAATCCAAAAATGTAAAATAATAATAGAGGTTCATATCCATTAGGTGTAAGCGTTTAAAGGAAAAATTGATGACTAGTAGATAATAGGAAAAACCTAATTATTCTACCATTTTAGGCTTCTACACCACTCATAAGAGGATGTTCATATGATAGTAACTTAAATGTACATCCTATAGTCTATAATCATTATATTGATGGAATACAAAGGATTCTTCACTGTCATGTTTTATAGGGATCACAATCATTGATACCTCTTATCATTAATTTCACAATTTTTAATTTGGATTATAATATATAATGAGGAATAACTCGGCAATTGGAACCCTAAATGTTTTGGGTGTCATTAGATGTTTTTATATATAAAACTGACTGTTGGTATCATGAATTAATCTCATTATCAGTGTGTATAATCTTATAATTTACATTTACGGGAAATGAAAACCATTATATTTATGTTTACAGACTGGAGGCTTACATCAGGTGAGTCATTGGTGGTTTAGAATTGATTGAATGAGAAAGATATAAGATGTCTCATCAGAGTAGAGGAATAGAAATCTTGAACCCAATTAATAAGTATAGAAGTACCATAATTAGTAAAATAACCATGGTTGATAAAGATAATTATATCTGTAGTTGTTTTTAAAGGATTAAATATAGTAAGTATAGATGGTGTCACAATAGGTGTATCCATCTTTATTAGAGATCATGAGACTGATTGATTATATTACAATGAGAATACATTTATATTTTTGTCATTTATGTGAATATACCTGATCTTCTTATGGGATATGATGTTTTCATAGATAAAACTCATGGTATATGATTATGACTCACTTCTATCATGATAGTAGACTAGAGGGTAACAAAAATTATATTCATAATCTTGTCCAAATATATTGAATTGATGTTTAAGACATTGTGAGACCCATAGTGTGGGTCAGGTTATGTCCATGATTGAATGATAAAAAGTAACAAATTGATTCGTCAATATTCAAATTTAGAATAAAAAGAGTTAAATTAATTTACTATATGTATTCATTAGTTTTATATAAATAAAAAATAAATTTTTTTATAAATTAATATTTATTTAGGGTTTGTTTAATATTTTATGTGTGATAATGCTCGAGTTAATGACTTTTATTTTTTTACCTAACATATTATATTATTAAAATTATGTGATAAAATATTTATGATGACTTTTATATGTTCATTGGATTATAAGTGGTGAATATGGTTTAATTTGGAAGCGTTGACTTAATAAAGGGAAAATGTGCAATTTTCATAAGTTAAAACTATATATATAAGTACCAGTTAAACCTTAATTGAAAGAACTACTAATCCTAGGAATTTGAGAGAGTATATCTTTTCTCTACCATGATAAATAGAGATAAATATAGGTTATGAGAACCCAGATCCAAAATCTCCATCCTAGGTCCAAGAAATAACACTCACACAATCAATTTTTATTTAAAAAATCCATTGATTCTCTATGATAACTCCCATAGTTCAAATATCAATGATCAATAAAGAATTATAGAAACCATTAGATGATATAGATGGTTTGGATCTGGTTTCTTCAACAGTAAATATATACTAGAAATAGAAACAGACATTCGATCAAAATCATGCTAGGTATGGTGTATATTTTTAATTATTATATTTAATGGGTTCTCATGAGATCCTTGAGTTGATAACCAGGTTTTTCTTCAATAGAGTTTATATAAATACGTTAATCTATTTGTAAAATTTTTATATTAAATTACTTTTATGCTTATAATATGCATTTTCTACTACTATAATTATTCGATAAAATCTAATACGCTTGATATAAAAAACCTACAGAAACATCATCAGTATCCCAAAATGAATTAGTGGTTCTAATTTTTGGGACAGATCATGATAGGAATGTATAGAGGAAGAGTTAAGGACCAACCCAATAAAATGGTATTTCTATTTCATAATAATTCTTTACCATTACACTATATGATGGGGGATTAGGTAGTGTTGTTTACTAGGAATTACAAAAAGAAATTTCAATACTGAAAGAAAAGGTGAAAGAATATGACCCTTTCAGGAAAATGTAGGATCGAGGTATGTATGTAATGAATAATGTATTAGTTTCTACATTCAAGTGGGTGATAAAAACACAATATTATGGAATTTATAGTTTTATATCTCACCTTGAATATATAAATTTAGGGCTCAATTATTGACAGTTGTGTCTCAAATGAAATTATCAAATGTCATATATGAATTTATTTGGTTCATGCATATATTTTTATATAATTTTTGTTTCAAAATCAATACCTATATTAGGATTATTTATTATTAATTAACTTTATTTCAAAATTATTATCATATTTTTCTTTATTTGGTTTATTTTCTTCACATTTCTACAATTGTGAAATATGGTTAAATATTTTTATTTTCAGTTAGTGTCTTTTATTTATGTATTAAATTTGAGGATAATAATTTTTATTTATTAGTTTGTTTTTTTTTTGATGAAAATGGTTTATTATCCCATATATAATTAATAACACATTGATTTATATTTTTCAATGTTTGATATGACATCACAATTCATTTTTTTATAATTGTTTTTGGATTTTAATTGGATATTATTTCAACAAGTGAATACTTATTTCTTATTTCATGTTTTTTAAAACAATAATATGATTTTATGAATATATTTGATAATATAAATTTAGTATGTTAAAAAGTATAATGAATTTACATGGTTAATTGATTATAAATCCCCAGTATGTTGATTAAAACATGAGGTTTCTTGGGATATCATAGAATGGGTTTGATTACTAACATTTCAAAATATCATTGTTTAACAATTTAGGATTTGATTTAAATTTATATTTATTATATTCAAAAAATAATGAATATTTCTTACTCTAACAAGATATAGTGTAATTTCTAGGTATTTTATCTTATCAATATGTTACTATCATTTAATGAAATTTCATAATTTAATAAAATAATAATTTAATTTCATGATTTTGATGTCTATCATGTTATTTTTTGTTTTTAGTGTTCCCATTGTGTTTTGTGTTTAATTTCATAAATGTTCTTATTTTATTACATGTAATTAATGCTACAAGTAGGCTGGGGTATGCCATCGGAGAAATGAAAGGCTTCAGAGGATTGCCAAGATGAAATTTGGTATTTTTTTATATTTGTTAAAAATTCTATTGGATTTATTTATAAATGATTCTTATCTATTACATCTGTTTATATATTTTTCTTTTTTTTAGTTAAATTTATGGTTCTTTTATGGATTCCATTTAGATTGATACTAGATATAGGGATTATGGTGGTTGGATAGTGATGGACGTGGTGGAGTGATAGAGATGGTGAGTTGAGGGTGGATTCATGTTGAGCTTATTATATAGTTTGTATATTGATGATAAATGAATGTGTAATGGATAGCTGTTGAATACAAGTGATATATATATACATATTTTTCTATCATATATATTATAGTTGAATATTATTCTTGAATACATTTCATGTGTTTATAAATTGACAAATATTTATTTAAATTATATTTTAGTAAATATGTTTTTTATTTTTCTAGTTTACCGGAAGGTTAAGACAAACATCTTTAATGATAAATATTGATAAAAATAGACATGGAGTTTCAATAGTTTTTTTAAAAAAAAAATAAATCCACCACTAAATTATTTAGTGTTGATATTTATTTTTTATTATTTAACAGAAAATTTCCAATTAAAACCACCATAAAATGGGAAAAAACAAATATTAAATAAAAGGTTAAAAAATTGGGATAAATCCCTTTTAATATGCTGTAAATAGTGACATATATATTGGTTTAGTATAACATCACCAAATGGTTTAATGATGGCATCAACATCCACTAATCACTCAGAAATAGAAACTATATCTTGATTTTTCTATAGTGTTACTAAATTAATGAGAATTGTGTTGAAAATATATATACAATGTTGTAATGATAATCGAATTAAAATTACCTTATTTTATACTTCATTTAAATTGATTATCATCCTCATTATATGAATATTTATTTATGATTATTTTCAGGAATTTTCACTTGGTCACAGTTGGAGTTGAAAGCAATTCTTATTATTTTGAATTTGGTTAGATGTAACTCTGTCCATTGGAGTCAAAAACCATTTTTTATAAAATTAATGTTGAATTCAATGAATAGTTGTGAAGATAAATTTTAGATACATCTATGATTAATATTTTCTAATTAATTGTTTTAATAGTGGGAAACTGGTGTTTTTGGTTATAGTTATTTTAACACGGAATAAGATGTTGATTATGGAATGTATGCATCTAACAATTTATTTTCCATTTAAAAGGGAGATATAAGATGTGAATTTAAATTGAAGAAAAATTTTTATTGTTTAAAACAAATGATAAATTAATTAAAGATATTGTACCATGTAAAAATATTTTTTCAATAGAAAACGTTATACATGGACATCGTTTCGATTAGGACATGATTTTTTTGATCTCTAATAATCATAATAGAATTACTATGTAAATTATTTTTTTAAGGTAGATTGATACACATAAATATTCAACATCTTTTTATATTACATGTCCTATATTTGAGACAATATAAAATATGAAATACCTATATTGATGATTAAATTTCATATATTTAGACAATGATTTAATTGAATTCCCAATACGTGAAGTGCTGGATAAATGATAATTTGATTATCATTCTTGCTTGAGTTGAAGTGATAGTTTGACAGTTAGACTCCTAGGGCGGAGTTTGTGTTTTATTAGGAGAAATTATTTTTTGGAAACTCAACATGGTGTTTAATATAGTTTGAATCCCATTTATATATATATGATTGAAAAAACACAAAAAAGATCAATATTTTTAAAAATAGTTTGGCTAATTTTGTAACATACCAAATTGAACCACTGAGTTCGAGCTAGAATGAAAGATGACCTTAGTCATGCATCACTAATTTCTAGAGGGTTTTGACTACCACTGAGGTTTTAGAGTGGAACCATGGGGATAGAATAACATATGTATCATGTCATAGGATCGACAGATAATAATATTAACATATAATTTTGATAAATAACTAAAGTACATTTAGAACCAGGTAGATTAAATAGAAGATAAAAAAACACAACAAGGATCCATATACAAGATAATGAACGTATAAAATCATAGGAAAATGTCCCTCTCCAGCTCGATCTAGCAACACCATTATCATCCCACACCACCATCTCTACCATTAATAAGAGTTCTGTTTTCCCTCCATTGGATCTATAGTCATTAATTCTACAGGTGCACCAAAATGCCTGAGTAACGTGTGAGTAAAATAATTAACATGACAACAAAAATTGGCCCTTAACATCATTTCATAAAATACACAAGTACATATCATCAATATAAAAAAGGTTCAAATATAAATAAATATCACATAATTACCAACTACATGTCGGGTCCTCAAGGGTTGGATATACCTTCATTGGAACCATGATGGGATAAAAATACCTACTTTATGAAAAAACTTGTAGGAATCAAACTGTCCCTATCTTAAACACCCCATGTTTATGGGATATATTACAAAAATAGTTTTACATAATCCTTGTATGGTATATCCCATGTATGTGTTGTTCATATCTCACACATCCATCTCAGAATGGATAGTCCATATGGAACCACTGACATCTACTTCATGTTCAAAACTGTACATGCAAAAAGGTAGACATCATTAAAGATCTATATCATGCCAAGAATGTTGTATAACTATATGAATGATCCATATTCAATAAACACAATAAAAAATAATCATTAAACACACAAACACACACCTCATATGATCAAGAATCAAATATAGGTCTCACATGCTATGAACACATGCCAAAAAATCATGCTAATAGTTTATAAAAAGTATGTGCTAAAAAACAGGTGCTTTATATTCATAGGTTTCCCACTGGGCTACACACACATGCCAACAATCATGAAGTAACCAATATAAATCATTTACTAATGTAAAGAAATTACTATTGTAGGTTTAACTATGGTTTTTGAAAATTATTGACTACATAATTTAATTGCACCCCCAAAACCTTCTTGTTTTTAGAAACAAAAATATGTTTTAAATTTTTCTAGTCAATATGAATCTGATGACATTGACCACACATCATTCATATCAATATTTTAGGACTTATCAAGGTGAAAATTATGATGGTAATAACATGATGAAATAAAAAATAATGTTAGAGAGGATGGGAAAGAGGGTGAGGGGATAGAGGATGATAACCATGAGGGAATGATAAATCCCAGAAAACATGCAAGGCCCCCCTCAAAAACTTAATTAATTAATTCTTCCTCTTAAATAAATTTAAACCTTCATTAAATATATATTAAAAATAACCCATATATACACAATCTTATACACTTGTATATATATATATATACATTTATGAAATATATAAACATATAATATATATATATATATATCATCGATATATATACATCACCTATATATATATTTATAATACACACATGTAATTGTATATTCATACAGATATATTAACCACATATATTATTTTCCCATGTTAATAACAATAGTAACACCAAAAATATATGATTATTATTATTATTACTAAATATTTTATTTAATACCAAAATTAAAATTTTAAAAAAATAAAATATTAAATAATTAATAATTTAATACTAACCTTACATTATAATAATTTCATATTAATAACATTGTAAATTCATTATTTCTATAGTAATACATTTAGTAATCCCACAAGTATAATTTTTATTCATTGGAAAAATAATAATAATTAAATTATTATTATTATTTCAATGTATCAGTTAAAATATTTGTATATCAATTATTATTACCCTTATGCACATTGTAATCAAACATCTTATGCGTAAAAAACATATGATGTTCCTTGTGTGAAACCCATAAATCAGACCATACATTGGTATCATATTTTTCATCAGAATCACAGTTTTGGAGATATGACATTAATATATAATAAAATATAAAATATGTTATCCTTACTTGAGATGTTTCCAAAATCACAACACAGGTAAATTTTATGTCCCACCTAGGGTAAACCCATAATCTCAAACCATATGGTGGTATCAAATTTCTCATATGACACACCTTCGGGAGATATTATATTTTTTGTAACAAAATTACACATGCATGGATAAAATATTTTTATTATTTTTATTCTATAATTATTGAGGATGTATGGGCCTCAAAATCCCATAATGTTTCAACACCTGCCACAAAAAATATTCCATATATTATTTGATAGTTTTAAAAAGATTTTCTACCCATTCATCATTCCATAATAAACACAATTATTGAAAATTTATATTTTCAAATGAAAATACATGTAATTTATTAAAAGAAGTGGATTTTTAATACTATTTTTAATTGATGTTGTTACAAAGATCCCTAAAATAACTCTTATCATCCTTAAAAATCTTTTAGAATCATGGAACCACTAATCCTTGCATTATAAATTTCTATATTGAATCATTTCTAATTCCACCATAGGTGATTATAATCCACACAATCTAATTCCATTCAATCTCTTTAAAAGAAATACAAAAACACATATGACCAATTGAAGGCTTTAGTCCACACTACCTACATTTTTAATCTAGCCCCAACAACATATATACAATCAAGAATATAATACAACATACTCAAATAAAATAATACTATAAATAATACACAAAGGAAATATCATAATTTCACCAGACATATAATTATTTGGGATCTATCCAATTCTAGGAATTGTTATTTATGGAGTGTGATCATACCTACCTGACATGAAAAACAAATGAACACAAAATCTCATAAATCAGTATATCAACATAATGTGCTTCACTATAGGTGAATTTAATCTTTGGTAACATCACACATGAAAAGAATAAATTCCCACTTTATAAAAACATTGAGATACACTATCAGTGTTGATCATACATTGACATTGTTCCCTTGCCCGAGTATGGATATAAGTCCCCGACCTTAAACATTACTTAATATTGAATTAAATGAATAATTCACATAGATGAACTTTTCAGGTTTAGAGTTTTAGAGAATTAGGACCTAACTATTACATCTCAAAAGATTACAAAGTATACACTTCAACTAAGTTTCCTTAAAATAACGACTCTTAAAAAGAAACATGTCTAGTTCCTTGTTTTAGATAGAATGTCTTTCCTTGATCCCATCCTTGACCCTATTCATCTTTAAGTCATGTGGAAAACATTTCAAAAACTTGGGACGAGCATAAAAAGCCTAGTAAATGATACACAAAGAATGGAAAATTGTTAGTTTTTCAAAACAACAAGTAAACCAAGAATTATTTATCAAAGTAATACTTTTCACCTTTATTAATTAGTAAAAAAATCTTCCCTGAATAAAATATCATTACATACCCTTTTGAAACCAAAATATTACCATAAAACCCATATAAAGAACAAATAACATAGAAAGGTAACTTGGGACATAAATATACTTAAATTAAATAACCATACGGTCTACTTCCACACAAATCACTTAATGGAATAGTCATAGGGCCGAATTACATACCCAATGAATTGGAGGTTATATCGTGACCACCCATCCTGGTATTCACGGCACCACCCGTCATATGGTTTATCACGTAACCACTCATCAAATGTCCAAGTACCATTATAAAATCATAAGACATAAAACAAAAATAATGGAAATAAAACATTTCCACATTTCAAACAAAATATATCACTTAAATATATTGACATAAAAAATCCATTATAAAAACCATTTTTAATACCAAATTACATAAAAGAGTATATGGTATTTATTTCATTTTAAAAAACATCACTGCTTGTTGAGGAAGCTAAAGACCAAATAATACTCACGGCGGCGGAAAAGGTCATTGTCACCGCGTACGTTAAAAGAAACATTCCTTTTTTTCATTTTGTAAAATGCTTTGTAGAAAAAGATTCAGTTTCTATAAAATTACAAGTCAAAGGGGTTTATACACCATATAAAAGAAAGCCTTGTATTAGAACAAAATATACCTCAATGAAAGGATATTGATATGAAGTCCCTTACAAAGACTGTATCCTTGGATTAAGGATAAATCGATTACATAATTATGTGTGAAAAACAAATTCACCAAACATAAGTGGATATTATGTGTAAAACAATCATAGGTCATTCACAGATATTCATAGAACTACATATTCGCGTAGTACACGTTTATCCCAATGAATCAAAATTGGGTTAAGAAGTTTCATTGCAAAAATTCGACAGAGTAACGGCGTCACTTCAAAATTCAGAAAAAGAGTTGATGAGATAGAAAATGGTATCTCATCACATGGACATAAAATTTACATCAATAAGGATATAGAATAACATATCCCAACATAACAATATGTAAATTAAAATAACCAAAAAAAATAAGTCTTTTAAAAAGAGGAGGGTGAAAGGTTCCCTTACCGACTTGGGTATCTTTTGAAACATACACCCCAAGAAAGAAGGATAATACAACATTGATGTAAATAATCATAAACAAAAGTATATTAAACAAATATTAGAATAATGGGAATTACATATACCACTCAAATGAAATTGTGGAAAATGTAGCATAAATCTCACAGGAATAAAATTGTGATGAAAAATCACTTACGAAAACTCGGCAGCCTAACGACGCCACTTAAAACTTCCAATAATGGATTGATGAGATCAAATAGGATCTCTCATCATATTAAAATAAAGTGGACACCAATAAGAATATAAAATAACATCCCCCAACATAACAAATAGGATCCTAAAAGAAGTTACATAAAGGAGAGTACTTAAAAATAGAGATATTGGATCTCTTACGAAAATTCGGCAGCCTAACGGAGCCACTCAAAACTTCCAAAATGGATTGATGATAGAAAATAGGGTCTCTCATAATATGAACATAAAAAGTACAGTATGTGTAATATAAAATACCATCTCAATCATAAGAAATGTGAGCATAAATGAAATGACATAAAAGAGTGTACTTAAAAAGAAAGGGAGGGGTAGGATCCTTTACCTCGTGTCCGACATAACTCGATCGTTCATTAATCTCCTGAAAAATAATATTTGGTCAATTTATAATTTCATAAGGACCTATTTTAAATATGATTATTCAGTTCATATCACATATTATAATGTTATAATAATTGGTTAATAAAGTGAGTTCATATGAGACGTTTTTGTCGATGTTCGGTACATGGGTAAAAATTGATCTTTTTGGAAGAGAATTTTCCATGTAGTTATAGGTACATCATCTCTAGAATAGTATTAATGTTTTAAATATAATATATATCCAGTATATATTCATTTTATAATATTCCATAATATTTGGAGATAAAAAATTAAAAGTACTGTTCATGGAGATGGTAGGTCGTACGTACAAATGAACGCTACTTTCATTTTTTTGTCATATTAATGGAATTAATGTTTAAAGAGAGATATAAATATTAAAATTCCAGAATTATATCCATTATTTAGATGTAATATATGACATATATATCCATTATATATATGTAGTTATAATAGTACATAACAATTGGAGATAAGAAATGAAATGTACCGTTCAAGGAGATGGTAAGTCGTACGTATGCATGAACACTACTTTCATTTCATTAGTTCATTAATGGAATTAAAACTAGATGATATATATATATATATTATAATTCCAATATAATATATATGTTATATAGAACACATACCTTCATAAATTTCATTGTTTATACATTCCATGTATTGCATGAACGAGTCACATCACTTGAGGGGGCGGTAGTCCACACTTCCTCAAATGAAATTATCACATTTGCACAACTTACAAAGCATAAAGGTATGTATTAAATATAAAATACAGACTCATAGAGAGTAAATAAATATAATATATATCATAAATAAATATATTTACTTCATAATGGCCACCATGAGAGGTGGTATGAGAAGATAGAACAATCATTGTTTCGTGAGGCAGTAATTCACCATCCATGGAAACAGTATGTTCTTTAACCATTAGACGGTGGTGTGTGTCAGTGTAGCTCGAATCCCCCCCAAAAAAACATCCTAGTATATTGAAGATACTGTTTTTGTTACGAAAGAAATAAATAAAAAGAGTTTATGGGGTTGGAGAAGCAAACTAAAACAAAAGAACACTAGGGAAGACATTACCTTTAAATCGGGAAACTCTTTTTGATTTGAGCTCAAAAGCTTCCTTGGAAAGAATTATGACCAAAGTGAGGCTTCTAGGAGTAATAGAGGTATTTGTAGAGACAAAATGAGCAGATTTTGGCCGAGAAAATGGCTTGAGAGGTGTGGGTAAGGAGGTAGAGGTGGGGGCCTTTTATAAGAGGAGAGGAGGGGCACTCTTGGAAGGTTATAAACATTTACTTTATTATATAATGATTTTCAGATTTTAAAGGACCCAAAATTATGTATTTAGAGTATAAGGTGATAATAGTTCTAAATAAACCCTTCCAATAGGTTTTTTACAAGGTTAGGTCTTATATTTTACATTATCTTTTAATTTTATTTAAATCATTAAATAATGATGTAATCGCTGCATCATCATGGTGTCATAACTAATTTAATTTATTTAGTCTATAAAAATTATAAAAAAATATAATGATGTAGGAAATATTATTATATTTATAAATAATGTTTATAGTAAAAAATATGACTTGTATAACCCCATTTAGAAATTGTTTTAGTAAAACAATACACGTTTGTGACATTTTTTTTAACTTTAAATAAAAAGTTATTATTGTCAATTTTCTACCAAATTGGCTCCATGGGGTCCCCAAGTTGACCCATGGATTTCCTTGGTCGTCCATGACTCATCCAATAAAGGTAGTACATGTTTCAAGGTCATTTAATATTATTATAACATTATCTTTACTATAAACTACACTAAATACATTTAATCACGATTAATCAAACTTAAAAGTTACTATTTACCAAAAAAATTATTCTAATCTCATTGAACAACATTTTACATCCTAATGAAAACCATGTATGTTGGATTTTTGAAAATTAAAACACATAAGTGGTAAAGTTTCATTTAAAAGAAATATTAGTTTCTTTAACTACCACTTAGTGGTTTCACTATTCATCAAAAATTGATGTTTTTCAGAAAAATACCAAAAACTCACCCTAAGCTATTTTTGATATTCTGAATTCAAAGATGATATCTATTTTACAAAATTCAAAATATATAAGTTTCATTTATTAATTTAATATTTAATTCCCGATGTCAAAATATATAGCGTGTTTTTAAGAAACAATATATATTAAAAGATTGACACTAGTTTAAGTCCAATTTCAAAGTGAAATTAATTTCAATGACCACCATTTGATTAAATAGTAAAAATTAAATATATTTGAACAATAAAAAAATTAAAAAGATAATCTAATCATATATATAAGTTAGATTAAAAGGAGGTTTTTAAATAAAATACAGCATTTTACCCTATTCATTAAAAAATGAACTTTATCGAAAAAATACCACAAAATTATACAAATTAAATTTTGATGTCCAGATTCTAAAAAGAATTTTATTTTCTCAAATATAACAGATAAAATTGTCAATGAAAATGGATTTAAAAGGGATTCTCCATCAAAAGTCTGTTAATCGAATTTTTTAAGAATATTAGAATATGTATGCTTAAAATTGGATTCATTCACATTTTAACATTTATTTTAAAAAGTAAAAATATTTGAAAAAAATATATAATCATATTGTAGTTAGTTCTTTTTATTCCCACCATTACAATGGCTAGGTGTTAACTACAATTTAAAATAATATTATTTTATTATTAGAGTGCAACGTAAGATTCCCAAGAAATTCGTTGTTGCGGATAGGGTATGCCATCGAGCATAGTGTCCCATTTAAAGTAATATTAATATTTTATTCAAAAATATAGATAAATGTGAAAATTTCATATTATTTATTTACCTGGGGTGTAACATCCTTCCCCCCTTTTGGGAATTGCGTCCTCGCATTTTTAAAATTTGGCATGGAAACTTTATTGAAAATCCCACATCGGAACAAGAGTCAGTAAAAATATCACTTTAAAATAATGAAATAGAAGTACAATGGTCACCCAAGTTAACCCATTGTAGGATTCCATGAATGAAAACATGGATATGGGGGAAAACAAAGGGTCATGTCTTGAGGGAGAGTGATATAAAACATGTTTCGGAGAATATTAACCACCAGAAAATCACAAACTGGTGATGGGTTAAACGGTATTTGATTCCCCAGTACGAAAAATTAACAGACATCCTTTTTTTAAGTTACTTTTCATTGAGGAATTTATTTATGACCCTAAATAAAACATAAGGAAACATACTTACTTGTCATGTTGACTTTCAACTTTTACTAGATTTCTTACACGAACTCATATTTTCTCCAAAAGATGATTATTTAGAATGACTTGTTTACATTAAGAGAGCTATAATCAACTTCTAGATAATCACCTAATCCACAAAAGAGAACTATATACTTCCCACGTCTTAAGACCTTAACCAAAACTAAAACCATTAAGGTTAGTATGAGATCAAATAATATCCAAAAAGGATAACCCTTTATAAAAAATTATCTATTCTTAATCTCCAATATTTGTCAAGAAATACTAAAAGTTTAACAAATACCATTCAATAAACAATTAGTCCATAAAATTATTCAATGTAAACCAAACTAAGATTGAAACCCAAATATTTGAAGGATTTAATCACACAGTATTCCAAGTTAAAAATTAACATTTATCTACAAATAACATTAGTTTCTCTTAAAGGATCATATTGAAAAGTAATTAACCTAATCACATATCCTCCAGGATAGGTTAATCATTTCCATTGATAACCCAAAATAAACTTACTCTTGATTACTAAAATCATCTAACTAAAAGTAATTAGTCAAACTAACCGGGGACATAACGTAGTCCAGTGGTAGGCGATAAATACAAGTCGCACTTTGGTTGTGGGTTCGATTCCCACAGCTTTGTCTGATGCGACGGGTTGTCACAAGATCTGTGTGATGTGTTTTTTCCAAAACTATATAATTAATAAAACATTCCCCAAAACTAGATAAAATATTCAAAAATAGTCATAACATATTTTAACCTCAAGTTTATCTCATGACTTTAATTTTCCATTATAACATATAGTAACCCATAATTACCTCAAAAGTAAGGATAATATAAACCCTAATGGTTACCTTTATAATTATTACCTGAACTTCCACATCGATTGGTCATCTCGTACATGATGAATTATAGAACTTACCAAGGTTCAAGTGGTTGATAATGACTCCTTGATAGTTGGTTTAGAACAACCATGAGTTTAATCATTGAATCCCCCATTTCATCCAGTCTCTTAATCAGAGAACCACCATAGTTTCCTTCAAACCCATTGTCACTTTGGTGCCTTATAGATCCATCCATTTACTAAAACCAAAAATTTTAGTGTGAGTATATCAACAATATTATCATGTACTAATGAGGAAGATAAACACTAAGATATACATAGTCATTGACATTATATAAAAACTATGAAACTTTCTGAAGTCATAGCCTTTATGGTAATGTCACTTATGCTTAGAGAATACCCTAACCTATAATGTTATCTAAACCGACCTTTGATACCAAATATAAGGGCCCGGCCTTAAACATTACTTAATATTGAATTAAATGAATAATTCACGTAGAGGATCTTTTCAGGTTTAGTTTTTTAGAGAATTAGTACATAACTATTTCATATCAAAAGATTACAAAATCTACACTTCTACTATGTTTCCTTAAAATAAAAACTCTTAAAATTAAACGTGTATAGTTCCATGTTTTAGATAGAATGTCTTTCCTTGATCCCATCCTTGACAATATTCATCCTTAAGTCCTATGGAAAACATTTCAAAAACATGGGAGGAGCATAAAAATCCCAGTAAAGGATACACAAAGAAGGGAAACTGTTAGTTTTTCAAAAAAAAAGTAAACAAAGAATACTTTATCAAGGTAATACTTTTCACCTTTAATAAGTAGTAAAAAACTCTTCACGGAATAAAAGATCATTAATTACCCTTTTTTAACCAAAATATTACCATAAAACCAATCTAAAGAACACATAACATATAAAGGTAACTTGGGACATAAACATAATTAAATGGAATAACCATATGGTCGACTTCCACACATATCACATAATGGAATAGCCATATGACCGACTTCCATACCCAATGCATTGGAGTTTATAACATAACCATCTATCATGGTATTCACGACACCACCCATTATATGGTTTATCACGTATCCACCTGTTAAATGTCCAAGTACCATTATAAAATAATAAGACATAAAACAAAAATAATGGAATTAAAACATTTCCACATTTCCAACAAAATATATCAATTAAATATATTGACATAAAAAATATATTATAAAAATCATTTTCAATACCAAAATAAATAAAAGAGTATATGGTATTTATTTCATTTTTAAAAACATCTCGTCTTGTTGAGGAAGCCAAAGACCAAATAATACTCGCGGCGGCGGAAAAGGTCATTGTCACCGCGTACGTTAAAAGAAACTTTCTTTTTTGACGATTTGTAAAACACTTCGTAGAAAAAGATTCCTTTTGTATAAAAGTAAAATTCAATGGGGTTTATGCATTGTATAAATTAAAGCCTTGTATTAGAACAAAATATGCCTCAATGAAAGGATATTGAGACGAAGTCCCTTACAAGGACTATATCCTTTTTATTAAGGAAAAATCAGTTACGTAATTATGTGTGACAAATAAATTCACCAAACATAAGTGGATATTAAGTGTTAAAAAATCAGAGTTCATTAACACATATTCATAAAATTACATATTCAAGGAGTAAAATTTTATCCTAAAGAGTAAAAATTGGGTTAAGAAGATCCCTTGCAAAAATTCGACAGCCTAACAACGTCACTTCAAAATTCAGAAAAAGAGTTGATGAGAGAGAAAATGGTATCTCATCACTTGGACATAAAATTTACATCAATAAGGATATAGAAGAACATATCCCAATATAAAAATATGTAAATTAAAAGACCCAACAAAAAGAAGTCTTTTAAAAAGAGTAGGGTGAAAGGTTCCCTTACCGACTTGGGTGTCTTTCGAAACATACACCCCATGAAAGAAGGACAATACAACATTGATGTAAATAATCATAAAAGAAATTATATTACACAAAGAGTAGAATAATGGGCAGTACATATACCACAAAAATGAAATTGTGGCAAATGTAGAATAACTCTCACAGGAATAAAAGTGAGATGAAAAATCCCTTACGAAAACTCGGCATCCTAATGGCGCCACATAAAACATCGAAAAATGGATTGATGAGATCAAATAGGGTCTCTAATAATATTAACATAAATTGAAAAACAATATGAATATAAAATAACATCCCCCAGCATAACAAAGAAGAGCTTAAAAGAAGTTACATAATGGAGAGTACATAAAAAGAGAGAGATTAGATCTCTTACGAAAATTCGGCAGCCTAACGACGCCACTGCTAACTTCCAAAATGGATTTATGTTAGAAAATAGGGTCTCTAATCATATGAAAATTAAAAATACAGTAAGAGTAATATAAAATAACATCCCAATCATAAGAAATATGAGTTTAAAAGTAATGACATAAAAGAGTGTACTTAAAAACAAACAGAGGGGTAGGATCCCTTACGCCGTGTCCAACATGACTCGATTGTTATTTAATCACTTGAATAATAAAATTTGGTCATTTTCTAATTTCTTAAGGACCTCCAATAAATATTATTATTCATTTCATATCACATATTATAATGTTATAATAATTGGTTAATAATGTGAGTTCATATCATATGTTTTTGTCGATGTTCTGTACATGAGTAAAAATTGAACTTCCTGGAAAAGAATTTTCCATGTAGTTTTAGGTACATCATATCCAGAATAGTATTAATGTTTTAAATATAAAATATATCCAGTATATATTCATTTAATATTATTCCATAAAATTTGGAGATAAAAAATTAAAAGCTCAGTTCATGGAGATGGTAGGCCGTACGTATGCATGAACGCTACTTTCATTTTTTTTGTCATATTAACGGAAATAAAGTTAAAAGAGATATATATATATTAAGATTCAATAACTATATAAATTATTTAGATGTTATATATGACATATATATCTATTATATATATGTACATATAATAGTACATAACAATTGGAGATAAGAAATAAATTGTACCGTTCATGGAGACGGTAAGCCGTACGTACGTATGAATGCTAATTTCATTTTTTTGGCACATTAATGGAATTGAATCATGATGAGAGATATATATATATTATAATTCCAGTATAATATATATGTTATATAGATCACATAATTTCATCAATTTCATTCTTTATACATTCCATGTATTGCATGAATGAGTCACATCACTTGATGGGGCGGTAGTCCACACTTCCTCAAATGAAATTATCGCATTTGCACAACATGCAAAGCATAAAGGTATGTATTAAATATAAAATACAGAATCATTGAGAAGAAATAAATATAATATATATAATAAATAAATATAATTACATCATAATGGCCCCCATGAGAGGTGGTATGAGAAGATAGAACAATCATCGTTTCGTGAGTCAGTAATTCACCATCCATGGAAACAGTATGTTTTTTAACCATTAGATGGAGGTGTCTGTTATTGTAGCTCGAATACTAGTCATAAAAACATCATATTATATTGAAGATACTGGTGCTTTTACAAAAAAAATAAAAAAATGAGTTTAGGGGGTTGGAGAAGAAAAATAAAACAAAAGAACAATAGGGAAGACATTACATTTAAATCGGGTAACACTTTTTTATTTGAGATCAAAGGCTTCCTTGGAAAGAATTCTGACCAAAGTGAGGCTTCTAGGAGTAAGAGAGGGATGTGGAGAGACAAAATGATCACAGTATGTCCGATCCAATGGATTGAGAGGTGTGGGTATGGAGGTAGAGGTGGGGGCCTTTTATAAGAGGAGAGGAGGGGCACTCTTGGATGGTTATAACTTTTACTTTATTATAAAATGATTTTCGGATTTTAAAGGACCAAAAATTATATATTTCGAGGATAAGGTGATAAGAGTTCTAAATACACCCATCCAATAGGATTTTTAAAACTGTAGATCTTAAATTTTACATTATCTTTTTATTTTATTTAAATCGTTAAATAATGAGGAAATCACTGCATCATCATGGTGTCATAAATAATTTAATTTATTTAGTGTCTAAAAATTATTAAAAAAATATCATAATGTATAAAATCTTTTTAAATTTCCAATGAATATTTATATTCAAAAATGTGACTTGTATAACCCCATTTAAAAATTGTTTTAGTAAAACAATACATGTTTGTGACATTTTTATTTTAACTTTAAATAAAAACTTATTAATGTCATTTTTCTAACAATGTGGCTCCATGGGGTCCCCATGTTGAGACATGGATTTTCTTGGTCGGACATGACTCATCCAATAAGGGTAGGACATTTTTCAAGGTCATTTAATATTATTATAACATAATCATTACATTAAATTACACTAATTACCTTTAATCGCGATTATTAAAACATAAAAGTTACTATTCACCAAAAAAATTTATTTTAATCTCAGTGAACCAAATTTTACTTCCTAATGAAATACATGTTTGTAGGATTTTTTAAAATAAAAACATATAAGTTATAAATTTTCATATAAATGAAAAATCAGTTTCTTTAACTACCACTTAGTGGTTTCACTATTCATCAAAAATTGATGTTTTTCAAAAAAATACCAAAAACTCACCCTAATCTATTATTGATATTCCAATTTCAAAAGTGATGTATAATTTAAAAAATCCAAACTATATAAGTTTCATTAATTAATTTAATATTTAATTCCCACTGTCAAAATAAATAGGGTGTTATTATGAAACAATATCTATTAAAAGATTGACACTAGTTTAAGTCCAATTTCAAAGTGAAATTAATTTCAATCACCATCATTGGATTAAATGGTAAAAATATAATTTAAATGAAAATTTAAAAAATTAAAAATATATTCCAATAATATAAATAAATTAGATTAAAAGGAGGTTTTGAATTAAAATACAACTTTGTACACTATTCATTAAAAAATGAACTTTGTCGGAAAAATACCAAAAATTTATACAAAGTAAATTTTGATAACCCAATTCAAAAAAGAATCTTTTTTTGTCAAATTTAACATATAAAAGTGTCAAAAAATGGATTTAAAATGGGTTCTCCATCAAAATGTGGTCAATCGACCTTTTAAAGAATATTAAAATATTTACCCTTAAAATTGGATTCATTCACATTTTAACATTTATTTTAAAATGTAAAAATATTTGACAAACATATAAAATAATTTCGCAGTTAGTTATTCTCATTCCCACCATTAAAATGGCTAGGCGTTAACTACCATTTAAAAGAAAATTATTTTATTAATAGAGGGAAATGTAAGATTTCTAAGATACTCGTTGTTGCGTATTGGGTACGCCATCGAGCATAGTGTCCCCTTTAAAGTAATATTAATATTTTATTCACAAATATGGATAAATGATAAAATTTCATATTCTTTATTTACCTGGGGTGTTACAATAGATGATCGTAATTCTTAGATATCCTATCCCAAAAATGGAAAAGAGAAAAAAAGTTACTAATTAAGGATCCTTTGATACCATTTTGTAAAATTCCAACCAGAACCACCGGGTCTGTGCCAGAATTCCATATGACCTCAGGTACACCTCCCCATATGTCAGAGGATGCTGACATGCAATGAGGGTCTCAAGTGGAACTACGGGAAGGATATAAAATTTAAATCATGTCATGAGATTGATAAATATTAAAATACATATATAAATTAAATAAATAATCTGAGTACTTGGAAAGATGAGATACATGAAAAAATGAAACTCAACAAGAATCCAAATATAGAATAAATCTAGTAATTAAATCATTTTATGTAGATACCCGTATCTTGACGTACATGGACATTACATTACATTTTCAGAATACTTAGTACATAACAAAAACACACACACAAGGATCGTAATAGTTTAGTGTCTTTGGAAATTTGGAACGTAATCTTCTAATCGTGGTGAAAGATCTTCAATATCTCCCATAAAGATCTTCATTTTTTTTACCTAAAACCATTCTTTATATCCTTGGGAAATGAAAACATAAAAGGGTGAGCTCAAATGATCATTAAGGGTAAACAAAAGAAAAATCAATCACATCATATTCATAAGAACATAACTTTTGGAAATCTTAACCTGCAAAAGAGAGCATAATTTCATAACATGGGATAAATCATAGTAGTGAAATGAAATCCCAATAATCATAACATAAAACATGAAAATTTGTGGCATACACACATAATCATAGAGAATCATTTCTTGTTAGTCAAGACTCATTGCCAAGAATATCTTAGTGGACAAAGTCCCTTTCTGAATCGAGTAACCCTCGTTTCAGTCCTGTTTCACTGAACTGGTGTAACCTACCATTTCAGCCATGTATATCTCATGAGATATAAAATCTTTACCCAATGAATTGGAGGGAGATATAGGTCCCACCCATCTCATAATGATACCATTATTTTGTGTGCCACAAAATCATAAATCATACATCATTGCATATCCCATGTAAAAAAATGGGAATCTTTAAACATCGTGACATCATAAAACAATTTATATAAGATAAATGATTTCATAAAAATATTTCCATCACAACATAATCAAATCCATGTAATAATAGGGATATAAACAGAACCCTTTATTATCTTAGATGGAAAATAATTTTGATAAAACACTTGAACTTCATTCTTGAGGAAAATATCCTTTCTACTTCAAAAAAAATTTTCCATTCTTAACATGTCATAAAATTTTAAACTAAAAGATGTTGATTAAAAATAAACTTGAAAACATATAAAGTAATCTTCTTGGAAATATGGTTTTAAAAATCCATTCATGCCGTATAAGTTAAAAAAAACATTCTTCGTACTTGTGTCGGAAAAGTCAAAAAGTACCTCGTACGAAAAACGACAAAAGATTCCTTTCATATCTTTTACAAAAAACTCATCAAAGGGTAAAATTGGATATAAAATATTGTAGAAGGATGGAAATAATATTACATATTGAGGGAACATGGATGTGGAAGATAAAATACACCCCAGTGAATATCAAAGTAAAAACAATATCGGATAAAAATAAGATTGTGATATTTCCATTACCTTAGGTCTGATATGCTTTGTAAGTGTACGAACCGTCTGTATAATGATTTAAATAATGTTATTTACTTATTACAGAATTATAATAATTGTTATGATATCATATATGGTTCACTTATGACTTTATATTACCCGTTCTTTTGTAAATTCCATGTTAAAGAAGTGTTTTGGGTAAAACCGTTTCATTTATCTTAGGTGTTTGGACTTGTTGTTCTTGACATTATTATTACTTATATCATGATTTACTTACTTATATAATATAAAACATGATTTATATATCATATATATTCAGTATATATATAATATATAGATAAATGAAATGAAACACACTGTTCATGGAGACGGTAGTCCGTACGTATGCATTAACGCTGTTTTCCTTTCCCTATTGTCTTGAATGGATGTAAGTAGATGAAATATATATATACATATATACATAAATCCAGTAGATTTATCATGTCATATATTTCATTATTATTAATTATATATACTTTATAATCATTCATGAATGGTTAATGTGGAGAATGAATCTCATCGCGTCGTGGAGACGGTAGTCCGTACGTACGCACGAGCGATGATATTGTTTCCATAATTATTGAATTGAATTGGAGTGGATGATAAAATATATCAGAATCAATATGATGTTCTAATAACTATTTATAGTTATTCTTTACACCATTATACCCATCCATGTAAGGTGGTGGTGGAAAATAGATTTCACCAGGGCGTGGAGACGATATTCCGTATGTACGCACGCGCGGTGATTTCGTTTTCCGCAGGATGGATAGATGGTGAAATAGGGTTGTTTCATAATTATAATAACATATCAGTATATTAGTGATACTTATGTTATTACATCATATTGAAACAACCTAAGAATAAGGAGTGGAAGAAGAAATAAAGGTGAAAGAATCGGTAACGGAAATTACCTCTTCTTTGAAGCGCCTCTTTGAGACCTCCTCTTAGGGCACTAAAATTGAACTTTGAGGAAGACCAGAACCTCTATGATGTTTCTAGGGAAGTGGAGAAGATAGTTTTTCAGGGTTTGTCCGAACTTGAAAGCACAAATTTGTGTGAGGAAGAGAGGGAGGAGGTGCCCTTTTATAAGGGAGGAGAGGGGTACCTTTGGAATAACTAAAAATATTATTTTATTATAAAGTCATGTTCGGTTTTAAATAGCTATAAATTGATTTATTTAGATACTAAGGTGGGGATGGGTCGAAATCCTCTCATACAATAGAATTTTGACATGTTTAGGTTCCTATTTTAACCTTATCATTTAGATTTAACATTAAGATAAATAATTTTACTTTTACCGTGTCTTCTTGTGTTCTTACACTATAAGGTTAATAAACATACTATAAGAAGCCAAATGAACCCCAAATTGTTTATTATTAATATATATAACCTTATCTAAGTCATTTGGCCGAACCTTAGATTTTTATGAATAAAATAACAATTAAAAATATAATATTTATTTTAAAAACTATTTTATGTCAATTTTGACACTATATAGTAATTGATTTTTGTGAAAATATTAACAGAGTGATAAGTTCGAAAAAATTTAATTAAATAAATAATAACATGTCATATTAACCTATAAAATTAGTGGAATTCATTAAAAGTCTCAAATTATATTTATTTTGGTATTTATAACATCAATTATGTCAATATTTCATTGATAAGATAATTACTCAATCATCTTTGTGTCATAAATAAATTAAATTATTTGATGTCTAAAAATTACAAATAAAATACTATTATGTAGAACATATTTTTAGCTTTCTAATTAATATTTAATATATAATTTATCTTATGTATAACCCTATATTAAAAATGTTTTAGTAAATAAACTATGATTTTAACTCTTTTCACTCTTCTTTGAATTAAATAATAATAAATGTCCTAATCTAATCCATGTGGGCATAAATGGTCATATTTTATTACTAAGCTTGTTTTTGGTCGAATTAAACTTATCCAATAGAATTTGGACATGTGTTAGGGTAATAATAATATCATTTTTTCCCTTAATTACCCTATTTACTTTTAACCATGGTAAAAAAAGTAAAAAGTTACTATATACCAAAAAATTATTTTCATCTCATTGAACCACATTTTAAATACTGATATCAACCGTGTCTCTTGTATTTTTGAAATTCCACTCACAGAAGCAGTAAAATTCAGATTTATGAAAAATTCATTTTTTATAACTACCACTTAGTGGTTTCACTATTCATCAAAAATTGAATGTTTTCAGAAAAATACAAAAAATTAAGCCTAAGCTATATTTGATATTATGAAGTCAAAAATGATTTCTATTTTACCAAATTAAAAACATATCAGTTGCATTAATTAATTTAAAAATTAATTCTCGTCGTCAAAACAAAAGACGTGTTTTTAAGAGATAATAACTGTCCAAAGATTGACACTTGTTTATAACTGGTTTAAATGTGAAATTACAACCAATGACCAACATTGTATTAAATTGTAAAAATATATTCTAAATATACTTTAAAACCACTCAAATTAATAATTTATCACTATTAATTATTTTTATTGAAAAAGTTGTTTTTAATTAAAATTTAGTAATTTCCACTATTCATCAAAATATGAAAGTTATCCGAAAATTATCAAAATTTCACCCTAAGCTAATTTCGATATTCCGAATCCAAAATTGAATTCCATTTTGGAAAATAAAATTTACAAAATTTCAAAAAGTGTCTATTACTATTCATAACAGCTAGTTTTAATAATATTTTAATAGCATATCGTTGTTTAGTGTAACTCGGTATTGCGTACTACACACGCTATCGAGGAAGGTCGTGATTGCCTGTAATACAAGGAAAGTCAAGGATGCGTGTTGTGAAAGCTCTTTTTGGTGTAGCGTATAACACAAGAAATTAATGAACTTAAAAAGAATATTTTTCATAAAATCTTGGGGTGTTACATTCCACCCCCCTTAAAATGAATTTCGCCCTCGAAATTCGTCGGGGTTATAAATGGTTTACTATTCGAAAGTTTCTAAAATAGAAACTCACATCATAAAAAATAATACCAAAACCAATATTTAAAAACAAAAGTATGAAACGTAACAGTTACACAAATAAACTAATCATTGGGTTTCTATATAGGTGAAAATATGGATATGGAAGAAAAATCTAATCATCATGTTCTGATGGAGAGTGGTAGAGAACATGTCTATGGAAAAGCCAACAATCACAAATCCATAAATTTGTGACGATCTAAGGTACCATCTGATTAATCAGATATAAGACCACTAGGACAACATTTTTGGTTTTCAAGATCGATTCCCTAAAGTTGAAGAATTTTAATTAGAATAAATACTTACTTTATTTTGGTACAATCTCGCTATTGTTCTTTCCTTGAACAATTTCCACTTCATCACGTAAATAAATGAAGTTGAATTTGTTATTCGTGATGTGTTAGCAGATCATGTGATAGAATGACAGGTCATTCCATCTGTCTCAAACAAAAGGTTAGGAAAAGTTATTAAATATACATAAGTCATTCTATAGTGAGATTAATCATATATGGTTCCTAAAATGGACTCATACTTCATATATCAGACTTCTTAATATAATAAAACTAGTTTCTACTAAACAGGGACTTCCTGTAGGCCAGTGGTAGGCGATTAAGGCCAGTCGCACTTCGGTTGTGGGTTCGATTCCCACAGCCTTGTCCGACGCGATGGGCTGTCGCCCATCCTGCAGGTTTTCCTTTTTCTAAAACTACATAATAACGAAAAAAACATTAATCCTTAAACAATACTAATTTATGTCCAACATAGTCCATTCTAATCTTTAGGTTTATCTATAATACTGTGGTCCAATCTCATATTATAGTGAAAATGATTACCAAAGAGTTCATATAATAAGCTTGTTAATACCATCATTGATCCACGTATATCATGAGATATGTCTTGTTGGTCACATTTCAAACATTAGAAGGCTTTAATCATGTATTCTCTTGAAAAATGAATACCCATTGAACCTTAGTGAAAACATGAATGCAGTTAAAAGTTAACACTTTCCACATACCAAATTCCTCCAAATTATTTATACTCAAACCATTATATCACTTAGTCCTTATATCAATCATAAGCTCATGAATATAATCAAACATCTCATTATCGTCTTATCCCTTCATTATGCGCATATCATCTACATTCCAAAAATATCTGAATAGCCTTTCATGGATACTGGTACCATTAATCAAACACTTTCAAAACTCAAGGAAAGACAACTGTGTAACAATCCTTAGACGTCTCTTTATGCCATAGTACCATGAGATTACTTATACAACACTACACATGATAAACGTGTCATCATTCCACTACATTCTTAAACCATTGACCGAGCTTCAACAATTATTTCATCTCACATATCATTTGTAGTCTCTTCATCATCATCAACATAAATAATACCCATACGACCATACTGATTCTCTTCATGAGACTTTCTCTTAGGGAATTGGTTTGCATAATGCCCGTAAATTCCACATTTAAAACATTTAACCATTGTTGATGTCATAGCAATACCATTATCCTCATCCCTGGTGTTAACTGAACCTTTTCCTTTTCACTTACTGGCATTGTGTCCTTCTTTTCCACACCCAAAGCATCTTCCAGTTCCTTTGAAACATTCTCCTTGATGCCTCTTCCCACATGATTTACATAGGGGAAATTGAACTTTCTTTCCTCTATGATCATCATTAAACTCCATCTTTCTCTTATTAGCCGAGTCTGGAAACATACCAAAATTTACTTTATTGATCATATTATTAGATTTATGATTCAGCATAATAATGATGATTAGACTTCCAAATCCCATTTAATTTGGTTGCTCATGAAGAATATCATTCCAATTTTCCATCATATCCTCCAATATCGTGAATCATCTTGTTTCCAGCCATTTTCTAAAAACCAAAAAGAATAGTGTGAGATGAAAAAATCATGCTAGGGAAAAAAACATAATAAAAGAGGGAGTAACATTAATATATAACATCTTAGGATAAATTCTAATATCTTTAGCGCAATTCTAGGACTATATCCTATACATATACTTAACCTTAGAGACATCCCTAGACATACCTTATAAATATATCTAGGGATCTCACTAACGTTTTCGCATCCTAGTTTCCAAAGGATTACTAAACCTTCCCTCTGATACCAACTGTAGAGACCCGTATCTTGACGTACATGGACATTACATTACATTTGCGGAATACATAGTCCATAACAAAAACACACACACAAGGATCGTAATATTTTAGTGTCTTTGGAAACTCGGAACGTAATCTTCTAATCGTGGTGAAAGATCTTCAATATCTCCCATAAGGATCTCCCCTTTTTTTTACATAAAACCTTTCTTTATATCCTGGGGAAAAGAAAACATAAAAGGGTGAGCTCAAATGCTCAGTAAGGTTAAACAAAAGAAAAATCAATCACATCATATTCATAAGAACATAACTTTTGGAAATCATAACCTGCAAAAGAGAGCATAATTTCATAACATTGGATAAATCATAGTAGTGAAATGAAATCCCAATAATTATAACTTAAAACATGAAAATTTGTGTCATACACACATAATCATAGAGAATCATTTCTTGTTAGTCAAGACTCATTTCCAAGACTATCTTAGTGGACAAAGTCCCTTTCTGAATCGAGTAACCCTCGTTTCAGTCCTGTTTCACTGAACCGGTATAACCTACCATTTCATCCATAACTATCTCATGAGATATAAAATCTTTACCCAATGCATTGGAGGGAGATATAGTTCCCACCCATCTCATAATGATACCATTCTTATGTGTGCCACAAAATCATAAATCATACATCATTGCATAACCCATGTAATAAAAATGGAAATCTTTAATCATTGTGACATCATAAAAAAATTCATATAAGATTAAATATTTCATAAAAATATTTTGATCACAACATAATCAAATCCATATAATAATAGGGATAGAAACAAAACCCTTTATTATCTTATATGGAAAATAATTTTGATAAAACACTTGAACTTCATTCTTGAGGAAAATATCTTTTCTACTTCAAAAACATGTTTCCTTTCTTAACATGTCATACAATTTTAAAATAAAAGAAGTTGATTAAAAATAAACCTGAAAACATATAAAGGAATATTCTTGGAAATAAGGTTTTAAAAATCCATTCAGGCCTTATAATTTTAAAAAAATTCTTTGTACTTTTTTCGGAAAAGTCAAAAAGTACCTCATACGAAAAACGACAAAAGATTCCTTTCATATATTTTACAAAAAACTCATAGAAGGGTAAAATTGGATATAAACTATTGTAGAAGGATGGAAATAATATTACATATCGAGGGAACACGGATGTGGATGATAAAATACACCCCAGTAAATACCAAAGTAAAAACAATCTCGGATAAAAATGAGATTGTGATATTTCCCTTACCTTAGGT
The DNA here is from genome assembly GCA_963277665.1 of Viscum album. NCBI lineage: Eukaryota > Viridiplantae > Streptophyta > Magnoliopsida > Santalales > Viscaceae > Viscum > Viscum album. Next base: position 613,781,229 of record OY728164.1, read on the forward strand.
CCGATATGCTTCGTAAGTGTCCGAACCTCCTGTATAATGATATAAATAATGTTATTGACTTATTCAAGAATCATAATCATTGTTATGATATCATATATGGTACACGTATGACTTTATATTACCCGTTCTTTTGTAAATTCCATGTTAAAGAAGCATTTTGGGTAAAATCGTTTCATTTATCGTAGGTGTTTGGACATGTTGTTCTTGACATTATTATTACTTATATCATGATTTAATTACTTACAGAATATAAAACATGATTTATATATCGTATATATTCAGTATATATGTATAATATATAGATAAATGAAATGAAACACACCGTTCATGGAGACGGTAGTCCGTACGTACGCATGAACGTTGTTTTCCTTTCCCTATTCTCTTGAATGGAAGTAAGTAGATGAAATATATATATAAATATATAAATAAATCCAGTAGACTTATCATGCCATATATTTAATTATTATTCATTATATATACATTATAATCATTCATGAATGGTTAATGTGGAGAATGAATCTCATCGCGTCGTGGAGACGGTAGTCCGTACGTACGCACAAGCGATGATATCGTTTCCATAATTATTGAATTGAATTGGATTGGATGATAAAATATATCAGAATCAATATGATGTTCTAATAACTATGTATAGTTATTCATTACACCATTATACCCATCCATGTAAGGTGGTGGTGGAAAATAGATTTCACCACGGCGTGGAGACGGTATTCCGTACGTACGCACGTGCGGTGATTTCGTTTTCCGTAGGATGGATAGATGGTGAAATAGGGTTGTTTCATAATTATAATAACATATCACTATATGAGTGATACTGATGTTATTACTTCATAATGAAACAACCTAAGAAGGAGTGGAAGAAGAAATAAAGGTGAAAGAATCAGTAACAGAAATTACCTCTTCTTTGAAGCGCCTCTTTGAGACCTCCTCTTAGGGTACTAAAATTGGTCTTTGAGCAAGACCAGAACCACTAGGATGTTTCTAGGGAAGTGGAGAAGATAATTTGGTAGGGGTTTTCCAAGCATTAAGGCTCAATGATGTGTGAGGAAGAGAGGGAGGAGGTGCCCTTTTATAAGGGAGGATAGGGGTACCTTTAGAATAACTAAAAATATTATTTTATTATAAAGTCAAGTTCGGTTTTAAATAGCTCAAAATTGACTTATTTATAGACTAAGGTGGGGATGGGTCGAAATCCTCTCATACAATAGAATTTAGAAAAGTTTAGGTTCCTATTTTAACCTTATAATTTAGATTTAACATTAAGTTAAATAATTTTACTTTTACCGTGTCTTCTTGTGGTCTTACACTATAAGGATAATAAACTTACAATAAGAAGCCAAACCAACCCAACATTGTTTATTAGTAATATATATAACATTATAGAAGTAATTTTGCCGAACCTTTTATTTTTAGGAATAAAATATCAATTAATAATATAATATTTGTTTTAAAAACTATTTTATGTCAATTTTGACACTATTTAGTAATTAATTTTTGTGAAAATCATAACAGAATGATAAGTTCGAAAAAAGTTAATTAAATCAATAATAACATGTCATATTAACCTATAGAATCAGTGTAATTCATAAAAAGTATCAAATTATATTTATTTTGGTATTTATAACATCAATTATGTCAATATTTCATTAATAAGATAATTACTGCATCATCTTTGTGTCATAAATAAATTAAATTATTTGATGTCTAAAATTTACAAATAAAATACCATTATGTAGGAAATTTCTTTATATTTCTAATTAATATTTACAATCGAATTTATCTTATGTATAACCCTATATTAAAAATGTTTTAGTAAATAAACATTGATTTTAACTCTTTTAACTCTTCTTTGAATTAAATAATAATAATTGTCCTAATCTAATCCAAGTGGGTATAAATGGTCATATTTTCTTCCTAAGCTTGTTATTGGTCGAATTAAACTTTTCCAATAGAATTTGGACATGTGTTAGGGTAATAATAATATCATTTTTACCCTTAATTACCCTATTTCCTTTTAACCATGGTAAAAAAAGTAAAAAGTTACTATTTACCAAAAAATTATTTTCATCTCATTGAACCACATTTTACTTACTGACATCAACCATGTATCTCGGATTTTTGAAATTCCACTCACAGAAGCGGTAAAATTCAGTTTTATGAAAAATTCCGTTTTTTAAACTACCACTTAGTGGTTTCACTATTCATCAAAAATTGAAAGTTTTCAGAAAAATACCAAAAATTAAGCCTAAGCTATATTTGATATTATGAACTCAAAAATGATTTCTATTTTACCAAATTCATAACACATAAGTTGCATTAATTAATTTAAAAATTAATTCCCGTCGTCAAAACAAAAGGCGTGTTTTTAAGAGATAATAACTATCCAAAGATTGACACTTGTTTATAACTGGTTTAAATGTGAAATTACATCCAATGACCAACATTGTATTAAATTGTAAAAATATATTCTAAATATACTTTAAAACCACTCAAATTAAAAATTTATCACTATTAATTATTTCAATTGAAAAAGTTGTTTTTAATTAAAATTGGGTAATTTCCACTATTAATCAAAATATGAAAGTTATCCGAAAATTACCAAAATATCACCCTAAGCTAATTTCGATATTACGAATCCAAAAATGAAGTCCATTTTGAAAATTAAAATCTTCAAAATTTCAAAAAGTGTTTATTACTATTCATAACGGCTAGTTTTAATAATATTTTAATAGCATATCATTTTTAGTGAAACTCGGTATTGCATATTACACACACTATCGTGGAAGGTCGTGATTGCGTGTAATACAAGGAATGTCAAGGATGTGTGTTGTGAAATCTCCTTTTGGTGTAGCGTATAACAGAAGACATTAATGAAATTAAAAAGAATATTTTTCATAAAATCTCGGGGTGTTACATTTTAATTCATCACACTCTTCATCCATCCGTCAACATGAGCTTCTTCCTGATCAAACTACTAGAATTTACACCACATGACCTGTTCCCTTCACTGGATCTCTGGACATGATGTCTACAAGTGCACCAAAATTCCCATGTAGGTTGTGAGAAGAAGACTTTGTAGAAAGCCATCAATGAACCATAACATTATAAAATAAAATATTCAATTGAATCTCATCATGATAAGAAGTTACAAATATAATAAGTTATATCACACAAGTTCCAACCACATACTTGGTCATTAGGGAGTGTCTTCACCTGCTACAAGATCATGACAGGATAAAGATTCCTTCTTTGACACAATGTAAGTTGGAACATCACTTGACAAGTCTGAAACCCCCTCCACAATAGGATAGTTCAAAAACATGCATGAAACATCATTTGGAATAGATAACTTATGTACGTGATGATAAATATATCAAAAATTACTCTCTTTTGGGGATAATACATATGCTACAACATGTGTCAATTAGATAGACATAACAGTACCTAAAATCATTTATAAAATATGGCAGATCAATATCATGCAAAACTAGCAATATAATCATCTGAACCAACCATGTGATCAATAATCAAATATAGATCTCATAGGTTATGCATTCATTCCACACAGTCATCCCGATAACCATAATAATCACGTGATAATATTCAAGGGATTACAACACATAGGTTTCGTACTAGGCTACCCATGTATTCCGATAATCATGCGAATAACCTATATAAATAAGGCACGAATGTCAATGAATTCCAAACATAGATGTAACTATGATTAAAGACAATGGTTAACATCCAAATTTAATTTCTCTATTAAAACCTTTCAGTTATAAGATGGAAAATTATGCTTAAAAAGTTTCTCATTGAGAAAAATCCAATTATTCTAAGGACACATCAATCTGATCAATATTGCTTGACATATCTAGGTGTGTAAATTATAGAAAAAAATAATTTTAAATAAGAAATAAAGTAGCTAAAAGGAGGAAGTGAGTGAGAATATGGATGAGGATTGATTTGAGGGTAGGGAAACATCCATAGAACCTACAATTCCCAACATAGATAATCTATCATTTTATTCTTCCTCTTTAATAAATTTAATCTGTCATTAAATTTATATATTAAAAATTACATATATACACACACACACATTTACACCCAAATATATACAACCCAAATATATATAAACACATATGATATATATTTACATATTTAGCACACAGAGTTATATAAACATTATATATATATATACCCCTACACACATATATACTTAAATATATATTTAAAACATATATTATTTTCAAAAATTAATAATAATAACAATGAATATATTTTATTATTATTATTACTAAATATATCACATTAAATCAACCATTATCAATTTAAAAACAAAAACCATTAAATAGTTAATATATTTTTAATAAAAATACATTTTTATTTTTTATCAGAATTATTAATGTCATATAAATTAAATTATCCTTTCATTATTTCCATCATAAAACCATTACTAATCACATAGCGATATTGTATTTTTTTTCTCCAAAAAATTAATAATAACAACAATTAAATTATTTTTATTATTTATAACTATCAAATAAAATATTATCATACTAATTATTATTACTCTTATATGCGATATTACTAAACACCTGACACTCAGAAAACATATGTCATGCATAAGGTAAAACTCATATTCCGGACATAACAACAAAATTACATTTTCCTTCAGAAATGCCATGTCACGACCCGACCCAATGGGGCGTGATCTGTGACTCACTAAGACCACCTCCAATAGGCCAGGGGCAGGCGTCCAGCACCGAGTAGGCTATCACACACACGAGAGGCATTGGCTTAAGGTACTTGTACACCCACACACCCACATACACCTCCACGCAACAGTGCAGAGATATATATAAAAATTAGAAATAAAATTCATGCATACATATATCCCAAACCAGAGTAAAACAAAATTACAAAAAGGGAAAAATAGGTCCCACCAATAGAAAATTACAGAAGAGTCCAAGCTGTTCAGAAGGAGGGAAAACACTGCTAAAACACCTGCCGTTAAACTCCTCAGAATTACTCCAGTAAGACTCCACGGTCAGACCCGCTCACTCAAATCTACCTACTACGGGTCCTCTTGGGACTCTGTTGAAAGGCATGTGGTCTACAAAAGACAAAAACATGTGTGGGAAAATCCTGTGCAGGGGTGAGTATAACAACACTCAGTAGGCACCCCCAAAACACAAAACAAAAGAGAGAAACTGAAAGGTAGTAGTCCACTCACCCCAGCCAGAGGGAACCCAGATGAGAGAGAAGATCATTATCAAGACCATCCTCGGCTAAACATGACTGGTCAACTCAGCTCAGGTGTATGCCCTTACATACACCATGAATAATCCAAATATATTCAGCTCACGCACAAAGCCACATGAGGAAACGACCCCACCACCAGCAACGGTTCACAACCAGGAGAGCACACTCTATGATCCATTTTATCCCAGATGACACACATCCGAGAGATACACTCCCTTGGGTCCCACAAAAACATCTCAGATGCTCAACTGAGAGATCATACTCTTCAGATATCATCATCGAGGAAACCTTGCTAAAGCAACATAAACACCAAACTCCTCGGATAGGGGATCGCTCCTAGTGTCTACTATGAGATACCAGAACCCACACAGGTATACAAAGATCTCACAGATAGGGGATCACTCAAAGGGTCCGCTGGGGGATACCACCAACTGATCTAGCAATCGTATATCTCAAAGAAAGGGGATCACTCCTAGGTTCCATTTGGGGATACCACATCTTTATCTAACGCTCGACAAGAGAAACGTCACTCAAATAGACAGTCATCACCCGTGTAAAGGTGGTCACGACGATATCAGAACCCTATCTGATATAACTCGCGATGAGGGGATCGAACTGACGATGTCGCAGCCCTATAGAAACCACGTGCTGAGTAGGGGATCATATAACCAATGATACAACAAACCTACTAAAAACCTCATGCTGAGTAAGGGATCGTAGACCGGTAGATGCCACCACCCTATTGAGCATGGCCCACTACGTAAGTGATCATATTCCTGATGATGCCACAAACCCTTTGGGGTTAACATGCTAGTAAGGGGATCTCCACCCCTAGATAAGCGGAAATAGCGATACCAAGAACCCGATCTAGGGAAATGATGCTAGAGGATCCCACTACGAGCCCACTGGAGGGATGCCGCTACTCGAATATATTAAACATCCCATCGAGAGGATCACAAGTCTATAATAATGTTGTGATGTTGTACAAACCCTTGAAGAAATGAACCAAGGGAGTACCCTCAACCACTGCTGGTCCAAACATCGCTAACCTGGGCGACTCGTCACAACGCCACATCGTGCACCACCTAGGCCAATATTGAGGCCACCATCGCAATCCACGTGGAAAAACATGCAGGATAAGCTGTTTACTCTCCTGAAAAGGACAACCAGTGAAAAAATAACTATTCACCATAGCTAGCATGTGTGGGGCCCACACTATGATATCGAAACTCATAAATAGGATCATACCACCGTGATCCCCTCGAAAAAACACACGGAATTGACTACTCATTCGTCCAAAACAGACACCTGGTGAAAAAAGGAACTATTCACCAAAGCCAGCTCGGGTGGGGCCCACAAATCGATCCCGAAACTCATCGAACGAGTTTCACATTTGCAATCCCGTCGGAAAAACACGTAGGATAAACTATTAATCTGCCAAAAATCAGACTCTCGTTGAGAAAGTAGTCTTTCTCTGCAAACACCAAAACCCGACCTCATGGTACCCACACCATGTACTTAGTTACAGCACCTGGAAACTATCTCAAAAAGTCTATTGTACCATCAGGGTCTCGACGCCACTAACAACACGTCATTTGGAAACTCCGTGCAGATGTTATGGTGGGTCGAAGCTGAATAATAATAAAATATTATTTTTATTTCAACGTTTTTTAGCCCCGAGGCCCAAACCCAACTCATAAAATTCTCAAAGTAAACCCAAAAGGTCCACCTCGAAGCAAGAAATGTGTCTCTGCAAGAAGCTCGCGATTTGGACTCCCGATATGTATTTAACCGGGGTTTAAAGAGCTCATAGAATATTATGGCCGGACCACCGCTGGTTCGTCAGAAAATTGATTGAACCGCCGCACCACTGCGCCGCCTGCCAGATTTCGCCACACCGCTGCCACGCCACCTCCAACCTCGCCGGAATCCTCCATGGCCACCTTCGGAATCCAGGTTATTTTTCCGGAAAACACCCAGGAACCCCCAGGAGCACCCTGGTGCTCCCAAATCAGATCTGAAACATGTTTCGGAAACCTCCGGACCCGAACTACACAACCCTTCTTACGATTTGAAGAAAAACAAAACATAAACAGGGTCCAATATTTTAAAACTCATACTGCCTAATTATTAGAGGATCACCAAATCTTTGTCTGCAGAACAATGACTGCAACGCACTGAAGATCGATCTACTGATGATCGACACTGAAAACGGACGCCCATGGCTCAATTTGGCGAAGAACCAGTGGAGGAGGGGTGGGGTTGCTTCGCATACGTACAAGAGGAAATGGCGGGGGAGTTGATTTATTTTCCCTTTTTTAATTTAAAACATATAATTTTCCTACCAACCCGCCTCCAACCCGACACCAAATGCCAACTAAAACTATCTCACACCAAGGGTAAACATGGCATTCTAAATGCAACGGCACGCTCAGAATTGCAATCAGAGACTCCGTTCAAGAGTTAGTCAAGCCGATGCTCATAAATAAACTTTTCCATTTATTTGTCAAAACGCCCCACGTGGATTTTCTCACAGTAGGCCCGTGACAACAATGTTTACACCCCGCCCAGGGTAAACGGAATGCTCCGGACACAACTATGCCCTCATATTCCCATTCCGAGCAACCGTTTAGGAGATATCACACCCCCACCACGTGCACAGTATAAAAATACATTATATTTTTATAAAATTAATTTCGGGAACACTGGGCCACAGAATCGCATGCCGCCTTCGTGGCTAGCTCCGGAATTATTCGTTAAAATACTCCAATGTTTGACAGGGCGAAAACCCGAGTCTCTACATCCTCCCCACATAAGAACTTTTATTCCCAAAAAATCCCTAAGCCCAAGGGAAGAAACTATACTCTCATCTTGGTCTCCCAAGCTGGAGAGTTCTCCAACAAACACCCATGCCCGAACACATAAGTCAGAGGGACTCATCCACCACATCTCAACACTATCTGCTTTGAGAGACACTGTCTTGCCCACACAGTTTTGATTTCGTCACAAAAAAGCGTCTCAGTGGGGGAAGGATCCCTATTCCTCATGCATTTGAAGCACGCCAAAAAACACCCACACTGGGTCTTACAAATGCACTGAACAAAAAAGAGAGCATGAAAAGAAAAAGATAGAGTACTGCTACACAATATCTATCAATACTACTTCAGAAAGTAGAAAAGGCACCAGGAATACCTCTATCCATATGTGGAGCCCCTGAGTCAATATCCTCTAGGGCATGCAACTGTCCTCGCCCTCACCCTGCATTTCCTTGGGCTTGGCTTGGACCACATGGGGGTGGGGGTGGTGGAAATTGATACCGCCTACCACCTCCTACTACTGCACTAGCTCTATCGCCATATCCACTGCCCTATGGACATCCATGCTCGAGACCCTACCTCTTCCAAGGTGGTCTGTCGACCGGTTCCCTCTCAGCAGCATGACAGGTCGGACAATCTCTAGCAAAATGTCCTCATCTGTCACAAGTGTAACACTGCCTCTCTTGAGGCTGACCAAAACTGTCCTGTGAGCCTTGTGATCCCTGAGCCTCAAACCCTCCAGCCTGGGGTCGGCTCCTAAAACGTCGGCCATGTCCAGACCTTTGCACCTGCTGCCGGCTAACAGATGTCGATCCGACTGATGAATTCTCAGCTCTCGTGTGCCCAGCACTAACAGGAGGGATATTATCAACCAAAAAGAACTCCAAAACCAATGCTCTCTCTAGCACTCCAGCATTGGTTGGCCAATACAAAGAAACCACACCTTCTCGGATGTCTCAACGTAGGCCCTATTCGATGGTCTGAGCACTGAAGAACGGATCTCAAATTATATTCATGGAGTAGAAAAATATGTCTGTAGTCCTCCCTGAGTACTCCAACACAGTCATGCCCTCCTGTTGAAGCTACAAAAGCTCATAAATCCACACTGACCTCAGTGTAACCGGATATAACTCCTCCCTGAAGAGCCGCTCAAACTCTTCCCACATGAGCGTCTCCTAATCGTGGGACTGCATCACAATACTCTACCATCTCCCAACTGAACCCTACAGAAGGCTCTCCTCTAGGACCACCATCTGATCTGGAGGTGTTCTCAATAGGAAAAAAACATGGGTGACTGCTTCGGGCCAGTAATCAGCTGCCTGAGGGTCTGGATCACCCCGGAACCTCAGAGGTTGTTGCCTCTGGAACTCGTACAACACAATCTGCCTACGTGCAACCTCATCTTACACTGCCGACACAACCAGCTGCTCGATAGGTGGGGGATAAACTGGCAGACCACCTAGAGGTGTAGCCTCAGAACCTGCGCCCTGGTCTACATCCTCCACAAGAGGCGGATCGTCACCACAATCCTGCTAGAGAACTCTCACTGGCTGTCATCGTGGAGGAATCCGGAAATAAAATCATGATGCCCAATGGTCAAAGAGTATATCTAGAGAGCTGTCTCAAGAAGGAAAAGAAAAAACCCCAAACCTAGACCTATATGATGCATGTATTGTTTTTCCAATATGACTAGTGTAAGAATGTCCTGAGTCGAAAGGCAGGTTATCAGAGTCCTGGTGTATGGATACGTCATCCACCACACCAACACTAGAGTCTATGGCCTAAAAGTTGAGCTCGAAACATCATAACAATTATTTTATTCTACCCAAAACCAAACTCATATATAGACCAGCTACGCTCTGAGATCCCAAAGTTGGAACCTCCTCTGATACCACTCTATCACAACCCGGCCAAACGGGGCTCGAGATGTGACTCACCATGCCTGCCTCCAATAGGCCATGGGATGGCGTCCAGTGCTGAGTAGGCTATCACACACATGGTAGGAATTAGCCTAATGTACCTATACACACACACACACACACACACCCACATACACCTCCATGAAAAAGTGTAGAGATATATATAAAATCTGGAATGAAAATGCATGCATACATTTATACCAAACCAGAGTACAATAGAAGTACAAAAAAGAGAAAATAGGGCCAACAAAAAGAAAACTATAGAAGTGTCCAACCTGCTCAGAAGGAGGGAAAACACTGCCAAAACACCTACTAATAAGCTCCTCAACAAAGCTCCGGTAAGACTCCACCGTGAGACCCTCTCACTCAACTCTGCCTGATCTGGGTCCTCTTGGGACTCCATCGAAAGGAATGTGGTCTGCACAAGACCCAAACATGTGCGGGAAAAGCCTGTGTAGGGGTGAGTATAACAATACTCAGTAGTCACCCCAAATACCAAAAACAAAAGAGAGAAACTAAAATGCAACAGTCCACTCAACCCAGCCAGTGGCATCCCAGATGAGAGAGAAACTCCATCTCAAGAACATCCTTGACTAAACACTAATGGTCAAATCTACTCAGGTGTATTACCATACATACACCACGAATAATCCAAATATACTCAGCTCACGCACCAGGACACATGAGGTACCCACCTCACCACCAACAACGATATACAAGTAGGAGAACACACACCATGATCCACGTCATCCTAGATGACACTTGTCCAAGAAATAAACTCTCTCGGGTCCCACACAAACATCTCAGACGCTCACCTAAGAGATCACGCTACTCATATATCATGACATATTACACCTTGATAAAACAACATAAACACCATACTCATCGAATATGGGATCATTCCTAGGGTCTGCTAGGGGATACCGAAACCCACACTAGTATACGAAAATCTCACAGATAGGGGATCACTCCCATGGTCCGCTAGGGGATACCACAACCCACATTGGAAATCGTAGATCTCATAGATAGGGGATCACTCTCAGGTTCCATGGGGAGATACCACATCCCGATATGGCGCTAGACAAGAACCCGTCACTCAGATAGAGGATGGTAGCCCGCGTAAAGGTGGTCATGATGATACCAGAACCATATCTACTATAACTGGTGATGTAGGGGATCAAACTGACTATGTCGCAACCCTAAAGAAACCATGTGCTCTGTAGGGGATTGTATAACCAAGGATATCGTAACCCTACTAAAAACATCATGCTGAGTAAGGGATCGTACACCCAACAATGCCACAACCCTACTGAGCACGACCCACTGCATAGGGTATTATATTCTCAATGATGCCACAAGCCTTACAGGGTTATCCTATACAATATGGGATCACTTCTCGTGGAAAAGTAGTCACAATGATATCAAGAACCTGATCTAGGGATACGACGCTAGAGGATCCTACTTCGGGTCCACTGGAGGGATTCCACAACTCTAACAGATTAAAAATCCCATCGAGAGGATCACAAGCCTATAATAAGGTTGTGGTGTCGTGAAAACCCTCATAGGAATGAACCAAGGGAGTACCCTCAAGCACAGCTGGTCTAAACGTCGCTAGCCTGAGTGACCTGTCACTATGCCACATCGCGCCACTCTAAGGCCGATACCGAGGCCACCATCGCGTTCCACATGGAAAAACAGGCAGGCTAAGCTGTTTACTCACATGAAACTAGAAACTGGTGAAAAAATTACAATTCAACGTAGCTAGCACATGTGGGGCCTACACTATGATCCTGAAACTCATCAATCAGATCATACCACTACGATCCCCTCGAAAAAACTGACGGAATCGACTACTCATTCATCCGAAACAGACACCTGGTGAAAAATGGTGTTATTCACCAAATCTAGCTCAGGTGGGTCCCATTCTTTGATCATGATACTCATAGATTGGATCACACCATTGAGATACTCTTGAAAAAACACACAGGATCGACTATTCATCCGCCAAAATCAGACTCCTGGTGAGAAAGTTGCGTTAGTCTACAAACACCAAAACCCATCCTCATGGGGCCCACACCCCGTTCTCAGTCCCAACACATAGAATCTATCACTTAAAGTCCGTTGTACAATTAGGGTCTCAATGCCACAGACAGAACGTCATTTGGACACTCTGTGCATCAGTTATGGTGGGTCGAAGTTGGATAATAATAAAATATTATTATTATTTCAATGTTTTGTACCCCCGGGCCACGAATCTTATTCATAAAATTCCCAAAGTAAACCCAAAAGGTCCGTCTCGATGCAAATAACATGTCACCAAAAACTTCTCATGATTTGGACTCCGGATATGCATTTTACGGGGGTTTAAAGAGCTCCCAGAATATTCTGGCCGGACCATTGTTGGCTTGCCAGAAAACTGACCGGGCCGCCACGCCGACCTTGTCAGACCACCGCGCCGCCTGCCGGATTCCACCACGCCACTTCCGGACTCCGGGTTTTTCGCCATAAATCTTTTAGGAACCCCCGAGATCACCCTGATGCTCCAAAATTAGATCTGAAACATGATTCAGAAACCCCAGGACCCGAAATATACCACTATTATGATGATATGAATAAAAAAACACATAAAAGGGGACTGGGATTTTAATACTCATACTATCTACCTGTTGGGGGATCGCAGGAGCTTTGGGTGTAGAACGACTCCTGCGATGCGCTGGAGCTCGATCTGCTGACGATCAGTGCTGAAAACGGACGCTCGGGGATCCATTTGGTGAAGAACCGGAGGAGGAGGGGTGAGGATGCATCACCTGTGTACAAGAGGAATTGGGGGGGGGGGGAGATGACTAATTTCACCTTTTTATAATTAAAAACATTTCATCTCCACACCAACCTACCTCTGAACTGGTACCAGATGACGACTAAAACAATGTCGCACATTGGGTAAACACGGCGTTCTGTACTAAACGATGCACTCAGAATTGCGATCCGAGACTCCTTCCTGGTGTTATTCGAGTCGACGCTGATAATTATACTTTTCCATTTATTTATGAAAATTCTCCAAATGGATTTTCACACAGCAGTCCCAAGCCCGCAATTTTTACACCCCACTTAGTGTAAACATCATGCTTCGGATGCAACCATTCCCTCAGATTCCTATTCCAAGCTACCGTTTAGGAGATATCACACCCACGCCATGTGAATAGTATAAATATAGTTAATATTCATATAAAATTATTTTCGGGAACACCGGGCCTTGGAGACGCACACCACCTTCACACCTAGCTCTGGAATTATTAGTAGGAATATTCCAAAGTCCGACAGGGCCAAAACCCGAGTCGCTACAAACAATTTTCGAGATATTACATAATTTTCAGAAATATATCTAATAAAGTAAAAAATACATTATAAACATATGATATTTTTCAACACGGATGATGCACACAAATCATATGTTGTGCCTTTGGTATACCCCTCATCTCAAGCCTAATGGTGGAATCAAATTTATCATATGGCACACGATTTGGGTGATATTAATTTTTTTTTGAAAAAAACACATGTCCATGAAAAAATCATATTTTATATTTTTATAATATCAATGTCAAGGATTTGTGGGCCCCAAAATATCATGATAACTAAGTAGATAATTAAAATATATTCCATAAAATATTTCAAAGTGTAAAATAGGGCATTTAACATTTTATAAATCCATAAAAAACATAGTTAGTGAAAAATTAAATATTCACACCAAATTAATTGTAATTTATTAATAGAATTAGGGTTTTAATATCATTTAAATGTTATAATGTAAATTTTTTTATAAATATTCTTTATTCGATGATATTTTTGAATTTAAAATAATTATTCAACTAATAGAAATATTCAAATCTACCTGACATGATTTTTTATAAAGGATCTTATGTCTCACTTCTTTGAAAATAATGCGGGAAATATATTCAGTGGTTATTATTACCGTATATAACTTAATTTTTACTGATCATATTCTTTTTATATCATTTAGTTCTATATAATCACTTTTTTGTAATTGAATATTTAAAAATAACTCATGAAAAATACTATTTAATTATTCAAAATGTTTTGGACACATGTTCCCAACATGGCCGAGGAACAGAAGGTTCTTAATGAAGATTTAAAAACAATGTTCTCCTATTCAAAATTTTAATAATAATAAAATAGTGATGATTGATCCAAGTTTGTGCTCTAAATTATGAAGATCCATTTCTCCCATATAGTCTATAAATTTGTCCATGGAGACCTACATGTCTCATTTGGTATCACTATGGACTATTATAAAATGGTGAGGGGTCTCAAAAGTGACAAGGGACTATGATGGGGTATCCCTAATTATATGTGCATGGAATAAATTGGATTTCATGATCTTTTTCTGATATATATCATTTTTCGTATTAACATAATATGAACATTACATTAATATGTTTAATCAGGCTAAACAAGGATTTAAATTCTATTTTTCTTTTCATTAACTATTCATTTTCCATTTCCATTTAAATTCATCTTCCTTCAAAATGATTTCAGCATACCAAACCCAACCTTAGAGTATAAATTTAACCATAGCATCATTATCCTTTACAAGATTCAATTTTTTTAATTAAAAAACATTAGTATTTGATAATCTTCCCTTTATGAATCCATATCACAATCAGCAATACCATTCAATCATTTATATTCATGAGTTATGTATATGAAAATTAAGAATTATGAAAACCTTTATTGGGAAAACGTTATCATAAATGCCATTTTTATAAAAACAGTTCCAAAAAAACCATAAAATAATACTCTATATCATGAAAAAAATAGATTGTCTGAGTTGGAAATTGGATAATGGATATCATAGAAAATACAGGAAACATCAATGTGTCACAGACCATAAAACATTTATTATAATAAACATTCATGAAATCATAATTATTATGGACACTATTGAAACCATTAGGTCACACATAATCCTACAAGATGATTCACGAGTAAAATGTGTTTTTATAGAATCAATCGAAAGTTGTTTAAAGGGAACAAACTGTCAGTGTACCAGATTTTTTTTTATAATTCAAAAAATGAAATAACACATGCAATCCCTCCTTTAAAAAAATCTTAATGAAAGGTTCATTCTATTGAACAAACCCATAAGTTGTTATTCCATGAAATGGGAGAGGAACAACTTCAAGATCATTAAAAAATGATGGAACAAGGATTTAATGAAATTTATTTTTTAAATCCAATTCACACAAAGAATTAATAAATAGGAGGTATTGAAATGAGAAGACGTGTACTGAATAATGTATTCTATAATGCAAAGTAGAAGGTTAAGATGATAATGCAATGAACAAAATGTGTCTTGCAACGACTTTTTCCATGTGTCAACTATGCACTGTACTACTCCAATGGCCTAGTGTACCCATAAATGATTCCAAACCTATTTTTTATACAAGCCTCTCCCTTTTTGATATTCAGAATTTTTTATGAAAAAAATTTAATATTTGGCTACATTCCACTATAGTGACTAAATAAATGAATATAAATTCCCTGAGTTTTAATTGTCTATCATTTTAGATATAAAATATAAATTGATTCAATCATATATTTTTTATTAATATAACATGACAAAAGGGATGAAGGATGAAGGATAAGGGACCCTACAAAAGAGCATCAAATACCAAAACAGAAGTCATATCTTTTTTTGACATTTTTTAAAGAACATGAATTTTATTATCACTATGAATTTTATTGACTACAATTACAATTGAAGTCTCACAAAAATGGTTGGGCTCAATAATAGTCAACTTCTTGAATGGGGGGTGTTTATTTTAGTTCTATTAGCTCTATAATAAATACCTATGTTGAAGAGTATATATGTTCATTTCATATCATATGATGAGGGACATTTTTCTATTATATGTAATGCAATAAATTTATTGAATGTAAATTTTTTTTTCTTAATTAAATTTCTTATTTTGATTTATTTATAGAATAAATTTATTATTAGATATTTAATTAAGTGATATTTATGTCATTTATTGATATTTATTATTCTATTATGAGAATAACAATTTATTTTTAAAAATAAATATATTTTATATATATTTCAAAAAAGGGAGGCAAGTGAATTTATTTCTATTGCAGGAATGAAACATTATGTAATAGTTATTTATTCATATTACCTTGACCCTCTAGGTACATAAAACCACATTGAACTAGTGAGTATTTTCCATGCTTCTTGTTTCATATTCATCAAACCACTAAGAAAGAAAGTTTTCCAAGATGATGTTGTAATAATGAATCATTAGTTATTTCATTGAATTATGTTTTTCACCTTTTATTTTGTTCATTTATAACAATGACTCAATCTCAGTTCATTGATGCACTATTTCATGATACATGGTCATCTGCCCATGTACGTAAGAGAACATATTTAAAAGAATCATATTTTCTGTTACATGAGATTCCATTGAGTTAAAATTATGTGGTGATTTAATATCTCACAAGTGTATTTTCTTTCCTACCTGAGTTTAAAAAAACATGTTTCACTTTACATAGTTTAAAACCACTTATTTTTATGAAAACAAATCTCTTTATTTTTTATTCCTACATCATTTTTAAAACCGCTTATTTTCTTCTTACACATCTTCCAACTACTAAATATGACATTACCTAGAGTACTTTCTTATTTATTCATATACTAATACCACAAATTGGAACAAGGGAAGAAAATGATTTTATCAACGATAAACATAAAATGATGATAAAATCCGTACCTTTATCATTGCTATCTAAAATTTCTATTAAATTATTTTAAAGAAAATATTATAAATATATATAATTATTATATTAATATTATAAAATAATGTTTCTTTAAATACTCTAAATGGCTCGATGGCCTTATTTTTTTGGATAATCCCCCTTTTATGGGATGAAGGGGAACCCTTACATGACCATATGGACAAGGAAATATCCCCATACATGACCCAATATATGACTATAAAGGCCCATTACCTGACACACATGAAAAAAAACCCTCCCTAGTATCTGCATCTTGAAGCTACCTAACTCCCTAGCTCACATGGATAAACTATAGCATTGCCCTATGTAGAGATGGATCGTGCTTGGTCCCGATGGCAGTTCTCACACCCTCTCATTCTTCCAATCTGATTAATTAAAAGATGCATGTTTATAATTGATATAAATATGATATATTGATAAATATAATTTTTAATAAAAAATGTAAACATAATTTTTTAAAAACATTATTTATAATATAATAAATATATATATATATTTAAATAATTTTAAAATTACAATATTTTTTTAAAATAACAAATATATTATTGATACTTATAATTAAGTATTAATTATTATATATAAATACATTTAAAAAATTATTACAATCATAAATATATATATAAACTGATATTTTCTACAAGGAATTGTATTTATATATATATATATATCATGAGATTGTGATGATATTAATTAAAGGGTTTATGTTCATATATATTAATGCATGAGTATATTTGATGCTAGCTACGATCTTATGTTCATTACTGTGGACATGATTGTGGGTTTATATATATATATATATATATATATATATATATGTATATATATATATATTCCAAATGTTAGATGACATATTCTTATGATGATACGTGAATATGTTATTTATTCAGTACATAGGAAATGTTCATTTATACATTGATACCCTTATAATTCACACTTCTATGTATGTATTGATTCATTTTTTTATGAACCATAATTTTCATTCATAATAAAACCATGAACATATTTATGTTCTCATAAAAAAATATAAAATTAGAATAATTTTTTATATAATACATATATTTATTGTATTTATAAATATGTTTTTATAAATATATATAAATACATTTTTCTTAAATTTATTTATAATTATAATTAATAATATATATATATATATAATTATAAAATTATATTATATATATTTAAATTATAAATACTTTTTCTATTTATAATAATATGTATTTACATATCTATATAAATATATATAATTATATAAATATGCCAAAGTATGGCGGAGTACAATGCATAATTATATATATTCATTTATAATTATATATAAATATCATTAGATGTATTTATTTATAATCATACAAGTATATTTATAATTATATTGAAATGTTTTTAAATATGTTTATTTACAATTATAATTATAGAAAAATAATTGTATATCTAAATAATTATACAATTACAATAAATACATATATTTAACCCTTAAAATATATATATCTATATATTAATAAATATATATTATTATATAAATATCTAAATATAATTATAACTATGAAAAAATATTTTTTAATAGATATATATATATAATAATAATTGTAATATATATATAGAATATCAATTAAAGAAAATATTTTTTATTTACATAGTTATAAAATTATAGTAAATATATTTATTGTATTTAAAATTTTATAAACATATATAATTATATAATTATATTTATTATTAAATAGTAATATTTAAAAATATTTTTATTTATAAATATAATTATAAGTAAACATAAAAATATTTATATATTTTTAAATCCTTTTAATTATCAGAAATTAACAAATTTATATTAGTCAAAAAATCTAATAGTTTATTGATATACATTGATTATAAAATGTGTATACAATAAAAAAATAATATATAAAAATTTTATTTATACATATCTATAATATATAAATGGATAAAAATATTCAGATATATACTTAATAAATATATGGATTTATAATAATTTTATTAATAAATAAATACATTTTTATGGAATTATTAAATTCCAATTAATATATTTAACTAATAAATATATTTAATATATTTATAAGTATATATTTATAATTATATAAATATTCTATTTAAATATTTCTATTTATAATTATATTTATAAATAATCAAATATTTACTTATTATATATATAATTGTTAAATATATATAATAATATAAATAAATTATTAATAGAATATTTATATATATATTTTTTTAGCATGGATAAATATTCCCCATTTTAATGCTAAAAATGTGATGAGAAAACTAGTTTTTTTCAGGCCAAGATTTTTAGTGTTAATAAAGACTAGTTTTATCAACTACTTATTTTTTCCACTAATAAAACTACCCTTTTTCATCAATTTTTGGAAAGAGTTGATTAAAGAGTTTGCAGATTTTATAAAATAATTCTGACATGAGGCTTCTCCGTCTCACATATTCAAGTTATCCTAGAACCCTACTTTTTCCATGCCACCTCTCCCACGACCACTCTCAATCTACTGTTGCACCACCTCTCTCGTTGTTGCCGCTCTCGATCTTCAGAAACATCTATGATGAATTGTTTCAATCTAAATCTATAGTTTTTGATGATTCCCTACACCACATCTAACCACACCACACAAATCCCATGAGATCTCCATGAACAACAATGTTGGATTGAAATTTGAATTTTTTTTACTCCTATGAAATTACTAGGGGGGTTGTTTCAAATGTCTATGATTTATTACTAGTGGTCCAAATAATGTTTATACATTTCAGGAGTATATTGAATATAGGGTAGTTATATAAAAGGGGCATTGGTTTCTTATTTAGGTGATATCCATCTATTATAAATAATTTATTTTATATAATTAAATTTCATTAATTAATTGATTTTGTTTTATAAATAATTCAAATATATATTTGATGCTGTTATGCCTTTATGGCACTATAGGTTATCTAATTATATATTAACATTATTGTACGAACATAGATGATTGTTCTACTATATTACATTAGGGGAAAAATATATAATTATATCAGTTGTATAAAATTTTTCACTATGTATAATGAATTTTTGATGAGATGTGTGATATGTGGCCCCACCTCCGAAATGTGATTGACAAAAACCTGAAATGAGGTTATTTTCCATAAACTATATATGTTTTATTTGGAAAACTACACCATATAAGAATAGTAAAAATTATATTACCTGATTCAATGGTTATATATATCCATGATATTGAATTTAATTCAATTCGATTTTATATTTTCGTCTGACTTCATGACTATAAAGAGATCACATAATCAAGAAAATGAGGCTTGTTGTTAATGGTTTTTGAATCTCCAAATACCTCAACCCTTATAATTTTTCCAAATATAAATTACTTTGATATAGTTTAATTTTATTAAAATATTTATTATTATTAATTTTTAGTTTTGATGGATAAAAATGAATTTAGTATTTCATGATTTTTCATAGAAACAAAATTGATTAAGTGAATTGAATTTTTTTTGATCCTACCAAATATTATTTATATTAACATTCAAATAAAAGAAATAAACATTGATTTTAATATATTCCTATTTTTATGCATATAAAATTATTTTTAACCCATAATATAATAGGGTGTGTTTAAACTATCAATTATATATTCTTGACATATATATATTAAAAGAATTCTAAAATTTTGAAACAAATGTTATTTTTGTATACTTATATTAATGAATTGAATAATTGTTCATCATATTAAATTTACGACAAAAATATAAGAAATCTCAACTAAAATAAATTACCAATAAGTGTTATAAAATATTTTTTTAAACTATATAAAACAATATTCATATTTTTTTCAACCATTATCTTATTCATATTTAATCACTTATGACCATCTAAAAATAAACAAAACATAATTATATTTCATTCAGAAATTATCCGATATAAGATCAACAAGGGATCTAATAGGATTAGGGAAAATATTTAATCATATTAAAAATTACTTATACATTCATTATTTATTGTTTAGATAACAATTTCTAAATAAATTTAGTCAATATTTATTAATTTGAATTTTCATATATAATAAATTAATTTTCTAATTGAATATATATTTTATTATTTGTAATAATGGATGAAAATTTAATCATATATATATTTCACATATTGAATCCAAATTTTCAATTGATTTAATAAAAACCATTCCATTATTATAGTAAATTTAATTATTAAATAAATCACTATGGGTATTTAGAAATCATGCATTAAATGTGAGATATTTTATAAATATATATTTTTAAAATAATTTATATCTTAATAACTATACCAAATGATAAACACATACATAAAATACATTTTTTGATCTAAGATCCACATTTAATCATGACTTACACTAGTTATTGGGTAATTAAATAATTATTATTTGGGAATAGAATCATCATAATAATAAGAATTATAACTCTTATATAGTTTAAAAGATTAACTACTATAAAAATTCATCTTAGATTCATTCATATCTATTATAATTGTATCCTCATTTTTGGGGAATCCCAGTTATTTTAACCCTAATCAAACAAAAAGAATTTTCCAACATAGGAAAATCAAAGGATACTCAAGCTAATCAAGACAATTCCCATCATTATAATATTGAGTTATGTATTGATTTCATGCCTTATACAAGAATCATTAGCGGTATTCATGTTGATATTAACATTACCCAATTGAATAATTGGGGAATCGACAAGTTCAAATTTAGATGGAATCTCAGACTTATTATAAAAGGGGAGTTTTAAGTACAAAAAAATTAATATGCATTTTATTCTTATTAAATTCATCACTGTTTCATCATATGAAATCGTTATAATATAATGTTTTTTTATACGAATTCATCTAATGATTTAGTTTTTAAAATCCTTATTTCATCAAAATATACATCTTCTCTCTGACATGGTGGCAGATTCCAATTGAATGAGTCTTAAGGAAGAAGATGAAATAATTACTATCATCCTCATCAACTCCATCTCCCAAAAAGTATTCATTGGATTTTTTTCCTTTAGACTCATCTTTCATCACATATAGACATGCACCAACTTCACTTGAAATTCCCTGAAAAATATTCATCCTAGATTAGGTAGCGGTGAAAATTGTGGATAAAATTATTTGAAACATTCAAATGATGGGTACATCTAATATGAATGGCCTATTTTTTATATATTTAATTATATTATAAAATATTAATACTACTGAATAAAATGAGATGAATTTGTATAGAAATTGTATAGATGCTAATCGTATGAAAAAAGGGTAGGAAGATGGGGTGAAATAGTTCATCATGTTTCCAAAAGATCATCCATATTACCCTTATCAAATCCTTTTCAATATTAAATATGTAGTAATTTAAGAATAATTTGTTCATAGAAGCTGGAATAACACTTGATCTATCATGAAAGAGATCAAACACATAATTTTTTTAATAAAAACTAGGAAAATGGGAATGTGTCTAATTATTTAGATAATATTGTGTTTTATGGATCATCTAATATGATTATATGTGTGGAAGATGAATAAGACTGTATCATGTATGTGATTACCGGAGTGAATTATGATGATGATTATAATGAAGAAATGAAAATGACTATTGAACTTGACCTTCATGATTCTCAAAAAATGTTTTAGAAGATAATGAGTTGTGAAAAGACTCCATTATCTTCTAGTGGAATTAAATATATAGTATTATCATCCACACATAAGATGTATAATTTAAATGATGGAAACATATAGAGTGGTGGCAGTTTTACAGAACTAGTTTATCTCTTGAATGATACACTCTTAGAAAATAATGATCTACCTAAAAAAATAAATGATTATAAATGAAGTCTATGTATGATGGGTATGATATCAAAAAGAATGCAGTCATGTCCAATTGACAATATATTGTTTATCAAGGACCATAATTAACATGAATAATTCCCAATGTGTGGTGCTTTCCAAAACAAGAATGATGAATCATGTAAAACAATTGTATGGTAGATTCACTCTATTACATGGTTTAGGTATCCACAATGAAGTGAGGATAATTTAAGCCAACTAAAATAGAACATAGATATAATAAATAATCATGGAAAACATTTTTCCTTGGAAGACACACCTTATTGGATGATAATTTATCACGAGTATCCTAAATTTAAAACAAGGTGAGAAACCATTGTCTTTACAACTCTATAAATGTAGTGAAACCTTTTGGTTTTCAATGAACCACTCAGATTCAATGGTTAGTTATATTTGTAAATTATAAATTTCCATCATGGTTATGAATGAAATAAAAATAAATTATTTTATCCATTCTTATATCATTAATAATACAATAAGGCAATGATATTTATGTTTAGTTGTCTCCCTTGATCAGAGATTTGAAATTATTGTGGGATTTATGAGTTATTATGTATGATGATTATAGAAATGAATATATCATGTTGAGAACAATGTTGTATGTTATTATAAATAACTTTATTTATTATGTAAATTTTTTAGGATGTATAATTAAAGGTAATAAAGGGTGTCCCATTTGCAAACAAGGTACATAGGTAGTTAGGTTGAAACAATCATCAAAGATCATGTTTCTTGGACATCAAAAATTTCTACCCCAATGACATTTGTACCAATCTTGGTGGACAACAATCGATGGGTAATCAGAAGAACAAAATGATCCATCTCCACAAACAGGTGATCAAATATTTGAGAATGTAAAATATATGAACATTGTACTGGTTAAACATTTTACTAAAATCCTTTTGAAAGGTGGTTGGAAATAGAAAAGATCTTATTTTGAATTACCATAATGGAATTGTATATATGTCATAAATTTTTTTGATATCATGCATGTTAAAAAAAATATGTGATATAATATTTGCAACATTACTAAATAAACATTGAAAAACAAAGGACGGGATAAAGGTTAGGGTGAAAATGATTGACATGGGAAATATGAGAAGAGTTAGTGGAAGTGAATGGTGATAAAAAAACATTCCACCCCAATCAGCATTGGGGGGGGGGTGTTCAAAAATATAAACCACCTTATCAAATGATTTTATGATCTCTTCCATTGTTAAATTCTTCTCGTTGAGACCACATGTCCAAATTCCATGTTTTTATAGTCCCATGCACCCTTCTTCTTAGATTGGCCGGCCTGGAAACACCTCCCTACCAGCCTATCAAATTCCACATGTGTAATGATGCCATCTAAGCTCTTATCCTATAATTATTCATTTTAGTTTATGATAGTTTGTCACTCATCAAATTTCATCAATTCTCTCACACATGGAGTAATGTTTGGTTCAATCATATCATTTTTGGAATTTTCCGGGTTCGTGGTAAATGACTTCGCTGAATATCATTCAAGATCATTGGAGAATATATTCCTGCCTTCTAGGGAGCCTTTTGAGAAATTTTTTTTCTTATTCCTGCTTCATACACTCCTTAAAAAAGGAGAGATATCTTTTTTGAATATTATTTAATGGTATAATGGTTCTAATGGAATTTTCATCAAATATCAATAATACCATGTTAATGACTGAATTGAGGTTATATTTTTTGATATCATGTGATTGTTATGATTTGATAGAAGATCTAATTCATGTATCCTTACATTTAATTTTTTCCAAGAATTCCCATCATATATTAATAAATCCCTGTTTCTTTTTGGAAACTATATGCAACAAATTTATATAATAGTTGAAATTTCTAACTATGGAAAAGGAAATTTCCTTTATATTATGTGAAATGGAAATGTTCCTCCCACCAAAATAATTATACATGATTGTTCAAATGATGGATTGATTTTTGGGAGAGATTTGAATATGTGGGATTCTAAATTATATATAGATGTAACCCATTGAATTTTATTTGAAAATATAAAAAGGGTAAATCAAAAGTAAAAGTAGGACATATGGTTGTATTATGTGGAAATATATTTTTGAAGGAGAAATTGAATTATGTACTGACTATTTCTCTAGTGTGGAAAGCATTGGTCTAAAAAATATCAACATATTGGGTAGATAATGGGTGATGGAATTTATGGAAGAGATGTTTCCATAATTAGAATTTATGATCAGGAGTAGTCCCACAATTATGTTTTTCATAATAATTTAAATGATTCTCCATATGTTCAAAAACAAAAAGAAATTATTAATCATTTTAATCCATAATTTTTTGAAATAATATTATCAAATAAACATAAAAAATAGTTTATAGGAATTTTTTGAGACTATATTTTTAAGGATTCATATAAAAATATAGATACCATATCAGAACGAGTTTGATGGAAAATGAGAGGACCAAATCTTTATTTATTAATATTAGAATGGTTATGAAATTAATTGTTATACAATAGATATAAAATAACATTATGAATAAAATACTAGGAAAAATATTGGAGATAAAATTGTACATGAAGCGCAGCATGTTTCAGGTACTAATGATAGAAATCCAATTTATCCAAATATGTCATATTTTGGCATCATCAAAAAAATATGGGAGTTGGATTATAAAATTTTTGAAGTTTATTTTTTTCACTGTGGATAGGTTCATAATAGGAGTGATGTTAAAATATATGAACTAGTATTCATGAATGTGTATTTCAATAATGATGGTTATAAATATGAACCATTTATAATGGAATCAGATGTAGTAAAAGTATTTTATCTTCCAAATCCGGTCAACAGAAAGTGGTCAATTTTTTTTGTAGAACAAAACCACTGAAGGATAATATGAAAATTCAACTGGGAATGACCCTATAATTAGGAAATAAAAATTCATTTTTCTATGGTCTTAATCTATAAATGGTTTTTTCATGTAAGTGGAGAAAATAACAGAGGGATATGGATACATGATAGATGTTTAAAAAACATCAACCTGAAAAAAGAGATTTTTAAAATCATGATATTTTTTGGTAATATTTGTTGTGTTAAATCATATTGTTATTTATACAATGTCTCATTTATGTAATAAAAAATAAATGTTAATCCTCTTATAAAGAAAATTTCTTCTCAACGTGCTTATCCTACCAATCATATGGAACAATAAGTTTTTAATCTTGAAGATGATCCTAGTGTAGTTGAACAACAACCTTTTAGAAATATTGATGATACTAATCCCATGGAATAACATATTTATGATGTTGAAGATGAGAAAATGGTTTATGATTAATAATCAATGTCTTATAAAAAAATATCATTATAGAATAACAACGTTAAAAAATTATTTAATAAAAGAGCAAAGGAATCAATTTCGAGGTCGATAGAATGCCCATTACTAACCTACTAACACCAATAAGGCAATGTTCAGTAGTTACATTGGTCTCATCACTCTATAATGTATGATGATTTATGTAGATTCATGGAATAATGTTCTAAAAATTATTAATACACAGATTCGAGAAGATATTATTGTACCATTATTATATTAGATATTTTTTTCTTAAGAAAATTAATAATGAATTGAATTACACTTCATCATCCCTTGCATTGTACATTTATTTTATACAAATACCAAAATAATTTTTTATTATTTTTTTAGAAAGGATACATAATGTCTGGAAAACAATTATAATGAAATTTTATCATAAAGATGCTAAAGGGAAAATAAAACGACACCCAATACATAAGTATACACACATGATAATCCACGTATTAAGCCTACGTGCCATGTAATCTTTGAGCCTACGGGCCTTGTAAGGGTTACCCCTCATCTCTTGAAAGGGGTTTTATCAAAAATAAATAAAAAGGAAGGCCATTGGGCCATTCAGGCAAGAGGCATGGGATACATTTACATGCCATCATAAGAAGATTTATTTTTAGGTACATTTTGGATGGTAATATGTTGATTAAAAATATGTTGATTCATAACATTGGTTGAATATTTTTTATTTATGAAATATAAATAGAGTGCTGAAAATAAGGAACGAGATAGAAATCCAACTTAGACCTACAATGAAGCAAGGATGGGGAACATCTCACATGATTTTTTTTATTTTATATCAACCATATATACTGTTATGTTATATGAAACATAAATATATTTTGGTTCCTCTTATTATATTAAAAACGATGAATCCAAAACCAACAAAACTTCAATACCACACCATGTTCAATGAAAGAAGGAACATGTAAATAATGATGGGAAACTAGTTGATGAAAACACAAAATATCATGGGAAGCATGTGTAAGTATGACATAATAAATAATTTTATTTCTTTAAATCACTATTAATTAAAAATGATTACATACATTAAGATAATTTCTATTTGAATTAGTTACATGAATGATCCACTCATGTACCAGATGAATACCTACTATCGGTGACCTTGAAGTAGCTAGAACAGTATGACCACATAAAAGGTGTAGGTTTTGGGAAGAAATCCCAAACATATTTTGAGATAATAATAGAACATGAGGATATAGATAATTAAATGAAATAGATGAAATAATAATTAAATACATTTTAAAGAAAATTTTCACTGGAAGACTTAGTTTCTAGTAAATGTTATTATGGGGGACTATTGAGAGGAGAAAACTCATGAAAAACCACTACATGAAGATCCCCCCACCCCACCATCTCTTAGGTGATATGTTACCCTCAATGTCATTTCATTGATAAGGTAAAAAATATTTTTTAAAAAAATATATGAAATCTGAATCATTTAGACATTAATACCATTCAAATAATAATATTATACTAGGTGAAAATGAATATTATTTATGTCTATCAACACCTAACCATCACCCTATGGCAAGGGATATCAAGTTAAATACAAAAAATATAATCTAACCAAAAGACGACATTAAATAGGTCATGTGTGAGAGGTGACTAGAATAGTTCATGAGCTGAGTACTGAGCTACCTATTCTATATAATGATCTGGATATTTGTACAGTCGATCATGATATATTAACTTTCATATAATGGACATCATATCTTGTAAATAAACATGTTGACAGGGAGTTATTCCTTTCTAATTTATTTTTGAAGCTAAATATTTACCAACTAAGGATTTTTTGAACTGGTAGATATTATTACATAAAGAAAATTGGAAGGGGGTAAAATAAAAGGTCAAATCAACACCATATAAAGGATCAACCAACAGATCAAAGATATATTCATTGAGAAAATTTACCTCACCCATTCGATATTCTCATTTACTAACATTGTTGGTTCTTATATATATAATTTTACAAATTGTTAGTAATCATATAATTTATTTTAAAATGATGAAAATAATAGAGAGGATGTTAAAAAAATACATTTCTCATGAGAAGATAAATGAAATCCTCAATAATGAATGGCTCGGAGTTTCAGTTGTAAATGTATACAAGATGTGTGTTATGATGATATGTTTTTCAAATAGTTGATATACTATCTAAATTATAAATAAATGCATTTCATATTATTTTCAAACGAATATATTAATATAAATATAAGGGATTATCACATAAACATAAATATAAACTCATTGTTCATCACACCAACTGAATTGAAAAAATAAGAAGAATACAAAACATGGATGATATAGGGGCTAAATTGTCCAAATCATTTGAATGAAAACTTATGTAGGGTAGACTCATCTGAATACTAATGATGTTGGGGTAAAACTTTATAAGTTCATTGTATCAAATATATTTTCATTTAATTCATTACATATTACTTTCTGTGTATTTACGCAACATTGGATATTGACTGACACCTATTTAGATACTCTAAAGATTTATTTCATGGATTCACTAAAAAATACCCAACAACAGATCAAGTTTGATGATGTTTGTAAATTTGTAATACACTAAATCCATCATTTTAGAACTAAATTTGATATATATATATATATATATATATATTATTCTTCTTTAATGAGGATTTTATTATGATAGGGTTGTGTTTAAATATCATGACAATCATGGCATGAGGATAGTTCATTCGCACAAGTAGAATGAATAGTTCAAAAAGTGGAAAAGTATTATGGTAAATATAATAATAATTCACAATAAAAACATATCAACCAATATTATTTATTTTTATCAATATTTTATTAGTTTATAAAAAAAATAAATGGAAAACATTTTGGTTATTTTGTTTGTAAATTTTTGGGAGATATCACATTCTATCAAAAAACATTAATCCCCAATGATGTATTTTTGTGGATAATTACTATTTCATTTAAAATATTTACTCGTACCTTGTGTATATTTATTCCTTCAATACTAATATGATGGTTTACAATTCTAAAATTAAAAATATGAAATAGAATTGTTTTTAAATGAATTGGTTTCATATCTAAAGGTAGATTGTACCCATATATCATGAATATGTGACTTCCATAGAATAAATAGTTGTTTCATATTAATGTTTACCATTTTTTTCAGTATTACTCAAATAAGAATTGTTTTCTTATATAGGTGGATTCTTTTGTTTGAGTTGGGATGTGTAGGAATCATCCACACCTCAATCTGACACAACATTTGATCGGTATGACTCTAGGTGCATCTTCATATTTGAAATTGACATTAATTTTAATAAAAAATGACAATTTCCATACTAAATATTAATATATGAATTTTTAATGTTTTCATACATTATGAAAATGATCCATAAGTCAATTTTTATTATCATGAATCAACAACACTACAATCTAGGACATGGTGCAACCACTAAGAATTGAAGTGTTCGCTATGAATTATATATTTTCATATTTATTAAAAACATGTTCCATTAATAAAAAACAAATCAAACACACTCATATTGTGTGGATAATTATAGAAAATGATTTATAATTTTGTCGTTATGTGTATGAATCTATTTGATATAAAACAGAAACATATTGTGATAAAATGAATCAATGATCATGTTCTTATTTTTCCATGACATATTTGTATAATGAAAAAGTGACAAGGTTAAAACATAGAAAACAAATTTATATTGATTTTATATTTAAGTAAAATTATTCATAAGTCATTTTTGATATGTAGGAATCAACTGCACCTCAATATGATGCATAGTGTGACCAGTATAACACAAATAGTTACATTTTATATAAATTTGACTTTAATTATATTAAAAAAGAAAAAGTGACATACAAAAAACAAGGAAAACATATGTAGATTATTATGATAACTGATGAAAATTATCAAAATCCATTTTTATCATGTATATATAATGTATACTACAATCCAATGCACAATATGACTGATATGACTTCAAGTGTGTGTTTTTATTTGAAATTGACATTAATTTTAGTGAAAAGAACATGTGATATAATGAAAAACGAGAAAACCCATTCTTATTATTTTGATACCTTATTATAATTACCCAAAAGTCATAGTTGATGTGTAAGAATAAACCACACCTCAATCAGATTCTTGGTGTGACCAGTATGACTCAAATTGTGCCTTTTTAATTTAAATTGACATTAATTTTAGTAAAAATAAAAAGTGACATAGTAAAAATAGATAAATCACATTTAAATTATTTTTATACTTCCGGATAATGATCCATAAGTCATTTTGGACTTTTATGAATCAGACTCACCTCAATATGTTGAAAAATGTGACAGGTACAATTGTAAGAGTTTTTTTATTTAAAATTGATCTTAATTTTAGTAAAAAAATTGTCATAATGTAAACTAAGGAAAAATTTTTGTATTATATTTACAATTTTACCAAAGGCTCGAAATGTCATTTTTTATATTTAGGAATCAAGCAAACCATATTCAACAGCCCAGTGTGATGGATATGAATCAATGTGTGTCTTTTATTAAAACATGACATTAAGATTATTAAAAAGAAAAAGTGAAATATTGAAAACCAAAAAAATTATCAGATTGTTTTTATACATTTGGAAAATGATTCAAAAGTCATTTTTGACATGTAGGAATTTACAGAACCTCAATCCGATTTACGGTGTGATCAGTATGACTTAAAGTGTGTCTTTTTATTTAAAAATGTCATTTATTATAGTGAAAAGAACATGTGACATACCAAAAACCCCGATTAGACATTTATATTGTTTTTATGTTTTAGAAAACAATCCATATATGATATATGATGTGTAGGATTCAACAACACATCAATCTAACACATGGTGTGACCGATACAACTCAAAGTGTCTATTATCAATTTGAAATTAACATTTTAGTCCAAATCCGTGTCACACATTGAAACAATCCAAATGAGCTATGATTGTCTTGAAAATGTATGAAAATGATTCATAAGTTAGTTTTGATGTGTAATAATTAGTATCACATAATCCTAAAACATTATGTGACTGATATGACTCAATGTAAAAGTTTCTAGTTTAAAATTACATTTGAGTAAGAAGAACAAGTAACCTACAGAAATATGAGAAAACTAATTCATATTGTCTTTATACATTTAAAAAACAACCCATATTTCATTTTTATCAAGTAATAATCAACCCCACCACAATCCAATACATTTTGTGACTAGTATAACTCCAAGTGTGCATTTTATATAAAATTTTCATTAAGATTAGTAAAAAGAAAAGGTGTCATAATTAAAAAATATAAAACATAGTCCAATTATTTTTATACCTTTCTAAAATGATACATAAGTCGTTTTTAGTTTTTTGTAACCAACCACAACTCAATATGACACATGGTGTGACTTGTAGGAGACAAAATGATCATTATCAGTTTAAAATTTACATTTGTGTTTAAAACATTTCACTCACCGAAAAAAAGAAAATGTTATCTCATTGTATTTATAAATTAGGAAAACAGTTTATATGTTAGTTTTGTCCTATAGAATGATGTCTAAATACAAACTCACACATAATGGGACCTATATGACTCAAATTTCATGTTTCCATATTACAATGAAATTTTAATAAAAAAGACAAATCACATACTCAAAACCAATAAAACATTTTAAAATTGTTTTGATATATCATGAAAATGATCCATAAGTCATTTTTGACATTTTGGAGTTTTACACACCTATATCTGATGTACATTGTGACTAATATAATTCCATATGTGTCTATTTATTTAAAATTGACATTTATTTAAGTAATAATTACATGTAGAATACTGAAAACTGAGAAAAAGCATTCAGATATTTTTGATACTTTTTAAAAATGATCTATAAGTAATTTTGGACATGTATGAATCTATCAAACCTCAATATAATGCACAATGTGACCGATATAACTTCAAGTGTATCTTTATATTTAAAATTTGCATTAATTTTAGTAAAAAAACAAGTGACATAAATAAAAAATTGAAAACATATTCGGATTGTTTTGATCATTTTGGAAAATCATCCTAATGTAATTCATGATGTTTTAGAATATACTACACCTCTATATGGTGCATGATGTGCCTAATATGACTCCAAGAATGTATTTTTATTTAAATTTGGCACTAAGGTTAGTTTAAAGAATGATATATTTCTAAATAAGATAATGCATTCATGTTGATTTGAAACATTTATAAAAATATCCCTGAGTCATTTGTGACATTTAGGAAACAAACTCTTCTCAATCTGATACACAGTGTGGCCCATGTAACTAAATGTTTCTATTTTGAGTCTAAAATTTAAATTTTAGTTAAAAACATGTGTAACTCTCTAAAAAAAGAAAACCCACTATTTTATTGATAATTTATGAAAAATATTTATAAGTATTTTTTACATGCAAGAATTAGACTCATGTAAAACTAACACACGATGTGATCGGTATAACTCCAAATGTGTTTTTTTAGATTGAGATGACATTTTAGTAAAAAACAAAAGGGAAATAATGAGAATCGATAAAAATCAATAAAATTGTCTTTATATGTTAAGAAAAAGAAATATATGTAATGTGTGATTTGTAGGAATTATTTTAACCCCAATATGATGCATGATGTGATGTGTATAAATTCATGTGTGTCTTTATTTAAAATTGAAATTAATTTTATCGAAAAGAACTTTTGAAATGCTCAAAACCATGAAAACACATTTACATTGTTTTGATACCTCTGGAGAATGATCCATAACTCATTTTTGATGTTTATGAATTAGAATCACCTCAATATGATGCATGGTTTGATCGGTATAACTCTAGATGTGTCTTTTTATTTAAAATTGAAATTTTATTATTAAATTATTACATATTAATAGTTAATTTAGTTCATTATAGTAATTACTAACGTAATATTTAGTTTCATATATTGGTAGATTCATTTTCCCATGTTGGGTGATTTTTTTGGAAATTGACACCATGAGAATACTTTTTTAAGAGTGCATCGTGGGTGCTAGAGATGATGAAAAATGAATGTTTTTAAATGTTTTTCTATTGTGATTGAAAATGTAATTATACAAAAAAAAACTGTTTGAAATTTATATATTAGTCTTTTTTTATTCATGATATAAAATTTATTTCAATTAAATTATATATTATTCATACAGGTTTCAAGTATTTGATATAGGGTGTTGTTATAAAAACAATACACTACAGTATCTTGGGCCTTTATCTGTGATATTTAAAGCACTAATAAAAGAGGGTCTTTATCAAGGCTAATTAAAGAGATGATAAAGGGTGGAATTTATCCTTTTTTGTACTGATAATGTGGAACCCCTTTAATGTATCCGAAGACAACATATCTTTTTCTAGCATTGGTAAAGATATTTTCACATGATGTTAAAGGGAATATCTATAGTAGTGCATAGTGACAAAACTTATGAAATTGAGATCCTATGCATTTAATTAACACGCATTATATTTTTCTTTTAATTATATTTTAAATTTGACTATAAATTTATTATATTTAATTTTAATTCATAGTAATTTAAATCATCATATTTAGTTGTATAAAAATATAAAATCAGGAAAATATAACCATTAAAAAATAATATTAATTATGAAAATATTTAAATATTTAAATTTTATTTTTAAATTAAGTCACTTTGTGTATTTTTTTCTAAAATAATATAATTTTATGTTTGGATCCAAAATATCAAATAAATATTATTTATAAAAAGATAATTTAAAAATTACATATAGAACTAGGAAAATATGTCAATTAAAATATATCTTATAAAATTTTATTTGGACAATTATAGAGGTTTGATAAAGACAATTTAGTGTATGGATAATTCAAATTAAATGGATTTCAAAATATTTATGAAGATAAATATTGGGGCGTAATAGGAGGTAATAATAATAGAAACTATACTTTATACAAAAATAATTAAATTTATATTTAATGAATTATCATATTGTAATTGATAAGAAATCATGACATGATGAGATAATGTTTGTGGTCCCATTCAAATCTTTTTGTGTACATTCTATATGAAATTGTGAAATCACATACTTAACACCCATGAAATTTATATTTATAGGAATTCCACAATGTTTTTCAGAAAATGTAATACCACTCCTTAATTTTAACAAACATCTTGAATTAGATTACCTATCCATATTATGCCCATATTCATTATCCTAGATTAAACTAATAGGTCATTTATTATGTAGGTTCTATATTTTTTTTAAAATTTTAATTATTAACTAGAACCCTATGGTATGATTTGATTCTATAATTTATGCATAGTTATATCCTTGGTTTATTTTCATAATATTCTTCTTCGACCCATTCTTGAAATTGATTAATATGTTTAATAGCATGGAATTAAGATTTTTAAAATATTATTATAATAACATAAATAGATTTATAATTATTCATTAATTGTAGTATGTTCATGTTTGGGTCTCTTGAACAACATAGTTAAGTGATCATACTTAATTTTTTTTATTAATTATTATTTATGATTAAGCATATATGAATAATGAATATTTATATAATATTAATTTTATAATGATATTTAAGGAATGCATTAAAATTTATTTTTTTCCTTCTAAATAAACCTATTTGGGTGGTCCTTTTAATTTAAATTTAATTTAATTTATACTGTAATGAAATCCAACTGATTCCATGATACTTCTAGGGATTTTGGGATAATTGTAAAATAATCATTGGCCATCACTGTTATACTAAAGTTGTTTTTGGAACAATGTATCGAACAACCTCAAAAATATTAGCACAAGAAAAATTACTCCAATAAAAGAATAATGCAGATAATAAATGGATGATAATAATTAAAAATGTTCATGAAAATGTATGTAATTAATAGAATCATATTATTTGAGGTATATATGAGTACATCCAATCCTGGGACAAGCTGGTGTTAATGTTCAAAGATCTTCTGATGGTGGAACCTGGTACTCTGATAAGAACTATCTTCTAGAACATTATAGGGAAAACTAATAAGCTATAATTGCTCTTAAATTTATTTTTTTATTCCCTATTGTGTATGAACAATTTTTTTTCAATTTTTTTTAAAAGTTATTGATAATAAAAAATTAATATTGAGTCCGGTAAGCAGTTTTTATTTATATATTTTACTTTTATTTTTTAATGTAATTCTATTAATCTCTTCTAAAAGTCTTTTTTGAGAACTTTACATCTCATCATATTATTGATCTTTATCAATATCTTATTCTATGTTAAAGAATTACATTAAATTCATATTATTTTTATGTTTTAATGTAAATGGATAATCATGATAGTTATAAAGTATATTTTTTGGGGGGTTTTATGAAAAGATGTATGGTTGATTTAATGCGGCACAAATGAGATTGGTTATAACTACTTGATTTTTGCCAATGTTTCCATGCATGACACTATTATAATGGAAGGGCACACACACCAATGATTCTAAGACTTTTCCCTTCTCTAGTACTCCTTCTGAATATGGAACAATCAAAGAATAACCCAAAATACATGAAATAAAAAATGAAATAACAATGTACAGTATGTATTTACCTGTTATAAACATGTGTCTTGAAACCTTGAGGGAGAAAAAATCATTTATATTCATTCATTATGAATAAACATAAATTTTTATAGAAATAATACATCTTATCATATAAAATAATGAAATATCACTATCATCTCATTCCAAAATGCTTCTTATTTTGCTTCCACTCTTTCTGATATCCATCATTCTGAACCTTGAGTTTCCCTATTAACGATGCACCTTAACATTTTTTGATCATCCATGCTGGTTTCCCCTAAAGGGAATCTGCATCATCCATTTTCATCTATTGTAAGCACAACTCGGTAGTCCATTACCAAGATAGATCAATGACCATCTTATATTGTTCCATGAATGGTCGTCCAGTCACGATCACCATTTGAAATGAGAGAAATACTATCGATTGACTCTAGTGACTTCAAATTAACTATAACAATCACATCCTCAACCTCCAATTTCTAGTTCTGTATGAACAACACCTTCTGATTTTCCGAATGATGATCTTCCATGACATAAATATATAGAATTCTTCCATTGCATATCTTTATTGATATCCTACCAGCGTGAATTATTCACAAACATCAACCAAATAATCTTTAACATCCATTTAACATAAAAATATGCCCCTATGTTTATTTCATTACATTCCTCCAGAACATGATTGAGATTCTCAGAGATCAATCAAGAAGCTTCCCTTTCCACATAAATATAATTCTATTGGTCTTGTAACATTGGTTAATTTGATATAATACACTGAATTTAAATAATAACAGAGGATGATAAATCAAATAAGGGAGGTTCCAATGATTTTCCTTTTCCCTAGATTGTATATTTAGGACTGGGTCGAATAATCTTCTTTTTTAATAAATTGAATTATATGAATTTTCTGGTAGTGTAATATGTCAAATATTTGGGAGTTTTGTATCCTGAAATGTTCAATGTTATTTTCTATATTACATTGAATTTAGCACCACTATTAGTTTAAAATATGGTAAATTGGTAGAATTTTGTGACTTTTTTGAGATGGTTTAATTTATTGAAAATTTAATTAAATTTTTTTGTTCAATGTTTTATCCATTTTTTATATTTTAAAAACACATAGAATGATTTTTGGGTACATGAAATTTTATTGGTTGAAGGATAATGATATTTTCAAATAAATAGATTTTATTAAATTTGAATCAAAATAGAAAAATCCTACCATTTAGAATTGAAATAATGTTTATTTATTAAGTTTTTATGTTAATTTATAACTTTAATTATTAAATGGATAGTAACTATATTTTTCATTATTTATCAATTTTCAAGTAATGGGAAGCCATAAATTGATATTTTTAAAAATACGGGAAATCATTGTTCATTTTTAATTTAAAATAGTTAATTAATTTCTATATGTATTTAATTTAAAATTTATTTATTGTTTTTAATACATATTGGAAGTAAACTAAAATTTTAATGAATGTAATTTTAAATTGAATATTGTGAAATACATATTAATTTTTATTTTTATTTGTGATGTCAACTGGAAAATTTTGATTCCTGCCTATTTAATTTATTTTTTATTCAATTAAATATTTCATCATCGATTGAAAATCCGACTACCACCACAAATAAAATAATCTCGTAATGGCATGGATCAATCACACCCTTTGTAAATCAATTATATGCCTACTTTCAATGGACCATGACATCACATTCCAAATTGGAAAAGCATTGTATCATTCATTTATTATACGTTGAAATCTATTGCATGTGCCTCATGAAGAAAATTTTTATAAAATTAAATATTCATTTCTATCTCTTCATTCATTCATGAATTCCCATTTAAATATGTCATTACATGTATGGGATTTACCTTGATCTCAACAACATAATACATCAACTCGATCAAATGAAGTTATGAGAATATGATAATAGATTCAAATTTCAAAAACCAAACATGACCAAGGTCATATATTTATAGTGAAGGATTGCTAAAAAAATTGAACCAGAGGTGTGTAATGAATTGTTGAATAAGTCAAAAATGATGCTAATCGTGGAACACTGTTATGATAGGAGAGGATATACCTTGAGATCAATGAAAAAAATTAAAAGAGTAAATTTGTGGATACATAATGAAAAAACCATGATTATTAAGATGGAAAATGATGATGCTGATCACTTATATGTAGAATAACCAAGATTAGGTAATCAATTCCAAATCAGACTAAATAAAATCACACTAGAAATTGATGGAACATTATGGGAGGATGACCGAGAATCAATGTTGATGAATTGAGTTCTTCCAAAATAGATGATTTCCAATACCGGTGGGACCTTGTGAACATAGTGCTGAATAAAGATCCACACATCTCGATAAAATTTAAGAGTATGATGATCTACACGAGGAACTATGATTGATTGATGAAAGCTCATATGGTGGACTAATCAATTGACGGATAATAATTTCAAATATTTATTGATATAACATTCAATCAAATTGAGACCACATTTTTCCACATGCCCTGTTCCATGTGATGGAATTTCAGGATGAAGATTAGTTCCCATTTTTTGGTTATGATAATTAAAAATGATGCACTCCATATTCATGAAAAAATGGCTCCACGAATAATTACATTTTCCTATAAGTGTCACCATGAAAAATAGTTGGGAAGCTAAATTGCACTAGCCTATATATAACCCTCATTTCCAGCCTCACTTGACTAATACATCCAAAGTTCATTACCTTACAGATCACTCCAAAACCAACTACACAAACCAAAATTGGATTTATAATCTTGTTTTGATTTAAGAATCTATATGAAGACATGTCTTCACCCTGAATACAAAACTGTATTCCATTACTCTGTGATGTGATTTTTTGGACGGCGAAGACAATGGGCCTCACTTTCACCCAATCCATCAACCATAGTGATAAGGAATAATGCTAGAATTCAGTAGAAAGAAACTAAAAAATTGATAATTGTCACAAACTAACGCAATATGGGCCTCAAGACACTACTACCCCATTCCCACCTCCATAGGTAAGGGGTTGGTGATAGGTGATGAAGGCACAAAAAATATGGGGATACTATTGTCTAAGAATCTATATGCACACAAAGAAATAACTCAATGAAACAGTTCAAAGGGACTGTAAAAAATGGTGAAATTGTTGTATTGTAATGTAAACATTCAAGAACCTATAGAAAGTACAATGTTATGACAGTGAATTCTAAAATTAATAATGGGGAAAACACATTCATGGACTAGATTTTCATCCCATTATGAAGACAAATGGGAAAGAGTATAGCTTCAGAGATCCAAATTCCTGTATCTCAAAAAATGACAACTTTAGTAAGTCCACATATTATATATCTCTACACTCCACTATAGTCATGATATACCTATCACCCATCTACAAAATACATGACACGTATTGGGAAAAGCCCATGTAGGGGTGAGTATATACAAAACTGGTAGAACATCCCAAAAAGGTGAAGAGGGAGAAGTAAGAGAAAAAAAAGAAGAGATGTAGTAAATGGAAAAAGGAATTGTATAAGAGAATGGAGTGGGTGTATATAATCTCAAGAAGAGTGTTAATGTAAGATCATCCATACACATGGAGCACAAAATGGTGAGGAGGTAGACCCCCCCCCCATTGAGTCTTCACTACCTATAGCTTGGGTGTGAACCCCCAACCATGATAATTTATACACGGAAGGAATGGGGCATACCCCGCACTTATTCACTTCTCTTGGAAGGAGACTAACAAAGAACCAATGAGTGGGTAATATAATGGGATAGATAGATATATTCTCAGTCAAATAATCCAATATGATAGAGTAATGAGATTTCTATATCACATCTCAATTCAAGAAGATGTGTTGCCATCCGATTAATGGAAGAGTCATCTTTGATTCAAAACACCTCAATTGTCTGCCCTTGAGTCGCATTTCAAAGGCACTCAAATCACCACAAATTTATACTATTATATTTAGGTGGCACTGACTTGCCCATATGATTTTAGTTCAGATCATAAGAACACATCTCAGTTGATAAATCACACATATTTATCTTCAGTCCTTAGGTAAGTTAAATCACACCTCACAACTCTATCACACAGTCACGAGTCTTCCCTGGAAGGTCGTCAGGGACTACACGAGCCCTCCCATCATGGGTATATCCCTGAAGGTTGTCAGGGACCACACTACCCAGCCCTTCTAGAGGGTTATCCTAGAATCTGTGTGGACTATGCTACCTGATCAAACTAGAGGATCAACCCAAAAGGTAGTCGGGGACTACACTACCCTGCCCTACTAGAAGGTCAGCCTAGAATATTTAGTGACTACACTAACCAGATCCATCTAGAGGACTAGCATGGAATCATAGGGGACTACACAACCTAGATACTAATAATGGGTCATCTTAGAAGGTCAATAACATAAGCCTATCTAATTGTATCCATCATTAGGTGTCATTTATATATGTATGAAACATGAAACATCAACATCATATCTCAAAATTCACATCTCATGGAAACATCACATTCTAAATGAAAAAGCACTCAAGATATTCATTTCATGGGCCAAAATATGAGTTCATACGAATGAGATATAGATGATTTATGATTTTTTGTGGATATCAAATAGTACATGGCATGTGAGCGGTGCCACAAAACATGTTTCTTCTATTCAATGTCTGGTTGCGTCTCTGTTTGGACATGGGTCTCATCCTAGGTAGTAGTTCACACCATGTAAGTGGACCACACAACTTATTCCATTTATCGGGGGACTGAGGCTGTGTCTTCTGTCCAAATTCATGTAATTGGACCATGTTCCCTCATACTCTGGTATATGGGATTTTGGCTAACATGATATGTTTCCCTTATGGACAACTATCATCTGTGTGCTCGTAACATGGATTGTGCCTTGATATGTGTCCCATCACACATAATTCTTTACACGAAAAGGTAGTAAACGATGTGTCAAGGGGAGTATATTCCACATCATAATTATTTTTTCCCAAACCCTAGTGCCACGACAAAGGGAAGATACACAATGTGCGTTATTTGTAGAACACAACATGTATTAATGATTTTTTAGAAACTCTAGTTTCTGTCGAATCTTCATCCTTACTACAAATCGGATCAAACTTCTTAAGTTCCTTCAACTTTTTCTACAGAAAATTTATGGATCAAGCCATGAATCAAGATTTTGGGTCGTTATTCATCAACAATCGGTCACTAGAACGAATTAGGGTTTCATTCTTCTTACTTCTCATTGATTTGTCATCAATCTTCATCAGATGGGCATGCATCCTATATATTTTTTCCTTGCATATTTCCATTTCATTATTCCTTCCTCTCTCAAAATTTAGTTTTCCTTCAACAATATTTCTCTATATCTGAGTTCCCGACTGAAGTTGGGTCACTCAGCAATTGTCAAACTGGGATTGAAAAGAATTCCATAGTTATAAAAGAGAATAAAAACTGGAGGAAGGAACCAAAAACCATGGTTTGGATCATTGTCCAAGTGTTAATGGTGAATGAATTATAATAGGGAAATCCATTTAGAAACAACTGATTAACAAATGAAAACCGTTACTTTTGAACATAGAAGTTTTGAAATCAAAGGCGTGGATCAAATGATGAGTATCAATCCACTAAAAAATTTAATAAAAGGCTTATAATAACCAATGACGTATCTTACCTGGATTTGATAGATTGATGTTGATGAATAATGTTTTCACTGATGAAGGTGGTGGATCCATTTTATTCATCGTGTCTTGATCCATCTAGAATCATAGGATGATCATCATTTGTCTTTCATAATTCACCAATGGATAGTAGATGATATGAAGCGTGATCATTGGAAAAAATAAGAATATGAAGAAAAGTCCTCAAAATTAAAGAATTATATCCGTTAATTTTGATTGTGGTATTTTAATTAATGGAATACATTAATTAATTTAATCACATAAACATCCCACCAATATGTGTAGGGTCTGGACCTCCCACGTTGAATCATTTTTTTGTCGCACCTAGGGAAAACACAACCTTCTAAACCAAACTGCGGTCTTAAATTTCTGATCTGATTAACCATTTAAGAGTTATCATTTTTTATTTAATTATTCATGAGTGTATAATATAAAATATATTTAATATTTTGATAAACTAATCTTGGACACATCGGTCCTGATAATCGCATCGATTCTCTATACATAACTCTGGAATAATATTTATAAATATATCAAAGTCTTATAATGGAAAAACTTGGTCTCTACATCATTCCATCCTACATGATTTTTATCCTAGAAATGAAATACTAGACTATCAAATCAGGATAATAATCCCACATATGGATCTGAAACTCCCAAAAAAATCTATTGTATGTTTCCATGCTACCATAACATCTGAACCAGAGGGACAGCTCATTCTCGCATGGTCCACTCCCCACGGTACTCGATCACCACTGGGTGCTCCGTAAATCTGGCTCTATCCTTGATGTCCTTCTCTCCCATGTCGATGACGTGTATATGGTCGTGCACGTATCTCCTCAACCATGAAACATGGAAAACATTGTGCACCCGTTTCAGCTATGGGGGTAAGGTAATGCTGTATGAAACCTCCCAAATCCGTTGCACAATCTCAAACAACACGATAAATGTCAGGGATAGCTTGACTCCCCGACTAAACCTCTACAATATAGACCATGGGGAAACTCTCAGTAAGACATCTTCTACCTGCAAAAACTCAAATGGACTAAGACGATAATCTTCATAGGAATTTATTTTGTTTTGGGTTGTCTTCTTACATTCATGGATGACATGCACTTTCTCAGTCATCACCTACACCAAATCTGTCCCCATAAAAGATGAATCTCCAAACTATGTTCAAAACAAGGGTGACATGTTGGGTCTCATGTATAGGGCCTCAAGATTTTCCATGCCAATGGTGGAGTTATAGAAATTATTTTCCAAAAACATCACCAAAGTAAGGTGATCCTCCTAGCTCAAAATTAAATCCCAAACAATCACACTCATCATATCCTGTAAAACAGGGATATTGCACTCAGTTCTCCCATATATCCAGGGGTTAGAGGTTGTAATCATCCACAGCTAGGCCCCTAAATCCTCTTATAGGCCTCTAAAAAATTCGGATGTACACCACGAATCATGACCAGAGACAATAGTTGAGGGTAAAACCTGAATAAGGATGATGTCTCATACAAACAACTTCGCCAAACTCTCCAACTACCTATGCTCCCTTAAAGAAAGGAAGTGCGCTAAATTTGTGAGTTGGTCTAATATCACCCATATGGTGTCAT
Organism: Viscum album; assembly: GCA_963277665.1. Taxonomy (NCBI): domain Eukaryota; kingdom Viridiplantae; phylum Streptophyta; class Magnoliopsida; order Santalales; family Viscaceae; genus Viscum; species Viscum album. The sequence goes on from OY728164.1 coordinate 613,824,200, forward strand.
GGAACATTAGAGTATGTGAATTCCCAATGATGATATATATGGATATGTTTTCCCATTTCTACTTTTGGGATATCAAGAGGCTGTAACAAACCCACCAGGACATGGTGACCAGCCATCACTTAGTGGATGGTAAGGCAACATGAGTTGAACTCAGCTACACTACACCTCATATCAGACCACCCAAAATGAAACTGAAAGTCCCTATACATATTTATTGAACTGGAAAGTATAGATAGGGTTTATTTGTAAAACTCCATAATCACTTCCTCTTGAATCATGTCTGGATCCATTCTTCAACCCCAGAATAAGATATCATGATTAACTCCTTCATAATATCCATCTGGTTCTTCACCTATGGATATCTACCCCCAAAAAACCACATTGACAATTTTTTCCAGCTGAGAATCGTTCAAATTCTCATAGAGAATATGATTCAACAAAATGAACTATAGGAAGACTATACCTTCCTACTATATCAGAGTCAGCTGAAGGGAAGTTAACTACTCTAATGCTTCCAATACTATGTGGGCCTCAGACATCCTTCTAGGGGCCTCTGGAAAAATTATTCCCTTACCTAGATTATATACTATCTCAAATTCATAGTCCTGTTGGAATTCTAACCATCATCAATTCCTTAGTTTCTGGTCTCTTGGAGTGAATATGAACCTGTGACTCTAGTGGTATAGGTAAACCATAATGATCTCTCCTAGAAGGTAGTTCCACTACATACTCAAAGAGACGACTGTTGCTTCTAGCTCCAGATCATTATTAACATAGTTCTAATCATGGGGATTCAACTACCTTGACCCATATGGAATAACTACCAGTTGTAGCATCATCACGCAACTGAGCCCAGCTCCTAAGGCATCACAACACACCACGAATTCTAATATTTCCTTTGATAGCATCAAAATTGGACCTATCAATATCCTATATCTAAACTCCTCAATTTGCATCTAGAACATCTCATACTAGGTAAAAAACTATCTGTTCCACAGCAATGTGGTCAACGAGGCTGGGTCCCGGGAGGAGTTTTCTAGAAATCTTTTGATGTACCAGGCCATGCTAAGAAATCTCTATACCTATAACAGATTCATGGGTGGACCCCAAATCGGAACTACTTTGATCATCACTAGATCCATGGATAATCTTTGCATGGAAATGAAATTCCTTAAAAAGTGATTCTTCTATATCCAGAACTATAATTCATATATTTTTTCAAAATGATGGTGATCTCAAAATAGAACAAGGTCCCTCCCCTAGTTCTCTTAACACTCATAAAATATCACAAAGTACAAAAGTATTTCATCAAATAAGGAAATGGATAATGGGAACAATTATGGCTGGAATATCTGGTATATTATCCCCATGAAAACGGTGGTGGAACATCTCAGAACAAAGGGCATCACTGGGAACTCTTAGTCTCCATAGAGTCATTAAAAAATACAATATATGAATATTATCCTCACAAACCCATAGTTGGTGGTATCTGAACCTGATATTGTTCTTGGAGATCCATCTCACACCACACAACTAATTGAAGAGGGCATCAATACATAAAAATGGGTACTTTTTCTTTATCATGGCTAGATTCAGGATATGTTAATTAACACAAATCCATAAGCTATCATCCACCTTATTTAAAAAAAAAATAGATCCACCCAGGGAGAAACACTGGGACTGATGAAACCTTTCTCATGAATGTAATCCAACTGAAACATTATCTCTGAATTCTCATTGGGTTATATCTTATATTCTAGAAAAGATATCAGGGGTAGTACGTGGCTGAACGCCAATGAAAAACTAAAAATGCCACCTCGAAGGTATTCCTATAATTTCTTTGAGAAAAAATTTCATATAATCCTCCAATATTGAAGGGATCTAGATTCCCAAAGTGTCCTCTTCAACATGGTTGATACTCATTAGTAGATGGGTAATGGGCTATAACCTCTTTCTCATAGCACTCACTCGTCCTACTATGAGTTCTCTATCACCAAAAAAGAAGAACCTCATACCATCCTCATGTAGGCATCTGACTAATCTGTGGTGACAATCAATATTGTATCGAACCATTGAAATCCAATCCATTATTAAAATGACATCATAGGATTCAATCGTGATAACTAGTAAGTCCCATGTGAACCTCTCTCCTCCAAAAGATATTTTAATTAGATAAATAAATGATATGTTGGAAGCACTATCTATAGGAAAATTAAGGCACAACTGATGTGGTATCATCTATTCTAGTAGCTCTAGATCCCACAAAAAGAGTTGAGAGATAAAAGAATTACTAGCACCAGTGTCTATGAATACTGAAGAAAGTGAAGTGTAAACACAGTTCGTACAACGAATAATCACATGTTCCACCGGGTCATAGACATCTATAGCCTGCATCTATCCATGACACCATCCCTAATCTCCATTATCCTAACATGGGTTGACTAGTGGTACTTTTAGGAGAAACATGTACCACCATCCCTCAAAAATAGATCCTCCCGACTTGGGAGATCCCAAATCATGGATTTTCTTCTTCCATGGTTGTCCATATGCTTCCTAGTTAGGATTCTTTATACAACTGGTGGGCAGTTCCAGGATTGCAAAACTCACCCTTCTATAGTGTATCATTATCTCTCCCTAGTTTCCTTGGTTCTCTCCGCTACCCTAGAACATGGTGACCATTCCTATTATTCATCTCAAAAAATGGTCTCATATTCTAAGTCCTCAAATGCCTATATTCTGCTAAAGATAACTCAACCTTATCCCACCAAACTCTAGCTCTAGCTACCTGGAATACCTCTTCTAGTATGCTCTCTATAACATGTTCCCACTCCAGCACTCTGGAATAGGTGTGAATGCGTAGGGGCACTATGCTAGCCTAAATCGCTCTATATATTTCTTGTTTGAACTTCCATGATCGAAAGTAACCATATTTAAAAATTTCAAGATTGTAGTTCATAATGTTAGTAAACATGAATGCATAATCATACATGATCATCCATCCCTATTAAACTTACATATGATCCTCTATCCAAATATTGAAAAAGAATGAGGTGTATAACTCCTCTTTTAATAAATGCAGAATGTTTCCCCATGAGAGCATCGAATCGTCCCTGATATGTGTAACTATTCTCCACTAATTCCCAACATCTACAAGGAAAATACTGGCGACTAAATCAACCATATAATATATTGGTGTCTAAACCATTTTGAGTATGAGGACCACTATCTCTATCGAATCCTCTATTGTTTGAGGATTTGGATCATCATAGGACCTCAATGCTCACTGACGCTAGAACTCGGGTAGTGCACATAGACTATGCACATCCTTAGCCCACCCTATTGGGTCTATCTTTTTGTATACATCTAGATTCACTACTACTAGTCTACATGGAATAAGTGAATCTCATGATGATCCCTAAAATGATGCCTCATCACTCATAGAGTTGTCGTCATGACCTAGAGGTGGTATTCTTGTAGGTTGTCATTGTAGAGGTATCCTAAAAATTTTCATGGAGTATCATAATCAGATGAGAATATATATATATATATATATGTATATATATATACCATCAATAGAATGGAGAGATTTATCAAAAAAATAATCAAAGACTCAATCCCCTATGATTCATATACCATTGTTCCCATCAATCAATATATTTAGGTGCCAATTTGACAAGTGGTCAATCATGGTTCGGGTGTATGGAGTCATTAGCCACATGAACCGTCACTAGACTCTTTAGCCTGAGAGACATTATGGATACACTTTAAAATAATTTCCCTAAATCCAAACCAATTTATTTTTAGGGAGAATCTAAACAATGTCATAGGGATTGAACCACCTATAATATCACTCTTTCATGACCCAACCTAATCCAGGTATCGAGCCACAACTACCCAAATCCCACCTCAATATGTTAGGTGATGGTGACATGAGATGAATGCACAAAAAACATTAGGAGACCTTTTAATAAGAACATATATGCACATACACAACCAACCAGATGAAAAAGTGTAGATGGAATGTAGAAAATTGTGAAACTATTATAATGTAAAGTAAATATGAATGAATCTCTAGACAGTACAAAGGCATTATAGTTAATGATGAAATTAGATAGGGTAAAAACATTCCCAAACCACACGAAAAATTGTAAAATAGTATCTTTTGAGGGACCCCGACTCATGTATCCCAACTATGATAACTATATGTGGTCCACACATCCCATATCCATATGATCCTATGTATTATTTATAGACCTATCTGCCATCTGGAAAAGACATGACACATGTTGGAAAATTCCCAAGATGGGTTGAATATATTCATACCCAGTAGAATTCCCCCAAATGGTGAAAGGAGGTAGTAAATGGTACAACTGATGGGAAGAAGTAAATAAAACCAGGTATAGTAAACGAGAATAGAAAGAGTGCAGCTCAACCCAACAAGATTTTGAATGTAGGATCATCCAAACACAAGAATCTCAAAATGGTGAGGAGGTAACCCCCCCCCCCCCCGTTGAGTCTTTACTGGATATATCCAGAGTGTAGACCCACCCGACCATGAAAATATAGACATGGAAGGAACGTGAGATACCCCTCGCGTCTTCGACTCTATAGTATGGAGAGCAACCATGACCCATGGATTAGGTACTTCAATAAGATATATATATATCTCTCTGTGTGTGTGTGTGTGTGCTTAGTCATTGAAGTGAAAATTATATAGTAATGGGAATTTTATCTGACAGCTCAACCAAAGAAGATGAGTAGACAATAGTTTCAAGGTAGAGTAATCTATGATTCCCTACACCTCAAGCATCTTCCCATGAGTCACAAGTCAAAGCGGCGCAAATCACCACACCAAAATTCTATACGGTTTGGGTGGAACTAAATCCCCCACATGATTTTAGGTCTCATCAGAAGAATGCATATCGATGTGGAATGTGACCCTCTTTATCATGTATATTTAAGTTAGTTGAATCATTCATCACCACTGTGTCACATAGTCGACTGTCTTCTCTAGAAGGAAATCAGGGACAAAACATCCCAGCCCAACTTGAGGGTCATCTCGAAAGTTCGTCTAGGACTACACTACCCAACCCTACTAGAGGGTCATCCAATAATCATCAGAGGCTAAACTACCTAGATCCAATTGGAGGGTCATTCCGAAAGGTTCTCGGGGACTACACTAGATAGATTCATATAGAGGTCCATCCTAGAAGGTCGTTGGGAAATAAACTACCCACCCCTACTGAAGGGACATCCCGAAATCATCAGGGACTAAACTTGCCATATCTTACTAGAGGGTTATCCTAGAATCATCATGGAGTACACTACCCAGATCCTATTGGAGGGTCAGTCTGAAAGGTTATTCTGGTAAGAATATTTGACCATTTCCATCATCGGGTGTCGTCTATGGGAGTTCCAAACCCAGAACAACCATATCGTATGTCAGAATCTATATTTGAGGGAACCATCACATTAAATGTAGAGGGAATATTAGGATAAGAATCATGTGGGCCGAAATCCAATATCAAATGTAGGATACATAGAGTATTGAATATTGATTGTGGGAGATCAAATAGTACTGGGTGTGTGAGGGGGGCCACATGGTGTGTGGCCCCTATTCACTGCATGGATGGGTCTCTAGATGGACATGTTTCCCATACCTATAGTAGTTCACTCTATATAAGTGGAATACATAGTTTGTTCCACGGATCTGGGGATTAGGGACTTGTCTGTTGGTTCTTCCCATGAATTCAGACCACATATCCATATACTACTGTACACAAAATGTTGGCCCACTTGGGATGTTTTCCATGTGGCCAACTCATGTCTGTGTGTTAGGCATATTGTGTTTTCATGGCTCTGTGTAACATCAAATGTCTCACCTCAAAGAAAACCACGTGAATATATACCTAAAACATTGAGAGAATCCCTAAAAGTTGTTGACACTAAATCAAATATCGAACCACCAATGTGTTCTATGTATTATCCTATTCTAAAATAGATTATATGAGTATGCCATCAATGAAGGCAACCACAAATTGGTCCAAGTATAGTTGGAAAACCGAGTTATTCAAATCCATAAATATGATAGTGCTATTTTTTCACTACTAAGGGAATAACTAGAAACTAGTAGTTTCCATAGTGATAACAAAATTCCACCTTCATAATATCAGCCTCGAAAACACTCAACTGGTGGTTGCTAGACTATAGTTCAATTTTTAATAACAATATCACAACTTACAAAAAATCAAACAGGTATTCAATCCTAAAAAATCAGCACCTTTTCATTATATTTTCCAGGTTCATGTGAGGAAAATACATGAAAATCAACAAACATTTATCATCCATTTTTAGGAACAACTACACAACATCCTAATCGGACACAGTAGGTATGAAAAAACACTTATCACCATGGTCCTTCAATTTTAACCAAATCTCTTGGATCTCGGTATGGTCCATCCAATTTGACATAGAGGATATAAATGTGGTCATGGGATGAAATTCAATAAAAAAAATCCATATCCCACCTTATAGATAGTCTCATAACATCCTTGGGGAAGGCATCCATAAAATCCTCTATGACTGAAGGAATCCATATTCCTAAAGAGGCAACTTCACCAACGGCTACACTCACCAAATAAGTCTTCTAAAAAGATCTCGTTATATCCTATTAAGACAAGAAAAATCTAAAAAAAATTGACACACTCTTAATTGGATCACAATAATGAATTACGTCAATCTACATTATGTCTATGGATAAACCATTATTAAAAATTACATTCCCAAATAAGAAAACCACATGAATATCTATCTAAAACATTGAGAGCATCCCAAAAAGTTTTTGACACTAAATCAAATATCTAACCATCATTGTGTTCTATGTATTATACTCTTCTAAAATAGATTAGATGAGTATTCCATCAAGGAAGGCAACCACAAATTGGTCCAAGTATAGTGGGAAAACCGAGTTATTCAAATCCATAAACATGATAGTGCAATTTTTTCACTACTAAGGGAATAACTAGAAACTAATAGTTTCCATAGTGATATCAAAATTACACCTTCATAATATCAGCCTCGAAAACACTCAACTGGTGGTAGCTAGACTACAGTTCAATTTTTTATAACCATATCACAACTTACAAAAAGTCAAACAGGTCTTCAATCCTCAAAAATCTGCACCATTCCATTATATTTTATAGGTTCATGTGAGGAAAATACATGAAAATCAACAGACACCTATCATCCTTTTTTAGGAACAACTACAGACCATCCTAATAGGACACAGTAGGTATGAAAAAATACGTATCACCACGGTCCTCCAATTTTAACCAAATCTCTTGGATCTTGGTATGGTCCATCCAATATGACATAGAGGATATCATGGTGGTCATGGGATGTAATTCAATAAAAAAATCCATATCCCACCTTATATATAGTCTCATAACATCCTTGGGGAAGGCATCCATAAAATCCTCTATGATTGAAGGAATCCATATTCATAAAGAGACAACTTCACAAACGGATACACTCACCAACTGATGGGTGATGAGATATAACTTGCTGGTCACAAAACCCACTTGTCCTATCATGAGATATCTATATCCAATAATGGTGAAGCTCTTCCCATTATTTTGAAGGCACCTAACATGTCTGCAGTGACAGCCTATCTCGGCTCAGACCATGGACATGATATCTATACCCAATATGAGGTAATAGGTTTTTATCATGTTGACAAAAATATCCTATGTGAACCTCCCTCCTCTGAGTGATATCTCTCAATATCATAATATAAAATAAAAAAAAGAGGCATTTGATGATAAAAAATACAAGGTAATGTTGTTGGAAAAAATACTCAATTGGGAACTCTATATCATGCAATAGTATTAAAGAGATAATGGAATGAATCACAATAGTGTATATTGATAATATATAATGAATAAAATAAATATATAGCATACCTATAATCATCTCATGTGTCACTGGGTCATATGCCTTCATAGAATGCAACTTCTCATTTTCATGATCACTAGTTCCCTGAACCTGAGGTGGGCCTCTCGGTGGTATTGGCGGAAGGATCTTTAAGCATCATCCACCACCCACAGATCCCCCTCATAAAGCTCCACCTACTCCTATTCCAGCTCCTCCTCCCTAGGAGACTCCCTACCCTTTCCTGGGAGATCCATGATCACTGTGATGCCTCTTCCAAGGAAGTCCAACATCTATCATGTGATCCTCATCTTGTCTAGTAGATCAGTCACCTGACATGTGACCTCACCCATTACAAGAATATCACATCCCCACTCTGGGATTCCCTGGTTCTCTATAAAATACCTAACCATGTGTCAGATCCTGATCCTCACAATATCTCATGCACCGAGATTATATCCATTGGCCTCTAATAGATGCTGCAAACAACTCATCTCTATATCACCCACTATGATATCAATATACATGGATTCCCTTTTACAGGAAGCCCACAATCACTAGTGGCCTTCCCAAAAATGCGACGTAGATGGGATTTCATAGGGGAATTACATTGGAAAATATATCTATGAGGAGTCCTTACTCAAACATCTGTGCACGGATGTACCCATTAGAGACCATCTCAACGGAGTACCATGTATTGTCTATAAACCATGCAATGTACTCAGTCACTATCATCCCTCACTATTGTATCTCTAGAATCTCTTAATGAAAATTGAAAAATCACATAAACTATTACAGAAGAACATTCCATGGATCAATTATCCTAGATCAGTGGAGAATAATTGAACTTTCTCAATAAATTTAATCAATAGGGGTATAAAGCATTAATTGATGAGTTCTACCTTTCTTTTTATAACTCTTCGATGAAAAAAATGCTCTCCAACAATGAAGAAGAGTTGTTTCATTAACTTCGTCTTGATCTTCCCTGATCCATAGATCTTTCGTCATCAGATTTCAATTTTACAATAGTGGAGAGGAAGAATGTCTATAAATAGTCCTAGGATTATGAGGATAACCACATGAAAAATTCCATAGAAGTGTATTAAAATGAAATTATGATTAGGTTAATTAAATTTAAGAAGTAAATTTTTATTTTTATTTAACTCAATGCACCCACCAAGAGATTCTTTAATCTTAATAAACCATGATGAACTATTTTAGATCACATATATGTTTAACATCACATTTCAAACTCAAAATTAGTATCATATTTTTAATCTATGGTTTTGTTTAAGAGTTATCCCATTATCTTTGAGAAACAGTGTGTGTGTGTAATATTAAATATTTTTAATATTTTTTTAAAATTAATTATAGGAACACAAGGACTCAGAATCACATGATGTCCCAACACCTGACTCCAAAAAAATATGTAATAATATTATCAATTTTTTACATAATAAACATGGTCTCTATATAATTTAAAATTTTCAATGACATAATAATATTATAGGATACTATACAAACACTGAACATATTTTACGAATTTATTTTTTAAAATGAAATTAATAGGGAAATAGTTTTCAGTGTTAAACAATATGAAGAAATTGATGAATGTTATTTTGATGAGTTACTCAAATATTCAACCAATAATTCTGTCATGCATGTGTAGGTTTCAGACATGGATAAATCAAAACCCAAAATATCCACAGAACATCCCTAATATGTTATTCAAAAAACATCTATCAAATTTGAAATATAATTATTTTAGATAAAATGAGAAACTTCTCACAATCATTTAAAATAATTAAAAACCAAAATAATAATATCAATTTCATTAAATTTTGAAACAAAATACTTGATTAATAATATGTAAACTTGGATAAATTACTTGAATTATGCCTACCACCAACTAGAATATAATTTAGTTGTAAATTTAGTAAAAAAACTGATAATTCCTCAAAGAAGGATCAACATGGTCCTTCTTGAAGGAGTAAAAAAAGAAGTAGAAATACTATTATGTGTATGAATGATTTATCCAATATTTTACTCATAATGGGTGAGTCCACATTATATTTTACTAAATAAAACCTTATTAATTATTGTGAAAAATGAAAACAATGAAATAGTTTCCAATAGAATACAAAATTGCTAAGAGTTTTCATTGATTACAGGTGACTGCACCATGTGACTGGAAAAGACAACTTCCATATAAGAATTATATAAAAAAAGTTAGAAAAGATAGCAGGGAAGGCCCACTATTATTTCAATGATGTATTTAATGGGAAATTTTTGGATTCTATTTCTCTTAAAGACCAATACAAGACCAAATTCACATGTCCATTTAGCAAGGTTTTCTAATGTAGGATACTATAGAGTCCTTGAAATTCCCATATTAATTTTCATCCCTGCATGGTATGTATCTTGTCAAATACCATTGAGATTTATTAAGAGGTTTTCCATGATTATTTACCTTTATATGGATCGTTTTATGGTTTTTTTGGAAATTATAAAAAATAAATTTTAAAGATATGAGTTTAGAAAAAAAATAGTGTTAAATCTTGAAATGTGACACTTCAATGTTGAAAAAAAATATCCAGGCCACATAATTTCTAAATATGGATTTGAATTTTAAAAGGTGGAAATTGGTATTTTCTATAAACATTATCTACCAACTTCTGAAAGACAGATTACGTAACCTCCCAACCCGAGGTCCACTAAAGGGTGCCCCGAGCTAGTTAGTCAGACGACCTCATGTGTTCCTCCCTGAATGCCAAATAGTGTAGACTAGTTGTGGGGGCCTAGAGTGTTCTTGTGGGGAGACGATTCCCACATTTCATAGTGTAATGTAGTAGTGTGTATATACTAATCTGTAGTGGAAGCATAATACAAATCAATGTTAGAATATAAATAATCCAAAAGACATTTTAAAAAATGAATCCTGGAGAAGTCATTTAAAATATGATGATCATGTATGTAAAAATAATAAAACAGGTATACATGCATCATGTATAATAAAAAATAAAGAGGTCAAAAATTCCCAAAAAAATATCTCATAATAGAATAAAAAACATATATCAGTTATTTTCTCCCATGATCCTAAAAAATTAACAAGTCATGAATTTTATAGTTGGAATTTGAATGGGTCCCTACCTGCATCCCCAAAGTCTATATTGGTATCAAAAGACACCCTGAATAGGGAGTGAGATAACACACATCTTTCCATCACCAACAATGTATATAACATGTATAGTCTGTGTAATATAAACAATTGTAGTGTGCATTTTTTTATATGTATAATAGTAATGTAAATAAATTGTCATATGAAAATGTGATATTGTCTTGCCGAGCATTGATCCATTTAAAAAATGGTCAATTACCCCTTAACAAGGGAAACTATAAATCATAAATAATAATATATAATATGTTATAGTCAAACAACTGTAATATGATACCCATATCTAGGATATTTGTAATCATAGAAAAATAATCATAATGACCACATAATGTCCAATGTAGTCTAATATGGTGTTATTCCATGATGGATTCTATCGAATTTTTAATAGAATAAGTAATCCTCATTGAGTCCCATATTCATCATGATATGATCTCAATAATGATTTGGGGTGGAGTCCAAGGAGCATGTAAAAAAATCATATCCAACGCGAGGCTATGAAAGATAGATCAAAGGGGCCCCAAGGCCCCTAGAATCATATTGAATCAATATCCAGGGAGTAAATAGGTCTTAGGAATCCTCTACCATAAACAAGACGCATGGATTTTAAATGTACATGGTTTCATATGGAATCAACATCCAAATATATCTTCTAAAAAATCCACTACCATAACCAATTCATTGTATCAACTCATTCATAATTTCAAAACTTTTAACATACCAATAGTTCATCTAACAGAATTAACAAAATCATATAATAATTTAAGGAAATTCACATCATGGAATAACAAGTAAAGGAGGTACAAAAATTTCATAATAACTTCTTCATGTCTCATCCAAATTACCAAGGATCCCAAAATAAGTGGCGATCTCAAACACACTCAACGGGGTGGTAAAAAATAAGTAATATTTAATGGAAAATATCAGTGGTCTCATAATATTTTTCAAATGACCTAAATAAATATGATAAATACAATGTGGGAAACGTAACTGGTTCCAAATAATTTATTCACGAAATTTAATTAATTTAAATGTTAATGATGAAAAATATGTTGTGCGGAACATTGAAAATAATGCTTACAAAACACAAAAAATTGATGGAAAGGTATAGTCCACCTATCGTAGGATTTTAGTATGGCATTAATTCAGTGTTGACCTCTAATTTGGTCATGATCAGAAGAAAAATGATGAATAGATAAATTGCCTAAAAAAGTGTAGATCTAATGGCACCAAAATAACTTTGTATACATGAAGAAGAACAAATAATATCCCATGAGGAATAAATAAAATATCTACACTGATCAAATGATACAAAAAATGTTCAAATATGAATTCAGAAGAATAAATGGTGTCTAAGCATATGATTTGGATTCAAAATAGTGCTCCATTTCTGAGTCTGTTCTCTAGAATGGAAATAGGAAGATGTCCTTAAACATAAAATGAAAAATGGTCAAAATAGTCATTTACCCATTAAAATATGGATTTCATGGTTTGGACCCATCGTTGAACAACCCATTCACCAACCATGCAGCTTTTTAAATTCCAAGGGGATACCTCAAATGGTTCATGTGCATTGTTTGACTAATGTTTCCAAAATAATGTTTCACACATATATTAGAAATTTTAGTGCCCCCTGCACGGACGTGCCCACTATTCTGCATGGTTTCATCAAAAAAATGTTGCCTTCAATAGTTCACTAATTTTCTGCATAGGTTCTCTCATAAGCATACTACTTGGGTTTCATAGATTATTCTAACCATGCAGACCAACTATTTCTCTCCATAATTCAACCACCATGCTCAGAATAACTTCGTACACCACCAAAACTCCTATTCTCTCATAATAATGATATGAATAACCTATTCTTAGTTATAAAAATAAATTCACATGATTAATGATTTTTTATAATTATAATTTTTTTTAAAATTTTTAATGAAATAACTACCTTAAATATTTACGCAATTCAAACACATTAATTATTTAATTAAATTCGATGTGAATTAAATTATATTAAAAATATTAGAATTTATATAATATGATTGAATAATTTAATCCAAAAAATTATAAAAACATATAACTTGTTCAGAATGTGTTAAACACATATATTCAAATTCTATCTTTGTATTGATTTTTTATGTCAAATTAAATGAATAGAGTGAAAATTGACAATAATGAATTTTTATATTAAATAATGTTCCATTAAATGATTAAAAATTTCCAAATATATATATATTTTGTTTATTTATTTTAATTTAAATAAATGTATCATATATGACCAATTTATGGAGTAATTTTTCTTTTATTGTAAATATATTGACCACTATAGAGAAAAAACGTTGTTGTCATTGTAATTTTCAAAATGGGTTTACATGGTTAAAATATAATGATAATCATAAAAAAAATAACCTAAACATTTATAGTTATTATTTTATGAGATGATTTTCAATAATAAATTTTTTATAACCTAATATTATCAACATGGAGCCATTTAGATATGATTATTTTTTAATATTAATTTAATACATTGAGAAATTCCTGGAGTTTCACTCCCCTCTCTTATAAATGGACTAATATTGTCTTATTTTATTCACACTTCAAGAACAATTTGGTTTTTAGAATCACTACACAAAAACCTTTTGGAAATAAATCCCCTTTTAATATAGGATTTGTTTATATTACAAAAACAATCTTTACAATATTTATTTGTAAACCATAATAGTTTGTCTGAAGAATATGGATAGTTCTTAATCAAGAATTTTTATTTCATTTCATCTTATACATACTTTAAATAATATTAAACCATGATTAAATAAAAAAAATATCTCACATATTCTATGATGTTATTATATTATTAAAATAACATATATACATATCATATTCCATGAAATGGGGAAAACCATTGTTCGTGTGTAAAACGGACGACCACCTCATAAAATGATGTAATTTTTATCCATAACCTCATATTAAAAAGGGTTCTTGTAACGCCCCAACCCCAGCTACCCGGAGTCGGTGCATTACTTCATAACATTGGCATGATCACAAAAGATCAAGTCTCGAAAGACCGATTAGTTTAGCAGCCTTGGAAACACTCATACATTCATAAATGTTACATTACATCATAAAGTGAAAAACTAATAACAAAGTCTTCATAGGCCACACTCATATCCACTTCTGACTATCCCTGCAGGTCATTCATAAAATACTTCTTCACATCCTAGAAAATATTAAAACATTGAAAGGGGTGAGCTCAGATGCTCAGTAAGGATAACAACATTGCGGAAGCTTTCATAAATAAACATAAAAATTTAAGGCAATGTATAACTAAAACAAAAGCCTTTTAAACTTGAACATCAACATAATATGGAAAAAGTACAATGAGATAATGTCATTTACTTCTTCAGATGGATATTCTACTGGTCGAATAATCACATGAAATATCATTAACCACTTTCATAATGATGGAATGCATAATGCCAGACATTCTAAAACATTTTTTCAAGGCCTCGGCCAAGACGTCTAAAATGATTAAGGGCTCGGCCAAAACCATACATCAAATTGGGAAAAGGCCTCGGCCAATTCCACGTTTAGTTGTGTCATGAGACCTACCGATGCAATTTTTTTTAGAAGATAATTACATTTAAAATTGCTCAAATATACTCCAGTGTTTTTTTGAAAATATTATGCAAGCTTCTGAAAACAAAATAACTAATTTTGAGACTGCTCGACTAATTACAGGCCATGATGGGTCCACGCCCAATCCCTTTCTGTCTACCACACCTGAGAGTCGAGATTTCGGAAAACATTTTTAAGCCTGCGTTAAATACATATACATTTTCACTGGATTTTCATATTTTGGAGAGAAATATATCTTTTTTGAAATCATTTAAAAATCACATATTTATAAAATAAAATCTTTTCAATAAACGTAAAAGTCAAAGGAGTTTATACACCGTATAAAAGAAAGTTGTGTATAAAACGAAATATGCCTCAATGAAAGGAGTTTGAGACGAAGTCCTTAAAGGATCATTTTTAAAATAAAATAGTTCTATTATGTGTATTCACTATAGGTACACATAATGAAAGTAAATATAGAAAATAGTACATAATAATATCATGACATAATTTGAAAGTAGGAGATTAACCCAAAGAATGGAAGTCGGGTTAAGAAATTCCCTTACCTCATGTCTGACTTTACTCAACCGTTCTTTAACCTCCTATATAATAAACTAGAGTTAATATATAACTTATTAAGAACCATTTTCAATTTCATTATCCTTTTTATATCACTTATTACAATGATATGAACATTATGTAATTATTTAAGTAAATAACGGTCATTTTGTCGATCTTTGGTACTTGAGTCCACAATAAACTTCTTATAATTACAAGTTGTTTATGTGGTAGAATATCCATTATCTCCAGAATAATATTCATGATTTAGATTTCATATATATCATATATATCCAGTATATACATTCATTTATAATATTACGTAACATTTAGAGGTAAGAAATGAAATGCACCGTTCATGGAGACGGTAAGCCGTACGTACGCATGAACGCTACTTTCATTTCAATTTCGTATTTAATGGAATGAAATAATAATTATATAAATGTATAATATAATTCCTGTATAATATAGTGTATAATAACATTTACTATATCCTTTATACATCCCATATATGGCATTAACGATTCAAATCACTTTGAGGGGGCGGTAGTCTGCACTTCCTAAAATGAAATTATCGCGTTTACCCATAATGGAAATCATAAAGTATGCAATAAATGAGAAATATAGAATCATAATTAAAACATAATCATATTATATATCATATATAAATATAGTGACTTCTTAATGGCCACCTTTGAAGGTGTTATATGAGTGTTGAACAATCATCGTTTCATGAGGCAGAAATTCGTCATTCACAGAAACCGTATGTTCTTTAACCATTAGATGTAGGTGTGTGTAAGTGTAGCTCGAATACATATTATAACAACATCCTAGTATATTGAGGATACTGGTGTTGTTACAAAATAAATGATTAAATATATTTTATGTGGTTGGAGAAGAAAAATAAAACAAAACAACATTAGAGAAGACATTACCTCAAAATCGGGTAACTCATTTTGATTTGAGTCAAAGGCTTCCTTGGGAAGAGTTATGCCCAAAGTGAGGCTTCTAGGAGTAATAGGGGGAAGTTGGGAGAGTATTTGGGTAGAGGTTGGCCGATCTAAATGGCTTGAAAGTGTGAATGAGGTGGTAGAGGTGGGGGCCTTTTATAAGAGGAGAGGAGGGGCACTCTTGGAATGTAAGGAAATTTTACATTATTATACAATGCTTTTCAGATTCTAAAATTCCCACACTTATATAATTCGTGTCTAAGGTGATAAGGGTTCTAAATATACCCATCCAATAGTCTTTGGAAAAGTTTATTCATTGGATTGTACATTATCTATTCATTTTATTAAAATCATTAAATAATGAGGTCATCGCTGCATCATAATGATGTCATAAATAATTTAATTTATTTAGTGTCTAAAAATTATAAAAAATATACTATGATGTAGGAAATATTTTTATCTTTCCAATTACTATTTATAGTCAAAAATATGACTTGTATAACCCCATGTAAAAATTGTTTTAGAAAAACATTTCATGTTTGTGTCATTTTTTACTTTAACATTAAATAAAAGGTATTTATGTCATTTTCCAACTAAAGTAGCTCCATGGGGTCCCCAAGTTGTCCCATGGATTGTCTTGGTCGGACATGGCACATCCAATGAGGGTAGGACATGTGTCAAGCTCATCTCATATTATTAAAACATTATTTTTACCTTAAACTACACTAATTACCTCTAATCGCGATTAAGAACTTAAAAGTTACTATTCACCAAAAATTATTTTAATCTCATTGAACCACATTTTACTTCTTAATGACAACCATGTATGTCGGATTTTTAAAAATCAAATCACAGAGGTGGTAATATTTCATTTAAACAAAAAATCAGTTATTTAACTACCACTTAGTGGTTTCACTATTTATCAAAAATTGATGTTTTCCAGAACAATGCCAAAATTTCACCCTAAGCTATAATTGATATTCTGATTTCAAAAATGATTTCTATTTTACCAAATTCCAAAAATATAAGTTGCATTAATTTATTTTATAATTAATTCCCGCTGTCACAACAAATAGCGTGTTTTTAAGAAACAATTTATATCAAATGATTGGCAATTGTTTATGTCTAATTTCAATGTTAAATTAATTCTAATGACCACCATTGGATAAAATGGTAAAAATATATTCTATTTATTCTTTAGAACCACTAAATAGTATAATATATCACTATAAATTATATTGACTAAAAAAGTTGTTTTTAAGTATTTTTCACTATTCATAAAAAAATTAGAAGTTCTCAGAAAAATACCAAAAATTCAACACAGGCTAATTTCGATATTCTGAATCCAAAAATGAAGTCCATTTTGAAATATAAAATTTATATAATTTTAAAAAGTGGTCATTACTATTCATAATGGCTACTATGATTAGTCGCGGTGTTTTAGAACTCGAAGTTGCATACAATGCAAGCTATTGCATTATTAAATGAGATGCGTATTGTGGAAGCTCGGGGTGTTACATTCTCCCCTCCTTCAATAAATTGCGTCCTCGCAATTTGAAATTTTCTTGGAAAATAAAAGGTTGAAAATAGAAAATACCTTTGTGGAAAGCCCACATCGGAAATAAGATTAATAAAATTTAGCCTTAATAAGAGGGAAAGGGAAATGAAAAAGTCACCACCCAATTTTGATCTCGATTAGGAGAACATTGGTGGCAATTAGAGACATATAATTGGAGGAAAAACGTAAATATTTGTAGGGAGTGATTGAGGTCATCAATCACAATCAACTGTCAAATTGAGGGCCTCAAAGCCTTCAATCTATGTTGATTTAAAATATCATCAGTTCAACAAGACATAAGGTATTAGGATAACAAATTTTTTTGTTTTAATATCCCTTTACTAAAGTTTAAGAATTAATTCATTCATTGAATAAGAGATAGGTATATATATATTTATGCTTGACAATTAGAGTTTCAACCTTCAACTCATCTTTCACTCAAAAAGATAATAGAACTCAAAAATATTATACTTATCCTAATTGTATAAGGTTCCAAATATTAACACATACCATTTAGATTAGTAAAATTATTTTGTAATAACCAGGGACTTCCTGTAGGCTAGTGGTAGGAAATAAAGGCCTGTCGCACTATGATTGTGGGTTCGATTCCTGCAGCTTTTTCCGACGTGACGGGTTATGCCCCACCCTGTAGGTTGTCCTTTTCCTAAAACTATAGTATTATAATATTCAAAAATAATCTTCATAAATTTTTTTTAACCTTAAACAATACTATCAAAAGATCAACTTAATCCACTCCAACCTTTATAGTTATCCAAAATACCTCTGTCCAGACTTTCTCTAAAAGGTCTCTTAATTCCAAAATCAATTTATCAGATTCCCCAAACAAAGTAAAGTTTCTGTTATTAATTACCTTCATCATATTAAAACCTTAATGAAATCAACAAGTACTGCAGTACAATCCTTATATATATATCACATTATTCTAATAACCAGAATATAATCCATGAGTCCAAAAGCACCAATACATTAGTTATTCTGCTTCAACTGTAGTAACAGCATAAGATTGTCCTTGATCCCTTGGCCTTTTCTGAGGTAAGTTTCCCTTACGCTTAGGACATTCATTTGCATAATGCCCCATTTCCCTACAATTGTAGCATTCAACACTGATAGCCTATTTCTTTCCCTTGCAATCACGCACCTGGTGACCTTTTTCCCCACATTTATAACAAACTCCCATTCCATTGAGACAAGTACCAGGGTGATTCTTCCCACAATTATCACATAATGGAAAATCCTTCTTTCCCTTTTTCCATTTATCTATCTCTTGTTCCACCGTTCACTTCTTCTCTTTCTTTACTTTGTTGTCATAAGACTTGGAGAATTCCTTTTCTGTCTTGATAGAACACGAGACAATATCTTCGTATGACGAGAAGGTTTGTGAGACTAATTCTCGACGGAGAAATGGTTTTAACCCATCAAACAAATGATCAACCTTACTTCTTGGGTTACGTATATAATATGAAGAATTCCTTTCTAACCTTGTAATGTTGGCCTCATACTTTGCGACATTCTCATCCTCCTTTTATCTCAGACTAAAAATTGTCTTTCCATATCTGCTCGATGGTCACAAGGATAGTATTTTTCTAGGAAAAGCTCTTTGAACTCCCTCCATTCCATATTCGATATGTCATCATCTTCCTTCGTGTTTTGAATCTACGACCACCACTGATCAGCATCTCCAGTGAGGCGGTAAACTGCCATGACAACCTTCTCCCATTCGCTACTCCCCAAGGCATGGAATATTTTCTCTAAGGAGTTTATCCATTGATCAGCCACTAATGGATTTGTACCCCCATTAAATGTTGGAGGTTTTTTCCTCATGAAGCGGTATAACATTGATCCTCCACGTTGTGGATCATGGTGATCCATACGAGTAAGATTATTATTCATAACCTGAGTGAGTTGTCCCAGTATGGTAATAAGTTGATCAGCACCAATTGTATCTCCAGCTCCACAATAATTATCTTGAGCAGGAGGGAAATCCCTGCATGGAGTGCATGCATTGATACAGTTTCCATTCCTTCCACTAGGCGCCATTTCTAAACAATGACATAAACTATATTAGTTTATGAATCAAAATACATAATTCCATACTTGTAAGATACATAACATAAATTGAACTATTTATGGATATAATCCATAAAAATGTTTTCTTTGAGGAAGTATATACTCATAACCCTTCATAGTATTTTGTAAAGAAAATGAGAATTATCCTAAGCATATCCCCCGGGAGTGTCGTAACCAAGAGTGCAGCAAGGCCCATTGTGGTGCACCAGTTCCCGTTCGAGTCTAGCTCAATGCGGTGTTTTCGGGTTTTACCCCTAGGTACATCAGTGCCAGAGCCACCTCTACCATCTCGTATCCAGACAGGGATCTATTGCTCGGAAAACTCACAACATCTATACAATACCAAAATTCTAGGAAGTTCTTCTATACTAATCCTCAAAGTCTATCTTCGGGCTATGTGCTCTAATCAGAGTTTATCTAAATATAGCTTCCAAGGTTAGTACTAAACTGCCTCTGATACCAACTGTAACGCCCCGACCCCAGCTACCCGGAGTCGGTGCATTACTTCGTAACATTGGCATGATCACAAAAGATCATGTCTCGAAAGACCAATTAGTTTAGTAGCCTTGGAAACACTAGATACATTCATAAATGTTACATTACATCATAAAGTGAAAAACTAATAACAAAGTCTTCATAGGACACACTTATATCCTCTTCTGACTATCCCTGCAGGTCATTCATAAAATACTTCTTCACATCCTGGAAAATATTAAAACATTGAAAGGGGTGAGCTCAGATGCTCAGTAAGGATAACAATATTGCGGAAGCTTTCATAAATAAACATAAAAATTTAAGTCAATGTATAACTAAAACAAAATCCTTTTAAACTTGAACATCAACATAATATGGAAAAAGTAAAATGAGATAATGCCATTTACTTCTTCACATGGATATTCTACTGGTCGAATAATCACATGAAATATCATTAACCCCTTTCATAATGATGGAATGCATAATGCCAGACATTCTTAAACATTTTGTCAAGGCCTCGGCCAAGACGTCTAAAATGATTAAGGACTCGGCCAAAACCATAAATCAAATTGGGAAAGGGCCTCGGCCAATCCCACGTCTAGTTGTCCCATGAGACCTACCGATGCAATTTTTTTAGAAGATACTTATGTTTAAAATTGCTCAAATATACTCCAGTGTTTTTTTGAAAACATTATGCAAGCATCTGAAAACAAAATAACTAATTCTGAGACTGCTCGACTAATTACAGGCCAGGATGGGTCCACGCCCAATCCCTTCCTGTCTACCACACTCGAGAGTCGAGTTTTCGGAAAACATTTTTAAGCGTACGTTAAATACATATACATTTTCACTGTATTTTCATATATTGGAGAGAAATATCTCTTTTTTGAAATCATTTAAAAATCACATATTTATAAAATAAAATCTTTTGAATAAACTTAAATGTCAAAGGATTTTATACACCGTATAAAAGAAAGTTGTGTATAAAACGAAATATGCCTCAATGAAAGGAGATTGAGACGAAGTCCTTAAAAGATCATTTTTAAAATAAAATAGATCTATTATGTGTATTCACTATCGGTACACATAATGAAAGTAAAAATAGAAAATAGGACATAATAATATCATGACATAATTTGAAAGTAGGAGATTAACCCAAAGAATGAAAGTTGGGTTAAGAAATTCCCTTACCTCGTGTCTGACTTGACTCAACCGTTCTTCAACCTCCTGAATAATAAACTAGAGTTAATATATACCTTATTAAGAACCATTTTCAATTTCATTATCCTTTTTATATCACTTATTACAATGATATGAACATTATGTAATTATTTAAGTTAATAACGGTCGTTTTGTCGATCTTTGATACTTGAGTCAACAATAAACTTCTTATAATTACAAGTTGTTTATCTGGTAGAATATCCATTATCTCCAGAATTATATTCATGATTTATATTTCATATATATCATATATATAAAGTATATACATTCATTTATAATATTACGTAACATTTAGAGGTAAGAAATGAAATGCACCGTTCATGGAGACGGTAAGCCGTACGTACGCATGAACGCTACTTTCATTTATATTTCATATTTAATGGAATGAAATCATAATGATATAAATGTATAATATAATTCCAGTATAATATAGTGTATAATACCATTTACTCCATCCTTTATACATCCCACATATGGCATTAACGATTCAAATCACTTTGAGGGGGCGGTAGTCCGCACTTCCTAAAATGAAATTATCGTGTTTACCTATAAGGGAAATCATAAAGTATGCCATAAATGAGAAATACAGTATCATAAGTAAAACATAAACATATTATATATCATATATAAATATAGTGACATCTTAATGGCCACCTTTGAAGGTGTTATATGAGTGTTGAACAATCATCGTTTTGTGAGGCAGAAATTCACCATCCACAGAAACCGTATGTTCTTTAACCATTAGATGTAGGTGTGTGTAAGTGTAGCTCGAATAATTCTTATAACAACATACTAGTATATTTAGGATACTTGTTTTGTTACAAAATAAATGAATAAAAAGATTTAATGGGGTTGGAGAAGAAAAATAATACAAAACAACATTAGAGAAGACATTACCTCAAAATCGGGTAACTCTTTTTGATTTGAGCCAAAGGCTTCCTTGGGAAGAGTTCTGCCCAAAGTGAGGCTTCTAGAAGTAAGAGGTGGAAGTTGGGAGAGTATTTGGGTAGGTTTTGGCCGAGCCAAATGGCTTTAAAGTGTGAATTAGGTGGTAGAGGTGGGGGCCTTTTATAAGAGAAGAGGAGGGGGACTCTTGGAAAGTAAGGAAATTTTACATTATTATACAATGATTTTCGGATTTTAAAGGTCCCACACTTATATAATTCGTGGATAAGGTGATAAGGGTTCTAAATCTACCCATCCAATAGTCTTTGGACAAGTGTATTCATTGGATTGTACATTATCTTTTCATTTTATTAAAATCATTAAATAATGAGGTCATCGCTGCATCATAATGACGTCATAAATAATTTAATTTATTTAATGTCTAAAAATTATAAAATAAAATACTATGATGTAGGAAATATTTTTATCTTTACAATGACTATTTATAGTCAAAAATATGACTTGTATAACCCCATGTAAAAATTGTTTAAGTAAAACATTTCATGTTTGTGTCATTTTTTACTTTAACCTTAAATAAAAGGTATTTATGTCATTTTCCAACTAAAGTGGCTCCATGGGGTCCCCAAGTTGACCCATGGATTGTCTTGGTCGAAAATGGCACATCCAATGAGGGTAGGACATGTGTCAATCTCATCTCATATTATTAAAACATTATTTTTACCTTAAACTACACTAATTACCTCTAATCACGATTAAGAACTTAAAAGTTACTATTCACCAAAAATTATTTTAATCTCATTGAACCAAATTTTACTTCTTAATGACAACCATGTATGTCGGATTTTTGAAAATCAAATCACATAGGTGGTAATATTTCATTTATACAAAAAATCAGTTATTTAACTACCACTTAGTGGTTTCACTATTCATCAAAAATTGAAGATTTTCAGAACAATGCCAAAATTTCACCCTAAGCTATAATTGATATTCCGATTTCAAAAATGATGTCTATTTTACAAAATTCCAAAAATATATGTTGCATTAATTTATTTTATAATTAAATCCCGCTGTCACAACAAATAGCGTGTTTTTTAGAAACAATTTATATCAAAAGATTGGCAATTGTTTATGTCCAATTTCAATGTTAAATTAATTCTAATGACCACCATTGGATAAAATGTTAAAAATATATTCTAATTATACTTTAAAACTACTAAATAGTATAATTTATCACTATAAATTATATTGATTAAAAAATTTGTTTTTATGTATTTTTCACTATTCATAAAAAAATTAGAAGTTCTCAGAAAAATACCAAAAATAAAACATAGGCTAATTTCGATATTCCGAATCCAAAAATGAAGTCCATTTTGAAATTTAAAATTTCTATAATTTTAAAAAGTGGTTATTACTATTCATAACGGCTACTATGATTAGTCGCGGTGTTTTAGAACTCGAAGTTGCGTACAATGCAACCTATTGCATTATTAAATGGGATGCGTATTATGGAAGCTCGGGGTGTTACAGTTCTAATGATGGGATAAATTTATATATATATATATATCTCTCTGCTATTATATAAATATTAATCATTATTAAAATAAAATATAGCACTTACATTCTTACATTCCCATTCAATGAAAAATGATATCTTCGTTTGTGTGTACGTATGATGTACAGACACCAGAAAGTGATGTGAGTCACTATTAATCATCACATCACATAGATGATATATATAGGTATATTTAAATAAATTATATGTCACTTTTGATATTATTATATTTCATTTAACATAAAATAATACTTATCTTATTTTCTTAATGATCGTTGAAAAATGGATACATTAATCATGTGTACAGAAGACCGATCATCTCCTTGATTATAATGTAGATCATTTTTTATAATCATATTTCATGATTGATTTTAAAATTATAATCAATTGATAAGATTTATAATTACATAATTCTTATTATTCCTAATATGTTGGAATAATACCAACTTTGACCATAGTTAACCTACTATAGATATTTTTGACATAGGAGTCAAATTTTGTCAAAACGACTAAGTTGTACTTAATTGATTATAACATTGAAATAAAATTAATAATAAAAAATAATTTTAATATATATATATTTAAAATAATTATATTATTTAGGAGATAAATAACCCATGTGATGATTCAGACTCAAGGTAAGGGACGTTCTTTTAAAAATTCTCTTTTAACATTTCCCTTTGATGTCATTATCTAAAATATTCATGTTCTTTTAAATGTATAAATAAAATTACTATTTATGATAAAATATATTATAATATTTATATTTGAATATAGTTTAAATTATATTAAAATATTTTTGAAATTAATATTTTTATGTTTTTTTAAGGGACAATTTTCTTTTAAAACATCATTTTGATGTTATTAAACATTAATTTTTTAATTAATTTTCTTACATGACCATATTATTAAAAATATTTCATTAATATATTTACATTAAAATAAATGAATTACAAAAAAAATATTATGTCTCTATATAATTTATTTAAATGTTTTCAAAAGAAATTTTTTACATATATTAAAGATAACATTTGGAATTTCTTTACAAAATATAATAGGATTTCTTTATTTATACATATATAACATCAACAGGTATTACCTCTAGAAGAAAAATTATTTTATTTTGTGGTTCCTATAAAATATTCCATTTTTTTTAAAATAAAAATAATCTTTCCCCGTGTTTAACTATTCTCAAATATATTTTCATTTAGAATAAATATTTTTATATCTAGAAATATCATTATTATGGGTGTAAGTGATCTCTATAAAAAACCCATTTCTTCTGTTTATGATGATTCTCTCTCAAAATAAATTTCCATATCTAATCAATGTCATAGAATTCAAATAAATTCTATATATATGTCTCTCGCATTTATACCAAGATTAATCTCCTTTCCATTGATAGGGTAATGCATGTCATACGCTAATTTGTAAAATGCAACCAATTTCATTCTATAGGTAATTTTAATGATTATTCCGCATTATTGATTTAATTTCGTGATACAAATTAGAATGAAAATGTTATGATTGGTGCAATAAAATAGTGATATAATTCATTGGGTAAAGATTTTTTCACATGAGATATTATATATGTGATTAGAGAGTAAACCAAATACATTATAAGACTTTTCCATAATGTGATAATATCGTGGATGTTATCTTTGACACATTTTTTCCCACTATTTTTTTTAAACATATCATAGGTTAATTTGATCTTATAAGACCATGTTATTTATGATAGAAATCCATGTGATTAATCATGAGATTATGTTTAATTAAAAGTACATGTGAGAATGTAAGGGTGAATTGAATAAATGTTTTTGAAAAAGCATTCTTATTTTTATGATTTGAAAGGAAACATTATGTTTATTATTTTATCCAATAAAATTTCTTAAGAAAAGTTTTATGAAAATATTTGGGAATAAATTTATATTTCATTGGTTAAAAAATGTTTATTTTAGGGCCAAATTTTCATTTTTAAAAAGTTAAATATTATATAATTATTCTTGAAATAACAGGTCTCTTTATCTCTTTTTATACTTCCCTTAAATAGAGTTTTGTGTTCATATTGCATTTTAAAATGTTTATAAGTGGTTTTTAAGGATGAGTATGGACAAGGATGAGGTCAAAAAGAAAATAATGAAGATGTTTCCTCAAAATAAAACGTGTTATATCATAAAAGGTTTCATTTATTTGAAAAAATGGATACTAAATTAGGGTATCCACATTGGGATTTAATATTTATTTTTGGAAGGGTGTTAAACTGATTCTCTATAAATCTAAACGTAAAAGATATTTGTTAAGGAAATAATGTTAATTATTTTATAATGGCACTAGAATATGTATTATTTATGGTAGGGCCCTTATAACTGGTATCTGAACAATGATTTAGTAAAGTTTGAAGATTGTGATGTTTTCAAGTAAGGTTAACTTATGTGTTATGTATAAAATCATGATATTATGTGTTTAAGGTTGATCATATGTTAAACATATTAGAAAAAACTTTTGAGAGTTTAATTAATTGTATTTTAATTCAATTAATGGCATTTTTAGGGATCAAAAAGTAGTATTATGTTTGGAAGAATTCTCTTTTCATATGTTTAATGGTATTGATTACCTTAATTGTTTATATGATCATTTATTATAATTTGTTTCATCCTGGGGATGTTATACCAATTATATTAATATATTATTAGTAAAAACGTCAACCATTCACATCTGACAAGGCCATGTGGATTGAACCCCCAACCGAAGGGTGAAAATTGTGTAATCATTACCCAACCTCCCATGGACCACCTTGACAATGAAATGAAGATTTTGGCACTGTAAGTCTTCCTCAAATAGTCCATTTTTAGGAGACAATAATTAAGAATCCATTAAAAATAGTAGTAATTTTCCTTAAGAACCTGCACAAGTGAACAAAAAAATCTCAATGAAACTATGTAGATGAATAAAAATAGTGTAACACCCCATAATTTTATGAGATATATTCGTTTAATTTATTTAATTTCTTATGTTTTATGCTACCCCGCTATACAAAACACTGTATAAGCTTACGAAAACGTGACACAATTCTTGGCTTGTATGGAACAATATTTAATGTTCTTTTTATAGAATTAATTTCACACAACAGTAAGTATAAATTGTTCTCAATATATAAATGAACAAATTTTTAATTATGTTATAAAAAACAATGGAAGCTTTTAATAGATTTTACACTGACTTCTCTTGCGTTACATACCAGAGAGACCTTCCTTGATAGCTTGGTTTATACGTGATACCGAGATTCACTAAACAATGATATATTATTAAAATATTATTATTTAAGTGGATATAAAATTTCCATTTTGAATATTATTAATGAAATTTTCAATTTTATATAACATTATAATTCATATTAATAATTTTATAGAACATTATATGATATCAAAATCATATTTTCAGAAAAAAGTTTTTTTTCAAATAATGTAGTTTTACCACCTTTTGATGGCGCACCGATTTTAAATATGGTTCTGATAGTTTTTAAGTTAAATTTTCTGAAAAAAATCTTCATTGGATGTGATACAATAAAATATACTTCAGTTAAATTTTTTCTGATAATATTAAAAATTTAATGAATAGTGAAAAATATTGTATTTTAATTCAAAACTGCCTTTTTCATCTAATTTATTAATATAGTTAGATTATCTTTTTAATTGGTTTGAAATTTTAATTGGATTATATGTTTATCATTTAGTCCAATTTTTATCAATCAATGTAATTTTACTTTTATATTGGATATAAACACTTGCCAATATTTTGATAGTTATTACTTCTTTAAAAAAACTATTTGGTTTTGACAATGGGAATTAATTTTAAATTAATTACTGAAAATTTTGTATTTTGAATTTTCAAAAAAAATTTCCAAATTTGGAATCAGTAGTTTGAAATTATTTAAATAGGTCAAATTTATTTTGGCCCTTATGAATAGTAACTCTGGTAATTTTTGTTATTACCATGGTTAAATGGAAATCGGGTAATTAAAGGTAAAAATAATTTTATAAAATAACTTTAACACTTGTAAAAATCCTACAAGATGACTAAGATCAACCGATATTATTTATTTTTTGAAATTTAATATCTTAATGGCCACTTACATATGAACATGACATGAATATAAAAAATTAATGAATGTGACAAAATGTCACACTCTCATTTTATATAAGAATGATACTTTTAATTTAATGATTAGGAGGGAATAAAATTGAAAAAAAGGAAATATCTAGAAAGATAATATAATTAATTACATCATGAAAATTAATTTATAATTTTATAGATTATATAATTATCAATAATGATGACTCGATAGTGATGGAGAAATTATTTTATTAACAGGAATATCAAATAAATGATATTATAAATATTATAATGAATATAATTAGGATGAATAAATTTTATACAATAATTTTATGGAATAATTTTTCATTTTATTTATGGGTTGAAGGATTTATTTCAACATATATCTATATTAAGATATTTCTCAAATTTCGACTAATGAATAGTTTCAAAATTGACACTATTGATATATTAAATAATTAATGTTTTTTCAAATCATATAAAATTCATAAAAAATATCCTTTTGAAAAAATAATTGGGTTAATTTAAATATTTCACCAATCATTCATTTAGGGATCCACTATAAATTTAGAGTGACTATATGATCCATTTGAAAATAAAAATACATTTTTCCACGGTACGATTTAAAATGATTAATTAATGGTATATCAAAATTATAAGGTTAAAAATTTAATGAAAAATATTTCCAAAAAAATTATATTATTAGTAATATTCAGTAATTATCAAAATATGATCGATTTAGAGTTTTTTAATTGTCACTTGCAATCGAAAATAAATTATAGATTATTTAAATTATTGATAGTTACAAAAATTCACTATCTTGAATTTTAATATATTTCATGGGTCCAAATCAGGACAAAATCAATCATTGAACGAATATAAATGTATATTTTTATATAAATGAATGAATTTTCATTATATAAATTTATTATGAATTTTTAGAAGTTAAATAATTACCATAAAAGTCTCTCCAATTCTAAAACAGCATTTATTCAATTAACAAAAAAATTGAATAAATGATTTTAATAATATTATATTTTATATATTATGAATTAGTTAATGTGTGTAACAAATATTCATGATATATAAGAAATAATATATACCTATTAAATAAATATATTATTATTTACTCTTTGTGCTATTGTATTTTAATTAAAATTAAATGAATAATATTAAATGCGAGGCTAATAATATCTTATTGAATAAATTTATTATTAAATTATTAAAAAAAATGATAAATAATAAAAAGCAGATAATATATGGTTGTAAATGAATTATAATTTTTATTTGTGGCCCATTTTTAGTTATTATATCTAGAATATTCTTATTATATTTTTAATATTTTGAGATTTTCTTAAAGTGAATCTCTCCTCTCGTATTAAAAGGCATATCCTACCACATTTCCTCACACATCCATGAGACTTATATCTCCACAAACACCTGAAAAATTATCATATCAACAATTTACTTAACTTATTTAGGTTAGGGGATTCCAAAAAGTCCATCCGTAGTGTCGTTAAGATGATATCCAATGGAAGTCCAACAAAGAAGAGGTAGTTGTTTTACCAATTAAATTAAATTTAATTTATTCTCATACTTCCAATTTCAATGTTAATTCAATAAAAAAGTAACAAATATAGTATATTCTAATTATGAAATGTTTTTATAATTATGGAACAACCATATAACTCCTTTTTTCCATCCTATAAATGACATTATCACCATGTCTACATACGTATGGCTTATAGCCTCTTCATTGTGGTGTAATTTATTATTCAAAAATACTTTATTATAATCAGTATATTGATGATTAAAATGTATTTTAATAATTAATATAATATTATAATTATTATTTACTATAAATATACAATCCTATTACATTACATTTAACCATCAAGAGAAAGATATTGTCGCTCATGTATATGTACGACCTAAAATCTCCACGACGCGGTGAGATTCATTCTCCACATTAACAATTCGAAAATTATTATAAGATATATATGATGTGTCAAAATAATAATTATTACCTTGTTTTCAAGAATAAAATACATCCTATTCATAATAAATATGACTTATATGGAAAACAAGAATGGGAAAATGAAGCAGTTAACACCTGAAAGAATGGTAACATTGAAATACTATTAAGAAAACAATATAATTGGTACATATAAGATATCATAAATATTTATATGTTCATGGTATAATGTAATAACATGATTTAACCATTATATAGGATGTTAAAAATACCTCAAAAAATGACAATTACACAGTAAGAGATAATTTTTTCAATCTTATTTTTATCTGATATTTCTTATACTAATGTATTTAATAGGGATATATTTATCATCCATGCCCATGGTTTCTATAAAAGTTCAATAAAAATATTACTATTCTTGTATGTATGTTTAAACTAATTTTATCCCATTGTTAAATTTTATTACAAGGTATGGAATGAATCTTTATTTTGTTTAACAAATGAGGTACTTTATGAGTTTTTCAGAAAAAGTATGAGGAGAATGTTTCTTTATCTTATACGAAATGAATTAATTTTTTACTATTTCATGAAACCTTCTTTCGATGTATATTAATCTAAATTGTTTTACAATGTTTTTTAACTACTTTCTTTTCATTTAAATTTAACGTTGTTTCGATAATAGAAAACATTTATGAAGAACAAAGGACATTTCCCTCAGGAATTATGCTCATATGTTTTATCAAATTTATTTTCTATCTATGATAAAATAGGGTTGTGTTTCTATCCCTATTATTAATTTTATTTAATTTTTTTATGATTGAATTATTTTTATGTTGTCCATTTCCCTTGGATGGATTATGTTATGTTTAAATGATGTTTTAGAATCCTATAATATGTCATGGGTTATGCTATAATGAATGATATATGTTTTTGTGACACATATAACAATGATTTCATTATGATATGGGAGGGTCCTATATCTCCCTCAAATTAATTGGGTAACAATTTATATATCATAATATAGAAATTACTAGAAGGACATTCAAATCTGATTCAGTGATACACCTATGGAACAACAAGTAAATCGGGTTCAGTAACGGACCTTGTCCACTATGATGGTCATGGAAGTAATGAATTGGCTACTATGGAAATATTATTTTGTGCTTATTAGTTTTCATGAATTACATGTTTTATTGCAATTCTATCCCATAAGGCATAATTTTCATTTTTGATCATTTCTTTATGTACTTCCATGATTTCTTTCATGACTCATGATTTTGATGTTTAAAAATTATTTTCATGTTTTTACATTCGAATGTTTATGGTTTGTTTTTGTTCTCTATGTTTACCTTTTTTTAGCATTTTATATCACTTTATTTTCTTTTCCCTAGTATATAAATAATGTTTTTAGGTATGAAGGTAGAAAATATATTTTCTTTATGGGAGTTGTTGAATATCATTCACCATTTTCAAAGATGATGTTTGAGTTTCCAGAGACACTAATCTAAAATAGTTTCAGGGCATCTTTTTGTTTTGTGTATTAAGGTCCTCAAAAATGAAATTTAATGTCCATATATGTCAGATGTGGTTTCTATATTTGGTATTAGAGAATGGTTTTAGTCAACCATCAAAAACAAGGATTCCAAAACATTAGTGACATCCCTAGTGATATTTCTATGGTATGTTTAGTGATGTACATAAGATAAAGTATAACTATAGCTTATAGTCCTAGAATTGTGGTATCGTTCAGGAATAACCAAGGACTAAACATAAGATTATAAGGATTGAAATTACCCCCCCCCCACATTTTTTTTTGTTTTTATATTATAATATTTTTTTCTAATAGTAATCTTTTTGGGTTATAGACGATGTAAGGAACCAGAAGGAACTGTGTTGATGATCAAATCATTGGTAAATGAAATGATTTTACTCTTGAACAACCAAATTTTATGGGATATGGAATGAAAAAACTTATTTCTATACATACCCAAACTATGAATCGTTCTGGACATCCAAAGGAGTATATAAGTTAATAACATTCTATTGATTCCATCATGACAAAATGTCCACATTTTTTCAGGGGGTCTTTTGATCCACGTGTTGCCAAACAATGAATCAAAACCCTTGAAAACATAATTTCAATCCATTTATAATTGGAACATGAAAAATAAATTTGGTGTGTTTATCATTTAGAAGGTGAATCAGACCAGTGGTGGACTCTAATACAAGGAAACCAAATGAAATTAAATCCATGGAATGGTACAAGATCAAGAACTTTTTTTTCAATAATCACTTCTCTCATATTCTTTTAACAAAGATGGAAAAGGATTTCCTTCACCAGAAGAAAAAGGATGAAGAAACTGTTGTTACATATGAGGTGAATTTTACAAGGCATTCAAGGTATACATTGATGATTATCATCAAACCTCAAAGTAAAGTTGATCGATTTTTCAGTGGAATAAAACCAATTCATTAGAGGGAATTAGCTATATGAGAATTTAGTAGGTATGAAAATATTGTGAATTGTTCTATTAAATTAGAACTAGAATTGGTGTTACATATCCATCTCATGATTTTTAAAAGAAACAAAAGTTGTATTTCAAGGGAAAATCTCAAAACAATGGTCAAAAAAAAAGATGAATGTTTCTTTATGCTCAATGTGTGGAAAGAATGAGGTTGTAGATTATCTTAAAGGGACTAGAAAATTTTTCATGTTTGGAAAATAAGTTCATCGAGCAGTTGAGTTCAGAAGTAATTGGAAAAAGGTTTCTAGTGATGTGAATTCAGAAAAGAATACAAAGAACGCACCACCAACACATCAATGCTACTAGTGAATGGAAACATTGAATTGTGCTAACCAAAGACCTAATCTAAGGGTTAATGATGATTGATTTCAACAACCTCTTAAGGAATATGATAAAGGGGTGTAACATGCGATCGTTATTGTTGATGTTGAGTGTGACAATATAGTGGTAGAATGATTAATTTTTTATGGGATTCCAATATAATGTGTTGTGGAATCTCATTTATAGTGTTATGTAATATTGTAATATTGACGTATTGGTCTATTGTGGTATTCCATAATTATATTTTACTGATAAACTTGAAATATGATTGAAATATTTTTGGAATGCAAATGGTATGCACATAATGAAGATATAATGAGATAATGAGATATAAGATAATATTAATGAGCTCATGACTGATATAAGGACAATGTGATATCATGGTTTGAGTATATATAATTTTTGCTAATTTTTTTATGTGGAAATAGTTAATTTTGACATAATTAAATATTTCACTAAGGTTATACAACAATTCATATTATTAAAATGTTTTAAGAGAATTCATGATTAAGGTATTCTCAAGTTTCTAATATGAAAACCAAGATCTACCTTACGAGATATGGGAAGAAAATGTTCATTAAATATAGGTCACCTATTTCAAAAGTTTAATATTTTTTATTTTTTTAAAGGATTGTAATGTTATCCATTTATTGAGCGTATAAGTTATATTCCCTTTTAAGTTTGTTATATTAATGTATTAAATCACTATATGTGGACATATACATATTTGATAACATGTTCTAACCTTTTTGTTGACACAGGTGGAATGACCAATCATTCTATCCCATGATCTGCTAACACGTCTAGAAAGAAAAATTCAGCATCATTTCATTAAATAAAATATGAAGTGGAAATGGTTCAAGGAATGGCCAATAGTGGGAATGTGATGAAATCAAGTAAGTATTTCTCCTCATGAAACAATTAATCAACATTAGTAATATGTTCTTGAAATAAAAAATGTAACCCTCGTATACTCTTATCCAATGAATCAAATGGTCCCTTAAACCATCAAAAATTTATGGTTTTCTGGAAGTTATCTTTCTCCAAACCATATTCTATATCACTATCCATCAGAACATTGTGGTTATATTTATCTTCCATGTACATGTTTTCACATCCTAACTATGTTCTCTTATATGGAAACCATGTGATGAGTTACTTTAGGTAACCATTATGATTCTAACATTCCTTTTTTAAATGACGTTATAGTATCCCTTTTTATATTGTGGGTTTTCAGGAAAGAAACATTCATGTAGAAAACCATTTATAACCCTGATAAATTTTGATGGAGAAATTAACATTAAGGGGGTTAAAATTACACACCAAGAGATTTTATGAGACAGGATATTTTAATTTCATTGATTTATTGTGTTTTAGACTACACCAAGAGTATATTTCACTATACGCAACGTCGTATTAGCTTTCAGTTCACACAACACTATTCTTTCCATGTCATGCACAAAATTTCAAGTTATTTTGATAGAATTAATTTCACCCATCACTGAGTATAGATGTTTTTCAATGTGTATATGAACTAAGTTTTTATTATGTTATACAAAATTCCAAATGAATATTTCACTACATGCAACACTAATTTGTATAGTGTTACATGCAATAGAGACCTTCCTTGATATCTTGGGTTGTACGTGATACCGAGCATCATTAAACAACAATATATTATAAAAATATTATTATTTAATGTGATATAAACTAGCCGTTATAAATAGTGTTAACTTAATTTTAAATTTTATATAACCTTAAAATTTTTCTGAAAAATTTTCTAGAACATTATATGAGATCAAAATCATTTTTTAGTTAAATGAAGTACTTTTCAAAAAATGCATTTTTACCGCCATTTTATCGCGCACCCATTTTAAATCTAGTTTTTGACTCTTTTATAAGTTAAATTTGAAAAAATAAACTTCTTCTTTAGAAGAGGAACATAAATTTTTTTTTGGAATTTTTGGTATTTTTCTAATAAAATTCAAATTTAAATGATTATTGAAAAATACTACATTTTAATTCTGAAATTCCATTTCATCTAATTTATTTATATAGTTATATTTCGGTATAATTTTTTTTAAAATAAATTTGATTTTATTTTTATAATTTCATACAATTTTTTTCATTTTTATTAATTTCAATTTTATTTTGGACATAAACACAAGTCAATCATTGTATAATTTTGACTTATTAAAAACCCCACTTTTTGGTTTTGTCAACAGGGAATTAATATTAATTTAATTACAAAAAATTATGTGATTTTAATATTTAAAAATGGATTCAATATTTGTAATCAGTAGTTCCAAATTATATTTATAGGCTACTTTTATTTTGGGCATTATGAATTTTATCTTTGGTAATTATTTTTATGAACACGGTTAAGGTAAATCAGGTAATTAATGGAAGAAATAATATTATAAAATTAACATAACACTTGTAAAAATCATATTGGGTGACTAAATGAAACTTTTATCATTTAATTTGAAATGGAAAATCCCAATGGCCCCTTATCTATGAATATGTCCTGAATATAATAAAATTAATGAATGTGAAAAAATTATACAATATCATTTTATATAATTATATTAATTTTAATTTAAGGCTAACCATGGAATAAAATAGACTATAGGTATTTTTTTGGAATTTAATAGAATTAAATACATCATAGAAATTTATTTTTATTTTTCAAGGATTAAATAGTTATCATTTATGATGACTCACTAGTAATGTAAAAATTATTTTATTAATAAAAATATCAAATAAATGATATTATAAATATTAAAATAAATATAGTTTTGAGTTAATTAATATCATCAACCAATTTTATGTATGATTTTGAAATTTTATTTATGTTTTAATGTATTTTTTCGATCATATCTCTATGTTATGGAATTTATAAAAAGTCAACTAATGAATAGTGTCAAATTTGACATTATTTATATTTTCTATAAATTTGTTTTAAATTATATAAAATTTATAAAAAATTAAATATAGGCCATACTAATTGCGATGAAGTTAAATATGTCCCCAATAGTCCATTTATGGCTCCTTAGGAATTTTATAGTGACTATATTAATCTTTAGTAAATAAAAATACATGTTGTTTTGGTATGAGTAAAAAGAATTTATTAAGGGTAAATAAAAATTATATTGGATAAATAAAACAAAAACATGTCCAGAAAAATAATTGGATGAATAATGTTCAATAATGATCACAATTTTATCAATTTTTAGATTTTTAATTGAAAATTGTACATGAAAATAAATTATATATTATTTAAATCAATGATAGTTACAAAATTGCACTATCTTGTATTTTAATAAATTTTCTGTGTTCACATATGTCAAAAATAAAAATATGAACGAATATAAATTTCTATTTTGATATAAATTAATCCATTATTATTATATGAATATATTTCGAATTTTTATATGTAATATAATTACTTTAAAAGTCTCTCTAATTATAAAAAAACATTTATTTAATTAACATAAACATATAATATATGATTTTAATAATATTAATTTTGTTACAATAAATATTAGTTGAAGTGTATAAAAAAATTTCAAGACCTTTAAGATATATTATCGATGTTTGAAATTATTTTATTTGAATGTCCAGTTTGTCTTATTGTATTTTAAGTAAAATTAATTGAATATCAATAAATTTGGAAATAATAATAATATCTTATTGAATTTATTTATTATTAAACTATTTCAAAATAACTAATATGATAAATAATAACAATGGGTTAACATATGGTCTTAAATGTATTATAAATAACCATTATGTGTCATTTTTAGTTATTTTTATATAGAATTTTGTTGTTATATTTTAATATTTTTATAGTTTCCAATATTTCCCCTCTCCTCTCATTTAAAAAAAGAATCTCTTACCACATTTACTCACACCTAATTGATCCTTCTCTCTTGACTAACCACTTCCAAATAGTACTGTCAATATTCTTATTTAAATTCTAGTGGTGAATTGTTTTCCTAAAACTCCATCCCAAGTGTCCCTAGTAAGAGATCCAAATGATGTCCAATGAAGAAGAGGTAATTGCTTGACCATTTCAATTCAATTTCATTTCTTCATATACTTCTTAATTCAATGTTAATAACATAATAATGTAGTAAATAAAGTATATTATACATTCTTATATGTTATTATAATTTTGGGACTACTTTATACCTCCTTTTATCAATCCTACAAAAAACAACATCACAATGTGTGTGTGCGTATGTATTACCATCTCAATGTTGTGGTATAATTTGATATTAAAAATACGTTATTAGGATGTATATAATTATGAGTACAATGTTTTTAAATAATTAATATAATATGATTATTATTCAATATAATTAATATACCATCCAATTTCATTCTATTTAACCATCAAGAGAATGATATTGTTGCTTGTGCATATGTACGACCTACCATCTCCATGATTCTATGAGATTTATTATCCAAATTAACAATTCAAGAATGATTATAAAATTTATATGATGTGTGAAAATAAAAATTATTATCATAAAGTCATAAATAATATAAATTTTAGGCATAACAAACAAGACTTACATGGTAAAATATGAATGGGAAAATTAAGCAGTTAACATTAGAAATAATGGTAATATTAATTTACTATCATCAAAATGATATAATAGGATCATATATGATATCATAAATATGGATATGGTCCTGTAATGTTTAATAACATTATTTAACCATTATAAAGGTGGTTAACACAACCTAAACTAAATTAAAGTACAAGGATGGGGATAATTTTGGGGTTTCATTTATATCTGAGATTGTTTATACATAAGTATTTACTAGGGATGCATTTATAAACCATGTATATGTTTTTTAAAAATTATTTTCTAAAAATTTAAATACTCTTCTATGTATGTTTAAATTTATTTTACCCATTTTTTACTTTTTCTATGGTGCACAACAGGAATCATTCTATTTTTTACCCTACGAGGTACTTTTTTAATTTTCTAGAAACAGTACGTGGAAAATGTTTTTTATCATATAAAAAATTAATGTGATATTTATATTTTCATGAAACCATACTTCATTTAAGCATCCTCTTCATGATTTCATGTTTTTTTCAAACTAAATTATTTTCTATTAAAAATGGATGACATTTTGAGAATGGAAATCATTGTTTATGAAGAAAGGATATTTTCCCCTAGACTTAAGCTCATGTATTTTATCAAAATTATTTTCCATCTTTGATGACATAGGGTTATGTATCTATCCCAATTATTACATTGTTTTCATTGTGTTTATTATGGAAATTCATTCTTGAAATTCATTTCTCTTGTATGGATTATGTTTTGATGTAAATATTGTTAAGAAACCCATAATATTTCATGGGTTATGCAATGATGAATGATTTATGTTTTTGTGGAACATGTAATAGTGATTTCATTATGAGATGAGTGGGAAATATATTGACCTCCAATGCATTGGGTAAAGATTTATATCTCATGTGATAGACATCACTGGATTTCCATGTAAATCTAGTTCAATAATACATGGCTAGAACAACAAGTAAGCCCAGATCAGTAATGGACCTTTTCCAATATGATAGTCTTTTCGATAATGCCTTGAATACAATTAAAATAATATTATGCACTTATTAGTTTTCCAAATTTACATGTTTTACGTCAAGGATTTTCTATCATGTTTAATGCTTCGTTATTATTTTTTCCTTAAGTACTACCAATATTTTTTTCATGACTCAGGATTTTGTTGTTGAAACATTATGTTCCCATTTTTACATTTAAATGTTTATGGTTTGTTTTATGTTCTCCATGTTTACCCTTAATTAGAATTTTAGATCACCCTAGTTATGTTTTTTCCATAGGATATAAAGAACGGTTTTAGGACAGTTAAAAGGGAATGATCTTTATGGGAGATGTTTAAGATCATTCCCTATTAAATAATATGATGTTCTGATTCTCCAACGAAACTAAAATAATATGGTATTTGGTTGTCTGTTTATGTCATGTATTATAAATTCCTTAAAAGAAATGTAATATCCATTTGTGTCAAGATGGGGTCATTATAAATATACTATAAAATCTTGATTATAACCATGCATCCAAAAACCTCTATTTAATACATTAGACTAAAATAGTATAAAACCAAATCATAAAGGGGAAAATATATGCCTAAAAAGAAATATATTTCAAGCATGAAAACAACAAAAAAAATTGAATTCTAGAGAGATATTTACTCTTGATCTCTAAGTCCTACAACAAAAAAATGATCAATTAATACAATTATCACTATCTTCCACTAATGTGACCATTTATCTTCCTTCCATCTACATGAGACATGAAATTTACAGGAAAATCCCATCCCGGGTGAGTATTGACATACCCAGTAGACATAATTAAATAACCATACACAAATCATTAATAAATAGTAGTCATCTCATCACAAAGACACAATTTAAACCAGAATATGAGAAATAAATAAAAATCATAATCCATATATGATCTTCAAAAATCTCAAATGATAAGATAATGGCGATATCCATCACTACAACCAAGCTAAGAACAAATATCTTACTTCTAACTCCATGGTCCATAAAAGATGCCTAATATCATGTGATATTGTACATGAATTATGATTTAAGGGCATTCTCTACTATACAATTATACATAACAGAGTTAGAACTAACTCCCATAGGACACCCATTCTATATTGATGCTCGATGATGGGGGAGTTTCCGCACATAGATAGGGGACCCAAACCTTACTATTGTAGAGGGAGTACCAAATCTACCTATGTATATAGTATGGGGGACCCACTTCATATTATGATAGAGGGATTCCAACACCCTGACCTCATATAACCTCTCATGAGTTTTTTAGAGTGCTCACATCTCACCAATATGCTACACAATAAGGGGTTTACTAACTATAATGGATGGCCTATGCATGTTGGAGTATGATGATAGTGGGTTCACCTATATAGTAAGAGGTCCCAAGCCCTAGTGGGTATGGGGGATCCACACAAGAAATATAGGACCATCACCTTGGTGCGATAGGTAGTTCCACTCAACATGAGCAGAGAGAATGTGGGGCACCTTGTAGTTATTGGAGGGTTTCAACCCCCAATATCTCTCTAATTATCATACCCAATCAATGCAATTAGTCCAGTGTCTCTTGTAGATGATTCATGCTTGCAGCATCTCACATTGTATCTCAAATTTATCTATGAGTGATACCATAAAATTAAATTTAGAAAAAAACTAAATATAGGATATTGGTGGTCCAATATCTG
Source organism: Viscum album (assembly GCA_963277665.1). Taxonomy (NCBI): domain Eukaryota; kingdom Viridiplantae; phylum Streptophyta; class Magnoliopsida; order Santalales; family Viscaceae; genus Viscum; species Viscum album. The sequence continues at coordinate 613,864,459 of OY728164.1, forward strand.
AATTCTAAATAATAATATATCGAAGGTAGAAGTTCCTATGATAAATATATGGTGTGTATGTGGGGTCACATGTTGTGTGACCATGCCTATTCTCAAGGGGTGTGTTCTCTCCTAGAGACTAAATGTAAATACATTTCATACTACATGGTGTGTACAAGTATTACACAAAATATATCAAACACCCAGGGTCATCCCATGTTCTCTCAGCTTGTTCCCATATACTTTAGTCATGCCAGTGTACCCTAGTTGTGTTTGAGTACATGGTTGGTCATGTGTAGTATTGCACGACCTATTTTCCTAGTCCTTAATGTTCTCATGAACTCTCAAATAACATGTTCATCCAAAAAAAATTGGTCAAATTATGTGAATAACTCCACACACCACATGTGATATTTAACTCAACCAGAAATCTGGGTTGTAGTATGAAGGGAATTACAGGGTTTGTGTTCCTCTAGGATGGGTGGCGTGTAGATGAGAAATTAACAGAAACCTAGCTTCTTATCATGGATCCAAGTTCTATCATTTTTATCAAATTTCCCACCTATTTGACTTCATGACTTCCCCTAAATTGAATGAAACATCATCAAATATGGATTCCCAACAACTTGTGGTCGGAAATCGAATGTCTGATCACCCATGCAAATTTCGCGCACCTCCTTAATCACTTCATATAGAAGCTTTTAATCCAAAATCCTTGGATCAATAACCAAAATCCTTCTTCAAACATTTATCCATATAAAACACATATATTTATACATTGTTCACATAACCACAATGAATCTGAGGGTTCTATTGATATCAAACACACCCCAAAAATGTCCAATCACAACCCCACGATCCATTGGTAACAAAAACATTGAATGCTGTGGGAAATGTGAAAAAATAAGGTAAATCTATAATTGGGTGATGAGATCATGTACAATGCTTATAATATGGGGAATTCATGTATGAAGCATGTAAAAATGAATAAAACAGATATTCATGCTTCAACAAGATTCAATACATTTCTCAAAATTCGAAGGATTAAAGGTAAATTGAGTAGATAAAATAGAATACATGATCAATAATAATCAAGGAAGAAAACAAAAAAAAATTGTTCCTGGTTAATAGATCAATCATAGGTGTAGAATTCATTTTTCATCAATGAATATGATAATTTCACAACAATAGTCATTTTCATCACAATCCTGTAATCGTTCATTTTCGATCAATGCTCTATGTTTCCAGTAATGATCTCCTAATCTTTCTCTCTAATCTCTCAAGGTTATGCATATAGCCATAGATATCATCCATAACACAAAATTTAAATATAAAATAATATTTTTTGGCATTTCATATATATAATTAATATATTATTTCTTAAATAAATGCTCCACCAAAGGCTGCCTGCAACAAAATGTTCAGCACTAATGAAGCTTAGGTCACACATAGGTTAAACCCTGCAATTGTGATTTAACCATGTACTCATTTTACCCATTAAATGTTCTATTTGGTATTTATTGCATTTTTTCCAAAAAATCATCTCATACAGTATTTAATAAATTTAATATTTTTATTACATCAATATTGATCCTCTTTAGTTTCCTAAATTCCGAATTGACTCCATGACTAGCTCTAAATGTATTCCTTAAAATATTACAATGTAAAAATGGTAAAAAAGTATTTATATTTCCCCCACATTAAATAAGTTTCAACCTAAAAGAAATAACTCACTCACAAGTAAAGATACCATGCTCTGATTGAGGTCTCCCACTATCATGAGATATCCTGAGCGTTCCAAGGGTATCAAAAATAAAATACCAAAGGTAAATAATATCCCAAAATGATATTTTATGGATAGTTATCAAAGACACTAGGAATCAATAAATTTTAACTCCACCCACAATGTCTTGGTTACCCTGTTTGACATTGTGCTGCAAGTCATGCACTTGTTTCCTCAGCTATGACATGTTGAATATATTGCGTTTGTGGTTTAACTATTGTCATAATATTAATTAGTATACAACATTTGTAACCAAACATAGTAACTGGAAGATGGGCTTATGAACCTTAGTTATAGCCTTTCATCCCATCAATATCATCACATTCCTCATTGAGGAGAGATCTCTCTGAACACATGATCTCGTCACCGAACAAAAAATTACACTATAATTAGTCCACTAAAAACTAATGAAATTTATATCACGTACTCATCAACCTCTTGAAGAACAGAACCCTTTAAATCAATCTCTAGCACCAACTCTAATACCACATGAACTATCACTAAATATCTCGGACCAATACATTAATTACCAATAGGGTCTATTTTACAATGCCTCAAATGGTTCGACCCCAATGGTAGATAATTAGCTATTATGATAATAAAACTCCAATAATGATGGATTATCCACTTCTCTATGGCCCAAAAATATTTTGAAATCTTGAAAAAGTTATCTAAAATATAAATGGTATTCTTTATCTCATCATTTTTATGGGTTAAAAAGCCATCATCTTACACACCTAAGACTCATAGGAATCCTTTATCCAATTAATAATCCAGATGGGATGAATTCATCATGGTTTGAAACAACCATTGAGGTAACTCCGTGAATCATGAATAAATCCTACACAAAAAGTTCTCTTGAACTCTCCACTAAACTCTACTCTATGATTCTTATGATGTGGGTCAATGTGGTGAGTCGGTATATGATCACTCATATAGTTTTTTGAATTCCAACTAATCAATGAACCCCCTACAATATGACATAAAATATTCCATTAGATTTCAATATTAATTCAAGCACCTGGTCCTTCCCCTAAAGATGGGCGACACATCAAGTGCTAAAACTAGTAATGTGCAACAACATCCTGGTTTTCCCAATATGATGATAGAGGATCCTAGTACACACGTACCTTTCATGGATGTACAACCAAGGGGAAAAGCTCTTCTATACCCCCTCTTAAATTATTACTCGTGTCATCATCCGTAATTGAATAAGGATTATATGTTCCACACCTTCATAAAATATTTCTGGACAACGTCAAGTTGATATTTCTTAATGAATGATATCACAATTAGTATGTTCAAGTCGATCATTCCTAAAAAACTGTTGAAGTGGTTGGGTAATGAAAATCATTATGACGTACAATACACTATCCTCACCAACAAGGGTCATCTAAAAAGATATCAACTACTCAATCACCTCTCTCAACAATAGAAAATATAAATAATCACTATAAGAATCGACTACCATGACAACGCCTTTGTGTGGACCTCAATCTAGAAAAACCTCAATAGTTGTTGGTTCTAATACCTCACTCATGTATGAGATTACATACCAAGGGTAGTATATATATAAAATCCATAACTAACTCTAATAGAGATACATTTAATGATGGTAACCTCAGAGAACATCTTGAGCCATACTGAAGTGTCTTGCATGATCAATTGTCGATGATGAGTACATTGGGATGTCATTGAAAAATACTACCATGAACCTATTTATGTGGGGTAATTGTAACATCCCAAGTAAGTAATGAATAATAGATATTTTTATCTATGTCTATTAATGAATTGGATAGTGTTTTAGAATCTTAAAATGAAAATAAATCCAATCTTAAGCATGGAATACACTAATATTTTTAAAAGATTGTTTTACTGCCTTTTGATGGAAAACCATTTTTAAATCTATCTATTTAAAATTTTATAAGCTATTTTTGTCAATATAAACTAATTATTTATGATTGGTACATAAAAATATACTTTGTGTGAATTTTCGGTATTTTTCTGACAGTGTTCATTTTTTAATGAATAGTGAAAAATACTGCATTTTACATCAAAACTGCTTTTTAATCTAATTTATTTATATAATTATATTATCTTTTGAATTGGGTTTAAAGTGAAATTAGAATATATTTTTACCATTTAATCCAATGTTGGTCATTGGAATCAATTTCACTTTGAAATTGGGCTTAAAATAGTGTCAATCTTTTGATACTTATTGTTTCATAAAAACACGCTATTTGTCATGACATCGGAAATTAATTATTAAATAAATTTATTTAACTTATATGATTTGAATTTTTTAAAATAGACAACATTTTTTAATTCAGAATATTAAATATAGCTTAGGGTGAAGTTTTGGTATTTTTTTGAAAAACTTCAATTTTTGATGAATAGTGAAACCACTAAGTGGTTGTTAAAAAACTGATTTTTTCGTTTAAATGAAACGTTGCCACTTCTGTGATTTGATTTTCAAAAATACGACATACATGGTTGTCATTAAGAAGTAAAATTTGGTTCAATGAGATTAAAATAATTTCTTGGTAAATAGAAACTTTTATGTTTTTAATCGCGATTAGAGGTAATTATTGTAGTTTAAGGAAAAAATAATGTTTTAATAATATGAGATGAGCTTGAAACATGTCCTACCCTAATTGGATGTTTCATGGCCTACCCATACAATCCATGGGTCAACTTGGATACCCCATGGAGCCACTTTGGTTGGGAAATGACATAAATAACTTTTTATTTAATGTAAAAGTAAAAATGACACAAACATGAGTTATTTTACTAAAACAATTTTTACATGAGGTTATACAAGTCAGATTTTATATTATAAATAGTAATTGGAAAGATAAAAATCTTTAATACATCATAGTAGTTTTTTTATAATTTTTAGACGTTAAATAAATTAAATTATTTATGACATCATAATGATGCAGCAATTTCCTCATTAATAAAGGATTTAAATAAAATAAAAAGATAATGTAAAATATATGACCTACACATCTAGAAAACCTATTTTATGGTTATATATAGAAACATTATCACCTTAGCCTAGAAATATATCAATTTGGGACCTTTTTAATCCGAAAATCATTTTAAAATAAAGTATCATTTCTTTACTTTCCAAGAGTGCCCCTCCTCTCCTCTTATAAAAGGCCCCCAACTCTACCTCTTTACCCACACTTCCAACACCTTTGGTTCGCACATCCCTGGCCCATTTTGTCTCTAGACTTTCCCCTCTTACTCCTTGAAGCCTCACTTTGTGAAGAAGGCTTCCCAAGGAGGCCTTTGAGCTCAAACAAAAGAGAGTTACTTGATTTTAAGGTAATGTCTTCACTTGAGTCCTTTTGTTTTATTTAACTTCTCCAACCCCCTAAACTCTTTTTATTCATTTCTTTTGTAACAACTCCAGTATCTTAAATATACTAGGATGTTTTTATAAGAAGGATTCGAGCTACACTTACACACACCTACACCTGATGATTAACGAACATACTGTTTCTGAGGATGGAGAATTCCAGCCTCCAGAAACGATGATTGTTCAACATTCTTTTAACACCTTCAAAGGTGGACATTAATATGATACTATATTTATATATGATATATAATATGTTTATTTTTTCCTTAAGATTATGTATTTTTAATTTTGGACATACCTTTATGGTTTCCATTATGGGTAAACGCGATATCTTCATTTAAGGAAGTGCGGACTACCGCCCCCTCAAAGTGATTTGATTCGTTAATACCATATGTGGGACGTATAAAGGATGGATTTATGGTATTATATATGATATTACACTGGAATAATAATATACCTTTATATCATTATTATTCCATTCTATAAAATACGAAATAGAAATGAAAGTAGCGTTCATGCGTACGTATGGATTACAGTCTCCATGAACGATGCATTTCATTTCTTACCTCTAAATGATTATGTAATATTAATAATGCATGAATGTAATGGATATATATGAAATATATGATATCTACATCATGAATACCATTCTGGATATAATGGATACATTAACAACTTGTAATTATAAAGGGTTTATTTTTTACTCAAGTACCAATGATCGTTAAAACGACCGTTATTAAATTAAATAATTACATAGTGATCATGACATGGAAATTAGTGATATAAAATGAATAATAAAATTTAAAAAGGTTCTTAAACAAGTATAAATTAACTCATGTTTATTATTCAGGATATTAAAGAACGATCGATTCAATTCGGACTCGAGGTATGGGACTTCGTCTCAATCTCCTTTCATTGAGGCATATTTTATTTTATACACAACCTTCATTTATATGGTGTATAAACCCCTTTGAATTTTACGTTTATCCAAAATGAATCTTTTTTACGAAGCGTTTTACTAAACTAAAAAAGGGAATGTTTTTGTTGTACGTATGCGACGACAACGACTTCTCCGCCGCCGTGACCATTATTTGAGTTTCGGCTTCCTCTACAAGCCATACCTTCTTTTTAAAAGAAAAATAAATACCATGTTTTACTTTTCTTCTATTTTGGTATTGAAAATAGTTTTCATAATGTTTTTATATCAATGTGTTGTATTGATATCTTGTGATTTAAAGGTGGAAATGTTATGTTTCCTTTATGCATGTTTTATGTGATACGATTATGTTGAGGTTCTTGGGCATTATTATGAAGACGGGTGGTTCCTTGATAAACTAAGGGCGGTTGAGCCCGATATAGCTCTCCAATGCATTGGGTAACGCGAAGGAGTGAAATGTTAAGGTTTCTCTGAAGTGATTTAGGGAATATACTGTGATGGGTATTCCAAACGTAACCAAGAGGGTTACTCCCTACGTAAGAATGTTATGAATTCCTCAAGTTACCTTTATGTCTTATGATTTCTATGTTTTATTCATGATTTGATGAGGTTTGTTAATGTGCTTATGTTTTATTGGTAAAGTATGATTTCATTCTTATGTATATATGAACTTATGTTTCCTTTCCATATTTTTATAACCTATACTGAGCTTTTTATTCTTATCCCATGCTTATTTGAAATGTTTTTCACAGGTCAAGGGAAAGGTAAATGATATGATGATATTGTCAAGGAAGTGTCAAGAATGAATCCTTGTTTTATTTTAAATATGTTTCCATTGATGGGAAAAAATAATACTATCTTTATGTAACCACTTTGTTTATATGTGGAATGCAATGCATGTTTTATGTTCTAATTCTCTAAAACTCTAAACCTGAAAATATCCTCAATGTGTAATTTTGTAATAACTCAAGATAAATTAAGGTTTATGGCTGAGGCCTTATTGTTGGTATCAAAGGTCGGTTCAGATAAATTTAGGTGTTAGAATTATATTAAATGATTATCCAATTTTTTTTAAGTGATGTAGAATTTGAAGATTTCTATGTCGCTTCATCTATGACATGTTTGTTCAGAATGTTTTTCCGCAGAGGAAACAGGGAAGCAGTGTTAGGAAGGCATACAGAAGGAAATAACCTTCCGAATCAGCATCCTGAGATGGTCAGAATTGGAACTGAGCAGTTTGTTGCATTAATGGCGCAGTTGAATCAAGCGATAAATGGTGGTGGTATCCATGCACCAGATCAGCCAGATCAACCACAGAGGAACATGTCAGTGGTGGAATATTTCATGAGGCAACATCCCCCATCATTCAGAGGATCATCTGACCCAGTGTTAGCTAAAGGGTGGATTAAATCACTGGAGAAGATTTTCGATGTCATGGGGTGTTCAGACAATCAAAAGGTTGGTCTTGCTATTTACCATTTGGAGGGTGAAGCAGATCAGTGGTGGTCGATGGTTAAAAATATCAGGAATGCTGATGAGATTGATGCTCTCGACTGGGATGAATTAAAAGGTATGATTCTTGAAAAGTATTTTCCTAAGGCTATTCGAAAAAGGATGGAAAAACAATTCTTGGAATTGAGGCAAGAGGAAGACTCAGTGGCTGCCTATGAAGAGAGGTTCACTCGATTGGAAACGTATGATCCAAATTTTATCCGAGACCTTGATAGTAAAATCAATTGTTTTTACTCAGGATTAATTCCAAAATATTGAAGGTCATTAGCTTCTCGTGAGTTTAAAATTTATGAAAATCTTGTTCGATGTGCTGAGAAGGTGGAAATGTTGTTTTCCAATGATCAAGTGTTCTATAACAACCAGTAGAAGAAGAGACCGAGGTGGCATGAGAAAGGGAAGAATTCTTCAAAAAAGTCTGATGGTAAGAAAACTATGTTTCCAGTTTGTGATAAATGTGGTAAAAGTCATGCTGGGGAATGTCTTCTGAATTCTAGAAAGTGCTACCGATGTAGTAAGATGGGACATAAGGCTCGTGATTGCACTGATAAAGATCAAGGTGATGGTAAGTTCAAATTTGATTTACAGTTAGTGAAAAGTTTTAAGTGCAATGAGATGGGCCACTATGGAAACGAGTGTCCGAAAAATAGCTCGAGTGATGGGAAGCAGTTAGACTACAAGCAAAAAAGGGGCGGTGAAATACTTTGCAACTACTTCAGCAGATGTCGGGCCATCAAATGATGTTGTATCAGGTACTTTGTTTGTTTTTTTCAGATTATGCCAGTGTGTTGTTTGATTCAGGGTCTACACATTCTTTCATCTCTAAAAACTTTTCTAGTAAAATGGGAATACCATATCATGAAATGACTCCTGAACATTTGGTAAAAACACCCGGGGGAAATGTTGAGGCAAAAAGAATTTATATGAATCTTCTTATCCTTATCCGTGGAAAGAACCTCCTTGAAAACCATATTGTTTTACCTATAGTAGAGTTTGATGTTAACCTGCGTATGGATTGGATCTATATTTACCATGCTAAGATTGACTGTAGAGCTAAAGAAGTTTCTTTTCATAAATACTCTCAGTTTGTGTACAAGAATGAACCCTTGCTATTGATAACAAATCAAGAGGCCGAGAAACTTGTGAAAGATGGAAATGAATGTTACCTTTCACACATTTTTGAAAATAAATGAACTTTTCAGATTAATGATGTGCCAGTGGTAAATGAGTATGCTAATGTTTTTCCTGATGAGTTGCCTGAAATAATACCAGATCGAGAAGTTGAATTCACTGTTGACTTAGTTCCTGATGCTAAGCCAATTTTAAAACCCCCTTATCGAATGACTCAAATTGAACTTTTAGAGTTGAAGGAACAATTGAAATATTTATTAGAGAAAGGTTTCATTTGACCTAGCACATCACCATGGTGTGCTCCTGTTTTATTTGTTAAAAAGAAATATGGTTCTATGAGACTTTGCATTGATTATAGATCATTGAATAACATCACTGTTAAGAACAAATATCCTTTGCCTCATATCGATGATTTGTTTGATCAACTCAAGGGAGCTCAGTATTTTTCAAAGATTGACCTGAGATCAAGGTACAATCAGCTGAAGGTAAAGGAAGCAGATGTTCCGAAGACTGCATTTCATACAAGATATGACCATTATGAATTTTTAGTAATGCCTTTTGGGCTATCCAATGCACCTACTGTATTCATGGACATAATGAATAGAATTTTCCATGAGTTATTGGATATGTTTGTGGTGGTTTTCAATGATGATATTTTGGTGTTTTCTAAAAGTAAATAGGTTCATGAAAGTCATTTATGGGTTATTTTGCAAACCTTAAAAGAAAATAAATTGTATGGGAAATTCAGCAAGTGTGAGTTTTGGTTGCAACAAATTTCATTCCTTGGTCACATTGTTTCTAAAGATGGGATAATTGTTTATCCTGAAAAAACAATGGTTGATGATGAATGGCCAAGACCCACAAATATAATAGATATTCGTAGATTCCTTGGTTTGTAAGGCTATTACCAAAGGTTTGTTAGAAATTTTTCACGGTTATCTAGTCCAATGACTAAGCTAACTCGGAAGGGTGTTAAGTTTATCTGGACAAAAGAATGTGATGATTGTTTTCAGGAGTTGAAAAGATGATTGGTGAATGCTCCAGTTTCGACACTTCCTTCTAGGAATAGTGAGTTTGTTATATACAGTGATGCTTCATTGAAATGACTTGGTTGCATCCTAATGCAGAATGGTCAGGGAATTGCTTATGCTTCACGACAGTTGAAAACTCATGAGGTAAATTACCCTACACATGATTTGGAATTAGCTGCTGTTGTTTTCGCTTTAAAAATTTGGAGGCATCATTTGTATGGTGTAAAGTGTGAAATATATACTGATCACATAATTTTAAAGTATATATTCACTCAGAAAGAGTTAAACATGAGACAAAGGAGATGACTAGAATTAATCAAGGATTATAATTGTACAATTCATTACCATCCTGGAAAAGAAAATAATGTTACTGATGCTTTGAGTCGAAAAAGTAATTCTTAATTAACAATGTTGCTTTTGGAATGTGATCCTTTGGTTAAGGATTTGATGAACATTGACATAGAAGTTTTTTCAGCAGGAAGTTCTTATGTTTTGTTTCAGGTATCAGTGAGATCATCTCTATCAGACAGAATCATGAAAGCACAGAAGCAAGACAGTGAGTTGTAGAAAAAGGCAGGGCTGGTTCAGAAGGGTATGTTTCCTGAATTCAACATTGATAATGATTGTGTTTTGACATTTGGGAAGAGATTGTGTGTTCCATGTGATTAAAAGTTGAAGAGAGAGTTGTTATGTGAAGCTCATAGTTCAACATTTTCAGTTCATCCTGGCAGTACTAAGATGTACAGAGATCTGCGGGAGTATTACTGGTGGGATGGAATGAAAAGAGATATTGCTGAATTTACTATGAAGTGTTTGACTTGTAAACAGGTTAAAGCAGAGCGGCAGTTACCGAAAGGGATGCTTCTGCCTTTACCAGTGCCAGAGTGGAAATGGGAGAATATATCCATGGACTTTTTTGTGGGATTACCGAATACATCTCGAGGTAATAATGCAATCTGGGTTATTGTTGATCGCTTGACTAAGTCTGGTAATTTACTTTCTATACGAGATACTTTTTCCCTAGATCAACTTTCCCGTTTGTATCTTAAAGGGATAGTCAGGTAACATGGAGTTCCTCTCTCCATTATATCCGACCATGATCCCAGGTTTACTTCTAACTTTTGGAAGGGCCTTCCGAAGTCGTTGGGTACTGAATTAAATTTTAGTACAACATTTCATCCTCAATTAGATGGGTAGTCAGAATGAACAATTCAGACCTTGGAGGATATGCTATGAGCTTGTTCGATGGATTATCAGGGAAGTTGGGACCAAAATCTTTCTTTGGTTGAATTTTCATATAATAACAGTTTTCATTCTAGTATACAGATGGCACCATTTCAGGCATTATATGGGAAACAGTGTCGGACTCCAGCATTCTGGGATGAAGTGAGTGAAAGGAAGTTGATGGGACCACAATTGGTAGAAGAGTTGGCAGAAAAAGATCAGCTGATACAGAAACACATGAGAACAGCTCAGAGCAGGCAGAAGAGTTATGCGGACAACAGGAGGAAGGATCTATCTTTTCAGGTAGGTGATCATGTTTTTCCCAAAGTCTCACCATGAAAAATTGTGATGCGATTTGGTAAGAAAGGAAAGCTGAGTCCAAGGTTCATTGGACCATATGAAATTCTAGAAAGAGTTGGATCAGTTGCATATCAGGTGGCTTTACCTCTGTGTTTATCTCAGGTACATAATTTTTTTCACGTTTCGATGTTGAGAAAGTATATGCCAGATCCATCTCATGTTTTGAGTCCAGAGGTAGTTCAGCTGGAAGAGAACCTATCTTATGAGTAACAACCGTTCCATATTCTTGACCACAGGGAGCACGTGTTACAGAATAAGGTGATTAATCAGGTAAAGGTTTTGTGGAAAAACCACATGATGGAAGATGCAACACGGAAATATGAAAATGCAATGAGGGATAAAGACCCGCATTTATTCGATAAGTAAATAAATTGCGGGGACGCAATTTTCTAAAGGGGGAAGGATGTAACATCCCAAGTAAGTAATTAATAATATATATTTTTATCTATGTCTATTAATGAATTGGATAGTGTTTTAGAGGCTTAAAACGAAAATAAATCCAATCTTAAGCATGGAATACAATAATATTTTTAAAAGATTGTTTTACTATCTTTTGATGGAAAACCATTTTTAACTCTATCTATTGATAATTATATAAGCTATGTTTGTCAAAATAAACATAGTCTTTATTATTGGGACATCAAAATTTACTTTGTGTTATTTTTTTGTATTTTTCTGACAATGTTCATTTTTTAATTAATAGTGAAAAATACTGCATTTTACATCGAAACTGCTTTTTAATATAATTTATGTATATGATTAGATTATCTTTTGAATTGGTTTTAAAGTGAAATTATAATATATTTTTACCATTTAATCTAATGGTGGTAATTGTAATCAATTTCACATTGAAATTGGGCTGAAACTAGTGTCAATCTTTTGATACTATTGTTTCATAAAAACACGCTATTTGTCCTGACAGCGGAAATTAATTATTAAATTAATTAATGTAACTTATATGATTTGAAAATTTTAAAATATACATCATTTTTTAATTCAGAATATCAAATATAGCATAGGGTGATGTTTTTTTATTTTTTTGAAAAACTACAATTTTTGATGAATAGTAAAACCACTAAGTGGTTTCAATCTTTTTCAGAGGCCCCCTAGATTTTGGATTGACCGGGCATCATCATGGATTGCGGTTTGGCAGAACTACCCTGAGCAGCAAAGTCTTTTCACCCCCTCTCCTCATTCCCAACATTGGTGTCCCCCACCGGAAGGGATTATTAAGATCAATGAGGATGCCTCTCTCCCTAAGGATGGCCCAGTTGGACTAGGTTTGCTGGACCGAGACAACCAGGGAAATCTTATCGCAGCCAAATATGAATCACACTACGCACTTTTGGAGTCCTCAGTCACGGAGGCCACCGCCATCCTTGCTGGGTTAAACTTTTCAAATGAACGTGGTTGGGATTCATTTCACATCGAATCTGATTGTCTCACCGTAATCAATGCCATCAATCTTACTGACGGTGGGCTTCAACCTTTCGGCTCCATTACTCGGTGTATTCACTCTCTGAGAAAAGGCTTCACATCCTACAATTTCTCATTTATTAAAAGGGAAGCGAATGAAGCCTCTCACAAGATGGAAGCCTTTGGCCCTCCTTACGAGGATTTTCTCTGGTTTAATCATTTTTCATCGTGGTTATGCGACTGTATTTCTGCTGATCTCTATCATTAATGGATCCGTCTTATTTTATCAAAAAAATGTGGTAGTTAATGAAACTGATTTTTTCATTTAAATGAAACTTTGAAACTTCCGTGATTTGATTTTCAAAAATCCGACATACATGGTTTTCATTAAAAAAGTAAAATGTGGTTCAGTGAGATTAAAATAATTTTTTGGCGAATAGTAACTTTTATGTTTTTAATCGCGATTAGAGGTAATTAGTGTAGTTTAAGGTCAAAATAATGTTTTAATAATATGAGATGAGCATGACACATGTCCTACCCTTATTGGATGTGTCTTGGCCGACCAAGACAATCCATGGGTCAACTTGTGGACCCCATGGAGCCACTATGGTTGGGAAATGACATAAATAACTTTTTATTTAATGTAAAAGTAAAAATGACACAAACATGAGTTATTTTACTAAAAAAAATTTACATGGGGTTATACAAGTCATATTTTTTATTATAAATAGTCATTGGAAGTCTAAAACGATATCCTACATCATAGTATTTGTTTTATAATTTTTAGACTTTAAATAAATTAAATTATTTATGACATCATGATGATGCAGCGATTACCTCATTAATAAAGGATTTAAATAAAATGAAAAGATAATGTAAAATATATGACCTACATATGTCCAAAACCTATTGGATGGGTATATTTCGAATCCTTATCACCTTAGTCTCGAATTATATCAATGTGGGACCTTTTGAATCTGAAACTCGTTTTAAAATAAAGTAACATTTCTTTACTTTCCAAGAGTTCCCCTCCTCTCCTGTTATAAAAGGCCCCCACCTCTACCTCCTTACCCACACTTCAAAATCCTTTGGCTCGGCCAACCCCTGCCCATTTTGTCTCTCCACTTTCCTATATTACTCCTTGAAGCCTCAATTTGGGCAGAATTTTTCCCAAGGAAGCCTTTGAGCTCAAACCAAAGAGAGTTACCCGATTTTAAGTTAATGTCTTCACTTGAGTCCTTTTGTTTTATTTTACTTCTCCAACCCCCTAAACTATTTTTATTCATTTCTTTTGTAACAACTCCAGTATCTTCAATATACTAGGATGTTTTTATAAGAAGTATTCGAGCTACACATACACACACCTACATCTAATGGTCAAAGAACATACTATTTCTGTGGATGGAAAATTTCGGCCTCCCGAAACGATGATTGTTCAACATTATTTTAACACCTTCAAAGGTGGCCATTATGATGAAACAATACTTATATATGATATATAATATTTTTATGTTTCCTTAATCTTCTGTATTTTTCATTTTGAGCATACCGATATGGTTTCCATTATGGGTAAATTCGATATCTTCATTTAAGGAAGTGCGGACTACCGCCACCTCAAAGTGACTTGATTCGTTAATACCATATGTAGGACGTATAAAGGATGGAGTTATGATATTATATATGATATTACACTGGAATTATAATATAACTTTATATCATTATGATTCCATTCTATAAAATATGAAATAGAAATGAAAGTAGCGTTCATGCGTACATATGGCTTACCGTCTCCATTAACGGTGCATTTCATTTCTTACCTCTAAATGATTATGTAATATTATAAATGCATGCATGTACTGGATATATATGACATATATGATATATACATCATGAATACCATTCTATATATAATGGATACATGAAAAAACTTGTAATTATAAAGGGTTTATTTTTTACTCAAGTACAAATGATCGTTAAAACAACTGTTAGTAACTTAAATAATTACATAGTGTTCATGACATGGAAATTAGTGATATAAAAGGAATAATGAACTTTAAAAAGGTTATTAAACATGTAGAAATTACCTCAAGTTTATTATTTATGAGATTAAAGAACGATCGAGTCAATTCGGACCCGAGGTATGGGACTTCGTCTCAATCTCCTTTCATTTAGGCATATTTTATTTTATACACAACCTTCTTTTATACTGTGTATAAACCCCTTTGACTATTATGTTTATCGAAAATTAATCTTTTTTACGAATAATTTTACTAAATGACAAAAGGGAATGTTTTTGTTGTACATATGCGGCGACAACGACTTCTCCGCCGCCGTGACCATTATTTGAGTTTCGGCATCCTCTATAAGCAATAACATCTTTTTAAAAGAAAAATAAATACCACGTTTTACTTTTCTTTTATTTTGGTATTGAAAATGGTTTTCATAATGTTTTTATATCAATGTGTTGTATTGATATCTTGTGATTGAAAGGTGGAAATGTAATGTTTCCTTTATGCATTTTTTATGTCATACGATTATGTTGAGGTTCTTGGGAATTATTATGAAGACGGGTGGTTCCGTGATAAACTAAGGGTGGGTGAGCCGATATATCTCTCCAATGCATTGGGTAACGTGAAGGAGTGAAACATTAAGGTTTCTCCAAAGTGATTTTGGGAATATACTGTGATGGGTATTCCAAACATAACCAAGAGGGTTACTCCCTACGTAAGAATGTAATGAATGCCTCAAGTTACCTTTATGTTTTATGATTTCTATATTTTATTCATGATTTGATGAGGTATGTTAAAGTGATTATGTTTTATGTGTAAAGTATGATTTAATTCTTATGTATATATGAACTTATGTTTCCTTTCCATATTTTTATAACCCATACTGAGCTTTTTATGCTCATCCAAAATTTTTTTGAAATGTTTTTCACAGGTCAAGGGAAAGGTACATTTCATGATGATAGTTTCAAGGAAATGTCAAGAATGAATCCATGTTTTATTTTAAATATGTTTACATTGATGGGAAAAAGAATACTATCTTTATGTATCCACTTTGTTTATATGTGGAATGTAATGCCTGTTTTATGTTTTAATTCTCTAAAACTCTAAATCTGAAATGATCCTCAATGTGTAATATTGTAATAACTCAATATTAAGTAAGGCTTAAGGATGGGGCCTTATAGTAATTAATATCTGTCATATGTCCCAAAAATATTTTTGGGGAATCCAATTTGTTTAAGGGTATATCTATGAACTCAAATGAACAATATCATCTCTATAAATCCATGCTCAGTACATCCTCCTCTTCCATCATGAGCTGGTGATAACCTTTACTGAAATCAAACTCTAATAACACATTAATCCACTAAATACTAGTAAAATAAGTCATCAATTATTGAGGGAATACACCCCTTACTATATTACCTGGCTAAGGGGATATCATTGCACACCTAACCGGAAGTTCCCATTTACATCCTATATAAATAACTCTTAACTACCCAGGAGAAAACATTGTGTCTAATAACCCCCTACTCCACAAATTCCTCAGACCAGAAATATAGGTCTCAAAACTACATAGGATCATCTTGTATTCTAGTGCATATATCAGGCCCTCCTTAGGGAAATTCCATGTATAAAAAACTATTTATGGGTAGTTAACCTTTGATAAATATGAGGAAAAAATATTCATAACTATCCCACATCATAGGAATTAAAATTTCTTAATATGTACTGCTCTTAGGGTTATACTAGCCACCTAATAATGAATCAGTTTCAATCCTCCGGCACATGATCTCATTCTTCTTTTTCAGGGATTTTTTTTAATTTTAAATATGAGAACACCATTTCCTAAATACATGGGTTTAGAATAATCCTCACTAGTAATAGTCAAATATGAATGTATGTTAGGATAATAATCCATGCTAAGGAAAAACTATTAGGTCCTCAGCAACTTCTATAAAAAGATTCCTCCCAAGGGTCTAAATCATATCAAAGTCTGATCTCATTGTTGATAGGAGTGCCATCATTGATCATCCTATACCAGTGCCCCTAAAAACAAGGCTTAAGCTCAAATGATATACTAGTATTGAAAATAATCGATTATGGGAAATGTCTGGGGAAAAGTGTCTTTCCATCCCTTACTAATAAAAATGGAGTACGGAAGAAAATAGTTATACCTAAATCACACCTGGAGCATTAGAGTCACAAGCCCATACTACTTGAATCCATGTTTCCCATTTCCCACCCTTACTTCTTAACATGGTCCGGTGATAACACATTAACATATTAAAGTGACCTCAAACATACAAGTTAATGCTACTCATCTAGCACACCTTGAATGTATATATATTGGTAGGCACTAACTCACTTACATTGTTTTGGACAGTGTAAGGAGAACACCTCCTAGTGGTAGATGTGTTCATATTCCATTCATGCCTAAAACCATGGGAAGATTAACCTTAAAAGTACTCTACTGATGCAACACATCACCCTAGAAAAGTATCAATACTATGATCACCAGGAATATGGGTCCTATCCAAGTGATAATTTTTCACCACTGGATCATGACAGTCCACTACCATTAAAGAAGAGGGTATATCCACCCTTAATCATAGAAATTATATATCCATTAAAAACTAAAATCTCACTTAGTAGAGGTGTTTCCTCCATTTTTACTATCAGAAATAACTGATGCTATGTGAAGACATATAGTTATGAGAATAACTGTTTCATTGGACAAGGTCCTTACATGATAGAAAACCAAAAGTAATACCTTGAGCTGATCATAAAATTACATAGGGTATGTCACTCCAAATTACATAATTAGTATCTGACATTTGAACTCATACAACATTTCTATCTTGTCTGTACGATCATCCTTTCTGGTTGGAACCATCAATTAGTCAGCATGAAGATGATCATCCTCCTTGAAGACCAAACACGGGACATTGCATTTCTCAACTAGTGGTTTAACTAATTGGATACCACTGTGAATAAATACATCATAAATGTGTCCCTAAACTGAGGCCTCATCAATCAATTGGTCTTCATCATGAAACTTTCTCAAAATAATTTCCAGCCATCATCATGGAGGAATCCTAATAATTATCAAGATGTACCACAGTCAAAGGGAATATGATGTGACATGAATTATTAAGGGTAGTCAATGGACCCAATATTATATGATACATGTACCACTTGTTCCCAGCAAACGATGTCTTGATGTGTCGAGTCAGCATATAGGTAGATACTGCTCTGATGAATGGAAACATCAGCCATAACACAATCACCTAGCTTCATAGTCATAAATCTTCATTCGAGAAACCAAAAAACCATTTCCTCAAGTCCAAAACCAATCCCCACCATGGTTCCAACTCCAAAACTGACCTAAGGACAAACAAAATCTGATTCCATTCTATCTTGACCTTAACTACCAAGGTCCTCCTAACCAATGATAAGCTGACTGTGTAACACCAAGCCTCCCAAGAATAGGTCATGGAATATAAAAAAGAACTTAGAAGGAAGAGACAAAAATGGAAGGCATTTTCCTTAATTACATTCACATATACATATAACCATATCCATGAAAAGGATATGTGGAATAATAAAATATTAAAACATCCATAGAATAACAGTGCATGAAATAACCATAAGGGAATACATAATTTTACGGAATTGTAAAATTAAAGTATAATGTGGGAAAATACATGCACAAATAGACATAAAGTCATAGCTTAAAAAATTTTGGGAGAGTGGAAATCTAGAGAGATCTCATCTCCTAGTTTCCAAGTACTAAAAATGAATGTGGTCAATGCAATAATGTACCACTATACTCCACTAATTTCACCGTCTATGTACCTTCAATCTGTATAATCCATGGCATGTGTTGTATATTCCCATGTATGGATGTGTATCGTAATTCCCTATATGACACCCCTATTTTACCAAAAAAATTATTCAAGGGAGATAAGTCATCTCTTCAACATGAAATAATTTCAATAATAATATGAGACAATAACCCTAAAATTATCAGAGATATGATCAACACGAAGCCAAAAAAAATTTAAAAGTGGATCATTGTCTTCATATCCTAGATAAGAATAAAGAGACCTCTACTATCTCCAAGGTCAATCTCATATTACTAAAATCATACTCATCAACACATGGCATGTGTTGTATATTCCCATGTATGGATGTGTATCGTAATTCCCTATATGACACCCCTATTTTACCAAAAAACTTAATCAAGGGAGATAAGTCATCTCTTCAACATGAAATAATTTCAATACGAATATGAGACAATAACCCTAAAATTATCAGAGATATGATCAACACGAAGCCAAAAAAAATTAAAAAGTGGATCATTGTCTTCATATCCTAGATAAGAATAAAGAGACCTCTACTATCTCCAAGGTCAATCTCATATTACTAAAATCATACTCATCAACACAACAATTTTAGTGGAGGACCCAAATACTTTCTATTAATCTCCATAGTTGAGGGAGCACTCACTCCCATAGAGGACCCACTCCCCTCTAGAGATAAATGATGTTGGGGTTACAATCCATAAGTCGAGGAACCATACCATGTTCTAGTATGGGGAGAATACACTACAAGATACTTGGAATGTAATTCCCACATGGAGAAAACCCATGTTCTTCTGACCCATGACCGTGTCCATGGGCCATGAATTTGTACCAAAGCTATGCCTGGGTACATGGAAGTGTCTTTGTACTCTAGTTTTATATTGTCCCTTTTATTTTTCATTTTATTTTACTCCTGGATTAAACACAGATCTGTTAGAGAAGGGTCACACAACATGAATAACACTTTACAACATGTCTAATATCTATCTCCGCACGAAACCCTAGTTGTTGTTGTCAGGGGTCTACACAGAATGTGTTCTTCTGGGATACATGGAATGTTGTCAAAAAAACATTATGAATACATTTTATTAATTATGAACCCTGATCAACCATTTCCACTTCCATTCCCATATTTTTTATGACTTTAGATTATAAAAACTAAAGTCTATATTGTTGACCGTCGATTCTTGGCCTTCAGTGGCCCAAAATTGGAAGTCCCATCGCATGTACGAAGACATTGCACCACCCATAACACCTTATTTCACTGTTTTTGATCTTGAATACATTGATCCATTACTCAATACCCTCTATAGACCATGATCCATCTTCAACCTATCCATCCTAACATCATTCCTATAACCACCATAAATTTTGGTGTTTGATTGTACACAATCCTACCCCATGAATATCAGACCATGACCCCCAAGGAAGATGATAACGAATTGAATGATTGATTGGGAATACACTGAATAAGTAAGTTAACTGATAGTTGGATGATATAATAATTTACAACCATCATAACATGGGTAAATAATTGTGGAAACATCGAACATTGAATATAACCGACAACAGGCTTTGAAAAATTGTTTCAATCAAGTTTGTCAAATTCTTAGGATTGAAGAAAAATTAAGAAGATAATTTAAAATCCATTCTCAATAATAAAAAATGGAGGTAAAAAATTTAATGGTTTTTACCTTGATGATATATGTATCATGGGTTAGAAATTCAATCAGGATGTATGAAGAAGAGAACTTCATTGTGCACTCCCTCTACCTCCAAATGTCATGAACATTCTTTATTGATCCATACTCTCGGTTTCCAACAACGCTCTCTTCCTATAAATCCCTATTCACTGAAGATAATGCAGATATCCATATGGATTTTTCATTATATTTTATTTATAGATATTATGTTTGCTTTTGGAATTTAAAATAATAAAAATGAATAAATTATATATTTTACTAAACACATGGCCAACTTCTTCAATCCATTAAACATCTAGTTCCGATAAACCATAAGTAGTACCTTGGGAAAACCAAAAATTTTGGAATAAACCATGGTCGCATATGAATTTTTTGGGAATCATTTGAGGCTTTATTCCATTACATAATAAACTGTTCACAGATGATATAATCTATTTATTATTTTTATTATTTAAATACCAATCCACTTTGAGTATGAGAATTCTTTGTAGAGTCGGCTCCTTTATTAAAAAATATTCCTTAAAATATTTCAAATACTTACTAAGAAAACAGATTTGTTACATCCCCAACATTATAGGATTTTTATCTCTAAAAATGGTAACCCCCTCTTAAGTGAGGATAACGAGGTCTCATCGGGGTCCCCCACTCCCATGAGCACTTTTGAGATTAATATTTCCCTAAAATAAAATTTATCCAAGGGAAACACTTTCCCACAAAGGATCTTCTACTGTCAGTTATCAAATCCCACCAGAAACCTTGAAAATGTAACTCCACCCTCAATATCACGTCCACCACAGTCGACATCGTGAAACAAGTAATGCACATGTCTCTTCAACTACAACATAAAAAATACATTTCAACACCCGATATAATTATGGTTAGAAGGTCACGTTGTATTCCACCTCCCAAACGTAATGAAGTAATATGAAGAAGGGACTATGATCCTCCGAGATAGCATGTCATTCCGACAAAATCCCAGCAATCCATGATGAGTTGAGATCAATCAAAACACACGATCCCCACATCAAACTCCAAAGTATAATATCATTAGTCCAAAATGAACATATGATTCTACTAGTCTATCCTCATCTACCAGTAGATGTACTGCGCCCTATAGAACCATCACTAGCACCAACTATAGTTCCATATCTTCTATTTCCCACTAGCTTCGATCAATATAACAATGACCTATAGTTTCTCCCATACATTTAAACAAATGTATCTACATCTATGGTGGAGTGTTAGCTATTATGATAATAACAATACCCTAATGGTAGATGATACTACCACCTATAGTCCAAATCTAACATGAAATCATAAGGCATGTTCTCCAAAACCTACTTGGTTAGATTTATCTATCCATCTATATGGGATTGAAAAGGAACACCCATCGAAAATTGATTCTCTTGGGCCTACTAAATTATCTACATAATGGAGACATGATGTAGTCATCATTGTATGAAATGATCAACAATGTTACACCATGAATATGATCTACCTCATAAAAAAACAAGCATCATAATCTACCTACTATGATTTTCTCTAGAATGGTTATTGAGTGACCCAATAAGGTGTTTTAGTATATGATCACATAGATTGTGGCATGACCTGGATGATCATGGAAACCCTATAACAAGAACTAAAAAGATACCATCCCATTTCAACTTCATCGGGGAACCACATCCTTCCCTCGCATATGGGAGAGACATCAAGAGCTAAACTCAACAATATATTAAAATATCCATGGATTCCCAATCTATTTACATATTATCCTAGTACATACTTACCTCCAATGAGTGTAATAACAATAGGAAACTTACTCTTTAGTATATCCCCTCAGAGTAAGAATGGATTCATCATCATCCCTCAACAAATGATGATGAGCTCCCACCCATCAAAAAATCTACTAGGACCACATCCAATGGATACTTGGTCATTCAATATCTCATAGTCAGTATCTCTAAGATGAGCCTACCTAAAACGATTTAGAAGTAGTGGGGGTAATAACTAAAAATGGAGGAATGATACACTATCCTCAACATCATGGTTCAAATATAAATAGGTCAACTACTATGTTACCTCACTCCCCAAAAGTTCATAGAAATATTCTCTTTGAGAATCAGTTTCTCTGAACAAACTTTTGTGAGGCTCATAATTTAGAATATCCTCAACTAAGGATGCTTACATTATCAAACCCATTTGTGATATGATATATTCCATGGATGTGGACCCCTAAACCTAGAACTGACTCTATGAGAGCTCCTTAAGGAGGCAGTATGATTAGAGAATTTCTCGATCCAACCTCATGTGTCTCATGCAATCAACCACTAACATCGATAATATAAGGAAGTCACAAAAAATACTACCAATAACTAATCAGAGAGGAGTTAAGTATCTAGTTTCCATGACCCACAATGTGGAATGGGGTGTTTAACACAACAAATCGTGTCACCAAGGTCTCGAAAAGTAATAGAAACTCTAGATAGCTAAGTTCAGTAAATTCTACTCATGAACTAGGTTTTGGTAATAACCTAACCATTGTTAAAATTCCAAGAACCCCTTCACCCCTAACCATTATCCAGACAAGACATCAGTTATTATGGGAATACACGGCTTCCTATGTAACCCGGTTTGGGCGATTTTAGTTAATTACTTACCTTAATTTCTCCTCTACTAGCTCGGGGCACAACACTGGCCTATATATGAGAACACACTGGGTATAACAATCCCCTACACAAAATATTCCCACAATTTCACTTATAGCTCTCACAACTAAACAAGGTCATTTAATATGCTAGTGCAGATATTGAGTCATCCGTGGTGATATTACATTCATAACACAAACTCTAAATAGGGATGTAAACATAGAAAATACCTAGATAGTACATCCTAATACCTATATGACATCATAATAACTGAAATATCACAACATTCGTTGCTCATATTTTCATATTGTCCCATTTATGAGGAACTAATTGTATCCTCTTTCATCTGAGATCATCATACTCTGACTTAAGTTCCTTCATTCCAATAAAGGGTAAAACCTATCCCACTAACATGAGTAAACTATATCACCCATAAATTATTTTCAGCTGAGCATGGATGATAGGAAATCAGTCTATATTATGAAAATAACAATATTGCCTTACTGGTTTCTATTGAAAGAACCTACATTAGGATCTCACAATTCATAGAGTTAGGTAACCTTGATAGTAAAATATTAATAAAAACTAATCCTCTGTAGTAGCATCCTAACAAAATGGACATTCTAAAAGTATCTACTGGTACTATTAGGCATCAAATATGGTCCAAATCCATGGAAATGATTCATGTGACAACGCTCCATAAACATGACTAGAGTATAGAAGGCACCGGTCATACCTCTATTAAATGTAGATCCTCATGGTTAAAATACTATACGAAATAAATCTATATATCACATTACATGACTACCCCCTATAATTAGTTCTTTGTATGATGTCTTAGCGTGTCCAAAAAAATAAATCATTCAATATATAGGAACTCATAATCCATAACTCAATGTTATCCACATTGGGCATAATTGAATCATCCATGGGGTTTTGGATTATAAAAAAATAATGTGTCTTGGTTGGGGAATTGTTCCCATATTTTATTTTAAAAATAAATATCAAGAATCTCCCACAGAATGATCTACTGAATCCTTTCACCACAGAAGTGAATTGTTGTTTCTATGATCACAAAAGATGGGTCTTATCCATTTATGAATTTTTCTCCACAGACTCCTACTAGTATTCTACCACCTAAGAATATTGTCTCACTCTCCATTAATATTAGGTGATTTCTATCTGTAAAACTCATGATGCACACTCAGTATAGGTGGTTCATCCAGCGGTACTACTAGAACCTCCAACAAGAACTCTTGACTTCCCAACATGAATATGATCTACATCCATGAGTTATTAAGGTGGTTCCATGAACTATTTAATAGGTGGTAGCACTAGAAGGGTCCCTCCAAGAAGAAACACCTCAAGAGTGGGTCCCCAAACTAAGGCCTCATCACTATATATGTCGTCGTCATGAAACTAACCTGAAATATTATGTAAGATATCATCACAGAGCAATCATGATAATTATCAAGGCGTACCATGATCGAAGAGATTATCTTTGGAGCCGAATAAAGAAGGACAGACAAAGGACTGAATCTTATATGCTTATTGCATCAATTATTCCTATAAACCATCGACATAAGGTTCTATATTTAAATGTAGGAAGTCTGGGTATCAGTGAATGGATACGTCACCAACCACACAAAAAGTGGATTTCTTGGGATGAAATCTACACACGAAACACTAAAACAATGTTTACATGAATCCATAACTAATTCTAAACATGGGTCTAAATCCAAAAGAATCCCAAGAACAATTTCTGATAACACTCATTCCTCACACGAACTAGTAGGGTCAGCCGAGTTATGTATATGTTTATTTTTACTCCCCAAGTAATCCTTCCATAGGCTAGTGGTGGGCGAAAAGTAGCAATAAGTCAAAAAAAATATTAGAGAACATTAATATAACTAAATGTGTGCACACACACCCAACAATATCCATGAAAAGGAGTAGAGGAATAATAAAAGGCTT
The DNA here is from genome assembly GCA_963277665.1 of Viscum album. Lineage (NCBI taxonomy): Eukaryota > Viridiplantae > Streptophyta > Magnoliopsida > Santalales > Viscaceae > Viscum > Viscum album. Next base: position 613,889,387 of record OY728164.1, read on the forward strand.
CAACATCCAGAGTAAAAAAATTCATACAACATCCTATAGAGTATACATTAGAACATGACAGTATAAAACCGATGAAAGAAGGGACAAAATACATGACCAAATAGAAATGAAGTCCCATACTTACAAAAAATGGGAAAAGGTAAGCTATAGAGTTCCTAGCATTGGATCTCAATGTCCTATCACTAAACAAGGTAAATGCATCCATGTAATGTTATTCTCTATAAATGTCAAAATTGTTGTGCCTTTCACCAGGATGTTACATGAAACATGTGTTAAAATCCCATATAGGGGTGAGTATTAACATATCTTGTAGGAAACCCAAAAATATCCAAACATGAGTCATCAATATAGAGTAGTTAGGTCATCACCACAATAGAATATCAATTAAAATATGATACAATAACCATAATAAAAACTTAGATATGCTCAAAATGATTCGAAAAGGAATGAGAAAATGGATATATATCTCTACATCCCATTTAAGAATAATGAGCCTACCCTAGCTTCAAGTAATTTCACCAATTCCTAGAATCTAATGATTCCGTTCAAGAATATGAGTGGAGGGGATCAATTATCGACATTTTTTTATATATTTAGGGGAGTACTCACTCCCATGGAGAACCCTCTCGTCCCCAGATAACGATGATGATGGATTTCCATTCTATAGATAGAGGATGCAAACCCTACTATAGTATGGGAAGTACTAATTATACCTCTATAAAGAGTATGGGAGACCTGTGATTTGTGGCAATAGGGGGGTTTCATACCCCAAAATCTCACATAAGTACTCTATATTTTATATGGAAATCCAACAACTCACTTATTTTCTCTAAAGCCAAGGTGGAACTAACTATATCGTAGTACTCAGAACTAATGGAGCTCGAATATTGATGTTCCACTCCATAGATAAAGGAATAATACCTACTGAATCATAGGGTTCCTTTAAAAAGATATAAGACCCATAACAAGGTGTGAAAGGGGTCCCAATCAACCTTTGTATAGAGTGTGGGGGTCCCATGCCCCGATGTGATAGTCGGTTTACAACCACGACATCCCTCTGATGATCCTACATGATCAATGCTACAATCCAAGTAGCACTTGAAGATGAATCATGACCTCAACCCGTCATTTCATATATAAAAATAAACTATATGTTATATAGTAATGTTCTTTACAGAAAACTACCCAGGATAAGCTACTCATGGTCCAACATCTGAGTTATGAAGAATGAGATATAGAACTTATAAGTTCAATAGAGAATTACATGGAATGTGTCCCCTCTGTGTAATATATGTGTGTTGTAACCTAGACATGGATTGGGATGTTATTTCATAATACACAGAAGTTACATGAGTTACACGACATGTTATGGCCAAAAACTAACCACCCATTCTTCCTGCCCATTCTCTTGAACACTAGTCTTTCTCATGTACCCTAACAATGTTCGAGAACACAACTATCCTTGTGTACTCTGGCTGTGACTGTGCCTAGTTTTGTTCATGAACATGTACCCCTGGTGTATATTTGAATCTATTTTAATGGGTTCACATGGAATGTATAATTACATAAATTTCCTGTGATATTTATCTCCACCCAAAACCATATCCTCAAATGCCAGAGGAATATCAAGTGTGTGTTACTCTACGATACATTGTGTGTTGTTGGGAAATTTTCTAAAACCCAATTTCATAACAGGGATCCTAGATACATCAATTCAATCAATTTTTATTTCTTTATGACCACATTATATCCCTGAAATCAATGGAAATGTCACCATCCATCGATTCATAGCCTATGATGCCCAGAAATAAGATGTCTAATTGCCCATATGACATCATTGTGCCTCTCATCATTACTCTGTATCCGTAATCCACATATAAATAATACACATACCACATTATAACTTGATCATTTCATAAAAAATAAATACATATTCCATCCTTGTATCCACCATGAATCTAGATATTTTTTCACACTTGAACCCTCCTCGGTAGTTTTGAATCGTGACCTCATGGGCCAACGATGATGAATGCAATGAAAAGTGGGGAAAAGCACAAGAACAAGGTAAATAAATTGTTTTCTGGTGAAATCATGTATTATAATCATAATATGGGAAAATAAGAGGTGATTAATATAACAATGGATAAAATTTATAACTGTCCTTCAAAAAGATTTAATTTTGTTCATGCAATTTATGATATTTAAGGGAAATTCAATAGACAATACTAAATTTACAATCAATAATCAAAAGAGAGAAAACCATAACAATGAGTACCATATTGATGATGGATTTATAATTTCTAAAGAAACAATTCACTAGTTATGAATAATATAATTTTCATGTGTTAACCATCCAACTTGTTGCCCAATATTTGTTCATTGTAGATAAATGATCCTGGTGTCTAATGGATATATCCTCCTCACATTCTATAATATACGACAGTTATATATCTAACACTTGGAATTCACCCTTACATGGTATTTAAATATACATGGTTTTGTTTTTGAATTTAAAATAATATAAATGAATACATAAATTACTTTACTAAACTCATCGCCAATGGATTTCTTCCCTGAAACATCTTCTTCCAAATAACCTTAGGTCAGACCTAGATTAAATACAACATTCCAAAATCAACCATGGAATTATATTTAACATTTCAGGTTATATTTTTGAGTTTCATAATTAATTTTAAAAATAATCTCATGAATGATATAATAGATATAATATTTTAATTATATCAATATTGGGTCTCTTTGGGTCCTAGAATTCTATGACGCATTTTTTCCAGAATTTGAAAGTATTAATTATATTATTCAAAATTCTCATATAGAAAAAAATATATTCATTACTGGTGAAAATGCCTACAATTTAACTAGATGATGTATTTGATTTTATTACATTTATTTTTTTAAATTATCTGATAGAAAAATAGTATTTCTATTTCATGAAAAAAATTATCGTAGAGATAACCATGGGATTGAAAAGTTATTTAGTGATTACGTGATTAATTTTGTTTAAGAAGAAGTCCACTATTTTGGTAAACTTATATTATAATGATAAAAATAAAATTATTATATTTATGTTGGAAATAATGATATTATTTAATTTTTATAGAATATAAAATATTAATGTAGATTTATGGTGATTTAGTTTATTGATGGAAAATATTATCATATATTGGAGATTATATAACAATGGGATTTTCATTTTTGGTATGATATTTTGAGAGTTATTGATGTTATTTTGCGACAAATATTAAATTTATCTTGGAAGAATAAGTGATCAAATAATTCTATTATTTAGTGTTCAATCTTAGATTGAATTATTTTGAAATTTTTAAAGGATAATAATATGTTGAATAATCTAAGTCAAATGTTGGGTGTTATTGTAATGTATTTAGTGACTAATGTCTCATTTGCTCATGTGATAGTAAACTCATGTTGGAAATTATCTTACCTTGTTCAAACCATTTTGGTTTTTGTTAGTGTAAAATGGCATGATAAATATATTTTTAATCCTGTTTTGGAATCAAGTGATCCATTATAAGTAGATTTTAGTGCTTCAAGAATAAAAAAATTCATCTTGAATACTAATCATTTATAGTAAAAAGGTGATATTGTAGAGAATTTTGATTACAATATGAAATTATACTCATAAAGTAAGAATATTTTCATTATGTACTCAGTCTAGATAGTATGAAATTCCTTAACTATTTCAAAAAGATCAATAAATGAAAATTTTATCTTATTGCCTTCTTTTTCGATGAATCGACGATCTTTTCATTCCTTTTTCATTTATGGTTCTTTGGTCATTAACAATCTAATTATCATTCAAATTGTTGTGATTAATTATTTATATTATTCTACATCATTATTTAGGAATTATTATGTTCTTCCATGTGCATATTTACCCTTCCCACCAATTTTCTCATATTTATGAATCTACGTATGTATTATTCTAGGCAAACATAATATTTTAATTTCACTCATATCAAGAGGATGTTTTATCAACCCATTTTAGAATTTGGTCTTTCATGAAATATATTTTCATATTTCAAACCATTGATTACTAAGATCAAGATCAAATTGTTAATATGAAATTTTTTAAAAGTGGGGGGATAATGTAGTATCCTAATATTATGAACGTAAAACGATCTTCAATAGATTATATGGCATGCAACGCCGAGCTGAAATGAGAAATGAATTATTATTATTTAAATACAACCATTACAACCTTACTGTTAATGGTAAGGCAAAATAGTATTAAATTAATTATGAAACATATAGAAATGTCCTCTAAAATAAGAATTTGTCAATACATTTATAGAAAATAATCACTAAATGTTTAGCAAATCCGTCTTAATTTTCAAAAATATGTTTCCTTCAAAAATGATTTTTATTAATATTTTTTGAAAATGATTTAATTATTTTATGGAAATTTTATAAATGTCATAAAAATCATTTTCGGAACCATCATATCTAAATTAAAATCAGGTGAATTATTTATTTATTTTTTTGATATCATTGATTTTTCAATGAATAATGACAAATACTGATTCTTCAAATTTTATCAGTTACTTCTATTAAATAAATTATATTAAAATTTCCAACATATTTCAGGTTTAGTATTAAATTAAAATATGAACCATTTAATTTATAAGAATAATTTTTTTTCGATTTTGGACTATTTTTATTTTATAAAACACGATTTTTTAAAAATTGTTTTTAATTTCATAAAGTTTATATATTTTAATTAATAAAAATCACCAATCTTAAGAAAATATTTAAATTAAGTATATATATTACATATCTATTTATATTAAATGAAATTTATATAATGATGATTTATTGAAATAGAGTTAATAAAAAATTATCTATTTCTTGGAAATATTATTTTTATGAAAAACCATTCATTGTCTAATTTCTCCTGTTAAATCGTAAATTAAATCCTTGAACTTGTTTAATTTTAATCCTTGGAAAATATATTTCACATTTTTAATTATCAGTTCCAAATTTTATAAATATTACCCTTTTATTTTTTGTCATTATGAATCAAAATCATTTTTAATACCTGGTACCGTCGTAAAGGTAAAATTTCTTAATTAAAGGTAAAAAATAATTAGATAAGGCCTCAAAAATAACCCTAAAACGTAAATTATTCTTATTATATGATTATTTTTCATCCATAAAAATCCAAAATTCTAATATATGTCCTTTTGTTATCATATGGCCAAGATTGTTTCATTTATAATACTTTATTGAATTAAAAGAAAAAAAGTCACTTTCTTTCTTTTAATAAATTTAATATTTTGTTATATTGTAAAAAATAATCTATTTTAGATTATAAATATTAATTTGATATATAATTTTTTTTATAATGGAAATTAATTACAAATTTTTTGCAATGAAATAATCACCTTAAATGCATACATAAAATCGACATAATAATTGTTTAATTAAATGGAATACTAAATAAATGGTTTTAAAAACATTAAACTAATTTAATATTAAATAATTATTATGTAAAATTTTATATAATATAAATATAATATTATATTAATGTTTTAATGATATATATTTTAATTTCATCAATTTTCTAATGTTTTTAATGTAATATTAAATGAATACTATCAAAATTGACATTAATGATATATTATAATAAATAATTTTTTATTAGATTATTATAAAATAATTAAAATATTATATTATATAATTTTATTTTAATTTATATAAAAAATAATATATGGCCCAGTTTTCTTTTTATAGTAACTATATTGAACCTTAATGAGTAAAAACTCTATTACCGCAATAACGATCGAAAAGGGGTAACCTAGTTTTAAAGAAATGGACAGAGGTGAAAAAATCACATTAAAATGTACAATTTATATAAAATGATACAATTTTTAATATTACATTCCTTATACTATAATACTATCTATATGGAGTCACTTGGAAAAGAAAATTAATTTGTATTAATATAATACGTTATGAGTTTCGAAGAGAGCCGCTCCCCTATATTATTAATGATAACATATTGTCCTATTTTATTCACACATAATAAATATGTTTATAGAAAATACAAAAATAAATACCTTATGAACATCACCTCTATGTACTAGGATCCTTTTGTTATCATAAAATCATCCCCTAAATGTTTTTTTGTAAACCTTAAGAGGTTGTCCAAAGAAGAGGTCTTATTGTTAATCAACCATTTTCATTTTATTTCTTACTATTAAAGATTAAAAAATAATTAAACCTTATTGAAATAACAACACCAATTATTTTATTATAGTTATATGTTATTATGTTAATGTAATAAACCATATCCATATCTTCTTACATCAAATGGGACACAAAATCAACATTTTTGTGTACAATGGACTACCACCTCACAAATCGATGTAATTCGTTATCTATAACCTCCAGTTATGAATATATTTAATGACGAATATCATGTATATAAAATATATTAATGAAATAATTTTCATTATAAAAACTAAATAAGTCATTTTAGTTCTTATGTTCCCATTCACTGAATAACAAAAACATTATTCAAGCGTACCTGTGGACTACCCCATCCAAACAGAGATGTGATTATTCTTTCATAACCACTTAAAATATATTATATATAAAAATATATGAAAATTAATACTATTTTTATTTTTCTATATTTATCATTATTTAAATATAATGCAATACTTACCTTCTTTCCATAAAGATCCTTGAAAAAAATGAAATGTTACTCTTGCATACGTACAACCTGCCATCTCTATGATTATAAAATGTCCATTTTTAACCATATTTAATTATAGTTTTTAAAATATTAACTAAAATATTAAATTTATAATTATTTCATGATAATTATTATAGATATGGTCTAAGAATTAACTCTTTGTCCGTAGTAATCACATCATATTCATTATGGACATATGAGCTAAATATCGTCAAAATGATTGATGTGAACTTAAGTAATTAAAAAATTGATTTTTATGGGGAGATAAGAGAAATAATAAACATTATATAGTCTCATAGGAAAGTAGATAATTAACAAAATTTCAATATTCAGGAAGATAAATAATTTATGTGATGATTCAGACTCAAGGTGATGTAATTTCTTATAAAAATCATATTTTAATGTTTCAATTACAACTACTAGTTTCCCATATCCATGTTCTACTAAATGTACCAATAAAATTTTTATTGAATATTAAATGGATCATAAATGTAATTTTATACCATATTTTTTGCATGGTTTTTAAAAAGTAATATTTTTAATATTTTTGTAAAAAACACTTTACATTAGAAACCTAGTAAGAAAGGTTTTAAATAATTCTTTTCAAAATCTATCTCCTCTAAGTCCATATTATTAATGTTATTTTACTAATTTATTTATATATATGATTTAATTGTAAAATATATTTTATATGTCTATATAAATTATTTCAATGTTTTTAAGAAGGAATATTTTTTACATATTTTATACATAATGTTATGACTTTATTTACAAAAGAAAAAATGTACTTTTTATTTTTACGTAAATGACATTAATGAAATTTCCCACCATAGAAAACATTCACTAATTTTTGGATATATTTATACAATTCCTTATTTTATTCAAATAAGAAACCACTTTACCTTTTTTATAAGTAATTTTAACATGGTTTTTAAATGGAATGGATATTTTGATATCTGGTGATGTTTTTCTTATGGGTGTAAGGGATCTCTCCAAATCTCTCTTTTCGTAGGGTTATGAAAATTTTACACACCACTCTGTATTTTTTAAAAACATTAATGAATGATTCTATATTTTATATATATTCCTCCAACATGTGTGCCTATATTATTCTTCATTCTTTTAATCGGGTAATACACTCTATATGTTCTTTTCTAAAATGAAACCCATTTCTTTCCATGGGTAATTTATATGTTTATACCTTATGATTAATTTTATTTAAGGAAAACCTAATAAATTATAATTACTGATTTTTTTCATTGATAGTTATCCAATACATTGGGCCAGGATTTGGTTTCATGAGATGTTATATATGGGATTCGGGAGTGAACCTAACCATTTTGGGACTTTGTCCAATATATGATGTTGTGTAGGATGTTATACTTGAATCATGTGTGTGTAATGTTTTATATTTCTTCCAAATTATATATATATATAGGATATTAGGGAACCATTTTTATGTAATTATTACATGTGATTACTGAAGATATTTTGTTTAAAAAAATATATTTTCTACTTCTTAAGGGTGTGTTTTATAACTTTTTTTGAAATATTTTTCATTAATTCTCATGAATAAAATAGAACCATAAAGAGTTTTATTTTATCATTAAGTTATTTTATTTAATATTTGGGAATAAAAGATGATTTATTGGGTAATAGGAAGTATATTTGAATCCCAAAATATTAATTTTAAAAATTAAAATCCTTTGGATGTATTAATTAACTAATAAATTTCTTTCATTATTTTTATATATCTCTTACTGAGATTTTTATTTATAATCCCATGTTTCATAATTTTTCATAGGGGTATAAGGATTATTATGGACAAGGATGAGTTACGGATAAAAATTCTAAAGATGTTTATTGAAAACAATACTTTTTATATATTAAAATTTTTTATTAATGGAAAAAATGGATACTATGTGAATATTTCAACTTTTTTTATATAACATATATTTATGTAAGGGTGAGGAAATAGTTTTATATAACATTAAAAATAAAATTTTTTATGGAATATATGAAATTTAATTCTGACTAAATACACAAGAATATATATTATTGTATATGGGTCCTTATATCAACATAGTTTCTTAACACATTTTGTGAAGGAAATCATCAAGAATGATGTTATTAATATTCTTGACAGTAGACTAAAACTAAATATCTCATAATGCTGGGGTTGTATACCATTATAATTTGTTCCTAAGAAGGTAGGTCCCCAATGGCATAAAATTATAATATATAATTTAATTCAATTAAAATAGTGTCTAAATAAATGTGTTTGTCGACTACTAAAAATTAAAATATTCAACTAGAATGGATCACATTCCATTACCCTTGATTGATCAAATTATGAAATTAATATGAATATGAAATTATTATTATTTTCTTGTATGATTATAGGGTATAATAGAATCATTATTACACTAGAAGATCAAGAGAAAAACATGGTCACTTACTTAAGTGGTGTATTCTCTTATTGGTGATTTCACATTTTAATGTACAATCCCTTATCCATGTTTAAAAGATGCATGGTGGAAATATTCTAGGGAATGATTAAATATTTTTTTAAACATTCATGGATGACTTCTTGGTTTATAGAAATTCATTTTATTGATATTTATAATATTTAGAATTTTTTTTGAAGGACTCGAAGAAATGAATGTGCTGTTTAATTGGGAGAAATATCACTTCAGGTTATAGAGTGGAGTAGTTGAATGAAATAATATTTGAATGAAAGGAATTAAAGATTACTTATCCAATATTGGGACAATATTTGAGCTATAAATGGCTATATCAGTTCTTTTATGTTATATTTTATCTTGGGAATCTGGGATTTCATCGATTCTTTATTAAGGATTTCTCTATTCTTACCTTCCCTTGACTAACCTATTATGAGAATATTTCACCTTCCATTAGGGAAAAAATGTCACAAATAAATTTGGTTTTTATGAATAATCATAATAAAATCTATAATTATTATTTTACCACACTAAAAAAAATCAATAAAATAGATGTTTTATTCATGTGACTGATTTTTTGGTGTTTCTATTGGATAATGGATGGATAGGATGTTGAAACTCATATATTATGTTAGTTTTACATAAATTATTCTCTATAAAACTACTCAACAATGAATATTTTTCATCTATTAGTTTTTTTCATTATATAAATTCCTTTATACTTTTTTTCTCATATGTCAATTTGTATATGAATCAGTCCACTATGAGAAATTTTATAATAATGAAGGATTGAAAGACAATACTCATTTTTTGGATATTACCAAACAACAATTTTATGTTGAAAAAATGGGCAAAAAATACATAACTGATTAATTATCATTCTGAGAAATAAATATTAGTGATATTAATGAAAAAATGATATATTAGACTATTCTATATGAATAACGTTATGCCATTGATATTATCACACCGTGGTATGTTGATTTTTGAGTTACTTAGGATCGGGTGTGGTGTATCTAGATTTATCAGAGTATTAGAGGACAATAATTTTAAATGTAGTATTCCATTAATACTAGGATGAAATTTAATCCCTCAAGTGTTTCATAGATAGAATGCTATGAAGATATATCCTAGAAGTATATGTTGATAGAAATTTTCATATTAAATTATATTCATATTTATGTTATAATGTCTAAAATATAGTATTAATATTATAATATTTTAACATTTTTATATTTTCTAATAATTATAATTATATTTCTATACTATCATAGCTGTAGCATCCATATGGGGACTCATGGATGCCTCGTGTTCAAACTACACTTGGTACACATGTGTGTGCATGTGGGATTTTATTTTTTATCACCTTCTATTAATATAGTAAAAATACTACTATTATTATAAATAAAACTACTATTAATACGATTAATAACAATACTAGTACTATTATTAATAGTATTAATAAAAGATAACATTTTTAAAAAAAATATTTAAAACATGTTTTGTGCATGTAGGTGTGTGAGAGGGGAGTTATTGAAGAGATATTCACTCTTCTTCACCATCTATATCTACATATTTCTATTAATATCCATCTTAATCTTCAAAAAAATTCATCAATCATCTTCATGAGGAAGAATGGGGAATAGAGTGCCCCAAATGAATGACATTTTGTAGACATGTTTGTTAGAAATAGGAAAAAATGCTACTTGTAATTAATGGTCATTCCATAGAGAATAGAAAGAAGAAGAAGAAGAATTGAGAAATAACTTTCAAGAGAGAATAATGGATGGGGATACAACATGGTGGTGGACCATATGTCGATGGTAGCCTATAGAGATATTTAAAAACACATTTTTTTGGTATTTTATGATTGATTTATGCAACAATTAAAATATATCCCCCAACATGACAACATATCCAAGAGTACACCATTTTATTCCCTTACTATGAATTTCCAACCTATTACCTCCACAAAATCTACCATATTCATGATAAACTCTCGATGTTGAATACACTCATCTACATATTATGATCCCATTAATAGCCTATATCAATCCTTATGAACAATATTGAATTCTACCTGAATTACTTCAAACCCAACCTTGAATCGTCAAACATGCCCCCAGAATCCTCAATTCAGACTCAATCATCTATGTCACAAGATAATTGTATGACATTAAATGTTTTCATAAAAGATATTCCACATGATCCGTAATATATAAATAGCATTTGTGATGTTCTTTGACAATATTTGTGTTGTGTTCATGATCAATGATGATTTAGGTGTCATATCTATGTTATTGGACTAAATTATGTGACATTTTTTATTGCATCAATTTTTTTATGGTAGATTATTTGTTTCTATGAAATACACAATGTTCAAATAAAATTTCGAATATTTATGATGTGATTTCTCTTTACATGATGGATGTTTAGATTGGAACAACATTAGTTAAGAAATGGAATTACATTTTCCAATAAATATTATTATTTTAACTACCAAGAAGATATTTTTTATGATGTTAGGATAATTATTTCATATCGGGAAGAAACCCGTGTAGTAAAATTGTTTCCCATGTCATTTTTTAATTCTATTTTTTGTGAATGAAATTTTTAATTAATATTGTTTTATTATAATTTTTTTCTGTGGAGAAATGAAATTTAAAAAATTATATTTGTCCAGGTAAATTATAATTTGATTCAGAGATATTGAATAAGTTAATTTTTTTACTAACTCTATTATAAAGAGGTGGCATAGAATTGTGAAAAATGAGGCTCATGAATTTTTGACTTTAAATTATCATTTAATTTAGTATTATAATTAATTTATAACACTTTATAATAGAGATTTAAATAAATTTGGAGATTATTATTCTAATTTTTAGTTTTTTTATCATGAACCCTCCCCCAAGGCCCATGCTGTGACTTCCCCATGCCCGCTCTCATAGACCAGAAGCTGAAGACGAGCACCAAGTTGGATTATCCTCCAAAGGGGAGGAATTTTCCTATGAAATATTAAAAATTCACACATATCCAAGAAAAATTATTCAAACTAAAAACTTTGAGTAAATAGAAATTCAACCCACTAAGACAACCACTTAGAGCGACAATACAAAACTATAAAATAAATTGGCAAAAATATAATCCAAACTAAAATAGAAATGTTCAACCTCCTGGATCTTTTTATTAGAAAACTCTACCTGAATATTATCTAATGTAAGCTTTCAAAATTTCACTAAAGTGTATTATTTTCATTGGTTCATCCTGATGATCCACCGATCTTTTACACACCAAGGACTCTATCAAAGTTGTCGATCGTCTACACAAGAAACAATATGTGCGGGCAAAGCTTGTGTAGTGGTGAATAATCCAATACTTAGTAGGGATCCCAAAAAAATAATGGTAACTGTCAAAGAATCACACAAGGATGACTACCAAACAAGTACATAGAGTGTAGCTGTAGAGACCCGAAGCTTAACGTACATGGACATTACATTACATTTGCGGAATACTTAGTACATAACAAAAAAAAAACACACACAAGGATCGTAATAGTTTAGTGTCTTTGGAAACTCAGAATATAATCTTCTAATCGTGGTGAAAGATCTTCAAAATCTCCCATAAAGATCTTCCTTTTTTTTACCTAAAACCTTTCTTTATATCCTGGGGAAAAGAAAACATAAAAGGGTGAGCTCAAATGCTCAGTAAGGGTAAACAAAAGAAATATCAATCACATCATATACATAAGCACATAAATTTTGGAAATCTTAACCTGCAAAAGAGATCATAATTTTATAACATGGGGTAAATCATGGTAGTGAAATGTAATCACAATAATCATAACATAAAAAATGAAACTTTGTGGAATTAACACATAATCATAGAGAATCATTTCTTGTTAGTCAAGACTCATTGCCAAGACTATCTTATTGGACAAAGTCCCTTTCTGAATCGAGTAACCCTCGTTTCAGTCCTGTTTCACTGAACCAGTATAACCTACCGTTCCAGCCCTGTCTATCTCATGAGATATAAAATCTTTACCCAATGCATTGGAGGGAGATATAGGTCCCACCCATCTCATAATGATACCATTCTTATGTGTGCCACAAAATCATAAATCATACATCATTGCATAACCCATATAACACAAATGGGAATCTTAAACATCATGACATCATAAAACAATTCGTATATGATAAAGGAATTCATAAAAATATTTCCATCACAACATAATCAAATCCATGTAATATTAGGGATAGAAACAGAACCCATTATTATCTTAGATGGAAAATAATTTTGAAAAAAACACTTGAACTCCATTCTTGAGGAAAATATCCTTTCTTCTTCAAAAACATTTTTCCTTTCTTAAAATGTCATACAACATTAAACTAAAAGAAGTTGATTAAAAATAAACTTGAAAACTTGTAAAGGATTTTTCTTGGAAATAATGTTTTAAAAATCCATTCATGTCATATAAGTTAAAAAAAACATTCTTCGTACTTTTTTCGGAAAAGTCAAAAAGTACCTCGTACGAAAAACGACAAAAGATTCCTTTCATTTCTTTTAATAAAAACTCACCAAAGGGTAAAAATGGATTTAAACAATTGTAGGTGGATGGAAATAATATTACATATTGATGAAACATGGATGTGGATGATAAAATAAACCCCAGTAAATACTTACGAATAAATAATCTCGGATAAAAATGAGATTGTGATATTTCCCTTACCTTAGGTCTGATTGGCTTCGTATGTGTCCGAACCTCCTCTTCTTTGAAGCGCCTCTTGGAGACCTCCTCTTAGGGCACTAAAATTGGTCTTTGAGGAAGACCAGAACCTCTAGGATGTTGCTAGGGAAGTGGAGAAGAGATTTTGGTAGGGTTTGGCCGAGCATGAGTGCTCAAATTGGTGTGAGGAGGAGGGGGAGGAGGTGTCCTTTTATAAGGGAGGAGAGGGGCACCTTAGGAATACCTCAAAATATTATTTTATATTAATGTCAAAATCGGTTTATAATGGTTCCAAAGGGTCTTATTTCGAAGCTAAAGTGGGGATGAGTCGAAATACTATCAACCAATAGGATTTAGACAAGTTTAGGGTATTATTGTAACCTTATCAATTAGATTTAACTCTAAGTTAAATAATTTAACTTTTACCGTGTCTTTTTGTTTTATTTCAATATATGGTTAATACACTTACTATAACATGAAAAACGAACCCCAAATTGTTTATTATTAATATATATATCCTTATCTAAGTCATTTGGCCGAACCTTAGATTTTTAGGAATAAAATAACAATTAATAATATAATATTTGATTTAAAAACTACTTTGTGTCAATTTTGACACTATTTGATATATGATTTTTGTTGAAAGTCATAACAGAATTATATGTTCGAACCAAGTTTATTAAAGCAACACTAATATATCATAGTAACCTAGAAAATTAGTGGAATGCATAAAAAGTCTCAAATTACATTCATTTGAGCATTTATAACATCAATTATGTTAATATTTCCTTAAAAGGGTAATTACTGCGTCATCATTGTGTCATAAATAAATTAATTTATTTAAAGTATAAAAATTATAAATAAAATATGATTATGTAGGAAATATATTTATCTTTCTAATGAATATTTATATAAGAATTTATCTTATGTATAACCCCATATTAAAAATGTTTTAGTTATTAAACTTTGATTTTAACTATTTACTATTAACCGTGGTAAAAAAAGTAAAAAGTTACTATTCACCAAAAATTATTTTCATCTCATTGAACCACATTTTAGTCCTTGATATAAATCGTGTCTGTCGGATTTTCTAAATTCCATTCACAAAAGCGGTAAAATTAAGTTTTATGCAAAATTCATTTTTTAACCTACCACTTAGTGGTTTCACTATTCATCAAAAATTGAAAGTTTTCAGAAAAATACCAAAATTTCATCCTAATCTATATTTCATATTCCGAATTCAAAAATGAAGTATATTTTACCAAATTCATAACATAGAAGTTGCATTAATTAATTTTATAATTAAATCCCGCTGTTAAAACAAATAGCGTGTTTTTAAGAAACAATATCTACCAAAAGATTGACACTTGATTATGTCTGGTTTAAATGTGAAATTACATCCAATGACCAACATCGTATTAAATTGTAAAAATATATTCTAAATATACTTTAAAACCACTCAATTTAATGATTTATCACTATTAATTATTTCGATTAAAAAAGTTGTTTTTTAATTATAATCTAGTAATTTTCACTATTCATCAGAATATAAAAGTTATCCGAAAAGTACCAAAATTTCACCTTAGGCTAAATTCGATACTCCAAATCCAAAAATGAAGTCCATTTTGAGAGCTAAAATTTCTAAAATTTTAAAAGGTGGTTATTACTATTCATAATGGCTAGTTATAATAATATTTTAATAGCATATCGTTGTATAGTGAAACTCAGTATTGCGTACTACACACGCTATCTAGGAAGGTCGCGATTGCATGTAATGCAAGGCAAGTCAAGGATGCGTGTTGTGCAAGCGATTTTTGGTGTAGCGTACAACACAAGACATTAGTGAAATAAAAAAGAATATTTTTCATAAAATCTCAGGGCTGTTACATTCTACCCCCCTTAAAATGAATTTCGCCCTCGAAATTCGTCGGGATTATAAATGGTTTACTATTCGAAAGTTTCTTTAATAGAAACCCACATCGTAAAAAGGAATACCAAAACTTGGCTTTAAAAACTAATGTATGAAATGTAACGATTACCCAAATAAACTAATCACTGGGTTTCCACATAGGTGAAAATATGGATATGGAAGAGAAATCTAACCATCATGTTCTGATGGAGAGTGGTAGAGAACATGGCTATGGAAAATCCAGTAATCACAAATCCACAAATTTGTGACGATCTAAGGTACCATTTGATTCATCAGGTACAAGATCACTAGGACAACATTTTTGGTTTTCAAGATCATTTCCCTAAAGTTGAAAATTTGAATTAGAATAAATAATTTCATTATTTTGGTACAATCTCACTATTGTTCATGCCGTGAACAATTTACACTTCATCTCTTAAATAAATGAAGTTGAATTTGTTATTCGTGAAGTGTTAGCAGATCATGTGATAGAATGACGGGTCATTCCATCTGTCTCAAACAAAAGGTTAGAAAAAATTATATACATAAGTCGATCTATAGTGAGATTAATCACATATGGTTCCTAAAATGGACTTATACTTCATATATCATACTGCTTAATATAATAAAACTATTTTCTACTAAACAAGGACTTCCTGTAGGCCAGTGGTAGGTGATAAAGGCCAGTCGCAATTCGGTTGTGGGTTCGATTCCCACAGCCTTGTCCGAAGCGATGGGCTGTCGCCCGTCCTGCAGGTTGTCCTTTTTCTAAAACTACATTACTATAACATCCCATCAATAATATCGAAAAAAAACTTCTATCCTTAAACAATACTCACTTATGTCCAACATAATCCATTTCAATCTTTAGGCTTATCCATAATACTGCAGTCCACTCTCATAACATAGTGAAAACGATTACCAGAGATTTTATACCATCGTTGATCCCCATATATCATAAGATATGTTTTTTTTGGTCACATTCCAAACATTCAAAGTCCTTAATCATGTATTCTCTTGAATACCTTAGTGAAAACATGAATGCAGTTTAAAGTTATCACTTTCCACATACCAAAATCCTCAAAATTCTATATACTCAAACCATGATATCACTTAGTCCTTATATCAATCATGAGCTCATTAATACTATTAAACATTTCATTTTCTCGTTTTCCCTTCATTATGTGCATATCATCTTATTTCCAAAAAATATCTCAATCACTTTGAATACCACATCAATAAATATTGCAATACTCAATGATACAACATTATTTTGGAATCCCATTACATAAACACTTAATCATTCCACCACATCGTTGTCATATTCAACATTGCCTATAGTGATCGCATGTGACTTCCCTTTGTCCTTTGCCTTCAGTGGTTTCTCATGTTGATCATCACTAACCCTTGGATTAGGGCATTTATTTGCATAATGCCCCATTTCCTTGCACTTGAAGCAGTGAAGTGTTGGTAGTGCGTTCTCTGCAGTGTTTTCTTTATTCACATCATTAGAAACCCTTTTTCCATTACTTAGACACTCAGCTGCTCGATGACCTTCTTTTCCACACTTAAAACATTTTCTAGTCCTTTTAAGACAATCTCCACCATGCTTCTTTCCACACTTTGTGCATAAGGAAACATTCATCTTCATTGCACCATAATTCTGAGATTTCTCCTTGAACTCCATCTTTCGTTTCGTGTCAAAACCATGAGATGGATACGTAACACCAACTTCCATTTCTACCTTGATAGCACAACGCACAATTTCATCATATCTACTGAAGTCTCTTATAGCTAATGCCCTTCGAAGACTTGGTTTTAAGCCACTGAAAAATCGATCAACTTTACTTTCAGGTTGGATGATAATGCCAGATGAATACCTTGCAAGTCTTGTAAAATTCGCTTCGTATATACCAACAGATTCATCATCCTTTTGCTTTAGTTCAAGAAACTCCTTCTCCATCTTTGTTTGAAGAATACGAGGGAAGTACTTATTGAAAAATATGTTCTTGAACTCGTCCCATTCCATGGACTCAATTTCATCTCTTTGCCTTGTATTCTTGATAAGATTCCACCATTGATCATCTTCACCTTCCAAACGATATACTGCTAAGATGACTTTATCATGCTCAGAACATTGAAGAACTAAAAATATCTTTTCAGTGGTACTGATCCATTGTTCAGCAACAAGTTCATCAGAAGACCCACTGAAAGAAGGTGGACGTTGCCTCATGAAGGACTCAATAGAATATTGTTCCCTTCTCTGCTCATTTGGAAGTCCAGAATGATTCATAGCTTGTGTATGTATAGCAATAAGATTTTTCACTCCATCTCCCATAACATTTGTTTGTTCAGGAGGACAATCATTGCATTGTCCATTTCATTGATCAACATGGTTCCTTCGGGTTCCAGCCATCGTCTAAAACCCAAAAAGAATAGTGTGAGAGGCAAAAATCATGATAGGGAAAAAAACATAATAAAGGGGGAGTACCTTCAATATCTAACATCTTAGGTTTAATTCTATGATCGTTAGCGTAGATATAGTACTATAATCTATACGTATACTTAACCTTAGGGACATCCCTAGACATACCGTAGAAATATCTCTAGGGATCTCACTAACGTTTTCGGATCCTAGTTTCCAAAGGTTGACTAAACCTTTCCTCTGATACCAACGGTAGAGACCCGAAGCTTAACGTACATGGACATTACATTACATTTGCAGAATACTTAGTACATAACAAAAAACACACACACAAGGATCTTAATAGTTTAGTGTCTTTGAAAACTCAGAATATAATCTTCTAATCGTGGTGAAAGATCTTCAAAATCTCCCATAAAGATCTTCCTTTTTTTACCTAAAACCTTTCTTTATATCCTGGGGAAAAGAAAACATAAAAGGGTGAGCTCAAATGCTTAGTAAGGGTAAAAAAAAGAAATATCAATCACATCATATACATAAGCACATAACTTTTGGAAATCTTAACCTGCAAAAGAGATCATAATTTTATAACATGGGGTAAATCATGGCAGTGAAATGTAATAACAATAATCATAACTTAAAACATGAAACGTTGTGGCATTCACACATAATCATAGAGAATCATTTCTTGTTAGTCAAGACTCATTTCCAAGACTATCTTAGTGGACAAAGTCCCTTTCTGAATCGAGTAACCCTCGTTTCAGTCCTGTTTCACTGAACCGGTATAACCAACCGTTCCAGCCCTGTCTATCTCATGAGATATAAAATCTTTACCCAATGCATTGGAGGGAGATATAGGTCCCACCCATCTCATAATGATACCATTTTTAGGTGTTCCACAAAATCATAAATCATACATCATTGCATAACCCATGTAACACAAATGGGAATCATAAACATCATGACATCATAAAACAATTCATATATGATAAAGGAATTCATAAAAATATTTCCATCACAACATAATCAAATCCATGTAATATTAGGGATAGAAACAGAACCCTTTATTATCTTTGATGGAAAATAATTTAGAAAAAAACACTTGAACTCCATTCTTGAGGAAAATATCCTTTCTTCATCAAAAACATTTTTCCTTTCTTAAAATGTCATACAACTTTAAACTAAAACAAGTTGATTAAAAATAAACATGAAAACTTGTAAAGGATTTTTCTTGGAAATATTTTTTTAAAAATCCATTCATGTCGTATAAGTTAAAATAAACATTCTTCGTACTTTTGTCGGAAAAGTCAAAAAGTACCTCGTACGAAAAACGACAAAAGATTCCTTTCATTTCTTTTACTAAAAACTCACCAAAGGGTAAAAATGGATTTAAACAATTGTAGGTGGATGGAAATAATATTTAATATTGATGAAACATGGATGTGGATGATAAAATACACCCCAGTAAATACTTACGAATAAACAATCTCGTTTAAAAATGAGATTGTGATATTTCCCTTACCTTAGGTCCGATTGGCTTCGTATGTGTCCGAACCTCCTCTTCTTTGAAGCGCCTCTTTGAGACCTCCTCTTAGGGCACTAAAATTGGTCTTTGAGGAAGACCAGAACCTCTAGGATGTTTCTAGGGAAGTGGAGAAGAGATTTTGGCAGGGGTTGGCCGAGCATGAGTGCTCAAATTGGTGTGAGGAGGAGGGGGAGGAGGTGTCCTTTTATAAGGGAGGAGAGGGGCACCTTAGGAATACCTCAAATTATTATTTTATATTAATGTCAAAATTGGTTTATAATGGTTCCAAGGGTCTTATTTCGAAGCTAAAGTGGGGATGGGTCGAAATCCTATAAGAAAATAGGATTTAGACATGTTTAGGGTATTATTTTAACCTTATCAATTAGATTTAATTCTAAGTTAAATAATTTAACTTTTACGGTGTCTTTTTGTTTTCCTTCAATATATGGTTAATACACTTACTATAACATTCCAAACGAACCCCAAATTGTTTATTATTAATATATATATCCTTATCTAAGTCATTTGGCCGAACCTTAGATTTTTAGGAATAAAATAACAATTAATAATATAATATTTGATTTAAAAACTATTTTCTGTCAATTTTGACACTATTTGATATATGATTTTTGTGAAAGTCATAACAGAATTATATGTTCAAACCAAGTTGACTAAATCAACACTAATATATCATAGTAACCTATAAAATTAGTGGAATTCATAAAAAGTCTCAAATTACATTCATTTGAGCATTTATAACATCAATTATGTTAATATTTCCTTAAAAGGGTAATTACTGCGTCATCGTTGTGTCATAAATAAATTAACTTATTTAAAGTCTAAAAATTATAAATAAAATATCATTATTTAGGAAATATTTTTAGATTTCTAATGAATATTTATAGTCGAATTTATCTTATGTATAACCCCATATTAAAATTTTTTTAGTTATTAAACTTTGATTTTAACTATTTTAACTATTCATTAAATAAAATAATATTAAATGTCATAATCTAATCCAAGTGGACCTAAATGGTCATATTATATTCATAAGGTTTTTTTGGGTCGAATTACACTCATCCAATAGAATTAGGACATGTGTTAGGGTAATAGTAATATCATATTTATCCTTAGTTACCCTATTTACTATTAACTGTGGTAAAAAAAAGTAAAAAGTTACCATTCACCAAAAATTATTTTCATCTCATTGAACCACATTTTAGTCCTTGATATTAACCGTGTCTGTTGGATTTTCTAAATTCCATTCACAAAAGCGGTAAAATTATGTTTTATGCAAAATTCAGTTTTTAACCTACCACTTAGTGGTTTCACTATTCATCAAAAATTGAAAGTTTTCAGAAAAGTACCAAAATTTCATCCTAAGATATATTTCATATTCCGAATTCAAAAATGAAGTATATTTTACCAAATTCATAACATAGAAGTTTCATTAATTTATTTTATAATTAAATCTCGCTGTTAAAACAAATAGCGTGTTTTTAAGAAACAATATCTACCAAAAGATTGACACTTGATTATGTCTGGTTTAAAAGTGAAATTACATCCAATGACCAACATCGTATTAAATTGTAAAAATATATTCTAAATATACTTTAAAACCACTAAATTTAATTATTTATCACTATTTATTATTTCGATTAAAAAAGTTTTTTTTAATTATAATCTAGTAATTTTCACTATTTATCAGAATATGAAAGTTATCCGAAAAGTACCAAAATTTCACCTTAGGCTAAATTCGATACTCCGAATCCAAAAATGAAGTCCATTTTGAGATATAAAATTTCTATAATTTTAAAAGGTGGTTATTACTATTCATAACAGCTATTTATAATAATATTTTAATAGCATATCGTTGTTTAGTGAAACTCGGTATTGCGTACTACACACGCTGTCGAGGAAGGTCGCGATTGCGTGTAATGAAAGGCAAGTCAAGGATGCGTGTTGTGCAAGCTCCTTTTGGTGTAGCGTACAACACAAGACATTAGTGAAATAAAAAATAATATTTTTCATAAAATCTCAGGCTGTTACAGTAGCCTCAACGAATTACAATCTATGGAGTAAAAAACATTAAATCACACCATTATTAAAATACAAATAATTTTTAGACATATCTAAGTCCATTGGGACTTACAATCTCTACAGGGGACCTTCTCCGCATTTTCATGGGGGACCAAATCTACGTCATTGTCAGAGAAAAACTCCATGCCCACGCAGGATACAAACACTGCACCCTTATAGGAGACAAAATCTCCACCCTAACAAGATACAAACTCTGCACCCAGGTAGGAATCCAACTCCATGCCCTCATAGAAGACCAACTCTGCATCTCTTCCATAACCAGTCATGGGATTTCATCTAGAGAACACTACTACAGGAGAATGTACTCCTCGATTATATTGGCTGTAATAAAACCTCCACAAAAGGTCATGTATATTATCCCAAAAGAACCAACTCATCATTATGTCCCCAACGATGCAATTGAATCATCAAACATACTTATGATTTTGATGTTGTTTACATTTCTGTAAAAGGGGTGAAGTTGTGTTCGAGTCCCATATGACTCAATTGGATTAATCCGACCTGTCGTGTCAATCCTGCTCAACCCAACTAGGCCGACCCCGCTGCCATCCCGGTATTCCTACTCCTACCCAACCCGCTTGAGCTGGTCAGTTTGTTCCACCATTGTGCGGCGAGCACCGCTTCCCTGCCTGGTCAACGTGGTCGATCACTACGTTCAATGTGGTCGATCATTGTTTGACCTACCTTATAGTGGTCCCACTAGGCCATGGCCCTCATCCATGTGATGTGACCTCTAGACACTTCATGTTGAGGAAACCGTTGTGCCCTTGGTTCCTCCCTCAGGGCGGCCGAGCCACTGCACACCGTCGTCTGAGGCTTCTCTTCTATGGGAAGTCACCATCACCATGGTGGTTCATTATTTAGGCTAAAAATTCCTTTGTATACCTTTAGTTGTCACCATCACTACCATGGTCTAAGGATCTTCTTGTATTTTCATCGTGGGACTGGTCACAGTCGTAACCACCCATAAAAACACAATACAACCATTAGGGTCCACTAACGATGAACACACGAATGGGGGGAGGTAAAATCATGAACCAACAAGGAGGAACATACAAAAATCGATGTTCATGTCTATCGGGGTCCATTTTCATTTTAATGGATGTTTATAATTCAACTAAAAAATCACGATCAATCTCCCATGACCCCACATATAGCTAAAAACCATCCCACAATAACAAACAATCCATGAGCCAATCTATTTGTGGATTTTTCCACATTCATCATAAGATATCAATAAAGGGGGAAATGATAATCAAAATAAAACTCACAACATAATTGGAAAGAGGATAAGTCCGAGGACAGAATTGGTCCTTGATGATGACCCGTCCTCAAAATTAATCGATTCACCATTCATCGTTGTTCATAATTTGTCATCGCAGGTGAAAGAGTTCCCTTTTGCAAGCCTCAGGGGAACTTCTGGGATCCAGGAAAAAAAATTCAGCTTTATGAATTCTAATGCTAGTCCCTACCTCTGATTAATGAAGGACCCGTGTTAACACATTTTATCATTTTAAACAAATTTCTACATTTCCACATCGCTTCATTTTAACATCATTGAGTAACATCATCGTAGTGCTGGTGAGTCGATGTGAAATATTGTTGAAATAAAATAAAATATTTATTTTATTCTTAAAATGTCTACAAATTACCTTTTTCACCCGACACACGAGGGCCA
Organism: Viscum album; assembly: GCA_963277665.1. NCBI lineage: Eukaryota > Viridiplantae > Streptophyta > Magnoliopsida > Santalales > Viscaceae > Viscum > Viscum album. The sequence continues at coordinate 613,912,945 of OY728164.1, forward strand.
ATGATAGGCCCTGTGTATGGTAAAATAACTTTTCTAAGCTCAATGGTGCCCTCATATTTTCAATCCGTCACCCATTCAGATGTTAAAATAACATCACTCATGCATTATTTTTAATAAAATTTTTACCAGTTTGAACCTTTATTCTGGGAACCTTGGGCTTCAAATTCATGTCCTATCTCAGCGCTAGGTCTCGAAATAATCCCATATAATTTTTAAAAAATTTACATGGAATTTCTAGGACATTTCAGTGTTATTAAAATAAAAGTAGATTAATATTCATATATATATATATATATAATAGTAATTATGCTTGACATTATCCAAATTCTCTCACATGATCCATAATAGGGTGATTGATAAGTTTGATCTTAAATTATTTCTTTTTAATAAAATATTAGTATATTATATGGATGATTAAGTACATAATGTTTATAGTGTTATTGTAAAATTAAAACAAATAGAGTTATATGATATGGTTAATGATGCTAAAGTGTTGTTTTTTGATAGTGAACCTCATCAACAACAAACCATTCACCCTATTTTTCTTGAGAATATTTAAATATTTTTTTAATACTACCATATAAATTGTTATGAATTTTATTGAAAATTCATATTACACTATTTATTTTAACACTCTTTGACAATCAAAGTAGTTGGTGAACATTGAGTATCATGTTTTGAGGTAGTTAGATAAGTGGTGAAAGTCTTCCCAGGAATAAAATCCCCATTAAAGTAGTGATCTATGTGGTGAAAGTCATCCCACGATCATAATTCCAATTAAAAAGTTGATTTAAGGCTACTTACCTTACCATGGAGTGTTCAATGTGTTGGTTCCAGAACCATCGATCATGAAGAAAATCACTAGAACATAAATTGATTAATTGAGTTTATAACCTATTAGAAATAGATGAATCCTAAAAAAATGAATTTTTATAACTATGATGAAAAATTTACCCCAACCACTACACTTATTTACCCTCCCTCACACACTCAAGAAAAAAATGTAATCAAGGAATCCAAGTAGTGTGAATAAAATATTTTAGAAGAATAAAAAGATATAAAATGGGTCAAACCATAGTCGCAATTCATAGGATAAAGTTTATTAATATTTTTGTATTAATAGTAGAAGAAAAAGTTATTAAAATAACACGTCTCATGTGACCACACCCCTCAATCAATAGTCGGTCCCATCTAGATAAATTGGTTCCACTATCTGATGAAGTTCTCGTGGAGTTGACCATTGATCTTGGAAACCATTATGTTATTATAGATTGTACTAAAAGAATTAGTAAATTTTGGTGAAAATTATAATCTCTATTTAATTAGACATCAGAATCCTCCAAGAACACCTTTCCAAAGTATCCCTCAATATTTCCATCATGAATAATTTTTCAATTGACGTAGCCTCCAATTAATATCATCTATCAATTATTAAATGTTGAGTTATTTTAATGTCCCATTGTAGTAATTCTTCAAAAGGTCCCTCTTTCATCATTTTATTACCCATGTTTTACACATCAATCCTCCATAAATCATGGCTATTTCAAGAATATATATGATCCATAACCAATGTTCTATAGTTAATACCTTAAAAATCAAGATACCAAACTCATTAAAGGAGTTTTAATATTCCATTAAATCTCTCACTTGAAGACTTCATTCATAGATTAAGGAATCCTTTTAAGAATAATAAATTATCGATTAAATTACCTTCTACAATAGTTGTCAGTGTCACCATTTACACTTCTAGAACCCCCAGTAATAATGAGGTACAATGTTTCCTTATAATTTCTCAAATTAATTCCTTAGTGAACATGTTAGTTAGACCTGAAAATCAACCTATTTTCCACCGGCAAAACAACCCACAATCCACCATATTCTATAATAAATGATAATTTATCTTGATATTCTTTTTTTAGTGAGGAAATGATTATTTAGAAATGTGGATTAGAATTTTGATATAACATAATAATACCATGTTATTTATCTCCTTCTGAGTTCCTCTGACAAGAACATTAACATGATAATTTCCAAACTATTTTTATAGTGAAAAAATATTTCACTTTCATTGTGGAAAATGAAACTAAATATAGATACCTATATAATAGGTCAGCCATTTTGAAACTGATGTATGGATCTTTCAAACCTTTATGATTTCAGGATATCCACTTCACTGATTCCTAGTGTTCTTTTCTCATATTCACCATGAATATACTCACAACTCCCACTTCTTGAGAAAAGTCTACACTATTACAAACCATAAAGTATATCAAACATAAAACCACTAATAGAAATTAAAATTTTAACATTTACATGAATTAATATTCTATATTAAATTATTTCTATTCAGATAACCTGATGTGTGTGACTAATGTATTAGAAATGATTTTACATCAATTGATTTTTAACCTCTCTAGGGTCTTTTAGATGTACTCTGCTTGAGATTAAACCAATTTTATGGAATTCCTAACTATTTTAATCCATAAAGAAGATAAGGATGATGTAACCTAATGATTTATATGATCTAAATACTTATATATATATATATATTATATTTGGGATTTCATAAAAAAATTTATTTTCATGCATAACGAGGAATATTTTTCTACACTACCAATATTGACGTTATTAACCAGATACCTAATCCTTTATCCACCTATGATATCATTTATTCTGAAACCATTTCATAAGATGAAATGTGTAGGAGTTTATTAATTGATATAATGAATTCATATATTATTTATAAAATTTATTCATATATTTTAACCTTAGAATAAATGACACCATATGTAATAGACACAATAGATTTCCTATATAAACAACTTCCATGAGATGAATGTGGTTTCTTGTGATGGTTTTATGTTTTTTAACTCCTTCTACCCAAATATTTAATATTTTATATAATTTATTCATTAGATTATAGAACATCATAGAGGATGAGGAATCCCACAAATATGATGTTTGATTCTGCTCAACCTATAAATACATTTAGAGATAGGATTCTTTTTTGATGCTCTCAGTGATCTATCTCAAGCACCTATGATATTAATTAAGATTATGTATTTTATTTCACAATAGCGTAAAACACATACACATATCATTTATATTTTTTAATGTTTCTTATATCATGCATTGCAGATCATCAAACTGGGGTTTAAATTTCTTATTCATGATTTGATATGTGTTAATATATATTTTTAAATAGTCCAGTTGTACAAAAGGATCCCCATGATATAGATCTATTAATAATTGCATTGAATTAAATATGAATTGAGAACAAGGAATCAATTTTAGGCTTCATAAAAATCATAAAGAATTATTTACACATTCATTGTAGGGAAACATAAAGTTAATAGAGTTGTTACATTTATGACGATGGGTTTCATAAATGTAAATAATGTCTTACCTATGCATGAGAGGTTATGAAAAAATTAAAAAGGCTTTCCTAAGGATATTTAATGGTAACAATGGACTTACCCAAATGTGATGGAGTTTTCTTAATGGTAATTTATTGTTTCAAAGGCTTGTGGTAAAGTAAATAAGGCACTATGTAAAGGTTTTTAATGTCTACCTTCACAAAACATAATAATTATTCATGTTAAACTTAGGTAGAATTTTTTATATATGTTTCACTTGATTGACCTTTGTACAGCTGGTCTCAGATGATTTTAATAAAGGTTGTACAAATTTTTGAAGGCTTGTGTAATTATAATTGATTTTTTACCTCATTGTAACTAATGAAAAACCCATTCATAAGATTATAAATTCATGGTCTACTATATTTTGAGGGTTCTATAATATTATTACCCATTTATATTTTCTCTATATAAGGGTTCAACTAGGAAACCCTTTAAAAAACTAGATATTATTTATGAGGGTAAACATAATTTCATTAAAATTTCTAAACGTAATTTAAAAATAAAAATTATTTAAATATTATAAAAAATGTTTAAAATTCATTGTAAAACAAAGTTTGTTGATATTTATTAATTTATAAATGGTTAAATAATTAATTTATCATAAAGGAAATATATTTAATTAATAAATTCTTATGAAACTTCTATTATTCAATATTACTTAAATATAAAATGTTGATATAACTTTAAAACAAATCATATGGAATCAATTATGATCTAGGGATAATAGTTTCATTTTATAAATCTTAAGAGACAATTTATAAAGTGTTATAAATTATGAAATACAGTAAACTATAAACTAATATATATTTTTTAATTTTTTATAATTAATAATTTTTAGATTTTATTATAATAAAATTAGGCCTTATTTAGATGTTATTTATTCCAAATCAAAAGATTTATATTGAATTATATTACTATGTATTAAATAATGATTATGTATATAAAATTTAGATTATATAAACTTATTACATAATAAAAATTGAATTATAAATTTGTTCATAATTCATAAAATGTGATATATTTAAAATTAAATTTCATATAGTGAATATTATGAAAGAGTAAATATTGTCTTGAATATGAATACTCAAAATTATGGAATTAATATATTGTAAAATCTAAAAATATAAAAGGGATAATAGTTTTATTTTACATATGATTTATATATGAATGGTTATCTTAGGATTAAATATTTGAGATGATTATTTTTTTAAATGATATTCAATGTGATATTCATGCTTAGTATGTTAATTATGAATTGTAAATATTGTGTATGCTTTAGTTTAATTGTTTAACTACATCTATATATAACCCTTCATTTCTTTCTAGGAATGCTATTATACTAAATTTAGTTTTTTATCTACCTTGACATTGTTTTTTAATCAATGATATTTTATTGAATTTATTTTTTTGGGAATGATATATCAATATTAGGTGTTAATGTTATTATGAATTAAATTCTTGATTGTGTAAAGTATCCTCACATATAGGGACTTAATGTTAGACAACCAACTATATTGGAAGATTTTTCATAGTTTTTTAAATTGAATTGGGTTAGATATATATTTCTTTGGTCCGAATCATGTGGATATTTTAAATATTGTATAATTATACAACTTTATATTAATATTTCATGTATCCTATGAATATGATGAATTTAAATATGAATTAATATAAATAAATGTTATTTTATGGTTGTGAAAAAACAACGTGGGTTGTGTAAAGAGTAACTAATCAATATGGGTTGAACATATTGGTTTGGTAGAGGGAATAAGATTCCTAATAAAATTAATTAATGTATACATACATGAATAGATATAAAGTGAGATAAGATGGTGAGATTAAAATTCACATAAAATAAAAAGTGTTAGATTCATTCCAAATAAGAACATATCAAGGGCTTGATCGTTGAACTATGTAGGTCATGGTATCTCTTGGTGCCCAGGGATTACCATGTGTAAGGTATGTGAGGATTAGTGACACAAAAACATCCATAGGTAGGTCATGCTAATGCTGGGTGCAAATGGATTGATTGTTGTTAGGCTATTTTGGCATTTTTTTTGTGTCTGTCTAGTACAGATACAATAATAGGATTATGTTACTAAAATAATATAATAGATTTTATTGATTATATAGATTGTATAAAGAGTTGTCTTATTGATTATTCAAGAGTAATATATGATATGATTGGGATCATACCCTATGTAAATTTATAGGTGGCTAGAGGAACACTAAATACACCCAATTGTATACTAAAATATATATTATGAACCAAAAATAGTTATAATGACCATTAAAAGGGGTCATTATTTTAGGTGGATCCTATTTAAAAAAATTATTTATTTAATATTAAATATAAATGATATTCATATGATAATATTTTAAACATGAATATCATCATCATAATCATTGTAAATTTTAGATCAATCCTTGAAATGAAAAGCTTAATTTAATTTATTTATATTCCAGGTAACTTACAAAATTTTCTTGAGCAAGATTGGTGATTGATGAAATGTTATCATGGAAAATATTATGTGTCCGAACAATTCCCTCCCTAGTAAAAAGGAGTTGAAATTATTCATAAAGTGAATCTAAATTCTTATGGAATTATATAGTTATTAAATTATGGTTTCAAAAGTATTAAATACATTATTACCAAAGGATAGTTATTCTAAACCCATGTAATCTATATTATTGTGAACATGAATGTTTTAATGATTTTTTGTTCTCATATACTAAATATGATTTGGTATAAAAAATTATATTCAATATAATTGAACATGACTGATGATACAATATGTTTCATTAAATATTTATTATTTTTAAAAATAATTTCTATAATTATTATTGATATATGGTAACAACTATATTTTTTTTAAAAAATTAAATATAAATAATGGTTAAAAGATGAGAAAAAATTTAATAATATAGTTTTATTGTTTAATTTTAAGTAATGGAGTAAATGGTTTGTTTAAAAAATAACTATAATTCCACATGATTGGATAAAATTTTCATAATAATTGTATTTTTATCTCATTTTCATCATGTGAAGAGTATATAAACAATATTTGTTTAAATGAAATGATATGTGGGTTTTTAATACATATGGATTATGATTTTTTAAATTCTATAACATGCTATTAGATGAGACTAAAAATAGATTGTTCATTTTAAGGAATTTATCCTGTTGTAATTTAAGAAAATTTCCCAAAAATATTATTAAATAGAATGAAATTTTATATTTTGGTTTATTAAAAATATGATGTCAAGGTTTTAAGGTACTATAAAGATTGTCCTAGTAGGTACAAGTTAATATTATATGAAGAAAAATTTGTTGAATAGTTAAAAAAAATCTTTAAGATGCTAATAATGGTAATTGAAACCTAGGGTTTTTAGGAAGGAGATGTAATAAATAAATATAATTTTATTATACAAGATATACCAAAAAGAAATTTTTTAATTTGGTGGAATTTCCATGGGAGGTGAATATGTTATAGAAATTAATTCTTTTATATTGAATGTTATATCATATCAAATGAATATTTTAAAAAGTGCTGTAAATATTCAAGAGTTCAATAGAAATAGATGTATTTATTATAATGTAGTTTCTATTAATTTTATTATGTAATTACTTACTACATTTTGGATTTTAATTCTATGTATTTTATAAATGTTTAATGAATCAATGTAAATATTATCTATTATCATTTAATTTATTATATAAAAAATAAAAGTTGTTCAATAACTAATATTGTAATAAACCAATATGTGATTATTAAATTTATAAAAATGCTATATGATTAATAAATATATATATAACATTTTTTAACAATAATTTATATATAATTTTCTTTATCCTGGAAAATGTTTTTATCAAAATATATATTAAAATATGTAGGAATTTTTTCACACCTCCCATCGATGGTATAATTTCATAATGTCATTTTTAAAATTTTAATTTGATAAACTCATATACTAAGATATATGATATAGAAAAAAATAATATATTTGTTATGTATTCGTACTAAAATAAAATGTGTTCTCTTTTTGAACAGAAAGTAGTTTTCGTTGTATGATTGCAAGATATTCCAAAAACCATATAGTTATTAAGAGTCTAGTTTGAATATGTTTGGAATTAGATAATCTAAATGTAAAAAAAAATAATGAATTACACCAATCTTAATTTAAAATTTTTTTCATCTTAGAAAACTAAATATATCGTAGTATGCGGGTAAATAGAATTATAAAAGTTATATTTAGTTATTGAATTAATGTGTTTGTGAAATTATCCTAAAAGAGTTTAGGAGTGAAAATAAAAAATTATTGTAAAAAGTTATATTATTTAAATGGAATATGTTGATGGAATATGGTACCAAGGATGATTATTAGGAACATAGAATGGAATATAGATTGACATCATAAGATGACATCATAACATTTGATGATGTGATATTAAGAAGTTTGAATTTGTATAATGACATGAACAATTAAGAATATGATTCAAAAATCTCACCACTATTAATAATAAATTACATAAAAGTGGGATTTCAATAAAGAATTTAGAGGTAAGTTATATCATATTCTCACATTGATATGTGACAAGAATTATATTTGATTTAATGATTTAAAAAACAAAAAAATTATAACACATATAAGTCAAATATGGAAATTTTTTCACATATGATAGGACAAAACAGTTCTTATGATGGATTTATTATATATTTTTTTGTTTATGATTATTAAATTTAGAATATTGAAATGAAATCTCCTATATATCATTATTTTACATTGGTTGCATAAATGTGTATAAAGATATACATTATGTGATGTGTAAAGATAATTTACCTCCTAAATTATTACTTAAGATATCCTAACATATTTTTTTCATTGACTATAATAGGTGATGATTAAATATTAAGGTTTTCATGAGTAGGATTCTATTATAGATATAAAAAATATTCTCATGAGTCATAAAAAATATTAATATTCTTTATAAATTCTACATGACCTTCTAGGTATACCAAATAGATTATCATACTGATGTCCTTTGTATACTATTGGTGTATAGATCATATTTGAGTCCACACATATTGAGTTTGGTAAGATACCTAGCATGAGAATCATTATAGTTTTATACATCTCTTACACATGTATATAATTTTATTTATATAATATGGGGTGGTTGGGTGTTTTATTTATCATGTTGTCAGTTGGAGCTTAACCAAGATGGGATTTATCCATTCCATTGATGAGTGTTAATTTTGTACCCTTTATGTGGATATAATTTTGGAGTGTGTGTTCTCACAATTATATTGTATATTTTTCATTTAGGGGAAATTGATGTTATTATCCATAATGATGAATGAAAAATTATGTATTAATTAATCAAATTAGTGTGTAAACTATGAATGAAGAATAAAGGGGTTGGATATATGGGATTTGATTACTTCATTTACCAATATAACATGATGTCTTAGACAATGATAAAATATAATAATAAAAATTTTCATATGATACGAATAGGTGGAAACACATTAATGGATTCATGTGTTAGATGGATATCACTCCATCTTCCATAAGAGGTTGATTAGTATTGACACTTTTAATGGGACCCCTATTATCTTATAAATATCGATCCGTCAATTTGTATTTGTGGGAAATGATATAAAGACCCACGTGGTTACATCTTATAGTTGACTAAATGGGCTTTGATTTTGACTTTGAGAGCTACTATAATGATTTTAGAGTTAATCAAAATAAAATTGGATGGGTATTCAAAAGATAATACATATGATGTGATACTAGGTGACATTACTAATAGATATCCAAAAGTGTTTTGGATGATATCCAAAAATGTGTTTCATATATGGTTAAACAAGTCATTAAATATAATAAAATATACGGTGAAATGGAAAAATGACTATTAGTCTTTAGTGAATGTGGTTGATTCCTATAGCCTTATATATGTATATATATAATTAGTTATTTTATGAATATTATGATTTTCATGCATAGTAATTTATATTATTCTATAATGACAACATTTTCAATATTGGCAGGATACCTAGTCCTTCTTCAACCCATGATATAATATGTTTAGAAACCATTTCATAAGATGACACATATTGTATGTTAATCATTCATACAAGTAATACATATATTGTCCATATCATTTTTTTCATATGTGGTAAAATATGAACAAATGACCCAGTAATAAAAGAGAATCCCAGATTACATATATACATCATTTCCATGAAATGGTAGTGGTTGTGCATGATTCTCGTATTATTTATCAAAACTACATCTACCAAAATATATATTCATATAACTAATTTAATAATATGATGATATCACATAAAATAGGATTATAATTCTTCACATCTGATTTGAGTTTCGACTTGACCCATGGATTCCATTAAAGAGAGGATGTATTTGGGTTTCTACTAGTGATCTCTCTCAAATCTATGTTATGGAGATTTAGATGATGCATGTGATCTTTGATCTACGATACATCCTATTTATATTATTTCTGAATTTCAATTTTTATATAGGTTTCATATATCATGAATGGATGTTCCTCATACTAGGGTATTTATTGATTTAGTAAGATTTGATAAGTGTTAATAGATTCATACAATCCCCTTTAGTACCATTTTTGAACAACTTCTAATAGAAACAATGGTCCATGGTTCTATAGAAAACCCCTTCTCGTCCATAGAGGTAAAAGAATTCTGATTCCACTACCTTATAAATTACTTCAATTCATAAAGGGTCTACTTTATCATACACACGGAGCCTGTAACATCCTGCCCCATCCCATTGTTTTGAGAGGGATGAGGAATATTCCTTGTCCATATCCAATGTTCCCAGGGTGCCAAAGGCTGGAAATAAATTCCAAGGGCTTCAAGAATCATTGGGGAACTATTTTCCCTTAGGATAAAACCAACCATCAAAACAATACACTATAAAAAAATTACATGATGCATGTCCACAAAACAACCAAACCCATACATTCCCAAAAATGAAACCAAAATATTCCATAACAATCCCACATATCAAATAAAACCCAAGAAAAATACCAGAGTACCAAGAAAAAGAATACACAACAAGACCCAAACTAAATAGGACACCATCTGTAGCCCCACGCCAAGCACCATTCTCTATGCACCAAAACGTCACCAATGCATCATGTTGAACAACTAGAAAAATGAGAAGTTTACTCTTACCTGTGTCCTAGAATATGACATCTACCAAATCTCCCATGTTCCAAAGTAGGGGATGAGTACTGATACTCAGTATGTTTTCCACAAATGACATTCCCACACACGCCAATCAGATAAAACCATTAGCACATATATATAAAATAGATTATATAAAATATTCAACGGTAAAAAAACATAAAACAAGAAAATAACTCCTTATCCTTCCATTTCTACCCAAATTCTCACAAAAAATAGGAAATACAAAAAACCATGCCACAATACAATTCACCATTCCACAATAGTGCAAAAAATTCCATTTGGATACAACACACAATAAAGAATCCAAAACGATATAGATTACATCCATCTTGTTCACCCATTCTAAACTTGTGGTTCTTCCCACCCACTTATCCTTTAATGGTGGGCCTTTCAACCATTATAAATCCTCTTATTATAGTGGTAATTTCCTCCCACTTCCACACAATCCACACATGCCATAACACTTAATCAACCGATAATCAGAAACCACCAAGGCCACAAAAAATCACATCGTCATTCCCATCACATGCCAATTCACTTCAATAAATCACCCATTAATTGAAATATCCCTTTAATCATTTTTCATGAAAAAAATTATTTCAATAAAACAACATCTTTATTTAAAAACTATTTTCATCAACCATTTAAACAATTCAATCCCAGCATCCCCTTTTAAAATCCACAATAGGATAATTTCACCACAAAACCACTTTTCCCTAAAATCACCAAAACATCACCAAAGGGATTTCAATCCAATTTTTCCCATAAAAAGAACAAGTAATTTTTAGCAACAAATATGAAATTTAACAAATATTCATTTTATAGAAAAGTGGAGTTGAGTGATAAGCCACATACCTTTTAGGATCTGATGAAATCAACCCACAAGCAACTGCATCCCAAATATGGTGATCAAACCACTGAAAAGGCTCTAGATCCCCTTCCCTAACATCCACAAGCCATAAATTCAACACCCAAGGAAACTAAATACCTTGATCTACATGAAATTTATGTAGATATAAAAACCAAAGAAATGGGGATGAGAAGATATAGAGGAAACTAAAGAGAATACAAGAGAAGAGACTTACCCAGAAGAAACCACTTTGAAACCACCTCGAAACAACTTTGAATCGCTTTTGAAATGAGTGGAATAGCACCTCAATCCGTTGAGAACCCAAAATACCATGTGTGGATCGGGTGAGAAAAGATTTGGAGGGGAAGTAGATTAAGCTTGATGGAGACTGGATTTAAAAACCCCATATTTAAGTGGCGGCTTGGTTAGTCCACTCAGTTTGGAAAACAGTGTGCTAACTGTGCGCACACTACTGTCTCGAGAGAAGGGGTCTGCGCGGTTTGAAAAAACATGCACAAGCCATGTGAAGCCTACTGTCTCACCCTTTACAATTTCATAGATAACCCGCATAGTTTAACCTAACCGTACTCAAACTGTGCTCCCTTAAAAAAGCCTTTAATCTTATTCGATCCCATTCTATATTCTCCCAACATCTTCAAAACTCATCCCAATATATTTGAACACATAAAAAAGGCATAAAAAGTATACATACCTCAAATTGGGGGGGGGGTGTGCTACAATGACCTCATTACATCTATTTTTGAAATCCTCCAGAATCTTCATATAGATTTCATCTACATAATCTCCATAAAATTACACTATTTTCACATCTACCAATCCCATATGTATACTTTATGAAGAAACTAAACATAATAATATATGGATGATTTTTTGGATAATAGTAGATGAATAGGTATTATAAAAATCCATTATTTCATTTTATTGAATCACATTCATATATAAAATCTTTTTTTATCTTTTTATGTCATATACTTCCTCCATCAACTAGAAAAATCATTTTTTGACATCAATTTATTCCCCTTGAATAGTTCTATTAGCTCGATATATTCATTTTTATATAATTAATCAATATCATATTTTATAGATAAATCCTATTTTATATAATTTCTATGACACGTCACTTATTCTATGATATTGGTATCTCCTCAATCCATATAAAATAATTAGAGAATATTAGTTCTAAATATTTGAACCAGTCATTTGAACCTAGTACACCTCTATAAATCAACCAATTGTTTATCTATTTCTAAAACTACATATTCCTAATGTATACCTTGGGATTATATAATACATGAGAATTATAATACATAAAAAATTAGTAATACTATAGTTTCAATGATTCCATAACAATATATATATTTTCGAACATTTGGAACATCCATTAAGTTAAACATGGATATGGTCAGTCCATTATTTTCTCTCAACTCCATCTTCCACCAATTTATGATATTTCCATTAGATCCTCCCATTGAAGAAATTTTTTTCTTATTATGATCTTCTAATTATCATTATAAAAAATTTAATACTCAATGATTTCATAACCATACAAGATAAATAAATATCCTCATGAATTTATTCAATATTTTCATTATCCTTGGAATAAAAAAGGAAGTAATTGAAACATTCATAATATTTAATGTGGTAAACATCCAATGGTTTTATGAACCATAGTGGTTCTGAAATTTTCTTCTTGAATATTGGATATGGAATTATGTTCATGATTTAAGAGACACAAATGACAACTTCTAACCAGAACATCAATAGAAAACTAAAATGGAGCCTCATATATTGATCACTATCAGTGAAAATATGGTTTATTCACTCCACTTCACCATTCAATACCAATGATTCTATAATAGTGTACATTATCTCTAATAAAACCCACAAAATTCCCTAAAACCACATTCATCACTATTATTGGACCTTAATAATTTAATAACATTTCTAGTGTCTTTCAACAACATGGATCTATAAAGAAAAAACTCTCTAATGACCTAAACTTTTTGAGTGAGGAAGTAATCCCATACTTTCATCATTGAACCATTGATGAATGAAACAAAGTATAACAACCCACCATAAGAAAAAACTAAAGAAGTATTAGGACATTCATACATATGATCTTCAACTTGTATTACTTGGGTGCCTTTATTTTGGATATAAATGAAAAATTTATATGATTTTTAGGTATAAAAATATCACATATTTGAAATTACATGTGATTGTGTTTCAATATAACCATATCCACTAATACTCAAAATTCCTTCTGAATCATGTTCCTGGGAATTTTTTTATATATTCGGACTTCTGAATGTTATCATTCCAAAAATCAATGTTCCATCAATCATACTTTTATATATTATGTTCTAGTTTTTACAATTTGGGTATAACTATAGACTTTAATTTAAATTATACATTTAGTATACAAAGCCTCTTATGAAACATTCTTTATCTAGATGAATTTCAAAAATTATATTCTTCGATTAGCCTGATATGTGAGGAATTCCCTAAAACACCAATATACTTACATTTCATATTTTGACATTAAATAACATTTCCAATTAATTTAGCGAGATTAAAATCTAAATATATGGATCTTTAATTAAATTTTAGACACATAATTCACTATGAACCCCTTTTTTGTTATAAAATGGATTAAATCCTTGAAATCAATGATCAATGTTTCCATTGAAACATTGACACTAAGAACAAATCAGCCACCATCATTTGATGTATTTGTTCATTAAAATACAGAAGATCCCATTAAAAAATAATATTTCAAGGCATCTTAAAATTCCCTTATGTTTTTTAATGTTATAATACATGTACATTCATGTCTTACCAACATCATATTCTTTCTCTATTCTCCTCATTGTTTTTCTAATCATTCCATGAAATAGAGTGTCCTATTACTTAAACAATGTTCATGGTTTTATAATTTCTTATACTTCCCTACATATGATCTCTTCACTCAAAATATGACTAAAAGTTCATTTCAATAAATGATCAATCATTCCAATATATATTATTTTGAAAATTACCGTCACATACTATGACACCAAATGTGATTAGAGAAGTAATAATGCCAACACAAGATCCCCAATATTTACTTCTACAAATTTCAACTGACTTTGGATCATATTGAAGTTATTAAAATGATCACCCACTAGACTTTTTTAATAATTTATCATACATAAAAACGTTTTCACCATTAAATCATTGTTATTTTTTCTTGGTTTCTCACATATATACTAGATAATTCATCATTTCACATGTGGTTTAATATTCAAGATGATATAAGAATATTTTTTTAAATAACATCCATGTCACACCAATTTCATTCAAATAAATCCTTTACAATTCCATTTTATCCATTTACTATTTATTATCTCAGTTTAATAAATTCTAGAGGTACTTATAGATTATAAAATCCTACATCCACATACTCTAGAGTCTAAAGTCTTTCTCATTGAAACTTTTAATCAGGATATTTCCATCTTTAGAAACCATTCCTTCTAAAATGAAATATTCTCACTAAAAAGGGATATCAAAAATAAAATATTGTATCAAAGAAGTATTATTCGATGTGAATTGATACTTTCTAATAATTAAACATTGAATCCACTTTTTGGGACTTGAATAACTTTTCTAGAGGAAAACCACATGAAATTCAACTTATGAACAAAGTACATATCTTTTTAGAATCTGATGACACCTATACACCCATTTCAATAGAAATTCACGTTCATACAGGGTAGACCACTACTTATTTATTTATATTTACAGTAGAAGACGGATTTATTACAAGTACAGTCCACAAGTAATACCTCCCTGCATTTTTATAGTGGGGCATACGTAGTGAAACGAGTTCCACTTCAATTTAAGGTTTCTATGGATCCATTATTTGTCCTATGAATTGAGCGTTATTGATCCAAAAGTGTAAATTAGTGATCCTTTCATATCACTGGTTCTGTCTTAATGTATTTTACATGAACTTAACTTATTTGTTATGATCATGTATTGTATGTTAATAAAACAATATATCATCCCTGAAGACCCCCACATATGAACTACGATGTAGTTGGGAATCCCAATTCATCAAATATGTGAATATATGTGGTAAATTAGTATGGATGAATGACATGACTACATACTTGTATAACCCATATATACTATGGAAAACTGTTTGTGGTATATTTGACAGGCTCATGTGAACTTGATGGCAGCCCGACCACAAAGAGATATTAGAAAAAATTGTCACTCCATATTGAAAGGGATATGTTCTACCATAAAATATCAAAGTGTATCTTATACCATATTGGAGAAAAGGATATGTGAACCACATGATAAGGTACTGGGTCAAATAAAACCTTTAGCTTCTAGGTACTTTAAATGATTATTATGTTCCTAAATCTATATAGGGTCTATAATCTAATATGGAATGGACATATGTTTTTCTCCTTTATATATTTCAATAGATATTTCTAACACTCTCCCATGGGGTATTCGATATATTTCATTAGGGAAGACATCTCTCAAATGATCCACCTCAGGAAGAAATTCTATTTGTTTCATTATCTGATCACTCACATGGGGAATATCCATATGGGATGCTACCCTGCATATCCCATGATGATATGCTCTAGATCAACTCACCTTGTGATTCCATTCACCCTTATGAACAGAGGAACTCTCGTTGGGTTATGTAAATGACACCCTCAAATGATAGAAATCAACACTGTTATGGTTTTGAATCAATAAATCTACCCAATGGATGATGTTGAATCATGAAATATCAAGGATAAAAATATTCTATAGTAAGAGAAATCCAAAAAACTCAAGAATGAAATACATTCATAAAAATATACACTCTAAACATGTACCTATAATAGTATCAATGGCCATTAAGCTAGAAACATTCCCAATTTCCAGCCCATAGATCTCTAAAATTATCGTAGATTAGGAGTATAATGTATGTGTATCAAAAAAGGAATAAAATAATGTGAGGGTATTAGGATAATATCAATACGTGTAGAAGGTCCCTAACTCTTCACATCAAGAGAAGGCATCGCTAAATATATATTTCTATATGAGTAACATTGATTAGAAACCTAACAATCCTAAGAAGGTCTGCTTTGTTGTCATTGTACTTATGATGTATTACTTCCTCATTCATGTCCACATTATTGGCTTGAACCACTATCAATAGCCCATATCCCAACATATTTTTGATCTATTTTTCATGAAATCTAATTTGGTGTTGGTAAAGATCCACTATTACTAATGTCAAGAGGTACGGTTTGGTAGAAATACTAAAGGTGAAACATCCTACTATAAGGATGACAATCAATTGGGCCCCTTGTACATTGGGCATTCTAATGGATGATTCCTCCACACTAGTTACACATCACATAACTATTAGTGTGTGTCATCTGACTTTCACTTCTACTACAAACATACATGAAGTGTAATTTCTTACTGCTAGACAAACCACCTCAATGCCTCAATGTTGAACCGCTATATCTCACACTACATGTTTCCCTTAGATTCTTCTATGTGATAAGGACCTGGATCACAATATAGGATACTATTTTAATCGAAAAGAGATTGTCCTATGATGGGATGGTGTAAACAATCCCACACTCATACCATCCTGTGATCATTATCTCATCACCAGTATGTGTCATCATAAAAAAATGAAGAGAGGTGAATCAAGATGAACACTAAATCACATATTTAACACCCTTCTATATGTATATAAATCCTCTTGAATTGTCCGCTATCAAATTATTCATAGTGATGTAATCATAGAAAAATATCTAGAATAATTACGAGAGCATATCCTAATGCTAGTCATCCAATGTGATTAAAAACCACCATTTTTAGTGGATTCATGTTGCATATAGTTTCCTATATTAGCACTACTCTTGGGAGAAATACTCAAATTCTTGGATATGGAAAATATGGCCTCTAACCAATATGTTGTATCATGTGGACTACAATATCATGAGAAGGTGGGAAGATGACACAACTTGAAATCTCACTTTAACTTTTATATATAAAGGGAAGGTTGAAGAGCTCCTATAAGGACTGCATGAATCATAATAATCTATATTAAATCTAAGAATTAATTCCCAATTTTGTAAGAACAAGAGTTTCCTATAGTGGAACTTTCAGAGGTAATAGTAGTTGATAAGAGTCTAATACCTCTAGAGGATGGTATTTCGAATCCAACTAGTTCTTGACCTGAATATTTCATGGTGACATAGATCTATAATTTCCATATTGAAATCTCAGATAATATTTAACAAATATGTTAAAAATAATATTAAAGGATATGTATAAATCCTTCAAATAAATTAGCCACACCTCTCTGCCTACCACAAGAGTTAGGTGAAGGTGATAATAAATATCAAAAAATATTACCAGAGACACTACCTACTTCTCACTACTATGTTTGAATTAGGGTCAAGGCGTCACATAAAACCATAAAGGTTCTAGTATTTGGAGGGTCAAATTCAGGGTATAGAAGAAAAAACCAATTAATTTAAAATCAATATCCCCATTTACATGTAACCATTTAATATGTATTTAATATTACTTTAGGTTCATACTTATTCAAATTCATATAGATATCATAGAATCATTTATATGTATCACTATTCCAAATTTATAAAGGATCAATACTCTTTATAAATTGAAATTAGTATGTCATATAATGGCAGATTGATACTTTCCTCTGGTATCTGTTTATAGAAGGTCATGTAAAATGATTTGATTGAATGAATAACCATTCCCAATTTATAGAACCACAATATTAATAAATTAAAATTGGAATCCAGTCATTCAAATCAAAAAAATATTTCATCCCATGGAACATGCTGTTCATGCTCACACATTACTAATTTTATAGGCAATGAGACATAAAAAATAGGTATGGTAAAAACCATTTAGATTGATTTAGACACTTTAATAAATCCAATAATTTTTTCCCTGCACAAAGAAATAACACAATTACATACATAATAATCAGGTCACTCACAATAGATATAGAAAATATGTATAATTCACGAGTTACTATAAATATTGCATGTCATAATGTATGACAAGTAAATCATCAGGTACCTATAAATATGCAAGAGATGACAACTCCTTATCATAGCAAGACAAATAATGACAATTCCATAATAAAAATATCATCAATAATATAAAAAAACACATGTTTCACCTAATTATGAAATTAGTACAATTGTAATAGGAACAATCCAAAAAAATAGCAACCCATACTATGAAATTTTTCTATCCCATGTACACGGGTTGGCTAATCATTGGATAATGATCATTAGAAAAAATTCCATGATTTTCCAATTCTAAGGTCTAATAATCAAAAAATATTACAGAATGTAAATTACAATCTAATATAATTTTATTTTGTATTGAATTGGAAAACAATTACCAGATCCTCAAAATAGTTTGTCGCATGACCTAAAGTGAGCCTCCCCAAATGCTAAATCCTTTACAATAGCATCAAGGGAATTGGGAATGTCTAAGGGGAGCATATTCCATTTTAATCATAGTGTAGGAAAATAGTAAAAAATAATGATAAGAAGTGGAAATAATAATAAAAAATCTATAGGGGAGTAATAATAAATCCCCAAAACATAACTAATAAATGTAATCTAATTCAATATCAGCTACAAAAATTTTGATCATGAAATGATACTATACAAAATTTTAAGTACTTATGATACAAGGGTTCAGGCATATACAATACTCTAAAAATTCATGAAGACCCAGAGATATATCCACTAGAATCACGACCATTGGCCCATTCCCCTTTTCAAATTCACCATCCTCGTATTGAAAATCAAACATCTGATGTTAGGTGCTTCCCATTGTCTACCCTTGCAATCATTATATATGGTCAGGTAACTTAGGTGGCCTAAATAGAGGGTGGGATATACTCAGTAAGACACCACCAAGGGTGTCAATATTTATCTGTTTTTCTTCATATAAAATGATATGTGTATAGGTAATTCTAATCTTAATGCTGTAATTGAATACAACACATTGCCCTAGGTTCCTCATGGGATAACTGACCAACACATCCCACTTCATCATAATCATGATATCTCAAAACCCATTTCAAACTATAAAGATATATTTTATGTTTGAATGTAATCACACACACACACAGACACAGATATATATATATATATATATATATATCTGTGTGTGTTTGTGTGGGGGGGGGGTGTTGATACATCTTAAGTCAGTTGGAATATATGTATGGAAAGTATAAATAGAAATCCAGAAGTCCCTGTGAAAATAAGGACCAAATCCAAGTATGTTTTTTTGAATAGTTACTGTATCCTAAAACATAGAAAAACATTATCCTCATATCTTAATTAAAATGCATCCTTACTTCTAAAAAATGAACCTAGATACCATTTAAGGAGATCCTTACAGAGAATCCAATGAATCACTCTAAGAGCAATATATAGATCCATCACTATAAGAGTCCATCCATGGAAATTCATTAATGGAACCCGAATATCATTCTCAACATGGCCTAAATGAATAACCCTCTATGAATGGGAAATGTATTCTATATTGGGGACCACGTATCAATCATTGAACTCTATAAAAACACATCCCACTAAATCTGAATAATAAAATACAATAGGGAACTGAATATCGTTCTTGGGAAAAGTAAATAAGAAATCTGCCCAGTGAGACCATGAAAGGTGTTCTACAAATGAATCCAATTTTCAATCCTAAAATACAGTGGTTTATTTAAAAATTATAATTTAAGAAGCTCTACTAACCAATCAAAGGAATCATTATGTGGCCACCCTAGTATCATCCTTAACTTTTTGTAATGGTATGGCATCAGCTTGCACTAAGTTCATACCATTGAATGAAATTTATTAATAATCATCAAATGTTAAATTCACATAGAAAAATTTGTGGTTTAATAAAATTAAATACATAAGGCTCTTATGCCTTTAGATAGGAATCAGACTTCAGGGTGGGTAATGTCAGCATCGTCTCCCTACAAAATAAATTTGTGATTTTTTAAATCTATATTAACCATGTAATTTCTTTACTTATTTAATTCATTAATCATTTGGGAGGAATAACTATAGAATTAAAACATGTGGAACAATATTTCATGATATATACAACAAGCCTTTTAAGAAATTTATATATAACACCTAACATATAGATTTATTGGAGTAATTGTCCGTTATCGGCATCAGATTCCGCCTCAAATGGTAGGAAACTGGGAAATGGGAAACCAAATTATAAATTGGTCATATTTTCATGATCCAAAATAGAATAACATATAGTGAGGTTAAATGGTAAAAAAAGAAAAACATTTAATAGATTTCAAACATGATTCAAACATGATGAATGGTTGTCTAATCATAGCCTAGATGAATAATTAAGAAAGGAACCTAGATTAGGCATGGAATAGGAGGTTTAGATTGTTGGGCTTACTATTGGAGGGAAATGAAAACATAGTTTCTTAAAACTAAGGGGTTACACCCCCTTTAAATTAATTTTTCTGTATTGCTGACATGTATATTTTTTAGATCATGTAATTTGAAGCCCCCCCAAGGGAAAGCCAATTCTCATCTTTGACATGGTCAGGATTGAGAAATCTCCATCATGAATTAAATACATTCCATGAATTAAATATATGTCTTTAATTAAATTCATTTCTTGAAGTTAATTCCCATCATGTATGTTTTTGTAGACAACCATAAACATTTTACTAGTTTATTCTTTCAAATTAACGAATCATCTTAATTCCACGGTAACCTGGTCTACGAAATATGGAAAACCTCAATGAAGGTTCTACAAAAATTTGAAATAATCATCACTTATATAAAACATTAGTATCTGAAAAATGGTGTTTCATTTACATCAAATGATAGATCCTATAATTCTAAGACATGAACTTCTAGAATAAATTCTAATATTTTTTTAGATAGTAGTTTTCCAAAAAGTATAGAAGATGAATTTTATCATATGAAAACATAACTATTTATAAGTGAAAACATAAATATTCACTACTAGGATCATAAAAAATATTGGTAATATAAAACATAAAACAAAGAATCAACAAACAGTATTTTTTATGAATAAAATAAATCCACGAAAAATCTACCATATTGTGAAAATTTTAATAGTAACATAAAATAATATACAAGATATATTTAGAAGAATGATATAAAATAATTTAGAATGAAAATAAATACATTGTGTGGGAGTGAATAACTATTTACTTATGAAAATTAATCAGATGAAAGTTATTACCACTTGAATAATATTCACATGAATAATATTGGTTTTAATGATAATGTTAATGTACCCAAAAAGGTAAAATGCTTTATAATTAAATTACTAATATATAGGATTTATCTTAATATTCAGTATACAATAACGTGGTTGAATTTTTAGATGATGGTGAAGAAAATAATGATGAATAATCATCTTTTGATGTTGATAAGTGATAGAAATCAAATAAAGAGTGTGTTCCAAAATTTTAGAAATATTATAAGAAGTTATAAATAAGATATATGTATATCAAACATAAGATACTAAAGAAATAATGGATAATTCTAATTTATTTTAATATTTGAATATTTTAAATAATAAAATTTCTAAGCTATCCTATATCAATATTGTAAATAATTTATCAATTTCTAAATCTACGAGAGATGTTGATAAGACTTATAAAAGAGTATCTAGGGAGTATCTAGAAAATAAATATAAATTAATCAATAAAAAAGCATACATTGGTATGAAAACATATTAATTTTCAAAGGTGAAGATTGAGAATTATAAAATCGAGATAGAGTTGGATAAAATTTAATGTAAATATTCAATGAAATATTATAAATGAAATAAATTTCTATATCTTTTGAGTAAGATAATAGTAAATTTGTAAAACATAAATCAAATGTTTAAATTATAGAGAAATTGATAACTAACTTGACAACTTGAATGAAACTAGTAGAGAAATTATATAACTATTTGAGACATAAAATAACACTTACATAATTTATAAAAAAAATAAAATCTATCATTCCTAGGGAAATTATTTTATGCCATATGTTGCCCATTATTGATAACAATTTCAAAAAGACATACATTGTAAAAGATAGTATTCTATGAATAAAATTGACTCATTTTATTAAAAATGAGAATATAATTAAAAGAAATATGTACCACTAAAAATCACAGAATAAGAATTATTTTTGTAATAAAGGAACTCATATAGAGTAATTTTGGATATATGAAATTATGGATTTTTTATATAAATTCAAAATGATAAAGATGCTACGTATCAGTAACGAAAAATATTATATTTGTTACTTGTTGACATTTATTGTTATCATAACATTCATTATTTATATAAAATATTCTATTTATGTATAAGAATTAATCAACAAAATGATCTATTTAAAACTTTACTCAATAGTCAAGGGGTTTGGACATTGTTTAATGAATTTTTTTATAGTTTTTATTTTTTATCCATCAATAATTTCAATAAAAGAGAACATAATTTTTAAAATCTTGTTGAACAATTATCAAAATAATTCTATCATCCTATCAGGATGAAATATCACTTCTAAATAGTTCATTACTAATTATACTTATCTTAATAAAATTTAATACTAGATAATTATATTACAATACCTATCTTTTTAAATTACCATACATTGAGTTTTATTTTTAGAATTTACATTATCAAAGGGTCAAATTATATCACGTATTAATTTATTGTGGAGATATTTTTTCCACTAACAAATTTTTTATGTTGTATATCTAATAGATAATTTAATTTGTCACATGCTATATAGAGAGATTAAATTCTTTAGGAATAATTTATGAACATTTTTTAAGTGAAATATTTTAATATGTCTTTTATAAAAAACATAATAGGGATAATTATCAACGAGGTCGATTATCGAATGATTATGAAGTGTTTTATATTTTCTAAGTATTTATTTTCATACATTATATAATGGGGAGAAGTTTATGAATAATAAGTTTTTCTTGCCTAAGAGAAGTTTTTTACTTTACTATTATGCTCATCAAGATGAATTTTAAAATGTTATAAATTTAAATCCATAGGGGAAGTGTTTTAAAAACCGATGAGGAGAGATTAAAATCTAAAGGATGATAAACTTGGAAGTTTTTTTTAATATAAAATTACAACACAAGGAATTAAATCAAGTTCATTATCTATATTTTATTTTTTAACATTTTTTACGTTGACATATATTTTTAACATATTGTATTGTTATAGTCCCTTTTGACTATGAAAAAGGGGAAGAGTTTTTATTACAATAGTACGTTACCATTTTAATCATTCAAGGGTTATATTCCAAGGAAGGTATGAGGATATTAAATGGAATTATAGGGAGTATTTTTTATAATATAGTCAAACAAATCTCATTGCATTAGTGTATTTTTATTTTCAGAAAGAGGGATATTGTATGGTTAAAAATATCTTTTGTAAAAATGTTTTTAAAATCACAATACAATCGTAAATAATTTAATTTATTACTAGGGAGTTTGTCGATGTTTCTATTTCTATAGATTGTGTCCCCTAATTACTATATATTATGTGATGATAAGTCTATTAGATGAAATGAAATGGGTGTTTTCTGGTGTCCCATTCTCCTCCCTCTTCAACACTCGGTCATCCTCTAACGGTTGGTTTGGATCCTTCTAGGGATGTGCTTCATCCTATATGTTCTGGCTCTCTAGGAAAAGGACCCCATGTGATGGACATCTATCTCCGGCCTACTCCTCTCTAGTCAAGTGGCTACACTCCGCATCCTAAGTTCTCCCTGCTTCACCAAGGGTCTCTATACTGAATCTAAAGGCCTTCTATGTGGTTCTATCGCCTGAAGATAATTTCATTAATGCATTTCCATATTCATTTCTATCATGTGAAAACCAATTATTTATCTTTTCTAGATGTTCTGTTGGGGTGCACTCATATTGGGACTCCTTTCATGCATCAGTTTGGTTCAACATCCCTGGTATCCCACTTCCCTTCCATATCGTCTCTTTTATTTGTTCTATTGGTGATTTTATTGGGTTGTTTTGTTTGTGGATGATTCAACCTTAATATTTTTGGATGTATCAATAGACCAAATATTTATGGAAGTTAATATCTCATTTCCCCTTCCAGAATAATTACTTATGAATGTTGGAGTTTTTTGTTCCTAGTGGCATAAAATATTTCCCATATCCAATGATTTATTTTCATCTTTTTTCCATTTTCAAGGCCTCTCATCCAATGAATGAAGGATGCTTGGATCCAATATTCAATCCTCATGGTTTGATAAGGATCGCAGACATCTTGAGGTCTAGAAGAATGAACATAGGTGCATCCAGGTTTCTCTTATACTATAGGTCACTTGATGTTGATTTTATTAATCTCCTCCATGCCTTTACCTATTTTATTATCTACCTAATCCATGATTGAACCCATTCTTCACCACTACTCGATCATCCTGTGCCCTTACTCACCTAGGATGACTAATGCTCCTCTAGTCTCAGCCTCGTTTGTGCTCAACATCGTCCCCTCCCTTACCTACTTACCCTGAACCCTTCCTCACCTAGGCTGCCTCTCACTCCATTCCCTCCTCAGGATTCATTGATCATACCATGAAACGTTATATTTTATTTTCAAATATCTTGGCCTTTTCATGCACACATTGACTCCCTCCCCTCCAAAAGGTGCCTTATATAATGGAGAAGAACTGGTTCTTTCATCACCACCCTCTTTCTCCAGGTTATCCATATTCTTTAAGCTCACCTATATTGTCCCTAGAAAATTGTTTGACAAGTGATCTAGAGCCTCTGAGGTTATCCATAATCCATTTAGAAACTAATTTCTTAGTGTTGATCACTTTTCCATTCATGTTTCTAGTCTCAGATATTGAGTGTTTTCTAGTCTTCCATCCTTCTTCCCCTACATGTCAGATGTTCTCCTGATCCCAGCCCAAATGCGTTCTCTGTAGAAGGCTAAATAATGGTATTTACAAACTAGAAGTAGACATCCATTCATCATTTAATTAATATTTTTATCTTTAAGAGTATGAAATGCCCATGGCATATGATTGTGGTCCAAAATACACTTATTATCTCATGATATTCATCACCACAACACCTCGAGTGTGGAAGTGCTTGAACTGAAATGTCTTTCATCAATAATTTATCATCATTTTAAAAGGATCAAATTTCACAACATCTTAATAGTTGACCCAGAAAACCATAAAATTTGGATATTCTGGAAGCCAAATGTTTCTGTTTCACTAGTATAATCATCAGCTCAATTTTTCACTACTGAGATAATTACAAGTGTTCATTGTTTGATGGTTACGTCTTCCTATGCTATGCGTGACTTTCATTATAGAGAGAGTTTGTGGTAAGATCAACTTCCTTTTATCTATATGATCTATAGTGGTTTGAAGTAGGAGGCTTCAATTTTATTTTTTATCTATCAGAGAATAATTATGGGGGCCTTCCCAAGAAGACCAAACGAGGATTTTCGTTTTTCATTTCTCAGAACGTCCTCCTGATCATGGGTTTTGAGTGAGACTGATTTACATCATGGAATAAATAGAAAAGTAGAGAATGAACCAGGTGCGTGTGGGAGAGGTTTTTGGTGAACTTCTACGGGATCCCCCTTTTTCAGAATCCAAATTCACCCACCTAATCTGTTCCCTTTCTGAACATTCCCCGATTTGAGTGAGATATCCATAAATTATGTTCAGGGTGGTCATTTTTTCTTCATCCCGGGGTGGTCCTCCATTCCCAGATACCATAAGGCCATGGAATCTGTGTGTTCTATTTCAACACAAGGAATCTTATGGATTGAGATTCATAATAGACTATGATATCTCATAGGGGACTTTAAATCCTGGATTGTAAGCCAACATTCTCGATTTCAAGACATGGATCTTCTTATTATCGAGGTTGAGTAAATGAAATTAAGGATTGAAGAGGGATGGAATAATGATATTTTTAGGAATTAGTCAAAAATATGAGTGATTTAGTAGAGTAGATCCTTGGATTAAAGAACTTGGCTCAAGAGAATTCCATAGTTAATTGTATTAATGATGGATATAAAAACCTGACATATTTTCAAGATTTAATCCAGAAAAAATGGAGGGTTGTCTGACTTTATATTTTTTTTTGGAGGATGGTTCTTACTCAAATGACAGTAAGATAGAGGGAGGTATGGATCTTTCTTTTTTCGGAGAACCCCTTGCAGGGAAAAATATCTTTGTGAAAATAGGTTACCCAAGGGGCCATTCTTCCTTCTTTGATGTTATACAACATCTATTGTATGAGGGTGATAATTTGGGTATTGGTGAAATTGCTGATGAACAAGGGATTCTTGATGAAGATACCACTCTTAGCGCATATAGTGCACTAGGACTGGATGGGTCCCATGTTTTTTTATACGTTGGATCTTGGGATCTAGTAAAAAATATTATGGTGGCTGCATTTCATGATTTCTTTAAGGGTGGAAGTCTTCCTCGTGGGGCTTTTACTATATCTTTGGTTCTCATCCCCAAAATATAGGAACAGACCTCTGAAAAATTACAGAATGATAAGCTTACATAACATCCCATAAAAAGTGATATTTACTGTGATCAATAGGCTCTTATCCCCTCATCTTCAAAAATCGATATCCTAATAAATACTTGTTTTTTCTAAGGGATTATAAATTCAAGGAGAAATATTATTGGAACTAGAGATGATCAATGATCTTAATCAAAAAACATCTAAATCCAACATCTCCATCAAATTGAACATGGACAAGGCATATGATCGAATTTATAGGTCTACCATTATCATGGTGCTTTGGTGTGTGGGATTCTCTTGCATGTATAAGAATATTTATTCTGATGATTTAGCTCTCCATAGATTCCCATCTCATTTTTTGGTAATATATGTCGCTTCGTTAAATCAGTTAGGGGCCTAAGGCAAGACAACCCACGTTCTCTTAGTTTATTCATTATTGTACAGGACTTTATAATAAGGATTATTAAAAAGTGGCTTCATGATGGATGTGTTCTTCCATTTCGGTGTTGAAAACAAATTCCAGGTATATCCTACCACATATTATCTAATGACACATATACTTTTTCCTATGGTAGTAAGGGATCCATATTCATTATTTAAAATATTATCTAAGAATACTATAAATAGATTAGGAATGTGTTGAATTGCGATAATAGAAGTATCTCTATATCAGGGAGGTTCACAGATAGATGATCCTGATCTATGGAGTCCATAAATTGTTACGGTAGGAAGGGATTTCTCACACATTACATGGGTGAACCATTATCCTCTATACAGATATATGATCAGGATTTTGATTGTATTGTTTGAAGGATAAGTAGCATGATTAATAACTGGAACAGTAATTTTCTCCATTTTAGTGGAAGAATCACCCTTAAAAAATTGTTTTGTCTGCTATTCTTATGCTTTTTCTTTTTTCAACAAATTTTCATACTTGTGAAATTTCTCAGCTAGAGAAAACAGTGTCGCACTTTTTATGGGATTTCCACATGGGGGAAACCATCATTGGGAATCCTGGGAGAGGATGGATTGACCCATGATATATAAAGGTATTGGGGTTTGGGGAATTGAAGGGACCATTCAAGGCCAATTTGTGAAGATTTTATGGGATGTACTGGAAGGAATATCAATCTGGGGGCGTTTTATTCCTAGAAAATACAGAAACATTTATAAGACCCAAAAGGTGGTTCATCCAATATTATTCACACGGTTCAACCTTCCTTTTTTTCGGATGGGCATATTCGATGTACTGTTGGATAGCGGGATATCTACTTCTAGAATAAAAAGATGGCCGGTGAAAAACATAGATTTCTTGGGTGCCCCACCTCTGATATCTCCCTCAACCAAGATAGAAAGCATACATGCTTCATTTATGTTATCCCGGAGTTACATGAATGGAGAATATTTAATCTAATAAAAATTTCTGAAATTCCTAATAATTTTGTATTTTTGGATTCAATGACAGGTTTCTTTTTTGCAAGGTATTATCACAAGACATTCCATGATGTTCCGCATCATGATGTGTGGGCGGACACATTGTGGTTTAGAGAAATTACCAAAAAGGTGAACATTTGGGTGTGGAATATTAGAAAGAATATACTACCCCATTATATGAACATCCGATGTCTCAATATCCAGATGGTGCCCTAGTTCATCTACTATGAAGAAAACACAAAATAATCTGCACACCATCTCAGCTTCGAGGTGCAATGGGTTATGCATGTGTGGCTTGATTTTGGTAGTATCATAGGGGTTCCAATTCACGAATAATGCAGAGGAAGCTTCATGACTTAGTGGTTCCATGGCACTGAGACCAATTCAGTGGATGTTATGTATAGATCCATCATTCTTGTAGTAGGGAGTTGTTGCATTTAGAATGTCAGAAACAATGCACGATATGAGGGGAATCCTATATCCGAGGTGTCCATAGGTATCCGGATGAGAAAATTATTGATCGATCTGATTGAACTCATTAAAAATTGGGAATTTTCTCCCTCCTTCAAATATATTATGGGAACCAGGCATACACCACCTCCTCATCCCAACTCCCCTCTCCATCATTGGATCAGTTAGCATTTTCACAACAATGGTTTAAAACTTAATACAAATGTTCATGAAGATCAGGTATCATGAGGGGTGGCGGCTTAGTGCCTGATACATGCAGTTCAGTTTTTATTTTATTTTTAGCCTCCTTTAGGTGTGGTAATTCTGTTCAGGCTGAATCATATGTAATTTTTATAGGGCGATAGATATGCAGTAGAAGTAACATATCCTTTTCATCACTGCAAATAGATTCTCATGTATTTCAAAGAGAACTTATGGGTTCTGGTTTCACTCCTTGGTCTATTGTTTATCAAATTTGAAAAAGTAAGAAGATTAATAATAATGGAATAGATATTTAACACACAATGAATGAGGAATATAAGGTAGCTAGCATTTTAACCTCCCATTCTTCGATAGATTATGAATTCTCTTGATTTCATAGTCAGGGGTCATTTCCACAAGATGGGGTGATCATTGTAATTTGGGACTCACTTAGATTTCAGTATTTTAGAACCCCGAAGTCCTAGTTTTTTGGATCTCTCTTCCTTGTGTTCGATGGAGTCGCTTTTAATAAAAATTTTAATTTTGATTGTGGCATCAAATGGTTGTGAATTGTAATAAAATAGAGATAATGAGCATATTGTAGGATAGATGGAAATATAAATTCATCAGATGATAGAGTATTGTGTCTGATGTTGTCTCATCTAAACCATAGTTATTCAAAATCAAAAATTTTGAGTTTTTTATGTGGATTTATATAAATAAAACTTTAGGAATTGAGGAGAAGTTTCAAATATCATGTGTATGAAATTTTATTTATAGAGAATTCCTAGTATCATATTGTAGATTAAAAGTTATCATGATTGTAATTTATTTTTTGAGTGCAGTAAGAGATATTCTCTGTGAGGTTTTCATTATAAAAATTCTATTTTTCCTAATAATTCTTCATCAGATACCTCGTGATCAAAGGGATTATGATCTATTGAAGCTAAATTTTTTGATGTAGTTGATCAAGTGATTCCATGGATAGGAAGGAAGAGCCATTCTAATAAGTTTAAAATCATTAAAGAATAGGGTTCTTGATCTTACTGAGTTAGAGTATAATAAGAAAGTGTTTCTAGGGATAAGAAGATAGAGTTTCCTAGAATATAGATATTTATATTCTAATGGTTTATAGTCAATGAAGTTCCATGATTTGGATGGTATTCCTGTATTATATTTTTATATTATCCATCCACATTGGATAATAGTGCATTATTCCTAGGAATAACAACAAAATTGGCAATAAATATCTTTTATAGGAGTGTTGGGTTTATTATCTTTTACTCCATGCACTATAAAATTTTTATGCTCTTTTTAATATCCATTTTACCTTTTTATGTTTATTAGATAGTATTTTATCTTTTAAAATATTCATATCCCACAAAATTTATACAATGTGCACTTAGATCTGATCAGAAGTTATATTGTTTGATAATCATACACTATCAGTGGGAAGAGAATTTATAGTCACATTTTAGACTATAGTTAACCCACAGTAGTTAAATATCATCTTTATTTGGTATCAATAGTTTAAATTGGTTGTGATAGTTTTATGTTATGGTGTATAAATATATCATGGGGGTAATGGATTATGGTTATGAAATATTTATATACGCATGAGTTATAATGGATTAAGATATAGTGTATACAATCACATGGAATAATGGATCTTGGTTAAATTATTTTTTGATGGGTATGTGGTTATATTGAGGTTGTGTTATGTGATTGTGGTCATGATGTGGATAATCATATATATGGTAATTAGTGGCTTCATGTATAGAGGGAATAGAAGAACAATGATATAAGACCCATCTTTTTCTAGGTATGTATGTCTCTATGTTTTTCAGTAAACTATTTTCATTTTAGTAGCCTCATGATTAAAAATTAGTGGTTTTGTTTTCTTCATGGATTTATATTTTTTTAATAAATTTATTCTTGGTTTGAGAGGAATCTAGGGAAAACTGGATAAGATCCATGAGTAGAGACATTGTTGGGGAAAATTATATAATTATCAGGGATGTATGATTGTTATAAT
Source organism: Viscum album (assembly GCA_963277665.1). Taxonomy (NCBI): domain Eukaryota; kingdom Viridiplantae; phylum Streptophyta; class Magnoliopsida; order Santalales; family Viscaceae; genus Viscum; species Viscum album. The sequence continues at coordinate 613,944,217 of OY728164.1, forward strand.
TAATGGAGTTTGAGTATAAATGGGTGAAGTGTTACCATGGGTTCTTGGTATATTGATAAGCCTTAAAAGGGGTTTAGAGTTGTTTAATTGGTAAATGGGATGAAAAAACTTTTTCAAAACATTTATGCATTGTGTAAGTGGATTACACATCACGTAATGTTTTGGAAAATTATTATATTCTCAACCAATGTGAGGGGTTCTTCATCCTATCCCATTAAAAAGAGTTTCCCAACAAGAAACTAAATTCAACTCCATGTAATTATATAACCTTCTATTTTAATGTATGCAATGTAGATAATTTTTCCTTTGATTATGCTACAATATTTTCTTCTCAAAACTTTGTCATCTTATGAGAAATTTTGCAGTGCCATCATTCCTTCTGAATATTCCATGAAAATGATAAATCCCAAGTAACTGGTTTCGGTTAGACGGTTTCCCATATCTCCCTTGGTTATCGAACTATTTTGATGAAATCTATTGAATGTGTAAATTATTGGTTTTTATCTGGATAAATTTTTATCAAGGTTCATCTTATAGATCATCTTAACCTTCTTCATTGTGGGTATTTTCCATTGGTATCCTTGAATTATTCTCTAGTTAAATGTAGGGGTTCTAAATATTAACCCTATGAATTGATAAATTTCATAGTATACACAATATTTTGATTATTCTGACATAATATGCATCGAAGTTATTTAAATAATGAGTTTAAATATTATTTTTATTATGTTGGATTAATTTTTTTCATTGACCTCGATTATAGATACCCTTTGGGTGAGAGAACCCTGAACATAATTAAATCAGCTAATGGATTAAAGTGAATTTATAAATACATTATAACTTAGGTGCTTCCCTGATATAGAATCCAAATGATAGAGATTACTACTTATTGACATGACTATTCATTAATTGTTATAAAAATGAAAGATTTAATTTAATAAAAAATAGTAATTCTCCTAATTGACCATTAAAGCTTGTGATGTGTTATTGTAATATATATGTTGTTGGTACAAGTTTTTGGATCCTTATGTAAATGATTATATATCTCAATAATGGACCTAGAACATGAACACTTATATGATGTAATGTTTATATGGAGATTCCTCGACCTAGTCCCATGTTTTAATTCTTATATTGAGAGGGCGGGACCATGTCCCATATGGTAATGCTTATATGTCTTTGACATAGATGTTGTAAATCATACATTGAGAAGGCTCATTCTAGTCTCATGCTTTAATTATCATAGGTATGGGACCACAATGTTGTAATTCATATTTAATGTTTACCCAGATTAATGATATTATGCTATGTTTATGGTTTTTCTTGGCATGGTTGTCAGATATTTTCTGAGATATTCCACCAAGATGATGATGTTAATTATTTTACATTGGTTATATAGTTTTAGTTCCCATGTTTGTGTGACATAGTAAATGATATTCCAACATAGTGCCAATTATTTTTTTTATTTTATTAATTATTGAAATAATTAATGAACCTTTTTGTCACTTTATTTCATACACTTCTTAACAGACCAGTTATTTTAAGCAAGATGGTGTTGACCTACTATGATATACTATCACACTATTTTCGAAACCATTTGATATCCAGTTTGATTATGTGGATGTAGGATTAAGAAAAGGAAAAGTTTCTTGCAATTGATATTATTTTCATGATGCGACGGAGTTTAGAGAAAGGGAATGAACTAGGGTTCGGTACTAGGGATTATTGAGTATTTATTGGGAATAATAGTGAATTGCTTGTATTGTTTCTATGATGAAATTTAGTTTCATTCAAGCATTTCACTACATTTTTTCTTTAGATTTATTTGGATTATTCAGTTGGATTTTATTATTGGCTTCCAATTTATTATATTTTTTTCATAATTTGTACACTATGAAATTTATTTTATGTTATTGGATATTTTTTCACTATGTTGTAAACTCAGAATCCAGGATTTACATTATTCCCGTTAAACTTATCACAACCCTACTGCCAGTTGTCACCCTTTCGTGTATGGGGGGTGTCTTGGTGTCTCAAAACCATCCATTTCTGGCTATGTGAGAGAGTTCTAGATTTGGGGATGTTACAATGGAAAATAAACATTATAGGGTTATGGTAGATCGGTTCGTAGGAAAAGTGGATTTATGGTACTTTCTTATAAATATATATATATCCTTTAGATATTATGCTACTTATTTCTCTATGATATTTAGTGAGTTAAAAATGGTTATTAAAAGAACATTGTTATCTAGGTTTAGGTATCAAGTTTTTTTCATGGTTTATTCATTGAAGTTGTTTTATAATTCTTCCACATATGTATGAGAGGATTTGAGGAGTATCTAATTAGTATAATTGTATTCATACCCCCCCCCCAACACACACACACACACATAAATTGGCACACACATAAACATATATATATTCGGTACACATGAAAGAGTTGGTGAATAAAAATATTTTTTTAGCTAAATGAGGTTGTTAAAGTTAAATGGATATTGGAGAGTTATTTTCATATAATTTCACATTTGGGTATTTCTATTCTGGATTTTTTATTCATGTATGACATCACATGGATTTGAATTGGATTATTTATTATATTCATGGAGTTTTTTGTTATTTCTTTTATTTTATAACAATTATAAGGGAAATACCTATGATGTTTCTATTTAGAAACCCTTCAGGCAAGTCACCACCACAAGGGAAATTAGAGGTGGGACTCGGTGGGTCACACTAATCATCACTACCAATCTCGGTTTTCCACAATGGAGAAGGTTTGTGACAAAAAAACCCACAAAATACTTGTCTGGGGCCACTAACCCTGGTATCACGAGTTTGGTGAGGGTGAATCTGAACCACAAGGGTCCGCCATAGTTGCAATGGGGGTTCTACTAGAGTTCAATTCAAATCCTACCCCCACTAAAATTATTGTATAATTTTAGTAATCTAAGGATTAGTTTTTTTTATTAAATTGTATTCCCCCTTTATTTTTTTCAAGACCACTAATCCCAGATCCCCTACTATATGGTGCATCGTATCGATATGCTTAGTCCACCACTCATTTGGGATCTAAATATAAAACCAACTATCCTAGTGGATCCCTAATGTCATGATTATGGTTTATGTATCCTTAACTCAATCATTCTTTCAATATTTTCCAACTATTCATATTAAATCCTTCAATAATGATTTTTATCATGATTATGAATTTATGTCCTTTGTGGTAGCACCACATATTGATATTCGATGAGAATGTGTCTATGAATATAAGTTAGATGGTCCAAAAATTATCCCATTATATATATATATATTATGTGTTTAATCATATTCTGGTATGGAATGGTGTGTGAGAATGGACTATAGTGGAATTGAATATAGGTTCCTTGGTTCTTGAAACACGAGTATATGTTTTCTGACTCGTGATGGAGTCTCTAAATCCATCACCATATATCCATGGTTACTGATGGTCATGAATCATGGAGAATGTTTTGAGTGGGATGGGAATTGGAATCCATGATGATTTCTATAGTATATATTTTAATTTAATGAAAATTATGAGGAATCATCGAGCATTATTTATTAATTATAATTACATGATTTGGTTAATACATTCATTTTATAATCCTTTTCATGGGATTGTAATAGTGTAACATGTTACATTAGTATGAAATACAACATATTATCTTATTATCCGCGATTTTTAAGGAATATGAATTCTATTCAAGTCACAATATTCAGTTCACTAAATACATGGTAATGGAAGTTGGATATCATAAAAAGCATTTAGAGATAGTAAAATCTCTCTATGAGGTAGTTAATTGTGTTGGGACCACATAAGTGTATTGGGTTTTATTTGTTTTCTAAGATATTAGTGATGATCAATATGAATAAGCAACTATCTTATGCCCAATGTTAATTGAGAATGGACAAATCAGAGGAATTTTCACAGATTTTAATGTTTAGTGAACATGTATCAACAATTTATAAATTTTTTACAACATGGATGTAAAACAATTTTTGGGATGATTGAAGGGATTTGGTATTGATAATCCCAATGGAAAAGGAGGAACTAGAGACTTTCTATTCTAGAGGTGTCCATCCATGAACACTAGAATACTTGGTGGCCATGCATCTTATTTAATGTTTACATTTATGTTAACACTTTATGTGGATTACTATTAAGGGGGACCCACAATATAGCTACCCAAACCCAACCTAAGGCTTAAGAAAAACCACAGGGGTTAACTGCACCCATGGGGAAGCCATGAAGAGAAAAACAGAGAGCATCATTGTGAACGTAGAGTATGTTCCACCATGCAGGGTGAAAAAGTGGAAAGAATGAATTGGGTTAGCACAAGGCGTGCCAACAGAACACTATACGAGGAGGTACTCTAATGAGGGGAGGAGAATTTTGAGAAAAGTTATCTACGAATTGATACTTAAATCGCAAATTTCTGTAACACTCTTTTGATGTAGGTTGATTGTATTTATTTTCTGAACTATTATCATATTCCATCACATCCCACATCTCACTCAACCATTTGATAATCTAATCCAATCCACAAATACATATCATGCCATGTGAGTATGAATTCAATCCATCTGATTCTCCCATGATGATCGAACTAACTGCACCATCCTCTTCCTCCGCTGTTTCTCAACACCTATGCAGCCTCTTAAATGGAGATGATGAAGAAATACATCTCAACTACCATGATCTATCATTTTAAAACCTTTTAGCATAATTAGATCACACTGATTCCATGCATGAAACTTACATTGTGTATGAATTAGAATAACTCAAATAAAATGGTCTTCCGAAGACAAATGAAGATTCCATGACCACACAGATGATTTTTACACATACATGAATGAAGATTTGCATGTAATCCTAATTTCACACACGATATTTCCTCCCTTAAATTAAGGAGCCTTTGTTGAAGATGCAATGCTTTATGATCTCAAAATATCTTCAAAAAAAGATTTGAATATTTAAAAACACCAAATATCCCTAGTTTCTAAATCCATTATACTCATAGAATATATCGAGGAATTTTAATTCGAAAGAGATATGATCTATTCTTATAAAAATGAGAACCACCAATCCAAGAAGTTTCATTTTCTCCCAAGCCTTCAAGAGATCCGGTTTTGGATAACAAAGACTATACATGCATCAATTTATGAACGGACATCAAAAAACAATGAACAACTCTAGTTTCGTGAATAGAAGAGACACGAACCATTTTCATTTGAAAATATAGGTCATGGAAAATGGTTTATGTTTTCAAAGAAGTAGTACCACATACCATTCTGGTTCTGCAAAGCGATGTCCTGTGATGTAGCTCCAGTTTGGTTAAGTGAAGAACCACATTCCGCTTGGATCGTGAAGGTGAATTGTGTACCTTCTGGTTCAAAAAGGAAAACACACACCACTCGGGAAGATCATGTAGCACTTGGTATGTGGAGGATATCCACACTCTCTGTGTGTCAGACTCCCACCCATCCCCTCTGTGAATAGGAGTCTCAAACCATCATGGTTTGAAAAGGTGACATGAAAGCAATGTGAGTAGAATAACTTCACACCCTCGGTGTGGAATTGATTATAATTTACACGATAATAAACTCAAGGTAGTGTGCGTGATTGATGGACAATGGATATCACATGCATGATGTACATGCCAATCATATGCATTATTTGAGACACCTGACTATGCAAGAATTAACCAAACCGTACACTACCCCCATTTATAATTGAATAATATTAATGGATAAACACATACATGAAACAAAAAAATTAATGAAAAAAATAAGACTTCGGGTGTGAGATTGAGAAGAAGATATGGAGATAAGAAGATAATGGAATGTACATATATACATGCACTTACCAATCAAATAAATTAAAGGAAGCTTGTGTGTGAATATGGGAAGAAATAATAATTATATGGTGAAAGTAATTTTCAAGATTTCATGAATACATGAATACATTTAAATAGAAATCCACAACTTTGGGTGCACGTGTTTGAAGTATAAGAAGAAGTAATATAAATGAAAGAATTCATTTAAATTCAATATGCATGATCTCATGCATACATGTGAAGAAGAAAGAAAAATAAGATGATTGTAATGTTGCTAAGTGAGATGATCTTCATTGCTTGAATAATTTAAAAATTACATATGATTCTATCCAAGAAGAAGAATAAGTATTAGTGAATTACTATTGAACTAAAAAAGAAGTTTCAATACAAGTGAATCAATTCGGGACATCGATGCAAGAAGTTTCTCATGATGAATAAATTCAATGACTTCCATTCTAATCTATTGAAGATACCTTCACATCATGAAATTGTGTGAGACCTATCCCATGGTAGTGAGCCAGGGGGAGTTAGTAGAAGTGATCCATGTGAATAATTGAGCTATTCATGATCCATTGTAAATTAAGTGTTTTTGGTAATGAAATGTTTTTCCGGAAACATTATAATCCAAAGGTAGTAATGATTTGTGGAATTTGGTATGATCAGCTGTAACATCCCAGGTAAATAAAGAATATTACTTTTTCATATTTATCTTTTTTTTGGAATAAAAATGTTAATATTAATTTAAAGGGAATGCTATGCTCAATAGCGTACCCAATACGCAACAACGATTTTCTTTGAAACCTTACGTTGCACTCTAATAATAAAATAATATTATTTTTAATGGTAGTTAACGCCTAACCGTTGTAATGGCGGGAATGAACTGAACTAACTACAAAACTATTATATATGTTTTTCAAATATTTTTACTTTTATTCAATAAATTTTAGAGGCTTAAAATGAAAATGAATCCAATTTTAAGCATAAATATTATAATATTCATTAAAAGGTCGATTAACCGCCTTTTGATGGAGAACCCTCTTTAAATATACTTTTGAATATTTTATATGTTATATTTGACAAAATAAAATCCTTCTTTAGAATCTGGACAATAGAATTTACTTTGTGTAAATTTTGGTTATTTTTCCAATAAAGATCAGTTTTACTAAAAATGTTGTATTTTAATTCAAAACCTCTTTTTAATCTAATTTATTTATATTATTAGATCATATTTTGAATTTGTTTTAAAGTGAAATTAGAATATATTTTTACCATTTAATCCAACTGTGGTCATTGGAATTAATTTCACTTTGAAATTGGACTTAAACTAGTGTAAATGTTTTAAATGATATTATTTCTTAAAAACATGCTATTTGTTTTGACAACGAGAATTACTTATTATATTAAATAATGGAACTTTTATGTTTTTAATTTTTTAAAATAGACATCATTTTTGAATTCGGAATATCAAATATATATTAGGGTGTATTTTTGGTATTTTTCTGAAAAACATCAATTTTTGATTAATAGTGAAAACACTAAGTGGTAGTTAAAAAACTGATTTTTCATTTAAATGAAACATTAACAATTATTTTATGAGTCTTGGATGACCATGAAAATCCATGGGTCGACTTGGGGACCCCATGGAGCCACTTTGGTTGAAAATGACATTAATAACTTTTTATTTAATGTTAAAATTAAAATGTCACAAACATGTAATGTTTTACGAAAAAAAAAATTTACAAGGGGTTATAAAAGTCATATTTTTTACTATAAATATTCATTATAAATATAAATTTTTTTCCTATATCATGATATTTTTTTGATAATTTTTAGACATTACATAAATTAAATTATTTATGACACCATGATGATGCAGCGATTACCTCATTATTTAACAATTTAAATAAAATGAAAAGATAATGTAAAGTCTAAGACCTAAAGTTGTCAAAAACCTATTGGATGGGTGGATTTTGAACTATTATCACCTTATCCTTGAAATATATAATTTTGGGACCTTTATAATCGGTAAAGAATTTTATAATAAAGTAAATGTTTATAACTTTCCAAGAGTGCCCCTCCTCTTCTCTTATAAAAGGCCCCCACCTCTACCGCCTTACCCAGACATGTCAAGCCTTTTTCTCGGCAAACCCCTGCCCATTTCATCTCTCCATGTACCACTATTCATCATTGAAGCCTCACCTTTGGCATAATTCTCTTGAAGAATCCCTTTTGGTTCAAACCAAGAGGAGTTACCTGATTTTAAGGTAATGTCTTCACTTGTGTTCTTTTGATTTATTTTTCTTCTCCAAACCCATATACTCTTTTTATTACTTTTTTTTTTGTAAAAACAACAGTATCTTAAATATACTAGGATTTTGTTATAATAAGTATTCTAGCGTCACTTTCACACCCCTCCGACTAATGGTTAAAGAACATACTGTTTCTCTAGATGGTGAATTACTGCCTCACGAACCGATGATTGTTCAATATTATTTTAACACCTTCAAAGGTGGCCATTAATATGTCACTATATTTATATATGATATATAATATTTTTATATTTTCCTTAAGCTTCTGTATTTTTCATTTATGGCATACCTTTATGGTTTCCAATATGGTTAAACGCGATATCTTCATTTTCGGAAGTGCGAACTACCGCCCCCTCAAAGTGATTTGATTCGTTAATGACATATGTGGGATGTATAAAGGATGGAATTAATGGTATTACATATGATATCCTACTGGAATTATAATATACCTTTATGTCATTATTATTTCATTCCATTGAATACAAAAAAAAAGGAAATGAACGTAGCGTTCATGCGTACGTATGACTTACCGTCTCCCGGAATGGTACATTTCATTTCTTATCTCTAAATGTTAGGCAATATTATAAGTACAAATATATAATTCCTATATATGTAATATATTACATCTAAATGATGGATATCATTTCTGATTTATAATATATATATCTCTCATTTAGTTTTAATTCCATTAATATGACAAAGAAATGAAAGTAGCGTTCATGCGTACGTACGACCTACCGTCTCAATGAACGGTGCATTTCATTTATTTATCTCCAAATGTTATGGAATAGTATAAATTGAATATATACTGGATATATAATATATTTAAATCATTTTTAATATTCTGGAGATGATGTACCTATAACTTCATGGAAAATTCTTTTCCAACAAGCTCAATTTTGACTCATGTACCGAACATCGACAAAAACGTTTGATATGAACTCACATTATTAACCCGTTATTATAACATTTTAATATTTTATATGAACTGAATAATAATATTTAAAGGATTTACTTAAGAAATTATAAATTTAACAATGTTTATTATTCAGGAATATAAAGAAACGAACAAGACAAGTCGGACTTGAGGTAAGGGATCCAACCTCTCCCTTTCTTTTTAAGTACTCTCTTTTATGTCATTTCTTTTAATCTCATATTTATTATGTTTGGGTATGTTCTTTTATATTCATAATACTGTAATTTTTATGTTCAAATTATGAGAGACCCAATTTGATCTCATAAATCCATTTTTGGAAGTTTTAAGTGGCACCGTTAGCCTGCCGAGTTATCGTAAGGGATTTTTCATCTCACTTTTAATCCCGTGACATTTATGCTACGTTTGCCACTATTTCCTTTGAGTGGTGTATGTACTTCCCATAATTATAATATTTGTGTAGTATAATTTCATTTATGGGTATTTACATCTTCATTGTATGACCCTTCATCCCTGGGGTGTACGTTTCGAAAGTTACCCAACTCAGTAAGGGGACCATTCTCCCTCCTTTTATTTGAAAAGACTTATTTTTGTTATGTATTTTTAATTTACATATTCTTTTGATGGGATATGTTCTCATATAACCTTATTACTGTATATTTAATGTACAAGTGAAGAGATACTTTTTTTATCTCTCATCTACTCATTTTCTGAATTTTAATGTGATGTTGTTAGGCTGTCGAATTCTTGCAAGGGATCTTCTTAACTCAATTTCAATACTTTGGGTTGAAATTGTACTCCTTGAATATGTAATTCTATGAATATGTGTGAATAACCTAAGATTGTTTTACACATAATATCCACTTATATTTGGTGTATTATTTTGTCACACATAATTATGTAATTTATTTATCCTTAATCAATGGATACCACCTTTGTAAGGGACTTTGTCTCAATATCCTTTAATTGAGGAATATTTTGTTCTAATACAAGACTATCATTTATACGCTGTATAATACACATTTGAATTTTCATTTCATTCAAAGGAAATATTTTTCTATGAAGTGTTTTACTAAACGACAAAAAGGAATGTTTATTTTAACGTACGTGGTGACAACGACCTTTTCACTACCGCGAGTATTATTTGGTCCTTGGATTCCTCAACAAGCCGTAATGTTTTTAAAATGATATAAATACCATAATCTGTTTCATGTATTTCAGTATTGAAAATGGTTTTTATAATGGATTTGTTATGTCAATATATTTAAGCGATATATTGTGATAAAAATGTGGAAATGTTTCCTTTCCATTATATATGTTTTATGTCTTATGATTTTATAATGGTACATGGAAATATGATGGGTGGTTACGTGATAAACCATATGACAGGTGGTGTCATGAATACCAGGACGGGTGGTTACACTATAACCTCCAATGCATTGGGTATGGAAGTCGTCCATATGGCTATTCCATTTATTGATATGTGTGGAATTCGACCGTATGGTTACTCCATTTAAGTATGTTTATGTCCCAAGTTACCTTTATATGTTATGTGTTTTCTTATATGGGTTTTATGGTGATCTTTTGGTTACAAAGGGGTAAGTAATGATATTTTATTCAGTAAAGAGTTTTTTACTACATCATAAAGGTGAAAAGTATAACTTTGATAAAGTATTCTCGGTTTACTTGTTGTTCTAAAAAACTAATAGTTTTCCTTCTTTGTGTATCCTTTACTGGGATTTTTATGCTCATCCCAAGTTTTTTAAATGTTTTCCACAGGACTTAAAGATGAATAGGGTCAATGATGGGATAAAGTAAAGACATGATATCTAAAACATAGAACTAGACATGTTTCTTTTTAAGAGTTTTTATTTTATGGAAACTTAGTAGATGTGTATACTTTGTAATCTTTGAGATATAATATTTATGTACTAATTCTCTAAAACTATAAACCTGAAAATATCCTCAATGTGAATTATTCATTTAATTCAATAATAAGTAATGTTTAAGGCGGATGCCTTATATCAGCAACCAATCACCGTATGCTCCATGGACGCAACTCTCTGTGTTGAACCATGTAAAAGTGTTGTGTAGTCCTTTTACAAGTGAATGTTTTAATTACTACACATATCAATCATACATGGTAAAAATTAGTTCCTTCCAATGCGAGAAAAAGATCTATCTATTTAATAGAAAACATTGAAACCCTTATTCACCCCCTCTTAAGGTGGTCTGGGGTCCTTCAAATTGACTAAATGAACAATTCATTATATGGTGTTATGGAGTTCTAGAATATTACAAAAGTATAATTCCTCAAAATGAAGTCTCTATAAGTGTTTACTGGAGTAATTTTCCATGGTCAATATAATTTTCGAAGATCACCAATCACATACAAAATAACTTCATATCCATGAAAGAGGATAAACACAGGAACCTAATTCTACTATATGCTTATATTCCCTTTAGAAATACATTATATTGAGTTCCACAGGCCATTTAGGCCGTAGGAGAGAACATGGTATCCCAGTTTGGGAGCAATAGTACCATCTTGGGAAAAAACTCCAGGAAGTTATATAAGAACTCATGGTAGTGGGAAAAGTAAACTACATGTTATAGAGAATATACTAGATATCTTTAATATAGGGATGTCTACTGTCATAGGTCTGACTTTGATATCATCTACCATAGTTTTTGTTTCATTGATATAGTAGAATCACAATTTTTTTATTTACTCCATTAATAAATATTTTGGTATTGAATTTGAAATGATTGGATGATACACTGAGCATCTAAACAACATTCGGAGTAAATTCAAGGAATATCAAACATTAAATGTTGTGTTATTCACAAGGAGGAACCTATTCTCACACGAGAGAGTGGGCTCTTCAGGTTGTCCCATTGGGTCAAATTTAGTGTATATTATATTGTATCACAACACAGATAACTGGTTTGGCTGAAGATGCTGGTGGAATATAGCATGATTCTCTTCCTCTAGTGGTGGAACAGTTTTTGGATGTTTTCCTTGATAAGTCCTATGAATTACCACCAGAGTGGGAGATCAAATTGGTGTTAGGAGTTTAGATAATTTATTATCATCCATCTAGAATTGCACTAGTAGATCATCCGAAGATAAAATTTTAGTTGGAATATTTTCAATTTGAGGGATTTATATGGCCTAGTACTTCTCAATGTAGATCTCTTTAAGGATTATGGGTATTTTCAATCTGAAGGATTATGGGTATTTTCACTTATGTGTGGATTATTGTAGGTTGAAGTAGATGACAATAATGACTCAGTATCTTCTTCAACATAATGATTATATTTTTGATTAATTTGGAGGTGTTAAGATCTTCTACCTTATTTATTAGAAATAAATGTACCACCAGTCAAGGGTAATTCCATTGGAAATTCTAAAAACAAATTTTAGAAGAAGATAGAGTTTTTAAGAGTTCATATTGATGTATTTTGGTTTGACAAGTACACCAGTGTTATTCATGGACATGATGAATCAAATAATTCATCCTTTTCATGATCTGTTTGTGGTTTTATTTTTAATCATATATTAGTGTATTCCCATTCAGTATGAGATCATTCCCAACATATTGACATTATCTTGGGTACTTTGAGAGAGAATTGACCTTACACCAAGCTAACCAATTTTAGTTTCTAGATTAATATTGTTTAATTATTTTTCCATTTCATCATAGAGGATGTGGTGTCAATGGACTCATAGAATGTTTCTGATGTGGTATCATGGGAATAACCCATCTATGTATTTGAGTGTTAGAGATTTCTGGGTTTATTAGGTTATTTTCGACACATTATCCAAAATTTATTCCTTTTAGAAGAACTGATGTCTAGGATTTCTAAGAAATGAGTAAATATTGTTAGTTACGATTCATATGGGAGATCATTTTAGGACGTAATTGTTATGAAGAACTCGACACATGTACTCACATAACATATTTTGGGTAAATTATATATGGTGTACTGTGATGTATTTAGAGTAGGACTCAGAGTTGATTTGATGGAGTTGGATCAAGTGGTTTCATATGATTCCATGTTTCTTAGACTGAAATAGAGGAATTTCCCAACTCATGATCTACAGTTAGCATAAGTGGATCATTCCATAAGATGTTAGAGATACTATCTCATGTGTGAGAGGTTTATGGTATAAATGGACCAAAATATCCTTAGGTAAATCATTTATTAGTAAGATATTAACCATTAACATAGGATGTGGTTTGATTTTTTATCCCTTCAACATCAAGTTGTCTTATACAACAGGAAAGGGAAATGTCACTACTGATGAATTAAGTCGAATGATGGATAGAAAGTCAGTATGAGAGTCTTCTGATGATTGGAAGACAATGGATCTCTTTGCATACATGGATCTATATGATCAAGAATATCATGAGAGAGTAACTCTGACATTGATATATATTATACACTAGATTTTGGACCAGATAATTACCATGAAGATATCTGATATGAATAGATTATATCTGATAGACAACATATATGGTGGGGGACACCATTATATTGGTCTCATTGAAGTGAAAATTCAATTCTTTTCTATGGTCGATTATGGGTTTCTATGGGATTTTTTAGGAGCTAATGAGGGATTTTCATTCTTTTAAAAGGGTGGTGCATCCAGGTTTGAAAAATATGTCTCCTGATATCCATAGGTTGTACTAGGGGTAATTAATAAAGATGGATGTGGAATTATTCATGGAAATATGTATCACTTTCCTACTAGTTAATGTTGAGGAAAATTCCAGCCATGCTTTTTTATCCTTTTTCCATTACTGAATGGAAGTGGGATGATTACACTATGGATTTTATGATAGTAATACAGATGAAAACTCATAATAATGATATTTTATGGGTAATTTGTTATCTAATAAATATGTTATCACACATTATAACTATTTGGGATACCATCACAGTTGATGATCTAGGATGTATTTTTGTTCAACAGGTTATTTGTTTGCATGATGTTTCGAGGAGTATCATTTCTGATATAGATCCTTATTTCACATTGAATATCCATAAGAGACCTCAAAAGGGTCTGAGATCACGGTTTCCATTGAGCACAACCTATCATCCTTAGAATGATGTATAGTCTAACAAAAATATTTCGGTAATGGGTGATATTTTATTTGCCTGTGTTTTGGATTTTGGTGTTCCATAACAGAGACATGTGAAACTAATGGAATTTTCATATGAAATTATCATTAAAGAATCTATCCTAAATGAACACATCATGGAATTGTATGGTAATCCATGTCATTAACCTCTTTGTTGTCTATAAGTAGGGGAGTCTATGCTTGTGGAGCCTAGTATCAGGTATGAGACGTCTGAGCAATTTCATTTGATCAAAAAACGAGTGGTGACCACACAGAGGATGAAAGAAACAGATATTTACCATTAGAATAATGTCTGGAATTTTAGATTATTCATCATGTTTTACATGGTGTGTCACCATGATTTGGTTAACACAGAATCAAGAAATATGGATAACTAGAACTCTAGTTTTTCATGTCGTTAGATATAGGGGAAAGGGTATGTAAAGTGTAAAACCATATATATCTTTCAACATGATACTATTCCACGAATGACATATTTCATGTGTTGCAGATTTGTAGATATAATCTAGAAACATTCCATGTGATATACATGGATGATGCCGAGATTTTTGTAGAGATTTCCATTGAGGAGTATGTTATTTGGGTATTGGATCATAGTGAGAGATATTAATGAGGTGTGACTATAATACTACTTTGAGTGTAGGGGAAACATGGATGAGTTCTAGAGGAGATTAGAGAGAGGGAGTCTGATATTCAAACATAGTGTCAAAACTTGTTCACCGGTACTCCAAATTTAGGTTTGGAATAGCTTGGGTATGTGATTTTTGAGGGTGGGGATGTTGTATGACCTCTTTTTTTTTTCCACTTACGCCCATCTCTATGTTTTACATTAAACATATTTCATTTAATTTTTGCCTAATCTTTAAACCTGGGTGGTTTTTTTTCTTCATGGATTGTTTTTGTTCAAATATATTTATACATGGATTGTGAGGAAACATGAGAAAATGGAGAGGATCAACATGATGATCCTTTATTGGGGAAAAGAAATTTAGTTTTAGGGATGTATGTTTGTTTTAATTAATGGAGTCTAGTTATAAATGAGTCAATATATAACATGGGTTCTTGGTATGTAGAGAAGTCAAAAATGGGGGTATGTGTTGTTTAATAGGTTAATTTTCTTAAAACCATATGTAGAACATTTACACATCATTTAATTGGATTACACATCAGGTAATGTAATTAAAAATTGTGTCATGTCTATGAAAATTCTTAAATTTTTATTCATGGTGATGGGTTTTTAGAATATACAATTAAAAATTGTTACACAAAATATAACTACATTACACGTTGTGTAATTACCCAAAATTAAATTTTAATGTATTCCATGTGGCTGATTTTTCCATTAATCCAACTGTATTATTCTCTTCTCGAGACTAGGGAATCCTCTAAGTTATTTTGGAGTGTCAATCTAGCTTTTATATGTTCTAAGAACATGAAAAATCCCTAGTATTTCTGTTTGGTTATGTTTTCCCTTATATCCATTAGTTCTCTAACCATTTAACTAAAATACCATTTCCAATTGAATTATTGGTTTTTATCATAATCAGTTTTGATCTAGGATCCTGTTAGTGATTATCCAATACTTCATATTTTTAGTATTTTCCATTGGAAGCATCAAATTCTTCACTGGTTGAAGGAATGGGGTTTAAATAATCACCATATTGTTTGAATAATTTCATATTATATGAAATATTATGATTGGGAAAACATAACATCAGTCTAATTTATTTTAATAATTAATGGGAGTATTCCTAGGAGTATATTTACTTCATTTGGTTATTGAACTAGCTTATAGATACTCTTTGGGTAGGTGAACCTTTATCATAATTGAATGGGATATTGAATTAAAGTGTGTTTATAAATACATGATACATTATTATTTTTCTTGATATATAATACAACCATTATGGTTTACTGCTTATCGATTTGACTGCTGATAAATTGTGATAAAAATTAAAGTGGTTATTTAATGACAAATAGAAATTCACATAATTATCCAATGAGGTTTATGATATGATATTCGTATATCCATGTTGTTGGAATGTGTTTTGTGTTACTTTATAAAATTATTATATACTGGGAATGGCCATTGAATATGAACACTTATATTATGTAATTCTCATATTGACCAGGCTCATCCCAATCCCATGTTATAATTCTTATATTAAGATGGATCAACCTAGTCCCATGTTATAATGCTTTTAGCACATTAAACAGAATTTCATAATTCATATATTGAGTGGGATCGAACTAGTTCCATGATGGAATTCTTATGGGGATCAGACTCAAATGTTCCAATTCTTATAGGTAATTGACTTGGATTGTTTTTATTATGACATGTTTATTATTATGGTTTAAATGGTAGTCATACATGCTCAAATGTATTTTGGAATGACAATGATTCCATGTATTTTACCATAATTATATAGTTATTGTACTAGCCTGAAATTTTGAATAAATATTGTTTCCTAACATAGTGTGTTATTTTATTTTCTTCTAAACAAAAATATTTAATTTCATAAATTGAGTATAATTAAAATAAGACCATTGGGTTTCGACTATTATATGACCGTTGGTCAATATGACTGTTGGAAACTAAATGTTGTGATTATTTTCTATAAATACAAGTGATCATGATTAATTAATATAGAACTAAGATTCGATGGCCCCATTCAGCAGTCCCGGGATGATCGAAGCCCATCTATCGGAACTCGAGAAGGAGGTAGCACCATTGGGCATTGCTCTGGACCAATCCCAAGCCGAAATTCACTATGTGAAGCTGGAGCGGAATCTCTTTCCAGAGAAGTCCAAGCTGATAAAAATCACTACTGGGGAAATGTTGACTGAGCCACCCCAAGATTCTATCTCCCTATCACACCTTACTCTTAAGTCGAATGCTGTTTTTATAAGGGGATATGTAACAAGACCGTAACTACCTTGTGTAACCCTTAGATTTAAATAAAAATTCTGATTTCTTATTATGGTGAAGTTTGTGTATTTTCAAATGTATGAATAAATTAAGTGTGCATATTATTGATGAATTTTGTAAAATGGAGATATTTTAGAATATTTATGCATAAATTAAATAATTAATGATGTGTAATGATTTTCAAAAAATAGTCTTCTGGAAATGTGTTTAGTAAGAAATTTAGAATCTAATATGATCAACATAATTTTTTTTGAATATTATATTATGAATGGTGATTTTACGTTTATGATTAGTAATGTGATCAAATGGATTAACTAACCTCACTTAAGAAAATATTAATATAATTTAGGCATCTTGATTAGGTAATGCGATTCAATATAATAGATAAATAATTGTTTCAAAAATTATTGGTCAAGTATTAGTTTTTTGGGTGAATAGAGTTTTTTATTTAAAAATTAAATTAAAAATACTTCTAAAAATATTTTCATAAAATGGAGTTCATTTTTGAAATCAGAACATCGATATTTGGTTAAGGTGAATTTTTGGGATTTTTCTGAAAGAGTTGAATTTTCAATGAATAGTGTTTTTATTTAAAAATCAAATTAAAAATATTTAGAAAATTATTTTCATAAAATGGAGTTCATTTTTGAAATCAGAGCAACGATATTTGGTTAAGGTGAATTTTTTGGATTTTTTTGAGAAAGTAGAATTTTCGAGGAATAGTGAAAATATAGTTTTTGAGTTTCGGGTGTTTAATGACATCATTAAGGATGTAATAATTATAAAATAATTCTGGTCAACATTTGAATAGTAATATAAGGTATGTGGTTTCCCAAGTGTCCAATACCATGGGAAAATACCATGTGCAAGCCCATGGTTTTGGCAATACCGCCGTTGAGGTGTCCCTCTCCCATTAAGGACTTGTCACTCACTTCTCCTATAAATACCATGCCATTCCCTCATTGATTTCATATCTCAATACTCCCCAACGAATTTCGGGTCTCTTTAACTCCCATGGAGTCATCCCATGGTTCCCTCAAGCCTCCTAAGTTCCCCACTATCATGCTTTAGAAGTTACTCTACAAGGTAAGAGATTTTTTCACCCTCCTCTTTTAAGTGATGACTTACATTATGTTGTGCCTTATATTTTCCTTCCTTTTATGTTGAGTTTATGTTCTTATATGTTCAGATCACTTTCAATTTCATGTAAAAACTATGTGATTACCTTTCTTCTCTCATCAATTTGTATTCTGAAATTTTATGTGATGTCATTAGGCTGCCAAATTTCTCGTAAAAGAAATCACATCTTCTCTTTTCTTTCATGTTTCCTTTTCATGTGGTAAGTCATTCAAATTTTCAAACCATGTTCTTTTCTCCAGGTTTTTCTATATTTATACTGTATTATAATTCTTTTATGAGTGGGTTACTCTTGTACCCTCTCTTTCCAATGTTTTCTAAAAACATGATATAAATCCGACCTTCATGCTTTTGATGTTACTCTTCAAGGTAAGGGATTTTCACCCTCCTCTTTTAAGTCATGAATTAATTTATGTTGTGTATTAAATTTTCCATCTATTTATGTAGATGTTATGTTCTTATATTTTCTTATCACTGTCAATTTCATGTCCAAATGATGAGATACCCTTTCTTCATTCATCATTTTGTATTCTGAATGTTTATCTGACGTTGTTAGGATGCCGAAATTTTCGTAAATGAAATCAAATCTTCTTTTTTCTTTCATGTTTCCTTTTCATGTTTATGTCATTAAAATATCCATACCATGATCTTATTCTGTGCCCATACATTATGATGAATTATTAATGAGTGGGTTACCCTTTCCCCTCTCTTTTAAATTTTTTCTAATACAATCCTATATAGCCGTTATGTTGTAGAAATTTCATCTCAAAATTTCAATCTCTTTCTCTCAAAAAATTATATTGTTTTTTAATGTGAATACCAAGACCAATTTAGTTTATATGGGTGTTCATAAATATCTAAAAATGATATATTTGATTATGGAATTGACATATATATAACCCTAAGTCCCTTTCCATGGGTAATAACTGACATAATGATCTTATTTTTAAGCTCTTTTTTAAACATCGTGATTTTTTCCTGAAACCCATTTCATTGATTCCATTTTTGTTATTTATGAAATTTTTTTATTATGATATTTGTGGCTCACATTAGATTAAAAACATAAGGAGGGTTCTCTCTGAGAGCACTCCAATTCATTGAGTAAAGATATAATATCTAGAGATGACAAGTTTCATGATTCCTTGGTGAATAACCTTGGTAATTTTTATAAAACCTTGGGGATGGACCTTGGTGATATGTTCATGAATTTCTAAATTAAATGTTGTAGCGACATATTCATGTTATGTTCAAAGATATTTTATTTATGATATTCCTCTTCTTCCATTGCTCATGT
Source organism: Viscum album (assembly GCA_963277665.1). Classification (NCBI taxonomy): domain Eukaryota; kingdom Viridiplantae; phylum Streptophyta; class Magnoliopsida; order Santalales; family Viscaceae; genus Viscum; species Viscum album. The sequence continues at coordinate 613,963,822 of OY728164.1, forward strand.
ATTCATGTTTTTAGTCAAGTTCTTATTGATGTAACCGGTTAATTGACTCCCTTGTTTACCCTTACTAGGCCTTATTCTCACCATTTCCTTTGATTTCTGTCTCCAAGATATGAGATGCAGAAAATGTACATAGGGTGAACCTATGATGAAGCCTTACAAGTGGTTTAGAAGGATGTTTTATTTTGTTTTCATGTTTTATGTTCTGGATTTCGAAGACACTAGACATTAATGATCATCTATTTGTAAAATGTAATGAAAAGTTATGTATAAAAAGGAGAGATTATATAGTTGGTATCAAAGGATAGTCTAGTTATTTATGGAAATTAGGATTTGAAAATTTTAGGGAGAACCCTATAGAAATGTTTAACAATGAGAAATCTTCCTGGTATTTTGGTGAGTATTTAGTAAGAGGTTTATCAGGCCAATACATCCCTTTCTTGATAAGAGCAGGTAAAGGTGGCTCTGGCATAGATGTACATAGGGGTAAAACCCGAAACCATCACTTTGAGCTAGACTCGAACGGGAACTGGTACACAACAATGGGCCTTGCTGCACCTTTGTATACGACACTCTCTGGGGATATGTTTGGTGAATCGTAAGCTTTTTTATGAATCATTATGAACAAATTATTGAAAAAATATAATTTTATAAGAATGAATTATCAAGACATAAAATCCTTTTTAGTTAAAATATTCATAAATGAAATAATTTTCTCATTAAGGATTTATTCTTTTAAAAAATGTCCCCATCTTCAAGGTATATGTTGACGTATTTCCTAAGGACTTACCCTGACCTCTAGCATAAAGAGAGGTAGAGATATCGATTGAACTCATACCTGGATCTCATTTGATGTCCAAGACCCCCTTTAGGATGGGAAATGTAGAGCTATAAGAATTATAGAAACAACTCCATGATCTTTTGGAGAAGGGGTTTATCCGACCATGTGTGTCTCCTTGGAGAGCACCAGTTCACTTTGTGAAGAAGATGGATGGATTGATATGGATATGTATTTATTATAGAGTACTGAATGATATCACAGTGAAAAATATACCCTCTTCCAAGAATTTATGACTTATTTGACAAACTTTGTTGGACTCCATTCTTCCCTAAGATTTATCTTCGTTCTGGTTATCATCAATTGAGTGTGAAGAATGATGATATTCCAAAAACTGCCTTCCAATCAAGATATGGGCATTATGTGTTTCTTGTTATGCCCTTATGACTTTCTAAAGCACCTTATATTTTTATGGATCAAGAATAATTTGGATTTGGAAACCTATGTTTTATCAAATGGATATCCTTTATATATGAAAATGATTTGGTGATAAAATGATAAATGATATTTTGGATGATTTTTTCCCTTTTGGAGTACTATATTCCTAAGGGAAATAAAATACTACATGATTTAAATTTAGGAGGAATGATTGAATTTTTTTTGTAAGAATTTTTGTATTTATTGTGGACATATGGTGATTTGGTTTACTTCTGGAAGATGATGAACCTAGCATAAGGAATATGTGATTAGGTAAAATAATCTTAAGTATGAGGCTTTAATAGTAGTCGATGTTATTTAGAGATAAATGTTAAGATTTATGGTGGAATTATATGTGATTAAATCCTTCTGAGTATTGGGTTCCAATATTGGTTTGGATTATTCTGAAAAAATTTAATGCTGATTGTGAATTGAATGTTCTTTCTGAAAAATTTGGTACTTTTTTGTTCAATTTTTGAGATTAATAGTAATATCTCTTTTTATAAAAGATTATCATTTTGGGGATTATATGATATCGTACTAAAATTTTTAGTTTTAGTTTATGACTCAAGACAAGGAAAAATTATAGTTATTCTTTTGTGGATTATGTGATTCTCTATAAGATGATTCTTGTGATTTTTATGAGACCAAGTCTTTTTGATTGCTCATTTTTTGTATAAAAGATTAGTCATTGTTGAATCTTGTTAAGGGATGAAACTTTACTTTAAGGTCAGTATATTTCCTTATGTTTTTGTTCTATGTAGTAAATTAATTCCTCAAAATTATCAAAAGGAACGTAAAACAAAAATGATTTTGGTTTACGTTTCTTATTGGGTAATCAAATACCGTTTAACACATCTTAAGTTTTTGATATTCTTGTGGTTAATTTTCTCCTAATCATGTGTTCTATCAATCTCCATCAGAATTTGAACCTTTGTTTTCTCTTCCATATCCATGTTTTTCTACATGGAATCATAGTATGGGTTAACTCAGGCGACCTTTGTACATCCCTTCCTTTCTTTAAAAGTAATAGTTTTACTGACACTTTTTCCGATGTGGGAATTTCAATGAAATTTTCAAGCCTAATTTTGAAATTGCGAGGATCCAATTTCTTAAGGGGGGAGATTGTAACGACTCGAAATTTTGAATACATTTTGTTTCCTAACTTTTTGTATTATTTTATTTAATTCTCAAAAAAACTATTTCATTTAATAAAATGAGTATAATTAAAATAAGAGAGTTGGGTTTCGACTGTTATATGAATTTTGATCAATATGACTTTTGGAAACTAAATGTTGCGATTATTGTCCATAAATACAAGTGATCATGATTAATTAATATAGACAGATGATTCGATGGCCTCATTCAGTAGTCTCGGGCCGATTGAATCCCATTGAACTGAACTCAGGAAGGAGGTAGTACCTTTGGGATTTTCTCTGGATCAAACCAAAACCAAACATCATCATGAGAAGCTGGAGAAGAATCACCTTCGCAAGAAGTTCAAGCTGATAGAAATAACTACTCAGGAAATGTTGGCCGAGACGCCCCAATATTCTATCACCCTAGTACACCTTACTATTTGGTATTATGATGGTGTTATAAGGGGATATGTAACGAGACCAGAACTTCCTTGTGTAATCCTTTGATTTAAAAAAAATTGTGATTTATTCTTATGGTGATGTTTGTGAATTTTCAAAAGTCCGGATAAATGTAGTATTCATATTATTGATCAATTTTAAAAAAAGGGGATATTTTAATATATTTATTTAAACTTTATATAATTAATGACGTGTAATGATTTAAAAAAAATGGTCTTCTGGAAATGTGTTCAGAAAGAAATTTAGAATATAATAAGATCAACTTAAATTAATGTGAATAGTAAATTATCTATAGTGATTTTATGCTTCTGATTAGTAATACGATTAAATAGATTAATTAACCTCACTTAAGAATTTATTAATACAATTTATCCCCCTTGATTAAGTAATGTGATTCAATAAAATAGTTAAATAACTGTTTTAGAAATTATTGGTTAAGTATTAGTTTTTTTGGTTGATTAGTTTTTTATTTATAAAGTAAATTAAAAATATTTAAAAACTTATTTTCATAAAATGGAGTTCATTTTTGAAATAAGATCATCAATATTTGGTAAAGGTGAATTTTTGGGATTTTTATGAAACAGTTGAATTTTCTGTGAAAAGTTCTTTTATTTAAAAAATTAATTAATAATATTTAGAAAATTATTTTCATAAAATGGATTTTATTTTTGAAATCAAAGCATCGATATTTTGTTAATGAGATTTTTTGGGATTTTTCTGAGAATATTTAATTCTCGTTGAGTAGTGAAAATACAATTTTTGAGTTTTGGGTGTTTAATGACATCATTAAGGATGTAATAATTATGAAATAATTCTGGTAGACTTTTGAAGAGTAAGAGAAGTCATGAGGTTTCCCATGTGGGAAATACCATGTGAAAATACCTTGTTCAAGCACATTGTTTTTCCAATACCACCGATTAGGTGTCCCTTGGACATTAATGACTTGTCCACTCAATTATCCTATAAATACCAACCCATTCCCTCATTAATTTCATTTGAATATCCTCCCCAATGATGTTATGGTCTCTTTACCTCCCAAGGACTCCTCCCAAGGTGCCCTCAAGCCTCCCAAGGTTCCGACATTCATGCTTTCAATGTTACTCATCAAGGAAAGGATTTCATTCACCCTCCTATTTTAGGTCAGGACTTCCTTTATGTTGGGTATTATATTTTTTATCTCATTATGTTGAGGGTATGTTATTATATGTTCTTATCACTATACATTTCATGTACACATGATGATATAACCTTTTTTATCTCATCAATTTTTATTCTAAATTTTAATGTGATGTCGTTCAGCTGCCGAATTTCTCGTAAAAGAAATCGCATCTTCTCTTTTCATTCCTGTTTCCTTCTTAAGTGTTATGTCTTTAAAATTTCCATACCATGTTATTATCTTCATGTTGTTATATATTTATAATATATTATATGTTATTTATGAGTGGGTTACTTTTGTACCCTCTCTTTCCAATGGTTTCTAAGACCATGTTATATAGCCAACCTTCAAGCTTTCGATGTTACTCTTCAAGGTAAGGGATGTTTTCGCCCTACTCTTTTATGTCATGAATTCCTTTACATTTTGTCTTATATTTTCCATCTCTGTATGTTGAGGGTAAGTTCTTATATGTTTTTATCACTGTCCATTTCATGTCCAAATGTTGAGAGACCCTTTCTATAGCATCCCACCTTTTTATCACATAAACTTTCATTACATTTTACAAAACTGATGATCTTTAAGGTTTAGTGTCTTGGAAACAAGGAACATAAAACATGAAACAACAAAAAACATTCTTCTTAAACACTTTAAAGGCTTCTCCTTATCTTCATCCTAGGTTCATTACTTCATCTCATAACCTGGGGACATACATCAAAGGAAAGGGTGAGCAGAAGGCCTAGTAAGGGAAACAAGAGAAACATTTTACATGTGATCTTGAGATACTTCAATAAGGACATGAGAAGAACTTTAAGGCATGATAAAGAAATAATGAGATACATCATAATAAAAATAACATTTTTCATAACTTGAAGATGTGGCTACAACATTTAATATTTACAATCATTTCGTTTCACCAAGGTCTATCCCCAAGGTGTCATTAAAAATTACCAAGGTTATTCACCAAGGCGTCGTTAAAAATGGTCATCTCTAGAGATTATGTCTTTACCCAATGCATTAGAGCGCTATCTGGGAGCACCCTTAAACTGTAATCTCTTGTGGTTACATCATTATCCAATGCAATGGGGCGCTATCAGGGCACACCCTTAAATTTGCCTTTATTATCATGTGATCCACATATACCATCATCAATAATTTCATAAACAACCCATATATCAGAAAAGAAATGGGTTTCATTCCATAATCATAACGGTTTAAAAACTGCTTTAAAGACATGATCTTTATGTCACTTTAAACCCACGGAAAGGGAAAGAGGGTTTCATGTATGTAAATCCCAGAATTTAAAATCAAAATTTTGATATATATGTGAATACCCATGTATAAATAAGAGCTTTGAGTATTCACTTTATAACATAAAATAATTTTTAGAAAAGAGAGAGAGGCACTTTGAGACGAAAATTCTACAGCATAACGGCTATGTTACAAGGTTTTAGAAAACATTGAAAAGAGAGGGGACATGGGTCAAACTATCATAAATGACCCATAAAAGGCAGAGGAACAGAATAAGAATTATATATGAACATGTTAATGAAATTTCAAGGACATTCCATTTGAAATGAAAAACATGGAAGGAAGACAAAAATAAGATTTCTCTTATAAAATTCGACAGCCTAACAGCGTCACATAAACTTCAACCAAAAATGAATTGATGAGATCAAATAGGGTATCTCATCATATAAACATAAAATATCGGTATTATAGATTTATATATCATACCCTAACATAATAACAAGGAACTTGAAATACTTGACATGAAAGTAGAACTTGAAAACGAGAAGGGTGAAAGAATCCCTTAAAAATTCGGCAGCCTAACGGCGCCACTTAAACGTCAACAAAAATGAATTGAAGAGATAAAATAGGGTCTCTCATCATATGAACATAAGAGTCCAGTATAATATATATAGATATCATACCCCAACATAACAAAAAGGAACTTTAAAGAACTGAAATGAAAGTAGAACTTCAAAACGAGAAGGGTGAAGAACCACTTAAAAATTCGGCAGCCTAACGACGCTACTTAAAACTTCAAAATACTGAATTGAAGAGATAAAATGGGGTCTCTCATCATATGATCATAAAAGATAAGTATGATAAATTTAGAGATCATACCCCAGCATAACAAAATGGAACTTGAATGAATTTACATGAAAGTAGAACTTCAAAACAAGAAGGGTGAAGAACCACTTAAAAATTCTGCAGCCTAACAGCGCCACTTAAAACATCAAAATACTGAATTGAAGAGATCAAATGGGGTCTCTCATCATATGATCATAAAATATTAGTATGATAAATTTAGATATCATACCCCAACATAATAAAAAGGAACATGAAATACTTCACATGATAATAGATCTTGAAAAACGAGAAGGGAGAAAGAATCCGTTACAAAAATTTCGGCAACCTAACGGCGCCACTTAAAACATCATAAAACGAAATAATGAGAGTAAGAGGGGATCTCTCATTATATGAAAATAAAAAGGGCATTAAGGGGAGTATAAAAGAATATCCTTCAACATAAGAACATGGATCATAAAAGGAATGACATAAAAGAGATCACTTGAAAAGAAAGAGAGGGGTCGGATCCCTTACCTTAAAATGTAACTCTTAAACCTCAAAGTATGGGACCTTGAGGGCATGGGGGAACCTTGGGAGGACTCCTTGGGAGGTAGTGAGACCCGAAATTCTTTGAGGAAGAGTGGGGAGTCGAATGAATGAAAAGAGGGCTTGGTATTTATAGAGAAAGTGAGGGGACAAGGCATTAATGGCCAAGGGACATCTCACATGTGCTTTTCTCAAACCCATGTGCTCTCCCTTGGCATTTACCATGGAGTTAGGTCACATGGGGCCCCCAAAACAATAATTCATCACCCTTGGCCGGCCAACCCTTAAAATATTTCATGACATCATCACGACACAGTTATGAAGTCATTAAACATACTGAAACCCTAAAACTGTATTTTCACTATTCACTGAAAATTCAACTTTCTCAGAAAGATCCCAAAATTTCACCTTAATCAAATATCAATACTCTCATTTAAAAAATGAACTCCATTTTATAAAAATAATTTTCTAAATATTTTTAATTTATTTTTTAAATAAAAACACTATTCACCGAAAATTCATTTTTTTCAGAAAAAAACCCCAAAAATTACCATAACATAATATCAGTGCTCTGAGTTCAAAAATGAAATCCATTTTATAAAAATAATTTTATAAATATTTTTTATTTAAATTTTAATTAAAAAACACTATTCACTCGAAAAAACTAATACTTGAATAATAATTTATGAAACCATTATTTAACCATTTTATTGAATCACATTACTTAATCAGGGTGCCTAGATTATTTTAATACTTTTTTAAGTGAGATTACTAATCCATTTGGTCATATTACTAATCCTAATCATAAAATCACTATTCATAATTTACTATTCATCAAAAATCAAGTTGATCTTATTAGACTCCAAATTTTGAACTGAACATAATTGTAGAAGACCATTTTTTGAAAATCATTACACATTTGTAATTATTTAAGGTTTACATAAAATTTTTTAAAATATCCTTTTTCTAAAATTCATCAAAAATATGCATACTATATTTATCTGGTCATTTGAAAATTCATAAACATCATCATAAGAAGAAATCCCAATTTTTATTTAAAACAAAGGATTACACAAGGCGGTTACAGTCTTCTTACATATCCACTTATCACACATGCATAGGACCTAAGTGTAAGGTGTGCTAAGGTGAGAGAGTCCGAGGGAGGCTCAGCCAACATTGCCCGAGTAGTAATTTCTATCAGTTTGAACTTCTCGCGAAGGCGATTCCGTTATAGCTTCACACGATGAAGTTCGGCTTGGGTTTGGTCCAGAGAAAAGCCCAATGGTGCTACCTCCTTCAAAAGTTCTGTTAGATGGGCTTCGATCAGTCCACGACTACTAGGTGAGGCCATCGAATCTTCTTTCTATAATAATTAACCAAGATTACTTGTATTTAGAGACAATAATCAAAACATTTCGTTCACAATAGTCATATTGACTGATGGTCATATAACAGTCAGAACCCAATGGTCTCATTTTAATTATAATCATGTTTATCAAATAAAACATTTTTGTTGAGTATAAAAATAAAATAAAATAACACATGAAATTAGGAAACAAGATTTATTCAAAATTTCAGGTCGTTACATTCTTCCCCCTTAAGAAATAGCGTCCTCGCAATTTTAAAAATTGGGTTTTGAAATTTCATTGAAATTCCCACATCGAAAAAAGAGTCAGTTACACCATTACTTTAAAAGAAAAAAAAATGAAGTACAAAGGCCACTCGAGTTTACTCATACTAGGATTCCATGTAGGAAACATGGACATGGAGGATAAAACAAAGGGTCACGTCCTAAAGGATAGTGATAGAAAATATGATTAGGAGAAATTTAACCACTATAAAATCCCAAAATTATGATGTGTGCAAGCGGTCTTTGATTACCTAATAGGAAATGTAAACCAACAACGTTTTTGTTTTACATTCCTTTTAATAAGTTTCTACCCAAAACTAATCTTTTCTCCAAAATATGAGCATTCAAAAATACATGGTCTCATCAAAACACAAGAATCATCTTCTAGAGAATCACATAATCCACAAAAGATTAACTATCTATTTCTTTTATCTTTAAACATTCTCCCAAAAACAGAAAGGGTAAGGTAAAACATCTCTTAAAAAATAAAGAATCCCATAGAAATGGAAACTACTTTTAAATCTTCAAAGTTCCATGGTACTACCAAAAGTTCATCATAGTCAATTCCATAAATAACGGTTATTAAAATTCCCCAAAATAACCCAAACTAAGATTGAAACCCAAATAAAAGAAGGATTTGATAACATAGTCTTCCAAAATAAACTTCATTGTTAATCTCCAAACAACATCAACCACTCCTAACATCTTATAAAAAAAGTATATAACCTAAACATATTTAACCCAAGATAGGTTAATCATTCCCATAAGTAACCTAAATTACTATAAGTCCACCTTAAATACATCGATTCTTAAAAATATAAGTCAACCTTACTCGTCAATGAAAATATCGTTGTAATCTATTTACCTCGATCATATAGGGTCCACAAAATAGTGAACGTCTTCAAAAATAAAAATCATATTTTAATCCCCTAATCACCCCTGTCATATTAATACGACAATCGTCGCATTTCCTATCACGTTGGTTGTTGGGACATGTTCTTCTATTTCCCACCATTCACTATGAAGAGAAATCCTAATTAGGGGATTAAGTACTTAGCCAATAATCCTGAAAAGGAACTGAAAGCATATAAGGATAACTTGTAGAAGAAAAGTACACCCTAACTTGTGATCCCCTAGGTTCCAATCTAGGTTATCCATGATAATATATTCTTATGTGAATCTTTATTTTATTTTACCTTTGTTCATTTAACAATGGTTCATACTAAGCTTATGAATTTACCAAAGTATATCCCCCAGGAGTGTTGTAACCAATAGTGCAGCAAGGCCCGTTTTCGTGTACCAATTCCCGTTCGAGTCTAGCTCAAAGCGGTGTTTTCAGGTTTTACCCCTATGTACATCTATGCCAGAGCCACCTCTACCTGCTCGTATCCAGACATGGATGTATTTTCTTGGCAACCCCTTACTCAATACTCACCAAAATACCAGGAAGATTTCTATATTTTAACTTTTCTATAGACTTCTTTCTAAAGTTTTCATATCCTAATTTCCACAAATAACTAAACCATCCTTTGATACCAACTATAGCATCCCGCCTTTTTATCACATAAACATTCCTTAAATTTTACAAAACAAAGGATATTTAAGGTTTAGTGTCTTAGAAACTAGGAACATAAAACATGAAACAAAAAAAACATTCTTCTTAAACACTTGAAAGGCTTCTCTTTATGTTCATCCTAGGTTCATTACTGCATCTCATAACCTGGGGACATACATCAAAGGAAAGGGTGAGAAGAAGGCCCAGTAAGGGAAACAAGAGAAACATTTTACATGTTATCTTGAGATACTTCAATAAGGACATGAGAAGAACTTTAAGGCATGATAAAGAAATAATGAGATACATCATAATAAAAATAACATTTTTCATAACTTGAAGATGTAGCTACAACATTTAATATTGAAAATCGTTTCGTTTCACCAAGGTCCATCCCCAAGGTGTCGTTAAAAATTACCAAGGTTATTCACCAAGGCGTCGTTAAAAATGGTCATCTCTAGAGATTAAGTCTTTACCCAATGCATTAAAGCGCTATCTGGGCGCACCCTTAAACTGTAATCTGTTGTGGTTACATCATTATCCAATGCAATGGGGCGCTATCAGAGTGAACCCTTAAATTTTACTTTATTATCATGTGAGCCACATATATCATCATCAATCATTTCATAAACAACCCATATAGCATAAAATAAATGGTTTTCATTCCATAATCATAACATTTTAAAAACTGCTTTAAAGAAATGATCTTTATGTCACTTTAAACCCACGGAAAGGGAAAGAGGGTTTCATGTATGTAAATACCAGAATTTAAAATAGATATTTTGATATATATGTGAATACCTTTGTATAAATAAGAGCTTTGAGTATTCACTTTATAAAATAATATAATTTTTAGAAAAGAGAGAGAGGCACTTTGAGACGAAAATTCTGCAGCATAACGGCTATGTTACAAGGTTTTAGAAAACATTTAATAGAGAGGGGACATGGTTCAAACAATAATAAATGACCCATAAAAGGTAGAGGAACAGAATAAGAATAATATATGAACATTTTAATGAAATTTCAAGGACATTCCATTTGAAATGAAAAACATGGAAGGAATACAGAAATAAGATTTCTCTTATGAAAATTCGACAGCCTAACGACGTCACATAAACTTCAACCAAAAATGAATTGATGAGATCAAATAGAGTCTCTCATCATATGATCATAAAATATTGGTATGATATATTTATAGATCATACCCTAACATAATACCAAGTAACTTGAAAGACTTGACATGAAAGTAGAACTTGAAAACGAGAAGGGTGAAAGAATCCCTTAAAAATTCGGCAGCCTAACGGCGGCACTTAAACATCAACAAAAATGAATTGACGAGATCAAATAGGTTCTTTAATCATATGAACATAATAGTAAAGTATGATATATATAGAGATAATATACCAAAATAAATAAATGGAACATTAAAGAACTGACATGAAAGTAGAACTTCAAAACGAGAAGGGAGAAGAACCACTTAAAAATTCGGCAGCCTAACGACGCCACTTAAAACATCAATATACTAAATTGAAGAGATCAAATGGGTTCCCTAATAATATGATCATAAAAGATAAGTATGATAAATTTAGAGATCATACCCCAACATAACAAAAAGTAACTTGAAAGAATTTACATGAAAGTCGAACTTCAAAACGAGAAGGGTGAATAACCTCTTTAAAATTCACCAGCCTAACGGCGCCACTTAAAACTTCAAAATACTGAATTGAAGAGATAAAATGGGGTCTCTCATCATATGATCATAAAAGATCAGTATGAAAAATTTAGAGATCATACCCCAACATAATAAAAAGGAACTTCAAATACTTTACATGATAATAGATCTTGAAAAATTAGAAGGGAGAAAGAATCTGTTACAAAACTTTCGACAGCCTAACGGCGCCACTTCCAACTTCATAAAACCGAATAATGAGAGTAAGAGGGGATCTCTAATTATATGAACATAAAAAGTTCAGTAATAGGAGTATAAAAGAATATCCTCCGACATAAGAACATGTAGCATAAAAGGAATGATATATAAGAGATTATATGAAAAGAAAGAGAGGGGTCGGATCCCTTACCTTAAAATGTAATTCTTAAACCTCAATGGATGGGACCTTGAGGGCTTGGGGGAACCTTGGGAGGACTCCTTGGGAGGTAGTGAGACGAGAACTTCGTTGGGGAAGAGTGGGGAGTCTAATGGATGAAAGGAGGGCTTGGTATTTATAGAGAACGTGAGGGGACAAGGCATTAATGGCCAAGGGACACCTCACATGTGCTTTTCTCAAACCCATGTGCTCTCCCTTGGCATTTACCAAGGAGTTAGGTCACATGGGGCCCCCAAAACAATAATTCATCACCCATGGCCGGAAAACCCTTAAAATATCTCATGACATCATCATGACACAGTTATGATGTCATTAAACATACCGAAACCCTAAAACTGTATTTTCACTATTCACTGAAAATTCAACGTTCTCAGAAAGATCGCAAAATTTCACCTTAATAAAATATCAATGCTCTGATTTCCAAAATGAACTCCATTTTATAAAAATAATTATCTAAATATTTTTAATTTATTTTTTAAATAAATACACTATTCACCAAAAATTCAATTTTTCAGAAAAAAACCCCAAAAATTACCATAACATAATATCAGTGCTCTGAGTTCAAAAATGAAATCCATTTTATAAAAATAATTTTCTAAATATTTTTTATTTAAATTTTTAATTAAAAAACACTATTCACCCAAAAAACTAATATTTGAATAATAATTTATGAAACCGTTATTTAACCATTTTATTGAATCACATTACTTAATCAAGGTGCCTAGATTATTTTAAAACTTTCTTTAAGTGAGATTACTAATCCATTTGGTCATATTACTAATCCTAATCATAAAATCACTATTCATAATTTACTATTAATTAAAAATCAAGTTGATCTTATTAGACTCCAAATTTTGTACTGAACATAATTGTAGAAGACCATTTTTTGAAAATCATTACACATTTTTAATTATTTAAGGTTTACATAAACATTTTTAAAATATCCTTTTTTCTAAAATTCATAAAAAAATATGCATATTATATTTATCCGGTCATTTGAAAATTCATAAACATCATCATAAGAAGAAATCCCAATTTTTATTTAAAACAAAGGAGTACAGAAGGCAGTTACGGTCTTCTTACATATCCCCTTATCACACCAGCATAGGACCTAAGTGTAAGGTGTGCTAAGGTGAGAGAGTCCGCGGGAGGCTCGGCCAACATTGCCCGAGTATTAATTTCTATCAGTTTGAACTTCTCGCAAAGGTGATTCCGTTCTAGCTTCACATGATGAAGTTCGCCTTGGGTTTGGTCCAGAGCAAAGCCCAATGGTGCTACCTCCTTCCCAAGTTCTGTTAGATGGGATTCGATCGGTCCAAGACTACTAGGTGAGGCCATCAAATCTTCTATCTATAATAATTAACCAAGATTACTTGTATTTAGAGACAATAATCAAAAGATTTTGTTCACACCAGTCATATTGACCGATGGTCATATAACAGTCAGAACCCAATGGTCTCATTTTAATTATAATCATGTATATCAAATAAAACATTTTTGTTGAGTATAAAAATAAAATAAAATAACACATGAAATTAGGAAACAATATTTATTCAAAATTTCAGGCTGTTAAACTTTCTTCTCTCATCAATTTTTATTCTGAAATTTTATGTGACGCCGTTAGGCTGCCAAATTTCTCATAAAAGAAATAACATCTTCAATTTCCTCTCATGTTTCCATTTCATGTGGTATGTCATTAAAATATCCATACCATGATCTTATTCAGTACACATACATTACTATGAATTATTTATGAGTGGGTGACCCTTGACCCCTATCTTTTCAATGTTTTCTAAAACCATGCTATATAGCACTTATGTTGCAGAAATTTGGTCTCAAAATTTCTACCTCTTTCTCTAAAGAAATTATATTTGTTTATTTATGTGAATACCAAAGAACTATTTAGTTTCTATGGGGGTTCATAAATATATTAAAATGATATATTTGATTCTGGAATTGACATACATACAACCCTCACTCCCTTTCCATGGGTTATAAATGACATAATGATCTTATTTTTATGCTATTTTTTAAACGTCATGGTTTTGACTTGAAACCCATTTCGTTGATTCCATTTGGGTTATTTATGAAATTGTTTATTATGATATATGATGATCACATGAAAGTAAAGACACATTAAGTGTGCTCGCTGATAGCGATCCAATGTATTGGGTAATGATTTAATCTCTATAGATGACAAGTTTCACGATACCTTGGTGAATAACCTTTGTAATTTTTATGACATCATTGGGATGGACCTTGGTGATATGTTCATAAATGTATAAATGAAATTTTTTAGCCACATATTCGTGTTATGTTCCATGTTATTTTCTTTATGATATTAATATTCTTCCATTTCTCATGTCTTCATGTTTTTATTCATGTTCTTATTGATATCACAAGTACATTTACTCCCTTGTTTACCCTTACTGGTCCTTCATCTCACCCTTTCCATTGATTTCTATTTTTAGGATATGATATGCAGTAAATGTACATAGGATGAACCTATGATGACGAATTAAAAGTGGTTTAGAAGGATGGTTTATGTTTTTCTATTCTTTTATGCTCTTGATTTCCAAGATACTATGTTTTATAGATCATCTGTTTGTAAAATGTATTGAAAAGTTATGTATAAAATAGAGGGAGGCTATAGTTATGCTTTGTATGGTTGTCTGATAGGCTCATAGATATTCCTTCATGGTGCCGAATAATGAATTTGTTGTATTTTAATAATTGTTTAATTAATCAATAAACCTATCTGTCACAATTTTTCATGTAGTACAAATCAGACTCGATAGTTTAGATATGGTGTTTTCAACCGACTAAGTTATACCCAGATACTATTTTTACCACCATTTGATACATGAGTAGATTACATGACAGCATGTTTGTGTTATGAAAATGAAAATTTATGTTGATTGTCTTTTCAAGATGGGATAGAGTTTGAGGATGGGTCCAACATGGGGTTAGAGACTATGTAATTTTGAGTCATTATTTGAGTCTTCAAGTTTTTACTAGTGTTGTTTCTGGCATTAAATTTGTGTTCATTACAGCACGTCATCACATTATTCCTTTAGTATTTTTTTATTGTTGAGTTTGATATTATTATTGGATTCCACTATATTATATAGTATCCATTATTTCCTCACCAATATTTTTATTTATTATTTTTGGATATTTTTTCACTTTGTTGTAATATCTGAATATAGGTGGTATAGTCATCCCACTATATTTATCACATACCCATCTCTACTCAGAATCCTTTTTCATAGGAGGGGGGATCTTGGGGTCACATAGCTGACCCTTTATAGCTATGTGAGAGAGTTCCGGACTGGGGATGTTACAAACGTCCATGAAATTGTGTAATAGGTGGATAATTTCATTAGGAAAGTATATGTGAGGTACTTTCTTATATATATATATATATATCCTTAAAATATTATATAATTTATTTCCATGAGATATTTGTTGAGTTTATAATGGTAAGGATGAGAAATTGTTTTATGTGGTTTACGAAAGGATATTGATTCATTTTTTATTCATTGAGGTTATATTTTGATTATTTCATCTACGTATTTGAAGTCATGAGGAAGACCCTATCATGTATACTTATATACCTAACCATATATATATACGCCCACACACACAAACACACCAAAAGTTATATATATATATATGTGTGTGTGTGTGTGTGTCTGTGTGTGTTAGGTCTATAGGAGGGAGTTGGTGAATTATATTTAATTTATTAGCTCTTGGAGGTTGTTAAATTCAAATAGATATTAAAGATTTATTGTCCTAGTAGGTCACACTAATGTATTTCTATTTTTTATTTTCTAGTTATGAATGAAAATACTTGAATTTTATTAGTTTATTTATATATTTTAGGATTGGATTGGTGGTTTATTTTATTTTCATTTAATTATAAGGGTAATGGGTCAATTTTTTATATACATAATATCTTTATTGTGGTAACCATCACAAGTCCAATTAAAGATGGTCCTTGGGTGTCACACTCATCATCACTACCAAGCTACTGGGTACCCAATGGTGATGGTTTGTGACAATAATTCCTAAAAAATTATTTTTTTGTGGGCCACTACTCATGATATCAAGTTTAAAAAGAGGGTTCATATAACTATAATGATCCACCATAGTTTAAATGCGGTTATACTATAGTTCCAAATGAAACCAGCCCACCTCCCAAATATAGTATTTTTTTGGTGAATAAAAACCCATATTTTTTATCAAAAGATAATTACCCTATCCTAGTTCTAGGAAACTAGTTCGAGCTCCCATACTCCATTGTGATGACTGAAACTCAGATTGCCACTCAACGGTACGATGATCCCGGTGGGCCCCATGGCCTCAAGAACGTCGTCCTGAACACTAGAGGCTACCGACTAGTAGTGAGGGTCATGGGTGAGTCTATGGGAATACTTTTCCATCATTAGAAGAGTGGATCATAGCGTAAGAGATATAAATGAATAGTAAACAATGTATGAAATATGAATAAATAACATATGAAAACTGACGCAATATATAAAAAATAATAACAATAACTAAATAATCTGAACAATGATAATGTAATGTCATGTCACTAGAAAACTAGAAAGAATGGATAGAAGACAATAATAATAACATGTTTTTTAATGTAAAAAAACAAAGTCTACTCCATGAAACCCTAATTTCTTCTCGGTCATCTTCTATGAAGCTCTATCTTATCATCTCCAGTCATGTATTGTAAGATGCATGATTTCCTTTCTTGATACCTACAACCATGGAATCTAGTCCAGGTACCTAATGGCACCCAAAGAGTGTGTGAGATAAATCTCAGTGGGCCACCACCAACAGTGTCTATAACATTCGACATTTGAAATGGAATATAGTCGTGTGCAAGAATATATGTAACGTAAATAACACATTAAAAAATAACCATGTAACTAAGTACCTTCTATATCCCTTGGATGGTGTCTAAATTTGTAACCAGTTCATTAATTAATCAATTATCCTTTTTTTAAATAGTTAATGTGAGGCATAGCCACCACTGACATCATCTCATTATATTATATGTAGTGAAGGCCCCAAGATGTAACAATGAATCCATATAATGATATCCAGTGGGGGAGTTACAGGGTTAAAACCAAGGTATCATAAACTCATGGAAATCTAATTCAGTAGTATCAGAGTCTAGATAAGGGTAAGAGTGTAATGCAATGGGAATAATCAAATTCATTCCACAATATGGGGCCTACAGAGTCCATGGTGATTGAATAAGGTAAAATGGGGATATGAAAAGACGTGGTCCCGATGAGCATTCACCATGGAATCTACTAGTCAATCCATTATATAAAGAGTGTGTTTAATCTATCCTCTAACAATGAAAGGGACCCAATGGTAGTATATCGGGTATCCAAGGAATATTCAAGAATATTAGTCTAGGTGGATGTCAACCTAAGAATGTGGTATCCTTGAATCAGAATGGGGTTCCCGAGACCCAATGAATTTTCTTCTCAGATTCCAAGACAAGAAGAGTCAGCCCATTCCTATTTGATATTGTAATCAAGTAATAATTTATTGGGTTCAATTCTTTCCTTCCATTAGTGTGGATATGTCTAGTATAGTTGAAATCATTTTTCCAAGCCTTGCCTTCCATTAGTGTGGATATTCCATGTTGCGTTGAAGCCATTTAATTAAGTATTAGTTATCCATTAAGGAATAATAAATTATTGAGATTCACTCCACTACATTCCATCAACATGGAAAGGGGTGATTCAGACAAGTTACCTTTATTCAATCTCTTTTAAAAATTCTAAGTTATATAATTAGTATACCTTCCATTTCACATTTCATATTTCATATTTAATAATATTTTCATAGAACATACATTAGGTTGGTCATTTTGTGAGCATATATTGTGCATTATATTATGAAATTCTAAGTAAAAACAAGCCATTATGATAAAATTCTCACCTTTATAAAGGATATGTAAAGGCCCACTTGAATGGTGGCTCAAACAAGCTGAAACAGTAAAGACTAATTATTGAATATCCTTTAACATGAGGCAGATTGAGTTGTGGGTGACAACACTAAAAACTAATCAAATATTTAGAATGATCAAAACCATACAATTCTAATGATTATAATCATGACATGTTAATTTAAGAAACAGTTACCAATGAAACTGATGGGCCCAAAACGAACATTTCAAAAACAATGAACTTTAGGGATGAGTAATAAACCACCAACCATAGGGTCGTACGACTCACCTCCCCCCGTATCGGCCCTTGATTTTCCTCAGATCGGAGTAGATCTAAAAAATGGTAAAAAAAATTCTCACATGGTGATATCTACATCGAGAGTCAAAGATAAGAAGTAAGGGTAAATAAGACTCGATTACATACCATTGTGCATCCAACGTGACAAACAAATGCTCGATCAGATGCAAGATGAAGAAGTTATATTGGTTCCAATCATTGATCTTCAAAAACACCAAAATTGAGAGAGAAATATTTCAATCCCATATAGCTCAGATTAAAGAGAAATGGGGATGAATAATAGATCATTAAGGGTATTTTAGACATTTAATACATGTTTTTAGCTAGCGCACGATTTGTCCGCACAGGTTTTCAAACCGTGAACAAACCATGTGATATGGTTCTGCCCGAATCTGGTAAAATGGTGGTTTGCATGGTCAGACTGCATGGCCAGGAAGAAATCATGCACAAACCCTGAAAACTGCCTCTATCCAAAATAACACAAAACTCATGGTTAGGAAAACCGTTCGCAAACCATGCTACTTGGCCTAGGAAGGGGGGGGGGTTCTAATGTTTAGGACACATGGCCGTGCACAAACCTTTTGAGATGCCACTGTTGAAAAAAAGACAAACTACATTGTTAGGAAAACTCGGTGCAAACTAGGCACAAACCATGCGACATGGCCTGTTTTTATTAAAAGCGGTGTTTTGATCCCCAAACAATCCCATGAAATCCTAAGAACTTTTTATAACTCATTAGGAATCTATAATAGGTCCAAATTAAATATTTTTACCATAAATTAAAGGATCCCTACCTGAGTAAAAAAACCAGGTTCTTAAATTCTTCCTCCTTAAAATAACTCACCCCCATGAGTTCTCCATTCAAGGGTAAAGATACACTATCTGAGAACAACTCTGGCCACTGAGCATGTACATCAGCTTCCCACTCCCAATTATCATCTTGTGCCAGCCGTTCTACCATATAACCCTTATGATAGGGATAAACTTTCCACCATGAACCTTCGTCCTTCGATCAATGATGTGTACTTGATACTCTTAAACGGTAGATTATGCATCTAACTTAAATACATTAGGATCAAATGTATGATATGGGTCAACATAATATTGGAGAAGCTGTGAGACATGAAATAAATTGTGAATGTAAAAGTATGTTTGAGGTAGTAGTAATAGATAGGCTACTGACGTAACCCTCTATAGAATCTCGAACGACCCAATGAAATGAGGTTATAGCTTACCCTGCATCCTTAACCGTCTATTCCATATCCGAGGTGATACCTATTAAAAACATGATCCCCATCATTAAACTAATTTTTTTTTTGACGGTGATCAACATATGATTTCTCTTTAGACTGAGAAGTAGTCATACACATCCTGGTCAGTGGGACCTGTTTTGAAGTAACCTGAATGAGAAGTGGACTTGGTAGGTCTACCACACCTACCTCTTTCCAGCACCAAGGTGAACAGAATAGCCTAGAATATATGTCCTCAAATAGATCCACCTGAATCATCACATGAAAACTGTTATTATAGGAGAAATTGATGAGAGGTATATACATATCCCAAGAACCACTAAAATCAAGAACGCATTCTCAGAGAATATCCTAGAAAACATGTATTTTCCATTATGAATGTCCATCATTCTATGGGTGAAAACATAGTATTAGAATCACCTAAGTTCCCATATATTTATTCAATTCCTACCAGATCTATGAATTGAAACGAGCATCCCAATATGAAATGATAGTAGGTGGAAACCCATGTATTGATATAATCTCATGGACATACAATCATCCTAATTCATCAACTGAGAATGTCTATTGAAAATGAATTAAATGGGATGATTTCTTTATTTAGTCAATGACTACCTAGATAGAATTTCTACCCATCAGTGACCTTGTTGAACTGACTAAAAATCTATAGAATCATATTTTCATTTCCATTTCATGATTGGAAGTGGTTGTAACCATCAGGACGGTCTCTGGTGCTCCACCTTCACCTTATGACAGGTGGATCACCTAGTGATGAAGCATGTAGTCTAATGTTTCAACCCAGGAAACCCATACCAGTGTCGCATATCTCGACACATCATTGAGATTCCTGGATGAAATTTCCACTGGGAAGCATATGACTCTTTCATAAAAACCTCTCTCACATCTGGAGGAACCTATATATGTCCACATAGAATTGGATGTCGTCTATATCCATATACCTATCTGAAGGTGGGTTTTCTCATGATATACTCTCATGGAGAACTAAGCCATCAGGATCTGAAAACTTCCAGCTCATCATCTTCTCATGGAGTTAACATGTAACTGTTAAGGATGAGAGGTAAGGATTCTTGTAACTGTCATGAAAATATATATGATGCTTAGAAAAGAGGGCCATTAACTATTATTCATCACTGGCTTCCTGTACATTCTACGTTTGAGTTTTCGGCCTCAGTGTATCTGTAACCACATTTCATTTTTCAGGCATATAGACAAGATCATAATCAATGGATTGTTGATATTTGACCCATATTCCCTGGAATAAGTAGAATTCATGCTATGAAAAGGTATAATTGAGGTTCTTGTGATCTGTATACACCAAAAAGATCTCACCCAAAAGATAATGTCTTCATCAACGTAAGGAATGGACAACTGCTACTATCTCGATGTCATGCGTCATGCAATTTATCTCATGATACCTCAAATACCGAGAACCATGCACAATGACATTGTCTTCTTACATCTACATGTCTCCTAGGAAAATTCCTGATGCATTGTAGAAGGTGAAATATCCTTTACTAGGTTTTGGAAGAATCAGAATCAGTGTAGAGAGTTGTCTCTCTTTCTACTATTGAAAGGATTTATCACATGATTATGACCATATGAACTTGACACCCTTCTTTGAATGTTTAATAAGAGGTGAATAAAGATGAAATAAGTCTAGTATAAAATTATTTTAATATACAGACAGCCTCAAGAAACTTATGATTTCAAACACATTGTTTGTCAGCTCCCAAGAAACTACAATACTATCTCTTCTCGGTTCATCGGATACTCTAGATTCTGAATTAATATGACCATGAAGTGGAACTTTTCAATCCATAAGTCACCTTTTTCAATCTATTCATAAATATTATTCTCTCTCAGGATACTCAAAATGATCTCAATATGTCTGTCATGGTCATTATGAGTGCGCAAATACACCAAGAGGTTGTCTACAAAGACCATAACAAAAGAGTCCAAATAGGGATGGAAAACCTGATTCATCAAATCAATGACAACGAAAGGTGCGTTAGAAAGACCAAACAATATAAAAAGATACGTGTATAGGTCATAAATTCTATGGAATAATGTTAGAAGAATGTTTGATTGTCTAACTCGTACATGATGATAACATGATCTTAGGATGATATTAGTGAACACCTTTTCTCCTCAGAGCTGGTCAAAGAGATCGTCTATTCAAGGACATGGATACCGGTTGATGATAATAATATTGTTCATAATTCTGTGATCCATGCATAGACTTAAGTTTATATATTCCTTCTATGAGAAAAACATGGGTAAACCCCAATATTATGTACTAGGGCATATAAAACATTTTTTCTCAAAGTCCTATATCTGCTACATGAGCTTCAGAAGCTCAAAAGGTGCCATCCTGTGGGGAGGAATGGACACTGCAGCTAATATTTTACCAAGATCAATTGTAAAATCTACCTCTCTATTAGGTGGTAATCCAGAAAAGTCTTCTAGAAATACTTCCCTGAAATGATCAACTACTAATGTGAAATCAGTTTGAAATAACCCTGATCCCCAATGAAATGATTTTCAATCTTGACAGTCACTTCAACAAACCCATGATGCTTCAGTCCCACTCTGCCAGCCTGATCATTACAATCACATTTGAAAAGATAAATTTTTCCTTCTTGTGATGTAAAAGAATCCGTTCGGTGATAATGTTATATAGAGGAATGATAGTGGTCCAACCAACCCATCCCGAAAATGACATTGATTCCTATCATGTTGATAACAAAAATATTCCACAATAAATGGTAACTTCCAACCTCAAGGGGGAAATCCTTCAGTGGGATATCCCCTCCATTCATATTCCCAACTGTGTATCGAGGGTCATTACACCATAGTATACTATATCTCTAGTCATAGAAATTCCATAATAGATCCAGAAATAAAAGTGTTTGAAGTAGATATATAAAACAAAGAAGAGACAAAAGTACATCGTACTAGAATAATACCTTGTACTGTAAGTGGTCCTGAAGCTTGATCATTGGTTATAGGATTTAGGCGACGAAACTAACCTGATCCACGACTATGTGTGATAGATGGACTACCACTACCATGAATTCTATGTTGGTGCTGATGATGATTAGGGATCAGACTACCATAACCATGACCTCCTCCTCGTGCAACCCTTCTGGTGCAACTCCAACTCCCCACTTGATGTGGAGCTAAAGAACCTCCTCCTGAAGGTGGATCTGAATCTGTTCTTTTCCACTCAAAGATTGTGGGAATGTCCTTCAAAAGCACCGAAGATGACCCATATTCCCCCAAGGCTAGCACTCTATAGGGTCTCTATCACCCAGCAGCTTCTTATGCCCTGTTTTTCCACACTGATGACACACTACAGTGCTATCAAACTGGACACTCAGGCTACCACTGCACTGATGACAAACCTCATGGGAATGTTTCCTATAATATGAAGAACTACTAGAATGTCCTGGTAATAATCCGTTAAATATGGTACTCACTCTATCCCTAAGGTTACAATCAGTGATAAGGGTATGATCAACTATTGCATAGAAGGTAGGAAGGTGAAAGACAATCACCTAAGTTCGGATGGTGTACTAAAGCCAATCCTCCAAATGTCTAGCACGTGAAATCTCATCACCAACTAGAAGCAGTGCAATGCACTGTAAATCGGTGAAACCTGATTAAAATTCAATAACTAACATTGAGCCCAACCCAATATGGATGAACTCTCTGTCTATGTCAGCTCTAAATGACTGAGGAATAAAATGATCATAGAAGGATGTCTGGAAGTGAAAACATAACATTCCCAGATGATGTACATCCTTGGTAACGATGTCCCACCAACAGTTTTCTGAATACTATAGCATGTATGTAGCAATCCATATTATCTGATCTGGAGGTGTTCAATATTATAAAAGATAGTCAACATTTCTTATAGGCAGGACTCAACAGCATAAGATCTTCCATCCCGTGAAAAAGTAGGAGGTTGCTGTAGCAGGAACCCGTAGGTCAGATCAGCCATTGTAGGTGTTACCCATGAAGAACTAATAATGGATTTTATCATATGTAAGAAACTATCACAGATATGGGAATAAGTTACCAGATTACATACAGAAGGCAGTGCCTGAGTGGAATTCCTGGAAGTAAGACTCGCTACTCATGGCCCACCATATTTGGAGCATGTTCGTCACCACCCTACTATAGAATGATAAGAGGATGAAGTGGTGACATTGGTCTACAATTTCCAATCACACACCATAAAAAATAACAGAAGTAATGAGATAACATCACTAGTAGAATATGAATATAAGAAAACTCACTACCTAAGGTATACTACCCAAACAACCCCCTTAGATGGCCACGTATCGATAAGTGCTCAAGTATACATTTTATGTCATTTTGAAGTTAATTATTAGGTTCACTCCATTTCCTTTCATAAACATGTCCCCAAAGGATCAAGATGTGAACCCAATTTATTTTTGATTTCTGGAATCTTAGAATAATAGATAATAATTTCTGATGAATTAGGGCCTATAAAAATATAACAAAAAACAACACCCATTTACTTATAGCATAATGGAATCACTAAGTAAATTACTCATTCCAATCGATGAGGGAGCACACACCTCAGGAATTGAGATAGAAAATCACTCAATCAAATACAATGTAATATAATTACTTGTAAATATCACAGCAATACTCAAAATTCATAGGAAAATCAAGGAATACAATGTAGAGAAATTTATCTATATGGGATTGTAATATGAATGACATGTGAATCATATGTGACTATAATTATGCATGTATCAATAATAATTTCCCTCATTTCCACATGTGAAGGATGAAATATATTCCAAATGAGTGATAATCAACAACGCCACACAACATGTGAGTCACCCAATGGTGAAATAATATCAACTATAATAGGAAAAATAGATCAACAATTTCATTATGGGCAACTTTGATTTTACCATGAACATGGGTTCGTGATGGCCGAACAAAGATTATAACATAGTCCCAAGCGTTCCTATTCTCCAATATATTATCTCTAGATAGACAAGAATGAAAAGAAACCACCTTTGAGACAGCCTTCTGATGACCCAGACCCAGATTGCCACTTCACAGATTCCCCGATCCTAGTGGGAAACATGGCCTCCATCACATCTTCCCAAATGCTAGAGTCTACCGACTAGAAGTGAGGGCCTAAGGTGTGTCCATGGGAAGAATATTCCCACATTAGAAGAGTGTAGCACAACAGGAGGGATATAATTAATAGAAAATAGCATAATCAATTTTAATAAATAGCAGAAGCATGGTGATGCAATAGTTAAACATGAATAACAATAATTGTATCTAATAAAAAATGATAATGTAATGCCATGTCAATAGAAAACTAGAAATCATGGATAATAGACAATAAGTATAAATGTTAGTAAGGGTAAAAGAGAAACAATGTCTACTCCAAGCACCCCCAATATCCTACTCGGTCATCTTCTATCAAGCTCTATCCAATTAGAACCAATAATGTATTGGAGCCGGCACGATTCCATTTATCGATACCTGTAACCATGTAATCTACATAGGGTACCAATCAACACCTTGAGAGTGTGTGAGTTAAATATCAGTGGGACACCACCAACGATGTCTATAACATCCAAGCTGTGAAATGGAATATAGTAGTTTGTTGGCATATAAGTAATGTAATGAAAGTTGTAAAAAATAATAATGTAACTTTGTAGCTTCCTCATCTCTCGGCTGGTTTCTGAACATATTTCCAGTTCCTCAATTAATAAATTACCCTTTAATATTAATAAGTTGTGTGTGGTATAGCCAACACTGACATCACATCGTGTTATTATAAGTAGTGATGGTACCAATACATAACTGGGATACCAAACAATGATATCCACTGAGGGAGTTCCAGGTTAAAATCCAGGGTAATGTAAACTCACCGAAAGCTAACTCAGTAGAATATGAGTATAGCTAACTGTAATAGTGTAATCCAAGTAATGTAATCCATGAAATTCCTCAATAAGGCACAAACCGAGTCCAAGGTGATTGGCCAAGGTAAAACAGGGCTAAGCAAAGACATGGGCTTGATGGGCTTTCACCATGGCACCTATTAGTCAATGCAGGATCAAAGTATTGTATCTGAGGTATCATGTAACAATGAAATGGACCCAAGAGTAGTATACTATTCATCCAATGAATATACAAGAACATGAGTCTAGGTGGGTATCAACCTATGAAAATCGTATCCTTGAATCAGAATGGGGTTCCTGAGACCCAGGGTATTCTCATCTCTAAATACAATGTGAGCACGAGTAAGTCCATTCCTCTTTGATATTGTAATCATGTAATAATTCATTTGGTTCATGTCATGTTGTCCATTAGTGTAGATAGGTCAAGTAGTGTTGAAACCATTAGTCCACGACTTGTCTTCCATTGGTGTGGAGATGGCATATATTATTCCAACCATTTAATCATATATTAGATATCCATTTTGGAATATTCAATTATGTAGGTTCACTCCAGTACCTTCCATAAACATGGGAAGGGGTTCTACCAACATGTAACCATTATTAAATATATTTTAATAAGGCAATGTTATATACATAGTATACATTCCATTCCACATTTTATATTTAACATTTAATAAACATTTAGAAGAACTTACGTTCTGCAGGTCAAGTGGGGAGCTTATATGGTACAAGCCATTATACAATTTTCAGTAATAACAAACCATTTATAATAAAAGTCCCACCATTATAATGGTCATGTAATGGCACACCCGAACGGTGGCTCAAACATTCTAGAATAACTAAACCACATTATTTCATAACCTTCGACATGAGGCGGATTGAGATGTGTGTGAAACCACAAACAAATAATCATATATTTAGAAAGATGATATGTATAATATTCTGACGAGTATAATCATGACATGTTAATTTACGAAAATATTCCCAAAAAACCCACTGGGCCCCACATTAACATTCGAAAACATCGAACATTATTGATGAATTATAGAACACCCACATTAGGGTTGTCTGAATATCATCTTCTGGTATCATCCCTTGATTTTCCTTTCATCAGAGTAGATCTAAGAAAAGGTGAAAATGACCACATGATGATATCTAGGTTGAGAGTATAAGAGAATAAGAATGGCTAAAGAGGAATCTATTACTTACCATTGCGCGTCCAACATGATGAACAAAAGCTTGATCAGAAGATAGATGTAGAATATCTATTGATTCCACTCTTTGATGTATAGAAACCCCAAAACAGATAGAGAACTTAGTCAATCCCTCATAATCTAGGATTAGGGAAGAAGGGGGACGATTAATAGTTCCTTAAGGGAATTTTAGACATTTTACTAATCTTTTCAGCATGTGCACAGTTTATCCACATTGTTTGTCAAACCATAAGAAAAATGTGTGAGATGGTTCTGCCCGAATCTAGGAAAAATGGTGATTTGCATGGAAATACCACATTCTCATGCACAAAACCATGCACAAACCATGAGATATGCACTATTCAAAATAATACAAACCACGTGGTTAGGGAAACCATGCCCAAAACATCTGTAAACTATGCTACTTGGCCTGTGAAAAAGGGGGGTTCACATTTTTAGGACACATGTCCATGTCCAAACCATGTGATCTTCCATTATCCAAAAAATAGGATGGTTAGGCTAACTGTGATCAAACCATGTGCAAACCATGCACAAACCATGCGACTTGGCCTATTTTCTTAAAACATGGTGTTCTGAGCTCCAAACAAGACTAGGACATCCTCAGAACCATTAAAAACATACTAAAAATCTATATTAAGTCCAAATAAAGAATGATACAAAAAATAAAGGATCCACACTTGAGTGAAAAACCGGGTTCTTATATCCATGGTTCCTCCATTATCATTGTTTATTACACCTCTAAATTGGTATCTAAATAAAAAATAATCTATCCTAGTGTTTCAATAAAGGTATTTTTATGGTTTACCTATCCTCTATTCATATTTTCTTTAAATATTTTCCATATATTCATATAAAATCACTGAACTATGATTTTTTATCTTGATTAGGTATTTATGTCATTTGTGGTAGAATCATTTAAATATATTCAATGGACTGGTGTCTATGAGTAAAAAGTAGTTTGTCCCTAAATTCATCCATTAGATTATATATATTATATGTGTTGTATGATATGAAGTGGTGAAAGGGTGTGATAGAATGGACTAGAAAGGTTCTTCATATCGTTTCCTTGGTTCTAGAGGTATGAGTATTGGTTATCCTACTCATGATTGATTATATAAAACTATTACCATATATCCATGGTTATAGATGGTCATATTACAATGAGAATAATTTTAGTGAGATGTTAATTCGATCCCATGTTGAGTATCATTGTATATATTTTAATTTTAGCAGCCTTCAAAGGCATCTTTGAGTATTCTTTAGTAATCAGAATTTCTTTTTTAGGTTATGAATAGAATTTTATATACCATTTCATGGGACATTTATAGAGAAACATATAACATTGGTATAACACATGAGATAAAAGTTATTATTTAGGATCTAAAGTTATTCCAAAGAGAGTTGAGGCTTTTCATAAATGTTATAGGATTAAAAATATGCAGAACAAATAATCCTTGTGATTAATTTGGATTTTCAAGACTAATTCCTAAGGTCATATATTATTCCCCATGCATCTAATTATTCTATGTTATGTTTTATTTTTTAGTGATTATATTTTCACCCTTGATTTGGAAGGAATGTTAGATCTGTTTAGGTATCTAGATTCAGTTCACTGAAAACATGTGAATAGACATTGTAAAACCCAAATAGAATTTAGAGATCGTAAAATATATCTAAGAGGTAGTGGATTGACTGAATTATCATTTTTTATGATGGATTCAAGGAAGTATATAATGTTCAACAACTATATTTTCTTAAAATGTTCTCTCAAGAAGTGTTCACTAGAGTAATTGTTCAAGGATAAAAAATTAATTAATATCACCATTATCATACTAAATAACTTCAAATATATGAATTTCTATGATTAGAATAACCTTGATGGATGACAACGAATTCTTATATAAGGGAGTGGACACCTTCTAAACAAGGCGTGTTACTGAATTAATGTTAATTAGAGAATATAATAGTAGACTAGATTATATTTAGGGAATCTGACCTGATATTTTAAAGTGAATTAATGAATAATATTCTCTATAATGTTTCCATAATAATAGTTGATTCATTTTTATTAAATTCTGGCACTTTAAATAAATATTTATAAGGAAAACCCACTTATCAAATTAATGTAGGAAAAATTGCCTGAATCATGTTGATCCTTTATGTTATTTCATTATTTATTTTACTTTTTTGGTGGTTTATCAATTGGTTTTACTTTTCCATTTTATTATTATAATCTTTCTAGTATGTGGATGCGAGGATCAACTTTTTTAAATGGTTAGGGTGCATTGATTTCCAAATTCTCGAACACTAAGTCGAGGGCTCTGGATGATTTTATTTTATTGCACATAAACTCAAATGTATGCCCTTCTAGTGGATTTAAGAACATAGTTTTGGATATCACATGATGCCCCACCTACAAATATGCGGTATTGAATCTTGGTTTTTTTATATTTC
The DNA here is from genome assembly GCA_963277665.1 of Viscum album. Lineage (NCBI taxonomy): Eukaryota > Viridiplantae > Streptophyta > Magnoliopsida > Santalales > Viscaceae > Viscum > Viscum album. The sequence continues at coordinate 613,992,911 of OY728164.1, forward strand.
CCTAGTATGTTTTTTCATTTTGGAAGGATTTTTCAATCAACGTGATATATATCATCAGTTAAAGTTAATTTCTTGGAAGATAATTTGGTTGGAATGGATTTTGGACTTTGTAGAATGAATATAATTAATTATATTATAACATTTAACGAAGATGCACTACATTCTAATGTTTTATTAGGGAAAATGGATATGTTTTAATGGGTATTTATGCACAATATTGATCTTCGGTTGGTTGGAAAGACATTGTAAATAAACATTTCCTTCATCGTTTATAAATTGAACACATGTTCAGAAAATCCCAGAAAGATATGTATAAGAAACCCACTACATATAAAAATATATTCATGATTTGACTATTTATTATCTTGTTGTTATCTGAAGTAAAACATAAGATAGATCAGATGAATGGTTTAGATATGATATAAGAGAAGCTGGAATATGTGATGGTGAATTTCATGGATGATTTATGTGATTTTTTTCTACTATATTCATCACGAAAAATCATGGATATAATAGAGAATATTTCTAGAAACTCCATTGGAAATTTGGACCACATAGTTTATGTTTTTTCAAATTTTATTCTCAATTAAGAACATTTTTAGAAGGTATGAAAATCACTATTTGTATGTGAAATTAGTACTGATTGTTGAGGATAGTATCCCGGAGAAGGTATTTTATGAAACCACAAGAATAAAAGTCATGGTAGAGAAGACATAGAATGTAGGGAGGCCCTGTCCTATCTTATAGAGTTTCAAGGAATCAAAGAATATATAGAGGATCGAAAAAAATTGACAATGAAAAATCCAAAATGGTATCTTTTTATTGAAGATAATATTACATTAGTACAAGAGATGTAGTAAATAACGTGACTCTCAGAGTCGATGCATTTTTAAAATTAAGGGTGGAAGGATTCACTTCATTTTTTCGGTTAATGATAGAATAGGGTTTCATGGTGAATTACATATACAAAAGTTTAACAAAATTTATCGAGTGGAAAATTAGGACTTGGATTTCATCACAATGAGTTATGTTAATATAAAGATGAATAATGATGGAATCATGAGGCTCAAAAGAGTAAGGAACATCCCAGGTCTATTAAGAAAATATTATTTCAATTACATAGATTTTTTAGGAAGGATTTGCACAGAATATTCCAATGGAGGCCTGAATGTGACTTGAGGATACAAGGTGGTTGTGAGAGGATTAATGTGTGGGACCTTGTATTTTACTAGAATCACTGATTGAAATGAAATGTTAGAAATATATCATTATATGATCTGGTGGTTATGAGTTGTAGAATCAATCAACATAGTGATAAGAATATGAATTTTCTAATATCTAAAAGCATATTGAATCTCAATTACATGTAAATAAAAAGGTGTGAATTTTTTGTGATAATAAAATAGAGAAATATGTCCTTCATCATTAATGGTTGGATGTTAGAAGCATGGATTTTGGAACTAGTTCAGTCAGACATACCCCTGTCTACTCTCATTATAGTACTATTTTCAATATAAAATTCATTTATGAGGCTACTATAAAAATAATGGGTTTACTTTTGGAAGAATATAGTGGATTTCTAAGAGTTTGTTAAATGAAAATCCATTGAATAAGAGGATTTTTTTGGAGAGGCACTATAAACAGTAGTATAGTATCCCATTAGGTGTCCAGAATCAATAGTTGGGAAGGAGATTACATAGTAGAAAAGGTCTGGTAAATGAACATAAATTAACCATTTTAATATATTTGTAGATTTTGTGTAAGATTATGATGATTATATGGATTAATATAATCTTGGGGAAAATTATAATGTGTGTTTTCTCATTGGGTATAGAGATAAGAATTTTAGATTTTCTTTATAGGATGTGTAATGAAGAAAAATCATTTAGGGAATGGATTTTCACATCAATGAGGAGGATCTATTAAAGTAATAGTACTTTGTAAAAAGAAATTTGAAGGTAATATATCTACTATAAATGTACAAGTTAGATGATGTATGAAAAAAATATTGGAACAAGTTCCAGGGAACTCATATGGAATTATTTAATGTCCTATTGTGAGGTTAGTGGATTATATGATTGAATTTTAAAGGGAGGTTGAAACTCAAGTGAGAGAACACTAATTTCATTCTTTTAATTATTGATCAAGTTTGTGTAATGTAATTTAAAAAATTCAATTGGGGAGGCCAAATAGATTTAGAATATGGTATTAATGTTTTTGAGTTGATATGAAATTATTACTTTTAATGAAAGTTGGAGGACAGGAATGCTCAAAAGAATCGGCTACACTCATTGACTCAAAGAATTAAGTGATAAAAATATATTAAGATATGTATTAATTATAATATAATGTAACATGTAATTGATTGATATATTGGAATGTAAATGATATCTTGTGATTATGTGGGTTTACCGGCTAAAGCAATAGGGTGGTGGTAAGACATATTTCACGATGTGGCTAGTGGTAAAGGGGTTTCAAAATAATAATGGAGTTGAAATCTTTAATTTTTTCTCACAAATTGTTAAACACAAAACTAATCTTATTATGATTATCATTATGGAATCATAGAATTTGAACTTAAAATATTTGTATGTGAAGACAACATCCCATCACAGTGAGTTAGATAATGATATTTATATGAAAAAATTTGTGGGTTTTATGGAATAAAGAAATCATAACTCAATTTGTTAAAATAACCTTCATGTATTGAATATATAACCATAATAATTGAATAAATTGTTGTATGGTTCTATGTAAGATGAAGGATTTGAAATGTGGAATGCAGATGATTATTTTTACTTGATGCAATGGTATGATGGGATATTCTACAAGATGTATTTAAATTTCGATGTAATAATGTTGTTGTGTCCAAAGGCATCACAGATTCATGTTCTAATGAGTAATTTATATGAATGATTTTAAAAGATGTTATTGGATATTCTATGAAAATATTTGGAATGATAACTAAGAATGTGAGGAGATTATGAACATTGGTGTTATCTTAGAAGGACCACCTTTTGTATATCATGGGAAATCATACAATGGGCGAATGCATGATTGTCAGAAATCATATTTTCAAACACTTTATGTTTTTATAGAACATTCACCCATAATGTAAAAAAATATTATTTAAAAGTATAAAGTGACTTCATCCTCAACGGTAGTATGTTTTATGTATATAATGACTTACACACAACCATATATTACATTTTCAGTATTTGTTCGATTTTTTTATTTCAAAATGGAGATGGTTATACGAAGAATTCATCAAGTGGATTATCCATTTCTTGAAAAGAAGATATGGAGTTGGCAGATGTTTTTGGGAGGAATATCCATTTCATGGAATTTTAGTTTTAGATTTTTCTAGATATTCATACACCTGAATGACAATGATCATCTAGTTTTTTCTTATTGAGTACCTATGATCAGTTGGTTGTCAAAGATATAGAATAATTTCAAATTATGTATAATAGAAGATGTGTTGGAGAATATAATGGAAGATGGGAAACATTCTATATTGTTGACATGTTTATTGAAGGATCCATGGAAAAGTCAGAAATGGTTTTTTTCTGTGAAAATCTAGCTGTAATTCATTTGTCAAGGAATCTCATATTTCATGAAAGGATAAAGAACATTTACCTAAAGTAACGCTTCATTATAAACAAGTAGGAGGAAAAAGTGTTATATCTATATATCATATCAAAAATCTAATATATATTTTTCTTGTTCACTAAATCATTAGTTCTAGAAAGTATGAGGAAACACGATCCTTAGTGGAATTTGTGTGAATACAAGGATAATTAAGAACACATTATATATTAAAGAGAAAGAAAGGAGGTTTTAAATTTACTGAATTTTATATAATGGTTCCTAGAATAGTATTCATGTAGGAGATTATTGGAAGGTAATGAATATTCAGGTCAACATATTCAGATCACATGATTCAGTTCATTGGATATTTGTTAATGGATTTTGGTTAAATCGACATACATTCAATGATAGAAGAATAACTCCATGATGTAGTGAATTGATAAGAAGTTAATTTCAACCTATGAAGTCATGCCTCTATAGAATATTTATAAAATAGACATCTCTACAATTTATTATCTGGAATTGATCACCGAAGAATTTGGTCAGGGTCAACAGGTTTTTCAGATATTACCATTCCCTTACCAAATAGAATAATCTCTTTAATGTTTTGAATGGACTAAAACCTAGACGAATATAAATTCATATATAAAGAAGTGGGAACGTCGTTACAGGGAATTAAGATCATGTATAGTGTACAATAGAAATGACTAGTGTACACGATTCATCACAAATAATTATACATGATGTTGGTTAGTGAATTAGAGAAGTATATTATCTAATATTTTTTTTACTAACTATGTTTTCCATTTTAAGAAAAAATTATACTTATAGTAATTATAAAAAAGGAAGCTGTGTTTCATCCATGATTATAAGATAAATTTCCTTAATAATGTTAGTCCCATGTGTTCTTTACTACATTATTTCCATTTATTGGTTTTATAACTTTTGGTTTTTAATTCATTGTTTATTCTTGTGATCTTGGATGTCTATGTGTGGATGTATTGACATTGGGTTGCATAGGGTGCACTGAATTCCTAATTATTGTATACATACATGATGTAGGATGTCATGGAGGATATAATTATAATAATAATAACATCCATTGTGAGTACTTTTTAGGGATTTATGTCCTTATTTCAGTGGATGCATGACAATCCACCTACCAACATATTGTTTATGGCTTATTGGTGATTTCTAGTACACCTTTACTTATGTTTTTTATTTCAATGGGTATTCATTATTCATTGATTATTTATTGAACAAATGATGAATAATTTTTGAGTTATATATATAGTGATAAACAATTTACTATGTTTATGTCTTACCGTTATTGTGATTACTCATTCACTGGGTTGTTGATTCATTTATGGTGATTATTTTTTAATCCCCATATTATTATAATATTAGTGATCACCCATTTAAACATTTTTTTATTATGATATATTTATTGTTTTTCACCATTATGTGTTGGTTATGGTGAACTACCATTCACCATGAATGAGGGATATTTTTTATATCCCATGCATCCACAATCATATGGATAATAGTGATATCTCATTCTCTTATTCTCTTGAGAATTGTGATATAAGAACTTTTCTCTTTATTAAACACATAAAAATCATTCATTACATAAAATATTCACCTGATAAAACATAGAGGATCAAGAGTTATATTAAAATTTGGTCTTAGGAATATTACATAACAATTAAAAAAATAAAATGCATCATCTTATTGAAAAATTATTTTACATTACCATATAATTCATTTGTACCTAGCATTACATGGGATATCCCGAGGAAATTCATAACAAAAGGGTGTGCTATAAAGCCCAGTAAGGTAGTAAAAATTAATAAAATGAAGAATATAGTACTTGTTAGTGAATAGTAATATCAATGGATCACAAGAGAATCATAAACATAAAGGCATGATATAACATGATTATCATAACATGGAAATGTGGAAACAACATTTAACCTGATATTAGCATGATCCCACACTCATTGCACATGGAGAAAGCATAAAACCTCATTGTACTTGAATTTTCCAGAGTAAAATCTAATTTTACATGACATATCATGACATTAATCTTTAGACAGTGAATTTGATTGCTATTAGGGCACACAATTCTTAATCATTTCATTTCAATCATAATTGTGCCACGTGGATCATATAACATGGAATCATTAAGTATCATCATTTATTACATGATAACATAATGATGACTTAATACATGAAACCCTATACCAAGTAAATATTCCTAACGTTGAATACCCTTGATAATGAAATAGGAATGATATTCACTACATAATGACTTTGGCTTGGAAAATCGTAGTGCAATTTCAGCAGCATAACTATGTGACATAAGATTCATAAAAATGGTTGATCAGAGTGAAATGGGTATCTAATCATATGTACAAGAAATTTACAGTAATAGGGTCACATAAATACATTTACCAATATATTTAATGGAATTTATATGAATAATATACAATAATTTTTTGAATGTAAATGAGAAGAGAGAAATTCCTTACAGAATTTTGGCATGGTAATGGGTGTGAATGGGAGGAATCTGAGATAAAGAGGTATTTAATAATTCAAAAAAAAATTATGGATATATTAGGGAGGTTTGAAATTATACCCCAACATTTTTCATTTAAATCAGAAGGGTATAACAACATAATAAAATTTGGACTAAAGTGATAAACAATGAAATCCATTAAATGGAAGTGTGTTCCCAAAGGCTTGGGAGCGGGTTAAAAGTGGCTTATTAGGTGCTTGGGGAAACATGGTAGGATTCTAGAGAGATGGGGGAATGGGTTGGTCGAGCTCCAAAGGCTATGAGTGAAGATGAAGTGGGAGCATGGGTGGGTTTATATAGGAAAAGAGAGGAAATTCTTTATTATTTATGTTTTAGATACCACACATGAAACTAATCATAACCACAAACCATACAACTATTTTTTCCCATAGTTTTTACAAAAATGGATTTGAAAGAAATATTTAATAACTCAAATGGCCTAATTTCATAAAATATTAGGATTTATTATGTGGAGGTGAGTCACACTCTCAAGGAAATCAATTTAACAAGACTAAATTTTTTATATGTCATGGTGGGTCAACTAATGCTTTGTAAAATAAATTGAACAAAACTAAAATCACATTATTTAAATGGTTAAACATACATTGGCCGTAAATCTCATTTATAGTGTTTTATTACATCTCTATTGTGTCATTATGATGTCCTAAAACACATTATATAACTAAACGATATTTAATTTTTACCCTAAAATTCAACGGTCCTAGAAAATTATGAAAAATTAACCACTGGATAATTTGGATGACCTGATTCCAATAATAATATTGATTTGAGATATATAATTTTATAAATATGGGAATTTTTAATTTTAAAATAAAAATTGAAATCTATAGAAAATTCATGGGTTTTGATAAAAACGGATTTCAAACCATAATAGAAATCACAATTGTATTCATAAAAATTATATGATCATTTATATTTAAAAAAATTTAATAAAAATATTTTCAATTCAAAAATCAATTAATTTATGAAAGTATATTTTTTAATTGATCAATATCATAAAATATTATTTTTTCTTTTAAAACTATTTAAAAAGTAACAATAATAAAATGAATTTATATTCATTCTTCTATACAATAATAATTAACATAATCATAGTTCTAGGTTATTTTAAATAACCCTATATAATACACACATAATACCGAAGGTTAAGGTGTGTGATGGTGAGAGGATCTTGCTGAGTTTCAAATGACATCACTCCGGTGGTAATCTCTATCAACTTCCACTTCTCTCGTAGGCGGTTCCATTAGAGAATAATGTGTTGAAGATCATCTTGCGCTTGGTCAAGAGAGAGGTCGGATATGAGACATCCATTCCAAGATTCAACAAATGGGATTCGTATGGGTAAATTCTACTGGATGAGGTCATCGATTCCTTTGTCTGAGTAAATTGGATTCATTAAAGCCCTATATTTATACTAATCATGTGATCACTGTTCAAAGGCTATATTAGCAACGATCACAATTTATAATGGTATTTTAAAATAAAAAAAACATAAAACCAATAAACTTCATATGTTCTATATTAACTTTTTACGTAATAAGACATTTAATTAGATCAAGATGAATTTTCATTAATAAATGCTTTTGTTATTACAATATTCCCCCATTAATAAATTTCACCCACAAAATGTCCTTTTCCCACACTAAAACAGATGTGGGTTACTATACTTCCTCCCATTTTCCAATTATCACATTGCATCTTCAAACTTTTGGTTATGCCACAACACCTTGATGAGGGACATTGTCATATTAAGTAAATATGTTTCCTTTGATCTACGATCTTCATCGACTTTTCCTAATAAGAGAGCTCATTCTCCAATGGTACCACCTCTAGATTGAGTACATGAAATGGGTCAGGTATGTACTTTCTCAAGAGTGATAAATGCAGAAACATCATTCACATGATATAGGTTTGGTGGGAGCACTAGTTGATAGACCATTAATCTAATGTGATAAAAAATCGAAAAATTCCCAATGTACCTTAGACGAAGCTTTACCATCTTTCCAAATCTCATAACTCTCTTACATGGTGATATGAGGAAATATACCATGTCTCCAACATCAAATTATATGTCTCTTATATGATTATAAGCATAGTTATTTTACCAACTCTGAGCATAATTAATGTAATACTGGATGGTCATATCCTTTTCCACCATTTCTTTGATCATTTCTAGACCAAAGAGTTTTCTCTCCCCATCATATTCACAACATTTCCAGTGTTCTTCACCTCTTCCCATAAAGGGATTCATAAGTATCCATTTTTGATTCTTGCATGGAAGATATTGTTATAAGTGAACTCAACTAGCGTAAGATGCTGATAGAATCCACCTTTGAAGTACACTGAGCATGATATCAACATTTCATCAAGTGTTTGGATAGTTCGCTCAGATTGGCCATTATTTTGGGGATGATAAACAATAATAATGTTTCACTCAGTATCCAGAGCATGTTGAAGTCTCTTCCAAAACATAGATGTAAATATTTGATCTCAATTATATATAATATATAGTGGTACTCCATGGATTCTTATCACTTATCTATTATATATATGTGCCAGTTTATCTAATGAGGAATTCTCTCAATTTTCAATAAAGTGTGTAGTCTTTGTAAAATGATCCACAAAAACCCAGATAGAGTTGTTTTCATTGGATGTAATCGGAAGTCTGATGATAATTTCTATGGTGATTTTATCCCATTTCCATGATAGTATGGGTAATGGTTGCATAATCCCTTTTGAAATCTACCTCTCAGCCTTCACTTGCTGATAGAGCAGACACTTTGATGTATACTCATAGATCTCATTATTCATGTTATCCCACCAATAATTCTATCAGGGATCTCGATAAATCTTCATGTTTCCTGGGTGAATTGAGAAATTCGAACTATGTGCGTCATCCAAATGTTCATTATTTATCTCTGTATTTTATAAAATACATAGTCTTTTCCAAAATCTCACAATTCCTTCTTCATTAATATTGAACTCTGAGGATTTACCTTTTTTGATAGTTTCCACTTTCTTATGAATTCCAATATCACTAATTTGAGAATCCATTAAACTTTCCAAAATAGTTAGTTTAGAAATTATTTTTGAAGGGATTTATGGTGTTCCCTTCATTATGATTCTCATTTCTATCTTCATAAAATGTATGAAGATTGGATCCATTTCAATTCTAATCTATTATAGAATTTCTTGGGTCCTTTCTACTTTGAGAATCCACCTCCTTGGTCACTTTCCCATGGTGGAAATTTATTGTCCAGTAATAGACTTTGATAGGATATAACCATATTCTTGGTGCATGTTCAAATCTTTCTATGTGAATATATAAATAAGGATTTTGAGATATAGGTATAATTCAAAATTCACCCCAAATAGATAATGTCACCATAATTTTAATGTGAAGATAACTGTTGCTAACTCATGATCTTGTTGTGGATAATTATGCTCATGAAATTTCAATTTCCATGATGTATAGGCAATGAATTTTTCATTTTTCATCAAAAAACTACCCATGACCTTTTTTGAAGCTTCACAAAATACCAAAAGAATTTCTTCACTTTTATGTAGTGTGAGCACATGCATAGTGATAATCCTTCTTTTGAACTCCTTGAAGATCTCTTCGCATTCCTCAATCCAAGAAAACATGACTCATATATGAATTATCTTAATAAGAGGGTTTGAAAATCTTTAGAAATTTCTCACAAATAGGTGATAATATCCATCTAACCTCACGAAGCTACAGATAGGTGTTACAAATGACGGGAATGGTCATCCCTCGGTTGCATCTATCTTTGAGGGATTCATCGATATCTCATTTCTTGTGATGATATGACCGATGAATGAGGCCTATTTCAACTAGAACTCACACATGAAATACTTTTCATATAGCATCTCATTTCACAAGGTCTCTAGTACAGTGCTTATATTCTCCTCATGCTACACCATGGCTTTGGAGTATATTAGAATATCTTCTATAATGACTTGAAAAAATTTTAACGGTAATCCCTAAAGACTCTATTTGTAACAACCCAGATAGAAAAAGAATATAACATTTTCTTAGTTATTAATATTTTTTAATTAAATGTAAATTTTACTTTAAATGGGTTTCTATGTTTGATGAGGTAACCAATACACAACAACATGTTTCTTTGAAATCTTATGTTACAAAGTAAGAATATAATATTATTATTTTAGATGTTAGTTAACCCAAAGACGTTGTATTTATGGGAATGAATGTAACTAACTAAAATATGATTATTCATGATTATTAAATGTTTTTACGTATATCCAATAAAAGTTAGAGGCTTAAAATGTGAATGAATCTATTTTTAATCATAATTTACTTTACTGGTAGATTTACCGAATTTAAATGGATATCCCTCATTAAATCATTATTTGGGCACTTTTATATGTTTTATTTGACAAAATAATTTTTTTTGAATCGGGAAATCAAAAATAACTTTTGGAAAAATTTTGGTATTTTTCTGATTAAAATCATTTTTTGATGAATTGTGAAAAATGCTGGATTTTAATTGAGAACTGCCTTTTAATATAATTTATTTATATGATTATATTATATATTTAATTGTTTTTAAAGTGTAATAATATTATATTTTTACCATTTAATCCAATGTTAGTCATTAGAATTAATTTCACATTGAAATTGGACATAAAAAAGTGTCAATATTTTGATAGTTATTATTTCGTAAAAACACGCTATTTGTTTTGACAATGATAATTAATTTCAAATGAATTAATGAAACTTTATTGTTTTTAATTTTGTGAAATAGAAAACATTATTGAATTTGGAATATCAAATATAGCATAGTCTGAATTTTTGGTTTTTTTCTGAAAAACGTCAATTTTTTATGAATAGTGAAATCACTTGGTAGTAGTTAAAAAACAGACTTTTTCATTTAAATAAAATTTTATCGTTTCTATGAAATGAATTTTTAAAATCTTACATAAATTGTTGTTATTAGTAAGTAAAATTTTGTTCAATATGTTTAAAATAATTTTTGGTGAATATTAACATTTTACTTATATTTACAGCAGTTAAAGATAAAAAGGGTAATTCAAGGTTAAAATAATATTACAATAATACAATATTACCTAAAATATTGTTCTCACTTTATTGGTTGAGTCATAGAAGACCATGGGAATCCATGGGTCGATTTTGGGACCCCATGAATCCACTTATGAGTGATAATGTCATTTTATTTTAATTAATTTAAAATAATGGAAAAATAGCATAAAAATATCTTTTAGTAATTTAATTTTTTACATAGGGTTATATAAGTCATTGTTTAGACTATAAATATTGATTGAAATCTGAAAATAATTCCTACATTATTTTAATTTTTTATAATTTTTGGACATCAAATATATTAAATTATTTATTACACAATAATGATACTGTATATTACCTTATTAATAAATGATTTAAATAAATATTATTATAAATAATAAAACAAAATCCAAAACCTGTCCAATTATTATTGGATGATTTTATTATGACCATGAGTCATCTTATCTAGGACTTTAATTAGTTTTTTCCTTTTAAAAACTGTATATCATTATATAATAAAATAATATTTTCACACTTTCATAATGAACCCCTCTTTCACCTTATAAAAATTACTCACTTCTAACTCATTATTCACACCGGTCAAGACCCATTGACTCCACAATCCCCTTCCCAAATTAACTCTCAAGATCCCTATCATCCTCCTAGAAGCCTTACCTTAGGCATAACACACTTTAAGAAGTATTTTAGCTTCAAACCAAAGTGTGTTACCCAAATTAAAGGTAATAGTTTCACTTAACTTCTTTTTTTTTATTTTACCTATCCAAACCCTAATCACTTTTTATTAATTTATTTTATAACTAAACTAGTATCCAAAATATACTTATATGCTTTTATGATATTTATTATAACTACACATACACACACCTCAATCTAATGGCTTAAGAACATACTATTTCTGTGGATGGAAAACTAACGCCTCACGAAACAATGATTGTTCAAATATCTCCAACCGCCTCTCATGGTGGCCATTATGATGGAACTGTATTTATATATGATATAAATTCTGTTTTTTTCTCTATATTTTTATGTATTTTTTATGAAAAATCATACCTTTATTCTGTCCAATATGTTTAAACACAATAATTTCATTTGAGGAAGTGCAGACTACCGGCCCATCAAGGTGATATGATTCGTTTATGACAAACATGGATCATATAAAGGATGGAGTTAATAAAATTATTTAACATATATATCATATAATATTATACACTAATTATAATATATCTATGTATGATTATGTTTTCATTCCTTTAAATATGAAATAGAAATGAAAGTTGTGTTAATACGTACGTACTACTTACCGTCTCCATGAATGGTGCATATCATTTAATTACTCCAAATGATATCGAATATTATAAATACATATAAACTGGATATATATATGATATATATGATATATAAATAATGAATATAATTTTGGATAATATGAAATTTTTACCACATGGACAATTTGTAATTATAAAAAGATCATTTTTTACTAATGTTCCGAACATGGACAAAATGTCTGCTAGGAACTCAAATAATTAACTAACTATTTTAGAAAAGAAATAAGTGATATAAAAGTAATAATAATCATTTAATATTTTCTTATGTAAGTAGATATTAACTCACTTTTATTATTCAGGAAGAACACAGAACATACGAGTCAAATCGGACACAAGGTAAGGTGTTTCTTATCTCACTTTTAATTCCATGATATTTCCATTGTTCGCCACTTATTTATTGAATGTTGTTTATTGAATACTTCCATTTGATATATCCTATCATGATTATTTTTATATTCATGGTATTCTGTGATTATTTTTGGTGGTTATTAATTTTTGTTCATACGATTCTATTGAATTACAATGTGGTAAGGGGTTTTCATGTCACTTTTTATTCCCGTGAGATTCAAGCTATATTTGCCCCTATTTCCTTTTGTGTGGAGTATGTATGAACCATTATTTAATTTCTTTTGGAATATACTTCAATTTATTTGTTTTTACAACTTCATTGTGTGGCCCTTCTTTCATGGGGTGTATGTTTTATATGTTGCCAAATCTGTCAGGGAACCAATCACCCTCTTCTTTTTAAAAGACATCATTTTGTTATGTATTTTAATTTACATCTTATAAAGTTAGTATATGTTAATCTATATCATTATTTCTATAAATTTTATGGCCAAGTGATGAGATACCATTTTCATTATCATCAATTTATTTTATGGGTTTTAATGTGACGCCATTAGGCTGTTGAATTTCGGTAAGGAAAGTTCTTCACCCAATTTCAATTCGTTGGGTTAAACATATACTTATTGATTATTTCGTTATATTAATATGTTTGAATAAAATATGATTATTTTACACATAATATCCACTTATAGTAGGTTTAATTATATTTTTCACACATAATTATGACATTTATTTTTCCTTAATCTAATGATACCATTTTTATAAGGGATATCGTCTCAACTTACATTCCATTGAGATTTCATTGTTGTTAGGCACAAATTCACTCTTATGTGGTGAATATACTATAATTTGGAATATTATATCATGAAAACCTTTATTTTCATTATATTATAATGTTCTGATTAAATATTATTCCTCAATTATTTGTATTGAAGTGTCTCTCATTTTGTTAAAAACTTTTTAACTAAAATATAGTTTTAAATGTTTTAAATATTTATTCTTATAAATATATCTAATTAATAAAAAAAATTTCAAAATTGTTTTTAGGATTTATTTATATGGTCATTAATGTTTTCAAATGATAATTTATTTATAACCTTCAATGTGGTATGGGATACTTTGATTCAAAAATCTCTATATTAAATGTTTTAAATGGCTTTGAAAATGGTATGATTAAGCATTGATTATTTTAATATCTTTCAATGATATATTGTAATTGAAATTTGGAAATGTTATTAGTGAAATATTTATATTTACAATATTTTATGTTATTATAATGGTACATGGACATTTGACGGGTGGTTACTTGATAAACCAAATGAAGGGTGGTGCTGTGATAAACTAGGACGGGTGGTTATGTTATAACCTCCAACGCATTGGGTATGGATGACGACCGTATGTATATTCCATTTAGTGATATGTGTGGAAGTTGACCGTATGGTTATTCCACTTAAGAATTTTTATACCTGAATTTTCCTTTCTATGTTTTTTGTTCTTTATATGTGGTTTATGGTAATATTTTGTTTACAAAAGGGTAAGAAATGATCTTTTTTTCAGTGAAAAGTATTTACTACTTCATAATGGTAAAAAGTATCACTTATGATAAAGTATTCATGGTTTACTTGTTGTTTTGATGAAGTAAAAATTTTTCTTCTTTGTGTATCCCGTACATAGCATTTTAATGTCATCGCAAGTTATGAAATGTTTCTAATAGGACTTAAAGATGAATAGTTTCAAGGATGAGATCAAGGAAATGTCTTACTGTCTAAGACATTGGACCTGAGATGACTTTTTTTCAAAAGTTTTTTTGAATAAAATGGAAACTGAGTAGAAGTGTCTACTTTGAAAGTTATTAGATGTAATGAAATTGTAATGCCTAATTTTCTAAAACTCTAAACCAGAAAAGATCATCAATGTGAATTATTCATTTAATTCAAGATTATATAATGTTTATGGTTGGGTCTTTATAGTTGATATCAGTGGTCAATTTAGATAACATTAGAGGCTACGATGTAATTTAAGAATAAGGTACATAACCATAATGGTTAGCATATTAGAAAGAGTCATAGTTATTTTGGAGGTGATAAATGATTATTAAATTTTTGGGGGAACAATGAAAGTTATTAGATAACCTTTTTTCATAAGTTATGATATGGTTATTTTTGAGGAATTTTCATTTTTTTTAATATTATAAAATTGTAATGTATTTGAAAATTTAAAAAATGCAGACTATGTGACAACCCATCGCGTCAGAAAAATATTTAGTAATTGATCCCACAACCAACGTGTGATTGAGATTTATCGCCTACCACTGGACTACATGAATTCTCTTTTTAGTATGAATAATTTATTTTGATAAATTATTTTATTGATCATGAATAAGATAATTTGGTATTACATATTTTATCAAATGGACATCCTTCGTATAGGAAAATTATTTGGTGATTATGTGATAATGTTTATTTTGGAAGACATTCAATATGTTGGGAACACTTTATGCTTATGAAAAATAATATACCTTTAGATTTAATTTGTGGAGTAGTGGTTGAAAAATTATTTTGGAAGAATATATATTTTTATTATGGAAATAAGGTTATTTTAATTATTTATAGAAATGATTAACCAATCATAGAGAATATGTGGTTAGGTTAATTACACTTTAGTATGAGACTTTAAGAGTAGTCAATTTATTTTGGAGATAATAAGATTTACTGTGGAAGACTTTGTGTTTTAAATTTTTCAGAGTTTTGGGTTTCAATTATAGTTTGGAATAATTTGAATAATTTTAAGGAAAATTTAATATTGAATTGCCTATTAGGATCTTTCAGTACTTTTTTGGATTTTGGAGATTAAGAGTAGTATTTCTTTTTATAAAGGATTATCGTTTTAGGGATTATCTGATATCGAACTAACCAATTTCAGTTTTCGTTAATATATAAAGATAGGGTAAATATATGGTTCATATTCTGTGGATCATGTTATTCTATAGAACTATATTTTTTCAATTTTTATGTGTCCAAGTCAACATGAATACCCATCATTTTGAGAAAAGAAGAGTTTGTGGTAGAAATTCAGTGAAGGATGAAAATCTACATGACATGTAATTATGTGTCCTTATGTTATTTTTCGGGATCATTTATAAATTCCTCCACTTTATAAAAATGAACATAAAACAAAAACGTTGTCCGTTTACTTTTCCTACTGGGAGACCAATGACCTTTTAACCCATCACAAATTAGTGGTTTTCTTATTGTTAACTTTCGAGTAATCATGTTTTTTATCACTATGCCTCAGAACTTGATACTTACTTTCTCTTACATATCCATGTTTTCATGGAATCCATGTATAGGTTATGTCAATTTTCTTGGTACATATTTTTGTATCTTTCAAATTGATAGTTTTATTTACTCTTTTTACGATGTGGGACATTCAATGAAGTTTCCGAGCCCAATTTTAAAATTGCGAGGACACAATTCCCAGAAGGGGGGAAGGATGTAACATCTCAGATAAAAATGAGTATACCATTTTCATATTTATTAATATTTTTGAATGAAATGATAATTTTACTTTAAAATTGTTTCTATGTTCGATAAGGTACCCAATACGCAACAATGGGGTTCTTTGAAATCTTACGTTGCACACTAACAATATGATATTATTATTTTAAATGGTAGTAAACGTCTAGCAGTTGTATTGAGGATAATGAACAGAACTATATATAATATAATTTTTCATTTTTCTTAAATCTTTTTACATTTATCCAATAAAAGTTAGAGGCTTAAAATGTGAATGAATCTAATTTTAATCATAATTTACTTTAAAAGGTTGATTTACAACTTTTTAATGGAAAACCCTCTTTAAATTAATTTTTTTTAACTTTTATATGTTATATATGACAAAATAAAACTCTTCTTTTGAATTTAGACATCGAAATTCACGTTTCTTAATCTTTTGGTATTTTTTCGATAAAATTCATTTTTTCATGAATAGTGAAAAATACTGTATTTTAATTCAAAACTAAGTTTGAATCTAATTTATTTATATGGTTATATTATCTTTAAAATTGGTTTTAAATTTTAATTTATTTATATTTATAACATTTAATCCAATGTTGGTCATTGTAATTCTTGTCACTTTGAAATTGGAATGAACAAATGTCAATCTGTTGATAGTTATTGTTTCTTAAAAAAACGCTATTTGTTTTGACAATGGGAAATAATTATAAGTTAATTAATGAAACTTTTATGTTTTCAATTTGGTAAAATAGAGTTCATATTTGAATTTTTATTATCTAATATATATTTGTCTGAATTATAGTAATTGTTTTTGAAAAATATCAATTTTTGATGAATAGTGAAATCACTTAGTAATAGTTAAAAAACTGAATTTTTTATTTGAATGAAATTTTATCTATTTTGTGAATTTAATTTTGAAAATCCGACATAAATGGTTTGTATTAGTAAGTAAAATGTGGTTCAATAAGATGAAATTAATTTGTGATAAATTGTATCTTTTGACTTTTAATTACAGCGGTTAAAGGTAAATAGGGTAATTCAACGTAAAAAGAATATTATAATAATAAAATGTTACCTTAAAACATGTCATATCCTTATTATATTTTTCATGTCCAACCATGGACATCTTGGGGTCGATTTTGTGACCCCATAGATCCACATCTGAATGATAATAACATTTTATTTTAATTAACATAAAATAAAGGAAAAAATGGCATAAAAAAATATCTTTTAGTAAATTAATTTTTACATGGGGTAATATAAGACATATTTACAACTATATATATTAATTAAAATTAAAAAAATATTTACTACATTATGTTATTTGTTTAATAATTTTTATACGTTATATAAATTATATTATTTATGACACAATAATGATAAATTATTTACCTCATTAATAAATGATTTAAATAAATACAATAAAAAATATTAAAATAATATCCAAAACCTGTACAATTATAAATGTAATATTTTATTTCGATCATTAGACATCTTATTTTTGACTTTAATTAGTTTTTGACATTTATAATCAGAATATAAATCTATAATAAAATAATATTTTCACACTTTCCTAAAGAGCCGCTGCTCCCCCTTATAAAAAGACCTCACTTCTAACTCATTCCTCATACATCTCAAGCACCTTGGATCATCCAAACCTACCCAGATAACCACTTAATATCCCTCTACTCCTTTTAAAGGCCTTACCTTAGGTATAGGGAACTTCAAGAAGTCCTTTTGGTTCAAAACAAAGTGAGTTACCCAAATTTAAGGTAATAGTTTCCCTTAACTTCTTTTATTTTATTTTACCTCTCCAACCCCTAAACTCTTTTTATACCTTTATTTTATAAAATAACAAGTATCCTAAATATACAAGGATGTTTTTATGAGATTTATTTTAACTAAATTTTCACACACCTCCATCTAATGGCTTAAGAACATACTGTTTCCGTGGATGGAAAACTAATGCCTCACAAAACAATGATTGTTCAAATATATCCAACCGCCTATCATGGTGGCCATTACGATGGAACTATATTTATATATTATATAAATTATGTTTATGTTTTATATATGTTTCTGTAATTTTTATGTACAAAATTATCTTAATGCTTTCCAATATGTGTAAGCATAATAATTTCATTTTAAGAAGTGCGGACTACCACCACCTCAAGGTGATATGATTCGTTTATGAAAACCATGTACGGTATAAAAGAAGACATTAATTAAATTATGTTACATATATATCATATGTTATTATACTGGAATTATAATATACCTATGTATTATAATGTTTTAATTCCATTAAATATAAAATAGAAATGAAAGTAGCGACCATGCGTACGATGGCTTACCGTCTCCATGAACAGTGTGTTTCATTTATTAACTCCAAATGATATGGAATATTAAAAATAAATATAAAATAGATATATATATATATATGATATATATGATATATAAATCATCAATTTCATTTTGGAGGTATCATTATTTTTACCACATGGACAATTTGTAATTATAACAAGTTCATTTTGGACTAATGTTCCGAACATGGACCAAATATATGCTATGAACTAAAATAACTCACTAATTGTTAGAGATATGTAATATGTTATATAAAAAGAATAATAAACATTAAAAATGTTATTAATGATGTATATATTTACTTAATTTTTTTATTCAGGAGGAACACAGAACAAACGAGTCATGTCGGACACGAGGTAAGGGGTTTCTTATCTAACTTTTAATTCCATGAGATTTACATTGTTCGCCACTTATTTATTGCATGTGGTGTATTGTGTACTAAAATTTGATATATAATATAATTAGTCTATTTATATTCAGGGTATTCTATGATTAATTGGGTGGTTATTAACTTTTGGTCATACGAATCGATTGAATTACAACAGGGTAAGGGGTTTTCATCTCACCTTTTATTCCCGTGAGATTAATGCTATATTTTCCACTATTTATTTTTGTGGGGTATATGTACTACCAATGATTGATTATATGTGGAATATACATTAATTTATGGGTATTTACATATTCATTGTATGCTCCTTATTTAATTGGGTGTATGTTTCGTATGTTACCAAATCTGTAAGGGAACCTTTCACCCTCTACTTTTTACAAGACTTATTTTTTTAATGTCTTTTAATTTACGTCTTCTAATATTGGGATATGTTCCTATATATCATTATTTCTGTAAATATCATGTTCATGTGATGAGATACCATTTTCTTGTCTCATCAATTCATTTTATGGGTTTTAATGTTACATCGTTAGGCAGTCGAATTTCTATATGGAAACTTCTTCACCCAATTTCAATTCATTAGGTTAAACTTCTACTTATTGATTATGGAATGCTATGAATTTGTGTGAATACACTCTGATTGTTTTTTTAAACTAATATCCTATTATATTGGGTTTATTTATATTTGTCAGACATAATTATTTCATTTATTTATCCTTAATACAAGGATAACGTTTTTATAAGGGTTTTCATCTCAATTTACATTCCCTTGAGACATAATTGTTTTTATGCACCAGTTCACTCTTATGTGGTGTATATAATGTCCTTTGGAATATTATATGATGAATCCATTTATTCTCATCATATTATAAATTTCTGATTAAATTTTATTCCTCAATTATTTGTTTTCATGCGTCACTCATTTTGTTAAAAACACTTTAACTAATATATAGTATTAAATATTTTAAAGATTTATTCTTCTAAATAATTCACATAAATGTACATGCATTCAAAATGGTTTTGATGATTGATTTGTTTTGATATTAATTTTTTCAAATGATAATTTATTTAAAATCTTCAAAGTGGAATGGGACACTTTTATTAAAAAATCTATTTATTAAATGTTTTAAATGGTTTGATTAAGAATTGATTATGTAAATATCTTGAAATGATATATTGTAATTGCAATGTGGAAATGTTATTAGTGAAATGTGTATATTTTCAATATTTTACGATTTTATAATGGTACTTCGACATTTGACGGGCGGTTACGTGATAAATCAAATGATGGGTGGAGCAGTGATAAACTAGGACGGGTGGTTACGTTATAACCTCCAATGCATTGGGTATAGATGTCGGCCGTATGGCTATTCCATTTAGTGATATGTGTTGAAGTTGGCCATATGGTTATTCCACTTAATAATGTTTATGTCCCAAGTTACCTTTATATGTTATGTGTTATTTATATGGTTTTTATGGGAATATTTTGGTTCCAAAAGGGTAAACAGTGATCTTTTATTCAGTAAATAGTATTTACTACTTCATAAAGGTTAAAAGTATTAATTATGATAATGTATGAATGGTTTAATTATTGTTTTCAAAAACTAACATTTTTCCTTCATTGTGTATCCATAATTGAGCTTTTAATGCTCTTCGTAAGTTTTGAAATGTTTTTCACATGACATAAAGATGAATATGGTCGAGGATGAGATCAATGAAAAGTATTGATGTGTAAGACATGGAACTAGAAATTTTTTTTTCAAGAGTTTTTATTTTGTTAATAAAATGAAAACATAGTAAAAGTGTCTAATTTGAAATTTTTGAGATGTAATGAAATTGTTATTCCAAATTATTTAAAATTCTAAACCTGAAATTATCTTCAATGTGAATTATTCATTTAATTCAAGATTATGTAATGTTTAAGGTCGTGTCCCTATACTATTCATCAAATCCATGAAGATAGTATGAAAATTATTGAGTCTGAAAGGAATTACAATGAATTCATAGTTACCTTACCTTGTATGAAAAGTAGACTTGGGGATATCCTTTTTCTTCACCCATACTAGGAAATAACCCAACCTCAATTCCCCATTGGAGAAGAATTGTGATCCACGTAGCTGATCGAACAAGTCATCAATTCATTGTAGAAGATACATGTTCTTTATAATTATTTTGTTGAGCACACAATAATCAATGAATGGGTACATTGACCCATCATTATTCATGACAAAGAGGACTAGTGGGCCCCATGGTGAAGCAATTGTGCGTATAAACCCTTAGTAATGATTCTCTCGTAGTTATTTCTAAAGCTCCCCATGTTCCAAAAGATACATTATATATGGATTATGGGATATTGGAAGTGCCCCAGGTATAAGATCAATTGGGAGTTCATCATATATTCTTGGTGGAAGACCTGGAAATTCCATCAGAAACACTTCAGGGAATTCCCTCACCACATGCATTTCTTCAAAGGTGGTTTCTTCCTTAGAATTAATCTTCTAAGAGAGATATACATGCTCATAGGGATGTAATATCTATGCTTGAGATGATGGTGCTAAATACTATTCATCATCATCCTTGAACTTATACAGAATCAGGGTTCGATTCTCTAAATAGAGAGTGATTTACCTCCAACATCAATTTATGTTGGATCTATATAGGGACATACAATCTATGAAATGAATTGTATCAAATTCTACATGAAGGAGTATGAAAAGGTAATAATAGAGTATAAATCAACATATTATGACTGGGTCGGAGTTATATTCATGGGATTAAATGATTTCCCCATTTTCTGTACTCACTGACATCATTACATTCGTTGTTTTTTGTGGTGATGGTATTTATTATACTAATCATTTAGGATACAGAAGAATGTGTATAACCAGAATCAAAAAGTATGTTTTCAATTCATGAATTAATGTCTATCATACCTATCAAAATATCTTTTTCAGGGTTCATTTCAGCGGTAGTGATGGAAAATTCTCTCCCTCGTTGCCTTGGAGGTTGTGGGTTTCCTTAAAAAAACCCTTGGCTTCCGGAACTGGTTTGCAAAGTGCCATAGTTTATTGATGTTGAAGAAATGAGAAATGGGTTGAGGGTCAAACAGAGCATTCCACTCCTCTATCGTAGCCAAATGTTTCTCTCGTTTTAACTTAATAGCCTAATTCCCTTCCCTGGCAGACCTAAAGAATTTCCTTGTCCCATTTATGAAATTTTGTGGGTTATTTTTTCCCCACCATTGGCAAGTGGGGTGCTGGATTATCTAAGCATTTCTGGATTTATACATCAGACTGCCAAAATTATATTCCACCTTATTCTTCTTATCCATATAATATCCATGAGATTCACTAATATTCATTTTTTCCTTAAGAGAATATTTTACAATTTCATCATAGCTCTCAACGTTACGGATTTTTAGGATTTTCTGCAGGCTTGGTTTTAGCCCACCAAATAAGTGGTAGACCATGCATTTGGGGGTAATGAAAAAGCCAGAGGCATATCATGAAAGCATTATAATGTTTTCCTTGTATGATCAGGTTGATTCTTCATCTTTTTACATAAGGTCAAGGAAGTCTTATTCCATCTGATGTGAGAGGGTGTATGGAAAGTATTTGAGAAAAAAAAATTTC
This sequence comes from Viscum album, assembly GCA_963277665.1. Lineage (NCBI taxonomy): Eukaryota > Viridiplantae > Streptophyta > Magnoliopsida > Santalales > Viscaceae > Viscum > Viscum album. Next base: position 614,015,759 of record OY728164.1, read on the forward strand.
TAGAAATTTTTCCATTCCAACCTCTCAATATCAACATAAGATATTTATATTTTATCAATGTCCACCATTGATCAGCTTCACCCTCCATACGATAAGAAACTATATGTAAATTCTCTTGTTTATAACAATTGAAGGATATAGAAGATATTCTCAAGGGAGTTGATCCATTTTTCAGCAATTGAAGTATCAAATGATCAATTAAAAGTAGGAGGACTTTTTCTCATGAAGCTATTTATTGCAACTTGTTCTTCCTTAAGGGGGTTGAATGTTACTCTTGACCCACATTTATATTCAAAACTGAGTTAATTTCAGTGGGTATCATGACAATTTTCACGATTACCGCTCCCATTGGATTGGGCATCTCATTAAAACAATCATCACGTCGATCCTCATATTGATTGTTTGCCCAACTCATCCAATTACAATCCAATGGATGGAATAAATGAAATTTTGTGGGAAACACATAAATGGTATTCCTAAGAAAAAAGGATAACTCAAAAATTAAATATATTTACTTATCTTATGTGTTTATAGGCATCAATATATTTTTTCGATGGTCTAATTACCAACATATATTCTTAGAGGACTTCTTTAATTTCCATAATAATGATCCATATTATAATTATGAATTTACCGAAACATATCCCCGAAGAGTTTTGTAACCAAATCTGAATCAAGTAACATTGTCGTGCACTAGTTCCGGGTAGAGTGTATCTCAAATAGATATTTTTGGGTTTCACCCCTAGTTTCATATATTCTAGAGCTGCCTCTACCTGCACATATCCAAATTGGGAGGTATTTTATTAATAAAACACTTTCTCAATACTCCACAACATTTAGGATTGGGTTTATTATACTTAGTCTTGTCCATATGGGTTTCACTAGGGTTTTGAATTCCTAATCCCAAAAGTAATCAAACCTATCCTTTGATACAAACTATAACAACCATGCTCTTTATTACACAAATAATCTAGATTTATTACATAAATATTTTACTTGATATAAATTATAGGATTGAGTGTTCTAGTGTTTTTGGTTCTTAGGAAAATTACATAACAACGTAAAACAAAAAACACAACATATTATTGAAAACTTCTTTTACATAATAAGATCATTACTTCATACTTAGCATTGCACGGGATAACCTGAGGATATTGATAATAAAAGGGTGAGATATAAAGCTCAATAAGGGAATAAAAAGGCATATCATGACGAATATAGTACAAGTTAAGTAGTAGACATATTAATGGATCACAATAGAAACATAAACATAATGGTATGATATAACATGATTAATATAACATGGAAATTTGGAAACAACATTTAACATGCTATTAGCATGAGACACATATAATTTCACATTTAGTATGAGTAAAACCAAATTGGACATCCACTAGAATGTTTAAACCTTCAATTTCACATGACGTATCATGTTACTAATCATTACCCAATGCATTGGATCGCTATTAGGGAGAACCCTTCTAAATAATTTCGTTTGATGAATAATTGAGCCACATGGATAATATAACATGGATTAATTAAACATCACCATTTATTCATGATAATGGAATGTGGTATTCATACATTAAACTATATAATATATAATTAAATTTTCATAACGGTTATTACCCTTGATAATTTAATGATAATGTTATTCAATACACAATGACTTTGTCTTGGAAAATGGCAGGGTAACTTTGGCATCATAACGGTGTGACATAAAATTCATAAAAATGGTTGATAAGAGATAAAGGAGTATCTCATAATATTTACATGAAATGGAATGTAAGGGGTATATATAAATACATGTCCTATCATATTTAATGGAATTTTTATATATAATATAAAATAATTTCTTGAATGTAAATTAGAAGAGATAATTTCATTATCGAATTTTGTTACGGTAATAGTTGTGCATGGGAGGAATTATTGAGAGAGAAGGAGGTATCTCATAAGTAAAACATAATAAGGTATTTATTGGGGAGGTTATAAATGATACCCCAACATTTTTAATTGAAAAAAATGGTATAACAAAATAATGACATTTTGACAAAAATGAGGAAGAATGAAATCCGTTACATGGTAGTGTAATCCCAAAGGCTGGAAGAGGCTTGTGAGAGGATTTTTGGGAGCTTAGGGCACCTTGGGATGATTATAGAGAGAGTAAGTCATGGGTTGGTAGAGCTCTACTGGATTTTAGTGAAAGGGTAGTGGGTTTTTGGGTGGGGTTTTATAGGAAAGGAGAAGGAATTCTTCATTATTTAGGTTTTGGACACAATACATTAAACTAATCAAAACCACAAACCATCCTCTGTTGTATGTAAATGATTTTTGAAAAAGGAGAGTGAGAAGAAATATTTTATAAGGAAAATGTCCGAACTTATTAAAATTTTAGGCTTTCTTTTATGGAGGTGAGGTAAACAGTCAATGAAATAAATTTAAAAAGATAAAATGATTTATATGTCATTGAGGGTCCACTAAAGCTTTGTAAAATAAATAAACCAAAACTAAAATCACATTATTATAATGTAAAAACATATATTGTCTGAAAAACAAATTTAGTGTATTTTAATAAATCACTATTGGGTCATTATGATGTCAAGAAACAAATTATATAATTAAACAGTAATTAAATTTTTCACAATAATTCAACTCGCTCAGAAAATTATGAAAAATTCACTATTGGATTATTTTGATGCCCTGATTCCAAAAAAATCATTTTTATAAATAGTTCTATATATATTGTAATTTTTACTTTTAAAATAAAAATTTCATTTATAAAAAATTCATCAGATTTGACAAAAACGACTTTCAAACCTTACTAAAAATAATAATTGTATTCATAAAAATTATATAGCCATTTATATTTAATGCAAAGTAGTTGAAATATTATTTAGTAATAAAATAAATTAATTCAACAAAATAGATTTCCTAGTTTAATATTATTTTAAAATATTATTTCTGCTTTAATAACTATTTACAATGTATCAATAATTAAATAAATGTATATTGTTTATTCTATACAAAAAATAATTCACATAATCATATAGCTAGGGTATTATTACAAAACCCCTTATAGCACCTGAATACGACCTAAGAGTAAGGTTTGCGATGGTGACAGACTCTTGGAGAGGCACAGATAACATCGCTAGGGTGGTAATCTCTATCAACATCCTCTTCTCACAAAATAGGTTCCATTCGAACATTACTTGTTGAAGCTCGACTTGGACGTGGTCAAGAGAGAATCCAAGTGACATCAACTCCTTTCCAAGATACAAAAAACGGCCTTTGTATGGGGAAATTCTACAGGATGAGGCCATCGATTCCTTAGTCTGAGTAAAATTTGATTTTTCAAAGCCCTATATTTATACCAATAATGTGATAACTATTCGACGACTATATCAGCAATGGTCAAAATTCTAAACAGTATTTTAAAATAAAAAGAACTTAAACCAAAGAAGTTCATATGTTTTATATAACAATTTTATATAATAATACATTTAATTATATCATGAATAATTTTCATTAGATAAATTTTGGGTCATTACATGTGATAACCTATTCACCCATACATATTTGATAGTTGCGATAATTGGTTAACCTTATGTGAAATTATTTTTCTAAAAGATTTAATTCATGTAACATTTTGTTGATATAATGTTCACCCATTCATGTGAGACAGGTGAAGAACCATTCACACAAATTCTGGTAATAGTACTAGTAAATAATTTGATATACGCTTAATTATAGTGATAAATAATCCACCTAATGCGTGATTAGGGCTTTCACTTATTATTGTGATGGTTCAAATTTACCCAATAAACCATACCTATGTGATATTGGTGATAACCAATTCACTTTATTTTCAATCATGGAGATAATTCATTCACTATACACATCATTATGGTGATATATACATAATTACTATCATTTTATGGTTTATTTTGTATAGATTACCATCATAAATTATTATTTGTGGTTGGATTAAATAATAAATATCTGATTGAAAAATATGGAATTATAAATAATATTATTTACAATGATCAATCACTAAAATAATTACAAAAAAATATTTATTATTGGATAATAATTTCTCATGATCGAATGTGATTTCATTATGAAAACAATAATGTATTTTTCATGGAAAGAATAATCTATCCCAAATAGTAATTATGAATAAATTATGATTCTATTGGAAAAAACACATATCAACTATTTATATGATGGGAGTAACATTCCATCACAAGAGAAAAAAACGAAAAAATTAAAAAAGTAAACCCTTTTTTATATCACCCAATTTATCACATTAATTGTTTAAAATATCATAAATACAATACAACGGGTTTCCAAAACTGTTATATATAAACCCATATAATTTCTACACTTTGTGTCAATATATATTACATAAAAACCAACTTATTACAACCCAAAAGTTCATCAATCCTAGTGTGTCTAACAAATTATGTACATAGAACATAAAATTTATACAAGTATATGAAAAAACTGATTAGAAATTCCTCAACATTCTCTAATATTAAATTTCTCTTCCAACTACATGGGATAACCTAGGGACATACATAAAAAAGGGGTGATATATAATGCCATGTAATGTAACAATGAATGCCTAACATAAGGAAAGCATAACATTTTGTCAATATAAATTTATAGGATACATAGAATGATAGATATTCATAATATTTAACAATAATTCATGATAAAGTATTATAGAATAAAGGAAACATGAGGATGTGGAAACAACAATAATGATGACATCATAAATAATGGTTAAATATAACCCCATGATAAAATAACATGGTGTAAAAAGTAAAATAAAATATTATATTGACACTTTAATACAATACAATATGTCTCGTGAGGCTAAAATATTATCCTATGAATTAGAACAGTAGGTAATTGTGTGATCACCCATCACTTTAATGTCATGCACAACCATAAGTGTGCTAAATAGATCATTCAACATAGGATCATATATCACCATATTTAAACCCAAAATATGGAAGTGTGAAATATGTTGAAATAATTTCCTAACAAAATAAGGATATTCATTTATAGGGGAACACCCTTGAGTGTAAATTTAGATGGTACTCACAATATAATGGTCTAGTAAGAAAAAATCATAGGATAGGTTTGGCAGCATAACAATGGTACATAATAAATCATGGGAGTGATTAAAGGGAATGAAATATGTGTCTCATCAAATTAAAATCATAAAATAAGTAAGAGGGATATATAAGAACATAATATAACATTGAAAATTATGAATTAAAAGGAATAAGATAAAAATTTTGATTGAAAAAATGATTGGTATGAAAATAATTACAAGATAATTTCGACAACATATCAGGGGAACATGTTGAATAATGGAATGGAATAATGAATGTGAAAGTGGTCTATAATCACTTGGAAATAATTATGGTAGTAATAGGGTATTGTAAATAAATATCTCATTAATTGGAATTAAAATACAAAAATAATTACATAAAGAATGATCTTCAACAAATAGGAGAAAGAGAGGATCCCGTTTTTGTAAGACAATGTTTTCAAATGATTGGGATGAGCTTTTTATGATTTTGAGAGAATATTAGGATATCTTTAAGGAAAAAATAGTAGAGTATAGTGATGATAAAATGGTTTTCAGTGAATATGAATGGTCTATTGTGTGGTTTTATATAGGAAAGTAAACTGGGCATCTTTATAATTTTACCAAACTTTTGTTTTTAGACTCTATATAATAAAGTCCTCAAAACCAAAAACATTATGATGGGGTTTTCCAATTATTATAAATAATAGTACTAGATTTAATTATTTTATATATAAATTAATAAATCGCATTAAAATAATTCCAATGGTGATGTGGATGTGAGACATGTTTATAATGAATTGATTTTAGATAAATAAAATATAATATAGGTTTCTGGGATTCATAATGTGTTTTTAAAATTTAATAAATAGCTTCACATAAACATTAATATAAAGCTGAAATATATATTTTTTCATTGATAAATATTATGTCACATATTATGTCACTTTTACTTAAATATGAATTCGTAATACATATCATACATCTATATAATATTTTATATTTTCCAATAAATTTGACCCTCTAAGAAAATGATAACAAATTTACCATCAGATTATTTCAATGTTCTGTTTTAAAAAATAATATATATTTTATCAGAATATTTCAATATATATTAGATATTAATATTTTAAAATAAAATTGTGATTTATTATAAAATTCTAGTTTTTTTCCAATAATAATTTTATGACCTGTAAAAAAATTATATTTTCACATTATAGTATTATATTATCATTAATGCTAAAATATAATATTTAATAATATTTATTTAGTAAAATACAATTTAATTCATGAATTTATCAAAAGTAATGTCTCATTTGAAATTTAATATTACCAAAAAATACAATTTGAGTTCTTTCAAATTAAATTAAAATTTTCTCATACTCATTACTCAATCATTTATAAATTTAATAAACATGGGATAAATATAATAGTTATTTTATTTAAAAATCTACATATTCTTACTTTTATGGTCGAGATACATAACCCATTATTATAGTTGTTGATTTTATAAGGGAATGGTTAATGACTGTGACATTCTCATAGGGTGGTTCAACGAGCCTGGTTTGGTTCATGATCTCGATGACCTATGATTTCTCCCATATATGGTTTAACTCATGATTCAGTTATAATGACCGAAACACTTGCTTCATGATATTGTGCATAAAATGTTGTGTATTTTTTAATAAAAGATTATTGAAACCCGAAAAAAATTATACATTATAGGAACTTTTCTAGTCTAAGTTATAGATGATTGGAAAACACCTTAAATTTATCAGAGTTGTACAGAAATAATATAAAACAATATACATTGCTATGAGTGTACTAAATTCAGATGTAATGACTTCCATTATAAAACATCTAATATACCATTGAAAAACATTTAAAACATGGTATGATTGTTAAATTACCTATTCAGTAGTTTTAAAATTAGTGAAATACTTTTTATGAAATCTTATTTTAGAATGACTTTTAAAAAAATAATTTTCAACAATATTTAGAAAATACTTTTGAAAATAAATTTTGATAAATCATTTAAAAAATTTCACTAAAACTAATTATTCCTTGAAAATACTATATCATTTATAATATTATTATGCCAAAAAGTTCTTCAAATAGTGTAGTGATACATCCAAAAACAATTTGAAATCCTTTGAAAACAAAATACTGAGGAAAATTGAAACATTTAAGGCTTTCCTTGGCATAACCACTTGAGGGATGAGTTCAGTACCAAATCCCTATGAAATTTACAAAGTTCATCATTCAGATATTATAAAATTATTTTATTCACTCTTATGTATTTATACTTTCACTGAATTTTCACTCAAAAATTTGAGACTTTAGTGGAATTTATATTTCAAATGAAAACTTGATGAAAATTAATCTCCTCTTATTTATCCATTAAATATGTAAAATGTTAATATAATTAACATCTATGAAATTAAATTCATAAAACCAATTTCTATAAAAATATTCTATAAGGGAATAAATTTTCCACTACACAAAAACGTAAATTAAATACATAATAGAAATTTAAAGACAAAAGGTTAGATGTGTGGAATATTACGAATTTATATATAATGTATATATCAAAAATGTTAAATTAAATTCACGAATTTATAAATTATTCCAAAACACAAAATGTTAATAATTACACATTAAAAATACACATAAAATTATATCTTTAAAATAAACATAAATTTTTATATAAAATAAATTAAAAATATGAAAATTCTTCAAAAAATTACATAAAAAATCCCCAATATAAAACTAAAATATAAAACATACATTCATAATAATTCTGTATTATGTAACACAAATATATTTATTTTAAAAATAAAAATTATTATTATATTAAAAGAAAATATTTTAATTTAGGGGTTTCCTTTGAAAATTTAATTTCAATGGAAATATTTGTAAATAATATAATCACTCTCTTACAAAAAACCATAATATTAAAATTATACAAAGTACCCGTTAAAAATAAATTTTTTAAATGAAATTAAAAATTATAAATCCATTGATAGAAAATTTGGCAGCCTTCCTCAAGAATAATGTTTCTGTAATTATTAATCTCATCTTCCTTGAGTCCTTCTCCTTCTCTACCATTTTTTACTGATGTTTTAACCCTTTATTTGTAGGCATCCATGGAGATTCAAGAGTGATCTGTATTTATCATGTTATATGGTTCAATGAAAATTATTATCGAGCAAGATGATTAATATACATATATTTTATAAAAAACCGTATCCAAAAGGATACCAATGTCCAACTCAACAAAAATTATTATTGATAGTTTAGACCATGCGGTTTGGGTTTTCTGATTATATGGTTCCATCAAGTAATTAATTAAAAAAGAAGAAAATTAAGAGAATGTTAAATAATTTTTACTTTCATCAGATTGGTATGGATAAATATTATAATCCGTTTATATGATTTTAGTTGATCTTATCCACATATATTTTTTGAAACTAGACAAAAAAACATAGATATGTTTAGAAAATGTATTCCAAAATAACACATGCATTTATATTTAACACCAGAATTGTCATAGAGTAGAAGAAAATTTAAATAATCGTCATAAAAAATTAGGTGATGTAAAGTGGAGAATAATATTGTAGGAATTGACAGAAAACAATATTATTAAAACCATTTTGACAACAACATAAAATAATACTACCAAAAAATAGATTTACAGGATGACAATAACTAAAAAATATGCTCTCACCTCAAATATGGTATTTGATTTGATAGTGAACATCATTTGGCCTAGCTCAAACCCTAGACATCACTCTACGAAGACATTATCTTTAACCTAGTCAAATATCTCCTCCCATAAATGAACCCACACTCGACTCTCAACGAATCTACCTATAATTCAAGCCATTAGCGCCAAAGATTCCCTCTATACCGTTTTCTCAATTTCTATTTTTTCTTTATTATTATAAACATTTTTTATTATTATTAGAAAAATTTATTTAATTTATTATATTTAATAAAAATAATAATGATAATTCATATCAATATATACACAAAAATTTTAATTCTTAATTAGTAAATTAGTTTATATTAATTATAAGTTATTTATATTATTTTATAAATATAAATATTTAATATTAAATAAATTCATATAGTTTATGTTTAATTGTTATAAAATAATTATGAGAATTTATAAAAAAATAAGGGGATTATATTTACTATTCAAATGTTTCATAATCAAATATACAACATCATTTTAATTATTCAAAATAATACACATTAAAATATTTTATAAATTTATCAATGTTATAAAATAATATATAAGTAAAATTTTTATTTATAATGATTTATATATTTGAATTATAAATTATTCATCAATTTTTCAATTTTCTATTTAATAATTTGATATTCATTCAAAATATTGTTGAATTATTATTATTAATGTCATTGAACTAATATATAAAACAAAATACTAATAATAAATAATTATTTTATAAAAAAACTGGTTGCCACATCCCACCCATAAAATATTGAGCCCTTACAGGTTGTTCATCGGACTTTAGAAAATTTTGAATTTCCCTCCAAATTAAGGAAATGATAATTCCAAAGGAATCATAATTATCTATATAAAATCCCACCATGTAGATTTTAATCCCTCAAAATACAACATCTAATCTGCAATTATTTCTAGACCATTCCTCTAAAACCATTTATTATGACCTGAACCCATAATTTGTGATTCAATGCTTAAAATGATATGTAATTTTTTTTATAAAAGATAACTGAAATTATAAAAATCAATTTATAAAATAGAGTACCTTTTCATGTTTTGGTTTTAGAGTATTATACAACAACTTTCATTTATTAGAGTAGAATATAAATAAAATAAAATGATATAGTTCACTACAGGTGTGCTGACACCAAAAGTGAGGACATCAATTAAAAAACATCTAAGATACCTATGAAAAACATTTAAAACATAGGATGTGGATTAAATTTCCATGTGAGGGGCCTTAAAATGAGTGAAATATCTTTTATAAAATACAATTTGAGAATAACTATAAAAAAAATATCTTTGAACATTCTTTATAATATAATTTTGAAAATACCTTTAGAAATACTATTTTAAAATGTTATGAAATTTAATTACTCCATAAAAATACTATACCATATTGAAAATAATTATTCTAAAAAAAATTCATTAAAATAGTTTGGTGATATTTATTAAAATAACAATCATGATTTTGAAAACAATACAATATTGCCACTTAATGCATTAAAGGATGTATTTTTACTACCCAATTGAGGTATGGGTTAACTCCCACATCCCAATCATATTTATAAACATCAAGTGCTTGATTTTATAAAATAATTTTATTCTTGCATACGTATATATACATTCACTAGAGTTTCACTATTATAATTATCAAAATATTTACATTTATATACATGTATGTATATATTTATATATTTTTTCACAAGAAAATTTGATGAAACAAAATATCATCTTTTTCATCTATTAAATACATGAAATGATAATATGATTAAAATCCTTGAATTTAATCTTATAAATCATCTTTGAATAATAAAATCCTATAGTGGAATAAATTGTCCACTACATCTATAGATAAATTTCATAATTAATATAATTTTTTAAAAAAGGTACCTAAATGAAATTTAAAAAATTTATAGATAATGATCATATTATAAATTTTAGATGACATTAATTAATGTATAAATTATTTTTACTCATGAAATAATAATTTTTAGACTTCATAAAATACACCTAAAATTATATATTTCAAATAAACTAAATATTTTTATAAAATTAATTTTATATATGCCAATTTTTAAAGAAATAAATTTCGAATAAGAACCCATATAGAACTAAATTAGAAAACATACATTCTTAATAATTTTAAATAACATAAAACTAACATATTTATTTGAAAAATAATTATTCTTATAATATTGAAAAAATATTTTTCTTGATGAGAATATTTTTCAAATATAATTTTAGTGGATATTTTTGAAAATAAAATACGAACTCGCTAACAAAAAACCATATGATAAATATTAAAAAAAAATTAAATAAAAATGTCCTAGTGATTTTTAGTGAATTGCGATAGAAAATATCTACTATTAGTCTTATGTGGATCATCTTTGAGGTAATTTTGAGTTATCTAATAATGAATAGGTTTTTTTGAGTGATTCAACTCAATTGGTTCATTGAAGTCTATAGAAAAAGTGGATGGTATCAATGAAATACAAGGGACCATTTGATCAGATTGAACAGTTTCATATATTTGGGATTCAACAACCTAGATGAAATAGATCCATTAAAATTTTTGGGTATAATTTATTAATAAGTATCTTTTAGACTCACATTTTGTATTGAGTTGGGTGGGCCGTAATGTAGATCTCGATATGAATTTGATTGAATAAACACATCATATTAATGATTATTAGTTGAAGATTCTTCATGATAACTTAATAAAATTGGGCTCAATTTTATGGTATAATGTTTATGATTATCATGAGATGTGGTAATGTGGAGAATTTATTGGAGAGAAGTGGCCTCACAACCTTTTTATGGAGACTAAATGATAATATTATAAGGGAAGAAACCATTTATGGTGGGGAGAATCATAATATCCAAACTCAAACATTTAAAAACATAAAAATATTTTATATTTAACTTCCTTATATTCATGTGGAAATCTATTTGGTTAATTTTTTATTAAAATTCATTGAATTTTCTGATCCTTTATAGAAGATATGAGTGTTTTTTACTCTTTTTAAGGAGGATTAGATATGGTGAAACACTTTATATTTATATTTGACTTGGTCATGTACTTATAATTCTATAGTTATTCCACTTCAAAGTTGATGTCCACAAGACAGCTTGTAAAAGTCCAGAATTTTGTACATCATATAGGAGGCCCAAGAATATGCTAGTGAGGACCACCAACTAAGTAGTGCATTTTTAAAAAACTAAATTCTTATAGAAATACTTGCAACAGTTGGGTAGAACCCCACTAGATATTTAGTGGGACATCCAATGGAAAAAAACTTTTTATCAGGCATAATATGCTATCCAATGATATAAAAATTGTATTTCATGATATAACTGTGTAAGAGAAACAATAAGGTATTATCATATTTTTTTACAAAATGAATTTTAATCCCCAAAACCTCTCCATCAAACCTTATATGACTATAATCACCATAAATACATTCTTGATGAGAATTTATCCCTTCCAAATATAACACATCATATATCCATGTGTCATATTATATGTTGAGTCTCTCTTGGTATGTGTATACACGATGTATTTATGAATTCCCCTTCCAATCATTAGTACTTTTATATAGGGTAAACATTTTCTTAGGATATTATTGGATTTAGGTTTTGATTTTGGAATTGTGTTTCAACCATTTTTCCTTAATAATTTTATCCATAAAATCTCTATTAGTGGATTTTGTGTTTGGTTATTTGTTATTTTCAGATTGAGTTTGGTGGGTTCACATGGAGATTCCAATAATTTAAAACCAACATTTATTGATTAATTTTAAATCGATATCCAATTGATTTCCAAGCCTTGATTTAAGTGTTTTGATAAATTATAATGAAATAGAATAATGTTTGTGATGAAATATATTTGAAAATGATTTAGAAAATAATTTATTGATTTTGTGAAAATGATATTGAGTAGAAAATAATGACATGATCCATGGTTTTGATTGTAAATTTTTTGATTTTATAGAATTAAATTATTTATGATATTTAATTTAATGAAAGGATTTGATAGTAATATATTTTGATGAATTTTTTTTGATATTGGTTTTTTAAATACAATGTAATGGCTTGGAATATAAAATTGAAGATAATTGAAATAATTTATTTATATTAATGAATGACTAAATTATAATTTATTTCCATGAATAAAATGGATTTATGGGTAGATAATTGTAGAATAAAACATTATAGGAATATATAATCTATACCTAGAAATATATTTTATGATGAAAAAAATGACTAAATGTGTTTAGGTTTGGGAGAAAATTATTTTTCATGTTCTCTTATTCCAATATGATTGAGTTCATGGGATGTGTGCACACTTGGAGCTTTATTTCAATCAGATGTGCGTGAATTCCTATATTAGCCTCTCCATATGACTCAAAAACTAGTGTCTAGGATTGAAAACGAATTATAAATATTTTTTTGAAAATAACTACGTATTCATTCCAATATCCATAGAAATCGTTATTAATTTTTATCTTGATAATAATTATAATATATGTATATTTTATGAAAATTAACCATAGTTACTATTTTATTATATCTATTGAAATATTTCAAAAAAATTATTTATATAAACCATTAAATTATTTCCATTCCATATTTTATATAAATTGATTATATATAGTATATTTTCCATGGATTACTTATGGAATATTTTGTGACATCCTAATGTTTTTTTCCCATATCCTACCATTTACTTCAAAATTTTCTATATTTTATTATTCCAGGTCTAGGAAAAGAGAATGAAAAACATTTTTGATACAGGTGTAAGATATTTTATTTTTTGAGTATTCTCATCCGTGTGTTTTGTGCTAAACCTATTTTGTTGGGATTTACTTTGTCATTGGCAGATGGAATTCGAGTAACATTTTGAAGATGTAGAGTATTTTATGGGAAATAACATAATGATTGGGGATTTTTGTTTTTTTAATTAATGGTGTCCTGGTGTAAACATGTTATATGGGAATATTATGGTTTTCAAGAGTTTAGAGGGATATAGAGGTGATTATAGACATTTATTTGGAAATAATGAGGGAAATTTTATTAAAGGAGTTTACACAATGTGATTATGTTACATTATGTGTATCAATTCCAAGGAACAAGCCATTAACTTGGTCAATGATGTAAAAATAATACAGACCATGAAGCCAGTACACATCATGTAATGTATTATCTGGGTTAAAATAAGCCAATGAGATGATTTTTTCTTCTTATCATATAATTAAGAATTACACTATATGTAATGAACTTGCACACTGTGTAAGTCTCATACCCAGTGGTTTTAGGTCTTTTGTGCATTATGATTCATCTATTCTTCTTATTTAAATCCTCTCCCTATTGACCATGGATGAATTCTAGGATATTTTTGAGTGCTTCCAAACCTTCCAAACATTATTATCACTCATCCAATCCCTAGTGATCCACTATTTGTTGGTTTTTTCCTTTCTCTCCAATCGTTCCTCATTATAGCGATGGTTTATTTTGAATGAGAGATTGTTTTGTGTGTTGATATTGATATTTTTATCTGTAATATATATTTTTATAATCTAAAACTTTGTTCAATTTATTTAATCCTGTTTAAAGCGATTTTTTATCATAAGTTAAGGGTAGGGGGTCTAAATCCAAACATCATTGAATGATTTTAACACCTAAAGTACGTTCAGTATATGTAATTGAACCATCCCAATGTGGGCCTTAATTAATGGAGTAATTTTAAATGAAAAAAATGTTATTGGATCTCTCCTAATAACCCTTTTTTATGTAGTATGTTTTCTAGCATATAGTTTTATTTGATAATAATGAATTTCCAAGTGATACCATAAAATTTTATCATTAAATTTGTTTCATGTTATTCATTGATATATGTTCACCATGGAAAATGAATTTTTATTAATTTAATAAATTGGATAATTGAAATAAAAAATGTAATTATAATAATTTATAATTTGGAATCTAGTTATCATATTGTGATATGATTTCTTTTGTGATATTCCCTAACACAAGTTGAGATGGTTATAAACCTCTCTAAGCCCTAACACATGCCGATATTCTAATATATCATTATATGACCTAAGACATGGTGAGATACTTATACACTAGGATAATTCTTGATAAATGTATCGATGATTATCTATTTGTCTTGCGCCTGAAACATGCTATGATGATTTTATACCATGATATTACATGAATCATGGTACGATGCTTATATAACAGACTAATCATCAAGACAATATAAAAAGATTTTATAATTGGATATGCACATACACATGATGTGATGCATCTATTGTAGTGTTGGGAGAATAACTTTCTATACATTGGGTATATGGTTGTTATTGGAATGGTTGTTCTACAATTTTAGAGATAATATAATAAGAGATAAAGTATGTTGAATTTTATAATACATTAATTATGGGATTAATTAATACACATATTTATAAATTTCTGGAATTCACTTCAAATCAGACTCATTTATTTTAGGCATAGTGTTTCTGAACTACTTAATTTTATGTACACCATATTCAGTCCCCCAAATGGAAACTGAGAAGATTACATTGAAATGGGTTTAGAAAATGGCGGGTGACCTTATTTCTGATTGTTGGTGTTAGATGGGCTAGAACATTGGGGTGGGACTATCATGGGGTTCTGGACCGGGTTATTTTGAGTCTTTATATGAATTTTATAGTATATTATCTCCATTTATTCCAGAAATTATATTAATTTCATTCATCTTTTCAAAAAATTATTCGATATTATTGATCATTTGGTTTCCCTTTTAAATTATATTGTATGGAATACTATGTTTTTGTTGTTTACTTTACAATTTTGATTGTTATTTCTGATGTGTTATTATTTTGTAATAGGGAGTATAGTCTCCCCTATATCCATAATAGACTTCTTATGCTAGTCTGCAGCCACTAGCTAATAGGGAGTCATGCTTTTATGTCCTATAAAAAGATGGATTTTTCCACTTGATTGTGTGTCAATTTGGGGGATGCTAAAACATTGCATCATAGTATCATATATTATTTTATATTTTTTAATTGGTAAATGTATAAAGAAAAAAAAAGATGAGTTGGAACTTGGTATTGATCTGTGAATGGGAGTAGATGACCCATGTATGAGGGAATATCTGAGTTCTTATAGATGTGATTATTTTTCATGATGTTCACATGTTACAGTTTGGTGTTATTTTACCTTGGGTAATTCACATGTTGTGTAATGTTATTTGGTTCCTGATATTCATCCTCATGGCTCGGTATAGCATAAAATTAGTATGTATGCTTCATGATAAAAATATATGGATATATATTGAAATATATTATTCATGATAGGGACATATTTTATACATGTGATATACTAGCCGGTGTGAACTGTGATATGGTATGCCTGATATAATTGATAAATATAAAGGAAATAACTATTATTGACATATTGAAACACCTATTAAATCATGTTTATAGAGAACATGAAGCATTAGTTCTCTGTCATTTTCACATGTTGTGTTGTACCTTATTTTTAACATGTGTTCTAATGATATGTTTTTTCTTGAAGAAAAATTCCTCAGCTACACCAGAATATTGAGGATCAGGAGTGTGGAAATTATCATGATTTTAGTACAGATGATTCAGTGCATCTTGTATTCCTAAAGCATCTGATAGATGATCATCTTTATGATATCTCCCTAAGGGTCATGTGATCAATAAAAAGAAACACTATTCATACTATACATTTGAAGTATGAGTTCAAGAGAGATTTTCATATATAGAATCCACATAAATAAAATATGGAGAGAGATCCTCGGGTAGCTGATTTTTGTATTTAGTTAGTATAATAATATGTAATTACCATGAGTCACAAATAAAAAGGAGCGTTAAGCCTGAAGTAAACATGATTCATGGACCTATTAATTTTTTTGGGAAATTCAATAGAATAAGGGAAATAAAAATAATTTTAATTTGAAAAAAAATCTTGTTTATAACCCTAACACAATTCTATCTCAAGATGTTAAGGGATGAGAAGGACATGTGTTCTTAAATATGACAGACGAGGTCATGTATGTTTCAGACTATGCGGAACGTTTCCTTAGCCTGCAACATTTTTCTCAATATCTAGTTGCTGATGAGGTCACCAGAGGAAGAATTTTTTAGAATGATATTTTCTATTAGATCAAGTAAAATTTGAGTGTTTTTCATTGCTTCATTTTTGAGGATGCGATGAATCATGAATTCATCAAAGAAGGGAATATGAGAGATTCCTCAAGTAGTGGACAATATGTTTCATCAGGGAAATCTGGGTGCAATTATTTAGGAAGAAAGAAGTGTTTAAATGAAATTCAATACCAAGGAAATGGTGGGAAGAGCAATCAAGCAAGTAGACATCAATGTATAGACCATGTCAATTTTTAATGATATATATGTGGTAGTTTTGGACCCAAGAGGCCAAAAAATACATGAACTATAGTTGGGTTTCCTACATACATTATATTTAGTCATATTAAGAAGTTTAATAGAACATTTCCACAAAACATTTGTGTTCATGGACCAGGAAAATAACCTGAGTCCATTCAGGGCTTAGCTACCAACTAGCAGGCTTGTATCATGTGTTCGATTGTACATTTAGAATGAGTAATGGGATGTGCTATCTAACATCAACGGAAAAAGTACCACATAGAAGTAATAGTATTGATGAGTTATACAGGTATCTAGGGAGAAAGGATGAGACAACTACATGTTATACAGTCTTCCTTGACTAGTTTGGATTCATGAAATTATACCATTCGAAGAAGGATTCTTGTTTTTCCTACCTTATATTGAATTTTGTTAAATAGAGGATAATTATATTTGATTATATATTCTATTTTTGAAAATGGTTTGAGTTTGGATATATAGTTCATAAATGGTTTCATGAAAACTAACACACCATTGGGAGTGTGTGAATAGGGTATCCAAAATTGCAAGGATTGTACTCTTGAAATTGGTAGATATCATTTCCCTTAAAGATTTTTCTTGCAAGAAATGAAAGAATATGATTTTATTCATGGTTTGGACTTGATAATTATATATCTGGATAATATCAGCTATTATTAGATTAGAATTTCCTTTAAATATCTTAATAAGGGATGATATATTCAATAGAGTGTCTGGGTTACTTAGGTTGGTTATGCAGGATCAATTTAGTGTAGATTGAACTATCTCACATTTTAAATATAAATCCTTATTCTGGGGTTTGGATGGATTCACTAGGATACTTTTTCTATTGTTGTAGATAAAATTGAAAACATATTTCGGGATTAGTATCTTGGATTACCACAAGAGAAGAAGATCGAGTTCATGATCAAGTTGGTCCTCAGAGAATAACCAATTTCTATTCCACCTAAAATAATTGAACTAGTTGAGATTTGGGAGCATAAATTCTAGTTGTATGATCTAAAAGAAAATTGTTTCATATGAAATAGTATATCTTGACAGGAATCTCTAGGTTTTTTCAGCGAGATAGATGATGGGACACTTCACATAAATATGGATTATCATATACTGAACTACATGATGGCTAAGAACTGATATCCCCTTCTATATATAATGGCCGATTTGGTCATATGAGAGTTTGTAGGATTAACTCCATGACCTATTTGAGATAACAATTTGACCGATTGATGGTTAGACTATAAAACATTCATTTGAATAATTTTAGTAGAATATATGTATTAATTATGATCATGAGATTTTGACTAGTTTGAAGAATGAACAAAAATTATTATTGGCCCTGAATAATCAAACATTTCATCCCCACCTTGATAAATTTTTGGTATTTTTTGGTGATTACAACTTAGTGTAATCCAAGTATCCCTAAAATGAATCAAAATATATTGAAATAGTCTTGAGTACATTGGTAGAGCATCATCATTATGCTAATATAACCAAATGATGTTTTTATATTGATATCATGCACTTCTTGGTCGATTTAATTTTATAGTAAGGGTTTTTAGTTGACCCAGGGAAGGTTTCGATAATGGAATATTATGAGTGTCCCTAAAAATTATTCGATATTTGGAGCCTTCTATGTTCATCCGGAAATTTTGGGAACTGTATCAATGGTTTCTTCCATACAAAAGAACCGATTCCAGGGATGACCATGAGTGGGGTGGAGTTTTTTTTCCAGAGTCATGTGAGTGGGATTTTATGAAGGTGAAATTCAGAGAGACATCAAAAACTATCCTGACATTACATGTTCTAGTTAAAGTAAATACTGTGAAATGTGATGAATCTGGAATGGGACCTAGGATTGTTATGCTGCAAGAGGATCGACTGCTTTCTTATGGATCTAGATAGCTGATACCTCATGAGATGATTTACCTGAATCATGGTCTTCATTTTTCAGCGGTGGTACCTCCGTTGATATTTTGGAGAAAATATCTTTTGGGTGAGATTTTTTTGGTATACATGGACCACATGATCATCATGTACATATTTTCTTTGAGATACCCGAACCTTCAGTAGGGGAGGTCGATTGAGTATTTTCTATATTTCAATTTTGAGATGGATTTTAAACTAGGAAGGGGAAATGTAATTGTATATGATTTGGAATAGAAGATGTAGAAACAGGTTTTTTGGAAGCCTTGTGACAAGTTGATGATGATGTAACATTTTTTAAACATTCATTTTTATGTTCTGGTGTCTCATGGATGAGTATCTCTAACCTGGAAATCCGTTATGCCTATTATTTGGAACTAATCATGACATAGAAGTTATTTGATCCAGATGTCTTATTTATGAGGGACATCATATATAGTATTGATATTCCATTTTGATGATCTCTTTCATATGGAAATAATCTTCTATTCCATGGTTCGGTATGGATTTTAATAGGCTTGCATGGGGAGCTGATTTGGGAGTTTCATTCTTATCGATGGGAGGTACATCTGGATTTGATGACTTGGTATCTTTACCTCTGTTTAAAAAAATGTTGGTCAAGAAAGAAGGTGTAGGAATCGGGGATCATTGTGAGATACTTTAGCTGTTAGTAGGTGAAATATGAGTAACAAAGTCTATAAAGAACGTTACAGTGTCTACCCACTCTGGAATAGAAATGGTTTGATGTCACTATAAATTATTTGACATGATTACCTATGACTACAAATAAGAATGATGCAGTATGGGTGATCGTATATTGATTGAAGAAGGTACCCCACTTATTTATTATATGAGAGAACTTAACTTTTGATGATATGGGTAGTCTCTACTTGATTGAGATAATTTTATTTCATGGTGTTCCTAAGTGTATCATTTTAGATTGAAATACATACATCACTTCATAGTTCTAGAAGGGTATAAAAAATGCTATTGGATCATAGGCTCTTCTCTGCGTGGAAAACCATCCTTTGATTATTTTTCCATCTGAGTGGACTATTGAGGTTGTGGAGGATATGTTACATGTCTATGTATTATATTTTAATGGTTCCTGGGAGCATCAAATGGAACTATTAGAGTTTGTATGTAATAATAGTATCCATTAATAATTAAAAATGGAACCTTATGAGGATAATTATGGATAGTTAATCCCTTATCAACTTTTTTAGTTAGTGGAATCTGGTTTACTTCATGTGGGACCTATTCTCTTATATGAGACATCTAATCAGATTCTTTTTATCAGGAGGAAGCTTGTGACCACATGAAGCATGGAGAAATAATATGTTGATAATCAAAGATGACATATTATGATCGATTTTGGTCATAATATTTTCCTATAAGTTTCACATAGGCTGGGGAAACATTTTATCAGTAAACAAAGGAATATAGTAAAAATTTATGTCGGGTGTTTGGGATAGTAGTATGCGTAGGTCCAGTGGCCTACCGATTATCCAGTCCATGATCTATTGTACTATGCTGGATGCGTTCCATTCATCAAAACATAAAATATAATACCCTAACACTTATCATGTTGTAGATTTCAAGGATATTGGTCTTTGTGATAATTCTTCCATTAAGGAATGTCTGGATTGGATTTTGGATCATAGTGAGAAGTGTCTTTGAGGCTAGTATATGCATCTGGAAAGAGTTTAGGGGTAGCATTGGTGTGTTCTGAAGGAGATCAGGGAGAGGGAGTGTGATATAAAAGCATAGTGGACCTAATATTACATCACGACCCTGCAATTATTCTTAGATCATATTAGGAATGATAAATTATATGTTATGGATGTTATATAATTCCATTTTTTCCTAGTAGGTCCCACTTTCAGTTTTTCATTGAACATATTTTTAGGATTTTTTTATATTTTGGACCACGAAAGTCAGTTTACCTTTGAGGATGTAGTGTATACTCTACGTAAAATGACCTAATGTTAAAGGATTTATGTTTATTTGAAATAATGGTGTGTTGGTGTAAACATGAAAAATGGGATTTTGTGGGTTTTTGGAGAGTTTGGATTGAATCAGAGATGATTCAGGCCATTTCTACGGAAAACGAGATTGAAACTATTTGTAGGGAACTCACATGTCATGTAATGTTACATGATGTGTAAATGTTCCTTGAAACAACCTATGAACCAGGTTCATGATTTTAAATTAGTACATATCATGAATCCATGAAACATTTTTTCATTAGGTTTATGAGAAAGGTTTTAATGTTTATCATATAATTAATAATATCAAATCGTGTAATGTACTGACACACCATATAAGTCTCAGAACTTGAAATTTTATATCTACTATATGTTATGATTTTTTCATTATACCATGTGAATCCCTAAGCCTCAGGACTATGGACATATTCTGGGATATATTTGATCCCATACATCCCTTAAAAAACATAAATAACCCATATTATCCATGATGATCGGTTTTTCATAGGCTTCCAATTCTCATCCATCACTCCACATTATAGAAATGGTTTATTTTGACCATGGTATTGTTTTGGGTGTTTATGTCGGTCTCTTTTATTGTAATATCATTCTTTTGATCATCATAACCTTCGTTCGTGTTAGAAAATACTATTAGATGTGTTTTATAATCATCTGTTTATGGAAGAGGGTATAAAACCTAACTGTATTGTCTGATTTAAAATGATAAAGTATGTCAAATAAATGTGAATATGTTGACACAATGTGTGTGTTAGTTAATAGTTTAAATATAAATGATAATAATATTATTTGATCTCTCATAAGATCCTTTTGGGTTTGTGGTACGTGACCCTATTTTAGTTTCCATTGAGAATAATGCATTTGAAAAGGTTCATATATGATTTTATCATGTAATGTGACTCAATTTTTTATAGAATCACATTGAAGATGCTTTCTGAATAATTTAATAAAATGATTAATTGAAATAAATATTTTAATTAGAATAACTAACCATTTGGGAATTTAGTTTTCATATTATTATATTCATGTTGTTTTGATATCCCTACGACATGCTGAGATGCTTATACATTAGGCTAGGACCTGAAACATGATGAGATTAGTATATACCAGAATATTCCCGGACACAAGATATGTTTTCTATACACTAGTCTATTCCCTAAAACATTTGTAGATTATAATATATTGGGATATATCATGGAGCATGATGTGATGCTTATATAATGATCTGTAAACTAACACAATTTTTGATGCTTATATAAAATGATATTCCCTTAGACATGCTGAGATTCTTATATAGCAAGATATACCCAGACACATGATGTGATGCTTATGTAATAAGATAATCCCAATAATTTTTTATAGAATGTATATATGGTTTTGGATGAATATTTGTGCTATATGCTATGATATATTCTAGTAGGGTGCAATATTAGTTTAGATTATACATTATAATAAATTTTTAGTTAATTAATACACATATTTATCACATTATTGCATGAAATTCATATCAGACTGGTTTATTTTAGATATTGGGGTTTCAAACTAAAATGTGTTACTCACACCTTCTTTTGATTCCATTTGGTACCTGAATTTATTACATCGATATTGTTTTGGACAAGGTTAAGTGAACTTGCTTCGTATATCTATTGCATAAAATTTGAAGTTCAAATATGGGACTGGCATGGGGTTCATGATCAGGTTATTTTGATTCTTTATTTTGTATTCCAATATTTTATGTACATTACTTTAAAAATTAATTTTAGTTTAACTAATTGTTTCATTACATGATATAGTTTTATTTATTTTTTGGATTTTCATTTATATTATAGTGCATCAGATGCTATTTTCTAGTATTTACACTACTATATTTTTTTATATCTACCATGTTATGATTCTGTGCTAGTGGGTATAGTCTCCTGATAATTACTATCATACCCCAATATTAATCTACAATCTATGGTGTATGGAGACACACACATGTGGTCAAATATCTAAACTCATTTGGCCATGTGAGATAGTGATGGGGCGAAGGACATTACAATTTTTTTTCATAATGTCGGGACCTTGGGAATTGATGGTGACTGGTGGAGTGTGTGATTCACTATAAATGGAGAGATCATGTGTCGACTATAGCTGATGTTATATATTTTCTTAATATTTTTTCTATATTTATGATTTTTACTGTTGGTTTTGATTATGGAATTTTGGTCGTCTGTTGGTTTATATTCACTGATTTTTCATTATTAGTTATTCCTGTAACAAAATTAGTTCCTTTTAGTCTTATTTGATTACCAGGTGCTAGTCTATAACCTATGGGGATCATTAATTTCTACAATGATATTTCATGACTAAATCAGGTAGAATTTATGCGGGTATTCCATGCTAGTGCATGGTTGTTTTTAATTTTTTAATATAATTAGGACCACCTTTTCTTAAAAAAGAGTAAACATCAACATTTTTTAAAAAATTTCAATTAAATAATGGTTCCTAAATTTATACCAATGTTTTATTAAAGAAAATTATACATAATTTTAAATGATATCTCATAATAGACATATTTACATTTCTACCCCTCAAACACATTCTTATATCCTGTGAAAATAATTTGGATATGTGGGATGAAAAACAAAATTTCAATAAGGGATATAAAAAATATAGGAAACACATTTTTCAGGTGAAAAAAATGAGAACACACACATATATTTTTAATCATTTTCATAATGAACACATAGAATGTAATAATATCATAATGATAAGGGAAAATAATATTTGTCTCAAATAAACATGAAAACCCTTATAATTCATATAAAAATAATGAATTCATCTATATAAAACATTGGAACCCATGAAAATTATTTTATTTTAAAATAGACCAATCACTTTAAAAAACATGAACTAAATATTTTTTAAACCAATAAATTCCCCTTAAATATCATTAAAATAAAATAAAACTATGTATTCACCAAGGAAAAACATATTTGATCCCATTCAAAACTCATTCTAAAAATGTATTTAATAGATGACGCCTAATCAATTTTAAATATATTATTTTCATCAAAGATTACATCTTTACCCAATATATCAGAGATATATACATCGATCTCAACATTAATAATATATAATGTCCAAATAATGTATAATAAATAAAAGAATTTATTCTCATTCACTTCATCATCCTAATTTCCTTGAAAAATTAATATTAACAAATAATAAATATGATATTACATTTCCAAACTATGAATAGGATAAATGTCTCTTTGGTTGAAAAATATTGAAGGAAAAAAATACCAAGAAGAATTAGAATATTATTTTCTTTGGAAAAATTGAAAATTCTAGAGTAATTATGATAAAAAATAATGATTATGAAGACATGAAAATGTTATCATTTGGTAAACATTAAAAATATTCATTTTCATATTGATAAAATGTGTCAAAAGTGATTCTTATAGAATATACTTAAAATATTTGTTTTCAAAACCATTTAAATAATTTAAAATATATCTCAAAATTACATTGTATAATTATATTATTAATAATAAATAATATTGTAAAATTATAATGAATAAAATTTATATTTAATTTAATAATTTTGGAAGAAAAACTTTTAGCCAAGATTAAAAATATCACTCACCTTTTCTCCTTCCATTCTTCATAAATTCTCTAAATCTCGAATAATAAAATTATATTAATTATTTAAATACATAAAAACATTTTCCATGTGAATTCAAGAATCATTATTCCTTAAATATCATTTATTAACATGTTCTATTAGGTAACTAATTTTTTTTTTATTACAAAAAAAATGTTTTGAAGTCATTTGGTTCATAATCCCAAAAATAACATCACTGTATTGGCCATGGATAAAATGTTGTTGGTTCCATAATTTAAATAAAAAAATATAATCATACATTTTATAATTTTAATATAATTTTAAAACCAACCATGTTCGCAAGTAATGAAAAATTAGTACTTCTTTTATTGAGGCAGAAGTCTATATGTATGCATCAAAAACACATTCATTTATTCAAATTGAATAAAAAGAAAGAAATAATTTAAAAAAATACTTTTATAGAATCATAATAATATTAAAAATAACATATTTAATAAATAAAATTTTCTTTATAAACATCAAGGGGAGGTAGAAATGAAAAATGAATCAAATAGCTTAGTGGAGGTGATTGTCCACATGTACACATGATCAATGTTACCTTTTTCTGATAGATTGACGTTTTTTAAGGAAGGTAATATTTTATTACAATATAATACTTCGTAGGCATAAAAAATGATATATATATATATATATATATATATAAACATACATATACATTAAATCCATATTTATGACCATCTGTGTGAGACAATGTTGAAAAAAATGATGCAAATCACTTCATGGTGGTGATATTTCACACGTACACACAAGCAAAGTTTTTATTTCTCATATGATAGAAATGAGTTAAAAAAATTATTGTTCCATAATAATTGTAAAATTTTATTATATTAATGATACCAATGACATTATTTTATGATAATTGGAATATATATGATAGATTTATAAGAAGAAATAAACATGAAATAAGTTGGTTAATACTTATAACTCCTCTTTTGACATCATCAATTGGTCTCCTCTTCACGCTTAATAGGATTCATATTTTGATGAGAAAATGTCTTCAATGATGTGGGGAAGATATTTGATGAGGTATTTTTTTATTTATAGTTGTATTTAGGGTGATCAATGTACATGTATAATTTATTATAGGGGGTGTCCTTATATAAGTTGGAATAGTGGCATCCTTGTAAATATTACAAACATTAAAACGCAATAGATGTATTTGTAATGGAATGCGGCTCCAATTTATTCTATTAGGAAGATGTTGTATTTAATATTTTAATACACTAATCCAATCATATTTAAAATTTTATATAGATATTTGGAACCCTAAATTTTTTTTAAACGCCTCTTAAACCCTTATAACCTATACTTCTGTGATAAAAACCTACAATAATAACATCTCATTATGAATAAAAATAAACTTTAAATTATTAAAAAAATATTTTACATGTTTAATTAAAATATAGAATACAGTTTCTATGATGAAATTTCTATAATTATTAAAAAACAATTTAATTTCGTAAACCACAATGAATAATATATTTTGAAAAAATAATTTCTTAATCATAAATATGATTTTACAACAAAATAATGACTAATGTTGATTAACATGGAATTAATTGGTTTAGATTATGTAAATATAAATTTATTTTAATATTATACCAATCCTAAACTAAATTTAATATTGTGAAAAAATGATTAATTTGGAAGATCCAAAAATATTTTTTATTCAAATAAAAATATTACTTTAAATTCTATAATGTCAACCATAGATTTAAAATGTCACCATTCCATTTTTTAAGATATAATATTACATAAAAATAATATATTCAATCTAAAAAAATATTCATAATCTTCCATGTAATTTTTATTTAATGATAATATCACAAAAATTCTAGTATTTTTTAAATCAATATTTATAAAAATTCACCTAAAAATATACTATTTTAGAAAAATAAGACAAATTATTAATATGATTATTATGAAATGGTGATGTAAAAATTGAAGTCTGTATTATTAATTTCAAATTAAAATATTATTCAAATTTACATTTAAATATCAAATTGTAATAATTGGGAAATAATTTAATTAAATTAGGTTTTTCTTTTCCGATTTAAATTTTATATTATTTTTTAATAAAATAATGATGAATAGGAATACATAAAATGAATAGTTATGAAAAATAAATTTCATTAATTTTTAGTGTTACCTGGATTATCACATTATTGATCTATAATTTAAATTACATCTTTATAATTTTTTTATTAACTAAATAAGTGAGGATATTTTTTCCTCATGGATCATTTAGATTCCTAGGTTATTTCATCAATCATAGTGATCATTAATAAATCCTAAAATTGGTGTGTTACATTATTCTTCACCACCTGATCATGGTGTTGTAGGATATGAATTACCTTTTCAACATAAGAAATAATCCCATAAGTTGAACTACCTAAAGGTTCAAGACATGAGATTCATACGGTACACATTTCTTTAAAGATTAAATATGAAACACATAATATATTTCATATAAACACATAGGTAATGATACATAGTAATAAATGACTATACTTTCCCAAAAATTTCATACAAGGGACATAATTTTCTTATCATACCAAAATTCATAATATAATTCCAATATGATATATTATGAAAAACATCATCATATACCTAAAAATAATGAGACTTACTCTTGTTTTATCTGTATTATTTCATCCATTTCTAATCTTCTCTCATATGGTACTGAATTATATTGTTGGGTACATAATGAGGATAAAAAAGTAAGTGGGTGTGTGGATGAATTGGTATATATAAAATAAAAAAATATTCCTTGAATGTGGTTCATGTTCTATCACCTTGCTAAAAATTATAATTTACCTCCACCTCCTTATGAATGAGTGATGAATGATGATCTCATTATCGAACGTGTCAAATTAGATGTTAATTTTTACTAGAATTTCAGTAGTGTAGAAGAATCCATAGTTCATCTCTAGATGGATCCATAGATAAATAATTTTAAAAAATAGGGAGGTAATTTTAAATTAAAAAGGGGAATGGGGTTTTATAAAACTTGTTTTTGGTTGATTTATAAAAAAATTAAAACTATATTATTATGTGAGAGAAACTGGATGGATAAATTGTGATTAACCCAGGTACGTTTCCCATGATGCTCACTCCATCGTCACTGTCAAGGGAATGTGATGTATCACTAATTCATTGATTTTTACACACCGTAAGTAGTATGATATTTTACTTCTAACCAGGTTACCACATAGTATTTGATCGATTGACTATATTAATTACTGGTGACCACTCAAAATCAATAAAATATTTTTGATGTAAGAACCGAACACAATCAAGTCATCAAATCAACAACGTGATGAGATATCCAGATTTGGGTCTAGGTAAAACATAATAAAAAAAAACGTGCAATAATTGGACATATCTTATTGATTTAACCAAATGATACCATACATAAGCATACCCATTATAGAGAATAGGTTAGAAGAGAGGCAACTGCACTCAAATATTCACAAGATCCAATTTACGCATGAAATCATGATGACTATTATTCCATTGATTTAGTTTATATAAAAAAAGAATAAAAAAATTCAAAAGGAATAAATGATGAAAAATATACCAAAAACCAGGAAATTCTATTACCTTTTGAAGAATACAAGCATGGGTCTTGAGATTATAATAATAGACCCCCTAAAATTTTCACTAAGATGATTATATGTACATGAGGGAGAAGTGGATTTAAATTGAAGAAGTGAGCTCCCATGTTTGACTGACCCCTTCCCATGGTTGTGAAAAAACTAAGAATGAGTGGTAGGAGTGATCTTATAGAAAATTACATCCATGTTTCCAAATAAAGTTTTCATGTTTCTATGGGACTAGGTTACTATTCATGGGAAAATATTTACTCTATTTTTATTTACAAGGATGGATAATAAAAACAAATTATAATAACATGAAATTAGGTGTAGTGTTCTGCCATAGAGTTATCTATCCAATTATGGTATAATAATCTCAATTGTAGGTCTTTGGTACAATTTATGACCGAAATATAGAATGTTTGTCCTATCTGGAATGTCAATAATTGCTTCATAATGTGGACCAAATGTTGGGCCTCCAAATGGAAGAATTGGGCTCTAGGGTCTTCTTGAGAAATTTATCCCTAAAATTATTTCATAAGTAATACATTTTTCTCCAAATTGGATTAACGTATTATCCCTAGTACATATTAATTTCCAAATTCATGAGTGGTCTCTCTCGCATTTTCACTCGTTTTTCTTGAATTCTAACATGGGTTCTCCAAATTACCTCCTCCTATAACGTAAACACAGAAACATGTGGAATATATATTTTTACAAATGATAAAAATTAAATCATTGAATCAAACATGAAGTGAAATTTATTATTTCATTTGGAATATTCATTTCAAAAAAATTTTAAAACAGTGGTGTAAGGGTGGAAATGAATAGTGAATAACTATGTGATCAGTACACCACACATAAACATTAGCACCCCTGGGAAAATTGACATATCCAAAAAAAATGATGCATGTAAATATCCCCTACTTCTTAAAGTAAATTTTAATTCATTAATATAAAGTTATCAAATCACAAACCACACCAAGGAGTTGTTCCAAGTAAAAAATTAAAAACATGTCTAATAATTTATATAACTATGAAAAATCCAAGATATTCATGATACCAAATTTATAATGGATTTCAAATGTCAACCATGTCACCAACTCCCCTTCTGTGTGTCTGAAAACCATTCAATGATATTCTTTCCACTTTATATCTAGTAAATATAAGTTATTTTAACATATTTTTTCTTAAATGATTTTGTCCCCCAAAACTGCCCAACATCATTTCCAAACATATTTTAAAACCATATCACTTAATAATTCTAGGAGGACAAAACATAAGCTTATAACCTATATATCCCCATATGTTTCTCATTTCATTACTCCCCTTATTTATTATTATTATTATTTTTCAAAAGATATATTTGGAACAAATCTCACAGTCATCTATGAACCATTGTTTGGTCGCCTAAAGACATTATTTGAATAGTTATAACATGATAAATGGTTAAAGAGGAGTGGTTTTTGTGCTTCCCTATACACCACCCTTTTTGAGTTTTTTTTGAGAGTTCTTATGCGTAACATTGTCCGATATTAGGTACACTAGCAAAGTTCAATCTAATACTATAATGAAACATATCATATGAGAAATGATCTAATGATAACATCATTTTAGAAAGATGATAAATATTAACCTAACAAATATTTACCTTCTATTATGTATGAAATAATTAGACCTTTTGTTTTGTTTAAAAATGTGTGAAGATATTAGTTATATAATTTTTAAACAAAATTACCACACAAGGAGAATTAATAATCTCCAAGATTTTATAGAGATAAAAAAAATTTATATCAATAACAGAAAACCAATTTACAAAAAATCAGTCCTTGATGTTAAATTCATAGAAATATTTATTCCATAATGTAGAAATGTTACATCAAATATGAAAACATCATGGAATAAAAAATTTCTACAAATACATATAGCATACTGATTTTTCAGTAATATGATCTCTCTATGTTATAATATTTTCTAAATGTTTATACCCTATTAAAAAACATAAAAATGTATTCCCATTTAGAAACAAACCAAAGTACATATATTTTCTTAAATGTTTAAAATAGGGTATCATAAAAGCAATAGAGGGAGGTGTGAAAACATTATTTAATCATTAAATATTCCATAGGGAGTGGGGGTTCTATCCCAAAATCAATTGATTTTATAGATAAAGTTGGAATTCATTATCCAGTTGATGATTCTCAATAGAAACTTTGTGCAGTGTTATTTTCATGATATTGGCTAAATGATCATGATTTGACAATAATATAAAAATCTCAAGTCCTTGGTATACCTTCTCCATTATGAAATGGAATTTAATATCTCTTTGCTTCATCCTCAAATAATGAATATGATTATTTCTTATATTTATTACAATTGAATTATGACAGATTATTAGAATAGGATAAATTACATCAGCACCCACATCATCAATCTATTTTTTATCTGTATGAATAGGGTTCATTCTTAAGTATAAACAACGTACTCTTCCTCCACAATTCTCAAATATATCAAATCATTCTTATTTCATTTAGATTATTTTTATGAGCTTAAAATATATAAATAACCATGTAAATTTATTTTTAAATCAAATACCAAACCATATCATCCCGCTTTAGTAAGTCCCAAAAAATATTTATATGAACTTTTTGGAATGAACACCCCATAATCCACCGCCAAAGAATATATTGAAATATTCTTTACATAGAAATCATATTTATTTTAACCGGACAACTCTGAAAAAGGGTAGCATGAAATGTAAAAAAAACATATATGTTTGAGTGAACATAATATTAAGAAAAATCTAATTGATTTTACATTAAAAAGACACATCGACCTTGTAACCCTACTCATTTTTTTATTTAAGACATGTTTTCATTGGAGTTCCCATTATACTAAAATCCTTATTTTTAATTATTTTTAAATCATTGTTGTAATATATATTTTCATATTTATATTCCCATAAAATAACTGTATTATCTATAATCCGCGTAATAAAATAAAATTTCACTAATTTACAACATCTCGAATTCATGCCCCAAGAAATTATCGAACTACCTTCATTGGTTTTAATTTTAGAGTTAAAAAATATTGTGTTTAACATATATAAGTACCATCTATGGCTGGTAATTCTCATTCTGGATGAACTGGTTATGATCAATCCTCCTCTTTAAAAACTGATTTTTTTAAACATTGATCTAACCTAGAGTACAATGTCTTCGATTCTTTTTTTTATGGATATATAAGGCCTTCTAAGTCAACAAACTTTTCCTTCAACACCATTAATGAGTATCCCATAGAGTTTCTAACAATACACATCACATAAAGGAAATAATTTTAGATATCTATTTTATATTCATTTGATATATCTTGAAGCCATTTTGAATCATTAAGGATAAGAATAACCAAATAGATAGAAGTCATTCTATGAGATCAAAAAAATATCCAACATCAATTCCATTAATTTTGGACTTCTCCTTAAAAATACAGTCAATTTTCAGGAAAAAATTGACATATTAAAGAATTATATTATAGAACATCCACTTGGTTTTTTTAAATTCTTCTTAATTTTCCTTAGAATACCTTTTAGTGTCCACATTTTCCCTATTTGGTCATGTTCTGCTCTCATAGCCTTGAACAAACACTCATCATTTGAATCATTATTAAATGATTTTAATTCTGATAATGTTAATAAAGATACTTGTTATTAATCCTTCATTACTATATTCTAAACAATGTTTTCCTTGTCTTATATAATGTCTCTCTCTATGATTTTATCCCAGCTCATTTATCAACATAAACCTACTATAATTTTTTCACTTTCTTTACATTTTTATTCATTATTATATTTATCTAAATTAATTGAATCTCTAACTAAAAATTAGATTTCATAATCAAATTAACATTAAAAAAGTGATGGATTTCATGTGAAGTTTCATATTATGGTACTACCATATTTAGAATTTAAAGAATCATAATTTTATTAAACTAATTTAACTGTTAATATTTCTTATTTCAATACTTTTAATCTTCATTCATATATGATTATCCTATAAATTTTTATTTTTCTCCTTGTTCATAATATTTTCTACTCTTCTCATTAAAAAAACACTAATGTTTAGTAAATCTTATTGAGGTACTTAAATTTAGTATTCTCTCCAATCCATATTTTATATTGAGTTCTCCATTATCTTTCACATTTCAATGAACTATTTGAGAAATAAACCACTACAAGAATCGATTCATTACAATAAATTTAAAGAAGACACATTTGTATAAGAAATGTATGATCCATGTCCTTTTTTTGAAATATGAGAACAAATTCTCTAATTTTGAACTATAAAATAGTTACACAATATGAAAAATTGGGTATTTTAAATTTATCTCAGATTATAAAATTCATAAAGTCATCAGGAAAAATTCTGAGTCTCATGCATCTTCCTTCAAATATACATTTGCTGGAAATCCCAACCACAATATAATTACCTTCCTGTAATGTGTCTGTGACAATGTGATTCAAGTTGTAAAGAATTTCCAGGAAGTAGATCCATTGGCTGGTCAACTTCCCTGATAATTGATACCAATTCACCCAAATCACCTACACAAGCACCTCTGAGTCGCACTTGAACCAAATATTTTTCCAATGGTTGTGGTAAACAATGTCAAATGCCTTGATGAATGCCATCATTTTGGCTTCCAATGCAGTTTCATGCCCACAAGGGCCATATCAACATTCCATGGCCTCTCCTTGGGAGTCTCTAAAGATCACCCCAAAGCTGGATGGTCCTGGGTTTCCTCAAAAAGAAACGTCTTTGTTACATTTTCTTCCATCCATTGAGGGGGGAGAGCAAATAACCACTATTGTCCACCTTGGCTTCAGGAAAGACACTCCGACCAGTAATTGTCTTAAAATCAGGAGCTCCCTCTCCGAGTTATAGCAGTTGTCTGATCTATGCCCTTGATTATATGATTCATTATTTCTAGAATCCCACTCAAATATTATTCTCAAATGGCCTAAACTTTTTTTTGAATTCTATAATTTATAAAATATTACAGAACATATTGATTTGTAAATTCAATCCCATTCATAGTTTTAAATTTTTGAATGATCACACCCATAATATTTTTATCCATCCTGAATATTAAGTAATACATATGTACAACTAGATATTGTGATTGATACGAATAATCTAGGACAACTTATTTAATCATTAATAACAAATACATAATACCAGATTTCATCCATTTCTTTGGGTAATATTATACCACATACATCTATTTGTAGAAGATCATGAAATCATGATACCTTTATTATATTATTCTTGAATGAATTGAAAATAAATTTCCTTTGTTTTCATGAATAACATATATGAGTGTGATCATAAATAAGATGGGGATTATCACATGTGCCATTATGCATTGAAAAACTCTCTATATAATTTTGAAATATCCAAGACACATATGCTATATCCCAATTGGTTCAGGTTTTTTTACATGTAGAAATTTTCTTAATATATAATTTATATAGTCCCCATGGTTCTTATTCCTTTTAGAATATGTGAACCATAATTTTCTATGATAGTAAATACCTTATAATTGAACTCTTATACATCTCCTTGGTCACCAAATTGTATAACACTCAGAAGACTTTAGCTTATTCAATCAACCAAAGGAACATTAGTCTTCCTAATATCTAAATGAAATCCTATAATTTTTTTAGTAATCAATATTAATATCCTCATCCTTCACAAATAAAATGAAAATATTTTTTTTATCAAATCTCACTATGTGGTATTAATTTATATTCATGTGTTTTGTGCATTCATTTTACAATATCCATGATAATTACATGTAAATTTATTTCCAATAAATATAAAAAATACATCCTTCTTCATACTCCCATTTATTACCCATGTTGGTGATGAGTGTGACTCTTCATAAGGTATATACTTGATATCTTCTTCTTCTAAAAAAATTGAAAATAAATCATTATATTTAATGATTTTTTATGAAGAGTCTAACTTTTTCATTCTTCAACTTCAAGAAATTCTTTATGAATTTATTTTAATATTGATCTGTAATTGATTACCTTATGATTAAACCATTCACAATAAAAAAACTACCCATTAATAGAATATGAAGGATTAGATATTACAATTTCCAATATAGATAAACTTTTCTCTAAGAAGGAAGTACTGAGAGTATAGAACATAATTTAAATGTATCAAATATTTCCATAGAAAAAACAAATAACTCATTATTCATTAGAAATTTCATTAGCTACACGATCATTTTTCTTTTTGTTATCATGAATATCTTACTTATTTCAGGGAGTTGGTTCTTTTGGATTTGAACCAACCATATATATTTTATTCTCATAAATATAATTCAACCCAAATTTTATTTTTTCCATACACTACAGAAAAAACATTATTATAGTGATATATTTTAAAAACATCATCGCATTAGCCACATTTCGAAAAAAATGATGCTAATTTAGAACTGTATAGGGAAAAAATTTACTAATATAGGGAAATTTCGGAAAAAATGCACCAATTTTCCGACTATTTCAAAAAAACACTATATTTAGATAAATTTTATAATAAATGTCCTAATTATAGAGACATTACATGAATCATTTCACTAAATAATATATATTCTTATAAAAACAACACTAAAAATAAATATAATTTTATAGCTCATTTCCTTACAACGATGTTAGTATATATTTGAAAGAGTATATTAATATATATAATCAAAAAATATATACATAAATGAATATATAAATATATATTTAATGATATATTATCAAAGAAAAACTCAAAAAAGCATATATATATATATACTCATTTTTTGAATTTAGTCACATTTTTATGAAAATGTTTCTATTTTAGTCACATTTTAACCAATGTTTTAAAACATGTATAATGAATAATATATTTATAATTATAATTATATATATTTATACATTCAAATATATATTTAAAAACACAGACCAATATATATATATTTCAATAAACTTAATTTAAAAAAAATTATAAAAAAATTATAAATTTCAGAAATAATTATTAACGTTCCCTAGAAACATAAAAAAATGATGTACAAATTACTAATGATCATAGGCGAATAATTAATGTTTTTTATAATTTAAAATTCAAGAAAAAATATTTTCCAATCTAATTTATTGTGAAAAAATGAATTTTAAGAAAATACAGATGTTTTCTTGAAATTTCAAAAAATGATGGTCAACTTACAATTGTTTGTAGAAAACATCTATAAATTAAGTTTCACTAAATATAGATATTTAAAAATGTGTGTAATTTAGTTCTTTACTAAATATTTCAAAAACAATTAGTAATTGTGTTTTCTAAAAATATAAATATTTAAAAAGTTCTCTAAATTCGAGACACCTCATTTAGCAATGTTTTTAAGAAATATTGATAAATAAATTAACGATATATTAAAGCAGCTCTAATGTAATAAAAAATTAATAATTATAATTTTTATAGTGATTGATCCTTTTAACATTGGTAATAGATATAAATTCTTCCTTGGAAATTCTTTGGGATTGATTTCATGTTAATCAATTACTATTTACTATTATCAAACTAAATGTCAATAATTCTTGTTGATATTCACACATACAATTCCAATTCAAAACATATTCTTTAATATCCTCAATTATATTAACTTATAAATTCATAAATATATGTAAAACATCAATGAATGTTCTTTCCCTTGAAATTATGTTTTAATTCAACTACCCATCATGAATTTTCTGAAATTCTGGATTTGATTTTATGAATCATACATTTTAGTTTTGAATTTTTTACTTATTTTTTCAAGTAGATCTTGGAATCATTAACCACTATTCTTTCGTTCTAAGTATTTACTCGCCAAAAATCATGTTCTTCAATGCATACCTCATGTTCATCCATTAGATCATCACTTCCTACTACATCATAATTTTCATTATAACTTTTCTGATTTAGAGATACCTCATTTTGTTAAATTTTCTAGAAACATTAGAAAATGAATTTAGTGACGTTATAAGGACCAATTATGAAAACAATATCATTATTTTTGATTGATCTCATTATTATCCATTAATATTTACTATTACCATTCTTTGTGTCAATAATTTTTCATGATATCCACACATCAAATACAAATTCATCACATATTATTTTAGCTCCGAAATTCTCATAGCTTTTTGATTTATCTTTTTTCCAAACCATCAATTAATTGGGTTTGTTCCATCAAATTCTATTTTTTTCAATTTCTACTATGATATTTTTGAAATTATTCATTTTGTTTTTTGATTTTCATCTTTCTATTCTAAATTTCTACCTTTTTTCATTCATATAGATATTAAATCACGCACTACTATATATTCCCTCTCAGTATTATCTCTCCAAAAACCATGTTTTTCGAAGGATGCCTCAGGTTTTTTCCATATATCGAAGCATACTACTACTTCTTAATTATAATTATCACTTTTATTACTTGAAAAATTGATCAAAACACCTTCATCCTCACTAATATAAACTTATTCTCCCGCAATTTTTCCAAAAAAATATTCATTACAAAGATAAAAGTTTTTTTTAAATGCATGAATTGGAAATTATTTTTACCATCATTTTTCATGTTCGTAAGTTGATTTTATTTACCATAATTTTCATTATAGTTATTGGGAATGTTATCCCGAAATTTTACCACTTTACTACATTTAAAACATGTAATATATATCTTACCTGATGATATTAATCATCATATAATAATATTAAAGGAAAAAAAATGCCATAACCTAATCAAATTCATCAACATCTCGAATTTCATTGATTTATATATTCTTCAATGAATTAATTTCTTAATCCTAAGTAAAATCCTTCATTCATGACTCATTATCTCCAATTCTACACTCATAATCTAAAAGAGTATTATGAAAACTAACATGTGAAATATATTTCAAATAATTTTCATCTAGAATCAATTATATTTAATTAAATTCAGGAGGTCATATTTTCATGATCCTATTAATGATCCTATAATTTATTTGAGCTTCACCTGATCTGTGAATATCTTGAAAAAGAAAATTTAGACAATAAAAAAACCATTGAAATCCAAATTTGAATTTGTCCTCAAATATTCATATTTTTTCCACAAATCATACAACATTTCCACTAGAACCTTTGAATCTCCTTCATAAATATTGAAATATTTTCTCATATTACACGAGATATTTTCATTGAATTTACTTTTTTAATATTATATTTTCTATAAAACGTTCATTTATCAATGATCTCTCTCTATAATGGCTTGGATCTCTATATCGGTAATGATTCCATAAATGTCTGATGTTTAGAAAACAATATAAAATTATATAAAATTATCTTTCATGAAAATATTCCATAACATTAAATTACATCATTAAATGATGGGGATACCCATATAATTTAAAACCATTTACATGATTCCAAAATAGGAAAAAATATGGACTCGTATGATACTAATTATTGGATCATTTCAAATGATAAAACCATGAGAGGAGAGGGTGAGGGGGTTAATTAGTCTATGTTAGATGAAAATCATTATTCTATGAATTAGGTTCTAATTATACCACCTTAAGGAATACACTAACGGGACTATATCCACTACATTTATGGGTGATAAAACAAGTAAATTCCATTAGTGATTTTTCACAGTTCACTAGTACTGGGATGCCGCTAAATAGAATAAACAATAATGTATATGTGCTCTAAATTAAAAAATATCACTACTTTTCATTTACAAATTTGGATTATTAATAATAACCCTCTTGGTTCACTATAATAAAATTCAGAGATATTTTTGGATCTTAATATAGATGTATATGTATATTAGATGGAAAAATACAAGAGGGGGTGAAATGTAGGTTTAATAACATTGTATTTAAACACTTAAGAAAGAAATTAGTTTACAAGGTCTTAAACTAATAAAATTCACAATCAATAAAATTAATCATTATTGTCTTGGATATAATAGGTATAATGCAATGTAATACTATAAGTAATGTAAAACAATTATATTCTAATTGAATAAAATGATCACAATAATAAAAATGAAAAAGATTCTACCATACATCATATTGAATCTATTAATACAACATGAATCACTAATTGCAAAAATTACAATTGAATTTAATATGAAACAAAATATAAAACAATAAAATTCCCATTCTAATACATATAGTTGTGGAAAGTTAATGTATTACAACTCTTTTTTCACAATGAGAAGGTCATCCTTTCTCATAGGATAAAAAGTCTCTCTTACCACCACCTGGGTAATCCATTGATATGATGATCGACATGTCCGTCTTGCTATCCCCGAAATCCCTCTATTTTAGTTGTAATCAGTACCTCTATCTTTCAAACAATTTAATTCCATTGATATGATGATCGGTCTCACAATCATCCTATCCCCAGAAACCCTCAATCATTATCACTTGATCGGCTCCACCAAAAAAAACAAATCACTTAATGAAATACAAAAACTAAGAACGGGCTGTTCATATTTTGAAATTCCAAGGAATTATCATGATGAAAGATAGATGTCACAACATCTTGGTCTAGAAATTTATAGAAGCACACAATGATAGAAAGTCTCATAGTTCATTTATGAGATTCAAATGACCTCCTATTTATAAGCCACAGGTTCCAATAGTTATATTTCCTCCAACTGTCATATTTATCCATAAAATTCAGAGGGACATGGACACCTTGCAATATAACGGTCATATGGAAACTAAAAACATGACATCGTTTTGATTAGTTTATAAATAACTCCACTACATCGTTTTGGATAAAAAATTATATGAAAATGATAATCAAGAGTAAGATTCATATAAAACATGTATTTTGATTAATGAATGGTATCATGCATGTTATAAAATTAACACACGAGTACTATTAATATTACATAGTGAAATGTATTGATATGATGCAAAGTGAGGGTGATTCACAATGTGAGTACGATGAATATAGTCAGTATGATTGGCAGTGTCATTACTCTTGACAGATTCTGTACAATTGACAGATATAGTATGATTAATAGAGTCAGTACGATTGATAGAGTCAACATGACTGACAGAGTTAGTACGATTGACAGAGTCAATACGATTGACAGAAAAACTATATTCAAAGTAAAACATTAATTTGATATTAGAGTATAAAAATATTTCTGATTTCCAAAAAGAATATACATAAATATCAAAAGAAGAATTATGAATTATCAATCACGCCCTTTTTGAAAAGCACAGAACACAAAGGAATGATAGAAAAAATACATATCTCCCCCTGAGTCATAAAAAATATTCTGAATGTGAAAATGTATACCACTAACTCCCCTTAGGTATAGACATTACTAAGGATTTTATTAACTTATTTAACTTGATTTAAATGTATTAAAATTGAGTAATACATTAACAACTCTCCACTTTTGTGAAACATTCCCCCCATTTTATAAATAATTCCCCCCCCCCATTATGATTTAAAAAAATAATGAGATATCATTGAGTATCCAGAAAGGGTTATAAATAAACAAAAAGAAAACCAATTGAAATATAGACAAATAGATCATTGAATCGTAAAAGATAAACCACTATTAAGACAAATAAATAAATATAAAACAAAACATTCATTTGTTTTCCCGTTATTTCTCATTATTGATAAACTCATGATGAAAAACCTTCATATTCATTATATAATTCTTGTATTCTGAAATAGAATCATCGATAAATTTTAGAAGCATTTTTTGGTCAAAAAAATTTTGAACATGGTTTTTTATAGTCTCTTCTTGAACATTGATTATTTCTTCATGAGTATCAATTATATCATGAATTTTCTTATTCCCTTGTGCCAAAACAGTATTTATATTCTTCAAGAAAACTATTTCATATCTGAAATATGAAACCTTCATAAAATCTAACTCGAAAGCATTAATCCGACCTTGCAACTATTTTACTGATAGAATATTAGTTCCATGGGTTTTTAGATCCGATTCAACATGTTAATAGTTTCTTTGACAAGATTATTAAAAGCAATAGCAAAATAATTTGATAGTTTTGTTATGTATTCAATTGATTTCTCATGTTTATTCACTGAGCATTCTATTTTATACGACCACACTGTCATCTTGATGCAATCATTCTAATGAGAAACCAAACAATCTCTCAAAACTTATAAATCGGGTTATATTGTCAAAACTCTCTTTCTGAGCTATCTTACATAACCAAATATCTTCCTTTTATTGTTTATAAAAAATTCATTTTTATTCAATTATCATCAAATAATTAATATTCTTTTCATTTCACCATACAAAATTGTTAATGTAATCACTTTTCATCTTGGAAATTAGGTGTTCTAAATCAGTATCATCATCTTACGATTCTAGTTCACTTGATCGACTTGATTTTTCAACAAGTTAATTTCTTTTTCCTCTATCTTTTTCATTTCTTTATTCATCCACATTCTCAGAGATGAATATTACTTTCTCTATATGAGAACATTGAGCATACTTCTTGACTAGAGAAGGAATTAATTTGGAATGGTTTTGTAATGAACGAGCATGTCCTCGGTCGGCATGAGGATTTTGTTGAGTTCTTTCACATTTCTTTTGAAGAGATGATAATTATATACTCTTATTATAACTCTGATGATATTCCTAAATAATGTATCCTTCCTCTTCTTTACATTGTCAAAATTCTTTCACTTTTTTCCCTTTCTCTTTCACTACAAAAGTCTGTGTTACTGGTTCTTGTTGCACTTCATCTGTTAGTTGAGAACATTCTAATTCAATGCCATTTAGGAGTCCAGAAAAACAAAAATTTTGAGTTTATCTTTTTGAGAAGCGTAGTTTTTGTCTCATCATGTAGAGTGTCCTCAACCCATATATTCTGAGCCAGATCTTTACCTGGATCTAGAACAAACTTAGGATCACCTTTGTTACATTGTTATTTCTGCTTTCTCCACATTGACACAATTTCTGTACGATATTTTGTTTATTTATTCTTCATAGAACTAACTTAAGGATCTGAATTTTGAGAAGAAACAACTATTTAAATTTATTATATTGGAATTAGTGACAATTTATTTGGTATCGATTATACATCCACATCATTGAAAAATAGTTTTGAATCACAATCAAATCAATCCTAAAATTTCTTCATCATATTATTAATTATCTGAGAAGGATTAACCTTGTTCAACTCTTATATTAGAAGAATATTACAAAACATCAAACATTCAAGAATGGACATTGTATGAATAGAGGGATATATGATAATATGTACTTGATCCCTTCTGACTTCTCGTTCTTGATGGTTATGAAAATTTAACCAATGATATTTACCTTTCAATTATTTACAAGATAATTTGACATAAAAAATATCAGAAACCATAATGGTTTCTCTATCCCCTTTAAATTGAATTAGAAAACCTAGCATCCAACGGACAAAAAACTGGTTGTCTTGAGATAAATGAGCTACATTTTTTTTCTTTTTATTTATAAGAAATAACAATTTTTCATCACTTTCATAATTAAATGTACCAACATACATAGTCATTATATGAGACAGACAAAAAGGGACCCCTTCTGAAGAAACATTGAGGAAATGTGCTTCTTGTTTTAACAACATTGAGAATTTTCTATCATACACAACAATGTTAATCATCACATTCGTATAAAAAGAAACCATATTTTAGAATTTTCTAACCACTTCAAGAATAATCAGGTCTCGAGATATGGGTTTCTGAACACAATGAGTTTCTCACCCTTGAAACAAAATAATCCTCTTGATTGTTGAGTCATAAATATTAATTAAATCCTAGGAAACTAACCATTATTAGAATAAATCCTTATGTGATAAATTATTTTATGACATTTCGTAAGGAGTGTTGATAGAAGACTGAGATATAAATATGAGTGAAAAAATATAAGATCGTACGAAGTCATAAAAAGGATATTCAGTTCTTCACCAACAAATCTGATAAACTAGTGTGGATTTGAGGTGGGGTTCCTCTATTTATACATTAATTTTGATGAATGTTGAACTTATATGGTTGAGATTATAATATAAATAATCTAATGGTGGTGAATAAAAGAGGAATTTTTTTATTTAAAAAAATCTGAGAAACAAATAAACAAAATAAAAATAATTCAAAAAGAAAAGATAATGCACCTTTCAGATATTTCAAGTATGTTATTGATTACATAGTATTATGAAAGTAAAAAATATATGGAAACCTAAAAAATAAATAATTGAAATGATGAAAAGAGAATATAATCAAACATCAACCCAATGAAAATAAAGTTAATATGATCAGTTGTCAAACCAATGGAAAAAAATC
Organism: Viscum album; assembly: GCA_963277665.1. NCBI lineage: Eukaryota > Viridiplantae > Streptophyta > Magnoliopsida > Santalales > Viscaceae > Viscum > Viscum album. The sequence goes on from OY728164.1 coordinate 614,058,649, forward strand.
ATTATCATAGGTTGTCAAGCCGATGGAAAATAAATTCATTACCATTGGTTGTCATGATGATAAAAAATATAGACATTATCATAGGTTGTCAAGCTGATGGAAAACAAAATCATTACCATAGATTTTCAAGCCGAAGGAAAACAAAATCATTACCATAGGTTGTTATGCCAATGGAAAACAAAGAAATTACAATAGGTTTTCAAGTCGATGGATATCAAAGTCATTAATATAGGTTATCAAGACAATGGAAAGGACTGTCGGAATGATTAACAGAATGTAAAAACGATAATCAAAAGGTCAATAAGTTAAATTTAAAGCCATGATGATAAAAAAATAAAGATGAAAAACAAAAATTCAAGATAATAAATAGATAGTAATGAAAAAAATAGAATGTTAAAACAGTAATAATAATGTAAAATAATAAACAAATCATCAATATAAAAGAAAAAATTATACAAATATAACAATAAACGCAATAAATAAAAAAATTAAATAAAATAAAATAGGTAAAACAAAAAACAAAAGACTAATGTTCTCCCCCTTTGAAGATGAGTTATTTAATGTAAGAAGAAACATAAAACATGATATATATGTGAATTAATATTTTAGTGTAATCATTCATATTATCTATTTAATAAATTCAAATTTATTGGAAGGTAATGGTTTTGTAAACATGTAAGGAAGTTGTTCTTGCATTTTGTTGAATTGTAAAATAATATCTCATTTTTGTATGTGATCACTATGAAAGTGAAACCTAATATCTATGTGTCTTTCATGTGAGTGATGTGATGGGTTATTAGTAAGATATATGACACTAGTAATATCAAATATTATTTGAGTCTAGGAGAAACTCAATACATAGTCAGTATGTGTGGCATCCGCAACACTTAAGCACAACAACTTCCAACTTCTTCATATTCTACTTCAGTCTTGGAAAGTCTTATTGTTTGTTGTTTCTTGAATAAAAAAATAAATAAATATTCTCTTTAAAAATTACATGTTCTAGATTTATTCTTCCAATCCATTCTATAACCAAAAAATTTTGCATCGGAAAAACATTTAAAAATAATATCATTTACAGAAGCATAGAAAAGACCTAAATCAAAAGATCATTTTAAATACTAGAATATTGTTTTCACAACATTTAAATAGGATTATTTTAGAATATATTGGTGACATTCACATAAGAATACCGAAAACATTTGGTCTGGATGACTAGATGTCAAATATAAAAAATTTCCTATCATTCCTCTAAATGTTGTTTTATCCACTGGTTTCCTAGCTTCATCAAGTTCATGTGTATTTGAGGTATTGATTGGAGTGCTAAAACATTTAGTGTTGTCAAATATATACTTTTTGAGTTAGTATTAGATATACTTATGTTGAGATATATAGGTTCCTTATAGTTTTTGGTAGATATGAATACCTAAAAATAATGTTATCTCACCCATCATACTCATTTAAAACTCAGATTTCATTATATTTATAAAGTAATCAGCTAGAGATTACTGATTTGACCCATGTATAATGTCATCAATATAAATTTGAACAATCAAAACATTTGTTTTCAATTTTAATAAAAATAATTAGATCTTATACACCCATTTCATAATTGATTTGAAAATTAAATCATGAATGTCTATCATACCATGCTCTAGTGTCTTTATTTAGGCCATATAATGATTTGGTAAGGTTTAAAAATTGATAAAGTTGTTTTTTGTATATAAAACCAAGTGGTTGTTCAAAGAATCATCTTGTACAATACAATTATGAAAAGAACATTTAACATCCATTTGAAATATTTTAAAATTTAATTTTGATGTAATGGATAATATAATACGAATAGATTCAAGTCTAGTTATCAGAGAATTATTTTCGGCTAATCCTAATCCATATTGTTGATTATAGCCCTTAGCAACGCATCCTTCATTATTTCATAAAATGACTACATTTTCATCAAATTTGTTTCTTAAGTCCCATTTTACCCCAATTAAAGATGTTTCTTTAGGTATTTCAACAAAATTCAAAACATAATTCCTTTAAAATTAATGTAGTTCATATTTCATTTATTTTATACAATATTCATCACCTAATGACTCACTTATTGTATTAGGTTGAAATTGAGATAGAAAAGAAGGATGTTATATTTCATTTCTCAAAGAATTTTTGGTCCATACTGGTTGATTTATATCACCAATGATATTATCACAGGGATGATTTTTAGGATACAATTGACTTGGGTTTTGTAAAACCAGTTCATCAACATAAAATAGAAAGTCTTGTACGGTAAATTTTTTCGAAATATTTTCTTGTGTATTCCCCTTATCAAATTAATTTTCAATAATAGGATGATAATTAGTTTTTGAAAACTCATCATATGATGTAGGTAAATATTGTTTAAAAACAAAGGGGTCAGATTCATCAAATTTAATAGCCACTGTTTTTTCAATAGTACATGAGTTTTTGTTATAAACTATATATGCCATAGAAGTTGTGGAATAACCTAAAAATATTTCATCATCATATTTTGGTGAGAAGTTGTGTTAATTGCCTTTTGTATTTAATATTAATACTTTGTATCCAAATACTCTTAAGTATGAATCAATAGGTTTTTGGCCAGTCAACAATTCATAAGATGTTTTATTAAGAAAATGGCTAATTGAATCAAAATAGTTAATATAACATGAAGTACTAACAACTTCAACCCTGAAATTCATATGAATTAAGAATTCATTGAACTTTTTTTTCATTTACTGAAGAATATGATTTATTCTTTCAAAAAACTAATTTTTTTGAGTGGGTTTTAGAGACGAAAAGTTGTGAGTAATACCTTTCATACTATAAAATGTTTCCAAATCCGAATATTGAAATTCACTACCAAGATCACTATGAATAGTTATCAGTGGTAGGTTTTTCTAATTTTTAACATGATCTCTAAATGTTTTAAAAATATAAAATTCTTCAGATTAATTTTCAAGAAAATAGACTCGTGTAAATATATTTTAGTCATCAAGTAAAACAAATACATAGTATTTACCTCCAATGCTTCCAGTTTTTTACGACCAAAAAGATCCTTGTGCACTAGTTGTAATTCATTTGAAGATCAAAAATAAATGAATGATATAAATATAGTTTTATGTATCATTCCATATTGACAAGGATCTAAATATTTTGAAGAATCAAACTTAAGATCCAGTAGATCCTTAACTAGTCTTTTCATTGAATGTTTACAAAGGTTTCTATGGTTATAGTGTCTTAACCTTCTATTCCATAACCAAAATTGGTCTTAAATTGAACTTAAGAAAGATATGTATTACCTCCCATGGTCATCTACGTTAATATTTTATACATTCTCATGACTAGGAGTAGAAAGAATGAATTCATAATTGCAATTTTGAACAAAACACTGACCATTCATAAAATTACCTAGGTATCCTTCATCACATTATTGTCTTATTTTTATTAGGATGTGCTTAAAAATATTGAAAAATATTACATCTGAAATTAAAATTTTACCATGGAAATCAACAATACGTATACCAACAACAATTCCTTGAGCATTGTCTCTAAATGTAACTTTTACACCTTTAGATTCAATTATCTTCTCAAATACATATTTGGTTGTAGTCATGTGTCGAGAAAAACCACTATCCATGTACCAAATTTTCTTATTGTAAGTACACTTCTTATTTTCATGAAAAAGAAACAATTAGTTATTCAAAAACAAAAATGATTGGATGTAGAAATTAAAGATAGAATAATTTTGGCAATCCACATTTGTTTTGAAAAATGAGATTTTTGAAATCCTAAAGATCGAGTTCCACTAAGAGAACAATTTCACTTCCAATATCCCCCACAATGAAATTAAGTATTTAATTTGGCACGTTAATTAACAAAATATTTATGACTAAAAATTGGTTTTGAGTGATTGTAACCAATTCCAGAACTATTCTTATGAGGAATAATTAGTGAATACATTTTGTCAAATTATATTCCTCCCAAGGTGAATTTTGGTAAAATTTTCTAGAGAGATTGTATTTTAGTCATAAGTCTAATGATTAAATTGTCATTCTCCCAAGGATTTTTTTTGGAATTTTTTTTCTAAAACATATTTCACGTAAATAATTTATTCAAGATCCATTGAATGTTTATCCTTCTAAAAAGTTAAATACAAAAGGCTTTCTTAAAAAATTTCAAAATCAATTTTTTTTATCAAGAAACGTTAAAATATATGATATTTATTTTATAATAATAGTTATTATAGAATTTTCCATATATATATTTTTCACTATTTTAGAAATTTCATTCACATGTAAATTGGAAAATTATGATAAAACTTCCAACGAATTGAAATTTTCTTCTGTTGATGTAGATTCTTCATCGTAAGAGTAACAATGATTTTCATCAGGTTAATTAGAATTTAAAGAAGCATTTGTAGGAGATTTATCATTGTGTACCATAGCCATGATATAATGATTTTCAATTGGTCTCCTTGTTATACAAACAATATTACTTTGTCCTAAAGATTCATATTTGGATTAATTGTCAGATGAAACACCACCACTTAAACTCCATGTATCATTTTCATTCAATATATTATATTTATTTGTCTTGTAATTCTTTTTCATGTTTCTTTCAGAATGATTCTCCTTTCTATTTTTTCTTCTCAGTAATGTACAATCGTGTCTAATTTGAAATGCGTTCTTGCATTCATAATAGGTTACTTTTGAGTTATTCATACCTTTCATATTTTTTCTTTTTGAATCTGAATTTAATGTCTTCCTTTAAAACAATATTGTGCATCCTTCAATAAATATTGGTTAACTCATTATTTGAGTGATCACTATCATTTAATTCTGATAGAACAACAAATTTTTTAGCATTGGATCTTGTTATCCATTCAGGCATCTTATCTTTCGATGTAGTAGTAAAAGATAAACTTCCATTTCCATTTTTATTCTTGTTGAAATCAGCATGTTGTTTCATTCATGCCTCATGCAGTAAAAGAGTTCCAAATAACTCATCAAGAGTGATTTGTTTAACTTTTCTATTTTCATCAGTTGCTTTCCATTTCTATTACAACTCTTTTGGAATTATATCAATAATATTATCTACAGGAGATTCATCACCAATACCCTTTTCAACCATAGATTGTAAACTATTGAAAAATTTCATAAGTAATTGTTGCACCTTACATTATAGTTCTCCATAAAGGGAAAAGAAACCATTGATATTCTCCTCGAAGCATTGAACATCTTGTTTCTAAAACATTTGATGTACCAAAATGTGTGACTTCAAATTTCTTCCATATACAATCGGGAGATTCACATGATTATATCTGACTATATATATTCTTGGTCATTGAATATAACAATGTATTGCTTACCTTGTAATTCATTTGATATTCATTAGTTTCATTACTGGTGAATGTGCTAATTTCTTGTTTTTGGGATTTTGTAACCTAGAGTAAGAATACTAAAATTGTCTACAAGTTTATTAAAAACAAATTTCTTCATTCAATCTCTCCAATAATTAAAATAATATTTATCAACAATAGGTGGTCTAGTTGGATTAATTTTGTCAATTGATCCAATATTTATTCATACCATCTAATCAAAAAATAATTTTCCACTCCATATGTTAGTATATTAAGTATTTATAAACATAAATTTATAATAACAATGCAATTGTATTGTCAAGAGAAATAAAAAAATAATAAAAAATTCTTTGAAAACCTACTTTGATACCAATGGCCAGATCGTAAAATATATGTATATGTAGATTATATGGGAAAATTCTAGAAGGGGGGGGGGTGAAATGTTGGTTTTAAAAAATTAAATTTAAAACGTTAAGAGTGAAATAATTTTAAAAGGCCTTAGAATAACACAATTCACAATCAATAAAATTAATCACAATTTTCATAGTATAATAGGTACGATACACTGTAATACACAATTAATATAAAACAATTGGCTTCTAATTGAATACATTTATCAGAGTAATAAAAATGAAAAAGATTCTACCATAGAGTATATGTAATCTATTAATACAATATTAATTGTTAATTGAATCAATTTAAGTTTAAATGAATAAGAAAAGAAATAGGAAACAATACAATTCTCTTTCTAATACAAATAATAGCGGAAAGTATAAGTATTAATACTATTTTTTCCCAATGTAAAGGGTATCGTTTCACCTTGGATAAAAGGTATCTCTTATCACCACCTTGTTAAGCCCTCGATAGTATGATTGGAATTTCTGTCTTGATATCCCCACAAGATGTCTATTTTACAGGTAATCGATTCCTCTATCTTTCAAGCACAAGAAATCTAGAGATATAAAGATCAGTCGCATTGTCTGTCTATCCCCAGAAGACATAAATATTTATCACATGAATGGTCACACAAAGGAAAATAAAAAATATACTGAAATAAAAAAACTAATAACATGTCATTAATGTTTAGTAATTCCATGGTTTTCACACAAAGCAATAGATAAGTCATAGCATCTCTCTCTAGAACATGATAGAAGAACACGATGATCAAAAGTACCTTAGTTATTTTCTCATATTGAAATGACAAATTATTTATAGGCCATAGGTTTCAAAGGTCATATTTCTTATAACATTCATATTTCTACAGAAAACTCATAGGGACTTGGACACCTGGCTTTATAATGATCATATTGAAACATAAAACATGAAATCATTTTGATTTTATTTTAACTAACATCAATACATAATTTTGGTTTAAAAAAGATATATGAAAATGATAATCATGAGTACGATTGATAAAATAGGAGTTTTGATAATAGTATGAAATCATGCATGTTATAAAATTAACCTATGAGTCCTATTAATATTACATACAGCATTGTATTAATATGATGCAATGTGAATGCGATGAACAATGTGAGTATGATGAATATAGTAAGTACAATTGGAAGATTCATTATGCTTGACATAGTCATTATTATCGATAGGGTCAGTATGATTGACAGAGTCAGTATTATTGATAGAAAAACTATATTCAATGTAAAACATTAATTTTAAAATAGTGTATAAAAATATTGGTGATTACCAAAACAAAATTCATAAAAGTGAAAAGATGACTTTTGACTTAATAGATTTCACTATCCCTATGAAACAAGGTAGTCATTTCTTTTCTTGTTGACACTTTTAGTCTCCATAAGTAGATGATGAAAACAAAAAAATACAATGATGTTTCTATTCAGAGATGACAATTTATACTTACAAATAGATGATGGAACTCCAAAAATTGTATCTACATTTAAATTAAACCATCTATATAATGTCTATAGTAATCCCCAGTTCTTCTACTTGTATGATTTTTAAAAAATGAGGTACAAATTTATATTTTCTCAAATGGACTATTTACCCTTATTTAATGCCTATTAATGCGTATGTATTTCATCCTGAACATTTTAAAACTAAATAACTTCAAAAAAATGACTTGATACCATCCACTAAGTGAAATTTTCATCTAATATAAAACACAATAAAAATTCCATGTATCTTTAAATAAGGTAATTAAAATTATAAAACTTATATAAAAAATAAAAAGTCCATAGAGTCTTGGAATTTTTTCTTGACACATCCAATAACACATCTATAAAGTCCCACTAATTATATTTCACATGGTACTCCTTGATTTAATCCATGAACATTGAAAATACAATAGTGTAAATTACCATAGATCTATAGATGAAAATATATCAATAATTTTTAGAAAAATAGTGTGGCTTATATGACGTCCACCTCTTTTAACAATAAATATCTTACATTTCTTCATTGCCATAACATAGTTAAATGTTTTTAACCATTTTGTACATCAAATAATCTTATAGACCAATAAACTATTTGAAATGGACATGGTCACCTTCATAGAAATTTTTTAATACAATAAATCAGATAAAATTATGGTTACATCCATGGGAATGGTTCATAATACCTTGGACATTTTGAGGAACTTCCTTCACAACATGGTCATCGGTATGGATGTGATCCTTTTTGGTATAACTTCACCTTCATTATGACCACTGAAAAGCGTATGGTGCTATACATGGTGATGATACACCTCACCATACATCTTATCCTCCTTAATTTTAATTCCTAACAATGATCCAATATTAAACATATCTATAAACACAACCCTAAAAAGATTCTTTTGGATTTTGTTTCTACCATTTACTTACCTTTTCACCTATCAAATCTACCAATTCTTGTTTCAATAAAATTATTTCACTAGAGTCATCCGAACATGCTAATGTTTGGATCCTATTTCCACATAATGCATCAAATTATCACATTTATATACTACAATGAAAACTATATTATAAGATAAATACAAAAATGATATATTCTGATCCCTTCTTCATTGATTATTTAATATGAAACCCAAAACTATATGATATATGGTTTTAGTTGTATTCTCTAATAGTCAATATGATTGAGGATGAAATTTTTTACCAAAATTTATTTCAAAACTAAATTACTAAAAAATTTCATTCCATGAATTTTATGAAAATTTAGTATCATGGTAAGAAATAATATGGAGAGGGACTCCATGTTACATGGTGATATTTTTAAGATAAAGTCTAGAATACTAATAAAAAAACATAATATATTAAATTTTATGAAAATGTATATATTTAGGCAAATGAAAAATAATATATCAACTCTCATTATTACCTCAATATTTTATTTTTAAATCCCAATATGAAATCAGTGAATATGCTTTACATTTTCATTATGGTATTATAAAAGCCCTATGCATCCCCATAAGATGTTTTTTATTTAAATTTATCCATTTTAAAATTCAATCATTTATTGGTGAAATTATATATATAATTATTTATTCCTTCAAACCATTTATTTTCTCAATGTAATATATACATCATTGTGTATTCTATATAAACATTAAATAGAGAGTTGTGAGCATCACTCAATAATTCATTACTCAATTAAACATAACATAAAATAGATAAATTCTAAAAAAATATAATAATAAAATATTTTTGAATATTTATTTAAAATTAATGTATCACAATTAATTAATTGTATCATTATTTAATAACCGAAATACTTAATTTAATCTTTTATAATTATTTACATCATGGATCATATTGCTGACACTTGAGCTGAAAGAGAAATGATTTCAATAAATACAACATCCAATCCAAAATTCATTATATCAATATCTAAGGGATCATATTCTACCTACAACATTGATAATGATAAATTTTTTTAATAAGGGATCATCTAACATAATAGCTAAACATATATAATAGTGAATCACAGAATCGTCATCATTTATCAGTTTGAACAATATTCATTATCACTTGTTACAAAATATATAGGGAGTATATAATTAAAATCTTTTATGAGAAGTATTTATTTTACAGTTGTCCCCATAAAAATTAAATATATCAATTTGTAGAAAATTACTACTTCATCTAGATCAGTATCATTTGTTGAATAATTATATTCAGAGGATTCTAGTGGAAGAGATGTTGAAGAAATTACCTGATCATTATGTATTAAATACAAAACCAACTTTCTTCAATGAACCAAAACTATTAAAAAAAACCCATTTTTTGAATGATATAATAACAATAAATCATTATAAAATATTACTTTACATTCATAAAAACCTTCATCAAATTACTTTTTCTAAATTTATTTAACTACATTTCAAGTTAAATTCCATAGTATTCTAGATAACCTACAAATATATTTAAAAATGCATCATTAGTAAAAAAAATACTGGAAAAATTAAAATTTCAATGAATCTTTTACATTTTGGACACTGTTACCCATATTTAGTTTTACTAATAACAATATTTATGCAATATTTATAAAACTTATTCACAATAAATGAAATATTATGTATAGAAAATGTAAATTTTCTAAATTTTAAATACTACATAATTTCATTTATGGTCTAAAAAATATGCATACATGTTTATTAAGATCCTAATTAAATTTAGAATATAGTCAAATAAAATCCAATAATAAAAAAACAAATTTATTCACGAACTCAATGAAAACACAATTAAAAATATCCATAAATGCAGTTTTTGTATTTTATAATATAATATTCATAAAAAACCTATAATGAAAAAAACATCTATAAAATGTTTTCCTCATAATGTTTTATTCTGTAACATTTTGATGATGGTATGTAGATTTGAGTCAAATATCTGAATCATACTATTTACTATAGAGATTATCAAATATGTCATATACGGGAGGCATAATAAACTTATACTTAATAATAATTTTTTATTGCTCTATATTTTTTTTAAAACCGCATATAATTATAATTATTTTTAACAAAAAAAAGTGAATCACTTGGTGAACCTCTAGGGATAGTGGAACCATTACCAACAAACTATTGTAAATAATATTTCGATAAAACTAACTCCACACAATCCATCCAATAAAGAGGTGTTTAGATTGTTTTATCATTCGGAAATGATAAATTGAAAAATTGAACTTTAATATTATGAAAATTATAAGGAATATCCTAAAAAATATATATCAAATTTCATTTTCTATGAGAAGCTCAATAATTTGAAAATAATTTTTTTAATGATATGTTAAAGGTAAACATCAATGCAATATTTAATCATCTTCTGAGATTCATGACATATTATCAAATGAATGAAATTATTTATATATAAAAATAGTTAATCATTCTATAAATTAAATATATCATCCGTAAATATATAATATATCCAAATATTATAAAATTAAATTAAATACATTCCAAAAATTGCATAGAATAATACTATGGTATAAGAAAATAGTTTACTAGAAGAACCAAACAAAAAATGATAATATGGATATTGATATAAATTAATGCTTCTTTAATACTTATCGTGAATGATTTTTCCAAACATTTTGTCACTCTCTCTAGAGTTATTTTTTCTATTATACCAGAAAAAATTTCTAGAAGTAAAATAATATTTAGATCCTTAATCAAACAATACATTAGCATAATTTGAGTAAAAAAAATAATATGCCCACCACCACACCATTTTAGGGTCCAAGATCTATAATATTTTTTGAAAATGATTGATTGATATAACATTTATATGAATTTTATACAATAAATTAATGTCTATAATAGAACCACTATATTATTTTAATATCAATTTTAATATTTTTTTTGGTTTTAGATGCATATTGATCTTAATTAGAAAATAATAATAATTTTTATTTTAATTTTTTTATTTTAAATCTATACTTTTGAAATATAAAATTGAATATGTAATGATATTTTGAAATTCCTTTTTTATATTTTTCTATAAATATTAGGACTTATTTATTTCAATGATATCCAACCCACAATCCTTTATTTGGTGGCCAAAAACCATATCTCAATTCCAGCCTTGAAAATTGTGAAGAAAATTATTTTTTTTAATGGTGGGATTATATCACCAAGACTAATGTATCAAATGAGATTTAATTTCATATGGGAGACCATAATTATCTATGTAAAAATATTATATTCTATTATGATGTAGTCTTTTTTCATAATCAATACAATAAATTAATTGGAACATGGTGGATTGGAATATGAATTGTATGCTGGATTGTTTAATTTTCCAAATTAAATTATATATAACTCCATCATATGATGAAAAATGAAGATGAAAATTTATGGGTAAACTACGGAGAAAAAATGGAACAACATTATATAAGGCACGGTTCCCAAATTTTTTCTGTTCTTATTTATGAAACTATTACCCTTTAGAAAGATTCATTGTGGATCTAATATTTGTCACTTATTTTTCTATAAATTTTCACCTCTCCTCTCATTGAATATGATAGAATATTATTGGGGGAAATGTGGATTATTGGTGTATTGTTAATTCCTTAATTGTTCAATATAGATTTTTTATTTCGTGTCTTCTACATTTAATTTGTTTCGTTTTCTATTTTTTAATTCCCCCACCTACTTCTTTTAATGCCTATTTTGTAGAGAGATAATCCACACTATTTATCAAGGGTTGAAGATGTGGTGTTTTGAGTTTATTACTATTTCAAAATTTCACTTATTTTTACCATTGATTTTATTACTGATTAAACTTATTTTTTGTGAGATATATCCCCATATTCAATACTACTATTTTATTCTCTCTCAGTCACCCATTATACATCTCATTTGTATCATTTTAATTAATATGATCGAGTTTGGATAAGGAATTGATATGGAGAAAGTTACAGATATATATAGAAGTATCAATGTGGGGTAATACAATTTGAATGACTTGGTGTGGAGTTAATGGTCTGGATCTATAAATTGTATAATATAATGTGGAATACGTTTTTAATAACAATTGAAACATTACTATGAACAACGAATAGAAATAGTTTTATTATTCTATATTCTTTCATTCATTTTATTATTTTTTTTGTGGTTTTTTTTTTGTTTATATAAATACATATATTTATTTATTTATCATGACATGAATCTCATAACAATATCCATATATATATATATATTATATTATTTGTTTTATATTAGTTATATTATAATAGTGAATTTATAATTTATGAGAATGTTATTGGACACCATTAAAGATTGAAAATAAATTGTTCAATTATTGTACATTAGAAGGTAAATAATAAATTAATTGATCAGTGGTTCATGAAAAAATAGGTGCTTCAAAAAGACTTCATGATACCATTCTAATTTTGATCCCAATAATTCCCTGATTGATTTACTAACATCAGTCATGATTTTTCATAATGACCAAAGTCATTATTGTATAAGATAGAACTACCTAAAAATTATGTGACTTATCATTGTTTTTCTAATCCGAAGTAATTTACATGAAATCATGAGCCATATTTTAGAAACTACCATAACCGTACCACCTTAATTAACCAATGTGACTTTCCTTAAAATGTATTTTAAAAAATTTAGAATATGTCGGTGGGTTTCCTCCATATTTACTTATTGACTATTTATTTATTATATTCCACCTTTACTTTTACTTATTTTTGTTTTCAGAAGTTACATAAGTATCAGTAAACCACATGTCATCATTATCATCATATTTAACATCTTCATCATATATTTTAAATTAATTTGATGGAAAAGATCATCATAAAAATTGTTTCAAACATATATAAAATCTATTAGTTTTTTCATTTTCCACACCGACATTTAGTAAATACCAGGTCTATCTAATAAAATATTTATCATTGGTAACAACATAATCTTCTTCCCCTCGCTTAAAATATAGAAAATTACTTTTAATTCTATATTGAATATATTTAGGGGAATATATCAGAAGAAAAATATATTTTAATAGTATCAAATCCATAGTATGATTTTTATTTTTCAATTTAGTGTATTTAATTGTATACATCCATCAATTTTCTTCACTTTTAAAATGGTAATGATAACGAGTTACCTTCAAATTCATTGAAGACCCCAGACCAAAATATATATAATTTTTAAACCATGGATCAATCATCATTATTTCAATAGGTTTGAAGATCCTTCAAAATATATATGTTGTTGTTTGAGTAAATAGTCTACTATCAATATATTCTACTATTTTAAAATCAAGTTATAAATTTCATAGATTACATTGTTTATTTCCTATGTTAATTGAGCCAACTTAAAAACATACTTCTTAGATCTGATTCCAATCATTTTAGGAAAAAAATCAGAAGGATATTTTCTATTTGATACATTTATATAACATTCATCTTATTTATTATAAATAAAACCATTAAAAATATAAATGGATTAGAATATGTAACATGTATATCCTTAATGACATCTCATAAAAACATATATTAAAAATTATTAATAGTGTCTATTTGGATACCAAATACAATACCTCATAAAATAAAAAACCCATAAACATGTGTTTAATAGAAATTATTTCACAATGTTATGTTCACATGATAACCTAGGTATATATTTTTTAGATAATTTGTATAATAGTGACATAAAAATGTGGAAACATCCACATGAAGTATATTATTTCTACTAAAAATCCATTCTTAAATTTACACCCATATTTCATTCATGTTACTTTTCCTTTATTTAAGATGACTAAAATAAAATAGATATTGTTATTGTTACTACACATCCTTACAATCAAGGAAAATCTTTTTGATGCATGGGATGAGCTTAAAAAATAATTAAGTGATACAAAAACTAAAGGAAACTTTCAAGTCCACTGAAAAACAAGAAAACTCGTAGTTTTTTACCATTTTCACAAGAAATTATATGAATATAAATAATCAATAATCACATATGAATATAATCATTTCATCCAATGAAACAACATAAAAATTATATAAATTATAGAAATACTTTGAAGTAACCATTAGAAAAAATGAGAACCCATGAAAATGAATTTCTTTTATTAAAAACCGTTTAAAATTAAAAAACAAGAATATATTATTTTAGGATTCATAATATTCCCACGAAAGCAAATCATAAGCCTAGAATAGCCATAAACGAACCTTGATAAATCATATTCAAATCCATTATAAATTTATTCATTGAGATCATTTTATTGGAGTAACAATATCAGTTTTCTCTATCATTTTTCCATAAAAAATAATTACATAATGCATTTAAGTGCTATATCATAGGATCACCCAATATCCTTGTTATTTTCCATGTACCATATAATAAAAATAAAATTTGTAATCTGGCATTTTTTGACATACCACCCCAGAAAATAACTTTTGAACCTATAAAAAAACCACTTCCCATTTTTATATAAAATAGGAGAATTACCATTTTTCCATTAAAACATAAATAAGATATATTCTTAGAAAATTTATAATATTATATTAATTGAATAAAAATAATACTTATTAGATAATTTTAATAATAAATAATATTTTTTTTACAAAATTAAATAATTTTCTCATGTGGTAAATAATTAAAATGTTTTTCCTTCTCTAGGAAATGTGTACATACTATTTCTATCAAAAAAATTAAAACATTACATTTTCAAAAAATTTAATGAAAGTAATAAGTTTTTAAAAATTAAATTTATATTTTTTTTATCCAGAATGAATAAAAACATTCATTAATAATTCTTGAAGATCGTGGATATTTATGGGAACGAATTGGGAAGAACATTAATACATGATCATAATGAAAATTTTTCATCTTGGGATATGTCTTTATATTTAAATTCCCAAAATAATAAATAAAAAAATTATATTAATTTATTTACTTTATGAAGAACCATTTCCTTGTTCATTGCATAGTAATTGTTCTTTTTATTACATTAATAATCACTATATGAAAACATCACCATTCAGATGTATTTTTTTTGTATTTAGTCATACTTTAAATTACATGAAACAAATTTATTGATGTGTTTTCATTATAAAAATGAATCATGGTTCTTTTTTAATAGTTTTTAGAATTTTGGAGATGTGGTTCTCTTTTATTAGGGAGGGGAGTCGAACCCTTGTAAATATTATACACTTTTAAATATACAGTAAATGTATTTCTCTTGATAAGCATCTCCAATTTTTCTAAATTTCTATGATAAGATAAGATAATAGATAAATCCAATTGAATAATAAAATGGTATTTATTTATTGATAATTTTTGAATTATTTCTTTGGATAACTAACCTTTTAACCTTGTTAACCAATTTTAGGGTAAAAAACTTTTACAATGGTACAAAACATTTACAACGGTTACTTATATTTATACTAAAAACATAATTTGAAATAATTAAATAATACTAATAATTATGATTGAAAAGTTGGAATCAATTTTTACTAAATAAATCTCATGATGTAGTATTTATAAATTCGAATATTCTCACACAATGCATGTATGAATTTTTTTTTATAAAATGTATCATTATGCATAAAAAATTATTTTAATATAATTCCAATCACAATTATAAATAGTTGATGAATTTTTATTTAATTTATTGAATATATTTTCTATTAATTTTAATAAAATAATTAACTAATAATTATTAATTTAATTTAATAATATAAAAATGCATTATTTATATAAAAATTGTCTTCTAAAAATCATATTCTTTTTTTTAAAGGATTTATATTTATTTATAAAGAATTTATAATACATGTATAAATGAAATTATTTTTTATATATGTTTAAAAAATAATATTCCATAGGTATAATTCCTAATGTAATAGAAATTATCTTTTAAATAAAATCATATATAATTTTTTTATAACAAATATATTATTATTTATCAAATAAATATTATAAAATTATTCCTTATCATTACATAACAACATCAAGGATATAATTAATTTTTTTATTAATACTTAAATTTATTGAATAATTTTAAATTATATAATTCGTTAAAAGTATTATATTTATCAAAAAAAAATTAAAATAAATTTAGTTCTAAAGAGTTTCTATAAAAAAATCTATTTCCTTTGGTGAATATTTTACATTTCATAAATTAATTTATTTTATCAGTTTAAAATAAATTTTAATAATATCTTTCATATAATTTTTTAATAAATAATTATTCCCATTATTTTTGTTTTTCATGAATCACCCTCTCTCGAACAAGAAAATTATTAAATAGAAATATATTCTCTAATATGTGTGTGCCATATTCTACCCCCTATAATAATTTTATACTTAATATTAATTTATTATAATGGAAAAGATGTGGATTAGTATTTATTTTTACAACAGTGGGTTCCACTTTGCTACCCTATTATTATATTTTCACCACAAGAATTTTAAGAGGTGATTGTTCTTGTTCTGTAGTACATTTTATCTTTGATCCAAAATCTCTAGTTCTTGTTCCTCATGTTAATGATAACGATATAGAAATACAACCTATATGTTTAATAAAATATAATAATTTGTTATGTGGTCCCTCATAAGAGATACATGAAACACATCGTGAAGATGAGATGTGCTCGGTAGAAGCACCAATCGGTAAACTACGAAATCAATATAATCAAAAATATCATAGGGATAAATATATAGGGAAAATATTCTAATTATTTAAAAATATATTAAATTTATTCCATGTAGATATTTATAGTAATACCTATTCACAAACTCTACACACTGTATCTCTCAATAAATTATCATAATAACTTCTTTGTTGATTCGGTTCCATTCAAAAGTGTTATTGATGCCTTTAAAATTTATTTACATTTCCTCAACTTGATCTGATTTCAATATTTTTTATTCTCTAAATTTATCCTAAAATATTGATTTTATGAAAATTTTTCCATATAGGTATTCATAATGAGCTATATTATTTCCCTACTGAGCATTATTTTTTCAAGACATTTCCACTAGATTAGGTTGTTTATCACAAACACCTATAAAATCATTAGAGTAAACACTAAAAAAGTGTAATATGGTTTTAATGTTCTTCTTATACTGACCATCTATCTTATAATAATACATAGTGTAAAATTATAGATTTATATTAAATGAATTATGAATATTTATTGAAAAAAAGTGGAAAATATTTGATATTTATGAAATAAATTGGAGATTGGTACTCCATGAAAAATTTAATCCACTTTAACATATATCCTGGAAAGTAGGTCAATCTATAATGATTCTCAGGTTAAAATGAAATGTTCTGAATTCATAAGGTGATCAACTATAACCGAAATGGACTTATGGACTTTAGATGTTTGTAGGGGCCAATAAAGAATTAATGGTGACGGTTTCCCATTTCTATATGTGTATGGGTAATGATTGCATAATCTCATTAGATTTCAAAAAATTCAAACACAACTTTATTACAGACATGGAATCATGGTACATGATCCATCAAAAAAAAATTTATGTTTTCTATCCAAAAATGATCTTCAACATATCTTTATATATTTGAATTTCTAGGAATGATTAAAAATGATGAGTTATGAAACTCATCCAATAATTCCTTTTTCTATTATATTATTGAATAAAAAATATCTAGTTCATGAACCATATCATTCCATCATGGACACGGTTGAACACCATAACAATATTTTACATCTTTTGTAGTTCAAAATCATACTTTTTTGCCTTATTAATTTTTACGTGGTTGGATGGTTAAATAGTCATCATAGAAATATTTACTTTATCCCCCTTTCTTAAGATTCCGATATCCATAATATAGAAATATATTTTTATTATATCTTCTTAAACCCTCATCATGGACATGAAAATGTGATCCTTCAAACTCAATGCATCTACCGAATTTATCTCCTTCCCAATGTGGTAATGTATTATTCATTAATAATATTTTATCCAAAATAACAATCTCCATTGGAGGAATATTCAACTCTTTATATATGATAATGTTGTTCAATATTTTATAATTATCTTATATACCAAATTTTTCCCAAAAACTATAATGAATCTATAATCTCAATAAAAAAAATATTACTTCTTTCTTTAACTAAAAAGTCTAGTAAATTTTGACATGAATCATTAATAGGTTTTGGTCATACATTGTGGCCTTATCATTATGCCTTAAAAACATCCCATTATGTTTATTGATTCATCACTGTAAATCCCAAACCCTTCTTCTCTACATGGATGTGTGATTACAGGGTCAGTAACCAATATTCTCCTTGACTCCTATAAATTTTCTTCACATTAAACTATCCAATGGAAATTAGAACCACTATTCATCAACCAGGTTTCTGGTTTTGATAACTATGGTAAATTTATCATAAAAATTGTATAATATCTATCCAATGAAAAAAAATTGTCTTGTTCATTGTGTTTAGTCTATTCCATTATTCAATATCTTAAATCTTTGAAGTTTCAACTGGTATACCTCATAATGTCTTTACATGACTTAATAATGAATGGTTTTATATGAAAATTCACCATAGAAAAATTAGGCATATAACTTCCCCTTTCTTAAGCTTTTAAACACAATCATTAAATTACCTTTATGATCTTACTTTCTATTTTCATATATAATAATATCATCTATATGGACTACTAGAAACTGATCAAGGTAATTCATAAAGTCACTATTCATTTGATCCTTTACTAAAAACATGGACTTGTAAAGTCTAAATGATAGAACAATAAATTTATAGTGTCTATATCTGAAAATTTAGGTTTTCTTCGGTTTATCCACCCTTTTAAACCTTAAGTGATGATATCCAAATAAAATATCAATCTTGTAAAAGTATTCAAATCTATTTAGTTGATCATACAAGTAATCAAAATATGGGAGAGGATTCTTGTTCTTTATAGTGATATTTTTAAACTCTAGATAGTCAATACAAGCCTACATTCTCCCATATTTATTCTATAAAAATAGGTGAACTCCATGGCGACCCACTAGGGCATATGAATCAATTTTCAAGGTTGTACTGGAATATACACTTTAATTATTATAAAACAATTGGGGTTATTCTATAAATATTATTTGAAATAAGTGTTTCAACAAGTATGATTTATAATAAATAAATAATATTCATAAATCGTGAAAAATTTCAAAATCTCTTTAGTAAATACATTTTCATATTATTTATTAATAAGAATGAAGTGCATTGTGTTGCATTTGTTGTCAATGAGGCATGAAGTTGTCTTGGAATGAATGGAAGTCAAGGAATTGTCAAGATGTGAATGCCAAAGGGTGTGATGGTGATGGTGATGAAAAGAGAATGGCCATAGTACTAAGAGGCATGTCACTTAGGAGATTCACTAAGTGACATAGGAGATGATGGTTGAAACATTCTCTAAGAACATCAGACGATTGTTGAACTGATCTTTAAAGTTCCAAGAACTTGTATCAACTGGATACAATGTCACAACAAGCTTTAGAAGACCATGCATTGTATTGACAATGCATGAGGAGATGAGAAGAAGATCCATCCACAACTTCTAAGTGGGTGAAGTGGTTTAATGAAGTCCATGCACTAACACTTAGTGCATGTGAATCTGAAGAAGTCCAAATTTGATCTCTGATTAGATCAACGAAGACATTGAAGATTATAAGTGATTCAGGAGCTCGATTGATGAAGAACCTTCAAGAATTACCATTCCTAAGTGATAAATAAATGTTGAAGATAATGGAGGAATTTCAAATGAATAAGAAGAGAGGAAGAAGGAGAAATGATAAAGATAGGCATGTGGCATTTGGCAATTGGCATATTTTATATGGAGGAGAAACTGGACAAAGTCTTATTCAAGACTTAGCCAAAAAATATGGCCAGCCCGTGAGCACCTTGTGGGTTCAACCCCAAGGCTCATGTGGGCCTAAGGCGCCATGCCCAAGGGGGAACCCGTGGGGCGAGCTCAGGGCGGCAGGGGCGCACCCGCAGACACCGCATGGGCGCCTGGGGCACGCCCGGAGGAGCGCAGTGTGCATAGTGGGCGCTAGGAGCGCGCCCGCAGGAGGCATAGTGGGCACTAGGAGCGCGCCCGCAGAGAGAACCCGGTGCGGGGGGGGCACCGGGAGGGGAGAAGTTCAACTGGTGTGTTGAGGCAGCGCCAGGGTTATAAGCCGCGGAGAAACCGGGCGAGGATTCGATGTGGGACGCGCAAAAAATCCCGGGAGCAAATCTCCGCCGTCCGTCTCATCGCGCGCTTGATCTGTGCCGCACATCTGATCCGCGGCGCCGCGATCTAATCCAGGCCGCCCGATGTATCTCAAACGCCTGATCCGACGGCCGAGAGCTCGTCTCCTTCCTCAAGCTCGAGCCAAATCCACCCGCGACGCCGCTGAACCAGAGGCCATCCGACCACCCGTTCTCGAGCTCCCGGCCACCGCTGATCGAAGTGAAGCCACCCTCGCGCTCGTCTGGACATAACGAACAGGATCATGCCCAAGAATACACGTGCATGCAACAAATGAGGTAATTCGATGTTGGCCGAGGCAAACGAAGTTGCCGAGGCACCGGGTTGATGTTTTGCCTGAGATAAGCCTAAACGAAGGCCGTGCATGCGTTCTAAGTCGCATGCACGTGGAGGAAACCGAAGGAAAAGAAAAGGAAACCCGCATTGAAACAGAGTATAAAAATCAAGATTTGAAGATTTTAAAGATCCGAAGATCTCGGGTGTTTGAAGTTATTATCACGCGGACGATGCGACACAGTCTCTGCCTATAAAAATGAGGCCGAGCCCTCTGTGCCGCTTGCTGATGCGCTGATTTTTGAAGTCCCGTGAGCGCATCCCTCTGCCTCGCGAAGAAGAAGCCGCCGCGCAAAGTACTTGCGCGGCTGAAGATCTCGGTGCCACCCGAGGCCCGAAAGAGATCCATGTGCGCCTCTCTTGCGCGACATGAAGGAGCCGAGCCGCATATTTGCGCGCTCGAGTCTCTTGTTCCCCCTCTGCCCGCACCCTTGTGCGGCAGGAAGAAGATCCCGCGGGTGTTGCACTTGCGCGCCCTGCGGGTAGGAGGTCTTGCGCGCCTCTGGGCAGTGGCACTTGCGCACCCGAGCCTCCTTGCACTCAAGTGCTTGAGGACTTTCCCGATAGTGGGAAAGAAGAGGAGGAGGCCCTTGCACCTCGCACCCTGTGTGCTTGCTACACCAAGAACATTCGGGCAGTGTGTGCAAAGGCAGTAGAAGGCCAAGGCCTTAGTGCCTTGTGTGCACCAAGAGGAAGACCACACATAGGTGTGTGTGCAAAGGAGGAAGGCCATTATAGACTCTACGGCTTGTGTGTGCAAAAACAGAAGAGAACCCGATTCCACACCTCTTGTGTGTGTGAAGTGAAGAAGTAAAGGCCGTAGCCTTGTGTGGGTGAAGTGAAGACCACACCTTAGTGTGTGTGTGCTAAATTGAAGAACCACCTACGGGCCAAGTGTGTGCCAAGTGGAGAAGAAGGCCCTACGGCCGTGTGTGCTTAACAAATCAAGAAAAGGCAGTAGCCTTGTGTGTGTGCAAGAAGGGAAGGAAAGGCCTTTGTGCCTTTATGTGCAAAAAGAACAACAAGTGGCCGTAGCCCTTGAGTGTGTGCCAAATTGAGGAACACATCTTGTGTGTGCTAAGTACCCTAAGGGCAGTGGGTGTGAGCAAGACAAGGCCATACTTTGTGTGTGCATTTGAAGAAGAAGGCCGTAGCCCTTGTGTGTGAAAAATGAAGAACCAAGTGTGTGCATAAGTGAAGTGCACACTTTGAAGAAGATTAAAAGAACAAGGAAGTGAGTGTGCTAAACAAGTGAAGGCCAAGTCTAAAGTGTGTGCAAAGTGAAACAAGTGTGTGCAAAAAGACAACAAGGCCGAACCTTAGTGTGTGTGCAAAAGAAAGTGTGTACACACTAAGAAGAAGAGAAGACATCCACACTAAAGTAGAACACACTCTAAGTGTGTAAGCAAATTGAATTAAGTGTGTGAAGATTGTGAAGAAGCTGTGTGCTATAGTTGACTACACCCTTTGTGGGTTTATTGCACCAAGAGGAGAAGAAGGGAAGTGCATGCTTGCATGCATGCACATGCACACGTGAACAAGTCTGAATCAGCTTGTGTGCAATTTGAGTTGTCCAAGACTAGGAGGTTCTTGAAGAATTGAGAAGGCCATGCAATCATTGCATGAAGAGACAGAGATGCCATGCACTCAGTGCATGAAGTTGTTTTGAACTGAGACTGGACCAGACTAAAGTTAAAGATATCATTTGTCTGAGTATTCAGTAATTGAAGAGAGGCCAGGTCATCCTGAGAAGAAGGAGATAAATCCTGAGCAAGACGAGAAGACCTGATCATCACAAGTGATCAGAGGTACAGAGCAAGGCCAGCAGTCTTTATCCCAGACTGCTGAAGATACTTGAAGAGCTGAACAAGAAGAAGAGCTACTCGTGTGACTCGAGGAGCCAGAAGAAGACCCTGTGGGACTCAGGGAGAAGAAGTCTTCAGTGGGATTCTGGAGCAGGCCGGTGGGACTCTGGTAACACTGTGGGACGCAGTATAAAGACCCTCCTGTGGGACTCAGGAGAGATACAGTGGGACTCTGTATCGACCATTGTAATTCTAACAAGTTATAATGGGAGAATCCATGCTGAGAGAGCATGGAAAGTATGTAGGCCTTTGGTGCCGAACCTTGTAAATCCTTGTGTCCAGTGCCTTTACATTTACTGCATCATTCGTGGAAAGGTGAGAGATACAAGAAGAGTGGATCGAGGCTTTAACCAGCCATAGAGGTTTAATTGATTAAGGAATCAATTAGTAAAAAGCTTTAAGGGATCACTGATTCACCCCCTCCCCCTCTCAGTGATTCACACTGATCTGGGCACTTCAATTGGTATCAGAGGGAGGTTCCCTCTAAAAGATCCAAGGGAGTCTTTACTAAGTGCAGATTTGAGGAAATGATCAACCAGCCTCAAATGGAGATATCTGCCAAGACTCAGAAAAATAGAAAGAAGAAACAGGCCAAGAAGATAAAGAAGAAGGTTGATGCAATCAGAGAAACTCCTTCTATGGAAAGAAATGTGAAAGTCACATCAGATGACAATTCCTTTTATCACTCTTCTGATGAAGATTTCTCTAGCTATGATGAAGATGGAAGAAAAAATAAATGCAATCAAATATCTTCAGAAGAGAGTCCCCAAGGAAGTTGCAATGTGTATAGCTACAGGCCTCCTTGATCTTCAAGAAGAAAAATTACAGCTAGAAGATGAAGTCAATTCTCTGGAAGTCCAATTGGCAAAAAGGGTTGGCATAACCAACACTCTCAGAAAGCTGGTGAAGGCTAAAGATGAAACCGTTTCTCTTTGCAATGAAAGATGTGAAGACACTGCTGAAGAATTGCAAAGAAGCCTTTCTGAGAAATAAATCTTTAAAGTAATAATCAAAGATGTGTACCATGCACTGGAGAAGAGGCATAGAGTATCAATGGTTGTTAAAGATGCTCAACTTGAAGACAAAGTAAAAACGGTGAAGGAGCTTGACAACTCATTGATTGAAATGAGAATGGTGCATGAAGACCAGATAAAGCAGCTGGAAGAGAAATGGGAAGGAAGGCTAAGAACTATTGAGGATGAGAAGAACTCCCTCAATATGAAATGCTTAGAACTGGAGGTGATATTGAAAAATCAGAAATCACCCAAAGTCCAAGCCTCCCAGACATCTGGAAGAAGAAATGTTGCTACTCAAGTGAGCTTTGAGAAGGATGATTCTAAAAGAAAGGCATCCTCTAATAAAAGGGGAACATCTTCTAGAAAGAAGGTACCATCCATACCATCTTGTACTCATGTTTCTAAATGTGTTTCCACAAAAACTGCAGGATGGAAGAATAACTCCAAACAAATATGGATGAAGACAGTAAAGAAGCAGAGCTCTCCTGAAACAGCACAACAGGTCAAGACAAGTACCCTACAATCAGAAGGAATCAAAAAGTCAAGATTTGTGGGTCAATGTTGGTGTTGTAACAAGTATGGGCATTGTGCAAAGGATTGTTGGTACAATCCACTGAATGCCAAAGCACAGAGGAAGCCCATGCCTAGGGGGAGCAAGCCAGAAGAAAAGAAGCAGCATCCACAGGTCCAGAGACATCTGTTTACTGCAAATAGATTTGGATTAATTGACAACATCTGGGATGATTGCAAAAGTGGTCAAATAGATACATGTCAATCTCCAACTGTATCCCGAGCTCAAAAGAAGAAAAGATCACTGAACCTGGCTCAGAGAGATTCCTTGGGAAGCAAGCAGAAGAAAGTGGAAGATGCTCCCAAGAAGAGTTTGAAGAATGAAGAGAAGTCCTTGGAGTCTAAATCCAAGAAGGGTTAGTCATCCAGAAGGACCACCAAGAAGAAGTGCTTCTACTGTGGAAAGAAAGGACATATCATGGATCTTTGTAAAGAAGCCATGAAATTCAATAGAGGCAGACTGAACTCAAAAAGACAATCAATCCAGAAGAAGAAGGGATTGATTGAAAATAAGTTGCCTAAGAGAGGTAGCTTAGCAGCATCCAAAGAACCATGTGGAACTTCCAAAACTGAAGCCACTCTTCCAAATGATATACTTGTCATATGGCCAAATCAGTTGAAACTTGCCAAAGATCTGCAGAGAGCTGAAGATGAAGTTCTGGCAATTGCTAAAGTAAAAGGGAATAAGAAGGTTTCACATGAAGATGTTTTGAGATCCACACCAGCACAAACATCATTGAAGATCAAATGTGCAAGTGTGAAGACTGGTGAAAATGGGGCATCTCGGTTGAGAGAATCTTCTCAACCTTGTTGTGCAAATTGATGAACCAAGGAGGTTCCATCTTTTTCCCTTATATATTGGTATTTACATGTGCTAACAATGCAGGGAATTGAAGATGATGATCATTCTCAACTGGAGGATGGTTTGGAAGGAATGGAGTGCACCCCTTGAGGGGGAGCCAATCTGGAGAAGATGATGTTCTAAAATTAATATCATATTGAGAAAGTGAAGGTATTCCAATCATGCTTTCATCCCTTGTTTCTTAATTGAGTTTATCTTGTCAATTAAGGGGGAGTATGGATTGAAGACAAATGGATGAAAGGGGGAGCTTTATCTTTGCACCTGAACTTTCTAATGAGTTTTGTGAAGTTGTGCAGGATTTAGCAAATTCATTGTTATATCTGAAAAATTTCAATCCCCTAAGCATGATCTCACATGTATAGAGAATTATGGACAGCTTTGAATTCCTTGGTTACATCACTCTTGTTTTCTACACCGGGTTTGCCCAAGTAGACTTAGAGTTGATCTACTAAAGGTTCTTTGCTAAAGAAGAACATGTGACATCATCCCTCTCTCAGTGTTTGTCAAGAAAATACTTTTCAAAGGGAGGAAGAGATTTTTGAAAGAGAACCACACCACACCTTTGCATTTGATTGCCAATAAGGGGGAGAAAATATTGGCACACATATTGACCCATTCATATGTGCTGAAGGAGTGTATTGACAACAAATACAAAGGGGGAGATTGAAGTGCATTGTGTTGCATTTGTTGTCAATGAGGCATGAAGTTGTCTTGGAATGAATGGAAGTCAAGTAATTGTCAAGATGTGAATGCCAAAGGGTGTGATGGTGATGGTGATGAAAAGAGAATGGCCATAGTACTAAGAGGCATGTCACTTAGGAGATTCACTAAGTGACATAGGAGATGATGGTTTAAACATTCTCTAAGAACATCAGACGATTTTTGAACTGATCTTTAAAGTTCCAAGAACTTGTATCAACTGGATACAATGTCACAACAAGCTTTAGAAGACCATGCATTGTATTGACAATGCATGAGGAGATGAGAAGAAGATCCATCCACAACTTCTAAGTGGGTGAAGTGGTTTAATGAAGTCCATGCACTAACACTTAGTGCATGTGAATCTGAAGAAGTCCCAATTTGATCTCTGATTAGATCAACGAAGACATTGAAGATTATAAGTGATTCAGGAGCTCGATTGATGAAGAACCTTCAAGAATTCCCATTCCTAAGTGATAAATAAATGTTGAAGATAATGGAGGAATTTCAAATGAAGAAGAAGAGAGGAAGAAGGAGAAATGATAAAGATAGGCATGTGGCATTTGGCAATTGGCATATTTTATATGGAGGAGAAACTGGAAAAAGTCTTATTCAAGACTTAGCCAAAAAATTTGGCCAGCCCGTGAGCACCTTGTGGGTTCAACCCCAAGGCTCATGTGGGCCTAAGGCGCCACGCCCAAGGGGGAACCCGTGGGGCGAGCTCAGGGTGGCAGGGGCGCACCCGCAGACACCGCATGGGCGCCTGGGGCACGCCCGGAGGAGCGCAGTGTGCATAGTGGGCGCTAGGAGCGCGCCCGCAGGAGGTATAGGGGGCGCTAGGAGCGCGCCCGCAGGGAGCATAGTGGGCGCAGAGCGCGCCCGCAGAGAGAACCCGGTGCGGGGCGGCACCGGGAGGGGAGAAGTTCAACTGGCGTGTTGAGGCAGCGCCAGGGTTATAAGCCGCGGAGAAACCGGGCGAGGATTCGATGTGGGACGCGCAAAAAATCCCGGGAGCAAATCTCCGCCGTCCGTCTCATCGCGCGCTTGATCTGCGCCACACATCTGATCTGCGGCGCTGCGATCTAATCCAGGCCGCCCGATGTATCTCAAACGCCTGATCCGACGGCTGAGAGCTCGTCTCCTTCCTCGAGCTCGAGCCAAAGCCACCCGCGACGCCGCTGAACCAGAGGCCATCCGACCACCCGTTCTCGAGCTCCCGGCCACCGCTGATCGAAGTGAAGCCACCCTCGCGCTCGTCTGGCCATAACGAACAGGATCATGCCCAAGAATACACGTGCATGCAACAAATGAGGGAATTCGATGTTGGCCGAGGCAAACGAAGTTGCCGAGGCACCGGGTTGATGTTTTGCATGAGATAAGCCTAAACGAAGGCCGTGCATGCGTTCTAAGTCGCATGCACGTGGAGGAAACCGAAGGAAAAGAAAAGGAAACCCGCGTTGAAACAGAGTATAAAAATCAAGATTTGAAGATTTTAAAGATCCGAAGATCTCGGGTGTTTGAAGTTATTATCACGCGGACGATGCGAGGCAGTCTCTGCCTATAAAAATGAGGCCGAGCCCTCTGTGCCGCTTGCTGATGCGCTGATTTTTGAAGTCCCGTGAGCGCATACCTCTGCCTCGCGAAGAAGAAGCCACCGCGCAAAGTACTTGCCCGGCTGAAGATCTCGGTGCCACCCGAGGCCCGAAAGAGATCCATGTGCGCCTCTCTTGCGCGACAGGAAGGAGCCGAGCCGCATATTTGCGCGCTCGAGTCTCTTGTTCCCTCTCTGCCCGCACCCTTGTGCGACAGGAGGAAGATCCCGCGGGTGTTGCACTTGCGCGCCCCGCGGGTAGGAGGTTTTGCACGCCTCTGGGTAGTGGCACTTGCGCACCCGAGCCTCCTTGCACTCAAGTGCTTGAGGACTTGCCCGATAGTGGGAAAGAAGAGGAGGAGGCCCTTGCACCTCGCACCCTGTGTGCTTGCTACACCAAGAACATTCAGGCAGTGTGTGCAAAGGCAGTAGAAGGCCAAGGCCTTAGTGCCTTGTGTGCACCAAGAGGAAGACCACACATAGGTGTGTGTGCAAAGGAGGATGGCCATTATAGACTCTACGGCTTGTGTGTGCAAAAACAGAAGAGAACCCGATTCCACACCTCTTGTGTGTGTGAAGTGAAGAAGTAAAGGCCGTAGCCTTGTGTGGGTGAAGTGAAGACCACACCTTAGTGTGTGTGTGCTAAATTGAAGAACCACCTACGGGCCAAGTGTGTGCCAAGTGGAGAAGAAGGCCCTACGGCCGTGTGTGCTTAACAAAACAAGAAAAGGCAGTAGCCTTGTGTGTGTGCAAGAAGGGAAGGAAAGGCCTTTGTGCCTTTGTGTGCAAAAAGAACAACAAGTGGCCGTAGCCCTTGAGTGTGTGCCAAATTGAGGAACACATCTTGTGTGTGCTAAGTACCCTAAGGGCAGTGGGTGTGAGCAAGACAAGGCCATACATTGTGTGTGCATTTGAAGAAGAAGGCCGTAGCCCTTGTGTGTGAAAAATGAAGAACCAAGTGTGTGCATAAGTGAAGTGCACACTTTGAAGAAGATTAAAAGAACAAGGAAGTGAGTGTGCTAAACAAGTGAAGGCCAAGTCTAAAGTGTGTGCAAAGTGAAACAAGTGGGTGAAAAAAGACAACAAGGCCGAACCTTAGTGTGTGTGCAAAAGAAAGTGTGTACACACTAAGAAGAAGAGAAGACATCCACACTAAAGTAGAACACACTCTAAGTGTGTAAGCAAATTGAATTAAGTGTGTGAAGATTGTGAAGGTGCTTTGTGCAATAGTTGACTACACCCTTTGTGGGTTTATTGCACCAAGAGGAGAAGAAGGGAAGTGCATGCTTGCATGCATGCACATGCACACGTGAACAAGTCTGAATCAGCTTGTGTGCAATTTGAGTTGTCCAAGACTAGGAGGTTCTTGAAGAATTGAGAAGGCCATGCAATCATTGCATGAAGAGACAGAGATTCCATGCACTCAGTGCA
This sequence comes from Viscum album, assembly GCA_963277665.1. Taxonomy (NCBI): domain Eukaryota; kingdom Viridiplantae; phylum Streptophyta; class Magnoliopsida; order Santalales; family Viscaceae; genus Viscum; species Viscum album. Next base: position 614,087,592 of record OY728164.1, read on the forward strand.
TGAAGTTGTTTTGAACTGAGACTGGACCAGACTAAAGTTAAAGATATCATTTGTCTGAGTATTCAGTAATTGAAGAGAGGCCAGGTCATCCTGAGAAGAAGGAGATAAATCCTGAGCAAGACGAGAAGACCTGATCATCACAAGTGATCAGAGGTACAGAGCAAGGCCAGCAGTCTTTATCCCAGACTGCTGAAGATACTTGAAGAGCTGAACAAGAAGAAGAGCTACTCGTGTGACTCCAGGAGCCAGAAGAAGACCCTGTGGGACTCAGGGAGAAGAATTCTTCAGTGGGATTCTGGAGCAGGCCAGTGGGACTCTGGTAACACTGTGGGACGCAGTATAAAGACCCTCCTGTGGGACTCAGGAGAGATACAGTGGGACTCTGTATCGACCATTGTAATTCTAACAAGTTATAATGGGAGAATCCATGCTGAGAGAGCATGGCAAGGATGTAGGCCTTTGGTGCCGAACCTTGTAAATCCTTGTGTCCAGTGCCTTTACATTTACTGCATCATTCGTGGAAAGGTGAGAGATACAAGAAGAGTGGATCGAGGCTTTAACCAGCCATAGAGGTTTAATTGATTAAGGAATCAATTATTAAAAAGCTTTAAGGGATCACTGATTCACCCCCTCCCCCTCTCAGTGATTCACACTGATCTGGGCACTTCAAAGAATGTACTCAATATTGACATTCTCCTCAATAATTTTAGATAAATACCCATTATGAATTGGTATTAAGACCCATAGAAATGTAGAAATTTCTATTGGATATTCATCTTCATCTTCACCCTGATATGTGATAATAGGTTGATTTAGAATAGGAAATGTGAATTATTTTACATGGTAATCGATATCAGATAAATATTGAGTGAAAATACATGCCCAAAATGATATCAAATCCAACTATAAATTAAAAACTAATATTTTCATGAAGCACATTCCCACAACCATTTCTCAGAGATGATTTATATTCTTTAGATTAAATCATCACACAATTATCATTTTTTACCATTAAATAATTATCTAACCATTGAGTTATTAATGTGATACTCTGAGGATATTATTTTGATATAAAATAGTGGGTAGAACCTAAATTCGATATAATTTTTTTTGTTCTGGTGTGGATGATGGATTTAGATTTTAACACATCATTATAGTTATGTACATAAATTTTTGTGATTTCATAAACATTAACATTGACATTTATCTTTAGATGTTATTGATTATAATTATCATTAATAACCCTTGGACTCATTAATTGTTTTTCTAATTCTTATAATAATGTTAATTATAAAATTGGAGTGTTTTTTGTGAACTTGTTTGATCGTTTTTCTCACCATTTATCTATGTCTTCATGTATCGTTGTCATCCATTTTATAGATTTACTTCTTCTAAATACATAATGATGTTAATTCATCCCTAAAATATATTTCCTCATGATTCATTCATTACATTTGTCCGGAATATTGATTAATTTTCTTTCTTCCTTTTCCTTTATTATTATAATTTAGACAAAAATAAATATTTATTTCATTTACCTAAACCATGAGAATAATTATTACACAGGTACAATTTATAACTTGAGATAATATTGAAAAAAATATTTATAAAAATCATGTACTATAATTTAAAATACAATTTAGAGACTTGGAATTAAGCCACTATAGAATCGAAAAATTTTAAATTCAGGGTTAATAAAAAAACCTGAAGTATAACATCAATGTCTTGTTAAATTTTCCTCATTGGTATCAATGGATTTATCATTCATTTTTTCAGATCATGGAATACCCCCCCTTTTTAGTATGAACAATTTGAGGAAAATATACATTGAAAATACATTTTTAATATCCTCCCGTTTTATAGGGTAAATGTTTTTCCTATTACCCTATATTCTTTATAGAAGTCCTCTATTGATCATTTTACCCTTCCAAATGATAACTATCAAACAGAAACATCTCATGGAATGATCACTAGAGAGAAAAAATTATTATTTTTTAAATAATATACCAATTTTATATAATTATTGTATTGAAGGACACACTAATGGAAGGTGGGTGTTTCTATATAAGAGAACCATTGATGAGTTTTAATATCCATTGGATGTTGCTAACATCACCATGATTTATATTAATCTTAATAAATTGTGATAGATGGGTGAATACAGCCACAAGATATTACATAAAATCATTCATTACATTTAGTTTCTTCAACGGATAGTCATTGTATTAGTCATCAAATTAATTGTTATTAGGATTCCTCAGGGTTCCAACCATTGGGTAAAAAAATTCATATTGTGAGCATCATGTATCCAAAATAAATGTAATTAGACAAAGAATAATTTAAATTATTCAAGATACATAATAATTAGGCCACTTATATATAAATAAATAATATACAACATTTAACTATACATTTCCAATGGTAATATACTATTTGGATACCATAACTAAATTAATTAAAATCTCTCATAGTATTTTATAAATAAAATTACACTTATGAAATTTATATAACTTATGAGTTTTAGACAATTTTGTTGCTAGGTCACTTTATCGTGCACCAGGTGCAGATAAATTTAATTCCAAAAAATAAATTTCATGGTTATTACCGATTATTACAATGTTTCCAGTGTGTTCATATATTTATTAGTATCTAGGTAGTGATTTATTTATATGAATCCAAATACACTATATATTAAAAAAAATTAGAATATTTATTTATTTAGGACAATCCCTTGTGTTTTCACTATGGTTTTCTAATTTTCTTCTCCGAAAATGACCTTTAATTGATGCCTAATAAGGTGACCCTATCATTTAATACATAAATGACTCCTACTTTTAGAGAAATATTCAGCACATATAATGATAATACATACCATAGCAATATAAAGGTTAAGTGTTCTAAATAATAGATAAAATAAATATAATTCATGTAATATCATTAATACCTCCATTAATTTTCTTCAAAATTTTTACCCTTCATAGATTATCAAATAATAAATAATTTTTCATAACCTGGGGGAAAGAAACATTTGAAAGGGTGAGGATAGTTTATCAATGAGGGTTTAAATTGGAGGTATCAAAAAATTATCATAAGTGAGAATAATATATGTATAAAAAATGTGTACATGATCATTACATATTAAAACTTACCCAATAAGTCAAAGACCATAAATCATGAGTAATTCTATAAATATTTTTCATGAAAAGGGAAATGAGTCATAAGTGTGGGAAATAATTTATAATCAATCATGAATAATTATGGAATATAATAATAATAATATATATTTTTTGGGGCCTAGAAATAAGAATATAAAAACATTCCATTTTTTAAAATACACTTCAAAGAGTATCCATGTAGACATAGTCCTATAGTGGATTGAATTAAACACATTGGACACAAACCAAAAAAGTATTAGGATAAGTACTAATTACCATTAATATTATCTAATGAAATATCATGTCAATCCCAATGCATTAGTGTTATATATTATTCCAGAGCAACAAATCACATAAATAAAACCATAAATATGTGTTCAAAAAGAACATAAAAATAGTAATCAGTTTGTCATATTATAATTAAATAGTGGAAAAGAAATAGGCTTCATAAAAACAACATCAAAACATCATTTTTGGAAACCATACGTAGTAATAAAGTCTATTATATCATAATATCATATATCTAGGGAAGATCAAGATTACATAAAGCATTACCACATAGATAAAAAATACTTTAACAAATGTATTATATGTATTCCTTGAAAATTTATAAAAATTATAATTTTTTTCAAAATTTAAAAAGAAAAAATTAAAATAAAAGGATAATAAGTTTTTCATTATAAAACAAAGTAATCAAATAAATGGGGAACAATAAAAAATATTTGTCACGATTTTGGTGAAGTCTGGTCGATCTATAAATGTAGAAAAGTCATCCTCATTCTACACAGTTTTGAAATGAGAAAATTGATTCATATGAAAAATATTTGAAGTTATTGATTTTAGTCATTTGTATATGAAGTCAGTGGTTTTAGAAAATTATGTTTTTCAATTATTTTAAATTAGATTTGTGTTTCCATAATATAGTTATTATAAAGAAGGATATAAATGATAAATATTCCTAACCAAATATGAGAAATGTGGGTATGCTTTTCCAGAAAACGTTTTTTTCAGTTGTTTTTATTAATAAAGAAAGTAATTATAGAAATTCATCATTATAAATTATGAAAAAATAATGTTTGGGGAAAAAATTGGTTTTATAAACTAATTAAACACAATAAAACTAGTGAATTTTGAAATATTACCAATTCAAATAAAAATATTGATTATAATAAAACCCCTAACCTCAAGTTCTCATAATCTTCATACACGATCTAATATATTGTATAATAAATTTATAATTATAATAAATCTATACCAGATACCTATTAAATCATATATTCCAATTTATTATTCCCTTATAAATTTCAATTTATCATTTATTTAAATTAATATTTGGTTGTTAGATGCTATGTATTACACTTACATTTGGGTTCGGGGATTCTGGTCCTTGAACATTGGTCATGGTATCATCATCTAAATATAACAATAATTTCATAAATATTATATTTATTAATTATATACACATTTAGAACCATCCATGTATGTTAGTGATGAAAAATAAATTACATCACTGTGTGTAGGCGGTAGTCTGCACATACAGAAGGGTGATGTTTTCTTTTTTCAAAGGACGGACATAAAGAATGGAAAAAAATAAATTAACATTTTATAATGATTATTATATCATAATTATAATATAAATTTATTTATTATATATAAACGACAAAAAATTGTATAAGATGATGAAAATTTTAATATATCACTTCCGATAGGCAGTAATCCACACATTTTCATGGGCAACCTTTTAAATTTCCTTTAGATAAAAAGGATTAGATAATAATTGTTCCATCAACAGAATAACATATTATTGTAATTATTTGATTTATTATATTACATTAATGTGGTAATATATTATTTGGAGGTGTTTAATGAAGAAATAAACTTAATAGAGTATAGTTAGGATAATTACCTAATCATTAACACACCTTTGTTAGTTTACATGTGAAGAACTATTAGGTTAATATAATCATGATAATAAGATCTCTAGGACATCTATATGCGATTTGATAAATTATTTTGGTTTATATTATATAATAAAACATGATCAATTTATGTAGAAAAGTGATAAGAGGATGTTCCCTTTTATAAGTGAGGGGAGTGGTACTCTTATAAATACAAAGAATTATTAAATATAATAAATATATTCATCTTGTAATGTGGATAAATATTCATAAAATTTATAATATATGATATTTTATTTCTGAACATTAGTTTTAAAACTAATGTATATTATTTGTTTGTGATTATTCAGGACTTATCTCTTTGGTAATCCCCATTTTAACCCTTTTAAAACATGATTTTGTGAAAACCCAATACAATATTAGTTTATTTCCAGGAAAAATTTATGTTTTCCTTATTAATAAAAATATAATTACGAAGATATCATTTATAGAATCAATTTTACATGATTCATTTCATATAGGGGTTAAAAATTAATTCTAATATCTAAACACAAAATTTGTGACAATAATTTTTAGAAATAATATTATTAAGTATAGAAATGATTTAATTCTCATTCAATTACTAATAAACACCATTAGATGAATTTTAATTTTTTATTGTAAATATTAACTATAAATTTCATTAGAATCATTCATAAATATTTATTAATTAAATTTCATAAGATACAAACACATTGTACAAACAAAAGATAATTTTCTTAAATAATATCACATTATATCTTCAAATGATTTTATTAATATTTAAAATAATTAGATAAAATAATTATTTATGAAAATTATTTTTTATAAATTAATAATAAATACCATTATTTGGGTTTCGTACTCTAAAATAGAAATTATCTTTTGAGGAAAATCATGTATAAAAACAGTGTTTATTAATAAATAATTTTCATTCCACCAAAAATTATTTGAACATTATTCATTATCACAACATACCATTTATGATATGTAATTATTTTATTTCATCATTGGTTGATTTTTTTTATCAATAATTTTTTATATTATTCATTAATTATTTTAAATTCATCTAAAATTTATATTTCAAAAAAATAGTTCAAAATAGTTTCAAAATAATTATAGGTATTTATTTTAGTGAATTTAGAAATTATTAGAAATAATTATATTTTATTAATATTAATTAACATTGTAGTAATTTATTTAATATTATACATTAGTAATCAAATATTTATTGATGTTCTGTATTTTTGGGAATAAGAAGCTATCCAACACATTAAATTTATTAAAGGGTAATATAATCTAAAATCATGGGGTGCTAGAAATACAAATCTAGTTCCCATGACTCATATCACACCAAACTTTTTTATCACCACTTAGGATTTGTAATTGAAAAACGTGTTACTAATTTATACTAATACGTATAATTAGATTATGGTGATGTAAAACAACTCAACACTTTTTATTCTTGTTAACTTGGTAAAATTAACAAAGTTCTATTTAGTGGAAAAGGTAAAAGATTTACAAATATTATTGAATATGTTTATATAGATGTTTTTGGACTATTTACACTTGAATTAGGGGGTAGAAAGTGATACTTGATATCTATTATGGATTACATTAGTATATTTGGATATGTTTTCTTAATGATTTGTATTCCATATTCCATTATGAAATTATTTAAATAAAGGAATGAAGTTTATAATCAATGTGGAAACAAAATAAAGAAACATATATCAGACTATAGTATATGATATGTTAACTAGATTACCATTTATTATTTATTATAGTTTGGTTAATTATACCAACTCACTCCACCATTTACACTAAAATAGAATTATTTAATTGAGATAAGGAACTATCCCATACTCAATATGTAAAGGTCAATGATGATTCATGAAAATCATAAATTGTCCTTTTGGGGTATGTTTTGTAGAAAATGGAATACATACTAAAATGTGTTCCAACTAATGGAAAAAATAGTGATCCATTCATTATTTTTAGTTGTAAATAATCATCCTTGTAACATTTAAATTGTTGGAGATGTGATATACTAGTTATGTCTTTTTTAAGTAATAATATAGGACCTAATGGTATTAAGTATACTTTTATAAGACATAATATGAATAGGAAGTCATATAACCAACGTGCCCCCTTATAATAAAAATAATAGTGGAAGAAAGTACATATTTCTTATTTGGGAAATATTATCTCAGATAGTCATTGTGAGTGAGATAGTATTCAATAAAGTTTTATCTTATGTTTTGCATGATTTGTCACAATAAAAGATTATAATATTCCCAATAGAATACTGAATTATAGAGACACATGTAATACATTGGAGTATAAGTGAGGTCACAGAATGTGAAAGAAATATTTATTAAACACCATGTATGGTGACTCATTATTAGAAGATAAAAATGATCCTATAACCTTTAATGATGTATTAATTAGAATATATTTTTCTATTTTGTATGAATCATTGTATTATAAAATGGATTACATGTTCCACAATTCCATTTGAATTTATTTGTTACTCTAGTGGATTAAAATCCTATTTGATAAAAAAATTTAGTCATGAAAATACTTGACATAGATGGATATGTTAGTACCGATAAGGCATGAATGGTTCCCAAATTGATTAAAACTGATTAATGAATAAACAATGGTAATGCCTTTTCACTAGTTGATATATTGAAATCCAATATATTTATACTTATAATATACACTTACTAGGACAATGATATTTTAAATATGGATGACATAATTGATTTCATTAATGGCAACCTATAGAAAGATGTCCTAATGACATGACCAGAAGAGTTTGTTAATCAAAATAATGGCAGTAAATTAAGAATGTTTTAGATATCGATATATGGATGGAAATATTCATTCTGTTCATGGAAAATTCATTATTACGATTCCATATTTTAATTTTTATTCATAATGAATTAATGATATCATTCTTGTCTATAAATAGTTTAGTGTTAGAGTTATAGTTGTCTTGATAGAGTTGTTAATGGCACACTACTTATAAGAATATAGACATATAGTAACCATCTCATTACATATATTCACATCACATTACCTTTTTGTAGTACAAAAAATATTATACCAACAGACACACAAACATCAAACTAGTCTTCTTGCCCTTGGAATAATTGATACATAAACACTCACGCATAAGTGTGACATATTATCACCCACATGATTCTTCTAGACTAGAACCATTCTTAGACACCTCAAACATAATAAATGTCATCATAACCTGTGTAGGGAAACCTAACAAGGGGTGAGATAAAATGCTCAGAAAGGGTAAACGTGGTAGTTATATAAGCATAATCATGAGCATAAGTGTATGCGAACATGATCATGAAAATACAATAGAATACAAAAAATACTAAAGATCATTTACATGAATCATGTAATAATGCATGGCATTTCATAAGTTATGAATCATAAGGAAATAATGACCATAATCATTGATCAAATAAACATAATAATAACAATATGGAATTATTGATGGAAAAAATTATATAATATGATTTCTATAGTATCCAAGGAATCACAATCAATACTATCTTAGTTGTATAAGTTAACTCCCCATACCATCATGTTAGTCAGGGTTCACTCCCATGGCCATCCTAGTATCATTATATCACTCCTAATAACATATTTTTAGTCATGGTTCTATTCCATGGCCATCATAATAATCATGGTTCATTCCCAATACCATCTAAGTCTTTCTCATGAAAAATAAATCTTTAGTCAATGAATTGGAGGGCATTATAGGTGTCAAACCTAACATAATGAAATAAAATATTCATTTGAACAAGATAAAAATTAATCATATAATAATCCATGAAATGAAATTGGAATTTTAAACATGAAATCATATCATATCTTCTGTAAAAATACTAATTTCATAATCATTTCATCATAAACGTTACCCATGAAAAGAAGTGGGTTTAAAAATCATATATCCCATGAAAGTGAAATTGGTTTCATAAAAATGATTCCACAAAAACCTAATCCATTTAGATAAATATTACGAATTTAATCATGGAAAAATTTCCCCAAAAAGAAATGATTAACATCAATGGATGTTATTTTACATGGGAAATAATTTGTAATGTTATTTTAAAAACCTTTATTGGGGAACATATCCTTTCTTCAATCAAAAACACTTTTAAAAACATAAAATCTTTTTATAAACACTATGTTTGAAGATATCATTGAAAACTTATAAGGGTATCACTGGAAACCTTAAAACATTTTAAAAATCCATTCTTTTCTCGAAAATGGGAATCAATGAACATTTGACACCATTTTTGAAAACATGTTTTTTGAATAAATTAGATTCCTCACCAAAGATAGAGATAACCATATTAATTTAAAAAACATTATATTAAAAAACAAATAGTTTAAAATCATACTAATACATGAGTATACATTGAAAAAATACAGGACACGACATTTCATAAATATTCTGGAGAGATAGATCATAATATTTCATTAAAGAAGCATAATTTATAATAATCTGAAAAAACAATGACATTGTTTCAATAAACACTAACCTCTCGGTTACATGGGATTAAACTCTCCATGTATAAAAATTAAATTACATGAATCTAAAAATATAATTAAAGAATTTATATTCATGATATAACATGTAAAATGGAATTATATACACCTCAAAAAAGTATTTAGGTGCATACCAAAACATGAGTCTCGAAGGAATAAAATTGATACAAAACTATTTTCTCAATTTTGTATATTTTGAAACATAAATCCAATGAAATAAAGGTCATAAAAGTGATATTTTAATACCTATAAATTTAATTATAATAGTCATATAATGCATTCATGGTCACTACATACACCCCCAAATAAGTGAGTAGTGATTAAGGATTGTATCCCATAGAAATAAATTGTGAGACGAAATCCCCTTACCTTGTGTCATAACTCTCATCGGTCTCATTATAAACATCTATATAAGAAATATAAATTTATTATAACTATTATAAGGAACAATATTGTTATATCAAACACCAAACACAGTTTATGTATTAACCTACAAGACATACTTGTAAATCATCATATGTTAATGTTTCTCTTCAGATAATGTTCACTTTGTTCTTCACATGTGTGTTAATATTATATATACTTGTTTATTATACATATATCATTATTAATGAATTTTATAAATTATATAAATATTTTTTATATTAGTTATATGTGTTTTTATAATAATATATTGAATATAAAATTATGAATTGGAATATATCATTCATCAAAATGGGAAGTCGTTTGTATACACGAACACCATTTTCATTTTTATTATCATATTGAAATAAAGTATGTAAATAATATATATGAATATATGTATATAATATCATCAAAGAATAATAATAATGTTACATATATCATATAATTTAACTAAACAAAACTTTAAAACATTCCATATAGTGTGTGAACAAATCACATCGATTTTAGGGGTGATTTTCAACACATTGTCAAATGAAATTTTCGTATTAAAAAAATGGAAAGTAAACTGATATACATTGTAAAATGAAAAAATAATATTAAATAATAAATAAATATAATATAAAACACATCTATACATTTTTCAAACAACAATTTCCACCATGATTTGTAGTAATAGAAAAATGAACCATCATCATTTTGTGTGGTGATATTTCACCGTACACTTTAACAATATGTTTGTTAACCCTTAGATAGTGGTGTGTGTAAGTGTAAGTTAAAAACATATAACAAAAACAACCTAAAATATTTTATAAAATGTTTTTTCTATAATATAACGACATAAATAGTGTAGAGGGGTTGGATATGTGAAATAAAAGAAAGGATCTTGAGAGAAGACATTAACTCTCAATCGGGTAATTCCTATTGGTTTGTGCCAAAAGGATTCCTTGGAAAATTTTCGACAAAAGTGTGAATTCCAGGTTGAAGGGAAGGATTTTTTAAAGTAAATTTGGTAGATATTTTCTTTACATATGTTCCTTGAGAGGAGTTTATAATAGGTAGATGTGGTGGCCTTTTATAGCGAAGGGAAAATATTTACATGGTAATTTTTAAATCAACTTCAGTTTAACCACATTTTTAACTAAATAAAGACATTCAAAACAGTCCCAAATACATAATAGAAGTTATATGGAATAATTGGGTTAGGAAATTTGTTTTTTAAATGTTCATTAATCTTTTTGTGTATTAAATTTAATGTGTATTCCTTTTTTAATCTTTATTTTAACATAATCGATGTAATTAATTTTAATTACATTCACTAATTTTTTTCAATAAAACTTTATTGACCATATTAGGCATTATAAATTATTATTATTATTAAAAATATTTAATACATTTTTACACATTCCAATCACACTAGTTCAAGAAATGAATTTAAAATTAATACTATAGTGGGGTTTACAATGTGGGTTTTTAATGTAAAAATGATCAAACGTTTTTTATGTTTATACATTCAATTTCACTGTGAAAATGGTTTCCAAATACACACATTTGATTAATTGAAAATAGTATAATCTAATTAAACATATAATCCAAATTAAAATAAAATTTATACTTAAAATTAAATTAGATGAAAATGTATTTTTGAATTAAAATTTGTTATTTTTTACAATTCATCAAAAACATTATGTTTCTCAGAATAATATGAACAAATATTTGGAATATAATTTTATAATTATGAATTAATTTATTATGTTTATATAATCAATTCAAATTTCTAAATGTGTGTAAAATTAATATTAATATTTTTCATAGAATTACATTAAAATCAATTCATTTGAGAAAACGACATTTATTAACAAAAAAGGGCACTATAAAAATCCAACCATTCATTATAAATATTTTTTATTTATATAAAACAATTATATAAAATATTTTATAATTAGTTATTACTTTTCATATTACTAAGACTAATATTTAGGTAATAAATATCTCATTTAAATAATTGTAATAATAAAATGATGTTTCATAGAAACGTAGGAGTTGCATGAAACGTGGAACAAGTCCCTGATACATGTAACATACACCAAGTAAATATTCCATATAACGTATTCAAAGATCATGTTATGTGTTAAATATTCCATGTTTGTTCCATGTGATTGGAATGTTTGACTAATAAAATTTCAAGATGTAAATTAAAAATTAACTTATTCTAGAAATGGTACATAAAAACAAAGGTTGTTACATTATACCCTCTGAAAATAAATTTCTCCCTCTAATGTTTTTCAATCAGGTAAAATATTTAGAATACTTATCTTTCATCATGTCCTGAAGTTCTGAAATTTCATTATCTAAGTGGTCATTTCATCAAAAAATATTGACCAGGTGAGTGGTCTTGTTTAAGATAATTTTCTTTGTACAATCTAGAATTTCTATAGCTTTCTCCTCATAGAAAAGATCCTTTTTCTAGTATTATAACCTTTAAGTTCAGTAAATGTGAATGGAAATGTATGTACTTATATTGGAGAGATTCATAAAACACATTATAGATTTGGTTGTGATTTTGAATAAGTTCCACATGATAGGCTACCATCCTGATTCGATGAAAAATATCCAATATAATAATATACATAGGTATTGGTTTCCATTTCTTCCTGCATATCATTAATATCTTCTAGATTGAGATTCATAGAAATGCATTTTCACCAACATCAAATTTTTGATTGTACCAATGGTTATCAATGTAACGTTTCTTCCAAATGTGATCTTCCTTGCTAAAATACTTAATGGTTCTGTCTATCTTGACCATTTCATTAACAATCTCAGGTCCCAATTGCATTCTTTATCCAACATCATCCCACCACATTTGAGATCTACATTTATACGCATATAGGAATTTATAATGGTCTGTCTAAATGTTTGAGTGAAATATATTGTTGTATTAAAACTCATTTAGAGGAATTCGTTGATCCCAACAACCATTGAAATCTAGAGAACAATATCTAAACAAATCTTATAAGGATTGAATTTTTATTTTATATTGAACATATATCTGAGAATGATAAGAGTGTAGAAACACATTTCTATGTCATGAGCATAATGATGACTTCACCAAAACTTTGAGGTAAACCTCATATTCCGATCTGATACAATAGAATGTGGTACTCCATGAAACCATACAACTTACTTAATGTAGACCGTAGAAAAGTGATACAAAGATAAGTCTTCTCTGATAGTGATGATGTGTTACTACATTAAAAGGTGATTGACTACTACCAACATATCCTTAAACCCTTTATAGATTTTTGTAAGTCTAATGAAAAAATGAATTCTTTTTTTCCTCCCTTTTCCATTTTGGTATGGGTAATGGATGAAATAACACAATTGATTTTTTTCAACCATAACAAGTTGGAATACCAAGAATCAAGATAAAAAATATTTGATATATCCCTTCAATCAATCCCTCCTAATGTATTCTTTCAAATCCTTATTCATCTTCATACATCTAGATCATATATATAATTAATAACTATGAGATTACTATAATATATTATTCTTCAAATATGTTCTGTAAGGAACACATACAAGGTTCTTAAACCTTATCATTTTATCCCGATGAATTTTAAACTCATGAACATTCATAAAATTATTTTCTAGATAGTTATATTCCAATTTTGACTCCTTAATCTTCAATATGATAGGGGGAAGAAAATTCATTTAGGAAACAGTATATTTTTCCCTTCGATCAGGATTTCTAGAACCGTCATTTGAAAATCCTGAAATATTGGATCCATTTTGATCCTCACCCTAGATAAGCTATATGATCCTTTTGACTAAAAGAATCAGCCACCTTGTTCACTTTCCTAGTGTGGTAATGTATTGAGTAGTCATAATCCATCATAAACTCTAACCATATTCTCTAGTTCATTATAAACATCATCTTTGTGAATATATATTTTTGACTTTTATGATTTGTATATATTTCACACTTTTTTCTATAGGGATAATGCCCCCATATCCTTAATGAAAAAATTACTACTACTAAATCCCAATAATGAGCTTGGTAATTTTTCTTCTAAACAGTAAACTTCCATGTGTCCGTAGTGATAACCATGTTATATCACATAATAAATCATCTCAAATCTTTCATGGATGCAACTACATTTATTAAAACCCATTATCTTCTACAGGTAAAGTTATGGACAAGTGCATTGAATAACCTTCTCATGATTCAGTTGAAATATTCCTAAAATTTTTCTATCCTGATGAACATGAAACCTGTTTAGTTTAAAAGGGATATAAGATTATATTATCAAGTGACATTAATGCTCTTCCCTTCCCTATTAAATGATAAGAACATCTTCTATAAAGACTATTAAAAACTGATTAATGTGATATATAAATACACTATTCATTTAATCCATAGTGATTGTAAGAGAATTAGTAAGACCAAAAGGAATCGATATTTATTCATGGGGACCATATGTAGTATGAAATGTCATATTCAGTATATCCTCTATATTGATAGTCAATTGATGATATTCAGAATAAAGATAAATCATGGAAAATTATTGAGCTTCGCATAGTTGGTTGAATATTTCATTAATATGGGAAAGATGAGTCTAGTTATTAATTATGAAATAGTTCATATACCAATAATCATTATAGATCTTCATTGATCCATCTTTCATTTTTATAAAAAGAACTAGTGAACCCCAAGGTGACAAACTTGGCCAAATGGATACCTTTTAAATGTTTTCTAGGAGTTACTTTCAAAATTCTTGAAGCTCAATCAGATCCATTTTATAATGAGTATTTGAAATTTTTTTAGAACTAGGTATGAGTTTTATTGAGAACGCAACATCGAATTTTGGTGTACGGATTGGAAAATCTTTTTGGAGGACATCCTAAAAATCCCATAAAATAGGTATTTCATTTATGTTGATTTTATCCCTAACCATTTGAGATAAATAACCCTTTTTAATGATAATTTAGACCCATACACATGATATAACCCCCATAAAATGTTCATACTTATCGTTATATTTATTGATGATCATTGGAGGGTTTTAAATATAAAATGTGTGAAACAATTATTGAGAATATATATTTTATTTATATGGGGAAATTCAATTCATGCATAACATGACATCAAATTCTACCAAATGATGATTGAAATTATTTGTAGGAAGAACATTCCCACAAAATTAAACCAGAGAAGAATCCTAGAATTGAGATAAAATCATCATTCCATTATGGATTTTCACTAATAATTCCCCATCAAATTTTTTTTTTGGAATCTTAACACCCTTATAAAATTCATTATATATGAAACAGTTGGATGATCCCAAATAAAATATGTCATTTGTAGTTTTATACTTGATGTTATGTGAACATTTCATCATGTCATTATCATACCCATCATTAGAAATAGTCATTTAAAGATATATATTCTTTTCCCATGGCATAAGATATTGCATATGTCGTTCATCATCACCAAATATTTGGTTTGGGCAGTGGTTCACATAATGATGGTTCTCCCTATACATGTAGAAGTAAATTTATGTAGGTACATTTACTATTATATTTCCACATTTTCAATGTTTTATTACTTCTTCCCCTCACTTCAGAAATATATTTCTTAATTTCATTTCCTTCCACACTGAAAACAGTTTTTGGCACATTAATTAAATATATTCCATTCTTATTAACACACTATGAGCATAATGGTAAACTTAGTAACTTCTCTTCATTATATTTAGGGTTTCCATTAAACTCCATGCGATTATTCTAACCAAAATCATGATATTGATACATGGATCAAACTTCTATTTCAACCGTGATTGCACCATGCACACTCTCTTAATATCTACTAAATTCTATTATGTCTGATGCCCCTATAAGACTTAGCAGTAAGCCACTGAATAACCTGTAAAATTTACATTCAGGTTGGTAGATAATTATTGAAGCACACTATCTAGACCTCGTGAAATTAGGATCATATTTACCAACAGATTCATCACCTCTTTACTTAAATTCAATGAACACCTTCTCCATATTAGTAAGGAGGATCTATAAAAATTTTATATTGAAAAACGCATTCTTGAAAACTTACCATTCAATGGATTCTATCTTATCTTGATTTCTCATATTCCTGATCAGATTCCACAACTGGTTTACTTTACATTTTAACCGATAGACAACTAGATTGACTCTATCATGATATGATCACCAAAGAGTGTAGAATATATATTTAGTATAAATGTTCCATTATTCAGAAACAAGAGGACCAAAAGACCCTCAATAAGTAGGTGGTAATTTCCTCATGAAAGACTCAATGGAATATTTTTTCCTCCATTACTCATTTATAAGTCCCCCACGTTTCATAGCATGAGTAAGATGTGTGAGAAAAGAAACTTGGGTTTTCAATCCAGCTCCCATTTTATTTAGTTTCTCAAAAAGAACAATCATTTTAACTTCCATCACAATCAAGATTAATGATGTTACTTTGGGGCCTAGCCATTGAATAAAACCAACAACATAGAGTAAGAAATAGTTATCATATTTAGGAACCACATAATCCAAAAAATTCAATTATATGATATCTATATTATGATATCTTCATTTATCTATGATACCAGAGGGTTATACTTTGTTTTTCATATGAAAAAACTATTTAAATCCATCATGATGGATCATTATGAGTTTTTAAATTTACAAATCATATCCCCCAATTAGTGTCAAACCAGGTGTGTAGCAAGAACCATTGTCATTTAGTAGTATACCCTCTGAATGTCCCATAACATCTTATCAATGTTTTTTCCCCAAGGTAAATTTGTACCATGTCCATAACCAATTTTGGAGTCTATACATGGATTTATTGATAGGATAAAATGTGATAATCCTTTTCCAAAATCCCAGGACATTTTCCTATGCATTTTTGTTATCCTTAGACTTATCCTTATGCATATCCTTCGGGTTCATACTATGTTTTTATCATCCATGCTTCCATGAATTAACTAAACCATTAATATAATACCAACAATATTATCCATATATTTATATAAATTATATTTAAATAAACTTTTTTTGGAATACATAAAACATTATACTGACAGAATCCCAAATACTGTACAAGTCTACTTACTTTGGAAACATGGAAACATGGAAATAAAAAATTTGATACATGAGTTAGATACATTATTTTCCACTAGGTTTTCTTTACTATAAATATTCGTATTCACATCAAACATAATAAATATCTTAATTACCTATGGATGGAATCATAAAAAGGGGTGATCTAAAATGTTCAGTAAGGGTAAACGATGGTGAAATGTATGAATAATCATTACTATAAGGGTATTAGAACAAGATCCAGAAAATAAAAGATCATACCCTCCATAAATAATATCATATACACGAATCATGGCATAAATCTTGGCATTTCATAATTCAAGAATCATAATGAAATGAAGAACATAATCTATGAAATAATAACATAGGATAAAAAACATATAATTATGTTAGAAGCATATGAATATAATTTTATTTCTATATTATCCAAAGCATCGCAACCATGACCATATTGATCATATATTTTCACTCCCCATACCATCTTGGTAGTCATGGTTCACTCCCATGGACATCTTACTAGCATGAGTTCACTCTTCATTCCATCTTGGTAGCAATGGTTTACACATAATTTCATATATTTTGTCATGGTTTATTCCCAAGAACATATTATTCCATATCATGTGATATAAATCTTTACCCAATGAATTGGAGGGGGATATAGTTCCCACCCTTCTCATAATAAAATCATACCTACTTGTGCCACAATATGATAAACAATTATTTCATATCTGATGAAATGAAATGGGTTTTATAAAAATATATTCATATCATTAACTATGTAAAAATACATTTTTCACAGTAATTTCATAATAGAAATAACTCGCTAAAAGAAGAAGGGTTCAAAAGTATATAACTCTTGAAGGAGAAATGAGTCTCATAAACAAAAATCCATAAAAACATAATCCATTCATAGAAATAATATTAATGCAATCATTGAATAATTTACCCAGAAATTCATGAGTAACAAAAATGTATTTTATCTTACATGGGAAATAATATTTAATTTTCTATTTAATATATTTCAAAAGGAAAATATTTATTCTCCATTGAAAGTTTGTTTTTAAAAAATTAATATCTTTTTAAAAAAATTTGCTTCTAAAACAAATTTTAAAACATATAGAGGAAGAATAGCAACCCGTAAAGATATTTTAGAATCTTTTTCATTGTAAATGTGCATCAAATATATCTTAAAAATATTTTTGAAATTATTTTTAAAAAAATTATTGAAAACACTACTTTTTAAGAATTTAGACTTCCTACATAATAGAATGATCACTATATTAAATATAAATTCATTATTTTAAGTGAAAAAGAGAGGAGAATGGTACTAAAACATGAAGATATATTTAATAACCATAAGATAATAAATTTAAAAAGTGTTCGTGATATTTGGATCATAAGATTTCATCATATAATAATAATAATTAACAATCTTATAAATAAGAATTTATTGTTCTAATAAAATGTTACCACCTTGTTACTTGGTATCATACTCTCCTTGTAAGAAAGTGAAATTAAATAAATATTAAAATATAATGAAAATAAGTATAAATATGATATTATATTAAATATAGAATCATATACACCTCAAAAACTAATTTAAGTACCTAAAAAACCTGAGTCTCGAATAAGGAAAAATAAGGAAAAACTTTTTTTACCAATTTCGTATTTTGGAGACATAAAACCATGAAAGAATGATCATAAAAAGGATATCTAAATAACCATAAATTAAATAATATGATAAACATAATAAATTCATTTTCAGTATATACATTTAAAAAAATGTGTGACTGGTTATTGAGGCATGTATCTCACAGAAATAAAAAGTGAGATGAAATCCCCTTACCTGGTGTCTTGAGTCATGTCTTACTAGATACAACCACCTATATAATAAATAGAAAATTATAATAAATATTTTATTGATCCATATTATTATATATAACTTAATATATGGTTTTATTGACACCTTATATTACCCTCTTGATTAAAATTGTATGATATGGTTTCACCTCGGATAATATTCACCTTGTTCTTCACATGAGTATTCGTTTTTTATATCATTAGAACACATAATTAGACCATGATTTTGTAAAGTAAACTAAGATATAAATATAATTTATGTTCATAATATTTTTATTATAATAATATATTGAATATGTAATTATGACATTAAATACACCATTTCGGGAGATGGTAATACGCACTTACACATGGATGTTGTTTCTGTTTTTATTATCGTATTAAAAGAATGAAATAAAATGACATATTTGTATATTTGTATGTACAATAATTGTAGTACTATTATAATGATAAATATATCATATAATTTCACTAAACCATTAATTAATATATTATATGTAGTGTGTCAACAAACACATCACTTATAGGCAGCGATAGTCCACACCCACTCAAACAAAATTACCGTATTAAAATAAAATAGAATGTAAAAATATATGTAGTCAAAAAACAATATATAGGAATAAAGAAATAATTAATATAATATATATACCATAAAAATATATTATCCATAATTATTTCCACTATGAGAGATGGTAAAGGATAAAATGAACAATCATTGTTTATTGAGGTGGTAGTTCGACATACATGTAAATAGTATGATCTTTAACCATTAGATGGAGGTGTGTGTATGTTATGGTTGAAAAATTAGATCACCAACATACTGGTATATTGTTGATACTATTTTTTAATACAATCAGGGAATAATTTGAGTGGAGGGTTGGAGAAGGAAAATAAATTAAAGGAGTGCGAGAGAAGGATTTACCTCTAAATCGAGTAAATCCTATTATTTTGTTCCATAACGTTTCTTTTAAATATTTATATAACACAACTATATTTTATGAGATAGATTCCTTTTAATTTCATTGATGTATTTTGTTACAAATTTTTTTTGCTTCTTCTGATATAATTCAACACTAAGTATAGATTTTGTTCAATGTAAAAATGAATCAAGGTTTTATTTTGTTATACGTTACACCAAAGGAATATTTCACTACACACAACACTTACATGGCTAGCGTTACACGCTAGAGTGACCTTCCTCGATTTATTGCATGGTACGCAATTCAGAATTTCACTAACCAATGATATATTATTAAAATATTATATAAAGTAGCCATTATCAATAGTATTAACAACATTTTTAATTTTATATAAAATTATAAACAATCTTAAACAATATATGAGAAAAAAATCAATGATTTAGATAAAAGATGTATTTTTAAAAAAATGATGTTTTACAACCTTTTGATAGTGCACTCATTTTAAATCTATTTTTTGACATGTTTATAATTTTAAAATTTAAATTTAAATTTATTCTTTGGAATCATGATATTAAAATAATCATTGTATAATATTTTGGTATATTTTTGAAAACATTCATATTTTTATGAATAGTAAACATATGCTAAATTATAATTAAAAACAATTTTTTAATCAAGATAATTTATGGATAAATTATAATATATAATGGTTTTAAAGTATAAATTTAATTTTTTTACCATTTAATATAATTTATGTCATTATAATTAATTTTACATTGAATTCATTGGTAAAATCATTTCAATATTTTGCTATGTTTTAACTTTTAAAACCTGTTTTCGCAACAACAGAAATTAATTTTAAATTAATAATTGTATCATATGTGTTATGAATTTGAAAAAATTTAATCCAAATTTGGAATATGTATGTTCACATTATGTAAATTGGCACCTTTTATTTTTGGACCTTATGAATAGTAACATAAGTAGTTATTTTATTTACCATGGTTAAAAGATAAATTAGGTAATTAAGGGTAAAAATAATATTATAAAATTACCCTAACACCTACCAAAATTGAATTGGATGAATAAAATTCGACACATATAACCTAAGGGTCTCAATAGATTTATTTCATTGTCCTTTTTCCCTTGAAAATGATGTAATTATTATTAAAACAAAAGAAATTGACAACATGTCACTCTCTTAAATCTATTTAGTGTAAAATTTCTAATTTTGTGATAAACATCATAACACATAGAATTTAAATTATCACTAGAATAATAATTAAATTATATACATCATGTTAATTAATTTATAATTTTAATAGATCATTTATTTATCATTAATGATGACACAATCGTGATGTAGAAATTATTTTATTAATAGAAATATCAAAGAAATGGTTCTAAAAATATTTAAAGAAATATTATATGATCTAAATAATGTGATCCAATAATTTTATAGGTGATTATGACAGGTGAATAGGGTAATTAAAATTTTTGTTTAAATTTATCATCTTTGTGAATTTTTTTTAAAATCATGTAAATGAATAGTGTCTAAATTGACACTGTATTTTATAAACATAAAATTTTATGAAATTATTTAAAAATTATAAAAATATTTAAAAATTACTAAGTGATAATTATAATGTATAAAATATAATTAATTATCCATCTATGTTAAATTAACACCATATAAGTAAATAATCATTATAATTAAATATTTATAATGTTACTTCCAAGATTAATAATTAATAGATTAACTAAGTGACAATTAAAAGGATAAGGTTCAAAATGAATACATAAGTTGTCCAAAATTTAATTGTTGATGTTATTACAACACCATATCATATCATATTAGAATTAGGGTCACTTTGGATGTTATTGGTGTAGGGTTTTATTTATTTTAAATTAATTTTTTATAGTTTTCTAATGCTCCCCACCCCTCTCTTATAAAAGGGAACCTCCCCCCTCTCCTTGTCACTTCATTTTGAGAATTCAATATCAGAAAAACCCATTAAATTTACTCTTCTAAACATCTATAATAACATTTTTGAGGTTCTTGTCTTCTGAAAA
Source organism: Viscum album (assembly GCA_963277665.1). Taxonomy (NCBI): domain Eukaryota; kingdom Viridiplantae; phylum Streptophyta; class Magnoliopsida; order Santalales; family Viscaceae; genus Viscum; species Viscum album. Next base: position 614,109,633 of record OY728164.1, read on the forward strand.
GAACATCTCTAGTGCCCTATGTGGAAATTCAAAGGAGCTACGTCGAGGAAGAGGTAATATCTTCCACAGATTCCTTTAGATTCATTTATTCCTATAATTCATCTTCAATAGTTGTTTCATTATAAAATAACAACGTTAGTATCACTAATATAATTATATGTTATTATAAATATGAAAATACCCTATATCACCGTCTATCCATCCTATGAAAAATGAAATCACCGCATTAGCATACTTATGGATTATCATCTCCACGTTGTGGTGTAATATTTTTTTTTTGAAAACACCTTACATGAATGGGTAAAATGGTTTAAATAATAACTATATTTTATTATTATAACATGATACTAATTAGCTGATATTATATACATTCCATGTCAATACCATTCATCAATTATGGGAACTATATCATTGCTTATGTGTGTGTACGGTTTTCCTTCTCTACAATGTGATAAGATCCATTCTCCATGTTAACCATTCAAAAAGGATTATAACGTATATATGATAAATAATCATGAAATATATGAAATTAATAATTCTACAAGAATTAATTATATATATATATACTAACTTCCATTCAATTCTAATATTAAAATGAAAACAACGTTCATGCGTACGTACAACCAACTCTCTCAATGAATAGTGTATTTCATTTAATTTATCTATCTATTGAATATATATCTATATACAGAATATATATGATATATAAATAATATATTACATTCTTTATTTAATTAAATCAGTAAATAATTAATAATATTTAGAGTACAATTCCAAACACATACGATAAATGAAACGATTATTACACAAAACATTGCTTTAACATGGAATTGACTAAGGACCGAGTATTATAAAGACGTGAGTGAATCATAAATGATATCATAAATATTATTATGGTTTTTTACCTGTTAATAATGTTTTTAAACCCACCATACAAGAAATTATGACATATACATAATAAATCAGGCCTAAGGTAAGGGATAATTGTAAAATCTTATTTTTATCCGAGAATGCTAATACGTAAATATTTACTAGGGTTATATTTATAATCCATGTCCATGTTATCTAATTTTTTTATATAATGATAACTATTATTAAATTTATGATTAATCGTATTTTACCCTTTGTTTAGTTTTACTACATGGTGAGGAAAGAATCTATATTGTGTTTAACATACGATGTACTTTTTGACTTTTTAGGAAAAAGTATGAGGAAAATGTTTTTTTAAATAATATGACATGATCGGATTTTTAAATCCTCATAATTCCTTATTTATAGTAAGGTTAATCTACAAGTTTAGAAGTTTATTTTCTACTCAATTATTTTATTTTGAAATTTCATGACATTTTGAGAAAAGATAACTTTTTTTGAAGTAGAAAGAATATTTTTCTTTAGGAATTTTGTTCAAGATTTTATCAAAATTATTTTCCATTTATGATGGAATAATATTATTTTTCTGTACATTTTATTAATTTCATTTGGTTATGTTTTTGATGAAATTATTTTTATGAAGTCTATTTATATTATATGCATTATTTTATGATGGCATGAGGTTTAGGAATCCAATTTTATTACATCAGTCATGGTATGATTAATGATTTATAATTTTGTGGCACATGTAATAATGATTTCAACAATGAGATGTGTGAGACCTATATCTCACTTCAATGAATTGTGTAAATTTATATATCTAATTTCATATAGATGGATGGAATAAAAAGTTAATTTGGTGTAGTGATATAAGGTTGGAACAAGGAGATAACGCAATTCAGTAATGGAATTTGTCCACTATAATGGTCTTGGAAAAAATCCCTGAATAATATGAAATGATTTTCCATGATTATCTATGTATGCCCCAAAGATTCACGTATTATGTTATAATTATTGGGATTTAATTTACCAAATATGTTTTATCCCATGAAATGATATTATGATCTCTATTTCATGGAATGATTTCCAAATGTTCTGTTCTTATGAATATGATATGATTGATATTTTCTTTGTTTACCCTTAGTGATCATTTAAGCTCACCCTTTTAATGTTGTATTTTCCCCAGCATATAAAAAATGTATTAGTAAAGGCAAAATAAGGTAATATCATTATGGGAGATGTTGAATATCTTTTAACATGATGAGAATAATATGTTCTGAATTTCTAAAGTCACTAAACTAATACGGACATTGGGAGTTTGTTTTTGTAAGGTATTAAGTTTTCCGCAAAAGTAATGTAAAGTCCATGTACATAATGCTAGGGTCTCTACACTTAATTCCAAAGGGCGGCTCTAGGGAGGATGTTACAGATGTTGGGATATTTATATTGAATAATTTTAATGTCTCTATGTTTATTTAGAGTATTGAAGATGCAGGAGAGGTGGTTTCCTTTTTTAGGGAAGGTAAATGACTCAATTGTTAGTTTGGAAATAAATATAGATATACCAATGTTTTTTCCTAATTAAATTCCTAAAAACCTAAAAAAATTCAATAATGATGGGTTAATGTTTGAATAATGTACATAAAATGGACTATAGACATGTTCTTATGTCGTTTTAGGTCTTATATTTGAGTTTTAGTCATTAGTTGAGCTTATGATTACCTTAATCGATGTAATTCATTTTAATTACATTCAATAATATTTTTGGTCAAAATCTAAGTTGACCTTATTTTACATAATAAGATATTATAATTCAAAATATAGAATACATTTTTCCAAATTCTGTTAACAGAAGTGGTAGAAACTAATTTAAAAATAATCATGTAGTCGGGTCGACAATGCAAGTTTTACAAGTAAAACTCACCAAATGCTTTCTATGTTTTATATCAAATTTATACGTAAAATAGGTTATAATTTAAAACATTTTATTAATATAAAAATATAATCTAATTACAATTTTAACCCAAATTATTATATAATTTAACCTTATAAATAAATTATATGAAAAAGTATTTTGGAATTATAATCCTATATTTGTCACTAGTCATCCAAAAAATGATATTTCTCAGAAAATATGAATAATTCTCCCTAAGATAATTTCGACAATATAATTTCAGTAAATATTATTATATTAAAATTTTAAAATTTTAAGTGTGTCTAAAATTAAATTTATTATTTTATAAAGAAGGGAATTAAATGTATTTTATTCTAGAAAACTGTATTTTTAACCAAAAAATTAATGTACCAAAAAACATATCATTAATTATAAATATTATATATTTATATAAAAAATTATAAAAAATATATGAAAAATAATTAATATTTCTATATTAATATTTTTAATGTATTTTTTATAATTATATCATTTAAATAATTATAACTATAAAATGATATTTTTCAGAAACATTACAGTTTCATGTAACGTACACAATGTTGTTGTTCCCTATAACATATGACCAGTTAATATTCCATGTAACATATACCGAGTTCATCTATTGTGTTATATTTATCAATTTTGTTACATGTGAATGTAATGTTTGACTTACATCATTTCAAGACCTAAATAAACATTTAATTTATTCCGAAGAATAGTCCATAAAACTCTTCGTGATACAAGACACAAATCATATTATACATTAATATGTTGATGAATATTTTTTTAATGATATAATTAGTTTATTCATCATATATTATTTGGAAAATGATCCATCACTATTTGTCGATGTGGTTTATTGGTCAATGATATGGTACATGGATTGTAAAGATACTGAAAAGATTCTATATGAAAAATTCAAAGAGGTATTATTTCTAATGTCATATTTCATTCATATATCAACGAAAATTAGTCATCATAAATAATAGGAGAGAGAAATAATTAAATATATTTAATATGATTCTATGACAGGGATATTTTTGTATGTAATTTTTTGAACTAGGATACTTGTTGCCTATGCCTTATGTGTGGTGGGAAGATCTCAGCCTGATCTATTGGTCAACCATTGGCTGGGAGTCAGGAAATTCCTTCAGTACCAAATGATTACTATGAATATGTATCTATTTTATAAAAGATATAAATAACTATTTAAAATGGGATACAAAAATTCTTATTTCAAAATAGATCAAGATGATTTTAATTGGAAATATGGATATTCTGTCAAAAGTAATTGATGTTATATGAGCTCCAAGAGCATAAATAAAGATATGTTCACCAATTATATAGCCAATACTATGTATATCATGGACTCTGATGTAGCAATTGAAGTATTCTGTATATGAAAATTCAATTAATATCATGATGTTGTTCCTATAAGTACTGTCCATATCACACTGTACTATGATAATACTCAGCAGTTGATCATGAAAAGGAGTCATGGATACATTGGTGGATGAAACATGTACTCTATAAGTATCTGATCATGGGGAAATTTTTATATAGATTTTATGTTTAAGTAACCGCAATTTATATTAATGATAAACATGATGTACCATGGAATAATGACTTATCATAGCATTATCAAGAGAACCATGAGAGATCTTGTGGACTTAAAGTCATAAGGAGTTGGTTATAGTACATATGAGGGTAATTTGGAGCTGGTATTATAAAACCAACATCATTATAATTTATATAACATATATATTTATAGAATATAATGTTAATATACATATTGTTACATATTTATTTTTCTTCTAAATGAAATTATTATGATAATTTCCCTTAATATTTTTTGCATTAAAATTTACATATGAATTGATTCTCTATGATGTGTGTAATAACATGACCCAAACCACTATGTAAAAGTCCTAATTCCATATCAACTCATATATGTATCCCTACATGTAATTGGAATACGACTAGAGACGTCATCTGTGGTGGAATCATGGGGGACTAGGCCCTTAAAAAAAGAAAAATATTAGAATAAAATAATCTACGTGATAACAAAAACCCACTAATAACTGAATAAATAAATCATGAATAGAGAAGAATAATACTCAATTAGTATGAATCAATGATGTTTAAATCATTTATGTTATAAATATAATTCAAAACTCGGAAAAATTGATCCCTATAGGCAGTAGTTAATGTATGAGGTAACAACAATATATGATCGATAGAAAACATCCATATTGGGGTCCATCCATCAATTCTTGAATCCTATATATAAACATAATATACTATCCAACATAATATAATATACCTTTACTAAATCCTATTTCATGAAATAAACAATTTCATTTAAATTCATGAGTAAGATGTTAGTACAATACTCATAATGACACCACAAACAACCCTTACCATAAGTGTATATAATATTATGGTGCATTTCATTAATTTAAAGTTAAAAAATATAATAAGAAATTATCCCACACTAGAATAAAATATATGTTGGGTTTTTAGTGAATGGATTAAAATTATTTGAATCTCAGTCAGAATAAATATCATCCAACCACCAAACACACCCCCCCTCATGGGGATTGTCCAAAATAATGTCATACACATAACTTGTGAAGGTATATGCCAAATATATATCATCTTATCTTATAAAACATCCCCCTTTCTAGATTTTCTATAAGGACCATCCATCATGTATAACTGTAGATGAAGGAGGAAAAACAAATGATAAAAAGATAAAATCAATAGATAAAACATCATGTCATATAAAGAAACAATCTAAATAGTCTTAATCGACATATGAGGACAAAGAATCACATGTCTAAAAATGATTCACACATATAACTCCAATAATAAAACATAAAACATATGTATTATAGGCTTCAACAACATGAGAATAGTAATTCTTGGAACCTTTGTTAACATGCACTAATGCCTATGACATTCTACCATTGACACAACAATGATCAATGGAAATGGTCTTAATCCGTGTCCAATTTCACCACTTAATCCTAGAAGGATTTTTTATCGAACATGATTTAAAATGTTAAGATCCGGGTTTAGGATAAACTAAATCATATAGGTAGTTCATGATCAACCATTACTGAAATGATATACTATATACAATGATCTAATTCTGATTGATTTATACATTCCAAATCCTTGAATCCATGTTCTAATTCTATTATAGATCAAAAAATAACATATAAGTCCAGATAAATACATATATATCCAGTGAATAAATCATGGTACAATTTTTTATGAATTATACGAAAATTGGATGGATAATAACAAATAAGAACTCCCCATATTCGATGTATATAATGAAATTATTTTTAAATCATGGAATAAATGATATAGAAGGTAAGGGGCGACCCAAAATCAATTGAGATTAATCCTGTAGAGATTATAATCATTGTGCGATTGATATAATGAGATAAAAATAACATATTTTAGGTTTTTAGAGAAATAATAAATACACAGTGAACTCGCTTGGCTCTGAATGTTGCCTCATATTGGTCGGTGGATGACGGGTAGAATAGGTTCTTCCCAAGAGACCCATCGCTGAGCTTATGGAATCCCACCAAGTGGAGTGTGGAATTAAAAACCATAAATTATATCATGTATAATTAATGGGCTATACAATAGTATTTTCAACATTCTCATTAACTTAAACCTTTCCATTTTTTCCTCAATGACACCTCTAACAAACCTATAAAAATACATTTAAAAATATCTATACCATAATAACTAATGTGTACATTAAAATTTGGACTTCACAATTATCCCCCACTTATGGCTTCTCATCCTAGAGAAGTATCTTCACTGGTTTTCTAAAAAAACATAGGACATTGTGCATGAATGTTAGTCTCTTACACCCATGTCTCGTCCTAAATACAACTGTATTACCATTAAAACAATAAATAAGCAAGTTATCCCATGGAATTCCATCAAATTATAGTCTACTATCAAAATAGGTCACTCCAAAAAATATGTGTTTTGATGTATCTAAATATCCATCTAGTTGTGAACATAAATAGGATCAGTCACGTACCGCCCAACTGGAGACATGTGGAGTAAATTTCTCATACCTTCATATCATAGAAGAAGATCCAACTCATATTCAGTCTTCATGATGACAGTTAAAATCTTGAATGGACTAACAAACCACTATGAAAACATTCATTAATTCATTGTGAACATTTGTCCCAACCATTGGAAAAACAACATAAAAACTATATCTCCCACATTTAACTTTTATGGGAATATCATTCAGCCGACATGATATCTCTACTTGTTTTTATTTGTAACCAAATGTTTCATAATATCATTCTCTTATTTGAGGTCCCATATACTATACTGAAACAAAAAACAAATGATTCTCCTATATCATGAAAGTATTATATTTTGAGACATTATGTTTCATAGAGGAACTATAATGGATCCAACAAAATGAATGAATATAAGTTATTATTGTTCGAGAACTCTAATAGATCGATGTTGTAGTCCTAAGATCCTTTAAAATCCAGAAAAAAAACCCAACACATATCCTATGAATCCTTGATTTTTATCTCTGATATCCCAACATTGTGATGATTAAAGGTCATACATAGATCCAAATGTGTCACCATCACCTTATGAATTCCAATAAAAAATCATTATTATAGAAACCCAAGACATTTACAATTAATATTCCCCAATTTTTAACAAAAACATCCAATAATTTGACCCCAAAGACCATGGGGTCTAATTTATATTGAATACATGGTTAAAAATACATCAATGTTAGTTTATAATGAAAAATTATTATTTTATTTTCCATAATGATAACCTAATCTTTTTTATCTAATCAAATTGGATTAGAAAACCTAGTCAATACATAGACAAAAGGTTGTGAGTTAAGAAGAATAGTAAGGTAATAAACATGATACAGAATCATAATTTGTGAGTCAAAGGTATAAACTTATGTCATGAAAATAAGGCATAAGAGTAATCTCATGAGTGAATAACATAAATAAAGTGGTATCAGAAGATCATGTAATCATTATAAATGTGGGATCATAATATAAAATTATATGAACATGACTCCAATATCAATTCTTTAATAATATCACTTTGTGGAAAAAGTCCCACAATGGATTATATTTATTTCCAAATCCAATACATGATGCCACATGAGACTAATGATTTACCCAATGAATTGTAATTCTATTTGGGTACACCCACAATAACATGTTAATAATTATGTGTGCTAAAAAATAAAAAATCCACTATATGTTCAAAATATAAGAATTTTCCAGGTTAAGTAAATGGATTTCATAATCTTGTCTCATATCATAATAAAATAATTTCTCATAAATAAGTTTTTTGATTAATGAAAATAAAGAATATATTACCACATAAATGGAAGGGATAATAAGAGTTGTATATTTTTGAGAGACATATATAGATAATTTGGAACAAATCCATAACATTAAAGGTCCTCATCATTAATGAAATTGACATTGAAGTATTACAGGGATTATATCATCAGAAAAATATACATTCCATTTTGAAATCACTTCATAAAAATCATAAAATATAAAAAATATTTTAGAGAACATTTTGTTTTAGAATATCCATTTAAAATTATAAAAAATTATTCAATGAATTGAGTGGTATTGATGTTGATTAATTCTATTCATGCTGTATAAATTGGAATTTTTTATCAATATTGTAAAATGATTAAAAAGTACCTCTTTCTAAATATGATAAGAAGATTAATATGAAAAAATATTATAATTATTAGAACATGATAAAAATTTTATTTAATAAATAATTTTTATAATGTTAAAAATATTAGAAAAAATAATTATAGGAAACTAGGAAGTGGAAGGAAAAAAGTGTTCTTTAATCCACTATATTTAAATATCTTAAGATTCTTAGTGATAAATCCGTATTTTTTGGTAATATTTTTCTTTATTTCAATTATGAATTGATTGATCCATGTATTGGATATGTTTGTGGTATTTTTTGATTTTTTAGAGAGATTATGGGCAGTTCAAAGTCGGCACATGATTTTACCATATCATGCGCCCTTCTCCATCAAAATGTGAATCCCAAAATAGAGGGGAAATTTCATGGCTGGGGAATGTATTTCCAAATTGTTTTCCCTCTTAGTAGTAATCATTAAATGTATAAGAGGATGAAAATATTTATGTGCATAGTTTTGTAATACCATGTAAAACATCCAAGGAAATCATATGCTCGGAATTTATTCATCCAAAAATTAGTTTTAAATTTAAATAACCCTTAATATTAACCCTACATCAACCAAACTCGAACGTAAATGTATTGTCTCTTTTTTGGTGGAAACCAAATGAATTATAAGGGCTTCTGAACGCCATTATTGATGAATCGAAGGACGAATTAAAGAATATTCACCTCTCTCAGTAAGAAATTCTCATCCTTTGTGGTTTTATATATCAAATATATCTGTTTATAGGAATATAAGTGTTTTATTTTTACATTTGAATAGTTTTAGATCAAGGTTATGATATATATAACTCTATTTGATCTTGATTCTAGAATTTGGTTCTAAATATAATTCTTTTTCATGATCTCAGTTGTTCTGCATCAATTGGGGATTTCCATTAGTGAGTGTTCATTATCAATCATGAGGTAGGTGGTATAAATTTATATCCCATTAACATTATTTAATTATGTATAGGTAATTCTGAAATATGAACTTCCATGATATGGAGATTACAGAAGATATTGTATTGATTCAATTAAATTTGCATGTGATAATTAAATGGTTTCATTTTTGAGAATCTTCTATTGGTTGTATTTGAGTAAATAATTTTTCAATTAATTAATGGAATGATGTGGTTTTGAAATTAATGGGTTAATGAAATTTTTCATTTAGTAAATTGATGAGATATTTAATTTTTTGATAATGGTATTTTCTAGATGTTTGGCTTAACGATGATGGATAATCAGTTTTGATATATATTTTGTAGTGTTGGACCAATGATACCACAATGTCCTTAACACAAACATGGATATCATCTGTACAAAAGGTTTATTCATATATATATATATATATATATATATATATGTTGTGTTAAACCATTCCATGAAAAGTTTTTGTTTTGATGATCAGGACAAGAACCTGTGTCTATAAGGGGCTCAACTACCAACTTGCATGCTGTTAGCTAGAGTTATATTTTCTCTTTAGAATGAGGAATGGGATGTGCTATATAGTGAACCAAGCCCTTTATATATAACATAACATGATTTTAAGCATTGTTAACCATCAGAGTACAATTCAAGGATCGTTATGTCTACTGTCTTGGAAGACTAGGTACATAAAACATAAAACATGGGGATAAAAAAAATTCTCTATTTAATCTCTATAATGAGCTCCTAACATCCTTTGATCCATTATATCTACATAGGGTACCCTGGAGAACACATGAAAAAATGGATGAGCTAAAAAGCCCAGTAAGGGAATGCACATAAGGATGCTTCTTAAGCACATGAGTTAAACGACATGACGTAATGAAAAAAATACATGGAACATATTAAATCATATCATATAATCATGGGATCATATAAACATGGAATCATAAAAATGTGTAATGGTAATAAAACATTTCTTTAGTACGGGTCAAGGCTAACCGCCAATCCATTTCCCCATTTTGGTTTGGCTCAAGGTTAACCACCAATCCCGTTTCACATCACATCTCATGAGACATAACATTAGTCAATGCATTGGAGCACAATCTGGGCACACCCATCTAAAAATATTCATGATTATCTTTTCCACATAAATTTCATTTCACACTAATAATCTTACATAATCAATCGTTCATAAACATAAGGATACCCATGGCGAGAATTGGGTACCACAATCATGATATAAAGCATAACCAATGAGTTTATCAAGAAAGTGTACATGAAAGAAAAATATTAGAACATAAATGGAAGTTAATAAGGTAATATAGGCTTATATCATGGTAGGTGGTGACAAATATAAGTGGAAACATATAAGAAATGTATTTGAGAAACATTAGCATTAAAATATTTTTTTTTCAGTTTTAAGAAAAATACAATAGAAATTTTAAAATAGAAAAGGAAACATTATTTTATATAAAAACAGTAGTGAAACAAGAAGGTTATATGATTAAAAATTTTGATTTTATATAGACATTGGTGTCTTAAAATAGAGGATATAGGGCACTTGAAACTAGGTAAGAGTTCGAGAAGTTCCCCTAAAATGAGTGTGCTTATTGGGATATATCTAGGAGGGACTCACTTAAAATCATGTATATCCCAGAAAGAGAAACAATTATGGATATTGAAATATGATTTTGGAGCATATAAATAGAATATATAAGATTTACAAAAAAAAAAGATAACTACATTTTCGTAAAAAGAATGACAGAGCAACCCGTAAGAATAAAGGAAGTTATTGTAGAATCCATTACAGTCTATTGACATGGTATCAAGTGTAACTAAGAGTTCTTGATGAGAGAGATAATGGGAATTCTCATCATTTATAAAACATTAGGGTATGATGGGGGAGTTGTATAATCATACCCAATAACTTGTAATTACACAAAAAATGGCATATCATAGAGAACAATCATGATTAAGAGCGCAAAAGGAGAGGATCCCTTACCATAAATCCGTTGGTGTTCTCAACTTGTTATTAAAGAAATGAAAAAAAAATCCAGATTATTAATTAATTCTTCTAGAACATACTATATATGTAATTTATTTATTATAACCCTTTTGTTTTTCATTCATGGACTTATTTATTAGTTATAAGGATCAATTTCTTTGTTCGGGATTGTTTGCTTACATGGTTTTAAAATATTATTTCACATACATTCATGTTGGGATTAACAAGAAAGATGTAAGTGGTTGTCCAGGAATGAATTTATATGATATTAGTGAAATTAGATGGTATTAAATGGTTTTATATTTAATATGGTTATTTAGTGTGATGTCTAATTATTATATAAAACCAAAGTGACAACCATTTTTGTTAATTGGTTGGTGTGATTTCCAAGAACATATTGTGTATTATAACTTAATACCATTTGTAAAAAAAAATTACAGAATCAAAATAGGATATATTACATATATATATTCTTGTTAAACCATAAAAAAAATGGTTTAATGACCATATTTTATGATTATAATAGAAAATGATTAATTGTTGTCCATGAATGTGCTAAGTTAGCACGTCTTAAAGGGTGCTTTCATTTCTTTCAAACAAATGGTGAGGAAATGATAGATGATTATGAAGTATCCAATTATAATAATTGAATCCCAGTACATTTTTTATACATGATTTGTCATACCATTTGGGTGAATAGAGGTGTAAAACTAAACAAAAAAGAAAGGAACATAAAAGGAAAAAAGGAATTAGAAAGAGGAATTTACCTCTTGAGACTTCCTTCTTTTAGAACCTCTTAAAGGGAGAGTTTTTTCTATTTTGAAGAGGCTAGGATATATTTTACGTGGGGTAGGATCATTGGAAATGATTTGGGCAGAATATCGACAATGCACAAGGCTTGAGAGTAGGGAAGAGAAGAGGTAAGAATGGGTGGTATTTATAGTGGAGGAGAGGAGGGTTTTCATATTTATTTAATCATTAGTTTATTATTTCCACCCAAAAAAAGTAATAGTAATAATTACATTATTATGTATAGTAATAAATGTATGTGACTTAGAACCAAATGGGATTGCATCAGAATATCATCATCAATGACTCAATTAATCCATTATTTAGCATTTATTTAGAATTATCGGATTATACTATCCATAAAAAATTCATGTGTTTCTAAAAAATCCCAAAAATTCACCCTAAACATTTTTTGATGTGTATAATCATAAAATGATGTCCATTTTTTCCAAAAAAAATCAAAATATTATTAATTTATTAATTATTTGAAATCTTAATTTATTATTAAAAACCTGTTTTAAAAAATTCATTTATTTTTTCTAAAATATAAGTACATCATTATTTCACTTGAATGTTATTTAATGAATATCATAGGTAAGGTTACTATTATTTAGGTTATTTCACAATTCATAAGGTTATGTTAATATTCATAAGGGTAGGTTACTACTCACCAAAAATTATTTTTTTCTTAATTGACTCCAAATAACTTACTGATTGAAACCATGTATTTCATATTTTCTAAATTCCAAACACAAAAGTGACAGATATAATTTTAAAGGACACTTAGAACTTATTAGTACATTATGTTTTGTTTTCATGTTATTTTATGACATATTTATAAGAAGGAAAATTTCCATTGAAATTTTTTTTGTTACATTCTTCCCCCCTTATGAAATTTCACCCTAAATTTTTTTTACATTCTAGGCCGTAAACAGGTGATGGTATATCTCCTTAATCACCTCCCCCTATTCCCATGTAGCTTCTGAAAACATTCGGTTTATTCACAACATATTGACATGGTGGGTTGTATTATTTCCTAGAACCTTATCTTTTTGGTCTAGAATATTCACTAGCTGCTCCTCATAATAGAGATCAGCTTCTAGCGGCACCACCTCTGAGTTTATTATATGTGAGGGATTGGTTATGTAATTCTTCAGGAGTGATATGTGAAACCAATCATGAACTCAAGTTATATTCAGAGGAAGTGTGAGCCGATAGGCCACGACTCTTATGCGATCATGGATCTCAAAGAGTCCAATGTTACTTGGGCTTAACATCACTTTCTTTCCAAACTACATGACTCTCTTCCATGGTGATATTAGAAGGAAGACGTTATCCCCAAAATCCAACTCCAAGACCATTCAATGGTTGTCAGTGTAGCACTTTTGTCGACTTTTAGCAGCTTTGTTGTTTTTTTGGATGACCATACATTCTCCATAATCACTGTCACAAGATCATGTCCATGTAGCTTTCATTCTACAACTTCCTCCCAACAGGTTGGAGTTCTACATTGCTTTCCATACAGAGCTTCATACGAATATCTCTAAATACTCGAGTGGAAGCTATTGTTGTATGAGAACTCAACCAACAGGGGGTGCTGATCCCATCCACCATTTAAATATAGAGAGAAGGATTTTAGAATATTCTCAAGCATCTGAATTTTCCTTTCAGTTTTACCATCAGTTTGGTGGTGGTAGGCCGTGTTGAAATTTAATTCAGCACACAAAGCATGTTGAAGACTCCTCCAGAATTTAGATTTTAACATGGGATCACAATCAAAGACAATTTAGAGTGGAACACCATGCAGTCTCACCACATCCTTCACATATATCTTTTCATGTTTTTCAATCAATATGTCTTCCCAAATAGAGATTAAATGGACAGTCTTGGTGATTCGATCAACCACAACCCATATTGAATTATTTCCCTTCGACGTCTTCGGGAGACCCGTGACAATTTCCATTGTGACATTTTCCCATTTCCAAATGGGTATAGGCAATGGTTGCATCATCCCATTGGATTTTTTTCGTTATTATTTAACATTCAAACATACCAAGAACCTTGATATATATTCCAAAATATTTTTCTTCATGTTATCCCCCAAAAGTGTCCTGGGAGATCAAGATATATCCTGGTACTCCCATGATGAATAGAGAATGTTGAGCTATGATCATTTTCCATTAGTTATTTCTTTATCCTATTTGATGAAGGCACACAAATACACATTCCAAACAAAATATCACCATCATCATTGATATGGAACTCTCACTGACTTTCTTCCTTTACATCATTGACCCTCTTTTGTAACTCCTCATCTTCCTTTTGTTCTTCCTTATTCTTATCTTGAATGGATGGTTTCACAATAATTTTGTATAGGTAAGAGGTATCCCTTTCCCTTATGATTTGAAAGTACATACATCGCAAATCCAAGAAGAGAGGGTCTTTCTCAATCCATAACATGGATAGAGTAGCAGTTTCTTTTCTACAGACAGAATCAGCTACCTTGTTTTCCTTTATAGGATGATAGTGAATCGAGCAATCATAATACTTGATTACCTATAACCATCTACATTGAATCATGTTGAGATCCTTTTGTTTGAATATATAATTTTGTATCTTGTGGTTGGTGCATATGTCAGACATCTCACCATTATGGTAGTGCAGCCAGATTTCCAAGGAAAAAACAACGGCTGCCAGATCTAGATCATACATCGAGTAGTTCTTCTCAAGGATCATCAAATTCCATGAGGCATAGGCTATTACATTATCATTTATCACGAGTAAACAAACCAATAAATTAATTAAAGAAATGTTCTATATCACAAAACGTTGTCCAAATTTTGGTATTGTGGGTACAGTTGCAGTGATCAGACATCTATTTAGCTCCTTGAAGCATACCTCACATTTTTCATTCCAGAAAAACATTACCCCCATCCCTTTCAGCATGGTCATTGGGTTTGACAATCATGAAATGTTCTTCACGAATCATTGATAATACCAAGATAGACCCCCAAGCTATGTATCTCCATTACAGAAGTTGGTTTGTGCCACTCTTCAATTGTGTTCACCTTGTAAGGTACCACATATATCCCATGGGTGGTGATAACATGCCCCGGTAATGATAATTATTCCATCCAGAACTCAAATTTACTGTACTTTGCATACAACTTCTCCCTTCACAATGAAGTTAACAGAATTTTTAAATTCTCATCATGTTCCCCCTTGATCTTGGTGTATATCAGAATATCATCTATAAATACTACCACAAATTATTCGAGGTAATCTATAAAGACTCTATTCAATATATCAATCAAAATTTCAAGATCAATAGTGAGTCTAAATGGCATAACTAAGAACTCATATTGTCCATACCTCATTCGAAAGGAAGTCTATGGTTTATCATCCTTATTCACCTTTTGTTGGTGATATCCTGAACAAAGGTCCATCTTATAGAAATAACTGGCCCCACGAAGCTGATCGAACAAGTCATTTATCTGTGGAAGGGGTTATTTGATCTATATGATGATTTTATTGAGTTCACAATAATCAATGCCGAGGCGCATTGATCCATCCTTCTTCTTGACGAACAGGACTGGTGCACCCCATGGTGAAGCACTCGGGCGTATAAAATCCTTCTCCATATTCTCCATAAACTGCTTCTTCAGCCCTTCTAGCCCTGAGGTCTCCATTATATAAGGTGTCTTTGATATAGACAGAGATCTAGGGATAAGATCAATTGAGAACTCAACCGCTCGGTCAAGAGGATAACCAAAAAACTATTTAGGGAAATACATCAGTATAATCCCTAATGATGGACATGTCTTTAAGGAAAATTCTCTTCTTTGTTTCAATCATTTGGGCTAAATATTCTTGCTCATAAGGAATCAATATCCACACTTGAGATGAATATTCTAAATGAGACTTATGTTCCTCCTTACACTTGTAAAGAATCTTAGGATTCATCGAGATGTGAAATGTGATCTCCCTTTCATGAAAGTTGATGTTGTCTTTGTACAATGATTTCCTATACATTCCCTATATGGCATCGAACTCCACTAAAGGATGTATGATGATATTTTCTAGGAGGTTACATACACAAACATTAACCGAGGAGGAGTTATAAACCATGGATGCAACCATTGCCCCATTTTCTGTTCTCACGGATAATATTTCCTCTAAACTTTGAGGTGGTGTTAGAATATTTATACTAAACATGATGGATTTGTAATAATGCGTAGAACTAGAATCAAATAGTACGTTTTCTATTCATGAATTAATAACCAGCATATAAGTCCCCACATCGTTGTCCGGCTCCACCATAATAGTAGTGATAGAAAAATATTTTCCTTGTTTCCTTGGAGATTGTTGTTGATTGCCTTTGAAAAACCTCTACTTAGGGAAATTGATTGCATAATGCACATGCTCTTTGTAGTTGTAACACTACACTGCAGACTGAGTGTTGATATGAACCTTCCTTTTTTCTTCAACATTTTGGAGATTTTTCATATCCCTTCAGCAATTCTTGGCTACATGACCAAAATTTTCTCATTTAAAGAAATTATTAGTTCCCTTAATAAATTTACCATGATGCTTCATCCTAAAATATTTGCAAATTGGAATGTGAGGATTCATTCCATCATGGGATTTGTTTGAAGAACCACCCACGTTGTTATCCATTTTCTGCTTCTTTTCACTCATCCCATTAGACCAATGAGAGCCTCCAAACTCTATTTCAACCTTGAGGGCACAACACACACAATCCTCATAACTGTCGATGTCAATAATTTCGAACAGTTATCATAGACTCAACTTTTTTCCGCTAATGAAGCGATCCACCTTGCTTTCGGTGTTCATGACAATTCCAAAGGAGTACCTTGCAAGCCTTGTAAAGTTTTCTTAATAATCCCCGATGAAGTCATCTTCATTCTATATGAGTCCGAGGAACTCTCTATCTATCTGGAGATGGAGGGTTGAAGGAAAATATTTTTTGAAAAACATCCTCTTAAATTCCTCTCAATCCATGGAATCAATTTCTTCTTGGGGCATTATATTCTTGATCTATGTCCACCACTGATAATCTCCCCCATCAAAACGATATACTTCCAGTAAAACCGTCTCTTGTTCTGAGCAGTGGAGGATGGATAATAGCTTTTCAGTGGAGCTAATCAATTGTTCTGTGAGGAGGGGATCAATGGATCTGAAGAACATAGGAGGCCGTTGCTGCATGAAAAATTCATCAGCAAGTTTCTCTTTCCATAGAGAAGGAGGTAATTCTATATCATTCATGTGATTATTCGTAACACAATCCAGATGATCATGTACTGTCATGATGTTTTGAGCACCTGATCTCATCATATCACGCGTATCGTTAGGGAAATAAAAACATTGCCAATCACATTGGTTCATGGAATTTGTTATTATATTTCCCTCCATTAACTAAGGAAAAAATGTATAATTAGAGGTCATTAAAACTTATTTATTGAGGATATAAAAATAAACATTCAATATAAAAGGATAAAATTATAAAAAAGAAGTATAACCTAAATTGGGATTCATTATGTTAAAAACTAGGTTATCCTTGATCCATTTCTTGACTTATATTCTTATGGGATTTTTTGTCCCTTAATAATGGTATTTACTAAGCTCGCGAACTTACTAAATAATATCCATCAAGAGTGTCATAACAAAGAGTGTATCAAGGCCTGTTGTTTTGTACTAGGATACTCCGGGTGGAGCCTGAAACTCCTTGTCAGAGTTTTCACTCAGAGGTACATATGTGCTAGAGCCACCTCTACCTTCTCAAATCCAGATAGGGATGTATTTTCTCTATAAACCACTTACTCTATACACACCAAAATTCAGGGATGTTTAATTATACATTATCTCATACATAATATTCTCACTAATGTGCTCCCTTCCTAATATCCAAAAATAACTAGACCGTCATTTGATACCAACAATAGAGACCCAAGACATTTACATATAAAATAACATGACATTAAGAATAGTAAGTTATCATAGTATAAGCCAAGTATCATTACGTCTAGTGTCTTGGAAAACGAGGTACATAAAACATAATACATGGGGTTAAAAAAACATTTCTTCATTTAATCTCCATAATGATATCCTAACATTTTTTAGCCCATAAATCTATATAGGGTACCCTGGGGAACACTTTAACAAAAATATGAGCTAAAAATCCAGGTAAGGGAATGAACATAATGACGATTCTTAAGCACATGAGTTAGAAGGCATGACGTAATAAAAAAACATGGAACATATGAAATCATTTCATATAAGAATGAAATCATATAAACATGGAATCATGTAAATGTGACATAATCATAAAACATTTCTTTATTATGGGTCAAGGAAAACACCAATCTCATTTCCCATTTTAGTATGGGTCAAGGATAACGGCCAATGCTGTTTCACATCTCATCTCATGAGAATAGACTTTACCCAGTGCATTACAGCGCTATATGAGTGCATACATCTCTAAATATTCATGAATATTCTATCCACATAAATATTCCATCCACATAAATAATCATACATAGTCAATTGTTCATAAACATAAATATGCCCGTAGAGAGAATTGTGTACCACAATCATGTCATAAAGCATAACCAATTAGTGTATCATGAAAGCGTCCATGAAATAAAGAATTAGAACATACATGGATGTTATTAAGGTAATATATTTTTATAATATGGTATGTGGTGACAAATAGAAGTGAAAACATATATGAGATATATTTGAGAAACATTAGAGTTAAAACATTTTTGTGTGGTTTTAAGGAAAATACTATAGAGATTTTAAAATATAAATGTGAACAATATTTTATATAAAACCAGTAGTGAACCAATAAGGTCATCATAATAATTATAATTATTTTTTAAATACAATTATATCCTAAAACAAAGGATAGAGGTCACGTGAAATTGGGTAATAATTCTAGAAGTTCCATTAAAATGAGTGTTTTTATTGGGAAGTATCGAGGATGGATTCACTTAAAAGCATGTATATCCCAGAAAGAGAATGAAAGATGGATCTTAAAACTTTATTTTGGAAAATATAAACAGAATTTATATTTTTTACATAAAAATAAAATACAACTACATTATGGTAAAAAAATGATAGAGCAACTCGAAGGAATAAATGACGTTCAGGTAGAATCCATTACGGTTTATCGACATGGTATCAGGTGTAACTATGATGGATTGATGAGAGAGGTAAGGGGTTTCTCATCACATATAAAACATTAGGTTATTCTTTGGGAGGTGTATAAAGATACCCCATCACTTTTTATTACACAAATAAAAGTCATAGCATATAGAACAATCTTGATTAAGAGTGGAAATGAGAGGATCCCTTACCATAAATTCGTTGGTGTTCTCCACAAGTTATTAAAGACATTAATAAAAAAATTAGGATTATTAATTAATACTTATATAACCTACTATATATTTAATTTATTTATTATAACCCTTTTTTGTTCATTCTAGTCCTTCTTTATTAGTTATAAGGATCAATTTCTTTGTTCGAGCTCGTTTGATTACTTGGTTTTAAAAGATCGGTTCCCATACAATCAGGTTTGGATAAACATGAAATATGGAATTGGTTATCTAGAAATGATGTTATATGATAATAGTAAACATCTAGGAGATCACATGGTTTTATATTTAATTTGGTTAGTTATAATGAATTCAAATTATTATATAAAACCAATGTGACAACCGTTTTTTGGTTAATTGGTGGGTTTGATTACAAAGAACATATTTTTCATTATAACATAGTACCATTTTTATAAAAAAACTATAGAATAAAAATATGATATATTACATATATATATTCTGTTTCAACCATAAAAAAAATTGTTTCATGAACATATTTAATGATGATAATAGTAATTGATAAACTGTTGTCCTTGAATGTGCTAAGTAATCTCATCTCAAATGGTGCATTAAATTCATTCAAACAAAAGGTTGGGAAAGGAGGGAAGATAATGAAGTATCCCATTAGCATAATAGAATTCGAGTACATGTATGCTACTAGAGTTATTATACCATTTGGGTGAAGGGTGGTGAAGAAGGTTACAAAAAGAAACGAACATAAAAGAGAAGAATGAATTAGAAAGAGGAATTTAGCTCTTGAGACTTCCTCCTTTAAGGACCTCTTAATGGAAGAGGTTTGTGTATTTTGAAGAGGATAGGACCTTTAAAACGTGGTGGATGATCTTGGGGAGAGATTTGGTCAGAATATTGACAAGGTAAATGTCTTGAGAGGAGTAAAGAGAAGAAGTAAGAATGAGTGATGTTTATAGTGGATGAGAGGAGGGTTTTCAAAAAAAATCTAATCATTAGTTTATTATTTCATTGTAAGACAAGGAATAGTAATAATTCCATGACAAAGAATATTTAAAAATGCATGTCACTTAGAACCAAAGGGGCTTACATTAGAAGATCATCATCACTAACTTAATAAATCCATTTTTAGGCATTTATTGTGAATTATCAGATTCTACAATTCATCAAAAATTCAAGTGCATCAGAAAAATCAGAATTATTCACCATAACCATTTTTCGATTTGTAGGATCCAAAAATGAAGTCAATCATTCAACAATAATTTTATAAAAATTATTAATTTAATATTTAATTAAAATAATAATTTATTATTAAAAACATGTTTTAAAACATTCATTTACTTATTCTAAAATATAGTTACATCATAATTACACATGAATATTATATTTTGAATATCATAGGTATAGTTACTATTCATTACGGTATTTCACTATTCATAAGGTTATGTTACTAATAATAAGGTTAGGTTACTATTCAACAAAAAATATGTTTTTTTATTAGACTCCAAATAACTTACTGATTACAACAATATATATCAGATTTCTGAAATTCCAAACCTAGAAGTGAAAAAAATAAGTTTAATGGCCACTAAGCACTTTGTAGTTTATTATATTGTGTTTTCATGTTATTTTATGACATAAATATAAGAAGGGCAATTTCCATTGAAATCTTTTGGTTGTTACATGCTAAACAAAATAAAAAAATTCGTACCAATTAGAGGGAGCAGTACAGTGGAGTCAGAATGGATTCTATGGAGGATGTATGAGCCAAATAGATGTTATACACTCTTCCATGACTAGTTATGATGCATGTAATTCCACCATTAGAGGTACTTTTATTGTTTAGTCTACCTTATCATTAATTATGATTGATATAGAAATATAATATTCCATTATATATTATATTTTTGAAAATAGTTTGAGTTTGACTCTATATATCATAAATGGTTTTATGAAAACTAACAAAATATTGGTAGTGCGGTCAGAGGGTTTGAAAAATTACAAGTAGTGTTCTCTTGAAATTGGTAGTTATCGTTTCCCTTTGGAAACTTTTGTGAAATAAATAACATTTTTTTATTTGATTCATGGTATGGACTACATAATTATATATCTGGATAATATCAACAATTATTAAGAGATAATTTCCTTTCCATATCTTGAAAAGGGATGGCATACTCAACAGAGTGTTTGGGATACTCATGCTGGTCATGTAGGTCAAATTTAGTACAGATTGGACTATATATCATTTATAATAGAAAACCATATTTTTAATGACGGGGGGGGGGGTGCAGTAAGATAGTTTTTCTATTGTGGTAGATCAATTTCAAGACATATTCTGGCATTGTTATATGGATTATCTCCAAAGTAGTAGATGGTCTTCAGAATCATGTTGGTTCTAAGAGAAGAACCATTTTCTATTCCAATTAATATAATGTGACCAATTGAGATTTTGGATTTAAAAGTACTGTATAATGATCTAGAATAAAAGGGTCTCATATGACCTAGTAAATCTTAATGGGATTCTTCTTATTTCTTTCCAAGAAAGCTGATGGGACATTGTGGATATATGTTTATTATAATATAATAAACTACATTACTGTTATGAAAGGATATCCCCTTATATATATAGATGATCTTTTCGACTAGATGAGAGTTTCTATGATCAACTCAGATATAAATTTGAGATCATGATACCACCAATTAATGGTTAGATTATAAAACATTCATTGGGCTACGTTTAGGTCCATTTATCGCCTATATGAGATCATGTGATTTTGACAGGAATGAAGAATACAATAAATGTATTCTTGGCCTTGAATAATTTGAAATTTCATCCTCTCCTTTGATCCATTTTTTGTATTTTTAGATGTTTTCTTCTTAGTTTACTCCCATTCCGCATAAAATGTTTCCCATAATTTTGGAATCATCTTGATTACATTTATTGAGAATCTTCATTTTTTAAATCATACTGATTGTTGTTTCTAGATTGATATAATTCACTTCTTGGTCCATGCAATATTATAAGAATACATTTAAGTGGACCCAATGAAGTTTCAACCATGGAATCTTCTAAGAGTCCCAATACATTCTTCACGATTCAGAGCCTTATAGGTTCTTCTGGCTATTATCGGCACATTATCATGTGTTTCATCCATTTGGAAGAACCAATATCATGGATGACCATGAAATGGGTGATGTTTATTTTTCCAGATGCTTGTGTGTGGTATTTTATGATGTTGAATGGCAGAGAGTTGTTAAAACATATCCTCATGTTACATGTTCTAGTTAAACTATATAATGTTTACTGTGATGAATCCAGATTTGGATCTAGGGTAGTTCTAATGCATGAGGATCGATTGATTTCTTATGTTTCTAAATAGCTAAGATGTCATGAGAGGATTTACACTACTAGTGCTCTGGATTAATCAGAGGTGTTACATACCATGAGATATTAGACATAATCTCTTATGGATGAGAGGTTATTGGTATACATAGACCACAATGGCCTAATGTATATATTTTCATAGTGCGAACAGATCCTTCAAAAGGGGAGTTGGATCGATTATTTAATTTCTTTTAATTTTGAGATGTATTATACGCTAAGAAAGTGAAATATATTTGAAGATTATTTGAGATATAATATGTAGAAAGAGGTTGTGTGGAAGTCTTTAGGAAAGTAGATGATGATGTAACATAATTAAAAAATTTATTTTGGTGGTTAGGAGTCTCAAGGATGAGTAGCTCTAACTTTGACATGTTTTATACCTATGATTTTGGACTTAATCAAGACAAAGCAGTTATCTAATATCGAGTGCTTATTTTTTAATGATATCATATATAGTTGGGATATTCTATTAGGATTGCCTCTTAACTATGGTAACTATCTTATTTTCCATGGCCAGGTATGGATTCATATAGGATTGTATGGGGAGATAATGTGGGAGTTTAATTCTTCTCGATTGGATTTACATCTTGATTTGACGATGATGTATCATGACCTATGTACAAAAAATTTGTTGTGAATAAGGAAATATATGTAGTGGGATTCAATGTGAGACGTTTCACCAACTAGTAGGTGAGAGCTCAGTATCTGAGTCAACTATGTATGACAAAATGTTTTCCCACTCCGGAATAGAAATGGGATGATGTCACTATAGTATTTTTTACTAGATTACCTATGACAAAACATAATAATGATATAGTATGGGTGATCATAGATAAATTGAAGAAGGTATCCCACTTATTTATTATAAGGGACACCTTGAATATTTATTATATGGGTAGTTTCCAAATGATTGAGGTAATTTTGGGCATGGTGTTCCTAGGAGTATCATTTTAGATTGAGATCCTTGCTTCACTTCATAGATCTGGAAGGGTCTTTAAATGCATATTTGATTATAGTTTCTTCTATGTATGGACTATCATCCTCTAAATAATTATCAAATCTATATATATTATTACTGTTCTATAAGATATAATATGTTCCTATGTTATGGATTTTTAGGGTTCATGGGAGCATTATAATGGACTATTAGAGTTTGTATATAATAACAGTTTCCATGAATAATTGAAAATGGATCATTTAAATGCTATTTATGGGTAGTAATTATTTTAACCTTAATTTTGGTTAGTGTCTAGTGATTCAGTTCTTGTTGGACATATTCTCATATAGGATACATCAGAGGAGTTTCATTTAATCCAGAGGTAGTTTTTGACCACATTGAGTAGGTTATAATAATATGATTTTCATTAATGATGTACTACTATGTTTGATTTTGGTCATTGTGTTTTCCTTTTAGTTTCACATTGGATTTTGAATTGTTTTATTGGGGAAAAATTTTATATAATAAATATTTATGTTAGGGTGTTTGGGATAGTATTATGGGTTATTCTAGTGAAGTATTGATTATCCCTTCCATAGATCTATAGTACTATGATTTATCTATTTCATTCATCACAACATAAAATATATTACAATGACCCTTCTCATGTGTTGGATATCATGGATTTTGGGATTTGTGCAAATGAATCCTTTTAGGAACATCTATTGTGGATTTTTGATCATAGTGAGAAGTCTCTCTGAGGTAGTAATGTACATTTGGATTGAGTGTAATGGTATCATGTGTGTGTTTAGGAGGATACCATGGAGAGGGAGTCTGATATGAAATCACAGTGGACTAATGTTTTTATGAAGACCCCATAATGATTCTTGGAGTATCATAGGGATGTGGAATAATATATTGGTGATGTTATATGTTCCCATTTTTTATTGGAATTTCCCTATTCTAGTATTTTGATATACATGTTTTTGGATTTTTTCAATATTATTTGACCATTTATGTCTTGTTTTCCTTTGAGGATATAGAGCATTTTCAAGGGGAAAAAACCTAACCTTCAAGGATGTCTGTTTTTTCCTTGAATTAATCATGTATGGGTGCAAACAAGGTAAATTGAATTACAATGATTTTTAGAGAGTTTGGATGTAATTAGAGGTGATTCAGGGCATTTCTATGTATAACGGAAGAGAAAATATCTCTAGGTAACTTACATATCCTGTAATGTTACACAATGTGTAATTGTTCCTTGGCACAACATGTGAACTAGGATCAGGATATAAAATTAGTACATGTCATGAATTCATGATATATTTTTTTAATGCGTCATCATATATAGGAAAAAAGAATTTAAGTGTATCCTATAATTAATAATTACCCACCATGTAATGTACAAAAACACTATATGCGTCCCAGAACTAACTATTTTAATCATACCATACATTAGAATTTTTTCATTCTACCTTGTGAATACCTCTACCTCTTGTCATTAGGAAAATTCTATGAGATTTTAGATCCCTTCCAACCCTTCAATACATTCTTGATCACCCATATTATCCCTTATGATTAGGTTTTCTTAGATTTCCCTTTCTCATCCATCACTCCTATATGTATAAATGGTTTATTTTTTCCTTGGGTTTATTTTGGGTATATATATATATTATTGTATAATTATTTTTTTATCATCTTAACCATCATTTATGTTAGAAAATCATATAGGATGAGTTGTTTGAACATCAGTTAAAAGTATGGGTCCAAAACCTAACCATATAGTCTGATTTCAATTGATAAAGTATGAAAAATATTTGTGATTATGTTGACACAATGTGTCTATTAATTAATGGATTAAATAAAAATTAGTATCACGTTATATGGTCTCTCATTATATCCCTTTGGGTTTGTGGGATGTGTCCCAACTTGCGGTTCCCTTTGAGAGTAATGCATTGGAAAAGGGTAATTTATGATTTTTGCATGGAATTTGACTCAACAGATTTTTTTAAATATTATAACCTTGTAAAGTGAGTTTTAGATTGGTTGAATAAATAAGTTAATTGAAATAAAAATGGAAATTGGAATAACTAATAATTTGGGATGGTGTTTTCATATTATGATATAATTGTTTTTGTGACATGCCATGCGACATGGTGAGATTATTATACATCAGGATAGTCCTTGAAACATGATGAGATTATTATATACTAAGATATTAATTGATACATAATGAGTTTCTTATATGACATACTATTCCCTAAAAAATTCTTAGATTTTTATATACTGGGATAGACCCTAGAATATTTTGTGTTTCTTATATAATTGGCTATAGACTAACACAAGTTGGTATTCTTATATACAAAGATATTCAATCACACAAGCCAAGATTCTTATATTCCATGATATTCCTCGACACTTGATGTGATGATTATATAACATTACTATACCGGTGATTTTCGATAGCAGCGATATATGGTTTTAGATGGAATATTTGTGATACATCCTAAGATACATTCTTAAATGGTTCAATTTGGTTAATTTGTATATTATATTAATTGTTGAATTAATTAATACACATATTTTCCTAATCATTGCATGAAATTCATATGATATTGGTTTATTTTAGACATGGATGTGTCAAACTACAATGTCTTACTCACTCCCTCTTTGTGATGCCACTTGGTACTAGGGATGATTCCATAGATATAGTTTTGGACAAGGATAATAGAATTTATTGTGGATAGTTATTACAAGACTACTAGAGTTTTAATATGTGCTAACATAGGGTTTGAGGGCATGGTATTTTGATTCATTATTCTAGTATTCTATACAATTACTTGTATTACCTCCAATATGAATTTTAGTTTCATTCATGTTTTCATTTCATGGTTCATTTTTATTGATTATTTGGTTTTTTATATTATAATGTATGAGATAATTTTTTCCATTAATTACATTACATTGATGAATTTTATCTCTACAATTTTATGATTATGTACTAGTGGGTATAGTATCCCCAAAATAGTTATCATACCCCACTGATAAATAGTTGTCTCTAGGGTAATGGGACATGCCCTTGAGGTCTAATGAGTAATTTTATTTTGAAATCTAAGAGAGTGACGGGGTGGGGAAAATACAATTAGTTTTCAGGAAATTGGGACCGTTGGAGTTGACAGTTATTCATGGAGCATGTGATTCACTATAAATGAAGTGATAATGTGTTGAATCAGGTTGGTGTTCTGTTTTTTATTCATATTTTTTCTATTTTGTGGATTTTAACTCTTGATGAACGTTTTGGAATACTAGAAGTATATTGATTTATATTCATTGATTTTTCATTATTGGTTGTTCATTTAACAATATCATTTCCTCTTAGTCATATTTGATTCCTAGGTTCTAGTCTATAGAATTTGGGATCATGAATTTCTATTAGTATATGTTATGGATGAATCATGTACCATTTAGGTGGGAGTTCTAATATAGTTCATTACATTTCATATTATTTTTTAATATACTTCGGACCACAATTTCACTAAAAATATTAAACATCAACATAGTTTAAAAATTTCCCATAACAAAATGTTAATAAATATAAACCAATGTTTTATGGGAGAAAATTTAACATCATTTATGATTATTCACCATAATGGACATATTGAAATTAATACCCCTCCAACACATTCTTAGATCCTGTGAAAATTATTTTTAAATGTAGTGTGACTAAAATAATCCCTGTAAGGGATATGAAAATTATAGGAAACCCATTATTCATGTTAAAATCATGAGAACCAATAATGTTTTTTATTTTTTTATCAATAAACATTGATAACGAAAAGATATAAAAACCATAATGGAAAATAATCATTTTCTAAAAAGAATATGAAAACCCATATCATGAATATAAAAATAATGAAGGCATCTACAAAAAACCTGAGAACCCATGAAAATCATTCACTTTTTAAAAAATGTATTAAATATTTTTAAACATATAAATTTCCATTTAAACTCATTAAATTTATAAAAAACAATTTAGTAACCTTAGAAAATCATATTTTAACCCCTTATAAACTAATTATGAAAATCATTTCAATAGGTGAAACGTAATTAGTTTTCTCCAACTTATTTTTATTGAAGACTAAATCATTACCCAACACATAAAATACATATACATCAAACTCACCATTAAAAATATATAATGGATGAATAATTTATGATGAATAATAAAATTGTAAACATTAACTTATTTATCATAATTCCCTTGATAAATTCATTTGAAGAAAAAAAATTGATATTCCATTTCTATACAGAGACAAGAAGAAATTACTCTTTGGTTGAAAATTATTAAAAATTAATAAAATACCTAGATTAATTAGAGTATTATTTAATATGTAAAATATTGAAAATTTTAGAGTCATTATAATAATAAATAATGTCTATGATGACTGGAAATAGATATTTTGTGGTAAACATTAAAAAATAGTTCTATTTTATATTTTAAAGAAGTGTGAAAAGGTATTCTTATGAGATATATTAAAAAAATTATTTTTCTAAATCATTATAAATAATTTTTAATTTAATTTAAAATTAAATTTATTAATTCTAGTTATACTAATTATTAATAATGTTAAATTATTATGAAAAAAATCAATAATAAAGATATTGATTTATATTAACTGTTAATCATGATTAAAAATTATCACTTACATTGTTTCCTTTAATTCTTCATTCATTCTCTAAATACATAATAATAAATTTATATTAATTATTTACCTGCGTAAAAATAATTATCATGTGAATTAAAGAATCATTATTGCTTTTATTTTATTTACTAACATGTTCAATTTTGTAATTAAATTAGTTATGTTTACGAAAAATGTTTTTAGGTCATTTGATATATAATATCAAAATAACAGTAGTTTGTTGGCCATGGAAAAAAGGTAAATGGTTCTGTAAAATAAATAATATAATAAAATATAAAATAATCATTTTTATTCATTTAATAAAATTTTAGAACCAACCATGTCATCATGTAATTAAATATGAGTACATAATTCATTGAGGTTGTAGTCTGGATGTACGCATCAGAAACATATTCATTTATTCATATAGAAGAAAAAGAAATAAATAATTTAAATGTTTAATTTTATAAAATAAAAAAATTTATAATTATCTTTTTTATTCAATAAATTTTTCCCTCTATCCTACCATCATAGTTGGAAATGAAAAATGAATCATATTGCTTCGTGGAGGTGGTAGTCCACACATAAACACGATCAATGTAACCTTTTTATGGTATATGGAGTGGTCTAAAGGTAGATAATATTTTATTATTATATAATCATATTTATGTTAAAAAATAATATATATATATATATATATATATATATTAAATCCATATTTATAACCATCCATGTGAGGTGGTGTTTAAAAAATTAAACATATCACTTCATGGTGGTGACATTTCCCACATACACACGAGCATATTTTTTATTTCCCATATAATGGAAATGAGTTAAAAAAATAATTTTCTATCATAATAATAAAATATTAGTATATTAATGATACCAATGACATTTTTTATGATTATCGGAATATATTTTATGGATTTAGAAGAAGAAATAAACATATATAATTTGGTTAAGACTTATACCTCATCCTTAAACATCATCCATTGGATTCCTCGTTATGCTTAATATGAATCATATTTTGTTGGTAAAATGACTTCTAGGATTTGGGGAAGAGTGTTATGGATGAACATTTTTATTTTATTTTGGATATATGGTGATCAAAATAGATTTATAATTTATTATATTACGTGTCCTTTTATATGTTATAAGGGTGTTATCCATCTAATTATTAAGAACATTTACACATAATAGATGTATTTATAATGGAATGTGGCTATAATTTGGTGTAATTAGAAATGTGTTATATTTTATAGTTTCAATACACTAATCCAATCATATTTATAAATATTATTTTTCTATTTAGAACCTTATATTTTATTTTAAACACATATTTAAAACTTTATACATTTACTACGGTGATAAAAATTTACCAGGATAACATTCTATTGAGACAAAAAATAATATTAAAATAATTACAAAATATTAAAATGTTGATTGAAAATATTGAAAACTTTTGACATGATTAAATTTATATATTTATTAAAAATTTAACATAATTTTGTAAATCCGAATAAAAAACCTTTTTAAAAAAAATATAGTTTTTAAGAATAAATATTATTTTACAATAGAATAATGTATAATGTTGAATACCATGGAATTAATTGGTTCATATTAAATAAATATATAATTATTTTAATCTTATTCCGATCCTAAAATGAATGTAAAAAATTGAAAACATTGTTAATTTGTATGATCAAAGAAAAAATTTATTAAAATAAAAATATTACTTTGATTTCTAGATTTTCAACTGTAGATTTATATGTTTTCCAATATATTTTTGAACAAATCATATTACATCAAAATAATATATTCTGTCTAAAAAAAATGTTTCATAATCTTCCATTTCATTTTTATATAATGACAATATCTTTAAAATGATAGTATTTGTAAAAAAAATATTTATAATTATACACCTGGAATTCATCTATTTTATAAAAATAACCTAAATAATTCATAAGATTATTCTTAAATGATGATATAAAATTTAAGTCTATTTTACTAATTTAAAATTCTAATATTATTAAAATTTTAATTTATATATAAAATTGAAATAAATGGGAAAACAATATAGTAAATTTATATTTTCCCTTTTTAATTTGATGTTTATATTATTTTTTTTAAAAAAATGATCAATATAAATACTTAAAATTAATAATTATGAAAAATAAAATTTATTTGTTTTTATTATTACATGGTTTGTCACATTATTCCTATATAATATAAAATACAAATTCATAATTTAATTCACTAACTAAATAAGTGAGGATATTTTTACCTCATATATATTTTATATTCCTAGGGTATTTCATCAATCATAGTGTTCTTTACGAAATCTTTAACTAGGTGTGTTACATTATTCCACAGCACCTGATCATGGTGATTTAGGATATAAATTACCTTTTCACCATAATAAATTTTCCCCTAAAATAGATGTACCTCAAGTCCAAGACATGAGGTGAATACGGTACATATTTCATTAATGATTATATATAAATCACATAATATAGTTGATATAAACTCATTGGTAAAACTACATGTTAAAAATGATCACACTTTCCCTAAAATTTCATACAAGAGATATAATTTTCTAATCCTACCAAAATTATTAATAAAATTCCAAACAGATATATTAAGAAAAATATCATACCTTATCTCAAATGATTTATACTAACTCAGTTTGTCTTCGTAATATTTCTTCCATATCTAGGCTTCTCTCATATGGTACAGAATTATCTTGTTGGGTACATATTGAAGATAACACACAAAACGGGGTGGAGATGAATTTTTATATTGATGATTAAATAAATTATTCAATGAATTTGGTTAATGTTATATCACCTAGATAAAAACATTGATTTCACTCTACATCTCTACGTATTAGAAATGAATGATTATCTCATTGTGAAGCAGGTAAAATTAGATTTTAATTTAAACCAGAATTTATGTAGTGTAGCAGCAACCCTATGTCATCACTTGATGGATCCTAAGATCATTAATTATAAATGAGCATTTTGATTTTTAAATTAAAAGAGAAATTAGGTTTTATAAAACATGTGAACTGTTGATTTAGAAACATAAATTGAAACTACATTATTAAGTGGGAGAAACTAGATGGATAAATCGTGATCAACCCAGGTCATTGTCCCACGATGCTCAATCTGTCATCACTCTATAGGTAATGGAAATGATCATAGATTCATTTATTTATACACATTATAACTAGTAGGATATGTGATTTTATAATTTGTTAACACATAGTATTTGATAGATCTATGATATTCATTACCAACAACCACTCATAATCATAAAACATTGTCGATGGAAGAACTGAACTCAATCAATGTATCACATCAATAACATGATGAGATGTCTAGATTTGTTTTGATATAAATAATTGTTTTCAACCCAAAAATTCATAATAATTGGGTTATACCCTATTAATATTTTTAAATGATACCATCCATAAGCACACCGATTGTATAGAAGAGGTGAGAGAAGATAAAACCTCACTCAAATCATTACAAGATCTGATTTATGCATTGAAGCATGTAGATTATTATTCATTTTATTTAATTAATTTCATAATAGAATAACAAAAAATATAAAGGAAAAATGAATAATAATATATTTCAAAAATATAAATTCAATTACTTTACAATGAAGAGTAGTTTGGAGCTCGATATTATATCAATAGACACCCCCCGAAATTGATCACTTATAAGATTAGAATTACATGAGGGAGAAGAGGATTAAAATAGAAGAAGAAAGCTCTCAAGATAGTATCAACCTAACCTCTACTCATGAAATATCTTATAATGGGGGGTGATTTATTTGATTGAAATTTACATCTAAGTGTCCTCAAAAAGTTGTCATGTATCTAAGTGGCTAGGTGAATATTCAGGGAAACTATTTACTCTAGTTCTATCTGGGTGGATGACTAAAAAATAAATTGTAATGAATTTAAATGAGGTGAATAGGTATGAAATTGAGTTATCTATCCAGTCGAAGTATAATTAGCCCAATTAGTGGTTCTCAGCCCCAGTTTTGACCGAAATACATAAGGGTGGTTTCATTTAAACCTTCTAGAATTACATCACAATGTGGACCAATTTTGGGACTCCTAATGGGAGAATTGTTATTCAAGGTCTTCTTGAGAAATGTATCACAAACACTGTTCCACTTTTAAATCAAATTTTCCCAGTTGGGTGAACTTATTATCCATTATATATATTTATTTCCATATTCATTCTTGGTCTCTCACGTAGTTTGGCTCGTTTTTCATGAATTGTATCATGGGATCTCAAAACCATATCCTCACACAATAAAAAAACTGAAAGAAGTGAAATTAATGTATCTAAACGTGATAAAAAGTAAATCATTTAATCAAACATGAAGTGAAATTTCTTATTTATTTAGAATATTCATTTCAAAACCAGTTTAAAATAGTGGTGTCAGGGTGGAAATGAATAGTGAATCATTAGTGATCACTCCCCCACACATAAACATTTTCTTTAATGGGAGAATTCACTTATACAAAAAATAAAAATGATGCATTTATCTATTACAAACTACTACAAGAAAATTTTAATTCATTATGGTAATGTTATTAAATTAAAAACAACCCAAGGTGTTGTTCTTAATTAAAATAGAAAAATATGTTTCAGAAATTATATAATAATAGAAAAATCAAATAGATTCATGATGAAAAATTTATAATTTAATTAAAAAGTAATCCATTCCACCAAATCTCTTTATGTGTGTGCTAAAACTATTCTATGATATTCTTTCCACATTATATTCAGTAAATATTGTCTATTTTTACATTTTTATCTTAAATGATTTTTTTTCAAATAAACCTACAATATATCCTTTACAATCATATATCAAAACACAATCACATAAGAATTCTTAGAATTCAAATCATATTCTCCTGACCTAGAAATCCCATTATGTTTAACATTTTATATCTCTCCTCATTTATTAATTTTTTTCAAAAGTTTCATTTGGAAAAAATCTCACAATCATCTTTTAACCATTGTTTGATATCCTCAAGAAATTAATTGACTAGTTATAAAAAGATCAAAGGATGAGGAGGAATGGTTTTTGAACATCTCGAGAAACTAAATTTTGTGGGGTTTTTGTTTTATTTTTTATGCATACAATAGTCACATATCAAGAACACAAGCATTGTTCAATCCCGAACAGTAATGAAATAAATCATAAGAGGAACAAACGAATAGAAAAAACTTTTTAGAAATATGATAAATATTATCCTAACATATATTTACATTCTATTAGGTATGGAATAAAAATAGTTTTTGGTTTGTTAAAAAAATATTTGGACAAATTAGTGAAGTATTCTCCCCCAAAATTACTCACATAATGGTTATTAATCATCTCAAAAGTTTCATAGAGGTAAAACCATTTATATCATTAATAGAAAACCAATTTACTAAAAATCACACCCACTATTAAATTCATACAAATATTCATTACATAAGAGAGAAATGTTTTATAAAATGTTAAAGCAACCTAGAATCAAAATTTCAACATACCTATTCAGTAAGTTCAATGATTTTGTGACCATTAGGGGGGGAGAATGAAAAAATACCATAATGAAGGAGAAAAAGAGAAGAAAGAATAATGTCGATGAAAATACAAATGAACATATGAATTTATAAAACCCCCCTATAAACAATAATCTGTAGTGTCATCACAATAATAAATGAGAATATGATAAGGAAGGATAAAACACGTTGTGTTTCACTAGAATGTTGCTTATATAAGTTGGTTTTCATCCTCTAAATTCCATTGAATATCATCATTTTAGTTTATACATTTCTTCCCATTGATGGTAATACTTCACCCACTCCACTACTAAAAAACATGTATTACACCATAATGTTCACATTTGTAATGATATTAGGGCTGATCCATCATGAATGATGGTTACCTATGTGGATATTTAGCCTAGAATTTAACATTAGGACCTTCTCACAAATATGGAACTTCTAATGATGAATCATATTGTCATGTATATCATTTTCCTTCCCTTTATATATCCAAGATTTTTCATGTTCATCACATCAATTTTCTACAACACTTGAATCTACAACTTCTTATGGTCTCATACATCAAAAATATTCATATTACATCGTCTAACAACCCAATATGCATGTTTTTGTAACTCCACAAGGATTTTAAAAGACTTTACAAACACAAAAATGTAATGTAACATTATGATTGGGGTTTTAAAAGATGTATAATATTGAAAAAGTTCATCATCCAAGTGAAAACCCCAATCTTCCTTACTAGGTTGTACTAAATATTCCATGACTCTATTAACATCACAATTTGACATTAATGATTATCCCTTAGATTGGGGTGATACGAAGTGGATACATTATAAAAAACATCATACAAATGTAGAAAATTTTTCTTGTTGCAATCGAAAAAATGTGAACCATGATCACTAATGATGAATCTCGGTAAACCAAACCTATAGAAAACTTTGGAGCTCACAAAATAAACAACATATCATGATTCATAGGTCCTAATATAATTTTCATCCACCCATTTTTACATGTATTCAATATAAAACATGATGTAAATAAAGCCAAATTAATTTGAAAATGTCCTTGGGACATTAATTCCAATGAAATAGAGATTTCATGGAATAACATGGGTCTTTTGGTAATTTTATTCCTTTGGGAGATATTACCTATGAATTTAAAATAAATATATGAAATTCAAAATGGATGGGAATACCCATACCATTTTCACACAAAAGTAATTAGTCAAGGATCTTTTGAGATGTACGCTGAGAGCCAATGTGGCCCCCATCTGCCAAACTATTGTAGAAATACCCAACAAAGGTGAACTCATCATCCGAGACTCACTTAAGAAAAAATTGGTCACCAAAATTTCGAAACAAATATGGGTCATCTCAAATTTACAATCGATAATCATTCTTATGTCTTTTGAATTTTGAAGTACAAAATATATGGGGACTATATATGTATTTACAAAATTACATTGTCTTCATAATAGGGGGTATGGTTGAAAACCTCGCAAAGGTTCTCAATAGGGAATACATCTCTAATGGGGAGGGATGAGTCAACATGGTGGTCCATTGGAGGAGAAATTCCACTAATGTGGAAAGCTACAACATTTTACACACCCATATAATTTCTAATATAATTGTAATACTCTTAGAGAAGGAGCATCCACCAAATGAGGTGGGGCTAAGCTTCAAAGTTTTTTTGGATAAATCAAAGGGCATCATGGTTATAAAACAGAATGAATATTGACACAAGAAGATATGAATGAAACATTTACTAGGAAAACACTATATAAATGAGTAATTTTTTAGTGGTTTTGTAGTTTAACTCTAAATGATCAAAGGTACGTGAGGAATACCCAATGATACAAGGATCCTTCCCAACCATTTGTGATAAAAATTCCCCAAATATAATGATATATCCATCACATATATGTTCGAAGGGGAGATCACACTATGGTTGTTTAATAATTGGAGGTGGTGTGAGACTCTTTTTAGTGAATTTAATGAATACTCTCAATTTTATAAAAATAAATCATGGACTCTATTTGTAAAAATCGGGACAATGGAAGTGAGATCTTACTAAAATCATTAATGAATCGTTGGTAAAAACCATTATTAACCATGAAAGACAGAACATCATGTGCACATTTTAGATATGGAAGGGTTGAAATTAATTCAATTTTTTATTTAACTACTTGAATTACCCCATTTTATATTACATTCAAAAGAACTATCCCCCACTCAACCATAAAATGGAATTTTTCATAATTTAATATAAGATGTTTTTAATGTATTGTTGAAGGATCGAATCTAGGTGTGCAAAATAGTCCTAAAAAGAAGAACCATACACCATGAAATCATCCATAAAGACTTACATACAATTCTAAAAGTACTGAGAAAAAACACAATACGCATCGCTGAAAAGTACTAGGTGCATTACATATAAAAAAAGGAATTATTTTATATGAAAATGTGATAAATGTATAGGTAAATATTTACTTTTATTGACCCCCAAGGCATATATGGATTTAGAAATAAACCAAATATCCATCAGGGATGAAATAATTGGACTTACCAGCCAATCATTCTAACATTTGGTAAATGAAATATAGAGGACTGTGGTACTTTCAAGTGGACGGGTTCAGTAGATGGTATTCAGTAAAGAATCGCCAACTATTTTTTCATGTGTTGGTACCAATCCATCTATTTCATTTGAAACAACAATTAAACAATTTTTTAAAAAATAAATTTCACTAGGATACCCTATTTACTATCAAATATACGATAAATGATCCTAGAGACATTTAATTTATTGAATTCAAATTTTTCCAATTCATAGAGAATGGGATTCAACAGGTTTTTTGATTGTCATATAGGCTTACCCAAATCATCAATAAGAATATAGTGAATATAAATAGATGGTCTAATCCCAGAAGGATCATCAGATGTCCATCATATCACCATTTTACACTCTCTCAAATGCTCAAGCAGGTTTTATTCCTGCAATGAAGAGAGGTTATTGGTAATAATGATGTTAAATAGGTCAATACCACAAAGATATTCATATTTAAAATTATATGGAAGTGGGTTTACATCCAACAACGGTGGGATTTCGATTTATGGAGGGGATATAGGGGGAGTGAGGTCTATCAAACTATCTTTCTACTCATGTTTATTCTCAATAAATAAAGAATCTATTGAAATGATATTTCTAGATTCATCAACACTCATGGGTACCTCAGAATGAACATACTCATCAATTAAAGAACAAAATTGACATATTTCAGAACCCACAAAATTATAATAACTTGAATTAAAACTCAGATCATCAATGGGTGAAGAAGTGGAAAATGAGTTAGATAATTGGTTGAGGATATAATTTTGTGTGTGTGTGTAATTAGAGAGAACTTCCAATTAATATATATAAATATTTGATTTCACATAAAAGGTGTATTTCATTGCATCAAGGATGTTAAAACACAACTTTTCTCAATCGAACTACATGTACATAAAACTATTAGGAACATTTATAACCTTCTTTTTTGTTTTAATGAATGTAATCTAAATATTAAGAGGGCAATGTCCTAGGGTTTGGGTATCATCCAACTAAGGAATGTAAAACATAGTGGAGAAGATGATACTTTTCATTCATACAAGGATGTCCTTAGTCATTCTTATTGGGTGCATAATGCTCCAGTTGGAATGTTTCTCCACAATGCATGTCGGTTGAAGCTCTCCAAACTATGGAGAATTATACACAATGTTAGGAATTACATTAATGGAAAACCTAATTCTAACATATCATCTGAAAATAATGTCACCGCTATGGATCAGGGTATCATAAAAGTTCTCAGATCATTGCTTTTGGTTGTAATTACATATTGAATCAGGGCTGAGATATTCCAACCCAGGTTGCCTTTCTTATGCCCCTTTATCCTTCATCTATGGGTGAAAAGTTCCATATGAAATTTTAAATATCTAGGGATTTTTTTAAATTCATCCAATTAAGAAATGTTCACTAGAATAGTTTTAAATGTATCCATTATATCATTATCAATTTCATTATCATAATTTTTTTTATATTTACAGTGTCATTGGGGAAAAAGCAGAGAAATGGATTTTTCATTTGATTCATCATTGATATTTTTACTACACTTTTTTGTTTTTTTTCATCCATTTAATCATTGATGGGTAGAGAAATAGTGTTTTCAAGAGGGGGACATACCTATTGTGTAAAATTATTAGACAAAGAAACATCCATAACACTATAAAGTGTTATTAAAAATACATTAGCTTTGTATTTTGGATTGGAAATATATTGGAAATGTATTTTTCATTAACCTTGCATTTTTATATGACTAATGGAATTTTCCAGTTGTCTAACTTGAGAAAGAGAAGGATGAAAAGTGTGCATAGCTTCTCCTGGATGATAATAATTATTCTTGGGGTAGATGGAGATTCCTCCTTATTGGTAATGTGGTTGCGATTTCCACATGAGGTTAAGATTTGGCATGAATGGTTCATTCATGAAGGGTGGTTATTGTTGGAATTGATTCCTTGGGAACAGTATTACAAAAGGCTCCGGTGAATCTTGATATTGTGTGCACTTGTCAAAAAAATGGGTATTTTCAGAACAAATACCACAATGTAATGTAATTGAAGAAGAGTGTGAGTTAAATTTCTCATGAGATAACTACTATATAAGAGTATTGATCGCATAATGTATATTATCTAAATATTTTATATGGTTGAATGAATTACCCTAGTAACTCCTTAGGTTAGTGAAATAACTCATGTACCAAATTGTAATGCATTTTATGCCTTGCTGGCTATTATATAACAAGTGGCAGAAGGAGTATTATCTACTTGGGAAAAACCAAATATAGCATCAATTATTCCATGAGCCATTAGGATATGTACCTCATTGAAGTAATGGATTAAAATAAGTTCACTAATATAGTGCGGGGGAGCTTGAGAAAAGTATTTTGACTCTCTCCATGTATTCATGAACAGGCTCCCCATGTGATTTCTTAATTCCACAAAAATCATTCTTAATTGATGCAGTTCAAGAGATAAGGAATAAATTATCGAGAAAGATTCTATTAAGATATTTTATCCCCATGTTGTGGTAGGTATATATTATAGTAAGTGTTTATCCACATCATCAATAGATAAAGTGAAGTCCCTATACTTAATTAGGTCCTCAGATATATTTTTGGGGTTTCATGGTGGAGAACACAGTGTGAAACTATTTGATATGTTTGTGGGGGTCCTCACTTGGTAGACCACGTAGTTTGGGAAGGTGGTGTATGAGCCTTGATCTCAACTCCATGTTGGCTGTTTCCTCATTATATTGGATGTATACATATTGGTACTCCACATTCAGGGTGGCCAGTTCTTTTAAATTCCACTTCATTGTATCCATTTTTTATTAGGTTTGAATTGGTTCAGTTTTTGATTGGTATAAAATTACATGAGGTTAAAAAATTGTTTCTTCTAATTAATATGACTATCTTAGTATGAATGACATATGTTTCTAGTGAAGTTTCATTTACATTTAAGGTTCTATTTAAAGAAATTTTTCTTTTCCCGATTGGGCCGTGCAAATATATTTTGAAATTTATTTGTTTTGTGTTATTTAGTTTTGTTTATTTATTTTAATAATGTATTATAGATTAAATAAAATTATATAAGAATAACTAAAGGATAATCTAAAATAGAATGCTATATTATAGAATTAGAGAGAGAGAGAATAAGAAGAATAAGAGAGAGAGTTTGTGTAAGAACACAAAAAACAATCAATAATTGAAAAAAACACAAATAATTAAAATATAATTGTAAGGGGATATTTAAATGATTAAAAATAGAAAAAAAAATAAAAACGTAAAATGATCCTGAAATATAGGAAATGGTTCCAAAATATTATCGAGTTGTCGATTGATTCAAATTAAATGATAATTTTAAACCTGATTTTAGACAGTATTGTAGCACCCGTAGGTACTCTTCCGATGAAGCCTTAGATAATTAATTTAAAAAATAGTTTTTTTATTTTGAAATTAAATGGGGAATGGAATTTTAAAAAACATGGTGTTTTTTTATTTAGAAACAGAAATTGAATCTATATTATGAATTGAAAGAAACTAGATAGAGAAATCACGATTTACCCAACTATGTGTCCCTTGATGCACAATCTGTCATCATTCTTAAGGGAATGGGAAGGATAACATATTCCATGATTTATAATAATTGTAAACATTATGATATGTTTGATATCCAAATTTTGGGAAATATAAAAAAAATTATCCAAAAACATTTGCATAATAACGGGTTATAGCTTTTGGATTTAATTAAATGATACCATACATAAGAACGCTAATTAAAGAGAAGAGGTGAGGGAAGAGGCAACCGCCCTCAAGTCATCACAAGATCTTATTTTTTCATGGAATGATGAAGATTATTGTTAGATTATATTATTTTATATAAAACAAGGATTAAACCAATATAAAAATCAATAAATGTAATTAAATAAAAAATTAAAATGGATATTCAATTACCTTATAATGAATAGAAGTGTGGAGCTTGAGATTACATAAATGGACACCCACCATGTTAATAACTATGATGCGTAGATGTACATGAGAGATGATAGGATAAAATAGAATATGAGAGATCTAATGTTCCAGTAACCCTTAATCCTAGTTTTTCAAAAACTAAAATGTTGGGGATGAGTGATTTTGTGGAAAATAACATCCATGTTTCCACAAAAGAGGTCAAGTATCTAAGGGGCTAGGTTACTATTCATGGAATAATTTTTAATCCAAATTTAATAGGAAGGTTTACTAAACCAAACACATTATAATTACATGATATTAGGTGGATAGGTGTTCTTTAGATTTTTTTGTCCGATGGTGGAGGATGTATCCTAATTAGAGGTCCTTGTATCGTGTTATGGCTGAAATATAAAATGGTGGTCAAATTTGTTCGCCCAGAATATTATAACAATGTGGAACTATATTGGGCCTCTAAATGGAGGAATTTCGCACCATTGTCTTATTGATAAATTAATCCCACATGGTTTTTCACAAGTACTACAATTTTTATCCCAATTTAATTCATGGATTATCCGTAGTACATATTTTTTTCACATTCGTGATGGGGATCTTCCGCAAATTGGCTCATTTTGATTGAGTTCCGTCATGGGCTCTCTAAATCACCTATTCATACAATGTAAACATGAGAACAAGTAAAATTAATCTATTTAATAGTGAAAGAAATTGAATAATTGAATAAAAAATTAATTTAATCTTAATATTATATTTGGAACATTTATTCGAAAACCATTTTAAAATAGAGGTGTATTAGTGTAAATGAATAGTGAATCGCTATACGGTCCAACCACAACACCTAAACATTTTTACTCTTGGGTAAGGAACGTATCTGAAAAATAAAAATTATGCATGTATATATTCATAACATCTTCATTAAAAATTTAATACATTAATTTAATGTTACAAAACCAAAAACCACACCAGGGAGTTTTTCTTAGTGAAAATTGAAATATATGTCTCATAAAATATATCAAAAAGAAAAAACAAAGATATTCATGATAAAAAATTGATAAAGGAAATAAAAATTAAAAAATTCCGCACAATCTCTGTTTGTGTGTGTGAAAACCATTATATGCTATTCATTCAACTTTATAGCCTATAAATATAAGTTATTTTAAACCTTTTCGGGTTAAATGATTTTTCCAACTATAACTTCCCTACAACAATTACAATAATATTTCAAAACCCAGTCACAAAAGCATTACTAGAATGAAAAACCCTAACTTCCTGACCTAGATATCCCCATATGTTGAACATTTTATCACACCCCTCATTTATGATTACATTTTTTTTTCAAAAGTTGTATTTGGAAAAAATATCACACTCATCTCTCAACCCCTGTTTGATATCATCACAACAATAATTTTAATAGTAATAACAAGATAAATGGTTGAGGAGGAGTTATTTTTTATCATTACAAGATAGAACCTAGTTTTTCATTGAGGGTGTAAAATAGTGGTATATCAAGTACAGACACATAGGTCAATCTGGTAGAGTAATGAAACAAATCAGATAAGGAACGAACAAATGGTAAAATAATTTTTTTAAAGATGATAAATATTAACATAAAATTTATTTATCTTATATTATGTTGTAAATATTTAAAATTTGTGGTTGGGTGAAAATAAGTTGAAGAGATATTAGTGACAACGTTTTCCCAAAAAATACTCCCACAATGGGTATTAATCAGTTCAATGCTTTCATAGAGATGTTACCATTTATATCATTGAATGACAACCAATTTACTAAAAATCACTCTCTGATTGTATATTCATTGAAATATCTATTCTATAATGTAGTCTAGTTTCATTACATGTTAAAAAAATATGGAATAAAAAATTTTAAATGCATTATTAGTACGTTCCTTGAATTGGTGACAATAAGAGGGTGGGGGAGTAAAAATACCATAAAGAAGGTAAAAAGAGTGAAAATAATAAAAATGATGAAAATCATGAAAAACCAATGAATATATCCACCCCCACCATTATTGAGAAGTTTACTCTCAATAATAAATCAGAATGTGGGAAGGAAAGATAAAACCTCCTGTGATTCACTAGTATGTTTATTCTAGAAGATGGATATAATCCACCATATTCATTGGAAAATCTTTATAGAAGTGTTTAAGTAAAATCCAATTAATGGTAAGACTTCATCCACTCTGCTCATGAAAAACCAGTATTTCCGCAAAGGGGTAGAAATTAGTATCATTATAAAAACTAAACCATTGAGAACGAAGCTTACCTTGGTGGATCATTATTATAGAATTGTACACGTGGACCTTATCACAAATATGGAACTTCTACTGATGAATCATAATATCATGGATATCCATTGTCTCCTATTTATAGATCTGATAGTTCTCATATGCATCACCTCAAATTGCATCCTACTATTTAATATGTTGCTTCATACGCCCACCTATATCTGAAATATTTCTATTAAATTGTTTAACATCTCAATTTGAATGGTATTAAACCTCCACTGGGTGGTGACAAGACATTGAAAACAATATAGTGTATGTTGAAATTCCTATTGGAGTTTTAAAATCTATACAGTACACCGAATGTGCATAATCCAAGTGAAAACTACAATCTTTCTTATTGAGTAGTACCTTTTATTCTAAGGATCTCATAACTTCTGGATTTTAGATTTCTTCTAGCCTAATAGTTTGGGGGTGTTATTCAGTGGATACTATTTGAACTACCCCATTCATACAATGACAATTTTCATGTTGTGATTGAAAAAATGTGAATAATAATCACTAATTAGAAATTTTAGAAAACCAAACCTACTAAAAATTTGGGATCTTAAAAAATCAGCATAAACTCAGTAGTCATAGGTCCTAGTATACTTTTACTAGACCCATTTTGAATGTTAGTAAATATATAACATGATATAGATGAATAAAAATGAATTTCAAAAAGGCCCTATATTGTAAATTTCCCCTTCATCATTGTTTTCACAGAATAAAATGGTATATTTGGGAATATAATTCCTATTTGAGATATTCCATGTGAATTGAAAATGACTACATGATGTGAAAAATTTATGGGAAAACCAATACAATGTAGGAAAATAAATTCATTATTCTAGGACCTTTCGATCTGTATTTTGAGAGAAAAAGTGCCCCCCACAAGACAATCTGTGGAATAATGTCAAAAACAGAGGTTTACTCGTGGTCAGGGACACACAAGTGAACCACTTTGTTACTACAAACTATCCAAAAAAGGGTCATCAAAAATGTACATTTAATAATCATGTTTATGTGTTTAGGATTATGAGTTACTAAAATTAGTGGGCACCCTAGATGATGCAATAAAATCTACAATGTCCACATATGAGGGTGTATGTTCCATAACATCATAAAGGTTATCATGAGGGAATAATATTACATTGGGGAGGGATGAGTAAACATGGTGGCCTATTAGTGGATAAATCTAACTAATGTGGTTATTTACAACATTTTCCCGAATCCATGTATCTAAAATATCATCGACTAGCTCATGGAAATAAGCATATACCAAATGATAAAGGACATAACATCAGGTATATTTAAGAGAAATCAAAGGGCATTATTGTTTGAAAACACAATGAATTTTGACCCAAGAAGATATGAACAAAAAAATTCCAAGGATAACTAAATAGAAAGGAGTTTTATTATGTTGTTTTTTAGTTATTCTTGGCATGGTAAAGGGTAAGAGTGGCATAACCAATTACATGAGGATCCTTCTCAACCCTTTGTAATGAAACTACCCCGATTGAAAACATAGTGTCATCGTATATAAGATCTAAGGGAGATCCCACCTTGGGTGGTAGATAATAAGAGGCGATGTGACACTCCTTTTTTATTTAATTGAATACATTCCCTCATGTTGTTCAAATATGAAGTTATAATAAATATTTTAATTACCTGGGTAATGGAATT
Source organism: Viscum album (assembly GCA_963277665.1). Classification (NCBI taxonomy): domain Eukaryota; kingdom Viridiplantae; phylum Streptophyta; class Magnoliopsida; order Santalales; family Viscaceae; genus Viscum; species Viscum album. The sequence goes on from OY728164.1 coordinate 614,154,387, forward strand.
GTGATCCTTCTATTGTCTTTAATGAATCGACTGCAAAAACCAGCTTGACCTAGGAATGATATCACTTCCTGATCAAATTTTTGATATGGAAGGGAAGAAATTAATTCATCCAATGATTTATTCCACTGAATTCCCTAATTTTAAAAAACATTACGATGAACTATCCACTGCTATACCGTGATATTTAATTTCTCATAAATTGATACAAGATGTTTTTCAATAGATAGGCGGTGAATAGAACCAAGATGTGCCAGATAGTAATAAAACTAAAAACCATATACCCTGAAATCATCCATAAAGACTTATATATAGTTCTCAAAGTATTCAAAAAAAATACTCAACATGCACATCATAAAAGTACCAGATGCTTTACATATACTAAAATCAGTTCTTCTATTTGAAATTTTGCGAAATGTATTGTTAAATGTTGTATTTTATTGATATTCATGGGATATATGGATTCTGAAATAACCCAAATATCCATCAAAGATGAAATAATTTATATTACCGGCTAATCATTCTAGCATTTGGTCAATGAAAGGTAGAGGAAATTTTTCCTTTCATGTGGGTTTATTCAGCAGAATATATTTAATATAGACTCACCAACATTTTTGCACATGTGTTGGTACCAATTAATCTATTTAATTTGACACAAATATTATTCTAATTTTATTAAGCATAATTTTCACTGGGCTAACCCATTTACTATCAGATATAAGATAAATGATCCCAACATCAAGTAATTTATTGAATTATTATTTTAAAACTTGAAGGAGAGTTGGATTCAACCAGTCCTGAGATTATATTATAGACATAGAATCATTATCAAAAAGTGTATAGTGCATAAAAATATATGGTATAATCCTATGAATATCAGCCAATGTCCATCCATTCACATATTTAAAATCTCTCAAAAGGTCGACCGGTTTTGATTCTTGATCTAGAGAGAGGTTATTGGTAATAATGATGGGTGTTTTTTAAATTCGCTCAATATATGCATATTTTAAATTTTAAGGACATGTTTTTAGTTCCAACACTAGGTAGTTTGTTTTATTGATGGAGTCTTTTTAGGGGGTCTAATTTCCATCAAACTATCTAACAACTCATGTTTTTTCTCTATGAATAGATTATATTTTTAAATGTGATTTATAGAATCATCAATGGCAAGGGGTGCCTATGAATGAACTCACACATCAATTAAAGCAAAAAAATTACATTTTTAAAAACCCACAAAAAACTCAAAATATGAATCAAAAGACAATGTATCGATGGGTGAAGAAGGGGAAAATTGTTTAGATTATGGGCAAATGAAATAATTTTGCGTGTTCATTCCCATAGAGAGAATTTCAATTAAATATTCATGAATAGTTTATTTATCTTCAACAAGGTGTTTAATTGAATCATGGATGTTAAAAAATACCCTTTATCTACCTATGACTATTGAAAATGTAACTTTGTGATCATTTATGATTGTATTATATATATAATTAATAGAATCCCATATATAAGAGGATCATGTCCATGGGTTTGAGAATCTTCCATCTGAAGAATGTATAAATATTCAATAAAGATGTGATTATTCACTTTTACAAGGACATACACAATAACACTTATTTGGTGCATAGTTATCTATTTTGCTTGTTTCATGATAATTCCTATCAGTTCAAGCTCCCCAAGCTGTTGAGAAGTAATCAAAATGTAAGGAATTACATTAATAGAAGAACATAAATTTAGAAATGAGGATTAAATGAATTTCACCCATATGGTACAAGTTATCATAAAATTTATGAGATCCTTGATTTTGGTTTGGAGTTCTGGTTGAATCAAGGCCAAGACATTCCTTCCCTAGTTGACTCTTTCATTATCCATCACCCTTCATCTATGGATGCAAGGCTCCATTAGAAATTTTGAATATCGAGTGATTTTTTAACTGTATAAAATTAAAGAATTTTGACATGAACCTATTTAAATGTATCAATCATAAAATTAACAATATCATTAAATAAATTCTTCTTAGATTTATAGAGTCTTTGTGGAACGAATATGAATGGATTGTTTTTTTGGAATAATCAATGATAATTTGACTTCCCTTTTTGTTTTTCTTGTCGTCATTTTAATTATTGATAGGAGGATAAATTGTTTTTCCTAGAGGGGGACATACCAATTTGGTAAAATAATTGGATGAATAAACATACTTAACATTTTGAAGTGTTACTTAATGGACATTATCATTGAGTTTTGGATTGGAAACAATCTGGGAATATATTTTTTCCAACCCCTGCATTAATATCCCATTGATGTGTCTTCCGATTTTTCCACATTACTTCATAGGTCTTGAAGAGATTATTGGGTGTTCTATTGAAACTAGAGTATCTGGGATTCCATTTTAATCAAAAAATCTATGAGGGTTGGATCATATTTTGAAGGAGGAGGAGTATTGTTTCCAGAAGGTGAAGGATAATAAGGTTTCACAGCTTGGACTTATTGATTCCAATTCTACTTGACATAGCTTGAGTTTCCTCCTTATCGGTATTGTGGTTGTTATTTCCAAATTGGGCGAGGATTTGTAATTAATGGTTCTTTATTTAAGGGAGGTTCATGTTGTAATGGATTCCCTTGGAACACTACTACACCAGAATTAGGATAATCTTGATGTTGTGGTCACTAGTCAGAAAAATGAGTATTGTCAGAACAAATACCACAATGTAATGGAACTGAAGAAGAGTTTAGGTTAGCTTGTGCTTTATCTAATGGCCTTAGAAGTGTATTAATATCATCTTATTTATTATATAACTTTTTTTCAAGGGATAAATGACTTACCAAATGAACTCCTTGGGTTGGTGAAATATCTCATGTACCAAATTGTTGTGCATTTTGATATATGATGGCTCTTAAATCATGAGCGTCGTAGGGAGTTTTATCAACTTGGAAACCATAAGCATCATCATCAATCATTCCACAGTCCAGGGGGGTTCATCCATAATAGAAGTATGAGAATAATTTTTTCCCTAATATGGTGGTGGGGAATATTGAGAAATGTTTTTTGAATATATCCCTATATTCATGAAGAGTCCATCCTTGTGATTTTCTAATACTATATATTTCGTTTTAAATTGATACAGTTCTGGAGGCAGGAAAGAACTTATCTAGGAAGAGGCATTTCATTTCATTACCACCCACAATTTTGGTATCCAGAATGTATATGTACTCTTTTTCTACACCATTAATTGAGAAAGGGATGGTCGTAACTTAATTAGGTCTATTGATACTTGTTTGGGTTTCAGGTTAGAGTAGAGTATATGAAAATCATTGAGATGTTTGTGAGGGTCCTCACTAGGAAAGCACTGGAATTTAGGAAGTAGGTGGGTGAGGAAAGATCTCATCTCAATGTTGGATAATTCCTCAGGATATTGGAAATACGCCGATTGGAACTCATCATTCCAGGTGGATAGATCTTTTAAGGTCAGGTTATTTATATCAATTTTTTTGTACTCTAATTGGTTCGATTTTAGATTGGTTTAAGACCAAATGAGGTTTCAAAATTCTTTCCTCTATGCTTCTGGATTGTTTTAACATAGATTATCTACTTTTTGATTGAATTTTCATTTCAATTTCATGGTCTACTTCAAACAGTTTTTTATTTCCCAATAGGGTCATGTAAATTAGATATAAAATTGGTTTTTTTCTATGTTTTTATTTTTTTCTATTTGTGATGGATGAAAAAATCAAATAAAAATATTTAAGAATTATTAATGTATGTGAGAGAATATATTTATGTATTTAATAATTATAGAAATAGAGTGGTAGATGATATGAAGAAAGGGAGAGAAAGGAAGAACACCCAAAATTAAAATAGAAATAAGAAAAAAAAAGAATCAAATGGGAAGGGGAGATATTTAATGGATTAAAAAAGATAATAAAATTGTAAAAGGAAAAAATAATCTTGGATCCTCAGCAATTGTGGAAAAATTTGATCGTTTCTTCGAGCTTGTTAAATCAGATGTAAATTTGTAACTAGATTTTATTTAGCACAACATAACCCCTAATCATCTCTAAACAGAGCATTAGATCATTAATTTAAAAAAAGATTTTTTTGATTTGAAATTAAATGAATAATGTGATTTTTTAAAACCTATTTTTTTTATATAAACGTAAATTGAAACAATATTACAATGTGAGAGAAACTGGTCAGGGAAATCATGATCAACATAGGCAAGTGTCCCTTTATGATCAATCCATCATGGTTCTCAAGGTAAGAAGAATGATAAATGTATCCATAATTTATTAACAATATAACTAGTATGATATGTGAGTTTTTATTATGTATCACCCAAAAATTGATTGATCGATGATATTGATTACCATTGGCCACTAAAAATCAATATAATATTGTCGATGTCAGAACGAAACTCAATAAATGCATTAAATCAACAACATGAAGAGATGTCCATACTTGGTCCTATATACATTGTTTCTAAAAAGAGAATGCATACTAATGGGTTATTAATTCATTATTCAGTAAAATGAGACCATCCATAAGCACACCAACTAAGAGAAGTGGTTAGAGAAGAATCCAACACACTCAAATCATCCGAATATTGGATTTATGCATGGAACCATGAGGATTCTTGTTCCACTAATTTATTTTTTTATCAAAACAGAATAAAAAATAAAAAGGAAAATATGAAAAACAATTAAAAATACCAAACAAATTCCATTAACATTGGATGAATAAAAGTGGGTAGGTGATGATAACATCAATTGAACCCCCCCCCCCCAAATTTGAAAACTAAAATGTTTAGATGTACATGAGAGAGGTGAGAATAAAATGTAAGATGAGAGATCTCAAGTTCTCCTCACCCTTACACCTGATCAGAAAAAAATTAGAATTATGGGGAGGAGTGATTTTATGGACAATTATATCAATGTTTCCAAAACATTAAGTCACGTATCTGAGGGGTTAGCAGATTATTCAGGGAATAATTTTTACTATATATTTACTAATATTGTATTTGAAAAAAACATGCTATAATGACCTTTAAATTTATGAAGATGTGGTAATTCTAGTTTTCTATCCAATATAGGTGTAATTAGCCTAAATTGAGGTCCTAGGCCTGAGTTATGGCCCAAATATGGAAGGGTTGTCCAATATGTCTTGCCCAGAAATTCTTCACAATCTGGACAGATTATGGTCCTCTAAATGGAATAATTAAGCTCTATGGTCATCTTAAGTGATGTATCCCACACAGTTTTCCATATTTAATCAAATTTTTAGTCCAATTGGATTCATATATTATCCAAAGGACATATTTATGTCCACTTTCATTTGTGGGCTCTCACACAGTTTAGCTCGTTTTCCTTGAATTCTACCATGGGCTCTCCAAATCACCAACTCCTACAATGTAAACATTGAAACAATTAAAATTGATATATTTAATAGTGATAAAAATTTAATCATTTAATAAAACATTATGTTAAATTTATTATAATATTTACAATATTCATTTCAAAACCACTTTAAAATAGCGGAGTAATGGTGAAAATGAATAGTGAATCGCAATGTGATGACCCCCCACACCTAAATATTTTCACTCTAATGCAATGTAACATATAAAAAAAATGTGCATTTACATAATCCCAAATTCTTTAATAATAATTTAATACATTAAAGTAATTTGATAAAATAACAAACAAAACCAAGGAGTTGTTCCAATTGAAAATGGAAAAAGATGTCTCCTAAATTATACCACAATGAAATTTAAAGAGATTCATGATACCAAATTTTGAACAGAATTACAAATTAAGACATTTAATCTAATCTATGTGTGTTTGTCTAAAACATATTCTATTATATTGATTCAATATTATGTCTAGTAAATATCGGTTATTTTAACATTTTTCAGCTAAAATTATTTTTTCACCCCAACGTGACCTATAACCATTGCAACAAAATTTCATGACCAACTAAATTAATAATTCCTAGAAGTAAAAATATAATATCCTGACATAGATATAACCATATTTTTCAAATTTCATCAGGTCTCCATTTATTATTATTATTTATTTTTTCTTTAATGTATTTATTTGGAACAAATCACACTCTCAACACTCAAAACGTGTTTGATCTCCTCATGAAAGTAATTTTAATAGTTATAAAAAGATAAATGGTTTATGAGGAATGTTTTTTGACCTTCCCAAGATATTACATTATTCTAGGTTTTTTTAGGGCGTACAAGAGTTGGATATCTGGTACAAACACATAGATCAATCTGATACTGTAATTAAACAGATCAAATTAGGAACGAATGAATGGAAAATTCATTTTCGTAGAATTATAAATATTAAACAAAAATATATTTATCTTTTATTATGTAATAAATATTCACACATTGTGTATTGGTAAAAAATTGTGGAGATATTAGTGGAACAGTTTTCCCAAAAACAACTCACACAGGGAGTATCAATCATCTCAATGGTTTCATAGAGATACAACCATTTATATCATTGAAAAAAAATTCAATTTACTAAAAATAACTCCTTGATGTTAAATTAATTTTAATAATCATTCCATAATAGAGAAAAGTTTGCTCACATTCTTAAACAACATGGAATCAAAAAAAATAACAAGAATATTTAGTAAGATTCCTTATTTTCTGACCATAAGAGTGGGGAGTAAAAATACCATAAAAATGTGAAAAAGAGAAAAATGTAGAATGATGATGAAAATCCTAATAATGCCCCACACGTAGAATGTGCAGTGTCCTCACTATAATTAATGAGAATGTGAGAAGGAAGGATAAAACCTTGTGTGTTTCACTAGTATGTTTCTTAAAGATGTTGTATTTCCTCCACCAGATTCTTTAGGCAATACTCATATTAATTTATAAGTCACATCCCATTGACAAGAATACATTATCCAGTCTACTAATATAAAACCTATATTTCATTGAAAGGGTAAACATTAGTAATACTATAAGAACTGATCCATAGAGAAATAATATTAACTAGGTGGATCTTTGGTCTGGAAATCAATATGATGACCTTCTAACCAATATAGATCTTCAACTGATGAGTCATACTAGCATAGATAACCTTGTATTATATTTATAGATCTGTGACTTCTCATATGCATCACATCTAATTTCTTCCAACTCTTGAATTAGTGGCTCCTTATGCACACCCGCATCTCAGTGATTCATATTAAATTGTTTAAAAGACATATATTCATGATTTTCTACCTCCATTGGGAGGAGAAAAGTCTTTCCAAACACAAAATATTATGGTGAAATTCCAATTCGGGTTATGAAAGTTGTACGGTATTCCCAAATTGTATCATCCAAGCGCAAACACAAATATTTCTTTTTGTCATTTAACATTCCCCCCGATTATCTTAACGTCCAAATTTGATATTTATTTTTGTCCATTAGTTTGGGGGAGAAATGTATGGTATACTTTATGAACAACCCTATACATGAAAACAAATTCTTTCATGTTGCAATTTAGAAAATGTGATCCCTGATCACTAATGTTGTATCTCAAAAAAACCAGACCTATTGAGAATCTCGGACCTCACTAAATCAACCACGAATAAAGATTCTTTAGTCATATTGTCCTTTTACTCCACCAATTTTGACCACATTCAACAGTTAACAAGAAGTACATGAAGACAAATGAATTTGGAAAAGGTCCAATTATGTCAATGGCCCATGAATAAAAGATTAATGGAATAACATGTGTTGTTAGAGAATTTCATTCATGTTAGATATAATCTATATGAATCGAGAATGAATACATGAATTAAAAAATATATTAGAGTATTTATACAATTGTTTCCAATAAAGACATGATTCTAGGACATTTTATTGCTATATATTGAGATCCAAAGTGTCTCCCATAAGATATATTGTGGTTGAAGTTCAAATCATAGGTGAACTCATGGTTAGGGACACATAAACAAACAACTTGGTGACAAAAAATTCTCAATAAAAAAATGCTTCATCATAAATGAACCATCGAGAATCATGTTTATGACACTAGGATTGTGATGTACTCAAATCATTCTGGACCCAATATGTTGCTACAAAATTTACAATGTCTACATACCAGGGGGTAAGGTCCCCAACATCACAAAGGTTCTCATGAGGTATTTATTATCCAATGGGGAGGGATGAGTCATCATGGTTGTCCAGTGGTGGATAATTCCAACTAATGTGGCCAGTTAAACCAATTTTCACTGTTATCTTATCTCTAATATCATGTTTAAACTATTGGATAAGGATCATCAACAGAATGAGGTGGGACATATCATTACATTTCATTAGGATAAATCAAAGGGAAACATAATTAAAAAACACAATGACATTTGACACATGATGATATGAACGAAACTATTCCAAGGAAAACACCATAGAAAGATGTTATTTTTTAGTGGTTGTGTATGTTATCTAGGTAGGTTCAAGGGTACATGTGAATATTTAATGACATGGGGAGCCTCTTAAACCCATTATGATAAAACTTCCCCAACTTTAATGTAAGAGTCATCAGACATATGTTCAAAGGGGAGATCCCTCCTTGGTGGTTGGATAATGTGAGGTGATATGAGTCTCTTATTTGGTGAATTTAATATATCCTTGATCTTTTTATCAAACAAGAACTCAGAATCATTTTTCAGTAACTACGACAATGTAAGGGAATCCCTACTAAATTCATTAATGAATCGATGGTAAAAACCAGCAAGACCTAGGATATATCGCACTTCACGAACACATTTGGGACATGTAAGGGTTTAAATTAATTAAATTTTTTTATTTATCCACATGATTTCCCTCGTTTGAGATAACATTACCATAAAATATCCCCCACTCAACCCTGAAATTTTATTTATAATAATTTAACACAATTTCTTTCAATACAACAATGGGGGACATGACCTAGGTGTGCAAAACAACATTGACAATATGATCCATATAAGTTGAAATCATCCATAAAGGCTTCCATAAATTTTCATGGTACTCAAAAAACATGCTCAACATACATATTTGAAAATTAACAGGCATATTACATATACCAAAATTAATTATTTATTATGAAAATGTTCCAAATGAATAGGTACATTTTGTCTTTTCTTGATCCTCATGGGCTATATGGATTTGAAAAATACCCAAATATCTATCAGGGATGAAATAATGGGAATTACAAAAAATCATTAAAAAATATGGACAATTAAAGGTAGAGGAATGTGGTCCTTTCATGTGACTTGATTTAGACAACTGTAGTCAATACAGACTGCAAACTCTTTTTCAAATGTGTTGGTACTAATTCTTCTATTTCATTGACCACAACTATTATAACAATTTTTTGTAACAATTTATAATGGATTAACCCACTAACTATTAAATATAGGATAAATGATCCAAGAATTATGTAATTTACTGACTTCTAATTTTACCACATTAATGAATATTGAATTTAACACGCATTTTGATTTTTCGACATGATTAGAGTCATCATTGAAATATATATGGTGCATAAAAATAAATGGTCTAACCCCCTAGAATATGAGACAATGACTATCTTATCTTATTTTTACAAACACTTAAAATTTTTAAATGTTTTTATTTTTTTATGGATAGAGGTTATTAGTTTTTTTATGGTCCATTGGTCAATAATTTCAAGATACGCAAATATTAAATTAGAAAAATGTAGTTTCAGTTCCAACAACGGTGTTTTTTTGATTGAGGGAGGGGGTTTAGGGGGAGTGAAGTCTATGAAACATTATATATACTTATGTTTATACTATATGTATGTAGAATCTATTGAAATAATATTTTCATAATCATCTGTGTTCATGGGTACCTCATAATGAACAAAATCATAAATTAATTCACAAAATTAACATTTTTCAAAAAACTAAAATCATATAAGGGTGAAGAAGAGGAAAATTAGTCCAAGTATTGGTTGGTGAAATATTTCTGTGTTTATGTTTTTAATTAGAGAGCACATCCATTAAATATAAAAAAATAGTGGAGTGGTCTTCAATGGGGTGTTTCATTGCACCAAAGATGTTAAAAATTTTTGTTTCTCCACCGAACACCACTAAAAGTGTACCATTGTTAACATAGATGATCATATTTATTTTATAATGAATGGAATACCATATATGAGAGTATTATGTTTTTTTGTTTGAGTATCTGCTATGTCAAGATTATTGAAATCCGCTGGCATGGTGAGATTATTCACACAAACATGGATTTCTTCAATCACTCTTCTTGGACGCGTAATGCTGGTTTTGGAAAGTTGCATGACAATGAATATCAGTTGAAGAGATCCATGATGTAGATAAGTATACACAAAATAAGTAATTACATTAATAGAAGAACCTTAATCTATCCAAGAATCTAAAAATAATTTCTCCCCTTTGGTAAAAGGTACTGTAAAAGTTCATTGATCGTTGTATTTGGTTGGAATTTCTGGTTGAATCATGGTTTATAATTTCCATTCCAAGTTTACTCTCTCATTACCATTCAAAATTATTCTAGGGGTGAAAAGATCCTTATGAAATTTTGCATATCAATGGATTTTTTTAACTGCATCAAATAAACTAATGTTAACATGAACCTTTTTAAATGTATCCATTATTTATTTATCAATATCATAATAAAAATTCATCATATATTTAGAGATCATTTTATTGAATGGAATATAAATGTATTTTTCATTTGAAGCATCAAACATAATTTAACTACCCTTTTTTATTCATTGGAGTATTGTATGGTTTTATAATTAGTGTTTTCAATAGGGGATATACATATTTTCTATAATCATTAGATTATGAAACATACTTACAAATATAGAATCAGATTGAAAAGATTAAATTTGACTTTATGATTGGAAATTGGTTGTGAGTTTAATTTTATAGAATAATTCATTATTATCTCCCTGATCGTGTTCTCAAATTATCCCACATGAGTTCATATGTCTTGAATAAATGATTATGTGGTATTTTGGAACAAATGTTATGTGTTTCCATTTTACTCACCATATACTCATGTCTTGTTTCATATTTTAATGAAGGAGGAGGTGGAAGATTGTATCAAGAAGTAGAACGATGTGAAGTTTACATATCTTGTACTTGTTGTACCATTTCTTCTTGGGGTAGCTTGAGTTTCCATTTTGTTGGTACTATGGTTGAGATTTCCACCTGAGGATTGATTTTGGATTGAATGTATATTTCATTAAAGGTGGTGGATGTTGGAATGGAAACCCTATGAACACTACTACCCATGACACATGTGAATCCTAATGTTGTGGGAACTAGTAAAAAAGTAGGTATTGTAAGAACCAATACCACAATGTTGTGGAACTAATGAATAGTGTGAGTTACCTTATAATTTAACTAATTTCATTAGAATATTATGATTATCATTATTGTTTTTACTACCTTTTTTTATTGGGATGAATTTCTTACCTCATCAACTCATCAGGTTGGTATAAAATCTATTGTATAAAATTGTTGTGCATTTTGAGCCATGTTTCCTATTAAGTCACAAGTGGTGGAAAAAGAATTATCATATATGGAACCACCAGATGCAGCATCAATCAATCCACAGTCTGTAGGGTTAATTCCCAAACAGAATTACTTTATTAACATTTGTTCAATAATATAGTTCTAGGGTATGCTTTTAGAAAAGTATTTATAATCTCTCCATGTATTCTTGAAGAGTCTCTACTTGTGATTGCATAAAACTAAAGATTACCTTCCTAATTGATGTATTTTGTGAGGAAGAAAATATCTTCTACAAAAAAATATTTAGCTCAATTTATCCCCCTAATGTGGTGGGGAGATTCTGTATCTAGACATTGTATACACGATAAAGGGAGAATGGGAAGGCCCTAAACATAATTAGGTCCTCATATATATTTTGAGGTATTATTAAATATCACAATGTTTGAAACTATTTGCGATGTTTGTGAGGGTCCTCAGTTGGAAGGCCATGAAATTTGGTAAGGATATGGATGAGGCAAGATATCTACTCAATGTTGGGTTTTTCCTCAAGATATCAGATGTAGGTGGGTTGGTACCTCACATCCAGGGTGGTTAGTTCTTTTAATGTCTCTTTATTTCTCGTAATGTTTTATTGGGTCTGAATTGGTTAAATTTATTATTTATTTAAGGCCAATTTAGGTTTAAAAATGTTTTTCTCTAGGTTACTTGATTGTCCTAATTTTTATGGCATACAAATTTAGTGATGAATATTTTCAATTTTTTAGGCTATTTCAAAAAATAATTCTTTTCCTCATCGAGTCATGAATATATGTTTTGAAATTTGTTTATTTTGTTTGTTATCTTTATTATTATGGATTATGGATAAAATTAAAATATTGAATAATAATTAAATGATATAAGATATTAAAATTATGTATTATAGAATTAGAGAGAGAGACTGGATAAGAAGAAAGATAAAGAGGGAGAGAGGTAGAACACACAAAAACAACTGAAAAAAAAACAATCTAATTATAAGGGGGGGTATTTAAAGGAGTAAAAAAGAAAATAAAAGATCTAATGTAAAAAATGATCTTGGATCCCCGAAAACGGTACTAAAATTTGATCGTATTATTGAGCATGTGGAATATCATGTCAAATTTTAACTACAATTTCAGTTCTATAGAAGCAACTCTATGTCATCTCTCAAAATATCCTTAGATCATTAATTTAATAAAAGAGGTTTTGGATTTTGAAATTAAAAGGGGCTTATGGATTATAAATATTATGTTTTTTTTATATATGTAAAAAATTGAAACCATATTACTACATGACATAAATTGGATAGAGAAATCGTGATCAACCCATGTAAGTGTCCCTTAAGGCCCAATATATCATTGATATCAAGGGAATGAGAAGGATCACCAATTACATAATTTCCATATAATATAACCAGAATTATATATGAGGAATTAGAAGGTTTCCACCTTGGAATTGATCGATCGATGATATTGATTACCAGAGACTGCTCAGAATTAATAGAATATTGTCGATGTAAGACGAGAACTCAAATAAGGCATCACATCAAATTCATTATGATACGTCCATAATTGGGTATATATCAAAAAAATATCTAAAACAAAATTCATAATACATGGTCCTACCTTCTATATTTTATTAATCGATACCATCAATAAGCACACCCATTAAAGAGAAGACGTGAGAGAAGAGGCAAACACACTCAAATCATTACATGATACGATTTATTCATCAGAGCAGGAGGATTATTCTTCCTTTGATTTTTTTTATATCAAACTAGATTAATCACTAAATAAAAAATATTAATTAATAGTTATAGACTACCACCATAGAAATACAAATAATTTTGGAATAATACATTCATTAATATTGATATTACAACCAAAGACACATCTAAACTGATCAATAAGATGTTTTTAAGAACATGAGTGAGAAGAGGATTAAAATTTATGAAGAGACATCACAAGTGAGACTCAAATATAACCCAAGTTGTGAATCATGTTATAATGATGACGGGGAGTGAGGTTATGGATACTTACAACCTATTGTCCACAAAACTTTGGTCAGGAATCTTATAGTCTATGTGACTATTCATGGTAGAATTTTCACTCCATTATTAGGATGGAAGAATAATCAAAACATATTATAATGACTTCAAATATTGTGGAGAGGTGAGAAACAGAGATATATATCATATGGAGGATGAATTACCCCCATTAGAGTATTGAGTCCATGTTTATTGAAAAAATACATAATGGTGGTCCAATAAGGTCAACCCATGATTTGTTCAAAATATGGATGAATATTGGGCCCCCGAATGAACTAATTGGGATCCATGGTCCTATTTAGAAATGTATCCCACATAGTATTTCATATGTTAACCAATTTTTTGCCCAACTGGATGCATTTATTATACCTAATACATATTTATGTCCAAATTCATGCTTGGGATCTCAGGTAGTTTGGCTCTTTTTTTTTGATTTCTATCAGGGGCTCTGCAAATCACCTTCTCCTAAAATTTAAATAACTAAACAATTAAAATTTCCATATTTAATAGTTATAAACATTGAATATTTGAATCAAAAAATAAGATAAATTTATTAATATATTTTTAATATTCATTTCAAAACCAATTTCAAACAGCGGTGTAAGAGTGAAAATTAATAGTGAATCTCTATGCGATCACACACCCACACCAAAAAATTTGAAATCCTAGGCAATGTCACATATCAAAAATATAAAACTGATGTATTTATATATTCCCAAAATCTTAATGGAAATTTTAATTTTTGAATTTTATTTGATCAAATAACAAACCACACAAAGGATTTATTCCATGTGAAAGTTGAAAAAGATGTGACTTAAATAATATCATAATGAAATTCAAGGAGATTAATGATACCATATTAAGAAAGGAATTAAAAATTCAACAATTCCAACAACTATATATGTTAGTGTGTGAAAACCAATCAATTCTATTATTTACACATTTTATCGAATAAATATATGTTATATTAACATTTTTCAGCAGAAATGATTTATTTCATCGAACCTGATCTACATCAATTGTAAAAAAGTTTTATAACCCACTCACATACGAATCTCTTGAAGTAAAACCATATACACCAAACAAATGTATCTCTATATGTTTCACATTTAATAACTCCCTTCATTTTTTTTCCAAAATTTACATTTGGATCATGTATCACAATAATCTGTCATCCATTGTATGATCTTCTACCAACACTAATTATAATAGTTATAAAAAGATAAAATGTTGAGAAGGAGTGGTTTTTGACCTCCACATGACCAAAAATTTTTTGTGTCTTTTTGTTTTTAGGGCATACAACAGTCGAATATTATGTACACACACATAGGATAAATCCACACAGCAATAAAACTGATCAGATAAGGAATGAAATAATGGAAAAATTATTTTAGAATATTGATAAAAATAATCCTAAAAAATATTCAACTTCTATTATGTATGAAATATTCCCACATTGTGCTTTGGTGAAAATATGAGGGGAGATATTATTGACATAGTTTCCCCAAAAACTACTCACATAAAGATTATCAATCATCTAAAAGGGTTCGTAGAGATACAATCATTTATATCATTGATTGACAACTAAATTAATAAAACTGCATCCCTGATGGTAAATTCATACAATTATTCATTCCATAATGGAAAAAAGATTCATCAACTATTAAACGAACATGGAATCTAAAATTTCAAATTCATTTCCAACAATTTCCAGGATTTGGTTACTAAAAGCGTGGGGGGGGGGTAAAAATACCATAAATAAAAAAATAGAATAAATAAGAAAGAAGATGAAAATCCTAATGAACGCAGAAATGTATCCACCCACCCTATTAAAATGTGTAGTGTCCTAAGAATAAGAAATTATAATGTTATAACGAAGGCTAAAACATGGCGTGTTTCACTGGTATGTAGAATCTATAATGTGGGTTTCCTCTGTAGGATTCTTCGGAAAATCCATACAGAAGTGTGCATGTCACTTCCAATTTATGATAATACTTCTTCTACACAGCTCATGATGGACCATTATTGCACCCAAAGGGTAAACACTAGTAAATGTATAAGGACTTATCTATCGTGAATGAAGCATACCATGGTGAAGCTTTATTATAAAATTTTACATGAGGACCTTCTCACAAATATCGATCTTCCTAGGATGAATCATAATAAAATGTATAGACTTCTTCATCTCTTTATATATATCTAGGTGTTCTCATATACATCACGCTGAATTTCTTCCAACTCTTATGTCTGCATCTTCATATTCTCACCAGCATCTGGAAGATTCAAATTAAATTATTAAACAACCCAATATGCATGGTGTTCTACCTCCACTGAGAGGGGATAAAATAATTCCAAACACAATATTGTACGGTGAAATTATGATTGGGGATTCAAAATCTATATTTTATTCCTAGAGTATATTATAAAAGAGAAAAAATCATTATTTCCTATTAGGTTGAACCATTTTTTCCATGATTCTATTAACGTAACTATATTATATTTATTCTTCTGTATTATTTTTGGGTTGACATGAAGTGGTGACTTTTTGAAAAACCTCTGACTTGTGATGTAAATTTTTCAGGTTGTTATTGAAAAAATATGAACCCTGATCACTAATTATGAATCTCAGTAAACCAACCCCACTAAAAATCACGGGAAGCACAAAATCAAAAACTACATTAAATTCATCGGTCCTGGTAGCCCTTACTTCTAACCATTTAGACACATAGTAAAAAACTAACAAGATGTACATGAAAGTAAATTAATTTAGAACATTCACATGAAATTAATTCCCCATTCATCAAATATTTCACAGAATAACATGGGATGTTTGGGAAATCTATTACTCTAAGAGATATTCCATATGACTTGACTAATACTAAATGACATAAAAAATTGATGGGAATCCCTTCACAATGTAGGCCAATAATTTCACGAGTCGTGGACCTTTTGATCTGTACATTATCAACAAATGTGGGCCCCAAGACAATGATTGGTAGAAGGTCAGAACAGAGGATAACTCATTGTTAGGGATACACCGACAAACAACTTGGTCACTACAAATTCTCCACACATATAGGTTATCCAAAATCTTCCCCTAGGAATAACGATTAACTATATGGGATTGAGAAGTATTGAAATTTGTGGGGACCCTAAATGCTGTTGTAAAATTCACAATGTTCACATACTGAGGGGTAAGTTCCAAAACATCTCCAAGGATCTCATTAGTGAAAAACTCTCCAATGGGGAGGGATGAGTAAACATGTTGGTCTAGTAGTTGATAAATAATACTATTTTGGAAAGAAAAAACATTTTCCTCTCCCTTATTATCTCTAATATGATGTTAAAGCTCTTGGATAAGGAGTAACCATTGAATGAAGTGGGGCTTATCTTTAGGTGTCTTTCGAAGAAATCAGCGGGAATAAGGGTTAGAAAACAACATGTATTTTGACCCAAGATGATATAAATGAAACATTTCCAAGGAAAATACAATATAATAGAGTTCTTTATAAGTTTTTTTGTAGTTTTATTGGGTAGGGTCAATGGTACGTGAAGCATATACAATGAAATGAGAATCCCTATCAACCCATTGTGATAAAACTACCCTAGATGCAATGTTAGAGGAATCACACATATGATTTAAGAAGATATCCTTGTGAAATTCCATAACCCTAGTTACACAAAGTTGGTTCATTAATACATAACATTGTCATGATACAAAAAATCATGTCCTAAAAGACCAATAAATTTAGTATCCATGGAGTACTAGAATCATCCATATGTTTTACGTTACATCGTGAAATAAAAACATCAACATCATTTTTTCCTTTTTAAACACACTTATATCCTTATAATATCCCTATAGGTCAACCATAAAATACTTATTCACATCATGTGAAAAAATAAATCATATAAAGGGGTGACTTCAGATGCTATGTTGGGATAACAATATTGCAGAAACTTTCATAAATAAGGATAATCATTTAAGACAATTTATAAGACTAAAAAACCTTTTAAACATAATCTTTTTCATAATATGGAAAAGATAAAATCAAATAATTCAATTTACATATTCATGTGGATATTATTATTGTCTAATTATCACATGAAATATACATATCCACTTTCATAATGATGGAATGCATAATTCCAAACTTCATAACCTCATATTCAAGGCCCTGTTCTAAGACTACAAATGAGGTTTTGTCATGGCCTTGTGCCAAAACATTAGTTTGTCTCATGTTATGTAGTGATTAATCGAGGAGATATAGCGGGCTCCACCCATCACTTACTATGTCCACAACATTCTTCATATGTAAAGGTTTAAACATAACATAAACATTCATAGTAAAACTAGCATATTAAATGTCAATACTGTATCCTCCAATCATGAATGGTATAAAAACAACACATACATAGTCAAACATATCACAAAACCATCAATACAACATGGATGATTTGTATCATCATTAATCAACCTCGGTCTAGAATAATATCCCATAAAGGATGTTGACATAGTTGAAAATGGTCAGTAAATATCTTTTAGAGAAACATCCTTTTTTTCATGAAATCAATCAAGAGTAATATAAAAGAAGTCATTTAAAATATAGCATTGATTCAAAGTGTACCAAAAAACTTTGAAATTTTTTAATGGAATTAGCATTTTAAAACATTCATGACCATATATATAATTAATTAAATTCATTTTGAAAACATGGAAATTAATGATAACAGTTTGGAAGAATAAATCATTAAAACATTTAAAATGATGTTTTAGTTAAATTTCCATAAAAAATAATACATTTTAATACACTTTTCTAAATCATGGACATGGATAATAAAGATTTTCCTCTATACACTTTTGTAAAAACAACCTCGGATATTAAAGGGATTGTGAAAATAACCCTTACCTAGCACATTCCTTTGGTCGAGGGTTTGTTTAACCTCCTGTATAATTACCATAATATGATATTAATTTAAAACATAACCATGTTAATATTTATTATGTCATACATCATTATTTTATGATTTTATACTAACCATATAATAATTATTTCCATGTAAAATTAACATTTTGGGTAATAATCATTTTCGTTATCATACGTGTTTTAACTTGTTATTCTTGATTGTATCATTTAGATAATGATTTAACTAATTCTAGAATATAAAAATAGAATTATATATCATATATATTTATAATATAAAATTTATAATAGATATATATATGAAATAGAAGGAACCATTTATGGAGACAGTAGGCCGTACATACGCATAAAAGTTATTTCTGTTTTCATATTGTATTTAATGGAAGTAATTGAATACGATATATTTAATTACATATATATATATAAAGTAGAATTATTATGTCATATATTATATACTTATTGAAATTATATATTTTTATAATCATCGTTGAATGGTGAACATTGGAATGAATCAAATCACGTCGCTGAGAGGTCAATCCGTACGTAAGTACGAGCGACAATATCATTATATTGATGGAGAAATTTTATGTAATTGGATGTTTTATCATATATAAAAAATCACTAAAATGTTATATTTATTATTTACATCAGTTATACTCATTATTATACACATCCAAATATTGTAGTGTCTGAATAACAAATTACACCACGACATGGAGATGGTAAGCCGTACGTACGCAAGTATGGTGAATTTTTTCATATAGTGGTTGGATATAATAATGAATATGGTTGTACCATATTTATAATAACATCACAGTATATCAGAGGTAATGGAGTTATTATTCTGGAATGGAAACAAAAATGAATGTGAAAGTGGAAGATGAAAATAATTTGAAAGAGGGTGGTGAAATTATTACCTCTTCTTTGGGTGTTTCCTTTTGAGTTGATCATAAGGGCTCTTCAAGATAGCTTTCTGATTAATGTTTTTACTCTAGGTTGATGTGAGGGAAGCTGGGAAGATATTTGGGTAGGGTATGGAAGAGCCAAATGGATTGTTAGGAGTGGAATTAGGAGAAGGGAAAGAACCCTTTTATAAGAGAGGCGAGGTTAACTTTAGGAAAAGCACAAATTGTTATTTAATAATAAAAACATTTTTGCTTCATAATGGATCATAAATGATTTATTTCAAGGATAGGATGTGAATGGTTAGAAAACCTCTCAACCAATAGGTTTTATACATGTTTTTTTCACCATATCAACCTTATTATTTATATTTTTCTCTTAGTTAAATAGTTTGACATTTACCATGTGTCTTTGTATTTTTATATTATATGGTTAATAAACTTACTATAACATGAAAAACATACCCCAAGTGGTAAATTATTAATTTATATGACAATATATAAATAATTTTGTTGAACCATAAATTTTTAGGAATATTATATCAATTAGTAATATATTATTTATATTAAAAACCCAATTATGTCCATTTTGACACTATTTAGTAATTTTTTGTGAAAATCATAACATCATGATTACATCAGAAAAAAATATATTTAATCAACTCTAACATTTCATATTAATCTTGAAAATTAGTGTAATTCATCAAATTTATCATGTTATAGTTATTTGGATATGTATAATATAAAAAATTTTAATATTTCATAAATAAGGTAATTACTGCATCATCATTGTCTCATAAATAAATTAAATTATATAATTTCTAAAAATTATATATAAAATGAAATTATGTATTAATTTATTTTATATTTTTAATTAATATTTATAGATGAATTTATCTTATGTGTAACCATATATTAAAAATTATTTAGATAATAATCTTTGAATTTAAAACTTTTAACTCGACTATAAATAAAATAATAAAAAATGTCATAATCTGATCCAAGTGGACAAAAAGGTTCATATTTTATTCCTAGGGTTGTTTTTTATCAAATTAAACATATCTAAGAAAATTAGGTCATGTTTTAGGGTAATTATAATATCATTTTTACCCATAATTACCCAATTTACTTTAAACCATAGAAAATAAAAATCAAAAGATTATATTCACCAAAAATTATTTTTATCTTTATAAACCAAATTTTAAATAAGGATTTATATTGATTCTCTTGGATTATTGATATTCATCTCATATAAGCGGTAAAATTTATTTTTATGCAAATTTGTAAATTCTCCTAGATGATGGGTAAAATACGTTTAAAGTGTTCATTAAAATTTTATAAATCTAATTTTTTTATAAAATGACACCAATGAATAACATTGAACTTATATATTAATAATATATAAATTTTTACTTAAAATAAATTTAAATAAAATAAATAATTATTTATTTAAAAAACTCGACTTTCAATAATAACACAGTGCTTTTCACTATTCATCAAAAATTGAATGTTTTCAGAAAAATACCTAAAATTCACCCTAAGCTAATTTTGATATTATGAATTAAAAAATGATTTATATTATACCAAATTAAAAACCAAGAAGTTTCATTTTTTTAATTAAAAATTAATTCCCGTTGTCAAAACAAAAAAGCATGTTTTAAAAAAAATAAAATTATCAAAATATTGTCATGTGTTTATGTCAAATATAACTGTAAAATTACTTATAACCACTTAAATTTTATTAAATGATAAAATTTTAATCTAATTATTAATCAAATCCATTCAAATGCATAATTTAATACTATAAATTATTTTGATTAAAAAAGTTTTTTTCAGATAAAACAAAGTATTTTTCACTATTTGAAAAAATATAAAAGTTATCAGAAAAATACCAAATATTTATCGAGACAACATTATTCTATCCAGCTTCTAATGAAAATTATAATTTAAATAAATTTAATATATACTAGTGTAAAATATTGGTTTTATAAAGGGTTCTTCATTAAAAAGAAATAAAATTTCATATTTTTTAAAAATTCATATTTAATCTGAAAAAATGAGTTTGTTTTTATATTATGTTAAAAAACAAATAATATTAATGTTAAAATTATATGTAATAAATAAGATTACATTTTCAGTTAATACTATTCATTACCTTTTTTTGAACGACTAGTTTTTTATGTTGTGATGCACTCGAACTCGGTGATGCGTGTAGTGTAAGCTATTGAATGATATAATGTACTATGAAATTTTGGGGTGATACATTATCTCCTCCTTCAATAAAAAGAATGCTCAAAATTTTAATTTTTTTCAAACATAAAAGGTTAAAAATAGAAATATGCCTTTGTAAAAAAACCACATCAGATATAGGATTAGTATAATTTTGTCTTAATAAGAGGGAAAGGGAATGAAAAATTCACCACCAAATTATGATCTTGATTAAGAGAACATTGGTTGAAATTAGAAACACATAATTAGATGAAAAAACATAAATACTTTTATGGAGTAATTAATGTCATCAATCATAATCATGTGTAAAATTGTGGGCCTCAAAGCCATCAATATACGATGAATTAAATTATCGCTAGTTCAACAAAACATAAGTATTAGGATAACACATTTTTTTAAGATCCCTTAACTAATGTTTAATAATTAATTTATTAATAGAATAAGAGGAAATATATACTTTTCAAGTTGAGGTTTATCTTTCAACAAATTCCTACCACAAACTCATAATTCACTTCAAAAGATAATATAATTCAAAAATATTTTATTTATCCTAATCGTATAGGGTTACAAAAAAATGTATTTATAATTTATCTATAAATCCATTTTAAAAAATAAATTATACTAACCCAGAAATCACATATGCCAGTCATTGGTGATACACGCTTGTCTTTCTTCGGTTGCGGGTTCATGTCTAATGACCTTTCCGGATGTGACGGGTTGTCGCCCAGCCTCTGGGTTGTCCTTTTTATGAAAATCCAAAAATATTTTCAAGAAATAATTTTCCTTAACAATAGTATCCAATGTCAAAATTAATCAATTCCAACCTTTTGAATTATCCAAAATAATTCTTTCCAATCTCACAGTCCTAAATTTAAACGGAAAGTAAACACTATCATGATCTTTTTTTCCATGAAGTAACATGTGAATAATTTCATCATGTATTCTTTTAAAATACTATAACACCATTAATTAACATAAAACCTTATTGATTACATTCATGATCACTTTTTTCCTTATAGAATACTGGATATAAACCTTCTGTCTGAAAATGTTGTAGACTCCTACAATGATGGAACATACAAATCATTAATCATTTTCAAGGTAATCGATAATATATAATATTATTTATCCGAATAAATAATATATTATTCTAAAATCACTAACTCAGTATCGTAACTATATTATAGTTTATGTTTCTCTCAGCCATAGTTTTTTTTAAATGATTAACATGCAATTGAGTCACTTTTCATATTTCCACACAATATCATGTCCTTAATGAAATAGTATTGCAGTACAATCCTTATATACTATATAATTCCTAAAACATGAACGCCATTAATATAATAGTCAAATGACACAATACTCTGATAATAACATAAGAACACTAATAATTCATCTTCATCATCGGTAGTATCATAACTTGATTATTATCCAATAGTATCATTTGGGGTATACACTAATCATTTGGATATTGATTCACGTAGTGCCCCAACTCCTTGCAGATGAAGCATTGTACATTTGAATCCTTTTTATTACCCTGACTATCATGTACATGGTTTCCTTTTTCTCCACACTTATAACAAAATCCCAATCCCATCAAGAATTTACCAAGGTGACTATTCCCATAGTAATCACATATGGAAAAATCATTCTTTCCACTCTCCCCTTTATCCATTTTTCTATCTTCCATCCTTTTATTTTATTTCTTCCCTTAGAAGCCATAGGACTCATAGAATTCGTTACATATCTTATTAACACCAGATTATATTTCATCATATAATGAGAATAAGCAGATGACTATTTACCTTTTAAATGTTGTCTTAATATCATAAATGATATGAACCTTCTTAATATTTTGATTATGTGTATTCTTGGAATTCGCATCCACTCTACTTGGTTCCATTTATAAACAATGGAATACACTGCGTTATTTTATGAATCTCAATGGAAAATTCTAATCTTGAAAAATACATAAATTAAATAGAACAGTTTATGGATATAATATTTAATCATAAAAATGTTTTCATTGAGTAATTATATACTCATAATCCCATCATAATGTTTTTTAACGAAAAGGAGAATTACCTTAAGAATATCC
Organism: Viscum album; assembly: GCA_963277665.1. Classification (NCBI taxonomy): domain Eukaryota; kingdom Viridiplantae; phylum Streptophyta; class Magnoliopsida; order Santalales; family Viscaceae; genus Viscum; species Viscum album. The sequence goes on from OY728164.1 coordinate 614,178,109, forward strand.
CCCGAGATTTTCGTTACCAAGTGTGCTTCAAGGAATGTTGTCGTGCACCAGTTCCCGTTTTATTCGAGCTCAAAGCGGGTTTTTCAGGTTTTACCCCATGGTACAACTATGTAGAGCTTCTTCAACCTACTCATATCTAGAGAGGGATGTATTAATTGGAAATCTCACAAAATCAATACAGTACAAAAATTCTAGGAAATTTTTCTATAAAAATCCTCAATGTCTATCATACTTTAGTGTTCTCTAATAATAATTTTTCTAAATCTAATTTCAATGGTTTTTTTAAACCTTCTCTAATACCAAAAATAATTCCCCGACACCAATTCCCCTGAGTCGAGGGATTATTACATAACATTGTCATGATGCACGAAATATTTTCCTGAAAGACTGATCAATTTAGTAGTTTTGAAAGTACTAGATACATTCATAATTTAAACATTACATCATGAAATAAAAAAAATCAACAAAATTTCATCCCCTTTTGAACAATCTTATATCACTAGCATATCCCACCAGGTCAACCATAAAATACTTCATCAAATCCTATGAAAAATAAAACATATAAATGGGTGAGCTTAAATGCTCAGTAAGGATACCAATATAGCGGAAACATTCAAAAATAAGCGTAAACATTTAAGGCAATGTATACTACTATAACAAAGAATTTTAAACATAAAAATCCGCATAATATTAAAATATAAAAATCAAATAATTTCATTTAATTGTTCTCATAGATTTTCTACTAGTCGAATAATCACACACAATATCAATAGTCACATTCATAACGATGGAATGTATAGTGCAAAACATAATAACAACATAGTCATGTCCTTGTGCCAATACTACAAAAAATATTTTTTTCAAGGACTTGTTCCAAAACACTAGATTGTATAATGAGACATACTAATACATCTAGGATCTATAGTGGGATCCACCCGTCACTTACTAAGTCTAATGAATTCCACATATGAAAAGGTTTATACATAACATAAACACTCATATTAAATATAGCATATGGAATCTGAATACATTATCCATAAACCATGAACGGTATTAAAATAACACATCCAAGTAAAACATATCACAAAAACTTCAATAAAAATTGGAATATATGTATCATAATAAATCAACCTCGATCAGGAATAATAATCTGTAATGGATTTTGACAAAGTTGTAAATGGGAAAAAAATCATTGAGAGAAATATCCCTTTTTCAATAATTAATTTAAAAGTCTTATAATGGAAGTTATTTAAATGATAGTTTTGAATAAAATTTTCCCATACCACATTGAAACTAGTTAAAGAAAATTATCATTTTAAAACTTTCATTACCATATAAATAAATCCATAAAACCATTTTGCAAACATTGTCATCAATGAGAAATGTTTTGAAGAATAAACCTTTAAAACATTGAAAAATATGTTTTAGTAAAAAGTAACTAAAAAAGAATCCATTTTAAAACAATTTTATGAAGAATGTAAGTTCATAATAAATATTTCCCAATAGATAATTACTTAAAAACTGCCTCGGATAATAAATAAATTGTTAAATTAACTCTTACCTTGCACTTTCCTTTGGTCGAGGGTACGTTAACCTCCCATATAATGACCATATTTTGTTATTAATTTATAAAAGAACCATATTATTACTTATTATATCATACATGATTCATTTATGACTTTATATAACCAGTTAATAATTAATTCTATGATAAATTATCATTTTGGTTAATAATCGCTTTCTTTATCGTAAGTGTTTTAACTTGTTATTCTTGATAGTATCATTTAGATCATGATTTAAATAATTAAAAAATATAAAACATGATTTATATATCATATATATTTAGAATATAAAAATTTATAAATGATAGATATATGAAATTGTAGGCATCGTTTATGGAGATGATAGGTTGTACGTACACATAAATGTTGTTTCTAGGTTCATATCGTATTGAACGGATGTAAGTGAATAATATATATGTAAGTACATACATAAATACATACATACATACATATATATATACATAAATATATATATATATATATCATGTTGACATATTATGACATATATTACATACTTAATAATAATATATATTTTTATAATCATCATTGAATGGTGCATGCTAGATTGAATCTCGTCACGTCGTGGAGACGGTAATCCGTACGTACTCACGAGCGACAATATCATTATATTGATGGTGAAATCGTATGTAATTGGATGATATATCAATTATGTACAACATAAATAACTTGTATTAATTCTTATTTACATCAGTTATACTCATTATTTTAGCCATCCAAATAATGAAGTGTTTGAACAACAAACTCAACACGACGTGGAGATCGTAAGTTGTATGTACACACATATGGTGACTTTTTCATTTAGAGAATGGATAAAATGATGAATACGACTATAAAATATTTATAATAACATCACAGTATATATGAGGTTTTGGATTTATTATTTTTGTATGGAAACAACAAATAAATAGGAAGTTGAAGATGAAAATAACATGAAAATGGTGGTGAAATTATTACCTCTTCTTCGGGCGTTTCCTTTTGAGTTGATCAAAATGGCTCCATAGGATGGATTTCTGATCAATTTAAGTACTCTAGGATGATTTGATGGATGTTGGGAGGATATATTATTAGGGTTTGGGGATCCAAATTGCATTTATGGTGTGAAATTAAGAGATGGGGAAGTAACCTTTTATAAGGGAGGTGAGGGTCACTTTAGGAAAAGCATGATATATTATTTTAATATAAAATCATTTTCTTTTCTTAATGGCTCCAAAATGATATATTTATACGATAAGGTGGGGATGGGTTGGAAACACTCAACCAATAGGATTTATACAGGTTTTGGGCACCATATTAACTTTATCTTTTAGATTTAACTCTTAGTTAAATAGTATGACATTTACCAAGTTTCATTGTATTTTTATATTATATGGTTAATAAAATTACTATAAAACGCCAAAGGAAACCCCCTGTGGTTAATTATTGATATCTATAACTTTATCTATGTCTTTTGGCTGATCCATATATTTTTTAGGAATATTATATCTATTAAAAATATAGTATTTGTTTTAGAAACTCAATTTTGTCAATTTTGACTTTATTTAGTATTTTTTTTGTGAAATTTATAATACCATGATTTGTAAAGACCCATAAATTTAAAGGAAAGTTTTTTCTTAATTTTATTTGGAATTTTACATGAACGCAGTTTCTGAAGGCGCCTGAATCCGAGGTCCGGTGTACCCGAAATCAATATCCGAAGTTTAGCTCCGGTATGTTTAGTGAATGAACGAGCAGGAATTTCTATCTTTTGAACCGGTGCTCGGAATCAAATTATGAGGGCACCGATGGAACCACAGTGCCAATTTTTTCTTAGGAACACCTATTCCGTAGTTGAATTTTATTGAGTTTGAATGTTAGTTTTCGGGGGTTTATAATTAAATTGAATAAAAATATGTGTTTTCAATATTTTTATTTGAAGTGGTAGTTAGAACCTCCATGGGGAGGTTAGTGGAGGGGCCCACCCACACATAACCTCCCTTGGGTGGATGTTATAAGGTGGGGCCCACATGAGTATCAAACCCCCTTAACCCCCTTTAACTCTTGAACTCTCTATTTATGTGGATGAAACTCTCTCTCGTTAAATGAGTCTCTTCACCTCCCTCTCATTAAATTTGACAACTTGAGATATTTAATTATGTGAGTTAATTTAATTTCAAACTCTTGAATTTCAATGTATTGTGGTGTTAATAAATTCTGTGAGGCTTAATTTATTTTTGGGTTAGTTTCTTAGTTTCTTGAGAGCCTTTGGAGAAGAAAAGCTAAGGAATGCTAGAGTTCTTCATCCTCTTCGACAAAGAACATGAGGAACGTGAAGAACGCATCGAACTCTGTCGAAGAACGCCGAGTCCTCGAAGACCGACTCCGCGACACCGATCCACGACACGACGTCTCTTTCCCCAAAGTCTCTCTTTTCGTGACGCCGTTCCCGCGACGCGACATCCTCCTTTCAAGTCTCCTCTTTCCGCGGCAGTTATACCACAATGTTTTCTCTTCGACGAACCTCTGAACAAGCTCCGCTCTTGAAACCATGGTAGGGGTTTTATTTTTTATTTTTTTATTTTTCTCATAAATAACAACTTGACGATCTTCGTGGTTTAAAACCAATAGTTATTGAATAACGCGAGGGGGACAGACCGCACAAACACGGCCGACCCTGCTTTTTTTCATCTTGGTTCCTTTGTGGTTTGGTACAAGATGGAGTGGTGCCGTCGCACAATGCGGAATCATGCGACAAGGAAATGTGCGGCGCCGTTGCGCCACGCCGTGAAAAGAAGAACAAAGACGCGACGCCGTCGCGCCGTGTCGGAGAAACCCAAAGTCTTCCGCGGATGGAGTCGGGCCAGGGCTCAGGGGTGCGGCGTCAACGCGCCGCGCCAGAGAACCATGAAGACGGCGTGTTTTGTTAATAGACGTGCGGATTTATGGGTGACGAAAAAACAATTGCAATGTAATTTTGAGTCTTGCGCAGTAAAGTGCGAGACCCGAGATGAGCACCGGCTCAGACTGTTTTGAAAACAGACCTCCGGAGCAACTCCAATTGCCTGCGGAAACACCCGGAGGTGAGGGTCGCCGGCGCGGCGCCGCTGGTGACCAGAGGCAGCGGCCGGAGCCGTCCGGCCGCCAGGAGGCGGCGGCGCCCGAGCGCGCCGCCAGAAGATGGGCGGTGGCGGTTCGCCGCCGAATCCAATTACTGGCGAGGGCGGCCGCGCACCGCCGCCCCGCTCCGCGACTTCGGCTCGGCCACGCTGAGCCGCAGCTGGCCGGTCTGGCCGGGCCGGACCAAGTCCACCCGGGTCGGACCCGGGTTGGGTCGACCCAGTTTGGGCCGACCCAGGGGGGATCGGGCCGGGTCGGCCCGACCCTAGACCCCCTGTTTTCGGACCCCATTCAGTCAAATGCCCATATCATGGGCTACGGACCTTCGATCGACGTACCATCTGTTGAGTAGCGATGCTTGGAATGAAACAGTCGTTTAGGTATATTACACTCAAGGTTTCGGAGAACTTTGGGTTCAGTCAGGTTGGTTCGTACACGAAACCAACCGGGCCCTCGGAGCGAAAACACTTATATCTTGAGCTCCGGACGTCCGATTGACGTGCCGTCGACTTTGATGGATTTATCTAAGTGAGACGGATCTTTTGGCTTACTCCGCTCGAGGTTTGGATGCCGTCGGAGTGCGGTCCGATTGACGCACCGTCTGTCTCGTTGAATTCCTCTTGTTGAGACGGAACTTTTGGAATACTTCGCTCGAGATTTGAATACAGTTGGATAGTGGCCGGGTTGGATTGCACCCGAAATCCAACCGAGCCCCTGGAACGGAAAAGATGATATCTTTCAGACATGATGTTTGTTTGAGGAACCATCAGTGGCGTTGATGATCTCGTTGAGAAACGGTCCCTATGAGTATACCCTGTGAGAGTTCGGGGTACAGTTGAGATACGGCCGGGATTGGTTCGCTCACAAAACCAACCGGGCCCCTGGGATGAAAAGGATAGTAACTCACAGACCTGGCGTCTGATTGACGTGCCGTCTGTTGCGTTGAGACCCCTATGACGAGATGGTCCTTTGAGATAAATCTTCGGGAGACTTTGAGATACTTGGAGTATCGACCAGTAGCTCGTGGAGCGGACCCTCCAAGAGACGAGCGTACTGAGTACGAAGACCGTGTAGCTGGCTGGAACCTTAAGACTGCTTGTCCGATTCGAGTCGGAGAGACTTGTATATCCCAGATGGGAGCACTGCTGAGTTTTTGTGGCAGACCCACAGCGGGGAGCACTACTGTGTTTTGGTGGCAGACCTGTGGTACATGACAGCAGAAGTACCTCTGTTGGCTATGAGGGGGGAGCACTACTATGTTTGGGTGGCATACCCCGATGGGAATAACTACTATGTGAGGTGGCAGGCCCGCGACACTCGACAGGAGGAGTACCTCAGCAGTCTTAGGTTAGTGAGAAGTACCTCGGTGTCATGACATGACCATTGTACACTCCAGAGACGGAGCTCTTCTGCACTTACAGTTTTGATAAAGAAAATCCAGGTTTGAGATGAGTCTATGTCCTTTGTGTTTCCTCATGATTGAGATGGGTTACTTGATAACTTACGTATATGTATGGGCATATACCTAGGTAGTGGTTATCCATTGATTTCACAATCCTTGTGTTTCCTCATGATGGAGATGGGTTACTTGATAACTTAGGTATATATATGGACATATACCTAAGTAGAGGTTATCTGTTGAGATCTTCTTTGTGGTTATCCTTGTTAGTTTTAGTGAGACCATGAGGGTCTCAGGGTCCCTACTGAGTATCGTTATACTCACCCCTGCACGGGCTATGCCCATACCTCGTTGTGTTTGTTGCAGACGATGGTCGTGCTGACGAAGGCCGAGTGTTCGAGGACTGGACGGTACCCGGAGGTGGACTACATGATGAGTCAGTACCCGGAGGTGGACTTTATGGCGAGACGACACTCTAAGGAGGTTGACGGGCAAGAGAATTGTTGAAGGTATATGTACCTACCCTTCAGGTAGGATCTGTGGTGGATTTTCTAGAAGCTGCGCCATCTGTAACTACTCTTTAGGTAGGATCCGAGGAGGACTACCCAGGAGCTTCTTCATTTCTTCTAGCTGTTTGTCTTTTTCTATTGTACTTTCGTTCAATTGTAGATGTACTTTCAGTTCGGTTTGTATTCTGGCCCATTTACTTTTCATCACATTCTTTTGTACTTAGTGTTTTACATCAGCTTGTACTCTGTGGTGTTTTGTTTACTTTTATAAAGGAAATGACTTCCCAGTTATTGGGATTTACGCCTTTGGTGCTAGTCTCCAACCCCTAGCCTATGGAAGGCGGGCTTGGGGTAGTCACGGCACGGGACCCGAGGACGGGTTGTGACAAATTGGCATCAGAGGAACCAGTTCTACCCCAGAACTTATAACTCTGAAATTTTCTTTCTGTGAAGCGATAGTGTTAAGAATACCGAGTGTGGTTTTCAGTTTAGGGAGTCCAGTGTTGGTGCGGGCGGTCGACGTATCCATACACCAGGACCCTGACATCTGATTTCCGACATTGTGCACAAAAACACTGTTTGCGTGTGCGTTTCCATAAGAATTAAAAGTCAGCTCAAACAAGGTCAGCTCACCAGGTATAAATCGTTTGATTGTGTCACGTTGTTTCTTTCAGGATGCTTCCCCATGGACGACCAGCTAGAGCCCCGAGAGTGGTTCGTACTGACATCCCACCGAGCGACGTGGCCTCAGTACACGTTCCTATCACAGTTGAGGCACCAGTGGTACTACTACCCGTTGGGCCACCGATGCCACCGGCCCCAACAGTAGAGGGTGGACGTCGCTTGAGTGCACTGCACGAGTTCCAGCGCCAGAGACAACCCATGTTACAGGGAGGGACGGACCCGGAGGTGGCTGAGGATTGGCTGGAGGCTGTGGTGAGTGTTTTCAGGCTAGTGGGGATGCCATCAGACTTCATGGTGATCCTTGCTGGCAGCCTTCATCAGGCAGCAGCCGGCAGATGGTGGAGCCTGATGCTCCAGATGAATGACGAGATGACTCTTCTTTGGGCAGACTTAGAGAGTCTGTTTAGGACAGAGTTTGTACCATCCACCCTTCAAATGGTGCGTATACAGGAGCCACTTTATCTGCGTCAGGGCAGCATGACAGTGGCGCAGTATTCTGTGAAGTTCACAGACATCTCATGATACTCCACAGATATGGTACGGGACCCATTCTTCAGGGCCCAAACCTTCGGGCAGGGGCTCAGGCGAGATATTAGAGCTTATGTGGTTCCACTCAGCATTCTGACACAGATAGGGGTGTTGGAGCGAGCCCTTTTGGTGGAGATTTTCCTTGCTGAGCATTCTTCAGTAGCAGGACACACCACTAGCTGGCATGTGCCAGAATCTTCTACAGTAGGCAGTAGGAAGATGACGCATAGGTTCAAGAGGACCAGATCTATAGGTGGTCGACCGTGTGACTTAGGGTCGGTAGTGTGAGGAACCAAGGGATGTGAGAGAGCCAGACATTCCATGTAGTGTTACTCATGCGGCGGAGTTGGTCACATGGCACGTGACTATCCGACCCACCATGCAGATGACCCGCAGTTAAATTAAGAACCTCTGAGGCAGAGGCAGAGGTTCGATCAGGGCAGACCGCAAGGAGCAAGCGGCCATGGAAGAGGAGCTGGTCGTGCAGCTGGAGGTTGACGACGCTTCGGGATTTTGCCACCACCACCACCAGGAGGTCCACCCTGACTACAGGGGACAAGAGGACATGGGAGAGCTCAACTTCAAGAAACAGAAGCTTTTGACTACGGATCTCCAGAAGCGAGTGAACAAGAGCATAACTAGTGTGTATATCTAGTTCCATGATATTGTTTTTATATTTGTGTCTTTGTACCATAAGCTGCAATAAAATAAAGAAACTTACCTTTGTGATGTTATCAATCATGTCCTCTATTATTTTGTTACTAAGAGGTTCCGTATTAAACTGTTGACTTGACCCTCACGTGTGAGATACCTACTAGAAGAGACCGAGTTACCACACATTGTAGCCGACAGTGTGACTCAACCCTTGGAGGAGAGAGTAACAGTTGGATATCTTGGTAGTAGCGTCGAGGCCTTACGACATCATACTTGGTATGGATTAGTATCATCCATGTCAGGATTGAATGTATTAGTCAATGAAAGTGGTTCATCCAAGGGATGAGATCCGATTTCTATTATCGGCAATGAAGAAATCTTTGCAACTCTTGTGGGACCGAAGTTGGTCCAAGCCGCGACAGAGAAGGTCTAGGTCATCCAGGAGGCAGAGACCAATGGAGTTCGAGGATGGCGACCACGTTTCCCTACGGGATTCACCTCAATGAGGTTTACGGAGGTGTGGCCTAGGTGGCATGTTATCTCCGAGGTTCAGTAGACCTTTTCAGGTCCTTAGCAGGGTAGGCAAGGAGGTTTAGTTCTTGACCCATCCACCTCAGTTGCACCAGGTGCACGATGTTTTTCCAAGTATCTCAATTGAGAAGATACGTGCTTGATCCTTCACACATCATCGACCTCAGGGAGTTGGACATCGATAATAGGGTGTCATGCACGGAGGTTCTAGTGGGGATCGAGGATCAACAGGAGCAGATTCTATGAGGACGGTCGATTCCTCTTGTGTGATTTCGTAGGCAGCACAGAAACCTCCAGGTAAGCACATGGGAGCGGAAGGCTCAGATGCGTTCTCTGTACCGCTTTTGTGACCCTAGTTTGTGTTGAAGCTTTACAGGGACGTAAAGCCCTGAGGTGGGAGTAATGTAAAGACCTAGAAATTTCAAGGAAATTTTTTTCTTAATTTTCATTGGAATTTTACAAAAACGCAGTTACTGACAGCGCCTGAATCCGAGGTCTGGTGTACCCGGAATCAATTTCCGAAGTTTAGCTCGGGTACGTTCAGTGAACGAACAAGCGGGAATTTCTATATTTTGAACCGGTGCTCGGAATCATATTCTGAGGGCACCGATGGAACCACAGTGTTGGTTTTTGCTTAGGAACACCTATTCCGCAGTTGCGTTTTATCGAGTTTGGAAGTTAGTTTTCGGGGTTTTTTAATTAAATTGAATAAAAATATGTGTTTTCCATATTTTTATTTGAAGTTATAGTTATAATCTCCAAGGGGAGGTTAGTGGAGGGGCCCACCTGTACATAACCTCCCTTTGGTGGATGTTATAAGGTGGGGCCCACATGAGTATCGAACCCCCTTAACCCCCTTAACTCTTGAACTCTCCATTTATGTGGATGAAACTCTCTCTCATTAAATGAGTCTCTTCACCTCCCTCTCATTAAATTTGACAACAAGAGATATTTAATTATGTGAGTTAATTTAATTTCAAACTCTTGAATATCAAAGGTTTGTGGTGTTAATAAATTAAGTGAGGCTTAATTTATTTTTGGGTTAGTTTCTTAGTTGCTTGAGAGCCTTTGAAGAAGAAAAGCTAAGGAAATCTAGAGTTCTTCATCCTCTTCGACGAAGAACACGAGGAACGCGAAAAACGCATCGAACTTCGTCGAAGAACGCCGAGTCCTCGAAGACCGAATCCGCGACACCGATCCGCGACGCGACGTCTCTTTCCACAATGGTTCTTCCACAACGTCTCTCTTTCTGCAACGCTGTTCCCGCGACGCGACTTCCTCCTTTCAAGTCTCATCTTTCCGCAACGGTTATACCGCGACGTTTTCTCTTCGATGAACATCCGAACAGGCTCCGCTCTTGAAACCAAGGTAGGGGATTTATTTTTTATTTATTTATTTTGTTCGTAAATACCAACTTGACGATCTTCATGGTTTAATACCAATTTTTATCGAATAACGTGCGGGGGCCAGACCGCACAAACACGGCCGACCCTCGTTTTTTTCATGTTGGTTCCTTTGTTGTTTGTTACGAGAAGGCGTGGTGCCATCGCACCACGCGGAATCATGTGACAAGGAAATGTGTGGCGCTGTCACGCCGCGCCTTGAAAACAAGAACAACGACGCGATGCCGTAGCGCCGCATCGGAGAAAACAGAAGACATCCGCGGACAGAGTCAGGCCACGGCGAAGGGGCGCGGCGTCAACACGTCGCGCTGGAGAGCCATGAAGACATCTATTTTTGTTAATAGACGTGTGGATTGATGGGAGACAAAAAAACGGGGCTGCAATGTAATTTTGATGCTTGCGCAATATTGTTCGATACCTGAGATGAGCACCGTCTCAGACGGTTTTGAAAAAGGACCACCGGAGCAACTTTGGTGGCCCGTGGAAACACCCGGAGGCAAGTGTCACAGTCGCGGCGCCGCCAGGGACCGGAGGCGGTGGTGCCCGAGCGCGCCGCTGGAAGATGGGCAGCGGCGGTTCGCCGCCAGCCCCAATTAGCAGCAAGGGCGGCCGCGCACCGCCCCCACGCTCCGCCACTTAGGCTCGGCCACGCCGAGCCGCGGCTCGTAGGTCGGGCTGGACGAAGACGGCTGGGCCGGTCCGGACTGGGACCAGCCGGGTCGGACTCGGGTCGGGTCGACCCTATTCGGGCCGACCCGGGGGGGGGGGGGGTCGGCCCGGGCCCAGACCCCCCGTTTTCAGATCACTTTCAGTCAAATGACTATATCATGGGATACAGACCTCCGATCGACGCACCATCAGTTGCGTCGCGATCCTTGGAACGAGACGGTCGTTTCGGTATATTACACTCAAGGTTTCGGAGAACATTGGGTTCGGCTGGGTTGGTTCGTACACGAAACCAACCGGGCCCTCAGAGCGGAGACACTTATATCATGAGCTCCGGATGTCCGATGGACGTGCCGTTGACTTTGATGGATTCCTCTAAGTGAGAAAGATTTTTTGGCTTACTCCGCTCGAGGTTTGGATGCCGTCGGAGTGCGGTCGGGTAGGTTAGCTCACGAAATCCAACCGGGCCCCTGGAATGAAAAAGCCAATAACTCACAGATCGGGTGTCCGATTGACGCGCCGTCTATCTCGTTGATTTCCTCTAGTTGAGAAAGAACTTTTGGCATACTTCGCTCGAGATTTGGATACAGTTGGATAGTGGCCGGGTTGGATTACACCTGAAATCCAACCGAGCCCCTGGAACGAAAAACCTGATATCTTTCAGACATGACGTCCGTTTGACGAACCATCAGCGGCGTTGATGATCTCGTTGAGAAACGGTCCCTATGAGTATACACTATGAGAGTTCGGGGTATAGTTGAGATACATCCGGGATTGGTTCGCTCAGGAAACCAACCGGGCCCCTGGGATGAAAAGCCTAGTAACTCACAGACCGGGCATCCGATTGACGTGCCATCTGTTGTGTTGAGACCCATATGACGAGGTGGTCCTTTGAGATACTTATTCGTGGGACTTTGAGATACTTGTATTATCGACCAGTAGCTCGTGGAGCGGACCCTCCTAGAGACGAGCTTACGGAGTACGGAGACCGTGTAGCTGGCTGGAACCTGAAGACTGCTTGTCCGATTCGAGTCAGAGAGACTTGTATAGCCCAGTGGGGAGCACTACTGTGTTTGGATAGCAGACCCACAACGGGGAGCACTACAGTGTTTGGTTGGCAGACCCGCGGTACTCGATAGGAGGAGTACCTCTGTAGGCTATGTGGGGGTAGCACTACTGTGTTTGGGTGGCAGACCCCGCGGGAAGCACTACTATGTGAGGTGGCAGGCCCGCGGTAGTCGATAGGAGGAGTACCTCAGCAGTCTTAGGTTAGTGAGCAGTACCTCGGAGTCGTGACAGGACCACTCTACACTCCAGACACGGAGCTCTTCAGCAGTTATGGTTTCCATAATGAAATTACTGGTTTGACCTGAGTCTATGACCTTTGTGTTTCCTCATGATTGAGATGGGTTACTTGATAACATAGGTATATGTATGGGAATATACCTGGGTAGTGTTTATCCGTTTATTTCACAATCCTTGTGTTTCCTCGTGATTGAGATATGTTACTTGATAACTTAGGTATATGTATGGGCATATAACTAAGTAGAGGTTATCTGTTGAGATCTTCTTTGTAGTTATCCTTGTTGGTTTTAGTGAGACCTTGAGGGACTCGGGGTCCCTACTGAGTATCGTTATACTCACCCCTGCACGGGCTATGCCCGCACATCGTTGTGTTGGTTGCAGACGACGGAAGTGCTAACGAAGGCCGAGTGTTCGAGGACTGGACAATACCCGGAGGTGGACTACACGACGAGTCAGTACCCAGAGGTGGAATTCACGGCGAGACGACACTATGAGGAGGTTGACGGGCAAAAGCGTTGTGGAAGCTATCTGTACCTACCCTTCATGTAGGATCCATGGTGGATGAACTAGAAGATGCACCATTTGTACCTACCCTTCAGTTAGGATCCGAGAAGGACAACCCAGGAGCTTCTTCCTTTCTTCCACCTGTTTGTATTTTTATGTTGTACTTTCATTTAGTTGTAGCTGTACATTCAGTTGGGTTTGTATTCTGGCACATTTACTTTTCAGCACTTTCTTTTGCACTTAGTGTTTTACTTCCGCTTGTACTCTGTGGTGTTTTGTTTACTTTTATAAAGAAAATTCCTTCACAGTTATCGGGATTTACGCCTTTGGTGCTAGTCGCCAGCCCCTGCCCTATGGAAGGCGGGCTTGGGGTAGTCACGGAACGGGCCCCGAGGACGGGTCATGACATGATTACATCGAGAAAAAATTATTTAATCAACCCTATAATTCCATATTAACTTATAAAATTAGTGGAATTAATCAAAAGTGTAAAATTACAATTTTTATATTTATAATATCAAATATTTTAATATTTTATTATTAAGGTAATTACTAGATCATTTTTGAGTCATAAATAATTTAAATTCATCATTGTCTAAAAATTATAAAAAAAATACCATTATGTAAGAAATATTTTTATATTAATAGTTAATATTTGAAGTCGAATTTAACTTATGTATAACACTATATAAAAAACGGTTTAATTATTAGACATTGAATTTAACACTTTTAACTCTTCTTTAAATAAAATAATAATAAATGTCCTAATAGAATCCATGTAAACTAAAAGGTTCATATTTTTTACTAGGGTTGTATTTGGTCTAATTTAACTTATCCAATAGTATAAGGAAATGTTCTAGGGTAATTATAATATCATTTTTACCCTTAATTATTGTATTTACTTTTAACCATTGTAAATAAAATCAAATGATAATATTCACCCAAAATAATTTCCATCATATTGAACCTAATTTTAAATAATTATGGCATCCTTGTGTCTTGGATTTTTAAAATTCAAATCACAGAAGAGGTAAAGTTATGTTTTATGCAAATTTGTTAATGCTTCTAGAAGGGGTGTAGACGATGGATAAAATGTTCCATTAAATTTTATACATCTAATTTTATTATAAAATGACTCTAATGAATTAAATTAAACACATAAAGGTATTATATATCTATTTTAACTTAAAATAATTTTAAATAAAGTTAATAATTAATTAAATATGATGTCAGTTTTAAATAATAATGCAGTGTTTCTCACAATTCATCAGATGTAAAAACTATCAAAATATTGACATGTGTTTATTTAAAATTTAAATGTGAAATTAGTTTTAATGACATAAATTGTATTATATTATAATTATATAATCTAATTATACTTCAAATAATTTAAAATTCATAACTAAAGTCTATTAATTATTTCAAATAAAAATGTTGTTTTCAATTAAAACATAGTATTTTTTATTATTCGTCAGAATATTAAAGTAATTCAAAAAGTACCAAAAATTTATCCAAACTAAATTTTTATGTCCCGCATCTAAAAAATAATTCTATTTCCTTAAATTGAATATATAAAAGAGTAAAATATTAGTTTTAAAAAGGGTTAAACATTAAAAGGCTATAGAATTTCATTTTATTGAAAAATACTTCTTTTATCTGATAAAATGAATTTGTTCTTATATTATGTCTATGAAACACATAATAATGATGATAAAAATATTTAGAGTGTATATAATTCAAAATTCAATTAATAATATTCAAAAATTCTTTTTGAACGGTTAGTTTCATATGTTGTTGTGTGCTCGAACTCGGTGTTCTGTGTAGCACAAGATATTGAATGAGATAACATACAATAAAATGATGGGGTGTTACACCCAGCATGGTGGTTGGATAATGGTAGGTTATGTGAGACTCCATTTTAGTGAATTAAATTCATCCTCAAAATTTTAATCAAAAATAAACTCAGAATATTTTCATAATAACTATAGCAATGGAAGTTTGATCATAATAATTTCTTTAATGAACTAACAGTCAATACCAGTGTGACCCAAGAAAAATCACAATTCATGAGCAAATTTTTGATATGGAAGGGTTTCAATAAATCAATTTGGGATTTATCCACATTAATTTCCTCATTTTTAATAACATTCCCACGAACTATCCCCTACTCAACCATAAAATTAAATTCCTCGTAAATTAATACAATATCTTTTTCAATGCAGCGACGAAGTACCAAACATAGGTGTGCCAAAAAATCATCAAATTATGATCCATATACCATGGAATCATCCATAATGTCTTCAATAAAACACTAAAGGTACTCAGAAAAATACTCCACATATATCGCCGAAAAGTATCAGGTGTATTACATATACCAAAAAGAATTATTAAATTTGAAAAACTGCCAAATGGATATGTCAATATTTTATTTTCATCATTCTTTAGGGATATATATATTTGTAAATAACCCAAATAGCCAACGATGAATAAATAATTGGACCTACCATCCAATCATTCTATCATTTGGTTATTGAAAGGTATAAGTATGTGGTCCTTTCCAGTGGCCTGATTCTGTTGATGGTAGTCCATACGAACAAACCATCTATTTTTTACATGCATTGTTACCAATTTGTCTCTTTTATTTGAAACAACTAGAATTCCATTTTTAGGCATATTTTCATTGGGAAACCGCATTTAATATTAGATATATGATAAATGATCTTAGTCGTAAGTAACTTACTGACATCAAATTTTACCACTTCAATGAGAGTGGGATACAATCAACATTGAAATTGTCTTAATGTCTTATCCTCATCATAGAAGAATCATATGGTGGATAAAAATTGATGTTCTAATACTAGGAATATAAGACAATGTCCATAAAAACTATTTTTTCACTCTTTCAAATGGTCGAGCTATTTTGATTCCTATTTTGGAGAGTGGTTTTTTGTAATAATGATTGGAAATTGGACAATACGCTCAAGATATGCATATTTTAAATAATATATATGATGGTTTTTTTCAAAAAAAGCTTTTTATTAGATTGAGGGAGCAGATTTGGAGGAGTGAGGTTCGTGAAAAATTCTATCTTCTCTTGTTTATTATCTTAGGATAGAGAATCTATTTAAATTATAATGAACACAATATTTAATTAATGAACAAAGATTACATTTTTCATAATGAACACAACACTCAAAACATGAATAAAAAATCAAATCATCCACGGGTGGATTAGGGGAAAATGAGTTTTAGTATGGGTTGACGATAGAATTTTTTGTGTGTGTGTCAATAAATATAAATTCAATTGAATATACAAAAATATTGGAGTTCTACTAAATGGGGTGTTTCTTTGCGTCATGGATGTTGAAACTTACAATTTATCCATTGAACAATGTTGACAACACACAATCGTTAACATTTATGAATGAATTTTCTATTTTATTGATGGGATTCCCTTTTTTGAGAGGAGAATGTCCTTGGGTTCTGGTATCATCATTCTCAAGATTGTATAAATTAGCAGGGAAGATGATATTTTTCACACTTAGAAGGATTTCCTCAATCATTCATTTTGGGTGAGTAGTGGTACGGTTAGAAAGTTGCATGACAATGCCTATCAGTTGCAGAAAATTATACATAGAGTGTGGTATTACATTGATAAAATACCCGAAATAGATCACAAAATCATCAAATATTTTCTTCCTTTTGGTACAAGGTATCGTTAAATTTCCCAAATTCATGTATTTGGATGTAATTGATAGTTCAATTAAAGACGAGAAATTCATTCCCCGGATGACTCTCTTTTTACCATTTAGCCTATGTCAATTGGTGTAAATCTATGAAAATTTACATATCATGGGATTTTATTAACTACATCCAATAAAGGAATATCATCTAGATATAATTTCAATGTATCGATTATTTTTTATCAATGTAGTTATCAAAATTCCTCTTATATTTAGAGAGACTTTAGGGGAATGTAAGAAGAATGGAGTGTTCATATGAATCATCAATGATAATTTGACTACACTATTGGTTTTTTATTTCATTATTGAAATAATTTATGGGTTGATAACGAGTTTTTTCAATAGGGGACGTACTTGATCGGTATAATCATTGGAAGAAGAAACATCCTTAAAATTGTGTAATGATATTGAAAAAAATTACAATCATTTATTAAACTATCAACGGGTTGGGAAGGTAATTTTCTAGAACCTTGCATATTTATATAACTAATGGTGTACTCAAACTATTCCACTTGAGTTTGTAGGTCTTGAATAGCTGATTGTGAGGATTCTTTCAAGTAGAGGTTCTTGGTTTCCATTTTCATCCCCATATTCTCATGTCATGGTTCATATTTGATAGGAGGAGGAGGATGATTTTTTTGAGAAGGTGAATGTTAAGAAGATTCTATACCTTGGTCTTGTTGATACCAATTCTTATTATGGTAGCATGAGTTTCTTACTTGTTGGTATTGTGGTTGTGCCTACAAATATGGTTATGGATTTTTACTAAATAGTAATTTCTTAAAGGTATTTTCTTATTGAAATGGACAACATTGGAAAACTATTGTACACGACTCAGTTGAATCATGATGTTCTATCCACTTCTCAGAAAAATGACTATTTTAAGAACAAATACAATAATGTAATGGAACTAAAGAAGAGTGTGAGTTACGTTGTTCTTGATATAATTTCTTATAAGGGGTATGTATATAGTCAATTTTATTATTTACCTTTTTTTATATTTATGAATGACATACCTCATGAACTCATTGGGTTGGTGTAATAGACTGTTTACCAAATTGATGTGCATTTTGATCCATTTTTGTTATTTTGTCACAAGCGATGGAAGGTGTTTTATTAACTAGGTTACAACCAGCTGCCACATCAATCATTATAAAATCATTGAGGATAATTCTCTAATAGAAGTATTCTGTTAAAAAGTATCACAAATCCACTAGTGGGGGAAGCTTGTGGAATGTATTTTCAATATCTCCCTGTATTGTTGAAGAGTCTCCCATTGTGAATGCCTAAACATATTTGGAAGGATTGATGCAGCATACATCCAGTTTGAGATATTTGTTAGAATCATCATTAGGAAGACCATGGAATTTGGGAATGAAGATAATGTGGTTTTATCTCTTCTCAATGATGGATACTTACTCAGGATATTGGATGTACGCAGGTTGGTACTCCACCTTCATGGTGGTCAGTTCTATTAAGGTCCAATAATTTGCAGTTGTGTTTTCTTAGGATTGAATTGGTTTAATATATGATTAGTTTAATACCACTTGTGTTTCATCAATGGTTACATCTAGGTTACTTGATTGTACTAATTTAGGTGAACTAATTTTTGAGTGAAGTTTCTTATCAATGTATGTTCTATTGAATTTTTTTTCTTTTCCTGATTATGTCATGAAAATAAGTTGTGATTTTTGATTGTTTGTTTTTCTAATTTTTTTAATGATTGATTATTGATAAAATAAAAATATTTATGAATAATCAATGTAAAATATAAAATATTGTACTATACTAATTAATTTCAGATTTAGATAGAGAGATAGGAGAATATGAGAGAGATAGAAGAGGAAAACAAAAAAAACAAACAAAACAATAAATTTCGATGTGGGATATTTAAAGGAGAAAAAAAGAAAATAAAGGAGATGAAGGAGAAAAATAGTTTTGGATCCCCGACAACAGTTCTAGAATTTGACCATGTTTTTGAGTGTGTCATATTAGATACTAATTTTTAACTAGAATATCTCTAGTATAACATCAACCTGAGGTCATCTCTTGACAGAGATTTAGATCATTATTTTATAATAAGAGGTTTTATATTTTGAAATTAATTGGGGAATTAAGTTGTATAAAACATGGTTTTGTTTTGATTTAGAAATAGAAATTGAAACTATATTACTACGTGGGAGAAACATGATGGAGTAATCACGATCAACCCAGGTTAGTGACCCTAAATGTTCAATCCATCATCACTCTCAAGGGAATTGGAATAACTGCAGATTCCTTGATTTATACCCACTGTAAACAATATGATATGAGATTTATTTATTGTTCACCTCTTAATATTTGATCTATCTATGATATTGATTTTCAATGACATCTTAGAATCTATAAAATATTGACAATATAGGAACCCAAATCAGTCAAAGAATAACATCAAAAACATAATGAGATATCGAGATTTGGGTGTATGTCAAAAAAACTCAACACAAAAATTTATAATAATGGGATATACCTTATGGATTTAACCAAATATATAATCCATAAACACACAAATAATATTGAATAGGTGAGATACCTGACAACCACACTCAAATCATCACATGATCAGATTTATTCATCAAAACATGGGGATTCTTAATCTATTGATCTACTTAATATAAAACCAAAATTAAAAAAAATGAATAAATGAAGAATATTAGAATAAAAATGTGCAAATTAATTTAAATTATGAAGAATAAAAGCATGTAAATTTCTATTTCAATAAAAAATCACCAAATAGATCACTAAGATATTTAGAAGTACATAAGGGATAATAGGGGTAAAATGGAAGAAGAGATCTCTAATGTTCATCTCAATCCTAACCCTAGTATTGAAAAATAATAGAATGATGGATATGAGTGATTTAATGGAAAATTACATCCATGTTTCTGAAAAAAAAAGTTTTCATGTATCTAAGGGGATAGGATACTATTCATGGATGAATTTTTCCCCAACAATATATGTCAGGTTGAGAGAATAAATTCATTATAATGACTTTACATTAAATGGAGAGGTGGAAATTATTGTTATATGTCCAATGGATGTGGTAGTAGTCCAATTGGAGATCTGATTCCCATGTTAAGGACAAAATAACAATGGGTGGTCCAATCTGGCTTTCCCAAAACCTCTTCACAACGTGGACCTATTTTGGGAATCAAAATGGATGAAGTGGGAACCATGGTCTTCTTTAGAAATGTATCCGACATAGGTTTTCACATGTGCACAAATTTTAAACCCAATTGGATCACAGAATATGCATTTTACATATTTTTGTCCACATGCATGGTAGGGATCTACCACATTATCAATCGTTTCATTTGAATTTTATCATGAGGTCACCAAATAACCTCCTCCTACAAATGGGACAATAAAATAAGTAAAAATTTTCTCTATAACTATAATAAATATTAAATAATTGAATCAAAAATATAGTTCAATTTTTTATTATATTTTGAATATTCATTTCAAAACCAGTTTAAAACAGGGGCCTATGGTTGTAAATGAATAGTCGATCATTATTTGATAAAATCAAGAAAATATCATGTGAACATTTACTTGGTTCATTATCCCTAGGATAAATTATAATGATCATTAATGATAATGTTTTATTAAATAATTTCACTAAACATTTATTTATTATCAATTAAAACTATGGAGAGGTCTCACTGACCCACTTCGTTAACTACCACAATCAATTAGAGAACTCACAATCCTACTATAACAATGTTCTCATTTATCTACATTTTCGTTTTTATTATCCTCATAAAGATGATTATAACCTACAAAACATGGTGTTTTTATTCAACATGAATAATGATTTCTTAAAGTGAGAGGATGGAGCTGGCTGAATATAATCTTCTTTGGCCATTAATAATTGAGACAATGAATATCATAATAACATATTATTCTACTTATATTATTATTAAAATAAATGAAACATATGTATATTTTCCTTTGATGATTTTTCCCCTTCATTAATTCCTCTGGATGAATATTTCATTGATCCCCTGATTTTATATTTTAAATCACTTCAAAAAATAACATGAAACCATCCAATAAGTGGTAGTTACAACTTCTATCAATACTAGGATCAAATTCTACATTTTTATTATATATGATAATTCAAATAGAGAAATGATTGAAAAACACAATGGTAATAAAAATTGGAATATTTTTTGGATACACTCTCATCATCACGACTATAGCCTTCCACTAAATCCATTTCACAAAGGTAGATATGTTATCAACTAAAAGATGATACATAACTAAAGATTGACATCCTATGGCTAAAAAAGGAACTAATCTCGATCATTACTAGTAAAATGGTGTGTTCTCTAATATTCCCACATTCATCAAGAAATATCAGTTACCCCAACTTCCTCCCCATGACCTAGATAAAATTTAATGGTCATTTTATGCAGCAAGTCTTCTAATCAACCACGAATACCGTAAAAAGGGTGTGTTAACTTGTATGTCTAGTTTCAAATTGGAACTCTGATATTCCACTGCAGTGAAAACCATGGTGTTGGTCTAACCTTCATTTCCAATTTTCGGAAAATCAAATCACAACACTCCTAATTCAATGAGAATGATCATAATGTGACATTAACCATGCTCGTTGACTAGTAAATGGATCAATCCTCAGTGAATAACTTCTCCACCATACATAGAAAACACTTTTATTTTAATTCCCTACAAGAATCAACTATTAGTCTTTTGAAAAAATAGAACCTAAAAATAATCAATAAGTATTTTTTAACCATATTCTCCTCTGGGTTTGTTAAAAATAAATCAAAATCCACAAGGGTAGATTCTCTATTATTTTAAGAAAATTACTTTTATAGAAGTGTGTCAGTGAGTCACCAATCACCAATTATAATACCACATTATCCATGATCGTCGTGATAATTTACTATTGAGTTAAAAGTTTTGGATAAAAACATTTGAATCAATTCTACATGTACATCTATCATACGGATTTTTTCATTGATATGTTCTCTCTATTTTCCCTTCTACTCTACCCATTTATACCATATTAATCTCACTTTTAAATTTATACCCATTTGGAAAAAAACCATAGTAGAAAAAATATCATTAAAGTTCATAATATGGGGTTATAAAAGAATCTCAGAGAGGCTAGAAAATATACTTTTATCCTTAACTATACCATAGGGAGTTTGTAACACCCCGATGTTTTCAAGCCTCTTAAATGAAAATTGGGCGTTTTGTGCTTTTGAAGTTCTCTCTTTAAAACAATCAGAATGAAAAATATAAAAAAAACACGTAACTTTTATTTATGAATTCAACACTGAAGGGTCTTACATTTTTTTTCGGGCTACAAGAAAAGCTCACTAACCAAATATTCCAACCAAGAACCTGATTACAATAATGGGAAGACTGCTTAAAACTACTAAGAGCCCGAGAATGCGGTAGGGGTTTTGAGCATCCATCATAAGAAACATAAGGATTGTTGAAGCCACCGCGACCGTGCTCAACACCAAGGGGATCACACGAACCATCTTCCTTTTTCTCCTTCGGTCACTTGGGGTAAGGGACACCCGAGACCAAACCTTTCTTTTATAAGCACCCTAATATGGACGTTGCACCCCAAACGGCTATATATTTGACCGTTGGGTCTTTTTATCCTCTATGTTGACCGTTGGACCTCAAACGGCTATATTTTCGACCGTTGTTTGCCCAAAGTATCCAATGTTTTGTTTTTAACCGTTACCCAAATAATGTTTAAATTCAGTTTTTTTTGTCGACGTGTTAAAACTTATTAAGTATAGTTTTGAAATAATTGATAAGTGATACGTATTTTCTTTTATATATATAGTTGTAATTTATATATATATATATGTATATATATATGGTTTTGGTTTGTTAGCCAAAAATTTGATTAAATTTAAATTATTATAAAATTATCAATAAAAATAATTTATTTTCATAAATTATATTTATGGTTAACTTCTCATAAAATTGTTAATGATGTATATTTAACCATTTACAAAATTAATTTATGAATTTCATTATATTATAATAATAAATAAATAAAACTACACAATTATGTTCTTATTAAAATCTAATTATTTTGTTGCTTTAATTTTGACATTCTACCTATTTAGAGATAAAGTTATTAATATTAAACACTTTCTTTTTATTTCAAAATAATCCGAATGTAATTTTTTTTAGTTTATTTATGAAATCATAAGTATGTATTTTATTATACTTGAGTTCTTTTTTTATTATAATTTATATATGTGTATTTATATGTTTTAAATTAGGATTTTTGCCTTTTTATTCTAAATGCTTCTTGTCAAAATATTAATTAAATCTATCCTTTGTCTTAAATAAGGGATTAATAATTTAACATATGTGGGTATTAATAACTTTGACTAATTCCTACCATAATAATAATAGATTAATAAATCTTTTCTTTTATATTATGTTTAATAAGATAATAAAATAAAGATAATAGTATAACGATAAAAACTTTAAAAATAAAAAAATAAAAAAAAAATCGGGGACCGCGTGTTTAAAACACTGCGGCGAGCTATAGCCACCCGATCTCTCCCACTTTTGATCCTGGCCGTCCACCGTTTTTCGCATTTTTCTCTCTCCCCGCAGCTTATCCTTCTTCTTCGCGCCGCTGTTCTCTTCCTTCTCACTGAGCCGCTGAACCAGTACAGCGTAGGCCTTCGTTTCCTCCGCCCGATCTGACTTTGATCATCCCCTCTCGTTTTCTTCCACGAAGTCGGCACTACCCTTTTAAATGCTCGGCGTCAGATACCCTCCTTGCTTGAGCGCCTCTGTCTTCTTCTTCTTCTTTTTTTCTAAACCCTGATGCACCGAAGCAGAAGGTTGGCACCCGAGCTCTCACGATCTATCCGACCTCCGAGACCTCGTCGCCATCTCGTGCTCTCCTCCTCCTCGTCGATCAAGTAAGTGTCGAAGTCTATTTTTTTTCTTTCAAAGTTTGTTTTTAAACTTCATTTTTTTATGTATATAAACATATACGGGTGATATATATATATTGTGTATACACCTTCATTTCCCCCTCACCTTGTTGCTGCATCTCCCTCTCCTCCCCTCTGAATAGGTAAAGGTCGTGTTCTTTTTTTTTATTTGGTTAAGCTTTTGTTTATACACTAATATATATATATATAAGTATAAACATGATATATATATAAATGCTTATACTTTTCTGTTATGTCTAAACCTGAAAAACTAAATTTTGGAGTAAGGGTCAAGCCATGTTGTGTTTATTTTTTTAGCTTCGGTATTTATATCTATATAGATGTTTATATATAAACATATATGTATATACATCTTTTTCATACACATATGCTTGATTTTGAGGAATGTTCTAGTCCGCTTCAGTTTGGAGTTCCAAAACCAGGGCCATTACAGCGAAGGGAAATCCCTTTGCTTCTTTCCATTCACTTCGATGGTTATATGTACGTATATACGGTTTATATATATATATATATATATGTATAATTCCATAAATGATATCTTTTTGTAATCCATTTTTTTTCTTATAACGATTATTCTGAAATTGATAACTGGTTCTTTTCTTTATATAAGAAAAAGGATATTAACGTTTTACTTGTTTTAGTTTTAGGTAGACTATATATATATATATTATTTTGGTATGTGTATGTGTACCTAAATGTATATAAATAACATTGAATGCGTACACCTATTTTTCATAATATATAATGAATGAGTATGATTAATATGTTTTAGTACTTTTGGTATAACGTGATGAGTTACTAAAATTAAATATGCCCTTTAAAACTATTAATCCAAGGGCGATGCCAAGACTATTTATATATATGGTTATATATATATATATGGTGAAGTTTAAGGATTAATGTCAAAATGACTTTTCTAGCTTGAAAATATTCATTTATCAGCGTTTTGACAATTCGTGCACTTTTTGTAAAAATGTGTGGCATGAACCCCCGTTAAGAATTTATATGTTTCCAAGTGAATGTGTTTTCAAAATTTCAGTTTCCAAAACCTTTTTTTTATTTAATTTTTATCAGGACTTGGTTATATATATATATAATTATAGATACATAAGTTTCTAATAATTTTTAATTAATGATAAGCCAACATGTGTATCGCACCGGTGGACCGGCTTAACCTGGAAATTTAAGTACCCTCAATGAAACTTATACTTGTAAAGAATGTGTTTTGCATGTTTAAAGATATGAACTATGAATTTATGGTTTTATTTAATGAACATGATGAAATATTACATGACAATCTGATATGTTTAGTATTCCAGTTATTTTTGCATGTGCAATAGTATGTTGATTTAGTTTTTTTTGCATCAATGTTTAATCTGAAGCCAATAGCCTAGTTCTTTTTACATCTACCTTATGATCCCCTTCAAGTAATGAATATGTATGTAAAAAGGAGTTTTGATTATGAATGTATGGAACCCCATGAATGAATGAACAAGTCAAGATATGAGAGGGATGTATAGGACTTAAATATTTATGGACGGGTGCGCCCGGAATTATACAGCGCTCCAATGCATTGGGTAAAACAAGAGTCTCATGAGACGTCATGTGAAACGGTCTTGGCAAATAGCCTTGGCTCGTGCTATCATGTGCAACGGTCTCGGCGAATAGCCTTGGCTCATGCTATCATGTGCAACGGTCTTGGCGAATAGCCTTGGCTCGTGCTATCATGTGCAACGGTCGTGGCGAATAGCCTTGACTCGTGCTACCATGGGAAACGGGATTGGCGTTTGGCCTTGACCCGTACTAAAGTTATGTTTTAAGGTCACGACGTGAGGTCTTGACAAAGTCCAGTATTATGCATCCCCTCTGCATGAAATTATAAAGGTCAACCAGGGGTTAGTTCAACTAACAGGACAACCCCTAGTTAAAAGCTACCAAGATCATGAAAAGGTACTTTATGCAACAAGAACTGTTTTCATATGGTAAACTATTAGATGATCTGCTCTTTACTCATGAATCATGATATGCATGTCTTCCCTATTTAGTCATATAATTCTTTTAGAAGTAAAGTAACTTTGTTTTTAACATTATGCATTATTTATTCTTCTTATATTGCGCACTCTGATCATGTTTATATTTATGCTCATTTCAAGTACGTGCTTCTTTGTGCAAGTGGTTTTCAAAGAAAAATGGATCTCATGTTTTAAGAAAAGATAATGTTTTAGTTTTATCAAAGTGTTTCATTTTCTTTAAAAAGGTCTTATTTGAGAAAGGATTTTCTTAAAATGTTTTTAAAACCCCTTACTGGGCATTTTTTCTCACCCTACGTTTTGTTTAAAATTTTTCAGGCATGGAATGTACTGATGAAGTTTATCAGAGCAGCTGGTTTCCCAGAATCCTGAGCCTCGCGATCTTCTGTAGTCATGAGACATGATATCTTTTTTTTTGTAAATGTTGTAATGAAATGCTAAGCATATCATGTCTCATGAGGCACCCTGGATACAGGGGTCTCTACAGAGTGGGGGTTCAATACAATAATAAATTAATTTTATAGATAAATTTTGAACCCATTATCCATTTGATTCTTCTAAAATGAATCTTTGGGTATTTTTTTTGTTAGGATATTGGCTAAATGATCTTGAGTTGACACATACTCGAAAATCAAAAGTCTTTAGTTTACCTTTTCATTTATCAAATTGAATTTAATCTAGATGTGATTTATCCTCAAATGATTAATATTATTTTTTCTTTATATTTATTACAATTGAATGATTACACATTATTAGAATCGGATAAATTACTTTAACAGCCACATCTTAAATCTATTTTTTATCCATATCAATTGGGTTCTTTCATGAGTAGACGAAATGTACACTTATTACACAGTTCTCAAAGAGATGAAATCATGCTTCTTTCCTTTCCATGATATACATGAGATTAAAATATATAATGAACTATGTGAATTTTATTTTTAAATAATATACCAAACCATCCCAAAGACATTAGAATTTCCCAAGAATTATTTATGTTAACTATTATGATAGAATATCTCATAGTCCATCACCAAAGGATATATAAAAGAAAACTTTTCATATAAATCATATTGATTTTCTGAGGAACACTGTAAAAAAATGATGATCAAAAAGTATAAAATAAAATATATGATTTAGTGATAATAATGTAGAGTAAAATACAACATGTTTTTCAATATAAACATACATTGACATTGTAACGTACTCATTTTTGATAATTTTAATCTTTTCGTCATAGGAATATCAATTTTGCTGAAAACCTTTTTTTCATTATTTTTAAAACATCCATGGAATATATAATATGTTATTTAAATATATAATAATATAATTGAATTATTTATAATCCATGTGAAAAATGACATTTCACTTATTAATGATATATGAAATTCAGGTCCATGGAAATCATTAATATACCTTCACTGGTTTTCATATGAGAATAAAAAAATATACCATTAACATATTTAAATACAATCAATGGATGGTAATTCTCCTTCTATATGTATTGGTGATGATCAAATACTCCTCTACATAAACATAGATTCTTTTAACATTTATTTAACCTAGAATATCATGCCTTTGATTTTTGTTTATGGTTATATAAATCCATCTAACTCAACACGATTTTCCTTCTCCTTCATCATTGATAAATCCATATAGTTTTCCAATATATACTTTTTATTCAAGTAAAATATTATAGAATTTATTTTATATCCATTTGATATATCTTGAAAACCATTTGAATCACTAGGGATAATAATAAAAAAATTGTTTAATTCCATTCTATGAAAACAAAAATTTCAATGTCAATTCCATTAATTTTTGAATACCCCATTCCAAAAAATAGTGAATTTTTATGAATAAACATGAAATATTCATCAATTATATTATATACCATATACTTGTATTTGATAAAATTCGTGTCTCCTATCCTTAGAAAAATATTCAATTTCAACTTTTTCTTTATTTTGTTATGTTCTGCACTAATATCCTTAAACAAACTCTCATCATTTTCATCTTATTTAAATGATTTTAGTTCCACAAATTTTAATAAAGATTCTTATTATTATTTCAATATTATTCTATTATAAACTATGGCTTCCCAGTCTCCAATATTGTCTTTATCCAAGATTTCAGCCCAAATATTTTAACAAGATGTACCAACTATAATTATTTCAAATTAACCAAAATTTGATTCTTTGTTATATTTATCTAAATTATTTTAACCCCCCACCCTAAGGATTTTATTTATTAATCACATTAACATTAAAAATTAGGATTCATTTCATGGGAAATTGTATTTTATGCAACTTTAATTTTTTCATATTAAACTACCAGAATTCCATTAATCTAATTTATCTTTTATAATTTATTATTTTAATACTTTTAATCATTACTCATTTATTATTTTCCAAGAGAAATTCATTCTTACCGTGATCATAAAATTTTCTACTATTTTCTTTTATTAGAGCAATAAATTTTCTTCCACACTCTTGGAGGTAATTTAATGTATTTTTATATCCATACCATATTTTATATCATGTTCATATTTTTCTTTCAAATTTAAATGAAATATTTGAGAAATATACCGCTGTAGTAATGGATTCATTCTAATATATTTCAAGAATAAAAAACTGTATAAGAACTATCAGATCCATTTCATTGATTATATGAGTTATTATTTCTTATATATTATTATAATAGGTTGTTTAAATGGATGAATCCTTTGGATAAATTCCATACTTCATAAAATATTAGTCAACATAATGATTTTTAAATTCAGTTCCATTCTTATTTCTACATTTATGATTCTTCACAAAAATAACCATTTTAGTTCCCCTTTAATATCGTGTAATTCATCTGTATAAATTGATCTTATGAGTGATAGAAATTATCCAAGACAACATATTGAATCATCAATTACACATAAAAAATACCATATTCCACCGATTTCATTGGGTGAGATTATCCCACACACATCATTGTGTACAAGATGATGAAGCCTTGATGACTTTATAATCTCAGTATTGTATAAATTGTAAATAATTTTCCATTGTTGACATGAATCACATATATGAGTGTAATCATAAATAATATGGGGATTCTCACATGTGTTTTTACACTTTGAAAATATATCTAGATATTTTTGGAAGAAATATCTATGAAACATATTCCATAGACAAATATCTTGAACTTTGGTATCATATATGAAATTTTCATAATTATAAATCTATATATACTCGTTGGTTCGTATCCCCTATAGAATATGTGAACCATAATTATCTCTACTAGAACATACCATTTCATTTAACACGTATACATTTACTTTGTCACCAAATTAGATAACTCTAATAAGATTTTGGATTATCCCATAAACCAAAGAAACATCAATCTCTATAGGATCTATAACTCAAATCATATAGTTTTTGGAATAAAAAAAATTAACATGCTCATCTTTACCCAATATAATGACACCTTATTTATTTTTATTGAATTACAAAATGTGGTATTTATTTATATTCATGTGTTATGTGAGTATATTTTACAATATCCATGAGCTTTACATGTCTATTTTCATCTATGATATCTCAAAAAAGATCCCTCTTCAGAATCCCTTTCATCACCCATGTTGGCCATTAGTGTTACTCCATAGAAGTTATCTCCATGATATATTACTCTAGAAATTTAGAAAATAAATTTTTATATTCAATTATTTATCATAAAGATTCGAACTATTTCATTAATCAACTTTGAGGAATTATTAATGAATTTGTTTTATTAATGATCTGTATTTGATTACCTTATGCTTAAATATTCCACAATAAAAAAACTGCCCATTAATATAATATAAATGATTATAAATTCTAGTTTAATTTTTAGATCTACATTTCTCCAAGAAGGAAATCCTAGTAATATAGAACACATAGTAAATTTGTAAAAAAATTCCATAAAAAACATCTAACTCTTGATTCATTAGAAATTTCATTAGCTACCCGATCTGTTTACTTTCTGTTATCATGAATATCTTACTTATTTCAGGGATTTGGTAATTTTGGATTGAATCAACTATAGGTCATTTGTTCATTGTAAATGGCTACATAAAAAATTTTCTTTTTTTCCATTCTCTATAGAAAAAACATTAACATAGATTTTTTTTAAACAAAACACTATGTTATCAACATTTATAAAAAATGGTGCTAATTTATAAACATTTATAGAAAATGTTACTAATAAATGAATGTTTTGGGAAAAAGGAAATAATATTGTAATATTTTTCAAAAATAGTAGTATAGTTAGTGAAATTTCATAGTCAATGTTTCTATGTTAGAGACAACACATGAAAAATTTCACTAAATTACAGATTTTATTAAAGAATAGAAATTTTAAAAATTTATATATTTGTATAGCTCCTTTCATTTCACCGATTAAAATATATATTTAAAATAGTATATAAATTTATATAATGAGAAAAATATATAAACATTAATATATATATTTATATACATATCTAAATATATATAAACACAGACACAAACAGAAATGTATATATATATATATATAAACACAAATATTTTGACCATTGTCATGTTATCATGAAACATTGTCTATTTTAGTGACATTTTAACCAGTGTTTTAGAAAATGGATAATTACATATATATATATATATATATATATATTATTATATATTTTTTATACGCACATAAATATTTACAAACACACACATACAAATATATATAATTCAAAAAAATTAATTTCATATATATATAATATTAAAAAATATATTTATTTTAGAAAAAATATTGATGTTACCTAGAAACATAAAAAATAATGTAAAATTAACTAAGGATTTAAGGGGAATAGGTATTGGTTTTTATTTTATTAAATTCAAGAAAAAACATTTTTCAAAAAAAATTTCCTTAAAAAAAAAAAATTTCAAAAACATTCCAATGTTTTCTAAAGAAGTCAAAAAATGAGCTACCACTTACAGTAATTTGTAGAATAAATAATTAAATGTGGTGTCAATAAATTGAGACATTAAATAATGTGTCTAATTTAATTATGTTTTTAATAATGTTTCATAAAAAATAGTTATTGTGGTGTCTCTAAATATAAATATTAAAAAAATCTAATTTTTAGAAACCTCATTTAGCGACGTTTTCAAGAATGATTGGTAAAAGAATTAGAACCATTTCAAAACAACACTAATTTAATAAAAAACAATAATTATAATTTTTATATTTATTTATCCATTGAACATGGGGTATAGATATAAACACTTCCTATGAAATTATTTTGGTTTGATTTCCTCTTTATCCCTTAGTATTTACTATTATCATATCGAGTGTTAATAATTGATCTTGATCTTCAAAATTCCAATTCCAATTCATAACTTATTATTTCATATCATCATTTATATTAACTTTTCAATTCATAATTCTTTATAAAACATCACTGAATCATGTTTTTTTGATGAAATAGTTTTTTAATATAACATCCCTACGTGAATTTTCTAAAATTACTGATTTAATTTTATGAGTCCCATAGTTTAGTTTTTAATTTTCTTCTTTTTTGTTCAAGAAGAGGATGAAATCATGAACCACTGCATTTTCATTCATAGTATTTACTCTTTAAGCATATTTTTCTTCAATGGATACCTCTTTTACTTCCTATATATCAACACTTCCTACCACTTATTAATTCACATTATAATTTTTTTAATTTTAGATACCTCATTTTGTTACATTTTTCAAAAAAATTGGTAAATTAATTAGTGAAATTATAAGAAATGATAATGAAAAAAATTATTATATTTGATTGATTTCCTGATTATCCATTTTTATTTACTATTATCATACATTGTGTCAGTAATTGGTCGGATCTCGACACTTCCAATACCAATTCTTCTCTTATTCATTCATCTCCTAAATTGTATTTCCTTTTACATTAATATTTTTTTCCAATCCTTCTAGGAATTGTGTTTTTTGAACAAAATTATGTTTTAATACAACATCCCATTATATTTTTTATAAATTAAATACTGTAGTTTTTAACCCAAATATTTTAGTTCTAAATTTCAAATTATTGTTTATTCAATTAGAGCATGAAATAATACACTACTTCATTTTTATTCTTACTATTTCATCTCCAAACATCATCTTATTCATGTTATTCCTTATGTTTTCACTATATATGAATGTTTAATATTGATTATTCATTATAATTATAACATTTATTATTTGAAATATCTATCGAAAGACTTTTATGTTCAGAAGCATCATTTTTATTCTCTATCAAATTTTTTTAAAAAATCATTTAGAAAAAAAGATTCCTTTTGAAGGACCTACATTAGAAATTTATTATAAATTATTTTTCCATGTTCATTGGTTGTTTTTATTTACCATCATATTCGTAATAGTAATTGATAAATTTATACCAATTATGTATCACTTTTTAACATTTGATGCATGTAAGTGGCATCTTACCCAAATATATTCATCTTCTACTCTTAATATTGAAGGAATAAAATGACATAATCTAATCAAATTCGTCAAAATCTAGAATTTCCATGATTGAAATATTATTCGAGGAATTAAATTCCCACTCCAAAGTCCATTCCTTCATTAATGACTTATTATCATCATTTCTCCACTCAAAATCAACTAGATTATTATGAAATCTATCACGTGAAATAAATTTCAAATCTTTTGCATTTAGAATCAACACATTTTTATTAAAACAAAGAGGGAATATTTTAATGATTATATTAATGATCCTATAATATTTAAGACCATAACCATGACTATAAACATTGTCACAAGAAAATTTAGACTATCCAAAAAAGAATTAGATATCCATATTTGAATTCATCTTAAAATATTCATATTTGTTCTACAAAACCTACAACATTGAAACTCAAGCCTTCAAATCTCCTTCATAAATAGAAAACACATTTTCCCAAATAAAATGAAATTTTTTTTCATGGAATTTATGTTTTTAAAATTTTATTTTCTTAATAACATCCCCATATCGATTATATCTCCATATCAAGGCTTGGCTCTCTACATTGGTGGTGATTCCATAAATGTCAGATGTGAAAACATCAACCTTAAAAGATATAAAATAATCATGCATCAGAATAATCCATTCCAATAAATTACTTCCTTAAATAATGGGGATAACATTATGATTGAAAACCATTACCATGATTCCAAAATGGAAAATAATAAGGACTCGTTTAATACTAATTGTTGGATCCTAATAGTGGATAACACCTTTAGAGGAGGGGGGTGGGGGTGGTTAATCATGTAAGATAAGATTAAAATCATTATTTGATGAATTAGGTTCTTATTTTATCACCATGAGGAATACTTCAACTTCTCTCTATACTCTCCATTTAAAGGTGATGAATGATGTAAATGACATTAGTGTATTTTAGTAGTTCACCAGTACTAGGATACCACTAAGGAGCATTCACAATAATGTGTTTGTGAACTCCATTGAAAAAATCTCACTACATATAATTTAAAATTTTGGATCCCCCTCAATAAACCTGTTTCTTCACAACTATAAGAAATTGGAGATATCACTACCCCCCTGAAACAAAGAAGTCATTTCAATTCTTTTTGTCATTTTTAGTCTCCATAAGTAGATGTTGAAATGATAAAAATTTAATAGAGTTCTTATTTATCACTAACAATTTATACATTCAAATATATGATAGAACACCGAAAATAGAATTTTTTTTGAAATTTAACCATCGAGATAAAGTCTAGAATAGTCCCTAAATCTTCTAATTGTATGATCTTTCAAAAATGAGGATTTTTTTCTCTAGTGGATTATTTACCTTTATATTATACCTATTGGTATGTGTGGATTTCATATTCTAAATTAAAATAATCAATAACTTAAAAATGACTTGATACAATATACTAAATGAAAAATTCATCTTCTATCAATCCCAATAAAACTTTTCTGTATTTATCATATTTTTTTATTAAAAATCTCAAAATGCATTCAAATAACTATAAAGCACAACATCTAACCATCTTATTATGGAACATCCAACAACACATCTATGAACTGCTACTAAAACCATTTTACATGGTTATCCATGATTCGATACATCACCACTAAAAACACCATAGTGTATACTTCCATATATCAACAGGTGAAAATATATACACCATTGTATGAAAAATGGGGTTGTTCCTTCTGTGTCCACCTCTTTCAACTGTAGGGATCAATCATTGCTTCATCACTATGAGCGAGATCAAATTTGTTGTCCGTTTTGTGATGAAAATATTCTTATTGAACAAAAAAACATTCAATATGGATATGGGACCATCATATCCCATTGTGAATATGAAAAATGAGATAAAATTATTGTTACCGCTATGGTAATGGTCTCTACTAACATTAAAATTATGAGGAACTTAATTCACAATATTCCCAAGGCTATGGGTGTGTTCCTTCATGGTAAACATTCACCTCACTATTACCACTAAAATGTGTATGGTGCTATCCATGGTTAAGATAAAACTCACCACACATTGTATCCTTATTCAATTTACTTTAAAACAAGAATCAAGGATTAAACATATCAATAAACACAACCGAAAAAACTTAGTGTGGGTTTTTCCTAACATGTATTTACCTTTTCACCAATCACTTCTACAGATTCAAGTTCCAACAACTTTATTTCACTACCTTCATCCAAACAAGCCCATGTATGGAAATTTATTCCATATAATGCTTCAACTGACCCCATTTACATACTAGAATGAAATCTGTATTATATGTAAATTACTTTGATGAAATATATTGATCCCATTTTCTCCGATAATTTAATGCGAAATGAAAAAAATATGTTATATGGTTTTAGTTGTTTTCACTAATAGTTAATCATATTGAGGATGAAAAGATTTTAAAAAATTTAATTAAATAAAAAGGGAATATAAAATTCCATTTCTAAAATATTATGTAAATCCTATATCATGGGAATAAATAATTGGGAGAGGGACTCCAAGTGACGTGGAAATCTCATTAAGATAATGTCAATAATACTAATCTATATACTTAGTATCAAAAATTTGATAAAAATGTGTATATTTAGTCAAATAAAAAATAATATCTCAAATCTCATTATTACCTTATGATTTCATTTTTAAATCCCAATATGAAATTAGTGGATATAATCTTTTGTTTCATTATGGTACTAGGAAGGGTTGAAGAAACCCCATCATATGTGTTTTATTTAGATTCACCCTGTTGACAATTAAAGGAATAATTGGTACATATATATATATAATTATTTATAACTTAAAAACAATAATTTTCCCAAAAAACTATATACATAATGTTGTTGTTGAGATAAACATTAAATAGTGAGTTGTTAGCTTCACTCAATAATTCAATCCTCAAATAAAAATAGTGTCAAATAGTTTACTTCTAATTAAATATAATAATAACACATTTTTAAATTATAAACTAAATTAAGATATCCTCATAAATTAATTATAACATTAATTTATAACCAAATTAATATTTTTAATTATTCATATTTATATATATGATAGATCATTGTTTTGACACCAGTGCTAAAAGAGATGAAATTTCTATATAAAAAAACTCCTTTCCAAAATTCAATATTTCATTATCTAAGCGATCATATTCTACATATTTAATTGGTAATGATACATTTTATTAAATAAGGTAATGTCTTCCTTTTTAACTATAGACAGAAAATATTGAATCCTGGTAACATAATCCTTTATGAGTCCAAACAGTATTCTTTATCTCAAGCTACACAATGTTTAATGAATTTATACTTAAAATTTTATAGGAGAAGTATTTATTTTATATTTAACCACATAAAAAAATTCTCTACATTTTTAGTAAAATACTAATTCATATAGATCATTATCATGTGGGGAATAATTAATTCATGGAATATCACTTGAAGAGACGTTGAAATTACCTGACCATTTTTTATTAAAAACCCAAATTTATTCATTGAAGTATCACTAAAAATATAATATGAACAATTTATTGTA
Source organism: Viscum album (assembly GCA_963277665.1). Lineage (NCBI taxonomy): Eukaryota > Viridiplantae > Streptophyta > Magnoliopsida > Santalales > Viscaceae > Viscum > Viscum album. The sequence goes on from OY728164.1 coordinate 614,213,807, forward strand.
AAAACAACAACTATAGATCATTATCCAATTTTATTTTCCATTCCTAAAATAAATTATCAAATTTCATTGACCAAAATTATTGAACTCCCTTTCAATTTACATTTTCTAGTAGTTTAGATAACATAAAAATATATTAAAAAAACCTCCTTAGTAACAAAAAAATCCATGAAAATTTAAAATATCATTGAAATTTTTGCATTTTGGACACTCTTATACATATTTAGTTTTAATACTAACTATAATTATGATATATTTATAATATATATGCACAGTTAAAGAATTATTATGTATCCAGAATTCACATTTCATAAAAATTCCATAAACCATCATTTCGTTTTTGATTTAAAAAAATATTCATACTTGTTTTTCAAGATCCAAACAAAATTTAGAATATAGTAGAATGTAATCCCAGTATAACAAAACAACTTTATACACGAATTTAAGTAAAACACTGTGAAAAATATCAATAAATGAAACAATTATATTTGATAATAGAAAATGCATATCATAAAACATATAATGGGAAAACCTACTATATAGTGTTTTCATAATAATTTTCATTACCTAAAATTTTAGATGATGGTATCATGATTTGCGAAAAATATTAGAAACATATTATTCCCTATAGATAAAAAATAATTCGTATATTTGAGGCATCATAAACTTATACATAATAATAATGTTTTTAGTGCTCTGTAATTTATGTAAAACCTCATGGAACTATCATTATTTGCAAAAATAAAAGTTAATAAATTTTTTAAACAGTAGGTGGAGGGGAACCTTTTTCATGTCACTCTTGTAAATACATTTTCAATAACATTACCTCTATATAATATAACCGATAATGTGGTGTTGAAAATGGTTTATCTATAAGAACTAATTCAATGATAATCTCAACCTTCATATTTGGAACATTATAAGGAATATCCTTAAAATATATATAATCTTCCATTACTACAAAAAAACCCATATTTAGAATACCTTATTTATTTTCAATGACATTTTCATGATAAATTTCTCTGACATATGTATTCATCTTCTGATATTCTTGATATATTATCAAATGAAATAAATTATTCAAATATAAAAATCACGAGTCATTATAGGAATTAAATATATAATATATAGTTCAATAAAATATCTTATAATTATAAAATAAAATTTAATCCATTCCGATAATTACATCTAATTATTCTATCGTATGAGAACATAGTTGGTAGGAAGAATCAAACATAAGATGATAATGTATATGTTAATATAAATTAATTATTTATTAATAATTACCTTTAAGGTTTTTACCAGAAGTTGTTTCACTATCTCTATTGTTATTTTTTCTATTCTACCTAAAAATATTAAGAAGTAATATAAACATTAGATCTTAAATAGAAAAATACTCTAGAATAATTTGATATAAAAAATAATACACCAACCACCACATCATTTGAGGGTCTAACATCTATAATTGTAGTAAGAAAATATTTATTAATATAATATTTTTATATATTATATAACATAATTCAATGTTTATAATCAAACCACTCTTTTATTTTTATGGAAATTGTCACATTTTTAGGTTTTAGATATTAATTATAAAATTAATTAATTTTATATTTTAATATTTTTTTTCATATATATTTTGGAAATTTCATTTTTAAAACATATATTAATTTTAAAATTATTTTTTCATATGATTTTATACATATTGGGACTAATTTCATTTAATAATTTCCAAACCTCAACATGTTATTTGGAGGCCCAAAACCATATCTCAATTACAGCCTTGAAATTTTTTCATAGTATGTATGATTATTAGTAATGTGATCATATCAGTAAAAATAATATATCAAGTGTCCTATAATTTAATATTAGATAATTTTATAATATTTGAAAAAATTTTATCATCTATTATGATATATGAATTTTCCATCATCGATTCCATAAATTCATCAGAACATGGATGATTTGAATACGAATTTTCACTTGGATAGATTAATTTTCCAAATTAAATTATCTACAACTCTTTCATATGATAGAAACTCAAGATGGAACTTCATGGGTAAATTAGGGAGAAATAATGGAAAAAATTCCTAAAGAAACCATCTCCCAATTCATTCATTTGTTATTTCCTAAATTTTCATCCTTTAGGAAGATTGATTTTGAATAAATAAATTGTCACTTATTTTTCTATAAATTTTCATCTATCCATTCATTGCATGGGATTTACAATTACTGGGTATAAGGTGGAGTATTGGTTTATTAGTAGCTCTTTATATGTTCAATATATATGAGTTATCTATTTTTTTCTAACTTTATATTGTTTTATTTTGAATTTTTTGATTACCTCAACTACTTTTTTTAATGCCTTCTTGATAGAGAGGTAAGCCTCACTCTTTATCGAGGGGGAAGATGTGGTGTTTTGAGTATATTAATATCAAAAAAATCTCTTATTTTATTCATTTTTTAGTGGTGATTAAAATTATTATTACTGAGATATAACCCAATATTCTATACCACTATTTTCCTTCTCATCATTTTTTCATATTAATACTCATTGATATCTTTGTAATTCGAAGGATTGAGTTTGGATTATGTATTGATGTGTAAGAGATTAAAAATATATGTAGAGGTATTAGTGGATGATAATACCATTTTAATTATTAGGTGTGGAGATAATGGTCTAGATCTCTACAATGTATAAAATAATGAGTAATATATTTTGAATAAAAATTATAAAATCACTATGAACCCCTGAGAGAAAATTTTTTATTCTTCTACATTATTTTTTCCATTTCATTATTATTTTCTGTTTTAAAATTTTGTTGATATATATATATATATGATTACATGAATATCATAATAAAACACCCATAAATATTACTAATTTTTTTATATTAGTTATATTATAATAGATACAATATAATTTTTGGGCATGGGATTGGCCTCCATGAGTTATTGACCCTAAATTGTTCTATTATGGAACATTAGTAATTAAAAAATAAAATAATTGATTACTCTTTTATGAAATAATAGGTTCCTCCAAAATATTTCATCATACATTTCTACTTTTGATAATAATAATTTCATTCTTGATTTAATAATTTTGGCCTTTATTTTTTATAATGAACCAACATATTATAGTAGAAGATATCACTACTTATATAAATATACGATTTCTCATTATTTTTCTAATCGGAACTATTTTACCTGAAATCATTAGCAAAATTTCAAAACATACAATAATCGTAAAACTTCAATGAACCTATCTTAGTTTCCATAAAATGTATATAATAAAATTATAAAATGATAGTTGATTAAAAACATATTTTTTCATATTACATCAATTATATCAAATTTCTTTTAATTCAATGTTGAAGATATTTAGGTAAATAGATCGAGAGAAAAATATATTTTAATATTTTCAACAACATAGTTTGAATTTTATTTTTATCCATATTATATGTATTTATATTCTGCCATCAAATGTCTTCACTTTTAATATGGTAAAGATAAAGAGTCACCGTTTGATTCATTGAAAATCCCAAAACATCCTATATAATATTTAAAGAATTGATACATCATCCATATTTCAATTGTTTTGAAGATACAAAAAATATATAGGTTGTTTCTTTTTGAAACAACCACCTATCAATATATTCTACTATATTTAAATCAAATTCCCTATTTCATATCATACCCACTTTATTTCTTATGTTAAATGAGCTAACATAATAACATACTTCTTATATCTAACTCCAATCATTCTATGGAAAAAATTTAATAAGTATATTTCCCTATTTATTAATTCTTAAAACATTCATCCTATTTACTATAAATAAAATAATTTAAAATATAAATGTTTTATATGATATAACATGGATATCCCTATAGTTTTCCATATAAAACCATTAATTAAAATTTCTCAATAGTGTCTATTTAGATACCAAATACAACAACTCATATCATAAGCAACCGATAAACAGGGGTATAATAGAAATTATTTCACATTCTTACATTCTTATGATCCCTAGGTATAAATTTTTTCATGAATTAGTAAAATATTGAAATAAAAATGTTGAAAAATATACACAATGTATATTTTTATCATAAAAAAAAATTCATAACTTTACACCCATAATCTATTCAAGTAAATTCATTTATTAATGAATAGTGACCACAGAAATAACAATGATCTTGATATTTTTAATATATATCTTTACATCATAAGAAATACATTTTCAAACATCGTATGAGCATAAAAATATCATTGAAGGGTATAAAAATGTAGGAATAGTTTACTTCTATAGAAAAAAAGGATACTCATAAATTTATTACCAATTTGTCAATACATTTTGAGTATATAAATAATTCATAATCAAATACAAAAATCATCATTTCATCAAATACAAATGAATATAAATTATTAAAATCATAAAAAACAATAGTGTAACCAAGAGAATCCAAGAGAAACCATGAAATCAAATTTCATTAATTCAAATCATTTCAAAATAAAAAACATGATTATATTACTTTGGAATTAAATATATTTCCACTAAAGTACATAAAAATAATATAAAAAACTATTAGGATCCTCGAGAAATCATATTCAATCATGTTCTAAACTCATTCTTAATGAACACTCCATTGGAGTAAACTTATCAGACATTTCTAATAGTTTGTCTTAAAAAAATAATTACTCAATGCATTTTAGTGCAATATCACAAGATCACAAATAATCATTGATATTTTCCATGTACCATATAATGAATATAAAATAAATAATCATGAATTTTTTGACAAAAAATGACTGTAAATCTCTTTTGAACACATAAAAAATCCCTTCCCATTTTTATATAAAATAAAACAATTATAATTTTTCATTGAAATACATAAAAAATAGTCTTAAATAATAAGAATATGATATTATTTGATAAAATGAAATCTTATTGAAGAATTTTGATAATAATAATTTTTTATACAAAATTAAAAAAATCCATGTGGTAAACGTGAAAAAATAATTTTCTTCTTTGGAAAATGTGTAAAAATTAGTTTTATAGAAAAATTTAAAAAATTACATTTTATAACATTTTAAGGAATGTTAAAAGATGTTGAAAATTATGTTCATGAAATTTTCAACAATAAATAATAGCATTCTTGAAGAATTTTTGACGATCATGTATATGGAAGAGAAAGAATATGAAAGAACATTAATACAAGGTCCTCAAGAAAATTATTTACCATGGGCCCTACCATTATATGTACATTATCTAATTAAATAATAGTAAAATAATATTAATATATTTAAATTCTAAAAAATTATTTTCATATTCATTAAATTATAATAAATCATTATATTTAATTAATAATAGCATAATGGAAACATCAGCATTCAAATGTTGTTTTTTAGTATTTATTCATTGTTTAATTTTCAAAAAACCAATTTTTTGAATATTTTTTCTTCCTAAAAATGATTGACGGTGCAGTAACATTTTTTTGAGAATTTTGGAGAGGATGATCCGTTTTATTACTAAGGGGATTTGAACTCTAGTAAATATTATACAGATTGAAATATATAGTAACGTAATTTATTATTATAAGTGGCTCAAATTATTTCGAATTTCAATGATAAGATAAAATAATATATAAATACAGTAGAATATAACAATTTGCATGTTTTTTATTGATAATGTTGGATTTAATATTTTGGGAAAAGACTCCTTTAATCATTTTAAGCCATATCACTGTGACAATCTTTTACCATGGTAAAAAAAATTACAACAGTAACTTATTTCTATGCTCAAAAATTATGTCAAAATAATTACATAATATTTATAATGATTTTTAAAAATATGGAATCCATTTTTCAAGAATAAATCTACAGATATGTTATAAATTAATTCCAATATTCGCTCATAAGGCATGTCAAATAAAATTTTAAAAAATTTATATTTAGGAATTAAAATTATTTTATTATCATTCCATGAACAATTATAACTAGTAAATGAATTTGAATTAAAATTTTTGAATATATTTTCTATTACATTCACTAAAATAATTAATTCATATTTAATATTTTAATTTTTTGTGATAAAAATGTGTTACGTAGATAAAAAAAGTATTCGAAAAAAACTATTTTTCTTTGAAATGATATTGTTTTTATTTATAAATAATTTATAATAAAAGTATAAATGAAATTATTTTTTATATATTTATACAAAATAATATTCCATAGGTATAATTCCTAAAATAATAGAAATTATCTTTTTAATAAATTTATTTTTTTTTAAATAAGGCATTTCTATTTTTCAAATATATATTAAAAATTTGTTCTATACCATTAAAATATAATTTAAATAATGTAAATAAATTATCTTATTAATTTTCATATATATTTAATTAATAATATTAAAATATATAATTACTAAAATGTATTATATTAATGAAAAAAAAAATAATAATTTATGAAATTTTATAAAAAATTAATGGTATTTCCAGAAGTGAATATTTCCACTTTCATAAATTACTTTATTTTATTAGTTTCATTTAAATTTTAACAATATCATTTATCCAATGTAATAAAGGTTTATTATTTTGATAATATTTGTTTTTCATGAATCACACTTTATTGAATAGAGAAATTATTAAACAGAATTATATTCTCTAATATAATTGTGTTACATTCTACCCCCTATAAGAATTTGAGCCTTAATATTACATTTATAAAAAGAAAAAAGCTATGGATACTTCTAAATTTTTAAAACCTCGGGTTCCCTCTTAGCTACCCCATGATTATAATTTTACCACAAGGCTTTTACCAATTGGTTGGTCTTGTTATGTACTAAATTATCTCTTTGATCCAAAATCTCAAGTGGTTGTTCCTCATATGAAATAAAACAAAATAGAAATACAACATATATGTTAAATACATGATAATAATACAGAATATAATACCTCAAAAGAGATACATGGAACACATTGTGAACATGAGAGGGGTTTTGTGGAAGCATGAAATTATAAACTACAATCTCAATATATGAAAAAATATCATAGGGAATGATATATATAGGCAAATCATATAATTATTTCCAAATATCTTAAATTTATTCCATGGAGATATTTATAGTAGTACATTTTCACAAACATTGAACTCCATATCTCTAAGTATATTATTAGAATATGTTTTTTGTTGATTCTGAGCAATTCTAAAGTGTTATTGAATGACTTTATCATTTACTTTCATTTCCTCAGCTAAATCAGGTTCCAACATTTTTTCATCTCTAACTTCATCAAAACATGTTGGAGTTAATAACTTCATTCCACAGAGGTATTCATAATATGATATATTAATTCTCATGTGAAATATATTTTTTCAAGGGATTTCAATATGAGGAAGGTATTTATCCTAACCCCTTATAAAATCATTATCGTAAACTCTAAACAAGTGTTATAGGGTTATAATGTTCCTCTTAGACCGACCATCTATCTTAGTATAAAATGTAATGATAAATCATAGTTTCATTTTAAATGAATTATGAATATTTATCGATAAAAACATGGAAAATATTCAATATCGATGAAATAAATTTGAGATTGGTGCTCCATGAATCATTGAAACCTCATTAATATATATATTATAAATTAGTTCAAGCTATAAATCTTCTCGAGATAAAATGAAATGAATTGAATTCATAAGGTTAGCAACTATAAGATAAATATATTTATAGGGTATAGATTAATTGGGTTTCCTATAAAGAATCAATGGTGATGTTTTTCCATTTCAATATGTGTATAGGTAATGAATGCATCATCCCATTAGAATTCTAAAAACTCAAACATAACTTGATAACATGCTTGGAATCAGGGTAGATGTTCCATAATATTGTTTTTTATTTTTTCTAACCAAACATGATCTCCATCATCTCTATATATATATTTCTTCCATGAATGATAAAAATGAGAAGTTATGATCCTGATTCAATAATTCCCTTTTCAATAATATTATTTAATGAATAATCATCTAGTTATTGAATCGCATCATTCCTTCAATGTGATTATTGAACACCATAACATTTATGAACTTCATTTGTTGTTAAAAAACCTACTTTTACGACATGTTAATCTTCATGTCGTTTTATGGTTATGTAGTCATCGGAGAAATATTATATTTCAACCCCTTTATTATTATTTCAATATCTAAATTAAAAATTATTTTTCTATTATATCTCCTTACACCCTCATCGTGGACATGTATTCATGATTCTTCTCACTCAACACATCAACCATAATTTTATCCTTCCCAATGTGGTAATTTATTATGCAGTAATAATATATAAGTAAAAAACCATATCCATTGGTGAATATTCAACTCTTTATATATGAATATATTCTTAATTATTCTATAATTATAATATATATCACACTTTTCGCAAGAACAATAATGAATCTATATTCTCAAATAAAAAATTACTACTACAAGCTTTAAATCACAAGTGTAGAAATTTTTTTCAGGATTAATCAAAAGGTTTGAGACATAAATTTAAGCCTTATCATTAGGCCTTAAAAACAACCCATTACATTCATTGATGCATCACTATATATACTAAACCCTTTTCTATACATGATATAGTGATTAAAGGTGCACTAACAATCCTTCTCATAGGCTCCTTATACATTTCCTCATATTGATCTATCCAATTGAACTTAGCACCATTATTCATATAATTTGTTGTTGGTTATGATATATTTGAAATATTTATCATAAAAATGTTATAACATCCATTCATTGAAAGGAAATTATGGATCTTGTTCACTATGGTTAGTATGGGACATCATTAAATAACATCCATAATTGAAGATTCAACTGCTACACCACATCATGTAACCACATGACCTAATAATAAAAATTTTTAAATCCAAATTCACAATAGAAAAATTAGGAATATAACATATCATAGATTAAAAAATTAACACGATTATTAAATTATCATCATGATCTTAATATCTATTTGAATATATGATAATATCAATTGTAATGACTTCCAAAAACTGATCAAGGTAATTCATATAGACTCAATTCATTTCATACATGACTAAAAATTAGGTTTTGTAAAGTACAAATGATATCAATATTAATTTATTGTTACTATTAGTCATTCTTAATGTAGTATTGGGTGTATCCACCCTTTTAAACATTATGTGATGATATCTAAATAAAATATCAATATTATAAAAGAATTAAAATCTGTATAGTTGATCAAAAAAGTTATCAAAATATGGTAACATATACATGTTCTTGATGGTGATATTTTTAAATTATCAAATGTCAATACAAGGGTACATTGACCAATATTTATTCTATACAAAAAACAATAGCTGACCCCATGGGGACCCACAGGGCATCTGAACCAATTTTAATGATTTTAACAGTCTTGAATCATTAATTCCAATAACCAAATTGGGGTTATTCTATAAAGAGTTTTTTAAATAATTGTTACACTATGTATCATTTCTTTTAATACAAATCAACATCATAAAGTAAGGGAAAAATCAAAAAAATATTAGTAAATACATCTTAATATTCACGAACAATAAAAATGTTCTCAATATTGGTTTTATCCTCAACCATTGTAGATATAAATACCTCTTATACATAGGTATTAATACCCCTAGAGAAGAAGTAAAATATATTGGATATTCGTGTTCATATTCACACTGATAGGTGATAATTGGGTGATTTGGAACATGAAATTTGGATTATTTTCTTTATAATTAATATTAGATCTAGATAGAGAAGTAAAATACATTCCCAAAAAGAAATAGAGTCTAATTATAAATAGAAAAATCATATTTTCCATAAGCACATTCCAACAAATATATATCCTAGAAAATTTATATTCCCAAGATGAAATCATCACATTATTACCATTTTTTCACCAATAAATCATTATCTAACCATTGAGTTATTGATTTGATACTCTTAGAATTGACTTTATATATAAAATAGTTCGTAAGAGATGAATCCAATATAATAATTTTATTTCTAGGTTTGATGATGGTTTTACCTTTCAACACATCATTATCCATATCCACTTCAATAGTTGTGATTGCATAAATATTAACATTTTCATTTAGCTTTGGATTATATTGATTATAAATATCATTAATAACCCTTGGACTCATTAATTGTTTTGTATATTTTTCAAACTCATTTTATTTACGAAAATGGTGTTATTTTTTTTGAATTTGGTTAATCATTTTTATCACAATTTATCAGCCACTTCATGTGTCATTTTATTCATTTTACAGATTTCATTATTTTTCATAAGTAATGATGTTTATATTTCCCTTAAATAAAATTTCCCATGATTGTTTCGAAACCATTGACATGAATTGACATTAATTTTCATTCTTCCAAGGGTTCTATTATTATAATTCACACAAATGTAAATATTTTTATTATTTTCTCCTAAACCATGAGAATAATGATTATACACTCCCCATTTATAAATTGATAGAATATTGTAAAAGATTATTTTTTACTATAAAATTCTATTATTTCAAATACTATTTTTAGACATGAAATTAAGACATTATAGAATTGATAAATTTTATTTTCATGGTCAGGGACCAAACCCAAAATATAACATCTATTTATTGTGAAATTTCACTCATTAGTTTCAATAGATTATTAAAAAATTTTCAGTTATAATAATACCCAATCCATTTTATATTGAAATATTTTTGGAAAATACATTTTGAAAAATATGTTTTTATACTCATCCGATTTCATGGAGTTTATTTTTTTCCAATTACCTTGTAATCTTGATAGGAGTCCTCCATTGATCGTCTTAAAATTCAAAATGACATGTAGAAAACACCAATATATCATGGTATGATCCATGGTGAGTGAAAAATATATTTTCTATATAATAGAACAATGTTTCATAATTTGTTGATTAATGGACACACTAATGGAAGGTTGGTGTTTTTAAATATATAACACCAAAAAATAGTTTTTACTTCATTTTGATGTTGGTTACATCACCGTGTTTCATATTAGTCATCATAAATATACTGATATGGGTATGTATAACCAAAAGATATAACATCACATAATCCATTACATTTGGTATATTATGGGAATAATACTTGTATGAGTCATCACATTCTTATTTATCAAGATTCCTCAGGGTTACAACCATTTTGTAAAACAAATATTTATAGTGTGAGTATCAAGAATCAAAAATAAATGTGACTATTCATAAAATAATATACATCATTCTATGGAAATCCTAATTTTTTACACATCTTTATTATTAAAACACGTTCCACATTTATAAATAAGTTTCTCATAGAAAGGTACTATTTGGATACCTAACCATAATGAAATAAATCCCTCATAGTAGTTTATAAATAGTAATAGAATTAAGGAATTTATATCCCTTTGGAGCTTTTGATAAATTGTGTTGGTAGGACTCTTTCTCATACACCGAGTGAAGATCAAGTTAAATACAAACCATAATTTTCATGGTTATTACACGTAAGTACTTTAGTTCTAGACAATTGAACTCTTTATTTGTATGTAGATAAGAAGATTCGTTATTTGTATTCAAAAACACTATATTTTAAAACAAAAGGATATTTATTATATTTTAGACTATCCCTTGGTTTATCACTATGGTTTTCTAATTTTATTCTCTAAAAATAACATAACCTTTGTATTATGGCAATTAATGTGACCTGATCACTACACACATAACTTTTTCATCCTTTTAGATAAATATTCAATAAATATAATGATAATACAAACCCTTTAGATATAATGGTTTAGTTTTTTAGATATAAGATAAAAATAAACTTATTTCATGGAATATATTTAATATATCCAAAAATATTTTTAATAAATAATACCCTTTGTAGACATATCCTATATGAAATCATTTTTTCTAAACTAGGGTGTATAACAAAAGAAAGGGTGCGCATAGATACTCAGAAATAGTAAACATGAGAGAAAACAACATATGATCATAAGTGAGAATATGATAAGTATATGGGAATGAGAACATGATCATAACATATGAAAACATTCCCAACTTTTCAATGATCATAAATCACAAGTTATGAAATAAATATTTTTCATAAAACAAGAATTGAGTCATAAGTTTGTGAAATAATTGATAATAAATCATAAATAATTGTGGAATATAATAATAATAATATATAAGTTCATGGACTATAAATAAGAATATAAATTAATTCCATTTTTCAAGGATCATTGCAAATACTATCAATGTGGACATATTTCTCTAGTTGATTGAGTTAACTCCCAATTTCAATAAACAAATTGGACATAGTCCCATAGAGGATTGGGCTCACTTCCCATTACCGTTAATATTATCTCATGAGATATCATTTCATACCCAATGCATTTTACATATATATTATTCAAGGGCCATCAATCACATAATGAATACCATACATAGGTCTTAAAAAATTCATAAAAATAGCAATCATTTTATTATAGCTTAATTAATAATTGGGAAATTAGAAGGTCTTACAAAAACATCACAAAAACATCATTTTTAGGAACTATACATAGTAATAAAGTGTGTGATATCATAATATCATGTTCCAAGTGAATCACAAGATCAAAAAAAAGGATTATTACAAAGATAGAAATAGTTTAATAAATATATTATAAGTATTACTTGAAAGAAATAAAACATATTTAACTTTTGTTTACATTGAAAAAAATAATAGAAAATCATTAAAAAAATTTGTTTATAAAATAATGTATGATCATAAAGTAATAATAATAATAAATATTTTTCATGATTTTGGTGAAGTCTGGTCAATCTATAAATATTAAAAAGTCAGTATTCATTTAATTTTTATAATAGAAAAAATTGAGTCAGAGGAAAAATGATTGAAATGAATACTTTTAATATTTTGTAAATAAAATAATTTATTTTATAAAAATAATTTTTTCTGTCATTTTTAATTAGATATTAATTGCCCTAAATTATTTATTCTGAACATGGAAATGAATGGTAAATATTTCAATCCAAAATTGAGAAATGGGGGTAATCTTTTACAGAAAACATTTTTTTATATTTTATATTAATGAAGAAAGTAAATTTAGAAATTAAATTCTAAAAATTATTATTAGAAATTAAATTTTATTTATTAACTAATAAAATACAATTACAGTAGTGAATGTTGATTTTTTAACTATCCTAATAAAAAATATGATTATAATAGAAACAGTAACCTCAAGTCCACGTATTTTTCATACATGATCAAAAATATTGTATAATAAATGTAATATTATAATAAATCTATAAAAAACCATATTCTAACATATATTTCAATATATTATTCCCATATAATTTGTAATTAATCATTTATTTAAATCAATATTTCGTTGATTATTGTTATATGTTCCACTTACGTTTGGCTTCGAGGATTCTTGTACTTGAACATTGGTCATGCTATCGTTATACAATATATAAATTTTTTTTCATAAATAATATATTTATTAAATATTTAAAATTTTAGAACCATACATGTATCTAAGTGATGAAAAATGAATTACATCACTTCATAGAGGTGGTAGTCTGTACTAACACAAGAGTGATGTTTTCATTTTAATTGAAGGAAATAAAGAAAGAAAAAAAATTACAATATATATTTACTATTATATCATAAATATATTATACATTTATTTAATCTATATATATATAAATAAATTATAGAGAATGATGAAAAATTTAATAGTTCACTTCCTGGAGGTGGAAGTCCACACATTTTCATGGGAAACCATTTCATTTTCCATTAGATAAGAGGGGTAGATAATGATTCTTCAATCAACATAATAACAACTTATTATAATTATTTGATGTATTTTATTATTTTTATGTGTTTATATATTATTTTGAGGGTATTAATGTAGAAATAAAGTTAAATGAAACCAATTAGATAATTATATCTTCTTTGAGTATCCTCATTTGGCTTATAGGACAACCATTATTAGGTTTGAATAATAATGATAAAAGGGACTTTGATACCTTAATATGGTATTTGGGAAATAATTATTAGAGACATTTTCTGATAAAATATAATCAATCTGTAAAGATAATTGACAGGAGGTGTTTCCCTTTTATAAGTGAGGAGAGTTACTCTCTTGTAAATACTATGAATTATTGAACACAATAAATATATTTCTCAATAAATGTGGATCCAATTTCATAAAATGTATAATATTTGATATTGAAACATATAAATATTGTTTTATATTTAAACATTATTATTTTTTAGTGATAATTTGGGCATTATCGTTTATGTAAACCATATTTTAGCCCTTTGAACCCTTAATGTGTTGAAAAAATTTTACAATATCAATTTATTTCCATGAAAAAATAATTATGTTGTCCTTATTACAAAAATTATTATTAATATTTAATTTATGGATACCATTTTACATGATTCAATTCATAGAGGGATCAGAATTTAATTGTAATATCGACACACAAATAGGGACAAATTGTTTTATAGAAATATTATCATTTTGTTTAGTATTGATTTATTTGTCTTTTTATTCCTTTTCAACACCGTTAGACAAATCATATTTTTTTTATTGAAAATATCATCTATAAATCTAATCAAATTATTGATAAATAGTTATTAATTAAATATCACAAGAGAGAGATACATTACACAAAGAAAAGACAATTTTCTAAAATAATACCCCATTATACCTTGAAATGATTTTAACCTTATTTAAGATAAACTAATAAAAAATGAATGAATTATAGTTAGTTTTTATAAATTTTTCAAATATACCATTACATGGGCTTAATAATCCAAAATAGAAATTATTTTTTAAATAATATAATGTATAATAATAATGTTTATAATCAAACCCTATCCATTCCACCAAAAATTATTTGACTATTATTCTTTATCATCACATACTATTTCAGGGTTGAACTTATTTGTTTATATTAATGTTTTATTTTTTATCAATAATTTTTTTATTTCATTCTGAATATTTTCAAATTTATCTAAAATGTGTAATTAAAAAAGATTAGTTCAAAATAGTTTCTAAAAATTACAGGTATTTCCAGTAGTGATTTTAGAACTTCTTATAAAATCATTTTTTAATCATATTTAATATTCTAGTAATTTATTTAATTTTATACATAATTAAATACTTTTTTACTAATGTTTAGTGTTTTGGGAATAAGAATATATCAAATACATTAAATTTATTAAAGCAAAATAAAATATAATATCATAGGTTTTTTTAAATTAAAAATATAGTTCCCATGACTCATATCACATAAAAGTGTGTAATAACATATTATGTCATGTAAATGAATAATTTGTGACATAATTATACCAATATGGATATTTAGATTATTTTGAAGTACAAAACTTGTCATATCTCATTCTAGATAACATGGTAAAATGAAAGATCATTTATTTATTGAAAAATGTGCAAGAGTTACAATGATTCTTGAATTGGTTTATATCGATGAGTTTGGAATATATACTCTTGAATTAGAGGGGATACTTCTACTTGATATCGATTATTGATAACGTTAGTTTGTTTTGATATGTTTTCATAATGATTTATATCCCATATTAATTTTTGAAATTCATGGAGTACAATAATGAAGTTTATAATCAACATGGAAACCAAAAAAACATAGATCAGGTAGTGGTAGATAATATATTAACCAATATACCAATGATTATTTATTAGAGTTTGGTAAATTATACCAAATCACCCCACCATTTACACTAATAATTAATGGGGTATCTGAAAAAGAAACTATACCATACAGAATATGGTATGTTCAATGTTGATTCTTGCACATCATACATTATCCTTTCAGGGATATCTTTTGTAGACAATGTCATAAAAACATAAATGTATGCCATATAAATTTCTAAATGGTGAACCATTCAGTATTTTTAGTTGTTAATATAATCCTTTTATCATTTGAATTATTGTGAAGTGATATATTAGTTAAGTCTTTTTAAGGTAATAATAATTCCCACCAAAGTATTATGTATACCATAATGGAAATCATAAGGATAAGAAGGTGTATAACCTATGTGACCCATTAGAAAAATATAATAGTGGAAGACAATACATATTCCTTCATTGGGATATATTATCTCACATATACATTGTGATTGAGATAGGCTTCATTGATGTTTAGGCTTATGTTTTGGAAGAGTTGATAGAATAACATACTCAACAATTCCATATGTAATAAGTAATTATAGAGACACATATAATACATTGTAGTATACATGATGTTTGAGAATGTTAAATATATATATTTTAGACACCTTTGATGATGACTCATTGTTAGTATATAATAATGATCATATATTGTATAATGATGTATTAATCAAAAAATAATATTTCATTTAGTATAAATCATTGAATTCTAAAATTGACTCCATGTTCCAAAATTCACTTTTTATTTTAGTAGATACTCTAGGGGATGTAAATCCTTTTTATTTGAAATGGTTAGTCTATAATAATCTATAAATGGATAGATAAGTTAGTACCCATAAGTCAAGACTGGTGTAGACCCCGAAAAACGCGTCCCCAAAATTTTCCAAATGCTTCCATACATGATCCAAGATTGTAGTCCATTTCGCAAGCTTCGATTTGGTAGGTCGTAGGGCCCAAACGGAGTTACGGATTAGGAGTTATGGACGTTTGAAGTTGGGCTGGAAATCTGGTTCGCGAAGCCCATTCGCGAAGCCCCCTCCGTGGTCGCGGAGCACCGCCGCGAAGCAATGAGGCGAGAGGCTCCGCGAACCCGTTTGACGTTTGTGATGCGCCGCGAAGACCCCTCGCGAAGAACTCATGCGAAGCACCGATGCGAAGCACCCGTGCAGCGCGGTCCCGCGAAGCCCCGCCGCGAAGCGCCCCGACCATCGCGGCCTCGCGAAGCTCCAGAGGCGGTGATGCTCCGCGAACGCATTTGACGTTCGCGAGCCGCCGCGAAGCTCCAGAGGCGGTGATGCTCCGCGAACGCATTTGACGTTCGCGAGCGCGCCGCGAAGCTCCTGAGGCAGCGCAGAAGTTCTGCTTCGCGGCGCCCCTTGCCTATAAATACCCAGCTCACCCCCCTTCTCCGGACGGCCGAGGACGGCCGAGGACGGCCACGGCCACTTCGCCCCTTGGGCGGCCGAGCGGAGCTCCGCATTGCGGCTCCGCGAAGCCATGCTCCGCGAGCAGCTTCCTTCGCGTTGCTGCTCCGCGAGCGGAGGATCCGCGAGTCCATGCTCCGTGAGCCTATGCTCCGCGATGCTGCTCCGCGAGACCAAGCTCCGCGAGACCCATCTGCTCCGCGAGACCAAGCTCCGCGAGAGCCCTTTGCTCCGCGAGCCCTTGCTCCGCGATGCTGCTCCGCGAGACCAAGCTCCGCGATGCTGTTCCGCGAGACCAAGCTCCGCGAGACCCCTTTGCTCCGCGAGAGACCATTGCTCCGCGAGGCCATGCTTCGCAAAGCTACTTCGTGAAGACCCATCCTTCGCGAGGATCCTACCTTCGCGCCCACCGGTCCATACCGCGGGGGCTGCGCCCCCGCACCCCTGCTCGGGGTCAGTGCCGGGCTGCGGTCCCGGCCCTCCGGCCCGGTCCCTTCACTACCGTCACACACCCCCATGAAAAATGGAGAGTCGCACCGCGAACTTTTCGGGCCGGGATGCCGGGATTTTCCATTGCGCTCCCACCTACCACCTATGGAACACCATGATTTGAGATACTCCTCCACACACCATGGAACACCTTGAGTTGACATATTTCTCTTGGTTTCATTCCATGTCGAGAGTTGAGATTCTCATCATCGATTCCCCGGGTACCTTGAGTCGAACCATTCCTCAGGTAACTCCTCCAAACCCAATCACTTGGCTTCTATGCCAGGTTCAACCAGAAAGGGCCGCCCTTGCGTAAGTCCCGACACCAACCATTTCTAGGTACCTTCTGCCTAATAGTCCTATCTACAAGACTATAAACTGTAGTACTCCCTATCTGACAAACGATAGGATGCCTCTCGCCCTATACGAGAGATGCCTCATGCTCCAAGCATGAGCCTCCAATAGTCCTATCTACATGACTATAAACTGTAGTACTCCCTATCTAACAAATGATAGGATGCCTCTCACTTCTAACGAGAGATGCCTCATTCTCTTATCATGAGATGACAATAGTCCTACCTACATGACTCTAAACTGTAGTATTCTCCCAATCTAACAAATGATAGGATGCCCAATTCACCAGTGAGTTGGGATGCCCTCATGGCCAGACATGAGGAAGACATTACGGGCAGCTTCTTTGCATAAGCCCCAATCACCAGTGCTGCTCCATAGCGGCACCCGGGCAGCTCCTAGCGTAAGCCCCATTCACCAGTGCCGCTCCTTAGCGGCACCCGGGCAGCTTCCTAGCGTAAGCCCCATTCACCAGTGCTGCTCCTCAGCGGCACTCGGGCAGCTTCCTAGCGTAAGCCCCATTCACCATTGCCACTCCTTAGTGGCACCCGGGCAGCTTCCTAGCGTAAGCCCCATTCACCATTGCCACTCCTTAGTGGCACCCGGGCAGCTTCCTAGCGTAAGCCCCATTCCCCAGTGCCCCTCCTTAGTGGCACCCTGGCAGCTTCCTAGCGTAAGCCCCAATCACCATTGCCGCTCCTTAGCGGCACCCGGGCAGCTCCCCAGCGTAAGCCCCATTCACCAGTGCCACTTCTTAGCGGCACCCGGGCAGCTTCTTGCATAAGCCCCATTCACCAGTGCCGCTCCCTAGTGGCACCCGGGCAGCTTCCTAGCGTAAGCCCCAATCACCATTGCCGCTCCTTAGCGGCACCCGGGCAGCTTCCTAGCGTAAGCCCCATTCACCGGTGTCGCTCCTTAGTGGCACCCGGGCAGCTTCCTCGCGTAAGCCCCATCCACTGTTGCGACCCCCATCCAGCGGTAAGCCGTTGTGATCCTTATGCAGCGGTAAGCCGTTGACATCCCCATCCAGCGGTAAGCCGTTGACATCCTCATCCAGCGGTAAGCCGTTGTGATCCTATGCAGCGGTAAGCCGTTGACATCCCCATCCAGCGGTAAGCCGTTGACATCCTCATCCAGCGGTAAGCCGTTGTGATCCTATCCAGCGGTAAGCCGTTGACATCCTCATCCAGCGGTAAGCCGTTGTGATCCTATCCAGCGGTAATCCGTTGTGACCAAATCCAGCGGTAAGCCGTTGTGACCCCATTTAGCGGTAAGCCGTTCTGGGCCTCCATCCTGGAGTAAGTCCCAACACCATGGGCCGATCAACGCGTAAGCCCCATTTCGCTTCTCACGGACGCACCCTTCGCGACGTGATCGTCAGGTCCTTGCAACCTCTTGTTTCTCACACCGAGCATGACTCACGTGGGCTTAGAGTGAGCACCGACCCTGACACACCATTTGAACTACGAGGTCTTTGATCCGTGTCAAGGCATGGTACGTAGGAAGCCTCTACGAGGTTCAAGCCCACCATCAGTGGACCAAGGTCTGCTTTCACGTCGGTTCGCCGACAAACCCCCAATCCGAACTACGAGGACTTTGATCCGTGTCAAGGCATGGTACGTAGGAAGCCTCCACGAGGTTCAAGCCCACCATCAGTGGACCAAGGTCTGCTTTCACGTCGGTTTACCGACGAACCCCCCATCCGAACTACGAGGACTTTGATCCGTGTCAAGGCATGGTACGTAGGAAGCCTCCACGAGGTTCAAGCCCACCATCAGTGGACTAAGGTCTACTCCCAATCCGAACTACGAGGACTTTGATCCGTGTCAAGGCATGGTACGTAGGAAGCCTCCACGAGGTTCAAGCCCACCATCAGTGGACTAAGGTATACTCCCAATCCGAACTACGAGGACTTTGATCCGTGTCAAGGCATGGTACGTAGGAAACCTCCACGAGGTTCAAGCCCACCATCAGTGGACCAAGGTCTACTCCCCATCCGAACTACGAGGACTTTGATCCGTGTCAAGGCATGGTACGTAGGAAGCCTCCACGAGGTTCAAGCCCACCATCAGTGGACCAAGGTCTACTCACCATCCGAACTACGAGGTCTTTGATCCATGTTAAGGCATGGTACGTAGGAAGCCTCTACGAGGTTCAAGCCCACCCGTCGCTCTTTCACGTCGGGTTTCACCCCCGTCCAGCATGACGTTAAACTACATTCTGGTCCAGTGGTAAGCCATTGCAACCAACTCCCAACCTGAACTACGAGGACTTTGATCCATGTCAAGGCATGGTACGTAGGAAGCCTCCACGAGGTTCAAGCTCACCCGTCGTTTATTCACGACAGGGGTCACTTTCGTCCCGCATGACGTTAAACTGTATTCTCCGAACTACGAGGTCTTTGATCCATGTCAAGGCATGGTACGTAGGAAGCCTTTATGAGGTTCAAGCCCACCACCCATTGGACCAAGGTCCACTTTCACGTCGGCTCACCGACACACCCACCCGTCATTTCACGTCGGGTCCCATACTGGTCCAGTGGTAAGCCATTGCGATCATCACCCATTTGAACTACGAGGACTTTGATCCGTGTTAAGGCATGGTACGTAGGAAGCCTCCACGAGGTTCAAGCCCACCCATCACCCAATTCACGTCGGTTTACCGGCACCATCCCGAACTACGCGGACTTTGATTCCCTGCCACGGGGATACGTAGGAAGCCTCTTCAAGGCTCAAGCCCAACTTCACCGTCGCCCCTGCGATGGTCCCATTTCATCCTCCTCCACTTCACTCATCCATCCATCACCCATCCTGATTCTCACCCGGGCCGCCACATCCCGGTGGGATCATGCCATCCACCTCCTCGCTGCTCCTAGCGGTGCATGGGCCGCTTTCCATGTGTAAGCCCCATCATATCTCCGGGTCGCTGTCCTCTGTGTACACCCCGATTCATCTCCCTTTTCCCCTATAGGGAGTGCACCACCTCGGATCCGTCCGCATTGGGCGTTCTGATCCATCTCCTTGGTAAACCTTCCAGGTGTTCCCTCATATGGATATACCAATCTGGTCCGTCTCTATGGGACGTTCTGATCACCCTCATTCTGTCTCCGCAAGACGTTAAACTCGCGGCCTACCTCGTGATAAACATGAGATGCCTGAGGAAAACCTCGGATGGAACGCCTTTGGTGTAACCGTCTCTGCTAGACGTTAATCTTGCAACATACCCTGTGCTAAACACAGGAAGCTGAGGAAAACCTCAGATGTACGCCTCGGGTTCTGCACCCTTGAGATGCCCTCTTATGAGGAAGAATACAGGTTCCCCAATGTCCACGCACCCAGAGATGCCCCGACATTCCTGATGTTGCCGTTTACTCCGACCGAAGGTCGCTACCATGTCAAGACCCTATGGAAAGTCTTGACGGAAGTAGTGTAATTAACCGGCGTCCATGACAATATGGCACCGGGAATGAGATTCACGAACAACGTATTAAATCTATAAGGGAGACCCGGACTAGGTGAAGAGTTCTGAGGAGGAATCCACAGGAGGAAGAACCGACATCCCATCATCCCGTTTCGATCAAGGAGCAGACGTACCTGAATAAGGAACGAATGCCGCCCGCCTTTGGAAAGCGGGAATGCGGGGCAACACAGCCGCGCGTCCTCACAGACGGATGCGCGCGCCCCGGCGAAAGCGTCGGAAACAACTGGTATCCAAAGGGTTTAAACACTATTAAGGAAGATACTATAGTGAACACTCTTCACTAGTTTATATATTGAAATCCAACATAATTCTAATTATAAAATCCACTTAATAGGATAATAATATATGAAATATTCGTGTCAAAATAGATTTCTTTAATTATCCTTATGAAAGATATCCATATGACACAACAAGAATGGTTTGTTATAAAAAATTGTAGTAAATTATGAAGGTTTTAGATATCAATTTATGGATTGAAATTGTAATTCGGTTCGCAGAACATTCATTTTTATGAATCCATATTTTAAATTTTATTCATAATGAATTAATGATATACTTTTATCTATAAATTGTTTAGTGTGGGTGTATTATCATTCCTGAAAGGGGTTCTTATTTTCTAGCTACTTATAAGAAATAAGAAATATAGAGACCCTCTATTTTATAATATTGGAATTACAAATCCTTTGTGTAGTATACAAAACAATATAAGATCATACCCTATATATCAAAGATCAAAACACGGGTGAGCATAAATTCTCAATAATGGAAGACAAGGAAGGTATATAAGAATAATCATGAGCATAAGGGTAAGGGAACATGATTATGTAAATATAAGATCATACCATATATATCAAAGATCAATACATTAATCATGGAATAAATCATGGAAGTTAAAAACACATGAATCCAAATGAAATAATGAACATAATCCATGAAAGCATAAGATAACAATAAAAACATGTAATTGCTAATGTCAAAGAATCATATAATATACTTTCCATAGTATCCACGACATCACTTCCAATAACATATTTGTTGTATATGTACAATCCTTATACAATCTAAGTAGTCATGGTCTACTCCCATGGCCATCATTGTTGGATGAGTTAACTCCTCATACAATATTCATAATCATGGATCACTCATATGACCATCCTAGTAGTAATGGTTGATTCCCAATACTATGTTAGACTATATCATGAAAAATAAATCTTTTCCCAATGCATTTGAGGGATATATAGGTCTAACCCATATCATAATGAAATCATATATAAATGTCCATATGACCATTAATAATTAATTTATATCCCATGGAATTAAATTGGTATTTTAAACATGTAAACATATCATATGTTCTTTTAAAAATTGGTTGCATAATCATTTCATCCTAAACATATCATGTGAAAATAAGTGGGTTTCGAAAGAATATATCCCATGAATAAGAAATTGGTATCATAAAAATTATCACATCAAAACATAATCCATTGAATGAAACAATATGAATGGAATCATTGAATAATTTCCCCAAAAGTAATGTGTAACACCAATGGTGGTTATCGTAGATGTGATATAGTTTTGAAAGATCGTTTAAAAAACATTATTGAATAAAATATCATTTCTACTATGAAAAAAAATCATAAAAACATAAAACCTTTTGGAAACCATTATATTTGATTAAATGGTGTTAAATGATCTTCTGAATTTCTTTTGGAGAAGTTATTTTTTTGAATAAAATATATTCCTGTCTAAAGATATAGACAATCATATTAAATTTGAAAAACATTTTCTTAATTAATAAAAAGTATAAATGGTACTAATAAATAAGGATATCATGAATATGAAAAGGACATAAAAAATCATGATTGTTCTTTATATATGGATCATAAGATTACATTAAAGAACCAAAATCATAAGAAATATAAAACAATAATTAGATTGTTTCAATAAATTCTAACCACATAGATATGTGGGATCATACACTACATATAGGAAAATTAAATTATATTTAGCTTCAAATATCATTTTATGATTTATATTCATTCTATAAAATGTAAAATGGAATAATATTCACCTCAAAATAGAATTTTGGTGCATAACAGAACATGAGTATCGAAGGAGGAAAATTGAGACAAACATATTTCATTGATTTTGTATCTTTTGAAGCATAAAACCCGTGATATAATGAATATAAAATTTATATTTTACTAACCATAAAATTATGTAAAATATTTGTAGAATACAATCATGGTAAATAAATACTCCCCATGAAATAAGTGAGTGGTGATTAAGGGATGTATCCCAGAAAAATAAAACGTTAGATAAAATCTCCTTACCTTGTGTCTTAACAATCATCGTACTCATTAAAAACAACTATATAATCTATATAATTTCATTATAATTATTTTTATTAATCATATTTTTATATATAACAACACATATGGTTTTAATATGACCCCATATTACCCTATTATTAACCAACCTATGTTACGGTTTCTCTTCAGATAATGTCTGCTTTATTCATTACATGTGTGTTAATTTGATATATCCTTGATCCATATAATTATATCATAATTATATAATGAAAAACATGATATAAAAATATTTTATATTAATTATATGTGTTTTATAATAATCTATAGAATATAAAAATAAGATTTGGAATGCATCATTCACAGATACTGTAAATCATACGTATGCATGAAAGATATTTCAATTTTTTTGTCATATAGAAAAAAAATAAAAAAATTATGAATATATATATAATATTTTTATATATTATAACTATAATGTTTTATATAACATATTATTTCCCTAAAATCATCATTAATACATTCCATGTAGTCTGTGAATGAATCACATTGCTTTGAGGGGGTGATAGTCCATACATTCTCAAAAGAAATAATCTTATTAACAAAAAATGGAAGGTAAACTTATATGTGTTGTAAAATGAATAAATAATCTTAAATATATAATCAATAAAATATAAAACACATATAAATATAATTTCATCTATATTTTCCACCATTATTGGTGGTGATGAAAAAAAGAACCTTCATCATTCAGTGAGCCTGTAGTTCTCATTACACCTTGGAAATATGTTCATTACCCATTAGATGGAGGTGTGTGTAAGTATTGGATGAACTCTTATCATAAAAATCATTAAATATTGAATATAATGGCGTTTTTATAAAATAATGGAATAAATAGAGTGGATCCGATGGAGAATGATAATAAAAAAGTATCTTGATAGATGTTGTGACCTCTTAATCGGATAACTCCCTTTTGTTTATACCAAAAGGCTTACTTTTAAATTTTCTATATAAATGGAGGATTCAAGGGGGATTTGAGGGATTTATAATTTACATTGGGTTGAGATGTTTTGAACGTATGTGGTTTTACTGCTGTGAAGAATAGACAGATGTTGTGACCTTTTGTACGGAAGGGAAAGGAATAACATGGTTGTTTTTGAAAACTCATATGTGTTACATATGACTAGTCTGTTACATGTGAAAGGAATGATTTAAATAGTTCATTTAAATACATAAATGAAATTTTTATTTAGTTTAAAAAAGGTCCATAAAACTCATGGTCATACATTCTACCCCGTTAAAAAGAATTTCTCCCTCCAATTTTTTTACTCAGGTAAAATAAATGAGGAGACTACTTTTTCATCATGTCAAAAAGTTTGGACATTGATTCCTCTAACTAGTTATTTTTATACAATACCTAGACCAAGTTATTAGTCTTGTTTCCGAGTTTGTTATCTCTAAAATATATAATTTCAACATTTTTCTCCTTGTAAAAATTAACCTTCTCTAGGGGTATGTCCTCTGAGTTTAGTACATGTGAAGGAAAATGTATTTACTTCTTCAGGAGAGATTCATGGGACACATCATGGACATGAAAGGTATATTGAGGATGTTCCATGAAATAGGATACTATCCTGATATGATGAAGAATATTCATGGTAAATATATACAAAAGGGATTAGTTCCCATTTCTTCTGTAATATCATTACTTTCTTTTAAGGTGAGATTCATAGAAACATCATTTCACTAACTTCAAATTCAGATTGTACAATTGGTTATCAGTGTAAATTTTTTCCATCTACAATATTTTTATATATAATGATGAATGGTTTTATGTTTCTTGAAAATTTATTTATAAATACCAGGTCCCAATTGATTTTATTCTCCATCTTCATACCAACACTTTAAAGCTCTACATTTCTTCCCAAAGATGGATTTATACTGTGCCATCAAAATGTTAGAGTTAAATATATTGTTTTATGAAAACTCAAATAGCGGAATTATTTGATGCCAACCTCCTTTGAAATATATAAAACTAGATCTCAACATATATTCTGGGGTTTGAATTTTTAATTCAGATATGTCATCATTCTGAGAATGAGTAGTGTGCATAAACACAATTCTATATCAATTGAATACTAATGACATTGCCAGTACGTTGAGTAAAACCTCATATCTCGGTATGATACAATAGAATGTTGTAATCTATGGAACCTTACTACTTACTTAAAGTATATCCTATAAATTTGAACCAAAAGTATGTCTTCTCTAATAGAGATGAATTATTCTAGTAGAGCATGGAAATAGACTATTACCAATATAGTAATAATCCCTTTATATGATTTGGTAAGTCAAAGGAGAAAATCCATAATGTTGTTCTCCTATATAAATTTTGGTATGAGTAATGGTTGAAACATCACATTTGACACTTTTTTCATCTTTAACATGTTAGAATACAAAGCATCCAGATACAAAATTTGTGATATATCTCTTCATGAAATCCCAACAAAAGTATTCATTCAGATACCAATATATCTTCATATTTCCAGGAAAAAATAGATAATAAAGAACTATGATACTCCTATAACAAATTCTTATAAAAATATGGTATGGAAGGAACACATACATGGTTCTGGAACGTTATCATTCTATCACAATGAAAGATCAAATCCTAAACATTCCTGAATTTTTTTTAGCTCTCTATCTTCCATTCGTGCCTTTTTAATCATCAATAAGGTAGAGGGTGGAAAATTCATTTGATAATGATAAGATTTTCCCCTTCCTACTAGATTTGTAGATATGTCCTTCGAAAATCGTGAAATATTGGATCCATTTTGATCATCATCAGGGGTAAGGTGCATGAACCTTCTGACTAAAAACATTAACCACATTGTTCACTATCCTAGGGTTGAAACATAATTAGAAGTCATAATCATTTATCAACTCTAACCATCTACTCTAGTTCATGTTTAACTCCTTCTATTTGAAAATATTTTATGTTTTTTATTATTTGTATATATATAACACTTTTCTCCATAATGATAATGCCTCTATATCATTAACCAAAAAATTACCGCTACAAAATCCAAATGAAGATTAGGGTAATGCTTCTCCAAAATAATAAAATACCATGATTCATAAAAAATAACCATGTTATTTCTCATAATAACATATCCCAAATGCTTCTTGGATACAACACTATTGATTATAAACCCTTATCTACTACAGGGTAATGTATGTACAGGGTCATGGAATAACCTTATATTTAATTCGTTGATGGTTTTCTATAATTTATCTATATAGAAGAACATAGAACCCTTCTAGGTTAACATGGTCAAAGGATTGTATAATCATGAGAAATTCTCCACAAACCATTGATTATATTCCACTAAAACTCGAAAGCTATGGATTTCAGTCACCATGGTTGTTCTAGGCCATCATTATAAGGCCTTCATATTTAATGGATCTACGATTATAACATCCTTGAGATTATGTTACCTAAAAAATAAACCTTTGGCATCCAAATTTCAAATCTTTTAAATTATTCATCTAGCTTTTCATTTCATAGGGTCTATGTACAATTATCAGTTAATCGTCATGATCTTACATTACCTTTGAATAAATAAGAATATCATTAACTAAGAATATCATCAACTGATCAAGGTAATATATTAATATGTTATTCATTAAATCCATGATGATAAAAGTAGAATTAGTAAGACCAAAAGGAATCATTGTATTTTACTCATGTCCATATGTTGTATGAAATTTCATCTTTGGTATATCCTCTTTATTAATATTCAATTGATGATATTGAGATTTTAATTCAATCATAGAGTTGTATTGAGCATCCCACTTTTGATCAAAGAAATCATAAATATGTGGAAGATGATAATTGTTATTAATTATGATCATGTTCATCTTCTAAAAATAAATGCAGATCTCCAGGGTTCCATCAGTCATTTTCACAATAAGAATCGGTGAACCTTGAGGTGACACACATGGACAAATGGATCCCTTGACAATGTTTTATTTGTGTATATTCCTTAGTTAATAAAACTCAATAAAATCCATTATATAATGAGTTATAGAAATTAGTTTTGAATCAGTTGTCAATTATATTTAGAATACAAAATCTCATTTTTTTTATGTATAGAAAACTATTTTAGAAAGACATCAACAGAATCCATAAAAATATGTATATCATTGATGTCGATTTTATCCTCACCCATTTGAGATAGAAAACCCTTTTTAATTATAATTAAGTCGCATACACATAATATAATCCTCATAAGATGTTCATAATTATTGTGATACTTATTGATGATCATAAGAGGGTTTAAAATATCAAATGTAACATACCACATTTGGAATTGATGTTGGATTAATGTAGATAAAGTTTATCCATTCCTAGCATTACATCAAATTGAACAAACAGATGAATTAAGAGAATTAATGGAAGTACATTCCCACAAACAGCAACAAGAGAGGAATCACAGACATGAGATGCAATAATCATACCATTAATGGTTTTCACTAATAATTCCACATCTAATTGATTTGGTGGAATCATCACATCCTCTGAAAATTCATTAGATATGAAAGATTTTGTAGATCCATAAAAAATATGACATTATTAGTTCTAGAAATGACGGAATATGTACCTTTCATCATGTCATTATCAAACCCCTCATCAGAAATATTTATTTAATGAGAATTTTTCATTTCCTTTGGCTTAAGAGGTTGCTGATGTAAATCATCATCACCATCTCTTGGGTTTGGTCAGTGGTTATCCTAATTCTTTTTGTCCTTACACTTGTAGAAGTAAATTGTGGGAGGTACATTTTATGTTATTTTTCCTCATTCTATATTTTTTCTAACTTCTTCCCGTCACTTTAGCAATAAAATTCATAATGTCCTTAATTTACACACATAAAACACTTTTTTGACCCCTTAGTGAAATTTCCTCCATGCTTATTCCAACACTAAGATCATAAAGGGAATCTCATCATCTTATCTTCATTGTTTTTTGGTTTTACATTAAACTCTATGCTCCTTTTATTGTTAAAACCATGAGATTGATACATGAATCCATCCTCCATTCTAGCCTTAAATTCACATCAAACAATATTCTAATAGCTACTAACTTATCTAATGGCCAATGCCCTTATGATACTTTTATTTAAGCCACATAAGAACTTGTAAAATTTATATTTGAGTTGGTTGATAAATAATTAAGAATAACTTATATGCCTCATGAATTTATCATCATAGGTACCAATATATTCATAATACCTTTTCTTTAATTCAAGGAACTCTTTATTCATCTATGTATGGAGAATCCGATGAAATTATATATTGAAAAAAATGTTCATATACTCCTACCATTCCATGTATTCAATCTCATATCTTTTCCTCATATTATAGATTAGAGTTCCCCCTAGTCTTCTTTACATTATAATTGATAGACCACCAGAATGACTTTATCAGGCTACGAGAACTAAAGAGTTGAGACTAATCTTCTAGTTGTACTGATACATTTTTCAGCAACAAGTGGACTAGAAGAACATCTAAAATTAGGTATACATTTCCTCATCAAAGACTCAATGACATATTGTTCCCATATTTGTTAATTTTTAAGTCCCCCCCAATTCATAGAATAAGAAATATGTGTGTGAAAATGAACTAGATTTTTCAATTCAACTACCGTAGCATTTAGTCTATTATAAGGAAAATCATTTTAGATTCGATCATAATCAAAATCAATGTGGTTACTTTGGGTTCAAACTATTGACTAAATACATCGACATATAGAAACAAGTAGTTATCATATTAAGGACCACATAATCCAAAAACACCACTTATTTCATGTCTAAATTATGATACCTTACTTTATCTATAAAACCTTAAGTTTATCCTTGCTTATTCATATAAAAAATATATTTAAATTCTTCATGATGGTTCATGAAGAATTTTTTAATTTGAAAATCATATCCCCCATGAGTGTCAACCGTAATGTGCCGAAAGGCTCATTTTCCTATAATATATTACCCTAATACAGTCCCAAAACATCTTATCAGTGTTATTACCCCTCGGTACATCCGTACTAGAGCCACAACAACTTTTAATATCTATACATGAATTAATTGATAGGAAACCACTCTTTTATCTTTTAACAAAATTAATGGGCATTTTCCACTTCTTTTTTCTTATCAATATACATAACCCTATGCATGTACTTAGGGTTCTCACTTTGTTTTTGTCGTCCATGCTTTTAAAGGTTAACAAAACCCTATATATGATACCAACTATAGTATCCCACTCTTTGTATACATTGAAATTACACGACCTTTTGGGAATACATAAAAAATTATACAAATAGACACCTTGATGCCATACAAGTATAGATCTTTTATAGACATGTAAACAAAAAAACCAATACATCAGTGAGCCACAATATTTCCCACTTGGTTTTTCGTGACTATAATTCCCCTTAGGCACATAAAACCTAATAAATATCTTCATAACTTGGGTATGGAAACATAAAAAGGGGTGAGAAAAAATTTTCATTAATGGTAAACAATGGAGATATATAAGAATAATCATTAGTATAAGGGTATGAGAATTGGATCATGAAAATTGAAAATCATATCATCCATAACAAAGAGAATATAAATGAATTATGAAATAAATCTTAGCACTTCGTAAGACATGAATCATAAGAAAATAAAGAACATAATACAAGAAAGCATTACATCGGTATAAAAATAGAATTATAGAATAAATATAATATTATTATTTAATTTCTTAAGTTTCAATGTCATCGCTTCCAAGACCATTTTACTAGTATATGTACACTCCCCATACAATTATGGTAGTCATGGTTCACTCTCATGGATATATTAATAGAACAATTTCACAGATAATACAATAATGGTAGTAATGGTTCACTCCAAAGGTTGTATTATTAGTCAAGGTTCATTCCCAAGACCATCTTATTCCATATCATGAGATATAAATAAATACCCAATGCTTTGGAGGAAGATACTATTTCAACAAATATCATAATAAAATCTGACATAATTGTGCCACCTGATCATAAATAATTATATCATGATGAATGAAATAAAATGGGTATTATAAAAATTTAATCATATTATAACCTATATAAAAATATTGGTTTCACAATAATTTCATAATAGACATAAATTTTGAAAAGAAGTAGATTTCAAAATCATATAACTCGTTAATGAGAAATGTGTTTCATAAAAATCATTCCATAAAAACATAATCCATTCATAGATATAATATTAAAGTAATCATTTAATAATTTAACCAAAAATTCATGAGTAACAAAAATTGATTTTATCATAGATGGGAAATAATTTTTAAAGATATTTTAACAACATTTCTTAAGGAAAATATCCATGCTGTATTGAGTAATGCTTTTTAAAACATAAAAACTATTGAAAAAAATTCTCTTTTAAAACAGATTGGATAACATATAAAGAAACAATTGAAACCCATAAATAGTTTAAAAAATACTATTTCATTTAATATTTTATTAAATTATATTTTAGAAACATTTGTGAATACATTTCTAAAAAATGGATTTTGAATACAATAGATTTCTTACTGAAGAGAGAGAAGTCCAAATTTCATTTAAAAAAATATATAAAATTTTAATGAGTGGAAAAATTGTTCAAATACATTAATATATATTTAATATTCACATTATAAGAAAACTAAAATGTGTTTATGAGATTTGTGTCATATTATTTCATCAAATAAGAAAAATCATTAACAATATCATAATAAATGATTAGATTGTTTCAATAAAAGTTTAACACTAGGTTATATTAGATAATACACTCCATGTAATAAAGGGAAATTAAATTAAGCTTAATATACCATTAAAATAATTATATTGATGATATAATATTTAAAATTTAATCATATACACATTGAAAAATAATTTAATGTGCATAACAAAACATGAGTCTCGAAGAAGGAAAATTAAGGCAAACCAATTTTATTTATTTGGTATTTTTTGAAACATGAAAAACATGACCTAAGGGTAATAAAATGTATATTTAATTACAATTAAATTAAATTATAATATAAATATAATATATTCATCTTTTTTACATACACCACACAAATAAGCGATTAGTTATTATGGCATGCTTCTCACGGAAATAAAAAGTGAGATGAAATCCCCTTCCTTTCTCTTCAATCTCGTCGTACTATTTAAAAAAACCTATAAAATAAATATAAAATAAATATAATGATTTTATAGATCCAATTATTTATATTTGACACTATATATGGTTTTATTACAACCTTATATTTACCTCTTGTTAACCATCCTATGTTACGGTTTCACTTTTAATAATATTCGCATTGTTCATTGCATGATTCTTAATTTTGAATATTGTATTCCTTATAATTATATCATTATTAAATTATTTAAACCATGATTTAAATAAAATTTAAATTCAGTATATTATTATTTAAATAATATATAGAATATATAATTATGAAGTTGAATACACCATTTTTTGAGACGGTAAGAAATAAACATGAATAATGTTTCTGTTTTTATTGTCACATTAAATGAATGAATGAAAATGAACTATCTAAATATATATATGTAATATCATTAAAATATTATTACAATTTTTTATATAACATATAATTTCACCAAACCCATCTTTAATAAATTTCATTTAGTTTGTGAACAAACCTCATTGATTTTAGGGGGCAATAGTGTACAATTCCCCAATCGAAATTATTGTATTAAAACAAAATGGAAAGTAAAAAATATATGTACTGTTAATATAATATATAATAATAAATACTTAATAAATATTATATATAACATATATTAATAAATTTCCCATTATAATGTCTACCATGTAAGATTA
The DNA here is from genome assembly GCA_963277665.1 of Viscum album. Lineage (NCBI taxonomy): Eukaryota > Viridiplantae > Streptophyta > Magnoliopsida > Santalales > Viscaceae > Viscum > Viscum album. Next base: position 614,246,538 of record OY728164.1, read on the forward strand.
TAAAAAAAATCAATCGATCGATATTAATTGAGGCGGTAGTTCGACGTACACGTAAATAGTGTGTTTGTTAACCATTATATAGAGGTGTGTGTAAGTTTAGGTTGAATGATTAGAATAAATAATCACACTATATTAAAGATACCTATTTATAAAATATTTTAATAAATATATTGGAGGGTTGGTGAATGAAGATAAATGAATGGAGCATGATAGAATGTGTTACCTCTTAATCGAGTAACACGTTTTAGTTTGTGCCAAAAGGATTCTTTGGAAGACATAATGAATAAAGGGAGGCTTAAATGAGGGATTGAATGATTTTTTGAAGTGTATTTGGAAGATAATTTATTTATCAATGTTTTTTGAGAGGTTTGAATATGAGGTATAGGTTGATTCCTATAATAAGGAAGGGAAATGACTTACTTGGTATTTTCAAGACAATGATGTTGTACCAACGTTTTTACCCAATAAAATTCATATAAATTTTAAAAATCAATAACTGAGGGTTAATGGTCAAATAATTTACATTAAATGAGCATTATACAATTTTATAGGCCTTTTTTGGTTTTAAATTTTAGGTTTTGTCATTACATGAGCTGAATTTTACCATAATCACTATAATTCATCAGAATTACATTATCTAATATTTTATGTCAAAAACATAATTTTCCATATTGTACAATATAACTTATTAAGATTCAAAATATTGAATAAATTTTTTTAAATTCAAAAAAAAATAAGTGGCAGAAATTAATTTAAAATTAATCATGGAGTCAGGTCAACAATGCAGGTTTTTAAAGTAAAAAATATCAAAATTTTGTTATGTTATTATATTGGATTTCAATGTGATATTGGTTACAATTTACCAAAATATATTATTTGAAAATTATATTCTTATTATACTTTAAACCAAATTAAAACATAATTTTCCCTTATAAATAAATTAGATGAAAATTAGTAATGATTTAAAAATATATATTTTTCATTATTAATCTAAAAAATGATGTTTCTCAGAAAAATACAAAAAATTATCCCTAGTATAATTTCAAAAATATAATTAAAAAATTAATATTATATTATAACTTTTAGATTTTTAATTTTTCAAATATTTAATTTATTCTTTTTCAACGAAGCTCATTAAAAATAACTCCTTCGAGAAAACTGTACTTTTAAAAATGAAGTGTCCGTACCAAAATTCATACCATTCATTATAAATATTATTTATTTACATAAAAAAATTATACAAAATATTTTAAAATAAATTATTTCTTTTCATATTACCTTTTTTAACATCTAGGTTACAATTATCTCATTTAAATATTTATAACGAAAAAATTATGTTTTGTTAAAAGAATTGGTGTTGTAAGTAACGTACACCACATTTTCGTTCACTGTCACTTATTCCAGGTTCATGTTCCATGTAACATAAACCAATATCATTTTTTTGTTTCATATACCAAGTCAATTTTGTGAAAATGTAATATTTGACTTAGATCATTTCAAGACATAAATGAAAATATAATTTATTCTAAATAAAGGTGAAAAAATCCATTATGTGATTCAAGATACCTATAAAAATGTCTATTAATATGTGGTTAAATAAAATTTTTTAAAGATATAATTAGTTGATCTGTAATATATAATTTGGATAATGATCCATCATGATTTATCATATATTTTCATTCATCAAGTTAGGGTACATGGATACAAAAAATATTGAAAGGACTCTATATGAAAAATTCATAGAGGTGATTATAGAAAATGGAATATGGAATTTATATATCCAAGAAAATGTTTCATCATATATATGATGAGAGATATATAATTAAATTTACTCCATATAAATCTATTATACTGATAGTCTTATATGTTTTTTCTTTTACTTTGATAGTTATTTATTATACCTTATGTGTGGTTGGAAGATCCCAGTCTGATCTAGGAAACCACCATTGGCTAGAATTAGGGATAATCCTAAAGTATCTAATGTGAACAATGAATAATTACCAAGATTATAAATGATATAAATTACTATTCATCATGGTATATTAAAAACATAGTTTCATTCCAAATCAAGATGTTCTGAAATGGTAATTAGGATATATAATCACACATAATGGATGTTATATAATCTTGAATTGCATAAAGAAAGTTATGGTCACCAATACTATAGCCAAGAATATGTTTATCATGGCCTCTAAAGTAGATAAATAAGTAGTCGGGAAATGAAAATTCATTAAAGGTCATGATGAGGTTCCTAGTAGTAATGACCAGATTACATTATACTGTGATAACACTCGGTAGTGGATATTGACATGGAATCAAGGATACGTTAGTAGATGAATCATGTACCCTATAAGTATTATATCATGGGAAAATATTCTCATAGAGATGATGTTGATGTAACACCATTGTCTATTAAAGATAATGTGGATTAACCATTGAATAATGACTTATTTTACCATAATCAGGAACCCCCTGAGAGATCTCGTGGACATAAATTCATAATGATTTGGATATAGTTCATATGGGGGTTAGTTGGAGTTGGTATTATAGAACCAACATCAATGTAATTTATATTACATGTATATTTATTGAATATAAAATAAATAAAAATATTATTACATTTTGATTTTTCTTCTAAATGATACTACAATGATTATTTTCCGGAATATTTGTTTCATTTTATTTTATATATGAATTTCCTCTCTATGAAGAGTGTAATACCATGAACAAAACCACAATTTCCAAGTCATAATTCCATATCACCTAATATGCGACTCCCTATGTGTAAGAGTCATACGACTATAAAAAATGTCATGGGGAAATCGTGGGGAAACTAGGCCCTCAAAACAAGGTAAATGTTAGAGTACAGTAATCTAAGTGATTAAAATAAACAATGAAAAACGGAATAAATAAATAATTCTTATCGCCGAAGAAAACTAAATTAGTATATACACATGAATTATAAATCATGTATGATAGAATCATATTAAAAAATTCATAATAATTGATCCCCATAGAGAGTGGATCATGTTTGAGTTATCAAAAAAATATGAATGGTAGAAAAAATCCATACTATTGTCTATATGTCAATTATTTCATCCTCCATATGAACATAATATACTATCCACTATAATGCCGTTTTCATTTACTAAATCCATATTCATGAAATATACATGTTCATCAAAATTCACAAGTAACATGTTAGTACAATACTCATAAGGACACCAAAACAACCATTAAAATAAGTGTATATGATATAATGGTGCATTCTATTAATGTAATGTTAAAAAAGATAAGAAGAAATTTTTTCACAGAAGAATAAAAATATATATTGGGTACTCAATGACTAGCATTACATGCATTCTCAATATATTGAAAGAATGCTCAAGTTGCCACCTAACACATCACACTCAATGGGATTTTTCTAAATAATGCGATCCACATAACCTGTGAAGGGTTCGGCCTAATACCTATCATCATATCTTTTGAAAAATCCCCATTTGTGTATATTTGATAATAATTAGCTAGTATGTTCATCTATAAAATATAGAGAATAAACACATTCAAAAATGATACAAATGTCAGAAAAAACATCATGTCATATAAAGAAAGGGTCAAAATCATCCCAATATACAAATGAGGAGAAAAAATCACATGTCTTAGAGGACTACACACACATAACTGTAATGAAAACATAAAAAACATAGTTCTTATAGGATACAAAAATCATGTGAAAAATAATTACTGGAACTTTGTAAACATGCACTATTGTCAAAGATATTATACTAATAGTATAATAATGATCAAGGGAAATGGTCTTCATTGGAGTCGAATTTCCCCACGTAATACTAGAACCATTTTTAATCTAACATGATGAATAATATTTGGAACAAGGTTGAGGATAAACCAAATCATAATGGTATTCCCTGATGAACAATATCTGAAATGATCCTCTACATGAAATGCCCTATCTCTGATTAATGTATACAAGAAAAATACTTGAATCCATGTTTTTATTATATTAGAGATCAAAAAATAAATTATTAGACCATATATAAACATTGTATACATTGAATAAATCTTGGATCAAATTTTTTTCATGAATTATAAGATGATATAATTGATAATAATAAATATTATCTCACCATATTTGATGTATTGGATCAAATTATTTTTCAATCATGGAACTAAAGAGATAGAAGGGAGGAGGCAGACCGAAAATCAGAGTAGATAGATCCTAGAGTGATTCGTATCAATGAGGTATTGATATAAGAAGATAACATATAATTATTTTAGGTTTTTAATGAAATAATTAACCCTCACTGAACTGTCATGGATCTGAAACATTCCACATGCTGGTTGGAGGATGATGAGTAGAATTGGATTTCCCTAGGAGACCCATCCATGAGCTTGTGGAATCCCAGAAAATTTATTATGGAATAAAAAACCATATATTAGTTCCTTTTGATTTTGTGGGCTATAAAATAGTGATTTAGTAGCATATTCAAGATATAACATTTTTGTTAACCTACCCCATTTTTTGACATCCATGACAACTATAAATACCGTATGAAAGACACATATACAAAACCAATATACAAGAATAACTGAGTGGTACATTGAAAATTGGATTTCAAAATTATCCATCTATTATGGGATATCATATAAGAGAAGTAGTCTTATAGGTTTTATAAAAAAAATCAGGCCATTATTACAGGATGTTAGTGTCATACACCCTTGTCTTCCTAAATACAACTATATAATCATTAAAAAAAGATGGATGTTATCCCATGTCACTCATTCACATTTTAGTCTATTATCAAAATAGGTCACTTCACAAAAGATGTTTTAGGATGCATTGTGATATCAATAATTTCAACGATATTAACAATATCGTTCACTTACAACCTACCATGAGACATATTGATTACATTTCCCATACCTACATACCATAGAGAAAGATCCAACTGATATTCAATATTCTTGATGGGTTTGAAAATCATGAATGGAAAAAAATAACACTAAGAAAAAATTCTATAATTCTTTGAGAACCATTGTCCTTACCCTTGAGAAACCAACATAAAAACCATATCCCCAGCAATGAACTGTTATTTCCATCCCTTTCAACCGACATGAGAACTATTCTTGTTCGAAGTTGTAACCAAACTTTTCATAATATCATTTTCTTATCTATTGTCCCCTATAAAACAAACTACCCAAAAAATAATTATTCGCCTACTTTATGCACTAATTGTAGTGAATCACATGGTATTTTATACAGGGACTCAAATAGAGCCAAAAAAAATCAAGGGATATAAGAAATAATTGTTGGTGAACTCTAACTGAGAAATATAATCGTCCTATGATCCTACGAAATCGAGAACACAAACCCAACACATATCATATAAATCCTTGATTTTTCTCACTAATATTCGATCATTTAAATGACTAACTGTATTACATAGATTCAATTAAGTCACCATCACCTTATGACTGCCTATCGAAAATCATGATCATAGAAACCCAACACTTTTACCCACAATATTCAAGGATTTTTAACAAAAACATCCAATAATTTCAACCCAGTGCTCATGAATCCAAATTTATTTCGACGGATAGGTTCAAAATACATCAAAGTGATGCAATAATGAAACATTATTATTTTATTCTCCATAATGATAACCTATATCCTTTTTCTGTTTCTAACCTATATTAGACAACCTAGGGAATACATAGACAAAAGTGGTGAGTAAATAAGCCAAATAAGAGAATAATTATGACATATAATCACAATGTGTGAGTCAAATGTATTAAATTATATAGTGAGAATAAGGCTCAAGAATATTCAAATGGGAGAATAACATAAATAACATGGTATAAAAATATCATGGAATCATTATAAATTCCAAATCATCATAAACCATTATAGAAACATGAGTCGAGTCTAGATTCAAAAATAATATCACATGATGAAAAAAGTCCCATAGTGGATTATGTTTACTCAAAAATCCAATACACGAACCCTCCTAAGACTAATGATTTGGCCAATTAATTGGAATTATATCTGGGTACACCCACCATAACATATTCGTAATTATTTTTTACAATGAATAAAAAACTATTATATGTTCTAAATATAAGAATTACCCGTGTAAGGAAAATGGGTTTCATAATATTTTATCATATCATAATGAAAAGAAATTTCATTAATAGTTTATTTGATTATCGAACAAAACAAATATATTAAACCATTAATCAAAGTTATAATAAGAGAGTTATATATGTGAGAGACATGTATAGAAAATTTAAAGGAAATCCATAACATTTAAGGTCGTATTCATTAACAAAATTGACATTAAAAAATTAGAAGGAATATTTCATGAGAAAAATAAACATTCTAGTATAAAATGATATATTAAAAATCCTAAAATATAAAATTTATTATAGATAAAATTTTATATATGAATATACATGTAAAATTTTAAAAATGGATTCAAATAATTGAGTGGTATAGATGTTGATTAATTACACTAATGTTGTATTAGTTAACCAAAAATTAATTTTTCAATGATGTAAAATGATTAAAAGTAAATAGTTCTGAAATGTATAAGAAGATTAATTTGAAACCATAATATAAAGAGTGATGCATGAAAAAAAAAATTATTTATAACATTTTTAGAGTGTTAAACAATTTAATTTTTTTATGAAACTAGAAAGTGGAAGAAAAATATTTTCAAAACAACGAGAGAAATGAAGTTAGTTATTATCAAAAACTATTTTCAATCATTTTAATTACAAAAGAGGGAATACTTGTTATATTACTAGAAATATCCATCAATAAATAGAGGAAAATTAATTTAAATGGTTTTTTTAGAAAATTATCAAATAATAACCAAATTTGGAGATTAATGTATAAATAATATCGATTAAAAAAGTCATTAGTGTATTGAACACTATAAAAGGGTTCATTAATCCACCATATTTTAAGATCTCAACCTTTTTGTGATTAACTGAGCTCACACATTAGAACTATAGTTTCATTATTTTATCAATACTTTTGGTTCTGGCATGTATTGGGTGTGATTGGGTAATTATGGATGTTTTTAGAGTCATTTTTTTCAGTGCATGGTTAGCACATGATTTTTTGATATCACGCGCGCTTCCCCATCAAAATTTGCAACCAAAGATAGAGGGGAAATTTCATTCTTGGGGAATGTATTTTCAAACCATTTTCAGTATTAGTAGTAACTATGAAAATTCCTATGAGGAATAAAATAGTTCCATGAATTCTTTGCGACAACCATATACCCCTTCCCAAGAAACCGTATGCTGAGAATTTAATCCTCCAAAACTGGTCTCAAAATTATATAACCCCTAATATTCATACTAAATCAACCCAACTCGACCGTAATGGGTTTATCTCATTTTTGGTGGCTCCCATAAGAATTATAATGTCTTTTGAACTCAGTTGTTGATGAATCAAAGGTCAAAATAAATAATCATAACCTCTATCAGTAAGATATTCCCATCATGTGTGGTCTTTTATATATCATATATCTCTTTATAATAAAGGAAGTGTTTTTTACCATGTAATGGTGTGAGATATAGGTTATGATATATCTAACTCTATTGGATCGTGATTCAAGGATTTGGTTCTAGATCTCATTCTTTGTTGTGATCGTGGTTTTTTCGCTTCAATTTGGGATTTCTATTAGTGAGTATTCAACATCAATATTGAGGTAAGTGGTATAAATTGAAATTACATATCATGTATTTAATTATTTGTAAGTAATTATAAAATTTCAATTACCATGATGGGGAAATTACATAGGGTATTGTATTGATTAAATTAAATTTCATTGTTATAATTAAATTGGTTTAATTTGTAGGAATATTTATTGATTGAATTAGGTAAATTAATTTTTAAATTATTTAATGGAATGATGTGGTTTCAAAATTGATGGGTTAATTGGGGTTTTTAATTATTAAATTTATTAGATATCAATTTTTTTGATAATGGTATTTGCAAGAATTTTGGAGAAACATTGAATGTGAATCAATTCTGATTAAATGTTAGTAGATTGATTAATTGAAAATTTTTCATATTAATAATTGTGATTATAGTATATAATAATTATTGATTTCATAATTGAAATGCTATACCATTATTTTTTTTATAAGAGGGTTAATATTAATTATCCTTGTTTAATGTGATATATGTTATATTTGTCTTTAATTAGAAATGTTTTTCTGACATAACCATAGAGTTATAGGCCCAAATTATAGAATGGAATATTGTTATATGTCATAGAGAATGAAGATCCAACACCAATGAGGTGTGGGACATGGACTGATCGATTCCAAAAAAGACATCAATATTGTAGTAGAGGATAAGGGAATGAGCCCCATGTTATCGTGATGAGTCTGGATTGATGAATGATGAAGGAAATATAATTTTGTTTACGAGGAATTGAGATTTCCACATGTGTCTTTATTTTATTTTTTACATTAGAAACATGATACATATTATGGAAAAAAATATCTACAATTTTTTTGGATATTGTACATGTGTTTTTGTTCATCAGTTGATGTTGTTATATTTTATATAAATGATTCAGTTATCTTATTCAGTTGGATACTTTTTACTTATTTAAATTGTTTGATTGATTTGATAAATAGGGTATAGTCTCAACATGTTCAATATTAAAACATATCTTTAGGAATTTACCCACATAAATACACAACAGTAAGCCTGAGATCAGGCGACTAACCATCTCAGCGCACCAGTATGTGTCTCTCAGGTCAGGATGTCACAATGTAGAATGAGAGTAATTTTATTTTCATTTATTTTGTCTTACTATTTTGGAAATTTATATAGGATAATAGGTTGATTCCATACATGTCTAAGATGTCATATATGATAATAGATAACCATAGTATGAGGGAATTGATATATACGTTGGGTGGGATTATTTTTTGGGATGTACATTGTTACAATAGGATGTCTTTTCAAAGAAAGTGATGCATTTTTTTGTGATTTGATTATATTTTAGATATTTATGTTATTTACATCATGGTCCAGTATGGAATAAGATTTGAGTATGAGTGAAACATTTTATGCCCTTGGAATATTTATGTTACTTGGATCATCTGAGGCACATATGGGGATATAATGTTTTGTTTAAGTTGTTAAATGAAAATTATTTTCTTTTCATATGAAATTAAATTAAAATTGTTCCTTATTTGAAATTGAAAATTTTTAATTTATGAAAAATATAGAGAATGGGTCTCTACCTGGAAATTTGAATAAAGATAATGTGTTTACCCAATTATTAAACTATATCTATAAGAGATATTGTTAAGGGTAGTTGTAGAGGCTTAGTTTTGAATGTGTGGTGGGATTTGGGGGAGTGAATTATTATGGATCAGTTAGAATCCCTATTATATAAATGGTATAATTATTTTGTGTAATGTTTGATAATATCTATGTTTGTAATTGTAGAGATATGCCTCCATGATGATTCTTTTTCAAAGGATGAAAATAATTTATGGCTATAAATGATCCACAAGTAGTGGATCCTAAGTCACCAATAGTGTAATGTTTCGAATTTTAAGAGTAGTTTCATGAGAACATATCATAGTTTATGATGTTTCTGGAATGTGACTCAATGAGGGGTGTTAAATTTAAGTATGATAGGACATGATATTTCACATCATAGACCCCTTCTAATTTTAATATTAATGGGTGGACCTAAGGCATCTAAATTCTAGATTGCGTCAATAAAGATTATCCTTGAAAACTTATAGACTCATGTTGAGATGAGAGTCAAGTTGGAAAATTATATGTTGTGTGGATTATTGAAGAGATAGTGGGACTTCAATAAGATGGATTGAACACTATAGAACATGTTATTAATTAAATTTCAGGATAAGTGATTAGAAAAATATTGACCCCAGACACAGAAAAAGGACATGGAAATATTGTTCATGTGGATGCCTCGGGGAGAATGGTTGTAATGGACTATGTGGGACACATTACCAATTTGATTTTATTGTTTCCATTGCTGAAAAGGTATGATATAGATATAAAAGGACATTTTTAATGTGTCTTAAATATGATATTAAGTCCTAGGTTAACAAATTTTAGTTTAATATGTTTAATGAGTTAGTGGAAAAGGCTTCCAAATTTTAGGGGAACATAATGTAGGATTCTAGCTTTGGACATGTGGTTTTTTCTATGTTATTAGGTTTTACATCATCTTATAGTAGAAATAGTTTCTATGAGTGTGTTGAAAAAATTGGAGGAAATTATTGTGGTTAGAGGAATGGTTACTTATTTAGGATCTTACCCAAGTGTGCATCCACCAATGTTATAGGTCGGGTCACTTTCACATGAATTTTTCCCCACCACAGGAAGAGTGCTCATATTTTGGATTTTAGGGACATATATAATGATTTTGTAGTTTCCCTTGATAAATGTTTAATGATTTAGTTTTTAAAGAGAATCATAATAGTGGAAGGGGGTCATCAACCCCATACCATTCTGGATGTTGGATTTCTATTGGCCGTAGTGGATAAGGTAATTGATGAGACGCTTCCAGACGAGAGTGCATTTATCCACATAGTTGTGTAGCACATGGGAATTAGGTGGGAACACAAGGAATATGGCAATGACAGTTTCTAATTGTTTATCTAACACTTTTGTTAGAATGGAAGGGTCATTGATTTTCATATATACTATTCTTAAGGATTATAGACTTTCTAGTTCCTTATTTGATATCGATGCCTCCCAATAATTCATATATATTCAAATTGTGAATGGGTTGCGTATGGTAGTACATTTTTTGATTGGGGTTATTATGATCAATATAGTTTTGGGAGTATGATCTAGATAAATCTATTTATTAAAAGGGTTCCTTATAAAGGTTGGGGACAATTGTTTCAGTTTGGATTTTGACATCATTTATATGTTAGTCTTTGACCTATTTTTGTGTATGGATTGGGTAGGAGCATAATGAGTTTAAATAGATTGTTATCGTAGGTGGGTGAAGATTATGTCTTATGAGGGTGATAGTTATATACATCATGGAAATTGGGATATCTTCATAGGACGTGTAAGTATTGTTCATCAGAAACTGGGGAAGCTCACCACCTAGGTTTCTACTCTATTAGTAGATGATGTGAGTGTAATAAAAGATTTATTTCTATTAATAGAGTACAAGTTTATGTATTTTTACCTAGGGACTTCCCAAGTCATCCACCAGAGATAGATGTGAGATTCATAATAGAGATCATTCTATAGACTGAGATAGTTTCTCTACCACCATATAAAATGTTTCCAATAGAGAATTAAGAGCACTTGACTCACCTGGATGATTTGAGGGAAAATGGATTTATCCATCCGATTACATCACCTCGGGGTTCCCCTTATTTTATTTCTAAGATATTTTTTGGTTCGTTTTGGTTATTTTTTGACAACTAGATGATGAACTAGATTAATATGAATATTGGTATCCACATCTATGCTTCGATCATATTTTGGACTAGTTGATGGGAACTTGTTTCTCATCCATGATTAATATGATATCAATGTGACATCACATGAATGTTCAACCATCTAATATACCTCATAACACTTTCAAAAGATGTAATGGACTTTATGAGTTAATTGTGATATCATTTTAATTGGTGAATTATCCTTTAATGTTTTTTTCTTTGTGAATAGTATATTCTACTCATATTGGGATCTATTTGTTGTTTTTTTTCATGAAATCTTTGTGTACTCTGAGACTCATGGTGATCATTCCAAAAATTGTTACACCATATTGAGTTTAATAAGAGAGAATTAGTTATATTCTACCAATATTAGTATCAATTCTAGATTGATTATTTAAAACTTAAGGGTCATATAATCTAACGGGAAGGTGTTTCAGTGGTCCCAATGAATGTACAAGAAGTGGTTTCATAAAATAATCCCAAGAATGTTTTTGACATCGATATATTTATAGGATTAAAAATATATTATTGGATGTTCAACCAATAATTTTTCCACCTAGAATCACTTATTCCAATAATATACAATAAGTGAATAATGATTGAATGGTATGTAGATGGTGATAATTATTTCCAGGAGATAAATATGATTTTTAATACTGCTCTGATCTTAATTATACCTAACCCATTTGAGGATTATATGTTGTTTTCTTATGTTTCTAGTATAGGTATTGAAGTAGTGTTGATGCAATGAGATAAATGTGTGGTGTATAGGTCATTGATTTTGAGGAAATATGAATAAAATTTCCTTATTCATGAAATAGAGTTAGTGGTAGTTTTTTAAGCCTTGAAGTGATGTAGGCATTATCAATTGGGAGAGAAGTTTATTGTGTCTACTAATGACAAGAGAATAATGTATAACATATCATAGTAGTATTTATATATTTTATAGTGGAGATGGGATTATTATATTCTGTCATTTTATTTTGAGCTATTATATATTGCAGACTAGGGAAACAATGTTTCTGATGATTTAAGAAGGAAAAATCAGACTCATTATGTTAAGGAATCTTGTGCTCTATGGAAAACAATGACATTATTAGATGATATGAATGTTTTGTTTCAGCAGAGCTAGGATAAGATGACCCTCATATAAGTTTAGATGGAGTACACAATTTTGTCTATGATCATTGAAAGGAGGTATAAGGATCATGAATGTTTTTCCATGTGAAAATTCCCTAATTGTGTGGATTCACCTTCATATTGGACTATATATAAGGATGATATCATATAAGTAATAAATATAATTATTGTTACAGTATGTATTCAAGTAGATCTGATGCATTAATTTCATTCCTCGATGTGGGAGAATCATTTAGGAGTGACCTAAATGTAATATGGATTGTAATGATTGTATTGGTGGTCATACAAGAAAATGTACACTGCATGGTTCATGACATGATGCTCCACCCACCAAAAGTTGAAGGCTGAGCATCAAATACCAGGTAGATTACTACAACCATTTCCCTATCCAAAATACAAGTGGGATGATGTTATAAAGGAAATTGTAGTGGGTCTTTTGAAAAAGGCTCAGAATAATGACAATATTTTGGTGTTTGTGAATGATTGATGAATGAGTCACATTTCATGCCTATTTGAGAGACTATATAAATTGGATAGTTCGGAGACTTATATGTTCTTTTGATTGAAATTATTCATGGGGTTCCATGAAGTATTTTATTAGACCATGAATCGTGTTTTACATTACACTTCTGAAAGGGTTTTCATAAGGTGATTAGTATACGAGTATAACTATATATGACTCTCCACCAATATAAAGATGAGTAGTTAGAGCCTAAAATACATTTTTTTGAGGAAAAGTTACAGACACATTTTATTGACTTAGGTAGATCTTGGAAAAAATGCATAGGGATTTTTGAGTTCTCCCCTAACCATGATTTTTGGTTACTATTCAGATAGAACTATATGTGCCACCTTATGGAAGACCATGTAGATCACAACTATTTTAGATGGAGACATGTGAGTATGATATTTTCATATTGAGTCTCATATAGGGGAAGTTAAAGTTTATTCAGATAATTAGATAGAGTATTTTTATAATCCATAGTCGAAATAAGTCATATGTCAATAGACAATGTTGACCCATTATGATTATAATAGGTGATAATTTGTTCCTATGGGTGACTTTGAAAATGAGTCACTATAAGAGTTGCTAACAGTCAAATTTAGTGCCCAGGTTTGTTTGATCGCTTGAGGTTATGGAGAGAATTGGGCCACTGGAATAATGATTTTCTCATCCACATTGGTATAGTTCTATTCATAATGTATTTCACGCACATGTCTTCAGTGGAATTATGCCTACCCTTCTCATGTGATTGTCGTGGATGATGTTGAGATTGAAAAAAACATCCTTGGAGGAATATCTGATATGTATGTTGGATGCCAATGATAATTTGTTGTGGGTAGAGACCACACAACATGTTCATGTTTGTAAAAAAATGGGGATGTTCACAAGGAATCAGAATAGAGAGATTAAAATATGAAGGCTTAATCTAATAATCTTTTTACCTCTGAATCATATAGAATCTTGGGAGCACAACTCAAGGATGATATATTATAAGGTGGAGTGATTTTAATATCATGACCTTTTCTGGTGATGACCTGAGCTTATTTAAAATTACTCTATTTCATTATTTTGAATATAATTTAATTGAGACATTTATTTGGTGAATTTGGGTCAAATTTTTAATAAAAAAATATAAATTTTTTGGGAAGTGTAATAAAGGCTTGCATTTTTCCAAAACTGTACACACTATGCCTTCAAAACATGCAACTCCATAGAGGGGAATTTCATGGTTGGCACGTGATTTTTCAAATAGTGTTCCCCATTTGTAGTAACACTGTTACCCCTAAGAAGAAGTGCACAGTTAGAGTAAACCACAGTCCCCATTATAGGAAATAGTATGTGTGGGATTCAATCATCGGAAAATTATTATTAAAATTTACACTCCCCAATACATTCACCCTATTTTGACTCAAATAAACCCTAATGATTTTATATCATTTTATAGAGGTTACATGATCGATTAAAATGGATTTCAACCTATATAATTGATAATTATATGTCCATTTATTGAAAATTAATTTATTATTGAGGAATAAAACATTTTTAAATGGTTGAGTGGGAACCAGAACACTGCACGACCATATAAAAGGAGTAAATCATAAAAACAATTCACTATTTTCTTCGATAATATATAAAACCAAATGTGGCATGAATCCTATGATGATTATGATCATACCTTATTTAATGCATTGATCTTTATTCAGTATTGTGAAACATTAAATCGTGGTATTAAATTATCCTCAACTTCGATGACTCATGTAAATTGGATTATTCAAGTTCACATATAGCATCTTTCTAGCCCTCCCACTCAGGGATATGGTAGGGGATTGGTGATATTAATATTAAGGTTTATAATCGTAGTTCACACCTCAGATATAAAACAAAATTTCAATTTATAACTTCCACCATGTTCCTGAGTTTTGGATATTGGCCTCGGTGATGCAATTGTGACAGTTCTTTCCATACATTCCATACAATAAAGATGTTCTTTCTCCATCCATTAACCACAAGAAAATTATATTTATTTCCACTATGTTATACCTTAATAATATTGTAATTACCAATAGTATTTATACTATAACCAAGATCCTTATAATACATTTTAGCTACCCTGTTAATAAACTTATCTAATGAAAGAGTGATAAAACAGAAACAGATTTTAGCTAATGATTTCTCAATAGGATACCTATTGAAATTAGAATATTATTTCTTTCTCCTTTAGTATAGAATGATTTCTTCTCCATACACAATGGGTTTTTTCCTTTCCACTTTCGAAGATAAAACCCATTCTCCATTAAGTTTGGTTGAGATGAAAACCCGTCTATAAGGGTATTATAAGAATGAGAAGACACCACCAATGCAGAAGTAGAAGACGAGGAAGCGACCAACATTATGAAATAAAGGGGGACATGGAATTTAATATTATGGTGCAATTAATGTTCTTATAATTAATGGATTCCCTATTCAATAATCATAAGGTCACACACAGTTGGGCCCTGATTGTAAAAAGCTAAAAACTAAGCGACGAGAGCCTATTACAGTCGCAGTATGCCCCAACATTTGTAATACCTACATTTGATTCTAATTTTACCTAGATAGGGACATGAATGGCAATATCCTAATATCCCCTCATAAGAATCAACTACCAAAAGCCATCCCATCCTATGAATATACACACCTCCAGGTAAGAGACACTCACTACATGTGGTTTACTCTCCTTTTTCTATCTTTCCTATAATAAAGGAGTGATTTGTTTGAAATTGATAAAGGATTAAATATAGGTTATGATAGGTCTTAATCCATATTTTCTAGATTGCGTGATTTTTTTCTAGTTATTGTTCTTAATTGTGATCTTGGTCATTCCGCTTCAATTGGGGATATCTATTTGTGAGCATTTGTCTTATATCATGTGGTAGGTTGTTAAAATTACTAACCCCATACTCTATAGTTAATTATGTTTATCTAATTTTAGAATTATGATTTCCATGATTTGAAAATTTCATCATTTATTTATTTGATTTAATTATGTTTCCATGTAAGAGTTGAATGAGTTATATTTGGATTAAATTTAATTGGTTGAAATTTTTTGGACAATAGTAATGGGGAAGGTATTTGTTTTTAAGTATTGTATTTGGTTGTAAAGGATGTTTAATATTAAAGGGTAAATAACATCACTTTTTATTTTCTATGACAGGACTAGTAATCATTATGAAAATAATCAAACTCACATTGTTCAAGAAAGTCCATCATTTAGAAAGGAATAAGAATGGATGAAATTGTTCGGATCAGACTGACCTTGGGTATGGTATTGAAAAATATTTTAATTAGAAATGGATTTTATTTCAATTATATTCACAATAAGTCCAGAATTGGATGATCCATTTTTTTGGGAATTTATCTTTCCAGAAGTAAATGGCCTTCATATTCACTCTAATTTCGGTATGGATGAAGTAATCATAATGTGAAAATCAGAAAATGTATAACTACGATGAATCATATGTGATTATTTTTTTATGATTTTTATTTTACCTATTTAATAAGTAGATTGGAAAATATATGTTGCAATATAAATGGAAGAAGTTGGAAAAATAGTGTTCTCAATCATACCCATATTAATCATAGTAATGTAGAAGATAATAAACTGATTTTATTGATTGTATTCAACCATATCATAATAATAATTATTCAATAGAGGGAAATAATACTCAAAATTATCATATCCAAGACCATGGTATTCAGAAAGATTATAATCAAGAAATCCATATTCAGCCTGATTGTAATTGGGCCATTTTTTTCCTGGAAAAACATTTCAGACTGAGATGGAATGAATGAAGCTATAAAGAATTGAAATTTATGATACATTCCTTTATGATGTTGTAATTAATTAGATTCAATATTATGAAGGAATTCATTATAAAAAAGAATCATTAGGATGATGATTGTGGATAAACCCCAAGAAATTTAAAATGCTCCATTGTATTTACCATCATACTCATGGAAAATTGTTTTCAAGAAGACTGATGGAAAAGAAATTGATCTGAAGTCGATGAAACTCATAATCAAAGAGATTGATCAACAACGTAGTTGACCATTTAATAGGGGTTTAATTACATTGTTTATTTATCCATGTGGGTCAAAATATATCTTCTCATAATTGAATTATATTACAAATTAACCATGATAATTGTCGAATAAATGAGTTGGATGGATTATCGAGGGGGAGATTGAAATACAAAGAGTGTGTTGTTTACTTCAATTGGTACAAATAATTTTATTAATGAAAATTAAACTCAGGAACTGAATTTTGGAATGAAATTTTAAAAAATAATATTCTGAGGCATGGATAAAGTAATTTTATATGAATTGCGTAGAGTGAATGATGTCATTAATGCATTCTAGATTTTATGGGAAATTGAGATTTGTGTGAATTTGTAGACAGATAATGATTTTTTAATTCCAACCAAAAACAGTTGAGGGTAACTGATAAATGGAGAGTGTAGTTTTCAGTTATTCTTCTTGATATACTATTCACCATAGATAATGGGGATTCTTCAATGTTTAACGTTGATAAAAACATTTTAATACTAATGTTTTTTAAATGATGTTTTCATGAAATAAGTGAAAGGAGTAGAGACATGATCAAAACATTTTATTCAACAGATCATCATATTTAGTGATTATCATATTCATTTGATTATCATATTTTATTATCAAACCTATTTAGTAGATCATCATATCATGATGGATAATCATATTGGTATTTTTTTATTGGGATTTTAGGATTTAGGAAAAAGGATTACTGAATATACTCAATCGTATTCTATCAGAGCTATATCTTTTGTATTGGTAAATCATACTTAGATGAATTATGATATTATTTTAATACTCATAATTGAAGATGTTCATATTCATAACTATTGAATTTTGAAAAATATTTATATTTTCAGTACATGCAAGAATAAGACTAGGTAAATCATATTGGGATTAATCGTATCAGGAGGATCGTAATGGGATGAATTGGACTGGGAAAACATACTGGGGAAATCAGACTGATTATTCCTTTTCAATATCCGTAATGTTATTAACATATTTTGGGTAACAAATTGAAGAATTTTTTTAATATAAATACTTTTGTGAATTGAAAATAAGCATAGTTAACATGAATTACGACAAAAATATATTTTACCATATCTGAGCTAATAGGGTGCACACAAAATGTTGGAACCATTTAAATATTTCAATCTGAGTGAAAGGGTATATCATAATCATTTCAATCCATGGATTGATTTCTAGTTGATTATTTTGTATTGGATCATTTCCAAACCATACCATGGATGTTTCTATTCTTATTTAATAGTGAACCTTTTGAATACTTGAGTTTCTTTGTATGTGTGTCTGAATTGTTTTTAGAAAATAATGAAATCTTTTAGAGGAGGTAAATATTGTATCAATGAATCATAATATTAGAAGTGTCACTAATTCACATATCCCGTCTTAGTGATTCAATTATCCTGATTGGTCACTTTCAAGTGGTATGAGAGCATAGGTTCCCTTTGATTAATCATTGCTGAAACATTATAGTGAAGTTGATGGAGAATTTCAATTGTGTGAATAATAAATGTATTCATGTTTTTATTAAAAGAATCATCATATCTGGAAAGATAAAATATTTCATTATCTTATTTCTTTTGGATATTATGTTCTTGAATATTCTATAGAAGTTATCCTTATACTGACTATAAAGCTCATCTTACAAATGTTCATATAAAGAATCCTGTGAATGATGAAAGGGCGTAGAATCACATATTATAATAACTTTGAAACAGTTCATTCCTGAGAGTGAAAGGTGTTTCCACAACCAAAGGTATAAAGGAAATATTAAAAAATTGAAGGCATTACAAAATTAATGATGGAAATTTTTTTCACATATGGAGATTGAAGAATGATTATTTGAATATAGGTGGGCATGAATATGAGTGTGACTTATGTACAATGGAAAATAACATTTTCTTTTGCATCTTATGTCTTGGTAAAAATATAAATGATTCTATAGTTGTTGAAAAGATCATCAGAATACTTCATGATAAGTTTGATGAAAATGTTTCCTCATTGGAAGACAGAGACCCTGAAACATTATCTCTTTATGAATTTCATTGAATTATCATCACATATAAAATGAGTATAGATAATTATATGAAATAAAAAATGTTGTTAAATAACCCTCTTTCAATGAAAATTTGAAATAAACGTCATGTAATATTCTCATTGATGATGTAGCTGGTGATTCCAAATCCGAAAATGAGGTATGTAATAATCATGATGAAAATTTATCCTTGTTTTATAAAAATGATTGAATACGAAAAAGTAAAAACAAAGGTAAACTTCCGTTGAAATATTATGAATGTGGAAGCATTGGTCACATTGTGGCTATTTTTTCTTGATGAATGAAATAACATGATAATGATAACGTAGAAATTAACACAAGAACATGGTAGAATAATCATAGAGAAAAATATAAAACAAAATCCATATGGAATGAAATAATTCTCTTAAAATCCAATAGAAGATGTTTCTTCTCTAATGAATAAAAATTATGTGGCAGAGAAGCTGAATATAAGAAATATGTAGAGTATGGTATTGAAAATAATTTTATTAAAACAATAAATGATGATAAATTTAGAAGAAGTAGTTTATAAAAAGAATAAACTCTATGTGAACATCATTTAAAAAAAATGAAAGAATGTGTATGAAATATTATTATTCTTGATAATAAAAACCCAATGTAATAAGATGAATGTTCCTCAACAAGAAATCAATAATTTGTTGATGACGAGACAAATAATCTAGTGAAATATATTGTTTATTTAATGAAATAACATGAAGAATAAAATAATGTAAATGTGACTATAGAGGTGAAGCTAAAAAAATGAAGAAGAGTTGGAACTTGTCCAACAAAAACTTTTTATATATGAAAATAAACAGACAAGTTTCAATAACTCTATCAATGAAGTTGTTGAATTTTATTGAAATTATAAACCTAAGAGGTTCTAAATAATTTACCTTTAATTGGGTGATAAGAAATGTAGATTTTTTTTGAAATGAAGATTCCTGTAAAGGTTATGTATGTCGATAGGTCCAAAAAAGTCCAAAAATTACAATTCTTAAAAAACCCAAAGTCTAAAAATTACTTGATACAATATAAATATGTAAATATATAAAATGATTTTGTTCATGATAAGGATAAAATTAATAATTATAGAAATATTTATAACATAATGATTAGTTGATTAGAAAAAAATGAAAATAATATTTCTGAGAAATGTATTCACAATTCAAATCAGTATGAATGTTTTAGACGAAAATATTATTTCTATGGATATTTCTTGTATTTTGATGGATTTATAAAAATTTAAATTATTTTTTGGTTCAAAAAACATAATTTTTATCTCCTTAAGGTTATTGAAGGAAATGATTCAGGTGGAGTCAATATTCTTAGAGAAATAATTCATATAAGGTTGTTTTAAATAAACTTGAAAAACATGAAGTAATGACTAGAAATAGGTTTTAAAACATGGATACTATTTAGTAAACATTTGAAGAACTGGGTCACCATGAAAAAGGATGTATTGTTTTGTTATATTCACAAATATTAATTCATTAAAAATCTCAAAAGTTGGATGTGAAGAATATAAAGGATGAATAAAATTCTCATGTTGTCGAAACCGCGTTGAAAGATAAAATATGAGAATGAAATTGGATTATTTATATTGGGATTTCTTATAACATGAAATAACATTTTATATTTTTAAATAATATAAAAGATTTTATTGAAGGAAAATTGACATTTGGAAATGATGAATCCTTTAAAATCATAGGTGTTAGATGATACATCATTGTAAAACAAAAGATGAAATACAAGAAAACATTCTATGTTAATGGACCGAAACACAATTTACTAAGTGTTTCAAAACTATAATATGATGTTAACAGTGTTTTGTAAAAGAAATATAGATTTTTTGTGAAAAGTGATGGAGTTGGAAATATTTTTATAAGAGTCCAACGTATAAAAAAGAAATTTGTTTTAGATTGGTAAAATAAAAAATTCTTATTTAATGATTATATGGAAGAGAATCAATTATGGAATAGAAGGGCAGAAAACATGGGTCACTGAAACATGAGAATGTTATCCAAATTAGATAGTGTCTAAGAATTTTTTAATTTTACATGAAAAATTGACTGCTGTTTCAAAATTTTTCAAAATGAAAATATTACCAATAGAGTGCATATGGATGTTTAGATTTGTTCAAGACTACCCCTACATTAGATTCATTTCGATATTTGTGGGACGATGAGAGAAAAATAATCAATTAGAGATAATTAATTCATCACTTTCATTGATTATTTTAATTTAATTAGTTGTTTAATGTATATAAATCACAAATGAGATGCTTTGAAAAATTTTAAGAGTTTCAGAAGGAAAGAATAAAAGTACTATGTTTATTCAGTGAAGAAGATGAAAACCGAAAATGGTAGTGAATACGACAGTGGATTATTTGAATGTTATCTTGAGAATCATGGAATTTTGAATTTGTATAGTTACATATACACTACTAAATAAATAGTGTTTCTGAAATAAATAATAGATGTTGTATGGAAATGTGATGAACTATGTTACTTGAACATGGCCTTTCTAATTAATATTAGAGGCAATCCAAGAGTACAATTTTTATCATCAAAAATAATTTTTCTAAAAACAAAAATTGGTTACTCCAATATATGAATTATTTAATGGATGAACTCCATGTTTGAAGAACTTAATAGTTTTCAAAATTCCATGTATTATAAAACTGAAAGGTGGAGACTATGGACTATATGATCATTAAGGGGAAGATGAAATTTTTATTTTCTATTGTTAGGAAGGAAGATGATGTATATGTTTCCACAAATAAATCATATGAATGGTTGATTTTTTTGATATAAATGTAATTTAATGATCAGAAAAAAATCTAGTGTATTATTCCAAACAAGGATGTTGAGAAGGATAATGATGGTTTTGAAAACAATTCAGAAAAGGATACATACAATTGTTATCTAACTCAAGAAGAATAATGGGACTAAGATATTTGGAGTGATGAGGATGATACTAAGAAATATCTTCTTAGGCTAAGGAAAATGTGGATACTAATAATATTACAGATGATCAATATCAGATGGTTCAAACTGGAAGAAAAAATACTATTACACATACTCCATTGTATTCAAAAGTGGATCTGAATAATGTGATATATGCATTTGAGTATCCAAAATGTGTTCATGATAGGAATGATTAATTGGATGATTTTGAAAATAATGATACATGGGACACTGTACCCAAGAAAATAAGACAACATCATTGTTACCAAATTGGTTTTTGGAAAAAAAAAATTAATGAGAAGGTTATGTGATAAGAATAAAATAAATATTGGATTGCAATGTGTATTAAAAAATTGGTGGTATTGATTTTGAGGAATCATTTTATCTATTGGAAATATTTTAAACAATCACAATCATTATGGTTATTATAGGACAATGAGGAAACAATATCTTTTAGATATATGTGAAATCCACATTCATGAATCGTGATCTTGATAAGGAAGTATAAATTTAACAACCATCCATATTTGTTGTTGAGAAATAATATTTCTATGTGTGACGATTGAAGTAGGCCTTTTATGAAATAAAACATGTTCTGAGGGAATGATATTTAAAATTGGATACATTCTTAATGAAGATTAATTTCAATAAAAGAATATTTGATAGAAATTTGTACACAAGATAATGTAAAGATAATTATATCATTTTTATTGTTTATGTTGAAGATATTATCTTTCTTGGGAATGATAAATGAAGTTGTGAAATGATTGCTGGCGAGATGAAAAAGGTAGTAGAAATTACCATGATGGGTGGAAATGAAATAAATTATTGGGTGAACAATTTTAAAAAAGAAGAAACAAATCATTCATTCTTAAGAATATAATTATAAGAAACTTTTGAAGAGGATTATCTTGGAAAACTCAAAACCTATTTCCATTACAATTTATATTGGAACAATTTTGAAAAATTATGGAGATGGAAAATATGATGACCAAAAGTAATCTTAGAAGATGATTAGATGGTTTTTTCTACTGGACATAATCAGGACAAAAAATTATATGGGAATTTACTTTATGTGAATGATTTCAGAGTTCTCCAAGAGAATAAAATTTTATAACAAGAAAAAGAATTCTCAGATATATCAAAGGAAAACCAGCTTTTGGAAACATATATAATAGCTCAAAATATTGATTTTATTGTGTATTCAGATGTAGATTGGATAGAAAATGTTGATGATAGAGGATCTAGATATGGTGAAGTATTCATTCCGAAAAATAATTGTGTTAGTTAAAATTTGAAGAAACATAATTCAGTAACTCTCATTATGGATGAATCAATGTATGTTGCTTTATCTCAAGATTATACTCAAATTAGTTGGCAAAATTATCATTTATAAGACATTATTTTTGAAATAAATCATCCCTTTCTCATGTATTGTGACAATCAATGTAAAATAAATCTCACTAAGAATATGATTCAAACTTCTCATTCAAAAAAAATGGATATCCAATATCTTTTCATTAAAGATCATGTGTAGAAGAATAAAATGAGAATAAAGTATGTTCCAATATTGAAACAAGTTGCTGATTTTTTCACAAAACCTTTACAGATGAAATAATTTTCTAAATTGAAGATGAAACTGATCATCCATCCTTATTCTCATCATGGATGAGGTATGTGTTTTTATCCCCTCTCTCATCAAACCTAATGATATTTATTTCATGGGGAAGAATTGTATTGAATCATAAATCTATCCTTAAAGGGATTGTAAAAAATGGGGATCTATGGGTAAGCCAGGAATAAAGAATTGTAAAATTGTGTGAACTATTCTAACTATTTTTTGGAGTGGTTATAGGAAATGATTTTTTTGTATTTCAGGAAACTAGGGAACCTAATCGAGAGAGTTTAAAATGTTTTTATAATCACTTCTTTTGGACAACATTGTTTTTCTGTCAATAATAATTCATTCCTATAATGACATAGCTCACGTAGGATTATAATTATGGACAAATAATCCATTATTTGAAGACATAGAGACAATATTTTTTGTGAAAAAGAGATAAAAACCAAATCCAATGGGGGAGATTTGTTGGGCTAAGATGATGAGGAAGGTATTTGATTTAATGTATTTCCTTTTGATGTTACTTATGTTCATGATGAAAAAAGAAATCAAATAAATTTTTTTTAACATTGTAATGACCATAATAATCCAAATAATCATAGTAACATTAATCAATTAATTCCATAATTTGAAGAAAACGTTTTTTGGAATAAATGGTACTTATTGTACTCACCTTTGGTCTAGTATTGAAAATGCACACAATAAGGAAAGATTGTTATTTTAATTGGAATCACACTGAGTCAGAAAATAAAGAGTTTACTGTTTTGAGAATATATCATCCTGGATGAAAATAGTCATCATATTAACTCATAATTTTGTTTGGAATAAGTAATAAAAAATTTAAAATCGGAGTCTATATGACTATTATTGATCAAATGTGATGATTCTTTTAATATTTTTGTTTTACATAAATCATAATTTGATTAAAGAACTTCTGATTGATTCTTTTTCAAATAAATATGGAATGTGGTGTTCCCAATCATAGCCAGATTAATAATATCTGAGTGGAAGAGAATTAAGATATTATTCTTATCATATTCCCCATAATCATAATCATAATGATCGGATCCTGGGAAATCATACTAAACATTATTACATTAAGGATAATGGTACTCAAAAAAACTTAATTAGTAAAATATTTTTAATTCTTGGTATAAATGGGACTATTGTTTTCAGGATAAACATCTTAGGTAAATAATGAAAGAATGAATATCTAAAGAATTGAAATTTATGATACTATCCAATGAAAATATGAAAAGTTAGAATCTTTTGTCAAATGGAATCGAATTTATTAAGGATTTCATTATATAAGAAAATTTTTTCTAATGAATAATGTTGATGAAATAAACTTTGTTGACACCATTCAATCGTCTTCGGCATAGCATTATAATAACGTAGATTTTTTTTAAAATATTGATTGAAGTGTAATTGAGTTGAGGATGATGAAAATCGTAATGACAGAGACATATCAACAATGCAATCCACCATTTAAAATGGGTTGAATTGCGTTGTTTGATTTTTCATATTGTTCAAAAGACATCATATATGAATTTAATCATATTTTATATGTACAAATAGAATTTCTTTGGAAATTTCTTGGATGCATTGTCTAGGGGGAAAATTAAATTCAATGGGTTTGTTATTTTCTTTAATTGGTACGTAATATTGTATCAATGAAAGATGGAATTGGGAGTTGAATTTATAGTGTAATTTGGAGAAAAAATTGAAGAAAGATGATGTTTGAAGATGTTTCGAGAATATGTGATAAAATTTGATGAAGGCATAAAGGAACCCACTATTTTATAGGAAATTGAGATTTGGGTGAATATGATTGAGTGGGAAATATTTTTGGATTCTTTGCAAAAAAATATAAGTGGTCTCAAATAAAATGTGAGTGTAAATTGCAATCTTTTATGGATGAACTATTAACCACAAAAGAGAGAGAATCTCAAACTTTTATGGGGGAGAAATGAGTTTCTTTACAGATCCTATGTTGTAGAAGTTTCAAAAAAAGAAGTAAAAGGAGAAGAGACAAGATCACAATGTTGTATTCAGCTAATAATCGTATTAAGTGATTTTCATATTCATTTGATTACCATATTTGGATTGTTAATCCTATTTAGTTGATTATCATATAATTCTCTATAATCATATTCGGATATCCATATTTGTATTTATATACTATAGAATTAGGATCAATAATTCGAAAACAGTTTTATTCTACAAGATCTATATCTATTGTATTGGGAAATTGTGATGGGATGAATTATATTGGTTTTTTCATACTCAGAAAAATAAATTCTGTATGTTTTTATCAATCGTATTATAATGATGTTTTATATATTACATAGTAGGAATAATAAAACATGGAAATTCATACGTGGAAGAATTTTATTGGGAGAATTGTTCTAGGATGATTCAGATTGTGAAAAATATACTTGGAAATCAAACAAAGGGGGTGTACTTGCACTATTTGAATTGTTTACATAATTTGGCATGAGAGAAATAGAATATCCTACTTATTGTGATACATTATTTATTTCATTAATATCGTTTTGTATTGGATCAATTCCAAACCATACAAAGGATTTATCTATTCTTATTGAATATCGATCCTCATAAATACATGTGTTTTATTGGATATGTGGCTACATTTTTTTCTGGAGGGAATTTAATCACTAATAGTAGGTGAAGTTTGTTTTAAGGAAACATAAAATAAAAAGTATCATGGATTCACCCCCCTCATAGTGATACAATTATCATGACTATGAAATTTCAGAATTTTATTAATTAATTTGAAATTGATCAATGGAATTATGTGGTTTTGAAATTTATTGGTTAATTATAACTCCCCATGAATGTACAATTAGATATAATATAGAATACTTAAAAAACTGATTCTCCAAAAAAAATATCATTATTATAATCGATCCAAAAAAACATAATTTTCCTAATTCTATAATTTAAATTTCGAAAAACATACACACAGAGTTGTATTCAGTATGAAATTTAGAGACTGAAATTATTTTTTTTGAATATTAAGATACATTTTTTAATAGTAACATACCCTTATGAATAGTAATAAAAATATTATGAATGTTTATGAATATATAATCAGCCAAATAATAGAAACATCATCCAGGATTTTATAAATACAGTTTAGACAACTTATAATTCAAAAAATAATTTTAGTATAAGTATTCGTATTTTTGTAAGTCATAAATATTTTAAGTACAATTTTATGATTATTTTAATAATTTTAAATCAAAATTAATATTCAAAAAATTTAATCTTAAATTGTTACATTATTGTCTTATGGTTATAAAATAATTTTATGGGACATTAATTAATTTCTCAATGTATTATAAAATGAGTTATAGTTTTAAAGTTTTGTTTTTTGAATAAACTATTCTTTTATTTAAAAACTAAAGTACAAATATTTATACAATAATTTGGAAAAAAATAATTTAATTTTGAAATTCTACCCATTTTGAAATGGTTGTTGTGATTTTTTTTCTAAATTGCATGAATTTTTTATGAATAGTAAAAATATTATTTTGAGTTTTCGGTATGTTTAAAGGCATTATATTGATGTAATAATTAATATAAAAATCTGGTCAAATTTTTTACTGTAAAATATAACATGAGGTTTCCCACATGGAAAATACCATGGGAAATGCAATGGATTTTTAGAAACCAATAAAGATGTGTCTTTTAAAATTAATAAAAAACTCCATCACATTTACTATAAATATAATCTCATTCGATTATTTTTATTCATTCTAAACACATCATCCACGATGATCTGGTAGTTTTACCACCCTCGGAGTCCTACTAAGGTGTCCTAAATCCCTCAAGGTCCCATGCATCATGTTTTAGGAGTTACTCTACAAGGCAAGGGAATATACCACACTTCTCTTTTTCAAACATTCATTTTATCTAATTATTTTTAATCACAATTGTATTATGTTTGGATATTTCATTCCAAATACCCATTAAATTCCATTTTATCTAATAACGTTTGGGGAACCCATTTTCTCTCATCAAAATATTTTATTATATTTTAAGCGACTTCGTTAGTCTGATGGGTTTTCGTAAGGGATCTACGAACATTTATTTTAATTTGTAAATTACTTTTTTTTCTTTGCCTCCCTTTATAAAAATATAATGACGAATCCATTACCATATATGTATTGGAGTTTTTTCATGATAAAGTAATAATTATTCATCATACCACATTTACCATTCTTTTATACTAAAATTGAAAAGACAATCAGAGATGAGCTAATTTACCACACTCATGGATGATAGGTTTTTGATTCCATTACTATATTCAATTATTGTCTTAAAACCATTGTAATAGATGAAATAGACGATAATATCTATATAATCTCTCACATATGGTTATGTAATCTATTTGTACACATTTTTTTGATTTATAATGAAAAATGAGTTTGGTGTGTTAAAAAACCCCAATTAACCAAAACATTTGTCATTAAATAATTTATATAATTATTAATCTTCATTCCAAATATTGAAATGAAATTTACAACCATGTAACCTTATGGATTTAATGAAAATGAAATAAATTAAATTATGGACAAACATTCTCATTCGATATGTTTATTCGTAGATGAATACACGTTATCCAATCCTGGAGACCAAGGATGAAGAAACTCCCAAACAATGAATTTGAATCTCTAAAACCCATCAAGAAGTCCATGAATGAACTTAATTATGATATAATAAATCAATTACATGTATAATAGGTTCTACAAATATTCATTTTTTAATTTAATTTCGTTATCCGGGAAGAGAAAACCAATGAAGAACACCATCAAACATAAGGTATGAGGTTTCTTCATCTCATTCAATTTTTTGAGATATTCTCTATTAACTATAATTAATTGTGTATGGTTTATGTATAATACCCAATTTGGTACAATATCATGAATCAATAAATTTTCGTTGTATTCAATGTTTCATTTGAATATTATTAACTTTAGGTCATAAAAATCAACTGGTTACAAAGTGATAAGGGTTTTCCACCCGACCGTCTATTTTCATTCATGTTACTTTTATTATAAACATACCTAAATTAAATTCTTAATAATTCATATTCACTTCTCAGTTTTTTTTGAAATTCTATATAATTTATATAACTAGAATCCTACATTCATTTATGGTGATTTATATTTTTTAAAGGTATATTTCAAAAATTTATCCCCAAATGCGAGCGAGATTCAAGGAGCATCTCGAATTGTTACCTATTTTAAAATTCACACAATAATCGACTTTAAGCCATATTTATCATTATAAAATAAAATTTTTTAAATTTAACATCCTATTTTTCATCATTTATGATTTTATGAATCCAAACATGCCATTTCACATTAAAATCCATTAATACTTTCCTTAAACTTCACTAAAATGTTTTCTTTATAATGTTCTTTAAAAAACATTTAAATGACATAAACCAACCATACATTATTTAAGACTCATATATAATTTAAGTGAAATTAAATTTTATTTTAAGGGATTTACATTTTTATAATCATATTTCATGAAAAATACAAATGATTTTCCAAAAGAACTCTTATTTCAATTATGAAAAGTGATTTTTCTCATCTCAATTTAACTTTTATGAGATATATTCATTGTTCACAAAATATGTATTACATGTTTTTTATGTACATTTCTTTTGGTATATCATATAAAATGTCTCTTAATTCTCATGTTATTGTAAGGGATTATTATTTCAATATTTCAATGTGTTATGAGACACTTTGGAGTGTTTAAGTATTATTTCCTCAAAAAACATTCAATGGTCTCATTTAAAAGTGTCGTATATGTCAACATCTGTTGAGGAATCATCTATTACAGAGATGTGTATATCCTATGATATCATTTAAAAAATAATTTTTTCATAGGTTTTTTATTACTTTTAATGTTGATGTTCTATCTTGATATCATTCACCCTATTATTTAGAATGGTAAGTGTTTATAATTAATGATTGTGGGATATTATTTACATTTCATATATTAGTTTCAATACGAATGTATATGTTTTTTGTGTATAACCCCATTCATAATTGGAATGAACTAAACATATTATTTGATAGTTGAGGCCTTATATATCCTTTCGATGCATCGGTAGATCTCTTGAGACAAAATGGGTCTTCAAACATGGCCTTGAAAAAAATTTCACTTCTAGTATTCGCACGAGTACTTGAAGGTATGGTTATGGTATCTGACATATTCATTTCCCACATAATAATAAATTGTATTGATAGTGTCGCACCCCAAACCGTGCGTTTATTTTATTTTATGATTTCTTTTTCTTTAAATTATTTTTGTTGTCGTTCACGTTCAGTCTCGAATGAAAGTTTTGAGTTTCGATAAAAAGTACGCATATTGGGTTCGACGTCGTCGGAAGCGCAGGTGGAGCGCGACACCGCGCGGCTTCGCCCATGCAACTGTGTGGCCTGTTCGGCTTAGAGGAATTGAAATAAATTAAAAAAATGTCAGTTTAGATTGACTTTTAATATTTTTATGGCTATTAATAATAATTATTTTTATTATTTAAGACAAAATGAATATTTTTATCATTTTTATTTTATCACTATGATTATCATTATCATTATTATTTTTATTACTATTAGTGTTGTTATTATTATTATTATTACTATTATTATTATTATTATTATTATTATTATTATTATTGTAATTTATTATTATTATGATTTTGATTTGTTTTATTTAATTTTATTTCTCTTTTCTTATTTTATTTTCTTTTTTTCCTCCTCCTCCTCCTAACCCTACCCCTTCTCCGCATCTTTTTTTTCTCTCCTCCCCTGGTCCTTATTGCACCGCCACACCCCCCTTCCTTCTTCCTCTTCTCCTCTGCCCAGCGCCCCAACCCTGCTGCTCATCCGCACTCCTGTTCTTCCTCCTTCCGCAGCAGCAGCCGCCGCACCTGGATCACCCTCTGCCCCTGCAGCCGACATGGCCTCGCCCTTTGCCTCATGCCAGCAGCCGCCTTGCTACGACTCTCCACCTTCGACCTCGTCCTCCAGCGCCTACCCCATGCCTGCTCGACGCCCCAGACAACACCCTGGCTGCCACGTGTCTTCTTCTGCATTGCCTGCCTCTTCCCCTTCACGCATTACAGATCAAGCGCCCTCCTACTCACCCTTTCTAGTTGCTTCACCGCCTTCGGCCTGCCCTCTGTCCGCTTAAGTTTCTCCCTGTCCACAATGCCCAACAGCCCGACTCACCCGTTCTCTCTCTCTCCATCCCCAATGCGCAGGCCCCTACACTCCTCATGCGCACTCCTTGTGCGACGCCCCTGACTTCCTCCGGCGCAGTAACCCCCCATCCCACTTGTTTTCTTCTTCTTATTACCGTAGCAGTGCGCCGCCTTATTTCTTGCCCTGCACAACATCCCTCCCTCATTTCTTTCCTCAACGCACCAGGACCCCTTCATCGGCTCGCCTCCCTTATCCGCAGCTCCTCCTGAGCGGATGCACTGGACTTTACCCTGTCTGCCTGGCCTCCCATGTCCGTTGTACTGGCTTCTCTCCCCTGTTTGCATCGCTTCCCCTAGCTGCATCACTGAAATTGCCCTCCAGTCCGCCTCGCCTAGGCTCTCAGCCAACTGTTCACACCCCGAGCCCTCCACGGTTTCCCCCTTGCACGACTCCCGCACACCACTACCCATACACGGTGACCGGCAGCACCCCCCTTCCCCCGCACCTCCTCTCTTGCTGGTTGTGCCCCTACAAATCTACGGTCACAACATTTAATTTTTTTTTTGAGCCTCACATCTTTCCGGTGAAGTCCCAGTTGGTGCGATTCTGCTTCCGGCACCCTCCACAGCAACCGGCCAACCTCTTGAACCTCTTGCCTTAGGTGTAGAGTATTTTAATTGTGTTTTCTTATATATTGGTTATGTTGTGGACAAGGTTTAGTTTGTGTTCTATTTTATTTTGATGCAATTATGTGGTGCTTTGTTTTAGGAGTCTCCTTGGTATTCTTACGGTGCAAGCGTCGTGCGGCAGGAGCTTTGCATTGTCTTGCAATGTTTCTTTTTTTACACCAAGGTAGGTGGTTCCTCATGTATGGATTATTTGATTAATCTCGTTGCTTGTTTAATTAATTAATTTAATTTATTAATTATTCTTGATTCATGCAGTTCGTTTGTGTTGCAATTTAAAATGTCTTTGATCTGCTGGGTCTGTAAACTTTTAGTGTTTGTTAAAAGTATGCGGTTAGTCTATTAGCTAGTGCAAGAGCAGTGGCTTGAGTCTTTGTGGTGCGCAGGGTGTTTCCGAGTGAGCGCCATCGCCGCGCCTTGTCTCCGAGGTTCCGTTGTTGTCGCGCTTCAGTTCCGAGGTGAGCGTATCTTTCCGACGCTTGGTTTGGCATGCTCTGGTGAGTTTTTTGATGTGTCTGAGTCCTTGGTACTGACTATGCTGAGTGTCGGACTTTATCATGTGGTTTCGGACACACGTCGTGTCATCGCGCCTTGCTTCCAAAGTCGTTTTGCCGTCGCGCTTGGTTTTGAGGTAGGTTCCCTTTGCACTGCTTTTAAAATTTAAGTTATATTATTTCATGCTGTTTGCGCACCCTAATTGTTCAAAATCAACATTTTATTAATTGTAATAAATATGAGATAATATACGATAATTAATTTTTAATATAAGACGGTTAATTTTTAAATGGTTATTTAATGTCAAAAGGAGCCGTTTATTTTATACACGACACATGAAACATCCTTTTGACGGGCGGACACCCAATAATGAAAGAATGCCTGTTTTCCTTTTAAACATAATTCACGGAATATAAAATAAGGTTCTGGTTTAATGAGAAATGATTTCTTTTGAAGTGTGAACAAATACTTTGGTTCGTTTGAGAAATTGCCCGGTTGGCTCTTAAAGTTTATTTGGGAAAAGAAAATGGTTTGGTTTGGTTTATAAAAATATTGGCAACCTGTGAAGTAGTGTTTTGTGGGTTCTTTAAATAGTTTTAAACTGGTTTTGGTATTGATTGTGAATTGTATTAAATGCCCGTTTGGCACTTTATGGAAAGCGATAAAAATGTTTCGATAAAAACCCTCTTAGGGCGACTCTCATGCCTTGGTTGAAATTGATTGTTTGGGAGGCCGCGCTTAGAGGCTCCCGGGTATTTGAGTAGTTAAAGGCAAGAGGTTGTCCAATGGAGTGGCTCGGGGAATGCCTGTTGTTCTTTATATATAGATATATCTGATTGGATGCTCGGTTGGCATCTGTTGGCTCACCCCCTTTTTATTAAACACTTGAGACATGGGAATCTGGCATATTGAGAGAATATTCTAAGAACGATTGCTGCACTGGTAGGTTATGGTACTGACCAGTGGCCCATAGTAGGTGGATATATTGGGTTTATTGCTATGGGATTTGCCCTCGACCTGCCTGTGAGTGGATGGTCGAGCGTATTGTGCGTTTTGATTTCATCGTGACATGTAAATAAGGATGATTTCTCATGTATTGGTGTCTTCTGGTTTATTCTCGATCTCCTAGGTTCACCCATGTCTATTCAGCTTTTGTAGCTTGCAGTAATGATTATGATGCTCACATGTATACTTACATTTCCCTTGCTGTATGTTTTACTTTGTGCATTCTGGCATATTGTTTTCCTTGGAAACTGATAAATTGCTTTTTAATGGGTTTCTAAAAATTGTTTTCAAATGGAAGTGTTTAATCCCTTTTGTACAAATTTGAAAAATTAACCATCACTTTCCCCCTTTTCCTGAAATGTCGTTGGCACTAATGAAATGAACACGAATTTGGAAAATGGCTAAGGGAAATGGTTCGTACTTTGTTTTGAAGTATAATATTATTAAAAACATACTTTTATAGATTGTAGTTCAAACTTGAAATGATGTTTCTTTTATTTTAAAGGTAGTGCATTGGGAATAGATATCGGGCTAGCCTACTGAGTTTTAATACTCACGCCTATAGTTCTTTTCTGTTTTTAGTGTTTGTGCAGGCTATAGTTTGAGTGCACTCGCCGAGGGCGACGCTTGATCGTTGAGTTGGAGAGCGACCCGCGAGGTCGCACGGAGTTTGTTCGCACGTCGTGTTTGGTTAGTTTGTTTCTTGTTTGTTTCTGTTTAGTCACTTTATTTGGTTTATCTTTTCTGCGCTGCTCTGTTTTATTTCCACTGTCTTATTTACTTATATTGGGCGAAATCGTTCCCATAGACTCTGTTGATGCCCTGGCGCTTGTCGCCAGCCCGGGAGGATCGGGAACGCCTCTCGGGCCATGTCGCGGACCGACTTGGGTGACCGGTTCAGGGTCGACCCGGGTTGGTTCGTGACAAAATGGTATCAGAGCCAGGTTTTCTCTTAGCAGACCTCACTTTTCAGAGCGCCCTATGTTATTTGGGATGTCAAAGTAGATGGAGTAGGATTGTCGGGACTTGAGGGGTAGGTGCGAGAAGAGCGTCACGAACTCTTGCCCGTACTGACCCTCAGGTTTCCATGGGAAGTCCGGTTTAATTGGTTTGTTTGGGTTTTATGGAAATGTTTTGCGATTGGGGTACGACAAATGGAGTTGGGCTATTAGTCCTCCTAACCCGCACGGCCTGGCAAGCCATGCAGAGCTAGGGGCATGGTCCACGAAGGCTCCCTGTGTCAGTGACGTGTTTGGCATGTGGCCGCCAACCATATGGTCAAGTCACCCACTGACACTAGTCCCCTGTTTGAGTTGTTCTGTGTTTCCCTGGATTTTTGAAAGTGGTTTGAATTAGAAAAGTTGGTTTTGAAAAAAAAATGGTTGTTTGAAATGACATGTTAAATTTGTATATCGTTTTAAAAGAAGTGGTATGAATAAATTGTTTTTGGAAAATGAAGTTGCTTTGTTTTGGACTTGGTGTTCCGATGAGTACTCACATGCATTTTGGTGTGTTGGAAATGTGGATGGATGTCTGGTATGGTGGATGGATGCCCTGGGTGGCACAGATACATGCATGTGAGTGAGACTCTAAGGGATACCAATGGCGAGGGTTTAACTTACCAAGATTGTTTTAAATTAAAGATGCTTTCAAAGAGAAAAGTTTTGATGTTATGATAACTTGTTTTCTCGGATTTCAAGCTTGTCACCTATGCAGTGTTTGATTTTGAGGTTTTTCTTCATTCACTGAGTTGGCGTTGATTGGGTTTTTGACCTTTCCTTGTCCAGAGGTTATCCCTTTGAAGCTTCAATGGGTGATCGTAGTGCGGTTGATCAACCTAAGGATTTTATGCTTGAGTTTCGGAAGCTCGATCCACCTCTCTTTTATGGTCAAGAAGAAACTTCTGTGGAAGAGGAGTAGATGCGGAAGATTGAAAGGGACTTTAGCCTCATTGAGTTGCCCGAGTCGTTGAAGGTCAAGTTTGCGACCTTCATGCTTGAAGGTTCACCGTGGATGTGGAGGAAGTCAGTGTCTCGGGACAAGCCCCGTCAAGAGGTTACTTGGGAATTTTTCAAGGCCTCGTTCATTCGCCAGTATTTCTCTGAGGAAGATAGGGTGAGGAAGGGGATGGAAATGTGTTGTCTGCAGTAGGGCGACAGATCCGTGTTAGAATATTTCCATCGCTTTGTGAAGCTAGTACCTTATGATTCAGAGTATGCCACAAATGACCCTGTGAAGGTTCGACGCTTTGAGGTGGGTCTCCGCCCTGATCTGCAGTCGAAGGTGTTAGAGTCCAACCTAACTTCTTTTGTCGACGTGGCAAGACAAGCTTTTCGTGTCAAAGCTGCTATGGTAGGAGTGCTCGAAGTAGTTCTCCCTCCTTCGATCCCTATGAGCACTGGTGAAGATTCTGGAAAGGAAGTGAGTAAGCAAATGGAAGTGTATGGATCAGGTCGTGGAATCAAGAGACCTCGGGATCTTTCAACAACCTCTTCGGAGCGAGAGATTATTGTGTGTTATCAGTGTGGCAAGCGGGGTCACAAGAAGTCATCGTGCCCAAGCGCTCCGAAGCCCTGCCAGGCGTGTGGACGTCTGGGTCACTTGCGACGATTTTGTTGGGGCGTTGCAAGAAAGCGTCACAGAGGGTGTTCTCAGAAGTAATGTGCTATTGGGTCTTTGTTCAGAGTTCTTGGTGTAAGTTTCCTTTCAGTTTAAGGGATCTTTTATCGTTGTAGTTATACTGGTGGTGTTTTGGGTATGAAATGTATGGGAATGTCGTGGGTCTTTTGACGAACCTCGTTTTTCAATGCTGGTGTGTTTTAATGTTAAAATCATGTCCTTTAATCTGTCAGATCAAAAGATGTATGTATCTCATTGGGATTATCAGAACCTGACTGCGAGGCAGGAGATGCTTCATCCATCAGAGCTCCAGCCAAAAGGTCTCGGAGTGAAGCTGGCGCGTAGTCAGGAACCCCCCCGGGGAAAATTTTAAAGATTCTGGTGAAAGTCGTGTTTCTATCATCGTGGTGTGATAATTTTGGTGTTGTTGCTCTGGTTTCTCTGTCGTTGTGTTTCTCTCTTGTCGCAAAGTGCGCAATGGACTTATCCCTCCTGTAAGGTCGGGAATCGTGCCTTTTGGATGTAAGTTGCTGATCAGTGACCTTGCGTGGGCCACTGATGTAAATCAGTTGCGGCCCTGGTTTGTGTTCATCTCGAAGTGATGGGTCATGAGCAGTCGTACGTCGTAGTTTTAGTGATTTGATCCTTGGGCCCACCCTCCCCGCCCATGGGGTTAGGGTTTTAGTTGCGCAAATTATCCATTTAAGCTTCTACCCCTTTTGGACGAGAGTAAGTGTTTAAAATGTTCTTATGGTGCTCTTTCTAGCTTTGGTAAGGCTTGATGCAGGTCCAAATTGGTTTTCTGGTTGGCCGCGAAGAGGTCAGTCCTTTATGGTGGGGAGACCCACCAGGAGTCTTTTGGGTTTTCTCTTAAGTCGTTACTAAATGCTAGTTGAGTTCTTATGGTGGGGAGTCGTTCAGGCCTTCCCTCTGTTGGTGATTTATTTCGGGCAATGAGGTTTAGTCCTGTTGGTAGTCGGTATGATGTCCTTTAGATAAGAGGTTGGATCGTGTTCTGTGAAATCCTTAGGTGTTGATCGATCGACTGGTTGGTGTTGTGGCTTTCCGGGGGCGGAAAGCGTTATGGTGGGGAGAATTGTCGCACCCCAAACCGTGAGTTTATTTTATTTTATGATTTCTTTTTCTTTAAATTATTTTTGTTGTGGTTCACGTTCAGTCTCGAATGAAAGTTTTGAGTTTCGATAAAAAGTACGCATATTGGGTTCGACGTCGTCGGAAGCGCAGGTGGAGCGCGACACCGCGCGGCTTCGCCCATGCAACTGTGTGGCCTCTTCGGCTTAGAGGAATTGAAATAAATTAAAAAAATGTCAGTTTAGATTGACTTTTAATATTTTTATGGCTATTAATAATAATTATTTTTATTATTTAAGACAAAATGAATATTTTTATCATTTTTATTTTATCACTATGATTATCATTATCATTATTATTTTTATTACTATTAGTGTTGTTATTATTATTATTATTACTATTATTATTATTTTTATTATTATTATTATTATTATTGTAATTTATTATTATTTTGATTTTGATTTGTTTTATTTAATTTTATTTCTCTTTTCTTATTTTATTTTCTTTTTTTCCTCCTCCTCCATCTAACCCTACCCCTTCTCCGCATCTTTTTTTTCTCTCCTCCCCTGGTCCTTATTGCGCCGCCACACCCCCCTTCCTTCTTCCTCTTCTCCTCTGCCCAGCGCCCCAACCCTGCTGCTCATCCGCACTCCTGTTCTTCCTCCTTCCGCAGCAGCAGCCGCCGCACCTGGATCACCCTCTGCCCCTGCAGCCGACCTGGCCTCGCCCTTTGCCTCATGCCAGCAGCCGCCTTGCTAGGACTCTCCACCTTCGACCTCGTCCTCCAGCACCTACCCCATGCCTGCTCGACGCCCCAGACAACACCCTGGCCACCACATGTCTTCTTCTGCATTGCCTGCCTCTTCCCCTTCAAGCATTGCAGAACAAGTGCCCTCCTACTCACCCTTTCTAGTAGCTTCACCGCCTTCGGCCTGCCCTCTGTCCGCTTAAGTTTCTCCCTGTCCACAATGCCCAACAGCCCGACTCATCCGTTCTCTCTCTCTCCATCCCCAATGCGCAGGCCCCTACACTCCTCCTGCGCACTCCTTGTGCGACACCCCTGACTTCCTCCGGCGCAGTAACCCCCCATCCCACTTGTTTTCTTCTTCTTATTACCGTAGCAGTGCCCCGCCTTATTTCTTGCCCTCCACAACATCCCTCCCTCATTTCTTTCCTCAACGCACCAGGACCCCTTCATCGGCTCGCCTCCCTTATCCGCAGCTCCTCCTGAGCGGATGCACTGGCCTTTACCCTGTCTGCCTGGCCTCCCATGTCCACTGTACTGGCTTCTCTCCCCTGTTTGCATCGCTTCCCCTAGCTGCATCACTGAAATTGCCCTCCAGTCCGCCTCGCCTAGGCTCTCAGCCAACTGTTCACACCCCGAGCCCTCCACGGTTTCCCCCTTGCACGACTCCCGCACACCACTACCCATACACGGTGACCGGCAGCACCCCCCTTCCCCCGCACCTCCTCTCTTGCTGGTTGTGCCCCTACAACTCTACGGTCACAACATTTAATTTTTTTTTTGAGCCGCACATCTTTCCGGTTAAGTCCCAGTTGGTGCGATTCTGCTTCCGGCACCCTCCACAGCAACCGACCAACCTCTTGAACCTCTTGCCTTAGGTGAAGAGTATTTTAATTGTGTTTTCTTATATATTGGTTATGTTTTGGACAAGGTTTATTTGTGTTCTATTTTATTTTGATGCAATTATGTGGTTCTTTGTTTTAGGAGTCTCCTTGGTATTCTTACGGTGCAAGCGTCGTGCGGCGGGAGCTTTGCATTGTCTTGCAATGTTTCTTTTTTTACACCAAGGTAGGTGGTTCCTCATGTATGGTTTATTTGATTAATCTCGTTGCTTGTTTAATTAATTTAATTAATTTATTAATTATTCTTGATTCATGCAGTTCGTTTGTGTTGCAATTTAAAATGTCTTTGATCTGCTGGGTCTGTAAACTTTTAGTGTTTGTTAAAAGTATGCGGTTAGTCTATTAGCTAGTGCAAGAGCAGTGGCTTGAGTCTTTGTGGTGTGCAGGGTGTTTCCGAGTGAGCGCCATCGTCGCGCCTTGTCTCCGAGGTTCCGTTGTTGTCTCGCTTCAGTTACGAGGTGAGCGTTTCTTTCTGACGCTTGGTTTGGCATGCTCTGGTGAGTTTTTGGATGTGTCTGAGTCCTTGGTACTGACTATGCAGAGTGTCGGACTTTATCATGTGGTTTCAGACACACGTCGTGTCATCGCGCCTTACTTCCAAAGTCGTTTTGCCGTCGCGCTTGGTTTTGAGGTAGGTTCCCTTTGCACTGCTTTTAAAATTTAAGTTATATTATTTCATGCTGTTTGCGCACCCTAATTGTTCAAAATCAACATTTTATTAATTGTAATAAATATGAGATAATATACGATAATTATTTTTTAATATAACACGGTTAATTTTTAAATGTTTATTTAATGTCAAAAGGAGCCGTTTATTTTATACACGACACATGAAACATCCTTTTGACGGGCGGACACCCAATAATGAAAGAATGCCCGTTTGTCTTTTAAACATAATTCACGGAATATAAAATAGAGTTCTGGTTTAATGAGAAATGATTTCTTTTGAAGTGTGAACAAATACTTTGGTTCATTTGAGAAATTGCCCGGTTGGCTCTTAAAGTTTATTTGGGAAAAGAAAATGGTTTGGTTTGGTTTATAAAAATATTGGCAACCTGTGAAGTAGTGTTTTGTGGGTTCTTTAAATAGTTTTAAACTGGTTTTGGTAGTGATTGTGAATTGTATTAAATGCTCATTTGGCACTTTATGGAAAGCGATAAAAATGTTTCGATAAAAACCCTCTTAGGGCGACTCTCATGCCTTGGTTGAAATTGATTGTTTGGGAGGCCGCGCTTAGAGGCTCCCGGGTATTTGAGTAGTTAAAGGCAAGAGGTTGTCCAATGGAGTGGCTCGGGGAATGCCGGTTGTTCTTTATATATAGATATATCTGATTGGATGCTCGGTTGGCATCGGTTGGCTCACCCCCTTTTTTATTAAACACTTGAGACATGGGAATCTGGCATATTGAGAGAATATTCTAAGAACGATTGCTGCACTGGTAGGTTATGGTACTGACCAGTGGCCCATAGTAGGTGGATATATTGGGTTTATTGCTATGGGATTTGCCCTCGACCTGCCTGTGAGTGGATGGTCGAGCGTATTGTGCGTTTTGATTTCATCGTGACATGTCAATAAGAATGATTTCTCATGTATTGGTGTCTTCTGGTTTATTCTCGATCTCCTAGGTTCACCCATGTCTATTCAGCTTTTGTAGCTTGCAGTAATGATTATGATGCTCACATGTATACTTACATTGCCCTTGCTGTATGTTTTACTTTGTGCATTCTGGCATATTGTTTTCCTTGGAAACTGATAAATTTCTTTTTAATGGGTTTCTAAAAATTGTTTTCAAATGGAAG
This sequence comes from Viscum album, assembly GCA_963277665.1. Lineage (NCBI taxonomy): Eukaryota > Viridiplantae > Streptophyta > Magnoliopsida > Santalales > Viscaceae > Viscum > Viscum album. Next base: position 614,287,025 of record OY728164.1, read on the forward strand.
TGTTTAATCCCTTTTGTACAAATTTGAAAAATTAACCATCACTTTCCCCCTTTTCCTGAAATGTCGTTGGCACTAATGAAATGAACACGAATTTGGAAAATGGCTAAGGGCAATGGTTCGTACTTTGTTTTGAAGTAGAATATTATTAAAAACATACTTTTATAGATTGTAGTTCAAACTTGAAATGATGTTTCTTTTATTTTAAAGGTAGTGCATTGGGAATAGATATCGGGCTAGCCTACTGAGTTTTAATACTCATGCCTGTAGTTCTTTTCTGTTTTTAGTGTTTGTGCAGGCAATATTTTGAGTGCGCTCGCCGAGGGCGACGCTTGATCGTTGAGTCGGAGAGCGACCCGCGAGGTCGCACGGAGTTTGTTCGCACGTCGTGTTTGGTTAGTTTGTTTCTTGTTTGTTTCTGTTTAGTCACTTTATTTGGTTTATCTTTTCTGCGCTGCTCTGTTTTATTTCCACTGTCTTATTTACTTATATTGGGCGAAATCGTTCCCATAGACTCTGTTGATGCCCTGGCGCTTGTCGCCAGCCCGGGAGGATCGGGAACGCCTCTCGGGCCATGTCGCGGACCGGCTTGGGTGACCGGTTCAGGGTCGACCCGGGTTGGTTCGTGACAGATAGTTCATGTGGTTATTATACTAGTAGAATAAACATAATTATGTTTTTTTGTGGAATTATTTATTCAACTCTTATTCGTTCCATAATTTTTTAATGTTTATTTTTAAAGGAATGTGTTATAGTTATTCACCATGTATAATGTTTATGTTTAAGTAATTTTACATTGTATTTCTTACAGTTACTAATAATTTTAGCTCACCCATTTCATATGATACATTTTATTAGGACATGAGGATATTTTATATTACTGACATGTAGGGATAAACAAAGAGTAATGGGTGTTCCCATAAAACATATATGTTATATTTCATTTCAATTTGTAATGTTGAACAATATTATGCATCTAGTTTTCGAAAACTACTCAATTATATGGTATCTCATGATTTTAATCCTTGTAATAATACAAATGTATCAAAACAATTCATAGGCTCAATGCTTCTGGGGTCAAGGAAGTACATTTGGTATCAATGTATGTTTAGTAGAAAATTTTGAAACAAGATTTTAAAAAAGCATAAGAAACAATACACTAAGATAAACATAGATGATAAACGTACAAGAACATCCAATATTTTAGTAAGGAAATGATTATGTGGAAAATTATTGAGAATAAATATTTTTCTAAATACTACACATGGACGTGGTTCTAGAAATTATGATTATAGAAAAAACAACTCCGATAAGGAGTTTTAGGCTTGACCCAGGGTATCTGGTACACAATAATGGGATTTAATGTGCACGTAGATTGATACTCCAATGGGATATTATTTGAATAATTCACATTTAATTTACAAACTATTATGATGTGATTAAATGTAATTATTTTCCTCTAAGAAATAATTTATAGGATTATGAGATTAGTTGTGGATTGGATTTGAATTTATACTAATTAATTTTTTATACTAAGATTGTACATTTTGATTCCTAATATAATCTAGTGTATTACTTTTTTTAAATTTGGAGTCTAGCGAAAGGAATGAGAACCACAAAAAACTACATAATCCAAAAAGTAATAATGTTTATTTCTTGGATGGGTTATTGCCAGTCTTTTAAAGGGAAATAATATCTCAAACATTCACATCATATGAGGAAATATTTTCATTTATATATAAGAAGGATATGTTGTATTATATGTATATTTGATTTGGAAATAAGAATTAGAATAAGAGAACAACACTGAAAAATATTGATTAAGGGAATAAGGGATAGAAGTAGTTTCCATCACATTATTATTTTGGAAGGAAACACCTTGATAAATTCATAAGAGTAAAATGAGTTTTCGTCATGTGTGGGGAAAAAGGCCAACATTATCATAGCTGCAGGAGAAGGAATGTATTTTATTATATATAATTCTTCATCTATAACGATATGGGGCACTATATAATTAAATGTCCCAAGCATCATGGAAATATAGCTCTAAAAAGTAAAGGGATCACGGACAATGTTATTATGTTTCTATAGATAAAGTAGAATAAATAATGTATTTCTGTTTATGGATTAATGAAATATTATATGATATTTTTGTTATATAAATTAAGATTTATATATAAGGATTGTTCTTTAGTAATATTTCATTAAGGATTTGAGGTCATATAATGAATGATATAGAGGATAGGTGATTTAATTAAAGGATAAACATTTTAGAAAACACATGATTGATGTAAAGAAACCCTTAATATATATTTGATGTTGAGATTATGAAAACGAAATTACTGATAAATATAGTTACTCAATACCATGTACCTGAAAATTATCTCTTTGAGAAGTGGTCTATGCTATCATCGATGGAGTTTAAAACAATTTTGGATTTAGGAAGTATATCCTATTTCATGTATCTTACTTTAGAAATACATAAGCATGAATGTATACAATATTTTTTATGGTAATTCAAGATATTAAAATGTTTTAAGAAAATACATGATAAATATATTCAAAAATTTTGAAAGTGAAAATTTAGAGTTTATTCATGTTGATTATGGAATAATAATAAGTTCATCTTGAAAATTCAGAGAAATTCATTCTAACGTGTTGAATCATTGTATTTTGGAATGGTTACCCATTTATGAAATGTATTAATAAGATATTTATACCTTCTTTAAGTGGTTAATGTATTACTTCACCATATGGCATAACCTATGACAAGTGATAAAGTACATATAGTTGAACGTGAAATCAAGGGATGAGCCTATAAATAGAAACAATTATTTATACTCCTATTGGATGGAACAATACCAAAACACATGGAAAATAGTCTTAAATATCATTTAGTCCTATTATCATAATTTTTTATAATATCGATGAAATTTTTACAGTGGTTTATTGTTTTTTTGTAATCGACTTTTATCTGAACATGTTCTCTATCACGTTCCACCAAAACATCATTGATATATTATTCTTCCATGTACAGGATGTTACTTCCAAATAATGTTAACCAATTTGAAAGAATAATTTTTTGGTGAAAACCACATTTCCCTTAACCTCATTTTATGAGGGTAAATTATTAACCCTATTTTCGATGTGGGTTTCCCATATGGTAATTTTGAAGCATCGACCATTATCTTTCGATGTGCAGCTTCGAATTCTAAGGACACAATTTTGATGATAACAAAATAATGTAACACCCTAGTAATTTAAAAATATATTTAATAAGGAATTCATAAAACAATGATTCTCAAATAAATAAAACATTATTATATAATTACCAATAAACATACTTTTTCCACTTCTGTAATTTGAATTTCAAAAAACAGACATATACGGTAGCATTCAGTAAGAAATTTAGAGTCTGATAAGTCAATATTAATTTTTTAATAATAGTAACATAAATTCACGAAAAATAACATACCCTTGAAAAATTGTAATGTAACTATTATGTATAATAATTAATATTAAATAATCAAAATAATTGAAACATAGCCCACGAATGTATAAATAAAATATAGACATTTTATAAGTCAAAAAACAATAATAGTATAAGTATTGGTATTTTGGTATGTCCTAAATATTTTAATTAAAATTTTATGATTACAATATTAATGTGAACTGAAAATGTATTTTCATAAAATTTAATCATTAATTTTTACTTTAGTGATTATTTTTTAAAGATAATTTTATAGGATCATTAATAATTCCTCAATGTGTTACAAAATGATTTATAGTTTTATTATCGCCTTTCTGGAATAAACATTGATTTTATTTAAAAAATAAATTAAAAAATATTTAGAAAATTAATTTCAGAAATGAACTTATGTTTTTAATTCTACACGTCAATGATGGTTGGGGTGAGTTTTTTATATTTCTAAAAAATACTTTTATTTTTCATGATTAGTAAAAATGTATTTTTGAGTTTTCAGAATGTTTAGTGATATCATATGATGTAATAACAAATATAATAGTCTGGTCAACTTATGAATATTAAAATATTACACGAGGTGTCCCAAATGTCTATTACCATAGGAAAACACATGGTTCTTCAAAACCACTAATGTGATGTCCTTTTAAATTAATTAAAAACTCCCTCACATTTATTATAAATAACCACTCATTCCTTCATATTATTAAATTCAAAACGCATCAACATAAAATATATGGTAGTTTTACCTAAATTTGAGTCCTTCTAAGGTGTATTCAATCCCCAATGGTCCAAACATTGATGTTTTACAAGTAACTCTACAAGGCAAGGGAATCTACCATACTTCTCTTTTTCAAGAATTAATTTTATGTTATTAATTTCATTATCAATTTGATAATGATGGGATATTTCATTATGTATCCCCTTTTACTATCAATTTTATGTAATATTGATGATATACCCCTTTTTCATTGATCAAAATATTTTACAAAATTTTAACCGATGTTAGTAGGCTGCCACATTCTTGTAAGGGATCTCTCAACTTTTTTTTCAAGTTATTTTATTTTCTTTTTCTTTCCTCTCATCCTTTTATCGAATGTTTGTGATGAATGTGATACCTTTTATGAACTAGAATTTTTTAATGATAAAGGAATAAATTATTCATCATCTCTCATTTCCCTATATTTTATACAAAAAATGAAATCACCATCTGATATGTGTTATTTTACCACATTCAAGGACGATGGGTCTTCAAATATTATTACCATATTAAATTATGCTCATGAAAAAATTATTATTATTAATATAGAGTATAATATATGTATTATTTATAATATATGGTCTGAGAATTTTTTTTTATTTATTTATAAAGACACGTTATTCTGTTGGGTTTAAAACACCCAATTTTCCCAAACAGTTCTCATTAAACAATTTATATGTTGATCTATATTCACACTAAGTAACCAAATAAAATTTGCAACCATTTATCCTTCTATACATTCACTAATAAAATATATCTTCCATTATGGACAACCATTATCTTTCTACATTTTTATTCATACATTTATATATTTAATCCAATCATGGAAACCATGGAAGAAAACGTTCCCAAACAATGAATATGAATACATAAAACTCATTAGGTAGATCATGAATGAATTTAATTTGGTTATAAAAAATCAATTTCCTGAATAATTGGTTCTGTAAATATTAATTAATGAATTTAATTTGGTTATCTAGGATAGTAAGACCTTGTAATGAACACTATCAGACATAAGGTACGAGGTTTCTATATCTCACATCCATTTTTTTTGAGAGATTCCTTATACACTAATATTAATTTTGTATGGTGTGTGTATAATTCCCATTAATATATAATAAAATTAATCTATTTATTTCCATGGTATTAATTGTATCATTTTAATATTATTAATTTCAGGGCATACTAATCAATTGGTTACAATGTGATAAGGATTTTCCATCCGAACCACCATTTTCATCCAGGTTAATTTTATTATCTACATACCTGAATTAATTTATTATTCATTCATATGTACTCCTAAAAAATTCTATGTTAATGCTTTATATATGTGTTCTAAACCGAATCCTACATTCATTTATGTGTATTTATATTCTTTAATATTATGTTTTAAGAATTCTTCCCAAAATGCGATCGAGATTCAAGGAACTTTTCGAATACAAACTTATATTGATGTTTACCTAATAATCTATTTCAATCCATATTAATGATTAAAAAAAATTAAACCAAACATGTTTTTTCACTTTAAAATCAATTAATATTTTCCTGAAACAATAATAATATGTTTTATTTCTAATGATTATATAAAAAATATTATTTAAATGAAATCAAAACAATAAGACTTTATCTAAGACTCATATATAATTTAAAGTTCATTACCTTTAATTTTCTGGGATATACATTCTTACAATATGATTTCATGTCAAATACAATAGATTTACCAAAATAACTCTTCATTCCAAAGTAAATATGATTTTCTCATCTCACATCAACTTTTATGAGAGATATACCTTGTTCCACACTTATTACTCGTGGTGTATGTACTTCCCTGTGGTATATCATATAAAGGGAATAATTATTCACATGAAATTATATGGTATTTGTATTTGAATGTTTCATGGTTGTATGGGACACTTTCTTATGTTTAAGGATTATTTACTCAGAAAATTCTCAATGGTATCATTTAAAAGTACCATATTTGTAAACATCGTTTGATGAATCTTTTAATAAAAAGATATTTATCTCTTATGCTATCATTTACAAAATATGATGATGAATAGTTTCTGATTACTTTGAATGTGGATGTTCTATCTTGATATCATTCACCATATTACTCTGAATTGTTATTTTTTTAATGACTGGATAATGTTATTTATATTTCATATGATACTTTCAATATGAATGTTTATGTTGTTTATGTTCATCTTCATTCAAAATATAAATGAATGTGACCTTTTAATTTATTGGTGGGACCATTATAACCCCTCGATGCATTGGTAGGTCTCATGATGGAAATTCGGACATAGCACAAAATAATTACATAATGGTTATTTATGGTCTTGGAATGGGGCCCTGATGGTATGTTTATGTTCTCCTCTACATGTATTTCACTCTTTATGAAAATAGTGTTGATATTTCATGCAGTTACTCGAATAGTAGAATATATGTGAATATGTGTTATATGGAATTATTTATTCAGCTCTTATTCCTTCCATAATTTGTTCAATTCTATTTTTAAAGGAATATGTTTTAGTTATTCACCATGGAAAAAGTTTTTTCTGTATTGTCTTCCATTTTATTTAATACCCTTAAAAATACTTTTAGATCAACCCTTTATTATGTTTCATTTTCCTTGTAAATGAAGAAGTTTATTATAAATGATGTTCAGGGATAAATATATAGTTGTTGATGTTCCCAATAAAAATTATATGTTGTAATTTTTTAATATAGTAATGCTGATCCTACGTATGTATCTGGTTAAAAAACTACTAAATTACTTAGTTCTTCCAGATTTTATTCCATGTAATCATTCCAATGTATTAAAATATTTCACTGGCTCTGGGCTCCGGGAGTTGAGGTGTTACATTTGGTATCAAAGGATTTCTACTAGATAACATTAAAACAATATTTAAAAAATGAAGCCTAGGGAAAAAACCCTAAGATCTACATTGATGAAAAAAATTCAAGAACTTCCTTGAATATTACTAAGGAATATATTATGGGGATATTTCTATCAAATATATCAATGTCGGAATACTACATGTGGATGTGGTATTAGAATAGATTTACCTAGGAGTAAAAAATCCAACATATAGTATCAGGCTTGACCAGAGGTATCTTGGTACATGACAACATGTCTTACTGTATACTTGGGTTGAAACTCCTAGGTGATATGCTAAGGATAATTCATATTTTCATTACAAACTATTATTATGGAATTAAATATAAATTTTCTCTTTATGAAACCATGTATATGATTATGAGATTATATGTGTCTTGGATTTAAATTTATGATATGTTTTTTATATTTTAAGTTTATAAAATAATATTCTTAATCTAATATAGTGTATTCCATTATTTAGAAATGGTTTATTGTGAAAGGAATGAGAACCAAAACAAATAACATAAGTCAAAAAGTAAGAATGATAGTTTCATTGATGGGTTTAATCAAGTAATTTGAATGGAAATAGTTTCTCAAACATTATAATCATATGAGGAATTAGTATCATGTAAAAATAATAAGGACACATAGTTTTCAAAGTATTGTGGTTTTGGAAAGAAGAAAGAGAAGAATAAGACAATTAGAAAAAATATGGATAAAGGGAAGAAGGGAAAGATGTATTTTCCATCATGTGGTAATTGTGGAATTAAACACCTTTGTATATTATTATGTGGAAAATTATTTTTCCTCATGTGTGGAGAAAAAGGCTACCTTGATCATAATTTAATTATTTGAATTAAATTTTCCTATATTCAATGATTCATCCATAAGTATATTGGGTACTACAGAAGTGAATTTTGCAAGCATAATATAAATATAGATTTGCTAAAATAATGGGATCAAGGTTAAGATTCTGATATTAATATGGTAGAAGTATAAAAAAATAATGTATTTGTTTTTTATTAAAGAATTATTTTATGATATTATAGATAAAATAATTATGAGATATACATAAGGATTGTATTGTATAACTATTTCATTAAGGCGTTTCGGTTCTGTAATGAATGGGGCAAGGGAAAGGTGATTTAGCAGGAAGTTTAATATTATATAAAACACATGATTTATGTAAATACAACACTTAATATATATCTGATTTAGAGATAATGATGAAAAAATGGCTGATACAAGTATGTACTGACTACCTTGGAACAAATTATTGACTTTTAAAGATGTTTTATATGCTATCATCAGTGGAGATTACAACTATTTTGGATTTAAGGAATATATCCAATAACATGTATCATACTTAAGGAATACAGATGAATTAATGTTTCCAATATGGGTTTTCAGTCATTCATGTTTTCACTATGTTTTAAGAGGATACATGTTGATGTTATTCACATGTTTTGAATGTGAAAATTTAGAGTTTCTTCACGTTGATTAAGGGTTAATGATAAGTTCATCTTGGAAGTTTAAGGACCTTCATTCTAATGTTTTGATTCATAATATTTTGGAATGTTTTACACATTTATAAAATGGATTAATTTGATATTTGTTCATGGTATTAGAATTTTATGTATTACATCACCATATGGCATAAATTGTTCTAACTAATGAAGTATATATAATTCAAGGTGAAATAAAAGGAAGAGTTTGTAAATTTTAATGTCACATGTTTTTAACCATGTTAAAATACGAAGGTTTTTGAATATTTTTGGTCTATTGATGGGTATGGTTTTAAAAAAATCTCTAGAATATTATTATAATTATTAAAACAACTAGATGTGTCGTTTTTGGACTTTCGTATTTATTTGATAATTTTAGCAGGTGTCATGAGGTGTCTCGGGAGCACCAAATCAGAAAGTGTCTACTTTAATTGATCTGCACAGGCAACACATGGTTCCGGTCCAACCCATACAATTTACATTTTTTAATTATTTATTTATTTTAATTAAATATGATTATATTAGAGTTTATTTTTAATTAAAATAATTTTTTAATAATAATAAAATTGAATTTATTCTTACTATTATTTAGGATTAATTAAACGAATGTTAAGGAATATATTAAATGATGGTTCGAGAATGTAATTCCTCCTTTTAGGGTTTATAGAAATGATTAATTAATTGATGAGTTTCTAATTGAATGATCAATGGTTATAATTATTAAATTAAATTAATGGGTTAGAGTGTTTATCATTAATAAAAAATTAATGATATTGAAAAAATTGGGGGATTGGGATTAAATTAAAAGAAATTTGTAATAATATTAATTATTATGTTATTTTTATTATTGTGTTTAATTAATTAAATAACTATTAATAGAATTCAATGTTTCTTTTTCGCTTTTCAAAGAAAATTCTTTCCTTTATGAAGGTTTAATTGGGAGATATAGTCTTAATAATTGAAGTTTGATGGAAATGATAATAATGATTTATGATGATTATTATTATTCATAATATAATGTTTATATTTATTATTATTATTAAATTATTATGGTTGTTTTTTAATTAATAATTATAATAATAATATATTTTGGGTGTTTTGGTTTGAAATGAATAAATGTTAAAACGGGTGGTAATAATATTTTCATTAATTGTTATCATAAATTATTTTGAATAAATTAAATGAAATTTAATTATCGGGGTTGTCAAAGTATTGTTTAAATTAAATGGGTGTAACATTTAAGTTAAAATATTTTAATTGATGTTTAATGAGGTGTAATAGTTATGTGCAATTAATGAGTCTTTTAGGTATCTCAAAGAAACATCTAATTAAATAAGATGTTTCATAATTAATAAAAAAATATTTATTTAATTAGAGGTTTTGGGATTTATCTGATGTTGAATAATTTTAGTAATAATAATGTGATTATTATTATTATGGTTTTATGAGTGGTTGTTATTATTATTATGAATAATAATAATAATGGAATTTTTGGGGTTTCCTTTAAATAAATTAAAGGTCAATAAGAATATAATTAGTCACTATGATGTGGAAGATTTATTTAATTAATTCATGTAATGATAATTAATTAAATAATGATGAGTCATATTTTTTATATTTAATTATGTTGTGTTGAGAGAATTTAATAAATAAAAAATTAATAGTGAAATTTATTTAATTTATTTAATTTAATTATTGAATGAATTTAATTATATAATTTTAAACGAGGAGTTGGGAATTATCGATAAACGGTGATATTAAATGGTAATAATAAATGAGGAATAAATGTAGAGTTGGGATTAATTTAATTAAACCATTTTAAAATGTAGACACTAGGTTGTGCATGGTCAGTCAAATCATGTGGGTCAACTGCGCGATTACCCAATTCATAAAATTAATTTTTTATTTAAATAAAGGAAATATTAAACAATAATAATAATAATGATAATAATGTTATTATTATTATTGTATTATATTTTATTGGATGATTAACGAGGGTTTTCATAATTAATTTCAAAACATTTATTTTATGGTTATTTAATAAGGAAATGTTATATTACATGATAATAATAAATGTTATTATTTTTATATTATATCTTTTAGTTTAATAGGATGTTAACAAGTTGATTTAGAGAGAATGATGTAGGCAGCACACTATAGGTGAATTGACAATCACCAGGCCCCCATCCCCACTATTAGTTGAGCTACATCGCCCTTGCTGGCTCCTCTTCGAATGCTAAAATCCTTCAGGTAGAATCTTTCTTTCCTTATCATGGTGAGTCTATTTATGTATGTTTCATGTTCTTCATTGGTATTTTGTCTCCTCCATCGCCCAGTTTTTCTCGGACGAAACCCTAAGGCTCGAGATTAATTGGTTTTCCTAGTTTATTAGTTCTAGGGTTGTGAAATGGATTACTCTAGACCCGTTGTTCCATATTCCGACTACAACCACCAAGGGTGAAGAATTTTGGCTAATTATCATTTATTCATCGCCATATTTGGGAAATTGTTTAAACCTGTTATTAGTTTTTTCACCACATATTTAGGATTTTTTTGAGTCCATAGTATCTAGCGGTAGGTGAATAGGCCTTGTTGTACTGGTTTTTCTATTCTATTATTGTTTTGTTGAATTGTTGATTTTCTTGTAGGTTTTGCTTGTATAGAAATATATATATATACTAATATATGTGTATATATATATACATATATATTTATATAAGTGGTGTGCTTGTGACTGTGTGTCATTTGCACCTAGTTGCCGCTATGTACAATAAAGCCAGGCGTAATTTAAATGATGTCACCCCGAGGTAAGTTACCTTTTCAAGTCCTCAATATTAATAAAAGAATTAAAAAAACTTGTTACACTGTTGATATAATTTAAATTATGTAGTGAATTATTTATATTGAATATTATTCAAATGTGAATTTAGTATGATTGATTAAATTCCTAAATGTGATATGTGATATATTGATGCATGAATTTTGATGTTATTAATTGATGATGACCATGTGAGATACATGAGTACATAATTACGTATTTGTTTTGAACATGTATTATAGGTTTCGTTAAAGTAATACAATTATATAATTATATTTTGTTTTTGACTAAGATGAGATAAATTATTTTGTATATTTATTTTGTTCCATGCGAATTGTAAATGTGATGATTATATGGAGAAATACCTTTGAGTTATGGAGTGATATAAATAAAGATAAATAATTGTGATTTAATTATGTGCATTGAGACTGAATTTAAATAATTAATCAAAGGAATAATTATAATATATTTTTTTTTCTTAATGATATTTTTAATCCAGAAACTAATTGTTATACGTTATCCAGACTAAATAGAGATATTTATTTATGGATTAAATGACGTGCTTTTGAAATGATATTTTGGACAATTAATTTTGCAAAATTATTTATGCTGTGTGATTTGTTTTGTATACTAATTAATAGATGGATTAATTAATGCTAATGTGTTTATAGTTAATTGGTGTGTCAAATAATAGATTTTTTGTATTTAATTAATCGATTGGATTAGTAAGGGAATAAGGATAAAGGATTTGTGAATTAATTATAATGATTTAAGTTAATGATTTTGGATAATTAAATGTTGAGTTAATTAAATAGTTTAATTTCTTGTGGTTAAGAATAATAAAGTAATAATTATTTAATAACTATTGTGATGTTGAAAGGTTAATTAATTGTAGAATTATTTTATGGAATATTTAGGTTTTTAGTTTGTTGTTGAATTAATTAATGGATAAGATTAATTAATTTATGAGTTAATTAATGGATTGTTTTGGGTTGATAGAAATATCATTCAACACCAATGATAAATTTATATGTTTGAATGATAAATGGGTTTTCAGATAGGGACTCATGCTCCAAATACTCACGGGGTTCTAGACATGGCGTACTACACCCAACATTCACACAAATATTCTTCAATGTGATAGAGACTAATTCTCCAAATGCCCATGGGTTGTGAGAAACGTACCGATGCTCCAAATACTCACGAGGGTTCTAAACATGATGTTCTACACTCAATAATTGACATTGGACTATGGGTTCAATTGGTCATACATTAAATGGATTAATTGGTTAATGAAAACTGGTGAGACAAAATGATTTGTGTATTGAATATGAGAAGGAGTTTGTACTTATTAATGAATTAGGTGAATCACTATTAGTGGATGGACCCAAGATTAAAAAACTATTTTTAGTGTATGGGAACTGACATAGTACTTGAAAGATTAATCTTAATATCTTAGGAAGCATTATCAAATCCAAAGAAATGGTGTGGATTCCTTCTTTACATTGTTTATTTAGATGGTCTTTAGAGACATCTGTTATGAGTGACTTATATACGGGATTTCAGGCTTAGGCCTAATCATGAGACTTTTATAATTTATTGAGGTTTGAAAAATTGATAAATTATAATGATTGTGTAGTGATTTTTGAGTATGAATGAATTGTTTATAATGAAGGTTCAGACCCCAGCTAAGGGCTGAATCACATACTAGGTTATATAGTTACATTGTACTGATTTCTTTATTTATGTACGCTTTCACAGGGTTTAAATTATTTATTAAATGTATGGATTTTTGGTAGACATTGGTGGTCCTAACCTTCTGAGATGTATATCCCATGCCCTACTCGGTCCGCCACTGCACTAGGGAACCCGAGTAGATTCTATTTGGTTTTAGTATTGTGTTGTTTTCTTTTACAGGATAGATTTGAGTCGAGGACCAAGTATAAGCTCATGTTTCTCAAGGAGACCGCCCATAGGTCTTTGAGTCATTGTTTATTTATTTTTTATGGGAATTTATTGTATGTTGATTAGTTCACTATTTTACTTTGGTATCATTACCATGTCATGCATGCATCTGATGTATAATTGGCATTGGAAAAAAATTTGTACAAGATTTATAAAATCTTCCTTCTACTGCTATATCATTTTTTAGACTGCTTCATCTATTTATTTTCTTTATATATTATTGAACTCTTAAATTAGGGTATAGTCTCCCCATTGAATATCCATATACCCTCGCTTCTAGTCAGTATCCTCTAGCGTATAGGGATACACGCTTGAGGTCATTTGGTGTCCAGTCTGGCCACCAGTTTAGGGGTGAGCCAATTCATGACGTTACAAAGTGGTATCATATAGCTATTTTACTTTTATGTTTCTATTTTTGGTTTGTTTACAGGATCCTAGGAATGTGTATGCACTTGGGTTAATAGATGCGCATGGGATTGATCACCCCATGTACGGGACATGACCAAGTGACTAGGAATGGTGATTGACGTTTGTACCATTTTAGGTTACAGATTATATGACTTCACCTTGGGTGATAGTTGTATTTTCCACAACTTATTTATTTTGACGATTTTGAAAAATAATTTTCTTTTACAAATACGGAAAGTATGTTTCATAAATTCTCCATCTTAGGCACTTATATATTCACATGTATTTCATATAACATTCCATGTAGTTTCATTAGTTTGATTCTTGCTAATTTAGATTGTGTTCCTTGGGTGAAATTCCATGTTTTGATATTCTTTAGAATGCCTCAGTAGATATCATGTTTAGTGTTAGATTTAACATGCTTGAGTGATTATATGCCATAATTCATTATTTATTAGCATGTTTTTTATCTATTCCACTCTTCTATGTTATTACTTTCATTTGTGTCACTGATTATGATAATATGCAAGAGACGTTTTGATGCGTGAAAGGGATACTAAGGATAAAATTGTAAATAAATATTTATTGTGATATATTGGAGCCAAATGCCAGTAGTATTGTGTACGGGTGACTTATTGATTAATAGATGGCCACCAATGTGTTTGAAACTTATATAACTATAATATTTTTGAAAATTGTTATAAATATTAAACTTCTGAGTTTTTATTAATATGAAGTATAGTTGGGTTAATTTTTGAAGGACCCGGATTGAATAAATGGGACCCTCAAAGGGCGCCTTTTTGGTAAAATAAATTTAATTATAAATTTCTTGTTTATATTTGGATTACACTATATGTAAAATTTTTAAAATGGATTTTTGGGATAGCTTTCCGATTTTTCCATAGAGTGTTGTTTTGGAAACCAAGTGACTTGTTGTGAAAAATTACATCTGTGTTTGTGGAAATTTATTATAATGATAAAATTTTCGAATGAATTAATTAAAATATACAAAAGAATAAGGGGATTATGTTATTAGTGATATCAGTTTTGTGTAACCAAGAGAGAGGATCAACTTTTATGTTTTGTTTGGGGCTTACCCATGGTAAGTAGAACCCATAGAATATTATAGGATATTAATGTAGGTTTTTCCCACTGATCGGGAGGAAGTCTTGTTTCTCTAGTGTTATGGCACACCAATAGTTTTATTCTATGAGTTTTATGATAAGTTCTTGACATGGTCATCATGGTTTGTGGAATGTCAGACTCTTTAATTAAATGTAATGAAATAGCGTGTTGGTGAGTAGCTAATATTTTATTTTGATGTCATGAAAAATCCTATGGTTGGTAGTGTCGCAGGGTTTTCGGTAAATGTGTTTTCAATAGATGCCACGATTTGAGAAAATATTTTCCCATTAGTAGTTCAACTAATCTTCTTAATGAATATAGTTTTTTTCACTACACGCTTATAAATATGACGAGAATGTACCCTATATTGACCTCATCATGGAGACACACAGATAGAATTGGTCTTCCATCATTCTACAGTTTAAATGTTGTTGGGAATGATGAGTAGTTATTATCAGGGAAGTACGTCGGATGCATTGTTTCTTTGGGTGACTCCTTTATTCGTGTTTCGCACAGTTGTTTTTGAAATGGCCTTCCAATGTCTTGAATTGTAAATTTTATCAGAAGTTGAGTAAAGAATTTTTTATACAAGTGGATGATTTTGTTATAGTATTAAAGGCACATTTCCAGATAAAAGGAAAATATTGTTTTTGGGTCCATGATGTCTTTCCAGGGAACCATGCGAAACCCGTTTTGTTGTTAGATCGATATTCTCCCTTTTTTGTTTATAAGGACCCTATAATGTACTTATATATAAGCTCTGTATTTATTTTTAAGCTATAAAGTGAGCGTTGGATCTAGTTTTAAAGGATTCTCTATTAGTCTTGTGAAAGTTTAAATGTGTGTTTGGCGTTGGGAACACAACACATCATTTCTAATGAGATTAAATTACCTTGGTGGGTAGGTTGTTTTAGTAGTGGTTCTCGATGGATTACAAAAATGCTTAATTAATTGAGGAGATTCAAATTTAATAATGAAACAATATTATTATTAAATGAAGGTTATCAGTTGGATTTTTTATCATTAAAATAAATTTATTATATTGTAATAAATTGGGGGTTTTGGTTTTAATTAAATTAAAGTATGATTAATAATAATTTTGACTTTATTATTATTAATATTGTGTTTATTTAATTAAAGAATTGTTATACAAATTTAATGTGTCTTTTCATCTTTTCAAATAAAGATTTTCCTTTTAGAAGGATTAATTGGGAGTTATGGATGTAATAAATGGAGGTTGATGAAAATGATAATAATGAATCATGATTATTGTTATTATAAATATTATTATGGTTATAATAATTATTATTATTAACATACTATTGTTGTTTTATAATTAATAATAATCATAATATAATTCTGTGTTTTTGGTTGGTAATGAATAAATGTTTAAAGGGGTGGTAATCATAATATCTATGATTATTATCATAAATATTTTGGAATTAATTAAAAGAAATTTAATTATGTGGTTTTTCAAAGTACAGTTTTAATTAAACTGGGTGTAACATTAATGATATCTGAATTCTAATTCGATGTTTAATGAGGTGTAATAGTTATGTGAAATTAATGAGTCTTTTGGGTGTCTCAATGATACTTTTTATTAAATAAGGATTTTCATAACTAGTAAAGAAGTGTTTTGATTTAATAAGAGGTGGTGTGTTTTATATACGGTTGGATAATAATAATAATAATATTTTGATTATGATTTTCTTGTTTTATGAGTGGTTTTTATTATTATTAAGAATAATAATAATAATAATGGGGTTTTTGGGGTTTTTTTAATTAAATTTAATGTCAATAATAATTTAATTAATCACTAAGATGTAAAGGTTTTATTAAATTTATTCATGTTGAAATAATTAATGATATAATTATTAGTTGTATTTTTTAAATTTAAATAAATTGTTTTGAGATAATATAATTAAAAAAATGAAGTGTAGAATTTATTTAATTAAATTTTGTGAGTGAATTTAATTAAATAACACGTAAACGAGGAGTTGAGAGTAATAAAATAAGGGTAATATTAAAAGCTAATATTAAACAATGAATGAATGTAGAATTGGGTTTAACTTAATAAAACCATTTTAAATGTAGATATCAGGTTGCACATGGTTAGTCAAATCATGCTGGTGGGATGTGAAAATACCCAGTTTTTAAAATGAATTTATTATTTTAAATAAAATAAATATTTAATAATAGTAATAATAATACGGATATTATAATTATAACTTTTTTAATTTTATTTGATGGTTAATGGGGGATTTCTGAAATAATTTTGAAAATTTTTGTTAGAGGCTAGTTAATGATGAGATGTTATATTAAATTTGAATAATAAATGTTATTATTTTTATATTATATCTATTAGTTACATAGGGTGTTAACTAGTTGATTAAGAGAGAATGAAGGGGGAGGAACACTACATGAGAAGTGACACACCCCAGGCCCCGGCCCCCCTATGAGGCACGCTACACCCGTCTTGCCAGCTCCTCTCCGCATTCTCGAATCCTCCCAGTGTCTTCATGAATAATGTATCCCTCATCAAGGTGAGTCCATCTACGTATGAATCATGTTCATAACTATCTTTTGACTCCTCCCACACCCAGATTTTCTTGGTGTAATTTTTAAGGATTAGGAATAATTGGTTTTCCTTGTTTCTTTGTTCTAGGGTTGTGTAACGAATTCCTCTGGACCCGTTGATTTGTATTTCAACTTCTACAGCAAAGGGAGAAACATTTTGACTCAGTTTATTTTCTTTGCCTCTATATTTGGATAAGGGGTTTAACCCGTTATTTGGTTTTTCACCACCTATTTTAGAGTCCATTATTTTATTTGAGTCCTTGGTATCTACTGGTACGTGCGTAGGCCTTGTTGTACTGGTTTTGTTAATCAATTATAGTTTTGGTGAATTGTTGATTTTTTTGCAGGGAGCGCTCATGTGTAAATATGAATATATAAGTATATATGTGTGTGTGTATATATATATAGGTGGTGTGCGTGTGAATGTAAGTAATTTGCAAATAGATTACCCTAGGTACATTAAAGCACTACATAACCAAAATGACGTCACCCTGAGGTTGGGTCCCTTTTCAAGTCATCAAGATTAATAAATGCATTGATAAAATACTTTTTGTATAAGTAACTGAAAATAAAAATTAGATAATATTGAATTAAATGAATAATTAACATTGAGGATATTTTCAAATTTATATTTTTAGGGAATTAGGCCATGGATATTACATAACAACATGAATATTACATGTAGACACTTCTACTATGTTTATATTTTTTTTATAAAATAAAAACTCATGAATAAATGAGACATGTCTAGTTCCATGTTTTAGAAAACATTAATTATCCATGATCCCATCCTAGACCCTATTCCACTTTATGTCCGGTAAAAAACATTTCAAAAACTTTGGATGAGAATAAAATGTTCAGTAAGGGATACACAACGAAGGAAAGCTGTTAGATTTAAAAAAAAAACAAGTAATCCATGAATACATTATTATATGTAATACTTTTAAACATTATGAAGTAGTAAATAATCTTCACTGAATAAAAGATTATTGATTACCCTTTTCTAACAAAAATACTACCATAAAACCCATATAAATAACACATAACATTTAAAGGTAAGTTGGGATATAAAAATTCTTAAGTGGAATAACCATAGAGTCGACATCCACAAATATCACTAAATGGAATAGCCATACGACCGACTTCCATAACCAATGCGCTGGAGGTTGTAACGTAACCACCCATCCTGGTTTATCATGGAACCACCCATCATATGGTTTATCATGTAACCACTAGTCAAATGTCCATGTACCATAATAACACATAAAATATTGAAAATATATTCATTTCACTAATAAAATTTCAGTTTAAATCATTAGAAGTAATTTCAAGGTATCGAAATAATCATTCCATTTTGATAAACCATTTAGAAATAGATTTTTGAGTCGATGTGTCCCATAGAACTGTGATTCTTTTAATGGAATTATAATTTTAAAAAATTTGTGTCTATATAAATAAATAATAAAAACCATTTTTAAAACATGTAAATTAATGATAGTGATTTAGATTAATAAATCATAAAAACAATTAAAACGATATTTTAGGTAATGAGTTTTTAATAAAATTAGAG
This sequence comes from Viscum album, assembly GCA_963277665.1. Lineage (NCBI taxonomy): Eukaryota > Viridiplantae > Streptophyta > Magnoliopsida > Santalales > Viscaceae > Viscum > Viscum album. Next base: position 614,306,112 of record OY728164.1, read on the forward strand.
ATTATTAAATAAATATAATTGAGGAATAAGATTTAATCTGAACATTATAATATCATTAGAATAAAGGTATTCATTGATGAATATGACAAAATGACTGTATACAAACCACATAAGAGTGAGTTTGCTCATAACAACAATGAAGTCTAAGTGGAAATGTAAATTGAGATGAAATCTCTTATAAAGACGGTATCCTTAAATTAATGACACATCAATCACATAATTATGTGTGAAAAATATAAATACACACAATAAATGTGGATATTATGTGTAAAACAATTATAGTTCATTAACACATATTCATTAGATGAAATATACATGAAGTACATGTTTAACCCAATGAATTGAAATTTCGTTAAGAAGTTCCCTTGCAAAAATTCAAAAGCATAACAACGTCACATTAAAATTCAGAAAATGAGTTCTTGAGAAAAAAAAATGGTATATCATCACTTGGAAATACAATTTACATAAATATTGATATAGAGGAACTTGTCCCAACATTATAAGATGTAAACTAAAAGAAATATTTAAATAAGTCTTTTTAAAAAGGGGAGGGTGAAATGTTCCCTTACTGATTTGGTAACTTACAAAACATACTCCACAATAAATAATGACCAGAAAATGTAGATGTAAACACCCATAAATGAAATTATATTACACAAATAGTATAATAAAGGTCATTACCGATACTACTCAAAATAAATAGTGACAAATATTGTATGAATCTGATAGAAATAAAAAGTGAGATAAAACCCCTTAACTCATTGTAATCAATCAAGTCGAATGACAGAAAGATAATAACCACCAAATAAATCAAAAAATACCATGAATAAAAAGATAATCATTATAATATATATCAATGGTAGTATACATTACACCACATGCAATAAATAAGTGTCAAACAATGGAAATCACACGGAATTAAAAGTGAGATAAGAAATCCTCTTACCTCGTGTCCTACTTGACTGGTATGTTCTCTGTTCATCCTAAATAATAAAATTAAGTTAATATCAACGTCATTTAAAAAATTACATTTTATTATACATTTTATATCACTTATTATCTTGATATACCAAATAGTTAATTATTTGAGTTCATATTGGATATTTTATTGATGTTCATAACTTGAGTCATAAATAAACATGTTATAATTACAATTTTTCAATGAGGTAAAAAGTCCATTATCTCTAGAATGATATAAAATTTTTATATATCATATATATCATATGTATTCAGTTTATATATATTTATAATATTCCATATCATTTGGAGATAATAAATGAAACACACCGTTCATGAAGATGGTAATCCATACGTACGCATGGATGCTACTTTCATTTCTATTTTATATTTAATGGAATGAAAATTTAATGATACATTTGAATATTATAATTATAGTGTAATATAATATGATATTTATGTTACATAATTTCATTAACTATATCATTTATACATTCCATATATATCCTGAACGAATCATATAACCTTTAGTGGCTGTAGTCCGAACTTCCTCAAATGAAATTATCGCGTTTTCCCATAATGGAAACCATAAAGGTATACTATAATGGGATAATATATATGAATTAAAAAAACACAAAAAATATATATATCAAATATATATACAGTGACATCATAATGGCCGCCATATTATCAAGTAGAAGATAATGAACAATCATTATTTCGTGAGCCGTTAGTTTTCCATCCACAGAAACAGAATGTTCTTCACCATTTATATAAAGGCATGTGTAAGTGTAGTTTGAATCCTTATAAAAAAATCCTAGTATATTTAGGATACTGGTGTTGTTATAAGATAAAGTAATAAAACGAGTTTATGGGGTTGGATATGTAAAATAAAACAAAATAAATCAATATAAAACAAAATAATTTAAGAGAAACTGTAACCTTTTATATGGGTAACATTCTTTGGTTTGAACCCAAAATGACTTCATGAAGTGCCTTCTTACTAAAGTAAGGATTCTAGGAGGAATAGGTGAATCTTGAGATATTATTTGGGTATGGTTTGGATGATCCAAAGGGATTGAGAGCTGTGAAGAATGGGTTAGAAGTGGTGTCCTTTTACAAGGGGGATGATGAGCTCTTTAAGAAAGTGTGATAATATTATTTTATTATATAATGATATACGGTTTATAATGGTCCAAAACTCATTTAATTAAAATATAAGATGAAACATAGTCTAAATAAATTAATTCAATGTGAATTGGATAGGTTTTGGATGTAATTTTAATATTTAAAATCTTATTTTTTTAAATAATTTATTAATGAGGTAAACACTTCATAATTATTGTGACATAAATAATATTTTTATTTGATATCTAAAAATTATAAAAAAATACAATGATGAATGATATTTTTTTATATTTACAATGAATATTTATATTCTAAAATATATTTTATATAAGAAAATATAAAAATTAATTTACAAATATATATTTGTTTATGTCATTCTTTCCATTACTTTAATGTAATTAAAATAAAGTGTTATTATCATTCATTAGTTGCTGAATGGGGTCTCAAAATCGACCCAAGGATTCCCATGGTTGGTCATTACTCATCAAATAGGGTTAGTATATGTGTTAAGGTAATTTGTTTTTATTATCATATTTTTTTTACGTTTAATTACCCTATTTACGTTTAACCGCAGTAAATAAAAGTCAAAAGATACTTTTCACCAAAAAAATATCTTCATCTTATTGAACCAATTTTTATTTAATAATAACAACCATGTATGTCATATTTTCAAAATTCATTTTACAGAAGTGGTAAAATTTCATTTAAATGAAAAATTCAGCTTTTTAACTACCACATAGTGTTTTCACTATTCATTAAAAATTGAGGGTTTTCAAAAAAATAGCAAAAATTCAGCCTAAGAGAATTTTGATATTCTGAATTAAAAAATTATGATTATTTTACCAAATTAAAAAAAAAGAAGTTGCATTATTTAATTTAAAATTAATTCCCGTTGTCAAAAAAATTGTGTGTCTTTAAGAAACAATAACTATCCAAAGATTAACACTTGTTTATATCCAATTTCAAAGAAAAATTAATTACAATTACAACCATTGTATTAAATGGAAAAAATATAATCCAATTAAAATTTAAAACAAATTAAAAATGAAATCTAACCATATCAATAAATTATATTAAAAGGCTGGTTTTAATTAAAATTCATTATTTTCACTATTCATCAAAAAAGGAATTTTATCAGAAAAATACCAAAATTTTACCCAATGTGAATTTTGATGTCCCAGTTATAGATAAGAATTTTATTTTAAAAAAATAACATATAAAAGTTACCAATACTAGATTTAATGAGGGTTTTCCTTCAAAAGGTGGTAAGTCATCCATTTAAATTAAATTAAGCTTAAAATTAAATTCATTCACATTTTAATCCTCTAACTTTTATTAGATAAATGTTAAAAAAATTTAAAAAATGTATAATGATACTGTAGTTAGTTTTTTTCGTTCCATCCATTACAAAGGCTAGGCGTTAACTTCTATTTATAATAATAATATTATATTATTATTTTTCAGTATGACATAACATTGTGTGCAACATAAGATTTCAAAAAAAAACCATTTTTGCGTATTAGGTATTCCATCGAATCATCGAGTCACCTTTTAATGTAAAATTAATATTTAATTCAAAAATATTTATAATTAAAAAAATGTATTACTGATTATTTACATGGAATGTTACTTCCTTCCCCAATTTTGGAAATTGCGTCCTCACAATTTTTAAACTGGGCTTGGAAACATAATTGAAAGTCCCACATCGGAAAAAGAGTCAGTAAATATAACACTTTAAATGATTGAAAGATAAGAAAAAAGGTCACCCAAGATAATCCCATACTGGTATTCCATTTATGAAAACATGAATATGGAATAGAAAATAAAGAATCATGTTCTAAAGGAGTGTGATAGAAAACAAGGTTAGGAAAAAGTTGACCACATGAAAATCACAAACATGTTATGGGTAAAACAACCTTTGATTCCCAAGTAGGAAAATTTAATAGTTAATATTTATTTTTAAATTACTTGTCATAAAGTTGAGGAATTTATTTATGATCTTGACTAAAAAAATAAAAAACATTCATACTTGTCATATAGACATTCATCCTTTATTATATTTCTAACACTAACCTATATTTTCTCCAAATGATGACTATTTAGGATGAATTTTTCACATTAAAGGTTCTATAATAAACTTTGATAGAATCACATAATACACAAAATATGAACTGTATATTTCCGATGTATTTACACTTTAACCAAAAACAAAAAGTTTAGTACAAGATCAAATAATCCCCAAAAAATATAATTCATTATAAAAAGAAATACTATTACTAATCCCCAAAATTCAACAAACAGTACATAAGTTAAAAAAAATAATTCAATAAATAACATTACTTAAAATTGTTCAATATAATCCAATATAAAATTGAAAACATAAACTCATAAGAAATTAATCCCATAGTCTTCCACAATAAATCTTAACATTTATCTCCAAATAACATAGAATACTTTTAAAGTCTCATATTGAAGTGTAATTAACATAATCAAATATTCATTATGATAGGTTAATAATTTCCATAAATAACCAAAAATAAACTTATTCATAAGATCATCTTACTAAAAATAATTACTCATACTAACCTGGGACATCACGTAGTCTATTGGTTGGCAAGAAATCCTAGTCATGTTTTGGTTATGGGTTTGATTCCCACAGCTTTATCTGAAGCAATGGGTTATCATGTGTCTATGTTTTTTTCCTTTTTAGAAAACTATATAATTTCATAACATTCCTAAAAAGAGATAAATTCATCAAAAATAACCCTAACATATTTTAACCACAATGGAAATCTAATAACATTCATTTTTCATCCCAAAATGTATTAACATGTAATTTCCTCAAATTCAAGGATCATATAAACCCAAATGGTTCTTTATGTCTATATCCACAAAAGAAATGATAATTACTCCTTGAATAAAATTTTCATATATCAATATTCAATGTTACACATATTATAAAAATCCTTCTATGGTAATCACATCATTAATAAATCCTTAATACTTTTATGCATTTCAACATCCTTAAATCTATCATAACTTTTAAATAACATATATGTTGAATTCTTACTCATACCAAATTCTTCACGATACATTAACCATTCAATATCAACTTATTCTAAAATAATTCAATCCTACTAACAAAATCATGAATCATATCCTAAGATACAATAATGTCAAAACATATGTTATGAAATAATCTCTAACTTTCATTGGTCATTATCAGTTTCTTCATCCTCAATTGAAATGTCATTAGGTATTCATAAACATATATTTTTATGATCCTAGTGATTCTATTCATGAAATATCTTCGTAGGACATCTGTTTTTATGATGACCATGCACACCACATTCAAAACAGTCAATTGATCCATAAAAATGATATTCTTTCTATTTCCAAGAGTCAACTGGATGATTGCGTTTTTATTGGAAGGTTCTTGATTGAAGACCTTCATTCCCAAATTTATATCATCTTATCTTCCCTTTGAAGCATTTTCCTAGGTGTTTCTTTCCACATCCTTGACATATCAGATTTTGAACATACTTACCATTATGATTATTACTTGAAATATCATATGGATTTGTTTCTCGCATATACGATGCCGTATAAAAATAACCATGTTTCTAGTTGTCAAACATGACTCTAGATGTTTGGTTGAAAATAACCAAAAGATTTCTCATTGTAGCTCTCATTTCATTTAGTTTCTCATTCAGAAAATCGTTACAGCTTTCTTCACATCCACTATTACTTTGGTGCCTGCTAGATCCATCAATTTACTAAAACCAAAAAGTTCAGTGTGAGTATATCAATAAGATCATCATATAAAATCTTATGATGAGGGTAAATACTTATTCATGTTATCTTAAACACATTCAAAATAATTAAGACTCTTTCAAATAAGCTAACCATTATAGTTATGTATCTTATTCATTGACAACACCCTAATCACTAATGTTTTCTAAAATGACATCCAATTCCAACTATAAGGACCATCCTTAAGCATTTTATAATCTTGAATGAAATGAATAATTGAAATTGAGGAACTTTTCAGGTTTAGAGTTTTAGAAAATTAGGCCATAACTATTACAGAACAATATTCATATTACATGTGGACACTTCTAGTCCGTTTCCATTTTTTCATATAATTAAAACTCTTGAATAATTGAGACATGTCTAGTTCTATGTTTAGACAACATGAATTTTCCAGGATCCCATCCTTGACCTTATTCCACTTTATGTCCTGTGAAATAAAATTTCAAAAGTTTGGGATGAGAATAAAAAGCTCAGTAAGGGATACACAAAGAAGGAAAACTGTTATATTTTCAAAACAAAAAGTAATCCATGAATAATTTATCATAAGTAATACTTTTACCCATTATGATGTAGTAAATGCACTTCACTGAATAATAGAGCATTTATTGCACATTTGTAAACAGAAGATTACCATAAAAATCATATAAAGAACACATAAAATATAATGGTAACTTGGGAGATAAACATTCTTAAGTGAAGTAACCGTATGGTCATCTAACAAAAATATCACTAAATAGAATATCCATACGACCGACTTTCATACACAATTCATTGGAGGTTATAACGTAACCACCCATCCAGGTCTATCACAACACCACCCGTCATATGTTTTATCAGGTAACCACCCCTAAAATGTCCAAGTACCATCATAACACATAAAATATTAGAAATATATACATTTTACAAATAAAATTTCATTTGAAATCACACGTGGTAATTTCAAGATATTGTAATAATCATTCCATTTTCATAAGCCATTTAAAAAGATATTTTTTGAATCAAAGTGTCCCATACCACATTGATTATTTTAATGGAAGTATAATATTAAAACATTAATGACCATATAAATAAATAAATCAAACCAATTTTTAAAAAACGGACATTAAAGATAATGATTTATAATGATAAATCTAGAAAACATTTAAAACTATATTTGAGTTAATGAGTTTTTAAAAAAATGAGTGACTCTTGAATAAAAATAATTGAGGAATAACATTAAATCGTAACTTTATAATATAATGATAATTAAGGAATTCATGATATAATATGAAAAATAACTGTTTATACACCCTGTTAGAGTGAATTAGTGCATAACATCAATGAAGTCTTAATGGAAATGTAAATTGAGATGAAATCACTTATAAAGACGGTATCATTGAATTAAAGATAAATAAATCAAATAATTGTGGGTGAAAATATAAATAAAGCCAATATAATTGTATATTACGTGTAAAACAATTATATGTCATTCAAAAATATTCATTGGACGACATATTCATGATTTACATGTTTAACCCAATGAATTGAAATTCGGTTATGAAGTTCCCTTGCAAAAATTTGAAATCCTAATGGCATCACTTTAAAATTCAGAAAAAAGGTTGACGAGATAAAAAGAGTATCTCATAACTTGGAAATAAAATTTTCATCAATACGGATATATAATATCATATCCCAACATAATAATATGTAATTTTAAAGACATAACAAAAAAGAAGTCTTTTTAAAAAGAGGATGAAAGTTCCCTTACCGATTTGGTAACATACAAAACATACTACTCATTAATGAAGGACCATAAAATGTATATTTAAATACCCATAAATGAAATTATATTACACAAAGTGTATAATCATGGTCATTACATACACCACTCTACGGAAATAGTGAAAAATATAACTTGAATCTCATGAGAAAAAAATGTGAGATAAAAACCCCATACCTCATTGTAATCAATCAAGTCGTATGAAAAAAAATATAATAACCACCAAATGAATTACAAAATATCATTAATATAAATATAATCATGATAATATATATCAATGGTATTATAAATTACACCACGTGGAATAAATATGTGGTGAACAATGGAAATATCATGGAATTAAAAGTGACATAAGAAATCCCCTTACCTCATGTCCTACATGACTCGTATGTTCCGTGTTCATCCTGAATAATAAACATAATGTAATATCTACTTAATTTAAAAAAAATTTAAAGTTAATTATTCATTTTATATAACTTATTATCTTTCTATAACAACTAGTAAATTATTTTAGTTCATATTGGATATTTTATTGATATTCAGAACTTGAGTCAAAAATGAACTAGTTATAATTACAATATGACCATGTGGTCATAATGTTATTATATATAGAATGATTTACCTGTTTTATATATCGTATATATCATATATTTTCAGTTTATATGTTTTTATAATATTCAATATCAGTTGTAGTTATGAAATGAAACACACCGTTCATGGATATGGAAAGCCATACGTACACATGAACACTACATTCATTTATATTTTATATTTAATGGAATGAAAACATAATGATACATTGGTATATTATAATTATATTATAAAATAATATGATATTCATGTTACATAATTTCATTAACAACATCCTTTATACATTCCATGTAGGTCATGAATGATTCATATCAACTTGTAGGGAGGTAGTCAGCACTTCCTCAAATGAAATTATCACGTTTACCCATAATGGAAATCATAAAGGTATGATATAAATGGATAATACAGCTATATTAAGAAAACAAAACATAATATAAATCAAATATAAATACACTTCCATCTTAATGGACACCATGTTAGGCGATAGGAGGTAATCGAACAATCATTGTTTCGTGAGGCGTTATTTTTTATCCACTGAAACAGTATGTTCTTAACCCATTCGATGGAGGTGTGTGTATGTGTAGTTCGAATACTTATTAAAACAACATACTAGTATATTTATAATAATGTTTTTAATAAAAGAGAGGAAAAAACCCATTTAGGGTGTTGTATAAGTAAAATAAAACAAAATAAAACAAAAGTATTTAAGAGAAAATGTTAACATTAAATTGGGTTACTTTATTTGGTTTAAACCAAAAGGACTACTTAATGTGCCTTCTTCATAAGGTAAGGCCTCTAGGAGGAAGAGGTAGATCTTGAAAGATTATTTGGGTAGGTTTTGGACGATCCAAAGGGATTTAGAGGTGAGAGTAATGGGTTAGAAGTGGTGTCCTTTTATAATGGAGAGGATGGGATCTTTATGAAAGTGTAATAATGTTATTTTTTATATAATTATATTCGGTTCTTCAAGTTCCAATACTAATTAAGGTATAAAATAAGATGACTCAAGGTAGAAATAAATTAATCCAATAGGAATTTTATAGGTTTTGGTTGTAATTATTATATTTAAACTTTTATTTATTTAAACCATTTATTAATGAGGTAAACACTGAATCATTATTGTCTCATAATTAATTTAATTTATTCAATATCTAAAAATTATTAAAAAATACCATGATTTAGGATATGATTTTATATTTACAATGAATATTATTATTTGAAAGGTTAACATATATAACACCTAGTAAAAATTAATTTACAAAAAGATATTTCTTAATGTCATTTTTGCCTTTACTTTACGTTAATTAAAATACAGTGTCATTGTCATTCATAAGTTACTCCATGGGGTACCAAAATTGACCCAAAGATTCCCATGGTTGGACATTAAAAATAAAATAAGGGTAGGAGATGTGTTAAGGTAATTTGGTAATATTATCATTTTCTTTTTACCTTGAATTACCCTATATACCTTAAACAATGATAAATAAAAGTCAAAAGTTACTATTCACTATAAATTATTTTCATCTCATTGAACCAAATTTTACTTACTAATAACAACCATGTTTTACGGATTTTTTAAATTCAATTCACAGAAGCGGTAAAATTTTCTTTAAATGAAAAAGGCAGTTTTTAACAACTACTAAGTTGTTTCACTATTCAACAAAAATTGAATCTTTCAGAAAAATACCAAAAATTCAGACTAAGATATATTTGATATTCCAAATTCAAAAATTATGTATATTTTACCAAATTCAAAACATAGAAGTTAAAATAATTGATTTAAAATTAATTCCTGTTGTCAAAAAAATACCGTGTTTTTATGAAACAGTACCTATCAAAAGATTGACAGTGGTTTATGTCCAATTTCAAATTGTAATTAATTCAAATGGAAACAATTGGATTTAATTTTAAAGAAGTATCTAATTACAATTTAAAACCAATTTAGAAAAATAATCTTACCATATAAATAAAATATATAAAAAGGCAGTTTTGTATTAAAATACTATATTTTCACTATTCATCAAACAACGGAATTTATCAGAAAAATACCAAAATTTTACCCAAATAAAATTTTTATGTCCCAAATATAATTAAGAATTATATTTTATCAAAAAGAACTTATTAAAGTGACCAAAACTATATTTAAAAAGGTTTCTCCATCAAAAGGTGGTAAATCAAACTTTTAAAGTAAATTTTTCTTAAAATTTAATATATTAACATTTTAAGCCTCTATATTTTATTTGTTAAATGTAAAAACATTTAAAAAACATGTTTAATCAAATAGTAGTTTGTTTTGTCTGTTCCGTCCATTACAATGACTAGGCACTTACTACTATTTAAAATAATAATATAACATTTTTATTTTTCAGTACGACTCAGCATTATGTGCGATGTAAGATTTCAAAGAAACACACTATTGTGTATTGGGTATGCCATTGAATCGTAGTGTCCCCTTTTAAAGTAAAATTAATATTTAATTCAAAAATATTAATAAATACAAAAATTTCTTACAAATTATTATCTTAGGATGTTACATGGTGCAACTCTGTTGGAATTTAAATTTTGCTGGGAAGTATTTGTATTGAATGTAATTAAAAACTGAATTTAGTATGTTTGATTAAAAAACTATATGTGATATGGGATTTTTTGAGGCATGACATTTGATGTTATTAAATGATGTTGAACATGTGAAATAAATGATCACATGACCACACGGTCGTTTTAAGAATGAATTTCTGATTTTGTAAAAGTGATATGATTATATAGTTAAATGATGTTTTTGGGCTGTGATAACATAATAAAATTTTAATATTAATTATGTTCCATGAGAATTGTAACTGTGATGATTATTTGGTAATATAACTATGAGTTATTGTGTGAGATAAATGGAGATAAATAATGTTGATTTAATTATTTTCATTGGGACTGAATTTAATAATTATTCAGAGGAGTAATTATAATATATTGTTTTAGCTAAAATATATTTTTTATCCTCCAATAAGTTGTGATAAATTTTATTGACTAAATAAAGATTCTTTTTGATGAATTAAATGATGTTCTTTTGAAGTGATATTTTGGGTAATTTATTCAGCATAATTAATTTTGGGTTTTGATTTGTTTTTTATATTAATTATTAGATGGAATAATTAATGGTAAAGTGAACTTATCTAATTGTTGTGTTAACGAATATATTTTTCATATTTAACTAATCAATTGATTAGTATGGAAATAATGATAATTGATTTTGGAATTAATTATCATGTTTTTCAGTTAGAATTATGGATAATTAAATGTTGGGTTAATTATACAGTTGACTTACCTATGGTTACGAATAAATAGATATTAATTAATTATTAACTATTGAGACGTTAAATGGTTAATTAATTGTAAAATTATTTGACATGATATTTATGTTTTCATTTTTGTGTGGAATTGATTAAAAAATTTGATTAATTAATTTATTTTTTAATTATTGGATGGTTTTGGGGTGTTATACATTTAATTCTACACTAAGGATAAATATATATATATATGAATGATAAATGAGTTGTGAGACAGGGTCTAATGTTCCAAATACTCACAAGGAGCATGACCTGGAATTTTACATCCAAATTTCATTTAAATACTATTTTATGGGACATTGAATGATGCTCCAAATACCCATGGGTTGTGAAAGAGTGACTGATGCTCCAAATACTCACGAGGGTTCTAGATATGATGTTATACACTCATTAATTGGCATTGGATTGTCTTTCTAATTTGTCGTACATGAAATTAATTAATTGGTTAACGAAAACTATTAAGACATATTGATTTGTTAATTGAAAATGAGAAGGAGTTCAAACTTAGTAATGAACTGGTTGAATCACTGTAAGTGGACGGACCCCAGAGTGAATCACTATTTTTATTGTATGGGCTCTAACCTAGTACTTGAATGATTAATATGAATATCTTATTAAATGTTATCAAAGCCAAAGATCATTTTTGGATTCGGTCTTTACTTTTTTTTCTTAGATGGACTTTAGAGACATCTACTATGAGTGACTTATACGGGGGATGTCGGGCATATGACAAATATCGATACATTCATAATCAAATTAGGTTTGAATAAATGATAAATGAAAATGATTGTGTAAAGACTATTGCATAGGAATGAACGATGTATAATGTAGCTTCAAACACCAGTTAATGACTAAATCATGTACTTTGTTATATAGTTACATTGTTCTGTTTACTTTATTTATGCATGGATTCATGGGGTTTAAATTATTTATTAAGTGTATAGATATGTGGTACACACTGATGGTCCATGCGTACTAGATTTATATCTCACAGCCTACTCAGGCTGGCATCTCACTGGGGTACCCGAGTAGATTCTATTTGTATACAAGAACCTGCTGTTTTAATTTACATGAGAGATGTGAGTAGAAGACCGAGAAGATGGTCAGGCTACCCAAGGAGACAACCCTCGAGGCATTGAGTCCTTGTTTATTTATTTTTGAATCTGAATATAATGTTCATTTTGTAGTTCACTGTTTTCCTTTTTTATCATTAGCATGTCGTGCACACAACTTTTGTATAATTGTCATTGGCCATTTTTTTTGAACAAGATATATAAAATCTACCTTCCACTTATATATCATTTATTTGACTGATTATTCTATTTTTTTGCCTATTTAAATTATTTAACTCTGATATGAGGGTATAGTCTCCCCACTGTCTATCCATATACCCTCATTTCTAGTCGGCAATGTCTAGAATATGGGGAGACGCACTTGAGGTCATGTGGAAACCGGTCTGACCACATGTTCAGGGGTGAGCCAGATCAGGACATTACATAAATAGAAACATATATTTATTCCCTTATATAGTAGAATAATCCCTCAACTAAAATAAGAGAGTATTAAATAAAATTTAGTCCTATTGTCATAATTTTTTACTATATTGATGAAATTTTTACAGTAGCTCATAGTTTTGTAGTAATAATCTTTCATATGAACATGTTCTCTATCATGTTCCATAAAAAATTCATAGTTATATTTTTGTTCTATGTCCAGGTTTTCACTTCCTAATTTTCTCAACCTCTTCAGAAGCCAAATTATTTTGTGAGCACATTATTTCCCTTAATATGTTTTTAAGTAGATATTTTAGTAACCCTATTTCTGATGTGGTTTTCTCACAAGGTAATTTTCAAGCATCAACCTTTAAATTTCAAAGTGCAATTTCGAATTGCGAGGATGAAATTTTCTTGAAGATGGAATATTTTAATAACCCAATAATTTAAAAATAATTTCAATATCAAATTAATGAAACACTGATTCTATACAAAAAACCACTTTATTATAATCCATACAATAAATACAATTCTTCTACATCAAGGATTTAAATTTCAATACACTAACATAGACGGTTGTGTTCAGTATAAAATGTAGAGTCTGATAAGACAAAAAAAAATTCATGATGAATAGTTACATACCCTTATGAATATTAACATACAGTTATGAATACTAATGTTACTATTTAGAATATCAATTATTAGAAAATAAGATAGAAAAATAGAGACATCACCCATTAATGTATAAATACCATTTTGATATGTTATAAGTCAATAATAAATCACAGTATAAGTATTGGTATATTTGAAATTCATAACTATTTTAATTAGAATTTTATGATTAATATAATAATTTTAAATGGGAATTTATTTTCAAAAAAAAGTAATCAAAATTTCTAGTTTATTTTTTTATGGTTATAAAATAATTTTATCTGACCGTGATTAATTTCCCAAGGTGTAATAAAATGAGTTATTATTTTAGAGTTTCATTTTTTGGAATAAATTTTTATTTTATATAAAATATAATTTATATTATATAGAATGATATATTCAAAAAAATGGATTACAATTTTTAATTTTACATGTCGAATAATGATGTGGATGATTTATTGTGATTTTTTAAAAATACTGGAATTTTTCTGAATTGTAAAAATACAGTATTGGGTTTTTCTTATGTTCAATGAAATCAAAATGACGTAATAATTAATATAAAATTCTGGTCAATTTTGGTACTATAGAATGGTACATTATGTGTCTAATAGAGCTATAATTTTCATATATTATATACTATATTTAAATGATCTAATCCCTACCATAGTGTTATTTTATGTGCAATTGTCACATTTTTAAGTTTTAGTGGTATTTTGTGCTCAAATCCAAAAATGGCTTAATTTTGGGGTTTAACTGTTTTATTTAATTTCATTATTTCTACCATAAAATTTTCTACACTGTCACAAATTCTGAAATTCCATTTTTTAGGTTTAACTACATCATTGGCCGAATGTCATCCTTCTGGAGGCCCAGCTAAATCAGACATTTGGAAGCCAAAAATTAGATGACAATCCGTGCCTCGAAAACTGTCTCCAGATCATGATTTTTTTAAAGATGAGCAATTATGTAGAATTATACAGGTAATATGTAGCTGAAATTACACAAGGATCTGGAAGAGGAATTAGGGAACATATTTAATTAAGGAGTCCACATCTGAATCTGCAGTTTTCAGGGTCTTAATGGCATTGGAATGCGGAGTTTTGGAAGACGAAGAGTCACCCAAACAGATTTAATTTTCCGTACCAAAACAATCATAAATCGATCATACGTGGACAAATCTGGATGAAATTTTGAGTAGGGACGAGGAAGTGGATTTTAAAAAACTTTCTAGAAGGGTCTAGTTACTAATTCTTCCATTTATGGGTCCTAATAGTCGATGAAATCTGGTGGGAATAATTTGAGGGATATTTCATCTCCCATTTTCTCTAAATATTTGTACCCCCTCCCCCTTTACAAGGATAGCCAATTTCAAGGGGCTAGGTTGAGTATATTTTTGTTGTAATATTTTTTTTATTTTTAATATATATTAGTTTAGATTTCTTTTTCATACCTCCGTTATTCCATTTATTTTATTTTATGTATTCTCCCACCGTTATTCATTTCTCAACTCCACTAAAAATGGAGAACAAACCTGGACGCTTGTTCAAGGGAGGGAATGGTGAGTTGATTGAGTTATTGAGAATTAATTTCATTATCCTTTATTCAATTCTATGAATTTTGGTGGTGGTTAAATCGATTCCAGTGAGCTGTCTCCCCATTTTCTCTACCACCAATTTCTTCTTCTTGTTTAACAATTTTCCTTCCCTTTGCTATTTCTGTTGTGAATATGGTGGAGTATGACATGAGTAGTGATGGTCAGCGAAGAGGTATCCTAGATGACTTTATGAAGATAATTACCCTTTATGAATAGGTCTTGGTATGGGGTAATGTCAATCCAAATGTGAAGGTGAGGAGTGACAGGTCTTGATCACCTCATTGAGTTGAATATTGGGATTCTTTTTAAACAATGATATCAACCACCACGACCTCCTAAAAACAACTGTCTAATTTCATTCATATAATATGATTATATATTTCAATGTATTATTATATATTTTATTTATATTTTATTCTTTTTAAATTATCCCCCATCCCATTTATATTATTATTAGATTTTTATATTAGTTAGATTTTAAATAGTGACAATAGAAAAATTGTTTGTGGAAGTGGCCTCCTTGTGATCTACCCTAGGGTGTGCCACTATGTTGAATTTTTAGATAAATAATAAATTAATTGAATTGGCGTTTGCGACAAAACCACTCTCATTAGTTTCCCAAGTGGTCAATACCTTTGGAATGCCCATGGTTTTTCAAAAACATCTAATGAGGTGTCCTTTAAAATTAATAAAAATCTCCATCATGTTTACTACAAATACCCACTCATTATTTCATTTTTGATAACGAAAAAGTCATCATACTTGATGATCATGTAGTTTTGGATCCGTAGGAGTCCTCCCATGGTGTTATCAAGCACCCCATGTTCCCAACTATCATGTTTTAGGAGTTACTCCACAAGGTAAGGGAATATACCACCCTTCTCTTTTTCAAGAATTCATTTGATGTTTATTTTAATTTCAATTGGATTATGATTGGATTTGTCATTAAATATTTTTAAAATAATAATTTTGTGTAATAATTACTAGAAACTCATTTTTCATTCATCATAATATTTTATTAAATTTAAATCGGTGTCGTTGGGCTGCCGAATTTTCACAAGTGATCTATCAACTTTTATTTTATTTTTATGTTCATTTATGTTATTTTTCATTCCTCATCTCCTTTTATCTAAATGTTTTGATGACTCAGGTACGATAATTGAACTATAATATTTTCATGATAAATGAATAATTTTTTATCATCGCTAAATTCCCAATCTTTTACAAAACAAAATTATAAATACTATCTGAGATGTGTTAATGTACCACATTCAAGGACAATGGGTTTCCAATTTATATAAACGTCTTAAATTTTGGTCATGAAACTATTGTTATGGTTTAAATAGACTATAATATATTTATAATGTCGCATATATGGTTCTGGATTCTTTTTTTCCCATGCATTTCATTTATAAAGAAAAATGTGTTTGTTTTGATTAAAAACCAACAATTTACCCAAAATGTTATCAGTAAATAATATATATAATGATTCAACATCACTCCATGTTACCAAATCTAATTTACAATCATGTAACATTATTAATGTTCACTAATAACATATATATTAAATTCTAGAAAACCATTATCATTCTAAATGTTTATTTTTACATGAAAATAAGTAATCCATTCATCGAAACCAATGAGGAAAACGCTCCCAAAAATGAAATTGAATATCTAAAACCCATAAAGAAGGTTGTTGATGAACTTAATTATATTATAATAAATAAATTACATATATACAAGGTTCATCAAGTATTAATAAATTAATATAATTTGGTTATCCAGGTCACTAAGACCGAGTGAAGGACACCATTGGACTTAATGTATAGGGTTTCTTCATCTCACTTCTATTTCTGTGAGATATTCCTTATCTAGTATTATTACTTATGTATGGTGTATTTATACATACATTTGTTTTATTATATCATGAATCTATTTAATTTAATATTATTAAATTTATAATTTTAATACTATTAATTTTGGGGCATACGAATCGATTGGTTACAATGTTATAAGGGTTTTCCACCAGAACCACCATTTTCATTTGGGTTACTTTTATTATATAATTAGAAAAATTAAATTATTATTAATTTATATATAATCTTCATAATTTATGTGTGAATGTTCTATATATGTGTTCCAAACAGGATCCTACCTTCATTTTTGAGGATTTATATGTTTGAAAAGGATAATTAAGAAATTCTTCCCAAAATACGAGCCAGACTGAAGGAACATCTCGAATTCATACCTATTTTGAAGTTCAAAAAATAATATATTTTAATATATATTTGACTTTATGAAATCATAAAATATAAAATTAAATACCTAATTGGTTCATTTCTGGTTTTATGAAACAAAACATGCCTTTGTGTATTAAAATCCATTAACATTTTCCTTGATCAGCATTATAATATTTTATTTCTGTAGCTTCTAAAAAAACACTATTCAAATGATATATACCAAAAAATATTTTATTTATGAATAGTATATAATTCCAATGAAATTATATTTTATTTTCTAGTATATACATGTTTACAATTTAATTTCATGAAAAATACATGTGATTTTCTAAAATTACACATTTTCCAAAGTAAAAAGGATTTTTCTCATCTCAATTTAATATTTATGAGATATATTCTATGTTAAAAAATTAATAATTATTTGTTTTATTTAATAACTCATTTTATATATTATAATGAGTCTCATTGTTCTCATTATATTCTCAGGGATTCTGATTTGAATGTTTTACGGTGTCATGGGACACATTGGAATATTTAAGGATTATTTCCTCAATAATTTTTCAATGGTGACATTTAAAGGTATCTTATATTTAAACATCCATTGATGAATCTTTTATTACATATATTGTTATATCCAATGATATCGTCTAAAAAATGTTTTAAGGGTTTCTGATTAGTTTGAATGCAGATGTTATATCTTGAAACCATTCACCATATTACCCTGAATCGTTAGTGTTTCTGTTTAGTGATTGGGGAATGTTTTTTCCATTTTATATGTTAGTTTTAATTTGAATGTATATGTGGTTTATTTTTATCCACATTAACAAGAGGAATTATTTGGACTTATTATTTGATGGGTGGGGACCACTATATCCCATCGATGCCTCGGCAGGTCTCATAAGACATTCTAGGTCATGGCACGAGGCCGTGAAATAATGGTTATTTATGGTCTTGGCAGGAGGACTTGAGGTTGTTTTATTGATGTATGGAATATGAATTTCTATATTTATGAAAATAGTGTTATAGTTCATGTGGTTATTCGACTAGGAGAATAATTATGATTATTTTTTATTATAGAATTATTTATTCATCTATTATTACTATTATAATGTGTTTATGATTATTTTTAATGGAATTTGTTTTATTATTCACCATGATAAATGTTTATGTTTATGTTATCTTTCACTGGACTTCTCATCTTTACAGATGATTTTAGATCAACCCTTTCATATGTTTCATTTTCATTAGACATGAAAAAGTTTATTTGGATTAACCTGCAGTGATAAATTTAAAGTTGTAAATGTTCCAAAAAATATATGTTGTATTTCTTTTAAAGTTATAATGTTGAAACTTTTTAAATATCAGGTTTTCCAAAACTACAACACTACTCGGGCCTTAATGATTTTATTCCTTGTAATCATTCAAATGTATTAAAATAATGTACAAGCTTTGTGATTCTGGGTTCGAGGAGTTACGGTATGTATGAAAGGATGTTTTGTACAAAACATTGAATAAATATTTAGAAGACTTAACATTTTTAAGAAAACAAAATGATATAATTGGAGGATAATCATACAAGAACATAATAGAATTATAGTAAGGAAAGGATTATGTGTATCTGTCTATAATATAAATCTGTCTCTAGATACAACAAGTGGACGTGGTTCTCGAACATATTTACCTAGGAGTAAAAACTCTGACATGGTTTTTTGTGCATGACTTGGGGTATCCTGGTACACTACAATAGGCCTTACTGCCCACCTTTTCTAACACTTTCGAGGGATATGCTTATGATCATTCACCTTTTCTTTATAAACCATTATAAAAGTATTAAATGTCATTTTTCCCTCGAAGATACCATGTATATGATTATGAGATTATATTTGGCTTGGATTTCAATTTATTCTTGATATTTTTTTATGTTTAGATTATAAATTATAATACATAATCGAATCTAGTGTATGCCATTTCATATAAATGGAGTCAAGAAAAAGGAATGAGAACAACAATAATCCCCATAAGTAAAAAAGAAATTATGATCATTTCATCGAAAGGATTAAGCTCATATTTTAATGGGAAATAATATCTCAATCATCCTCATCGTATGAGAAGATAATATCATGTACAAATAAGAAGGATGAAAATTGTTCTATGCATTTTTTATTTGGAAAGATGCATGAGAAGAAAAGGACTACTTGGAAAAAAAGGGGAAAAATGGATGAAGGGAATGAAGTATTTTCTATCATGTGATATTGGTTGAAGGAATCACCTCATAATATGCTTGGAAAGAAGTTTTCGTCATGCGTGAAGAAAAAGGACACTGTAATCATAATATCCTGATAAATAATGAATTTTCCAATATCCAATGTTTCAATTGTAAGGATATGAGGCACTACACAAATGAATGTCCCATGCATCATGGAAATATGGCTCAGAATAAGTAAATGGATCAGGGTCAAGAAAATTATCCTACCATGGTTGAATTATAATAAATAATGTGTTTTAGTTTTTGGATTCATGAAAAATGAGTTTCTTGTAATTCGACAGCTCAGTAAGGGGTATGCAAAGAAGGAAAACTGTTAGATTTTCAAAACAACCATTAATCCAAGAATACTTTATCAAAGTGATACTTTTCACCTCTATGAAGAAGAAAATACTCTTTATTGAATAAAAGATCATTACTTACCCTTTGTAACCAAATGATTACCATAGAACCCATATAAAGAACACATAACATATAAAGGGATCTTGGGACATAAACATACTTAAGTGGAATAACCATCCGGTCGACTTCCACACATATCACTTAATGGAATATCCATACGGTCGACTTCCAAACCCAATGTATTGGATGTTATAACGTAACCACCCGTCCAGGTATTCACGGCACCACCTTTCATATGGTTTATCACATAACCACCTGTAAAATGTTCAAGTACCATTATAAAATCCTAAGACATAAAACAAATATAAAGGAAAGAAAACATTTCCACACTTTGATCACAATATATCACTTAAATATATTTACATAACAAATCCATTATAAAAAACATTTTAAATTACAAAATACATAAAAGAGTATATGGTATTTATTTCATTTTAAAGACATTACGACTTGTTGAGGATGCCAAAGACCAAATAATACTCGTGGCGGCAGAAGAGGTCGTTGTCAACGCATATGTTAAAAGAAACATTCCTTTTTTCCTTTTAGTAAAACGCTTCGTAGAAAATGATTAATTTTGTATAAAATTAATAGTCAATGTGGTTTATACACCGTATAAAAGAAAGCCTTGTATTAGAAAAAAATATGCCTCAATGAAAGGAGATTGAGATGAAGTCCCTTACCTCGTGTCCGACATGACTCGATTTCTCTTTAATCTCCTGAATAATAAACTAAATTTAATTTCTACTTTCTTAATAACCTTTTTCAAATTTATTATTCCTGGTATATAACTTATTTCCATGTTATAAACGTTATGTAATCATTTAATTTCATAAATTCCGTCTAGTCGATATTTGGTACTTAAGTCAAAAATGGACTTCTAACACTTACATGTTATTTATGTGGTTGAAGGTTCATTATATTGAGAATGATTTTCTTTATTTGGATATCATATTTGTCATATATATCCAGAATATACATGTATTTATATTGTACATAACATTTAGAGGTAAGAAATGAAATTCACCATTCATGGAGACGGTAAGTCGTACTTACACATTAACACTACATTCATTTCTATTTCATATTTAATGGAGTGAAATCATAATGATATAAGGGTATATTATAATTCCAGTATAACATAATATATAATAACATTAACTCCATCCATTATAAGTCCCACATATGGAATTATCGAATCAAATCACTTTGAGGGGGCGGTGGTCCGCACTTCCTAAAATGAAATTATCGTGTTTACCCAGAATGGAAACCATAAAGGTATGCCACAAATGAAAAATACAGAAGCATAAGGAAAACATAAAAATAATATATATCATATATAAATAGAGTGACATCTTAATGGACACCATGAAAGGTGTTAAAATAATATTGAACAATCTTCGTTTCGTGAGGCAGAAAATTGCCAACCACAGCAACAATATGTTCTTTAACCATTAGACGAATGTGTGTGTAGGTGTAGCTCTAATACTTCTCATAAAAAAATTCTAGTATATTGAAGATACTGGTGTTGTTCCAAAAGATAGGAATAAAAATAGTTTAGGGGGTTGGAGAAGAAAAATAAAACATAAGAACACAAGAGAAGACACTACCATTAAATCGGGTAACTCTTTTTGATTTGAGCTTAAAAGCTTCCTTGGAAAGACTTCTGCCCAATGTGAGGCATATAAGAGTAAGATAGGGATGTAGAGAGACAAAATGGTCAGGTGTTGGCTGAGCCAAAGGCTTGAGAGGTGTGGGTAAGGTGGTATAGGTGGGGGCCTTTTATAAGATGAGAGGAGGGGCACTCTTGGAATGTTATAAAAGGTTACATTATTATAAAATGAGTTTCGGTTTTTAAAGGTCCCACAATTATATATTTTTAGAATAAGGTGATAAGAGTTCGAAATCCACCGATTAAATAGATTTTTGACAAGTGTAGGTCCTAGATTTTACATTATATTTTCATTTTATTTAAATCGTTAAGTAATGAGGTAATCGTTGCATCATCATGGTGTCATAAATAATTTAATTTATTTAATGTCTAAAAATTATAAAAAAAATTATGATGTAGAATTTTTTTTTTCTTTCCAATGAATATTTATAGTCAAAATTATGACTTGTATAAACCAATGTAAATTTTGTTTTATCAAAACAATAGATGTTTGTGACATTTTTATTTTAACTTTAAATAATAAGTTATTAATGTCATTTTCCTACCAATGTGGCTCCATGGGGTCACCAAGTTGACCCATGGATTGTCATGGTCAGTCATGACACATCCAATAAGGTTAGGACATCTATCTAGGTCATTTCATATTATTAAATCATTATTTTTACATCAAATTAAACTAATTACCTCTATTCGCGATTAAAAACATAAAAGTTACTATTCACCAAAAATTATTTTAATTCCATTGAACCGCATTTTAATTATTAATGAGAACCATGTATGTCAGATTTTTGAAATTCAAAATACAGAGGTGGTAAAACATCATTTAAATGAAAAATCAGTTTTTTTAAGTACCACTTAGTGGTTTCACTATTCATCAAAAATTGATGTTTTTCAGAAAAATACAAAAAATTCACCCTAAGTTATATTTGATATTCCGAATTCAAAAATTATTTCTATTTTACAAAATTAAAAACATATAAGTTGCATTAATTAATTTTATAATTAATTCCTGCAGTCAGAACAAATATCGTGTTTTTATGAAACAATGTATATCAAAATATTGACACTAGTTTAAGTCCAATTTCAAAGTGAAATTAATTACAACGACCACTGTTGGATTAAATGGTAAAAATATATTATAATTTAAATTTAAATAAAATTAAAAAGATAATATAATCATATAAATAAATTATATTAAAAAGAGGTTTTGAATTAAAATACAACATTTTTCACTATAAATGAACTGTATCAGAAAAATACAAAAAAAATTTACAAAGTAAATTTTGATTTCCCTATTTTAAAGAAGAGTTTTCTTTGGACCAATAGAATGCATAAGAGTGACCAAAACCATATTTAAAGAGGGTTCGCCATCAAAAGGCGATTGTTCGACCTTCTGGTGAATATTAGAGTATCTATGCCAAAAATTGAATTCTTCTCTTATTTTAAGCCTTTATCTTTTATTGGATAAATGTAAAAACATTTGAAAAAATATATGTAATTATATTTTAGTTATTTCAATTCATTCCTACCAATACAACAACTACATGTTAAGTACCATTTAAAATAATATTATTTTATTACTAGTGTGCAATGTACGATTTCAAAGAAACTCTTTGTTGTGTATCGGGTATGCTATCGACCATAGAAACCCCTTTAAAGTAAAATTAATATTCTATTCGTAAATATTAATAAATATGAATATGTTTTATTCTTTATTTACCTAGGATGTTACATCCTTCCCCCCTTTTGGAAATTTCTTCCTCGCAATTTTATTCAATTATCAAAATAAGTGGGGGTATTTATCCCTCATTGCATTTTCAGATTCCCATGTTGCCTCTTCAACCATATGGTTTTTCCACAAACCTTTACTTGGTGAATTACCTTATTCCGCAACAATTTCTCTCTATGGTCAAGAATCTAGACTGGTTGTTCTTCATAAGAGAGATTCTCTTACAACTGAACTACCTCTGGACTCAAAACATGAGATGGATCTACCATATACTTTCTCAACATCATAACATGAAAAAAATTGTGAACTTGAGATAAATTTGGAGGTAATTCCACTCTGTATGAAACTGACCCAACTTTCTCAAAAATTTCATATGGTCCAATGAACCGTGGACTCAACTTTCCTTTCTTACTGAATCGCATCACACTTTTCCATGGTGAAGCTTTGAGAAAAACATGATCACCTACCTCCAAAGATAGATCCTTCCTCCAGTTATCCGCATAACTCTTCTACCTATTCTGAGCTGTTCTCATATATTTTTGGATAAACTAAACTTTTTCTGCCATATCTTCTACCAATTCTAGTCACATCTGCTTCCTTTCACCCACTTCATCCCAAAAAGATGGATTTCGACACAGTTTACCATATAATGCTTCAAATGGTGCCATCTGTATACTGGAATGAAAACTATTATTATATGAAAATTCAACAAAAGAATGATGTTGGTCCCAACATCCCTGATAATCCATCGAACAAGCACGTAGAATATCCTCCAAAGTCTAAATTGTTCGTTCTGACTGCCTATCTGATTGAGGATGAAAAGCTGTACTAAAATTTAATTCTGTACCCAACAACTTCTAAAGGCCCATCCAAAAGTTATAAGTAATCCTAGGATCACGATCAGATACAATGGATAGGGGAACTCCATGCAACCTGACTATATCAATAAGATAAAAACGAGAAAGTTGATCTAGAGAGAAAGTATCTCAAATAGGAAGGAAATGAGCAGATTTAGTCGAGCGATCAATAATAACCCAGATTGTATTATTTCCTCGAGGTGTCTTCGGTAATCCCACAACAAATTCCATGGATATATTTTCCCATTTCCACTCTGGCCCTGGTAATGGCTGAAGCATCCCTTTCGGTAACTGCTTCTCTGCTTTAACCTATTGACAAGTCAAACACTTCACAGTAAAATCAAAAATATCTCTTTTCATTCCATCACACCAGTAATACTCCCGCAGATCTCTGTACATCTTAGTACATCCTGGATGAACTGAAAATGGGGAACTATGAGCCTCACATAAAAACTCACCCTTCAACTGTGAATCACAAGTCCCACATAATCTCTTCCAAAACCTAAAAACACAATCATTATCACTGTTAAATTCAGGAAACTTATCCTTATAAACTAGCTCCACCTTTTTCTGCAACCCATTGTCTTTCATCTGCGGTTGCTTAATTCTATCTGATAGAGATGATCTCACTGATACCTGAAACAAAACAGAATAACTTCTTGCACCAACTACTTCTATTCCAAATTTCATTAAATCAAACACCAAAGGATATCGTTCCAAACGTAGCATAGTTAATGAAGCATTACTTTTTCGACTCAAAGCATCAGCCACTTTATTTGCTTTTCCCAGATGGTAATGAATTGTACAATCATAATCCTTGATTAATTCTAGCCATATCCTCTGTCTCATGTTCAATTATTTCTAAGTGAATATATACTTTATACTTTTGTGATCAGTATATATTTTACACTTTACTCCATACAAATGATTCCTCCAAATTTATAGAGAAAAAACAACTTTAGATAATTAAAAATCATGTGTAGGGTAATTTACCCCATGGGTTTTCAACTGAAGTGAATCATATGCAATTACTTTATCATTCTGTAAAAGGACACAACCACGTCCCTTCAACGAAGAATCACTGTATATAACAAACTCACCATTCCTGGAAGGAAGTGCCAAAACAAGAGCATTCACCAATCTTATTTTTAACTCCTGAAAACAATCATCACATTATTTTGTCAAGATAAACTTAATACCCTTCCGAGTAAGCTTAGTCATTGGACTAGATAACCATGAAAAATTTTCAACAAAAATTCGGTAGTAACCTTCCAAACCACGAAAACTACAGATCACAGTTACATTTGTGGGTCTTGGCCATTCTTCAACAACCTTTGTTTTAGCAGGATCAACAGTTATTCCATTTTTTGAAACAATGTGACCAAGGAAAGAAATTTTTTGTAACCAAAACTCACACTTGCTGAATTTTCCATAAAATTTATTTTCTTTTAAGGATTTAAAGATAACCCTTAATTGACATTCATGCTCCTCTTTACATTTAGAAAACACCAAAATATCATCAATGAAAAAAACCACAAACTTATCCAAGAACTCATGGAAAATACTATTCATAAGGTCCATGAATACATCAGGTGCATTGGTTAACCCAAAAGGTATAACTAGAAATTCATAATGGCCATATCTAATATGAAATGTAGTCTTCGGAACATCTGTTTCTTTTTCTTTCAACTGATGGTACCCCTACCTCAAGTCAATCATCATAAAATTCTGAGCTCCCTGGGGCTGATCAAACAAATCATCGATATGAGGAAATGTATAGTTGTTCTTAACAGTGATATTATTCAAGGTATTGTAATAAATGCAATGTCTCATTGATCCATCTTTCTTTTTAACAAAAAATAAAGGACCACCCCATGGTGATGTACTAGGTCTAATGAAATCTTTATCTAATAACTCCTTCAAATGCTTCTTTAACTCTAAATGTTCAACTTGAGCCATTCGGTAAGGGGGTTTTGAAATTGGCTTAGAATTAGGAACTAAGTCAACAGTAAATTCAACTTATCGATCATGAATAATACCAAACAACTCGTCAGGAAACACATCAAGATACTCATTTAATACTGGTACATCATTAATCTTAACAGTTCCATTATTTTCTACAATATGTGCAAGATAACATTCATTTCCATCTTTTACTAGTTTCTCAACTTCTTGATATGTTATCAAAAGTAAGGGTACATTCTTGTACACAAACTGAAAGTCCTTCTGAAAAGAAACCATTTTAGATCTTCAGTCAATCTTAGCATGATAAACATAAAGCCAATCCATGCCCAAAAAAACACCAAACTCTACTAGAGGCAAAACAATAAGGTTTGCAGGTTGATTCTTTCTGCACACAGCGATAGGAAGGTTCTTATAATTTCTTTTTGTCTCAATGTTTCCATCGGGTGTTTTTACAATAAGTTCATGATTCATATCTTCATAGGGAATTCCCAATTTACTAGAAAAATTCTCATAAATGAAATAATTTGTAGACCCTGAATCAAAATACACATTGGCGTAATCTAAAAAAATAAATAGTATACGAGATACTACTTCATTCGATGTCCCATCATCTACTGAAGTAGTTGCAAAGGATTTCACCACCCCATTCTTCATGTAGTCTGGTTGCTTTCCCTCAGTTGAGTTCTTCATTAGACACTCATTTTCATAATGACGCATTTCATTACACTTAAAACATCTTACCACTAGCATTTCATTTCCTGCTTGATCATCTTCCTTACAGTTAAGAGAAATATGACCAGAAATACCAGCACTTTATAGACTTGGATAAACATTCTCCAGGATGTATTTTACCACACTTCTCACATGATGGATATTTGGTTTTCTTACCTCCTTGCTTCTTTGATTAATTCTTCCCTTTTTTCTACCAACTGGACCACTTATTCTGTTGTTTGTAAAAGAACACCTCATCATCGACAAACTCCATTTCCACTTTCTCCGCACATCGAACAAGTTTTTAATAAATTTTGAACTCACGAGAAGCTAAAGACCTTCGATAAATTGGCTTTAAACCTGAGTAAAAATGGTTGATTTTACTATCTAGATCTCATATGAAATTTACAGTATACCTTGCCAGTCGAGTGAACTTTGCTTCATAAGTAGCCACTGAGTCATCCTCCTGCCTCAATTCTAGGAATTTTTTTTCCATCCTAAGATGAACCACCTTAGGAAAATATTTCTCAAGAAACATACCTTTGAATTCATCCCAGTGAAGATAATCAATATCATCACTATCCCAGATATTTTTCACCATCGAACACCACTGATCATCTTAACCTTCAAAATGGAAAACAGAAAGACTAACCTTTTGATGTTCTGAACACCCCATGACATCAAAAAAATTATCTAGTGATTTAATCCACCCTTCAGCTAGCACATGGTCATATTATCCTAAGAATGATGGGGGATGTTGCCACATGAAATGTTCGACCACTGACATGTTCCTCTGTGGTTGATCTGGCTGATCTCGTGCATGGACACCACCACCATTTATAGCTTGAGTCAATTGTTCCATCACTACAAAAAACTGTTCAGTTCCAATTCTAACCTTCTTAGGTTGCTTATTTGGAAGGTTGTCTTCCTCCTGCATTCGTCCCAACATAGATTCCTTGTTTACTCTACCGAAAACCATTATGTACACAAAAATATATTAGGTGAAGCAACATGGTAATCTTTAAATTCTATATCATTTAAATCATACCATAAATTAATTTATAATTTAAAAATTTTCTAACTCCTAATATTGTCTAAACCGACGCTCTGATACCATCTATAAGGCCTCGACCTTAACCATTACTTAATATTGAATTAAATGAATAATTCACATTGAGGATCTTTTCAGGTTTAGAGTTTTAGAGAATTAGAACATAACTATTACATCTCAAAAATATTACAAAGTACACACTTCTACTAAGTTTCCATAAAATAAAAACTCTTAAAAAGAAACATGTCTAGTTTTATGTTTTAGATAGCATTACTTTTCCTTGATCCCATCCTTGAACATATTCCACATTAATTCCAGTGTAAAACATTTCAAAAACATGGGGTGAGCATAAAAAGCTTAGTAAGGGATACACAAAGAAGGAAAAGTGTTAGTTTTTCAAAACAACCAGTAAACCAAGAATACATTATCAATGTAATACTTTTCACCTTTATGAAGAATAAAATACTCTTCATTGAATAAGAGATCCTTATGTAACATTTGTAACCAAATGATTACCATAAAACCCATATAAAAAACACATAACATATAATGGTATCTTGGGACATAAACATACTTAAGTTGAATAACCATCTGGTCGACTTCCACACATATCACTTAATAGAATATCCATACGACTGACTTCCATACCCAATGCATTGGAGGTTATAATGTAACCACCAGTCCTGTTATTCACATCACCACCCATCATGCGGTTTATCATGTAACCACCCGTCAAATGTCTAAGTACCATTATAAAATCATAAGACCTAAATCAAATATAAATGAAAGAAAACATTTCCACACTTTGATCAAAATATATCACATAAATATACTGACATAAAAAATCCATTTTAAATACCATTTTAAATACCAAAATATATAAAAGATTATATGGTATTTATTTCATTTTAAAAACATTATGGCTTGTTGAGGAATCCAATGACAAAATAATACTCGATGCGGCAGAAACTTTCATTGTCACCGCGTATGTTAAATGAAACATTAATTTTTTTTCATTTAGTAAAACACTTCATAGAAAAAGATTCCTTTTGTATAAAATTAAAAGTCAAAGGGGTTTATACACCGTATAAAATAAAGCCTTGTATTAGAACAAAATATGCCTCAATGAAAAGAGATTGAGACGAAGTCCCTTACCTCATGTCTGACGTGACTGGATTGCTCTTTAATCTCCTGAATAATAAACTAAAGTTAATTTATACTTGCTTAAGAACATTTTTCAAGTTTATTATTCGTTTTATAAAACTTATTTTCATGTTATAAACGTTATGTAATCATGTAATTTCATAAAGTTCGTTTGGTCGATATTTTGTACTTAAGTGAAAAATGGACTACTTATAATTACATGTTATTAATGTGGTCAAAGGTTCATTATATCCAGAATTATACTAATTATTTGGATATCATATATATCTAGCGTATACATGTATTTATAATAGTACATAACATTTAGTGGTAAGAAATGAAATGCACCGTTCATGGAGACAGTAAGCCGTACGTACGCATGAACGCTACATTCATTTCTATTTCATATTTAATGGAGTGAAATCATAATGATATAAGGGTATATTATAATTCTAGTATAACATAATATATAATAACATTATCTCCATCCTTTATATGTCCCACATATGGCATTAACGAATCAAATCACTTTGAGGGGGAGATAGTCCGCACTTCCAAAAATGAAATTATCGTCTTTACCCACAATGGAAACCCTAAAGGTATGCCACAGATGAAAAATACAGAAAGCATTAGGAAAAAATAAAAATAATATATATCATATAAAAATATATTTAAATCTTAATGTCCACCATGAATGGTGTTAAAAGATGATTGAACATTTATCGTTTCGTGAGGCAGAAAATCGCCAACCACAGAAACAGTATGTTATTTAACCATTAGATGAAGGTGTGTGTAGGTGTAGCTCTAATCCTTCTCAAAAAAAAATCCTAGTATATTTAATATACTGTTTGTGTTACAAAAGAAAGTAATAAATATATTTTATGGGTTGGAGAAGCAAAATAAAACACAAGAACAGAAGAGAAGACACCACCTTTAAATCGGGTAACTCATTTTGATTTGAGCTCAAAGGCTTCCATGGAAAGACTTCTGCCCAAAGTGAGGATTCTAGGAGTAAGAGAGGTATGTGGAGAGACAAAATGGGAAGGTTTTGGCCGAGCCAAAGGCTTGAGATGTGTGGGT
This sequence comes from Viscum album, assembly GCA_963277665.1. Lineage (NCBI taxonomy): Eukaryota > Viridiplantae > Streptophyta > Magnoliopsida > Santalales > Viscaceae > Viscum > Viscum album. Next base: position 614,336,549 of record OY728164.1, read on the forward strand.
ACGGTGGTAGAGGTGGGGGCCTTTTATAAGAGGAGAGGAGGGGGCACTCTTGGAATGTTATAAAAGGTTACTTTATTGTAAAATGCGTTTCGGTTTTTAAAGGTCCCAAAATTATAAATTTCAAGGATAAGGTGATGAGAGTTATAAATCCACCCATCCAATAGTTTTTTGACAAGTGTAGGTCTTTTATTTTACATTATCTTTTCATTTTATTTAAATCGTTCAGTAATGAGGTAATCGGTGCATCATCATGGTGTCATAAATAATTTAATTTATTTAATGTCTAAAAATTATAAAAAAATATCATGATGTAGAAAATTGTTTTATATTTATAATGAATATTTATATCCAAAATTAAGACTTGTATAACCCCATGTAAATTTTTTTAGCAAAACAATACATGTTTGTGACATTTTTATTTTAACTTTAAATAAAAAGTTATTAATGTCATTTTCCTACAAAAGTGGATCCATGGGGTCCCCATGTTGACCCATGGATTTTCTGGGTCAGCCATGACACATAGAATAAGGGTTGGACATGTATCTAGGTCATTTCATATTATTAAAACATTATTTTTACCTTTAATTACACTAAATACCTCTAATCGCGATTAAAAACATAAAAGTTACTATTCACCAAAAAAATTTAATCCCATTAAACCAAATTTTACTTCCTAATGAGAAACCTGTATGTCGGATTTTTGAAATTCAAAACACAGAGGTGGTAAATATTCATTTAAACGAAAAATCAGTTTTCTTAAGTACCACTTAGTGGTTTCACTATTCATCAAAAATTGATGTTTTCCAGAAAAATACCAAAAATTCACCCTAAGATATATTTGATAATATGAATTCAAAAATGATGTCTATTATACAAAATTAAAAACATATATTTTTCATTAATTAATTTAATAATTAATTCCCTCTGTCAAAACAAATAGCATGTTTTAATGAAGCACTCAAATATCAAAATATTGACACTAGTTTAAGACCAATTTCAAAGTGAAATTAACTCCAACGACCACTATTGGATTAAATGGTAAAAATATATTCTAATTTAACTTTAATCTAATTCAAAAAATAATATAATCATATAAATAAATTATATTAAAAAGAGGTTTTGAATTAAAATACAACATTTTTCACTATAAATGAACTTTATCAGAAAAATACCAAAAATTTACACAAAGTAAATTCTGATGTCCCGATTCTAAAGAACAGTTTTATTTGGTCCAATAGAATGTATAAGAGTGACCAAAACTATATTTAAAGAGGGTTCTCCATCAAAAGGAGATAGTTCTACCATTTAGTGAATATTAGATTATCTACACCAAAAATTGAATTCTTTTCTTATTATAAGCCTTTATCATTTATTGGATAAATGTAAAAACATTTAAAAAACATATATAATCATATTTTAGTTATTTATATTCATTAACACCAATACAATAGCTACGTGTTAACTAACATTTAAAATAATATTATTTTATTACTAGTGTGCAACATAAGATTTTAAAGAAACTCTTTGTTGCGTATCAGGTATTCTATCGAACATAACAACCCATTTAACGTAATGTTAATATTCAATTCGTAAATATTAATAAATATGAAAATGTTTCATTCTTTATTTACCTGTAATGTTATAGTTAATGTATAACTTCACCATATGGTGAAACATATGCAATGTGATAATGTATAGATAATTTAAGGTGAAATCAAAGGATGAGTTTGTAAATAGAGACATATAGATATACTATTATATTGTGTCATAATACCTCTATAAAAGGAAAAATTTCTTGAATAAAATGTATTTTTATTATCATATATTTTGATAATATCAGTGAATTTTTTTACAGTAGTTTATTATTTTGTAGTAATCAGCTTTCATATAAACATGTTCTTTTTCACGTTCCACAAAAACAACATAGATAGATTTTTCTTCCATGTTCAGCTCTTTAATTCCAACCAATGTCAACCAAATCGAAATCATATGATTTTAGCGACCACCCCATTTCCTTAAACGTTATCTTAATAATATATTTTATTAACCATATTAATAATGAGGGTTTCCCACATGAAAATTTTCAAGATTCAACAAATAACATTTGAAGTGAAGTTTTGAATTATGAGGACACAATCATGTTGAGTAGGTAATACTGTAACACCCCATGAATTTAAAAATAGTTTAAATAAAGATTGCATGAAACACTGACTCTCTACAAAACAACACATTATTATAACCTAACTAAAAAACATAATTTTCCACTAATGAAATTTGAGTTTCAAAAAACTAACATACATAGTAATTTTGATTATGAAATTTAGAGTCTAATAAGATGATCTTATTTTTTGATGAATAGTATCATACCCTTATGAATATTAACATACCTTTATGAATAGTAATTTTACTAAAATTAATATTAACAAATAGTAAGTCAACCAATAAATAGAAACATCATCAATGAATGAATAAATACAATTTCGACATCTTAGTGGTCTAAAAACAGTATTATTATAAGTATTTCTATATTTATAAGTCATAATTATTTGAATTACACTTTTATTTTTAAATAAATAATTTAAAATGGAAATGTATATTCATAAAATGTAATTATATATTTTTACTTTATTTTCCTATGGTTATTTGATAATTCTATTGAAACATGATTAATATATCAAGGAATTATAAACCGAGTTATAGTTTTAATGTTTTCCTTTTGGAATAAATTATTATTGAATTAAAAAATTTAATAAAAAATATTTATTAAATTATTTTAAAAAAATTTATTTAATTTTTTAATTATAAATTTTAATAAATGGTTGGGGTGATGTTTTTTATTTTTTCTAAAATACATGATTTTTATAGTGAGTTTTCAAAATACAGTTTGTAGTTTTCAATATATTTAGAAACAACATAATGATGTAATAAATTATATAAAACTTTTGTCAACTAGTGTATAGAATAATATGAAATGTGGTGCTACAATAGTCTAATACAATGATAAAGCCCTCATTTTTGAAAAAACCGCTAATTATTTGTCCATTTAAATTAATAAAAAAACTCCCTCACATTCAATATAAATACCTACAGTTTACTTCATTTTCTTTCATTCAAAAATCATCATCCTCAAAGTTATGGTAGTTTTAACACCCTAGGAGTCCTCCCAAGGTTTCCTCAATCCTCTATAGTCATAACCATAATGTTTTAGGATTTACACTATAATGTATGGGAATCTACTACTGCTCTCATTATCTAGAAATCATTTAATGTTTTTATTTTTAATTTTAGTTGGATTTTGTTTGGATTTTAATAAGATAGACAATGATAGAAAAGGACTGCCATGTTTTTCATCATATCAGACCATTGTAGCCACCAACTATCATCATTATACATCTTTTTTAAGGGTACTACACACTTATAAGTATGATAAACTTTCCTTAGATCATCTATCATGGATGAAAAAACCATCATTATTCCATAAAATATAAGTACACCATGTCTATATCTGATCCTAAATAGAACAAAACTACTCATTTAAAACCTCTCAGGCTCCGATAAAATATTTTGATAAATATTCTATATTGAATTAAATAATTATACGAATGATTATTTGACCACCAAAGGTTCATAGACCACAGCCCCTAGGTCCACATCTACCACTACATAATATTATACCAAAAAGGCCATGATCTTCACCCCAGCTTCTTATGTTCAATCCTCACCATCCTCTAAATTTATAAATAGTGACTGTATAAATAAATATTTTTTTCCAACAGTTTATTTAAATGTTTAATTCCATTATGTATTTTACCTAAAACCTATTATAATGATTCAGGTTACATTATAAAAAAATATACCATAGACTGTTACATTTTTTTTATATGGAAAATAATTCACCTAAGGGATAGTGTCAACATCATTTAATGATATTTTACACAATTGAAGAATCAAAGTAATGGGAATTTTGGTTAATATCAAGGGTCCACATTAGATGTTACTCATAAAAATATACCCTATCACCTTGTATGAGAGAAAATAACTACTGAATTGATGAAACGTCATAATACACTTCAAAAAAAACTCTAGCCTAAATAAATATAAAGTGTACAATTGTGTCCAACATATTATTCAATTATTTAAAGGCATCATTGAATTTTTTCTCTTTATTAAAACATAATTGCCTATTTTGAAATCATGGACATGGTAACTACTGGATATGATAATTCCTAATGAAACCTTTTATAGTACCCAACCAACCCGAGGAAGCTCTGAATATTGAATGCATTCATCAGTGAATCTTAGGAAATTACATAATAAACATTGATTAGAACAACTGATATTATTTCTTGAGAATCCATGTTCTTAAGAAATCACACCATCCTAATCTAAAATTGAAACATTGAATACATTTTTTATACAGAAATTCTTAAGGCATAAACAATATGATCTATTGGAACCATTAATGTGATTTGTATGCCATGGTATATGTTAGAATGTAATATAAAAATACAATGATGAGTGTATCCATATGTGGGTGAAAGGTATTATTCATGAGAGTGATGAACACTAGAATATAAATCATTTTCCCATAGGGAAAATTATATATTCATATAACCCACACCATCTACTAAATATTGTACTCATTATGTATTCATCATTGACCCAAAGCTAATGGTATAAAAATAAAATATAATTCATAGAAAACCAATGGGATTATGTAAACTGGTCAAATATTTATTAAATTATTTGATATGTGTACCTATTTTTCATACTCATATGATTCAACTTTCAGTGGTCTAAGAATAATAATAATATAGTCTTCTTTCCTAATGAATATAAATAGAGAACCTATGGGGAAGTACTCGATCTAATGAATCCTATATCTTCAAAATCATCTGGATGTTCCTTTAAATTTTTTATATCTATTGGTTCTATATGATTTGGAAGATTTAATATATGTCATGATATAGTTATAGTTTTTTTTCATGAACTCAACTCCCTAGTGTGGAGGTAACATTAACAAAATATCATGAGGTACCTCTTAGTATAGGTCTAAAAATAGAGGACGGAGGATAGATACACATTGTATTACTTTAAAAATATCATTCCTACATCCTATAATAAAAATAATTGAATTCAATATGGGTAGGGTCCCACTATTTCATCATCGATATCCCATTCATTGATAAACATTATCATTTCACCTTTAGGGATTGTATAAGTTATTAATAATTGATAAAAATTAAATCGTGGATGGTAAATGGTCAACCAGTTCCTTGCTGAGAATTACATTAAACCCCATAAATTCTATATTTATGAATCTCCAAACATGCTCAAAACTGGGGACCACTATAGAGAATTATCAAAATATATGAATATGACCTTCTATATTTCCCGGGGGTGTATTTAGGGATCACAACTCAAAATAGAACTTACCAGTATGTCAAACCCAAAAACCACATGATATGATACGAATGAATGAGATTACACTATGTCAAACACATTATTAGATATTGTATAAGATATATATCCCACACATACAAATTTTTTAAGAACCTACCCAATAAAAAATTATTCATTATAATATAGAAAATCCCAACAATACACTACTCCATGATCCCTTGGATGCTTATAAGTCACCTCATTAACTAACCCTTTCAAGGATCACACCTACTACACAGATAATACACCCATATCATGGATTTAACTTTGTATGTTCATCTCCATAGACTTATATGAGAAGCACATAATATGACTGATTGGTCCACATTAGTATAAATCCATGAGAGGAAAAATATATTCCTTGAGATAGTTCGATTTTCACCTATAGCTATAGAACCAAGAAAAACAATTCATCCAAAAAGGAGTTGAGGATCCTTTGATGTAATCTAACAATACAACGACACCCTAGAATCCATCATAAAAATTCATATTCATTACCTTATATTGATTTTATCAGACTACACATTGATAAATATATGGTCTATCCACTAAAATATGGATGAATACAAGAAGTTATGTATTTCTAGACTCCTTTCTATATAATAAGTTCCTTGAAAAGTTCCACAACGTAGGTTATAAGATCAATTAAAATACCCAAAAATTTTAGTTATGTTCAAAGACTGAATTAGAACATTCTTTCCTTCACCACCTCATTCTCCACTTGATGAAGGTAAAAATGAATCATCATGGTGATGCATGCTGAATAGGATGATAGTTTAATTGTCCCCTACTAGAGATACATGAACTCTTAAGCACAATCCAAATTTTGTGCATCAGGGAATAACATAAGGAGTAATAAGTCCTTATAGTTTACAATTTCATCCCTTTACATCTACACACTAGAGGAATAATATCCAACTATCACCAGAGAACCAGGAATAATGAATGTTGTAAGATTTACCATATTTTAATCTTGGGTCTCCTCATGCTGAAAATCATCTCGATGAATTATATCCAATACATTGAATCATATGGGCCAATAGTTTCCTATAAGGATTGGGTATACTATATATATAATCCATGAGTATAGTTGACCATAGTCGGGCAATCCCAAGGTTCTCATCCAACCCAAATACGAACTAGTGAGAAGAGTTGCAGATAAATCAGTTATATTAATCTATTTACCAGAAAAAAAGGATGGTTGTCAGCTACATTCTCAAGTATAATTGGGTGTGAAAATATCATTCCATGATGACATTGAGGAGTGATTTTTTTAAATTTTAGATCAATCCTTAGTGAAATACAACTACATAAATAAGAATATTGTTAACTAATAACAAGAATAAACATGGGATTACAACCTTTCCTATCCTAAGAGGCCACCAACTAGGACAATGAAATTTCCCCTATGTACTATCCAAGATCCATTCCAAACATATGGTACATTAAAAATAGTCACAGTCATATATATATATATATATATATAATAAAGTAAATAATACTAAAGATCAAATAAAATAATAAAATAAATAATGCACCAGAAGTAAAAATCATAATTTCAAAAAGCATTTAGTTATTTTTTATTTTTATAACATGAGAAACTGACATATATAATTTCATCATACATGCATAAAAATTATATATGAATACACACCAAATCCCATAAATGATTATACCAACATCACGTGTATCACCAATGGTAAATTTAAATCAACATTAATAACTTATAAAATAAATAGAAATTCCCATTTTAAGGGAACTCATACGCCCACTATACAATGTGGGATTGGAATTGACATAGACCCCAAGAATGAGCCCCAACCATCACATATCTTGTTTACCCTATTCAAAATTGTACCATCCAACCATAGATTCCACTCAATAGTTCCCTAAGACGGTGGGTGACATGACCTCAAGCACATCTCCACGAACACTAGAGGTTAATTACAAGCAGTGAGGGACTAGGGTGTGTCTGTGGGGTGACCATTCCCTCATAAATATGTTAATCAACAATGGAATATAATAAATTGTAAATATAATTATCATAAAAGAATGTAGATAGCAATAGATGTATTTGAAATAACCATGAAAGGAAGATAATAATGGGATGAAGATGAGTATGTTATAATATATACTCAAATTGTTAAATTCATGATATTATACAAAAAAGGGGACTAAATGGGAAGATGTAATACCAAGAATATACATAATTCTATAAAAAATGAAAATAGTCCAAAAACAGTTGCACAACATCTCAACAATAGGCTTGATATTATACCCCCAAGCTCCATCATAAGATGAAATTCACCAGTCGTATGAAGTATCATGCTTCCCTTTATCCATAACCACGATCACAATGTCATATTTAGTACAAAATGACACTCGAATGGGTTGTGAGGTATTAATCTCTATATGGTGGATCCCAACATGTCTAGAAGAATCAATTATAGGAAATTATGTAAATATGAATTGTTATATCAAATAAAATATTTGATTAGTAACCAAATAAAAATTAAGCACCTCCATCCGATTTCTAAAAAGGACACACAATACCTACCACCTGCTTCGACATAAGATGGTTTTCTGAAATGAAGAACTTGTGCATGGAATAATATGTATACTTGGAAAAAATTAATTATGTAATCCCATGAATGAATACCCCCAAATTTTGTGCTTTGTCTTGGGGTCTTATTTAATATTCATCATTAATGTTTAAATAATAATAATAATTATAATGATTTGTCAGAAATGAAATGAAAAAATCAAACAATTCAATAATTCCCAATGTGGAGTCAGAGCCGATCCAAGGTGATCTAAATAAAATCCTAGTTGTTCACTATAGAACATCCAACAATCAAATGTCCTTGAGTATTTCCATGGAATCCCATATGGATTCCACTGTATCCATAATGACATGGTGACTCTGAGTTCATAACAATTATCTCACATATGGGAAAAGGTATCACCCATGGCATGGCGTAGGGTTATTTCCAATAGACATGGTTTATTCCCTTGGAAATTAGTGACACTAATGTGTATAAGTAAATTCTTCCAGTGATCCCATACATGGTAAGCTAATGTATCACACCTAGTTTGTTATGTGTATCCAACCAATCATGAATATTTCATCCAAGGAATCCTTATCTCGGGACACATGTTCACCCTTGACCCATGTCATGTGATCCATATCCAATAAGGTACATCATGAGATAAGAAAAATATTTTTATAATTACATTCCATCAAATATACATCTATTGTCAACATCAAACAAGCTATATATGTATCAAAAATTGAATTTTAATAGGACTAAGGATTTAAACACATGTGTTATCATTAGGATGCAAGATATGAATAGTAGGATGCATGCATTAAGAATAAATATTGTAATACAGTTGTAGGAATAAATAATTAACATTCCTCAAATCACATGTCATCAATTAAATACAAATATCTCAAGCTATCAAGCTTGAAAAAAATGGCATTCCATCCAATCCATTTAACTATGGCATAAGGAAAAAAGGAATAAAAGGTAGCATATATCTTAATGAACTCAACATGACATACAGAAATGTGTTTAACAAACATGAAAAAAGAATTTAAAATAATCCATGTGAAATTTAATGGGGAGAATTATGAATTAGAATTAAATATATGGTATGGAGGATAAGAAAAAATCATAGCTCGGGGTTAAAAATTTATATAAACTCAATAAAACAATTAAAGAATTTAATTAATCAATTAATTATTTTAATTAATTTTAAACTCAGAAATAATGGGTGGTTAATAATTTAAAATAATAGGGGAATGGATAAATCAAAGATCCTCCAAAGGGTGACTAATGATGAGGAAATCATATATTGTATGGGTTTATACAAAAGGTGTGGTCACACAGGGCATAAAGAACCATTCAAATTAATTTAATTCCAACTAATCAAGATTCAATAGAAGGGTCCAGTGAGCGGCACAATGGTGAGTCTATTTAAATGCGACGAAATGAGTGTGAATGGAATATACCCCCTATATCAATGTAGTAGTGCTCCTCTAATCCATTTTCAAACCATGATTGTACCAAAAACAGATGAAATCGAAGGATTATTCAAGAACCATAAATTGGGGAAAATCCACCTCACTAAATTTGCACATCACATGGAAGAGATAAATATAAATAGAGGGGTGGAGAAGTAGGATATTACTTAGATGGTTCTATGTATTCAAAAAATGAATTATTAGTGTTTTAAATGATGAACATATATGAAACCGCATTGAGGGTGGAGGATGACACCACACACCAATAGGGAGAAAAAATCCCATAATATTGAGGATAGAGGAGACAAATAGAGTTAAAACATTTCACTATGTGTAGAAAATTAATTTCACCAACAAAATACAATGTCCATGTTTTGGCCACATGGTTTGGATGAACTGTCCACCAACCGTATTCCTCCTCCCACATCAATGGGGCATACCACACAGTTAGTCACATAGTTTAACTAACTATGTATTTAGGTTCTATCGCAAACCAGTGCACCACCACATGTCCATGCACCCTAGGTCGCATAGTTTCATAATAACCTTGCATCCCCCTAGTTCACACTAATAGCTACCGCATGGTTTAAGGAAACCATACAGGATGGGATTCATAGTTTTCTCTAATCGTGAGGCATGTTATCTTCTTTATATTTTGGGGACATATTCTTCAAATGATCCCCTGAAACACCTTAGCCCTTTTTAAACACCTTATGCATCCTTATTAGTGCCATAAAAAGTTATTAATCAAAAAATTATTGTCACATACCTTTAGATAAATACTTGATTCTATAACCCCCATCCTTAAAAAATCATTCAAACATTTCCCTTATGAGGGCAGTATAACTTCTTCAGAAAAAATATCCTTCCATTGCTGATATAAATTGGTCTCCCGATCCTAGGTCTCATCCTACACATGTACATGCTTCTACAACAGTCATACCAGAGGAATTGAGCTTCCATGAATAACCTTATTTATATGATCAATGATACAAATTTTATAATCCTAGAAGGATACATCCACCATGATCTTGATATCGTTGGGATCAAAATAATGAGATTGATTTGGATGATACAGTTGGAGATGTGAAAATGGAAGAATTAATTCACAGAATGGTATCACTAAGGTAGTAAAAAACGTAGTTCTACTATCATGAATCTATCAACTATCTTGATAGTATTGAGAAACCCAGGAAATATATTTTCCTATATCATGATTTATTTATTTCCCAATCTTGAAAATACATACCGAAAGGCCTGGTGTAGCACCTCGACCGCCATAAGACTAAGGTGACAATTGGTATTTGACTTCTTCTTAGACTGATCCATATCTATATTCTTGAGAATTGACTATAAATTTTTTATAGGATCAAAAATGATATTTGGATCTAGTAGAGTTGTCTGTCCTTTCTCAAATAATAATTGATGAATGCCTCATGACCTATCATATTGAATATTATACTAATACATATTAATTGTATCTGGAATTGTTTTATTTCTAGAAAACACATCTAGAAAAGTATTATTTTCCCAGAGTCCTCCAAAATCATTGATTCATTCTTGTAACATATCATATAACACTTCAATCATATACTCGTACTTCCCATCGGTCTAAGGGTGATATGTAGTACTCAAGATAATATATGAACCCATAAACTTTTTCATCCCTTATCATAATTGTGATGTAAACCCAGAATATCTTTCACAAACTCTAGAAGGTGGAAAACCATGAAGTTTCCATATCTACCAAATGTATATCCATCCTAAAGTCCTTATCATAAATGGATTCCCAAATTTGTAGGATGTTCATGACTTTGGTCAGCTGGTTGATGATCACAAATAACATATTACATCCTTGAGGAGATATGGGAAATACTATCATGAAATACATGGTTATATAATTCCATTTCCACTTATGAATGGATAGAGGTTATAGATGTGATGTAGGTAATTGGATAACTACTTTCAGATATTTATGGGTAGAGAATCATGTAATGAGACCTATTATTTACCTATTCATACATAGATACCATTATAAATGCTGTATATCATGATACATCATTGTATTCCTAGGATGAACTAGCCATATAGAGGAATGTGATTCCTTCATAGACTCTTCCCATATATCTAAGGGCACCCATACATGCCCATTGTAGAGTAGGGTTTTAGAACTATAAAAAACCTTGCAATGAGGCAGGTTCTCTCATGTGGTGCTCTGCCTATGAACAAGGCCATTTGAATATGATTAGAGAAATTTCCAAACCCATTCTAGAAGAGAATGTATCACATATATAGATTCTAGAACTAGTTTCCCATGCTATTGATGAATCAGAATAGTTAGAACATAGAATGAAGTCTTCAAATGCCACTCACTTTCATCTACCTTGACTACTTGAGTCTACATTTTCCGGTTCTAGAAATCAACCATGGAATTAGCCATACTAGATATACAAACAAGATTAATGTAAAAAAACCATGTATTCCGCCCCCTATAATTCCAGATATTCATGTCGAATTGATTATATTTATATTTCAGATTTTTCGATTTGTTTAAATAATGAACCACTCTCCCAACAGATAGTACCTTTATTAATGGATAACATAAACTAAATATGCCTTATCAAGATCATTCATAGGATATTTTATGTCATTTGGCCTCAGCCATATAGATTCATACACTATAACTTGACTAAGGTGCATCTTAAATTTACCCATCCTGATCTCTAAAGAATAAAAGTAAAACATATAACCTCTTCTATGATTAATGAGAATCAAAATCTTATCTGATGCGAGTCTTAACTTTATCTAATGAGACACATATCTCACAATCTTTAGAATATAATAATTTCATGACCTGTATAGTTAGGTACATAAGAGTGGATGATATGTTAGATAAGACAATAATGAATCACCTATAATATTCATATATGCATAAGAATTGATGTGTGTAAAACTCATTCTTGGGATACTCACTGAAAACCATGATGATCACCTTATCCAAGTCAATAGATATTCATGTCGTTGTTAGGATATGACATAAGAAATGAACTTTATTAACACAAAATTGTCATTTACTAATCATCACATATATATGGATCTCTATTAGTGTAATTAGTATGATCTCAAGATGATTGGAATAGTATTTTATATTGGGTGGTTACACTAATGTAACATCTATGAGAAATACAACAAAAAAACATGATATGAGTGTTAAACCCAATTCAACTAATCTATGAAGACTATCAGTGCATTTTTCAAACTCAACGACATTACCATGTACTCATACATCCCTTACCTACTCACAAATTTTTTATGTGGGGTATTTATTTTCCTTATATAAACCTAATGGTATATTGAACTCAAATTGGTCATGTAGAAAATAATTTCACCTCGTGTATGTTTGAAGGGGTTGTCTATATGAGGTGGTGGATAATGTTTCATCACCTTGCTCTAAATAATCCATCTATAATTCATACACAATTGAAGGTTACCATCCAACTTATTGGTTAAAGGGACTGTTGAACCCCATAGAGATTTTTTTTTCTTGATAAAAATTGTACCCTCAAGATCATAAATATTCTTTTTGGTTTCCTGGATCTCTATAGTTTTCATTATTTATAGTTTCATGGAAACTAGTGTCACACCTTGAACATGATTTATAATGAATAAAACACCTCTTATGTAAGGTAATCTAGAGAAATCCTCAGGGAATACATCGCTAAAATGATCCACATCCTTGGGGAACTCTACCAACTACATTTTATGGTAACTCATAAAGAGACTCACTAACTGAGCTTTCTCAATTCCAAGCCAAGCCTACATTGGACAACATATAGCTTCTTGTATATACCATTCAACCTTATTTATATACAATATACCCTTGGGTGATTTAAAAGTAAACATTCATTGATATAATTCCAATGGGCATGCTAATCCACAATCCAATCCATACTGATAATGATTTCGAAGTTGGTCATATAGATTATGAAGAAACTATAGATGAAATGGAACCAACCTATCAAAAGGTGGAACTCCTAAACACTATGTACGAACTGTGTTATAAGTCATATTGGAGTGTTTCAGGACTCAATGACACAAAATTACTCACAATAAAGGCCATGAAATTCCACAACTACAACTAACAGGAATGATCTCTATAAAAAAGTCTTGAAAAGTGATGAAACTAAAGTAGTGTCCATGAGAATGGTGACTCTAAACATAGATAGCCATGGAATATGATCTTATAGAGTAACATGGATTTCAAATGTATTGACTAATCCTCAACATATTTATTTTGTTTTACTAGCCAATGAATATCCACTTTTAAAATGATAATGATCTAGGGCCACACTACCTCGACCAGGAACACTACATCCTTGTCTTGATCGGCTGCTATAATACAAACTCCTACCTTTATGGGGAGTCACATATTACATACCTGATAATTTTACTAGTACGAATCCAGCTACATTGAATATTGGATGAAAATAATGGAAGATGTGGGGAATTTGACCCGTCCTATTGCATGTTCATCATTGTATAGGGTTCCTTATGCACTGGGGCTTCATATGGAATAGGATAACATAATGGTTAAATACTATAGATATTTTAGTATATGTCACATAGAAGGTATTTCCCCCACGTGCACCCTCAAATTGGTGGATTAGACTACCAGGAGAACTATCACCCAATTTCGGAACTGCGCCACCCTAGCTTACATGACAAGATTATTTAAGAATTTGGTCCATCATTGGGTACTGGTTAAGGATCACTATAACAGTAGACAAAAAGATGATGTTCATGTATGAGTAAAAAACACGTCCAAGTCCATCCTCAAAGCACATCATAGTCAACATCTCATCTTTGGGAAAAAAAGAGAAAAACGAGGAAGCTCGGTGAAATGAGCGGATTACTCCATCACTGTCATAGATCCCTGCTAAATAATCATGAAATAAAATGTTTTATCTTCTCTCAATGTCACTAGGAAGAATTTATCATCGAAATCCATCTAGATATCTTCCCAGACCATACCTGATAAATAATAAGATTAAGAAATTAATTCCCTCAAACATTTAGTGGATTCACGTAACATGTAGGTAGAAATCATGACCCTACACTCTAGACACATCTCACGATGGATGAAGAAGGAAACCATAACATCTAACCATGATTATATATCATTAGGTCCCCCATCCCCCCAAGAAGGATGGACGATGATTCTAATGAATTTATTAAGTCTTTTCTGTCCTAGTTGAGGTATGCTGGAGAGCTCCAATAATAGAATCCCCAATGTTTAAAACGATCTCATGGAATTTCACATCGATTTCTAGTGGAAGATCAGAATTATTTTCCTCTGTTGGAACAAAAAATAAGTTATAAGGGGTAGTTTAGGTCCCTAACATCTAGAGTATGACCATCACCACACTCTTGGCATATTAAAGGAGGACATCATGTTGGAATATCTATATAATTTTCACATACAAAACACTAGTAATATTTATATATATAAGGATATAAGATTAGAAAAATGTTAAAATAAAGGCAGGTACATGGCCTCCTTAAATCATAGAAAATTCACAGACAGCTCCTAGAGTCTAATCTATGGGATATGAAAACCAAGAATTATCAATAAGAACACAAGGAGCATAACATACTACCCATGGCTATAGTTAGGTGTCCAAATTTTCATATAATCTAGTAAATTCATTTTAATGGTTGTTTTAACTTTAATTCCCTTATACATTTAATCTCATTTTATTCTAGATTAACTTGGTGGATCAAAATTCAAATTTATAAGGGCCCATACATCTTCTAAATTTTAATTGGTCATCCACATAACCCAAACCATAACATGATCTTTCATGGAAAATTGTCACATTTCAATAATGAATAATATATGACTATAATTATCAATATCATGAAAAAAACAATCACATAAATGATGGAAAATGAACACTAAAAAATAATTATGGCATCATATAATTCATGATATTTGAAGTCATATTGTGACTAGTATAATGTGTTTGTTTAATATGAAATCATCTCATTAGGATAAAATAATATTAATAATAATTCAAATCATACCAACATTAATAACACCATAAAAAATGTGTTTCACCCAATGGTGACGCTGGATTAACCATAAATAACATAATAAATATCAAAAATTTCCCATCCCTGGTAATTTTGGTTTCTCTTGTTCATGGGTTAGCTACGTCGAAGCACATAGTAAGGACAAAATTCCAATGACCTAGTCTCCTGACTAAAGAAAAAGATTAATAAAAATAAAAATAAGGTTTTGATTCTACTATGTAAAAAACCACCCCATATTCCACTCAACAATTCCCGGAAATTGTAGGCCATATGACATCAAGAACATCTCTATGAACACCAGAGAATTACTACTAGAATTGACATCAAAGGGTGTGTTATTGGGGATAATATTCCATCAAAGATTCATGTTTCCATAATGGAAAAAAATAAATAACTAATAATGGATGAATAAGAATAGACAGAGAGTAACAATAGTTATGGAACTAACCATGAAACGGAAAATAATAACTAACAAAATCTAATTAAACAAGAGTGTATGAAAAAATGATGATGTTCGTAATGATTTAAAAGAAAGAGGACTATAATAAAATGATGAATATAATGCATAAGCTACATTCTATAAAAACAGCAAAAAGAAAAAAACTACAACACAACATCTCGTGAATAGGCTCGGTCCTCTACCAATTAAACTCCATTCTAAGAAGAAATTCAATCTAGAATTCGAAGATACACTCTACCCTTTATCCATTATAGAAATCATAAATTATACAAGGGTACCAAATAGAACCTGAGAAGGATGTGAGATATATATTTCATTATCACATCAACTACTGTTTATAGAATAGATCATTCCATGAAAAAATATAAATAATAAGTGTTCTGTACTATCTAAAAGTAGGGAAATGACTAATTAAAAGGTATCCACCATGGTCATGGATCTTAAAAGGTCATCGAATCCATTCCACCTGCATCAGACTATGCTGATTTCTTAAAAATAAATAAATACTCAAAGGATAATACGTATAAAAGTTCCAAATTAAACAAGGAAACCAAATAATTCATTCATTATATATTTTTCTTCTTGTTGTTGTCTAATTTACATTTCAACATACATGTTCTCTAAATAATAATATTTCCAAATAATTATCACATATGCATTGAGAAAATCAAGTAATATAGAAATTCTTATTGTGGAGTCTGAGCCTCTCTAAGGAGATCTAAACAGAATCCCAAGGGTCACTACAGAACAACCAATATGATCAATTTCATCAAATCTATCTGATTCAACCCATATTTCATCCCTCGTATCACTCATGACCTGGTGACTTTGAGTCCACACCATGTATCTCACACAGGGGACCATGTTTCACCCATGGAATTGTGTATCCATCCTACAAATTGTTTTGTCCTCTATTCCTCACCTAGAAAAATATTGTCACTCGTGAGTATAAGTAAATTTTCTTGAAGAGACTGTACATAAAAAAATATCACTCTCTGTGCATCAAAATTATCCAAAAAAGAATTAAAATTCCATCAATAGAATCCCTAACTCGAGACCCATGTTCACCAATAGGGCATAGAATGTTTGTCATATCAAACAAGGAACATCATAAGATAAGGAAATATAGTAATATAATTTTATTAGATCAAAAAAAGTCTCATGAAAAAATATAACAACATATCATTGTATCTCAATTCAAATATAAAATTCATAATCCATTATGCACCTGAATAAGATCCAGTCTACAAAATATGATAACGAGAAAACATGATTTATGAATATTAAATGGATTATAAGCATATTTATAAGGCATTTACATGACTTTAATCACATGTCGAAATTGAAATTTCAATCTGTAAAGCTATCAAACATAACAATGAATATCATTCCATCCATGCCAATTAATTATGGAATAAGGAAAAAAGTAATAAAAAGTGTTATAAAGAACAATGAACATGACTTGTCATAGAGAATATAATTTTACCAACTTACAATAACAAATAAAATAAAGGCATGTCTAATTCATTAGGGAAGATGATGAATGTGAGTTAAATATATGGTATGAAGAACAAGCAAAAGGGTTATCTCTTGGATCCAATTCATGTTAATTCGTTTTATCAATCATGTTATTTAATTAATGAGAAACTCGCACACAATGGGTTTTCACAACGTAGATCAATTGTAAAAATGGCCTTATAGAAGTGGGGACACACAAGGGGTGACCAAAGATAAGGAGAATGTCACACCGATTGGTTTCACCACATGGTGAGGTGAAAAGAAAAAAAAACCCATTCTAATTAATTTTATAAGAAAGAATAGAGTGCCACGGGAAGGATTCAGTGAGTGGAACAATATAAAATCAATTAAAATGAGATGAAATGACTGTAAAATTCATAAAACCCTTACATCGATATAGTAATACTTAACTCATCCATTATAATTCCCAGATTCTACCTAAAATGGAAGAAATATAAGATATTTTAAAATTCCCTAAAATATGACAAAAAGTTATCACGCCAAAATAGAACTACAGATTGAAGATATAAGTTGAAACTAAGGTTTTTGGAGGGAGGATAATACTGAGATGGTTATGCATCATCTGATTGAAATGTATTTGAATTTCGGGAGGGGTAGATACATTAAAACCCCTTGGAGGGAGGTGGAGGGCACCAGACACTAAACAGGAGCGAAAATCTCAATTGAATGAGGAGGGATGGGAAGAATATGATTCAAACATTTCGTTAAGTGTAGAAATGTAATTACACCCAAAAAAATACATTCTCCATGGATTGGACACATGGTTTGGCCAAACCATGTTCCAAACATGTTCCCACTATTATTCAAAGGGGAATACAACATGATTACTCAAATGGTTTAAATAACTAGGTGATGATAATTCATATGGGCTCTATCCCAATACACCATATTACGTGATTAATATGTTCCCTTGGTTGAACGATTTCAAAATAAACCTTATGTCCTTTAGGTTCACACCACCAGCGATCTTTTTCTTTAGCTAATCTTTGTATTTTTGGATTCATGGTTATCTATAAATATGTGTCTTAGTATTGAAATTCGCATTTCAGGGTTATAGACTTCGAACAAGCTTCAGAAGCACCCAACACCTCCTTTAACCTTTTATAAAAAATTATTTGGGCTATTTTGGGGAATTAACCACAAAATAAATGTTATGCATCCTTGGATAAACCAGAGACATTACAGAAATAAATTCATCGACAATAAAAAAATTATTAATCTTGCTGAGATGATACTGTTTGTAACACCTCAATCCGAACCAACAAAATGCCACATGACCTCTTATATGCCACCATTTTTTATGATGTTATTGACTATCCGTGATGGGAAAATGGGAATCAATAGGGGGATCATTGATTAGTATGAGATAAAGATCATATTTGAATAATCAGATCGATAGAAATAAATTATTTGTTAGAATAAATAGATAACGATTAAATAATAATCACAATCAGTATATTTGAACCCATTTATTATCAATATTGATTTCCATAAAAATAAACCAAAACTAGGAAAAATGGATCCCAACTAGGGGTTAATCAAGTTTATAATAATGATAAAATAAGAACATCAAAAAACATCCAGCCTAAGGACAGTCAAACTTTTCATGTATCCTTTAGCTATACAAGATCAGACATCCAACATACAACCCCTTCCATTCCCTGTATCATAGTCCTGAAATCTATAAGTTCTCTAAAATGAATGTGTTGCGTGTTAGTACAAGACTAAGTAGAACACCACAATTGTTTTTTTACATATGTGAATATGAAATACCAATTCATTCCATGAATGTGAGTATAAATTATATAAATAACATATATTTCCCCCAATCTCAAAAATATTTGTATATTCCATAGAGATCAGCTATACCTACTTCATTTCCATGTATGGAGAAATATAAACCATATTCGAGACACATCCTCCGCTATGGGATAGTCTAAAACATTTCTAACACATCCTTCTCTAAGGTTTATCCTTACACCATGTCAACCTAATGTCTGAAACACACCCCTTAAGGATAGTATATAATGATCAACATGTATGTTAAACTATATAATAGAAAGGAATAACATATTCTATATAGGATACATATGACAGATTGATCATCACATTATATCAAGGAAGAGTAACATTCATCACAATCCACATTTGAGAAACAAAAAAAACAAGTATCAAAGGGATAAACATGCATGCCTCATGAGGTAAAACATCAAACAATAGTCTTATAATGACGAACACACTTGGAAAAAATCATTCCACAAGCTCATATAATCTTGAGATAACGTCAATATCTTTACAATATAGGTAAAATGACAATAGATAGAAAGGTTTTCCTTATGATTAAAATTACAAACATGAATCTTAAAACTATTTTCAATATAACATGATATAGATTTATAAGAACATGGTTGAGAAGAAACCACTGCCTTAAGGTATGTCCAATGAATATCCATTGAAAAAATATCTTTTCCCAATTGATGCATAGATTAAAAATTAAATTAATCTAGGGATGATTCTATGAAATATCAATATATCACATTATTAAAAATTTCAAAACCTCTGTATCTGAGAAAAAATAAAAATCTTATTGTTATTTAACCCGGATAATAGAATGGGATTGATATAGAAAAATGGATAACTCGCATTAATGGAAACCAAGGATAAATCATTGTATAGATGTTAAAAAATGAGATGGATGTGAGTTTCAGGAACCCAAATGTTTAGGTAGTAATCCCAAGGTAATGTGAATCAAATATGGTTTGATTGGATGATAGAAAATGAGTGGACATTGGGTTTTTTTAAATAAATAATCTTTTTATACCCACTGGTCTCTAGAAGACACCATCAACTAGTTGAAGGACACTTGGCAGAATAAGATCCTCACAGGACTACCATCCAGTTGTGGGAGTGATCTGCATCGATGTTATTAATCCAAATGACTCAACTAAGTATCTAGTAGAGCCCTTCGATGAGATGGTGGAACCGATGCGGCTTCTTCAAGATATATATTTCTCACCAACTCATCTTTATTCCTTTTCACCCCATCTAAACACTTCTATCCAACATAAAAAACAAATACATATACAAAACCTATGTATAAGATTAATTTAGTTGTACATTAAAACGCGTATGTAATAATTAGACCCATAATATACTATGAAGGTGTTCTTAAACATAGTCATACGGTCAAATGATTTCATATGACATGATTATGATGATGTAGACTATACTGTTTGGGTACTCGTTGGTAAACGATAACTTATCTAATAAATTTCACACATGGTAATATCTAATATCGAAGATTATGAGGAGAAATCTTCTAGCATAAAATCCACATCATTATGTGTAATTGGACATTTCTATATGTGATCACGTGTAATGTTCCTTATACTTGAAGAGTAATATTTATAAATATCATGAGTCTTTCAAATTGATTTATTAATGAGATGTTTGAGGCTATATTTTTGTAGCTATGTAGGATATGTTGGGTACGTCAATAGTGATATGTGGTTAATTAATAAATTAGGGAAGGACAAGTCCTTTTTAATTTTATAGAGTGTGATATCCCAATCTTATTATTGAAGAGGATCCAATAAATTAAATTCCACATCTATGGTGTATACATGAGATAATTTTAGGATGTCTATGAATGAAGTATTTTTCATATAGATTTATGACATGAGTATTCATAGTTCTTATTCAGATATAAAGTAAAGGGGATTATATTGAACAATGATAGAGATGCCTAATTCAGTTGGGGAATAATCTTATAGTGTCACAAACTTAGTGTTTCTAATGATCTCAAAAAAAACTCTATTTGAATTTAATTAATAAAATTAATATTAGTCTATAGTAGATAGATTAATTTATATAAATTTTATTAATCTAAAATGTTAAATAAATATTAATTCAAAATGAAATTATTTATTTTCCTGAATATATAAAATATTTATTTATCTATTATAATTACCAATGTAATAAATAATTACATATTATATAAATAAATTTTTTAGATATATGAATATTAAATAATTACTGATTAGGTTATGAATAGAGTATTTATTTATTAAATGAAATATATATGTTTTTAAATATATATAATTATTCCATAATTATCAAGGAGGATGACTAGATATTATTTTAGAATAGTGACAAATATTTAAGTATAAACTGCAAAATAATATTTGTTATAGCTCGAGTTTGTAAATTCAATGAGATATAATAATAATTATATTATTATTTTACATATAATGGTTATGTTAATGGGAATAAAATATAAATAAGATATTTTTAATTAATTAATATTATAACCTAGACCTAGGATTATATATACTCAATTATAGATAAAGTTTTAGAGGTTTGTATGAACAACATTCCTCTTCGAAGATAATTCACAATAAAATAAAAACTTCTGTAGTGCTCTCTCTTGTTCTAAATATAATTTATTCCTCCTTCCTCTATCTCTAATTACAGTTTCAAGTCTATATAATAATTAAAGACCTATGGGACTATGTTAAATATTAAATGATGTGATGTAGGATGTATAATTCCACCACCCTAATTCCTAGAGTACCATCAATAGAATTTTCAGATCATAAGGAGAACACGTAGATTACCAATTGAGGGATACCACACATAGATACCTATAATGAAATTATGGTGAAGTATATAAATTTTTGGACGATCAACCTAAACTGTAAATAACTAATTTCCATGATCGTGATAATTCTTGAGGATGAATAAATTATAATGTTAGAGTGAAAATATCCTTCATTATAGTTTCAAGTGTTTATAATAATTAACCATAAAATTAATTTATTATTCATAAAGAATCTGGTAATTTAAATATCATATTATTTATTTTTTTAGAATAATATAAGTTTGATAATACGCAATAGAACATCCACTGCATCAAGGATGATTATACTAACGATTCATCATATTCACAAGGAAAAAAAATATTTTATCAAGGATAAAAATGGTCATGAACAATTTTGTAACATAAGAAGGGCATGATCGCTCCATCATTGGTACATTTTTTTGAATAATTTTGTATTTTCATAATAAATCCCTAACCATGGAGAATACTATATAATATTTTGATACAATGGTTTATTTATGAAATTTTCCCTCAAAAATAAATAATTTTTAATTTTGAACAGATATTTTTTATCATAACATTATATTATGGATTCTAATAATGTCTCTATGAGGTACTAGTGACCATTTTTAGACTTTTATTTGATAAATTTAAAAAAATCAAAAACATTTTTTGTAAAAATATAATTTAAATTACCCATAATATCATAGAAATTTTAGGGTATGTCATTACAAAGATAATGTGAAGTGTTAAAATTGTACAAAAAATATTTCATGCAATCATTTTGTAAGAATTTTTCAATGAATAATTAGGTTGATCAAATTAAAAAAGGTTTTATATAGAAAATAAAATTTATTAACACCATAACATTGGATGATGGAATGATAAGTTATTAGAATACTCTTTTTAAAAAGCTAAAGCATAGGAATTTTATTCCAAAGCCTCTCCATTTTTAAAATATGAATAATTTATTGATTATTCTCACTAAAGAGTATAGTGGAATGGTTTTATCAAATGATTACATATAAATAAGGGAGTATATATATATAAACAATGATAATACCAAAAAAAATGTACAATTAACAAAATCGTGATGTAATAGTCTATCATATGTGATATGATGCGAAAATAACTTATGTATAGATTTGATAAATTAATTAAAAGTATTTAAGAAGACACAATTTTTTATGTTATGAAAAATGTAATCTCATCTCTTTAATTCCTTAACATTTGCTACCTTTGATAATGAAAAATGATAATCTGCTAGTGAAATATCGATCTTTAGTAATCGCTAAAAAATGTTCATCATGGAGTATTATAGATTGTGATGAAATGTTATAGTTAATGTAACTACAATTATTTTTTAATTATATGAAATTTGGTAGTGAGATAAATAATGGGTTTTGTGAAATAGATGAACTGTGACATATTGAACATGGAGTTTCATTCACTAAGTATTTTTTATTCTAGGATTGCATGGTTCATATTTTGTTTTTTCTATAGATTATTTACATGGGTACCTAAAAATATAACCATCATAATTTTAAAATTTAATTTAAATACCTTCACGAACATCTATTCCATGGGTTAATGGGAATTTTGTTTATCATATCATTGGTTGGAGGTTAACTAATTCGGGATTTACCACTTCATATAATTAGTATGAAATTTGGACACTCAATTGATATAGGCTAAGAAAGTGGATGAAAATAAATATATAAGATATGTTATTTGATTATCAATCAAGTGATAGGAATGTGATGTGATCATCCAAAAGGGTAAAGGAAAAATTATGTATTCATCAACCTAGCCAGTCCAAATTTAGATAACTCAGAACATATGAAGAGGATATATAAGATTTACATACCCAATTATCCATTCTCACTCAATATAATGAACAAAAGCACCATAAAAATGAATTCCAACATATGATAGAGTACATGGACATGTTTATAGATATACATGTGTTTGATATAGATTACTCAAGATCCCATTATAAATTTAGTAAAAATAATTGTTTATTTCTTCTTATATTTAAAAATTCAAAAATTAATATTTATTTTGAAGGCTATAATGTACCATGGGGTCAGAATTTATTTTTGAATAACGAAACAATGAGTTTTATTTGAATATTTACTGAAAATGGTTTTATAGTGTTCTAAAATGATCATTAGGGAGGTTATTCACAAAGTAACAAAAATTATATGAGATATGATGATGTTAACTATTACTTTTTCAATGTCCTTTGCAATAAATCAAAAAAATGGCTATGGTTTTAAAATTTATTGGACATCAATGTGACCCAACATTTTCTTACATGAGTATTGCATAAATTTTCTGATAACCAACGTAATAGTTTTACATATATAGGATCCAATGATTTTCTATATTGGGTAAATTAGGAACATAAAACAATTGTACATAATAAATTGTTAAAATTTATTTTACTATTTCTTATTTACCCATCTAAAATTTCTCACTATTATTTCTACATGTAGTCTTCTATGGTTCAACATATATGAAATGGGTGATCTATATTCCAGTTGGAGGAAGAATAATGGAAATGAATCCATATAAAATGTGTTGGAATAATCCGAATAATAATATCATAATCATAATATCATAATCATAATCACGATATCAACATTTTATAATGGAATGGAATATAAATTATTTATAATTATAGAACATTATGTCATAGTTGTTAGATACCCCAAATAGTTTTGAAGAAAGATATGAATATGTTGACACATGAACTATGTGGATAAATCATCAAATCGCCTTTTTTAACAAATATAGAATAATTTACACACATATAAAACATAATTTAATGACATAAATCACATTACCCAATGCATATAAGGCCAATACAATTCTATTATTACCTTTCACATCATAATATTTTATCACAAATGAAATATTGACCATATAACAAATAAAATTATTAAATTACCAATGGAAATGAATGTGTTTCATAAAGATTTAATAATTCTTAATTTCAATAAAAAACATGGTTTTCCAAAATGAATAAGTAAAATAATATTTGGCATAATCATCATCATTATTGAGTGAATAAAAAAACTCAAGAGGGGTGAATTATAAATTTTAGAAAGAAACGTATTTTTATAAAATAATTATATTTTGATTATAAATAAGAATTAAAAAATATATATCCATGAAATGAAAGGGAAAATAGTGAATAAATATTTATGGAACAGTAATAGAATATCAATACCAAAAATATGTGGAGTGATAACACAAAAAATGGACTTTGGTTCTAGAATCCCATTACATTAAATCCAAATTTTTCGTCACTTTTATGAATACTAGATAATAAACATAGGTTTATTAAAAAATTTAATAATAATTTAATTATGTTATTTAGTTTTAATATTAATAAATTATAAAAATTGTATTATATATCTTAATTTTACATTTTTTATGTTTAAGTATTTATATATCATGTTTTCCATAAAACATTTCCACTATGATTTTAGAATTTTTTTTCACTGTAATTTAATCATTATTAGAAATAATTAAAAATATTAAAATAAAAAATATCTATAATTTTATATACCAAAAAAAATTTATAACTATTCATAGGTTTGCATAAAAGAAAAGAATTATTGACGTCGTCATTGGGGGTTAACCGACCCTTATTGGGACATTGTCGAAAGAGTGCGAATATGGAGTGTGATATTTTAATATGTCTTAAATATAATAAATATAGTTGTTAAAATAATTACTTTAATGTTAACACTCTAAATTATTATTATTACAAGATTTGGGTTTGAATTTGGTAGAGGAAATTTGAAACATGAGAGGGGAATTAGAGGTACAATTGATGAGAACATACCCTATTCTCAGTTATTCTCCTTCTCTATGGCACTAAAATCCATTGATAATTGAATTTTTATAGATCAAGAACATCCATAGGTAAATGAAGAGGCTATAGGCATCAGATTTGGATAGATAAATATATCTATAAAGTTATATGAATTGTTTTCCATCGTGAGGGAGATAATATATTTATACACGAGGAGAGTGTTTTTTAGAATAAAATATTAAATAAATTACTATATTAGAGTTAAAACATATAATATATAATTTTTTAAAATATAAAATATATATAAATATAATTTAATAGTTTTAAGACTTCAAAAATCATTATAATTATTCATCACATTGTTTATTTAACAATAATTTGAAAAAAGAATAATTATTATTTTAAGAGAACAATTTTGACATTAGGCGTTGGAAAATGATTTAAGGTTTGAAAATTAATATTTTTATTTTATCGAATAATTTATGAAATGAAATAGAATTTTTATGACTCATGTTTTAGTAATTAATGTTTCACATTTACATCAAAAATGTTGTAATTTAAGATAACCCACTTACAAAAAAACCAATTTTACAAGTGGCCTGAAAAAATTATTATAATTTGAAATTTCAACTAAAAAAATATTTCAAAATTTTAATGTAATGATTTTGAAAAATGAAATTATGATTATAAAAATAAATTTCAAATATATTTAATTTAATTTTAAATAGAAATTATTATCGTTAAAAATGGAATTAAATTAATTATTTTAAAATTGTATTTATATTTTCTTTATGTTTTTAATAAATATATTTATTTTATTATATTACTATATTCATATTTACTTAAATAAATCATGATAAATATTATTAGTATTATATTTTATAGTTTTTAGGTCTAATTTATTACTCTAATAGTTATCTTAATATTTACTATGGTCATGTTACTTTATAAACAATTACAGTACTATTAAAATTATAACAATTGCTCTAATAAATACAACCTCATTACATAAATCATTATCAAACGATATATACCTCACGGCTTTTAAATTTCCATTTTTTTCAAAAATTTAATTGGTTTACTCATATTTTTGTTTCTTTTCCATATTATTTTTTGTGCGATAAACGATTATAGAGGATCAGAGTGTTCTATATTTATCATTATAGTTTATATTTTTTATATTTTTTTGTCCCATTATAATATTTGTAACTTTAGTGGGTTTATGTATAGACTAATGTAACGATTTTAGTTATTTAAATAATGTATTATTGGTTTTATATGGATTTTATGTGTCTGATACATTATAATTGTAACATGCCGATATTTTATGAAATATATTCTTTCAAATTAATTTAAATTCATTAATAGCTACCATTATATGTAATGAAATATTTAAATTGTGTCATAAAATGAAAATCGTTTATCTTATGATTCACATAACATCGTCTTTTTTCAATAACTTGTCTAATACAAAAGGCCGATTCTAACCAGACAGCTATATACTACAATTATAATTATATTAGATGATAATTATCATCTATACACTAGGATGATTCGAATAAATGTGAATAATAAAATTATAAAAATAATTTTTACACGTATTTATATAATGGATTCACTGATTAAAAATTTATTCGAATTGAAAATAAAAACCAATTGAATATATTGTAAATTTTTTTGATAAAAAATATTATACGCCCAAAGACAATTTATCGTATTATATTAAATTAAATAATACTGTTTAATTATTTTCATGAAATATATATAACATCTTCAATATGATTTTTGACATTCGTCATATTGGTTTTCTAGAAATAATATAAAAATAAACCATATTTTATACATAAAAGGATATCTTTTCTTTTAAATGTTGTTTTGTCTTCTTTTGATATAAATCATGTTTTATATAGTAAGTTTGACATTTTTATAAATTTAAGTATAAATTAAAATCATAATTTTTTATTAATTATTTTTTTTAAAATATAATTTTAAAATTAGCTATAAGAGATATTGTGGTATTTTTCTCGAAAATTGCATTTTTGATAATAGTTAAAAATAATGAATTATAATTGGAAAAAAATATTTCATCTAAATAATATATAATTTTAAATTTAATTTGGAATTGTTTTTAATGTTAAAAATTATAAATTATAATTATATTAACAAAATACATTTCATTTGAATAATTTTAATATAAAAAAGTGTGAACATTTAAATTTATTCACTTTAAAAAAATTAATTCACATCATGCTTGTGATATTAATTTTTAATTAAATTCTTGTACTTTTGTGAACAGATTTTGATAAAATGGATTAAAATTTTGAATTAGATAAATTATAATTATATATTATTTTTAACTTAATTTTTTCCAAATGTGATTAATGAAGATAGTTAAAATTAACAAAATGTGGGGTAAAAATGAGTTCACATAGTTGTTAAACCTACAATTAGAGGTGTAAAATCAAACAAAAACATTACCAAAACCTATTTTATAAGAATATTTACAATTTTTTTTTCAATATTATCAAAATATATGAGTTTTTGGGAAACATTTTCATGAAACGGAAACATATATTAAGTTTAATAAATAAAAATATAAACAATATACCTTCCTTCCTTTAATTTTCTATAAAGATTTAGGGATAGGGAAACAACTACATAGGTTTAGTTGTAAATATTATTTTAGAAGATAATTGATTATTTGGAATCATACTTATTTATTTTTAATTTTTGGTGATGGTACAATTACCTTAAATTCTGAATAAATGTAAATGAGCAGATTATTTAGTTAATAATAAAATAAAATAAATGATAATAAAAACATTAAAAGTAAGGTAAATAAAATGAATTATCATGTTCTATTTTTTTGGATGAAAATATAATGATACACATGTATAAACTAGATTCATTAAAATTCAATATTTTTGTTTATTTTTTTAAAATTCAATTCATATAAATAATGCCAAAATTTACAATTATTGTAATTGAATAATAAATGATATTTTATTAAATGAATTAAAATTACTAAAAATTATTCCTTCTATAAAGTGGATTTAAAATTTTAATAAATTTTAAATAATTTTCATTAATGGACAAATTAATCACTTTTAATGAACATTTTTACATTTAAATTGTAAAAATAGTGTTGGCATGACTAGGGTAAAATAGTGTTTTTAGATGATACATGGGATACAATGAAATTTATTTTCAAACACACATGAGATTCAAATTTTATAGTTGTGATTTATATTTAAAATTATTTCCAATAAACATTTGTGTAACTATCACTTTATTTTAGTCATAATTGATGAATTATATTTTTTATAAAACTAGTTACAATAATGAAAAACTAAAATGAAATACAATGGGGAAATTAAGTGTTAAGGAACTATTAATTTTAAAATAATATTTATTTATTGTGTTGGTGGTTAGTATCAATTAAATAATCCATAAAATCCATTATTATTAAATTTGGATGATCATGAGTTATGTGATACCTTCTAATAGAAAATACATTTGTGTATTTACAACAATTCAAATCCCCCTCAACCATAAAATAGCACTCACACTCCCCACTTTTTCACACCTACAACGACAGTGAATCATCGAAAATTAACCATAATAAATCATCAATATCCCTCCTATAATACAAAAACCTAAAATTGGGCATAAATAAAACCAATAATCGTATTTCGTTCAAACCAAAATAATTTACCGAAAGAAGAGGAAACATTATTCAATAAGAATTTTTTATGTATTTCCCCACCAAATTTAACTAATTTTATGCAATTATAATATAATATTATAATTATCACCAAAATTTTTAATTTTTGTTTAAGGGTAATACCAAAACCCACATACCCACCCATCAAATGGGTTTTGAAATCATTATTTGTGTGTATAGTGTACTACCGCATCCTGAAATGATTTCATTAATTTTTTCCATTACCACCTCTCATGGTTAGGGAAAAAGTAGAAATACCATTTATATATTATATATGTTATATTTATAACATAATAAAATCAAAGTAGACATAAAATCATATACAAAATAATTTTATATACCATTCCATAAGTTGTACTATTACTTCACTCATGTCAACAATAGACTGTTGCCTCACGAAGCGATCTAAAATGATTTTCAATAATATGTTTGTGGAAGATAATAAATGTAAATATAATTAATATATATGATTTAAATGAATTAATTATTATTTTAATGAATTAATTATCATTCTTAAAATATAATTTATCATTTTCGTTTAACAATTTGATATACTGAACATGTTGTAACGTCATTTGTGGACGTGTGGACAACAACCACCTTCAAACAATGTGATTCCTTTTAAATAAAAATAATTGTATTTAAGATACAATCATAATTCTATAAAGAATTAATATTACTTACCATCTTTCTAAAATGTTAATTGAAAAATTGAAATGTCACTCATGTGAGCGTACAACATACCATCTCTCTAATCATAATGTTGTGTCATTTTTAATGAACATATTTCATGATTTGTTATAAATGTATAATTTATATATAAATATTATATTTTTATAATATTATTGTTATTGGAATGTTTAAATAATTACCTTTTTTACCACAATCAACCTATGTAAATAGTTCTTCAGACACACAAAGAATATTGTCAATTTTCATGACAAAAACATAATTGATTAATTAATTATAAATGACAAGCTAGTAAGTGAAATAAAAGATATAATAAAAATGGAAAACGAACTCAGTAAATTAAATAATTAACATAAAATTATTATTCACGAATTTAATAAAAAATCAATGAAAATCATACTCAAGGTAATATTTTTCAGTTCCATGCAATTATTTATATGACACACATGCCATATTCGACACATATTTATTTGTCATATATTTAATGAACATTTATTTATTTTATAATTAATATAATTAAATTAAATTGTATTTACATATATATTTCTGGATCTATCATTAAAGGGGGTTATGATTTTAATGACACCATAACAATTAGATATTTTGTACCAATGCTGTATCTTTGTGAAATTTTTTACGTTGTACACCTGTATTATTTTATGAGGAGTAAAAATTCACATCTTACATTTGATATGATGAATCCACTCATTATCATGATAATATATATTTCATTTCAATTTATTATTTCATGAGGATTATAATTTAATGTATCAAAAGTGTAAAGAATCTTTTATTACAATATCATTTTTTATCATGAATGGGTTTGAATATATCACTAATAATGCAATTTTATAATTCACATGAATTATGTTTTAATATAGTTATTCATAAAATTTATATATATTTTCATCATTTATAAACTCTTTTTTCTTAAAATTTTATAGACATTTTTTCAGAAAATATGACATCATTTATCTCTTTGTTTAGTAAAATTTCTTCATTAAAAATATTGTTTTATAAAAATATTTTTAAAATGATTTAAATGTTATTTTAAGCTCATTTTAAAGAGAAATGAATTTTTCAAAATATTTTTTATTTTAAAATGATTTTTAAATTAGTATCAAATATTACTTTATATGTTTTTGTTGTTATATTTAATGAATATTCTTTTCAAAACTTTTCTGTTTTATAAATTAGGTTTTATAATGGAATAGTTATTTTATAAAATATTTATTTCGGTTTTTTAATCGAATTTCCATTCATCAGTGTTAATGCCCAATAATTTTACTTATACTCTAGTTGAGATATTTATTATTTATACCTTCACCATCCTTTCTTTAGGGGGAATAAGCATGTTTCAATGTGATTGTTAAGGAACCCAGTTTTTTCCACAGATATTTCAAAGATATTATTATGGAGCACATTTCCTTTACATGATTTTATCATGCTATAAAAATAAAAAAGTATATTTAAATATGATTTAAAAAATGAATTAATTATTTACATACTTCATTATTCAGTTTATGGACATTATAGATGAATGTGTGCCCAAATAGTGTCAGGGAGCCCTTTATAGCTTATACGATGGGAGTTCCAAGATTGAGCTCCAATGTATTGGATATGTATTAAGTTATATAGAGAATTATTTTGGATGTTATTCATATGGTTATTCATATTATTAAGGGTTTTTATTGGTCTAATGAGATGATGTTCTAAGATACCTATATCTTTAATTTATTATTATTATAGGTTTATAATGCTTTTTATGAACATGATTTATATAACATGGATCCCGACTATTGATTCTGATCACTCATTCATTTTCAATATATTTATATCTGATTATAAATGTTTGTATGAGTAAGAGTTCCTTTTTTATTCTCTAATTACGTTTCATTTGGTCATCATACCCTTAATCACTCATATTCTCATTGATGATATTTTATAGTAAATTATTATATTTACACTTTATAATAATTTGACATCACCCTTCTTATGTTTTCTTTTTAATAGGTTATAAATAATGATGTTAAATGATTTATGTCTTGAATTTATTTCAGATAGATGATAATGATGACTTAATGTGAAAGAATAAATGTTATGTTAAATGGGAGAAAATTCCATTTGAGGACTTCAGTATTGTTTATATATGATTAATTTTAATTCTATAAAAATAAAAACCTATATGTTCTTGTAGGATGTATGTGATAATTTCTATCCTTTTGATGTTTTAATGTTGGTATGAAAAAAATTTTCACCCTTATTAGCATAATATACAGAAATTTAATGCTTATGATTTCATCACAGGTTTCGGGAGTCCAGTTCCATAGATATTATAGTTGGTATTAAAGGGTCAGTTTAGATAACATTGTAGATTATGATGTTTTCAATTGATGTTATCTTAAGAATAGTGAATTTCATCATAGGTATAAAATATTTTCGAATATCAAATCATAAAATTCTAGAACACATTATTTTGAGGGTTTAATGTTTTATTTTGTCAGGTTATTAAATATTTTTAGGAAATATTTGGTTGGGTTAAATTATATGCAATAATTTTGTTTATTGTGAAGAATTAGGTTTCATTATGATAATATTTGTTTTAAGTTATTTATACCATTTTTCCTTTATAGGATCATAGATATTGTGGTAAATTTTAGAATAGAAGTTTTATCATATTGATAAGCACATGATTGAAAAGTGATTTGTTTACTAAGTGATTAATGTTACATGAAATGAAGATCACCATATTTTGGTCTAGAAATATATAAGGTATTATATAACCTTTGAGGTTAAAACACTCTGTAATTTATAGTTTATTGAGATTATTTAGGATATAATTTTATTAAATTATTTAGATTAAACTCAATGTCTAAATATTGTTATTTTTTAATTAGTGTGAGGATTAATCAATTTTAGAATTATCTTAACATGTTCTATTTTTTTGGATATTTTCTAAATATAGGATAAATATATTATTACCCATTTTATGATGTAGAAGAAATTAGAAGTTTACATTAGTTCCTATGGAAGTATAAATTCATCTTGAGTCATCATTATTTGGTGAAAATTATGATATTTTGGTTGATATTTGTTAATGGATGAAATTTCAATTTCCAAGAAATTAATTTTTTTTTCTTTTTAGTGTAGAAGGATAAATTATAATGAAAATTTGGGAAATTGATTTTGAAATAAAATTGTTCTCTCTTACCATATTTGTATGTGATATCAAGGAATTTTACACTCCTATATGTCTTTTGGTTTTATTATCATTGATTTTTTCATGACTATATACTCTATCAATATCTATTATTACATAGGAATTAGGGTTCGATTCAAAATATATCATTTAATTCTCCATCATTTTTCTCCTTATGTGGAATCATATGTTTTCATAACATCCGGGGACATTTATGTTTCCCACTATCATGTTTTATGGTATAATTTATTTAATTATTATGATTTTGGATTCCATATTGTCAAAATAATTTTTTTAATCCTTTTATAACAATGATGAATTTTAAGGTAAAAATTAATTTTAAAGAATGTGGGATTTAACATCCGATGATTTTATAAAATACATTCTTTCTAATTAATTAAAATTTTAAGATAAATTTCATTACATGAAATAAAAATTTCATATTTCATTATATGAAACACCATGTTTGTCTTTTGTTTCATGTATTAACAAGTAGATTCGATGACTTGTATTACACCTATTATAGAATCTTTCTGGATAACAATATACTATTTATATAATTATTTACCACAATAGACATCACCCGAACATTGGAATGGATGTAATGAATAATAAAAACTGAATTTTCAAAAAAATTTATAAACATGATCATATAAAAAAATCCTTGGGTATTAATTAATTATAAATTAAAATAGAAACAAATAAAATATAAAAAGAATGTTTTAAAAAACAATTTTTATGTTACCAAGGGTGTTTTTTATTAATGAAATAATTTAATTACAATTATTTAATGGTATATATGATATAAATATATAATGTAATATATATTATTTTTGAAATGTTTCATATGTATTTGGTAGAAATTATATCAAAATAAATCAAATTTTATGCATTAAATTATATATTTTTCCTAAAGGAACCTTTGTTGCCTTTCAATAGAATTTTTTTATTAAATATTACTTTTTATAATTATATAATTTTTTTTATAAAATGAACACAATTTTTGAAACAATAATTTCAAAATTACATTATATGTACTTTTAGGGACTTTTGGAGAAGTTTAATTCTTTGATGAATAATTATAATTACTAAATTATAATTGAAAAATGATTTTTCATCGATATAAATTATAATGTAAAATTATATTTATAATTTGTTTTCAATGTAAAACTGGTTATATTATAAATATATTAATTCGATATAGGTAATTTTAATAATATTCATATTGAATTTGGTTATAATAACATAATGATCATTTAATCATTTTCACATTAAAAACCTGATTTCTCTTCATGTTAGTGATATAAAATTTAAATTAAATTATTTCAATTATGTGAATTAAATTTTAAAAAATTGATTCCATATTTTTAATAATAATAATTTATATCTTCTAACAACTTAAAATTAAATTTTATCCACAGTTATTAGTTAAAATAGTAACAGTTAATTATAGTGATTAAGGTAAAACCATGTTTACTTAGTGGTTAATATTCATATATATGGTGTAAAGATGTATAAAAAATTATCCAACACTAGTTTCATAGACATATTTATACCCTTATGAAATTATATTATAAAAATATGAGTTTTTGGGAAACTATTAAATTATATTTACCCACATACTATGTTAAATAAATGAAATCACAATGCACCAATCATCCATCAAATTTCATTAAAGATTTCAGGATAGGGAAAAATTACATATTATTGGTTATAAATATTTTTTTGGAATATAAATGTTTCATTTTTATCATAATAATTTAATTGTAATTTTTAAATATGATCTAATTACATTATTTGCTTATAAAATTCCAACAGATTGATTATTTAGATAGAAATTAATTAATATAAATTATAATGAAAACATTAAAGTTTGGTAAAATGAAGGAATTATTCTGCTACCTTTTTAAATAGATGAATATATATTGATGAAAATATTTTAAAATAATATATTAAAATATTATAATTTTTTGTTTTTTTAATTAAATTTAAATGATAATATCAAAATTGAGATTAATGTTATATTATTATAAATGACATTTTTTAAAATGATTTAGATTTAAAAAAATTACATCTTTAATAAGAATATTTTTAAATTATATTAAATATAAATTATTTTCCATTGATGAACCAATTTATCATTTATAACGATCAGTTTTACCACTAAATATGGAAAACATTGTTGTCATAGTTGGGGTTAATGTAATGTTTTGTCACATTACATGCAATTATCTTAAATTTAATTTTTAACACACACGGTATTATTATATTATAATACTTATTTAATATATAAAATATGTTGGAATATATTTTAGTATAATTTATACTTTGATTTTGTTTTAATTCATGAATTGCATCGGTTAGAATAATAGTGACCATAATCAGAAACCATAAAAAATAATGAGACACATGATTTATGGAACATAATGTTAAAAAATTGTGTTTATTTTTGAGGTAATAGTTCTTATCAAAAAATTTATTCACAAAATAAATTATTATTATCTTTTTTAGCTACATTAGGAAATGAATACCTCCCAATTGAAAATATATTATATTATTTACAATAATTCCACTAATCCTCAACTATAAAAAGAGACTCAGTCTCCCTACTTATTCATAGCCCTAAATACTTTTGGATCATTTAAATACCACCAAAAAATCACTTGAATATCCCTCTAATCATATAAGATCCTAAAAGGTTTCACAGCACAAACCAAGTATTTCCATCTTTTTCAAAACAAAAAGAGTTTCCAGAAAAATATTTAACTTTCAACCGCACAAATTCTTGTATTATTTATTCCACCACCCCATTACATTATACTTATAAAATGACTATATAGTAATCTCAATATTATAAATATAATATAATTTTTTATGTTTATTGTATGACCAACACCCACAAAACATCCATCAAATGTCATTTCTAATCATTATTCGTGTGTACGTTTGACTACCACGACATGAGACGATGTGATGTTTTTCCAACCACCACCATTCATGAATGGAAATAATGATAGATAAATTGTTTTTATATTATATTTATGATTTTTTATCATATTAATTTATATTTATTAATTATAATATATACGCCCTTTTATATAAAATTTTGTAAGGGATATAATAACATCAATCGTGTGTAAGGTGGACTACCACCCCACCAAGTGAGGGGAAAATTTTTTCAATAATGTTTTAAATTAAGGTTACCTATACGGGTTATAAATTTTATAAATTACATAATTATGATATTAATGAATTAATTATCTTTCTGAAAATATTTAATAATATTTTATTCATACTATTTGAAACACTAATCAGTAATAATGATATTCATGGGCATGTGGAATACTACCTCCTCAATTCAGTGTGATACATTTTACATCACATGGATGAAATATAATAATATATAATTAAATAAAATAGAATAAATTATCTAAATAAATTTCTATAAAAATAAATTAATTACCTTCCTTCAATATTTCTCAATGAAAAATGGAAACGTTACGCAACCGTGCGTAAGGCCTACTTTCAGAATGACTGTAATGTTGGTTCATTTTTATAAACCATAATTCATGATTATTTTTAAAATATAATTTATTTATATATAATATAGTTATTTATTTATTATTATTATATATATGTTTATCTAATGACTGGTTTGACAATTTTCAACCTACCTATGTTGTTTTTTCCACACAAACTGAATATATTCAAAACATCTGACATAATAGTTATTGGTTAAGTAATTATATAAAACATTTTTATAAGATAAATAATACTAATAATAAACATTTAAAAGTATATCAATATGAAAAAATAAGATAATTTTATTATTCAGGAATGTAAAAAATGGGTGTGACAAATCTGACTGAATGTAAGGGTTTTTTCATATATCACGTATATTTATGTGAGATACATTCCATATTCACCACTTATTTTGGTTGAGTTTTTTATATAACCCATATGAATGTATTTAATGATTATTATAAATATATTTATGTGTATTTATATGTCCATTTTAAGGGCATCCTTTCATGGGGTTTATAATTTTAAAGATACCAATGTGGTCAGGTATATTTGTCCCAATTTTCCTTCATTGATAAGTTTGTTAAGTTATACACTACTATCATTTTATGAGATTTATATAATACCCCTTTTACTTTTTATATCATTATTATAATTGTTTTCATGATTTTATTTGTTTCATTTCATGTTATTCTCCCATGGGCATTATGATTCAAAGTTACAAAAGTTGTAAGTTTATTTTTATATAATCTCATCATTTATCAGGATTGTTTATGATTTTTTATTGATTTTGAAAGAATATAACTATCATGAATTATATTATTATTCGGTTATTGATGATATTTTTTAACTCTTTCATAATTAAAATATTTGATAATGTGTTATTATGAAAATATATCATCATTTATCACTTTGTTCAGAAATCTATGTTCTTTTGAAATAATGTTTTCTAAAATTATTTTAAAAATTCTTTTAAAGGTTAATTTAATTTTATTTTAAAGAAAATGTATTTAAAAAAATAATTTAAAATTTTTTTAATTTATTTTTTAAAATTCCTTATTAAGTTTTCAAGGTTATTTCCAATGAAAAGGTTTCGATTATCTTTTATTTTTATAAAAGATATTTTCATATCAAAAAGTGATTTAACCAAAAAAAGATTTCAATAATATTTTAATAGAATTTATATTAATAAATTTCATCAAAACTTGTTGTTAAATATCATACACTAAGGAAATTTTGTATGTCTACCATCCTTATACATTATATGGATTGAATAATCATGTTTTAATGAAATTATTATAGCACATGTTTAATTTCCATGGATTACCCACGTTTCAAATAGATTGTTGTGGAACCCATTTCTAGTCCATTTTTTAATTATGTTATGAAAATAATAATTATTTTTTTAATGTGTTATGATTAATCTAATTCAATAGGTTAATTATTCAATATTTGGTTCTCGAACAATATAAAAGATCGGTGCACCCTGATAGCACCAGATGATCCAATTATAGCATATATGATGGGTTTTACCAGAATTAACTCTAATGCATTAGGTACTGATTATGTTCTATATGGAATTATCTAAAAAGTCATATTCATGGTTATTCCAATTTTTATTGTTTTTATAAGAGTTATATGAGATGATGTTTGAATATACCATTATATTTAATCTATGATTGCATTAGGTTAATAATTTTTATTATGATAATGATTTCTATAAAATGAATCATCCTTATTGGTTCAGATGACTACTTCCTTTTCCATAATTTCATATATGATGATCCAACCATTGATGAGAATGAGATCCATTATGATTATCCCATGAAAATTGAATATGTCATCATACTATTAATTACTCATATGCTCATTCATGACATTAATTTATTAATTCATATGTTTAACCTAACAAAGAATTTGACATCACCCTTAGTATGATATTTATCCCAGTTAATAAAGTATGAAGATGGAATATTTAGGTTTGTAATGGATTTCATAAGGATGATGTTCAAGAAATAAATTTAAATAATAAAATCTATGTCATATGGGACACAATTGAAAAAATAACCTATACCCATGATACAAATCCTTGGGTTAATCCATTAAAACTATGGCTATAGGCTATACCCACGGTTATGGAAACTATGGGAAACCAAGGAATCAGGATAGCTTCATGGACTATACCCACATTTTTTCAAAATATTGGCATAGATTTTTTCCATTGTGTCTTAGAATTATACCTACAGTTAAAACTGAAGGAGTAAAAATCACTAAAATTTATCTACACGTGGTATAAAACTGTGGGTATAAAATACAATTATAAAATATTAGTAAAATAACTAAAACATAAATATAGTACTCCCAAAGAATCTCATTCTTGTGAACTGTAGCTCAAAATCCCACAACATAACTAACCGAGCTGCATCAATTTTTTGATATGTATCTAAATCTCCCAATATATATTAATATATATCACTCTTATTGGAAAAATATATTTTGAGAGTGTTTATTCCAAGAATTATGCTCAATAATATTGCATCATAACAACTCATTTACGTCAATTAATTTTATTTATATGTATATTTTCCAAATTCTATTAAATCATATGACATGTATAGGAAAAGAATCAGCGGTATTCGATCATTCACCTCTACGATGCCGAGCAAGTCGAGTATAACTATGAAAAATTAAAACATGTTTCATAGCAAGATATATGTTATTATATATATAACCTGGAATAATAAAAATTTAATGGTGGAGCTTAGAACCGATGTTTCTACTCCAATTATAATATTTTTTACCAATACACACATTATTATATTAATTATATTTACATATATTATATTATATATTTTTTCGACACTAAAATATTAATGGACTGTTTACCCACAATTCTTTAGAATCGTGGGTATAGGTCACAAATATACCCATAGTTTTCATAATCCATTGGTCACGGCATAATCACCGATGTCTATTTCCTTGGTTAATAGAAACTATGGGTATAGGTGGAATCTATACCCAATTTTTATAAAAACGATGGGTATAGGATTATAAACTGAAGTCTATACCCACAGTTCATGAATGTCATTGGTATAGATCCAACCTATACCCATGGTTCAATGTAAACTGCAGGTATTTATTTCAAGTGGTATACACATGCAATTTTTTGGGATTCCACGCTTATTCTGGTAACCTAGACCCAAGATTTAGCAAAAACTGTTGGTATATGTTATAAAATGAATCAAATACCCAAGTTGCATGAAAATAATGGGTATAAACCCATTTTTTCGGTAGTGGGATATATATTGATTTTATGGCTTGGGTATTTATTATATATGTGTTTTCCTAATTTTCCAATGCTCTAAACATAAAAATTCAGGCAGGATGAAAGAAAATTGTATTTTTGTTTTTATGTTTTATGATTTGGATAAAAAATGCTTCACCCATATCAGCATTAAATTTCACAAATTGACATTTACAATGTTCATATAGGATCCAAGAGTGTGGGTCCTAAGATATTTTAATAATAAAAAATATTACACATTTATGTCAAGAAATAAATATAATTTACAAACTCAGAGTTGTTACATTCATCCCCTCCAATGAAATTTCTTCCTTGAAATTTAAACTTATATTATCAGTTGAGAAATGATGAGGGAAGATATATTTCATTGTTTCTTCTTGTTCCCAAGTCTCACAGATGTACTTATGGTTCCTTTATATCACATTGACAAGGTGAGTAGTCTAGCACCAAAAAATATTGTCTCTATGGTCCAATATATTCACAACCATATCTTAATATTATAGTTCATTATCCACCTATAACACAACCAGATTTAGCACATTTGTGGGATTGGGAATATAATATCTCATGAGAGATAAATAGTAGAAATCAATAACATAATCCAAATTGTGTGGATTTTCAGCCTATATTCCACCAATACTTGGAGATCAAGGATTTAAAAAGGTCCAATGTACCTTTGTATAATAATCCATTAATTTACAAATAACATTTGTCTCTTACAAGGTTATATTAGAAGGAAAACATTACTTAAAACATAATAATTCATGTATCATTGATAGTTTTTTATAGATCTTCTTCTGACTCTGAGTAGCTATTATATGTTTTTAGATTCTATGAACCACATCTATCATCTATTATACAATATTTGGTCCAAGTAGATTTTATTAACCAATCTCATCCCAACAAGTTGGATTTTTACGTCGATTCCCCTAAAGATCCAAATATGGTTCCATTTTAATACTTGAGTAGAATTTTTAGTTGTAGGAGAAATCAAAAAATGAATAAGTTGATTATAATATCCATTAAATTTCATTTAGAAGCCTCTTAGTATATCCCCAATTATCTGAATGGTGCTTTCATATGGACCATCATTTTGGGGGTGATAGACCATGATTAAAGTCAATTCAATATTAAAATCATGTGAAATACTTCTCCAAAATTTCAATGTGAACCTAGGATCAAAATACAAGATGATACCATGTTTTACCCCATGAATCCACACCACTTACATTATATATATGAATGTTGTTCAAGTGATAAATCTCCCAAAATAGTGATGATGTGTGTATTATTGGTGAGTCTATCCACTATAAAAAATATTGTATTTTTTTCATGGATGCCTTTATGAGACAAGGGGAAATGTTCAAAATGATGTTCATCCATTGTTATGTTGGTATAGGTAATGGTTTAAAAATCATATTGGACTTATGTATCTCTATATTAACATGCTAAGATACCAAAGATCATGAGATATGCATACTAATATCCTTCTTCACGTTGTCCCTCCAGAAGTGTTCTGGAACAACATGGTATGTCGTCTCAATTCTAGGTTGGATGTAGAAATATGATATATGTGAATTATTGAAGACATAATTATATATTTCATGTGATGAAGGTACACAAATTCTAGTTTCAATATGAAACACCCTATCATCATCAATATTTAATTTATGAATATTCCCTTCCTTAACAACGTTCACATTTTTTTGAAGATCCGGAACAAATTTTTGTGCTTCATTAGTCTTCACTTAGATACATATTCAAAAAATAATTTTTGAATGTTTGGCTAGTTTCTATATTATTCTTATTTTAAGACCCATCATTTACCTATTCATGAAGATATTGTCTTCCTCAATCAACATCAAGGATATATTAGTGGATTCTTTACTATTTAGAGAATCATCTACCATGTTCCCATTTTCTGGATGGTAGTGAATATAGCAATAACAGTCCATGATTTGATCTAACCTTTTTCTTTTATTCTTGTTAAGATCATTTTGTGTGAATATTTACATTATAATCGTTTGATTTCTATATATTTCATAGTTCTCACCATAGTGTTGGTTCCACCAAATCATCATCATGAAGATCACATCTACTAACTCTATATCATGTATTGGGTAGTTATTGTCATGGACCATCCATTTTCTTGAGGTTTGGGATATTAATTTTACAGTCTACCTGAGTAAACAATATAATCATTTCTTTAAATAATCCATGTATATCACAAAAAAATCTATATATTATGGTAGTGTGAGTAATGAAAAATGATTAGCCTCTTCTTGAGTTCCATGATGATTTCCTCACATTATTCCCTACATAACATACACATTTCATTGATAAAAAATTTAGTGGGATATAAATTCCTGATAAATTTCCCTCAAAACAACCCTATTACCATAAAAATCCAAGAAAAAAATAGATTTCTATTGCACTAGTGGGTTTGGTCTATTCCTAAATTGACTTTTTCTTTAAATGTTCAATAGAATGTCCCTCGCCTGTTATCATGTGCATAAAAAATGTTAATTATTGCATCAAACTTTTACAACTAATGAATATATCATAGCTTTTCTCCTAGATTAATGATCCCATTAGAATCCTTATATTCTATTTATGTTTCACATTTATCTTTTAGTATATAGGAATATCATCGATAAAAACCACCAAAATATTGTTGAGCAAGTCTCTAATAAAACTAGTTAAAAAAATACATTAAGGTTATAGGAGAATTAGTAATTACCAAGGACATAACTATGAAATTATTTTGTAAATACTTTGTAAAAAATAATTTATTATGAATATCTACCTTCATCACATTCAACTAATGATATATATAATTATGATCCCCTTTTAAGAAGTATTAATATCTTCATAGTTGATTAAAAATGTCATAAATCATTGGTAGGTGATACTTGTTATTTATAGATATCATTTTAACCTCGCAATAATCAATACACATCCATATTGTCCAATACTTTGTCTTTACAAATAATACTAGATCACCCCTAAGTGATGCACAATGTTATGTGAACCCTTTGTATAAATGATCTCAAATTTTCTTCTATATCTCCTCCAGTTTCATAGGCGTCATCATAATGGGAATTCATGAGATAATAGTGGGTCCTGGTATAAGGTCAATCAATAACTCTACCTCAAATCCTTGTTGAAGCTAAGGAATATCTTTGGGAAATACGTCAGTATATTCCCCAAAAATGGGAATTTCATTATTGTTGGTTATTTCCTTCAACTCAACCATTTATGCAAGGTATGATATGACTCGGGGTATCACCACCAACAATATTGAAGTATTTTTTAAAAGAGATTCATGATCTTCCATGAATTTATATAATATAAAATGATTGTTCAGAACATGAAAATAAATTTTACTTTTTATACAGTTGTGTTTTTCTTTTTAGAATGATATCTAATCCATGTATAATATAAAATCGACTTCAACCAAGGAAATATTATGATATACTATAGAAGAATATCCCCACAAACTATAGAAAGAGAAGATTCCAACACATGGGTTTCAATGATTTCACCAGTGTGTGTTTTTACATATACATATTCTTCAAGTAATTGATGTTTAAATAAAATAATTTTGAAAAATATGCATGATATGAAAGACTTTTAATAACTAGAATCAATGAAAAATATTTATATTACTAATTTAATAAGATGAAACCTTTTAAAAATTAATTTTCATGATCTACTTCAGGATTACTGATGGAATAATATTTCTCTTGATCTATTA
Source organism: Viscum album (assembly GCA_963277665.1). Classification (NCBI taxonomy): domain Eukaryota; kingdom Viridiplantae; phylum Streptophyta; class Magnoliopsida; order Santalales; family Viscaceae; genus Viscum; species Viscum album. Next base: position 614,380,732 of record OY728164.1, read on the forward strand.
GCATTGGTGGTTGTCGTTGATGATATCCCTCAAGGACACTTGGTTTTGTGAATTGGATTTTATTGTTCCCTTTCTCTATAATGTTTTTTCATTGAACTGTTGGTGTTGTATTATAAGGTTCCTTAAATTCATTCATCACATTGGAAAGCATAATTATGTCTCTTCCACATTAATGAGCATGGTGGCCTTCTCTTATATTCTTAAATCACTTCCATATCCCTTTGAGGCAATTCTGATGAAGGTTTTTCCCACTTTTTTAATATGTGAGTGGTTGGATCATCTTTCTTCATGAATCATTTAACCCCCATCGTGAAACATCATACTTCAAATATAATCTCCATTACTAAGGGACCATTCTCTAAACTTGATCTCTTCATTAAGGGAAAATTGATCTACTTATTCATAACTCCCAAAGTATTGGATATCAATAGCCCTTAAATTGTGTGGATTCAATGCACTGAATAATCAATCTATATCTATATAATTATTGAAAACCAATCATTTTTGTTTCATTAAAACCATGTGAGTTTTCCTTTTATGTTGTGACATATTAAACATGTTTTTATTCATCTATATGAAATATTTATAAATACTTGTTCAATGATTTATAATAAAATAAATATCTATAAATATATTCTTGTTTTATTTCCACTATACCACTTTCACATCATCCTTTTTCATGTATTCGTTAAATTCATATTGTGTTGATATGATTATTCTTCTAAATGATATACCACCACATTCACTTTTACATTCTTAGAACTGTGGATGACAGAAAAAGAAATTATCCATTGATTTAACCCACTATTCTCTGATAAGAAAAATATAATAGTCCCATAATGTTAATGGTTATTGTTTCATAAATGATTCAATATTATTGTGTTCCCTCATATATGAAAGGGAACATTCCACAAGTTTCAGGTTATTTTTATTCCATAATATATATAGGAATGAATCACCATTATTATATAAACTCCACGACCCATGGAATTGGTGATGTCATTTGAAAAATCCTTACACTATCCCTCACATGGTTTATTTTCCTTTTTCTACATGTTGCTAATATTTTATAAAGATTAATAGTCTTTATAAATTTATAATTCAAAAAACTATGAATAAATATTTTATTATTATACCCAAATTCACTCTTAATCATATCTTACAAGATCCCTATGTGTATCCATTCTCTAAAATGATTCATATAGGATGTTTACCAATATATAGAATAATATATATATTTATCCCTAAAGGTTTCCAAACCATATTTCTAAATTATATATATTCTGATTTCATATGAACAATAGAGAGTAAAATTTTCCTTACATGACTATTAGATAATTCATATGACAAAAATACAATAGTTTTTCAAATAAAAGTTCAAAAGTTTTAGTGTCTATTGAAAATTTATCTTATAAAAAATTGTACACAATAAACCATAAAAAATAATTTAAATATTACTTATTTATACTTATATAATATTTTTTTTCCTATTTCCATTTTTTCCACATGAGGATATACATCGAAGAAAAGAGTGAGCTAAAATCCCAGTAAGGGGAGGAATAAGATACATTATTTAATATGACATGGGCAATAAAAATCAACATCATCATGTCAAAATCAGGATATCATCATAATAATCATGTGGGATTCATTATAAAAAAAATAATGCGGAATATATATAATAGTGGGATTTCATCTCATTATGGTTAAATACCACACATAGTTGTGAACAAAGAAAACATTATGATCAGGTATAAATATTTTCATAAATCCGAACCTCCTCATTTTTAACAATCCATGCATTGTTTTCCTGAATAATACACATAATATCACTAAATAAATCATATTATACATGCATTGGAGAGATATATAATTCCCAAACCTACATGAAAAATACCATATACCAACAGTTTGAAACTGTTGGTATAGGCCTCCAAACCATCGATATATCCTATACCAATGGTTTGGAGAACTACTAGCTAGTAAATTGTGGGTATAGGTGTATAATAATAGCATTGGAAAACCCATTGGGATATTTTATATGAAAAATCTATACCAATGGTTCCATAACACCATTATTATATCTATTTCAAAAAAGAAGCATTCTACTGGTATTGATCCAAGTACCTCCATTTTATGATTGAACAACCTACCCACTAACATAAATTGGCTTTTGAGAACCTAATTTCATATATATATATATATTATCATAAAATTTATAAAATTTGATTTATTTAAAGTTCACTATAATAATATTCCATAAAAAATAAATTTTACTATTCCAACAGTTTTGAGAAAAGTTGGTATGGTTTCATTGATTTTCGGACATATACCAACAGTTTTGGAAAGACCGTTGGTATAGGGGGGACCTATACCAATGGTTTAGGGAACACCGTTGGTATAGATCTTAATTTCTAAAATTTCATTATATGTTTTCAATGTTATTTTCAATGAAATGGTTTTAATAATTTTATATTTTTTATAAAGTTTTTTTATATCATACACATTTTTTATCACAAAAAGGTTTCAATTATATTTTAATATCATTTATATTCATAAATTTCATAAAACCTTGTTGTTAAATATACTACACTAAGGAAATGTTTTATTGATACCATCCTCATCCTTTATCTGGATGGAATAATCATGTTTCAAAGAGATTATTATAGAACATTTTTATTTCCCATGGATTAACCATGTTACAAATAAATTCTTATGGAACCCATTTCTGCTCTATTGGTTAATCATGTTATGAAAATAATAATGATTTTTTAAATGAGATATGATGAATTTATTTCACTAGTTTCTTTATTCATTATTATGTTCTTGTAAAATATAAAAGATCAGTGCCCCTAGATAACACCATATTAGCCAATTATATCATATATGATGGGTGTTACCAGAATTAACTCCAATGCACCAAGTACTGAATATGGTGTATATGGAATTATATAAGAAGTCATCTGCATGGTTATTATAATTTATAGTGTTTTAATAAGAGTTATATGAGATGATGATTGAAGATACCATTATGCTTTATCTATGATTTCCTTAGGATTATAATTTTTATTATGATAATGATTGCTATCACATGAATCATGATTATTGGTTTTGATGACTATTTTCTTTTCCATATTTTCATATGTGATGATCCAACCATTTATGGGAATGATATCAATTATGATTCACTCGTGCACTTTGACTTTGTCATCTTACAATTATGTACTCATATGCTCATTCTAGACATTAATTTATTAATATATATATTTTACCTTAAAATGAATTTGACTTCACCCTTAATATGATTCCTTTTCTTTGGTAATAATGTGTGAGGATGGAATATTTAGGTTTGTAAGGGATTTCACAAGGTTGATGTTCAAGGAATAAATGGAAATGAAAATTCTATGTCAAATGGGACACAAATGAAAAAATGACATATACCCATGATTTAAAACCATTGGTATATCCCCTAAAACTGTGGGTATAGGATATACCCGCGATTTTGGAAACTCTGGGAAAAATTGGAATCAAGATTGCTTCATGACCAATACCCACATTTTTACAAACTATAGGTATAGATTTTGTCCACTATATCATTGACTTATAACAACGGATAAAACAACAGGTATAAATATCAATAAAATTCATCTACGGATGCTATAAAACCGTGGGTATACAATACATGTATAAAATATTAGTAAAATACCTATAATATAAATATAATGCACCCAAAAAAACTCATTCTTGTGGCCTAAAGCTCAAAATCCTATAACTTAACTAACTGAGCCGCTTCACTTTTTTGTAGATATATCGAAATCTCCCAATATATATTATTATAGATTATTATTAGTGTAGACAAATATTTATAGAGTGTTTATACCACAAACTTATACTCGAAAATATGGCATCATAACAACTCATCTACATCAATTACTTTTATTTATATGTATATTTTTCATAATTTTATTAATTCAAACGGCCCGTATAGAAAAAGAAACAGCGAGATTCAATCTTGCACCTCTATGATACCAATGATGTCAATTACAACTATAAAATATTATATTTTTTAATATCTAGATATATTTTATTATATATATATATAACCTAGACTAAATAAAATTTCACGGAGGAGTTTAGAACCCTTGTTTCTACTCCAATGCAAATGTTGTTTACCAATACAACGATTATAATTATAATTATATTCTCATATATTAAATTATATTATTTTCCACACTAAAATATTAATGGACCCTATACCCAATATTCTTCGGAATCATGGGTATAGGTCACATCTATACCCACTATTTTCATAAACCAATGGTATAGGCATAAATACCAAAGGATATTCCCAAGGTTTCTAGAAACTGTGGGTATAGGTGGAATCTATACCAACTTTTTATGAAAACCATGGGTATAGGCTTATATACTGAATTATATACCCATAGTTGATGAATTTCATTGGTATAAATGCCACATATACCAACAGTTCAATGTAAACTGTTGGTATTGGTTTTCTAGTGGTATATGTATGCAAATTTTTGTCTTCCCACGCTTATTCTAGTAACCTAGACCAACAGTTTAGCAAAAACCGTGGGTATATGTTAGAAAATGAAACATATACCCATAGATCATGAAAATAATTTGTATAGACCCATTTTCCAGTAGTGGGAGATATTTTTATTTGACGACATGTGTATCGATTATTTATGAGTTTTCCTAATTCTCTAAAAATCTAAACATAAAAATTTATACGTGATGAAAGCTACAAATTTTATTTATTTATTATATTTTATTGTTTGGATAACAAAATGGGTCACCCATATTGAAATAAAATTAAAAAATTTAACATTTACAATGTTCGTATAGGATGCAAGAGTGCAAGTCCTAAGCTATTATAATAATACAATATAATACACTCTTAATTTAGGAAATAAAAATAATTTACAAACTCAGAGTTGTTACATTAATCCCCACTAAACAAATTTCATCCCTAAAATTCCAAATCATATTCTGGGCTATTAATTAGAGAGGGTACATATATTTCATTGTTTTTTATTATTCCAAAGTCTCATCGATGTACTTATGTTTCCTCCATATCACTTAGACAAGGTGAGTTGTCTTGCTACAAATAAAGTTGTCTCTATGGTCCTAGATCTTCATATCCATATCATAATATGATAGTTCATTCTCCACCTATACCACAATAAGATTTAGCAGATGTGATGGATTGGGTATATACTTCCACATGAGAGATACATAGTAGAAATAATTAACTTTATCCTAATTGTGAGGAATTTTCTGCCTATATGCCACCACTCCTATGAGGTAAATGATTTAAAAATGGCAAATGTACCTAGGTATAAGCTTCCCTTGATTACGAAATAGCATGAGTCTCTTCCAAGGTTATATTAGATTTAAAAGATTACATACAACATCAAAATTAAAGTCTCTTTGATAGTTGTTAGTATAGATCTTCTATTGACTCTATGAAGCTATTATATGTTGTTGGATTCCATGAACCATATCAATAATTTATTACATAATATCGGGTGAAAGTAGTTTTTATTCACCAATCACATCCCAACAAGAATGTGTTTTACATTTATTCCCATACAGGTCCACATCTAGTTCTATTATAATACTTGAGTAGAATTTATTGTTGTCTAAGAACACAACAAATCAAGAAGTAGATCATTATATCCATTAAATTTAATTTGTAAGCCTCTTAGTATATCCTCGAGCATCTGATTGGTGATTTAATATTTACCATCATTTTTTTGGTGATATTCCATAGTAAAATTCAATTCAATATACAAATCATATTGAATAATTCTAAACAATTTATATGTGAACGTAAGATCAAAATACTAGATGATCCCAAGTTTTACCCCATGCATCAAGAACACTTCTATTACATATAGGAATGTTTTTCAAGTTATAAATCTCCCCAGATTGTGATGAAGTATGAATTATTGGTGAGATGATCCACTATAACCAATATCGTATTTTTTTTCATGGATGTCTTTAGCTGACCGGAGAAAAATTCTATACTGATGTTCTCCCATTTCAATGTGTTTATAGTTAATGGTTTAGTAATCATGTGGGACTTGTTTTTCTCTATATAAACATGCTAAGATTCCAAAAATCATGAGAAATACATACTAATATCTTTCTTCATGTTGTCCCAATAAATGTGTCCATGAACATCATGGTACATTGTGTGACTTCTAGGTTGGGTGGAGAAATATGATATATTTGAATTATACAGTAGATAATTATTTATTTCAAGTGATGAAGGGACAAAAATCCTAGTATCAAAATTAATTAACCTATCATCATCAATATGTAATTTATTAATCCTCCCTTCCTTAACAACATTCACCTTAATTTGAAGATGTAGAATAAAATTTTGTACATCATTAGTCTTCTCATAGATACATTATTAAAAAAATTATAAAAGGTTGGATGGTTTCACTATTATTATTATTTTAAGACCCATCCTTTTCATATCTAGGACGATAGGGTCTTTCTCTTTCCACATCATGGATAGATTAGTATATTCTTTACTAATTATAGAATCATCTACCATGTTCCCATTTCCTGGATGATAGTGAATATATAAATCTTAGTATATTATTAGCTCAAAAAATTATGTTTAATTCATGTTGAGTTCATTTGTGTGAATATATACATTATACTCTTTTTATTGGTTTATATTTCATAGTTCTCACCATAGAGTTGGTGCCAAAAAATCATAATCTCGAATATCCCAACTACTAACTCCATGTCATGAATTGGGTATTTACTCTCATGGACCATCCATTTTCTTGAGGGTTGGGCTATTAATTTTACATTCCACAAGAGTAAAAAACATAATAATTTGTCAAATAATCACTCTATATGACAAATACATCAATAAATTATGGTAGTGTGATTAAAGGATAAATTATTAGCCTCTTCATGAGTGCCTTAATAATATCATCACATTTTTTTATACATAATTTACCCCTTTCGTTGTTAACCTAATTAGTGGGAAATAAATTCAAGAAAAATTTCCCTCGAAACATCATTATTACCCTAACAAAGCAAGAAAAAAAATTATATTTCAATGACACTAGTGGGTTTGGTCTATTCCTAAAATGAATTTTTCTTGGAAGGGTCTATAGATATTCCCTCACTTCTTATCATGTGCGCAAAAAATGTGAATTGTTGCATCCAATATTTACACCTAATGAATATATAATAGATTTTATCCTACATTAATGTTCTCATTATAATCCATATATTACTTTCATGTTTCTCATTGATCATTTTGTATATATGAATATCATTGATAAAAACAAAAAAAAATTGTTGAGGCAGTCTCTAATGAATCTTTTTAAAAAATCTATGAATATTATCGGAGAATTTGTAATAACTAAGGACATAACTATGAAATTATATTATAAATACATTGTGAAAAATGATTTATTATGAATATCTCCCTTCATCACATTCAAGTAATGATATGAAGAATTATGATCCCTATTTAATAAGTACTAATATCTTCATAGTTGATTGAAAAAGTAATAAATCCTTTGTTGGGGATACATTTTATTTATGGATATCAGAATGACCTGAATATAATCAATACACATCCACATTGACAAATACATTGTCTTTAAAAATAGCACCGGAACACTCTTAGGTGATGCACTAGGTTATATTAACCCATTGTATAAATGATCTAAAACTATTTCTTTACCCCATATAGATTCATTGGCGTCACCCTATAGGAAAATTTTGAGATAATAGTGGGTCCTGGTATAAGGTCAATCAATAACTCTACCTAAAATCCTTGTTAAAGAAAATGAATGTCTTTGGTATATACGTCATTGTATTCCTTAAAAATAGTCATTTATTTATTGTTGATTATTTCTTTCAACTCAACCATTTATCAAAGGTATGATACTTCTTAGGGTATCAGCACTGAAACAATTGAGGGATTTTTAAAAAGAGATTCATGATCTTCCCTGAATTTCTATAATAGAAAATTATAGTTCAAAACATGAAAAGATATTTCTTTTTCCTGACAGTTGAGGAGTTCTCTATAGAATGAGATCTAATCCATATCTGATATAAAATCAAATTCAACCATGGAATGATTATGAAATAATATAGAACAATATTTCCACAATCTATTTCAAGAGAGGAGTCCAACACATGGGTTTCAATGATCTCACCAGTATGTGATTTTTCGTATACATCTACTTCAAGGAATTGATGTTTAAATTCAACAATTTTGAAAAAACATGCAAGATATGAATGACTGTGAAGAACTATAATCCAATAAAAATATTAATATAAATAATTAATAATAATTTACCTTGTAAAAATTCATATTCTTGATCCACTTTAGCAGAAGTGACAGAATAATATTTCCCTTGCTCCATTGGAATTGGTGGTTGTCATTGTTGATTACCATCAAGGACACTTGGTTTTGTGAATTGGATTTTATTGTTCCCATTATCCATAATGATTATACATTGAACCATTGGTGATGTATTATGAGGCTCTATCCATTATTTTATCATTTTTTAAAGCACCATTATTCCTCTTCCACATTCATGAACATGGTGGCCTTATCTTATATTCTTAAAGCATTTCCCAATCCCTTTTGAGGAAATTATGATGAAACATCTTCCCACATTTTTTACATGTGAGTTGTTGGATCATCTTTATTCACATATCATTTGACCCCCATCTTGAAACACCATAATTATAATCTTATCTCCATAACTATGGAACCATTATATAAAATTTAGATATATATCATGGGAAAACTGAACAACTTATTCATAACTCCCAAAGTATTGTATATCAAGAGCCCTTAAAAGGCGTGGATATAAAGAACTGAATTATCATCTTATATCTATATCAATCATGAAAACCAATCATTACTTTTCTCATGAAAGACATATAATTTTCCCTTTTATGTTGTGACATATTAAATATCTTTTTTATTCATCTCAATGAAATATCTCTAAAGACATGATCAATTATTTATAATAAAATAAATATTAATAAATATATTCTTGTTTTATTTCAACTATATCTATTCCACATCATCATTTTTATTGGTATTTTATAAATAAATCATGTATTGATATGATTATTTTTCTAAATTATATACCATGACACTCATATCCAAATTCTCAGAACAATGGATGACAAAAACAGATATTATCTAATGCGTTAACCCACCATTCCCTGATAAGCGGAATATAATATTACCTTAATGTCAATGGTTATTGTTGCATAAAAGTCTCGATATCCATTTGGTACCTCTTGGGTGAAAGGGGTCATTCCACAAGATTCAGGTTATTTTTATTCCATAATATATGTTGGAATGAATCACCGTTATGATTTAAAATCCACCTCTCATGGAATTGGTGATGTCATCAGAAAAATCATTGCACTATCCCTCACAAGGTTTATTTTCATTTTTTTTGATGTTCCCAACGATTTATCAAGATGAAATGTATTTAAAATATTATAATTCATAAAATCATGATAAAATATATTATTATTATTACCAAATTATCTCTAAATCATATATTACAAGATCCCTATGTGTATCCTTTCTGTAAAATGACTCATATAGGATGTTTACCAATATATAGACTTATATATATAGTTATCCTTAAAGTTTTCAAAAAGTAATTTCTAAATTAAATATATTTTTATTTCATACCAACAACAGAGACTGATATTTTACGTACATGACTACTAAAAAATTCATAAGATAAACAACACAATAGTGTTGAAAATAAAGGCTCCAATGGTTTTGTGTCTATGGAAAATTTGTCTTATTAAAAAATTGTACACAATAAAACATAAAAAATAATTTATTTATTACTTATTTATCGTCATATAATCTGTTGTTTTCATTTTTACTTGTTTTCACATGAGGATATACATTAATGAAATGGGTGAGCAAAAATCTTAGTAAGAGGAGGAATAAGATACATGATTCAACATATCATGGGTGATAAAAATCAACATCATTATTTCAAAATCATAATATCATAATAATAATCAAGAGAGATTATTTATAATGGAAAATAATGTGGAATATATATAATTGTGGGATTTCATCTCATTGTGGTAAAATACCACACATAGTTGTGAACAAAGATAACATCATGATCAAGTATAAATATTTTCTTAAATCAGAACCTCCTAATTTTTTAAAATACATGCATAATTTTCATGAATAATTAAAATAATATCAATAAGTGAATCATACTATACATGAAATTGAGGGATATATAATTCCAAGACCTACTAGAAAAATACCCTATACCAATGGTTTGAAACCGTTGGTATAAGCCTCGAAACCATTTGTATATCCTATACCAACAGTTTGAAGAACTGTTGGCTAGTAAGCTGTGGGGATAGGTCTATACCAAAATTTTTGGACAACCCGTTTGTATAAGTAATATGAAAAATCTATAACAATGGTCCAAAAAAACCATTCATACATGTATTTAAAAAAATAATCATTCTGTTGGTTTTGATCCCAGTACCTCAATTTTATGATTGAACGACCTAACCACTAACCCAACATGAATTTTCTGAACACAATTTCTTAAATATATATATGTATTATCATAAATATATTAAATTTTGATTTATATAATATTATCTTTTAGGATATTCCTTATAAAATACATGTAACCATACCAATAGTTCTCAAATCCATTGGTATAGACCTATACCAATGGTTTTGAGAACCATTGAAATAGATTCTTTGATTTTGGGACCTATACCAACGGTTTGGGTAAAACCGTTGGTATAGATCTTATTATGTAAAATTAATTTATATGTTTTCATGTTTATTTTCAATGAAAATATTTTGATAATTTTTTTATATATTAAAAGTTATTTTCATATCAATAAGTGTTTTTACCACAAAAAGACTTCAAATATATTTTAATAGAATTTCCATTCATAAATTTCCTAAAATGTTGTAGTTAAAAATCCTAATCTAAGGAAATTTTAAATTGATACCATCTGAATACTTTATCTAGATGAAATAAACACGTTTCAAAGAGATTATTATAGAACATGAATATTTTCCATGGATAAACCATGTATCAAATATATTTTTGTGGAACCCTTTTCTACTCCATTGGTTAATCATGTTATGAAAATAATAAGGATTTATTTAATGAGTTATGTTAAACTAAATTCAATAGTTTATTTATTCATTATTCGGTTCGGGTATAATATAAACGATTGGTGCACCTAGATTTCACCATATGAGCCAATTATATCATATACAATGGGTGTTACCAGAATTAACTACAATTCATTGGGTACTAATTTTGTTCTATATGAAATAATATAAGTAGTCATCCACATAGTTTTTCCAATTTTTCAGGTTTTTATAAGAGTTATATGAGATGATATTTGAAGATAACATTATATTTTATCTATGCTTGAATTAGGTTTATAATGTTTATTATTTTAATGATTTCTATCACTTAAATCATTATTATTGGTTTTGATTCCTATTTCCTTTTCCATATTTTCATATTTGATTAGGAAAACATTGATGGGAATGAGATCCATTATGATTCTCCCGTGCACTTTGACTATGTCATCATACCATTTTGTACCTATATTCTAATTAATGACATTAATTTATTAATGAAAATGTTTAATCATACTAAGAATTTTACCTTATCATTAATATGATTCCTTTTCCTAGGTAATAAAGTATGCGGTTGGAATATTTAGGTTTTTAACGGATTTCACAAGGATGATGTTCGAGACATAATTTTAAATAAGAAAATCAATGTTAAATGGGACAAAATAGAAATAATGACCTATACCCATGATTCAAAACCATGGGAATGTCCCCTAAAACTGTTGGTATAGGCTATACCTGCAGTTCGGGAAACTGGGGAAACCAAGGAATCAGGGTAGCTTCATAGCCTATACCCACATTTTTACAAACTATATGTGTATATTTTTTCCATGGTGTCATAGACTTATACCCATGGTTAAAACCACTGGCATAAATATCAAAAAGATTCATCTACACAAAGTATAAAACATTGGGTATAAAATACAAGTATAAAATATTTGTAAAATAGCTAAAAATAAATATAATTTACCAAAGAATCTCATTCTTAGGGGGTGTAGATCAAAATAAAATAACATAAATAAATATGATTCTCCACTTTTTTGTATATATATCTAAATCTCCAAATATATATTAAAATAGATAATTCTTATTGGATGATATTATTTAATGATTATTTATCCCAAGAACTTCTCGAAAATATGGCATCATAATAACTCACCAGCATCAATTACTTTTATTTATATGTATATTTTCTTAATTATATTAATTCAAATGGCCTGTATAGAAAATGAAATAGAAGGATTCGATCTTACACCGCTATGATGCCGATGAAGACTAATACAATTATAAAAATTGAAATTTTATTCATATCTATATATATGTTATATATATATAACATGGAATAAATAAAACTTCTCGGTGGAGTATAAAAAACGGCATTTCTATACAATGTTAATGTTATTTACCAATACCCCAATTAGAATTATAATTATATTTACATATATTATATTATATATTTTTTCACACTAAATTATTAATGGACCCTATACCCACAATTATCTTGAATATTAGTTATACGTCACAGCTATACCCATATTATTCTTAAACCATGGGTATATGCGTAAATACTGAAGGCCATACCCATGGCTTATAGAAACTATGGGTATAGGTGGAATCAATACCCACTTTTTTTGAAAACCATGGGTATAAGTTTATATTACGACAACTATACCCATAGCTCATGAAAGTCATTGGTATTGAGGCCACCTATACCCACGGTTCAATGTAAACTGTGGGTATTGGTTTTCCAGTGGTATATGCATGCACTTTTTTGGATTCCCACGCTTATTCCTATAACCTAGACCCACAATTTAGAAAAACAAATGGTTATATGTTAGAAAATGAACCTTATACACACTGTTCACAAAAATCATGGTTATAGACCCATTTTCCATTAGTGGGAGATAATTTGATTTGACAGCTTGGGTATCATTTGTGTATGAGTTTTCCTAATTATCTAAAACACTAACCATAAATATTTAGACAGAATGAATGCTCCAAATTTTGTTTTTTTATGTTTTAAGGTTTGGATAAAAAATATTGGGTCACCAATATCTGTATAATGTTAAAAAATTTAACATTTATATTTTTATTTTAGGATCCAAGAGTTCATTTCCTAATCTATTATAATAATACAATATAACACACATTTAATTTAAGAAATAAATACAATTTAAATACTCGGAGTTATTACATTCATCCCCGCTAATGAAATTTCTTCCCTAAAATTTTAACTCATATTGTGTGTTGATAATTGGTGAGGTTACATATATTTAATTGTTTCATCGTGTTCCCAAGTCTCATAGATATACTTCTGGTTCCTCCATATCACTTTGACAAGGTGAGTTGTCATTCTGCAAAGAAAATTGCCTTTACGGCCCAAGATCTTCACATCCATATCTTAATATGATAGTTCATTCTCCACCTGTACCACAACCAGATTTAGAAAATGTGAGGGATTGGGTATATACTTCCTCATGAGAGAGACGTAGTAGAAATATTATCTTAATACTAATTGAGTGGAATTTTTATTCTATATGAAACCACTCCTATGAGGTCAAGGATTTAAAAAGTTAGAATGTACCTAGCTATATGCTTCCCTTAATTTCAAAATAGCATGAGCATCTTCAAATGTTATATTCGAAGGAAAAAATTACTTACAACATCAAAATTAATGTCTCTTAGATAGTTGTTAGTATAGATATTCTACTGACTCTGAGCAGCTATTATATGTTGTTGGATTCCATGATCTTTATCTCTCATATATTACACAATATCGGGTACAAGATGCTTTTATTCAATAATTGCATCCGAACAAGTAGGATTTTTACATTGATTCCCATACAGAGCCACATGTGGTTCCATTTTAATACTTTAGAGGAATTACTTGTTGAATGAGAACTCAAAAAAAGAATATGTTGATCATAATCTCCATTAAATTTCATTTAGATGACTCTTAGAATATCCTTGAGAAATTGAATGGTGCTTTCATTTTGATCATCAGTTTAGGGGTGATAGGCCATAATGAAATTCAATTCAATATTCAAATCATGTTGAATAATTCTCCATAATTATGATGTGAACCTAGAATCAGAATATGGGATGATCCCTAGTTGTACCCCATGCATCCACATCACATCCATTACATATGGGAATGTTTTTCAAGTGATAAATCTCCACGGATAGTGATGAAGTGTGTATTATTTTTGAGTCAATCTACTATAACCAAAGTCATATTTTTTTGATGGATTTAATTAGGAGACCAGGGAAAAATTCCATACTGTTGTTCTCCCATTTCTACGTGGGTATAGGTAATGGTTTCGTCATCATATTTTACTTTTGTATCTCTATATTAACATGTTAAGATACCAAAAATCATGAGAGATACATACTAATCTCCTTCTTCATTTATTCCTACAAGAACTGTTCTTGAACATCTTGGTACATTGTTTCACTTCTATGTTGGATGGAGAAATATGATATATGTGAGTTTTACAATAAATACATTTTTATTTCATGTGATGAAGGTACACAAATTCTAGTTTCCAAATGAATCACCCGATCATCATCAATATGTAATTTGTAAATCTTCCCTTCCTTAACAACTTTCACTATATTTTGAAGATCCGGAACAATCTTTTTTACTTCATTGGTCTTCTATTAGATACATTATTAGAAAATAATTTGTGAAAGATTGGATGGTTTCTCAATTATAACTATTTTAAGACCCATACTTTACATATCCATGAAGATAGGGTCTCTCTCCACCCACATCATGTATAGATCAGTAGAATCATTACTATTTAGAGTATTATCTACCTTGTTCCCATTTCCTAGATGGTAGTGAATATTGCAATAATATTCCATGATTCTCTCCATCCATTTTTATTTATTCATGTTGAGCTCATTTTGTGTGAATATATACATTATACTCTTTTGATTGGTATATATGTCACAGTTTTCACCATAGAGTTTGTGCCACCTAATCAGCATCACGATGATCACAACAGCTAACTCCATCTCATGTATTGGGTATTTATTCTCATGGACCATCCATTTTCATGAGGTTGGGGATATTAATTTTACATTATACATGTGTAAAAAATGTAATCCATTATTTAAGTAAACACTGTATAAAACAAAAACATCTCTACATTATGGTAATGTGAGTATAGGAAAAATGATAAGCTACTTCTTGAGTTCATTAATAATTTCCTCAGATTCTTCCCTTTATATATACTGTACCCATTTATTTGTTTATAAATTTAGTGGGATAAAAATTCATGATAAATTACCCTCAAAACATTCTTATTACCCTAACAGGATAAGAGAAAAAATATATTTCTATGACACTATTGTTTTTGGTCTATTCCAAAATTTCCTTTTTCTTTGAAGGTTCTATAAAAATTCCTTCACTTTTTATCATGTGCACAAAAAATGTGAATTTTTGCATCCAACATTTACTTATAATGAATATATTATACATTTTCGCCAACATTAATGTTCTCATTACAATCGTTATATTATCTTCATGTTTCTCCTTGAACTTTTAATACATCGGAATATCGTCGATAAAAACAACAAAAATGTATGTGAGTTCGTATTCAATGAATACATTTACAAAATTCATGAATGTTATTGGAGAATTAGTAATTACTAAGGAATTAACTATGAAATTATATTATAAATAATTTGTACAAATTTATTTATTATGAATATCTCCCTTCATCACATTTGGCTAATGATATGTAGAATTGTGATCCCCATTTAAGAAGTATTAATATCTTCATAATTGATTTAAAATGTCATAATTACATTGTTGGGGATACTATTAATTTATTGATATCATTTTGACCTCAAAATAATCAATACACATCCACATTTACCAATCCTTTGTCTTTAAAAATACCATTGGAACACCCATACGTGATGCACTATGATATATTAAACCATTTTATAAATGATCTCAAAACTTTATCTATACCTCCTCTAGTTTCATAGGGGTAATATTTTAGGGAAATTTTGAGATAACGGTGTGTCCTAGTATAAGGTCGATTAGTGACTCTACCTCAAATCCTGGTTGATCCCAAGGAATGTCTTTGGGAAATACGTCAGTGTATTCTATAATGAATTTTATTTCATTAATGTAAATTTTTTCACTCAACACAGAAATTTATGCAAGGTATGATAATATTCAGAGTATCGTCACCAACACAATTGGGGGATTTTGAAAAATAGATCAATGACCATTCATGAATTTTTACAATAGAGAAGGATGGTTTAGAACAAGAAATGTGATTTCTTTTTCCTGACAGTTGAGGCGTGCTCTATAGAATGAAATCCACTCCATGTTTGATATAAAATCAAATTCAACCAAGGAATGATTATGATATACTATATATGAATATTTCCAAAAACTATAGAAATAGAATATTCCAACACATGGGTATCAATTATCTCAACAATATGTGTTTTTACATATACATCTACTTCAAGGAATTGATGTTTAAATTCAATAATTTTGAAAAACATGCAGGATATGAATGACTATGCAGAACTAGAGTCAAAGAAAACTATATATATTACTAATTTAATAAGATTTTACCTTGTAAAAATTCACTTTCGTGATCCACATTAATATTAGTGATGGACTAACATTTCCCTTACTCCACTAGCATTGGTGGTTTTCGATGTTTATTACCCTCAAGGACACTTGGTTTTGTTAATTGGATTTTATTGTTACCTTTCTCCATAATGTCTATTAATTGAACCATTAAAGTTGTATTATGAGTTTCCTTCCATTCTTTCATCATGTTGGAAAGCATCATTATATCTCTTCCACATTCATGAACATGGTGGCATTCTCTCATATTCTTAAAGTATTTCCCTATCCCTTTGGGGCAAGTTTGATGGAGCATCTTCCCACATTTTTGACATGTGAGTGGTTGGATCATCGTTATTCATGTATCATTTGACCCCCATCTTGAAACAACATACTTATAATCTTATATCAAAAACTATGGGACCATTCTCTAAACATCATCTCTACATTAATGGAAAATTTAACTACTTATTCATAACTTCCAAAGTATTGGATATCAAGAGCCCTTAAAAGGCATGTATTTAAAGCACTGAATAATCAATCTATATCTACATCATTCGTTAAAACCAATCATTATTTGTTTCATGAAAGCCCTGTTAGTTTTAATTTTATGTTGTGACATATTAATTGTCTTTCTTATTCATATCTATGAAACCTTACTAAATAATTGGTCAAATATTTATAATAAAATAAATATTTATAAATATATTCTTGTTTTATTTCCTATTTATCCCTTCGAAATCATCTATTTTCATGGTATTATTTAAATACATCTAGTATTGATATGATTCTTCTTATAAATGAAATACAACCACATTCACTTTGACTTTCTCATAACAGTGGATGAAAAAAAATGAAATCATCCTTTGAGTTGACCCACTCTTCACTGACAAAAGGAATAGAATATTCACTTAATGTCATTGGTTATTGATGCATAAATGTCTCAATAGAAATTTTTTCCCCTTGGGGTGAATGGGGACATTCCATAGAGTTCTGGTTAGTTTTATTCCATATATATTTTGTAATGAATCACCATTATGATTTAAATTCCACCTACCATGGAATTGGTGATGTCATACGAAAAATCATTGCCCTATACATAACATTGTGTATTTACCTATTTTATACATGTTACGATCGTTTTATAAATATTATAAGTCTTTAAGAAATTATAATTCATAAAATCATGAATAATTATTTTATTATTATTACCAAATTATCTCCAAATCATATCTTAGAAGATCTCGATGTGTTTCCCTTCTCCAAAATGATTCATAGAGGATGTTTATCTATACATAGACTCATATATATGGTTATCCCTAATGATTTCAAAAACATATTTCTAAATTAAATATATATTGATTTCATATCAACAATAGAGACTGATATTTTCCTTTCATGACTATTACATAATTCATAAGATAAACAACACAATAGTGTAGCAAATAAAAGTAAAAAAGGTTTAGTGTCTATGGAAAATTTGGATTATACAAAAATTATACATGTTAAAAAAAATTAAATTAAATAATACTTATTTATCCTCGTATAATATATTTTTTACCTTTTTACATGTTTTCACATTAGGATATAGAATAAAAAATGGGTGAGCTAAAATCCCAATAAGAGGAGGAAAAAGATACATGATTCAGTATAACATGGGTGATAAAAATAATCACCACCACGTAAAAATCATAATATCATCATAATAATCAAGATATATTCATTATGATGGAAAATATTGTGGAATATATATAATAGTGGCATTTTATCTCATTGTGGTTAAATACCACACATAGTTTTGAATAAATATAACATCATGATTCGGTATAAATATTTACATAAATCAGAACCTCCTAATTTTTAACCAACCTTGAATAATTTTCATGAATAATAAACATAATATCATTAAATAAATCATATTATACATGAATTTGTGGTATATATATGTAACACCCCATGTAAATAAAGAATATGACATTTTTATATTTATCCATATTTGTGAATAAAATATTAATATTACTTTAAAAGGGCGCTATGCTCTATGGCGTACCCAATACGCAACGATGAGTTTCTTGTGAATCTTATGTTGCACTCTAATAAGAAAATTAAATTATTTTAAATGGTAGTTAACGCCTTGTCGTTGTAATGGTGTTAATGAATAAAACTAACTAAAAATGATTATATATGTTTTTCACATATTTTTACTTTTTACAACAAATTTTAGAGGATTAAAAATGCGAATGAATCCAATTTTAAGCGTAAACATTCTAATATTCTTTAAAAGGTCGATTAAACGCCTTTTGATAGAGAACCTATTTTAAATCCACTTTTTGAAAATTTTATGTGTTATATTTTACAAAATAAAATTCTTCTTTATAATAATGACATCAAAATTTACATTGTGTAAATTTTTGGTATTTTTCTGATAATTTCATTTTTTTAATGAATAGTGAAAATGTTGTATTTTAATTCAAAACCTCCTTTTAATATAATTTATTTATATGATTATATTATCTTATTAATTGGTTTTAATGTTAAATTAGAATATATTTTTACCATTTAATCCAATAGTGGTCATTGAAATTAATTTCACTTTGAAATTGGACTTAAAATAGTGTCAATCTTTTGATGCATTTTGTTTCATAAAAACACGCTATTTGTTTTGACAGCGGGAAATAATTATTAAATTAATTAATGCGACATATATGTTTTGAATTTTGTAAAATAGACATAAATTTTGAATTCAGAATATCAAATATATCTTAGGGTGAATTTTTTGTATTTTTCTGAAAAACATCAGTTTTTGATGAAAGGTGAAACCACTAAGTGGTACTTAAAAACTGATTTTTCGTTTAAATGAAATTTTACCACCTCTGTGAATTGAATTTCAAAAATCCGACATACATGGTTTTAATTAGGATGTAAAATGTGGTTCAATGTGATTAAAATAATTTTTTGGTGAATAGTAACTTTTATGTTCTTAATTGCGATTAGAGGTAATTAATATAGTTTAAGGTTAAAAAATGTTTTTATAATAATAAATGACCTAGACACATGTCCTACACTTATTGGATGTGTCATGGACGACCAAGACAATCCATGGGTCAACTTGGGGACCCCATGAAGCCACTTTTGTTGGAAAATGACATTAATAACTTTTTATTTAAAGTTAAAATAAAAATGTCACAAACATGAGTTGTTTTTCTAAAACAATGTTTAAATGGGGTTATACACGTCATATTTATTACTATAAATATTAATTAGAAATATAAAAATATTTACTACATCATGATTTTTTTTATAATTTTTAGACATTAAATTAATTAAATTATTTATGACACCATGATGATGCATCAATTATCTCATTATTTAATGATTTAAATAAAATAAAAAGATAATGAAATATCTAAGACCTACACATGTAAAAAACCTATTGGATGGGTGGATTTCGAACTCTTATCACCTTATACTCTAAATATTTAATTGTGGGACCCTTTTTATTCGAAAAATCATTTTATAATAAAATATCTTTTCTTAACATTCCAAGAGTGCCCCTCCTCTCCTATTATAAAAGGCCCCCACCTCTACCTTATTACCCACACCTCTCAAGCATTTGGTTCGGACAATCTCTACTCTTTTTGTCTCTCAACATCCTTCTCTTACTTCTAGAAGGATCACTATGGAACAAGTCTTCCCAAGGAAGCCTTTGAGCTCAAATCAAAGAGAGTTACCTGATTTTAAGGTAATGTCTTCACTTGTGTTCTTTTGTTTTATTATTCTTCTCCAACCCCCTAAACTCATTTTATTCATTTCTATTGTAACAAATACAGTATATTCAATAAACTAGGATGTTTTTAGAAGAAGCATTCGAGCTACACTTACACACACCTACATCTAATGGTTAAAGAACATGCTGTTTCTGTGGATGGAGAATTTCTGCCTCACGAAACGATGATTATTCAATATTTTTGTAACAACATAAAAGGTGGCCATAAAGATGTCACTATATTTATATATGATATATAATATGTTTATGTTTTCCTTAAAATTCTGTAATTTTCATTTATTGCATACCTTTATGGCTTCCATTATGGGTATACACGATATCTTCATTTTAGGAAATGCGGACTACCATCCCCTCAAAGTGATTTGATTCGTTAATGCCATATGTGGGACGTATAAAGTATGGATTTAAAGTTATTATATATTATGTTATACTGGAATTATAATATACCTTTATATCATTATTATTTATTTTCATTAAAGTATGATATAGAAATGAAAGTAGCGTTCATGCGTACGTACGACTTACCGTCTCCATGAAGGGTGCAGTTAATTTCTTATCCCCAAATGTAATGTACTATTATAAGTACATATATATAATGGATATATATGATGTATGTTACATCTAAATGATGGATATAATTATGGAATTATAATATATAAATCTCCCATTTTGTTTTAATTCCATTAATATGACAAAAAATGAAAGTAGCGTTCATGCGTACGTACGGCCTACCGTCTCCATGAACGATGCTTTTAATTTTTATCTCCAAATGATATGGAATAGTATAAAATGAATATATATAGGATATATATGATATTTAAAACATCAATACTATTCTGGATATGATGTACCTATAACTACATGGAATATTATTTTCCAACAAGTTCAATTTTTGACTCATGTACCAAACATCGACAAAAACGTCTGAAATGAACTCATATTATTAACCAATTATTATAACATTAAAATATGTGATATGAACTGAATAATAATTTTTATAGGAGTTGCTTAAGAAATTATAAATTGACCAATGTTTATTATTCAGGAATATAAAGAAACGAACAAGACAAGTTGGACTTGAGGTAAGGGATCTAACTCCTCTCTTTCTTTTAAAGAGCACTCTTTTATGTCATTACTTTTAAAATATCATCTTTATTCTTATTGGGATATTGTTTTATATTACTCTTACTATAATTTTTCTGTTCATATTATGAGAGACCCTATTCCCTCTCATCAATCCTTTTTGGATGTTTTGAGTGGCGTCGTTAGGCTGCCGAATTTTCGTAAGAGATCCAACCTCTCACTTTCTTTTTAAGTACTCTCCTTTATGTCACATATTTTAAGATCCTATTTGTTATGTTGTGGGATGTTATTATATATTCCTATTTCATTAAACCGTATGTTGATATGATGAGAGACCCTATTTCCTCTGATCAATCCATTTTGGAATTTTTAAGTGGCGTCGTTAGGCTGCCGAGTTTTCGTAAGAGATTTTTCATCTCACTTTTATTCTCGTGAGATTTATGCTACATTTTCCACAATTTCTATTGAGTGGTGTATGTACTGCCCATTATTTTACTCATTGTGTAATATACTTTCATTTATGAGTATTTACATCAATGTTGTATTGTCCTTCTTTCACAAGGCGTATGTTTCGAAAGATACCCATGTCGGTAAGGGAATTGTTCACCCTCCTCTTTTTAAAATGCATCTTTAGTTATGTCCTTTAATTCACATACTATTATGTTGGGATATGTTCTTCTATTGATGTACATTTTATGTCCATGTGATCAGATATCCTTTTTATCTCTCATCAACTCATTTTATGAATTTTGTAGTGACGCCGTTAGGCTGTCAAATTTTTGCAAGGAAACTTCTTAACCCAAATTTGATTCTTTGGGATAAACATGTACTCATTGAATATGTCGTTCTATGAATATGTGTGAATAACCTCTGATTTTGTTTACACTTAATATCCACATATATTTTGTGTATTCGTTTGTCACACATAATTATGTAATTGATTTTTCCTTAAACCAAGGATATTGTCTTTGTAAGGGACTTCGTCTCAATCTCCTTTCACTGAGGCATAATTTTTTTATACACAACCATATTTTTTACGGTGTATACAACCCTTTTGACTTTTATGTTTATTCAAAATGAATATTTTTTATACAAAGCATTTACTAAATTAAAAAAGGGAATGTTTTTGTCGTACGTGTGCGGCGACAACGACTTCTCCGCTGTCGTGACCATTATTTTAGTTTCGGCTTCCTCTACAAGCCATACCTTCTTTTTAAAAGAAAAATAAATACCATGTTTTACTTTTCTTTTATTTTGGTATTTAAAATGGTTTTCATAATGTTTTTATATCAATGTGTTGTATTGATATCTTGTGATTGAAAGGTGGAAATGTTATGTTTCCTTTATGCATGTTTTATGTGATACGATTATGTTGTGGTTCATGGGAATTGTTATGAAGAAGGGTGGTTCCTTGATAAACTAAGGGCGGGTGAGCCCGATATAGATCTCTAATGCA
Source organism: Viscum album (assembly GCA_963277665.1). NCBI lineage: Eukaryota > Viridiplantae > Streptophyta > Magnoliopsida > Santalales > Viscaceae > Viscum > Viscum album. Next base: position 614,403,854 of record OY728164.1, read on the forward strand.
TTGGGTAACACGAAGGAGTGAATCCTTAAGGTTTCTCTGAAGAGATTTAGGGAATATACTGTGGTGGGTATTCCAAACGTGACCAATAGGGTTACTCACTACGTAAGAATTTTATGAATGCATCAAGTTACCTTTTAGGTCTTATGATTTCTATGATTTATTCATGATTTTTTGAGGTATGTTAAAGTGCTTATTTTTTATGGATAAAGTATGATTTCATTCTTATGTATACATGTATTCATGTTTCCCTTCCATATTTTTATATCCCTTACTGAGCTTTTTATGCTCATCCCATGTTTTTGAAATGTTTTTCATAGGTCAAGGGAATGGTACATGATATGATGATTGTGTCGAGGAAGTGTCAAGAAAGAATCCATGGTTTATTTTAAATATGTTTCTGTGGATGGAAAAAATGAATACTATCTTTTATGTAACCACTTTTTTTAAATGTGGAATATAATGCACGTTTTATGATCTAATTCTCTAAAATTCTAAACCTGAAAAGATCCTCAATGTGTAATATTGTAATAACTCAAAATTAAGTAAGGTTTAAGGTTGGGGCCTTATAGTTGGTATCAGAGGTCAGTTTAGATAACTTTAGAGGTTAGGGTATTCTTTAAGCATAAGTGACATTACCATAATGGTTAGGATTTCAAAAAGATTCCTAGTTTTAGATAAAGTGAATAAGTAAATATTAGTGGTTATATTCCTCATTAGTACATGATGGTTTTTTTGATATACTCACACTGAAATTTCTGTTTTTAGTGAATGGATGGATCTAGCAGGCACCAAAGTGACAATAGGTTTGAAGGAAACTGTGGTGGTTCTCTGATTGAGAGACTGGATGAAATGGGGTATTCAATGAGGAAACTCGTGGTTGTTCTAAACCAACTATCAAGGAGTCATTATCAACCACTTGAACCTTGGTATGATCTGTAATGCATCATGTATGAGATGGCCAATCGATGAGGATTTTCAGGTAATAATTACAAAGGTAACCATTAGAGTTTATATGAACCTTAATTTTGAGGTAAATACTGGTTATTATATGTTATGAAGGAGAATGAAAGGCTTGAGATAAACTTTAGTTTACAATATTTTATGATAATTTTTTTCTTGTTTTGGGGAATGTTTTAAGAATTCTATAGTTTTGGAAAAAAGACAACATGCAGACCATGTGACAACCCGTTGCGCCAGACAAAGCTGCGAGAATCGAACCCACAACCAAAGTGCGACTGGTATTTATCGCCTACCACTGGACTACATGATGTCCTGGGTTAGTTTGACTAATTATTTTTAGTTATATGATTTTATGAATTAAGAGTATGTTGATTTTGGGTTATCTATGGAAATTTATTAACCTATCATGGAGGATATGTTATTAGGTTAATTACTTTTCAGTACGAGACATTAAGAGCATCTGATATTGTTTGGAGAGAAATGTTACGATTTTACTTGGAAGACTATGTGACTAAATCCCTCAAATATTGGGGTTTCAGTCTTAGTTTGGTTTACTTTGAATAATTTTATGAACAAATTTTTTATCGAATGGTCCTCCTTGAACTTTGGGTTTTGTTGGAAAAATTTTGGAGATTAAGAATAGAATTTTTTTTATAAAGGGTTATCCTTTTCTAGATTATCTGATCTTGTACTAACCTTTTTGGTTTTGGTTTTGGTTAATGTATGAAGACATGATAAGTATATAGTTCTCTTTTGTGGATTAGGTGATTCTCAAGAAGTTGATTATAGTACTCTTAATGCGAACAAGTCTTCCTAAAAACTCATCTTTTGGAGAAAATATGAGTTTGATTAAGGAATGTAATAAAAGTTGAAAGTCAACATGATAAGTAATTATGTTTCCTTATGAATAAATTCTTCAATAGAAAGTAACATAAAAAAAAATTTGTCTATTAACTTTTCCTAATGGGGAATCGAATACCATTTAACCCATCACAAGTTTGTGATTTTCTTGTGGTTAACTTTCTCCTAAACATGTTTTCTATCACTGTCCATCAGATCATGACCCTATGTTTTCTCCTCCATGTCCATGTTTTCCTACATGTAATCCTAGTATGGGTGATCATGGGTGACCTTTGTACTTATCATTCTTTAATTTAAAGTGATTATTTTACCGACTCTTATTCGGATGTGGGACTTTCAAGGATGTTTCTGAGCCCAATTTTAAAATTGCGAGGACGCATTTCCCAATAGGGGGAAGGATGTAACACCCCAGGTAAATAAAGAATAAGACATTTTTATATTTATCCATATTTGTGAATAAAATATTAATATTACTTTAAAGGGGACACTATGATCGATGGCGTACCCAATACGCAACAATGAGTTCCTTGGGAATCTTACGTTGCACTCTAATAATAAAATAAAATTATTTTAAATGGTAGTTAACGCCTAGTCATTTTAATGGATAGAATGAATAGATATAACTAAAAAATGATTATATTTTTGTCAAATATTTTTAATTTTTACAATAAATGTTAGAGGATTAAAAATTCAAATGAATCCAATTTTAAGCGTAAACATTCTAATATACTTTAAAAGGTCGATTAACCAACTTTTGATGTAGAAACTCTTTTAAATAATTTTTTTGAAAATTTTATATGTTATATTTGACAAAATAAATTTTTTTTTATAATTGGGACATCAAAATTTACATTGTGTAAATTTTTGGAATTTTTCCGATAAAGTTGAGTTGTAATGAATAATGAAAAATGTTGTATTTTAATTCAAAACCACTTTTTAATCTAATTTATTTATATGATTATATTATCTTTTTAATTGGTTTAAAGTGAAATTAGAATATTTTTTTACCATTTAATCCAATAGTGATCGTTTAAATTAATTTCACTTTGAAATCAGACTTAAACTAGTGTCAATCTTTTGATACATTTTGTTTCATAAAAATATGCTATTTGTTTTGACAGCGGGAAATAATTATTATATTAATTAATGCAACTTATATGTTATGAATTTTTTAAAATAGACATCATTTTTGAATTCGGAATATCAAACATAGCTTAGGGTGAATGTTTTGTATTTTTCTGAAAAACGTCGGTTTTTGATGAATACAAGAACCATTATGAGGTACTTAAAAAAACCGATTTTTCGTTTAAATGAAATTTTACCACCTCTGTGTTTTGAATTTCAAAAATCCGACATACATGGTTGTCATTAGGAAGTAAAATGTGGTTCAATGGGATTAAAATAATTTTCTGTTGAATAGTAACTTTTATGTTCTTAATCGCGATTAGAGGTAATTAATGTAGTTTAATGTAAAAATAATGTTTTAATAATATGAAATGACCTAGAAACATGTCCTACACTTATTGGATGTGTAATGGCCGACCAAGAAAATCCATTTGTCAACTTGGGTACCCCATGAAGCCACTTTTGTTAAAAAATGACATTAATAACTGATTATTTAAAGTTAAAATAAAAATGTCACAAACATGAGTTGTTTTACTAAAACAATTTTCAAATGTGGTTATACAAGTCATCTTTTTTTCTATATATATTAATTAGAAATCTAAAACGATTTACTACATCATGATATTTTTTTATAATTTTTAGACATTAAATAAAATAAATTATTTATGACAACATGATGATGCGTCGATTCTCTCATTATTTAACTATTTAAATAAAATGAACAGATAATGAAACATTAAGACCTACACATGTCAAAAACCTATTGGAAGGGTGTCTTTTGATCCATTATCACCTTATCCTCTAAATATATAATTGTGGGACCCTTTTTATTCAATTTTCATTTTATAATAAAGTATCGTTTCTTAACATTCCAAGAGTGCACCTCCTCTCCTCTTATAAAAGGCCCCCACCTCTACCTTCTTACCCACACCTCTCAAGCCTTTGGTTCGGCCAAGCTCTGCGCTTTTTGTCTCTCCACATCCCACTCTTACTCCTAGAAGGCTAAATTTTGGAAAAAAATTTCCCAAGGAAGCCTTTGAGCTCAAATCAATGAGAGTTACCTGATTTAAGGTAATGTCTTCACTTGTGTTCTTTTGTTTTATTTTTATTCTCCACCACCCTAAACTCTTTTTATTCAATTATTTTGTAACAAATCTAGTATCTTCAATATACTAGGATATTTTTAGAAGAGGAATTTGAGCTACACTTACACACAACTTCATCTAATTGTTAATGAACATATTGTTTCTGTGGATGGCGAATTTCTGCCTCACGAAACGATGATTGTTCATTTTTTTTCTAACACCTTAAAAGGTGGCCATAAAGATGTCAATATATTTATAAATTATATATTATATGTTTAATTTTTCCTTATGCTTATGTATTTTTCATTTATGGCATACCTTTATGGCTTCCAATATGGGTATACGCGATAGCTTCATTTTAGGAAGTGCGGTCTACCGTCCCCTCAAAGTGATTTGATTCGTTAGTGCCATATGTGGGATGTATAAAGTATGGATTTAAAGTTATTATATATTATGTTATACTGGAATTATAATATAACTTTATATCATTATTATTTATTTCCATTAATGTATGACATAGAAATTAAAGTAGCGTTCATGCGTACGTACGACATACCGTCTCCATGAACGATGCATTTCATTTCTTACCCCCAAATGTAATGTACTATTATAAGTACATATATATAATGGATATATATTATTTATGTTACATCTAAATGATGGATATCATTCTGGAATTATAATATATATATCTCTCATTTTGTTTTAATTCGATTAATATGACAAAAAATGAAAGTAGCGTTAATGCGTACGTACGGCCTACCGTCTCCATGAACGGTGCTTTTAATTTTTATCTCAAAATGCAATGGAATAGTATAAAATGAATATATACAGGATATATATGATATTTAAAACATAAATACTATTCTGGATATGATGTACCTATAACTACATGGAAAATTATTTTCCAACAAGTTCAAATTTTGACTCATGTACCAAACATCGACAAAAACGTCTGATATGAACTCATATTATTAACCAATTATTATAACATTAAAATATGTGATATGAACTGAATAATAATATTTATATGAGGTCCTTACGAATTTATAAATTGACCAACGGTTATTATTTAGGAATATAAAGAAACGAACAAGACAAGTCGGACTTGAGATAAGGGATCTGACTCCTCTCTTTCTTTTAAAGCACACTCTTTTTTGTCATTCCTTTTAAAGCTCATAATTCTTGTTATTGGGATATTATTTTATATTACTCTTACTGTAATTTTTATTTTCATATGATGAGAGACCCTATTCTCTCTCATCAATCCATTTTGGTAGTTTTAAGTGGCGTCATTAGGCTGCCGAATTTTGGTAAGAGATCCAACCTCTCTCTTTCTTTTTATGTACTCTCCTTTATGTCACTTCTTTTATGATCCTCATTGTTATGTTGGGGGATGTTATTTTATATTTAACTTTCTGTATACTTTATGTTGATATGATTAGAGACCCTATTTCCTCTCATCAATCCATTTTGGAAGTTTTAAGTGGCGCCGTTAGGCTGCAGAGTTTTTGTAAGAGATTTATCATCTCACTTTTATTCTCGTGAGATTTATGCTACATTTTCCACAATTTCCTTTTAGTGGTGTATTTAATACCCTTTATTTTACACATTGTGTAATATACTTTCATTTATGAGTATTTACATCAATTTTGTATTTACCTTCATTCACGGGGCGTATGTTTCGAATGATACCCATGTCTGTAAGGGAACCTTTCACCCTCCTCATTTTAAAAGACTTATTTTGTTATGTCTTTTAATTCACAAACTATTATGTTGGGATATGTTCTTCTATTGATTTAAATTTTATGTCCATGTGATGAGATACCCTTTTTATCTCTCATCAACTAATTTTCTGAATTTTGTACTGACGCCGTTAGGCTGTCAAATTTTTTCAAAGAAACTTCTTAACCCAAATTTGATTCTTTGGGATAAAAATGTACACCTTGAAGATGTCGTTCTGTGAATATGTGTGAATAACCTCTAATTTTTTTACACTTAATATCCACTTATATTTGGTGTATTAGTTTGTCACACATAATTATGTAATTTATTTGTCCTTAAACCAAGGATACCGTCTTTGTAAGGGACTTCGTCACAATCTCCTTTCATTGAGGCATATTTTGTTTTATACACAACCTTCTTTTATACGGTGTATAAACCCCTTTTAACTTTTATGTATATTCAAATGGAATATTTTTTATACGAAGATTTTACTAAATGAAAAAAGGGAATGTTTTTGTCGTATGTGTGCGGTGACAATGACTTCTCTGCTGTCGTGACCATTATTTGAGTTTCGGTATCCTCTACATGCCATAAATTCTTTTGAAAAGAAAAATAAATACCATGTTTTACTTTTATTTTATTTTGGTATTAAAAATTGTTTTCATAATTTTTTTATATCAATGTGTTGTATTGATATCTTGTGATTGAAAGGTGTAAATCTTATGTTTCTTTTATGCATTTCTTATCTGATACGATTATGTTGTGGTTCATGGGCATTGTTATGAAGACGGGTGGTTCCGTGATAAACTAAGGGCAGGTGATCCCGATATAGCTCTCCAATGCATTGGGTAACGCGAAGGAGTGAAACATTAAGGTTTCTCCTAAGAGATTTAGTGAATATACTGTGGTGGATATTCCAAACGTAACCAAGAGGGTTACTCCCTACGTAAGAATGTTATGAATTCCTCATTTTACCTTTTATGTCTTATGATTTATATGATTTATTCATGATTTTATGAGTTATGTTACAGTTATTATGTTTTATGGATAGAGTATGATTTCATTCTTATGTATACATGTACTCATGTTTCCTTTCCATATTTTTATATCCCATACTGAGCTTTTTATGCTCATCCCATGTTTTTGAAATGTTTTTCACAGGTCAAGGGAATGGTACATGATATGATGATAGTGTCAAGTAAGTGTCAATAAAGAATCCCTGTTTTATTTTAAATATGTTTCTGTTGATGGGAAAAATGAATATTATCTTTTATGTAACCACTTTGTTTAAATTTGGAATGTAATGCATGTTTTATGATATAATTCTCTAAAACTCTAAACCTGAAAGGATCCTCAATGTGTATTCATTTAATAACTCAAGATTAAGTATGGCTTAAGTTTGGGGCCTTATAATATAATTCGATGACCTACTAGAAAAATACCATATACCAACAGTTTGAAATCGTTGGTATAGGCCTCCAAAATGTTTCTATATCCTATACCAACAGTTTGGAGAACCGTTGGATAGTAAGAAATGGGTATAAGTATATAAAAATTGTATAGGAAAAACCATTGCAATAAGTAATTTGAAAAATCTATACTGACGGTTCCATAAAATCATTGGTATATGTATTTCAAAATAAAAGTATTCTGCTGGTTTTGATCCCAGTACCTTCTATTTATGATTGAATGACCTAACAAAAAACCTAAATTGACATTAATGAACATAATTTCATATATATATATATATATGTATTATTAAAAATATTTTATATTTTTATTTATATAATGTTCTCTGTAAAAATATTACATAAAAAATACATGTAACTATACCAACGGTTTTGAGAACAGTTAGTATAGATTCGTTGATTTTGGGACCTATAACAATGGTTTTGGACATACCATTGGTATAGGGGGACTTATACCAATGGTTTTGGGAGAACCGTTGGTATATGGTCTCTATTATGGACCTATACCAATGGTTTGGACATAACCATTTCCACAGGTCTATATAAGTGACATATACAAAAGGGTTTCCTCAAAATGTTGAATTAGGTCCCCTTTATACCAATGGTTTGTCCAAAACCATTTTTATATGTCAAAATTAGTGATCTATACCAACTGTTTTGGCCAAACCATTGGTATAGGTCCATGTAAGTGAACTATATCTACGGTTTTCCCAAAACTATTGATAAAAATCATTTAAAATTTATTACCCTTTATTTATAGGGATATATATGTTTCCACCTTGAATTATATTCCAAATACATTTATTATATTAATATATGTACTGATATTTTTTTGAAATCTAGATAACCCAGAGAAATGGGGTTAGTTTTGAGAATCCATTTACCCTAAATCCCACTTTATTTCATTAACTATGTGCTTCCGGAATTATAGAATATGATTTATTAAAACAATGAACTATAAAAAAATTATGAAAATTAATTTCAGTATTTATATATTATAATTTTTTTATTGTTTTTCTCAATTTTCTATTTTTATCATTGAGTCATTTTGATATCATTCATTCCTTAAAAATTACTTATTTTTCTTTTATTTTTCTATTTTGTTCGAAGTCATTTATAGATAAGTAGAATTAATTTTAGAATAACAATATATATTTATAAATTTATATATCATAAAATAAATATATTTCTATATTTCTATAACCTAAATATGCTCTTTTGACAAACCATGGGGTGGATGATATGTAACTAATTGGAAACATCCCTATTGGTGGTTATCAGACTGTTAATGGGACATTGTCGAAATATCGGGAATATAAAGTTTGAAAATGTAATATTTCATAAATATAATACTTATAGTTGATTAAAATCATTAATTTAATTTTAAAATAATACATAGTTATCAATAGAATATTTTGGGTCGAAATCCGTGGAGGAAAATCGAATGAGGAGAGGAGAATTAAAAGGAGAATTGATTACACTAAACCCTCTTCTCTATGTTACTTCTTATCTATCAGACTAAACTCCATTGAATATTTGATTTCAATTGATATAAAATCTCCATAGTATAATAATAATCATAATATACATGATTTAGGTATTTATTTTTCATTTTAATGTGATGGAGGAGTGGTTTTCAAAGGCGATGGAGAGAGGTTATATATACATTAGGAGAGGTGTTTTTTTACATTAAGATATCAAATACAATACTATATCATATATATTACATGTACTAACGGAATTATTATAATATAAACAATATATCAACATTATATGGTGTATTCATGACATAAAAAACATTATAATTCTAATTCACATAGTATATTAAAAGGAAATGATGAAAAAAAGAAAAATGTTATATTAAGGGAATACTTCGAATTTAGGTTTGGAAAAAATAATTTTAGGGTTGGAAATTAAGTATATTTTATTTTAATGAATCATGTGTAAAATTTAATATGATTTGGTAGAGTTAATATTTCAATGTATGAAATGGACATTAATTTATCATGAATGATGTAATTTAAGATACACTAGTCACAAATTTATGTATTTTTACTACTCTCCTAAAAACTCATGTGTTTAAAAAAGTTACCAAACAAATCACCCTTGAAAAATATCAACGCAGTGATTTTAAAAATTATATGAATTTAATAAAAAATTATAACATTGTTATTATAAATTTTTAATATAAAAATTATTATATTATGAAATACATTATATACGATTTATTTATAATATGACTATATATTGTTTATGTTTTTTAATCATGATGTTTTATTTATGGTTTTATAATATATAAATGTACTTAAATAAATGTTTACAAATATTATTATTATTAAATTTTTTATTTTTTTGTCAATTTATTATTCCAACGGTCAGATTACTATTCCCATCATCTAGGTTAATATACCAAAGAATCAGGTTACAATTCCAAAAATCACATTATTATTACTAAGGTCACATTACATCGTAGAAATACAAATTCATACATTAAGTTATTATTAACCCCAATTTCTCATAATTTTCTACATTTCCTTTATTGGAAAATATCAATTCGTTTACAAATATATTATATTTTTTTCAATAGTGGTTTTAATAGGAGGGATGATTCTAGATGAACAGGGTGATCCAAAATTTCTTATATATATATAGATATATTCCCATTATAATATTTTTTGTCTTAATGGGTTTAATTTCTGAAATAATTAATTATTCTCATCAAAAAAAATAAATTATTGTTGGTTTTTATAAGTGTTTTATATTATCTATACTATATAATAAAATATTTCACACATTTAATTTAAGAATAAAATATCATTTATAAAAATTTCGTTATTATATATATGATATAACATAAGGTTAAATGGAAGAATGTCTATGGGTATTTAGTTGAAGTGAGATATTTTTTGGAGATGTACCTCGAATACACTATTTATGTAACGGATTTGGTTATATACTATTGAATGATATGAGATATCATAGAGAAATATTGTAATTATATAGTATATTGGTAAAAATAATTAGTGATTTAGAGTTATCATAATTATTTTAATCACATAGTATAATTCATATGGAATCCCTTTAGTTGGATTCAAAAATTAAATGTTTATGGTTAACATTGAAACACCTTTTGTAGTATCCATCAGTATTATAAATGATTAATAAAATGAAATGTTAGAGTTGCTTATTTATATTCCTTTATGTGATGAATAAATAATATTTTCATCCAGTCACACCTACATTATGCAACATAATGAGTAAATATGTGATTTCTAACCAAGAATTATAAAAGGATGTGATCACCAATAGATGGTGATCAAAAAATATTACCCAACACCTGTATGATTATCTCACCAATGAGTACTCTCTTATAATTACTTCTTTACAATGTGAGGCACTAAGATCCTAATGAGTGAATGTTATTACTTAACAAACAATGGATAATTTTCATTAGCTCATCGATATTATAAGGAGAATGGAGTCCTTTTTTCATATTTCAGGTGTCTTTATCATGTATATGATAAATGAAAGATACTATAATATTAATTGATAAAAGTTAAATAATATTTTCTTAATTTAGTTTTTTTATAGTCTTTAGTTCAATTCATGAATGTTATAGAGATAAATGCTTATTTATTTATATTCATTACAACGATTAAGTGAACTTGATCATTAGAAACCCAACGATTCCATATATGGTTTGACTAAAACCATATATTTTTCTCTTATTAACCATCCTATGTCAAGGTTTCACTATAGGTAATATTCAGATTGTGTTTTGAATTTGTTTTAATTTGTTATATTGATGGTCTTAAACAATATCATGACCCAAGAATGTAAACCATTTTATAAATAATAACTGGTATTTAGATTATATTTTTAATACAATAAACTATATAATATTTAAGTATTAAACAAATTATTCCTTTAATGGAGACAATAAGCCGTACATACTCTTGAACACTATATGAGTTTAATTGTTCAGTTGATAGATAGAATGTAATAGAAGTATATGTATATATGTGTATGTATATATATTTATTAAATAATAATTATTATATCAAATAAATCATGTATATTAACTAAATAAATACTTAATAAATTCCATGTAGTGTGTGTACAAATCACATCGCATTGACGGGTCGTAGACCACACTTTCTCAAATGAAATTATCATAGTAAAACCAAATGGAAAGTAAAAAGATATGTGTTGTAAAAGAAATAAATAATTATAAGGAAGTAATAAATATTATATATAACATAAAAAATCATAGTTTCGATCATAATTTCCAACATTATAGGTCATAAGGAATATTTAAGAGTCACTATTTAGTAATAAGATAGTTCACCGTACAAATAAAATGAATTATCATAAATAATTACATGGAGGTGTATGTAATTTTTTGTCAAATATGAAGATAAAAACATCATATTAAATTTATTAAAATTATTTTCTTATAAAATCATATAATAAATAGACATTAGGGGCGGAGATGTAAAATAATAGAAAGGACTTGAGAGAAGATGTTGCCTTTAAACCAGGCAACTCCTTTTGGTTTTTCTAAAAAGGCTTCCTTATGTTGAATTATTGAGAAGATAATGATTATATGGGGAAATAAAAGATTTTTTTAATTTTATTGGTCATATTTTTTTAGCATAATAGTTTTTAGGTGTGTGAGGATGAGGAAGTGGTTATTGCCTTTTATAGGGAAAGAAGAATGTCACTCTTTTAAATATTGGAAGAGAGAATTCCACCCAAATTTTTCCATTTTAAAGTGGATCCTATAATATTCCAAATTTTAAAAAGGGATTATAGAGTCTAAATAGATCCAATAAATTGTTTTTAACATTTTATTGGTCGTTTAGAGTGTTAAATTTAAGGTTTAGTCCTTAGTTAAGCATATTTTTACGTTAACTGATTTCAATAATTTTAATCAATTTTTCTAATCATTTTGGTCAAAAAGTAATACTGTATTATAAATTATTAAATATTCAAATTTAATATATTGAATAATATTTTACAATTTATAATAATAGAATTATCATTTAATTAATATTAATCTTGTAGAAAGAATGACACTGCATGTTTTAATGTAGAAAAGTTTAAAATATTGTAATGTTTTTATATCCACATTCAATGTTAAATTTGTTAAATGGCCATAAATTGGAATAAATGATAAATGTAATATCAAATTATACCTTTAATCATATTTCAAATATATTTTATTATTATTAAAAAATTTTAATGAAAATGTACTTTTGAATTAAAATATAATATTTTTAATTATTCATTAAAAATAACCTCATAAAGAAAAATAAAAACAATTTATCATGAACAAATTTTTATGTTTATCAACCAAATATGATTGTTTTCTTGAGATTCTAAATCTTTAAAACATAAAAAAATTGTTTTTAAAATAATTTTTCAATTTTAAGGTTGGAAAACAATATTTGTAAAAATATATGTTTTAAGCATAATATTTGGTTTTTCATTTTTATATGTCTATAAAATATATATAATGAATATATAAAATAATTTATTGATAATTTTACAAATATATTACATAAATATAACTCAACTATTGTATTTAATTTAATTTATTCCGTTAAAATAGCATCATGGAAATAAAAATAAAAATATTATAATTTTTACTCAACCAGCTTTCATATTAATTTATAATAAATGGGTAACCTATGAATTCATATTATATTATGTAAAAAATATATTTAATACCATTCAAGACCTCTAATTTTACATATTTGTTATATATTGTTATTTTAAATAATAATATTTTAAAAATATATTATTGTTCGGTAATCCTCGGTCATGCGTGTTACGCAAGACATTACAGAAAGTCATTATTGTGTGTAAAAAAGATGACTTTGGTGTTCAATGTTGTGAATGATAAAATTTATTTTGCATTTAGTTCATGATTAACTTGATGTTACATATAACAGTAGCCAAACATTGTGCTTTAAAACTAAATAAAATAATTTTTTTTGCGTGAAACATAAATTATCATAAACAATAAATTAATTCAAAAAACAAAATTCACAATACTCATGGGGTAACATTATACCCCTTTAAAATTAATTTCACCCTAAAAACCCATCCATGTTATCAATATTTTAATGGTTTAAAGTTTCATTCATAAAAACCCACATCTTCAAAATGAATACTATAAACTCCCGTAAAAGGGAATGTTGGAACCATAATAGTAACACAAAGTAACATTTAACAGGGTTTAAACCATGAAAAACATAATTTGGGAGTTAATAATGGATTTCGATGAATATCGTAAATATTTATATGAAGTGATTGGGGTCAGCAATCACAGATAAGTGAATGACCAAATAATCTTTTAGGGCCTCAATGTCATAAATATATTCGGATTTATAAGCCCATCAGTTCAACAAAAACTATGCTATTAGGAAAACTGTTCCTTTCATCCTTCTCTAATAATTTTGAAATTATTTTATAGACCATGAATATATGTAAATCCAAATACATAATAAATTTATATAAATAAAATTTCAATATTTGGTTATGATTTTTACTATTTTCAATATGTACATTACTTCCCAAAATGGATGTCAATAAATTAAATTTTATATCGGATTACCTAAAATACACTTCTATGAAATATTATGTCTCTTAAAATAATGAATTGTATATGTATTCACAAAAATCAATATTATTAGTCTCTAAAAATGAAAATTAATGCTTCTAGTTCATATTAAATATTTATTCATATAAATTAATTATAAATAACTGGGACATCACGTTGGGTAGTTGTAGGCATGAAACCTTTATCATCATTTGGTCATGGATTCATGACCTGTAGCTTTGCCAGATTTGATAGTTTGTCACCCAACATACATGATGTCCTTTTAAAAAACCTCCACAATATAATTTCCAAAATATGATGGAAATATTATAAATATGTTAATCACTAAATTTTATTTTAAATATGGTTTTCAAGAGAAACTAAACAAATAAATTCATTCTCTAATGTTTTATTTACACTTTTCATGAATTATTAACCATAAAAAAATAAAAAACATTTAAAGAAAGAGTAACAAATTTATCTTAAAATTGATTCCACTATATATCATAAAGTATCTAATGATTGTAACATTCCAAACAAGTTAATACAATCATTATATATTCAATTGAAACATGGTAATAATCTGAATTACCAAAATTCCTAGTTTAACACATGAATACTTCCTTCTTCCATAGATTACTGGTCGTATTCCACAAATCTAATAAGTTGTAAAATTCATCAATGATAACATGAGATACTTTTCTACATGACCTTAATTAGTTCTAATGTAAATATTACCATCCAATTTTCTTATTCATATCCCAAATATATTTTTTCCAGACAATAATATCATAACATAATGAACGTATTAAGGGTTATATTTCCCATAATCATGTGTTTCTATAGACTTCAACTTTCAATCATTTCACTATTATATTCCATCAGATCTATACAATGTAATATTTTAAATCCATTTTGTAAAACATAATATGAACATTTATTATATATTTCACCTTTCTTATAATAAACCCCTTGAATAAAAATCCCTAAAATCATTTATTAATCAATTTCATCATTATTCTATTAGAAATGACACTAATCCTATTACATAATACCTCTTTCCTTTCACATTTTATCTATAGTATATTTATCATTAGAAATGTAACCATTACTCATACCAAATTTTTTATCATCATAAGGTTCTTTCTTTTTGGGACATTGAGATGCATAATCATAGATTATTATAAACATCTATCACTTAAAGTCCAATTATTTCATAGGGGTTCCAATATTCTTATCCATTTTTTAAACAAAACTCATCAATTTTTCCTTACAATCACATTCATTGTGTCATTTTCCATATAAATAATTATTCTTGTCCCTCTAATACATTCACTTGGATGATTCATTCCATATTTAATACAAAAATGAAAGAGAATCTTATTTCCTTGATGGTCTCCATTAACTAAACTCTCGTAAAAATCATTCTTTCTCTTCCTTGGTGAGCCTGAGAGTTGGTTAAGGTACACATTGTTATTCATGTTCCATGAAAACTAATTACAAATGGTCAAAATGTATTTCACAATAGTAATCATCCAAAATTATTACTCATCTAAAAATATTAAATAGCATTCAAATTCAATTCAATTAATTATAGCTCCCAAAATTGACTAAATCTAGAATCATAGTGTGGGCATTACATATCATAGTATAAAACCACATAGTCATGAATTTAATTACATATAGGATGTCCAAATCCAGGAACCTTCCTTAATTTAGGACCCTATAAGTTCATTATTGGTTATCCATATCAAACATATATGTAAATCCTCCATGTTGGATCCTAAATTGTTTGTGTATTCAGAATGCATATGCTACATGTGTGTCAAACTATGTGTACAACAAGGCCATTTTCCAAGTACCAGATTACACAAAGAAAGGAATGTACCATCTTCCTAGAGCCATTAACCATAGGTACATCTAATCCAGATAAAAATAAAAGTTTCTTATCTATAAATTATTTTATTTATTGAAAACCTCTTACACTATCCATTACCAAAATTCCTGGTATACTTCCAAATGATTAACTCTTCATTATACTTATACTTAGAGTCATCCCTTGACATATCCATTTAAATATACCGTGGGATCTCAATAAATTTTTGTAGTCCTAGTTTCTAATGTTTGACTAAAAATTATTATATACTAAATATAGCGACCAGAGTTTAACAAACAAGTACATTACTCCATTTTAGATGAATAATCCCTAATTTACAATAATACAAGCATGAGAACCATAATAGATTACTGTCTTTGGAAACATGGTAACAAAATCATTTTTATTGGTGAATGATCAAAAACATATTCCAAAAATATCATCACCTTTATATATTTTACATAAAACCATCATTATATCCATGGGAAAAGATACATTAGAAGTAGTGAGCTCTGATTCTTAGTGAGGGAAAATAAAGGAAATGTGTATGCATAACATGAATAGTGGTTTTGTAACTAGAGAAATAAATTTGATGATCTTACCATCTATATTATTGAGAATAATAATGATTTGAAATTTATATGATATATATAATAATAAAATTAATATCACACGACAAGAAAGAACAATATAGGAATATAACATGTAATTTTGGAAAAAAACATATAATATGATTTTCAATGTAATCAATGAATTGTGATAGATACCATCGTAGTTGAAAATCCCATTATTGAATCGGGTTCACACCCCATTCTAGCCTTGTACTACTGAGTTGATTTTACCCCCATTTCTTTTCATGTATTACTAAACTATGTTCATTTCCAGTTCTAGCCTTGTAATACTCAACAATGTTCATTTCTCAGTCCAGCCATGTATATCTCATGAGTTATAAATCATTACCCAATGTATTGTTGGGAGATATTGGTCACATTCATCTTATAATGAAATAATATATACATGTTCCACAAGATCATAAATTATCATACCATAACCCCTTAAATGAAATAGGTATTATAAAAAATCATATCATAAAATTTGAAAAATCGTATGTTTCATAATCATTTCATCATAAATATAACTAGTGAAAAAGGTTGATTTAAAAGAAGATAACTGGTGAAAAGAAACATGTTACACAAAAAAAATGTCATTAAAATTAACCCATTCATATAATAAATAAGAAGAGAACCTTTATATTATTTCCAAAAAATGTCATGAATAACAGAAACATACTTTATATTAGATGGAAAATAATTTTTAATTATCTATTAAAAATGTTCCTTGAAATAATATACTTTATTATTAAGAAAATGATTTTTAATCATAAATCCATTTTAAAATAATTTTCTTATAAATTAACATTAAAATGTATTCAGATGACATAAAATCATTTAATACACTTTATACATTAAAATAGATAAAATTAGATTTAGAACATTTTTTAAACCATTATCTTTAAAAAGTACTTCAAATATTATAAATAACTCATTAAATTTTTTGAAATTTATTTTATAGAAAATATTTTGTAAACATAAAATATATATTGAAATAATTATGGAATCAATTTCAGTTGAAATACTTTGAAACATATAAATAAATCATGAAAATATTTTGAAAACCATTTCAAAGTTAATACATTGAAAACATATAAATAAATCATAAAAATATTTTTTAAAAATTTATATAACAAAATTTGAAAAATTACAAATAAATCTTGAAAACCATTTGAAATCCATTTTCCTTGAAAACATTTTGAAATCCATTTTCTTGATAAATATAAAATGAGTGTGAAAACGTTTTGAAAACAATTTTTCATGGAAAATTAATATAAGAAATTGAAATTATAATTAAAAAAATTATTAACAAAATCATATAAATTTATATTTAAAAAAAATATTTAAAACCATCATCCATTTAAATATACAATTTATGCCTCATTGAAATAATGGAGGGTACATCCATACATGTTGTACAGTGTAATATGAATTTTCATTCATCAATGTAAAATTTTTATATAATATGACATGATCCGAAAGGGATAAAAAGATTCCATTGAACATTGATAAAAAATAAAAAATCATTTTAATCATCATAGAGAATTTTATGAATATTCATGGAAACCGTTTTTAGAAAACATGGTTTTTAAGAAACATCGATATCTGACCAAGGACAGAGTAACATCTGTATTTCATAAAAATTATTTCATAAATATATAATTTAAAAAGAGTAGAAAAATGGTACCTATACATTAATATTTTATTAAAATATACATGAAAAGAAAATTCATTAATGTTCATGAGATTGAAGATAATATTTCATCAATGAATGAATATCCTAAATAATATTGAAAAGTGATGAGATGGCTCTGTAAACTCTTACAATTTGGTAACATGGGATCAAACTCTCCATGTAAGAAAATGAAACTAAATGAAAAATAATATATCATTAATGAATGTAAATTAATTATATAACATGTAAAATGGAATTATATTGACTTTGAAAGATAATTTAGTTACATAACAAAACACTGGGTCCCAAAAGAGGAAAATTGAGTTAAAACTATATTACAGATTTGGTAAACGTTGATACAAAAAACCCATGAATGAAGGATCATAGAATGGATTTGTGAATACCCCAAAATATAATTATAAGTTACTTATAATAAAATAATGTTCATAGCATACACCTCACAAAATTAAATAGTTTCGAACATAGCAGATATCTCATGAAATAAAGTGATATGAAATCCCCTTACCGGTTGTCTTTACTCTCGTCATACTCATTCAAACCAATTGTATAATAAAAATATAATTTTTATAAATATTTTACAGAACAATGTTATTATATCTATTAGAATATATTGTTTTATTACGACCATATATTACTCGCTTGTTAACTGTCATGACTCATCCTCGGGACACATGTAGTGACTCCCCCAATCTCTCCTTCCATAGGTCTGGGGCTGGCAACTAGCACCAAAGGCATAAATCCGGTTAAAAGGGAAGGCATTGCCTTTATATAAGAAAACAAACACCACAGAGTACGCAAGACAAAGTAAACACTAATTGAACTGAGTACAAAAGTAATTGCTAGAAAGTAAATGTGCCAGTATACAAACCCAACAGAAAGTACAGTACAACTGAGAAAAGTAATGTACAAAAGATGAAAAGTAAACAACAACCACTAAGACGTCATCCGAAATCCCCACCTGAAGGGTGGGTACAGATGGTCTCCTCAGCTCCTTGAATCGGTCCGTCCACTCTGTGTACGTCTGACCTGATATTCAACCACTGGATATCATCCTTCTCCAGAAGCCTCAACCATGGTCAGTGTTGTCCGTCGTCTGAAACCAACACAACGTAGTGCGGGCATAGCCCGTGTAGGGGTGAGTATATGATACTCATTAGGGATCCCGAGACCCCTGAAGTTCTCCCTGAATCCACAAAGGATAAACCCCAAAGGAAAATAAAATCACGAAGTATCAACCAAATCTACTTAGGTATATTCCCATACATATACCTAAGTCATCAATTCTAGTTAGACTCCAACTCAAGATCCCAATAACAACCCAGTCCACACAAGAAATCACAACTAGTCCACACAAGAAAACAAGTCAATCATATCGATTATAATGATTGAAATTCAAGACTATGTTCACATAGGTATACTACTCATGAAGAGGGGTGGAGATGATTAGATGTAGCCTCTAAATCATCTACTCTCCCAAACCCACGTAGGATCCAAGTACAGTAACCATCAATGCCAAACCCACATAGGATCCATGTACAGTCCTCATTGCTACCAAACAACAGACGATCCATTTATAGTCATCCTTGCAGCCGAACCCACGTAGGATCCAAGTACAGTTGCCATCATCGTCGCAGTCGCAGCCAGCTCTAGGGTTCCCTCACACAGCACGCTCGATTCCGGGAGGGTCCGCTCCATGAGCCAAGAGGGTCGAAACATCAATTTTCATGAATTCTAGAGTTGATGTATCACAAATTTCCGTCTCATCAATAGGAACTAAACGCGATAGACGGTGCGTTAATCGGACACCCGGTCTGAGAGATATTAGCTATTTTCGTCCTAGGGGCCCGGTTGGTTTTTAAGCTAAAACCAACCCGACCGTACTCAAGATGCATCAAATCCTCAAGTGGAGTAATCCAAAAGAATCGTATAACTAAGAGGAATTCAACGTATTTGATGGCACGACAATCAGATGTCTGGTCCTTAATTTATAAGTGTTTCCGCTCCAAGGGCCTGGTTGGTTTCAGGACTAAACCAACCCGGTTGTGCACAGACTTTGCCGAAACCTCGAATGTAATATACCGAAATGACTATCTCGATCCAAGTATCCCTAATCAACTGATGATGTGTCGATTGAAGGTTTGTAGCCCATGATATGGGCGTTTGAACGTACCTGGTCCGAAAATAGGGTGTCCAGGCCCGGTCCGACCCGGCCAATTTCCCCCGGGGTCTGCCCAGGTCCCGGTCCGGCTTGACTGGGTGCGGCACGGCCCAGCTAGTACGGTCGTCCCAGCCCGTGCGGCCTACGGCCCGGCTCGGAAGCCGGATGTGGCTCGGCACTGGCCGAGCGGGGCATGAGGGGTGTGCCCCTCATTCCTTGAAACGGCAGACCCTGTGGGGTCCTCCCTAGATGCTGGTCACGGGGGGTTACACCCCTCGGTTTCCTGGTAACGGATGACCTTTATGGATCGTTGGTTGAGCCACTACGGGACCCTTCAGGGTCCCGCCTCCTGGTGATACCGGCGTCCAGCCGCCCCTGCCTGTTCCGTCGCGGCCTAAGGCTGCGGCTGGTCTCACCGGGGGGCTGTGACGATGTCGCGCCCCACTACCGCGGCCCGCTCCTGGACATGGACTCCTTCGGCCTCACCGGTGGGGCACGATGGCGCCGCGCACCACCGCCCCGACCCTCTTCGGCCACGGTCCACTTCATCCCTGGACGGTGCAACAGCTCTGCGCTCCCTTCGCCTCAACTATCAACGAAGAACAACAAGAAGAAGGGGGTGGGAGAATCAACCATGTTTGTGTCGTCTAATCTCCTCCTTTTACGAAGATAACATTTGGCAAATTATTGAACAACGAAGGACGATTATTAAACATGAACAAAATAATTAACCCCAACCTAGACAATCGATGTCGTTCGCCGGGCGTCGCAGAGGACGGCGTCGTATGGCGAGGTTTTGAAGACGGAATTAGCATGCATCCAAGGAGGAAACAAATTCTCCCCACTATTTGCAGAGAGAAGAAGGAAAGGAACATCATCTATATTTGCGGTCATGGCATTCCTCATCGAAGAGGTGACGTTCTTCATGGGAGGATGAAGTTATTAAAGAAAAACTATAGTTCTCCCCAAATTTTCCACACACAAAAATTCTCACAAAAAAAAAAATAAGCTTATCCTTGTTATATTTTATTTTGAAATGCATTTAAATAACATAAAATTCAAACACATAGATAAATTAATTGAAGAGGTTTAATCAATTAATTTAGAATGTGTTGGCAAGAATTAAAGTGGTAGGGGAAGAGTTACTTAATTTAAGAGGGGGTTTTCGAGGGGTTAGGGAATTGAAAAGGTGGGGGGTCATGTGGAACCCACCTCCCTCACAACAACACGTGGGAAGTTGGGTGGTCGTGATCCCCACTAACTACTTCACATGAGAGAGTCTAACCACCACGAATAAAATAAAATTTGCACATAATTTTATTTTACTTATCATGTAATCCCCAATTTTTTTACAAATCCTCCCGTGCAAATGAAACTCCAGAAAACATCTTCTTAAAAAATTACTGACACTACAGTTTCATTAGTGCCCTCAGATTATGGTTCCGAGCACCGGTTCAAAAGTTATAAAAACCTGCTCGTTCGTTCACTAAACGTACCCGATCTAAACTTCAGAAATTGATTACGGGCACACCGGGCCTCAGAATCAACTTCCGTCAGAAACTGCATACTCGTAAAATCCCAAATAATTTACGAAAAAATAATTTAATGAAATATACGGGTCTTTACATTACTCCCACCTCAGGGATTTACGTCCCCATAAAGATACATCACAAACTAGGGAAACATTTGAGGGTACTGAGCACGCATCTGAGTCTCCCTCTCCCATTTGATCTCCTAGAGGTTCCCATGCTGCCACATGATGTGCACTAGAGGAATCGACTGTCGACGTTGGACCCGGTCCTATCAATTCTCGATCACCACCGGGACCTCCGAAAATTTCACTCTGTCATAAATGTCCATCTCCCCATGGTCGATTATATACGTCTGGTCATGCACGTATCTCCATAGCTGAGATACGTGGAAGACGTCATGCCCCCGGTGCAACTGAAGTGGAAGATCTAGGCGATAATCCACCTCGCCTATCCTGCTGAGAACCTAGAATGGTCTGATGAAGCGCAAAGGCAACTTTATGCCCCGTCCACATCTCTGTAATCCACATCGAGGTGATACCCTCAAGAAAACGTGGTTACCATCCCCAAAATCTAGTGGTCTCTGCCTCCTGTCAGCATAAGACTTCTGTCATCATTGAGCTGTCCTCATCCGATCCTGGATGACCTGAACCTTCTCCGTCGTGGCCAGGACCCTCTCTGGTCCCACAAGTGCTGACTCCCCAGGGTCTTTCCAGAACAGAGGTGATCTGTATGGTTGGTCATACAATGCCTTGTATGGTGACATATAGATGTTGGAGTGCTAGATGTTATTGTACGCAAACTCCACTAATGGTAGGCGATCCTCCCAGCTGTGACCAAAGTCGAGGTCACATGCAAGAATCATTTTCTCGAGAGTCTGAATGGTCTTCTCCATTTGACCATTCTTCTGAAGGTGAAAGGTGGTACTCAGGCGTAGCTGCATCCCGAATGCCTCCTGAAACCCCTTCCAACATCGGGAAGTAAAGAGAGCATCACTATCTGAGATGATATATGATGGAACACCATGAAGTCGTTCGATCTCTTGAACATAGGGGAATCCCAATCTCTCCACTGATACCTTCTCTCTGATGGGTAGGAAGTGGGCTGACTTGGTGATTCGGTCGAAGATCACCCAAATCGAGTCATGTCTTCTGGAAGTACGTGGAATTCCAGCCACTAAATGCATAGATATCACATCCCACTTCAACTCCGGGACCTTCAAGGTCTGTACCAAGAATGCTGGTACATGGTGATCCGCCTTCAATTGCTGGCAGGTGAGGCATCGAGAAACAAACTCTGCCACAACCTTCTTCATAACCGGCCACCAGTGCTATCCTTGTAGATCATGGTACATCTTCACTACCCCGAGATGTACCGCCAAAGAGGAAGTGTGAAACTCTCTCAGCACCTCCTCTTCTAAAGCAGTTTGTACCATGGTACGTGATCTGAAAATGATGACATGCTCTACTCCTATCGAAAAACCATCAGGTGCTTTTCCTATGGAAATCTATGCCCATTGAGTCTCAAAGTCAACGTCCCCACGCTGTGCCTCTCTGACCCGCTGAAGAAGTGGAGGTGTGACTGTGAGCGACTGTAGGAAGGCTACCGCGTCTCTATCCATGAATGATATCTACAAAGCAGCTAACTGCTCTGTCACCTCTCAAATAAGCTGAATGCCTGACCTCGTGCTGATACCATCAGCTACTAAGTTCCCCTTCCAATGAGTATAGACTATCTCAAAGTCATTTTCCTAGAGAAACTCGATCCATTGTCGATGTCTCAGGTTCAGTTCCTTCTGCGAGAAGATGTACCTTAGACTATGGTGGTCAGAGTAGACTATAAAGCACTCACCCATTAGATAGTGCCACCACATCATCAAGGCAAAGACCACTACTGCTAACTCCAGGTCTTGGGTAGCGTAATTCTGCACATGATGCCTCAACTATCATGAAACATAAGCGATAACTACCCGCTCCTGCATCAGGACACACCTGAGTCTGGTCCCTGATGCATCACAGTAAACTATGTACCCTACTCCCTCTTATTGTATCCTCAAGATGGGTGCTCTGGTCAATCTCTGTTTGAGCTCTTGGAATATCTAATGACATCAATCTAACCACATGAAGGGTTTCCCCTTCTTTGTCAAAGCTGGAAGTTGGGCTGCAGCTCTGGAGAAGTCTGGCACAATTCTTCGATAGTACCCAACTAGACCTAGGAAACTCCACACCTCTGTCGTGCTCCTTGGTGGCTCCCAAGATTGAACTGCCTCGATCTTCATAGGATCCACCACAAATATCACCTCAGAGATGACATGCCCCAAGAAGTGAACCTCTCGAATCCAGAACTGAATCTTCAATAGCTTACCATAAAGCTGATTCTCTCAGAGTGTGTCCAGAAAAACCCGCAAGTGGTAAGTGTGCTCCTCCACAGTGGTCGAGTAAATCAATATGTCTTCGATGAAGACTACAATAAAAGATCAAGGAAGGCTGGAAGATCCTGTTCAAGATACTCATAAATACTATTGGAGAATTGGTTATTCCAGAAGGCATAACTAAGAACTCATAGTGGCCATACCGACAGCTGAAAGACGTCTTTTTCACATCCTCGTCTCGAAATCTGAGCTGATGATAGCATGTCCTAAGGTCTATCTTTGAGAACCACCGAGATACCTTGAGATGATAAAAGAAGTCATAAATCATCTTAAGTGGATAATTTTTCTTCACGGTCACTCAGTTCAGGCGACGGAAATTCAAACACAGTCGCAAGCTCCCGTCCTCTTTCTTGGAGAACAAAATCGGGGGAAGTCCAGGGTGAAACACTAGGTCGAATGAATCCATTTCCCTGCAAGTCCTCCAACTTTACACGTAGATCTCAAAGCTCAGTGGGAGCCATTTGATATGCTGTAGTAGATATCAGGGCTGTCCTATGATAAAAATTATTATAGAAGTCTACCTCTATGTGAGGAGGTAGTCTGGGAACGTCGTCAGGAAAAACGTCCGCATACTGATCCACCACAATAGGGAAACTCAGACACTTCACGTCGACTGGTCCTGGGATGAGGCTAGCCAACTGATGAGTGATCGGTTGTCCTCTCCCCAGTGTGAGTCCATCCTGCACTACAAAGTCTCCCTTCTCGCCGATGAAGGTGAACCTGCTCCCATCGGTGCGGATACACTACACCTTTCCCCTAATACAGTCTATCTGAGCATGAACTGTAGATAACCAATCCATGACCAAGATGATGTTGTAAGGCCTCGAAACTACTACAAGAAGATACCAGCCCAAGCTCTCACCTTGTAGAGTAAGCTCACAATGCCGACACCAATGCATAATCATCGAGTATGCTCCCGTAGGAGTCTCTAGACTTAATGAACGAGCCAACAACTCTGTTGGAATCTCCATGCTCCGAACAAGGAAAATGGCAATGAATGAATGAATTTATCATGTGTATATAAAAAATGCATCAAGGGTGTAGTAGACACAGATAGTACCTCGAATCATATCAGGTGCACCATGGTCGTAGGTCTCCGCTGCCTGAAGCTGAGCCTGCCTCTGTCCGCCAGCTCCCTGTGGTCGAGGTGGACCTCCTTGTGGTGGAGGTGGTAGAGCCTCACAGCATCTCCCACCACCTGATACTTGGCTAGCTCCTATGCCTTGTCCGTCTGCTCCTGGCGGACCGCCAAAGATGAACCTCTACCTCTACCTAGGTGGTCCCTCAACCATCTACTGCTCCTCTACATGGTGGGTCGGGCAGTCACAATCCATGTGGCCCTGCCAGCCGCATGCATAGCACTGTTTTCTCCTCGTAAGGATAGCTCTACGACGTGTGCCCCTCACCTCTGAGACAGTATTGTAAGGTCTTCCACTTGATGGTCTGGTCCACTTGGACCCCTATGACATCCATCGACTGCCAGCTGTAGAAGAATCTGCTAAATGCCACCCTGTTGTAGGTCTCGCTGGTGGAGTAGGCTCATCAAGAAATCTCTCTATAAGAAGGGACCGCTCCAGTACTCATGCATGCGTCAGAATGCTGAGGGAGATCATTGATATCCTGATCACATGCCTCAATCCATGCTTGAAGGTCTGGGCCCGGAATAATGGGTCTTGAACCATGTCTGTGGAGTAGTGCGAGAGAAGAGTAAATCTCCCCAAGCACTAGGCTACTGGCATAATGCCCTGCCACAATTGTAGTAGCTCTTGGATGCGCACTGCACTGAGGGTGGATGGAACGAACTCCGAAAGAAAAATTTTCATGAAGTACGATTAAAGAAGAGATTCCTCGTCGTGCAACTGGAGCATCAGGCTCTAACATCTACCTGCTTCCGCGTGTAGGAGACTCGCCGCAATGATCACCATGGGGTCACCTAGTGTCCATACAAATCTGAAAAATCAAACAACAGCCTCCGCCCAATCCTCGGCTGCCTGAGGGTCCATCTTCCCGCGGAACCTGGGCGGTCTCTGACGCTAATACTCGTGCAGCGCACTCAACTGACATACACTCTCAGCTGCTAGTGCTGGTGGCATCGGTGGCTCTGTTGGTAGAGGTGTCGTCGGTGCCTCCACTGTAATAGGGACCTACACCGAGGCCTCATTGCTCGGTGGGCTGTCATCTTGGACAAATCTCGGAACCCTAACTAGCTGCCATCGTGGGGCCATCCTGAAAAGATAAAGGTGCACCATGGTCAATAAAGTATACCGGGTGAGCTGACATAAAGTAATAACAATGAAACCATTTGAAACACACATGCAATCAATGTTTTCGTGCATTGAGTCATAAATCAAAAGTCAGGGTCCTGGTGTATGGATACGTCAACCGCCACACCATCACTAGAATCCCTCGACTGATAACCACACTCATTACCCTTAACACTATTACTTCACATAGAAGAAATTATCAGAGTACTGAGTTCTAATGTATAACTAACTCCTCTGATACCAATTTGTCATTACCCTTCCTCGGGACCTGTGTCATGACTACCCCAAGCCCGACTTCCATAGGCCAAGGTTTGGTGACTAGCACCAAAGGCGTAAATCAAATTAAAGCAGAAGGAATTTCCTTTATATAAGAAAACAAACACCACAGAGTACGAAAGATGAAGTAAACACTATGTAAACTGAGTAAAAATGAAAGTACTGGAATGTAAATGGGTCAGTATACAAATCCAATTGAATGTATAGTACAACTGAGAAAAGTAAATTACAAAAGCTGAAAAGTAAACAGAAACCACTAAGATGTCCTCCGAAACCCCCACTTGAAGGGTGGGTACAGATGGTCTCCTCAGCTCCTCGAATCTTTCTGTCCACTCTGTGTATGTCCCGCCTGATATTCCACCACCAAATATCGTCCCGCTTCACAAGCCACAACCATAGTCAGTGTTGTCCGTTGTCTGCAACCAACAAAATGTAGTACATGCATTTCCCGTGCAGGCATGAGTATATGATACTCAGTAGGGACCCCGAGTCCCCCGAAGGTCTCCCAGAATCGACAATGGATAAACCACAATGGAAAGATACAAACACGAAGTATCACCCAAATCTACATAGGTATATTCCCATACATATACCTAAGTCATAAATTTGAGTTTGACTCCAACTCAAGACCCCAAGAACAACCCAGTCAACATAGGAAAGCACAACCCAGACCATATAGGAAAGAAAGTCAATCATATCGATGATAATGATTGAAAGTCAAGACTCAGCTCACATAGGTATTCTACTGACAAAGAGGGGTGGAGATGATTCGTTGTATCCTCTGAATCATCTCCTCTAACGAACCCATGTAGGATCCAAGTACAGAAGTCGTCACTGCCGAACCCACATAGGATCCAAGTACAGTCGTCATTGGTGCCAAACCCCGGAGGATCCAAGTACAGTCATTCTCGCTTCCAATCCCACGTATGATCCAAGTAAAGTCACCATCGTTGTCGCAGTCGCAGCCAACTCTAGGGTTCCCGCACACAGCATGCTCGATTCCGAGAGGTCCGCTCCACGAGAAAAGAGGGTTGATACATCAACTATCACGAAATCCAGAGTTGATGTATCACAAATTTCTATCTTGTCAATAGGAACTCAATATGATAGACGACCCGTTAATTGGACACCCTATCTGAGAGATATTGCCTTTTCCGTCAAAGGGGCCTAGTTGGATTTTAATTTGAATCCAACCCGACCATTCTCAAGTTGCGTCCAAAATTCAAGTACAGTAATCCAAAAGAATCGTCTCACTACGACGAATTCAACGTATTTGATGGCACGCCAATCAGACATCTGGTCCTTAAGTTATAAGCGTTTCTACTCCAAGCGCCCGGTTGGTTTTGGGTATGAACTAACCCGGACATATTGAAATATTTCCTAAACCTCGATTGTAATATACCAAAACGACCGTCTCGATCCAAGGATCCTGACGCAACTGACTATGCGTCGATTGAAGGTTTGTAGCCCATGGTATAGGCATTTGAACGAACCTGGTCCAAAAATAGGGTGTCTGGGACCAGTCCAACCTGGCCCAATACCCCCTGGGTCGACCCAACCCGGGTCCGGGTCGGGACCGATTAGGCGCGACTCGGCCCTGCTGGTGCGGGTGGCCCAGCCCGTGTGGCCTATGGCCCGGCTCGGAAGCCGGCCGCGGCTCGGCGCTGGCCAAGCTCGGCGCGAGGGGCACTCCCCTTGTTTTTGGAAATGGCGGACCCTGTGGGGTCTGCTCTAGATGCTGGTTGGGGGGAGGGTTACACCCCCCCTGGTTTCCTGGTAATGGCTAGCCTTTATGGTTGGCCGGTTGAGCCATCGCGGGACCCTTCAGGGTCCTGCCTCCTGGAGACGCTGGTGGCTGGTTTTCTGGCTGCCCCTGCCTGGTCTGTTGTAGCCTATGTCCGCGACTTGTCCCACCGGGGCGGCGCGTCAGTGTCGCGCACCACCACCGAGGCCTGATTTTTCCACGAACAACTTTTTCCCTGCGCGGTCCAATGACACCACACCGCCTTCACCTCAACCATCAATGATGAACAACATGAAGAAGGGGGAGGATAATCGACTATGTTTGTGCAGTCCGATGTCCTCCTGTTACGACTATAACATTGGGCCAATTATTGAACAATAAAGGATGATGATTAAACTTAAACAAAATAATTAACCCCTACCTCAACAATCGATGACTTTCAACCTGCGTCACAGAAGATGGCGTCAAGGGGTGAGGTTTTGAGGACGGCGTTGGCGTGCGTCCAAGGAGGGAACAGAGTCTCCACACTAGTTATAGAGAGAATAAGGAATGGAACATCATCTCTCTTTGGGGTGACGACGTTCTTTGTCGAAGAGGTTCCATTCTTTGTGGGAGGATGATGTTCTTCAAAGAAAAACTAGAGTTCTCCGCAAATCCTTCTCACACAAAAATTCACACCAAAAATAAAATAAATATCTCCTTATTTTATTTTTCTTTTCCATGCATTTCAAAAACATAAACTTCAAACACGTAGTTAAATTAATTGAAGAGGTTTAATCAATTAATTTAGCATGTTTTGGCATGAATTAAAGTGGTAGAGGAGGAGTTACATAATTTACGAGGGGGTTTTGGAGGGGTTAGGAAATTTAAACGGTGGGGGCTCATGTGGACCCGACCACCGTCATAACCACACAAGGGAAGTTGGGTGGTCATGGGCCCCACCAACAACTTCCCATGAAAGAGTCTAACCACCATGAGTAAAATAAAATCTACACACAATTTTATTTTACTTATCATTTAATCCCCAATTTTTTTACAACTCCTCTCGTGAAAACACAACTCCAGAATATGACATCATAACCAATTACCAGTGATGCAGTGTCATCGGTGCCCTTGAATTTAGATTCCGAGCTCTGGTTCAAATGTAAGAAAACACCACTTGTTCGTTCACTGAACGTACCTTTTCTAAACATAGGAAATTGATTCTGGGCATACCGGTCCTCGGAATCAGGCGCCATCTAAAACTGCGTACTCATAAAATCCCAAAGAATTTTTGAAAAAAAATTCCTTGAAATTTAAAGGTATTTACATTAACCATTCTATGTTATGGTTCACTTTTGGTTATATTAGAATTGATTGTTTAGGTGTCTTAATTTGTATATTGTTGGTCTTTGTAACTATATCATCATTACAATATGTAAACCATGTAGTAAATATAATTCAGATAAATTACATTTTTATTATAATAATCTTAAAAATATATATTTAATAAATGGAATACACCATTTATGGAGGTAGGAGGACGTACAAATCCATGAACATTATTCCCATTAAATTGTGATATTAAGATAAAGAAAGTGAAATACATATTTGTGTGTATATATATATCAATATTAAATTTTTTTCATTATATAATTTATCTCATATATAATATCTAAACCCATCTATAATAAATTTATTATACTGTGTGAACGAATCACATAGTTTTGAGGGGGCGATAGTCCACCTTTCCTCAAACGAAATTATTGTATTAAAACCAAATGGAAATAAAAATTATATATTTTTTTAAAATAGTAATAAAGATTAATGACATAATAAATTTAATATATAACATATATAAATATAAGTTCCATCAACTTTTCAACCCTAAGATTCATTAAGGAGAGTTAACCATCATTGTTTAGTGGGGTGATTTTTCAGAGTACACATAAATAGTAGGTTTGTTACCCATTAGAGGGAGGTGTTAGTAATTATTGGTAATCAAAATTATAATAAATAAATATGATTATATAGGTCATATTTTTTATTTTTATTCAAGAATAGAATAAATATATTGTAGGGGGTGGATAAGGAAAATAATAGAAATGCCTTGTTGAAGACGTTGCCTCTAAATAAGATAACTCAAATTGGATTTTTCCAAAAGGAATCCTTGGTTGAATTATGAAAAGGTGATGTCTTATATGAGGATATAATTTATGTCAATAAGTGTTTTTTACAGATATTGGATGATCTTATGATGGTTAATAGGCTTTAGGATGAGGTGGAGGAGGTGTCCTTTTATAGTTTTACGATGAGGTGCACTCTTGTTAATATTTGAAGAGAGAATTACACCCATGTTTTTCATGTTGAAAGTTGACCCATTTGAGATATAAATTTAATAAAAGGGAGGATATAGTCGACAAAATATAAAATAAATGGAATTTTGAAAATTTTATGGGTTATTTTGATTTTTAATTTTAAGGGTTTGTATTTCATTATGTTTAATTTTTTCCTTAAGTGATGTAATTAATTTTGATCACATTCATTAATTTTATTTTTCAAAAACAATGTCCTTTTATAAATTAGAAATTAATATTATTCATAATTTGGAATCAAATTTTCAATGTTCTAATCATTGAAGTAGAATATTTTACATTAATATTAATCTCGAGGATGGGGTGACCCCAAAGGTTTATAATGTAAAAAAATAAAAAGACTTAGATGTTTTGTATATAATTTAAATTTGAAACTGGATACAATGACCTAAATTATATTTTTTAATAAATTTATTTTCAAATTTCCCATTAAAACCAATTTAATAAATAATTTATACTTCTCAATAAATAAAATGAATACACAATTTTTAATAAAAATCATACATTTTAACTATTGATTAAAAATGTATCCTTGCCGAAAAATAATAAAACATTTATCCTAAATAATTATTTTGGATTAAAATAATAGTATTTTTTGTTATATTTTATCAATAAAAGTTATTATAAATTTATTTAAGATGGGTTCTTGATTGAATGGTTTCAAAACAATATTTATAAAAATATATGTTTTGAGGTATAAAATTGGGTATGTTCGTCGTCATATGTCTATAAAATCTATTATATAAATGTTAAAAATATTATATTTGACATATTTAAAATATATTCAATAAATATAATTCAAATATTATATTCAATTTAATTTATAAGCGTAATAAAATTTGTCACCATTAGAAAAAATATTACTTTTTTTATTTAATCGACTTTCATAATCATTGATAATTAATTGATAATCTATGAATTCATTTTATATGGAGTAATCCATATATTTATTACTATTCATAACCTATAATTTAAAATATATATCATAACTTATTATAATAAATAATCATATTTTAATAATATATTGAGCTTTGATAAACATTGGTCATGCATGTAGTGCAAGCCATAATGGAAAGACATTATTTCGTGTAAGACTAGATAACCTCAGTGTTGTGTGTACAGAATGCTAAAATTTATGTTGAGTTTAGTGAATGATTAATTGTTTTCATATAATTCATTCGAAGAAACATGCCTTAATATAAAATAAACATTTTTCAGTGTTGTGTGAAATGAAAAATATGAAAAATATTGAATTAATTCAAAAAAATAACAAAATCATGGGGTGTTATATATTCCCTTCAATGTGGATTTGATTACATTAATGCATGATATTAGATGAATGTGACATCCATTATTATTCAATATCCTTTATTGTATATGATGATTTTTTATATACCTTGTTTTGGGTGATTTGTTCCGATGTTTTTCAACATTCTACGATTATGTAGTAGATTTCCATATTTATATCCTTATTTTTTTGGTGTTATTATTGTAAAATAATTTTGTGATATATTAAGATAAAACAATTGGTTCAAAATGTTATTTTATCATTCTAAATGGTGTTTTCAGTATAGATTGATGGTGGAATGATTAATAAATAATTTTAAAATGATTAATCCATGAAGAATTTGTTTCATGGGATGAAACATTTATGGTTTTGTTTAAATGGATTCCTGTAACAAAATATAAATTCTAAGGGTCTGTGTAAATTAGCAAGATTAACCCAAAAAAATAAACCATTATATATAAACATTATATATTTTAAGAATAAAGGTAAAAACCTGATTAATGTCACATTTATGGAACATGTAACATTTTTATGCATGTTCCACTATAACAAGGGAATGGCAATCCATATCACTAAACAATTATATATGATAAATTGAAAATTTTATAGAAAAAAGTTTTCATTATGAAGGATAAGACCTCTATTACTTGGGAGTGATGACCCATATTACTATATGTATAAATGAAAAACTGGACCCAAGTATATTATTTGAAGATGGATTTTAATAAGATAAATCAATAAATGAACAGTTGAACCCCATTAGAATAGCTAGGTAATTTTTATTATGAGATATACCCATATTGTTTGTAATAAAGCTTGAATAAAAATGGCAGGACTCTTATAAGATTCCTTTACATATTCTCAAGTCCTGGTACATAGTCCCATGGAGCATATTTATCCTAGTGCGATACTAAATTAAAGTGTACCAAGACACTTGTCTAGTGTTATATATAAATTATTGGAGTAATCATACTTAAAAACCTCACAATTGATAAAAAAATCTTTTCCCTATATTTTAGCATTATTATTATGATGTTGTCGTTAATTAAAATTCCAATTTCAATCGGAAGGGTGTTTTCCTCTATAGATTGGAATTAATATTTTCATTAGCCAGTCCAATTTTATTAATTTCATGGTTAAATAAACAATGATTGAATTATTAAATGTAATTAATAATATAATTATCCATTTATTTTGAATTTTTTCTACGGAATAATGTTCAAATTATAGTTTTATTTTAAATCCTGTTCTTGATAACCTCTATATATGAATATATTTAAATGTTTTATTAAGTAGATTTTTGTAAAATTCATAAAAATAAAACCATTCAAAGGTGTTATAATCATTAACCCTAATGACAGGTTTAGCTATTGTTTTACCATGGGTTATGCCTGAAATAGGAATTTGGGAATTTTCTTGAGATCGGGTATAACTTCTCCTTAGGTAACATTAATCTAATGGATAAGTGGTATAACATAGTGAAATTTTTGGCATGATCCATGTTTTAAAGGATTACATTATTAATTAAATGTAAGTGTTAGGTCATGTATTGGAAACCATAGTAATTAGAATAAGTATACTTTTTAGTCAAACCATGGGCATTATAATTTTTTCCCTTGATCAAGTGAGTCAAGTATACCACATAGATAATGAAACAACACCTCTGTTTGGTGAGTGATTGTCTAGTAATAAGACCTCGAGGGGGTTATTACCATATTCAAATACTCATTGAGCTTCATATCTAAATCACATTATGTTTGAATTTTTATCATTGTAGGTCAACTCCCTCCTTCATATTATAGTGTTATCTCCATTAAATTGAGTTGTTGGAGTGTTAGATGTCGTATGGAAAAATATCTCTAGTGGGAAGTCATTCTTCTGCGACAGACCTAAATGGTCGGAAGACTGAGCTGCTAGACCTATTTTGAAACATGATAAGTAGGGATATATTGTAGAGATATAAATCCTCAGTTGGGTCTCAAACCCTTATATGCAATTATATTTATTTCACTTGGTGATGATATTATAGTGTTTCATCCAATGTTTAAATTTTTTTATAACCAAAAATATTTTTTATACTATACATTTATTTTGAAGAATATAAATATCATGGTTATTATATTAAGGGAATGTTGATTTCTTATATTCAATGAATCATATAAGGTGATGATATATCAAAACCAGATTCAATGTTCCCGATTTATTTTCATCCTAGCCTAGTTTACCATTGTTTTCACTATAGAAACATTATTTGTCAAGAATAATTTCTAAAGGAAGAAAAAAGTTGAAAATTTATGGAATAGGTAGGTGCTTGGTTTTGACAAGGAGTTATTAGGGAACTCAGGGAACATCCCTAACTTATGTTCTATATATCATGGGAATATGGACCATGGTTATTGAAGACCCACTTGAGTAAGATTTATGTCTCAAATTGGTTGATAAATGAAAATACAGCTGCAGGGAACGATAATCTAGTTCATTCCAGTAGAATGTGGTAACTTTTTAAATTTATATATTTTGGAATGGTCAACTAAAATCTATGGGATGATGGCTTAGAAGAAGTGGTACTTATAGAATTGGTGACTAATATATTTGGTGTAATTAATATGAAGTGCATATGATATTAACTAATTCAATAATAAATCTTGTGACACATGATGGTAAAATCATGGGAGTATTGTTACAGACATCATTAGGAGAAATAATAACATGAGTCGGTAATAGAAAATATGGCATTGTTTTATGTGATAGTGGCTCGTAGTGATATATGCATAGATATTAATAAAATATCAGTGCCCTCATAGTTTATATGTGATAATTCCTCTTATATTGCATTTTTCTTAATTATGTTGATATTTTGTATTCAATAAACTGAGTCATCTAACCAAAATAATTTTATCAAATTATCAAATAGGTACTGAATATTTTTTTAATGATTAATATTTTTTAAAATAGTTCATACAATTTGATGTTTTCCAGCAGACCTTCATGGGTGATAAAACATTTGGAAACTTAAATTGGTTTATGTAATATAATCCTTCCTAAGAGAATAAGAATGTACGATGAGTAATGTTTAGCATACTGCTCATGATTATTGGGTTCATATCATAGAAATTCCAAACATTATATATGGTTGTGGGTATTGATAATAATGTTTTAATTTTTTTTATAATAATATATATGTTACTATCGTGTGTAGTAAAACATTGGTCAATAGGGGGTGACCCTCAATTGATTAGGGTCATTGAGCCTTAATTTTTTTTTGAAAATTATTTTGAACTCATATTCTGTTTAATATATGAATCAATGTACTTATTGAATCTTTGGTAAATTCCATATATATCTTCAATTATGGATTTTTGTGAAATCATAAGATGGGCGTTAAACCCATGGTAGTTTATTATAATCTAAGAGAAACAGATCACAAAATTTCGTTTTCTTATATTTGTAGAATGATGATTGATTCAGGTAGTAGATGGTTTGGTCCGAATACATCACTAAATTCCATGTGAATGCATTGATTAGTGTGCTGAAAATGATCCTAGTACACTATAGCCAAATGTCTTCAGAATCTTCATTAGTGATTCATCAGCCATAGGATCCAAGACATTTAGAAATATATTTGACCAATAATAGTTCAACATGAATTTCTATTATATAATGGCATATGATGAGTGATGAATCACACCAAACAATCCATAAAGGAGATACATGAGAAACAAAACGGGTCACCCATGGATTTTCAAGGAAAAGCATGCATGACAGTTTTGAGACGTGTTGATTTTGGGTTCAACAATTTCCATCAAATCAAGGGGAAATTCTAATGTCCTAGTTAGTGATTTGGTAAATATAAACACAATATAATTTTTATTACATCCATAAATGATTTAATGATATAAAATGAAACTTAATACAGCCCAAAATATCATGACGTCCAATTTCATTAGGAATTAGGTACATTACCTATCAACAAAAACCATGAAATTCAACATCATTATTGAAAACGCCACTACATGACAACAACATTCCATCTTACATAAAATTGCATGGGATATCCCAAGGATGAACATGAGAAATGTGTTAGATATAATGCACAGTAAGGGAGTAAACATGTAATAACAAGAAGACAATAATATATGTTATGAATGGAATATCAGTGCTGCAGAAAAAAACATTAATCATAA
The DNA here is from genome assembly GCA_963277665.1 of Viscum album. Taxonomy (NCBI): domain Eukaryota; kingdom Viridiplantae; phylum Streptophyta; class Magnoliopsida; order Santalales; family Viscaceae; genus Viscum; species Viscum album. The sequence continues at coordinate 614,440,097 of OY728164.1, forward strand.
AACATGGGATAACATGATTTTAATAACATGGAGATGGGGAAACAACTTAAAACACTACATCATTGGTCAAGGCCAAACATCCAAGACATCATAGTGGAAAAATTAATATAATGTAGTCAGGTAAACTCCCATACCAACATGACTTATCATGACAATATATATTATCAAATGCATTGGTGCACTATCGGGGCACACCATTCATAATCATTTCATTATCATGTTTAAGTGTTCCAAATAGACTAAAAATCATTGATTAATTCATTTACATAAAATATTCCACAATAATGGTTTTTGGAATACATACATTCATGTCCTCAATGAAAATGTATATGTTCATACATGTGAACAACCTTGATATAAAATGGGTATGGTATTCATTACAAAATTGTTTTGGAATTTAAATTCATAGTGTTATTTTGGTAGCCAATGAAGAAAAATAAAAAAGATTAAATAGGGATGATGAGAGGTAAATGGGTCAATCATCGTATATAAATGAAATTGATTGTAAAAGGATCATCTCAAAACATGTCCCAACGTATGGAATTTTCAAAAATAAAGCATAACATAATAATTAAACTTGAAGAAAGATGAGAAATTAATTAACTCGTATGAGATTTCAGCATGGTAACAGGTGTACATGGGATGATTTAATGAGAGATAAAGGGGTATCTAATTATTCAATCCTAATAAGGGTATTATATATAGGTGAGAAAATATACTCCCTGATTTTATTTTGAAAATTAAATTGAGTAACAATATTTTGAAACATTGAAAAAAATGAGAATAATAGAATCATTACATTAGTGTGGGACATAAAAAGCTGTAAGAGTGGATTCTTGGGAGCATGGGATGACAGGGGTGGATTCTAGAGACGAGATTATAGAGTAAAAACACTATTAAATTATTATTATTAATGATATTTTGGAACATGATGGGTTTATATAGGAAATTATAGGGGAAATATTTAATGTTTCATCAACATATCTTTTGATATATATATATATATTTTTCAATACCAAAAACCATTCCTTGGTTTTTGATTATGTTTTCTTCCAAAAAATAGTGGAAGAAAATATTTTATAAGGTCATTTCCCTATAATATTATAATGTTGTCCTTGATTATGCAGAGGTGAGTTATATTATTCAAGAAGTTCAATTAAAATAATAAAATATATTTGACATTTTGGTGGATTCCCTATGCCCTTTTGAAATAAGTAAAAAAATAATAAAAATGAAATTATTTTGAAGCTAAAACATATATTTTGTTGATAATTAATTTTATTTATTTCATTAAATCACTTGGTACATTGTGATATCATAAAATATGCTATATGTTTATATAGTATTAATTTTTGGACCAAAAAATTTCATTGTCTCAAACAATTATGAAAAACTCATTATTGGATGACTTCAATGTCCTAATTACAAAAATAATATTCATATAATGTAAATGATTTTCTAAATACTTGAATTTTCATATTAAAAATGAAAACCGACATTTATTGAAATTTGACTGGTTTTGACAAAATTTGTTTCCAACCCATAACAAAGATTACCATTTACTTCATAAAAATTTTATGTTCATTAATAATTAATAAAATTAATTTGATGATAACATTTTATTATAATATTATTTATTAATTCATAAAAATATATTTATGAATTCAATTTTAAAATTACCCAAAAATAGACTTTCTAATTTAAAAAACATTTACAATGTCACAATATTAGAATGAATGTATATTCATTATTCTGTAAAAAATAATGTGCATAATAATGGTGATATGGTATTGATACAGAAACCATTATTACACCCGCATATGCCCTAAGAATAAGATGAGAAATGGTAGGGCTTTCATGGGGTTGTTAGGGGAACATGGTTTGGGCCGTCAACTCGATGAGCTTGAAATTCTCCTGTAAACAATTTCACTAATGCTTGAGTTGTTTTATATAGTCACGGGATTTTCCTAAATAAATTCCTAGAAATGTTTTCTCCATTGAATGATCAAATAAATGGGCTTCATAAGGAATGACCCTACTCGTATTGGGAATCACCTACTTTAAATGTGTTGAATGGAATTGTTATAACAATATATTTATACTAGTCAGGTGATCAATGTTCAATGGATATTGTATAAATGGTGAAGATATATAATAGTCATTTAAATCCAATTAGATATAATAAAAAATGGAGTCTGTGTGTTTTCTATATCCATTTTACAAAAACATAAATTTAATTAAGTACAATGGGAAATTTCATTTATAACAGTTATAATCATTACTATATCCTCCCCCACTAAAAAATATCACCCTCAAAATTTTCATTTCCCAAATAAAATAGACACGGTTAACTCTGTTTCCTCACCTCCTCTAGTTCAGACAGAGCTAATTCAAATTTTTCATTTCTCCATAACTCTTTTACCATGTGCATTGCTTTATTCCATATATCATTATCTCTATTTACTAAGATCTCCACTGGATTATCCTCATTATAGAGGTCATTATCCTATCACACCACATCTAGATTGAGTACATGAGAAAACCATGGTATGGGATTTCTCAAGAGGAATATATAGAACACATCATGTACTCGATATATGTTAGGTTTGAGTCCAAATTAGTAGGGAACTACTCCGATGTGATGAAGGATGAATATGGAGGATGTACCTTTGACTAAGATTTCCATTCTTCCCAAATCTCATTACTCTCTTAGATACAGATATGTGGTGGAAAAACATGCCCCCAACATAAAATTATAGGTCATCTATATTATTGTTTGCAATGATTTTTTTACAAATCTATGAATCCATAATATGTTGTTGAATGATCTTAACCTTCTCCACTATTTCATCGATCAATTCAGGGCCTAGCAGTTTTCATTCCCCAAATTCATAAAAACATGTAGTTGTTAGGAACCTCTTTCTATAAAATGCTTCATAGTGACACATTTGGATGATTGATTGGAAACTCTTGACACAAGAGAACAAAACTAGAGGATGATGTCTATCTTATCCTCCTTTGTAGTCCATTAAATATGTTATCTACATGTTCTCACGTATCTAGATAGTCTTCTCAGATTGGCTATCATATTTATGGTGATAGGCGGTGATAATGTTTAACTCATTATTCAGAGCATGTTGGAGACTATTGTAGAAGTTATAGGTGAATATTGGATCCCTATAAGATAAAATAAACTGTGGTACATCATGAAACATCACCACTTCTCTGAAATATATACATAAACGTTGATCTAATGAGAAATCCTCTCGAATCACAATGATTATTCTAGTCATTGTAAGATGATCCACCACAACCTAGATATAATTATTTATTGTAGATGTCCTAGGTAGCCCTATGAAAAATTATATGGAGTTTTTTTGCAATTTCCATGTAGGTATGGTCAATGGTTGTATAATCCTCATAGTGTTTTTCCATTCCACCATCACGTTATGACATACGAGACACCTTGAGGTATATTCTGCAATCTTGTTCTTCCTATTGTACTACCAATACTGCCCCAGGATATCTCAAAAAATCATTATATATCCATGGTAGATAGATAATGTTGAGATGTGTTCATCATCCAACAACTCCTTCTTTAACTCTGTATTTGATGGTACACATAGTCTTGACCCAAATCATACAACACATTCTCCATTAACATTGAACTATGATGATTTACCTTTTATAATAGTTTGTATATTCTTATGAATTCACACTTCATCACTTTTATAATCCATTAACCACTATAGGAGAGGTGGTTGTGCAATCATTTTTTGAAAGGATTGATGATGTTATATCCATTATGATTTCCATTTCCATCCTCTTCACGTTCAAGAAAATCATATGATTATAAATTGACATTAATTAATTAGTTGATGGATCATTTATATATATATTATCTTCCACTTTATTCTCCTTCCATGTATGGTAGTGAATTGAGCATTAATAGACTTTGATCAATTCAAATGATCTTTTTTGGTGAAAATTAAACTATTTATGTGTGAATATATACTTGGGGGTTTTTTGAGCCATATATATTTCAAATTTATCCCAAAAGACGTAATGCCTCAAAAATTTTAAAGCGAATATCATTGCAATGAAATGGCCTGAGAAATTCTCTGGTTCCATGCATTTATAGAAATGAAAAATGAAATGAGGGTTTACAGAAGCATTCTTTACCCCCCTTACAGTAGCTGGTTTTTCATATTAGTAAATCAATTACTAGGTGACCTTCCTTTCCAAACCTAAATAATTTCATCATCCCCTTCAAGAAGATTTTATGGTGTTCTTTTTGAACATTTGGGTTGTGGGATGTTGAACATTATTTGAACTATTAGATATCTATATCAGACATACAAAATTTTACTCTACTTAACTCTTCAAATCCCAATGATACCCCAATGATTTTTTAATATCTATTTTGAAATTGAGGTTATATCAGAAAATTTTCTCTTATCTATCAATGTAACAGTTTTTAGGGATTTCTATTCCCTATATTTTTTCACACCAAAGAACAGTTCATCTTTTCATTCAGGGGTAATGGAAAAATTATAGGTGTATTGTGTAAGACATAGAAATATTTCCTCCTATGCATCGATGGAGTCTTTATCATTTTGGTTAATGTAAAGAAATTTGCATTCCATCTTATGTTGGAGGGTGTGAGGATATTATTTGTAAATTTTTTTATGAAATCCTTCCATCACATTGCCTCAATATCATCCTGATGATTTTTATATTTGATCAATATCCACCTTTGATCAACATTACCTACTATATGATAGGAATCTAGAAAAAACATCTATTTTTAGGAGCATTAAAGGATGGAGAATATATTCTCAATGGAGTTCATCTATTTTTTGGTGATTGATAGATCAGATGATCCATTAAATGTAAGAGCATATAGTCTCATGATACTATTGATTGTGATTTGTTCTTTCTCTGTGGGGTGGTGGTTGGAATTTCTCTTGATATTGGATTCAATTAAAAACACGAGTTAACTAAAAGAGTATCATGACTTTGTTTTCAATTATCGATCTAGTGAATTTGGGGTTTAATGGGAAACACTACACAAGCCATTATCTTGAGTTAACAACTATGATGAATGCTTTGAAAGTGCCCTATGTTTCATGGCGGCGGCGATAGCCCCTCCTCCTCAGAGGGAGGGGCAGGATCTCTCGCATGGGGGTTTCCCTACAGTGTGACGATCTTTCATCCCCATCATAGAGGATTCTCCGAATGTCCCAGGAATCGTGAACAACCTTCTGGTGGTTCTAGTATCTTCTCAATAATTCTTCGATGCTTCATTGCTTTTCTCCACGGCTCTGATTGCAATGTTCTTTTGTCGAAGACCATCGGTGGAATTATTTGACAGGAACTTTAACGAGGCATTGGGGATAAGTCATCATTTGGTTTTCGGTGTTCTTGGGCCGTGACAATTTCTTATTTTCCTCACCGACGAGGGAGATTTGGCTATGGCATTGTCTTGTGCAAGTAGATCCTTTCGAGGGTTTCAGTTCCACCTACATCGATAGACGTTTGACGTGCACATGAATCGTGACTCATCTTCTTCAGCAATCTGGATACAGCTTCTGGGATTACCGCAACCATTCCAACACCCAGATATTCTAAGTTCAATAGGTAATTAACTTTTTTTGATTCCTTTGTGCTGATCGGCGGACTGATTCTATATTGCTCCCGATTGTGAAATAAATTTTCGTCGAAATGTATCTCTCTCGGCCTCCTCTCGATAGGTTTGGATCATGGTTGAGGTAAAATACAGGTATGCTCAAAATATTCTCTATTAATCATGTTCATCGTTCTGTTTCTTCTACAATAGGCAGGGTCACTGTTTCGAGGAGTGTTGTAAGAGGTCAATGGAGATGGTTTCAGCGGAAATTCCAATGGCCGATGAAGGTGTCTCGGTCCAGGTTCAGGGTGGGGGTGCTTTCCCTGTCGAAGGCTCCAGCTCTATTATGTGAAAACAAGTGTCCAAGGAGGTGTCGTATGCTCCTCCAGTCAAGGATGAGGAGCCTGATGTCATGAAGGAGCATGATCCCCCTATTAATTCGGGGGTAGAGATGTTGCGACTTTCTACCCCTTCTACAGAGGCCCCATCTGCTTTGGGGAAGGGGTGCCTTTTAGGATCAATCATGAAGGCTATATCTAAGGTCTCTGTTCCTCTTATGGATGTGGTTATCGAGCGGCTACGGAAGGATATAGGTGGAGTTCATACATCCAGTGTCTTGGGAAATTCTTGTAATGGAATTCAGGCTGAGGTGCTGGTGGCCCTGTCCAGTGTTTCAGCCAAGGATTGGGAGGACCATTACCAGCAGTCTCATTTAAGGGGTCATGTTTTTGAGCAGTCTATGACTTTAGAGAATCTGGTAGAATGTATTCACTCTCTCTTAACCATTTTGCAGTATTGGAAGATGAAGTGAATCCTGAGGATGAGGTAAGGGATGAGGAAGATGCCGATCTAGTTAGGGAGTCTGATTCAGAGTCCACGGAGGAGCCAATTATAGTGGAACTAGTGGAGGATTATATGAGATTATCCGCTATGAAAGGAAAAACACCAGAGTTGACCCAGATGTGTTTATAAATCACTCTCAGAAGTCATGGAAGGGGAATGATTATTCCTTCTTACCTACCCCTCCTATCACTATATCCTCATCCAAAAGAAAATTTCCTCACCAAGTTGGTGTCCTTGATGGTGATAATGCTATGGAGAAAAATAATGAGGGGGCTCGAATGGTCGTTATGGAAAATCCTTAGGGGATGATACGGTGAGGTTTACGGCTTCGATGAAGAAATGGTGGGATGTTATTATTAATTCCGATGAGGTTATGTTGGAGAAAAAGGTCCCTTTCAATGCCTTAGAAGTAGATTGTGGGAAGTTGAATGAGAGAGTTCTTCGGGTGCCTACCAGCGAGGTGCAGACGGCTTGGGTTGACAAGCAAGTTCGAATCATGGAAAGAGGGTTTAATACAGGGAAGATAATAATGGACGAATTCTTATAGGCATGGGATAATATTTTAACCTAGTTTGAGGATCTCATTACAGAAAAATAGGACAAAGAGGTAACCGGGATTTTATGGAAGCTTTTGCTGAGCAATACTTCTAATAGGCTTAAACATGATTTCAATGGCTCGTCTATCTCTTTTTCTATAGGATTTTGTGTTTACTAGTTTCTCATGGCCTCTTTTTTGTATGGTTTCTACTCTTCCACAGAGTGGGTTTTTGAAAATAATAAAAATATGATTATTTACATTATTGATCCCATCATATTTGGCATCACATTTTGGAATACATTACATTGATCTTTTCATCGGTTGTTAGTTTGATTACTCTTATTACCAAACATTGGCTGGAATAAAATAAAAATTATGGGTAATTAAATTAAACTACTAAATATGAATAGGAAAATCAAATGACATTATAGTTATAAAATATAAATTAAATTTACTTCTTTATCTTATGAATTTCTTGGATTCTATCTAAGTTACCCATGATGTATTTCATAAAATATATTCTTATGGGACTTTTTTGTTCCCCTAATAATGGTTTCTACAAATCTTATGAATTTATCAAATTATATTCCCTCAATGTGTCAAACATTGATTGTTTCATGGTCTGTTTTCAAGCACCTGTTCCAATTCTACTGTACCTCAATGTAGTGTTTTATGGTTCGACGCCTAGATACATCTGTTCCATAGTCACATACACTTTTTTGTATCCATCATGTTATCTATTTTAGTTCTAAACAACATAAAATATACTCAACAAAATTTGTGGATGTTTTTCTTATACTTAGTCTTATCCATAAGGAATTCAGTAGAGTTTAGTAATCCTAATACCAAAAAATAGACATTCTGATGATACCAACTATAACTACCCTGTAATTTGTATTACATTCATAAATGATTTAATGATAAAAAATTACACATAATAAAATGCAAAATATTAGTAATTTTAGTGTCATTGGGAATTAGGTACATTACATATCAACATGAAACATGAAATACAACATCTTTATCAAAGAAAACATTAACCAGACCACAACATTCATTCTTACTTAACATTTCATTGGTTAACCTTGGGATGTATGTAAGAAAGGGTGAGCTATAAATCCCAGTAAGGGAGAAAAAATTGCAGTGAATGAAGATAATAATACATATTAGTCAGGGAATATCAATGATTCACAACATTACATGAATCATAAAACAAGGGATAACAAGATTTTCATAACATGGAAATGTTGAAACAATATAAAAAACTTCATCATAGGTCAAGGAAAAACTAAAAAGGACTAATTTTGAATAATGGACCCAAAAAGGATCAGGTAACCCCTATCCCAACAAGACATAACATGATAAAATACATTACCCAATACACTGTAGTGCTATTAGGGAACACCCTTTATAATGATTTTATTCTCGTTATTAAGTGTTTTATATAGATCATAAAACATGGATTAATTAATCATCATAATTTTCTATATGATCAATGGAAGTGGAATAGATACATGTATGTATGGTATATGTGCATAAAACTAAACACCCTTTATAGATAGTGGTTATTGTATTCACTACAAAATTGTTTTGGAATGGAAATTTAATGATCTATTTCAGTAGCCTAACGACATAAAATGAAAATTAATAAAATTGTTTGATGAGGTAAAATGGGTATATAATAATTTATTAATAAAATATAAATTAATATGGTTATATAATTACATTTCCAAACATATTTAATTTTTAAATATACGGAGTACCATTATAAATAAACTTGAATAAAGAGGATAAATGGAATAACTCTTACGCTATTTTGCATGGTAATATGTGTAAATGATGAATAAAGAGGGAGAAAAGGGTGTATCATCATTAAAATATAATAAATTATATATGAGGTTGGTTATAAAACTTAACACAATATTTTTAGTTGAAAATAATATGAAGTAACTATATAAGGAAACATGGATGAAAATGAGAATAGAATGTACCCTTACATGAGTGTGTGACTTCAAAATCATGAAGAGGGGATTCTTGATAGCATGGGGTTCATTTTGTGGATTCTAGAGAGGTGTGGAATGTGTAAGGACACTATACATTGATTTATATTGAAGAGTAGTGGGATATTGTGTGGGTTTATATCAGAAATGAGAGGAGAGTTAATTACTATTTCACAAACCTAGGTTTTTGAATCTATTGAATTCAATATTCAAAAAACACATACCACACAATGGTTTTTCCCATGATTTTTGGAAAAGTGAACTGGAAAAAATATTTTATAAGGGTAGGGGTCAAAGATATTAATATCTTATCCTTTCTTATGTGGAGGTGAGTCACATTATTAATGAAATGTATTTAAAATCATAAAATATATTAATCATTTATGAGTATTCACTATAGCATTATAAAAAATGTAAAATAAATATAAAATTGCATTATTTTTAATTAAAAATAGCTATTTGACTGAATATTACAACTATTGTTTTTATTACATAAATATTGGGACATTATGTTTTTATAAAACACACTATATATTTATATGGTATTTTATTTTTACCTAAAAATTCGACCAACTCAAAAAATTAAAACAAATTACTGTTGGATAATATTGATGTCCTAATTCCAAAAATAATATTGACTTTATCTAAATATTTTTATTTTTACATTTAAAAGGAAAATAAAAATTTAATGAATATTGATTGGGTATGAAAAAAATTGTTTTCAAACCTTAAAAAAATTACATTTGACTATATAAAATTATGAGATAATTTATATTCAAAAAAACTAATGCAGTGATAATTATTTATTATAATATAATTTATTTACCTAAAAAATATTTCTAAATTAAATTTTAATATAAATCAAGAATACAATTTTTTCATTAACAATAATTTACAAAGTAACAATAAAAAAATGTTAGTATGTAAATTATTATATAAAAATATAATATTCATACTCATAATGACATGGTCTTGATACATATTACTTTATTAAAGTAGCATACTCCCTATGAGTAAGGTGTGCGATGGTGGGGCATTCATGGGGTTTTGGGTTAACATGGTTTGGGTCGTGATAATGAAGAGATTGAAAAACTCCCATTAATGGATTCGATCAAGCTTAAGTTGTTGGATCTCAACATGGGATTGTTCTACAGTAGTGTCCAGAAAGGCTATATCCATCATATGCTATGATAAATGGGCATCATAGGGAACAATCCTACTAGTTGAGGCCATCAATCCATTCAATGCGTGGAATATATTTTTTACAACCCTGTATTAATACTAGTCATGATATCATTGTTAAATGAGTATATTATCAAGGTTAATGATACATAATGTCAATTTAAATTCAATGGAATTTTTAAAAAAATAGAGTTCATGTGTTTTATATTTCCATTTTACAAAAAAAGACATTTAATTTAATCAAAATGAAAATTTCCTTTATAATACTTCATGTCATTATAGTAAAAATGTCAGGAGTGTCCCTAAGATGCTATGGATGGGAATAACTAGGAATGTATTGTGGTGTTAACTCCATGAATCGTAATTGTCCATGAGAAATTATGATCCAATAGTGGGGATATCTATTTGATGGTTGATAAAAGAGACAACAGTGAGACCCTGTTTCATGTTATAAGTGCATGGATAAGAACCCTCATGATGTTCAGTTATTTTCAAAATAATTGGATTATGTTTTGGATGACAAAAATCATTTCATTTAAATAAACATTAGAGGTGTGTTGGGAATTCATAAATTTAATAAGGCCATTTCATTGGAAGAAACATGACCAAATTAGGCCATGTGATGTTTTTCCCCAAGGTTTCTTATAGATGCGAATTTTTAATCTTTGGAAATTGTATGATCCCATGTTTTATACGAAGATTTATTTCTCCAAGGAATATGTATCTTTTATTTAGTGTAAATGTTTAATAAAATACTATACCTTATAATCTAAATCCTAGAATTGAAATATTTAAATGTGACAATTTTAATCTTGGATTATGACATGACAGGTTTCATTTGTTTTTCATAAAGGTTTTAGGGCTTTTGAGAATCAGACACTCTATTTCAAGAGAATCAGATACTGGCACATGGTTCGATCATGATTAGTACTAATTGTGTAGCCCAAACAATGATTCATTTTTTCTATTGGGTCTTAGATTTCTAAAACAATTAGGCCAACTAGGGGAATATTTTTCCAAGTGTAGGGTACTAGAGGGTGTGAAATGGTTTTTCCAATAATTTACCCAAGGATTCATGGTTGTGCGTGGTGTGTGTCAAATAAATTAGAGGCGGGATCATGGGTTTCACAGAGTCTCTTACATAATGCGGTATCCATTCAACATGGGCACTATAACGACGCATAATTTACATAAATTGTTATTTCTTCAAAATTGACGCACACTTATTACAACATATAAAAAAACCATGAAAGAACCGTATATGTATAGTGTATTTAGAAACTGGGAAACATAAACAACTGATTATAAAAGCATCTACATTGTCTCCCATTTATTTCATCATATTTAGAGTCCCTTTTTGCATATCTTACTTAATAACCTTATTCCTGACATGGGGAAACAAAACATACAAAAGTGTGATCTCAAATGCTCAGTAAGGGTAAACAAATGAAATACCAATCACACCATATTCATAAGAACATAACATTTTGGAAATCTTAACCTGTACAAGAAATCAAAATTTCGTAACATGGGATAAATCATAGTAGTGAAATGTAATCCCAATAATCAAAAAATAAAACATGAAACTTTGTGGCATACAAACATATTCATATAGAATCATTTCTTATTAGTCAAGACTCATTTCCTATACTATCTTAGCGGAAAAAGTCCATTTATAAACCGAGTTCACTCATTATTTCAGTCTTGTTCGCTGAACCAGATAAACATGTCATTCCAGCAATGTCTATATAGTGAGATATAAATCTTTACCCAATACATTGGAGGGAGATATGGGTCCCACCCATCTCATAATTAAACAAATCTTAGGTGTTCCACAAAATCATAAATCATATATCATAGCATAACCTGTGTAATAAAAATCGGATTCCTAAACATCATGCCATCATAACATAATCCACATAAGATAAAAGGACATCATAAAATATATTCCATCATAACGTAATCAAATAAATCTAAAAATTGGAATATAAACAGAACCCTATATTATCTTAGATGGAAAATATTTTGGATAAAACACTTGAACTCCATTATAGAGGAAAATATTCTTTCTACTTCAAAAACAATTTCCTTTCTTAACATGTCATATAATTTTAAACTAAAATAATTTGATTAAAAATTAACATGAAAACTTTTAAACGTATATTCATGGAAATAATGTTCTAAAAACCCATTCATTCCGTATAAGTTAAAAAAACATTATTCTCGTACTTTGGCCAGAAAAGTCAAAAAGTACCTCGTACAAAAAACGACAAAAGATTCCTTTCATATCTTTTAATAAAAACTCACAGAAGGGTAAAATTGGATTTAAACAATTTTAGGAGGATATAAATAATATTACATATTGAGGAAACATGTATGTGGATGATAAATATTCCCCAATAAATTCTGAAGTATAAACAATCTCAAATAAAAATTGAGATTTGCGATATTTTCCCCCACCTTAGGTCCGATTTGCTTCATACATGTCCGAACCTCTTGTATAATGTTTTAAATAATGTTATTGACTTATTCCAGGATGTTACTCATTGTTATGATATTATATATGGTCATATTCTTATCTTATTATTAGTAATATTTGATTGTTACTTGTTATTCGGGTGTTTATTGTTTTTTTTGTTCTTATGTGTGTTTTGTTGAATAAATTATTATTCTTATTATAGGATATAGATAACTCATTTCCAGAGTTTTATTAGTGTAATATATATCATATTTATTAATTAAATTCATTTATATAATCATTATTCAATGAAGATAATGTAGAACTAGTCGCATCACATCGTGGAGACGGTAGGTCGTACGTACGCACGAGCGATGATATCATTACCATGATCATGGAATTGTATTGAAGTGTATGTATACTATTTTAGAATCAGTATCACATTAAAATAATAATATATAGTTATTCTTTACACCATTATACCCTTTCAAGTAAGGTGGTGGTGGAAAATAGATTATACCACGGCGTGGAGACGGTATTCCGTACGTACGCACGCGCAATGCTTTCGTTTTCCGTAGGATGGATAGAATGTGAAATAGGGCTGTTTCATATTTATAATAACATATAATTATATGAGTTATACTAATGTTATTACTTCATAATGAAACTACTAATGAAAAATAATTAGAAGAAGAAATAAAGTTTAAAGAATCAGTAACGAACATTAACTCTTCTTTTAAGTGCCTCTTCTTAACCTATTCTTAGGGCACTAAATATGGTCTTTCAAGAAGTCCAGGTCCTCTAGGATGTTTATAGGAAAGTGGAGAAGTTAAATTGGTAGGGTTTGGCCGAGCATTAAGGCTCAAATTGGTGTGATAAAGAGAGGGAGGAGGTGCCCTTTTATATGGGAGGAGAGGGGCACCGTTGGAAAAACTAAAAATATTATTTTATTATAAAGTCGTATTCACATTTCTAATAGCTAAAAATTTATTTATTTCGAAGCTAAGGTTGGGATGGGTATAAATACCTTCAAAAACTAGAATTTATACATGTTTAGGTTTCTATTTTAACCTTATAATTTAGATTTAACATTAAGTTAAATAATTTTACTTTTACCATGTCTTCTTGTTTTCTTACACAATAAGGTTAATAAACATACTATAAAAATCCAAAAGAACCCCAAGTTGTTAATAATTAATATATATAAAATTATATAGGTGATTTGGCCGAACCTTATATTTTAATGAATAAAATAACAATTAATAATATAATATTTCTTTTAAAGACTATTTTTTGTCAATTTTGACACTATTTGGTAATTGATTTTTGTGAAAATATTAACAGCATTATTAGTTCTACAAAAGATAATTAAATCAATAATAACATGTCATATTAACCTATAGAATTATTTTAATTCATAAAAAGTCACAAATTACATTTATTTGGGAATTTATAACATCAATTATATTAATACTTCATTAATAAGATAATTATAGCATCTTCTTTGTGTCATAAATAAATTAAATTATTTAATGTCTAAAAATTATAAATAAATTACCATTATGTAGGAAATCTTTTTATCTTTCGAAATAATATTTATAGTAGAATTTATATTATCTATAACCCTATATTAAAATTTTTTATTTGTTAAACATTGATTTTAACTATTTTAACTCTTCTTTAAATAAAATAATATTAAATGTCCAAATCCAATCCAAGTGGGCCTAAATGGTCATATTTTATTTCTAAGGTTGTTTTAGGTCTAATTACACTTATCCAATATAATTAGTACATGTTTTAGGGTAATAATAATATCATTTTTACTCTTAATTACCATATTTACTTTTAACCGTGGTAAAAAAAGGAAAAAGTAACTATTCAACACAAATTATTTTCATCTCATTGAACCACATTTTATTCCTTGATATTAACTGTGTCTCATGGATTTTCTAAATTCCACTCATAAAAGAAGTAAAATTATGTTTTAAGTGAATTTGGAAATTCTACTAGAAGGTGGGTAAAAGACGGTGAAAAGTTCGATAAAATTTTTATATATCTAAAATTATTATAAAATGACTCCAATGAATTACATTGAACATATAAAGGTATTACATATCAATTTTTAACTAGAATAAATTTAAATCAAATAAAAAATTATTTAAATAAAAATTCGGTTTTTAAATAGTAACCTAGTGTTTTCACTATTCATAAAAAATTGTATGTTTTCAGAAAAAACACCAAAATTTCACCATAGGATAATTTCGATATTCTGCATCCAAAAATAAATTCCATTTTGAATTTTCAAAAACTGGGTATTACTATTCATAACGGCTAGTTTTAATAATATTTTAATAGCATATCGTTGTTTAGTGAAACTCAGTATTGCGTATGATGCAAGATATCGAGGAAGGACGTGAATGCATGTTAAGCAAGCCAATCTAGTGTTGTGTGTAGTGAAAGATTACTTTGATGATGTATATAACATAAAAACAAAATATTTCTCATAAAAATATGGGGTGTTACATTCTACCCCCTTTAAAATGAATTTCACCCTTGAAATTTGTCACTTTGTAACAAACAGATGAGGATATCTCTCCCTCATCATATTATCATCCTCCCATATAGATTATTATAATTGGTTGTTCCTCCATAAAACATTCACCCACTAGGTGGTCTTGTTCCGTATGAATTTTTTGCTACGATCCAGAATCTCTATTGGTTGTTCTTCATAAGAAATATCTTTCTCCAACGGTAAAACTTCTGAGATGACTACATGTGAAGGATCAGGTATGTACATTCTCAGGAGATATACATCGAACACATCATGAACTTGAGAGAGATTTGGTGGAAGCGTCAATTGATAATCTACCTTCCCAACACAATCCTGTATTTTGAAATGACTGATATACCTAGGGCTCAGATTTCCCATCTTTCAAAATCTCATTATTCTCTTCCAAGGAGATATTCGTAAGAACACTTTATCACCCACATCAAACTCTTGGTCTTTTCATCGGTTATAGGCATAAATTTTTTGTCGACTCTAATCTGCTCTAAGGTGTTGTTGAATAGATCTGACTTTTTCTACCATCTCATCAACAAGATCAGGTCCTAATAGCTTTCTTTCCTCAACTTCATCCTAACATGTTGGAGTTCGACATTTCTTTCCTTAGAGAGATTCATAAGGAGCCATCTGAATACAAGATTGAAAGATATTATTATAAAAAAATTCCACCAAAGGAAGGTGTTGATCCCAACCACCGTTGAAATCCATAGAGAAAGCTCTTAAAATATCTTCCAGATTTTGAATTTTTCTCTCAGACTGACCGTCTGTCTGAGGATGATAAGTAGTGCTGAAACTCAACTCTATATTTAGGGTATGCTGAAGACTTTGCCAGAACTTTGACATAAACCAAGGATACCAATCAGATATAATGGAAAGTGCTACTCCATGTAATCTTACCACTTCCTTTACATATATCATGGCAAGATGATCGAGAGAGAAATCCTCTCTAATAGCAATGAAGTGTGCAGAATTTATAAGATGATCAACTATGACCCAGATAGAATTAATTCTTTTGGATGTTTAAGATGTCCAGTGACAAAGTCCATAGTGAGTTTTTCCCATATCCATTTAGTTAGGGGTAATGGTTGTAACATCCCCTTAGACTACTGCCTCTAAACATTAACTTGCTAACAAACCAAGCATTGAGAAACATATTCAAAAACATCTCTTTTCATGCCATCCCACCAGAAGTACTCTTTCAGGCCCCTATACATCTTCGTGCTTCCAGAATGAATAGATAATGAAGAACTATGAGCCTCATCCAGCAGCTCCTTGTTTAATTCTAGGATGGGAGAAACACAAACCCTATTCCTGAACATTATTATCCCATCACAATCAAGGATGAATTCCGGAACATTTCTCACCTTCTTTTATAACTCTACATATTCTTTCTGTTCATCTTTAATCTTCATATATATAGATGGTTGATCATTCATTTGAGAAAGATATTATTTTTCCCCTTCCATTATAATTCCAAGATCCATCCTTTGTAAATCCATAAATATAGGATTTTTTGTGATCATCATCATGGATAAGATAGCATGGTCTTGTCGACTTAATGCGTCTTCCACCTTGTTTGCTTTCCCAGGGTGATAATGAATTGAGCAGTCGTAAT
Source organism: Viscum album (assembly GCA_963277665.1). Lineage (NCBI taxonomy): Eukaryota > Viridiplantae > Streptophyta > Magnoliopsida > Santalales > Viscaceae > Viscum > Viscum album. Next base: position 614,456,925 of record OY728164.1, read on the forward strand.
CCTTAATCATATCCAACCATCTTCATTGGCACATATTCAGCTCATTTTTTTGTGAAAATATACATTAAACTTTTATGATCAGTATAAATATAACACCTTTCATCATAAAGATAATGCCTCCAAATCAATAATGCAATGATTACTGCAGTTAACTCCAAATCATGAGTCGGGTAATTTTTCTCATGGATTTCAAACTGTCATGAGGCATAAGCTATCACGATATCATTTTTCATAAGAACACACCCCAGTCCCTTCTTGGATGCATCACTGTACATCACAAACCTTTCTCCACTACAAGGAAGTGTGAGTACAAGTGCACTGGATAAACTTCTTTTCAAATCCTTGAAATTATCTTGACATTCCTCTATACAGACGAGCATAACTCCTTTTCGAGTCAACCTAGTGAGTGGATTAGATAATATTTAAAAATCTTTCACAAAACGTCGATAATATCCATCCAAACCAAGAAAACGTCGGATCTAGGATACTGTTGTTGGTCTCAAACATATTTCGATAACCTCTGTTTTTGCTGGATCCACAGATATCCCCTCTTTTGAGATTATGTGACCAACAAATGCTACTATTTGAAGCCAAAATTCACAATTGGTAAATTTTTCATAAAGCTTCTCCTTTCTTAGGGTCTTTAATACAATTATCAAGTGATCTTCATGATCTTACTTACTCTTTGAATAGACAATAATATCGTCTATAAAGACTACCAAAAACTGATCAAGATAGTCTCTAAAGACTCTATTCATTAGATACATAAAGATATAAGTGTAATTAGTAAGACCAAATGGCATCACTATAAATTCATAGAGTCCATACCTTGTACAGAAATCCATCTTTGGAATATCCTCCCTTTTGACCCTTAATTGTTGATACCCTAAATGAAGATAAATCTTAGAAAAGTATTGAGATCCTTATAGTTGGTAAAATAATTCATCAATACGTGGGAGAGGATATTTGTTCTTGAGAGTGATCTTGTTAAGTTCTCGACAATCAATGCAGAGTCTCATTGATCCATCTGTTTTTCTTAACAAAAAGAACAGGTGCTCCCCAAGGTGATGCACTAGGGCGTATGAATCCCTTATCATGATTCTCTTGGAGTTGCTTCTTCAATTCCTGCAAATCAATTGGGGCCATTCTATAAGGTGTATTTGAAATAGGCAAAGCACCTGGTACGAGTTCTATTGAAAACTCAATTTCACGATTTGGTGGAAGATGCGACAATTCCTCCTGAAAGACAACATCAAAATCCCATACAATGGTAATATTATTAATCATGAGTTTCTCACCAACCATTTGAGATAAATAACCTTCATTTAGTGGAATCAATACCTATAAGATGGAAGAAATTTCCACTGGAAGGTTATGTTCATCATTGCATCGATAGACGATCATAGATTAATCTGGAATATTAAATGTGACTTCCCTTCATTGGAAATTGATATGAGCTCCATATAAAGAAATCCAAACAAAGCTATGAATCACATAAAATTCCACTATAGGAAGGATCACAAGATTTGCAGTAATCACTTTCCCACAAAATTAAATCGGAGAAAAATTATAAACTTTTGATGTGACTGCTGTTCCATTAGGGGTTGTCACAACGAACACAATATCTAACTGCTGAGGTAATACGGTGATACCCTTAAAAAATACTTCAGAAATAAAAGTTTGGGTGGATCCTGAATCAAATAAAACATTTTCTACTTTAGAGTGGATGGTATGTGTACCTTTCAACACATTGTTATTGTACTCCACATCGCTGATATAAATTTCATGTGACTTTTCTTTGTCTTTGGCCTTAATATTTGGTTGACGTCGATCATCATCAACAACCCTGATATTAGGGTATTGATTAGAATAATGCCCCATTTCCTTGCACTTGTAAAATTTAATTGTATGAGGTGCACTCTGTGCGGTCATTTCTTTGTTTGCATCACTAGACATCTTCTTCCCATCATTGCGGAATTCAAATGCCCGATGACCTTCCTTTCCACATATGAAACATTTACATGAACCTTTAAGACAACACCCTCCATGTTTCTTTCCACACTTTGAGCATAGGGGAAAACTCATCTTCTATTTAGTGTTCTCTTTAGATTTTCCTTTGAATTCCATTTTCCTCTTCTTATCAAACCCATATAACAGATGGGTTACACCAATCTCCATCTCAACCTTGAGAGCACATCGAACGATTTCCTCATAGATATTGATGTCCCTTATGGATAACTCCCTTCGATGGCTTGGTTTTAATCCACTAATGAATCGATTGATCTTACTCTCTAGTTGGATAATAATCCCATAAGCGTACCTTCGAAGTCTTGTGAAATTTTCTTCTTAGGTACCAACAGATTCATCATCCTGTTTCTTCATTTCAAGAAACTCATTCTGCATCGTTGTTCGAAGAATATGAGTGAAGTACTTGTTGAAAAATAAGTTCTTGAACTCGTCCATTCCATGGACTCAATTTCATCTCTTGGCCTCGTATTCTTGATAATATTCCACCATTGATCAGCTTCACCTTCCAAATGATATACTGCTAAGATGACTTTATCATGTTCAGAACATTGATGAACTGAATATATCTTTTCAGTGCTACTGATCCATTGTTCTGCCACCAATGGATTAGTAGACCCACTAAATGAGGGTGGAAGTTGCCTCATAAAGGATTCAACAGAATGTTGCTCCTTCCTTTTCTAGTTTGGATGTCCTACCTGATTCATAGCTTGAGAAAGTTGTGTGAGCACGACTAAAAGTTTTTGAATTCCATATCCCATAACATTTGGTTGCTCAGGGGGAAAATCATTGCATTGCCCGTCACATTCTGCATTAACATGGTTCCTTCGGGTTCTAGCCATTGACTAAAACCAAGAAGAATAGTGTGACCAATACTGATTATAATAGTAAAACCACATAATGAAGAATAAAATTTTACAGTTACTGTCTTATCATAGGTTTTTCATTGCCATTTTTTAAACACTATGATTGTGTTCTAAGATTAGACTTACCCTTAGGGTTCTTAATAAGGCTTTCATATCTTAGTTTCCAAAGGTTGACAATACCTTTCCTATGATACCTACTATAATGACCCATACTTTAAAAACATTGTTATTTATTCAATATTAAAGCACACTTATTACAACATATAACAAAACCATGAAAGGACCATATAGTTATAGTGTCTTTATAAACTAGGAAACATAAACAACTGGTTCATAAAGAATCTACATTGTCTCCCATTTTTTTCATCATATGTAGAGTCCCTTTTGGCATATCCTACTTAATAACCTTCTTCCTGAACTGGGGAAAGAAAACATACAAATGTTTGAGCTCAAATTCTCAGTAAGGGAAAACAAAAGAAATATCAATCACATCATATTCATAAGAACATAACATTTTGGAAATCATAACGTGCAAACGAAATCATAATATCATAACATGGGATAAATCATAGTAGTAAAATCTAATCCCAATAATCATAACTTAAAACATGAAACTTTGTGTAATACACACATAATCATAGAGAATCATTTCTTAGTAGTCAAGACTAATTTCCAAGACTATCATAGTAGACGATGTCCATTTCTGAACTGAGTTCACTCCTCATTTCAGTCATGTTTCACTGAACCGGATTAAATTGTCGTTCCATCCATGTCTATCTCCTAAGATATAAATCGTTTCCCAATGAATTGGAGGGTGATATAGGTCCCACCCATCTCATAATGAAACCATTTATATGTGTTCCACAAAATCATAAATCATACATCATAGCATAACACATGTAATAAATATGGGATTCTTAAACATCATTCCATCATAACATAATCAACATAAGATAAAAGGAAATCATAAAATATATTCCATCATAACATAATCAAATCATTGTAAAAATAGGGATATAAATAGAACTCTATATTATCTTAGATGGAAAATAATTTTGATAAAACACTTGAACTCCATTCTTGAGAGAAATATCCTTTCTACTTCAAAAACATTTTCCTTTCTTAACATGTCATATAATTTTAAACGAAAAGAACATGATTAAAAATAAACATGAAAACCTATAAACGAAGCTTCATGGAAATAATGTTCTAAAAATACATTCATGCCTTATAATATAAAAAACATTCTTCTCGTACTTTGGCCGGAATAGTCTAAAAGTACCTCGTACGAAAAATGACAGAACATTCCTTTCTTATGTTTTACTAAAAACTCACTGAAGGGTAAATTTGGATTTAAAAAATTATAGTTGGATATAAATAATATTACATATTGAGGAAACATGGATGTGGATGTTAAATATTCCCCATTAAATTCTGAAGTATAAACAATCTCTGATAAAAATTGAGAGTTGTGAGATTTTCCCTTACCTTAGGTCTGATTTGCTTCGTATGTTTCTGAACCACCTGTATAATTATTTATATAATGTTATTGAATTATTCCATAATCGTACTAAATTTTATGATATCATATATGGTCATATTCGTAGCTTCTTATCAGTAATATTTCATTGTTACTTGTTATTCGGGTGCTTATTTCTTTTTTTGTTCCAATGCGTGTTTTGTTGAATAAATTCATATTATTATTTTAGGTTATAGATACCACATTTTCTGAATTGTATTAGTTTAATATATACAATATTTTTTCATTCAATTCATTTATATAATCATTATTAAATAAAGATCATGTAGAACGATTCACATCACATCGTGGACACGGTAGGCCGTTCGTACGCACGGGCGATGATATTGTTCACATGATCGTGGAACTGTATTGATGTGTATGTATACTATTTAAGAATCAATATCACATTAAAATAATAATATATAGTTATTATTTACACCATTATACCCATTCAAGTACGGTGGTGGTGGAAAACAGATTACACTACGGTGTGGAGATGGTATTCCGTATGTACGCACGCGCGGTGATTTTGTTTTCCAAAGGATGAATAGAAGGTAAAATAGGGTTGTTTCATATTTATAATAACATATCAGAATATGAGTGATACTTATGTTATTACTTCATAATTAAACAACTAATGAAGAATAAGTAGAAGAAGAAATAATGTTGAAATTATCGGTAACAGACATTACCTCTTCTTTGAAGCGCCTCTTCTTAACCTCCTCTTAGGGAACTAAAGATGGTCTTTAAAGAATACCAGGACATCTAGGATGATTCCATGTAAGTGGAGAAGATAAATTGGAAGGGGTTGGCCGAGAATGAAGGGTCAATGTGGTGTGAGGAAGAGAGGGATGAGGTGCCCTTTTATAAGGGAGGAGAGGGGCACCTTTGGAAAAACTAAAAATATTATTTTATTATAAAGTCATATTCAGCCTTTAATAGCTACAAATTGATTCTTTTCGAATATAAGGTTGGTATGGGTCTAAATAATCTCATAAAATATAATTTAGGCACGTTTATATTTCTATTTTAACCTTATCATTTAGAATTAACTTTAAGTTAAATAATTTTACTCTTACCATGTCATCTTTTTATCTTACACAATAAGGTTAATAAACTTACTATAAAAATCCAAACGAACCCCATGTTTTTCATTATTAATATATATAATCTTATCTATGTAATTTGGTCAAACCATGTATTTTTTGGAATAAAATAAAAATTAATAATATATTATTTGTTTTAAAAACTTTTTTATGTTAATTTTGACACTATTTGGTAATTGATTTTTCTGAAAATTATAACAACATGATTAGTTCGAAAAACGATAAATAAATCAATAATAACATGTCATGATAACCTATTACATTAGTGTAATTCATAAAAAGTCTCAAATTACAGTTACTTGGGTATTTATAACATCAATTATGTTAATATTTCATTAATAAGATAATTAATGCATCATCATTGTGTCATAAATAAATTAAATTATTTAATGTATAAAAATTAAAAATAAAATACAATTATGTAGGAAATTTTTTTATCTTTCCAATTAATAATTATAGTCGAATTTATCTTATCTATAACCCTATATTAAAAATGTTTTAGTTGTTAAACATTGATTTTAATTATTTTAACTATTCTTTAAATAAAATAATATTAAATGTCCTAATCTAATCCAAGTGGGCCTAAATGGTCATATTTTAGTCCTAAGGTTTTTTTTGGTCTAGTTAAACTTATAAAATAGAATTAGGACATGTGTTAGGTTAATAATAATATCATTTTTGTCCTTAATTACAATATTTATTATTAACCGTGGTAAAAAAAATTAAAAGTTACTATTCACCAAAAATTATTTTCATCTCATTGAACCACATTTTAGTCCTTGATATTAATCGTGTTTCAAGAATTTTTGAAATTCCACTCATAAAAGCGGTAAAATTTATTTTTATGTGAATTTTCAAATTCTCCTAGGAAATGGGTAAAAGACGGTGAAAAGTTCAATAAAATATTACTATATGTAAAATTATTATAAAATGACTCCAATGAATTAATTTTAACTTATATATGTATTTTGTATCAATTTTGACATAAAATAAATTTAAATAAAATAAATAATTATTTAAATAAAAAGTCGGTTTCTAATTAGTAACTCAGTGTTTTTACTATTCATCGAAAATTGAATGTTTTATGAAAAATACCAAAATTTCACCCTAGGATAATTTCGATATTCCAAATCCAAAAATGAAGTCCAATTTGAAAAATAAAATTTCAAAAATAGGGTATTACTATTCATAACGACTAGTTTTAATAATATTTTAATAGCATATCGTTGTTTAGTGAAACTCAATATTGCGTACTACACAAGCTATCGAGGAAGGTCATGATTGCGTGTAAATCAAGCCAAGCTAGTGTTGTGTGTAGTGAAATATTCCTTTGATAATGTATATAACATAAAAAATATTTCTCATAAAAATCTTGGGTGTTACAGGAACCACTAAGGACAGTATCTCTATATGATTAGAGAACAGTTGGCCAATAAATGAGGCCAATCCATGTGGCTCATTAAAACAGAAAAAAATAACCATTTTAACCTCAGGACCATAAATGTGTTTCATCCAATTTTCACCCCATATTGACTTTTAGACCTCTACTAACACTCCCTCTTTCCTCCCACTTCCAAGGTTGGTTTTCAACTGTTATTGTTCTCATTTAATCATTATAGGATGTGTTGAATGCAAGTTGGTAATTCTGAGACTCCACTTTCCTGCTTTTTCTGTTTATCATTCCATATGGAATATTATTCCCATGGGAGATCATATGCCCTATTTATAGGAAGTTGGATTATTATTTCTATTTCTCTTGTTTTGGGTCAAATATAATCTAGGGAATGGATGAATGATGAATACATGGTATACGGTTGATGGTCTCTATAATGTTTCCTAAATGTTTTTTTGAATATATATTACAAATATTGAACTTCATTTCAGACCCTAGATGCGTTTCTTCTAATCATGTAAATATTCATTTATTAAATTGTGAGACAATATTTATAATGGTCTTATAACCCCTTCAGTGATGGATATTTACCCACTCAACTGAACCACCACAGTGTGTGATTGTTCACATGGTATATTCTACCTTATTTTAACAATGACTAAACAAACTTTAAAAAATATTCCATGAATTTACATGAAATTTATGAATACATTTATGAATTTAAATGATTTGAGTGATCATCATGGACCTTGATTATGAGTGGTATGATTTATATTTATGATGGACCAAGACAATATAAATAATTCAATTGATAATAAATGTATTAAAATGAGTCTTCCATTTTATAATAAACCCTCATTTTTTGTGTGTTATTTTAATTAATTAAAAGGGTTGATTGATTATTTATAATTGTTTTGTATTGGGATGTGGGTTATCACGATGGAATTATTATTTATTATATATTTAATGGTATAATTTACTTATTTTTAATTAATGATGTATTGGTGTGTATTGCTTTTCATTTTTTTGTATGAGGACATATATAAATCTCATATGCTTTGTCAAATCTTATGTGAAACCTATAAGTGAATTTACAAAACACATTTATAGATGTTGGGTTCATATTTAACAGAATTCATAGGTTATGTGATCATAGTGATATTCGGATTATTTTATATTTGTTTCGTATAGATGGATGTTGGTTAGGGTTATTGGACGTGTCACATCATGCCCCCTTGGTTGAGGATTTTTAAAAGGTGATTGACGTCACATAGGTTGATAAACATAACATTCCATTCCCACTTGATTAGGATGATATATGTGTCATTCCATATCATTTTGGGTTGATAGACATGGTATTCCATGACCCTTGTTTATGATGTCGTACTAGCAATTTTTTATCCTCGGTTTAATTACTTGTGTATCTTCGCTATATTATATTATAATTTGATGAAATACATCTGTTTGTTACTTTATATTATTGAGAATATTTACCCTTATCATTTACTTATAATAAGTTGGATGAAATATATTATCAACCATTATGATCATTGGGTATAACATCCCCTAAATATATTATATAAACATTATTTCGTCCATAGTTGGATGCATGGGAACTAAGCCATGGGTTCTCTCTAGATCTTGTATATCTATGCATATATACCAATATACAAGTAAGAATATATTTATATATATTATTACACATTTTTGGAGACATTTTATCTTAGGTGAAAGCATATATGGTTGTCTGTGAGTCTTAGAGGAACCTGGCCCTGAGTTTGTGTCATTTTATTTTACTATACTACTTTTCATTTTACAGACCAACACACTATTTTATTTTATATTCATAGACTAGATAATCATTAGAAACCATTTTTTGTGGATTAAATTTATAAATATAATTAATAAATATGACATTTATTTCTATATTAACATTGTTGGATTATGGGATGATGATAAATGTGAAAGATCAGATGTAACGAACCAAAATTTCCATGAAAAATGTAATAATTAACACATCTAAATAATATTTTTAAAAATTAATTATTAGAAAATGGAAAATAAAATATTTTAAGAAGATAATATATGATATTATATTTATATAAATAATTATGTGAAATATTTATTTTAAATTTAAATTTAATTAAAAAGAGGTTAGATTGCCTTCAATGCAAGTCAAACATGAGGTAATTGATTTTCATCTCAATTTCATTTAGATTAGGCACATGCCATATTCACCATTTGTATCATTTATTTGGTATATATACTATTAATGAATGTATTTTATGATGATTATCATGATAAATTTCTGATATACATATATTTATAGTGTTAGTTTGTTCGTATGTCTTATGATTCAAAAGTTACCAATTATGTTAGGGTTTCATGTTACAATCTCATACATTACCATGATTATTTATAAATATGTTTTTGATGATAAAATTTTATATTCCTCCTCTCAGACATAGAATTATATTTCTTCATAATTTTTATGTTATGTATATTTCATGATTTCCATTCCTTTTCCTCTCTTTATGAACTCAAGATACCGAAGGAATATTTTTTATGTAAATTTCTATTTATTTATCTCTTCATCAAGAAAAATTATTGTTAATGACTATATTTAAAAAAATTCTAATATTTTAAATATTCCAAAATTATTTGTTAATTTTATTTTAATTTATGTTTTATATTTTAAAATTTGTTTGAAAAAATATTCTTCGGATTTTTCAAATGAGTTAATTTTTAATTTGTACTAAAAATATTAATGGAATCATTATTTTAAAGTATATGAAATGAGTATGATTTCATAAAGTTGTGACTACTTAATTATTTTAATAAAAGTATACATGTTTCCAAAGTTCTATTGAATGATATTTTTACCCACAATTTATTCAAATTCTTTAGTTTTTATATATGTTATTTCTATGTAAAAAGTCTATTTTCCTCTAATATTTTTCAAAGTGTTATTTTAATTGTATTTTCACTTATGATTACGTCATTTATGGTTAATTTTTCATTAATAGGTATATGATACAATGGTACCATCTATATTTTTTCTATATATGGTTTATTAATATGAGGAGATCTTTATTAAACAAACTTCGACTCAATGAGTTATGTTATATGATGAATGATTTCTAAAATTTTGGAGAACGTATAAATAGATTACAATTATTTGATGGTTGGGGCCAGACTTATATATCACTCTAAGTAATGATGTAATGACGAATATAACATGAGATAAATATGTTATAATTGAACCTAATTTCATGTTCAAAATTTTATTCATAAAATATGTTTTCTAGTCCACAATATTCTGTGTGGGCCACACTTTCATGTTAGTAATATTATGAATAAAACTTGATCTCATGTCCATATTTTTTTCATGGAATTGTTATCATGTCCATGTGTTTATTTTTGTCCCTATTTTCCTGAATTATACGTAATGAGTGAACATGTTTTTATTAATACATATTCAAAATGAAAAAATATTTTGTTCTTCCATATTACTAGGTGTATAGTACACACTCATCGCTCATTATCTTTGATTCATTTATGATTACTAATTTATTATCATCCATGATTTATTCCATGACTTAGTATTATGATCTATGATATGTAGAGAATGGTTTTAAAATTCTAATATCATTTTATCATATCCTTATTCTCATGTAGTTCTTATGTGATCATAGATATATCTATTGTTTAATCATACATAGCTTATGATCCCACCCTTTTTTTTGTTTCCTTTCCCCTGATTATGATGAATGGTTTTACATGTTTTATGTGTAATAATAATACTTTGTGGGTTCGAATTTTTGGGAAGATATTTGTTGGCGGTGTTTAATATCTTTCATGAAAGAATGAATCTAATCTCCAATGTCAATAAAATAAATTATATATTCAAATTTGACAATGTAATATCTATGTCCGATAATATTGGGTCTATATAGATGATATCAATGTTGGATTTAGTCAATCAATTGGACATTAGGAATAAATAACTTTTGTGGAAAACAAGGGTATGAGATTAAGAATAATATAAATTCCTAATGTTTTTGTAATATAGTTATTATATTATTTTCCCAGAAATAAAATTCATGGCTAGATACTAAATGTGGAAATTATTTTATCACATATGCATCAAGGGGTAATAAACAAAAAAAATATTTGGTCTAGTATATCTGAAACATTATTTAGGAACACGATGAGTGTTCCCCTAATGCACACATAATTTGAATATCGAAGTGGATACACTTTGGTAAACTCACATTTTCCTTATGAATTATCATGATGGATTTAACTAGATGATAAAATATATAGAATTTCTATAATTTTTTTTATTTGATTGAATGGATTGATTCATATTTTGTACATAATAGGAATGATTTTCCATGATTATATGATTCGTCACATAGAATATTGTTTCACACACAATACAATTTTATTTTATTCAGGGGATCTAACCGGTAGGAATCATAAAAAAATGAAAAAATGAGTGGAAGAATTATAGGGTAATGATTAACCCTCGGATACATGAACCATATAGTCTTTCATTGAGTTTTCCTTATTTTGCACCATTGCAGGTTGAATGTTTTGGAGAAAAAATTTAATAGTATCTAGGTTGTGATTTCTGTTGGTTTTCAAAACATTTGGACTTATATGGACTTGTATTTTTATTATTTCATTGGTTCTACATTCCATGAATGGTTACCCATATCCCAAATAATTATTGAATTATCCAAATTATCAAAAATAGAAATCCATTTCGCTTTCAAGACACTTAAATGACCATAAAATTAAATAACCTAATGTGTTAGTATCTAGGATGTAAAATTCCTTGTATATGCTCACTCAACACTATTAAGCTATAAGTGGTAACATGGATCATGTTGTGTAAAGATCCAATATTTTAACAATGGAAATTATTTTCATAAAAATATATCCTTTAACAAGATGAAACAACAATATAATGAACTACTAAGTGCGTTGTGACCACTAAACATAAATATGTCACATCTGTGATTTGGATTTAAAAAATATGACATACACAGTTGAGATCAGTAAGTTATTTTGAGTTTTATATGACTAGTAGAATTTTTTTGGGGTATAAAAACATACCCTTATGAATAGTAATGTTACTATTGTGAATTGTGAGATATCCTAATGAAGAGTAACCATTCTTATTATAGTATATAAAGAATATTCCATTGAAATTTATGATGTACATATATTTTATAATAAGAAAATGAATATTTTAAAACTGGTTTCTTAATAATATGTTGTGAATATAATTATATAATAAATTAATCGTATTTTGAAAATTATTTTTCAATAATTCAGTTCATTTTTTGATTCTAAATGATGAAAAATGTTTAGGTTATGTTTTTTTCTGAAATAATTGAATTTTTAGTGAGGATTAAATTATATTAACTTGCCATATATATTCCTTATAAGCTAAATAGACTATTCCTAGCATCATGAATGTGGTCACCACCCTTGGTTTGAATTAAAATGCACCTTTTACTATTTTTTCACTGAATCATCCCTATTTTGGGTCTTTATGAAGTTAATAATCTAATGATTATAAAATTACGGAAACCCTCCTCTCCTCCACTATAAAAACCTCTCATCACTCCATATTCCCCTTCAATCCCCTAATGCCTTGAGCCATTCCAATATTCTTCCAAATTTCTTTCCCAAGATCCTTACCCTCGTCAAACAGCCCCTAGTCTTTTTAGAATACCATAGCCTAACCTCTTTATAGGCACTCAAAGAGTTAATGTCAGGAGTAAAATTCCTCTTTCAAATTATTTTATTCCTTTCAAGTTATTCTATTTTCTAGTTTCTTTCCACAACTCACTTCATCCAAATGGCATGATAACTCCAGCAACATACAAGTAATAGAATTATATTATTCTAATGGTATAATTCATTATCTTCCCTCTTTTCTCCCACTTTTATTTGAATGAAATGAAATCACTATTTGAGATGTATTAATTTATCACATTCAATTACAATGGTTTATCAATTTCAATTATCATCATTAATACTGGTCATGAAAACATTTTTTTATGGTTGAACACGATTATTATAAATGAATTATATCTAATTTATGGTTATGTAATACTTTTTTACAAATGGTATCATTTAAAAAAACATATTCATTGTAATCGAAACCCACTGAATAACCCAAACGGTTGTCACTATAGTTTTATATAATAATTCATCTTCACTCCAAATAAAAAAATAAATTTTTATCAACATGTAGTTTCATGGATATTTACTAATAACATCAAAATTAAATTCTGGAAAACAACATTATTTATAAATGTTTATACGAAAATTAATATAAGAGACTTGGATATTAATTCCAAGTAAGAAAACACACCCAAAAAAAATTGACCCATATTACCAATCAGAAAGGTTTTTAATGAACAAAAGAAATGTTATACAAAATAAATTTAATATTGAAGTGGTTCATTGAATTTAAATTAAAAATATTAATTTTTTTTCATCACGTCATTAATAAAAAGTAGAGAACACCATCAGATTTATGTAAAGGGATCCTCTCCATTTCACTCTTAATAATGACTGCCCTCAGTTTTATGCCATTTTATGTGTAATCAAAAATTTGGGGGCATGATTTCACACCTCCCTCATACTTCCTTCATGACATATAAGTTATAATAAACACCTTTTCACTATCATTAATCCCTCCTTGTTACACCAAACCCCTTGATGATAAACCATAAATAATTCAAACCAAACCACTTTAGTTCTTTCAGGTTGCCTTATATTTATTTATATCAAAATGGAGTTATCTTATATATTTATCTGATTATTATAAATTTTTTATGTTGAAAATAATTAATTTATTAAAACCATTTCATCACTCTCTTTTAGGGATATTCTTGGTTTTTTAAAAATATTCCTTCCATAGTACTTCCTGATATGCTAACATGTTTCATGGGAACATCCGAAATTCTTAACTGATTTGAAGTGTAATATATATTCTGTTTTAATCCACTATTTTCTTTATAGAATTATTATTTTAATTATGAAAACATTATTCGTTCAATTGTTGTTTTATATTATTGATCTTTTTTTTGAATGCTCAATAAAATTTTCCTTAAAACCATACAAAAATGTTTTAATGCTATTTTTTTGAAAATACATTTCTTATATGTTTTCAAATCATTTTGATATATGCCTAATTTACCTTATGAAATTCCATGTATGTTCTAATCACATTCTTCCATGCTTTCTTTCATGATATGTTGACTGGTTATGATTTATATGATGTATGTGGTACCCAATTAATTTTGTGGGAAACCCTTTTTTTTATGTCAAATTTATTAAGTATACAATAAAGGGTTGAGGTGAAAAGGCCTCTATATTGAAAGAAAAATGAAACCAGGAGAGGTACTACAAAGGACCACAAAGAAGAACCAGAGTCCTTAACCAATTCAGAAATTTATTAAGTATAATTCATTATATGGAAAACAATAATTGAAATGCAATATAGGTGAGACCAGATAGAACTCTAATGCATTGGTTAAAGTAAGTCTCATGATATGCTACGTGCAACGATCTGGGCTGTTAGCCTTGGCTTATGCTACTATGTGAAATAAGATTGGCAGTTATCCTTGACCCATAAAACTATGCGAAATAGGATTGCAGGTTAGCTTTAACTCATTATAAAGAAATATTTTATAAATCTCCCACATTTATATGATTCCATGTTTAAATGATCCCATGTTTATATGTTATGATTTAATATGTTCCATGCATTTAATATCATTTTGTCACACCTCCTAACACATGTGCATAATATTTATTATTATTTTCATTCCCTTACCAGGTTTTTTTGATCATCCATTTTTCTTGTTATCTGTAGGTTATCCTACGAAGATGTATGATGAATATGGAAGATATAATCTCCTTATGGAGTTTATATAAAATATTGTTTTTATTATTTACCATGTACTCAGTGGGACTAGACTTCGCGAACCGTGGCTTGTAAATTTATGTATAAATAATCATAAAATCATGTACATTTATATGTAGAAGGCTAGAGATGCTATAGATGGTATCAGAGGATGGTCTAATAACTTTTTTGAGATTAGGAATAGAGAACCTTAGTGAGAAACTTATGTATGAGATGAAGTATAAGAAGACATCTCTAAATTTTGAAATTTATAGAGTAAGTGAGTTGTCATGCAAATAAATCCCTATATGTATACAAAAAAGTAGAGGTGGCAGTGGTTAAGATGTACTGAAGAGAGAAGACATGGAAAATGATTTTTTGGATTGACCTATGGAATCCTAGTAGACGACAATGAGGCATGTGAAACTCATGGTATTGATACAGTCGGGGGATATAATTATGTAATTTCATGAGCTCAGTACAAACCATTATTAAGGGAAAAATACCATTAGAATTTATGTTAATAAATAGATCGAGGATAATCTTGATTTATACATAAGGAATCACAAATCAGGATATACATCTCCTTTACAAGTTCATCCTATTATGTTCCAAGTTTCTTATATACGATCAATAGATAAGTAATCAAGTCTACTTTATATATGTTCATTTAATATTAAATGAGGTAAAATATAAGAACATGTAAAAAAATGAATATGATAGTAAATGTAAATATTTCTCTAATGATATAAATATTATGACGGGAATTGGTGATACAAGAATAATGATAGTACTTTCTCAGATGGGTCAAGTTATGAATAATAATTAGAATCATGTCGAAGAACCTCCTCCTCCATGGAAAGAGAATGTTCCAGTAAAATACTTCACGTAGGAAGAGCCTCCCTTGTTTAGCCTATCTTTTGATCTACTCCTCGTGGAACAGTGGATTAACTCCATTGAAATGACATTTTCTATCCTTCAGTTCTTGGAAGAAGAGAAAGTCACACTAGTGGTATATTGTTTTAATGAAGAAGCGAATCAGAGGTGGACACTAATCAGTAATACAATGTCCAAAGAGGAAATTGATTTCCTAGATTGGGAGGAATTAATGTGAATGTTTTTCAATATGTATTTTCCTTTAACCCTCCATCTCAAGATGGAAAGAGAGTTTCTCGGACTCAAGAAGAAGGAAGATGATTCCATCAAGGCATATGATGAAAATGTCACAAGGCATGATAGGTATGCCTCTGGATTAGTATTGATCACCTAAATAATGGTGGATCACATTTTTAGTAGACTAATGATGAGTCTTTGAAAAGTGTTTCTGATTCAATAATTTGATAGTTAGGAGGAGAATACTTGTTGATCCTTCATGATTGAAATGGATATTGGAGAATCTCACTGGTCTCATGGGCCAAGTGCTAAGAAGAAAGAGATGGGAAACAACATGGGTGGTTCAACAAAAAAATCCCTTGATGGAATGACTCCTGAATATCTTGTAAAAGTTGTTGGAAAGAAGAATCATGGGAACTATCAAATGGGAATAATAAATTGCTTCAAATGTGAGAATTTGGGACATTTTTGAAATAAATACCGAAGGGATATTAAAAATCCTACAAATTCGTATGAAAAAAGGATGGTTTAGGTCACTACTATCCAAGTGGTGCAGTGTTACAACTACAAGGAGCATGAGGATTATCCAATCAATTGCATTAATCAAAGGGTTTTTGGAGTAAATATACAACAACCTCTATAGAAACAAGGAAGGTATTATGCCATCACTACTAATAGGGTGGAGCCGGACAATGATGTGGTAACATATAAAGTACTTATTCATTAATTAAAATAGAACATGCTAATTTATTTTGGTTCTATAAATTCATTCATATCTTTTTTGTTTGGTAGAATTATTCAAACACCACCTCAAAAATTAGAGGAAAAGTTATTTTTGATAATAGAGAATATGGAAATTATTGTATCCATTATTATAAATCCTCCCCAATTAATGTCCGTGGACTAATACACCCAGTAAATATCGTCATACTTCCTTTAGTAGAGTCTAACACAATCTTTATCATGAATTATATGATTTTATACAAAGCCTATATCATGTGTCGGGACAAGGAGATAACTCATCACTTCTTGAAGCATCCTAAAAATTTGTAAATGATCGAGTGGTTGAGTTATCAATTTATATTACTATGGGGTCATTTCCAATATCAAATACACATTATATAATGTCCACTTTAGGGATGGAAGAGATGAAGAAGTTGTTATAAGAGAATTTGGAGTAGGGGTTTATACACCTAAGTGCTTCATCTTGGGGTTCGGTCATTCTCTTCATCATGAAGAAGGATGGATCAATGCACCTCTGCATTGATTATAGTGAGGTCAAAAAAATCATGATAAATAAAAATTATCCCCTTCAACATATAGATGACTAGTTCAATCAGATTTGTGGGGATAGTTATTTATATAAGGTGGACCATTGGTCAGGATATCACCAACTAAAAGTGAGGAAGAAATATTTTCATAACACTGCCTTCCGAAAAAGGTATGTACATTAGGAGTTCATAGTTATTCCCATCAGACTCACAAATGCTTCAACTATTTTCATGGATTTAAGGAAGAGAGTATTTAATTATTATCTAGATAAATTTTTGGTATTCATTATCAATAATTTCCTGTTATACTCCATGAGCATGGAGGAACATGATGAGTATTTGAATACTGTGTTGAAAACATTACGAAGGAAGAAGCTATATGCAAAGTGAAATAAATGTGTGTTGTAGATGGAGGAATAATCATTCATAGTACATATTGTCAAAAAACGGGTATATGTGGACCCTTCCAAGACAAAGGCAATCGAAGAGTGGCCCGGGATAACATCTGAAATGGAGATCCACAGCTTTCTGGGTCTAGCTTGTAATTATCAGTGACTTTTTAGGAACTTTTCATGATTGTAAAACCCAATGACCAAGATGATAGGTAAGGGAGTAAAGTTTGTTTGTACACTGGAATGATAAGATAGTTTCAAGGAGTAGGAAATAAGGTTTATCAATGCGCCAATACTCACAATCCCAAGAAGTGGAGAACTCTCTTTGGGGTACGATGATTCTTTAATGGAGGTAATAGGTTGTGTGATAATGAAAAATGATAATGTGATAATCTAAGCCTCAAGGAAGTGGAAAATCCCTGAGTAATACTATCATATGCATGATATGGAGTTAGTGGTTTTCATATTAGTGTTGAAAATATGGAGGGATTATCTATATGAGGAGAAGATTGAGATATATACTGACCACAATATTATCATATATATTCACAAAAATAGATTAATATCCACAAGAAATGATGGATGGATCTCATCAAGGATTATGGCTGCTCAATAAAATATGCATGGTAATGAATACAGGGTGGAAGATGCTCTATATAGAGAGGATAATGCATCCTTATCAATGATGATAATTTAAAAGGATCTTATCATTTTTTATTTTGTGAGGACATTCATGAGAATCATTAAGGGAGGAACATCATCAATCCTTTTTGAAATGTTTGATAACCCATCTCTTATATAGAAAATAAAGGATTCACAAAGAATAGGTGTTCGAAATCATAAAAGGGTGGATGTTGTCAGAAATGGTAAATACTCTAATTTCATGTTTTATTAGGATGGAGTTGAATTTTTTGTCTCTTGATCATGTATACCATCCATTCTAGAGGATAAGAAGGATCTTTTTAATTATGCGCAAAGCCTGACCTTCTCTATTAACCCAGGGATCACCAAGATGTATCGATATTTCAGAGAAAATATTCAGTGAGAGAACATGAAAAGAAAAATTGATTAATATACATCAACATGCCTAGTATTTCAACATGTGAATGATCAGAGGAAAAAATATTAGGGTATGATGAAACCACTACCCTTACCAAAATGGAAGTGTGAGAACATTACCATTGACTATTTCACTAGAGATTTTAGAAATCCAGAGGAAACATTTCTATATGAATTATTGTAAACCGTCTTACGATGACATCTCACTTTACTGAAATTCAGGAGGATGTATCATTGCATAAACATGCACAGATTTACATCAATGACGTGGTGGGAATATAAGGAGTACCACTATCTATTGTATCTGGTCATGTTCTAAGATTCACCTCAATGTTATGGGAAAGTCTCCAACATGATCTATGAACTAAACTAAACATTAGTACAACCTATCATCCTCAAACTAAGGGAAAATCTGAGCAAACTATTACAATAATGGATGATATGTTGATATCATCTTCTATAGAATTAAATTGTGGATGCGACCAAAATATTCCACTAGTTGAAATCTCCTACAACAACTGTTTTCAGTCGAGAATCTGAATGGAACCATATGATGCCATTTATGGGAAATGGTGTAGCACACTGAAAAGTTAGGATGAAGTCAGTGAGTATAAGATTCTAGGACCTAAAATGGTTGATGAAATTTCATAGAAGGTGAAAACCATTCAAGAGAATATCAAGGAAACCCAATTTTGATAGTAGAGTTATGTAGATAATCATCAATGAGACATTGAGTTCAAAGATGGTGACATGGTATCTCTATGTATATCTTGATGGAATATAGTCAAGTGGTTTAAAAACAAATAGAGGTTAATTCCTAGGTTCATTGGCCCATTCGAGACTCTTGATCATGTCGAGGTTATGGCCTCTCGACTAGAACATCCATCTACCATGCAAATAGTACGTGACATCTATCATGTATCGCTCTTAAGGAAGAACATACAAGACCCTTTACATGTAATATCATCAGATGTGGTATAGTTGGAGGATGATCATTCATATGAGGTGCATCTAGTGAAGATATTGGATCATAGAGATAAAGTTCAACATAACAAGACTACTCACCTTGTCAAAATTTTATGACAGAACAACAAATTCAAAGAGGAAACATGGGAACTAGAGGTTGTAATGAAGGAAATGTACCTGTGCCTATTTAGGGCATAAAATATAAAATGAAATTTGGAGGGTGAAATTTCATCAGGGGGAAATAATGTAACCACCATAAGTTTTACCAATGGATATTCAGTTATTATAAATATGTCATATAAAAACAAGAAATCAAGCCATAATTATTTACTATGTACTTTGTGACCTTTGAACATAAGTTTTTCACTTCTATGATTTCAATTTAAAAAATATGACAAACACGGCTGCGATTAATATGTTATTTGGAGTCTAATATAAACAACTTAATTTGTTTTTGTGAATTGTAAAATTCCCTAAGGAATAGAGATTTACCATTATGAATAGTGATAGACTCTAATGAATATTACCCATACCAATGTTATTATATAAATAAGATTCCAGTGAATGTATGATGTACATATATTTTAAAATAACAAAATCATTGTTTTAAAACTAATTTTAATACTAAATTATAATTTTAAATAAATATTACATTAATAATATTAATATACATATATATATATAATTACTTTTGGAAAATAGATTCCATTTTTGGATTCCACATGTTGAAAAATGGATTGGGTGAATTTTTTCGTTTTTTTTAAATACTTGATTTTTTAGATAATGATAAAATACATTAATTTACTATATATATTCATTAGATGATAAATAAACAATTACTAGAATCGTTGATTATGTAACCACATTTGGGTCAAATTCACATGACCTGTTTACTATTTTTTGTCATGTAATCATCACTATTTCTAGTCATGATAGAGATTAATAATCAAATGATTAAAAAATTATGAAAACCCTCCTCTCCTCCACTATAAAAACCACCCCACACTCCCTCTTATATTCACTACCTTCAAGCGTTGTTCCATGCCAATATTCTAAAAAATTATCCTCCCAAGATCTTTCCCCACTCCCAACATCCCCATGTGTCTTCAGAATACCAAAACCTCTACTCTTAAGAGGCATTCAAAGGATATAAACTCAAGAGGTACATTCCACTTTATAATTCTTTTATTTCTTCTACGTTATTTACTTTTATTATTTCTTTCCTCACATACCATCACCCAAATAGTATGATAACACTAGTAAAATTATTTTACTAGAATGATGTTATACATATTTGATATTTCACTATCTTATCCTCTTTCCCCATATTTTAATTTAATGAAATGAAAACACAATTTGAGATGTGTTAATTTAGCACAGTCAAGGACAATGATATATCAATTTCTATATGTATAATTAATTATGGTCATGAAATCATTTGTGTTATGGTTAAACTCGATTATTATATATTTAATATATCATAGTTACGGTTCTGTAATCCTTTTGTCCAAATCATATAATGTTATAATTAAAAACATGGTGGTTGTAATGAAAATTGACAGATTCACCAAAACTGTTATCACTAATGTTTTATATAATAATTCAGCTTCAATACCTATAAAAAATGAATTTTTATAACCATTTAATATCCTATTTGTTTAATAATAACTTATAACTTCAACTCTTAACATCCACTTTCATCATATGTGTTTATCTGAACATGAATATACTTGAAGTGGTCATTAAAACAATGTATGAAAATAGACACGAACTATGAAATTGAACCATATAACCAATAAGAAATGTCTTGAATGAACTAAAATTGGTTATAATAAATAAATTAAATATAAAAATGGTTATGGAATTATTAATTACGAATCTTAAATTGTTTATTCATTTCATTAATAACATGTGGAAATGTAACACCCCAAGCTTCTACGGTATGTTTCACTTTGAATAATGTAATATCATTTGTTGTACGCAACATCGAGTTCTAACACACACCACAACCGATCAAAGTAGCCATTATGAATAGTAATACCTATTTATTGAAATTATATATATTTTATATTTCAAAATGGACATCATTTTCGGATTCAGAATATTTAAATTATCTTAATTTGAATTTTTGTATTTTTCTGAGAACATCCAATTTTAATGAATAGTGAAAAATACTTAAAAACAACTTTTTTAATCAAAATAATTTATAGTGGTAAATTATATTATTGAGTGGTTTTAAAGTATAATTAGATATTATTTTTACCATTTTATCCAATGGTGTTCATTAGAATTAATTTCACTTTGAAATTGGACATAAACAATTGTCAATCATTTGATATATATTGTTTCTTAAAAACACGCTATTTGTTGTGACAGCGGAAATTAATTATAAAATTAATTAATTCAACTTATATGTTTGTAATTTTTAAAAAATAGACATCATTTTTGAATTTGGAATATCAATTATATCTTACTGTGAAATTTTGGCATTGTTCAGAAAAACATCAATTTTTTATGAATAGTTAAACCGCTATGTGGTAGTTAAAAAACTGAATTTTTCATAAAACATAATTTTACCACTTCTGTGAATGGAATTTCGAAAATCCAAGAGACATGGATAATATCAAGTAGTAAAATTTTGTTCAATGAGATGAAAATAATTTTTGGTGAATAGTATGTTTTTTACATTGATTTACCACTGTTAAAAGTAAATAGGGTAATTATGGGTAAAAATGATATTAATAATACCCTAGCACATGTCCTAATTCTATTAGACAAGATTATCTCGACCAAAAAAACCTTAGGAATAAAATATTATCATTTAGGTCCACTTGGATTAGATTTGGACATTTATTATTATTTAATTCAAAGAAGAGATAAAAGAACGAAAATCAATGTGTATTTACTAATTTTTTTTAATATATGGTTATACATAATATAAATTCAATTGTAAATATTCATTAGAAATCTAAAAAAAATATCGTACATAATGATATTTTAATTATAATTTTTAGACATTAAATAATTTAATTTATTTATGACACAATGATGATGCAGTAATTACCATAATAGTTTGAGACTATTAATGAATTAAACTAATTTTCTCGGATAATATAACATATTAGGATTTATGTAATTTAATTTTTTCGAACTAATAATTCTTTTATGATTTAAAAAATAAATAAATTATTGAATAGTGTCAAAAATGACATAAAAGGGTTTTTAAACAAATATTATATTATTAATTGATATTAAATTCCTAAAAATCTAAGGATCGGCCAAGAGACTAATATCATGATAGGTGTATCCTTAATGGACCACTTGGGGGTCTCTTGGCGGTATATAGTATGTTTATTAACTATATAATATAAAAATACAAAGTGACGTGGTATGTGTCAAACTAATTAACTAAGAGTTAAAACTAAAAGATAAGGTTAATATAATGACCCAAACTATCTAAATCCTATTGGTTGAGTGATTTTAGACCCATACCCACCATAACCATTAAATAATCGACTTTGGAATCATTATAAACCAAATGTGAATTTATTATAAAATAATATTTCTAGCTTTTCCAAAGGTGCCCCTCACCTCTCTTATTAAAGGGCACTCTCCCTTCTCATTAACTCACACCATAAAATCCTTTTGGTTCGGCCAAACTCTACCCAAATACTCTCTCAACTTCATTCACTTCATCCTAGAGGCCTTACATTAGTTGGAAATCCAACTTAAGGAGCCCTTTTGATCAAATCAAAATGAAGAACCCGAAGAAGAGGTAATGGTTTCACCACCCTTTTTCAAGTTCCTTTCTTTTTCCACTTCTTGTTTATTTGTTATTCCAATTCTAAAATAATGAATCTAGTATATCCTATATACTGTAATATTATTATAAATATGGTACAACCATATTCAGTATTATATCAATCCTGTGAATGACATGTCACCATACGTGTGTACGTAGGGCTTACAGTCTCCACGTCGTGGTGTAATTGATATTCAAAAAATTATTATTTGGATGGGTATAATACTGATGTGTATTTCATGTAAATAATAAATATAACATGATAATTATTCTTTATATAAGATATACCATCCAATAATATATTATTTTAATATCAAAATAATGATATTGTCGCTCGTGCGTACGTACGGACTACGATCTCCATGAACGTGATAAGATTCATTCTCCATCGTATCCATTCAAGTATAATTATAATTTGATGATTAATAATTGTATATAAGGACTTGATATCATTCTGGATATGATTATGATAAAACATATCCATGAAAAACACGTCTTACATAACAAAACATATAAAATAAAATGAGTAAGTTAACCCCCGAAATAACGATAATACTAAGATATTATTAACAAATCAATTTTAAAAGATCATATATGATATCATATTAATGTATATGATTATTGTATAATTTAATGACATTTATTTCACCGTTATACAGGATGTTTACCTACCCCAAACCAAGGAAAAGTACAAGGTAAAGTTTTATTACGCAATCTCTTCATTATCTGAGGTTGTTTATACGTAATAATCTACTAGGATCTCTTTATCATCCACATACATGTTTCTTAAAAATGTATTTAAAAACATTTTTACTATTTACAATAATATGGGTTAAATTCATTTATACCCTTGTTTGACTTTTTATTAGTGGTTTATAAAGGAATCTTTCCGTCGTTTTCTAAACAAGGTGCTTTTTTAACATTTTC
Source organism: Viscum album (assembly GCA_963277665.1). Taxonomy (NCBI): domain Eukaryota; kingdom Viridiplantae; phylum Streptophyta; class Magnoliopsida; order Santalales; family Viscaceae; genus Viscum; species Viscum album. The sequence continues at coordinate 614,481,300 of OY728164.1, forward strand.
AGCAAAATTAAGGTAAGAATGTTTTTTAACATATACTGCTGGTGTGGCTATTTTCCGACGTTATAAAATCTTCAAATATTCCCTTATAATCATATAAGAATATTTTAAAAGAAAATGTTTTATTTTAGAAATATATGGCTCTTAAATTATTTCAAAATAAAAGATATATTTCTCTAAAAAGAGTTTTGATTTCATCTATGTAAACATCCATTGAAGGATTTTACGCTTATTTGAAGTTGATTTATTATGAAAAATTCTATATTTTATTGAAGGTTTTGTGATATTTTTTACTGTGGATGTGTTATACCATTCATGGTTTATGGATGAAGTATTTACATTTTGTATGCTAGTTTTAATATGAATGTTTATGTTATGTTTAATCCTTTTCATATGGGAATGCATTGGACTTAATATGTGACAGGTGGAGCCCGCTATAGCTCCTCGATGCATCGGTAGGTCTCATGAGACAAACTAGTGTCTTGGAAAAAGTATTTGACAAAATCGTATTTCTAGTCTTGGCACGAGGCCTTGGCTATGTGGTTATGATAGTCGGGCATTATGCATTCCATCATTATGAAAGTGGTTATTGATATTGGATGTGATTATTCGATTAGTAGAATATCCATGTGAATAAGTAAATGGAATTATTTCTTTTTATTTTTCCAATACTATATTGAAGTTCATGTTTAAAAGGATTTTGTTTTAGTTATACATTGCCTTAAATTTTTATTCTTATTTATGAAAGTTTCAGCTATATTTTTATCCTTACTGGGCATTTGAGCTCACCCCATTTCTATGTTTTATTTTTCCCATGATGTGAAGAAGTAAATTATGAATGACCTGTAGGGATATTATGAGGGGATAATAGTGTGTACTATAAAGACAATATGTTGTTGTAGTAGTTTTTCACTTTATGATGTTATGTAAAACTTTATGAATATATCTAGTGTTTCCAAGGCTACTAAACCAATCTGTCTTTCGAGATTTGATCTTTCTTGTGGTCATGACAATTTTATATAATAATGCACCGACTCTGGGTAACTGGGGTCGGGGCGTTACAGTTGGTATCATAGGAAGTTTAGTACAAACATTGGAAGGTAGATTTATATAATCTCTGATTAGAGCACATAGACCTAAGACGAACTTTGAGGATTAGTATAGAAGAACATCCTAGAATTTTGGTATTGTAGAGATTTCGTGAGTTTTCGGATCAATACATCCCAGTCTGGATATGAGTAGGTAGAGGCGGCTCTGGCATAGATGTACCTAGGGGTAAAACCCGTAAACACCGCTTTAGGCTAGACTCGAATGGGAACAGCTGCACGACAACGGGCCTTGTTGTACTCTTGGTTACGACACTCCCAGGGGATATTCTTAGGATAAATATCATTTTCTTTACAAATCATTATGAAAGGTTTATGAGTATATACTTCCTCAAAGAAAACATTTTTATGATTATGGATTATATCCATAAATAGTTCAATTTATGTTAATTGTTTTATAAGTATGGGATTATGTATTTTGATTCATAAACTGATCTTGTTTATGCCATTGTTTAGAAATGGCGCCTAGTGGAAGAAATGGAAACTGTATCAATGCACGCACTCCATGTAGAGATTTACCTCCTGCTAATGATAATTATAGTTGAGCTGGTGATGCAACTGGTGCCGATCAGCTAATCACCATACTGGGAAAACTCACTCAGGTTATGAAAATAACCTTACTCGTATAGAGCACCCTGATCCGCAGCGTGGAGGATCAATGTTAGATCGCTTCATGAGGCAGAAACCACCAACATTCAATGGGAGTACAAATCCATTAGTCCCTGAGCAATGGATAAGTTCCCTAGAGAAAAAATTTCATGCTTTGGGGAGTAGTGAAAGGGAAAAAGTTATCATGGCAGTTTACCGCCTCACTGGAGATACTGATCAATGGTGGTCATTGATTGAAAACACAAAGGAAGATGATGAAGTATCAAATATGGAATGGAGGGAGTTCAAAGATCTGTTTTTAGAAAAATACTTTCCTCGTGACCATCGAGCAGATATTGAAAGGCAATTTCTGAGTCTGAGACAAAAGGAGGATGAGAATGTCACAATGTATGAGGAAAACATTACAAGATTAGCAAGGTATGCCAGAGATTATATACGTAACCCAATAATTAATATTGATTGTTTCATTGATGTGTTAAAACCATTTCTCTGTCAAGCATTAGTCTCACAATCCTTCTCGTCGTACGAAGACATTGTCTTGTGTGTTATCAGGTCAGAAAATGAATTCTCTAAGTCATATGACTTTAAAGCAAAGAAAGGGAAGAAGAGATCTGCTGATCAATCTGGGAATGGAAATAAGGGGAAGAAGGGAAAGGTTGAATATCCATCCTGTATTAAATGTGGGAAGAAACACCCTGATACATGCTTGAAGGGAATGGGTGTCTGTTACAAGTGTGGTGAGAATGGCCACCAAGCTCATGAATGCAAAGGGAAGAAAGAAGCGACCAATTTTCAATGCTAAAATTGTAGGGAGATGGGATATTATGCAAATGAAATGTCCTAATCGTCAGGGGAACATTCCTCAGAAAAGGCTAAGGGATCAAGGACAAGATTATGTTATCACTACTGCTGAGGTAGAAGCTCCAAAAGACATGGTGGCAGGTAATTTAATGGTTTCTCAAGTTTAGAAAATGAATTATTTGATTCTGGATCATTGCATTGTTTCATATCTTCCTAGTTTGATAAGAAAATTAGATATTTCCAATTTGATTTAACAAGGGTGTTGTTAGTTAAAACTCTTAAGGGATGTATCATTGCAACAAAGTTTTGTGAATTAGTCCCCATTAGAGCACATAAATGTTCTTTATCCACTGATCTCATCGTCATACCTATGATTGAGTTTGATATAATCCTCGGTATGGACTAGCATTCGCATTATGATGCGAAGATTTATTGTAAGAAGAAGGAGGTTATAATTTTTGATGATGATGATAAGGAACACCTTATCTTTAGAGCAGAATTATCACCACCTAATTCATGTCTATATCCAAACCCAGTAGTTCAACTAAATTCAATTATTGGAGAGAAAGAGAATGAAATTACAGTGGGTGAGGAAAGGAATGTTAAAATAGAGGATGTACCTGTTGTTAAAGAATATGTAGATGTGTTTCCGGACGATTTACCTGGACATCCTCTAGAACGAGAAGTTAAGTATTCCATTGATTTAATTCCTATATCAATGCCTATATCGAAGACCCCTTATAGAATGGCCACTGTAGAATTAGTTGAACTAAATAAACCACTAGAGGAATTGAAAAATAAGGGAATTATTCTCCCTACTGTTTCTCCATGGGCAGCCCCTGTTCTTTTTGTTAAAAATAATGATGGATCTATGAGGTTATGTATCAAATACAGGAATATCAATGCTATAACAATAAAGAACAAGTATCCCAAACCTCGCATTAATGATTTATTTTACCAACATCATGGAGATCAATACTTTTCAAAGATTGACCTTCGATCCGGATACCATCAGTTGTGTGTAAATAATGAAGACATTCCGAAGACAGCATTTTGAAACAGGTATGGGCATTACGAGTTTACTGTAATGCCTTTTGGATTGACTAATGAACCCTATGTATTCATGGTTCTGATGAATAGAGTTTTCAAGGAATATCTCAATGAATTTGTGGTGGTATTTATTGATGATATATTTGTATACTTCAAAAGCTACAAAGATCATGAATGTCACTTGTGCATTATCCTGAAGACTCTGAGAAGACATGAATTATATGGGATGTTTAGCAAGTGTGAAATCTATATTCATGAGATTTCTTTTCATGGCCATATTGTCTCTAAATATGGAATCTCTGTTGATCTTTCTAAGAACAAGGCAATCCAGGAATGGCCAGAACCTACAAGTATAACTGAGGTACACAGTTTTATTGGTTTGGCAGGTTATTATCGACGTTTCGTCCAGAATGTTTCCCAATTGGCAAACCCATTAACAAAGATCCCACATGAAGGGGTTAAATTTTTTTGGACAAAGGAGTGTGAATAATGATTCGATGAACTGAAGAGAGGATTAGTCAATGCTCCTATATTGACTCTACCATCGGGGAATGATGGGTTAGTTATTTATAGTGATGCATCGAAGAATGGACTTGGTTGTGTCCTTATGTAGAATGATAGATTTATTGCCTATGCATCACGATAGTTGAAAATTAATGAACAAAACTATCCTACTCATGATTTTGAGTTAGCAGCTGTGATATTTTCTTTGAATATATGGAGGCACTACCGCTATGGTGAAAAATGGGAGATTTATACTAATCACAAGAGTTTGAAGTATATTTTCTCACAAAAATAACTCATCATGAGGCAAAGGAGATGACATGAATTACTCAAGGATTATTATTGTATGATACACTACCACCCAGGGAATGATAGAAAGGTGGCAGATGCTTTGATCTAAAAAGATCATGGAGTTTTGAACAATATAAGAATTTAAAGGGATCCAATTTTCATGGATCTAGTGAAGATGGACATGGGAATAACTAGGGAAGGTGAAACAATAATGCGTTATCAAATGGTTGCCAAACCATCTTTACTAGAAAGGATTAAGAGTTCTCAGACCGATGATAAAGAATTTCAAAAGAAGATTAAAGCTGTGAATGATGGTATATTGAGAGACTTTGTGTATGAAGATGAAATTTTGAAATTCAGGAAGAGACTTTGTGTTCCCGATATACCTGATCTAAAAATGGAATTATTGGATGATGCTCATAGTTCCAATTTCTCTATACAAATTGGGAGCACCAAAATGTATAGATATTTGAAGTAACATTTTTGGTGGGAAAACATGAAGAGGGAGATTCCCGATTTTTTGTCAAGATGCATGGTTTGTCAACAAGGGAAAGATGGAAGGCAACTACCTGGAGGAGTCATGCAACCTCTTCCCATACTGGAGTGGAAATGGGATAATATTACGATGGACTTTTTAATGGGGCTACCAAAGACTCCTATAAGGAATGATGCAATATGGGTTATTGATGATCGTCTTACCACGTCAACACATTTTCATACTTTAAGAAAAGATGTACCACTGGAACTTATAGCAAGACTATATATTAATGAAGTTGTGAGACTTCATGGAGTACCCCTATCGATTGTTTCTAATCGTGATCCCCGTTTTACTTCAATATTCTGGAAAAGTCTTCAGAAATCCTTGTATACTGAACTTCATTTGAGCCCTGCCTACCACCCTCAAACAGATGGACAATCAGAACGAACTATTTAAACCTTAGAAGACATGTTGAGATCCTGATCACTTGACTTTCAGGGTATGTGGGATCAATATTTACCTCTGGTAGAATTTTCCGATAACAATAGCTTCCATTAGAGTATTAATATGGAACCATATGAAGCGTTATATGGAAAGAGATGTCGCACAACAACCTGTTGGGTTGACGTTGGTGAAGGAAAACTTGTAGGTCCAGAACTGGTAGTGGAAACAATGGAAAAGGTGAAGGTAATCCAAAATCACATAAAAGTAGCTCAAAGTAGGCAGAAGAGCTATGCCGATAATCGAAGGAAGGATTTGGAATATCAAGTCAGTGATCATGTTTTCCTGAAGGTATCTCCATGGATGGGAGTCAAACATTTTGGGAAGAAAGGTAAATTGAGTCCCAGGTACATCGGACCTTTCGAAATTCTAGAACGAATTGGGGTTGTAGCTTACCTATTGATAATGCCGCCATGTCTCTTCAAAGTTCATGATGTGTTCCACGTATCTCTATTGAGGAAATACATGCCTGACCCAACGCATGTACTCACCTACGAGGAATTAGAACTGGAACCCGATCTGTCTTATTGCGAAGAGCCCATCAATATTCTTGATACGAGAGAACAAGTACAGAGAAACTGGACGACGTGTATGGTAAAATTATTGTGGAGAAACCATAAGAAGGAAGAGGAAACGTGGGAACCCAAGGAACATATGATGAAGAACCACCTGAGTCTTTTCATGCGGTAGTATTTTGGAAATTTGAGGATGAAATTATTTGAATGATTGGAGAATGTAACACCCCAATCTTCTACGGTACACTTCCCTTTGAATAATGTAATAGCGTGTGTTGTACGCAACATCGAATTCTAACACACACCACAACCGATCAAACTAGCCATTATGAATAGTAATAACTAAATATTGAAATTATATATATTTTATATTTCAAAATGGACTACATTTTTGGATTCAGAATATCAAAATTATCCTAAGTTGAATTTTTGGTAGTTTTCTGAGAACTTCCCATTTTTATGAATAGTGAGAAATACATATAGACAACTTTTTTAATCAAAATAATTTATAGTGATAAATTATATTATTGAGTGGTTTTAAAGTATAATTAGAATATATTTTTACCATTTTATCCAATGGTGTTCATTAGTATTAATTTCACTTTGAAATTGGACATAAACAATTGAAAATCTTTTGATATATATTGTTTCTTAAAAACACGCTATTTGTTGTGACAGCAGGATTTAATTATAAAATTAATTAATGAAACTTATATGTTTGGAATTTTGTAAAATAATCATCATTTTTGAATTTGGAATATCAATTATATCTTAGGGTGAAATTTTGGCATTGTTCAGAAAAACTTCAATTTTTGATGAATAGTGAAACCGATAAGTGGTAGTAAAAAAACTGGATTTTTCATAAAAATTAATTTTACCGCTTCTGTGAATGAAATTTCGAAAATCCGATATACAAGGTTAATATCAAGTAGTAAAATGTGGTTCAATGAGATGAAAATAGTTTTTGGTGAATAATAAATTTTTACTTTTATTTACCACGGTTAAAAGTAAATAGGGTAATTAAGGATAAAAATGATATTAATATTACCGTAACACATGTCCTAATTCTATTGGACAAGAGTAACTCGACCAAAAACAACCTTAGGAATACAATATTATCACTTAGGTCCACTTTTATTAGATTAGGACATTTATTATTATTTAATTCAAAGAAGAGTTAAACGAGTTAAAATCAAAGTGTATTTACTAAAACATTTTTAATACAGGGTTATACATAAGATAAATTAGATTGTAAATATTCATTAAAAATATAAAACTATTTCCTACATAATGATATTTTATTTATAATTTTTAGACATTAAATAATTTATGTTACTTATGACACAATGATGATGCAGTAATTACTATAATAGTGAAAAATTAAAATAATTAATATTAAAATAATTTTCTAATATAATATAACATATTAGGATTGATTTAATTTAATTTTTTATAACTAATCATTCTTTTATGATTTTTTAAAAAATCAATTATTGAATAATTTCAAAATTGACATAAAAGAGTTTTTAAAACAAATATTATATTATTAATTGATATTAAATTTCTAAAAATCTATGGATCGAACAAGAGACTTAAATCCTGATAGGTGTATCATTAATGGACCACTTGGGGGTTTCTTGGACGTATATAGTATGTTTATTAACTATATAATATAAAAATACAAAGTGACATGGTAAGTGTCAGACTAATTAACTAAGAGTTAAATCTAAAAGATAAGGTTAATATAATGACCCAAACCTGTCTAAATCCAATTGGCTGAGTGTTTTTCGACCGATCCCCACCTTAACCTATAAATAATCCACTTTGGAGCCATTATAAACCGAATGTGAATTTATTATAAAATATTATTTCTAACTTTTCCAAAGGTGCCCCTTACCCCTCTTATAAAAGGGCACTCTCCCTTATCATTAAATCACACCTTCAAAGCCATTTGGTTCATCCAACCTTTGCCCAAATACTCTTTCAACATTCCTAACTTCATCCTAGAGGCCTTACATTTTTCAGAAATCCAACTTAAGTACCCCTTTCGATAAAATCAAAAGGAAGAACCTGAAGAAGAGGTAATGATTTCACCACACTTTTTCAAGTTCCTTTCTTCTTCCACTACTTCTTTCTTTGTTATTCCCATTCTAAAATAATGAATATAGTATCTCCTATATACTTTAATATTATTATAAATATGGTACAACCATATTCAGTTTTATATCCATCCTTTGAATAACATGTCACCATATGTGCGTACGTACGGTTTACCGTCTCCACGTCGTGGTGTAATTGTTATTCAATAAATAATTATTTGTATGGGTATAATAATGATGTTTAATTCATGTAAATAATAAATATAACATTATAATGATTATTTATATAATATATACAATCCAATTATATATTATTTTAATATCAAAATAATGATATTGTCGCTCGTGCGTACGTACGGACTACCGTCTCCCGGAACGTGATAAGATTCATTCTCCATCGTATCCATTCAAGTATAATTCTCATTTGATGATTAATAATAGTATCTGAGGACTTGATAACATTCTGGATATGATTAATATAAAACCTATCAATGAAAAACATGGCTTACGTAACAAAACATATAAAATAAAAGGAGTAAGTAGACACCCGAAACAACGATAATACTAAGATATTATTAACAAATCAATGTTAAAATATCATATATGATATCATATTAATATATATGATTCTTTTATAATTTAATAAAAATTATTTCACCATTATACAGGAGGTTAACCTACACCCAGCTTAGGAAATGTACAAGATAAGGGTTTATTTTGCAATCTCTTCATTATCCGAGGTGGTTTATATGTAATAATCTATTGGGATCTCTTTATCATCCACATCCATGTTTCTTAAAAATGTATTTCAAAACATATTTACTATTTACAAGAATATGGGTTAAATTCATTTATACCCTTCTTTGACTTTTTATAAGTGGCTTATAAAGGAATCTTTCCGTCATTTTCCAAACAAGGTGATTTTTTAACATTTTCGATAGAATTAAGGTAAGAATGTTTTTTTAACTTATACGACAAGTGTGGCTATTTTTTGTCGTTATAAAATCTTTGAATCTTCCCTTAAAATCATATAAGAATATTTTTAATGAAATTTTATTATTTTAGAAATATATGACTCTTAAATTATTACAAACTAAAAGAGATATTTTTCTAAAAAGAGTTTTGATTTCATCTATGTAAACATCCTTTGATGGATTTTATGATTATTTGAAGTTGATTTATTATGAAACAAAACATCTATTTTCTATTGAATGTTTTATGATATGTTGACTGTGGATGTGTCATACCACTCATGTTTTATAGATGAAGTATTTAAATTTTGTATGCTAGTTTTAATATGAATGTTTATGTTATGTTTAAACCTTTTCATATGGGAATGCATTGGACATAATATGTGAAGGGTGTAGCCTGCCATGTCTCCCCGATGCATTGGTAGGTCTCATGAGACAAACTATTGTCTTAGCACAAGGCCTTGAAAAAATATTATTTCTAGTCTTGGCACGATGCCTTGGCTATGTGGTTGTGATAGTCTAGCATTATGCATTCCATCATTATGAAAGTGGTTATTGATATTGCATGTGATTATTTGATTAGTAGAATATCCATGTGAATAAGTAAATGGAATTATTTCATTTTACTTTTTCCATACTATGTTTAAGTTCACGTTTAAAAGGCTTTTGTTTTAGTTATACATTGCCTTAAATGTTTATTCTTATTTGGGAAAGTTTCAGCTATATTGTTATCCTTACTAGGCATTTGAGCTCACCCCATTTCTATGTTTTATTTTTTCCAGGATGTGAAGAAGTAAATTATAAATGACCTACAGGGATATTATGAGGGGATAATAGTGTTGACTATGGAGACAATATGTTGTTGTAGTAGTTTTTCACTTTATGATGTAATGTAAAACTTTATGAATATATCTAGTGTTTCCAAGGCTACTAAACAAATCGGTCTTTCGAGATTTTATATTTCTTGTGATCATTCCAATGTTATGTAATAATGCACCGACTCTGGGTAACTGGGGTCGGGGCATTAGAGGAAAAAACCATCTGATATAAGGTAACAGATCCTGTCCATTTCACTCTTAATCATGATTGTCCTATTTTTTAGGAATTTTAATGTGTAATATCAAATGATGGGGTATGGTTTTTTACCTTCCCATACATACCTGATGATTTATATGTGATTATATATCCCTTTAACTCCCACAATGTCCTCTTATTAACACCTGAAAACATGTCGATAATCCGTAATGAACTCTACCCAAACATCCATTGTTATTTCGGGTTTCCATATCTTTCATTATATCTTAATTAAGTTATGTTATTTAGTTATGTGAATTTTATAAATGTTGTTTACTTTTTCAAATTTAATTTATCAAGATCTTTCAATCTCTACCATTATGGGATATACATGTTTTTAATAGATTCAATCATTAGTACTTCCCGATAAGCAAACCTGTTTGAAAGGAACTTTCAGAATTTTTACCTAATTTCAAGTGCATTATATCTATTGTTTTATGACACCATTTTATTTAAAAATTCTGAATTTTTATTATGAAAACCATCTTAGTTCAAATATTAATTTATATAAAATATTTTTTTGAATGATCTATAATAATTCCATTAAAACCACCTGAAATGTTTTAATGATAATGTTTCTCAAATACATTTCTTTTATGTTGTAAATTTTGTTTGACTGAATTTACAAATTTATATTCCTATTTTACCATATGAATGTACATGTATGTTCTAATCCCTTTATTTCATTTGAAGATTCATGATACACTCAATTTTTATGATTTATGTCATTATTGTGGTGTCAAATTAATTCCATGGGGTAACACTTATGTTAATGTAAGAGAGATTATGTGTGATTATTTATGTAGAAAAAATATTCATGAAATGTAAGACGGGTGGGCCCAGATAATGCTCCAATGCATTGGGTAATGTTAAGTCTCATGAGATGCAATGTGAAACAGTCTTGGCGGTTATCCTAGACTTGTGCTAATATGGAAAACATGACTGGTGGTATTCCTTGACCCATACTAGTATGGGAAACAGGATTGGTGGTTATCCTTAAATCTTACTACTATGGAAATGGGTTTTGTGGTTAGAATTTACGTGTAATAAATACATTTTTTATAATTCTACCACATTTATATGATTCCATCCTCTTTGGATCCCATGTGTATATGATATGATTTCATATGATCTATTATATTGATATCATTATGTCATTCCTCTTAACTCATGTTCTTATGATTTATTCTTATTTTCATTTCATTACTTGGATTTTTATCTCATCCCATAGTTCATCTTATCAACAGGTTATCCTATGCATATTTATGAGCACAATGGAAGATAGAATATTGTTATAGAGTTCAAATAAAAATGTGTTCTTATTATGTACCTAGTATTTAAAGACACTAGAAATCACTATCCCTAGATTGTAATTTGATGTTAAATTATGCATAAATTTATGCAATGTTATATGTAAAATGGAAGGTTCTATATATGTATAATTTTATAATTCACTAAGGAGAGACAATCATGCCTTTAAATATTTTTTGTGAAAATTTCCACCCTCCTTCTATAGGTGTTTTGATAAATTTGTTATAGAGAAAAAGATAAGTGAAATTGAAAAGATATTTTGCATTATTTATTTCTAGAACCATAAAAAGGTTATCCGAGGATTAAGTAATTTTTATGGATAATAAGATCAATGGTGGAATAATATTTTGAACATGAGGAAATTGGATGATATTGAATCCATGGAATGGTATGAGTTTAAGTGGAAATTGTTTTGTAAGTATTTTACTCATATTCTGTGTAAAAATAATGAAAATTAATTCCTTGGGTTGAAGTAGAAGGATCTTTAAACCATTGGTACATATGAGGAAAATTTTACAAGGATTGTAGGGTAAGATTTAGGTTGATTTAGCAACCTTGATTGAAATATTTATTGACTTAATGGTGACATAAAAATTGGTGTCTAAATATTGTTATCTATAAGAAACATTTTTAATTTCAAAATAAATCATTTGATGTGAACTCAAGGTGGAATGTAAAATTACATATTCCTAAAATTCCCATGGTTTGGGTAAGAAGAAGAATACCATGGTTCATGAAAAATCGAATCAATCACATGGTTGAATGAAATTACAGCATCCATACAATATAACAGCTGGAATAGAAAACAAGGTAATCAATTTAATGTAAATAAGGGTTCTTTAAATGTGAAAAGATATTTCATATGACCCATGTTATTCAATAAATGATGATTAGTCTTGTTAACACATTGAAGGAAATAAAATCACAAACTAATGAAACAGCAATGAACTAACACATCATGTGAAATGAGTATGTGAATTATACCAAATAGTGAATGAACCTAAAAAACATTATGATGATTGAAATCAAGATCCTCATAATCCCAAAAAAATAGTTAAATATCATGTGATCATGACTAATAATGTGGGTTACAAAAATAACCTTGTGAAAGGTATATTTATCATAAACTCAAGGAAAACTAATGACATATATTATTCTATATATATCCACTCTTTAATATATTATATATTTTATAATGATATTGAGTTACCACCTCAATTATTAGATGTTGAGTTATCTTTGAAAATTCCTAATATTTTTATGATTATGTCTGAATTCTATATTTCCTCTATAATTTAAATTTATCTGTAAGTTATTCTTATTAATTTTATGATTATTGCAAAATTTTAATTTTATATTAATCAAGGAATTTATTGTATTTATTTATTTTTTAGCATATAAATTACTGAGGAATTAAATCCATGTTTCATATTCTAATAAATATATTAATTTTTTTTGTGAGAAAATTTTGTACAATATATGATTTTTTATTATTGTGAGGTTGAATAAAAACATCCTATAGAAATTACCCTTATTTTTTATGTCTTAATTAAAATAAATAAATGATATATATATTCTAAATGGGTGCGGAGAAACTCAAAATTAATTTAACTCTTATTGTATGAAACATTAGGTTACTATCCCAGAATAACTACCTGGTTTTTCTTAAAATTCAATAGTTGAGTTTTCAATAGAACATAACCTATTTTCTACACCTATTTAAAGGAATTATTATATAATTTAATCAGTATAATTGAAATAATTAAAGAATAAACCGTAGTAGAATATAGATAATGGAATTATACACCCTAGTGCATCACCACAGGGTGAACCTATTCCATTTATTAAGAATATTGTTAGGTCAATGAGTCATTTTGACAATTATTTTGATCTTAAATGAGATCACTCAGAAGAACATGTATCTTATACTATATATCAATGATTTTTTTGATCAATTACAAATATTTTACAACTCTGCATAGATTTACCCTCATTAAAGATATCATCACCTGGTATTTAAGAAGGTTTATATACATATGAAAGGATTTAATACAATTTATGGATATTATAAATATATAGTGATACTATTTCTACTGACTAATTTCATCATTATCTTCATGGATTTAATGATTTTGGCCCATTGAGATTAGCTTGATCAATTTGTGGTGGTAATTATAGATAATATTTTATATATTGAAGGATAATTGAAAATTATGTGGATCATTTTTAAACTATTTAGAAGACTATTAGGAATGATGATTTTTATGAAAATTTCACAAAGTTTGAATTTTTCCTTCCAAAATATTAATTATTAGATTATATAAATTTATCTAAGGATATATCAGTGATTTAATAAATGAACAGTGTTACTGAGTAATGGATAATACCAACCACGATAAAAAAATTCATAGTTTTATAGGTTGGATATATACCATGGATTAATTTTGAGAGATATCTCAATAATATATAATCCACTAATCATTTTGTCTCAATAGGGGGTAAAATTCATGTGAAAAAACGAATGTGAAATGAGTTTCATGGGAATGAAGAGATGGCCAGTTAGCACACCTGTGGTAACTAAAACCTATAGTGGAGAATGGTTTTAGATATATAGTCATCTATCAAATATGGTTCAACGATGTGTCATAATGTTTAATGGAATGGTGATAACTTATACCTCAAGAAAATTGATGATTGATGAGATTAATTATCAAGATCATGATTTTTAGTCAACTATGGTAGTTTGGAAATTATTGATATTAATGAATTATGTATATGTATAATGTTGTGAAATATATACAAGAAAAAATATTTTATGTATATTTTCACAGGGGAATATTAGAATATATTCTAAAAATGTTGGTTTGTATTGATTAGTGATTATGACTCTTCAAGTACAGTATCATCTTGTGAAGCAGAACCCAAAGGACGATTCTCATATTTTTAAAGACCATTCTTGTTTTTAAATGACTATGATTTAATTTGACCAATTACTGATAGATTTTTTGAATATAGAAAATGAGAATTTGAGGAATGGTGAAATTAGTTATCTCTCTCAAATGAATATTTAACACATATATATGTGATGATTAAACGCTCATAAAATAGATATATGGATCTACCAAAGAAGTTTAGGAACTTTAATAGGTTAAATCATGATTGTGATGAAATGAAAATGTTTTGAAACAATTTTTGTCTCTATTTAGTATCGGATTCAATGAACGAGATATTGTATGAATCCAAAAGTCCATCATTTTTCATTCATCATCGATGTTTCTAAATGGATATATATCTGAGAGATTATATATGTTAGTTTAACCAGAAGAGGGGTATTTTTGAATATGTATCTTAATGAAAGGAATTTCAACAAGTTAAGGAAGATAAATTTAATTATAATGGGATTATACAACCATTGGACTTACATAAATTCAAATGGGATAACATTACCATGGATAGTTTTGTTAACCTCCAGAAAATATCTAATCTGAAAAATTCCATTTTTTAGTAATTGATATCCTAATGAAATAAATATAAATAATTTAACTTAGATAATAATTATATATTGATTATATTTCTATGTTACAGATTAATTATGCATTGAGATTTCAGGGATTACCGTATTCCAATTTATCTGATCCAATACAATGGTTTACTTTAATGTTCTTTAAATGTATTTAGCATTCTATAAATACATAGTAATATTTATACCATGGTTATCATCCTATGAGATATTGTCAATGTAATATAATTCTTTAAAACCTATATGATATGTTTATATAATGTTATTTATAATTCAAATGTTTTTGGGATGAACACTTTCCTCTAATCATGTTTTTTGTCAATAATAGATTTCCCTCATGCATTATGATGGCTTCATATAAATTGTTTTATGATAAGAAATGTATAAATCATATATGTTGTATTGAATATAGTGAAAAAACATATAGGGACATAAAATAGATAATGAATGACGTACATAATGTCAAATCCATTCAGTTTCATGTAAGGAAAGCTCAATATGGATTTAAAATATATACATCTAATTGATGGTGAGACCTGGAGTTCAAAGATTGTGAAAAGGTTTTACCATAAATATTTATATGAAATGAGGTTATGAGATTTATAATGATGTGAAAGTAGATCACTATGTATATTGGTCCATTTGAAATTCATGCCCTTTTTGGGATAATGTCTCATCATTTGGAACATAAACTACATCACTCTAATGTTCACAATGTTTACCATGTTTCTCTCATGGAAAAAAACATACCTAATCCATTACATGTCCTAACCCCAAATGTTTTACCTCTCATCAATGATCTATCATATATGAAAAAACAAGTATATATTCTTGAGAATATATACAATGTGAAAACTATATCACTCGCCATGCCAATGTTTTTTAAGAAACCATTAATTAGGGGAAGCTACATAGGAACTCTTGGATGTGGTGAAATAATGATATTAAATTTTCACTACATAGAGTGTTGTAATTTTGAGGGTGATGTTCATTTTATGTTGGGTATAATATAAAAAAAAATATATTATGTTATATTTCCCTTTTAAAAAATTAATTTCATCAATATATTTCCATACACACAAGGACATGTCTAAATGAACAGTGATAAATATTAATATTGTCTTCTAGCCATTGAATTATTGTGTATGAATATGACTAAATTAAATATGAGTAATTTATGGTTTATAAATTCTAAAAATTAAATAATTGGTTATAAATTTATTATTCATGACAATTAAAATAATTTGTATGTAAAATAGATATTTTTTAAAAAAAAATTATGTTAGAAATACGTTCTAATCTCAATAAAATAAATTAATAACTATTATAAAAAATTATAATTGTATTAAAATATTATATATTCAATAATTTTTTTTATATTAATAAAAATTTGTTTATATCAAATATATAATAATAAATAATGATTTTATGCTTAAAATTTTATTTTCTAGAAAAAGGTTTTCATCATATTTGAAAAATTATTTTATAATAAATTTCATACACTAATATAAAATGAATCCTAAATAATGGATTTCATATTTTAAATTAGGAAGATAAATTATTTAAATTGGTTCCCTATATTTTTGTATATAAGTAGAGTAAATATAGTATTTTTTATTACCAAAGTAAGTTAAATACGTAAAATATCGATAAATTTTAGGATTATGTTTTAAAATATAACTAACCAATTAAATTAAATTAATTTTTATGTAGATTTTTTAATATTTTAAAATAATTTTCTAATATATGGAAACATCTATCTAAATTTCAATTATTATGTCCTTTATATTAATTTATGGAATGAAAAAATAAAATATGTCACTCTCTTGATTTTAATATATCTAATATTTAATAATAAGGGGAAAAGAGTTTATGATCCATTATAAATGAATTTTTGAAAAATAAATTAATTTTAATTATAATGATAACATACTTTCAATTTTTAGTAATTCAAAAAATTAAATATATTGTTATGTAATCCCAAATTAATATTTATTAAATTTATAAAAATGATATAATTAATGATTTAGAAAATATAAAATTAATAAATTTTTTATGGATTATTGTGTTAAATGAATTTTTTAGATAAATATGTAATATTAGATATGTGTGAGATTAACATCTTTTAATTCCATTTATTTCTTGTTATGTTACACATCAAATTTTGTTTAATAGTGTTAAGAATGAAGTTAATAATATATTATTTAAAATTATATATTATTAAATTATTCAGCAATAATTTAAATAATTAAATAACAAATTTAGGATTATAAGTGGAACAAGATATAACTAATTTTACATTTATGATTAAATTATTACATTACAAGTAAAATTTTAACCCTTTGAAATTGAAAAAGGATTTATTGTAGTTAAGACTAAACTAAAATAACTATGGGGTTAAATCAAGTGACGAGGCATAAAAATGGCGTAATCAAGTAAATATTTATTTATATATATGATATCATAAATTACATACCTTAGATTAGAATATATATACATATGGAAGAATATTTCTAGTGAATGGTCTTATTATACATCAATCTTTTAAGAAATTCCATGAGTTCTCTTCCCCTAACTTATAAAAGGGAACCTCTACTATAAATTCTTTTCCCTACGTTAAGATATCTAGATAAACCATAACCTACCTATTTCTATTGACTAATTCCATTGAAATGAATTAGTAGTTATGTTCTTCTTAAAATAGCATTCTGAGTTCTGTATGAAATGATCAAAATGTGACATTACAAAGTATCGTTAATCATCTTAATGACGCCTTTAAATATTATTCATCTTCTAAATACTATAAATATATTATATTCTTTATAAAATAATATAATTAGTGTCCTAAATATATATAAATATTATTATTATTATGAAATAAGATTTATTAATCCTATTTTCTATCAAATGGTAAGTGAATGTATTGCTTGTGTGTATATATGGACTACTGTGTCCATATAGAGATACAACTTTGTTCCCATTTACCTACTTCATGGAAGGGTATTGTGATTGGTTTAATGTTTTCATATTATATTTATTACCTAATAATTATTATTTTATTATAATAATATATCTACATACTTACCTTCTAATCTGATGGATAGAGATAATCTTCCTCATGCATATGTGTCGACGTCCACCTC
Organism: Viscum album; assembly: GCA_963277665.1. NCBI lineage: Eukaryota > Viridiplantae > Streptophyta > Magnoliopsida > Santalales > Viscaceae > Viscum > Viscum album. The sequence goes on from OY728164.1 coordinate 614,499,270, forward strand.
CATAAAGCAATGTGATTATTTAATTACTATTTTATAATGATGATAATAAGGATATAATTAATGAATATATATTTTATAATGATATGATAATGTTCTTTTGATTGTTAATTTTTATATAACTTTATTCTTCTCTAGCAATCAAAAAGTGAAAACAACGTTCATTAATATGTACGACCAACTGTCTAATGAAACAGTGTCATTTATTATTTTATCTCTATATATTAAGGAATATTATATATATATATATATATATAATGAATATATATTATATTTTTGTTATTATTAATATAATTTAAATAATGTACCAATATTCATGTAAAAATTATAGGAACTATTGAATTGAAATTCTTATGAATAAATGAAACAACTAACAAATGGAAATGATGAATCTAATAAAGAATTATTTATAATTGCATCTTGAAATGTTATAAGTGTCTTATATATGATACTAAAAATATGTAAATTATTCTGAAAAAGAATTATAAATATATATGTTTGTTATAGAATAGGTTAGATATCCATGGATGAATGTCAATATTGAGGTAAGGTATTTTCATCTCACTTTTATTTTTGCGAGACACATGAAATATTCACCAAATAAATCTTTTATGTGGTGTATATAGTAACTATTAATGTATTTTAATTTTATTAAAATGAAAAATATGGGATATAAATATACATTAAATTATCATTCATTCATGGGGTATATTATTTAAATTATTCTAACTTAGTAATGGTTTTATATAAAAATATCATTGTTTTTAGAGATTGTTTATAATTAGGTTTTTGATAAGGAAATGTAACGATATTACTTTAAGTAATATTACTAATTATATTATCCAATAGTTATTTATATATATTACCTATTTTACATTCATATTCTTCTCATTATATATTCAATTTATCGAATGAATATTTTTAAAATAAATATGTCCTTATATCACTTTTTGGAGAAAAATCAAATTTATTCCATGTCCATTATTTTAAAAAATGTTTTCAAAAATGTTTTAAATATTTTATTAAATTATTTAATGTTATTTTCACAATTTTTATGAATTTTTAAAAATTATTTTTATGTAATATTCTATTTTTTGAATGAGATGTTATTTATTTTTACCACTCAATACATTAAATATTTTTTAGACGTTTCCATGTTTCTTTCCTTGTTAAACGATATCTACTGTATTTTTAAATTTTTTATATCCTAGATATGTTATTTCAAATTAAATAGGGTATTTTCCATAACAAATCTTCTACCTGGTATTTTAATGTACATTTCATCTAATATAACTTCCTTTGATTTCACTTATGATCTATTCGGGATATGATTCAATGATTCCATTACCAATCTTTCTCTATATGATTTTAGTTTATGATACTATTTTTTTGAAACACTTTTAATTTCTTAGAGTAAATATATATGATAAATGATTTAATATCTTGTAATATATATATATATATGAATGGATATTGATTATGTAATGGGTGGAAAAATATTTACATATTCCTCTAATGCATTGGATAAAAATTGATAACTCGTAAGATAAACGTGTTATGCATAGAACAAATTAAAAGCTCACACTTTTATTCATGGACCTGGTTTTCATGACTATATGTTTATGTGTTTTCCTAGGTTTCATGTATATAAGATTATTTATGGACCAAGATTTCATGTTCATAAGATTATGTATAAACATAATTTCTTTTCCATAAATTTATATATGGGGGATAATTTCATGTCCTTAATATATTATGAGTAAACCTATGTAAACTTATAAATGTTCAAAATTTTATAAACTCATTTGTACCATATTTTTCTATACATGTTCTTATCTTATGCCGTATTTTCTTTGATTTTATAATGATTAATATCTTACAAAACACCATGGTTTATGGAGAGAATATGAATTATAATATTTTATGTAGTTTTTATGGTTTAAAATTGTTATAATCATGTTCTAATAAAATTTTCCTCTATTAATTCTCAATTTATCATTAATATCTACCTTATTTAGGATTCATAACAACCTATAATTTTAAAAAAGAATAATCATTTAAGGATATGGCCTTAAACATAACTTAATCATGTGATTTTAAAACTAAAAATCACTTTATTTTCCCAAAGTTATTTTAGGTCCATATTTTATGAGAATTATAGGAAACACTTATAATGTTAATGCATAAATTACATGTGGAAACATATACTCTGTATCCTTTTTTTTCACCAATGGAAACCCATTTCAAATAAAATATGACTCCTTTGAAAGAAACATCTTCAATACTTTGATCATGATATCTTTTTGTCCTTACCCATCTTCAGACCCGTGAAGATCATTTTAAAACATGTGATGAGAACAAAAAACATGGTAATGGACATAAAAACCCATTAGTCCAATGTAAACCTATTTACAAATTATTTAAATAATATATATTTACCATGAATAATCGATAATAATTCCAAAACGATCATCATCTTAAATATTTAAACTCAAACAATTTTCTTAAAAAATCATAAAGAAGAATATAAAGGATAAGAATCTAACATGGGAAAATTATAAAATGAAAAAACCATGTGGTATACTTCCATAAATGTCAATATTATAAGTGGAATATCCATACAATTGACTTCCATAAGTGTCACTCTTACAAATTGAATTATAATACAGTGAACATTATACCCAATGAACTAGTGTTTATAATGTAACAACATGTCCTTGGTTTATCATATAACCACCAGTAATTTTATTATCATTTAAACTAATATTATATTTTTAGTACCATTATATAATCATAACACAAAAAAGCTTTCAATTTTCATCATGTCACTCTTAAACGTCTTTTTTCACTCATAATAAAACATTTCATGTTATAGAAATAATCAATCAATTTTTGAAAACCATTTTTAATAACAAAATTGCAAAAAAATTAGAAAAAATGGTGTTTTTATATTTTTTTAAGATTAATTATATTTGAATGAAAATATGAAATAATACTCTTAGCGGTGGATAATTTATGATCCTTATATAGGTTAAAAAGAAGATTCCTTTTATTGTTTATCCAAAAATTCCATATAGAAAATATGAAAAGATACCATATAAAAACATTGATTGAAATTATTAATAGTAATAAAAATAATTTATAAGACTATAATATTAATTTAAATAAATATGTCAAATAATATCAACAATATTTAAAAAGAAAAAGGCGGTAATAATTAAATCATTAAAATTTCAATGTGACATATACAACATTGATCATTAAAATCATAAGAGAAAAGACTTAATAACATTTAAAAAAACGTTAAATAACATGATAATATATATAATATGGATATGGAGGGTAATAAGATATGTATATAAGTGTTATAAAAAAAGATGTTCTTCATATCAAGAAATGTGTCAATGAAGGGAGATTGAGATGAAATCCCTTACATTGAGACCAATTCGTCACGTAAAAAACTTAATCATCTTGGGTAAAAAAATAAAATATTTATTTAAATGATTGAGAATACTTTTAAAGTTTATTTTTCCTTTTATATTACTTATTATCATGTAATAACAATTTTATAATTATTTAATATTACGTTGGACGTATTGAATATATTCTGTAATTGGGCCTAAAATAAATTTTGAATGACCTATAGGCAAAGTGGTCATAAGTCCATCATATTTATAATAGAAATCATGAAATAATAAATAATTTATACATAATTTTTATTCTAATTCCATCTATTAAATATCTATATGAAAAATGAAATATGTTACAATCATAGAGATGGTTAGTCGTACATACGCATGAGTAACATTTTCATTTTTCAATGATCATTATAGAATCAATATATGTATTATATTATATTTCTCAAATAATATTAAAATAGAAATTATAATATAAATCTTTTTATATACATATATATATAATCCATGTGATGTGGTGATTATAAATAAAAAACATGGCTTTGTGGAGATGATAGTTCACACGTATCCACGAATGACGGTTGCTTTTTTTGGTGCCTAGAAATGAAAGAATTTAAATGATATATTATATTTTAATAATTATAAATTTTTAATTAATGTCATATATAAACATTATTGAAATCATTATAACTAGATTTTATATACGTATATAGAAAATGAATTATATCGATTCGTGAAATGGTAGTTCACTATACACATGAACGATAATTATTTTCCCTCTAGATGGAAGTTGAGATAGATTTAGTTGGTGATATTTATATAATGAGATATAAGTATATATTTGATACATGATATATTATTTCATCATCGTTGATGAATATTTTGAGGAAGTTGAAGAAAAAATATTATAGAATTACTTAATTTAAAACGATACATCATCTTCAAATGATCTTCATTGGTTGACACCTTAACACCTATAAGGTGCGTGTTATGTTTCACTTAAGGTCTCTACAATAAGATTTTATATTAAAAAAAGGTTTTTGGGTAGATATTGTCTTAAAAAAACAGGGTTATAAGTGTGAATAAGAGTGAAGAATGATCTCCCTTTTATAATAGTGTGGTGGGGCACTCCTGAAATTTTTCAAAATATTTAATTGATAAAAATTGATATTAAAATTATGATGGATAAAAAAAAATGATATCAACTATTAGATTATTCTTGGACTAAATAACTTCATCCAATGAAAATTATATAATTTCTTACTATTTTTAATCCTTATCTTCATACATTATACCATATTTAATTTTCTTAATTAATATAGCAATATAATATAATTTAAAATTTAGGTGTCAATATATTTACAATAAAATTTAAAAAGACAAAAAATGAGTTAGTGATGAAATTTTAAGACATATACCAATAATTTTACCAAAATTTATATTTTCATAAACTTTATATCAATTAATATAATATTATTTAAATAAAAATATTAGTAATGTCTATTTTGATACTTTTCATCACATAAATTTTTAAAGATATCATAACAACATTATATATTTGAAACAATACTTATAAAAAATAATTAACATTTATACATAATCTAAAAAATTATTTTATTAAATTATTATTTACAAATTATATTTATTTTATCATTTTTAATATCATATATTTGATATTTATTGTAATTAAAAAATTACTACATCCTCCTTGGATCACCATTTTTGGTAATTATTTTTTCACTAAAAATTTTAAACTAGGTACCATGATGTAGATATAAATTTTAGATATCTAAATTTTAAATATAGTCATTAATATGTCTTATATAACCCTATATTAAAAATACTTCCCTTGTAAAAACAATAGTCTGACCAAATTGACTTTCTTTTGAAGATGATATTATAATTGTTATATTCTCATCTGAAATTGATATTAACGATGTCATAACTGATACATTGTCTCTTAGAGAGAAAATATATTAATCCTATAAAATTAGTACAAATGTTTGTGTAATTTTAAAAATATTTATAATATTATTTTTATCATAATTACCATATTCACTCTTAATCATGGAAATAAAAATTACCAATGTCACTATTCATGTTTTATCCAAAAAAAAAAGACTAATTAATAAATTTTTATCCTCTAATTATAAATATCGAATAATTTTCTAATAATTATTAACAATAAATTATATAAATTGATTATAAATTAATCCCATCGGTGTAATGAGAAAAATAATTTCTAAAGGGAAAACCTCTAAAAGATTTAAATGATTTATATCCAAATTCAATGAGAAATTAAATAATATTACATAATTATATTTAGAGTTCCAAAATAACTCTAATTATTAATGAAAACTAATACATTAAATAATTTAACACTATAAATAATATAGAAATAATTTATTTTCATGTAAAATGAAATACTTTATCAATATTCACCAAAAAAATTGGACCTTAACAGAAAAATATGTAAATTCAGACAAAAGTAAATCATGACAAAATCATTTGGACGAAAAATTCTAATTTTTAACATATAATTTATAAAATCCTTCAAAACTGGATCTAAACAGATAATACAACAAGGAAATGACAAATATTCCATTTTGTAAAAAAAATACATCTTTTATCCATAAAAATGGGTTTTTTATTATATCATATCTAGAAAAAATGTAATACTGATTTTAACCATTTAATTGAATAATACATATATATATTTTTATTTAATATAATCCAATAATAGTTCTTTTTAAATTTACTAATATAAAAAACAATTTTTATCATTTGAATACTTTTCTGAAAAATAATTATTGAATTTTAAAAATGGTTTATTAATAATTTATAATTAGTTGGTCAAAAATATATATATAGATTTATAGACCATATTTTTATAATTTAATTAATCACATTCATATATTCTATTTTAGTTTATATGTGATATCTACCATATTAAATTATAATATTAATTGTTTATTTAAATTCAATGAGTAAAATCTCATACACAATTTAATGTAGTATTTCATTTTTAAAATATTAAGATGTTACATTATCACCCATTAGGAAATTACATCCTCGAAATTTTGAATTTGGGATCAGTATCTAAGGTATGAAGTTTAAAAATACAACTGTTGAAATCCCACATCAGAAAAAAGAATTAATGAAACCACCACATTCAAATAATGGAAGGGATATCCAACGGTCTTCTAAGGTAGCACATATTATGTTTCCCTATGGAAAGAAAAAAAATATAAGTGATAAAAAACCATCAATTTCTGATCGAGAGTGATATAGAACATGGTTATGATAATTTTAACAATAAAAAAACCATACATCTGTAATGGGTTATAAGGTAATAAATTTATTAATAAGAAATGTTAATGGACAATATTTTTCAGTATCCCATCCATTGATTTTAGGTAATATATTACTTCATAAACTAGGCACATAAATAAATGTTCATTATTAACAATTAGAGTTTCACTCCTTAATCATTTTTCATGAAAAACTTATATTTTTCTCCAAACCATGAGTATTAAAGATGAATTTTTCTTGCCTAATGAACTAGAATAATATTCTAGAGAATGACATAATCTACATAAGGTTAACTATTTATTTTTCAAATTTAATGCAATTAACAAAAAAATGATATTACATGTTAAAGAAAATTATCTGAAACCAATAAACATTATATAATGAAAAAATAAATAAATATCTAAAATTAAATAGTAATACAGAGTGTTCAACATCGATTATTCAACAAAAAATATTCCATAAACTTACTCAAAAAATCCTAACTAAGATTCAAACACAATATTGTGAAGGATTTTATAACATAGTCTTCCGTGATAAATTTTTTAATTTATCTCCCACAAAATCAATCACTCTTAATGTCTCATAAAATACTTTAATTTCCTAAATCACATAATCTAAAAGATATGTTAATTATTTGGATAAATAACTGAAATCACCATAAGTCCAAAAAAATCATATATTATTCAAAATTATAACTGAACCACTACTTATAAATTAAAATATCATAGTATTATATTAACCATTTCATAATGGAATGTTGATATGATTCCCATAAGAGAATTTATATTTTATTAGATAATAAATAAATGATTATAGATGTATGAAAATATATTATTTTTGTTAAACCCATTGAATAATTGGAATGAGGTAATCTGGAACCAAATCACACTATACAAAATAAAATAAATTGAAAACTTTATTTTACACTCCATCCACCAATGAATTTTCCTCCTTGTAGATATATTTTAAATTATGATCCATGGATTAAATAAAATTCATGCATTTGGTCCACTGAGTAGTTATCTTCCATGATAAATTGGAATAGTCAATCTTGATAGATAAAAAATATTTGTTTTGTTACATTAAATCCAAATATTATTCTCTCAATGATGATTTTCTTACTCCATCGCAATGATGACCCCAAGAATTTACGCTCCATGTGAGGAAACAATACCACAATAACCAGGAAGATAATTGAGGAAAACTACCATATGATCCCTAAAAATGGATTAGTAACTAGAGGGGACAATATTTCATGTTCATGAACCCCTAGATTATATTATTATCCGTCCATAAAAAGGAACCTTTCAGAAGAAATCAATCAATCATAAGGGAGGAGAAAGTTAGTTCTAACACCATCCCGATTGAGGATAGAAAATTCATTAATTGGATTAGACAAATATCCAGTTTTCAATGTTTTTGATTCCCATAAAGTAGAAATAATAATTAAAAAAGTAGTGAAATAATTGAAATAGAAGTGATAGTGAGTCGAATTATTCATTGCATTCTAAACGATGTGAATGAGTTACTTTGCTGAAACCACAAAGACATTCATGATGAGAGGAAAGAGTGACAATTTCTTCTTACCTTTGTGGAAGTCAAAGATAGAGATAAATCAATGTAGATTAACCTTAAAAATATATGATTCATCTTTAGATATTGACGAGGAAGTCACACAACACAGAAATAGATGAACAACATAATCCCTAGGTTGATTTCAAATAATGCAAGTAGTTCATAATGGGATTCTACATTATTATATATAGTCATTTTTCAGGTGATTGCTATAAACCGATCTACAGACCTAGATGGAATGAGAAGGACTAATAATGTTTTGTTTCATTTTTCCAAGAAAATTTAGATCCATAATAAATTAAGTTGGGTGACTATAATAAATTTTATATGTAATGATAATTTTAGTTGTATCCTCCCATTCAGAAAAAAACTCTATGGAGGAGAAAAAATTATTATCCATAGTGTTAATATTGAGATACATGAGATTATAAATTTTATTAGGTTGAACTATTATAGAGATTCCAAAATTCATATTTAACTCCTCACACATGATGGATTCATGTAAATGAACTATAGTATAGTATTAATTTTAAAATTAAGGAGATGAGTTACTGGAAACAAACCACCTAGATTGATAATATAATGAGGAAACAATATATATGATGGAATACCATATAGGGGAGTCATTTTTGGTGAAATATCCATTCTTTATTCTATTGAATAATCTATCTAGAAGAAAATAATGTGCCACGAAATTACCATCAATATGTATATACATAAATGAGTCCTCTAAAGATACATTGAAGTATCAATGATTCTTAATACCCAAACCCACCCCATCAGATGGGTTGAAACAAAATTTCCCTTAAAAAATAGAAAAACTCCTCTATAGAATTATATTTATCCTTATTATGTTCTAATTAAAATAACAAAAAAAAATTAAGTAAAATATTTGATTTAAATACCATAATGGAGTAAAAAATCATTAAAATGATAACATACATTACCTTGAAATGATGTACATCCATGGATATAGTTTTTCACATCCATGATAAAATTTGTCTTAGGATGTTTCTAATAATTCCAAAATATAGAAGGCAATTATTCTTCGGAGAAACACAGGAACCCCCAAAAAAATAATGGAATGAAATCCCTCATGAAAACCTAGATCCCAGATAATGTCAATTTTTCTAATGGTTTAGATATTCCATCAAATGTAGACAAATGATTTTCCCAAACTAATCTCTAGGAAAGACACCTTCTCATTTTGCTAAATAGACCTCTTATTGTTTTTATATTTAACTTATTCTCTATTTTTAAGAGGATAATATCATTAGCATACAATAGATAGGTTAGGGCAGTGAGTCCCCTACAAAAAAATAGACTACATATTCTCAATTCCATCTATGATGTAAAGGATCCTTCTAATATAATCCTTTGTAATGTAAAAATAAATATAAATATGTGATAAGCATGACATACACCACTATAGAATCAAAATAGACTTAGGATATCTACTAATAAGGATGTGGATGTCTGCAAAATCTATAATGATAAATACCTAGGTGATGAAAATACTATCAAAACCAATAATTTAAATAACTGTGGAAATAAATCTCAAGACCATCATATCAATAGATTTTCTAACATCATTTTTCATGGAAATATTTCCTCCCATGGTGGATTTATTAATATTATTAACACATTATTAGGAAGTGATGATATAATCATAAATGCTTCTAAATTGATATTTATGAGAAAATTATTCTTGAAATGGAATCCAGTTTGGTAGAAAGAATTTTAAAATTAAAACTATATATGGTGTTCACTGTAAAAACCATCCTAAATTAGATGAATCTCATTGGAAGTATCTACTTTTTCAATAGGAATATGAAACTATGAATTAACTCTTTGTGGGAGATTGAATCCATTAAAAAATTGGGAACCAAGATTTAATCATCACATTGAATAACATCTAATTTTTGTTGGAAAAAATAATTACATAACCCTCGAGACAAGGGGAACATTATGGTTTAAGGCTGAAGATAGACACCATAATCTCAGATTCCAAGTGAGTAGAATATGTCATGGAATTGTCTTTAATTTTTAAAAGTGTCATGATAATACCATATATGGGGTCATTTAATGATGATGAATCCTTGAAGATATCCTTGATGTAGGAAAATTCATGATCTGAGAGGTCCCTCTTATTGTCAATGAGTTTATCTCCTTTTCAATCAAGAAAAGATGCTAAGATACCATCTTTATTTTCGAAGGGTAATTATTTTTTTAGAATTTCTATCAACATAATTTATCCAATTATCTGTTAAAGAATCGCTTTTCAAATAAACCGTTATATTAAGATTAATGTTAATCATGGAGGTTATCCCAACTACTTTCGAAACTCCATTAGAGAAATAATCACACATATTGTTCTCTTGAACATGATGAAGACAATCCTCAAGAGGGGATCATTCAATATCAACAGTAAAAAGTGATAATTGCACAAGATTTTAAAATACAAATTGACTAATTTGAGTTTGAGAACACATGAAAAGGAATCATTTTTTCAATCTATAGAGCTCTATGAAATTTGAACTATTTTCTTTAAAATCATGGTGATTAATCCAAACCTTATTGAACATGAAGTGAAAAGGAGTTCTGGAATCCTTATCCTTATGATCAGCCAAAATTGGGTGATGGTCTAAATTGAGTCTTGAAATAGTTTTTCATGATATAATGTCCCATGTATCCAAATAAACATCATTGAAAAAATTCATGTCAGTCTTTATTGCAATGATGATATTCAGATATCACTTATAACATTTATATTTTACAAAAAAAGATAAACATCTAGAATACCGTTATTTACAATTAATGTTCTAAACTCCCTTGATGAAATGGGGTTGGTTAAAGAATCTATATTTTCATCATGGTTCAATATTGAATTGAAATCCCCATGAATGATCTAAGGCCCAGTGATAATAGATTTAATGTATCCAATTTCATCCCATATATATATATGATCCCAATACCTATGCTAATCATAGATGAATGAGAGGGAATTATAAATGCGAAGAAAATTGAAAGAACATATTACATACTGATCACTGGATATTTCTTGGGATGTATAACTCAATATATTCCAAACCCCCAGGACTCATCAAAGCTGTCAAGAACTAAATAGTGTCACTGAATTAAAAAGAAATATTATCCAGGTTGAAAATATTGGGGGGATCATTATTTTAGTTACATAAAATTATATAAGGATATTATTATTTTTCTGAATAAAAGTCACGAGGTACCTATTGGTATCACGACTGGACAAACCTTATATATTCCAAAATTGAATCTCTTGAAATAACATTTCTTACTTAATCACCAAATCATTTTCCAATCATCGGGATATCTTTTTGATAAAATATATATTCGAAAAATAATATTATTATTAAAACTTTAAATAATTTACATAAAAAATAAGAATTAATAGTTACTGAAACTTCATGTAGGATAGTGGAAGGTGAAGCACCATTGTCACACTTCTATTGTGGGTTCGATTCTCACTGTCCTACCAAATGTGATGGGTTGTCACCCATCCTGTAGGATGTCATTTTTCATAAACTATATAACTATTATAACATTCCAAAAATATGATAATGTTCATGAAAAATATAATTATAACTTGTTTTAAACATAAATATTGTCGCATACCATTCACTTTCACTCCCCAAAAGTAAAAACAAATATTTTTTTCAAAAATTTTTTTCTCCAAAAATACCGATAATAACATTAAAATTTCATAATTAATGACTAACCCTGGGTTTCTATGACCATAAAATTATTATAAATCTTTAAATTTTAAAATCCTGATGATATCACTTACAATTATGAAAATATTCTAATTTACTAATTTTCAAAAACCCTAATCTGATACTAACTACAACGGATTGTAATTATACATAACATATTCTAGTGATTTTAAAACTATAAACAACATTTTCTCCAAATATATTTTAGGTCTATAGGTTTATTTAATTAGGAAAAACTATTAAATAGAAAACAAAAACATTAAATGTGGATGTTTATACTCTGTATCCAATTTTTAACTAAATTAACAACTTTTATAATAATTCATTATTTCTTTTCAGGACACATCCTCAAAACATTCCTCGTGAAATATTCATTTTTAGTACAAATCCTATGACCTATAAATTTTTTAAAAAAATTTGTGGTGAGCACAAAAATCATAGTAAGGGAATAATAAGGAAACAACTATTCCTATAAAAATCTATAAAACATTTTCTTCAAATACACCATTTATCCTGAAAGAAGAACATCATTTAAAAAATATATTTATCTTAAATTTTGAAATTATAAAATTTACATTAAAATTCATAAGAATGGATATAAAATACAATTAGGTGACATTGGAAAATTCACCAAAATAATTACATTGAATTCTACGTCCATTAATGACACTCTTATAAATAAAATAGCCATATGGTCGATATCTATACATGCCACTCTTGAAAATTTAATGGCCATGCGGCAAGCTTCTATACCCAATGTATTAGATGTTATAATGAAACCACACATCATTGGTTAGTCACTGAACAACACATACATGATTTATCATGTAAAAACCTATCAGACATCCAAGTACCATTATATTATCATAAAAATAATATCATTCAATTTTCAACATGTCACACTTATAATTTTCTTTTTTACACATCAGAAAAATTTTCATGTTATATAAATATGCATTCCGTTTTCAAAAAACATTTTGATAAATAAATACATAGAAAATGAAAATTGGGGTTCATTTTTTTTAAAATTAATACATATAGTGGAATCAAAATCTCAAATAATGGACATGGTGGTGGATAATTGTTTTTAGATTTATATGTTAATAAGGTAGTTTTTTTTTCATTTTTCAAAACGATCTATATAAAACATATACAAATTTTCATTTGAATAACGTTGAAAGAAAATAAAAATAGAATTAAATTTAATTTATTATCATCAAATGTAAATATATATAAATATTTAAAATAATATCACTAATATAGACATGAAGAAATAGATGTGCTAATTAAATCTTTAAAAGTTAAATGTTTCCCATTCAACAATTAACATTTAAATCATTATCTACATGAAATTATATGATAACTATTTATATTATTGATAACCTTATTAATTTTTATTATTCGATTTATATAACATATTATCATGTTATAACAATTACATAATTATTTAATATCATGTTGGACATTTTAAAGATATTCAGTACGTAAGTCCCAAATGTCTTTGGTGTGACATTTATAGTAAAAAAGGACACATGTACATCATCTATAGTGTAATATTAACGAAATAGGAATCATTTTTATACATAATTTTTACTTTTTAATACATACATTATATATATATTAAAAAAAATCTACGTTAAAATCATAGAGATGGTAAGTCATACCTACACACGTGTACCCTTTTCAATTTTCAATGATCATCATGGAAAACGCTATGATTTATTTTATCATTACTGAATGGTAATAATATAATTAATATCATATGAACATTTTTAATATATATATATATATAATTAATGTCAAGAGTTGATGAAAAATGTATCACATTGATATGTAGAGGTTGTAGTTCTCACGTACTCACGATTGACATTATCATTTTTCAGTGCATGGAATGTTAAGAACATAAAAGATACATTATCACTAAATAATAATAAATATGTCACAATATAATATAAAAGCTTTATTTTTTTCACTATAACATGTATTTTGAACTATGATGGAAAATGAATTATATTGTTTCGCGTGGAGGTAATTATCTGTAAACGTGAATGATAATTGTATTCCAATTTGATGAATGTGGTTATTTATTTAGGTTATTATAATGAATTAATAAAATTTTAGTATAATGAGGATTAAGGATGTTTTTTTAATTATGGTTGATGAAATTTGGATTATGTTGAAAAATAAATAAAATAGAAATAATTAATTTAATATGATACCTCTTATTCAGATGATCTCCTTTGATTAACACCTTAACACCTAAAATGAGAGTGATATTCCTATGAAAAGGCCTATATATTGTGCTTAGGGATTATATGAAGGTATTAGGTTTGAGATAATCTAAATCTAGTAGTATTTTAAATGAGATGAAGAAAAGAGGTCATATTCTATTATATAAGGGAATGAAGGGGCACTAATGGAATTCATCAAAATATTAAATTAATATTAATTGATTTTATAATCCAAATGGATCTAAATTTATTAATTTCGAAGGTAGTAAGATTTTGTGTCTAATAGATTCATATAATGAAAAGTATATAATCATTTCATGTTTTTAATCATTATATATTATCTTTAATCCTTATTTATCCTTATAATTATTATTGTGATATCTTGTAATTTAAACAATAAGGGTTAATGAATTTATTATAAATTTACAGATGAAAAATAAATGATTCATTTATTACTTATTTAGACTTATATGAATAATTTCTCAATAAAAGATATTTTTAGATATTTTATATCATTTAATAAAATAATATTTATTTTAAAATATCAATAATGATAATTTTGACACAATTCATCACATGAATTTTGAAAAAATTAAAAACAATATGATAAACCCAAAAAATTCCTACAAAACATCCTTTTCATGTTAAATTTGTAAAAAAATATTTTTATGACATTACTCATCATGAAATATATTAATATTTGAATTTTAAATATCATATATTTGATATTTAATTTAACTAAACAATGAAGTTATCATTATAACGTTACCATTTCTGTTAAATCTATTATCAGTAAAAATTATAAATAAATTAAATTAATGTAGATTAGAATTTTTTATTTCTGAATATTATATATAGTTATTCATATCCCTATTATAAAAAAATATTTAAAATATTTCTCTTAATAAAAAAATTATAACAAAATTAATAATCCATTAAATATAATAATATAAAGGATTTATTCTTATCTACAAGTCTATAAATTTTCCCATAACCAATTGTTTAATTCCTAAGTATGAGAAATATTTATCAAATAAAATTAGGACATGTTTTAGTATAATTTTGTAACATTTATAATATTATTTATACCCTTATCTGTCTGATTAACATTTAACCATAGTAATAAAAATTACCATACTTATTATTCATATTATCTCTAAAAAGGGAAAAAATCCATAATTTGAATCATCAAAATAAAAATAGTGAATCAATTTATGAAAATTTCAAACAAATAAATTGCTAGTATTAATGGAAAATTAATCTCATTGATTTGAAGATAATACTAGGTTTTAACAAAAAAAACCATCAAAGGGTTGAAATGTTTTTATATCCAATGTTATTGTGAAATTGTTTAAAAAGACCAAAAAGGATTAAATTATAAAAAAATTATCAAATTATACTTTAAAATAATTAAAATATATATATTGTATACAATAAAATATATATATGAAAAAAAATCGATTATAAATGAAATATTTTTTCACCATTCATCATAAAATGATTCCTATCAGAAACATACCAAAATTAAAAAAAATATTTTTGATATTAGAATATAAATTAATTTGTTAATTCTTTCAAATATAATATATAAATGTTCCCAAGACTCTATTTAAAACAACTGCACCATCAAAAGGTGGCAAATAAGTGTTTTTAGAAAAACAAATTCTTCTATCACTACAACTAGATTTGTTCACATATCATGTCAAGAAAAAACCCCTGATAAATGTTAAAAATAGATGGGATATTATATATATGTATATATAAATAATTAATTTAAACAAATCATAGGGATTTGTTTATTTATGTTCAAAAATTTACATGTTCACCTTTACTTTTTTTTTCAGAAAAACATTACATATAATTTTAAAAATGGTTTTACATTCATTTATAAACAATTGGTTAACGAATTTTATATATATGTTAAATAAATATTTTAATAATTCATTTAATACTATACATAGCTTCAATTCTAAGGGTTATGTGATCTCTATAATAATAAATAATAATACATGGTTGTTCGTTTAATCTAGTTGTGGCATATCAGGTATGCTATCAAACCTAGTATTTATTTTTTTAAAACTCAAGTTGTTACAAAACATGTTCAATAGTTCATTTGGCTTGAAGAATCAATCATATAAGATAATTTAACACCGTGATAATTTAATAAAAATTTATTTTTATGTATGTTCAATCTCTTTGTTGGACTGCAATGCATGTAACAAAGAGATTATATTAAATTAGATACAATATTAAAATATAATTATTGAAACATGGCCATTATAACCTAACAATTATTTTTGAAGGTATGAATAGAACTATATAAATTATAAAATCTATATTTTATACACATGTATAACATCCTTTTGATCTTATTATATTTAATAAATAAATTACGAAAATTTTCATTCACAAATAATTGTTTAAAAAATTTTATTTTTTTGAATAGTGGTTCACCTACACTTTGCACAAATGATTTAAAATTAATTTTTACTAATTTCAGAAAATTTAATTGTAAAAATAAAATTCATGTTATTAATATTTATTTCCAAATTAGAGTTATATTAAAACATTTTTTTTACTAATTGATTAATTTTTTTCATTATTAGTAAATAATAATGAATGTTTTTGAAATATGCCATTTTGATTAAATTATTTACAAGGGTAAATTATATTTAAAATTTGTCAAATGTAAATGATATAAATGATATTAAAAGTTAATTAATTTATTTTTCATTTGAATCAATTACATATTAAATTATGTTATAAATTTTATTTTACACTTTTTAATGTTTTTCTTTAGAAAAGTTGTTTTTTCGATGCATCTATGAGTTTTATTTTAATTAGGGTTTTTCGATTTTTTTAATTGAATTTTTAAAAATGTATTTCATATTTTATAAAATATTAATTTATATTACCTAATATATTCAGCTTAATTTTTTACCATAATAAATATTTAAAAATATTTAATTATCATAGTTGAGGTAAAAATCTGTTTACTAACTGATTTAACATATAAGATAAGGGTAAAAAATTGTATAAGACATATAAAAATACCATTATATGGCCATGTAAAAAACACATTTGTTGTAAATATTTATACCTTATGACTGCAATGGTTCTATAATGACCTATTTTGGATGCTTTTAGAATAATAAAAACACAGGTATCACATTATCATTATATAAATTACATATTTTTCCTCTCCCAACATATAAAAGGTCACCACATATCCTCCCCTGTTAACACATAAAAAACATTTGGATAAGAGAATTCATATGGAAATAAATTCCATAACTCACTCAACCCCTCGTAGAGGGATTTTTTTAATTATGAACTCATCCTACAAAAGCAATACATATAACCCAAAAGGGCTCTCCTATGAAGAGGTAACATTCATTAACATGCATATTTTTAAATTTTTTATTCCGCATACATAAAATAATATTCAACTATAAAAATTTGGAAACAAAATAATATATATTTATATATTATAATTTAAATTTAATAACCCATATTCATACCCAATTTCAGCTAATGAGAAATCCAACAGCTTATCATGCGTATGACAGACTACCACCTTGCGAACCGAATTAATTAATTTTCCATCCCCAACATTTAATGATGGATATATCTAGGAATTTTCTTATGTATATAATATTTATGTAATAGTTATATTTATAAAATTGTGATATCATATATATCTTATTACATTCCATTCTATGGGGGGTATGATAATGTCCCTGGTGTGTATATTGGACTACTGCCTCAGACTGAAATGTGACACATTGTTCACATATGATTTACGTGCAAGTTTGTAAGGATAAAATTAATGATGATATGTCATATTTATTACCATAATATACATATATAAATATAAAATCACTTATAACTTCATGCATTTTAATCTTATGGTAAATAAAAATGTCACTCATGCATATGTGTGGACTACCGAATCTAAATAGTGATGTGAAATATTATTCTATTTTTTTATATTGATTGTGATAAGAAAAGATTTCATTACTCAATATGATATAAATCAAATAATAATGATTATAATAAGGTTAATTTTATTTTATCATCCTTTAAATCTAGTGTTTGATAAAAACGTAAATGTAATTAATGTGTATGTATAACTTACTATCTTCATGAAATGTTTAATCAATTTACCATATCTAAATTTTATATTTTACAAAAATTAATTATATAATAAATATATAGAATATTTTAAAAAATGTTAACATTATGGATATTATTTTACCTTCATCACATAATATGTATGTAAATTATTTAAGAAAAGCATATGTTAAAGACAAAGCAATTAGCACCCAAAAAAATGATTTTATACATGAAATATTAAGAAATAGTTAGAAAAAAGCATATAAGAAAATCATTTATTTCTAGAAAAATATAATTATATTTCATTACTACATGTATAATAGGTTCATATTTATTATAAATGAGGTTCAAACTAATACGAAAAAAATTTGAACTGATGTAAAAGTTTTTTATCACACATTTTCTTCAGTGAGACATATGTAATTTCCCCTTTTTTATTATTTTGTGTAGGTTATATAATTAAAATTTTAAATTTTATATCATTAATATTATATATTATTTTCACATATGATTTAGTTTGATTTTATTTCATTACGTGGCTTGTGATTCATAATGCTTCCAATGTGGTTAGGGTTTATTATAGAATTTCTTAATTCTTTGGGATTGTTTATGTTTAATTCAATATATAGTGGAACTATTTGGTATTTATATGTTACATAAAATATATTATAATATAATCTATTTTTAATAATAATTTCATGTAACAATACCATTTTCCCACTTATTCAAACATAAAATTATTGAGAATTATTTAAAAACAACTGAATTTATTTATTTCTTCGATTGAATGTCACTTTTCTTCCAAACCATGTTTTCATATTTTTTTCCTATATGTTTTCAAAATTATAAAAATTAATTATTAGTGCCATTTGTAAATATGTTTTATTTAAAAAAAAAATAAAATGCGTCTTCTTGAAATTTTCAAAACAAGGTTCATTTTTCTTTTTCTAAAAATGTGAAAGAAAAAATTATTTTAATGTGTACTAAATGATTAGAATTTACCACCATCATGACCACTCAACTTTCTAATGATTAATTTATATGTATCAAAATATATTATAAAAATAAATTATTTTTAAAATATTATGTGAACATTTTATTTTAAAAGTAAATTTTTAAAGTGACGATGTTATTCCATCAAAAAAATGAATAATGAAATTTTTATGGAATTTGATTTCTTTTAAAACATCAAAAATTTATTTTACATAGAAATCACAACGTATTCTTATTATTCATACAATCATTATTATTTTTCTAGATGTTTTATAATCAGTTTTAATGGGGATATACAATTTTTTTACATTTACCATATTACACTAGATTGTTTATGATTACATTTATTGACCATGGTAAGTATTTTATTTTTTTAATTTATTTTATCAATATGAATATTTATGTTGATTATGTTTCCTCCATTTCAAATTCGTAAATCATTTGATTTATTACATTATTGGTGGTGCCCAAAATTAAATAGTCCCATAATTCATCGATAGGTCTCATGATGTAAATTTTTTAGCCAAAATAAATTGATTTTTATCCCCTTTTTAAACAATATTGTAGATGGTGTTGATTATATGATTCACATGTCAACATTATTTATTTACCTAACTATGATATCAATTATTGATATCCATGTGGTTATTATATTAGTTACAATATTCATGTTTATTTTTAACGATCAGGCGATGAGGAATATGGTTTTATTTGATCATATGTGTTTCATTCCATGTTATGCATATGTTTTTTTAATTGGAATGTGATTTAGTAATTTACATTGACATATTGATTATTCATATTTATTCATGATATATTTATTTTTATGATAACCCTTTCTAGAAATATAAGATCATCTATTTTTTATGTTTTATTTCTCTAGGATACCATGACATATTTTTGGATGGATATACATCCATATACTACGAGGAAATATTGTGTTATGAAATGGTTTTATTTATTTTATGTTTTCAATTATAATGTATATTTCATTTATGTATCTTTTTCACCATGTATAAAAAACTATTTAATCCATATGGTTGTGATTCCTTGTATCTTATTCAAAAGAAATAAATTCACGACCAAACTCTAGGATATAAGGGTTAGGGTATTTATAATTGGAAATAGAGAGAGTTTTTTAGAAACATTTGTAAGTATATTTTGGAAAACATAAACTAGGGATGATAAACCTATCACGTACATTGAAAATAAATATATAATAACATACTAATGTTTGGTAAGATAGAGATTATTTGTGTAACGCCTGGACCCCAATTACCCAGAGTCGGTGCGTTATTACGTAACATTGGCATGTTAAAAAAAAGTCCAAGTCTCGAAAGAATGATTAGTTTAGTAGCCTTGGAAACACTTGAAACATTCATAAATGTAACATTACATCCTAAAGTGAAAAACTATAATATCATAGTTTCCATAGTCCACAGTCATATCCCCTTCAGAATATCCCTGCAGGTTAGTCATTAAATATTTCTTCACAACCTGGAAAAAATAAAACATATAAATGGAAGAGCTCAGATGCTCAGTAATTATAACAATGTAGCGGAAACATTCCTAAATAAACATAAACATTTATGGTAATGTATAACTAAAACAAAATCCTTTTAAACATGAACTTCAGCATAATATGGAAAAAATAAAATCAAATAATTCCATTTACTTATTCAGATGAATATTCTACTAGTCAAATAATCACATGCAATATCAATATACACATTCATAATGATGGAATCCATAATTCCAGACTATCATAACCACGTATCCAAGGCCTCATGCCAAGACTACAAATATGATTTTATCATGGCCTCGTGCCAAGATGCTAGTTTGTCTCATGAGACCTACTGATGCATCTAGGAGCTATAGTGGGCTCCGCCTGTCACTTATTAAGTCCAATGCATTCCTAATATGACCATGTTTAAACATAACATAAACATTAATATTAAAACTAGCATAAGAAATGTAAAAAAATTCTCCATAAGCCATGAATGGTATAACAATAACACATCCACAGTCAAACGTATCACAAAACCTTCAATACAATTTGGAATTTTTGAATCATAATAAATCAACCTCTTATATGCTTAAAAACGATAAAAGGATGTTGACATAGATGAAATCAAAACTAATTGAGAGAAATATCTTTTTTGAAATCATTTAAAAGTCACAAAATCATAACAGAAAACATTTACATAGACAATATTCTTATAATATTGTAATGGAAGCTTTAACGATTTTATAATGGTGGAATATAGCCGCACCCGCTGTATAAGTTAAAAAAATACATTATTACCTTAATTTTGTCAAAAATGTAAAAAAGTACCTACTTTGGAAAATAACAGAATGATTCCATTCAAAAATGTATAAGGTCAAATAAGTGTATAAATTACATTAAACCATTGTCTAATAAATAGTAAAAAAGTTTTTAAAGGCATTTTTATGAAACATGGATGTGGATGATAAAGAGGTCCCAGTAGATAATTACATATGAACAACCTTGAATAATGAAGAAGTTATAGACTTAACCCTTACCTCGTGTTCGACTTGACTCGATCGTTCTTTAATCTCCTAGATAATAAACTTTATTTAATCTCTACTTTCTTAAGAACCTTTTTACAGTTCATTAATCCTTTTATATCACTAAATACCATTTATTAACATTATGTTGTCATTTAGGTTAATAACGGTCATTTTGTCGATCATTGGTACTTGAGTAAACAATAAACTTCTTATAATTACAATTTGTTCATCTGGTAAAATATCCATTAACTCCAATTTTATATTCATGATCTACATATCATATATATCATATATATCCAGTATAATCGTGTATTTTTAATATTACATTACATATAAATGTAAGAAATGAAATGCAACGTTCATGGAGACGGTAAGCCGTACGTATGCATGAACACTACATTGATTTCTATTCCATATTTAATGGAATAAAATAATAATTATATTAAGGTATATTATAATTTCAGTATAATATCATATATAATATCATTTAATAAATTCTTTATAAGTCCCACATATGGAATAAACGATTCAAATCATTTTTAGGGGGAGGTAGTCTGCACTTCCTAAAATGAAATTATCACGTTTACCCATAATGGAAATCATAAATGTATTCCATAAATGAAAAATAAAGAATCACAAGGAAAACATAAAAATAACATTTATCATATATAAATATAGTGACATCTTAATGGCCACCAAAAGAGGTGTTAAAAGAAGATTGAACAATAATCGTTTCGTGAGGCAGTAATTCGGCTCCCACCGAAACAATATGTTCTTTAACAATTAGACAAAGGTATGTGTACGTGTAAATAAAATATATCTCATAAAAACACCCTAGTATATTTAAGATACTATTTTCTTACAAAATAATAGAATAAAAAGTGTTTAAGGGGTTGGATAAGAAAAATAAAACAAAAGAACATAAGAGAATACATTACCTTAAAATCAGGTAACTCTTTTTGATTGGAGGAAAAGGCTTCTTTGGGAAGAATTCTACCCAAATTGAGGCTTCTATGAGTAATATAGGAAATTAGAGAGAGTATTTGGGCATAGGATGGCCGATCCAAATTGCTATGATGGTGTGAATAAGGTGGTAGAGCCGGGCCTTTTATAAGAGGAGAGTAGGGGCATTATTGGAAAGTCATGTAATGTTACATTATTATGAAATGATTTTCAGATTTTAAAGGTCCCACAATGATATATTTCTAGGATAATTTGATAATGGTTTTCAATACACCCATAAAATATGCTATATAAAAGTGTGAGTCTTAGATGATACCTTATATTTTCATTTTATTTAAATCGTTTATTAATGAGGTAATATCCTAATCATCATGGTTTCATAAATAAATTTATTTATATATTTCCTAAAAATTATAAAAAAATTACAATGATGTAGGAAATATTTTTAGCTTTCTAATGAATATTTATTGTCAAAAATATGACCTGTATATCCCCTTATAATTGTTTTAGTAAAACAATACATTTTGTGACATTTTTATTTTTACATTAAATAATAGGTATTAATGTCATTATCTTACACTAGTGGCTCCATGGTGTCCCAAAAATCATCCCACGGATTTTCTTGGTCGTCCATGACTCGTCCAAGAAGTGTAGGACATGTTTCAATATATTTTTATATTAAAATAATATCATTTTTAACTTAAATTACCATAATTACCTCTAATCACAGTTAATAAAACCCAAAAGTAACTATTCACAAAAAATTATTTTCATCTCATTGAACCACACATTACTTCTTAATGAAAATCATGTATGTCGGATTTTTTAAATTCAATTTGTAGAAGTGGTAATGTTT
Organism: Viscum album; assembly: GCA_963277665.1. Taxonomy (NCBI): domain Eukaryota; kingdom Viridiplantae; phylum Streptophyta; class Magnoliopsida; order Santalales; family Viscaceae; genus Viscum; species Viscum album. The sequence goes on from OY728164.1 coordinate 614,523,010, forward strand.
CATTTAAACAAAAAATCTGTTTTTTAACTACCACATAGTGGTTTCACTATTCATCAAAAATTGAAGTTTTTTGGAACAAAAAAGCTATAATTGATATTCCGAATTCAAAAATGATGTCTATTTTAAAAAAATTCAAACATATAAGTTTCATTAATTAATTTTATAATTAATTACCGTTTTGAAGACAAATAGCATGTTTTTATGAAATAATATCTATCAAAAGATTGACAATTGTGTATGTCCAATTTAAAAGTGAAATTAATTATAATAACCACCAATTAATAAAATGGTAAAATTATATTCTAATTATACTTTAAAACCAATCAATAGTATAATTTATCACTATAAATTATTTTGATTAAGAAAATTGTTTTTAAGTATTTTTCACTATTAATCAAAAATTGGATGTTCTCTAAAAAATACAAAATATTCAACATAGGATAATTTTGATATTCCGAATCCAAAAATGAAGTCCATTCTAAAATATAAAATTTATATAATTTCAAATAGTTGGTATTACTATTCATAACGTGTACTTTTATTTGTCGCGGTGTGTTAGATTCTCGAACTTGCGTACAATGCAGGCTATTGCATTATTGAAAGAGACGTGTATCGTGGAATCTTCGTGTGTTACATTCTACCCTCCATAAATAAATTGTGTCCTCACAATTTGAAATTGTTCTTCGAATGTAAATGGTTGAAAGTAGAAAATACCTTTGTTGAAAACCCACATTGGATATAAGGTTAGTAAAATTTAGCTTTAATATGAGGGAAAGGGAAATGAAAAAGTCACCACCAAATTATGATCTAAATTAAGAGAACATTGGTGGAAATTAGACACAAATAATTTGAGGGAAAAAGTAAATATTTGTAGGGAGTGATTGAGATCATCAATCACAAAGAAGTATAAAATTGAGGGCCTCAACGCCATCAATCTATGATGAAAATATCATCAGTTCAACAAAACATAAGGTATTAGGATAACACATTTTTTTAATATTCCTTTACTAATGTTTAAAAATTAATTTATTCGTAGAATAAGACATAGATATATATATATATATATATGCTTGAAAATTAGACTTTCAACCATCAACTAATTTGTAACACAAACTCAACATTCACTAAAAATGATAACAGAACCCAAAAATATTATATTTATCCAAATCGTACAAGGTTCCAAATACTAACACATACCGTGGAGATAAATATTTTGTAATAACTAGGGAAATCCTGTAGGCTAGTGGTAGGTAATAAAGGCCTGTCACAATATGGTTGTGGGTTTGATTCTCGTAGCGTTGTCTGACGCGATGAGTTATCCCCCAACCCGCAGGTTGTCCTTTTCCTAAAACTATAGTATTATAATATTCCAAAAACAGTGTTCATAATTTTTTTAACCTTAAACAGTACTATCCAATGTTCAATTTTTTCTATTCTAACATTTATAGTTAGCCAACATACCTCTGTCTAGGATTTCTCTAAAAGATCTCTAAATTCCAAAATCAATTCTTACATCAGATTCCCCCCAAAAAAGTAAAGGTTCCATTATTTTCACATACCAAAAATATGATTACCTTCATCATATTAAAACTTTAATGAAAACAACACGTACTGTAGTACAATCACATTTATCTTATAACCAGAATATAATCCATGAGACCAAAAGAACCAACGCATTAATTATTCCACTTCAACTATAGTAACATCGTAATATTGGCCTTGATCCCATGCCCTTTTCTGAGACAAGTTTCCCTGACGCTTAAGACATTCATTTTCATAATTCCCCATTTCCCTACAATTGTAGCATTCAACATTGATGTCTTCATTCTTTCCCTTAAAATATCGATCCTGGTGAACGTTTTCTCCACATTTAGAACAAACTCCCATTACTTTTATGCATGTATCAGAGCGATTCTTCCCACAATTATCGCATAATGGAAAATACTTCTTTCCCTTTTTCCCATTATCTCTCTCTTGTTCCACCGTTCTCTACTTTTCTTGCATTACATTATTGTCATATGATTTAGATAATTCCTTTTTCATCTTAATAGCACATGAGACAATGTCTTCGTATAACGAGAAGGATTGTGAGACCAATGCTCGACGGAAAAATGGTTTTAACCCATCAATGAAATGATCAATATTATTTCTTGGGTTACATATATAATCTACAGCATACCTCACTAACCTTGTAGTGTTGGCCTCATACTTTTCGACAATCTCATCCTCTTTTTGTATCAGACTCAAAAATAGCCTTTCTATATCTTCTTGATGGTAACGAGGAAATTATTTTTCTAAGAAAAGACCTTTGAACTCCCTCCATTACATATTTTATAATTCATCATCTTCCTTTGTGTTTTGAATCAATGAACACCATTGATCAGCATCTCCAGTGAGGCGGTAAACTGCCATGATCGCCTTTTATCTTTCACTAAACCCTAAGGAATGGAATATTTTCTCTGATGAATTAATCCATTTCTCAGCTACTAGGGATTTGTACTCCCATTGAATTTTGGTTGTTGTTGCCTCATGAAACAATCTAACATTGATCCTCTACGCTTTGGATCAGGGTGCATCATATGGATAATGTTATTATTCATAACAAGAGTGAGTTGTCCCGGTATGGTGATTATCTGATCATCACCTATTTCATTACCAGCTCCACTATAATTATCTTGAGTAGGAGGAAAATCCCTACATGGAGTGTGTGCATTGATACTGTTTTCATTCCTTCCACTAGGGGCCATTTCTAAACAAGGGAATAAACTAGATCAGATTAGGAATCAAAATACATAATTCTATACTTGTAAAACACATAACATAAATTGAATAGTTTATGGATGTAATCCATAATCATAAAAATGTTTTAATTGATGATTTATATACTCATAAACCCTTCATAATGGTTTGTAAAGAAAATGAGAATTATCATAAGAATATCCCCTGGGAGTGTCGTAACGAAGAGTGCAGAACTACCTCTTGTCGTATACTAGTTCAGGTTCGAGTCTAGCTCAAAGTGGTGTTTTCAGATTTTACCCCTAGGTACATCTGTGCTAGAGCTATCTCTACGTACTCGTATCCAGACAAATATTTATTTCATGGGAAACTCACAAAATCTATACAATACCAAAATTCAAGGATGTTCTTCTATACTAATCCTCAAAGTCTATCTTAGGGCTATATGCTCTAATCAGAGTTTATCTAAATCTAGTTTCCAGAGTTAGTAATAAACTGCCTCTGATACCAAGTGCAATTCCCCAACCCCAGTTACCCAGAGTCGGTGCATTATTACGTAACATAGGCATGATAAAAAATATCAATTCTCGAAATACCAATTAGTTTAGTATCCTTGGAAACACTAGATATATTCATAAATGTTACGTTACATCATAATGTGAAAAACTACAATAACATAGTCTCCATAGTCCACACTCATATCCCCTTCAGACTATCCCTGCAGGTCAGTCATAAAATAATGCTTCATATCCTGGGAAAAATAAAACATATAAAGGGGTGACCTCATATGCTCAGTAAGGATAACAATATAGAGAAAAATTTCATAAATAAACATAAACATTTAAGGAAATGTATAACTAAAACAAAATCCTTTTAAACATGAACTTCTGCATAATATGTCAAAAATAAAATGAAATAATTCCATATACTTATTCACATGGATATTATACTAGTCGAAAAATCACATGCAATATCAATAACCACTTTCATAATGATGAAATGCATAATGCCAGACTATCATAACCACGTAGCCAAGGCCTCGTGATAAGAATACAAATAAGATTTTGTCAAGGCCTCATGCCAAGACACTAGTTTATCTCATGAGAACTACCAATGCATCTAGGATTTATAGCAGGATCCACCCGTCACTTATTAAATCGAATGCATTCCTCATATGAACAGGTTTTCACATAACATAAACATTCATATTAAAGCTAGCATATGAAATGTCAAAACATTCTCCATAACCCATGAATGGTATAAAAATAACACATCCACAGTCAAACATATTACAAAACCTTCAATAGAATATGGAAGTTTTGAATCATAATAAATCAACTTCTTATAAGCTTAAAATCCATCAAAGGATGTTGACATAGATGAAATAAAAACTAATTGAGAGAAATATCATTTTTGAAATCATTTAAAAGTCACATAATTGTAAAATAAAAAATTTAATTTGAAAATATTCTTATAATCTTGTAAGGGAAGCTTAAAAAAATTTATAATAGAAGAAAATAGCGGCATCCTCCGTATAAGTTAAAAAAAAGACATTCTTACCTTAATTTGGTCGTAAATGTCAATAAGTACCTTGTTTGGAAAATGACAGAAAGATTCCATTCAAAAATGTATAAGGTCAAATAAGGGAATAAATGAAATTAACCCATTTTCTAATAAATAATAAAAAATGTTTTTAATGACATTTTTATGAAACATGGATGTGGATTATAAATAGGTCCTAGTAGATAATTACATATGAACAACCTTGAATAATGAAGAGGTTGTAGAATTAACCCTTACCTTATGTCCGACATGACTCGATCGTTCTTTAATCACATGGATAATAAACATGAGTTAATATCTAATTTCATAAGAACCTTTTTCAAGTACATTAATCCTTTTATATCACTTATTACCATGTTTTTAACATTATGTAGTCATTTAAGTTAATACTGGTTGTTTTGTCGATCTTTGGTACTTGAGTCAACAATAAACTTCTTATAATTACAAGTTCTTCATGTGGTAAAATATACATTATCTCCATAATTATATTCATGATCTAGATATCATATATTGAATATATTTCCAGTATATTCATGCATTTATAAAATTACAAAACATTTAGAGATAAGAAATGAAATGCACCATTCATGGAGACGGTAAGTCGTACGTACGCATGAACACTACTTTAATTTATATTTTGTATTTAATGGATTGAAATCACAATGATATAAAGCTATATTATAATTATAGTATAATATAATATATAGTATTATTTAATCCATCCTTTATACATCCCACAAATGGCATTAACGATTCAAATCACTTTCAGGGGGTGGTAGTCTTCACTTTCGAAAATGAAATTATCGTGTTTACCCATAATGGAAATCATAAACGAATTCCAAAAATGTAAAATAAATAAGCATATGGAAAACATAAACATAATATATATCATATATAAATATAGTGACATCTAAATGGCCACCATTAGAGGTGTTAAATGAAGATTGAATAATCATCATTTCCTGAGGCAGTAATTCGCCACCCACAGAAACAATATGTTCTTTAGCAATTAGAAAAAGGTGTGTGTAAGTGTAAATCATATAACTCTCATAAAAACCCCATAGTATATTAAATATACCGTTTTTTTTTAAAAAAATATTGTAAGAAAAATAGTTTAAGGGGTTGGAGAAGCAAAATAAACCAAAAGAACCTAAGAGAAGACATTACCTTAAAATATGGTAACTCTTTTTGATTTGAGCCAAAGGCTTCCTTGGGAAGACTTCTTCCCAAAGTGAGGCTTGTAGGGATAAGATAGATAATTTGAGAGAGTATTTTGTCAAAGGTTGGATGATCCAAATGGCTTTTCTGGTGTGAATAATGTGTTAGAGGTGGGGGCCTTTTATAATAGGACAGGAGGGGAACTCTTGGAAAGTCATGTAATGTTACATTATTTTGAAATTTTTTTCAGATTTTAAAGGTCCCAAAATGATATATTTCGAGGAAAAGGATATAAGGGTTCGCAATCCACCCATCCAATAGGTTTTAGACAAGTGTATGTCTGAGATGTTACCTTATCTTTTCATTTTATTTAAATTGTTTATTAATGAGGTAGTTGTTGTATCATCATGGCCTCATAAATAATTTTATTTATTTAATGCCTAAATTTTTTTAAAAAATTACCATGATGTAGGAAAGATTTTTTTATTTCCAATTAATATTTATAGTCAAACATTATAATTTTATAACCCCTTCTAAAAATTGTTTTAGTAAAACAATACATGTTTGTGATATTTTTATTTTTTACATTAAATAAATGGTATTAATGTCATTATCATACACAAGTGGCTCCATGGGGTTCCATAAATCTTCCCATGGTTTGTCTTGGTCGGCCATGACTAATCCAATAAGAGTAGTACATGTTTCAATATATTTTTATATTCTTATAATATCATTTTTACCCTAAATTACCCTAATTACCTCTAATTGCTGTTAATAAAACCCAAAAGTAACTATTCCCCAAAAAACATTCATCCTATTGAACCACATTTTACTTATTAATGAAAACCATGTATGTCGTATTTTTTAAATTAAAATCGTAGAAGCGGTAAAGTTTTATTTAAATGAAAAATCATTTTTTTAACTACCACTTAGTAGTTTCATTATTTATCAGAAATTTAAGTTATTCAAAACAATACCAAAAATTCACCCTAATCTATAAATGATATTCCAAATTCAAAAATGATGTCTATTTTTAAAATTTCCAAACATATAAGTATAATTAATTAATTTTATAATTAATTCCCATTTTCAATCCATATAGCATGTTTATAAGAAACAATATCAATCAAAATATTGACAATTTTTTTGTCCAATTTCAAAGTGAAATTATTTATAATGACCACCATTGAATAAAATGGTAAAATTATATTCTAATTATACTTTAAAAACACTGAATAATATAATTTATCACTATAAATTATTTATATTAAATAATTTGTTTTTAAGTATTTTTCAATATTCATCGAAAATTTGATGTTCTTAGAAAATACCAAAAATTCAATATATGCCAATTTCGATATTCGGAATCCAAAAATTAAGTCGATTTTGAAATATAAAATTTATATAATTTCAAAAGGTGGGTATTACTCTTCATAAAGGCTACTTTTATTGGTCGAAGTGTGTTAGAATCATGAACATGAATACAATTCAAGCTATTGAATTATTGAAAGAGAAGCGTACTGTGGAAACATGGGGTATTAAAATGTGGCTTCCCTAGACAGAAATCTTTTTTTTGATACTACATGTTGATGTGGTTATAGAAAATATGTAAATAGGCATAATAACATCAGAAAGGTGCTTCGGTAATGTCTTGAGAGTTATCTAGTAATTAAAAATGTTCCTTAGTGTACACCTAGTTCAAAACCCCAAGGGGAAATTTTAGGTTTAATTACCATTTTCCTTACAAACAACTATGAAGAAGTTTATAATATATTTATTATTGAAAACATTTAATGGAGAAACTATGTTTATTATTATGAGATTATAAATGTATATAATTTTTTAATTTATGATAAGTATTTAATTTGTTATTATATTATATATTATGTTTCATAATGTTACAATATTATCTAGGGTATACTATTTTATAGAAATGAATTTTAACAAATATAATGGAAACTATATCAATTCCTTAACCCATGTATGGATTTCCCTCTTTGGAATTATAATATTGGTAGATTTAGAGAAATAGATAAAACAATTCAAATTCCAAATATATTGGGTCATTTGAATTGGGTTATGAGAAATAACCTATTCTATATGGAGTTGCCTACAGATCCACCAAATGGTGTAACAATGTGTTAAATATTTAAGTGTTAACAACAAATATCGTTATATTGGGGTATAGAACCATTTTTATATTATAAATTGATATGTTCCATAGAGAATATATATATATATATATATATATATATATATATATCTTTAAGATGAAATGAAATGGAGAATGTTGTCATAATGGTTTATCTCTCTCTTGTTCCACCGTTCTCTTCTTTTCTTGCATTACATTATTGTCATATGATTTAGATAATTCCTTTTTCATCTTAATAGCACATGAGACAATGTCTTCGTATAACAAGAAGGATTGTGAGACCAATGCTCGACAGAAAAATGGTTTTAACCCAACAATGAAACGATAAATATTATTTCTTGGGTTACATATATAATCTACAACATACCTCACTAACCTTGTAATGTTTGCCTCGTACTTTTCGACAATCTCATCCTCTTTTTGTATCAGACTCAAAAATAGCCTTTCCATATCTTCATGATGGTCACGAGGAAATTATTTTTCTATGAAAAGACCTTTGAACTCCCTCCATTACATATTTTATACTTCATCATCTTCCTTTGTGTTTTGAATCAATGAACATCATTGATCAGCATCTCCAGTGAGGCGGTAAACTGCCATGATCGCCTTTTATCTTTCACTACACCCTAAGGAATGGAATATTTTCTTTGAAGAATTTATCCATTTCTCAGCTACTAGGGATTTGTACTCCCATTGAATTTTGGTTGTTGTTGCATCATGAAACAATCTAACATTGATCTTCCACGCATTGGATCAGGGTGCATCATATGGATAAGGTTATTATTCATAACCAGAGTGAGGTGTCCCAGTATGGTGATTATCTGATCATCACCAGTTTCATTACCAGCTCCACTATAATTATCTTGAGTAGGATGGAAATCCCTACATGGAGTGCGTGCATTGATACGGTTTCCATTCCTTCCACTATGCTCCATTTCTAAACAAGGGAATAAAATAGATCAGATTAGGAATCAAAATACATAATTCTATACTTGTAAAACACATAACATAAATTGAATTGTTTATGGATGTAATCCATAATCATAAAAATGTTTTCATTGATGATTTATATACTCATAAACCCTTCATAATGGTTTGTAAAGAAAATGAGAATTATCCTAAGAATATCCCCTGGGAGTGTCGTAACGAAGACTGCAGAACTACCTCTTGTCGTATACTAGTTCAGGTTCGAGTCTAGCTCAAAGTGGTGTTTTCAGATTTTACCCCTAGGTAAATCTGTGCTAGAGCTATCTCTACGTACTCGTATCCAGACAAATATTTATTTCTTGGGAAACTCACAAAATATATACAATACCAAAATTCAAGGATGTTCTTCTATACTAATCCTCAAAGTCTATCTTAGGGCTATGTGCTCTAATCAGAGTTTATCTAAATCTAGTTTCCAGAGTTTGTAATAAACTGCCTCTGATACCAAGTGCAATTCCCCAACCCCAGTTACCCAGAGTCGGTGCATTATTACGTAACATAGGAATGATAAAAAATATCAATTCTCGAAATACCAATTTCTTTAGTATCCTTGGAAACACTAGATACATTCATAAATGTTATGTTACATCATAATGTGAAAAACTACAATAACATAGTCTCCATAGTCCACACTCATATCCCCTTCAGACTATCCCTGCAGGTCAGTCATAAAATAATGCTTCATATCCTGGGAAAATTAAAACATATAAATGGGTGAACTCATATGCTCAGTAAGGATAACAATATAGCGAAAAATTTCATAAAAAAACATAAACATTTAAGGAAATGTATAACTAAAACAAAATCCTTTTAAACATGAACTTCTGCATAATATATCAAAAATAAAATGAAACAATTCCATATACTTATTCACATGGATATTATACTAGTCAAAGAATCACATGCAATATCAATAACCACTTTCATAATGATGAAATGCATAATGCCAGACTATCATAACCACGTAGCCAAGGCCTCGTGATAATAATACAAATAAGATTTTGTCAAGGCCTCATTCCAAGACACTAGTTTGTCTCATGAGAACTACCAATGCATCTAGGATTTATAGCGGGATCCACCCGTCACTTATTAAATCCAATGCATTCCTCATATGAACAGGTTTTCACATAACATAAACATTCATATTAAAGCTAGCATATGAAATGTCAAAACATTCTCCATAACCCATGAATGGTATAAAAATAACACATCCACAGTCAAACATATTACAAAACCTTCAATAGAATATGGAAGTTTTTAATCATAATAAATCAACTTCTTATAAGCTTAAAATCCATCAAAGGATGTTGACATAGATGAAATAAAAACTAATTGAGAGAAATATCATTTTTTAAATCATTTAAAAGTCACATAATTGTAAAATAACAAATTTAATTTGAAAATATTCTTATAATCTTATAAGGGAAGCTTAACAAATTTTATAATAGAGGAAAATAGCAGCATCATCCGACATTCTTACCTTAATTTGGCCGTAAATGTCAATAAGTACCTTGTTTGGTAAATGACAGAATGATTCCATTCAAAAATGTATAAGGTCAAATAAGGGAATAAATGAAATTAACCAATTTTCTAATAAATAATAAAAAAAATTTAATGACATTTTTAAGAAACATGGATGTGGATTATAAATAGGTCCTAGTAGATAATTACATATGAACAACCTTGGATAATGAAGAGGTTGTAGAATTAACCCTTACCTTGTGTCCGACATGACTCGATCGTTCTTTAATATCATGGATAATAAACATGAGTTAATATCTACTTTCTTAAGAACCTTTTTCAAGTACAATAACCCTTTTATATCACTTATTACCATGTTTTTAACATTATGTAGTCATTTAAGTTAATAATGGTCGTTTTGTCGATCTTTGGTACTTGAGTCAACAATAAACTTCTTATAATTACATGTTCTTCATGTGGTAAAATATACATTATATCCATAATTATATTCATGATCTAGATATCATATATAGAATATATTTCCATTATATTCATTCATTTATAATATTACATAACATTTAGAGATAAGAAATGAAATGCACCGTTCATGGAGACGGTAAGTCGTACGTACGCATGAACGCTACTTTAATTTATATTTTGTATTTAATGGATTTAAATCATAATGATATAAAGCTATATTATAATTATAGTATAATATAATATATAATATCATTTAATCCATCATTTATACATCCCACAAATGGCATTAACGATTCAAATCACTTTGAGGGGGTGGTAGTCTTCACTTTCGAAAATGAAATTATTGTGTTTACCCATAATGGAAATCATAAACAAAAGACAAAAATGTAAAATAAATAAGCATATGAAAAACATAAACATAATATATATCATATATAAATATAGTGACATCTAAATGGCCACCATTAGAGGTGTTAAATGAAGATTGAATAATCAGCATTTCCTGAGGCAGTAATTCGCCACCCACAGAAACAGTATGTTCTTTAGCAATTAGAAAAAGGTGTGTGTAATTATAAATCATATAACTCTCATAAAAACCCCATAGAATATTAAATATACCTTTTTTGTTAAAAAATATTTTAATAAAAATAGTTTAAGGGTTTGGAGAAGCAAAATAAACCAAAAGAACATAAGAGAAGACATTACCTTAAAATATGGTAACTCTTTTTGATTTGAGCCAAAGGATTCCTTGGGAAGACTTCTGCCCAAAGTGAGGTCTGTAGGGGTAAGATAGATAATTTGAGAGAGTATTTTGTCAAAGTTTGGCTGATCCAAATGGCTTTTATGGTGTGAATAATGTGTTAGAGGTGGGGGCCTTTTATAAGAGGACATGAGGGGCACTCTTGGAAAGTCATGTAATGTTACATTATTATGAAATGTTTTTCAGATTTTAAAGGTCCCAAAATGATATATTTCGAGGAAAAGGATATAAGGGTTCTCAATCCACCCATCCAATAGGTTTTAGACAAGTGTATGTCTGAGTTGTTACCTTATCTTTTCATTTTATTTAAATCGTTTATTAATGAGGTAGTTGTTGTATCATCATGGTCTCATAAATAATTTTATTTATTTAATGCCTAAAATTTTTAAAAAAATTACCATGATGTAGGAAAGATTTTTTTATTTCCAATTAATATTTATAGTCAAACATTTTAATTTTATAACCCTTTTTAAAAATTGTTTTAGTAAAACAATACATGTTTGTGATATTTTTATTTTTTACATTAAATAAATGGTATTAATGTCATTATCTTACACAAGTGGCTCCATGGGGTCCCATAAATCGTCCCATGGTTTGTCTTGGTCGGCCATGACTAATCCAATAAGATTAGTACATGTGTCAATATATTTTTATCTTCTTATAATATCATTTTTACCTTAAATTGCCCTAATTACCTCTAATTGCTGTTAATAAAACCCAAAAGTAACTATTCCCCAAAAAATATTTCATCCTATTGAACCAAATTTTACTTATTAATGAAAACCATGTATGTCAGATTTTTTAAATTAAAATCGTAGAAGCGGTAAAGTTTTATTTAAATGAAAAATCATTTTTTTAACTACCACTTAGTAGTTTCATTATTTATCAAAAATTGAAGTTATTCAAAACAATACCAAAAATTCACCCTAATCTATAAATGATATTCAAAATTAAAAAATGATGTCTATTTTTAAAATTTCCAAACATATAAGTATAATTAATTAATTTTATAATTAATTCCCATTGTCAATCCATATAGCATGTTTATAAGAAACAATATCAATCAAAATATTGACAATTTTTTTGTCCAATTTCTAAGTGAAATTATTTATAATGACCACCATTGAATAAAATGGTAAAATTATATTCTAATTATACTTTAAAACTACTGAATAATATAATTTATCACTATAAATTATTTAGATTAAATAATTTGTTTTTATGTATTTTTCAATATTCATCGAAAATTTGATGTTCTTAGAAAATACCAAAAATTCAACATATGCCAATTTCGATATTCTGAATCCAAAAATTAAGCCCATTTTGAAATATAAAATTTCTATAATTTCAAAAGGTGGGTATTACTCTTCATAAAGGCTACTTTTATTGGTCTAAGTGTGTTAGAATCATGAACATGAATACAATTCAAGCTATTGAATTATTGAAAGAGAAGCGTACTGTGGAAACATTGGTGTTAAAATGTGGCTTACCTAGACAGAAATCTTTTTTTTGGATACTACATGTTGATGTGGTTATAGAAAATATGTAAATAGGCATAATAACATCAGAAAGGTGCTTCAGTAATGTCTTGAGAGTTATCTAGAAATTAAAAATGTTCCTTAGTGTACACCTAGTTCAAAACCCCAAGGGGAAATTTTAGGTTTAATTACCATTTTCCATACAAACAACTATGAAGAAGTTTATAATATATCTATTATTGAAAACATTTACTAGAGAAACTATGTTTATTATTATGAGATTATAAATGTATATATATTTTTAATTTATGATAAGTATTTAGTTTGTTATTATATTATATATTATGTTTCATAATGTTACAATATTATCTAGGGTATACTATTTTATAGAAATGAATTTTAACAAATATAATGGAAACTATATCAATTCCTTAACCCATGTATGGATTTCCCTCTTTGGAATTATAATGTTGGTAGATTTAGAGAAATAGATAAAACAATTCAAATTCCAAATATATTGGGTCATTTGAATTGGGTTATGAGAAATAACATATTCTATATGGAGTTGCCTACAGATCCACCACATGGTGTAACAATGTGTGAAATATTTAAGTGTTAACAACAAATATCGTTATATGGGGGTATAGAACCATTTTTATATTATAAATTTATATGTTCCATAGAGAATATATATATATATATATATATATATATATATCTTTAAGAAGAAATGAAATGGGAAATGTTGTCATAATGGTTTATCATATATCATGATATATAGATATATGTAAATTATTGATTCAAAACACTATATATAAAGAATAAATAGATAACATGGAATGAAATTACCAATGTTTATATAATAATGATAAATATATTTTTATGGGATATTATTAGTGACCATTAAATTTTTTTTTTATGGTTTATGATAACTTTCTTGGAGGTTACAACATGTTTAGATATATGGAATATATTTAAAAACATGAGTTGTTAATTTTTTTGAAAATTTATGCCTTAAACATGTTTTAATAGTGATAACTGTATTTAAATATTCAATATGTAACATTAAAAGTAGAATCGTTTTTTTTGAAATATATTGTTATTATGATTTTGAAAATTTACTGAACTTCCTTAAAAAAATTTGGACATTGAATATGGTGAGACATATTTTGAATGAGTATTATGGTTAACCACTTAGGAAATATAGTATGTTTAATTAGAGGAGTTAATTTGGAGGTATTATATTTTGACTTATTATATTGGATACCATTTTTCTATCCATTTTTATTTTAATAAAGATAGAAGATTAATATTTTATTCTTTTATTTATATTACGATATTTTAGAAGATAATTTTAGTATCTCATGAATTATGAAATCATTTCTACATATTCATTTCACTATGAAAGATATAATGTAGAAATATTTAAATTAAAAACCTATGGATTTACATGATCTTATTAAATATAATTATATAAATTATTTACACTTCTTTATATTCATATATAGTAAAATAATTACTCAACTATAGGAATGTAATCTTGATAATAAATTCGATTGAAATATCTTCATTTCAGATTAACAGACAGACTTTTATCCAATAAAATAATTATGTTTTTTTAGATATAATTCTATAGATCCTCCAAATTCTCGTCATACATGGCCTTTATCACTCTTTATAATTTTTCACACATTTCTACCATGGCCATATTTTTATTTGCCACAAATTTCCTCATACATGAATGATATATATGTGTTATTAGTGAATAAATTTTTTTACTTTCATTTATTTATTATAAAGAGGAGGTTTTAATAAAAAATTTAATTTTGTGGGTTCCCAACACATGTATTCTAAAATCTAATGCCCATAATTTCTAATATCATGATTAAATTACAAGGATGTGAATTATTTAATGGGGTAGAACATATCAACCTTGGATTTTTAAAGGGGAACAACATTGTGGGTAGTTTAAATGACATGAAAAAGAAAAAATAGAATATAATTTAATAACCTCAGAAAATATTATATATTTATTATTAAATAAATTCTATCCCTTTTATATATTGTGATGCTCAAAACTATTGGTTCAGAAAAAAGTGATAATGTTTAAAAATATTATTATTTAAATATAACAATTATAATAGATCCATTTAGTTAGAGGAATCCAATTGGTATATATATATTATTAAATAAATTTATTTTACACAGTTGTAGAATAATTTCCATGGTTATATATTTGTTAGAAATAAATAAATAACCATCGGAATGAAAAATTAATTTTTTCTGATAAAACTAGATATTTCAAAAAGACTATTTAGACACCCATTGTGCACATAATGGAAAATGAAATTTAAAAAATATCATAATTTTTTTAAAAACAAACCAAATTTTATAACTATAGATTTTATAATTATCATTCGTGTAATTTTTTATATTTTCTTATGAAATGTTTAATTTTTTTAGGAATAATGAAAAATGATTACTTTTATTGAAAACTACATTTTCATATAAATTTATTACAAGGATATGAATTATATTAAATTAAATTTAATAAAATATTAGTTTAATTTCTTAGAATTTGAATAATTTAGATCATTTTAAAATTTTCATATTGAATTTCTCTAAAATTCTTTTTATATTTATGAATATTTTACATTTGAAAGCCCATTTTTTTCAACATGACTGTTAGTTTAATTTTAAATTTAACTATATGGAATATATGGAATTCAACTGAATATATGAATTAAATATTTGGAATAAATAAATTTTCTAATATCTTGTAATGAAAAATTAGTTTTCATAACATTATTATTAGTGAAAATAATAATAATGAATTATCATGGGTAAGTTAAAAATGGATTTTCCTGGTTTTTAAACACAGAAGATAAGGGATATAGGTGACATAAAATTATACAAAAACCCATTCATGGACATATATAGAAGTTTAATCCTATAAAATTATGCAATGACATATTATAAAGTCTTTTTTAATGACTGCCACATGGGTATCACTTAATCATTCAAAGAAAAACTCTTATATATCCAGTACCCACTTATAAAAGTCCACCCACTCCCCTCCCATAGTGATACATAAAAAACCATTGGTTCGAAATAGATCATACCAAATATCTTTCTTCATTCCCAATAATAATCCTATAGGCCTTATTTTTAATATTAATACATTTAATAAGAATTATGTATAAAACTAAAGACACTCTCCCTAGAAGAGGTAAAATTCGTAATCATGTTCATTTTTATCTATTATCCCACCTTGTTAACATCACCAAAAACTATGAGAATATAATAAAAATATTATCCTTTATATATATTTTATTAATTTAATGCAATAACCCATAGCCATGTTCACTTAAATCAAATGGGTAATGACACCGTTGATCCAGTGTATGGTTGACTACCACCACACAAACCAATGTAATAATTTTTTCATCACTGTATTTCATGGGTGGATATAATGATGGATTTAAATTATTTATATTATATTTATGATATTATTTTATTTATAGAGTTATTATATCACCTCAAATTTCAAACTATCTATTGCATTGTGGAGATTATAATGTCTCTCGTATGGACAACAGACTACTGCCTCGCAAAGCGATGTGCTTTTTATTTCTCTTACGTAGTACATGGAATGAATTAATATTAAAATTAATTATTATATGTAATATTTATCACCTATAAATACATACTTAAATTTAATATCACATATCAATTCATACCTTATAATACATTGGAAAAAATAATGCCGCTCATGGGTTTGTATACATTAAACATCTTCAAAGCAATGTGTAATGTTTTTAATTTTATTTTCTCATGGATTGTAAAAAATATTTATATAATTAATATAAATGTTATATATAAAATAATTTTGTTAATTTTAAATTAATGTATAATTTTATCTAATTACATCATTTTTGGAAAACTAAAAATAATGTTTATGTGTATGTATGACATATATTCTACATGAATAATGTAATCCATTTTCTATCACTAAAATTAATAAATTACTATAATTATGATTATAATTAAAATTTATTATATATAAATAATTTTTTAAAATATGTAAATTATGTATCCATGAGAAACGTTAATGAAAAAAATTAACAAAAAAAATACATGAATAACGAAGCAATTATGAATCTAGAAGTGATTTTAACTAAGAAATGATTATAAATAGTTATTAAAAACTATAAGAAAATAATATATGATATTTAATATATTATAATGTTTATATGATATATTTTTAATATAAATATATTTATTCTACAGGATATTGGCACATGTATGAATGAAATCATGAATGTGTTAAGGGTTTGTCTTCTCACTTTTACTTCTCTAAGAAATATGCCACTTCCACAACTTATTTCTATTGAGTGGTATATATAATTACCATTTGACTTGTTATTTAATTACACTATTAATATAAATATTTTCAAAAGTTTCGGTTTTTATTTATTTTAGGGGGCTTAAGATTCACAAATATACCAATGTGGTAAGTGTTTATCTCACAATCACATCATTATTCGGGATTATTTCTATTTCAGCCTACCTATGAGGAATTATAATGTATGTTAAATAGAAATATAATATATTTTCATATTGTTTGGATAATCATTGAATTTTGATGTAATATATGAATTTTTCTTCTCATTGGTAGATAAAATTATTGAAAAATAAATTTAATAAAAGCTATCATTATTTATTTATTTGGTCGAAAATAATTTTACTTTAGAAACGATGTTTTCCAAATATTATTTCAAAATTGTTATAAATATTATATAAATGATTTATTAAACAATGTTTTACCCAATATTTAATTTTGAGAAAAAAAATTATTATCCATGCCGCTCTCTGAACAAGTCATATTTGACTTTTAGCGAAAATATATGAGGAATAAGTATTGTAACTTGTATGGAATGAACAAAATTTTCCCCCTTCATTTCCATTCAATGTTTGCATAAATAATTTATATGTTTAAAATGTTATTTTCTTAAAAAAATTAAAATGGTTTGTTATCTTTTCATTATAATTGTCTTTTTTCAATGTAAAAAATATATTTTCTTAAAAAAATTGTTTTTAATGGGATTTTAGTGGTATCTCAATTCAATAATGACAACAACCAGTTATTGTACATGTGATCCAATAGGTATATATCATATTATTACCATAATTATAATTTATATATATGTTTTATGATCATTTTGACTTGGAATCTATATAATTTAATCTCTATTCACCTAATTAGACACCACTATATAGCTGTAATTCACAAATATTATAGTGGATGGGATGCGATTATGATTATTGATTGGGTTTAGTATTATACGTCACCCATTAAATATGTGGAATGAATTGAGATTACTATGTAACTGGTGGGGCCATGAAATATATATACCATAAATACATTGGTAGGTCTCATGAGACTAATTAGTTGGCCCAGTTAAAAGTGTTTTTACCCACATATGTAAACATCCATATGAAATGTCTAAAAGTATATTTTAGATGGATATAATTATGAATTAAATTATTAATACATCTGTTATAGATGTTTATGTTATCTTTTTAATTAGTTAGAATATTTATGGTTATGTTTCAGGATCTATTAATTATGTACATTGAATTATTTTATCATCTATTATTGTAATCATATAAAACTCAATTTATTTTTCAAATGTCATGTGTTTCCATTATTTTTATTTCCATATTGGTTATGATTATATATTAACAGTCTCTATGACTGTATGATTACTCTCTCTACGTATTTGATCTAATCCATTCCTTAAATTTTTCCCTTGGCTACTAGGATGTTCGTTGTGATTTATATGAAATTTATTTCTAATAGAAAAATATTTAATTATCAAATTAACAATAATTTTAGTTTATTTTTATATTATAGTTATAATTTTATGTCTTTTTATAGTTCACCAAGGCTTCTAAACTGTTCGGTCCATCAAAATGTGATTCATCGTATCTTCTGAAATTATAATAATGTAACCACCTAAATTAGAATATTTGGGTTAGGGTCATTATACATATACTAGAAATCTAAGAGAAACCATTATAATTTTTCCTCTGTGAAAGTTACGAAGAAAGATTTTAATGAATGTTTTTATAAGTGGAGTACTTTTTGAGAATACCATTATGGTAGATGATAAAGAGAATTCTAGAAATAATAAAATTTCTTATCTACTCTCCATATAAAATTAGAATTTCTGTTCTTGAAATGTTAATTTGTAAAATTTATTTTATAATCATCTATTAAGATGTAGTATCCATCTATAAAAATATTGTGTACTATAAAATAAGTGTAATTTCAACAATTGAATTTTGAAGATATATCATGTTTAAAACAATGAGATAATAGTGAAAGTCTACACTATTCCATTTCGGAAGTGTTATTTTCAATAAAATGTGGTTTATGACGAGTATTAAACCTCAATAAAATTGAGCTTACTATATGGTGATAACATATAATCTTTTAATATCAGGTTTTTGTGATTTGAAATTGGGAATAAAAATATATAAATGCAATGAATATTTTTTTACATTATGTGGAACATAAATTTATGTGATTTTTTGAAATGTGGAAGCTATTAACGTAGCATATTTTTAAGAGTTAGTTATAAATGTGGATGAATAATGTGAATTATTATAACATGTTTATCATGAATCTGTTTTGGAACATGTTATACACATTTTCATGGAATACTATTTATATGTTTAAGATGATTTTCTTTCATATGTTGATCATAACTAGTTTCAAAAGTATGGATAAATTATATGTTTTAAATTTAATTGAAATAATGAAATTATTATTTAATTTTATTATTTCTAATATTCATTATTCTCATATTAGACAAAAATAATTTAATGATTAATTATTTCTAGGGGTGATATATTTGAAATATTATTTCTATTTGATGTATAAAAAATTAAAGGAGGAGATTTTGGTGGCATAGTGTTTTTTAAGGAGATGTTTAGTATAACATTTGATGATTGTTTCCACAACACAATTAATTTCTTCTATGTATATAAATATTTGGGAAGAAATAAATTATTAAATTATATATTTTATATCTATTTTTTCAACTCCTAAATCATTATTAAACTCATGTGTTACAATGTGATTCATTTGATGTGAAATTGTAGTAACATTTTCAATTGATTGT
The DNA here is from genome assembly GCA_963277665.1 of Viscum album. Lineage (NCBI taxonomy): Eukaryota > Viridiplantae > Streptophyta > Magnoliopsida > Santalales > Viscaceae > Viscum > Viscum album. The sequence goes on from OY728164.1 coordinate 614,542,975, forward strand.
AAGTAATTTGAAGCTGTTAATATTTCTACGTGTGTGGTTTTTCATAATTTATAATACTATATAATAAATATAAAAAATATTTCTTAACTGAACCCACTTATTCTATAATATAGGAACAGGTATGACATATATAGAATAAAATACAAGATTTATAAGATTAAAATATTTTGGAATAATGGTAAATCATAATTCAACTTTATGGTTATAACCATGACAAATATTTTTCGTATGACATTGTTTTGAAATAATATTCATGTAAAATAAATCATGTTTAAATGATCAAACATTGATAAATTAGTTCTCTTCATGATTATATATTCAAAGAGTCATGTTCCCTAACTATAGATCACAATACAATGCATTGAGATGAGTATTTATTATAGAATGACGTAATGTATTTCAACATGTTAATAAGGAACTCGTGATATAATCCATCATACATAAGAGTAAACAAATAATATATATAAATAAACAAATGTACTGAATGTTGATCCCATCATGAAAAAAGAATTCACACCAAGATTGTAAATCTGTGGAATAATAGATTAATCTATATAAAATTAATATTCAATGATAAAACCTAAATTTTTAAAGATTTTAAAATTTTGTTCACCTATTGATTCAAATATGAATATAATAATACAATAGTTAATATTAAAATAATGTAATAGAATACACATATTTAGGGAGGTTAGAAAAATGTTGTTTTGGCATGCCATGATTATATGTTCCATACAGTGAACGTGGAAAAATATAGAATTCAAGTATTATGGATGTGGATTAATTATTATTTCAAGAACGTATAAAATTTGATCCCTTAATAACCCTCAATAATAACAAGGGAGTATATATATATTGGTTAAATATGATGTACATAAAGTAGTATAAAAATTTTAATTTGATGTTCCCACAAATAATGGTATGGTAAATAAAAGATGGTAAGATGTAGAAGTGTAGAGAACATGTTGTATTAATCTGTATAGAAGAATAATAAGAGAAGAGTTGTTAATTTTGTTATAGAATATGAATGTATGGGAAGATGTCGAAGAATATGATGATGAATAAGAAGAATATGAGAAATAATAATAATAACAAAATTGATTTATTTGATTTTAGAATAATCACTTATTGTTTAAATTAAAATTCTATGTCACTATTGATGTAGGAAAACAATACAGAATTCTTGATTCAAAATTTTATGTCATATATTCAAGGTTATCACTATATATATATAATCCAAATCATGATTATATTGTAATGTTTTGTATAGAGTTTTACTAACTAATTCAAAAAATTTACCTCCTTGTTTTGAGTTGTTAGACATGTAAAAATCTATTGTACCTATTATGTATGTTCTCTAATGTGTTTGATGAATTTTTTAGAATTCTTTCTCAATTTATTCAAATTTTATTAAAAAATTTCTTGATTGTTCAATGTAAAATAAAATGAATTTAGTAATTAACCACACCTCTTATATCTATGTAATTATTAGTTTAGTAAATTATGATGAATGTATAGTTATCTGGTGGTGGTCAGATGGCAGATGGTTGGAGGGGCTAGAATCGAAATCAGATCTATTTCAGATATGATGTATTTCATTTTGGAGAGGAATGTTTCTAGTGGTGGAGGTCATCCTTGTTGGTGATGGTCATATTTATTGGAAGTTATCCTATCAAATCATGTAAAAATATGTTTTTTATATAAAACATCGTCAGATACGTCAATGTTGGCATTAATTTTGGTTTCAAGATTCATTATGAAGTGCAAGGTGGGATGCAGAGGTCATGATGGATGACGACAGATCCGGGTGTGTTAGTCCCTTGGTGAAGATCGACAGTGTGGTGGGTATTAGTAGTTGTTTCAGCTCTCATTGGGGGTCACAGTGGTGTAGAGTAGCTTCAGTGTTGTGGTATCCTTTTTCAGACCCCTGGGACGTGTGCCTGGGTTGTTGACAATTTGTAATGGGTTTGTTCCAATTGGCACTTGATGAATTATTTTTTAAGAAAAAATGCCTCTTAGCCTTTCTCCTTCCATATAGAAACCTTTTTCTATTTAGTTTAGGGTACACTAACATGTAATGAGTTCCCTAATAGTTAAAAGGGGTTTTCCATTTTAATCATTTAATAAATTGGGAAATGAACTAATATTTTTATCAAAATGTCTTAAATATGGGTATGAGGTCATGGATATAATATTTTATTTAATCTTTCTATGAAATTTTAATTTTATATTTATTGTAATTCAGAACTAATTATTTTGGAATATTAAACATTCATAATTGTTTGTTAGATTCAATTAATCATGATTTCTTGTTATGTCTTCTATTATATGAATTACCTTTTATCATATATATCATTAAGGATGACCATGATTAGTTATGAAATTTATTATTTATCCCTTTATATGTGAAAATAAGTTAAATAATTTTCTACCATACAATTTTGATGAAAAATAAATTAACAATAATAAATTGAATTTTGTTAAATGTTGTATCAGCGTGGATGTGAAGTAGGGAGTACAAAGGTGGAGTGAAATTATTGTTGTTATATGTGTTTAATATTAACTAATATATTGTTTTCTAAATGTATTTAAATTTTTATAGACATTATCCTTTATTTCTGTGTAAAAATTATCATGTTTTTTGTATATTTTAGAGAATCATATTGTAACCATTTATAAGTTTGACTTATCAAATGGTTATAGATTTTTTTTTTAGGTTTTCAGATGAATGTGGGTATTATATTATTTATTGAGTAATTAAATGTCATTTAATGGGATTAAAGAATGTGTATCTATTTTTAGTAATATTCAATGAGGATTTCTCAAGTTTAGAATGGTGACATATACATTACATTGAAATCACAATGTGTATTCGAGAATTAGAATTTAATAAAAATTTAATACATTTAACATCATAAATGACATATGTGGAATTAGAATTATCTAATGGGAATGAATGACATGAAAATATCATGGATTATAGTTTTTAGTAATGGGATAGAAGCCTTATTGACATTCAACCTGAATCCCTACTTGTCATTACCTAGTGTCATCCCCAGTGAATTTTGGAGATTTGTAGTCTCTTCAGACCATCTGTTCAGTTATTGATCGTCATGTTGGTTGTAGTGTGTCGTCGAGTATGTGGTCTCACTATCTATTCTATTATATTTTTTGTTCTTCCTTTCTGTTGGATATTCTATATTGGTATTATAGGATCTAAACTCCATGTTGTGTAATCTTTATTCTATGTTGTGTTCCTGGACACATCACACCTTCAATTGTCCATTGCAAGTCCCATTGTAGGTGTTTATTTCCATGATAAAATACAAGGTGTTATTTTTTGATGTTTTCCTTATAATTAAACACTGATTTAAATTATTTTTTGGAATTATAATTCAATTGATTTATGACAACCCAATTTGAAATTAATTTGTATTGGAAATTGATTTGGTTTAGACTCTGGGGAAACCCCCAAGATTCCAATGAAATTTGAATTTGGCGCATATTTTTTTATATTAATGTAATTGATTAATTGAATTGAAAAATATTATATAAAACATGATAAAATAGAATTTTAAAAAACCTTTGATTGGTTTATATGTAAAAGAAAGGAATTGATGAAAACCCCATGTTATGGTTTTGAAACTGAATTATCATTTTGAAACTGAAAATTAGGAAATTTAATTTTAAATAATGTTTGATTTGAAATTTTTTGATTTTTCATTTTTCTATTGATTGATTGAGTACAGGAGAGCTTGGGTAATTAGTGGTTTATTTAGGGTAGTCATTCTAGTAAGAAAATTCCAAAAAAAGTTATTGATGATGAAAACTCGATAGAATCCTTTTTAGGTATATATTATCCTTGATGGGATGTTATTGGTTATAATTTTGTCTAATCACGAGGTACATGTGTACACAATTTTCGAGGATCATAGATATGACATGTCTTACGATACTATAACTACAAACAATCATACTATATATAAAATTACCATTTTTATTATAATAATTGTTTTGATATATATATATATATATATTTCATTGATTATATAACTTATTTTTAAATTCCACAGGATTTATATAATCTATTTTATATAAATTACTTATTTTAGCCATATTTTGAATGTTTTTTATTATTTTGAAAAGATAAAATGATTTTTTAAATATAGAAATGTATTTCTATGAGTTGATTTATCTAAATTTAAATAATTATTTGGATTATTATTATGGAACCTATTATAGAATACAAGGAGAGACTATACTGGGATTAATATCTCACTGCCTACCCTTTTCTTTTGGGTGTTTGTAGATTTCCTTATTCTAGGTCCAAGCGATGGGAAAGTGCCACATGGAAGATGTGTGGGTTCTTGAACCATTGGTAATAGAGTGATGTTTCATTTGGTAATGTTGTCTTTATACTATTTACGTTGATTATGATATAATTTAGAGGTTTTATAAATGTTTTATTTCTCATATTGTCACTTTCTAGAGTGTTGATCATACAGATTTGTTAATTTATATCTCACTTTTTGTATAAAATTCACTACCTCTTTTATCATATATGATTCCATGTTCTAATCACCAACCTATAGGGATCAAGGACACCCTTAAGGTCAATTTAATGTTTATCTGGTGTCAAATTACTGTTGTATCATTGTTGGTACATGAAAAGGTGGTATCCCTGGTTTTGGTTATGCATGTTTTTGTGATGTCATTATGAAATTTGGAATATCTCATTGAGACTTGGGAGGTATTTGCGAGCAAGTATCTTTCTATTTATCATCATAACACGCCGTAATAATCAATTGGAGTTTTAGTAAACTAATTATTATAGAAGAATTTGATATAGATATATTTTTAAATGTTTTTATTTCGATAGATTAAAACAAAAATATATTTTTATTTTCTAATTGGATTAATATCCATGTTACTCTCATTGTGTTTTTGATCTGAATAAACTTATGAGATATTCAATGTTGTTTTTTATTTATTGTAGTATCATGCCTCTGATTAGACATGTTAATATGCCCCTTGATGAATATTCTGGTGAACCACAATGGGGGAATCCTCCCATTTATAATAATCCAATTGAGATTATTGTTCTAGTTTTCTATGCTCTGGGATAGGCTCCTTTTCTTCTTCCCATTATAGATTCAGCTACGAAACCTCAAAGGGATGAATCTAAGATTCATTACCAAGTTATACTTCACTTGAATCCATCATCTTTCCATGTATCTGATGATCATCCATAGGATGGGGATTGATTGATAAAGGTAGAGGTTCAATTATAATTCATAGAAACAACTAATTTGATTAAGGTGAAATATGCCACCTTCATGCTTTGGGGACCTAGCCGGAGATGGTGTGACTCAATAGTGAAAGTGAAGAGACAAGAGGATCAAGAGTGGAATGACATTAATGTTTTATACATTGATCAGTTAGATCAATATTTTATAGTTCTTGATAAGGCTATGGAGTTTTTCATACTCGAGCAGGATGATAAGACCCTGATGGAGTATGAAAAAAATATTTTTATATCTTGTTAATTTTCAACTGATATTGTATCTAATGAGTAGATGAATAAACAATTGTTTGAGATAAGTCTTCAACATGTTATTCATTCTCATGTTTTCTTTCTGAATCTCACCTCTTATTTTTACATGATGGATAGAATTTGATGGTTTATCATGATCAGTTTGTTAAGCCTAGGATTAATGGAGTTCCATTTTTCTCCCAGAAGATGTTCTGTGATTTCAATTAAAGGAAATATAAAGTTTGATCAATCACATGGGGGATCTCGATAACATGGTACTTTCATACCTTTTGTACTCCCTAGAAAAGTCCCTTTGAAATTATTCCATTGTGGAAAGACATGGAATTGGAAATCACTTTTCACTAAGGCACACAACATATACATAACCTATAGAAATTCATGACAAATTCACAAATGCTAATATTTTTCCCAATTTAGAGGCACATGAACATCAGTACCAAAAAGTGTTGCAGTGAAATTAGATGCTTCAATATCAAAGGGCTTCCCGAAATATGTATCTATAATGATGTTTCTCCAGGCATTGGATGAGTATCTAGAGGATACTAATATTGATCTAATGAGTGTTATAGTATACATAAAAATATATTTATCTTTAGAGACATCATTATTTAATACTTGGTAATCTAATTTTTTATATGGACTTGTATTGTGTTCCTACTAAATCAACCTATAAATATTTTATCTTTTGGGATGGATATTACTATTCCATGTAATATAAATAGATATTAGGGTCTCCATTGTCCAGCTTATGTTTTCAATTCATTAGAGTGTTATATTACTTGGGATGTTATGGTTCTCCACATAAAACCTCTCAATTTCTAACTCATGGTGGATTGGATCATTTATAATAAGTACCAAATTGTCACCTATCATTTTTGTGTCCACTTTAACTCAATCGATGGAGTGTGTTGTATATTTCATATAGAATTGTAACTAGAGAAGGAATTTTCGAGTGACGATATTAATCTTGGTTTGCTTGAGTTTTCCAATGTTTTTACATTTGGATTCTATTGTTTTCCCTTGTTAAGATAGGCTGAGTTTTTAGTTTCCTTAGTCCCTAGTACTCTTCCAATATATATACATATTTAACATATAAAACTATTAGAAATTAATTAGTTGATGACTTTGTTGGATTATATATTATGAAAGGATTTATACATATGAGTGTGTCACCATGATTGGCACCTATTCTCTTGGACAAGAAAGATGATGTTTCACTTCACCAATCTGTTGATTCCCAAAAACATTGTAAAATAATTTAAAGAGAATGTATCCATTAGAATTGGTTGATGATCAATTTGACTATATTATAGGGGTTATGTGGTTCTCAATGATGGATATTTGATCTTGTTATCGCCATTTGAGACTAAAATATTATAATAAGAAATAACCTCTTTCTAGATTAGGTATTTCAATTTTGAGTATCTTATTATTCCATTTTTTATAACTATTTCTCCTACAATATTTATGTATTATATGAAAAGGATCATAAATAATTATATTTATACACTCACTATGGTATATTTGGATTACATCCGGGTTTACTCTATGTCTATGGAGTAGCATATAGGTCATCTGAAAGTAGTTATAAAATTGTAGATAAATCAATAACATTATTCCATGATATTTATATGTGGTTTATGGATTCTGAAATTTTTTTATTGGTAGATACGATCTCTAAAGATGTTATTTAATTTGATCCCCATAATTTGAACGTTTTTAAGACAGTAGATAAACAACATAAGGATAATGAAATTTATAGCATCTTGGGTTTAACTGGGTATTATAACAGGTTCAGAGAATATTTCTCAAATTATTCATTTTCAATAAAATATATAACATGAAATGGAATAAATGATTCTTTGGGTGTGAAATATTGGAATTATATTTTGATATAAAACACCATTTCTAATCTATGTAAATGTTGACTCTTATAGTGGTGGAGGATGAATATGTGGTCTTCAATAATGCATTAGGTTCGAGTTTTTGATTTTTTATTTTGTAGAATGATAATTAAATTTAATATGGATCTTGAAAACATAGTCCACATGAGATGAATTCTCTGATCCATGACTTCGAAATCACAATATCGATGAATGCTTTTAATAGTTAGCAGAACTACCATTTTGGAGAATGTTTTACCCAATATTATGACCAAATAGTTGGAGTTATATATTCTCTCAAACATAGTTTTACCATATACATTGGAGTAGTGTAGATTTCCTGAATTCATTAGATTTCAATATTTACAATACATTTGATAATTGAATTGTAATTCATGATGTGTTGAGAAGGGAAATTACAACCCTGGCAATGAATGAATAATGAGAACTATGGTACATGATTTATTTTATTTCACAGTGGTATATAGAATTTTTTAATCATATTTATGGTTCTTTTCGCTATTATTCAGTTGACCTCCTCTCTCATCGAGATGATTCATTAGAAACATAATCTAGATGATGAATTATGTAGATTTATAAACTTATTTCATGATGGGAGACCATTTTTGAGTGGTCATTCCCCATATAGGGTTTGTTATCTTTTTAAACCTAAAACATTTTACCTTTTAGTGTGATTAATGCTATTATTTGGGGTTTCCATAATTCCGAATGGTATGTGCACCCACGATTTAAAAAAAAGTTTTATGACATGCGATGATGATTCTGTTGTCCTTGTATGAGACGTGACTTCACTGATTATTTCACTCATTGATATGCAATCAAATAATTCAATTCTAATAAACAAGTACCATCATGTATGATTCATACACGTCAAATTCCGACATAAAAGTGGGATGATATCACTATGTAATTTTTTGTTGTGTTTTAACATACCCAGAGAATGAAGAATTTGATATGGGTTGTGATCAATATGATGACCGAATAGGATTACATTATAGCAATTAATGTACAACTAGTGATTTGGAGTTTGATAATATAAATGCGAAAACGAATTTTCATTTTATGGAAGTTCTATAATCTATAGTCTCTAATAGATATCCATGGTTTAATTCAATCTTTTTGATGCGCCTTCAAGAAGTACTATGATCTCAGGTTTTTTTGAGTACAACATACCTACCGCAAATTAATGACCAGATAGATAGATAATTAACTATTCATAATGATATTCTCTATGCAAGTGTTCATGACTTTGATGGAGCTTGGCATGACCATTTGGGACTATTTGAGTTTTTCTATAATAATATTTACCATTCCTCAATCTGAATAACTCAATTTGAGTCTTTATTTGGATGGCCTTGTAAATCAGCATTATGTTGGTAAGATATCGGATAGAGATAATATTTCTACAATTTTTAATTTCTATATAAATTATTTGAACCTCACCAATTTACCAGTTTGGTCTTATTTGTATCAATTTTGGATTTAGACTGTGTTTTCGGATAAAAAGTTTAAATTTCATAATTCTTGATTTTTAACAGATTTTTATCATAGGTGTATTTTGGTCATTTCTCATAAAATATAATTCTAATCGATTTATAATAAATTTTTTAACCCTTTTTTATTTACATTATCTTTGTCTGTAGGACCAGGTCCTGATTCATGCATCTTGAGGCCCAAAAAATCAATGAAGTTGACTATATTTTCGGGCTGACTGCGTGGACCCCACCTTCATAATGGAAACAAAATATGGATAAAAAATTTTAAATGATGGTATTCAACTTGGATATTGAAATGGAATACCAGGAGAATTCACATATTTAATTTTAGGGCATATGGAATCTGGTATGGTGGCCATTGAATGACATTTTTTTGAAAGAAGCTTCCAGGGAACTTCATCCAGAAAAATTGATCGACAATAAAAAAATCATAACTACTTATAGATGATTCCCATGAATCTTTAATTTATGGAGAATATGGAAAACACATTTTGGAACATCTTTAATGAAGGGGTTCACATGTGAATCATAAAATTAAGGGGCAAAAAATGTGACAACTTTTGGAGGATGAAATATGTCAATAAACGTATAGGAGCTCCTACCTCTCAATTCATTCAATTGATCACCACACCATCCATCAAAAAAGGGAGTCAGATTGAGAGAGTAAAGGGGAAGGTGGAGATAGATATTTGTAACAATATTCTGTACATTTAGGATTCAATATAGAATATAATGTATTCGTAAGTGATGTAAGTCAAAGAAGCACATGGTTACGGATGATGAAACCCGATGGACACTCTCCTACGAGTTTTGATTTTGATGTGTAATCTATTTTTGAATTTCCCTCGAACCTATATATTTTTAAATTAATCTGGTTATTTTATATCTTAAATATATTTTCCACAAAATTTTATGGATCATTGTTCAATTTAAAAAGTAGAACATTTTAATTCTCTATTTATATTTCATTGTTGAGGTCTTTAATTTTATCATATTGAATTATATTAGGTTCAATTACATGGAGGTCTTTTTTTAATTGACTCAACACCATAGGCAAGTCCAATATCATATTGATATTTTAATATGATGTCTATTCGAATTTTAGTGTACACATTGGGGTCCTGGGGTGTACATTTCAGAATTTAAATTAAGAGATATTTTTATATACAAGGAAGTGGGGAGTGTCCGAGAGGGTGAAGCTTGTCTGAGGCCGCTGTTTTTAATCCTGATTTCAAACACAATTTATATTTATTTGTATTATTTCATTTCAGTATTTTATTAAAATTTTATTTTAAAAATTTTATTCAAATCCATATTTTCATTTATGAAAAAATAACAAAATTGACAGTTTTGCAACTCGATCTCTAACCTCCCCGAAGGACAACCCTGTGGTCCCCACTATGTTACATTATATGGGGAAAATATTGATTGAAGGTTTCATGACAAAAAAATACTCTCATCAACTAGCGTCATTAACAGGGTGTTACAAGAGTAGATTTTATTTTATTTATTTTTTCTTACAGCACCCCAACATCAGAACCGAACATGTTACCTTTGGATCCTGAAATCAATCGAGCATTTCACACTAGGGATAGAGCTACTAATCCCCAAGTTTCATGTTGTGAATCTTCAACTAACACACATAAGAGGGACTTAGTTTAAACTAAAATCCAAATGAATGAAATTAGAACATTGTAATAATTTTCTTATTCTTATGATGAAAATCAAGAGAATCTTGTAGAGTACCCTGATTCTGCTTCTGAATTTGAAATAAATTATGGATTTATCCACCAGCTTCCCAAATTCAATGGTTTTTCAGGTGAGGACCCACAGAAACACCTCCAAGAATTAAGCTACCTATCTGTCAACATGAATCCTCATGGAGTCGATGTCTATTAATGGAATATGTGGTCGTTTTAATTTTCTAAAGATGGAGTTGCTGAGGAATGGGTTTTCTATTCTCACCCAACCTTTATTAGAAATTGTAATGAATTAAAAAGGATTTTCCTTGAAATTTTTTCCCTCCATCCAGAACTACCTCCATTCAAAAGATGATTTATAGAATTAAGAATACACGTGGAGAGACAATACATGAATACTGGGAATGGTACATACGTATTTGTTTTAGTTTCCCCAATCATAATTTTTGTGACTATCTTCTCATTCTATACTTTTATGAAGTATTATTTCTCACTAATAGAAGTATGATCGATGCTGCTGCAGAAGGAGGTGTAGATCATAAGACACCAGATGATAATAGGATTATAATTGCTAACATGCACTAGAATTCCCAATAATATGTAATAAGAGGCCTTTTTCATGTCAATGATGCCCAATAATTCCATACCACTAGTCTTGAATGAAACACAATTTCATGTGAACTATTTTATCTTACAACCATGATAAGGTCAGTGATGCTGTCTGACAACCCACCAACCCAACCCAAAATTGAAGTGGATTTCCAACTACATTTCTACTATGGGATTTGTTCGTCAAAAGAACATATTAGTGATAACATCCCGACTACGTAAGAGCCTCCAAAGAACTGTGATGCGGTTTTTCTGGGAGGACCATTTCAATCAAAGCAACAAAGACCATTTCAAAATGACCATGATTTAAATCAGGGATGGAACAACTAATCAAAATAATGATTTCACCATATTGAATAACCAAGAGGATTCTTCCATTGACCATCTAGTAATTTAAATCCATTATATTTTAATGAGAAATCCAATGCTCATTCTGGAAGAAACTTTCTTCCTTCCCCACCCACTCAAAATTCATAGATTAAACTTGTAGAGAACATGAGGGAACAAAAAGAAGTCTCAAAACAACAACAAAATGTGATTAATACCTTGATGACTCGATTGGGTCTACTCTCCTCTGGAATTAGTGGTATAACAAATCAAATAATTGGTGGACGTCCCTCACAACCTCAATTGAATATAAGGGATAAATGAAAGGAATATGTGTATTCAATTATACTAAGGGTTTGTAAAAAAAATGAATAAACCACAAACTGAGAACATCAAGCCTCTTTCTTAAACTGTTAAAGAGAATCCCACCACAAATGAAAATACTGATGAAAAAAAATTGATAGAACCACAAAGTCAAAGGATTAAATTGTTTTTGAACAAATACATAATGATTATAAGAGGATGTCTGGTACTTATGTTTCACCAATACATACTCAGGATACCCTAAAAACATTCAAACATCCACTTCCTTATCCAAGTTGTGTACCACCACCAAAGTCATGTGCTGAAAAATAATTAGATTTGGTGGTTTTTGAAACATTCAAGAAATTACAAGTCAATTTAACTTTATTCGATGATGTGAAACAAATTCCAAGCTATGATAATTTTATAAAGTATTATGTTCCAACAAGTGGAATTTTAAAGGAGGTGAAAATGTAAAATCTGGGGGTGATGTTTCAACCATGATTCAACACATCCTTCCAATCGTGTGTAAAGACCCTTTGAAATTTACCATTACATGTACCATTGGGAAATCTGAATTCAAAGAGGTGATGATTAATCTAGGGGCCTCCATCAATGTCATGGCACATTATGTCTACTCATCTCTTTAAGTTGGATACTTTAAACCCTCTTAAACTATCATTCAACTTGCCAACCCAAGTACCACAAAACCAGCTAGAATAATAGAAAATGTACTTGTTCATGTGAGAGATATGATTTTTCCTGTTGACTTATATGTTTCGGATATAGAAGATGATCTGTTCAGCACACATGCTACCCTAATCTGGGGAGACAATTTCTAAAAATTGTGAAAGTGACCATAAATGTTCACAAGGTATCACTTTCACAGAAATTTAGAGGATATGTTATTCATTTCAAAAAAATTCACTAAATTTAATACCCAATTGATGATTATTAAACTCCCCATTTAAATATGATTGATTGTTCTTCCTCTAACATGTTTCTTTATTATTCATGTGATTAAAAAGTTAGAAATTTATCTTATACAGAAGCTGATCAACATGAGGTTGAATTTGGAGAATGTGAAGAGTCTGGGGATTTTGAGACTAAATATCTGAGAATTGATGAAAATGAATTTATAGAAACCACTGAACCAGTTAGAGGTATCCCATGAGAGGTTACCAATTTTTCACATGAAACAAGTCTTGAGATAATAGAAAGAGATCACCATTTTGATCATGTAACTTTAATAAACAATCTAACTTTTGAGAAAAGCCCTGTGATCAATGAAACCACCCCACATGATATAGAATTAAAACCTCTTCCAGATTACATAATGTATGCCTTATTAGGTTATAATGAAAAAATCATTGTAATCATCTGAAAATATATTTCAGAAGTCCTGGAACACAATTTATTGGATGTTCTAAAGTCCCAAAAAAAGCCATAGTATGGAATCTCTCTTTTCTAGCCGGAATAAGTACCTATGATTTTTTTAAAGGTAGATTTCTTGTAAAAGACCAAAAAAAATTTATGATAATAACGAAAGGGGTTATATAAGTCTAACATAGTGCATTTTGTTCATATCAAGCAAATAAAGAGGAAGGAACTCAGAGGGAAGAACATCTCCCCAGGTAGTGTCCTTATCAACTCCCATGTTGTCAATGGAATCAACAGCTCTATTGGCTTCTTGGTAAGTGCATTTAGCAATGAAGTTGAAGGAAGAGAGAGAGTGTGCATATATTCAATCTAGTGGGAAGTTAGTTTCCAGGCCTGGTGGATGGAACCCTTCCAAATTTCCTGGATGGTAGTGGAAGAGTCGCTTTCAATCCATATGTTGTTCTAGTTGTGCATCTAGGAAAACAAGATCGGAATAATAACGCTGATCATATTGGCTTCTAGGGAGGTAGCAATACCACATAATCCATAGAAGCAACCATGAACATGATCCATATGATTATTGAAGATGTCTCCTCAACCCACTGTGTCGGGGTTGACATTAGAGGGGTCGTCCACGTTGATTTTGATCCATCCTGTCGGAGGGGGGGGGGTTTCCAAAAAACTTCAAGCATCAATTTAGGGTGAGTATATTTACCTCAAATCCCAAGACATTGTAGGATCACCAAACCTATAACAGAGTTATTACACTGATCCTCCTTTATTGAGTCCGCATCTCGGATAGCGATACAAATTCTCATTTTTTTCAGCATTAAGTTTGAATGAACTGTTGCGAAATGTATACTCATTCGTGCCATACCATATCACTTGTAGAAACTCAGAAATTTTGGCCACAAAGAGGGTCTTCATCTGTTGAGAGTCATATTTCTGTAGACATTTTTGAAGCTGAGAGATTACATAGCTACAAAACAACCATTTGCATTCAAAAATGAAAAAGATATAATGCCAAAGATCAGTATCTGTATCACAAGAAAGGAAAAGATAATTAAGGTCTTCATGATTTTGGTTACACATACGACATTTAGAGCAATGGTTGATTCCAAATGTTTGTAAATAAGAGTCAGTTGGAATTATACAATATGAAATACACCAAACCACAGTAAATCATGAAGGATTAATCCATGATTTATTGAACTTGCTATGCTAGCTGATTTTATTCATATCATTGGTGTATAAATGGCTGTAAAAGCTCTTCAAGTAATGAATCCCATTATGGGATGGTTCCTAGATCATGAAATCCTCATTAACAGAGAAATGGTAATGATCGACATTAGTTTTAATCTCTTCTGGAAAGAGAGTATTTTCCATGTTCATGATGTTTTTAATGGTGTAACTAGTATGTACAGGGATATGTGATTAAAAAATTAATGAAATCAAGGTATTTACGGTCAATTTATCCAACCAAATATTCAAATTTGAGTTTCTGTTGTCCATCCATCTAAAATTGGACATAATGGAGTTAAAATTACATATAATGGATGGCCTTATAGATCACACGAGAAAAGTATGTTTTTTTCATCAGAGTTTTCCAAGGAAATTATCATGGTGGATGTACGTGGAAGGCGACTTTATAAAAATGAGATTCCACGTGAGCTTCTCCTGAAGGGCCTGATTAAATTTTGTTTGGTTTTTTATTCCAATACCTCCTTTTTAAATAGGTTTACAACACATTGACCATGGAATAGTAACTAAATTCTTTTCCAGCATGCTTCCCTTATTGAAATTTTTTTAATGGAAACATTTATGTGCTTTTACATACTTTTCGGCCATTTATAGATCATCATGAAGTAGTCCAGTTTAGAAACAATTTTTGATTAACAAGGAAAATTATCCCTGCCATTGAGAGGTTTTTTCCATTCCATGAAGAGAGGTGTCAAATAGATTCATCAGCAATGGAAGAGAAATGAATTTTTTTGGGTCTAATCCAAAAAATTGGAACCCGAAGATAATTGAAGGGTAGGAATCCCTCTTTAATAATAAGCATATTTGTAATGCTACTTTTCTATCCAGGGGGGTATTTTTTCCAAAGAAAATAAATGATTTCAATAAGTTGATATGTTGACCAGAGACTTCTTCATAGTGAGATATGATGGTTTTATGGTTTCATAGGTTTCTTTTTCTCCCCTTTAGGAAACATATTTTGTCCTTAGAATATAACAAATTGGATGGGAATTCATTCTTTTAGAAGTGGCTATAGGCTTAATATTTCCATTTCAAAAAGAATAGGAGTTGAGTCAACTAAGGTAGTCTTAAGAGATAGAGAAAAGGATAGCCGATAGGGGGTCTCCTTACCCAACCCCTTTAAAATAGTTGAAGTAACCTCTTGGAGTACCATTTATCATAATAGATATTCTAGCAGAGTAAAAAATGGTTCTAATTCTTTTGATAATGGTCTGACTGGAACCAAAATTTCTAAGCACTTTAAAGATAAAGTTCAAATCAATGGTATCAAAGGCATTCGTTATATCGATTTTAATGGCCAGATTCCCTCCCCTGGTTTTCGTATTGAATAGGTTATTCTATTCAGAGGCTAAACAGATAGAATATTGTATAGATATTCCTTTAATAAATCCCAATTTATTCCATAAAATAATTATATTGCTGATATCAGTGATACGATTGGAAATAAATTTGTTGATAATTTTAAACAGTGAATTAATAAGGTAGATGGGTCTGAAAAGATTGATTTCACCACCATTTTTTGATTTAATAATTAGAACAATGAATTGATATTTCAGACCATGAGGAAGAATTCTTTTAGAGAAATTTTTTTAACCATTCAGTAGACATCATCCTGAATGATTTCCCAATGTTGCTGGTAGAACCCATTATTAATTCCATCCAGACCTGGGGCACCATCTGTGTTATGACTAATGAAAACATCCATGATCTCATGATCCATTGGAATATTATTAAGTAAGAGATTATCCTAATCTATGACCATAAGAGGAATATATTCATGCTGAAGATCTGTATCAATATTAGGGCCATTTAACATATTATGAAAGTGAGTGATCACATGGGTGGAAATAGTTTCATTAGTTTCAAAAACATTCCCCGCTTCTATAATATAAGAGACTGGTTTACATGTTTTTTTGTATTTTTTGATGATAATTGTAGAACATTGTGTTCATATCCCCATCATTTAACCATTTGGTTTTAAATATTTTCATCTTTAGGATATCGTTAAAGTTAAGGAGACTAATCAGTTTGTAAGAAATTTAAATTTCCTATTGGAGTTTTTGGGAAAAATTAGATGAGGTGATTTGATTTTGATGTTAATTAAGAGTTTTTCAAGAGTGTAAATAATGTTATCTGTTTTCCATGATTTTAATTTACACCAGTTTTTTAGGATTTTTTTAGGATTTTAATTTCATAGGATAGGAAAAAAGATTATTACTAGTATTCATGTTAGTCCATGATTTTTTAATATTGTTCGCACAATCAATGTCATATGACCATAAAATGTTATATCTAAATGGATACCAAGGTTTTATGCAGTTGAAGGTGAAAATAACCAGAATTGGGTGGTGATCTGACACAACCATGTTAAGAGTAATACTATAAATGTTGTCCCATTTATCAAGTGAAAGATCATTATTGAAAGCACTGTATAGTTTGCTGGCCAATGTTTTGGTAATATGATGTCTCTACCAAGTAATCATTGCAGTGCTTAGATTAATCTCTATAAGGTTATTTTGTTCAATTCATTCTTTTAATTTTCTAGTAGTTATAGATTCATGTGGCGGGCCTTGTATTTCACTAGCATCTAGAATGGCATTGAAGTCTCCAACAATAAATTAGGGGCTCTGAATTAATATACTAAGATAAGTGATTTCATTTGAAAGGGACCTTATATCTTGATATCTATTATATGCATAGAAAAAAGTAGTGAAAAAATGTGTCTATTCAAACATGTAATCACAATTAAAAGCTTGATTTGACATTCTAAAAATATTGACATTTTTAAGGGAGGAGTGAAAAAAATCAATAAGGATTCATTTCAGATGTGATTAGAGAGAGCCCTAATTAAATAGTAAACAGTGCGAACATCATGATGAAATCATGAAGAAAAATTAATTTTCAGCTCAGAGTTAGAAAAAAGTTGCGTTCTGTGAGTAAAAATAAATCTTTTCAAAATGTTGGTCGGGTTAGAGTTTTTTATCCCTTAGTAGTTCTTAAAAAGAACATCCATTTATAACTTTTTTTTGTGGGGTTGTCCCCTTTCTTTTTAGAGGTCACAACCTTTTCATTGGTTTCAACTCCCGTGGTGTTGTTCTTGTGTTTATTATCGTGTTCTACCTGTGCTGATGGGGGGGAGCCAAAACGGTGTTAACCTAAACGGAAAAAATTTCTTTCTTAGTATCACCTTGATTTTTAGAATCAAATTCATGTGGAATTAATGTATCCGTAGCCGGTGAGATGTTATGTACTCAGACAATTATATTCTAGCATGCTCATCAAGATAAGGGGATCCATCCATCCTGGTTTGATCCTCCTTGCCCTAATTCTGGATGGGGGACGACAACGACACCATTTTGGATCCCTGCATCACCATGTCAGACCTGCAGTCTTGGTTAATTGGTGCTGATAAACCGGTTTCATTTGTTTTTTTAGAGCCCAGTGTGATAGAGTGAATTAGGTTCAGCAGGGGGGTCTATTCCGTGATGTTCAGGTGAGTTTCCTTCAGAGGTGTTCCTAAAATAAGGACAATATCCTCTGAAGGGGGTTCAGCTTTTCCAGGGGTTGTTTGGGGGTGTGATACAATTTCAAATATATTAGCCTCAAGGTCATTGTGAATTATTTTAAACTCATTTTCATCAACCATATTATCCCAATATTTCCCTTTTTCCGGAATCAGTTGTTCAAATGGGTGGTTTTTGACTAACCATTTCTCCTTTATCCTTTTTTTGTGAATCAAGTTTTTATGGAAAATTTTCATTTCCCATATAATTTCTCCTTACAACTATCCATTCGTTGGGGTTCTATGGAGGGTGAGGTTTATGCACAAACCAACAGTTATAGACTGTATGACCAACTAGTTTATAGAATTCACATTAGGGTGGAAGCCGGTCATACACTACATTAACTTCTGTTTTATAATAAGTTGCATTGAATGTTATTGATGGGGGTAGTTTTTTCTTATGATTTACCTCTATTAGAACTCTATCATAGAGGTAGAGGTCTCCATTTATAGTTCATTGGTCCACATTTAGTGGGGAGCCAATACAGGATTCTATGTCATTGTGAATTTGTGGGTTCCATTAAAACCAATTTAGATAGAGAAACCTAACCCAAATTTGTGATGTGTTATTCTTGGTAAAAAATGGGTTGAATGTAGCATCCCATTCAAACAATCTATGGATTCCTGATTTAATAATTAGATTACCAGTTTTGAAGGCCATATCTATGTCCACTTGCGAAGGAAATAAAATAGGAAAATAACCATTACCAAGCAGGACTAATTTTTAGTTTGAAAAACCCCAGAAAGTAGCAATTCTCGGATTCAATTCAGTGTAGTGCCAGGGTTTATTACCTTTGATATAGGCGATGTGGGCCATAATGGAAAATTTACATATCTGTGCTCTTTGGCATACCGCATCTGGGTATGCTTCTACAAAGAGGCCTCCATCTTCCAATCATTTGATCATAGTTGTCTTCGGGGTCTGTGTCTTGATAGAGTCTGTACCTTTCAGGGTGTTGAGAAAAGAAATATATTTCTCTCATCAGTTAATCACACTATGTGGTTCTTCTTTGAAATAAATCCATGTTTCTGTCTCATGTAGATCTGAGTTAAGATCGAAAGAAGGCAGAACTCATAAAATGGAATGAATCAGTGGGTTTCGTTGCGTATGTGGTGATTAGTGTTTTTGATCGATGCTTTCGAGCGTCACGAGTCGAAAATTTCAAAGAAGACCGGTGAGAATGTTTCCAAGAAGATCAAAACCAGCACTTATGGAGGTTGCGAAGAAAGCAGTCACCACCCTACTGGCTTCAAGAATTATATTTCCCATATCTAATAGTCAATGGGTACATCCAGTCAATTTTGTTCATAAAAACATGGCTTTACAATCTGAAGGAATGAATCTGGTGATTTTTCCCCCATAAGGCTCCCAAATAAATTAATAATGTGCATTGATTACCGAAGACCCAATTTAGCTACATGGAATGACCACATCCAATTACTATTCCATGGTCATGTCCTTGAATGAATAGTTGGGAAAAATCCCTATTTTTTCATTATGTATTCTCTTGATATTTTCTAATACACATTTTACCAGACGATCAAGAGGGAACCACATTCACATACCCTTTTGGAACTTTTGTATACATAAGAATGCCCTTCACTTTATGTAATGCCTCATGATCTTTTCAAAGGTGTTTAATAAGAATCTTCACTTAATTTTTTGAAACGTGCATGGATGTTATTATGGATGACTTCACTATGTATGGATCATCTTTTCAATTTTTTTTTGAAAATCTTGGCACGTGTCCTTGGAACATGCATTGGTAAGAACCTTGTTCTAAATTATGAAAAATGCCATTTTTTGTTGGTAAAGGGATTTTTCTTGGACATGGTGTGTCCCATGATGGAATTCAAGTTGATCAATCCTAATTTGCTGTCATTTTTTCATAACATCCCAAAAAACTATTAGATTTGTGAGATCCTTTCTTGTGCATGTTGGATGATATAAGTGATTCATTAAAGATTTAGTACGATTTCACATCCATTATCCAGGTTGATCCAAAAAGATACCCCTTTTGTCTTTGATGATAATTTAAGAAACGCATTTCATGAGATAAAATAAATACTGGTAACCCATCCCATTGTTCAATAACCCAAATTTTACATTCCCATTGAAATCACGACTGATGATTATGACATTTCTTTTGTGGAAGTGTTGAGTCAACAGACAGAAAAGAAATATCATGTGATTGCATATGCCTCCCAAACACTAGATCAATCCCAATTACACTACAAAGAAAATGGGAATGAAATATTGGTTGTTTTATTTGCTCTAGATAAATTTAGAAGTTATTTTCTGGGATCCACGGTGATTGTTTACAAAGATCAGTCTGCAATCAAATTCATGATGAAGAAAAATGATTTAAAACCAAGACTTATGAGATGGATTTTGATTTTACAAGAGTTTGATATTGAAATAATAGATATTAAAGGATGTGAGATCATTATTGATAATCATTTGAGAAGGATACCATCTATTGAGAATTCAAAACTTTAGATGTGTCCAAAAATTAAGGAAACCTTTTCAGATGAGGATTTATTTTCTTCTCAAAGTGAAATACCAAGGTTTTATAATCTTATGAACTATTTGGATTTTTATGAACATCCCCACCTGTTTTCCAAAAATAAAATTGATAAAATTGTGAGCGATTCAAAGAAATACATTTGGGATGATCATTATTTACGTGACATTGGTGGTGATCAAATGATACGAAGATGCATTCCAAACTCTAAATTTCAATCCATCCATCATTTATTCCACACATTAAACTATGGAGGACACTTTGGACCATAGATAATGGAAATAAAAGTACATTAATCTATATTTTATTGGCCCACCATTTGTTGAGATTCTTTCAAATTCTACAGAACGTGTACAAATTGTTAATTCCAAGGAAACATTTCCAATCAGAATGAGATTCCCCAAAAAACTCTTTTGTTATGAGATGACATTGATATATAGGGAATGGATTTTATGGTGAATTTTTCCAATTATCTTGGATAACTATACATCTTACTGGATATTGATTATGTGTCCATGTGGGTAGAGATTATCCCCACCTGAACTAATGATGCAAAGATTGTGTCCATATTTTTGAAAGGAAATTTGTTTTAAATGATTGGATTTACAACTATTCTGCTTATAGATCAATGTACACATTTTTGTAATAGGACTTTGAAATATCTTTTGAATAAATATAGTATTAATCATAGGGTCTCTACGCCCTATTTCCCTCAAAAAAAATTTATAACTGAGTTTTCAAATTTGGAGATCAAACAAATTCATTGAAAAAAAAGTGAACCCAAGTAGAAAAGATTGGAGTTTGAGAATTGATGATGCTCTCTAGGCCTACAGAACTGCTTTAAAAACCCAAATTTTAATTGAACCATTTATATTAATCTATCAAAAATCTTTTCATCTACTACTTGAGTTAGAACACAACTCCTTTGGGGCTGTTAAAACATGTAACATGAACCTATTCATTTCTGACAATGAATGAAAATATTATTTACAAGAGCTGGAGGAGATCATAAATAATGTATTTGAAAGCTCCAGGTAATAAAAACAGAGAATCAAATCCCTTTAATTATGGGATGATTCTCAACAAAAACTTAAATGAGGGATATAATTTTCCTGTTGTTCGATGCTAGAATGAAACACTTCCTAGGTAAATTTGGTTCTAAATAATCAAACATATTCATTTTTACTCATGTTTTTCCTTTCGGTGCAATACAGAATAAAGATCCAGACAATGGGACATCATTAACTATCAATGACCATAGATTGAAGCTATTTTGAGAAAATTTTCATGATCCTCCAGGGGAAGAGATTCAACTTCATGATGAAGAATACAATTAATGCAATGTTGTGTCTTTCCTTATTATCTAGTTTTTCAATGCCATTAATTTCTTTAATTTCATGATAAAAAATACAACACAATAAGGAAATATCATAGAATAATTGTGGGGGAGGAATAATGGTTGGTATATTAGGTTTTTTTGAGCTTTAGTTTGAAATTTTTTGTTTTCTAATTTTATTCACATTTTTTGTGAGTTTTTTAAAATTTATGCATTTTGTTTTCAAAATTTTCTGGTTTAAAAAAATGAAAAAAAGTTTCGTAATTTCTCGAATTTATTTTGAAACTAATTCCAAGTAGGGAGCCAATTGATCCATCGAAAATGAACATAAATGAATACTGAATATGGCATTGTTTCAAGTTTAAAAATTTGGAAAATTGTCGAAAAGACCACTGATTTTGAAATCACATCGGACATATCACTGCCTTTGTAATTAAAATTCTCATTCTTGTGATGCCTATTAACCCATATATACATCTTCTTCACATTCATCTATTTCATGGGAGAACCACTTCGTGATTTTTAAACCAGAACATGATTTATTTCTATCAAAACAAGAGAGTTGAGATACATGTGATTAAAACGATTGCGGCATTTCTTGGGATATTGGAGCCCATTTTCATGATTATCCTTTTTATTTTGTCCTTCCTTGAACATTTGATATTTCTTGAGCCCCTAGTGGACATGTATAGTCTATTATATTAGCCACATTGTAAGCCAAATTTCCCTTTCCAACCAGCTTTGGAAGTATAAATGAAATATCTCATTGAACATAAGTGTGGGGGGAAGATGCCTCATGATGTGGTCCCTCATTTGTTATTGCGTTGGGAGGACATTAAAATATTGAAGAAATATTTTTGATGATGGAATATATTTTCCTGAGAGTTGTGCCTATCTGGAGCTCTCAAATGAAATAGTGTTTAGCCTGTCTTGAGCTCCAAATGGAGATAAGTTTTTCCCTATATTGAGCTTTCAAAAAAATATCATTATTATGGCTGAAATATTGAAGGAATGGGATGAAAAAGAGATGATCAGAGATGATTACTTTTCGTAGAGGAATACCAAGAATAACATACTTGATTGGAAATTAGAATCATGCATTTGTGCTTGAAAAACAGCCAATCCCTACTTATTCAGCCCCAAATTTTTCACATTTAAATCCAACCAACCCGAAGCCATATAAAAAACTATTAATGTCCTCATGATAATCACATGATCAAGGCTAACATCAAGTGGAGATGTAGAAATATCTCAATCCAATGTTGATTCATACATGAGTTGGATGAGAAAAGCCCTGCTACAATTCTCTATTGTGTGTTGAGAGAAAATGAATGTGGGGTAATTGTGTTGTGTGAAATAGAATAAAAAAGAAGTCGAAATGGAATGAATGATTTGAATTGAAAATTTTAAATATTTTTCTTCAATCTGGCATGATATCTTTTTAATTCATTGTAGTAATTTGTTAAACTCCATTGGTATGTGTTTTATTTTCCTTGATTTCGTGCTCACCTGTCCAGGAGTCCAAGATCCAAGTCTGGGTGAATTGATAGAGATAATTTTTTCACAGTTCTTAAAATCCATTTAAATGAAATAAAACTCACCAATTTATCAATTTTATCATATTAGTATGAATTTTGGATTTAGAGTGTCTTTTGCATTAAAATGTTTAAATTGGATAATTCTGTAATTTTAACAGATTATTATCACATGTGTATTTTGGTTATTTCCCATACAATATAATTCGAAATTTTTTGATTATTTTTTTGAACCCTTTTTTATTTAAGTCAACTTTATTTATGACTTGTGTTTTATTCATGCATCTGGAGGTTTAAAAAATAAATGAATATGAATATTTTTTGTGGAGGACTACTTGGACCCCACCTTTGTAATGGAAACACTGTTCGACATACACACCTCAAAATAATTGGATAACATAAGGATAAAAATGAGGACTACATGGTGAGTTCACAAATATAATTTCATGGAGTTTAGAATCTGGTATGGTGGCCATTGAATTACATATTTATGAAGGAACCTTCATAGAATCTTCATCCAGAAAAATGGATAGATAATAAAACAAATCATAACTCTTTCTAAAATAATACAATGAATCAATAAATTGGAAGGAGGGAGGAAAATAACTTTATTAACAATATTAATTAAGAGTTCCACTTGTGAATCAGCATATTAAGGATTAAAAAATGCGGCAACATTTTGAGAATGAAATCTGCCTATAAAAATAGAAGATCTCTTACCTCTAAATTCATTCAATTTATCACTATACCATCTATCACAACGGGAGTTGGATTGAGACTGAAAAGGGTAATGTAGAGATTGAGATACATAAGAAGATTCCATCCTCTGTGTATTAAATTGAGATGATCAAGTCTTCTAAATTGATTCAATGTAAAGTGGCAAGTGGTTGCGGGCATCGATAGCCGATGAACACTGCCTTCTGAGTTTTGATTTTAATGAGTAATATCTTTTTGAATTACATTTGAACATATATTTTTTGAATGAATCAGGTTGTTTTTTACCATAAATATATTTTTTACAAAAAAATATTGATCATTTTTTCATTTATAAAGAAGAACAATTGATTTTCCTTTTTAAAATTCGTAGGTGAGGTCTTCCCATTGAGCATAATAAAATCATTTATGTTCAATTAAATGATTATATTTAAGTAATTTATTCACTTATATAGGTGGGACCATATTCATATTTATATATTAAAATGATTTCTATTAGAATTTTAGTATACACTTGGGTGTCCTGGGGGAAAATTTAGGAATTCAAATTTAGAGATATTTTTATGTACATGGAAGAGGGGAGTGTCCGAGAGGGTGAAGCTTGTCTGTAGCCACTTTTTTTAATCCTGATTTCAAACCCACATTATCTTTCATTTAAAATTATTTGACTTTAGTATTTAATTCAAATTTTATTTTTAAAAATTTAATCAAATCCCCCATTTCATTTTTGCAAAAATAACAACAGTGAAAGCTTTGAAACTTGATCTGCAGCCTCCTTGAAAGACAACCCTATGGTCACCACTGTTCAACATTATAAAGGAAAAATATTGATTGAGGATTTCATGAATCAAAAATGATCATATCAATAACGCTTAATGTTCATTGGTTATACCATGGTTTCATCAGGATCATTCGGAAAATATTTAGTTGATTTTTTGTATAAATTTTTCATCATAGAGATTATATAATTCATATGTTGATCTTCATAACAGGAAGTTAGAGTTTTTAGTTAGCAATTATTATTTCATGAATGATTCACCTCAGGTTATTCATCATTGACTTTGGAGGCACGGTAATCTTTCCCATAATTTTGGGACACCATTTCAGGTTATTGATTAGTTAGGGAATGTGCAATACCATTTAAAACATTTCCACAACTGAAATCTCTGAGTAATGTGTTCCATGTATTAATCCATCGAAAGTTTCTCTCTAACCCATATCATGTCTTGATCTAGGAGGATGTTGATGATGAGACTAAATTATCCATGAATAATCATCTATTTTGGATTTTTAGTCTAATATAATGGTATTTTAGTTGATAATGATATCTTTGGTCTGTGTGTTATGGAAGCATGGTTCATATTCTCATGAGAAGTACCAACGTGAGGTAGTGATGAGAGAGAAGTGGACCTATCTCATTGTTATGGAAAACCATGATAGTATTTATAAGGAAAACATATTTTTTATAGTGATTATATTGTAACTTAACATTACCTTTCAAATTGTATCCCTTGTCTTTTGGATTTAGATTCATTTTTTTGTTTTTGAATTTTCATTTAAAATTGTGTTTTCTTCTATATAAGGATCAATTACATTCTAGGTAATGGGATTAAAAGTCGTGTAATGGGATTTCATGACATTTATCACTCTATATGAACATTAAGTGAGGATATTTCAAGGAGTGAATGGTTCCATTCCATGTAATTGTAATTCATGTCATGTAAGATATAATTTAGATTTTAATAAATATGTGACATATTTATCTGCATAAATGACCTTGTAGATTTCATGTCATTCAATAGGAATACATGACAAGTTAATCGTGTGGAATTTAGGTTTTAGGTGTGGGATGGGTGAATTTATCTTTATTCATCCAAAATTATTATCTATATATACCAATACCCATTTGTAGGAAATTTTGGAGATCATCAATCCCTTCGGATCATCTATTTGACAATTGATCATCATTTTCATTTTGGTTTGTCTCTGAGTAAGAGATATTCCTATCACTTACATTATATATTTATTTCCTCCTCAGATTATGAAATATCATATGGGGATTTATGGATGTAAAATCGTTGTTGTTGAATTTTGATTCTGGGTTGTGTTTTTATATCTTCCTTCCCTTCAACCTTCCATGACGAGTCCTGTTTCCGGTGTCTATTTCCATGGTAAAAGGTAGGTAGCTCTATTTGAGATTTTCATATTTATTAAATTATTATTAGCTTTATTTTTTTATTAGTATTAAAATTAATTATCAAAAACTAATTTATACAAATTTGAATTATAAATTTAATTTACTTTATTTTTGGGAAAATACCAATCTAAGGAATTTGAATTTCTGACATATTTTGAAATTGATGGAATGGATGAATTGATAATTGAATTGTTTATTGTAAAGATAGCTTCAAAATACTTTTTACAAACCTATTATTACTATTATAAAGAAAATGCATGAATTGATGAAAAAATATTTTGGTTTTGAAAATTAATTTTCAAATCGAAATGCAATATTGGGTAATTTAATTTTAAATGATTTTTGATTTCAAATTATATTATTTCAATTTTTTCTACGGATTGATTGATAACATTAAATCATAGGTATATAGTGTGTTATATGGGACAATCAGTCTAGGATGATAGGTTCCTTGTAATATATTGACATTGAAAACTCTAAATAAGAATTGTTAGAATGATAGTATCCTAAAGGGGATATTGGTGGTGTTGGAACCATGGAAATTATATTCATGAATCAGTGTATGGTTTGTGTATGTTTTCAATCCTCATTGGATGTTCCAAATGTGTACTATTAAAGTGATCATACTATTCAAGCAGACAATAGTATTGAAGGTGGCGTCATTTCCTAGTGGAAGTTCAGCATGTGTGCTAGTAAAAGGAGGTGCATGCAAAGAGGAAGTGGTCACGAAAAAGGTGGGATGTGTGCGAAATATTTGTGTTTTGTGGAAAAAAACAGCATGGTGTGCGAAATAGTGGAGCGAGGTTTTCCGCTCAAATAGTGTTTCAGAATTAGAACGTCAAAAAATATCAAAGGCATGGGGTGCGCAAAAAATCTGGGGATGTGCGTGAAAAACTGTACCTGGGAGAAATATTTCATGCCAAATGAGAGGTTTTTTGCGCCACAGGGGTTTTTTCACACGGGGGTCTAAGAAACCTATAAATAAGATGTGATACCCACATTCTATACGATTGAATACTTATAGAAGATCCAAGGGCTGATGCCTGTAAAATGTTCGGGTAATGGGAGTTGCACGGAAAAAGCTGGTTTGCGTGAAAAAGAATGAGGTGCGCGAAAAAGGATGAGGTGAATGAAAAATGTCGAGTTTCACGAAAAAGGTTAATCTGCGTGATAACATAGACATTGCGCAAAAAATCTGAGGCTGGGAAAAAAACTCTGAGCTGCATGAAAAAGGCCAATTTGCGTGAAGAAGTTGTTGCGCGTGAAGCTACGCATAAAGGAGGTTGTTGCACGAAATATTTCCTGTGCAAAAATCATGTATTTCGCGCAAAAGATAGATATTTCATGAAATCAGAGTCTCATGCTAAAAAGATGCAAATACTCCAATGCGAATCTGTTGAATATACCTTCATGTCTATAAACTAACTGAGACTTCACCGAAGGCTGTGAGCTAGGTGGAGTCAACAAGAGTGTCCTGGGGAACTCAGTGGGCTATCCCTGAACATTTGTAAAGGCAGTGAGCAAGGGATATAGTGACAGTGCCTGAACCATTGTAATCCATAACTATTGAAGAATAATGGAATTAGGTATGACCAAAAACCTATTGGTTTATGGTTCTTGTATGTATCCCTTAGTGGTGAACCAGTTAAAAAGTTTTTTTTCATCTCATTGCATGTGAATGTTTTATTTCTGATCATATCAATCATATAGGTTTGACTAGTTCCTACCAGCATGGGCACAAGATCCATCAGTTTAAAAGAAAAGTTGACACCCTAATTCACCCCTCCCCTCATAGGGGGTCCTAGGGTCCTACAGATGGGACATATTCAGAAGGATCATAAGGGACAAGTGTAAACATATTTATATGAACCCTAATATGAGATGTGTGAGGAAGAAATAACTAGAAACTATAATACCAATGGGAAGATGATCATGATTCTTTTTATAATCATATATATATATATATATTAAATTTAGTATATAAATGATTTATTCATTCTTGTTGATTTATTTAAACAATTTTATATAAAA
Source organism: Viscum album (assembly GCA_963277665.1). Lineage (NCBI taxonomy): Eukaryota > Viridiplantae > Streptophyta > Magnoliopsida > Santalales > Viscaceae > Viscum > Viscum album. The sequence continues at coordinate 614,571,408 of OY728164.1, forward strand.
TTATAATTTAGTCCATTTAATAAAATTTTTCCATCAATTAAATATTAAATAAAGTATTTTCTGAACCATGAAAAATTATTTAAAGACCATATTTTATATATATTGAAATCAAAATTTTGTTTATTATTATGGAATCTTTTATGTAGCATTAGGTGACACCCTATTGGGATTTATATCTCACACATTTCCTTTGCCTTTTGGTGTTTGTAGATTTCCTTCTACATGGTCCGAGAAAAGGGAAAGCACCACATTGAGGATACAGATGTTCTTGATAAATTGATCTTGGAGTGATGCATCATCATGGTATGTTGTATTTTTTATGTGTAGAATGACAATGTACTATTATGGGTTTTTAATCCTATTTGATTTTTGGGACTTTCTCTTTTTGAGTGTTTCAGATATTTACTTGTTTATTTATCATCTATTGTGATGCGAAAAAATCATTTGGCCTTTTATATTTTATTATCTAAGTTCAAGTCCCCAACCCATGTGGGAAAGGAATGCAAATCAGGCCATGTTTCCGATAGCTCAACTGTTAGCTTATCGAAGTATCCATGGCGGTTCATGATGTTGGGTCTTAAACATCCACTTTCAAATTAAAAAACAACTATTTAAAATTTATTTGTTTTAAAAAATATTTCTATATCAATAAAATTATAAAATATAATTATAATGCAATATTCATTTGGAAGTAATAGAATATTAAAGTGAGAAACAATTCCATAATTTTATGTGACATCTTTTAAACATAGAATATATCCTTAACTAAGTATGGAATAATTAAAGAATATTCATTTTTGTTAAAAACCATTCATTAATCTAATGTATTTTCTTGAAAAAATATTCTTTATGTCATTATATGTATGTATTAGGTGTTCCAAATAAAAAAATTGATCATTTTATCAATTTAGCACTAATTTACCCTAATGTACACCCTTCTGTACTTATTAATTCATGTTTCTAGGTTTTTCATGAACCTAGATTATTTACTAACACTATGAGTAAGACTTAGGATAAATTCCTACTAATGTGCCGTAAAGAGTATATTATACCATTTCATTTCATATTTTTCAAAATAATTTATATATTTTACTATTCTTTTGATTTATTACCGATGAATTAACATCTAATTCATGTAATTTATATCTTTCTTTTGAATCTTATTCAGCGATTAAAAAGAAAAAAATTGATATTGATGAAAATAAATATTGTTTTATTTCAATGATAACGATAATGATTAGGAATGAAATTTTATTTAGTATGGATACCAGTTATTTTTTAATGAAAATTAAAGTATCTTTAATTAAATTTATATATATTCACACTCTATATATTATTATCATAGTTTCAATTTCCGGTGACACACCATTTTACCACAAGGAATGGGTTGTTATGACCAAACTGAGTATACATGATTAGTGGTTCAGGATGATATTTCAATGCCTTTATACACCCTAAGGAATGTAAAAAAATGTTCAATGATTCTTTATTTATATGGTATATGGGAATTTCATGACACCACATACCAGATTCCCTTTCTAATTTGAATGGTCCTCTCAATCTCAGCCTTTTTAACAACATGAGATTTTGGATCCTAAAAATCGATACTATATTTTATAATTTATGTCCCATGAAACACCAAACTACTAAAACACCTGAGTAAAAAAATACAAAAAATATTTACATTACATGAATAATTTATTCATTATTAAATAAAATGATAATAATCAATTAATATAATATCATATTATTATTTTCCTTTGATTAATATTGAAAAATAAAGATTCATTTGGGAGAACCATTTATACAAAAGTTTTCATTAAATTAATAAAATAAATTTATCATAATTATTTTTTACTATAATATATTATATTTATATTTATTGTTTTTAAAATAATATGTAATATTTTTAATGGCGGTTATACTGTAAAAGGCACTTTTAGATAAATTTTTATTTATTTTGTATATTCATTAAAATTAATAAATGATAAAATTATTAAGTTAAAATTTGATAATAATACTCCATTTATGAATTTATAATTTTAAAATTACCATAGGTTTATTCCTTTTGTATATCAAACATGTAATTGATTTTTAGCTGATTTGTTAAAAATAATGTTTTTACCAAAAATATCAGGGTTTATGACTATATAAATAAGTAAGAATGGTATAAAAACATGTTAAAATTTTTTATGAAAAAATATTTATTTTATGATTAATATTTTTTTCCAAAATACTAATATTAGAGTATAATACCTATGTTTAACGAGTTAAAAAATTATTCCAATAAAACCATTTTAGTTTTTTTAAAAAAAAATTATTATGTATGTCAAATAAATTTTTCATTTGAATTTAAATCCATATAATATTTTTTATTTTATCATAAACTTACTTAAATAATTAAATTTATTTTAATTGTTACTTATATGCTACAAATAAATATATGTCATAAAATAAATATGTTAAAAAAATATTTATACATGTTAAATGTGTCAAATTAACAATTCTGTTTTATTATAAATTGATATTTTATCTACTAAAATTGCATTAATTTGATTATTTATTAGGTAAAAATTGTTTCAAATATGTCATATTATTTTCTAGAATTAAATGATATATGTTAAAATTATTACCATAGTAAAACAAAAAATGGTAAAATTGTAAATTATTAGAGTAAGGGACTTAAATATATTTATTGAATTTGAAAAAATTATTTGTTATGGTATTATAGAACTAAAAATATAGCTAACTGAATTTTGTTAAATTGTATGGACTTCTTATCATTATAAATATGTTCTCTCTATATACTAAGTCGAAATAGTTCGTAAAATGACATTCTCACAATGTATAAAATAGGCCTCTCACCAACCATTCAACATAACCCTAACCTGAATGACCCCAAGGCCTTAATTTTTATTGATTTTTGATGACCACACTTTCAAGTGAAGAGGGGGAACCCTAACAAGGCTTGTAGACTCAGATATTACATGGCCTGTAAGCTTAGGAGATTACATGACCCGATGGTCTTAGAGAATTCAACCTGACTATCTACAAGGAACATCCCCTCCTCAGCATCTGCATTATTATATTAGATCTCCACCTTTGCATGGCCATCTGGTTAGGCTTCCCGTGCAATCACAGGCTATTAACGATGTCATATCCATACCCTATCACTCTAACGAAGCCATTTGGCTCTACTCTAGTGAGTGCACCTGATATAAATCCTCTTCGGGGGTACTCCTTTTTTATAGTGTGTCTGGGGAAACTGCATGTGGCCAGAAGTCCATGAGGTGTCCCTAAGGCCTTAAAGGTGTCCTGAAATCACTACTAACCTGAAGGATTGGGTGGCACAAAATCCTTAACGATTCTGAGCCCAAACCGGTGGCCCAAGGTGAATAGTTCCAGCAGTAACAGTACCGAACAATACCTGTACAGTAACTACTATAGTAGCAACCCAGTGTGAACTTCTACTATAGTAGCCACATAGTGTACAATCTGCATCAATTCCTGCTACAGTAATGCTACAACGCCCAGAAATATTCCTCTACCTTGTTTTGAATCTCGGTCTTTTGGATGCACTTAAGGATACCTCACCAACTGGGCTAAGGCTCATGTGCCATTCAACATCACCCTAAAAATTAGGTTTTCTATTGAACCCCCCCTCTTTTACTTACCATATAATCTTATATATTTTCCACATGCCTTTTTCCAAACTATAGTTCTCTACGACTAACATTTAAGAGGAGTCTTTGTGGGGAATGCACATGTCCTTATTGTATGAACTCATATTCTTAACATTTTTTTTTCAATCTTAGCTTACCAAATCTAATTTTCTCACTCCTATATAATGAAAAAAATATTTTTTTAGTTAATGTTATTATTTTATTTTAATAAATCACCTTTTTCATTTTCCACTAAGAAAAATGAAATCGTTATTAGTTCGTGTGTGAATTGTCACATCCATGAAGAACATATTGACCTTTTAATATATATTATTTATTATTTATTAGACTGTACATAAACACGATTAAAAAACATGATGTATCTAAATAATATCATTATTATTCTTTTATAAATGTAATGTTCCAAAATAGATGACATTCATAATCATAATCATCTATTAATAAAGGCATGGTCGTTTTTGGGTCGGTCTAACCAAAATCTTGATCAAAGCTATAAAATAATATCATGAATGATTTTGAGAAAAAAAATTACTGATAATATATTACATAATGATGTAAATAATGAATTTATTTTTTTCGTTAATGATAAAAATAATATTAAACTCGTTAATTAAGATACATTCATTTCTTCATTGAATATCACAGAATCATGATTATCCCTAATTCGTTCTATAATTATCATAACAAAAAAATAATTTAATTACATTAAATCATTATAAATAATTATAAAAACAGAATATCAATTACCTATTATTATATATTAATTATGATCCTTATAAGAAAAATTATGAAGAATAATATTTTCACAAAACTGCATTAAAACAATAGATATTTATCACACAAGTTGTAAAAAATAGAAAATAACATTAAAATATACATGTATAGAATAATAATCAATAATGTTTAAAAGAAGGTTATTTATAATATATTTTTTATGAAATAGTTTATTAATATAATTATTTTTCGTTAAATGATCCTACTTCTATTCAAACAGTAAGGGAAACAAGGTAAGAGTTTCTAATCTTATATTTTCACACCCTGATACATGTTTCCAATTATACACCATGATTTATTCGGAATGACGTTTCTACAAACCATATAATATTTTTATCATATACCTGTAATAATTAAGGGTATTTAATTTGTCTTTTTGAATCATATTTTTCAATTTTATCAGAGTCAAAATATTCTGAAGTTGTAAGGGGTTCTTTGCATTTAATTTAATTTCATTATATATTATTTGTTTTAAAAACCAAAAATTTTCCTCATATAGTGTAATCACAATACCATTTACTTAAAGTGTAATTAATATCTATCAATTAATTATATTTTAACATCCATTTTATTTTATCCTTATTATTTTCAATGATTTTTATGATAACAATTATATAAGGATTTTCCTTAACTCAATTCCATTCATTGAGATAAAATGGTTCTTCTTATAATAAATTAATTCATCCTTAGTTACTTTCAGAATATGATTTTATATAATAGGACTATATATTCCTCAATATTTATAATTAAATTATAATACAAATATTATGACTTGAGGAATCACTTTCCAAATAATTATATAATTTTTATGAAAATTTCTCATCCCATTTATTAATGGTTCCCCTACAAGTCTATATTTCTCTTTTTCTATTAATGATCCCATTTATATTTGTAGTCCTTATTTTTTTGTTATCTCATGTGAACTTACTATTTTCATTTTCCACTTATAAAATTGATGTTTTTCTACATATTTTGAGAACATGGGTTCTTAAAAAATCTATATGAATATATTAAAGAGGATTTTCATCTATTTAAAATCAAATGGTTTATCTTCTATCCTAATATTTTCTATAAACATATTTCTTATAAAAATATCTATTGTTAGAGTTTATTTACCAATGTTAATTGTTTTCAATGATTCTACTTCACCTTTTATTAAATAACTCTTGATTGTGACTTGTAACTCTATATTTTTAATATAATGTTTAAAATTAATAGTTAAATAAATTTTAATTATTTTTTCCATGTGAAAACATATTTTAAACATAATTACATTTTATAAATAACATCAACTCTATGAATATTTATTTTCTCTTCTAAATACTCACTCTATAATTTTAAATAAATTTATTTTTTCGAAATTTGAAGAATATTTTTTATTTAAAAGGACATTTTTTGACATCTCCAAATAATTCCTTTCAATAATGTCATTTTTATTTGATAAATATTAATATTGTTTAAAGATATTTCATAAATGAAACCTTTCACAATTTTACCATGAGGGATTATGTAGTTTTAAATCTATAAAATAAACTATCAATAATGTGATTTTCCATTCTTAATAGTCATTAGTGTATAACATTATTTTTCCATCCAATTACATTTCTATATAATTAACCAATTTTTTATTCCACCAGTTTAAGGGTTTTCACCTACAAACGGTTCATCAATTTATTGGGGATGTTGTTGAATAAACCATAGAAAATTTATAATTACAATGCAAATCCCATTTGTTATATTATTTAAAGGGTATTTTCTAATAGTGTCTCTCAATTTAGTTGGATAAAAATTTATATTTATTTTATTTTTCATTCATATTGACAGAATTATTAAGGTTCTCCACATATGATTCCAATTTAATGGGATAGGTAACCCATTTTCGTTTCATTTGTTCATTATAATATGATAATTATTGATTATGGTGGAACCTAGATTTATAGATTATGTTGAGTGAATCTGTATGAGTAATGAAGGTGATGTACGTGTGTATAAACATAATTCATCTAACTATTAGTGGGATAGTTTGTGACACCTGAAGGTTATGTTTACCTATACAAATATTTGTATCCCAATTCTCGAGGTATTCTATGTTTATCTATTATGAATCATTTCAATTATGTATTCCTATAGTATACCATTCCTTATGTCATTATTTATGATCTCATATTTTTTCACCATATCATTCATATATATATCGTGACTCAATCTGTATAATTATCTTATGCTCACTTATGAAAATTTCATTTTTATCTATAATGCCTTACTAAGAATTTGATCTCTCCCTATTTCAGGTAATTATATTTCCCTAGGTGATAAAAATATGAAAAATATGAATGTTATAGATTATTATTATTTTTGGATAATTAGTGCATGATTTTGAAGACATGTTTTTTATTAAGTATTTTCTTATACAGTTACATATATTTCAACTAGATTAAAAATAATTTGGTTTAGATAGTTTATTGGTTTTAATATTTTCATAAAACATATAACATTAAATACCCAGAGAATATAGGTAATGTAATATATTCTTTAAAAATGATATAACAATATGATCATATTTTTTGGGAAATATTGTTGGTACTAGAATATGTTTTAGAACCAGTTAGAGCTATGGATATTAGTTGAGGATAATTTATATGTTAATAAGTTAAGGTTAATTATAATTTAAAATTTGTAGATGTACACGATGAGTGTCCCTAGGCTAATAAGCATGAATAATTTTAGTTGGGTATCAAATCAATTATTAATATGGTACACGATTAGTGTCCCTAGGCTACACATCATTTTAGACACCCTTATAGTATATTCATTGATGGATTATATGATCTTTAAAAATCATTATGAAGGATTTATTTCCATATTATCTTATGGTAATATGTTAATATAGATGGTAAATCAATAAATCATATAACAAATGTTTATCCAAGAGTGTTATAGGATAATTCAGGTGATTTATAGTTTAAATAAATAATTAATTGGTTTTAATGATTTTTTAAAGAATAAATATCTGGATTGATATGTTATATACATGTGATCATTTAATATGATTCTATTAGATTTTATAATGATAATTTGGGGTTTTCATATTTTATTTAAATCAAATAATGGAGAAACAATCTCAAAAAGGTATGTATCCTGAATTATCAATCACTAATAACTTAATGTAGGATCATACTAATGTTGATGAGAATCATAGTACAAGTATATTGTGGTCAATAATGAATGTTTCCTAGTCTTTCATCATGTAGTTTGGTTGATATAATAATAGGAATAATAATTATTGATAGTATTATATATTTTCATTAGGAAGTGATATTTATTAATGATATACTTGAATATTAAAAAATTTATGAGGATTATAAGAAAAATATAATTATTTTGCATATTTAATATATTTTAAAAAAAAATTAACATATATTACATGGTATCAACAACTTTGAAAATTTATTTTAAGAAAAAATTATATATTTGGGGATATATATTGAGTAACACATAATTGAGGAATGGATAAATATTATGTTTAATATCCACTTTATGCTGAGATAATAAATGTTTATATGGATTTTTTTAAAAAATTTAGTTAGATACTATTGGTAACCATGGGATTGAGAATTGATTCCGAATATTTTTGTTAATGTTCAGTGATAAATTTGGATCGTGGTATATATTGGATGGTATATGATTTAAGGAAAAAATACTAATTAATTTTTAGGGTTAATGATATTTTCAATCTATCGAATAATATATTCATTCTCAATGGTTTAATGATTTGTAGAATCAGATGTTTTTATGAAAGTTTTATTTTGGAAAATGTATGATTTGGATATATACATATTGAATTATATGATTCTATGAATGAAAAATATTTTATAAGGAATCATAATAGACTTTATATATAATAATAGAGTTAATTACATTTTATATAAGAATTTATACCCCAAATGATAAATTTTGTTAATAATACATTGTCCCTCTCTCATCAGTTAGTAATAATTAAAATTGATAGGATTCAATTTATTTAAGGTGGTAGAGTCTAAAGAATAATGATTTTGGATTATTAAAATTAATAATATCTTTGATAGATTTTTTCACATAAATCACTAACCTAATTAAACCCCCAACTAGAGTAAACCATTATATGTTAAAAAAAATTAATAATGAAATCATTATTAAATTAAAATAAATTCATCAATTGAAATAATTACAAAATATTGTTTTACTTTTATTAATATTTAGAAAAAAAATTCTTTCTAGAGAACCATTTTTGGAAACAATGGATGAATGTTAATAATTTTAATCAAACACATTAAATTTATATTAATAGGAACTATTTAGAATAAATATTGATATATTTTTATGAAATAATATAAACATAAAGGAAGCTAAAAAATTCAATAACAAGTATTTTCATTTACATGCAGTACATTCATTTAAATAACTAAATAGATACATTTTATAATTTTTATTTTATTAAAATTTATTCATTATTGAAATTATAATGTTAAAATTTCCATATAGTTATTCTTTGAATTTTTTCATGAATAATTTATTTTTAAAATTTATTAATATATACAAAAGAAATTATAACTAAAAAAATTATAAGACACTTTTTATAATCATATATTTCTTCATGGGGTGAAACTCTACTTATTGAAATAATAATATTTTTTCAAAAAACATTTCTAACAACCTAATCACTATTTTACCATAAAAATTTTGTTTTCCTTTTTCATTTAATTAAATGATGTTTTGATAGATCCGATATTGTTTTTATTTGAAATATATATATTTTTTAAACCATTTTTTATCATAAAAATAAAACACATTGATAACTTTATATTATGCATAATGGTTATTTTTATAAAAATAATTTTTTCTAAGAATTGGTTTTTATTCATTATGGGTGATAATATTAAAGATATTTTTTCTTAATATAAAAATATATATAAGAGAAAATGAATTACAAATTTTTAATAAATAGGTAAAAATTATTAAATGTGTTCAATTTTATTTCAATCCATTTATGTAAATTACTTAGGTAAAAAAATAGTTACCATGGTAATACCCAAAATGTTAAATGTTAACATTCTGTGAGTAAGGGACATAAAAATAATTATAAGACATGAGTAAAAATGAATGGGCGAGGTATTCAGCACCTTATCCCATCCCCAATCAGTTATTTTCTTTTTTTGACTTTATAAAACATGAAATATGTGATCTATTTATATTATGTTAATAATCTTTAGAAAAATAGTATTCTCACCACTTCTCATTGTTGAATCTAACCACTCCATCAAGATAATAAAAAAATATTGTTTCAAATGAAATTGTTTCCTATTTTCATTCTCTATAATATTATAACATATACATGATACCATTTTTAAATGGATATTATCTGAATACTTATATTTTAGATTTGCCTTATATGAAAAATATCAAATCCTCAACATGAGTAATTTTTCACCACCATTCAATTATTTCTTTCCTTCACAAAAATAATATTATCATTCGAATATAAGAAAAAAATACATTTTTATTACATAAATTTATTATTTTATAGGAATGAATATGACCCACCATTTCCCTTATCCTTCAATGTAAATGAAAACATCATTAGTTATTATGTAGACTACCACCTACACAAAGAAAAAAATCTCTTATTTTTCTTAGTTTCATTATTTTTTATTTAATTCAATTTAAATATGATTCAAAATCGGAAATATATATACATATATTCATTTTAATTTATTTAAAATGATATTATTCCTAAATAACACACATTTAAAATATTAATTGTTCATTATTTACGGTAGGTTCATGTTTGGGTAGGCTAACCACATACAAGAAAAATGCTCAAAAATAACATTATGGATGGATATGAGAATTTTATTACTGATAATAAATGATATAAAGAATTAAAAAAATAATAATTTTTGTTTTTTAATTAATACATTAATATAAAACTCACTGATTAATATACCAACACACATTGATTAAAAATCACTAAAATGTGAAAATCTTTGATATATTCATCAAACATGTAAACCCTAACTCAAATAGAATGAAATTATTCAATTATAAATAATTATAAAACCTAAATTAATGTAAATTATATTGTATATTAATTATTCATTTTGTGATAATAATGAATAAATAATTTATTATGAAGCTAGTTAAAAACTATCCACATTACTCACACTAGATATTAGAAGTAGAAAATAACAAATTAATAAAATAATATAGAATAATTATAAATTATACCAATTATAGGATAATTATAATAAAAGTTTACAAAAATTTTCATTAATATATTTATCTTTGTTATATAGTATCTCACAATGAATTTTACTATGTATGGAATAAAGTTAATCATTTTTTGTCGTTCATTTTCACCCTTAGAGAAATATTCATTACTATAAATCACATATTATTTAGAATGTTTGGCATAATTACTCTTTAATATATCATATGAGGATTCTAAAATTATTTTTGGAATTTATTGTTTCATTTAAAATAAAAAACATTAATTGGTTTTTACTGAATTTTTTATAAGGTTGTAAAGTGTTATTTATTTGAAATTTAATTTCATGAGAGATATTAAATGATACTAAAAATAATTTTCTTTATAGGGTGCATTCACTATAATATTTTAATAAATTTAAATGAATTTTATTAATTTATTTATATTTTAAGGTCTATTTAATGGGTTCCTTCTTATTTCTTTGGTTCTAACGTTACCATTACTGTAAATGTTTTCAAAACTCAACACCATTCATTGAGTTAAAATGAATCTTGTCAAAAAAAAATTTGAAAAATATTAAGTCAAGTGTATGATATCATTTCATTGAAAATTTTCTTTCTATTTATGGAAAATAAACATTTTTTCTAGAGATGTTACCATGATTAATCTCTTCCCCAAAAAAATATCATTGGAAAGAATAATTTTCATCATCTTTAATGACTATTTCACTTCATTTTCCAAATTTTATTTTCCTACCATGGTTCTCATCTATATTTGGAAACACCAATTATGTTTTATATCATTCAATTTTATTATTTTCCATTAAATATTTTCAAATATATCTTTTAGTACCTATTATTAGAATTTTTTATTTTGAACAAATGTTTTTATAAATATTAAAGTGGTTTTCCATATATTCAAAATTAAATCATTTATCTTACATCCCAAAATTATTTTGAAAAAAATTATATCATTCTAAATATATTTTATAGTATTTTTTTTCAAGTAGATAATTTTGAATGATTTTCACTTAATATTTTTGAGAATATATTATTAACTTTTTATGTTAGTTTATATTTTTATAAAAATGAATTTTTTCCAGAATTTCTTTGGAATATTTTATTTCATCTGAGCACATCCTTAATCCGTGTTTGTATTTTCTATTATAATTATTCCCTATTTTATCATATTTTATCAAATAAATTATTACTCACAAATTGTTATAAAATAAATCTATTGAAAATACATAGGAAATTTCATATTTATAATATGATATTTTTTTTAAAAAATTATATATGTTTTTCAAATAACTCATTATTAATTGATGAAACAACCTGATATTTTAATATACAACTTTTTAAAAACATCCAAAATTGTTTTATATCTTTTTTGACATGAAACAACAAACTGAAACGATTAATTATATATTTAGATTAAAATAAAAATGTTGGGAATGACAATTAAAATAAAACCATTTAATTAGTGTAGTTTAGTATGAGTAATATCTTTCTAAAATATTTATTAAAATAAAATAATGGATACTATTAATATGAATGAACATTATTTAAAATATCTAAATAAATAGATAATATAATTTTATGGTTAAAAAAATACAATTATAATTTCATTAATTTCATGAAAATAAGTATATTTTTGATGGATTATAATAAAATATATTATAAGGTTAATCATATATTATGGATTAATTTATTAGTAAATAATAGGAAATAAGAATAAATAATACTTATCCATTTAGAAATTAAGCACACCAGATGGATGTATTTGCCCAGATGCAAGGAAATTCTTTAGTTGTGGTGGTCCTATCATAGAGGCCATCACTGATCAGGCTACCATTTCAAAAGATAATTTGGTTTCCAATAAATGGTGGAAAGTGAATTGGATTATAAAAAAACATTGGATATTATTATGCCATCTAAGGAATAAATGTTGGAGGATGAGTTTCATATTAATTCCTCCCTAGAGAAGGTTGATAGGATGAATGTGAGTCATATATTAGTTGTGGAAAACGAAGAGTATTGTGATTAGATCATAAAAAAGATCATATTTTGAAAACACGATTCAACGAAAAAATTTAAATTACTGGGAGTTCATCAATACATGGGACAATATGGATAACAAAAAAAAGATATTAAAAATGATTATTTGAATACAGAAGTACATGCACATCATTGGAAACTAAATAGGGAAGGTGAATCTAGTTATCATTAGTTTTTATTAAAATATTATGTTTTTTATCGATATTAATGTATTATGGATATAATTTGTATGGTTTACCACTTTTTCCTTTAAATGATTTATAAAGTTATAAAAAATATATCTTTTATCCAATTAACCATTTAAAAAAGCTATTTTTAATATAAAAATGTTACCAATAAATATTCTTATTTTATTTAAATAATTAATTATTAAGTATTTCACATATTTAAAAAAATATTATATCTATTTAAATATTAATAATAATATTTGTGTAAGATATATTTTTCAGATTTTTCTAAAAAGAATTATTTTTAGGTGAGGAGTAAAAAATATTGTTATTACCAATAACATGAATTTTTTTAAATTATTAATATGAATTTGAAAAAAATGAGAAAATTTTTAAAGACCAAATATGTATTTTATTAGTGACATTGTATATTTTAAAATATTTGTTTTAATTTATAAATCCATATTTGATGATTTTGAACATAAGTAATATTTTCTCAAAAACTATTTTTAGTATATTAAATATTTTCTAACAAAATTAAATTTTATCACTTTTATAAATATAATATTGTAAAATATATATTATATTTATAAACATCGTTTCAAAATAATCCAAAAATGTTAGATTTATTTTTTGACATAAATGTTGAGTTATCATAGTTAAAAAATAGTTTCAATTATAAAAGAAAAAATATTAAATTTTTAATTACAGGGTAATGGGATTGAAACATTATAAAATTACAATGCCCCTCTTATGATTTTCTTGATTGAGTAGTGGGATGTTTCCTGACCTTAAGTGACATCCCCAAGATGATAAAGGCTGAAAATAAAGGATAATTTTCTCAATGAATGTGGGGTTGGATTTCAAATAAATTATTAACCTACAAATAGAAAATACACTATATGATGCATGATAATAACGAAATAAAAATCAAAATTTAATTAAAGAAATGAATAATATAAAAGTACAATAGTGGATGAATAAAATATCCAAGTAAATAGTGGTTGAAAAACTAATAACACTCCATGACCACAAAAATACTCAATGCTCTAAAAGATTTAGTTTCCAACATCACCAAACAACCAAATTATCACAAAGTAGGGCTATATACATGTTATAATTTTCCATTTCCAACATGCCGGTATATTACATCTTCAAAAAAACTACAGTTCAAAAGAAGGAGAGAGTACTAAAAAACTATAACATTTCACCAATGACTTCCAAACACACGCCACTAGGAAATACTAGTTATAAAAATTTATATAAAATATATTACATCAAAAAATATCCTAAAATATTTTATAACTAAATATAAACATGTTCCATATAAAATTATTTTAAAAAGAAATACATTTTTCAAATAAAGAAACACAAGTATTCTTTAAAACCATTTCACAGGTTCAATTTGGCATCCCAATTCCATTCCACATATCCAATCATGCATGATTTATTTGGATAGTTCCATACTCATGAAGGATATGTATTTAATTTACCAATTCGTCACAATGTAATAACATCCCATGTTCTATTAAACCTTTGGCACCAAGAGTAATGCCATATTTCAACCAAGCATCATAATTTCCATATGAACACAAAAAAATTATAACAAAATTCCAAGACAATCGAAAAATTCAAAATCCATTTCATAAAAAACTATATTAAAACCCATTTCCCAACTATCCATTTAAAAAATCTAGCAATAAAATTTATAAAATCAACATTTTAGAATCATGAACCCAAAAAAATTTCATAACAAATTACAAAAATAACAATATTTATCCACAAACCATAAATCCCCACTAAAAAGGATTTAAATACTTTTTTCACAAAAAAATCAAATTCATTTTCATAAAATTAATTCAGTTTTTAACTAATCCAAACATTTATATTAATTAGATTTGTGAGTAATGACACTTACATTGAGATTATTGGCTAAAATGATAAATTGCAAGAAAAAGTCAGAAATCTCTATTGGAATATCCAATAAACAACCATATATCTCTTCCCCTATCATCAAAAAGACAAATTTAAATAAATTTGGCATCCACACACATAAATATACTCACATTGGTTGTATATCTAATAATCCTTGAGATGGTGCATTGAATTTCTAATAATTGATCAAGAAAAATGAGGAATGATCATATACTAAGAGGAATAAACTTCTATACACCAAGAGAAGAATTTTAATCACCACTAGGTCAATAGGAAAACCATCCTTGACATTTGAGATTGAGAAATCACATGTTAGGGCTCTATTAAAGGAAAAAATGAGTGGTATAGTTGAAATAATGGGAGAGATACACTATTTATAGAAGTGGTTTCTTAATAGGAATGGTTTAGTTACACATATATGAATACCATTTGTTAACCATTGGTTGGAAAATGCCTTAAAAACAATATGTTGTAAGGTTGACTTACACTACATCCATCCATATGCCAACTGTACTGAAGCCACTTCCTAAAAATGATATGAATCTACTTTTCAATGAACAAAATTTTTACTATGAAACTTCATGGTTTTGAGAAGCCATGTGATACTGGTCCACCTCCACTATTCCCATATCATATTATTCATAGTATCTATAATGTTTTTCATATTTTTGGAAAACTATTCAGAACCCATGAACCTATATAAAATCTCCCAAAACACTCAAACTTTGTCCAATACCTTCTAATCCTAAACCTGGTACATTATATACATTAAAATAATATTGAATTGATTACATAGGAGAATCTGAGGGTGATAAATTCTTCCCACCAATGGTTTTTCCTTCACCAACATGTAAAAACACATTGTTGAAATGACAGTGTTCCGGCCTTTGATATTTTATTTCCTTCTCTTGTTCCCTTGTTTCTTCCTAAATCTGGCCATGTCCCCAAAAAAAGACATATTAGATTGATGCATTTTTCATTCATGAAAATATCAATCATATCCACACTCTTCACCTTGACAAGATTCAATGATGTATCTTATTTTTTGTCTACATGACCCATCTTATTGCTTGTTGATGGTTAGGATGTTACTTTTTCAACTGAGGAATGTGAAACACATTGTGTACCACACTAATCCATAGTGGAAATTCCAACATATATGCCACATATCCACCTTGTTCCAATATATAAAAAGGTAATATTCATCAAAGAGATACATTCCCTAAATACCATAACATTGGTTAACAGTCCTGAGAGAGATCCTAAAGAAGACATGATCAGCCACTCCTAATTAAAACGATCGACGATGCTGATCCGCATATGATTTCTGATGACACTGGGCTATCTCTATGTTCTTTCTAATAAACTGAATCTACTCTATAGAAAATTAGAAAATAATTATCCCTAATAGTAAATTATCACATGTTTATACATAACAACTTTGAGAATGATAAGGATTAACAAAAAATGGTTCGAAAGGATCCATATATATCAAGTCTTGGTTACTGTTGTTATTTCAAAACACCCCCAACGACATTACCTCTTAACATGAACCACCAGAATAAATAACAAAAGCCCATAAAACTTCTTCAAACATTTGTATCAGCCTCTCTGATATCCCCTCTGTCTGAAGATGATACACCATACTCTTATAAAACCGAGTAATATGGGATTTCTATTATAATTTCCATAAATGAGTGGTAAACCTCTTATATTTATATGATATGACCAAAACTGGTAATCCATTTAACTTTACCTATTAATGGGTATATATTTTGGAAACATCCTCCGCCATATGAGTTAATCAATAATGGATGACTTTTTAAATTGAGTAAATATCTATTATATAAAATCGTGTTTCCAAACCATTATTAGGAGGCCTATAAAAATCCATAAGTATATACTCCCATTTAAACACTATAATAGGTATTGACTACAAAATTATTATGGTTCAATAATGTTCATCCCTAACATGCTAACATGTTATTCCTCTAGAAACAAACTCTTCAACCTTCAATTTTATGCATATCCACCAAAACTACGGTTTCGATGCTTTATATATCTTATGTATTCCCTAATGAAAAACTCATCATGAGATGTGTTAAGAATGAATAAGTTATTTTGGAAATACATATGTACAAATATCTAATTTCCAAACCAAAATACTAAATTCCTACTTATTCACAAGCCCTCAATGGTCTCCTCACCATTTAGATTTTAACTCATTTCAGCACATTTTTCTGAAGATGTTTGTGCCTCCTTTAGCATTTTTACCAAATCTCAAACCACTAAAACTAAAAAAACAGAAATAACATCTATGATCAACTTCCAAATTCATATATGTTATGGCCAAAATCAACTAACACTCATCAGTTACTTCTTTTATCAAAATGAACATATAAATTATTACATAATCCTTCGGCAACTAAATTTCCACAGTGTGTATACATGAAGTCAAATTTTAACATATGGAGATACTTCATCCATCTTATTTTCATTATTTTAAAATACCATTTTTATCAAATATGTTTTATGTTATTATAATGGGTAAAAATGGTAAACTTCTCATAGTAGAGATAATGAAACCATGTATTCAGATCATGGATGGCTATAGCTAACTCCAAATAATGTATTCGATTGTTCTTCCCAAGAACCCTCAACTGCCATGAGAAATAAGAAACAACATGGAATCCATTCTTGAGAAAACACCACAACCCAAATCTTGAAGAATCACAATACACCATATACTATTTCTCTAATTCTAGAAATATCAAGAGAGGTATTGATTTAGGGAAAAATTTAACACTTTTAATGATTTTGGAATTTCTCAATCTATTGGAATGGAACAATATTCTTTTTCAAATGTATCATAGGCATTTATATCCATGATAAATTATGAATAAATCATCAGAAACATCCATAATGACCATGAACAATTCATATCTCAAATACATTCATTGGAATTTTTCATGAGATAATAATTATACCTTTTCTGGATTGACTGAAACAACTCTTTCCAAAATAAAATGTTCCAGAGAGTATACCTCTTGTATCCAAAAATCAAACATTTATGATTTTTCTTACATATGATATTCTCTTGATATTTTCAAAAATGTCTCTATGTTTTTCTCATGATCAAAACATTCCCTTGAATATAGAAGCATAGAATCTAAAAACACTACAACAAATGAATCCAAATATCACTAAAATATTCCATTAATAATTTACATAAATACAACTGGTGAATCCATAAGACCAAAAAGCTGTAAAAAATATTCATAATGGCCATTTATACTTGAGAAATATGTTTTAAAAATATCCTCCTTTCTAACTCATAATTGAGGATATATTGATCACATTTCAGTATTTAAGAACCACTGATCTCCCCAAAACTGGTCAACTATCCAATAAATGCACAGAAGTTGAAAGTAATTATTTACCAGAACATTTTTTAATGTTATAATAATTAATGCAAAACCATAGAGTCCTATATGCATTATTCATAAACAAGACTAGTTCTAGCCACAATGATGTTCTCAGTTGAATGAAACGTTTTTTTTATTTCATTTCCAACTACAATATAATCTCACATAACATTTTTTTTCCATTTGATAAGATTTTAGTGTGAAAAGTCTTGTCCCTAGGAGGAGATCAATCATAATCTTGACATCCCTTACTGGTGGTAACTGAGTGAATTATTTTGTGAAACACATCAAGAAACTAGTCAAACACTGCTATAAAATTGGTATTTATGGTCTCCTACATTGATATAATATTAATATCTATCATAAAGTTAATTATTGTTTTATTTTTTTGGTTCCAACAAAAAATCATCACATTCCATTAAACTCATTTCTCTTCTATATAAATACTCAATGCCATCCCCAGTCATGAAACTGACTGTCTATGCATAACAATAAATTTGATACTTGAATGTTGTCAAACAATCCATAACCAGTATTAGATCACATACATCCATCACCAGCATCAATAAGTCCAATTTTAGCTCAAATCTAACAATAGTTATAGAACATGATCTATATAGAAAGGCTCAATATTCTCTTCTACCAAATGAATTTTTAGTTTTTATCATATAAGGAATCATCTCATGTTTTAAACTAATAAAATAAATGGATCCAAAAGAAATAAAGGAATACAATGAACAAGAATCAAAAATCACTCGAATAAGGATATAATTTAAATGAATCATTCCTCTCACCATAGATGGTCAATATGAATCATCCACAATAAGATTCCCACCTCCATATAATTTATTAATTTCTACACTTTGTTATTTAATTCACTACTATGATTACCCTTGCTAAGGGTTCATGGTATTACTATAATTATAATGGATATCTTGGTTCTATTGACAATATTGATTTTTATGTCCTCGTCGCGTCAAATCATATGATTCCTGTGATGCCAGATAATTTTCTGATGCACCTGACCTTGGTGATCTTTGACAATAGTGCTGACTATGTCCCATCTTTTTCCATTTATATCATTACCTTAGTGGTTTCATACACTCTCACATAATGTGGTCAAGGGAACCACATTCAAAATATCCATATTTTCTAAAGGCTATCAGCGGATGATTCACTGATCCATCCGTTTCATTCTGAATTTTGGCCCCCTAGTGTATGCAGGTGTCCCTCTTCCAGTTGTTTCCAACAATGGAGTTCCAACTAGTTCCCATGGGTATAAAAATGCATTCTCCTTATAAATCCCCATAAATGTCATGTTCATCCACCATCAATCTTTTCACTATCTCTGTATAATCCATAATAAATGATGTTATATATGTTCAAGAAAATATTTTAACCTATACCCAATTAAAAAATTCATTCCGTTGCGGATACAGTAGCTACATCTTAAGGAAAAAATTGTAGTAAATTCTAAAATATATCTGCATAATTTACGACAAGAATTTTTTCTTACATTAGGATAATGATGTCTTACATCCTTGGAATCCTGAAGGTGTGAGGATATCATTTTTTGTTGATCAATTCCCCCACAATCTTCACTAAAAGGGCTTTGATCCACATTAGTTATCACTGCTTATTCCCACAACTAGAATGGAAGATCCCCTATCATATACATCACCATATTGACATTCTGATATGGTGTTGTGCCGATGAAATTGATGATACAACTCATCCTATCCAGCCACACCACTTTCCATCCTGTTTCATAATCACTCTAGATGTTTTGTTGATTCTTCTTTCAGAACTAGACAGAATGATCCACGTGTCTTAGCTCACCCCAATTGTTCCCCATTTCCCCATTCTAAAATTCATGGAGGATACTCTGAACCATTTTTTGGTTCACCTAGGGATTATTTGAAACCACATTCTCTAGGGCCTCTTCCAAATGGTTTCTATGATGCATAATAATTTTCAGTTTATATATGAACAACAAACACCATATGTATTTAACTCTAAAACATGATAGATTATCATTTCAAATTATATCACATCAATTATCACCACATTGGTTCCACCATCATCATTTACCATGTTAATCCAATTTTAAAAACATTTTACTTTCATTTAAAAATCAATCAATTTTAAAGGAAACAAAGTCATGATCTTTTCATAATCATAATTTTAAAACAATTTAATTTTTTTACAAATCAATAATTTTTTTACAAAATCATAAAGCAGTACTCAAATAGATATATGCACTCTTAGTGGGAATTCATTATACTATGCATGTCAATATCGTATTATTGTCTAAACCCATGATAATGTGATTTAAAACCTATAAGGGACTCTAGAACATTTATATACCCAACTCCCTGGTAACATAGAGTTTTGAAAAAATAGTTTATCGGTATTTATTATGATCTATATTTCATGTTTAGACAATACTAATCCTTTTATGATCCCTATTTTAGGAATAGGAAAAAATGAATTCAACTCCAAGACCCAGATAACTTACAACCACTTGATCCAATAGAAAAAGAACGAGATGATATCACATTTATAATTAATTATTTTGGACCGAACAAATATAATTCCATTTGGAACGTCCTAACCCCTTTTTATTATCTTTAGGGAGAGGTGATATGTTACTAGGACTCAAGTGATTACCCAAAGTTGCTAAAGTATTCCAATAAATGAAAAAAGGATTCAATGAATGTTGGGGATTATTTTCTATATAAGAATATAACAACTAACCAAAAACTACAATATGATGCATGATAATAATGAATGCCAAATCAACCTTTAATTTATTAAAATCATAAATATATCACAGACAAATCTGAATACTATTATATCCAAAAAAATATAAAAAGAAAAAATAATAAAACTCCAAGACACCTAATAAACTACAACATCCATTTGCTCTTTGATCTAACTTCCTCGTAAAGCCTATGTATCAGGAGATAGTTCTAAAATCATGTGATAATTTAAATTTTCCCATGTCATGGAAGAATAATTATACAAAATAATCAAACTTCCAATGCAGAGGTGAGGACTAAATCCTATAAGGTATTCCCCAACGACTTCCCTATTGACACCACTAGGATAGGAAAATTAGATGCATTAATATAAAATAGTTTATCTAATAAACAACTTACAAAATAATTATAACTAAATATAAAGAAGTTCAATAAAAGAAATTTTCCAAAAAAATCCACTTTCCAATGATAGAAACAAAATATATCATTGAAACAATTTAAAACATTTCAATTTTTCAGCACCAATACATTCTACATTAAAAACCGTGCATAATTCATTAGGATAATTCAATACACATGAGAGGTCACTCATTGATCTACCATGTCATAACAAGGTAATTACATATCATATTACATTACATTTTTATAATTGATCAAAAGGTTAAATTACAACCAATAATTTTAATTACAATTTTAACATAGAGACACCAACTATACCCAAAAATGATTCCAATCCAGAAAAAATTCAAAAAAATTTATATAAAAAACATTTAATTGATTTTTTTCAAAAATCCATTTCAAAATTCTGGCAAGATATATTTTAAAACAAACATATTAAAATCAATATCCTAATTCAATTTGAACATCAAATTATCAAAATTCGAAAATCCCACCTAAATCCATAAATCATCAATAAAGAGGATCAATATCATGAATTGCACAATAAGTTAACAATCAAGTTCATGAAATTTAATCAATTTGAATCTAATCAAATTAGTTATAGAGAGAGGAACTGAGAGTGAAGATACCCATCTCAAGATTTTTGGTGATAATGATTAAATACATTAAAAGTGTCCCCAAACCCAGGTTAGAATCTCCATGAACCAGACTTAGATATCAACCCATAACATCTAAAAGACTAAATAAAAACATATTTGGTATATACACCCTTATATCTAAAATAATTGAGTATGTATCTTAAATATAAGAGTTGGATAGAAGTAGATATAAGAAAACATCAAGAACAATGATAAACGATCAATAAAATGATGGATCAACTTATATTCACTAAATATAGCATTATAATTACCTCTAGATTGATTGGAAAACATTCTAGGACCTTTAGTAAAGAAAATAATGAGTTAGGGTTGAATAGTGGTAAAAAAGAGTGGTTTAGAGGGAAAAAAGTGAGATCCACATTTTATGAAAGTGGGTTCTTATTATTTATATTTCGTTTTATGGTTAGGAATTCCATGCACTAAACGTGTGCGAGCGATTAACAAATGGAATACACTCACATGGTCTACATCCATTGTCTCCAAATCATGAGTAATAGTGCTAATAAAACTACCTCAAAAATATGAAAACGGTCATTCAAATTTCCTAGATTATTTTAGGATGTCGTATTGTTTGGAAAAATTTTGTACCTTCTATGTGCCTTCTATTTTTCCCTTTTACTATTGTTCATAGTTTCATACATGTTTTTAACCATTTACACAAATTTTTCACAATAAGTGAACCTATATAAAAGACCCAAAAAATCTCAAAACTTTTCCAAACACTCCCAAACCTCACCCTTAAACATTGCATACATTAAAAGAATAAATAAATTGTTTCATACCAAAAACTAAGGGTGATAAAACAATTATATACTTTAGTGATTGAATATTTTACATTCCTTATCACTTAAAAAATAATTCTTTATTAGTTTTGGATCCATGTGACTGATTTCACATGCGGCCCATTTTTATTATGTATATATATCTAAAAAAATTACATTCTCACCAATTATAAAATGGTCCTATAACCACCCCTCCATGGAAGTACAAAAAATTTAATTTAATTATAAACCTAAAAATGCTTACATCCTATAATACAATATTTTAATTTATTGATATTTTTTTCATAATAAATTTTCCTATTCCATCCATTTCAAATGAATCTTCCAATGAAATCTCAATATTCTCAACGTGAGAAATCATTTTTACATAATGAATTTCATATATATTTTGCATTTATAATTATCATTTTCAAAGACATATGTAATTACATTATTTTTTTATATAATTACTTTTATTATGATATCGAAGAAATTATTTGATATATTTTTTTGTATATTATGAGAAAACTATAATTATTGCATTGTTTATAATACTGCCTATACAATAAAATTTGCTTCATTTTCTTTCACAGAATTAGAATGATGGTCTATAAAGGTATTAAATAAATTAATATATATATGTATATCGTTTTTATTAGTTTGATATAATAAATTATATTACTCCATTATCTCATCGCATATAAAATGAAGTAGTCAACAATAAGTACATGTGAAATATAGCATCGATGGAAAAATTTATTTCTATTTCCCTTTTCTTTACCACCTTAAATGGATTTTGATGAAGCTGGGATTAAAATATAAATAATATATTTATGATATAATTAATTTTCTATAATGGAAGATTTTATAAATATTTAACCATATGATCAAAAAAAATTATCATTAATTAAATCATTTAAAACAATTGAATTAAGATGAATATTATCTATTATTTCCATGTAATGACATTATTTAAATAATATTTTTTTATAATAATTTCAAATTTTGTTATCTAAAACAAATAAATACAAAATATGATCATTATTCTTATTTTATAATGATATTACAACAAAACCTCCTTAAAAACATCCATTAAACAAGGTAGGTTCATGTTTGGTTCGGTTTAAACACCGACTTGAAGAATACTATGAATTTATATCATGGAAAAATAAGATAAATTACATAGTATGATAAATTTTTTTTAAATATGTAATGATTTTTTTGGTGATTTTATATCATCATTTAAATCATTAATCAAGAAATCACACTTCATTAATTATTAATCAACAAAAAATCCCATCGCTAATATCATCCACCTGGATAATAACAAAAAAACCATGAAATCAAATAATTGATTTTTAAAATACCTTATAAATCCTATTAAATTACATTATATTATCTAGTAATTATTAATATTTTGGAAAATAAAAGATAACAAACACTTTTTATGAATCGTGTTCAATGTTTTATTGATAACTTACTCCTGGTGTGTAAATGTTTTTAAAATAAATAATATATATCTATATAATGATTATACTTGAGGATTATAAAGGGTTATATATAAGAATTTGGTTCCTGTTTATGTGTTTAATGAACTAATTTTAATTATTCTGGATGGTTGGTGAAATTTACAAATGATTCTGAACAGAGGAAGGGGTAATTTTCCATTTTCTCTCATTGAGACGTATTTGGTAATATGCAAATTTTTTATTTATTGTTGTTTATATACCACTTATAAGATTTATAATAACTTGAAGTATGTTTTAATAAATTTATTTAATGTTAAATCACATTCCTTCTCTTTCACATGGTTTTTATTAATGTGTCTCTCATTCCACAAGGGTTTTAATTATCTCAATTTGGATTCTTTGATACGTGTGACATGTTATATGACATGATTCATTTATATGAGGTTAATTTATGAAATATTTGACGAATTTAATATAAATTATTTCCATTTAATTCTTGTGATAAACTAATCTATATCATGTTATATTCTTCAAATTTCGCTTCACTCAAGTGTTACCCAAGTCATAAATGGTCTTGGCATCTTAAATTCCATTCATTGAGTAGTGATTGTTCAATTGAACTTAATTCACATAATATGGGTACATATTTCACATTATTGTATTATATGGAATAAAATAATTTTACACATTTTTAATAAATTATCCTCTATTTAAAATGTCTTGCTCTATGGAGTATATTTTACCTAATTGGTTTTGATTACTAAAATATAGTGACCCCGACCCTAGTACATTAATGAATATGTCTTCTTTATTAAATTTTTATAAGATATAAGCAATCACATTCAGATGGGAAATATAGATTAATTGTTTTGGTAAACATTATACATGCATTATTACCATATTTAATATAAAATAAAAATTTCTATAATTTTTTATATTAAAATATTCCAATTATAATATCCTTTTATATCAATTATAGTACACTTAATGGATTCAGAACAATATAAAAAAATAAGAGTGATTTAAAATTCTCATAAATGGTTGTGTAATGTGGATGAAATCTGGAAGAAATATTCATAATTCAGAGGGAATTTAAAATAACTGACCACACATTACAATTAAAAAACATTAATATTATAATATAAGGCATAATAAATGTTTCTAGGTAAATAACTAAAAAATACTACTAAGTAAATAAAATAAGAATTAAATTCTTTGAGATATAATATAATTATCGATATTTAATAGTCTGTGATAAATGAATTATTAATGAAGGAAGTGACAAATTATTGGACATAATAACTCTGGTATATGATACCTCTACCATCGAGATCATTCCTCAGGTTAGTTTAAATTTAATGGATAGCTATACACCAAAAATCCATGTAAATAAGGATATAAAATTAATTCACGTCATGAAACTTTTTGATGCATCTAGGGTATAACTATACCAATCCACCAACATTGTCTCCATGAAAAACAAACCCTCTAACATTGAATAATATTTTTATTTCCTACATAATGTTCCTTATCAAAAAAATATCTAAATAGAGTAATTAATAAAAATTTATCAATATTTCCACAGATAAACAATAAAAATTCAATCTATAAAACTATATGTAAAAATTAGATATGATATAATAAATAGACATCGTCATGATAAATAATATGTATATTTAAGTGAAATTTAATGACCATATGAATGAAAATCATTCAATGGAATTTTAATGAATAAAAAAATTGAATCATGGAAGTTAATGTCTCGGTCATTCATGGTCAAAATGATGATAAAACAACCTTATAAATAATAAATATGTTACAAATAAACATGTACCAAGTAAATTATACGTAAAATGAAGGATTTATTTTATTTATGAATATAAATCCCACAAATTGATCATTATAAACATTCTTGATGAAAATAACATGTTGGTTTTAAGAATCACCATTTAAATCTAAAAGCTCTCAAAATACTGTGAAAATAAATTTCATGAAAATATAATTTGATTCATATAAATATTTCTTTAAAATATTTTTTTGGTCATGATGGAATGAGAATCCATTAATTTCATACATGTTAAAAAAATATTCTTTCAATCTAGTTCATATAATCTAAAATGAGAATTGTAAATAAAATGACAGAAACCTTATTTTGAAAACATATTGAAAATTAAAAAAAATTTAAATAGTATTTAATAAATACATTTGAAATTATTTAGAACAATTTATAATTCTTTTTTAGAAAATATTGTTTTTTTATAAAAATCTGTCTCTGACCAAAGTGATAAATGATTTAGATTTTGTAAAAAATAACTATTATTTTAGTTGCTAATAGTGGTAAAATGGTATTATTATCTGAAAACATCATCAATAACAATATTATTATAAAATTAATGTGTTTATTAAAAAAATCAAATATTTTACTCTAATGAAACCTCACATATAAATAATCCTAGTAAAAATGATATTGTAAAATAAATACTTATAAAAATAATAATGTTAATGTCTAGAGTAATGAATGGGTAGATTGTGTGTATCAATTGTAAATACACATAAAAAATTTAATATATATCATAATATTGTAAAATTTATTTACACACATAATCTAAAAATCTCATGGTCATCAAAAATTATCATAACAGAATGAAATGAAGTTGAGTTTTGAAATTCTGTACCTCTAGTGAAATTTATTATTGAATACCCATAAATTAAATAATTCAAATTGAACATAAAATAACGTTAATTTTTTTATTATTCATGATTTGAAATTTCAATGTTGTTGTATGTACACCATATAAAATAAATTTTGGGTATAACATTACTATATGCCTCAAAGTAGGGAAATTGAGACAAAGTCACCTACCTCAGGCTTCTTTAGGGTAGAATATGATTCAACACACTGTATAATGGTTTTAAGAATGTTATTAATTTATATGATAAAAAACCATATAACTATTTATAATATAATATATAATTCTTTTATAACATCTTATCACCCAATTTTTGATATTCTTTTATTATTTTCATTGTTTCAGGTGTTAATTTTAATTTTTTTTAAATTTTCAATTTTCATGAATGTTATAGTTCATGTGATTATTATATCGATTCATCACAAAAAGATTTTAAAAAATAATAATTAGGTTATTTATACATCATTCATACATTATTGACTGATCATGAATGATTTTTTTGAAAAATAATGTAATGTACGACTAGGGAGATGGCAGGTTATATGTATGCATGAGTATCTTTTTCTTTTATTAATTATAATTATGGAAACATGGTAAGTAATATTTTATATTAATAAATAGATGATAATATAATAAATTGGATATTAATTATTTATTTAGACATATATATATATATATCATCCATGTAGATTGGTGATTTAAATGGAGACACATCGCTTTATGAAAACGGTTGTCCACACTTATACAAATGATGTTTCACTCAATTCAATTACAAAAGTTCACCACTTATACTATCTTTATTAGACATTAAAAAGATTTTGGTTCATGAAAAACCTATCCAAATAAGTTCCAATCATAAACCCCTCATATAATTTATTTCTATAATTGCACCCAACCATGAATGGTAATAATGGAAAAATGAATGGCATCAGTTTGGAAGGTAGTAGTCTATCATACACAAGAATAATGATTTTGTAACACATTTGATATAAGGGGATATTTATTTATGTAATTACCTTGAATTTAAAAAATATAATTAAATTTAAGATACATATTTTATTATGTTATTATGGTTTAATAATAAATGAATGATTTGGAGGATGAAATAAAATAAAAACGCTCATTAACGAATGTTACCACTTGTTCTTGTAACCATTTTACGTTTTCAACGAAATGATTCCTAAGATATATTTATGACCAAAATTGGACTTCTAAGAATAGGCAATGGATGTTTGGAAGTTATTTGGATATGCATTTTCTTATCAAAAATGGTTTTAATGTGTGCGGAAGATATTATAGGATGTTACCTTTTATAATTGACGACACAATTGTCATTTTTGAAGAAAAGGGTATAACCATGTATTTAATAAGATTAAAGAATATAAATTGAGTATTATATATAATAATACATTTTAATTACAAAATATAACCATTTAATATATTTTTGATATGTTTTAAGAACATTTTACTCCTTATCTTTTTATTTTAACCCATAGTGAACCCAATTTTACCTTAACCGTGGTAAATAATTATTACAATTTTATAATTATTTATACTAAAAATTAATTTGAACTTATTTTATAATATAATTTATTCTAATTCCAAATATTTAGCACATTTTTTAATATTCCATTCACATAAGTGTCTAAATATATTTTAAAATTAAAACTACAGACACGATAAAAACTGTTTTTTAAAAGAGAAAATGCCAAAGGGTGTTCAATTTTTTTATATAATATATAAATATAAACTATTGACAATTAAAAAAATAGGATGAGAAGATATATAGTTTATCTAATTTTAATTTTAAACTACATAATAATAAATATTATCATTATAAATAATTGAAACCAAAATAGAAGTCTTTAATTAAAATTCAACATTTTTCACTATTAAAAAACGAAATATTTTAGGAAAATACCAAATGACAACCCTATGATAATTATAATATGTTGATTTGAGAAATGGAGTAAATTTTATAAAATAAATTTACCATATCATTTAAAAATAAATTTTAAATTTTTTCCACAAGAGAGACTAACATATCTTATATGAAAAATTGGATTTTGTTTTAAAAAATATATTTTAAGTGATTCATATGTTATTTATATAAAATAGAGAACCATAAATTTCATTATTTATTTCGTATTATTCATACCATCAAATATAATAGTTAGGTTATAATTTTATATTATATTTCAGTTGATTTAGAAATGGGGTTGAAAATTCCACAAGCTATCAAATATATTATAGTTAATGAAATATATTTCCTAGGATTGTTAGGAGAAATGTTCTATGTCCCATACGATACCAAAACCTATGTTATTCCATTAAAATATATAATTGTTACATTACCCCACACTTAATTAAAACTAATCATCACAATTTAAACTTGATCTATGAAATGATGTGTTTTTAATGGGAAATACCATTATTGCCAACCCCACATTATAAAAGGGTAAAAAAATCATCCTAATAAGATAAAAATAAAATTACAAGAGTTATAAAAAATACAAATACTATGTTCATAAGTAGATGAAAATTTTATTAATTTAAGGATATATAAATGGTTAAATTTTGAAAAATACCATGGATGGGACTCAATCCACATCAAATCTGATAGTCTCACCATCATCAACGCCATCAATCTCAATGACGGCGGGCTACAATATTTTGGATCCATCACTCGGATTATTCACTCTCTCAGTTAAAGCTTCATTTACTGCATTTTCTCATTTATAAAAAGGGAAGGGAATGAGGCCTCTCACCAGCTGGCAGCTGTTGGCCCTCCTTACGATGATAAGCTCTGGCTTGACCACTTCCCACCTTGGTTATGTGCTTGTATTTCTGCTGATCACCGTCTTTAATGAATTTCGCCTTTAGTCAAAAAAAATGGTTGAACTGAGTAAATAATTATTGATAATTATAGAGGCTATTAATCAGAAGATAGTGAATGATTAATTGGATGTTAAGGACCACAAAACCAAATTTTTTTATAAATTATAAGAACATATGACTCATTGGATTTAAAAGTAGAAGTATATATTTTTAACAGTATCCTTTTCATAATGTTGATGAAGAATTTTACTATCTAAGAATACAAGGTAATATACATACCAGATATATATTTCTATTCAATAAGATAAATTAAATTATTTGTTTATTATTCAATCAATTTTTTATTCTTTGGTTAATCCATGAAATGAGTTTCTAAAAATTATTTTTTTACAAGAGGTACTAAAATTCAATTTCAGTGGATCATAATGTTTATAATAGATTCATAATTTTATCCTTCGATATGTATTTATTATTATAAAAATATTAATAACACCGGGTATCAAATGTCCATAAATCTCTATGTGGTGGATTAATTTATTAATCTCTAAACCCTCATAGAAATATAAATATAAAAACATTAATAAAATATTAACCACATAACCATTAAATAATATTATGATCCACAACTTTAGAAATAATTTCATAAAATTTAAAAATTGAACTAAACATTAATCACCAAAACAACACGATGTATCTCTTCATCGTTACATACCATACATTGGAATACCTTCATCATGTATTATCTTGAATCATAATAATAACCTATGCTAATAAAAATCCCTACTAAAAAACCATGTTTCCAATTTCATTATTTTTAACATATATTATTTGATATATTTATTGAATACAAAAAATTCTATGAAATACACAATGAGAGCATAATCAACTTTTTCAACATATCATAAACCAGTCCCAAGGTATTCACTAATTTATAATTGACTATATCTATTGAAATATTCTATTTCACACAACATAATTATTTATACATCGAAAACATATTATGTTTCATCATTCACTCAGTGATGTTTTTCTGAAATATTTTGAAATTATAATAAATCATTGGTTGTGGTCATCAGTACAATTCAACATTAGCTTTCAAATCCTAATGATAAACATACTACAATACAATCCTTATACATTTAATAATTATTATAACTAAGATATCATTCTTAAAATACATAAATTAAATAACTATTTAATCCAAACCGAAGAAAATTAATCTATCTAACTAATTTGTGGGAATATCATAAACATGACCATGATCTATTAACATCTTTTGAGGTGTATTCCTTTGAATATTGATACATTGAAGTACATTGTTCCATATATCCTTACAATTGAATAATTACACATTAAAAACATTATTTCTTACCCTTTAAATCACAACAACATCATCCTATTTCTCTACACATATAGTAAACTACCATTCCTTCTTTTCAATCACCATGGTGTTTATTTCGACAATTATAACGTGTTAGAAAATCTTAATTTCAATTCTTCCATTTATCCACATCTTTCACTAGTGTCATCCTATGTCTTTCCTCACCTAAGAATTAAAAATACTAATATAATAATTTATCTTTCTTTTTAGTACATGATACAATGTTTTAATAAGATCAGAATGTTTAGGAGATTAGTTCCCTTTAAAATATTCTCCTAATCCAATCCAACAAATGACCATTATTTCTTTTTAGATTAGATAATTTGAATTTTTTTCCATTATTTCTTATAAGAACCATTTATAAATGATGGAATATTATTAATTTGATTTTACTATTGTGAAACACAATGTATAATACAAAAACTTGTTAAATAAATAACATTAATTAAAAAATTCATTCATAATTTATCTCATAATCATTTTATTCATTGATGATATATCTATTTTCAAATATACAATAATTTTTTTAAAGAAAATGTGAATTAACCATATAATATCACTATGGAGAGTCAATCCATGTGTGTAGTAAGGACCATTTTTGTGTACCATGTTACAATATGGACAATAACAATGCACCATTTTCAGAGTAATTATTTATTGTTACATCATTGAAATATTCTTTTCCACTTATAGTGTTGATAAAAGGATTTATTTCCAATAGAGAAACACCCAATCTCTACATGAAAAATACATTAGGATGTTATTCTATAATTTTTCTCAATGTATATCTGAGGGTTATGATTCCTAATATTTGTTTTCCAAAATATAGTTCCCATGGATTATACTAAACATCTTTCATACCAACTATAGAGACCCCGAACAAACTAGGACATACTAGGTATAGTTTTTCTTCCATTCCCATAATATATATAGAATAAGGTCATAAAGAACCAAATAGTTTAGTATTCATAGTTTACTAGATACATACATGATTCCATATTACGTATGAGAAAATAATATTACTACATAATTTTCTCTGTAGTATAAAAATATTCCTTCTATAATATCATTTAATATCAATCACATTACATATCATGGATTATATATAAAATAAATAGAATAAGGGTGAGAAAAAATACTTAGTATGTAGTATATATAGTTTAAACTACAATGAATGACTCATAATAATTCACATGGACTTTTAAATAATTGAACACACATGTTATTTAAATTCCCTGAATATATTAATATGATAAGGAATAAAAAACATGGGAAGGTATATAATTGAAAAAATATTACAATAAATCAATAAATAGAATATTAAATTCATCCAATGATAATATACATGGGAAAATATCATGGACTAAAATAAATAAATTCCTTATGAAATAAAATCCAAAATTCTGAATGTCTTTTCTTAGGCACATAATACCACTACCAACAATATTTTTCCTTAGGAATGTTTATAACCAATGGGAATTTATAAACTAGAAACCAATTTAACTAATGATATAAAACTAACTTGTCTCAGGAGACATTTTAATACATCAAGGGGCTATCTATACCTATGGCACATGTGTGTCTTTATATCCAAATCATTCCTCATATATTGAATATTTAATTTAATTCATAAATAATATGATTTATCAACAAATATCATTATTGATTAAATTATATGGAATTATGAATATTTCCCAAGATAAAAAATAAACTTCAATGTAGAACATGGAATTTAGAAATAATAAATAGTTTATGAAATAAATATACCCATGAAAAATAATATGTATCTTTAGGGTAAATTAAATGTCCATATGAAAGTGAATAATTCTAGGAAAAGATAATGACTAAAAAATGAACTAAAATAGTGAATATTAATACGTTCCCTGGTAAAAAATGATCATAAAAGTTATTTTCAAATACATAATATAGTATAAATACAGCATATCTTTAGTGGAATATAAGTAAAATAATTTGTTATTGTCATTGATTAATCGAAATTTCATAAAAATATTATTAAAAAAAATCTTAAGGAAAATACCCTTTTCATTTGTAGAATCATTATTTAAAGCTAAAAGGTAACAAAAATTTAAAAAAATTAATTTATTAAAAATATCCTTTGAAATTAATAATGACTTTTTTAAAACATTACAGTGGTCACGAGGGATAGTAAATATGTTTATATTAAAATAAATATTTTATTTTATTTTTCAGTTTAATCCAAATATGTATTATTTTAAAAATAAAATTAATGATCTTTTAAAAAAATTATAAAAGTAAAAAAATTAATTCATTATTTAATAAATATTTTTGATAAGCATAAAAACGTTTTTAAAGATATTGTTTTTGTAGAAAAAAAAAATTAATTCCAATTATAGAACAGAATTATGATTTTGTTAAATAATATCCAAAATTTATTAGGATCCAATTACTGGAAAAAAGTTCTTATTACTTAAAAAATTATTTAATAACCATTAGATAATAATGTACAGGGTTTAATAATCAATTTGAAAATAATTTCCATTATTAGAAACACATGTATCTCCAATCCTCATATAAAATAGAATTGAGTTATGAAATTATTTACCATGGGGTAATTCATATGTTCAATATACATGGATTAAATAAATCAAATTGAAATTTAAAATTCCATGTTTTTTATGGAATCATGATTTTACTATCAATGGGTCATTATATTAATTCTATTATATAAATTTGGGGCAGAACACTACAATATTCATTAATAAATGGTAATTTAAACTAAGCCCCTTACTTCACACTTCATTTTTCTTGACCATGTTTTAAAATCATATATAATTGTTTTAATAATTTTATTAGTTTATAATAGAACTATTTAACAATTTTAATGTTATAATTTATCAATTTATTACATCTTATCATATTTTTATAGTATTTATTCATTGTTTTCATTGTTTCTCTTATTAGTTGCCATTATTTCTCATTTTTTCTTTGTCATGAAACTGATGGTTCGTGTGAATATTATATAGTTTCATCATATCCTAAATAATTATCATTAAATAGTAAAAAAAATTACAAATAAATCATAATTTTAAGACAAATAATTAAATAAGGTTTTAATAAATGAAGTATGTTGCGATCATTGAGATGGTATGCCGTAAATAAATGTGAGTAGCATTTTCATTTATCAAGATTAATTAATTAAATAATGTATGTAAAATTTTATTTCTAAATAATGATAAAAATACAATTAATACCCTATTAAAATATAAAATCTTCTTATACATATCTTTCATGTGGTGTGTTGATGAAAATAGAGTCACATCTCTTTTTGAAGGTGGTTGTCAACAAGTACACAAATGATGTAATTATTTTTAAGTCAATTACAATGAAATAAAAATGTATAAATTATATTTTTAGAATTTATAATTTTTCATTCATATCATAATTATGTCATGTATATCACATATCTTTATTATGGTTATCTTAATTACCTTTCATAGAAAGTGTTATCGAAAGACAAATCACATCGCTTCGGGAGGCAGTTGTCAATCATACACATGAGTGATTCTATTGTATACCATATGGAATAGAAATTTATATTTTCATTGGACCTTAAGAAATCCAGGAAAAAGTTGGATCAATTGTGTCCAGAGTGGATTTTCCTCCATGTGTGTCCCAGGTACACAATTTTTTTTATGTTTCATCATTAAGAAAGTTTATTCCAAATTCATCTAACGTATTAAGTCCTGAGGTAGTTCAATTGGAAAAGAATATATCTTATGAGGAAAAACCATCCCAGAATATTTACTGAATCAATAAATTGTAGCTGAATAAGGTAATTCACTAAGAAAAGGTTTTGTGGAAAACCATATGTTTGAAAAGGAAATGTGGAAATCTAAAAATTCTATAAGGGATAAATACCCCCATTTATTTGATATGTGAATATAATTCTGAGGAAGAAATTTAAAAAAAGGGAGAAGTCTGTAACATCTAATGTAAATAAAGAATAATCCATTTTTATCATTAATTAATATTTTGTGAATTAAATATTAATTTTACATTAAAGGGGTTTCTTTGTTCGACGGCTTGCCCGATACGCCACAACCGAATTCTATGGAATCTTACATTGCACACTAATAACATAATAATATAATTTTAAATGGAAGTTAATTCATTGCAATTGTATTTCCAGGAATGAATATAAATAACTACAATATTCTTATACATGTTTGTTAAATTTTTTTAAATTTCTCCAATTAAATTTGGAGGCTTAAAATGTGAATTAACCTAATTTACATTAAATGTTTGATTTACCATATATTAATAGAGAACCATCTTTAAATATATTTTTGGTCCCTTTTATATGTTCTTTTCAACAAATTAAAATTCTTCTTTAGAATCAGGACATCAAAATTCACTTTTGGTAAAATTTTGGAATTTTTCTGATAAAATTCATTTTTTGATGAATATTGGAAAATACTATATTTTAATTCCAAACTACATTTTAATCTAAATAATGTATATGTTTAGATTATTTTTTTAAATTGGATTTAATGTGTAAATATAATATATTTTTACCTTTTAATCAAATTTTGGTCATGGGAATTAATTTCACTTTAAAATTGGTAAAAAAACATTTTTCAATATATTGATAGTTAATATTTCTTAAAAAAATTGTTTTTGGTTTGACAATGGGAATTAATTATAAATTAATTAATCCAAAATATATTTTTTATACTTGGTATGATATAAATCGTTTTTGAATTCAGAATATCATGTTTATCTTAGGATTAATTTTCCGTATTTTTCTGAAAAATATAAATTTTTAAGGAATAGTGAAAGAACTAAGTAGTTGTATAAAACTGGCTTTTTCTTTTAAATGAAATTTTACCAATTTTATGAATTGAATATTGAGAAACTGAAATACATGGTTTTTATTATTGAGTAAAATGTGGTTCAATAAGATGAAAATAATTTTTGGTGAATAATAACTTTTAATTTTTATTTACAGCAGTTAAAGGTAAATATGGTAACTCAAGGTAATATGAATATCATAATAATAAATATTTACCTTAACACTTGTCCTAACATTATTTTATGAGTCATGGATGACCATGGAAATCTTTGGGTTTATTTTGGGACCCCATGGGGCTACTTAATAGTGATAATGACACTTTATTTTAATAAAATTAATGTAATGACAAAAATTAAAAAAAATCTATTAGTAAATTAATTCATAAATAGGGTTATTTACGTTATAATTTGGACTGTAAATATAATTTGGTAAAAAAAAGATTTTCTAAATCATTTAAATTTTTTTTAAAAAAAATTATTCGCCAATTAAGTAATATTATTTATAACACAATAATGATGTAGTGTTTACCCCATTTATGAATGATTTAAATAAATAAGATTATAAAGATTAAAATAATATACATAACCAATCCTATTATTATTGTATTATTTTATTTAGACCATGATTCATCTTAACTTCATCCTAAATAGGTTTCGGACCTTTAGAAACCTAAAATCATTACATAATAAAATAATATCTTCACACTTTCCTAAAGAGCCCCTCCCCCAAAATAAAATTCCCTCATCTCTAACCCATTCCTCACACCTCTCAAGACCCATGGATCATAAAACCCCTACCAAAATAATTTCTCAATATCTGTATCTTCTACCTTGAAGTTGTACCTCAGTCATAGGGCACTTCAAGAAGTCATTTTGGTTCATACCAATGGGAGTTACCTGAATTAAAAGTAACAATTTTTATTAAATTATTTTCTTTTATTTCAAATCTCCCACCCCTAAACTCTTTTTATTCATTTCTATTAAAACAAAAAAAATGTATCCTAATTATACTAGTATTTTTTATGAGATTTATTCTAACTAAACATACACACACCTCCATCTAATGGGTAAATAACATATTGTTTCTATGGATGACAAACCAATGCCTCACGAAACGATGATACTTAAATTATATCCAATGGCCTCTCAAGGTATCCATTAAGATGGAACTATATTTATATATGATATATATTATGTTCATGTTTTAATTATGCTTATATATTTTTCATTTATATCATACCATTATGGTCTCCATTATGGGTAAAAGCAATAATTTCATTTGAAGGAGTGCGGACTACCACCCCCTCAAAGTGATATGACTCACTCATGACATATGTGGAATTTATAAAGGATGGTTTTATTGATATTATAATGTAATTATAATATAAATATTTGTTATTATGTTTTAATTCCAATAAATAAGAAATTAAAATGAATGTAACGTTCATGCGTACGTACTACTCACTGTCTCATTGAACGGTGCATTTCATTTCATACCTCCCAATGTTATGTACTGTTATAAATACATATTTATATTAGATATATAAGATATATATGATATCCAAATAATTAATATCATTTTGGAAATAATGGAATTTTGAACACATGAACAACTAGTAATTATAAGTAGTTCATTTTTGACTCAAGTATAAAATATCGACAAAACTACCATTTTTCACTTAAATGATTACATAATGTTTATGACAAGGTAATATGTGATATAAAAGGAATAATAAACTTAAAAAGGTTGTTAGGAAAGTAGAAATTATCTTTAGTTTATTATTCAAGATATTAAATAACGTACGAGTCATGTTAGATATGAGGTAAGGGACATTGTCTCAATCTCCTTTCATTGAGTCATTTTTTTATACACAACACTCTTTTATATGGTGTATAATCCTATATGACATTGACTTTTATTAAAAAGAAATATTTTCCCAATTCATCATTTTACTAAACAAAAAATAATAATTTTTCTTTTAAGGTACATGGTTGTAGAGGCCCAAATCTTGACGTACATAGACATTACATTACTTTTTCGGAATATCTAATACATAACAAAAACAGACACCAAAGGACCATAATATTTTAGTGTCTTTGGAAAATTTGAACATAATCATCTAATATTGGTGAAAGATCTTTAACATCTCCCATAAAGATCTTCCTTTTTTTACATAAAACCTTTTTTTATATCCTGGGGAAAAGAAAACATATAAAAGGTGAGCCCAAATGCTCAGTAAGGGTAAGCATGGAGAAAATAAAACAAACCATATAAATTTGAACTTCAAATAATGACCATAATGTTCAAACATCAAAATATTGTGTTGCGAAATAAATCTTTCCAGTATGTAAGTAATAAATCATAAATGATCAACAATCATGATAAAATAACATGGTAATTAAACATGTAATTGAGGAAACCATTAAGAACGTGTAATGATTTCTATAGTAGCAAATGCATTTCTGCGAAGACCATCTTAGTGGAGAAAGTCTCATTCTGAATTGAGTTCACTCCTCATTCCAGTCCTGTATCACTGAACCAGATTAACTTACCATTCCATCCATGTCTATCTCATTAGATATAAATCATTACCCAATTCATTGTATGGAGATATAGGTCCCAACCATCTCATAATGAAATCCTTCTTACTTTTTCCACAAAATAAATATAAATCATTAATCATAACTGAAAGAATAAAATGGGTTTCATAAACATCATCCCATCATAACATAATCCATATAAAAATTGATATCATTTCATCATTTGAAAAGTGAAAACTTGTAAATCATAGAGACATTATACTTGATACATAATCATACTAAATAATTTCATCTTATATGGATGATAGATTTGACAAAACAATAGAAATGAATTCTTTAGGAAAATATCATTTCTTCTTGAAAATCATTTTTGTTTCATAATTTGAAATTCAATTTTTAAAGAAAAGAATTTTGTTGAAAATAAACATGAAATATTGTAGAGTTCGATTCATGAAAATAATGATTTATGAAACCTTAAAAATAATTTCATGCTGTATAAGTTAAAAAAACATTTTTCTCGTACTTTTTCCAGAAAAGTCAAAAAGTACCATGTATGGTAAACAAAAGAAATATTCCATCCATAACACAAATTAAAAGTAAAATAATGGTAAATATGACTTTAAAAATACATGTAATAATATTAAACGCTTTATTAAAAACATTTTACATACATGGATGAAAAATATAACCCCAGTAAATACTTACGTATAAGCAATCTCAAATAAAAATGAGATTTAAAAATTATCCCTTACCCTTGGTCCGATATGCTTCGTACATGTCTAAACCTCCGGTTTAATGATTTAAATAATGTCATTGACTTATTACAGAATCAAATTCGTTGTTATGATGTCATATATGGTTCACTTATGACTTTATATTACCCGATCTTTTATAAATTCCATTGTAAGCAGCGTTTTGGGTAAAATCGTTTTATTTATCGTACGTGTTTAGACTTGTTATTAATGATATTATTTTTACTTATATCATGATTTAATTACTTAAAGAATTTATATCATGATTTATATATCATATATATTCAGTATATATATATATTAGATAGATAAATGAAATGAAATACACCGTTCAGGGAGAGGGTAGTCTTTATGTACGCATGAACAATGTTTTCCATTCCTAATTTGCTTCAATGGAAGTAAGTAGATGACATATATATATATATATACATAAATAAATTAGATTTATCATGTCATATATTTCATTATCATTCATTATATATACTTTATAATCATTCTTGAGTGGATAACGTGGAGAATGAATCTCATCGCGTCATGGAGACTGTATTCCGTACGCACGAACGAGCGATGATATAATTCCCATTATTATTGAATTGAATTGGAGTGGATTATATAAAATCTGAGAATCAGTATGATGTTATAATAAATATATATATCAATTCTCTATACCATTGTACCCATCCAAGTAAGGAGGTGGGGGAAAACAGATTACACCATGGCATGGAGACGGTATTTTGTACGTACACATGCGTGGTAATTTCGTTATCCATAGGATAGTTAGAAGGTTAAATGGGGTTGTTTCATATTTATCATAACATATCAGTATATTAATTATACTTATATTATTACTTTATAATGAAACAACTAATGTAGAAGAAATTGAAGAAGAAAGAAAACTTGAAAGAATCGGTAGAAAAGATTACCTCTTCTTCGACGCACCACTTTTACCGTTCCTATTAAGGAAGTAGATTTTGAATTTTGAGGATACCATAACCTCAATAATGTTTCTAGGGATGTTGATAATGGAAGTGGGAAGGGTTTGGCTGATCTTGAAAGCTAAAAATTGGGTAAAGAGAAGAGGGAGGAGGTTCCCTTTTATAAGGTAGGAGTGGGGAAACATAGGAAAACGTAAAATATTATTTTATAATAAAGTCTTATTCGGTTTATAATAGCTCCAATTTGATTCATTTCGAAGCTAATGTGGGGATGGGTTGAAATCCTCTCATACAATAGGATTTATACAAGTTTAGGTTACTATTTTAACCTTATCATTTAGATTTAACACTATGTTAAATAATTTATCTTTTACCTTTTTTTCATGTTTTATTAAGCTATATGGTTAATAAACATACTATAACTAGAAAAACGAACCCCAGGTGGTTCATTATTATTATATATAACCTTATATAAGTCATTTCGATGAACCTTAAATTTTTAGTAATAGAATATTAGTTAATAATATAATATTAGTTGTAAAAACTCTTTTATGTCAATTTTGACAATATTTGGTAATTACTTTTTGAGAAAATCTTAACAGCATGATTAGTGATGAAAAAGTGTTTTAAATCAAAACTAACATGTCATATTAACCTAGAAAATTAGTTTAATTCATAAAAAGTCTGAAATTAAATTTATTGGGGGTTTTTATAAAATCAATTATGTTAATATTTCATTAATAAGGTAATTACTACATCATCATTGTGTCATAAATTAATTAAATTATTTATTGTCTAAAAATTATAAATAAAATACCATTATGTAGGAAATATTTTGATATTTATAATTAATATTTATAGTCTAATTTATCTTATGTATATCATAATATTAAAAATGTTTTAGTTATTAAACTTTTATTTTAACTCTTCTTTAAATAAAATAATAATAACTGTCCTAATCAAGTCCAAGTGGACTAAAAGGGTAATATTTTATTCTTAAGGTAGTCTTTGGTCTAATTAATCTTATCCAATAGAATTAGGGCATGTGTTATGGTAATAAAACTATAATTTTTACTCTAAATTACCCTATTTACTTATAACCGTGGTAAATGAAAGTAAAAAAGTTACTATTCACCAAAAAAATATTTTTATCTTATTGAACATCATTTTACTAATTGATAATAATCGTGTCTCTCGGATTTTCTAAATTCCACTCACCGAAGTGGTAAATTTATGTTTTATTTAAATTTTCAAATTCTCCTAAAGGGTGGGTAAAAGACGGTGAAAAGTTCAATAAAATATTTATATATCTAAAATGACTCCAATGAATTACATTGAACTTATATTGGATTTATGTATCAATTTTGACCAAAAATAAATTTAAATAAAATAAATAATTATTTAAATAAAAATTCGGTTTTTAAATAGTAACCTAGTGATTTCACTATTCATCAAAAAATTAATGTTTTCAGAAAAATATCAAAAATTCACCCTAGGCTAATTTCGATATTCCAAATCCAAAAAAATGAAGTCCATTTTGATTGATAAAATTTATAAAATTTTAAAAAGTGGGTATTACTATTCATAATGGCTATTTCATAATACTATTATAATAATATCTCTTTTAGTGAAACTCGGTATTGTGTACTACACACATTATTGAGGAAGGTCGTGATTGCCTGTAATGTAAGTCAAGTCAGGGTTGCGTGTAGTAAATGTTTGGTTTGGTGTTTCAAATAACATAATCAAAACATATTTCATTTATACATTTAAGAAATTATATACTTAATGTTGCGTAGAATAATTTTCACAAAATGGACTTCAACTTGTGTGTAACACGAGCCAAGAATAGTGTTTCATATACTATAAGATAATACGGTGTTGCGAATAGAACAAGATAATCATGGTTTAGTGTATAATAGAAGACATCAATGAAATTAAAAATAATATATCTTATAAAATCTCGAGGTGTTACATTCTACCCACCTTAAAATGAATTTTCTCTCAAAATTCGTTTGGGTTATAAATCATTTACTACTTGAATGTTTCATTCTTAGAAAACCACATAGCCAAAGGAATACTAAAACATAATTTTAAAAAGTAAAGTAGGAAATTTAATGGTTACCCAGATTAACTCCTCACTAGGTTTCCACATAGGAGAACAGAGGTGAAATATGGATAAGGGAGAAAAAACTAACCATCAAGTTCTGATGGATTGTGGTAGATGACACGGCTATTAAAAATCCAATAATAAAAAATCCATAAATTTGTAATTATTTAAGGTATCATCTTATTCATCAGATATAAGGACACTAGGAAAACATTTTTGTTGTTTTCAAGATCATTTCCCTAAAGTTGAATAATTTATGAATTAAAAGAAATACTTACTTGATTTTTGTATAATCTCACCCTTGATCGTGCCTTGAACAATTTCCACTTCATCTCTTATCAAAATGAAGTTGAATTTGTCCTTCATGAAGTGTTAGTATATCAGGTGATAGAACGGTGGGACATTCTATCTATCTCAAAGAAAAGGTTAGAAAAAGTTATTAAATATACATAAGTCCATCTATGGTGGGATTGATCGTATATGGTTCCTAAAATGAACTTATTCTTGATATATCATACCACGTAATAAATTGAAACTAATTTATACTAACTAGGGACTTCCTATAAGCAAGTGGTATGAGATTAAGGCATGTCACACTTCGGTTTTCTATTCGATTCCCGCAACCTTGTTCGACGCAACGGGGTGTCGCCCATCCTGCAGGTTGTCATTTTTTCTAAAAATACATTATTATAACATTCTTTCAATAATATCAAAAAAAATTCTAGCCTTAAACAATACTAACATATGTTCAAAATAATCCATCCAATATATTGGCTAATCCAAAATATATCTTTCCAAAATCATAGTACAAATAGAATGATTACTAAAAAGGTCATATAACAAGCACGCGAATACGATAATTTATCCCTCATATATCACAAGATATATCTTGTTGATCGTATTCCAAACATGTGAATACTTTAATCATGTATTATCTTGAAAAATGAATACCCATTAAACCTTAGTGAAAACAATAATGTTTTCATAATTTTACTATTTCCACATACTAAAATCCATAAAATCTGTACACTGAAACCATGATATCAAATTGTCCTTATACCAGTAATGAGCTCATTAATATTATCAAACATTTAATTATCTCCCTATCCTTTCATTATGCACATATCATATACTTCCCAAAAATATCTGAATAACCTTTCATGGTTACCGATAC
This sequence comes from Viscum album, assembly GCA_963277665.1. Classification (NCBI taxonomy): domain Eukaryota; kingdom Viridiplantae; phylum Streptophyta; class Magnoliopsida; order Santalales; family Viscaceae; genus Viscum; species Viscum album. Next base: position 614,614,997 of record OY728164.1, read on the forward strand.
CATTCCACATATACTTTAAAAAACATAAGGAAAAAGAGTATTGTTGCAATCATTATATGTCTCTTTATTCCATAGTACCATGAGATTACTTATACAACATTACTCTTGATAAACATGTAATCATTCAACTACCTTCTTAAACCATTGAACGAGCTTCAACAATTCATTCATCTCACATATCATTTATAGTCTCTTCATCACCATAATCATAAATACTACTCATATGACCATGATGATTCTTTTCATGAGATTTTCCCTTAGGGCATTGGTTATCATAGTGCCTGTATGTTCCACATTTAAAACATTTAACCGTTTTTTATTATTAGCAATACCATTATCCTTGCCCATGGTGTTAACTGATCCTTTTCCTTTGCAATTACTGGCCTTGTGTCCTAATTTTCCACACCCAAAGCATCTTTCAGTTCCTTTGAAACATTCTCCTTGATGTCTCTTCCCACATGATTCACATGAGGAAAATTGAACTTTCTTTCCTCTATGATCTTCATGAAACTCCTTCTTTCACTTATTAACTAAGTCAGGAAACTTACCAATGTTGAGATTATTAATCATATTATGAGATTCCTTATTAGGCATAACAACTATGTTTCACCTTCCAAATCCAATTTCATTATCTTGATCATGAATAATATCATTCCACTATCCATAATATTCTCCATTAACACGAATCTTACGATTTCCAGCCATTTTCTAAAACCCAAAAAGAATAGTGTGTGGGGAAAAAATAAAGCTAGGAAAACAAAATAATCAAGGAGTGTACTTTAAATTTCTAACATCATTGGTTTAATCATAGGTTATTAGTGATCATTATCATAATTCTAGGATTATAACATATACTTATACCTAACATTAGATACATCCCTAGATATACCATAGAAATATCTCTTGGGATTTCACAAATGTTTACGGATCCTAGTTTCTAAAGGATAACTAAACCTCTCCTATGATACCAACTGTAGAGACCCAAATCATGAAGTATATAGACATTAAAATACTTTTTCTGAATATCTAATACATAACAAAAACAGACACCAAAGGACCATAATAGTTTAGTGTCTTTGAAAACATGGATCATAATAATCAAATCCTGGTGAATGATCTTCAAAATCTCCCATAAAGATCTTCCTTTTTTCTACCTAAAACCTTTATTTATATCCTGGGGAACATAATAAATATAAAGGTTAGATCAGTAAGGGTAAGCATGGATAAAAAAAGAAACCATATACATTTGAACTTCAAAACATGAACATAATGTTTAAACATCAAAATGTTGAGATGCAAAATAAATATTGGCAGTACGTAAGGAATATATCATAAAGGAACATCAATCATGATAAAATGCATGGGAATAAAACATGTAATTATTTCAACCATTAATCACATGTTATGATTTTCATAGTATCCAAGGTATTGCTGTAAGACCATCTTAGTGGACAAAGTCCCTTTCTGAATCGAGTTCACTCCTCGTTCTTGTCTTCTATCACTAAATCAGATTAAATTACCATTCAAGCCATGTCTATCTCATGAGAAATAAATCGTTACCCAATTCATTGTAGGGGGATATAGTTCCCACCCATCTCATAATGAAATCATTCTTACTTGTGCCACAAAATAAACATAAATATATCATAATAATGCAAAGAACAAAATGGGTTTCATAAACATCATCCCATTATAACATAATCCATATAAAAAAATGGATATCATTTCATCATTAGAAAATTGATACCATTTAAATCATAGAGACATTATACTTGAAACATAATCATACTAAATAAAAACATCTTTGATGGAAGATTGTTTTGACAAAACACTCGAAATGTGTTTTTGAGGAAATTATCCTTTCTTCTTCAAAATAATTTTCATTTCACAAAATCTCATTCAATTTTAAAAGAAAATGATTTTGTTAAAAATAATAATTAAATATTATAAAGTAATCTTCATGAAAATAAGGCTTTATGAAACCGTAAAAATCCGTTCATTCTGTATAAGTTAAAAAACATTCTTCTCGTACTTTTGTTAGAAAAGTCAAAAAGTACCACCTTTGGTAAACAAAAGAAAGATTCCATCCATTACACAAATTAAAATTCAAATAATGGAAAACATGACTTTAAACATACATTGAAGAATATTAAACACTTTATGAAAAAAAAAATTATGTAAATGTATGAAAAGTATAACCCCAGTATATATTTAAGTATAAGAAAACTCAGATAAAAATGAGATTTAAAAATTATCCCTTACCCTAGTTCTAATATGATTTATAGATGTCCGAACCACTTTTATAATGATTTAAAAAATGTCATTGAATTATTAAAGAATCATATTCATTGTTATGATATCATATATGGTTAAATTATGACTATATATTACCCGTTCTGTTGTAAATTCAATGTTAAATCATCGTTTTAGGTAAAATCATTTTATTTATCGTACACGATTGGACTTGTTGTTCTTGATATTATTATTGCCTATATCATTATATAATTACTTCCAGAATGTAAATAATTATTTATATATCATATAAATTCATTATATATATCATTATTAGATAGATTAATGAATGGAAATACACCGTTCATGGAGATGGTAGGCCGTACGTCTGCATGAACGCTATTTTCTATTCCTTATTGACTTAAATGGTAGTAAGTAGAAGAAATATATATATATATACATAAATAAAGTATCTTTATCAAGTCATATATTTCATTATTATTCATTATATACTCTTTATAATCATTCTTGAGTGGTTAACCTGGAGAATGAATCTCATCGCGTCGTGGAGACGGTAATCGTACGTACGCACGAGCGATGATATCATTCCCATAATTATTGAATTGAATTATAGTGGATGATATAATATCTCAGAATTAGTATGATGTTATAATAACTATATTTAGTTATTCTTTATACCATTGTATCCATCCATGTAAGTTGGTGGTGGAAAAACAGATTACACCACGGCGTGGAGACGATATTCTGTACGTACGCACGCGTGGTGAGTTCATTTTCCATAAGATGGATAAAAGTTGAAATGGGGTTATTTCATACTTATAATAACATATAAGTATATTAATTATACTAATTTAATTAATTTATAATGAAACAACTAAATAATAATAAGTTGAAAGAAGAATGAAAACTTGAAAGAATCAGTAGAAGAGATTACCTCTTCTTCGACGCACCATTTTTAAGAATCCTATTACGTCAATAGAGATGGTCTTTTGAGGAGGCAAAAACCTCTATAATGTTTCCAGGGAAGTTGAGAAGGGATATGGTCAGGGGTTGGCAGAGCATGAAAGAGAAAAATTGTGTAAAGATAAGAGGGAGGATGTTCCCTTTTATAAGGGAGGAGAGGGGCACCTATGCAAAAATTATAAATATTATTTTATAATAAAGTCATATTCGTTTTATAATAGCTCAAAATTGATTTATTTAGAAGCTAAAGTGGGGATGGATCTAAATCATTTCAACCAATAGGTTTTAGACAAGATTAGGTTACTATTTTAAACTTATCATTTAGATTTAATTATATGTTAAGTAATTTATCTTTTACCGTGTCTTCTTGTTTTCTTACGCTATATGGTTAATAAACTTACTATAACTAGCCAAAAGAACCCCAAGTGGTTCATTATTAATATATATAACCTTATATAAATTATTTGGTCGAACAGTATATTTTTAGGAATAGAATAACAATTAATAATATAATAATTGTCTTAAAAGCTATTTTATGTAAATTTTGACACTAGTTTGTAATTGATTTTTGTTAAAATCATAACAGGATGATTAGTTATAAAAAATTTAATTAAATAAACACAAACATGCCATATTATCCCATAAAATTAGTGGAATTAATAAAAATTATCAAATTACATTTATTGGGGTATTTATAAAATCAATTATGTTAATATATCACTAATAAGGTAATTACTACATCATCATTTAGTCATAAATAAATTAAATTATTTAATGTATAAAAATTATAAATAAAATATAATTACATAGGAAATTTTTTTCTCTTTGTAATGAATATTTATCATTGAATTTATTATATGTATAAGCCTGTATGAAAAATGTTTTAGTTATTAGACATTGATTTTAACTCTTTTAACTCTTCATTAAATAAAATAATTATAAGTGTCCTAATCTAATCCAAGGGGACCAAAAGGGTAATATTTTATTCTAAGGTAGTTTTTGGTCAAATTAAACTTATCCAATAGAATTATGACATGTTTTAGGGTAATAATATAATAATTTTTACCCTTAATTACCATATTAACTTTTAACTTTGGTAAATAAAAATAAAAAAGTTACTATTCACAGAAAATTATTTTTATCTCATTAAACCAAATTTTACTCCTTGATATTAACCATGTCTCTCGGATTTTCTAAATTCCACTCACAGAAGCAGTAAAATTTAGTTTTATGTAAATTTTCAAATTCTCGTAGGAGGTTGGTAAACGACGGTGAAAAGTTCAATGTACTTTTTATATATCAAATATGACTCCATTGAATTACATTGAAATTATATGGGAATTATGTATATATTTTGACCTAAAATAAATTTAAATAAAATAAATAATTTGTTAAATAAAAATTTGGTTTTTAAATTGTAACCTGGTGTTTTCACTATTCATCAAAAATTGGAAGTTTTCAGAAAAATACAAAAAACTCACCCTGGGCTAATTTCGATATTCCTAATCCAAAAATGATTTCCATTTTGAAAGATACAATTTATAAAATTTAAAAAAGTCGTTATTACTATTCATAAGGGCTAGATCATAATAATATTATAATAATATATCTCATTTAGTGAAACTCGGTATTGCGTACTACACACGCAATCGAGGAGGCTATTGATTGCATGTAATGCAAGCAAAGTCAGGGATGCATGTATTGAATGATCCGTTTAGTGTTTCATATAACATAATCAAAACATATTTCATTTATACATTAAAAAAATTTATACTTTATGTTTCATAGAATAATTTTCACAAAACGAACTTGAAATTGTGTGTAACACAAGCCAAGAATAGTGTTGTGTAAACTGCAAGATAATACAGTGTTGCGTATAGTACACGCTAATCATGGTGTAGTGTATAATAGAAGACATCAAAGAAATATAAAATAAAATATCTCATAAAATCTCAGTGTGTACAATCGTGACTCCCACATTTACAACGTTGCAAGTATTATTTGATCTTTGGCTTCCTTAACAAGTCGTAATGTTTTAAAAGTTAAATAAATACCATATACGCTATTATGTATTTTGGTATTGAAAATAGATTTTATATGGATTTGTTATGACAATATATTTAAATTATATATTTTTATTGAAATGTGTAAATATTATCTTTACTTTGTGTTTGTTTAATTTTTTATGAATATGTTATCGTTCTTGGGCATTGTTTTGTATATGGGAGGATCCATGATAAAGCTAGGGTGGGGGTTCCCGAGATAGCTCTCCAATACATTGGGTAGTGTGACTGAGGTAAACATGAATGATTCTCCTAAGATATTTAGGAATTATACTATTATGGGTATTCCAAATGATACCACCTACATACATGTGATTGCAACAATGTAAGTATGATATACACTCCATAGGTTACCTTTTTGATTTATGATTTCTATGTTTTATTCATAAATCTTATGATTTCTAGAGATATGTTCTAGAGATTAAATCATGTATATATTGAAGAACTAATGTTTTTTTATAACCCTTACAGATCTTTTTATGCTCATCACATGTTTTCTATTGTTCTTCATAGGAGGTAAAGATGAATTGAGTCAAGGATGGAATCATGGAAAAGGTCATGCTGTCAAAAACATGGGACTAGATATGACTCTTTTTTTCAAGAGTTTTAATATTATGGAAAAAAATTGAAACTGAGTAAAAGTGTCTACCTGGTAATTTATTATATGTAATGTTATAATTATGGCCTAATTATCTAAAACTCTAAATCTAAAAATATCTTTAATGTGAGTTATTCATTTAATTCAAAATTTTGTAATGTTTATGGCCAGATCCTTATATATTGTGAAGTTAGAACTTTTGTGTCATGAATGTAGTAGATGACACATATTATTTCAAGAGTGAATGTAGGGAATCATGGTTTGTGTGAAGTAGAAAATTCAAATAAAAACTCTCCAAAAACATCCAAAGGATGAGATGTGGTGTTGTAAGAGGTGTTAATATCCCATGTCATGGTTACACGAATTTTTGGAAATAATGAGGATTTTAAATGATTAATATGATAGGATATTAACATTCTCAATTGAGTGTTTATTTTTATTTTATTGATTTGTTTATAATTTATTTTATTCATGGATAATGTTATTGTTGTTTTGATGCATGGCTAGAAATTCTAGGTGAAAATAGGGTGGTTAATAATTATTTAAGGGGTGATTCATGTAAAATATTTATGTTGATTTCCTAAGGTACCCACTGGGGTATAACTAGGTATATGGTGGGCCTAAGAGATGATTGGGTACCTTTGTGGTGCTACCAAATACTTAGTGGCCTCGGAAAATGTAACTAACATATCATGGTGGTACTTTTTATTAAGGGAATATTTTTATTTTTATTTTTAAAATCCCATATTTCTTCCATTTACCCTTAGAACATACCTGATTTCAACATTATGAGAGCTTCTTATAGGGATACTATAACACTCCTTCTCCATCATATTTTCACATAGTCCATAATGATTATTAAATAATAATTTTCATTATAAATAAAAATCGTTGTTGAGTTACTATTTCAGTGGTCACAAATGATCATTGTAGGGGAAAATCATTCCTGAATTCTAATGATAGCATATATATGTTTGAGTTAATTTTATATATATTAATTGAGTATGAAAAAATTAGTATTCCTAGGTAAAAAATCTTTATTGATCTTTTTTATCAGCATTATAAATTAATTGGATTCTTAATGTATAATTATTTTAAAATATAATTAATTTAATAGTTAATTTTTTTAAAAAATAGGCGTGGTGTTGATTTGATGTTTTTTTCATAAAACCATTTAATAAATCATTGATATAAAAACATTAAATACTTATGTTAGTGTACTACCTGATCACACATTATTTATATTTTATTAAAAAGCATTATTAATTAGTGGATATCATATTTTCATTGGTGTGTTTTGAAAATTATAAAATGATATATATTGTTAATCATATAAAATATTGTAATCATAATGATCAATTTTATAATTTTTGAGGGTATCATTACTGTGTTGTCTTCTTCTTTTTTCTAATATATTTTATCATCATTGATATTATTATCCATGTGTTGTTACCCTAGTTTGGATAGAAGAATTTTTCATAGTCCATTGTATGTTGTAATAAGTGAGATCATTTCCTGCCCTATATCCCAATATAGATATAATCTATTAGTTTGTTTATATATTTGGTTATAATTTTCATCCATAATGAGTTGAAATTTTAGTTGTCTAGATGGAATTAATTCATGCATCTTATATGTTTTTATCCTTTAATACTATAATTTTTTATTTTTGAAAATTAATATTCGAAAATATTACATGCTTTTTGTTTTTTGTCATAAAATAAAACTTTTAATTTCTAAAACAATTTTTAATGCTAAAATTAATAATTTTAAATAGATTTTTATTTCAATTTAATGTAATTAAAAGGTAATTTAAGTGTCTGATTCCATTTTATATAGTATAATTTTAAGCATCAAAACATTTTAAAAAATATTGCGACCCTCCAAAAAAATATATAATTCAATGTTTTTTACATAATGAAATAGTTTTACCCTTAAAAAACATTTCATTAAATAAGTGTATAATACTAACAATTTTATCTTATTTAATTAATCCTTGGATTCCAACAAATATGTTTTAGTTATGCATAATAATAAACATTATATTTAACACAGTTATCAACTAATGTAGGATAAACATTTCAAAACTACAATCATAACCTGATATTTCTTTGTTTTCATTGAACTATATGTTTTTAATCACATTGTGTTTGGGACTTAAGATGGATTACCCCGAGGATAACCTAAAGAGCATAATAAAAAATTACCTATCACAAATTTAGAAATATTTTTTATCACATGAGTGTTATTTTGAAATGTTCCCCATGAAATTATATATAATTCATAAAATGAATGTGTGTATTTTAAATTTTATTATATATGTAAATTGACAAATGTTGATATAAAAGAACAACTGTCACTTTTTATGCCAACATGAAGGATATTGATTTTGATTGAATTTTTACTGAGCAAGGTTAAAAAAATTTATTCCATTAGAATTATAGTAGAGTTATATAATTGGGTATATATATATATATTTGACATATAGATTATTAATGATGGTATTCTAGATAGTCCCATCATTTTCATACCTGAAATAGAATTTTATTTCGCAATTTTAGTTTATAAAGTAGGGGTTTGGGGTATGATTTTAATACCCTGATGAGTTCTTATGATTGGAAACATGGATGTGTTACTCAATTATAGCATGAACTATAAAAATATCTTAACTCATTATGCATGATTGAATTTCCTCATAGAATTTATTTATCAGACACTAAATTTATTTAAAAGCATATTTGTATTTGTGTGAGATATTTATAGGTTCCATTTTTTGACATTGAATAAATGTATATGGAATATTATCTTAGATCCCAAGATGTTACCAGAAATAGGTAATAATGTATAGGACCTTCAATTTTATTGGGTTAATTTTCATATCTCTTATAAACCTTCTTTTTTAAAATTCCCTATTTTAATCTATTTTTTAATTAAAATAACATTATGAAATATGTATGGAAATGAGTAGACATGTTCATGATTTTTTTATCCATTGCTGATTTGAAATATATTGTTTGTTCCTTAATGCATATTTAAATGGTCCACTATTCATGGTGATCTATATGGTCATACTCTCTCTATTATTTCATTTCATTTGTTATTTATACATTATTAGAATATGGAAATTGTGTTGACTATGTAGTAGAATGTACAAATTCATGTGTTCATTCTAAATGATCTTATTTAGATTGATTTCATGAATAATTAGTGAAACATTGAAAATTAATATATTACATCTTTTTTCAGTGGTGTTTTTTATGTATTTATTGAGAATACATTATATAGAATACTTATTTCAATTGTTTTGATTGTATAAATATAGTGGTTATACTTCCCTTCATATTTTATTATATACTTTCTACCAGTTTTAATTTTTATCATTTTTTGGAAAAAGTAAATCATATCGGTAAGCCAAATTTTTTATATAGAGATAACATGTAATGACTTATTATATCTCTCTAATTGATATGTCATTCCAAAACATTTACATTTGACCTTTGGTAGTAGTTTCAAACCATGTTGTTCAAGGAATATTCTAGGGGTTTAGGTCATGTTAACAAGGAACTAAATAGGTATTCGATTCAAGAAGGTTATGTATTGTGAAATGGATTACCCTAGAACAAAACATGACATGACATAGATTAGAACATCATGGTTTTTGATTTAGTGTATATTTCTGCAAGTTCCACACAAAAAACTACACAAATGAATATTTATATGTGGAAATATTTATAAGAATATATAATTTACTTATATTCCAAGATGATATATTATAAAAAATTCATATAGTTGTTAACATTTTTTAGTGTTCCAGAAAAATGTATACGATTTTGAATATGATATCAAATAATTTTTAAAATAATTTATATTTGAGGAAATAATTATTATCTCTAAAGGGATATTTAAATTTTATATCTATGATTGAAATCTATATTATAAAATAAAGTATGTGTTTATTAATTATCTATCGAAATATATTCATCACCATGTGGATAATTAAAGTAAATAATGTTTAAAATTTTAAAATATTGTTCATTTAATATGTATATGGTAACATGGTGCCAACATATTTCTAAGCACCATCATATTGTATTCCAATTTCACATATATAATTATTTTTTTGTTAATTTACCATTGTGTATTAATCAAAAAATAATAATAAGTTATTATTTTTATTTTACAATTTATACTCTTTTTTCCAGTATTTTTTAATAGAAAACATAAAATTTGTAACACACAAATATTTAATAGAATGTTTTTTCATTATAATAATTCAATAGCTTGTGTTACATGCAACCCCGAGTTCGAGCACACCACTACTTACCAAACTAGCCGTTCAAAAAGAATTTTTGAATTGTATTAATAAAATTTTGAATCTAATATACTCTATATAAATTTAACATCCATATTACTAGTTTCATAGACATAATATAAGAAAGAATTCATTGTTTCAGATAAAAGATGTATTTTACAAACTATACAATTTTACATTATTTTAATAGTGAACCATTTTTTAAAACCAATATTTGACCCTTTTATATATTCAATTTAATGAAAATAATTTTTTTAGATTTAGGAGATCAGAAATTAGTTTGGCTAAATATTTGGTGCCTTTATGATAACTTTCATATTTTGAGAATAGTGATAAATACAATGTTTTAATTGAAAACAATTTTTTAATCGAAATAATTTAGTGTGTTAAATTATAAATTTTAATGGTTTTGAAGTATAACTAGATTATATTTATATCACTTCATACAATTAAGGTCTTTATAAAAAAAATTACAATTAAATTTGACTTTACCAATTGTCAATATTTTTATAGTTTTTACATTATAAAAACCCTCTTTTTTCTTTGACCACATGAATAAATTTTTAATTTACTACTTAAAAATATATGTTTCGAAATTGGTAAAATAAAATTTATTAGTGAATAAGGAATATCGAAATTAGATTAGGGTGAATTTTTGGTATTTTTCTGAAAACATTCACTTTTAGATAAATAGTGAAAAACACTACGTTATTATTTAAACCTAACATTTTATTTAAAAATTCTCTATTTTATCTAAATTTATTTTAAGTAAAAATATATTTATAATTCATATATAAGTTCAATTTAATCCATTTGATTCATTTTATAATAAAAATAAATGTATAAAATTTTTTTAACTTTTTTCCGTCTTTTAACCACTTTCTAGGAGCATTTTCAAATTTGAATAAAAATTATTTTACTACTTATCTGACTTGAATTTTAAAAATATGAGTGAAAAAGTTCATATGAGTATGTAAAATGTGATTCAATAAGATGAATATAATTTTTGGTGAATTGTATCTTTTGACTTTTATTTACCACGGTTAAAAGTAAACCAGGTAATTAATAGCAGCAATGATATAATAATTACCCTAACACTTGTCATAATTCTTTTAGCAAAGTATAATTAGACCAATAACAACCTCATAAATAAAATATTATTTTTTTGGTCCACATGGATTAGATTAGGACATTTATTATTATTTTATTCAAAGAAGAGTTAAAAGTGTTAAATTCAATGTTTAATAACTAAATCATTGTTAATATAATGTTACACACAATATAAATTAGAATATAAATATTATTTAGAAATATAAAACGATTTCCTACATAATCGTATTTTATTAAATATTATTATACCTTAAATAATTTAATTTATTTATGACAAAATGATAATGGATTAATTACGTTATTGTCGAAATATTAAAATATTTGATATTATAAATTTCCATTAAATGTAAATTTGACTTATGATAAATCCCACTAATTTTTTAGGATAATATGTCATGTTATTGTTGATTATATATTTTTCTGAAGTGATAAGGTTGTTATGACTATCAGAAAAACAAAATACCAAATTGTGTAAAAATTTACATAAAATAATTTTTTAAAACAAATACTATATTATTGGTTGACAGAATATTCTAAAGAATCTAAGGATCAACCAAAGGGATTAAATATTATTATATATGTTATAAACGAACCACTTAATTTTCTCTTGGAATTTCTGAGTATGTTTATTAATCATGTAGTGTAGGAATACAAGAAAACACGGTAATAGATGATGTATTTAACTAAGAGTAAAATATAAAGGAAAACGTAAAAATGTTAACCTAAACTTGTCTAAAAATTAATGGTTGAGAGTTTTAGACCCATACCCACCATATCCTATAAATAAATCATCTTGTAGCTATTATAATCCGAAAATGATTTTATTATAAAATAAAATTTCAAGCATTTCCTAATGTGACCCCCACCTCTCTTATAAAAGTTTACTTTACCTTCTCTCAAAATCACACATCCAAATCCATTTGGTTCAGAAAAACATTGCCCAAATATCCTCCCTACTCTCCTCCCTTCAACCTAGAGGCCCTAAATTTTTTTGAAATCCAAGTTTGGGAGAATTTTTTATCAACTCAAAAGGAAACACCTGAAAAAGAGGTAATAATTTCACCACCATATTTCATGTTTTTTTCGTCTTACACTTTCTCTTTCTATGGTGTTTCCATACCAAAATAATTACTCTAGTACCGTCTTCAAATTTTGGTGTTATTATAAATATGGTATAACCATATTCATTATTCTATCCATCATATAAATGAAAAATTCACCATAAGTGTCAAGGTATGGAATACCATTTCCACATCGTGGTGTAGTTTGTAGTTCAACCACACCATTATTTGGATGGGTATAATAATGAGTATAACTGATGTAAATAATAAATATAACATTTTAATAATTCTTAATATATTATATAACTTTCAATTTCATACGGTTTCACCATCAATGTAATTATACAGTTGCTCGTGAGTACGTATGGATTATTGTCTCCACGTCGCGATTAGATTCATTCCCATGTTCACCATTCAACGATGATTATAAAAATATATATTATTAATGAGTAAGTAATATATTATATAATAATTCTATTGGATATATGTGTGTGTGTGTTTGAGTGTGTGTGTGTGTATTTACATATATATATCCTATTCACTTACTTTCATTCAGTAAGATATGAAAACAGAAGCATCGTCTATGCGTACGTACGACCTACCGTCATCATAAAATGTTCCTTCCATTTCATATATCTATATTTTATAAATATTTATATGAAAAAAATATATTATATATAAATCATTTTTTATATTCAGTAAGTATTTAAATCATAATTTAAATGATACGACCAAGAATAAAATGTTAAAACACGCACGATAAAGAAAGTGATTATTACCCCAAATATTAATTTAACTTGGAAATAATTATTAATTGGGTATTATAAAGCCATAAATTAATAATGTATGATATAATAAAAATTAATATTGTTCTAGTATAATTAAATGACATAGTATGGTCATTATACATGAGGCTAATAGTACCCTAGACCAATTTAAAGTGCAATGTAAGAGTAAATTTCACAATCTCTTTTTTATCTGAGGTTATTGTTATGTATGTATCTAATGGGAAATATTTATTATCCATGTAGATGTTTCATTAATGAGATTTCAAATGGATTCTCTTTATTGGAATTTTTACTAGAACCTCATTTTATATTTTTTAATGATTTATTCTTTTAATCCTTTCTCAATAATGTCCATGTTTTCAAAATGATTTTATGGATTTATTTATATGTACATGAATGTTTTGAAATGTTAATTACATTAAAATGCCTCAAAGTGGTCTGGTACACTTTGATTCAAAACTATATTTTAAATGGATTATTTAAAAATTATTTTACTTTAAAATTATTTCATGATATAGGGATATATCACTAAATTATTTTTACTGATCATTTTCAACTATGTCGACATCCATTACGAGATATTATTCATGATAATGGTTGATTTATTGTACACATATTCTATAATTTATTGAAGGTTTTGTGATATTTTTGACTCTGGTTGTGCTATTATTATACCATTCATCTTTTATGGATAATGTATTTACATATATTAAGAAAGTTTTAATAAAAATGATTATGTTATGTTTGAAACATTTCATATGAGGAATTCATCAGACTTAGCTAGTGATGAGTGGAGCCCGATATAGATCATTGATGCATCATAGGTTCAAATGAGAAAAACTACTATCTTGGCATAGGGCCTTGACAAAATGTAATTATTAGAACACTTATAAGTCTGTGACTATATTATTAGGATGTTTGGAATTATGTATTCCATCAATATGAAATTGACCATTGATATTGCATGTGATTATTTGACTAGTAGAATATCTATGTGAATAAGTAAATGGAATTATTTGATTTATATTTTCCATATTATGCAGAAGTTTATTTTTAAATATACTATGTTTTAGTCTTATACATTTCCTTAAATTTTTATACTTCTTTATGAAATTTTCTGCAATATTGTTATCCTTTCTGAGAATCTTAGCCCACCACATTCTATGTTCTATTTTTTCCGGGATGCGAAGATGTATATTATAACTAACCTATAGAGATAGTATACGGGATATGAATGTGGTCTATAGAGAAAATGATGATGTTTTTTTATTTTAATAGGTAAAGTAACATTAATGTATGTAATATATTTTCTAAGATTGCTAAACTGATCGGTTCTTCGAGACAGGATTCCTTGTAATAATGACAATTTATTAAAATAATTCACCGGCTCCGGGATTCTGGAATTGGGGTGTTACAGTTGGTATCAGAGGAAGTATATCAATAACCTTGGAAATAGTTTTAGATATACTCTGATTAGGGAACATTACCCAAAGATATAATTTGAGGATGTGTATAGAATAAAATTCTAGAATTTTGTTAATGTTTTGATTTTTTGTATTTTCCAAGCAATACATACCTGTCTGGATATGAGCAGGTAGAGGCAGCTCTGGAACAGATATACCTCAGAGTAAAAAATATGACAAGGTGTTTTGGGCATGACCTAGGGTATCTTGGTACATGACAATGAGCCTTGATTCACTCTTTGTTATGACTATCCTGTGAGATATGATTAGGATAATTCACATATTCATTACACGCCATTATGAATGATTTTACTGTAAATACTTCCTAAAAAACATTTTATGATTATAGATTATATGCATAATCATTTACATTTACAATATGTATTTTACAATTTTGGAATTATTCATTGTGAATCATAAACTAACCTAGTGTATGGAATTGTTTAGAAATGGCTCCTAGTATACAAAATGAGGATTCCAGCAATAAGTATGATAAAAAGATTATGAAAGAACATATCTTTTATGGTATTAATCCAACATATAAAAGGGAAATAGTATTCTACATATTCTCATAATATAAAGAAATAGTTTCATGTATTAATAAGATAAGTAAATAATTCATTGATACATATGTATTTGAAGGGAAGAAAGGGAAGAAAAGGATAGAATATAGAAAGATGGATAAACGGAATAGGGGAAAGAATAATTTTCCCTTATGTGATAACTGTGGAATGAATCACCATGCTAAATTCCTTAAGTGAATGGGATTGTGTTATATGTGTGGAGAAAAAGGACACCAAATACATGATTTCAAGGGTAAGAAAAAGGTTTGAAATGTACAATGCTTCCTCAGAAAGGGGTTGGTACACTACGTGAATCGATGTCAATATCATTAGAGTATACCGAAAAAGATACTATTGAATTATATTCATGTTATTATACTACTGAAGATGAAGAGGAATGATTATATTTCATATGTTGTTATTAATATATTGTCTCATTTGAGCATTGTATTAACGATGTAAATTTTATATTAATTATATAGTATATATAAGGATTGTACTACTGTACTATTACATTAAGGACTAGTGATTTTATGGAAAAAGAAATATTGACTAAAAAACAGGTTAATTTTATTGGAAAATATATGGTTGGGAGAAAGATAAACCATAATATGGTTATGATACTGAGGTAGTGATTTCGGAATAATATATGATTTATTCGGATAAATTATATTGGATATTCTTGACTACCTTGAAACTGAATAATGATTTTTATATTCAGTAATTGTTGCAGTTTACAACATTTTTGGATAGAAAGAGTATATCTTGAATTCTATAAAAAACAAGGGGTCATGAATTTAATAAAAATGTTTTTTTTGTAATTTAGGGTGTTATAGTGTTTTAAAAGAATATGAGATGAAGTAATTAATATGTTATTACATGAAATAAAGGATCTTCATTGTGTTTACCTCCCTTAAGAATTTTGTAATGCGAGTTTGGACAGAAGTATTTTGGATAAGTCTAAAGGGTGGAATAGATTATGTTTGAAACTGGACTATATTGTTAAGGTTAAATGATTTCTTGATATTACATTTGTATTGTCATAAAAAGGACAACCCAAAGGTCGAGAGACAACTCGTCTCATCTGAAAAGGTCACAAGACCTGAACCCTTAGCTGAAGAGTGAAAAGGTTTGATCACCTACCACTGGCATATATGATATCTTGGTTTGTATAATGCAGTATTTTGTAATGTCTTACAATTGAATTATAAATTCATTATTTTTCGAACCCTATACAATTAGGATAAATTGAATATTTTTGAATTCTATTATCTTTTGGAGTAAAAGATGAGTATGTGGTCGGAATTAGTTAATGGGTGAAACTCTACTTGTCAAGTATATTTTTTCCCTTTCATTAGATGAATAAATTCATTGTTAAAAATTAGGTAAGGGATCTAAAAGCAAATAATGTGTTATCCTAGTACTCTTGGTTTTGTTTAACTAACGATATTTTAAATCATAATAGATTGATGGCTTTGAGGCCCTCAATTTTACACTTTTTTGTGATTGATGACCTTAATCCCTACATATAAAAATTTATGTTTTCATTAAATTAATTGTCTCTAATAGTCACCAATGATCTCATAATCGAGATCATAATTGGGTGGTGACTTTTTTGTTCCCTTTACCTCTTATTAAGACAAAATTTTATTAACCCAATTTCCAATGTGGGATTACCACAAAGGTATTTTTCTATTTTTAAACTATTATTTTTTAATAATAATGTCAAATTTAGAGGATGTAATTTATATAATGAGAGGAGAATGTAACACCCCGTGATTTCAATGTATGTTATCCGATTAAATCAATTCAATAACTTTCACTACACACAACACTGAGTTCGAGAGCAGCATAGCATACCAAACTAGCCGTTCAAAAAGTGGTTTTGAGTATTATTTATTGTTTTCTGAATCTTATATACTATATATAATTTTAACATCAATATTATTTTCTTCTTATACATAAAACAAGAACAAATTTATTTTTTTAGATAAAAGAATTTTTTTTATAAAATATGATATTCTACAACCATTTAATGGTGAATAATTCTTAAAACCAATATTTGACACTTTTTTATATTTAACTTAATTAAATTAAATTATTATTCAAAAAAATGACATAAAAATTTAGTCTGGATAAATTTTTGTAACATTTCTAAAAACATTTATATTTTGGCAAATAGTGAAAATACTATGTTTGAATTGAAAACAAATTTTTTAATCAAAATAATTTATATGGTTAAATTTTTCATTTAAATTTTCTTTATGTATAATTAGATTATATTTCTTTCATTTAATATAATTTAGTTCTATTAAGTAATTTCACATTTAAATTTGACATAAACACATGTAAATATTTTGATTGTTTTTACTTCATAAAAACCCGCTTTTGGCTTTGAAAACGAGAATTATATTTCAATTAATTAATGAAACATCATTTTTTCCATGTGGTAAAATAGAATTTATTTTTGAATTAGGAATATCAAAATGATCTTAGGGTGAATTTTTGGGATTTTTCTGAAAACATTTAATTTCTGATAACAGTGAAAAACACTACATTATTGTTTAAAACCGAATTCTTATTGAAATAATTATTTATTTTATTTAATTATTTATTAAATCAAAATATATATATAATACCTATATAATTTCAATGTAATTTATTTGAGTCATTTTATAATGAAATTTGATGTATATATTTTATTTAACATATTACCGTCATTTACCTACCTTCTAAGAGCATTTGAAAATTTGCATAAAACATAATTTTACAACATCTATGAGTTGGATTTCAAAAATACAAGAGACGAGGTTGATATCAGTAAGAAAATTTTGGTTCAATAAGATGAAAATAATTTTTTGTGAATTGTAACTTTTGACTTTTATTTACCACAGTTAAAAGTAAATCATGTAATTAAAGGTAAAAATGATATTATCATTACCTTAACAGAAGTCATAATTCTATTAGATAAGTATAATTAGAACAAAAACAACCTTATGAATATAATTTTATCTTTTTGGTACACTTGGATTAGATTAAGAAATTTATTATTATTTTTTTCAAAGAAGAGTTAAAATTGTTAATTTAAATGATTAATAACTAAACCATTTTTCATATAAGGTTACGCATAATATAAATTCTACTACAAATATTTATTAGAAATATATAAATATTTACAACTTAGTGGTATTTTATTTAAAATTTTCAGACATTAAATAATTTAATTTATTTATGACACAATGATGATGTTGTAGTTATCTTATTAATGAAATTTTAAAATAATTGTTATTTTAAATATCTATATAAATGTAAATTGAAACTTTGGATGAATTACACTAATTTTCAAGGTTAATATGAAATTTTTAGGTTAATTAGATATATTTTTTATACGTGATAATGTTGTTATGACTTTAACAAAAATAAAATACAAAATAGTGTCAAATATGACATAAATTAATTTTTTAAAACAAATACTTAATTATTGGTGGATAGAATTTTCCTAAAAATATAAGGATTGGCCAAAGGGAATAAATATTATTTTATAAGTCATTAATGAACTACTTAATTTTCTCTTTTATGTTTAGAGTATTTTTATTAACCATATAGTGTATGAATACATGAAGTTACCATAACAGTTAATCAATTTAACTATGATTTAAATCTAAAAGATATGGTTAAAATGGAAACCTAAACTTGTCTAAAACCTAATGGTTGTGATGTTTTAGAGGCATACCATCCTTATCCTAGAAATATATCATTTTTGAGCTATTAGAGACAATAAATTATTTTATTACAAAATAATATTTTATGTTTTTCCTAAAGTGACCATCACCTCTCTTATAAAAGGGTACTTTTTCTTCTTTCATAATAACACCTACAAAGCAATTTGGATAGGCCTAACTCATCCCAAGTCTCCTCAAAAAATTCTTACCTTAGACCTCGAGGCCTTAAATTAATCATAAATCCATCCTAGGGGTCCCTTCTGATATACTCAAAAGGAAACACAAGAAGAAGAGGTAATAATTTCACGACCCTTTATCATGTTATTTTCTTCATACACATCCTTTTTCATTATTGTTTCCATACACAAATAATATATCCAAAACCTTATTCATAAGTAGGTGTTACTATTAATATAGTACAACCATATCCATTATTATATCGATCCTATAAATTCTATTTCACCATACATGCATTCGTATAGCTTATAGTCTCCTCGTCATGGTGTGGTTTTTTATTCAAACACTTAATTATTTGGATTTATATAATATTGACATTAATGATTTAAATAATTAATATAAAATGTTAATGATTATTTATATATGATATAACATCCAATTAAATACAATTTCACAATCAATATAATGTTATTATCGCTCTTGCGAACATATGGATTACCGTCTCCACAACGCGATGATATTAATTTCCACGTTCACCATTAAAAGATGATTATTAAAATATATATTATAAATAAATATTTGATATATGAAAAAATAAATCAACTCTAGATATATATATATATATATGTATGTATATACTTCTATATTTCTTATTCACTTACTTTTGTTCAATACAATAAGAAAATGAAAAAAACATTTATGCATACGTACGGCCTACCGTCTCCATAAATGATGCCTTCCATTTCATTTATAAAACTACTATAAATATTTATATTTTAAATATTAATGATATATAAATCACGGTTTATATATTTTTTTATATGATATAAATTATACGATCCAGAATACCTATTTAAAACACGTACTTTAATGAAAGTTATTATTACCAAAAATGTTAATTTAACATGGAAATAATTTTTAAATGGGTAGTATAAAGTCATAAACGAATCATGTATGATATAATAAATATTAATATGGTTCTGTTATAATTTAATAACATTCAATGGTCATTATACAGTAGGATAAACATGCCCTCGACCAAAGGTAATTGCAAGGTAAGAGTTAATTTCACAATCTCATTATAATTCGACGTAGTTTTTATGTAACTATCTATTGGGAAAAATTTATTATTCATTTCCATGATTAATAAATGATATTTTTAAGGTATTATTTTTATGGTAATTTTTTATTAAAAAATCATTTTAAATGTTTTAAATATTTATTCTTATAACCCTTTATCATTAATTTCCATGTTTTCAAAATGATTTTAAGGATTCATTTATATAGACATGAATGTTTTAAAATATTACTTCCGTTTAAATGTTTCGATGTTGTATGAGACACATTGATTAAAAAAAATATTTTAAATGACTTCATTTATAAATTTCGTGACTTTTAAATGATTTTATGAAAAAGTGATATTTCTCTCTTATATTTTTACTTATCATTTTCAACTATGTCAACATCCTTTACCAGATATTATTCATGATCACAGTTGATTTATTTTTCAAATCTTCCATGTTGTATTGAAGGTTCTGTGATATTTTTTATTGTGGATGTGTTATTTTTATTCCATTCGTGATTAATGGATATATTATTTATATTTCATATGCTAGTTTTAAAATGAATGTTTATGTTTTGGTTAAACCATTTCATATGAGGAATGTATTGGACTTAGTAAGTGATGGGTGTAGCCCGCTATATATCCTCGATGAATCGGTAGGTCTCATGATACAAACTAGTTTCTTGGCATAATGCATTGAAAAATTTTTATTTGTAGTCTTGGAACAAGGCCTTGACTATGTGATTATGAAATCTGGATTTATGTATTCCATCATTATGAAATTAACTATTGATATTGAATTTGATTATTCGACTAGTTGAATGTCAATGTGAATATGTAAATTGCATTATTTGATTTATAGTTTCCATATTATAATGAATTTTATACTAATATTCTTATAAATTAGTCGTATACATTGCCTTAAATGTTTGTTCTTATTTATGAAGGTTTCCAGTATATTTTTATCCTTACAGAGCATCTGAGCTCACCCCTTTCTATGATTTATCTTTTCCAGGATGTGAAGAAATATATTATACCTGACATACAGGGTGAGTCTAAAGGATATGAATGGGTTCAATAGAGACAATGTTGTTGTTGTTTTTTATTTTATAATGTAATTTAACAATGATGTATGTAATCTATTTTCCAAGATTACAAAACTGATTAGTCCTTTGGGACATGATTCCTTGTAATCATTTCAAGGTACTAAAATAATTTACCTGCTCTGGGATTCTGGGGTTAGGGAGTTACATAATTTAATTGTTTATTATTCTTTACACATCTATTTTAATTTTGTAATATTATTTAAATATTCTATAGTTAGTGATTCTAATTCATTTTTTATTTTTGAATATTATTTTTGGATGATATATCTTATGTTTTAATTATAATATAATATTTTTTTTATAAGTGGTAGTGTATATGTATAATAAATTTTTTGTGTCGCATTGTGTAATATTTTTTATATTTAATATTATTATTTTTTAAGTTAAAATTTTATTAAAAAATGGGCTTTGGAATTTTTCAATGGATGGAACAAGTTACAATTATATATTTTACTTTATGTTACGTGTATTCCCATAATTTAAAATCATTTTTCATAAAATATGAGTCAATTTTCATTTTCCAAATGAAGTGCCATGTATTATATGATAATATTGATTTTACATATGTATTATTTTCCACTTTATTTTATTCTAATGTTTTTTTATGAAAAAAATCTTGTCTAAAATTCAAAAGAATGGGATACATGTGCACAATTAGTATTCCCAAGATATTGAGATGTCGGATTGATTTATTGATAATGAAACTGTGATCCATATGTTGGTAAAGATAATAAATATATAATGGGGAACGTTCGCTTAAAATTTTCCCACGAAATTTGTATTTCTAAATTCAAAACTAATTTATATATAATAAATGTGTATCAAATGACATATCGCTTAAAAACTAGATTAGATTATTATGAATAATTATGGTAATGATTAATGATTAATTTTTAACTCTTATAAAAAACATAAATCATTATGAAGTGTGATATTCCATAAATGTCAAAAAGTGCAATTTTTCAAGTTTAACTAAGTTATGATTTATAAACATGCGTAAAATGATCAAAACCTGGAACAAATATTATTTTTAAATATAAATAATTAGTATTGTAGTTTCAGATAAATTTTTTACATAAAATTACATTTATTACAATAATTTTACATGTTTTGTGGCTATAATTATTCAATTTTGTTAATTATAACTCTTTTAAATGTTCTAGCCGTGTTTCAAATTTTCAAAACATTGAAAATAACCTCAAATAAGTAGTAAAAGTTGAAAAAGTCCTGTTTTATTAATTTTTTACCCATAGGAATAATTTTTTAAGCATCAATTTTTCTAGTGTAATATTTTTCTACCTATATTTCATATCTTGAAGCCTTGATTATTAACAAAACTACAATATTGTATAAGAATTACATTATTTAAATATGGCCATTATAACATACCATTGAAATTGTAAAGAATGAATATAAATGAAAAAATTATAAAAAATTATATATAATGGTTTTAAAGGATGATAATTTATTAATTAATGAAAATTAAATAGGTAATCAATTTTAAAAAATGTTTTTTTATTCTTCTAACATATTTTTTCCTTAAAAATTATATTTCTTTCTTTTTATTCATGAAAATTGTATTTAAATTACTTTATTTTTAGAAATAATATTTTTTACAATGGATATTATTTTTGAGGTAATATTTTCAATATTAAGTTAGGATGTATTTTTAGGACTTCTGTAAGAATAATTATTTAGCAGTGAGTAGTAAAAAATATAGATTTTTGTAAAAATATCATCTCTTATCAATAATAATACCCATTATCTGTTACATTTTATCTTAAAGTAACATGATAATATTTATAATTAATATAATTAAGTACATTTTTACCATCATTTAACATATTTTTTGTATGGTTTCATTTTTGGGATTTAAAAAACTTTTCGAAAAGATATTTTATCCACACAATGTGTTATTATTATAATTAATCATTATTTTTTAGTTTTTTTAATTAAATATATAAAATAAATATTCAACTAAAAATTTATCATTCATTTCATGATTTCAATGTCATTATTAGGATGAAAATTATATTATATTTTTAAAAAAGTGTTTTTTAATTGATATTATATTTTGGTTTGTACAATCATTTCAAATTTATTTCATATTATTATTAAAATTCAATCCAGTAAAATAGATTTTATATTTTTAATTATAATATTTTATATAATTTAATAGTTTCAACGTAATTTTTGGTCATTATTAGTGGTCAAAATAGTATAAAAATCAACTTGGTTTATAGCTAACATAGTATTACTTATAGTAAAAACAAGAGATTAGGGTTTCATTACCCAAAAAAAATTTAAATATTATTTTTTGAAGATTATCAACATTATATTTTCATAAATTTTTTATATATTCCAATTTAAATATACTTGAACATGAATATGAATATATTTAATTTAGTTCTATTAAAAAATTACATTTGTGTCCCTCCCCTCTCTTATTTAAGGGATAATATTATACCTCCTTATTTAGATATTTTAATCACTATGTGCTATAAAATAAAGAAATATAATGGAATCATTTATTTTTTACTTGAATCTTAATTATTATTGTATTATTCTAAGACCAATCAGTAAATGGTTATGGTGTAATTATGATTAGGCCCCGCAAAAAAAGTTATTTATCTAAAATGGGCCCTTTCATTTTTTTTCAAATTCCACCTCCTTATAAATTTTTATATCTATTAAATCATGATAAATGAAGTATCCCATATATAATAATTTATCATTATTATTAATGATTAATATTTCGTACAATTTTCTATTAAAAGGTAAAAGAAATATCACTCATTCGTTGGTGTGGACTATCACCACCATATAGTGTTATGAACCATTTTCCACTACCATCAATAATGGTTTATTAATATGATTAACTTAATGTTTATATATTATATTTATGAGATAATTATTCATTTTTAATTATAATATCATCTCAAACTTATTACCTTCGCATTCATTGTGAATTAATAATATCACTTGTGCATAGGTGTGGAAAAAAACCTTAAAGGACTGATGTTATTCATTTTCCATTTCATTGTCACATATATGGTAATAAGGATATATTTATTGATTTTATATGATATATATTTTATAATAATTATTCAATAGAGTGAATTATCATTTAATTTTCTTTCATTCCATCCAATATATATCTAAAACATCACCCACATGTATGTATGGATTACTGTCTCTCTAATGTGATGTAATTCATATTTGATAACCAATTTATTTGATTAGTTATCATATTGTTTATAATAATTAATTAACTTTATAATTTAATGATTCATATTATGTATATTGTTGAACCATGACTAATTTACAGGGATAAAAACTATCAAAATGAAATATACATTAGAAATAATGTAGTTAACATGTGAAATTATGAATTTAAAAGATAATTATTAATAAGAGTTATTAAAAATGATATAAATTGATAATATATGATTTTATAAGTATGAATACCATTTTATTTTTGATTTATAATAAATTAGAAATTATTATTCATGAGTTTAGTTCACTAAAAATAAAAACCCAGTAATTTCATACATAGATTTTAGATCTATGTAGATTTACTCTTATTATATAGTATATCGATCCATTCCAGAATTATATAGGTTTACTTCCTTTGGAAACACGAAATAAAAAATAACATGTTCATTAATTATCTATATCATCTCTTACTAATCTCTTCAAATGTAGAACTCTTCTAAGACACATATTTTATAAAATATTTTTCATGTAATAGGAAAAGGAAACATTAAAAATTTTGATCTAAGATTATATTTATGAATAAAAATCTAGATATCAATAATAATAATTGTGTGTGAACATGAACATGAAATGTAATAATATAAACCCTATGAATGATATATTTATAACCATGAATCATAGTATAATACTTGTAATGTAAAAGGAATTCTCATAGTATAATGGAATAACATAATCCAAGATAATGTAACATTGACATGAAGTTGAAAATTGTGGCATACACATAAACATATAACATTATGAACATGTATGAATAGTAATTGGTTCACTCATTAAGATGAGGAGCAAGAATCATCCCCTGACATAAACTAATAGACATGAATCTAGTTCCCCATATAATCCTTTGAATATAATAGAATATTCTATTTACAATTTTATGAACACGTAATTAAGATCATGAATAATAATTTGAACAATAAATAAGCCACAATAATAACATTTGTGAACATGTAATCATGTTCACACATAACATTTTTAGTCATGATTTATCATTCATTAGACATCTTTTTGTAGGTAGATATAGGTCTCAAAAATCATAAAAATAAAATCATAAATATGTGTGATATAGTATCATAAAACATTAATCATATTAGAACTCTTGTATGGAAATAAATTTCATAAATATATAACACATGTGAAAAATAAAATAGGTTTCATCAACATCTTGTCATCATAATCATATAAAAACTATAAAAATAATAATGATACTATCATTGGGTCATATAAATAGTAAATCTTAAGTAACAAAATTTTTTTTGTATTATATAAAAAATTATTAAGAAGTATTACTTGAAAGAATATTGGAGTAAAATATCATTTTCAAATTTATTTCTATTTTACAAAAAAAGCCATGAATCTACAATGTATTTTTTAGAAGAAACTGGTAATATTATATAGTAAACTTCAATGAAAAATTATTTCAGGATGGGGGAAATTCAATTCATTTAATGTTAGTTAAAAAACACACCTTTGACTCTTGTGAAAAAAATAGTAAAATAAATTTTATGGTAAACGATAATAATATTGTTTTCAAAAAAATTTCTTAAAAAAAGGGATAAATATTTATTTTATAAATCATTAGTTAATACTGAAAATAATTTTTTTTCATTTTAAAAAAATGATAAAAGAATAGCATTTTTCCACAACATAGACATACATATAGACAATTTAGAATAATGATGAGATAGAGAAACAGACACATACCACTTTGTAACTAGTCAAATCGTATTCCCCATGAAATGATTGAAACAAAGATGGATATGTGAATCCCGTAATTTTTATGATATGAATCATAAAATACATTCATGGGTTTAATATACGCCATAAAAAAAGAAACATGTTTTGTTTAAGGCATGTGTCGCAAAAAAATTAATGTAAGTCAAAAATCACATACAAAGATCATATCATTGATTTTAATCGAATGAATTAGTTATATGTATCCAATGTATATCAATATAAAATAAGTTAAAAAACAACATAAGATAATAAAATTTCATTTCCAACATTATTTTACCATTAAATAATCAATTATGTATACATTTTACACAATGTATTGAAATTGAGTTAGGAAATCCTTTACCTCATGTACCCATTTTCAATGTTCACATTCAATCCTCTTATTCTTTGAAAAAAATCCATTATATGTTCACTAAGTATCTCACATGGTAATATTTTGTAAAGCCCATAACCATAATAATGTGGAAAGATAATAATAGAATAAAACATTATCTTGGTTGGATGTGCTATAGGAAAAAATGTTTTAAATTAAAATGGGAGAGTATGTGTCCTTTTATAATGGTGGTGGGCGTACTTCTGGAATTTCTCAAAACATTAATTATTAAAAATTTAATCATAATACAAATACCTTTAAATTTAAACTTATTCACAGAAAAATTGGTATAGCATTTTATTCCCATCAACCAATAAATTGTTTATATGTTTTTTTTGTAATTTTAAACCATACCATTTTGATTAACCCTTAGTTGAAATATTTAAATTTTAACAACGGTAACAAAATTTTCATTATTAAAATGTGGTATTTTTTAGTTAATAAGTTTTTATTGAACATTAAATAAGAAATTTATGATAACATTTCAGTTTGATATGTCTATGACGGGTTCTAGTTCTGAATAGATAAGTGGGATATGAGGTAAAATATTTATGTAACAATTTTGTATGTATCCTTTTTACAAATAGAAAAAAAACATTACTCATGCATGGATCACACTGACATGTACCTAATACACTAAAAATAATATTTAGTATTTTTGAATAAATATATTTTGTCTCTAAAGAAAATAAATTGAAATATGGAATGATATTTTATAAAGAGATATAAAATGTATTTTTTAAGTATTAACATATTATTACTTTTGAACTCTCATGAATATGATTTAGTATAGGTTTTAAATGCTATAAAATTTGATCATTTATGTACAAAGAAAATTTCAAAAGATAAATAATGATAATTTCAAAGTTCCATTAGTAACATTTGCTAGGATTTTATGGAATTAACCTAGTATGGATGTGAAATATCATAATTAAGAATGAATGAAATCCATGTGAAGGGAATAACATCCATAAATATTTTCTTGAGGTCATAAATATTTTATCTATGTTTGGAGATCCATTGGATTAGGATTTATGTTTATTGGTATTTTTATAGATGTGGTATAAATTTTTTGTTAATGTAATAATAATCCCTTGGAAGTAGTTGATGACTAATTATATTATTTTGGATATGTTCTGAATAAACTATAAGGAATTATAACATTCATTAAGACTTTAATCTACCATCATAAACACTTTAGTACAAACCTGTGTATAAGGATTTATATTGTAATTTTTATGAAAATATTCCCCTTTCATGACCTCTTTTCTATTTTAATAACATTAATAGACCACGTATGACTTTAATAATGCTCAGATCATTTTTCATATCTTACAATAATACATTGGGTGTATAACATATACATCATGTGTGAGGTAGATAATTAATAAGACAATTAAAATATTTAAATTTAAATTATTACTTATATAATGGAATATTTATGGGATTAAGGGGGACTTCATAATATTTTTAAAAAATATTATGAAATAAAATTATACAAAAAATAATGATGAATTAATGATTTTTCATTATAATTAAATGGGAATAAATTCAAACGATGATATTGAAATTTTCATTATTCTTTATCATGATTTGTAAAAATGATTGTGATTAAATAAAATGATAGTTATATATTTCTATACAATAATAATCCACATCATAGTGTATGAGATCATTAAAACATGGATATGGAATCTAAATGATATAAAGTGTGGATTTTGTGGGGAAACGAGATCATGATATTGTAAGAGGTAATGAAGTAGATTTTTATGGAGAATTCTAATACCTTTATTGACTAGTATTTTAATGGGAATGAAAAAGATAATATAAAATAATAATTGTGGGGTTTTTAAATATCTATTATGGTAATAATATTCCTTTAATATAAAGTTAATAAATAAGGGTAACAAAATTTGAATATTTTTTTAGCAAGGTATAACATTACTAAATATGAATTTCAGCTTTATAAAAATTAAACGACGTCGAAGAATGGGATAATTTGTTAATCCTAAGAATTAATAGTCATTGAGAAGAGATATTATGAGAATATTAATAACAATATATAGACATTTCTATACCACTCATTCAATTGTTGTAACTGGAGATATATCTTTATATTTTATCATATATGATTCTTGTATTTTTTATGGTTGGGGTCAACATCTTATAGTAGTTTCATGGTCTAATCCTTTCCTACATCTATATCAAGATAATAAATTATTAATTTTGTGTGAGTGGGTTAAAATAACCATACATTTAATAAATAGTTATCCATTAAAGAGGTTAACCTCATTAACAAATTTTTTTTGTTCAACATTGTATTTCATTTTTTTGAGTGATGTTACTATAACTAAACAAGAGGAAGGGTATAAAAGTTTACATAAAATTATTACATATACTAATTCATCCATTCATGGTTTTTCAAATTTCTTATTCGATGTTTTCAATTTTTATAATATCCCATGCTCACCATGGATGACATCTTGTTACTATTCTATATAAAATTACTATTCTATTAATTATAAGGTTGTTAGAATCTTTAGTGGAACATGTTTTCAAGTATTTAAAGAAATAATGATGAATTATTTTTTATCCATAGGGTGGGATGATCATGATACTCTACACTAAGGCACTGAAATACCAATCTAGATTTTTTCATGGTCTTGTTATTACGAAGACATTGAAACATGTTGAAACTATAAAGAATGCATGATTGTCCTCATTATCTTAAATGAAATTAATAAAATTAAATGGAAAAAACTAATAAAGATATTTGATAAAATAATCATAGCATCTGTAATTATAACGTAAAAGTGGAAAAAACTATTTTTAGACAACCATAAGATGATATATAAATGAATAGAGAAGAATAAATGATTAGTAATTTATTATATTAAGTGTAATTATAAGCTATATTAGAGACTATGTATAAAATATAAATAATTATATTATACTTTTTATGTTTATGTTATTTCTCATTGATAAATTTGTTTCTATAATTTAAACATTAGAAGATAACGTTCCTGAGGAATTTACTATTGATAAAATAAAAATCACTTTGATTAATTATGAGATGAGAAGTGGACTTTTAATCAAATAAAAAGGCCAAAATGAGACAGAAATAGTTTAAAAGGCACTAAAGGAATTGAAAATTGAATATGTGTATGTATTTTTAGATAAGGGTGATAATATAACCTATTATACAGATACCATTGATGTCATCTTTAAAATCATATCCATGAAAATATTCATATTCAAATGAATGTTTCTACTTTTGTGAATAAATTTTGGGAATATTGGTCATTAATATTCATTATATACCATGAAAATAGTAAATAAAGACTAATATTATATAAATAATAGATTATCCTCCTATAATATAAGATCAAATAAGATAATTCAACAACAACTGATATGTAATAATAATACCACATAATTTTTTAATAACTTTCTTATTAGTTGAAGGAGTTTTTAATGGTGATGAGATTTATAATAATAGAGATACACATGTTCTAGCATCCCATGATGTACTAGTATATCTTGAAATAAAGAAGAGTTATTCATCTGATGATGTATCAAAAGTCATTTTTTAATTTTCTACTAAATAAATAGTTATCAAAATAATACACATTTAATATGGAAATAACAATGTTATTGAAAAAATATATAAGGTTGAGATATGAGATTTCACATTTCAAGAAAATTTCATAAACACATAAAAAATTGTGTTGAGAATAATGCCCTGATTTTAACTGAGAAAATTGTTAAACATAAAATAATCATAAAGTGAATATTATTGATTATATTACCTCCACAAAAATCCATAACATAAATGATATGTATGGATTAAGAATATAATTATTGATAACTAAAGAATAACTGAACTGATATACGTGAAATTGAAAAAGAATTTTCAGGTTGAGGTGAGTGTTCTAGGGAAAAAATGTCTTGTTTCATTAACTCTCAAAATTATTAATATATGATATGGGAAATTACATACAACAAGTCTCATAACGAAGTTTTGATTTCAGAATAATCGTTTGAGAATTAATAATCAATTTGAACCATAAAATCATAATAAAACCCAAAATATTCCCACATATGAAATGAAATAAAAAAGGTAAAATTAAAAAACCAATATCAGGAATTTATTAAAGGAAAACATAATACGACATAATGATAACATATCAATTATCATGTCTTTATTATAATTTGTTTCATGATTTATTAGAATTGATTACATATAAAAAACCCCAAAGATAGAAAATTCTAGTATCTTTGGGAATTAGGAACATTTAATAATAACATAAAACAAGGAATAAATTTCTATTCTTGATAACATCCTTAATATTCTCATATTATACCATCATACTTATTACTAAATTGTATAAATTTGGGTCAAACATAATAAATTAGTGAGCTATAAAACCATGTAAGGTAATACACATCTAATAAATTGAATAAAGTATTAATTTGAAGATAATAGATATATCTGTGAGACTTAAAAGGGTTGAAAATCATAAACACAGCAAATGAGTCCGGAAATACAATGAAAACATAAATTAAACCTAGTATATGTGTAAAAAACATAAAACATGTCGTCATAAACATATGTCAAGGATAACATCCTAGAAATCAGGGCGAAAAAATCCCCATAATATGATGGCTTCACTGCCAATTCCATTTATGATGTCTCATGAGACTAAAATATTACCTAATTTATAGAAATACTATATAATTTCATGCTCACCCATCAATTTCATATCAATCACATCTATTTGTCAAAAAAATAGAGCACAAAAATGGAATAATTTCTATTTAAATTTTTGTTAATGGTCATGGAGTGTGTAATAAATACACATACATCCTAAAGAAAATGTAATATTTCATAAAATTAAACAAACTTGATATGAAATGGGTATTTTAAATCCCTACACATTTGTTTCTCATAGAAAATCATGGTGAAATTTCATCTATATAATATGAGAGAATGAATTCTCATGGGTGGTCTTGATAATATTGAAAGGGGACTATAATCGGTTATAAATAAAACATAATGTAAGGGGGATACGGGATAAAAAGTCATAACATTAGGAATTAGTGGAAAATTATATAATATAACTAAGAAAATTAAATTATGGGTAGAAGGAGAGGATCTATGAATTGTAATGGCTTATATAAATGTTATAATGAGATGGGATAAATGAAATCATATTGTTATAAAATAAATTTCATAATGGATTTATATTAATATGATCTTGATAACATAACCAATATTGTTTAAATGGCTAAATATAATTAAGGTACATGAATTGAAAATAATTAGTAGAGGACCCTCTTTTTTGGTATGGGAAAATGACGGACAACTTTGGCAGCATAATGACTATTTATAATGGAATATTGGAGGGATAAATGAAGTTAAAAGGGGTATATCATCTCCTTAAAATAAAAATGGAGGAAATTTGGGTGTATAAAAACATACTGAAACAATTAAAAAATTAAACAACTATGAAAACACTAAAATAGGTTTTTGAATAAAAATAATAATGTGAGATCTCAAACAAAATTTAAGCACGGTATTCGTTTAAGTAAATTCTATAATTTCAGGATATGAATGGTATATAATTATTAAATAAAAAATAGACATTATACTAATCATTATAAATACATTACAACATATCCATTTTATATTTAAAAGGATAATTAAAAATACGTAGTTGAATGGAAATGAAAAAAGAGAAATCCCTTACCTTGAGATAGTGATTCCCAAAAGATTTAGGGGAGATTCTTGAGAGATTGGGTCACCATAGAAGGACTCTGAAGAGTCTAGGTATTAGTAATGATATGGTCTATAGTTTTTGAGTGATTATAAATCTACTATTGGGTGGGTTTATAAAGGAAAAGATAGTGGAGATATTTATTATTTCTCAAACATAGGTTTTTAGACTCTATGTTATAAAATATTTGAAACCAAAAACCATAACATGGTTTTTTCTCTCGGTTTCATTCAAAAATGGGTTTTTTTTATTATTAAATAATTCCATGTTTATAATATATTAAAATATCACCCTTTATAATATGTAAGATAGTAATTTCCTTAAGGAAATGATTTTCCAACCATAAAATCAAATGTTGATTTTGTAAGATTCAAAATGGATATATAAAAATTATAAAATAAACTAAAAATTTCATTATTTTAAATTTGAAACCTATATTTGTTCTTATATAGCTTACATAACATTTATTACATCTATTTTAGGTCATTATTATTTCATAATACACACAATATATTGATACCACATTTAATTTTCACCCGAAGATTTGATTGTCTCATAAAATTATAAAAAATTCACAATTGCGTAATTTCAGATTGATAATTCCAAAAGATAATATTTAATTTATCAAAATAAATTTATAAATATATGTAAATTATCTTTTAAAATAGAAATTATATTTATTTTGAAATGAAGGGTTTTTAAACAAAAATAGGCTTCAAACCATAAATGAAATTACATTTTACAAAAACAATTATACTATAATTTACATTTATCAATAGTCATTATATAATAACATTTTAGTGAAATATATTTTATAAAAAATCCATTATTCTATAAAAAGTAATTTCATAACTTAAATGTCATATTCCTCAAAAATACATTTTCGGTTTTATGGTATCAATGTATAATTTTTATCAAACTGATTACTTAATAATTTATAATTTATAGTGATTAAAATGTAAATATAATAAGTATTGAAATGAAAATGAAATAAAAATATTCCTATTTTTTGGGTTACATTGTTTCTCATATTTGTAAAATTATTTTTTCCCTTAGTTAAGATATTATTTTATCTAATTAAATAATATTTACTATAGTTATTATTCATATTTTCGAAAAACCAAGATGATATTATTAAAAAAGTTAATAATTATTATTCAAAATATAGAATCTAATTTATTAAAATTAATTTACATAGGTGTGTGAATAAAATATTAAATAAAACATGCAAGCGCGATGGAAATAGGTTTCCTAAAAATGTTTTTTCAGAGAAAAGATGGTATTACGTTTACTCTACAACTAGTTATATTCATTATATGAATTTTAATTAGTAATTATAGTTATTTAACCTATATATTTAATATAAATCATTCCTAATGTTGGGTAATTTTTACTTTATTAATATTAAGAATCATTATTCATTTTAAAACATTCATCAGAAAAATAAATTTTATATACTAAGAATAAACTTATTACAAATTTTTGTACAAAATGGATTAGAATATAATTATTTGGATTAAATATAAATTAAAAATACTTATATTAAATTAAAATTAAATAAAAATATTAATTTTACTTTAAAATTAACTAATTTATCCAAATAAATGACAATTATTCATAAAAATTGTGTTTCTCATTACTTAATAAAATATCCAATTTTTTTTTTAAAATACTAAATTTATACCCAAAATTAATTAATTTATTATTAATTACTAAATTTATTTCTTATTAAATTTTATTAATGTTCTAAAAAATGAAAAAAAATAAATAAAATTCATGTTTAAAGAAATCAAATTTTGAAGAACAAAAAGACAATACTAGAAGATGATTGATTATTTACTATGATTTCATCAATATATTTTTGACATATATATATATATATATTATAAATTAGTTAATCGTTATCAAATCAAAAAATTTAATGTAATGTTTAATATTTATATTTTTAATTAATCATGGTTTATTTATGTTCAGTGTTGTGCATCACATATGCTATCGAACAATGATTTTAAATTTTAAAACATGTGGTGTTACAATTTTGTAACAATTAATAAATTTTTAACTCAATATTAAATCATGAAATTGATAAGAAATACTTGAAATTAATCATAATGAAATCCCACATTTTATTCAAGGTTAATAGAACATCCACTTGAAATGAAGAAAAGTGTTGTACGATGGTAATCACCAAAGTAGGATTCCGAGTATATGAACATTAGTGGGAATTGAAAGCATAGACAAAGAAGAGAAAACTGACACAAAATAACTAATATAGTGGGATAAATAACTTGGACGGATGGATTCAATGATCACAAAACCATAAATCTTTGATAGGTATAATGGCCATCAATTAATTGAAAATGATCATAATATAAAATCATTTTTTATACATGATTTTTTACAAGAGTTAATGAATTCCCTTATCATCTAGAATATGAAAATAATGATATATAATTTTTCTAGATGTATAATTTTATCATTCTCAACATAAACAATAATTTAATATTTTCTTTATATGATGATAACACAGGAAGATTTGTTTATGTCGAAAAGAAAAGAATAACTTCTAACATATAAAAAAATACACCAAAGAATAACAAATTATTCCTTATAAATGTATTAAATCAAATATAGTTAGCATAATCTTAGATTATACCGAATATTAATATAATTTAATAAAATAATCTCAATAATTAACCAAGAAATATAAGTGGTTTAACTTATATCTTTCGTTAAATAAATTCCCATATACAATAATAAAACCTCAACATTGAAGAATATTATAACCTCAAAGGTTGTCTCATACTCTTCTTCTTATATGGAATGAAAAATAATAATAGAAATCTTCTCAAACAATGCATTATATTAAAACCAATGGGTATATATGAAAACAAAAAATAAAATAACTCCCAAAATATCAATAATCACCTCAAAAGAAAATAGATTTGATGTTGTAATATTTTGCATAGAATTTTATTAATCACACAGAACATTAAACTTATAAATATTCATAAGTTATATAAGTTATTTTAAAAATAATATTATCCATATTAATATCATCCTAATAATCTTTAGAATTATTGTCACATCAAACATTACTAAGGGTTTTTAATAATGTAATCACTAGATCAATTTTAAAGGTTTTGAATGCCATTAAACAGATATTTGAAATCCTGGAAGATAAAATAATATTGAATAATCCATAGAAATATCATGATTAATATATCCAACAACTAATTTATATACTACCTCTACATATAAACAATCAAATACAAATACATAAGAACTTTAATCTTTACAAATTAACGATTTCCATGGAATAAGTCCTTCCATAGACTGAGATTTGGGAATTGACTCAAATAAATCCCATATTCCCCAAAAATAAGTCATTGGAATAAAAATTGATGTTTTAGGATGGAATATGTTTAATTACTTCATTATCATATATTTTATTATCACAACTACCTATATTATACCCTATTTTTCTATACTGAAAACAAATTTTTGTTCCTTATAGGATTTTACTTGGTGTCTCTTTCCATATATTTCACATGCATATAATTGAATTTCATTAAATTATCGTCATTATTTGAAAATCATTATTTAAACTTCATTATCATATTATTTTATATTTTTGGTCATTAAACTATGATCCATTTTTTAATTGTGATTTATTTATATCTCATTTAGCGTAACAAAAGTATGAAATAATTGAGCTCATGCCGTGTATGATATATCATTTTCAAAATCATATCATTGGAAAAAAAAAATTTGGTCGATTATTATTATTTTACATCAATAAATTTACTAAAATAAATGAAAAGTAACATATGAATAATGTTAAACTATTAAACACGTAACTAATAAAAAATTAATATTGAAGGGATATCGTATAAAGTACATGAATTTATTTATCTTATGGATTTCTTGGATTGAATATATGTAATGAATTATCAATTTCCTAATATATACTATTTTTAGAATACTTTTCCCCATAATAATGGTTTGTAATGAGCTTGTGAAATTA
Organism: Viscum album; assembly: GCA_963277665.1. Taxonomy (NCBI): domain Eukaryota; kingdom Viridiplantae; phylum Streptophyta; class Magnoliopsida; order Santalales; family Viscaceae; genus Viscum; species Viscum album. The sequence goes on from OY728164.1 coordinate 614,651,426, forward strand.
CTTTATAATATCCCCCTATATTCTGAAACCCATTATGTAGTAAGGCTCGTTGGCTTGAACAGTTTCCAAAATGAGTTTAGCTCAATGAGGTGTTTTTTGTGTTTTATCATAAGGTACATCTATGTTATATCCACATCCACTTATAGAATTTATAAATTAAGGGATATTCATATAAACTACTTATTATATTATTTACCAAAATTTGGGGATGTATTCATAGGACATGTCTTATCATTAAGGCTTTTGCTATTGTTTTCTAGTACTAATCCAAAAAATAAATAAACATACCTTTGATAATTGTTGTTTTAAATCACGTATTTATTAAACTTTTTTTCAAGATTTATTTCAAAAATATTACATTTATATGAACATGGAAGTTTTATATAGAATGTTTCTTTGGGAATTAGTTAGATTACCTATGAAGATAAAATAGATATTATGACTCCATTATTGAAAGCATTCCTATCATACATAGAGTATTCCATCATACATAAACCTCATTAGATAATCTCAGGACATATATATGAAAAGGTTGATCTATAAAGCCCAGTAAGGGAATAAAAATATCAAACCATGAAAACATTTTTACATGTTAAACATTAATAATATCAATGATACATAAAGGGCTGATATTCAAAAATATGATAAATGAGTCATGATATAGCATGATAACCTAAATGAAGCATAGAAAATGTGGAAAGAGGGTATTTTAGCCAGCGGTTACTATGACAAGTGGTTATTGTAGTAATACTATTCACAGAATTGGGCATGGGCTAAAAATTTGGGCCTACGGGCCAGGTAATGGGATAAATGCCCAGTGGGACTTCAGGATATATAATGGGTCTCCCACCACCTATTTAAAGATGTATTTTATTTTTATTTAATAATAAATTATTATATTTCACAATACTTTAATATAATGAATCATAAAGAGATATCTAGGGTAACCTGGTGGAAAAAAGTCTCAGGATGGATTAGGTTCACTCGATAATCCATTCCTTGATGCCTCAGGAGACTAAAACATTACCCAATGCATTGGAGGGATATATAATTATGATCCCACTTCGCACATTCATCTCAATCACGTAAAAACGTTTTCCACATAGAACATACAACATGGAATCACACAAGAGCCTTCACCCGATTGATGAGGACTTCTTAAGTGCATCCAAGAGACCTGAGATCAAATCTGGGTGGAAAAATAATTTCTATCACTTTAACAGTATTTTAGCAGGAATTGTATCGTGTACTTTAGCATATACTATTTGATACAATAGTAGCTAGACATATTCATCTTCTTGTGATTTCATCAAAAAAGTTTTGTCCTTTAGTTCATCAAGGCATTCGTTCCACACAAGGCCTTCGAAACAATATCTTTTTCAGGAATCCTCAAGGACGTAGGCCGACCTAATGGAATTTAGGACACCTCATGGATTTCAAGAAACATGAAAATTGTTCATAATTGACTAGGAATACTATATGAGGTTGAGAATGTAGAAGATAATTTATAGAATGAACATTTAGTAGAGCTAAGAAAAATATATTTCGATGAATGAGATGTTATGACATTGGTATCAGTATTGGCTTATGTATACAGGGGAAGCCTGTAGTTGAACAACCATAGAAGTTGGAGTGTTGACATCATGATACTGATGATGATGATTAGAACATCCAACTAGTTATAGTCTAAAAGAGATACTCTATGTCTGATGGGTCATGGAATTTCACGAATCCTACAGGATATGTATGTGATCCCCTTCAACACTTAAAATGGGTATTATACAATATGAATAAATTAGAAGGCCTTTGGGCCATTCAAAGTAATAAATATTTATCAAATTTTATTATATGGTTGAGGCGTGTGTAATTAATAAATCTATGTACCAAATAAATGATTTATAATTGTATAAAATTTAACAGCCTTGATATGAAATGGTTATGGGTATTCACTAATCATTTTCATGGAATAAAAATTCAATGTTAAGTTTTAGCAGCATAACGGGGGAACATAAATATTATTAGTTGGGATTGATGATAGTGAAAGGGGTACTTAAATATGTAGACATAAAATTGAATTTATATTGGATATAGAAGAACATATGACAACATTATAAATTTTAGATAAAAGAAATTAGATAATGAAGATACTTGAGTAAAGTGGATGATTAGAGGATCTTTTCACAATAATGGCTTAGTTAATAGCTATAATAAGGGGGGGGGGATTATTATTCATTTAAAGTTAATAAATTTTAATGTGTAGGGATATATATAAAGTTATAAAGAAATAAAACATTGATTCAATATACTAATCATATTAAAGGGTCTTAAATTGAAAATAATATGAATGGGTCCCTCGAATTTGGAATAGAAAATTGCAGAATTATTTTAGCTGTATAATGAATGTAAATTATGGTTAATGGATGTGTTTAACAAGAGTTAAATGGCTATATCATAAAATTTACATAAAAAATATATAATAATGATTTATATAAAAATACCTAAAATATAACAACTGGATATTAAAAGGCAAAATATAAAAGTGGGTATTGAGTAAATAGAATAGAGGGAGATCCCTTATATAATTTTGTTATTCTATTGGATTAGATATATAATTTAATGAGAGGGGATAAATAATATCCCAATATTATATAGGACACTGGATATTGGAGGAAATTTTCTAAATATATGACATCATAACCAATTGGGATTCAAAATGGTAATTTTAATGAAGTTACTTGTATTAAAATGGGAAGAGTGAAACCCCATTCCATGACATATTGATTTAAAAAACTTAATTATTATATTATTAAGATAATGTGGAAAATTTGAAGACTTTATAGAGGTTTAGAAAGATTAATGATGTGATCCATTGTTATTTATGGAATATTAGTTGGATCTTGGGTTGTATTATTGAAGAAAATATAGGGGGTGCATTATTATTTCTCAAAAGTTGGTTTTAGACTGAATATAATAAAATTTTCAAAACCAAAAATGATCCCATGGGTTATTTAATTATTTTATATGTCCAAGGGAAGATATTATTAAACTATTACCCTTTATTATTTGAACTTCTATCATTTTATTAATGTAATGATTTTAAAACATTAACATATAATATATGTTTTGGAGGATACATAAGGGCTTTATGAAATTAATAAAAAAAATATTGGGGAAACATATATTTGATAATGGATATGATTAATAATATTTATCAACTGCTTTTAAGTTCTTTTGATAATATAATAGACACTATATATTTATAGAATATTTAATTTTTACCCAAAAATTTTATTATTATAGAAATGTATGAAAAAATCACCATTGGATATATTTTATATTATGATACAAAATAAAATATTTTTTTTATCCAAATAATTTTCTAAGGTATGAATTTTGATATTTAAAATATAATTAACATTTATTAATAAATTAATGTTTTTTACAGTAACAATTTTCGAACCATTATAGAAATTTCATTTCACATCATCAATATTATATTATTTTTTATATTTCACATTAATAATTTAATAATATTTATTTAATTAAACAATATTTATTTAAAAAATAAATTAACTCATTAAATGTAATGTATTAATTGAAATTTTATAATACTCAAAAATATTATTTTTGTTCAATTATATCTAAATAATTTTTTTATAAAACTAATTACATAATAATTTATTAAGTTAAAAAGTCTGTAAATATAATTTTTATTTAAATTAAAATGAAATATAAAAATTAATAATGCTCGGGACACTTTGTGTGTATCTTTTTGGGAATTTTTGTAACCCTTAATTAACATATTTTCCTCTTACAATGGTAGTTGATATTTATTAATGTTACAATTCATGATGTCCAGAATCTATGTTTAAATTCTCAAATAATATAAATGAAATTTAATTAAAATATTGGATAAATTTTATTGATATATATTAAAATAATTTGAATGATTAAATTTAAATTAAAACCATAAGTGCAATGAAAAGTGGATTCTCTGAAAAATATATATTTTTAATGAAAAAATGGATTTTCATTAAGTCGATACATATATGAATTTTAATTAATAAATATATATACGAAAAATAAATATTTAATGGATGAAATTATACATTTAGTGTTATTTTAAATTAATAAATTTTCGGAAACATTATTCATTTTCAAATAGTTTTTAGAAGAAATAATTTTTATGCCTAAAAATAAACAGATTCTCAAACCTACTATAAATATTATATAACCGAAATTAATTAAATGAAATATATTAAAATAAATTATATGTTACATTTATGTCAAATTAAATGTATAATTGGACTATTTTAGAAATGGAGTTATTTTAAATCAATAAATTTTATTAATTTTCTAATAAATAATTATAATATTATATTGATTAATAAGAATAATTTTTTTTTGAATTAAACATATTTTGATGAATAAAAGCACATTAAAAAAATTAATTGATTATTTATATAAAAATTAACATATTTAAGACATATATATATATATATAATTATTTAATTATACTCACGTCGAAAAATTTAATGGAATGGTTATAATTTTCATATTTAAAAAATCATTTTTTAAGCTTGGTGATGAGTATTACATATGAAACTGAACAATGTTTTCGTTATTAAAAACTCATGGTGTTACCAAAATAATTAATTTTATCAATTTATTTATAGTAGAATTAAATCATCAAGTACATAAAATTTATATCATAGGATATTGAAACAAGATAATTATGGGTGTAGTGGTGTACGTGGTTACAAAGCGTGTGATTTTATAAAGTACCTGTATCATCCAATATTAAGTAGAGAAAACATCAAGGGGGTATAACATCAATAGTGTAAGGGTTGTTATAAGGATCAAAATTCATAAAATAATATTGAAATGATGAATATATTTTAATATTTTTTAAAAATTGGAGATGTGGTCAAGAAAATATTTTAGACGACTGTGTTGCATTTAGCCTAGCCATATTTATTGATAATCAAAACTGTTGTGTTGTTCTGAATCAAATCTGATTGGAAAATATCATGGATGTTATTTTAAATAATGAGAAATTGAGATTCTAAAGATAATGTAAAGTTATTGTTATTCCTATATTATAATATATTTATTTTACATAACATATTTATAAATGTATAATGGAAAAATTGATATATTTTTCAATAACAGGACTCAAAAAATTAATGGTATTCGAAAACATAAATAATTGATGTAATTATAGTAGTATAAATAATTTTCTCACAATTTATGGAAGAAAGAATAATATTATTAGTGTTTAAAAACTCTATAATGCTAGATATTGTGTGATTTTTAGAACAAAATTTGATTATTTAGTAATATAGTTAATGGAGCTTTTATCACAAAGGGGTTAATAACTCATGTTAACATGTTTCAAATGATTTCAGCAAGGTCAAATTATTACATTATTTTTCATGATAAGAAAAAATTATGGTATAAAATTATTTTTCAAATTAGACAAAAGAATTTGAGTTTATTAATAAGAAAATATGTATTGGAAACAATTATATCTCGAAATAAGAATGTTTAATATTTTTCAACACATGCATGAAAAGATAATTACTGAATTAATCCCGAAAAGGAGTTAATATTAAAATAAACCATCAAAGAAGGAAAAGTATAGTGTGTGAGAGATACATCCAATGATTTCCCTAAGTAGTGAAAATTATTTCATCACATTCATAGTTGACTATACTAGAATAAAATAGTTCATGATTAGGTCCAACATTTCATAAAATGAAGAAATAATTAATGTCATTATGAGGGTCATTGAAAAACAATATATGTTTCCCCAATAACTTTGAGATCAAATAATACTAAAATACTATTCAAACAGAAAGATTGTATAGTATTTATATAAACATTGTGTCAAACCTGAGTTCAATGATCCAGATACCTGTAAAATAGAATAAGATAAAATAAAAAATAGATGCTTTGTTTCTATGGATATATATATATTTACTAATCATAACACATCAAAATTCTGGTTATTTATGATCACAATAACTAGAATTCTTAATAAAAGGTTCATATTTTGACAAAATTTAGGTATTAATCCCTATAAAATATGGTTTGGAAGAAAACAAATTTGTATCATATTATATTATTTCAAAGTCCCTATTTGATGAAAAATTAAGGTATGTAATAGAAGAATTATTGATGAAACATAAGAGGTTTTGGTATTCTGGGGTTATATTAAAAATTTCACTTCTTACGGGTGTTATAAAATCATAGGATAATAGTAAATTGATTATGTTATTTTTTTTAAATGATCAATGTATCTAGAGCTCACTTATAGTGGATATTGTAACACCCCAACTGGAACCACCATATCTGACAAGTAATGACACAACCTTGTATTCAACTCCCTCTATGGAAGTGTAGTTGACTTGTTCAGAGGGATAGAGGGATAACAGAGTGATAATATACCCCCAATACCATGTAAAAATTATATTACCATAATAAATGAAATTAAAATAAATAAAAAAATGCATCAATACATAACCACTAGAGTATCATATTAAATAATAAAAAACAACCCATAAAGTATCAATATATAATGTAAGAAAGGTAAACATATTCAATGAAATGAGATCCACATAGATGGTGAATCCGAGTAAATATATTTTCTGTAAAAATAAAAAACAAAAATAATTAATCATGTGGTCCATCCTGAATCAGTTGTAGTATCCCCCAAAACATGGTCAATCGTCCACCATATGGACCTTTCCCTTTATAGAGTCACCTACCATGAAGTCCACAAGAATAATAAAACGGTTCTGTAGTTTGTGAGTAAAAAAATCAGGAGGACACAACAAATGACCCTTAAAATATTTCATATTATTTACTCATGTGTGGTATAAAAGAAAACATAGTACACATAACAACATGTATATCACAAAAAAATTACATGATGGGTTCTTAATGACTAGCTAAACATACATAATATCCATATCGGATAGAATAATTACCATATTCCTGACATATCCCTCTTCATTATATAGAGAAAATCATTTTACCCAACCTTCTAGTTTGAATAACCCGAGTACATGTTTTCCAATGTTTGACACATCCCTACTTTGGAATATTCCAATAAGATAATGTTTCTCATTCAACTGTGTATGATAGAGGGAAAACACATTGAATACAAGATACCTAATAAATATAAAAATCACACCATATCAAATATGAATCATATGTATCATAAATATCTTGAAATAAATACAAATATAGGTCTCATTGGATATGCACAAACACCTCATCAGTTAAAAAACGAATCATGTGAATATTGGGATACACTTGATTTCCAAAAATCATTCCAAGTACCCATATAATTAATGCACTAAAATCCAGTGAATCCTAGATTAGATTCAATGATGTTGAATGTAAATCTTCAATGTATTAGACCCAAAAAACTAACTAATAATTAGACCTTTTAAAATCATCATGATTTGGAATCATATTATCATGACTGAGAATAAACCACAAGAGGAAGTTAGTCTATCATCCAACAAACCCTATATGATCTACTAGAGACAATGATCATGGTTAGATTGAAGTGAATGCATGAATTATCTAAATCGAGGTTTATATTCTATAAATGATCATAAACCCATTTATATATCAATAAAAACATACAACACCCTGACATTTTATAACATAGTTATCTTCAAATATCATTTTTTGAATCATTTCTTTGCACACAACAACATTTTTAAACTATCCATGAAATTATATAAAAATATTGATATTTTATATTTTCGTTTTCACCAATCCTTTGTATTTATTGGAATAAAGAGGACTAATTATGTTTTGAAAAAGTATGGCATAAAAATGTAAAAGATGAAATAAATTATTATCGATTAATTAGAAATGAAAATGAAAAGAATTTATAAATAAAGAATATGTTTTTATCAAAAAATGGGTTTTAAAACACACAGCATTTTTATGTTACAAAATTAAATTTATATCTTGCGGTGAAATATTATACTAAAATCAACATATTTTTTTAAAAAATTCAATATATGATTCAGTAAGATACTTCTTTCAATAAAATAGGGTTTCTTAATTTTTTTGAGAAAATAATATAATTAATTTTCTAGGATTTTAGAAAATATATTCGAAAAAATGAAAATAGTTTTATAAATTAACATGTAAAAATTATCTTATAGTTTATTTTTCACAATATTGTGAAAAGGTAATTTTTTTACAGATAGTGAAAAATAATAATTTTTAAGGATATGTTTTCATTTCCAATAAAAGGATTTAAATAGAAAAATCTTCATTTAAAATAGTTTTAAACGTTAAATTATTTCAATAATATTAATATTAAAACAATCTGTTTCATTGAATCCAATTTTAAGATTAATTTTTTAAATAAAAACTTTTATACATGATAATATTTATTGGAAAAAACATTTAATTTTCATTGGGGGGTTTAATTTTAAATTAAATTCTCCCATTTCAATAAGTTTAATTTAATAAAATGAAATTAATAATGTTAATTATAATGATTAATATTATGTAATAAGGTTTAAATATTTATTCAATTATTAATAATAACAACATTAGAAAATATTTTACCATGGTTAATATTAATAAAGGTGTACCAAGGTGTGGTAAACTAAAGAGATGATGGTCCAAATGAAATAAATACTTTTCTAATGTATTTCAATTGTTTTTTTATTATTTTATTATTATATATTATTTGGAAAAATTGTGAGACAAGGTATTGAGACAACGTGCGATTCCAAGGCCAGGTGTGCCCGAAACAATTCATGTAAAAATTTTCATTTTGTAATAGAATGTGTCAAAAAAATTTCTGAAAATGTGGAATACCTCTTAAATGGGTTCCGAAATTTGAAATATGATGTCAATGTTGATCTGAAATAAGTGGATTACTCTATGAATAAGATAACTTTGGTCGGTGCTAGTTTTCTATAGAAATTGTCACTATGGACATAACCATAAATTGAATTATATTATTTTTAAATTCAAATTACTCATGAATGGTGAATCATATTTAAAATATGACACCGTATTTGAGTTCATAGTGGGCTGTTTTCTCTATGAATGGCTTAACGTTATTCGGAATGGGTCTTCCATGGAATAATATGAAAATGACATTATCGTCTATTAATAAATTAAGGATAAACTATTTTTTATGTATGGATTATTTCCATTAAAATTATCCTTTTGTTGAAAAAGAAGTTCTATCCATTTTATCTTAGTAACACCAAATAATTTCTAGGGAGATATTTCATAATTTTTCTCTTGATAATGATGAATAGGTCGTGGATTGATGATCGACGTGCGTCAAAAATGAAGGATCTCACCAAACACAACCACACAAATTGTTTTCATCAATGATCAATCCAAACTCCGTGGAGGGTGGATATTCAGTGATAATTTCTACATTCTATGTTATCAAAATGAACACAGATCAATCAATTAATAGATTGATCCATAGTTGTATCGTTGCAGAATAGGTACAAAATTTTCAAGTTTATTTTTGAGATATTTGTTGAATTCATGTTAATGTATCCTTCTTATGATAAAGATTCAAGGCCGGCCTGAAAAAAGGGAAATATTTTTCCTTTGGGAGTTAGTGTTCTTTTCTATTCCCTATTTTTAGAGTGCTCCCTTCTTTGGACCCTTGCAATCATGGCCTGACATGTTGAGTGGATCTAAATGTGATCAGACCCGTGAATTGGGGGAAAACCAAAAGAGAAGGCTAAATCTATGATTTTAGTGTCCCTAGGAGCCCATATCAATGGCCTTTTTAAATTTTGGAATTTTAGGTGGATTAGTGGTGGTAGGGGCTATGAATGGCGGTTATTGATCCATGTGAAATGCATCCAATGGTCATATGGTTTGGAGGCTACAAGATGTGGTCGGTTATTGGAATGTGGTGGATGCGTTAGGTCCATGAAACGTGGTGGATGTAGAGGCCAGTAGGGCCAGGTGAAGAGTAGGTTGTGCGATGGGCCAGTTTGGATGAGTAGAGAAGGGAAAGTGGGATGAGCAGAGTGGATTAGAAGCCCGGTATTATAAACCTAGATAGAGAGGTACATGCCAATCTTAGTAAACCGATCGGGCCCAGTAAGTCTTGCCGGACCCATGTCGGACCTGGGGTTGTCGGACCGGCACACGGTCGATCACAATCGTAAACCGTGAGCCATAACTAACCATGATTCCACATGGGTATAACAGCATTGGGTGGTCGGTTTGGGAAACCGACCATGGTGGTTGATCGTCGTTGTTACTGGACCAACTGTGTGACATGTCCATAGCCTAGTGACCCCCCATTCGGTTGAAAATTCAAAACCCCTTAATTTCAAAATAGTGTGTCCATTTGATGTGATGTCTATGACATTGGGAACCTTATATCATAGAGGTCCTCTTGAGACCTATGGTGAGTTTTACCTCAAAAATTTTTATGTTTTATTGGTCACTTATGTGGAAAATACCCAAGGTCACGGGACATGGTGGGTGTGACCACCACTCCCCATGAGATATCTCATTCTAGATGAACTGATTCTCTCATTCACTATATATTGGAAATTTTTTTGTTAGGATTCAATCCCTATTTCACATCCCTAAAAGTTAGTCGATATAATTTGGTACTCATAAATGTATGATCCTTTCAGCAATACATCATGGTAAGAGTTATCAGAATCCCTCTATAGCTCTGAATTCATCTTTATACACTAGGTGGAGTTCTATGTATTGATTTAGAGAATAATATTAGATGTTTATCCTCTATATAGAGAGTCATTCAAAATAGAGCTATTGGTATCCCCCCATGATCATGGTTCTGATCATCATTTGATGTATAATATATCTCTCTTTAGATCTATCAACGTTTCTCTCTCATGAATGTTTCCAATGAATAATATGTCTCAGACAATCGTCATCAGTGCTATCGAACTAAGAAGCATGTTCTCCCAAATGATTTCTTCATGGATTCATTGTGCTAAATTATTAGTGTTGGCATGTAGTGGATACGACTTACCCTGAATTTTTGGTATGTATTTAGTATATATATATATATATTCGAATCATATTTGTTATAGACATATATTTGTGTACAGATAATTTTACCACTCCTTTTATATTTTTTTTGTGGTTCATAGGGTTTCCTAATGAGTATTCTTATACTCACTTAAGAGAAGGCATTTCAAACATGTGTTGTGTCCTATGTAGATGAATGAACCTTTCATAATTTTCTCAAAGGACTAGGTATGGATGGATAATTGTGAGATGAGAAATGACATGTTGTTCCTATTGCTTCAGTGAGTTGTCCCAGTAGCATTGTTTACATGTTTTATTTTGTGGGTTACATAATCATCAGATTTTGTTGAGCTTGTATTCTATCCACATTAACTGTCAAAAACATTCAATGTTGTTCTTTTGTTGTGGGATGTAATGGTTATCATGTCTATTTTAATTAGTGTTTTTACATTTCATCATTTTTCTGATCGGATATTTGTGCATATATACATGCACATATGCTAATGCCACTAATTTGAGTGATATTGATACTAGGTGATAGAAACTAGCTTCTAGACTATTGGAGGTGGGATAGAGGTAGTAATGGAACATGACCCTCTAGGATGGGGTTTGATAGATTGATATCATAGGTAGTTTGTTACACATAAAGATTGGGAGTCTGTGAGATTAGTTTGGGGAAACAATGTTCTATTTTTCGAGTTCAGATTTTAGGCTATAGACCCAAGTGTTGGTGCGACAACTGATGTATAAATACACTAGGACTCTAACCATATATGTTTTGAATCACTAAATGATAACACTAGATGGATGGGAAATAATGGTATACACATAATATAAGAATGGGTTGGAGTTTCCACGTCCTTCTTGAGTCAGCTATCAAGATTTAATCATTGACTGTTGTAGAACATATTTTCTTATAGGATTCCAATACAATTAATACCATCTTGGATTCAACAGCTTTACTATGAGGATGACCTCATCAGAAAAAAGTCTTTGATACCTGGATAAATTCCCCAGATGTTACCAAAAGGTGGCACACCAACCATACCTCTATATATAGAGGAAGACGTTGTAAACACATTACCTGTGGATGAGGTTCATAGGATGAGTTCACTTCATGTTTTTCCTGATAGAGACCCCTCATGTTCTATGGTGATCCCTAACCACTGGTGGATGAGAGCTTGCATAAGGTGGTTAACCATGGCTTCCATCTCATCCAGACACCAGCTGATCATATGGTGGTCCTAGAGGTGACAATTCTTCCTAGATCAGCAAGATGATTTTCATGTTTAGTTACTCTGTCATATGATGAAGAGACCCATTATTGAATAGTGTTTTGGAACCTTCTTAGAGTGGAGTTAGCAACTTATAAGATCTAGTCTATTCATATTCTGGAGATTCTATAGCTCCATTACGAAAATATGTCGGTATATGATTACTCTTTGAGTATACCATCATCTCTATTTACTAGATGGATATGATACATGACCAATTTTTTAATGATCATACCTTCAAGTGATGTTAGAATAGAGAAACATGATCCAGTTTTACACCTTTGATCATTCTGACATATGATAGGGTGATGAAGCATGATTTTGAGGCTCAGAGTTTATTGTAGGAGATGGTATAGTAGGTTTTTATTAGTAGTGGGAAAGCCGAGGCAGAGATAATGACATGGACTGGAAGGTCTGTATGGCCACAAACCTAGTAGATGAGCTGGGAGAGCATCAAGATGTTGTGTACATTTCATCTTACATCCACAACCACCCCTAGGTTGTCCAAAACAGTCCTAGAGAGTTGGACTACAAGGTTGAGGACTACAACATGCAGTCAGGTATTATGAACCAAGGACTTCGAGATAGATTCTAGGTGAGATCTGTGTCATTTCTACCTTATCTTCTTCAATTATATAAACAGGTTCTAGTTATTCCACTCATTCCACATATATTTTGTATGAGACCTTGAGATTCTTATTGAACCATTGGCTTGAACCTTACGCATGGATACCCCTACTAGGGTAGAGTCGATGATAACACATTAATAAAGATAGTGATTCACAACCCAAGGAGGTGAGTGTTTTGGATGGAACCAATTAGTGGCATAATCAAGGCTTTCAAATATCATTCCTTGTATGAATTTTTTTATCTTTATTCCATGCCCATATTGAATATTTTAGGATAATTTTGTTGTTTTTCTGTTGTGATGGAATCATGTTTTCTGTTATTTTGGTGAAAAAGAAATCCTAGGAAATGCATGATTGACTCTGACATTGGATGGTGCAACCAATCAATCACTATTTTGTATAGATTAACCCTTGGTTTAATGGATGTTTTGAGTCTTCATTTTTCTATGGGGGTGGAGGAGTGTGAGGAAATATTTCTTAAAGATTTTTAATGAGAACCTCCTCACTGGGAGATATACTTATTCTTTGATTTAATCCTCCTAATGACACCAATTTATTGACCACCATATTCGATTGATCCTATAGATTATTGTGGCTAGAGGATATAGATGAAAGACAAGGAGAGGAATTGTATTTTGGTGGCCAATTGTATCACCTTTGGAAACGCCACATTTTTTATCCAGGAAGGAAAATGAGATCTGGAGGTTGTGTGTGGATTAACACCACATAAACCAAATGACCATGGTGAACATTTATCCACTATGATGATTCAATTCTCCCCTTTTCATTTTTTATCTGTTGAGAGGGTCATGACGGTTTTCAATGGTAGACCTCATGTTTGTGCACTCACCCATTGATGTAGAGTTTGATGAGTGCCCCTATCATGAGATTTTCTGATTAGGGAGTTGTGTACATAGTTATCTATAGTGCATTATGACCTAGACTTGGTTGTGTCCCTGTGCAGAGGCATGTAGTGATTTCATATGGTTCTTTCATGTTAATACCTCATGAGAAGAACTACGTGATCCATGATCTTAATTTAACAGTGGTAGTTTTTAATTGAATATTTTGAGACAATACCTAATGGGTGAGTTGTTTATCGTCTACTATGATCACAACATTATCAATTGTATCTTCTCTTAGAAGTACCTCAACTTATGTCAGTGAAGATTGCTAGAGTTCCTCTAGAACTAGGAATTTAAAATTTTGTATACTCTTAGGAAGGGGAATGTAGTGTTAGATGCTCACTCTATGAGATATAGTTCACTATTTTTGAACAATGAATCTGAGTAGTTGACCTCATTGTAGAATACCTTTATGGGTGGAGATGGTATAACATACCTCTGGTCGATAGGTGACACCCTCCAATCTTTCAGTTTGTTAGGGAGGCATGACATTCAGATACCAACTATGAGACCATAAGTTCTCTATTATCCAAATTAGATGTTTTTACTGGATATTCTAAAGAGGTATATAATTTCATTATTTTCAGAGGGACAAAAATAGTACTAGTGGAATTGCGAGAGGAGGTTCTGAGGGGGACCCACATATCCCATTTGGCTATAAATCTTTGTGTATAAAATAGGTACTAGTACCTCCAATGTTTGTTTTGGTTTCCATGAATGATGAATGGAGTTGTAGAGTTCGTCTCATGATAACTCAGTTGTCATCAAGTGAAGAATGAGCAATGGGTTCCTTTGAGTTTTTCTTAACACCTTGAGGTCCCAGAATGAATGTAGGATGGGATATCGATGGAATTCATGTCGAGTATACCACATACATCATGGGGTCATAATGACATAAGGGTGATCATTTACTGACTCACCATGTAGGCACAATTCTTAGTTATCTGGGAGTAGAGTTTGTTAAATATTTTAGGACTCCTAGACATGAAAGATATTGTTTGGATTCAAGGAGTTAGATTGATGATTTTTTCTGATCATGATACGTAATTTACATCCTAGTGGTGAAGGTATTACATGAGGCTTTTGGAACTAAATTACCATTTAGAATAAAGTTCCACCCATAGATGAATGACTAGAATAAGTGGACCATTCATGTTCTAGGGTATATGTTGTGTGATTGTGTGTTTTATTTTGTTCAAAGTAGGGGGGATCACCGACCACTGATAGAGATTTCATACAAAAAATAACTATCACTCCATCATTGCTACAGATACATTTGAGGACTTCTACTGGTGACCCATTAGGTCACCATGTTACTGGACTGACCCTAGAGAGTCAAAACTAATGGGCCCAGAGTTGGTGTGAGCTACCATGGAGAATGTGTAAATCATCTAGTAGTGGATGAAGACTGAATAAGGCCATTAGAATTCTTAATCTAATAAGGGATGGAGGCCCTTGGATTTTAGATCGGAATACCAAATGTTCCATCAGGTATCACCTTGACATTGATTATGGATATTTGGCTTGGGCCAAATCTATCTTCAAGGTTCGTTAGACCATTATAGATACTACGTAGTGTTGGAGAGGAGGTGTACCACCTAGCACTACCACTGATTCAAGATCAGGTAAATGATGTCTTACACATGTCATAGATGAGGAGTTAAATTCTGGACCAATCGTAATTCATTGACTAGGGTGGGCTATCAATCGAATATGGTCAACAATTGAAGAGTACCTAGTGTATATCTTGGATCAGCATGAGAGGATCTATCATGGGTGAGATATTTAATTGGCACATGTTTGGTGGAATTATGAGAATCTATATATGACAAACTATGAGTTGTTGGCATATATTCATGCTTAGTACCCGCATATTTTTTATTATGATTTTTTTTGGATTTTTGGGATGTAAATCCCTATATGGGGAGATGTTATGGACATAGGTTTTCCCATTTTTTAAAATTATTGTGAAAATTATGAGAGAATTAGCTCAAATGATGTAAGATTATAAGGGCCATAGTTTGGGGAAAAATTAGTTGAATTTTATTAGTTTTTAATTGTATAAATATGGAAATTTTTATTAAAAAGTAGAATAACTCTTAAACAGGTGGCCAGATCGAGAATCAGAGGGTATTGTTGAGCTAAAAGTAGTGGTTTTAACATAGGTGTGACATTTCTTTGGTTAGTGCATATAACGACCTAATGTTTTCTCAAGGATGTTACCGTATTATAATAATGACTTATATTATAATCATATAAAATTATATAATGAACAAAATAAAACCCTTTTAAATTAATAACATGTAAAATAATAGTTATCCCTATATGTTAAATAATTTATACTGATTAAATATTAACATGAACGTTGGAAATATAATGGGATACTAACAAATAAGAAAGACACATATTGAATAGTAACCTCAATATTTAAAGTGGTAATAAAACAATCCATCTTATAAGGGAAAATATGATATAAATATGTCATTGTATAACTACATATATATTTAAAAAATAATTATTAAAGAGTTGGTATTTTTGGAAGTCATGTAAATTTAATTAATATTTTATGATTAATTTATTAATTTTAAAAAAATTATTTTCTGAAATTGAAATAAAAATTAATTATATTGGTTAATTATGATTATAATATTATTTTAAGAAACAAGAATTAATTTTTAATAGTGTTAGAAATGCTATTTTTATTATTGAATTTTTATTTTTCATGTATATTATTATTTTGTTTTAAAATTTAATTGCACATATTTATGATATTATTTTCATAAAATAGATATGATTTTTTTTCTACACAATAAAAAATTATTGGGGTTAATTTTTCATATTTTTCTAAATTACATGAATGTTTAGTGAATAGTAAAATATGATAATTTATGATAAATGATAAATAAATGTATTTCTACAACATGCTTCAGTCATGAATGAGGTAAATGGACATTTTTTCAAAATATCATTATTTATTTAATATTTTTTGTCACAATAATAAAGAATGTTCATCATATTGAGAAAAAAAGTAAACAAATGTACAAAATAATGGGAAACGCTACCTCTCATCCTTTATAAATACAACCCCTCTTTATCTCCACTCCTAACACCTCTCATGCCTGGTACCTAGTCTAATTTCTACTCATTTCTATCCCTATGAATCTCTCAACTTCTATGAGATCTTTGTCACATAAAAATTCCAAATCCCTCTCCGTTGAAGAGGTTATCGTGGAAGATACATTCAAGAGGTAAATTAAACTTTTATTTTTTTATTTTCAGTAAAGTTAATTTAATTCTATTTCTATCCTCACCTCCCCCCATCCAAATGGTGGGAAAACTATAGTACCTTTCATCTAATATAATTATGTTATGATTATTGAATAATTCATCATCATCTTTGATTTCCCCTCCTATTATACAATAAATGAATACACAATCATAGATGTGTCAATTCATCACATTCAAGGACGACATGCATTCAATTTCTTTTGCTGTATAAAATTCATGTCATGAAACTATTTTAATGGTCTAACCAAACATTAATATGTTTCATATTTATAATATAATGTTCTGTAATCTTTTTAAACATGATACAAATTTATAAAAAATATGTGTTTGTTATGATAAAAACAATTAATTAACCAAAATAGTTAACATTAATGTTTTATATAATGAATTATTTTCAATAAAAATATCCAAATGAATTTTATGACCCAATAATCTATTGTTTATTCAATAATAACATATAAATCCAATTATTAAAAAACCATTATCATCCTACATATTTATCCATACATGTATATAAGTAAACCAATCATGAAAACCATGGGAAAAAATACTCCCAAACAATGAAATATGTTAATAAAGATATAATAATTGAATTTAATGTATAAATGGTTATGCAGTTATTTATTAATGGATTAAATTTGGTTATCTAGGATAATAAGATCAAGCGAAGGAAACAATCATACTTAAAGAATGAGATTCTACCAAAACCTCCAATATTTTTTCGGGTTGTTCTATTTATATTTTTTCCCAAAAAAGTTATATATTTGTTTTCTAAATGTCATATAATTATTTTTATATGATCCAAACTCATATATCATGAGCCATTCATCATTATTTTTTATGTATAAACATGTTTTTAAATTATTCCCTCTATAGTTATTCTCAATAAGAAATCTCATTTTCATGAAATATTCTCAATTCCATCCCATTTTCATGTACACAATATAATCTGTTTATATGACACCAATTTTTTTATAAACCAATAAACTTTTTAATAAAACATTATCGGTTCACTTTTTGTTTTTATATTAATGATTTTTCCATATTATATTTTAAATGAATATTCAATATTTTTCTTTTTACTGCACTAACATTTTAAAATTCTAATGTTTCTCGAGTAAAATTTTTGCATGTTATTAGTTAAGGTTGAGACCAATATTAATGATATATGCTAATTATACATTATTATTATCCAATTATTACCTAATTCCTTTCCATCATAGTCATTTTTTATACTCCAATTTTTAGTCTTTAATACATGATTATGATAACCAATTCATATCATGGGTAACCCATATGATAATGTATGATTGATTATTTATGATTATATAGGTGGATATAATATTCATGAAAATGTTACGATGGGTGTTCATATAAATATGTCCAATGCATTGGGTAATGTTTACTCTAATGAGACATTATGTGCAATCGTCTTGGCTGTTAGCCATGACTCGTGCTCCATCTCCAATGGTATTGGTGCTTAAAATTGACTCATGCAACACTTTATGAAATGAACATTGACTCATGGTAAAAAAAAATTTTGTTGCAGCAGCATTACTATGTATCTATTTTTATATGATCAAATTTTTATATGTTATGATTTCATATGATCCATTTTTTTTATATCATTATTTCATGCTTTTCAACCCACAATCTAAAGATTTATTCTTAGGTTTATTGACATACTAGTATTTTTAGATCATCGAATTTTTATTATTATCCCCACGTTATCCAATGAATATGTATGAGAAATGAGATATTAGGAGCTCTTTATGATGATTAAATAACTACATTTTTATTTAGACCCATATTATCAGTTTTATGTACCTAGTATCTGAATACCATAGACATCATGATTTCTGTATTTTCATGTGATATTTCATTATGATTTAAATCATGAAATGATATGTGTAAAATGATAGGTTCACTCTTTTTGATATTAGAGAATGTCCGGTTTCTTTTTGGAGGATAAGATTAGTGAACTTTAGTAAAAACCATTTTTTAGTGACTATGTATATGAAAACATCCCAAAAAATTGGTAAGAATAGAATAAGTGGGTTTTCAATAAAATACATACAAGTCTAGACATGAATAAATGGATGTGGCTCTGAAATAGTTTCATCCATGGGTAAAAAACAAAAACTGTACAGTATGTTATAAACAAACATGAACTCATGCATGAATACATGCCTTGTTACACATCTGGTTTGACACTCTAAGAAGATATTTCTTGGTAAATTATTAATCATATTAAAATACATTATTATTGGAAAAAAAATTCACATTAAATAATTAAAAAAATAGTTCATGCATATCATAGATTGAAACATAGGGAATCCTAATATTGGATTTACTTCCCTTATGATTTCATCATTTTATGTTTAATGTTTTTGTATGCTTGTTATCTAAGTATTAAACCTCAATAACTGTACATTATATTTCCTAGTTAATGGTCGGGAATAAAAAAACACTTTCCAACTATCAATGTGATTGGAAATCTGACAATCACCTAAATGGTATTCCTGGTATTATGGGAATCAGAGATCAAAACATTATGACAGTACTTGAAAAGATAGCTCAAATTAAGAAATATAAATTGAATCATGTGTAACACCCTCATTAACTAATGAAAATAATATTGTTGTAGAATTGTTATTGTGGGAATGGATTCCATTATTTAGTGGATCTTATAATCCCCTCCTCACAGAATACTAGATTAATTCCATTGAATATATATTCTCTATCCTCAAGTACTTAGAAAAGTGAAATTCATGCTGGCATTCATTCATTTTGATGGGGTAGATAATTATTAGTAGGAACTATTAAATAATATGATGTCCCATGAGGATATTTATTCCATTCATTGAGATTAATTGAAGAAAATTTTTTCCAATAAATTTTTTCCCTAAACCTTCAAACTCAATATGGAAAGATAATTCCTCATACATAGGTACAAGGATGTTGAGTCCATCGGGGTGTATGAATAAAAATCACAAGGATTTAATGGTACACCTCTAACATTGTTATGAACACTAAAATAAAGGTTAATAACGTTATTATAAGACTAAATATGTGTCTATGAAATTTTTTTGTGATTCATGACATTCACAGTTATTATGATATTGTATGTCATGCCCTCTAAGTTCAAAAGTATATTGGATACTCTCAATGGTCTCATGGGCCTGGCGAAAAATAATAAAAAAGTATTATAATATAGGTGGTTTGGAAATCTAAATTCCCTTATAGAAAAAATATCTAACATCCAATGTGTGAATATTTTTTGAAGAATCATCATAGGAATTTTCTAAAGGGAACTAGGAATTGCTTCTAATGTTGAAGAATGTATCATCTGGATAAAAACTGGCAATGGAATATGTATAGTCCAAATATTTTCAAATAAGAAATTATGGTTTGAATCAATTATCATCTAGTAGTGTGGTTTTTCATCAATAACTAACATGGGAATTATGAAACCCATTTCCCTAATCCAAAGGTTGTCAGAGAAAATCAACTACAACCTTCAATGAAAGAAGTAAAATATTATGCTATTACTACCACTTGGGTGGATATGGAAAATAATGTGCTGATAGGTACTCTCATTATTCATTCATGTATAGTGAAAATAATATTTTATTCTGGTGCTATGTAATTTTTTATATCATGCAAATTTATCATAATCATTCAAACAGAACCTCCAAATTTAGAGATTGAGTTATCTGTGAGAATATAAAATGGAAATTAAATTTCATCCAATGTATACAACTCCACCAGGGTTATCATCTATGGATTAAGACTACCATCTAACCTTGGAATACTTTCATTATTGTAGTTTTATGTTATCATTGAAATGGATTTCATATCATTTTACAAAGGTAACATTAATTTTCGGGAAATGGAGATCACTCTTCACATCCCGAATCATCCCCCAATTTTTTACATGTGTATGGAGGATGTTGAATATCCTTTAGAATCAGTTTCTAATTTTTTTATATTACCACCTGATGATAAATTAGGTCTATGAAAAATTATTGTGAAAATTGAGAGAATAATACTTGAACACATGCCGATTTTAATGTACTAAAATTATTTATTTCTTAAATAATTTCCTTGATTCCATTCTAATTGAGAGGTTGAATTCTCAATTGATCTTATTCCTAGATCTATACATATATCAAATATTCCCTATAGAATTTCCACCATTTAGTTGCAAGAGAAGAAGAATCAGTTACATGAGAATATAGACACGAGTTTTATATTCCCCAGTACTTCATTATGTAGAACGACATTACATTTCATCAAGAAGTAATATGGTTATGTGATCCTAAGCAATGATTATCATGATATCTATAAAATAACAATAAGAAACTTGTATACCCTGACTGTGATAAATGAATTGTTTTATCAGCTTCATGGTGCCCGTTATTTTTCTATGGTGGACCTTTTTTCGGGATATCTTAAATTAATGGAGAGGAAATAATATATTCCTATGACTACATTTTGAATAAGGTAAATACACTATGAGTTTATACAGATTCCCTTATAAATAAAAAATTCTCCATAAATTTTCATGGATCAAATTAATTTAGAATTTAGATATTACCTTAGAAATTTTTTTGTTCTAACAATCAATTATATTTTGATATTATTCATGAGTAATGTGGATCATGAGGAAAATTTGAAAATAGTACTAATGAAATTGCGAAGGTAGAATCTATATGAAATTTATTGTAAATGTGAGTTCTTAATGTATGACATTTCATTTTTGAGGCATGTTATCACTAGAAATGAAATACATGTTTACCCCTCCAAGATAATGGCAATTAAAGTGTGTCTCATGACCACATCTCTAACAAATGTTCGTAGCATCATTGGTCTTTATGTATGATTTAGAAATTTTTTGAAGAACATTTCATGATTATTGTTCCCAATGACAAGCTTACAAATATGGGGGTGAGGTTTTTCTTGACAAAAGAATATGAGGGTAGCATTAAGGTGCTCAAAAATAGGCTTATCACTGTTCCAGTACTCAAAATACCAAATATTTGTAGAACACTTTTTGGTGTATAGTTATGGTTCAGATAAAGGCCCGGGTTGTGTAAAAATTAAAAATTATTGAGTGATAATCGATGCCTCATGGAAATTGAAAATTAAGATCATAACTAATCCTTGAGTGATCTGGAGTTGGAAATTGTAATCATTACATTGAAAATCAGGATATATTATCTCTTTTGGGATATGTGTGAGATATATACTAATCACATGAGTCTCAAATATATATTCACATAGATTTTGATTAATATGTTCCATAATGGATGTTTAGATCTCATCAAGGATTTTGACATCTAATTCTACTACCATCCTAGTATGGAAATTAAGGTGGTGGATGCTCTAGGTATAAAGTATCCCACATATTTATTAATGATGAGTGTTTATAAGGATCTTATATTCTTATATTTATCGTTGATAAACATGATAATAATTAATGGATGAAAATCATCACTCCATTATAAAATGGATTATCATCCATCCCTCATATAGAAAATAATGGTTTCTCAATGAAAAGATTTGGAAATGCTGAAAAAGGTGGAATCTATTAGAAATGGGAAATTAAATGTTTTAATATTGATGAGGAACGAGTTGTAGGGTTTGGCTCGTCATTATGTGTACCATCTGATCTTGAGATAAAGAAGGAGCCTTTTAATGGCACACATAGCTGAACTATCTATATTTAGTAAGGGAGAAACAAGATGTATAATGATCACCAGGAGAATTATTGGTGGGTGAATATGATGTAGTATATTTATGAGTAGGCATCCATGTTCCTGGTTTGTTTGAATGTGAAGGATAAAAGGAAGAAATCCAAGGATATGTTTCAACCACTACCCATATACAAATTATAGTTGGAGAAAACCACCATAGAATTTTTCACTGGATGTCCAAGTACATCTAGAGTATACAATTCATTAGGTGTCATTGTGGGTCATCCTATAATTATATCTTAGTATATTAAAATTATAGGGTACTTATCATCAGATTAATTTTTAAATAAATAAATATATATATATATAATAGGTGGTAAGGATGAATGATGTAAAACTATCTACTTAATCTGATAGATATATGAGATTCACCCTGTTGTTTTTGAAAAGTTTCCAGCTTTCTTTGTTCCCTAAACCAATCTTCAGTATGGCCAATAATCCACAAACTGATGGCCAATCTGAGCGTAATATTCATAAATTGAAAGATATGTTGAGATCATGTTGTATGGAAATCAAAGGATAGAGGGACCAACATATTCCACTATTCGAATTCTCATACAATAATAGTTTCCACTCCCGTATCTGAATGTCACCATATGAAGCCCTTTATGGGAAAAAGTGCAGAAAACTGGTGTGATGGGATGATGTTGATGATCGTAAGCTTCTGGAACTTGAAATGGTCAATGAAATGTCTGAAAAGGTGATAATAATTTAGTATCACATCATGGAATCCCAAATTCGACAAAATAAGTATGTAGGAAAATTTTAATGATACCATCAGATTAAATGTGGAGGTATGGTATTACTATCCATATCCTTATAGAAGAAGGTCATGAGATTAGGGAAGAAAGGAAAGATTTGACATAGGTACATCAACCCATTCATGAATATTGATAGCATTAGAGTTGTGGCCAAACGATTAACACTTCAACCTACTATAGCAAATGTACTTGATTTACTCATTATATTCCATTATGGATACTACAGGTCGATGAGATTTTTGAAAAATGATATGTATGAGTCAAAACCAAAAAAAGAGTTGGTTGAGTATATCTGGAACATCATTTTTTGCGTGGTGGGTGTTCCATTATTGTGTATCTAGTTTTAAAATTCTAGGGGTCATGATGGGGTTAACTCATATTTTCAATATAAATTATTATGAATGATTAGAATACATATTTTTCATTGTCAATTATTATGAAGGAATTAAATCGATGATAATTATTAATGACATATGTTAAACATATGGTGTCATAGATTTAAAATATTGTGGATTAATGTAGACATTATTTGAATGAATTTTCATTATTGATCAATAAAATCAATGATTCTTGGGATCCATTCTAACAATTATTGTTTCACTATGGTATTGATGATAAACTAATAAAATTTATGTTGACATAGGTATGCCCAAATATTGAATTTCTCTATTTGAGATTAGTTGTATGAATTTCTAAATAACAATAAATTTTGAATAAAATATTAATTCATATCCTCAATAATTTTATTTTGAGAATGTTGAGAATACTCCTAATTGTATAATGATCACATCACAAGTATATGATTTTTGATTATATGATCTTTTTTTGAAATTTTATTTCTTAAATTCATGTTATACTCTCTATGGTTAAATTTTATGAAATCATAGCAATGTATTGGATTTCCCAAAAAAATACCACCAAAAAATCAATGAAACAGAAGATACATTTGATATTTCATTCATGTATCTGTTGATATATCACAGTGAAAATAAATATAAACATCTTATGGAAATCACATCAATTATATGGTTCTTGATTCTATATATAAGGGGGTGTTTATTTTATATGGTTATGGAGGAACTCAAAATCGGTGATACACCTATTTGGGAAGGTGTTTAATGATATCATTCTAGATGAATTTTATGGAATTCCACTATATATTGATGTTCAATTATTTATAGAATGTATACATGGTATTTCACATATTATAAGGAATATATATATAATGAATCCAATTGAGTGACAATAATTGATGATGAAACTCTTGGAGAAAAATGGAAATGGATTTTATATACCAAGTATGTCACCATGGGGTGCACCTTTAATTCTAATTATATGAAATATTTATAATTGAGACTCTACATTGATTATTGCAATCCTAACATGATCAAAATCAAGTACAAGTATCATGTATCTCATACTAATGACATGGATTAATCGTCTATGTGGATCTCAGTAGTTTTCCAATATTGATCTTCATTCTAGATATTATTAATTGAGTATCTAAATGGTGGATATATCCAAAAAAAATTATAAAAATTGTATGTATGTATAAATATTTTATTATTATATATTGTATTACTAATACCCCTATTATGTTCACGGATTTCATGAATATTGTATTTAAATATTAATATGATATGTTTCAAGTAGCCTTTGTAGAAACGTTTCTCATATATGAAAAGGGAATGGAAAATAATGAATATCAAATGAGGATTTTACTAAAGACCCATGGAAAGGAGAAGAAGTCTGTAAAAGTAATAGTTTGAATTTTGGTTACAAAAATTTTCATTTTTGTGTCATAGAATCTCATGTAATGGTATATCTATTGATTCACCAAAGACTGGATTAATTAAATGTTGGTCCAGAACAACCATAGTGACTAGGGTTTGATGTTTGATTGGTTTTCATAGATATAGATCATCCTTTATGGAGAATTTCCCACAACTATATTATCCAAATAGATAGATATCTAATAGAGGATCCATGATCCACTATAAGATGGATTTAAAGAACATTTAACTGAACTGAAGAAAAGGTTAGTCTGTGAAAATATTATTATGCTACCAAATAATGGAAGAGGTGTTTTTAATATATATTGAGTCATAAATGAATGGATTTAAATTTATTCACATGAAATATGATATAGTTATAGATTTTTACCCAATAAAATTGAAGGATCATGGGAGAAATTACATGAATAGTGATTTGAAGTTATATTTAGAAATTTTTTAATTTGAAGATAAAGATCATTTTTTATAATGAAGAACGGTTCTATATATATATACAGATCGTAAATGTTTAAATAATTTATTCCCTCAAAATTATGTGAATATGTTCCATATAATATGGTTGTATATTATTGATGATTATGAATATATAATATGTTCCCATTATGAGAAAGAGAAAATGGTGTCAGTATCTCTATGTGAAAAGGATCTTGGGAGATTATCTATGTTTAGGATAAATTTTTAAAAAAATTTTATGTTTTCAAATTATGGATATATAAAACATTAAGTGAAGGGGGAAATCATATATTTAAAACATTTGTGTTCAACCACATATCTATGTCCGGAATAAAGAGGTGTTGAATGAATAAGTGTTACTAGAGAAGCAGGTTATAATTGATTATATGATAAACCTTTTTTTATTGAATGATAATGTTCAAAACCCATGTATGTGTACCATCCATGAAAAAATTGAAGAAGGAACTATTAAAGAGGTTTATTTTTCTTCACAGTCCACTCACATTTGATGTATGATAATGTATACAGATATAAAATACTATTAATGGTTAGATAAAATGAAGATAAATATTTTAGTGTTTTTATCAAGGTTCTCAGTCAGTTATTAAGCTATATATATCAAAAATAAATATAATTTGATGTTATTACAATAACTCGTACCAGAATGGAAATGTGAAAAAATCTGCATTTTTTTCATTCAACCCTACAAAATGTCTATGTTATATAATGTATTTTTTGTTGTAGTTTATCATCTTAAAAATTCAACAAACATTATTTCTAATAGAGAAAATTTCTCTCTTTATCATCATCCTACATTATACATTATAGACGTTGTTATATTTTATAGAGTACCAAATTATACTATATTTGATCTATATCATATGATTGCCTCGATTTTATGGTGAAGTATTCAGCAGGATATGTACACATAGATTAGTTTCATCACTGCTTATCATCCTAAAAGAGAGATAGTCAGTCTAATAAGTCTATTAGAATCCTAGAAGATATGTTGATATCATGTTTTATAGAATTAAAAGTTTGTTGAGTTCAACTACTCATCGGTTCATATTTATCTTATATTAATAGCTATTAGAAGATCTTCTAGATGAGTCCATAAAAATCACTCTATAGAATTAATTTTATAACATTATCATTATAATAAAATTATGAAAAATAAATCTATTGAGACCTTATATAATTGAGGAAATGTATAATTAAGTTAGATCAATTCAACAACACGTCAACGTAGACTAGAGTCGATAGAAAATTTATATTGAATACCATTAGATAGATATAGAATTTTTCGGGAGAATTTGTTTCTATGAAACAATCTATGGACGAAGGATAGGAGATTAAAAATAAATCAAAATACAAGACTTATGAATATTAGCCTCTTTTGGATTCATGATCATGTATGAATGTATCTTATAGCTTGGAACTTCCACCGAACCTCTTTGGTGTTCCTTATATGTTCCATGTATCTCTCATGAGAATGTATATACACGATCATTCATGTGTACAGAACTAAAAGGTCCTAAAAATGAAGCATAATCTTTTTTCTGGTGAATAATCAGTTGATCTAGTGGATATTATAGACAAAGTGTAATAGAGAAATACTAATCACTTGGTTAATCACCTATGTAGGGTACATGAATTAAAATAAGATATTTGGGAACCGGAGGATATTATAAAAAAATGATATCACGTTTTTTTTCTTGGAGTGATGAAATTTTGGTGTTAGAATTCATTTAAAGGGGGGAGAATTTAACAACCCTACGTTTAATGATATAGTTCCATATAAAAAATTTGAATTCCTTCATAGAATTATTTTAATGAAAAACCTTGTTTAAATTTACCATGATGTACAATTAAAAAATTATTATATAATGTTATAGTTATAACATAACTGTTGTATTAGAACGTATAAATAGAATATTTTCTTTTTGAAAAACTACAATTTACAGATGTAGATTATTAATTCATTTTTAAAAAATTAATTTAGAAATGAAATAAAATTAACTTGAAAATAATGAATATGATTTTTTTTAAAAAAATTATTTTTTCCATGAAACGTATCTTATCATAATGAATTATGTTGACCTCTATCGGTGAGTGATTTTAACAATTTTAAAATAATTTTTTGAAAAATATATTATATTTTTGAAAAATATTCTTTTTCCCTAAAAATATGTATTAAATATTTTTGTGATGAAATAATATAATTATTTTTTTACAATTTAATAATTTTTTTTAAAAATAATAGAATAATTTTTTAAATCAATATATCAAAATCACATTAGAGTTAATATTATTATAATTTTCTCAATATAGTACATTATTATGAATAGTAAAAAATAATATTTTATATTTATAAATTTCATTTTCGTTTAAATTATTTAAAATGTACATAATTCATTTAAATTGGAAGTAATAATAGAATTAGTCCAATTTTAAACTTTTTTATCTAATTTAAATCATTTAAATTAATTTTTTGTTGAATTGTGATATAAAATATTTTTAATACTTATAAATAAATATTCATTAAAAAGCTACTTTTCTTTGAAATTATTTGATTAATATTAAATTAAAATCATAAAATTTATTGAATTTATATGATAAAGTGGTTTTAATATTTTAAATCATCATAATTTATATTAGATAATAATATCTAAATAATTTCATTTATAATTGATAATAAAACAGTAAAAAATTGGGTACAATGTTTTAGCTTAAAAAAGGTATCTCATGGGGGTTCATCCAATGAGATAGGGGTTAATAAGAAATAAATTAGATTACAAATTCTAGTTTATAGAATTATTTAAAACCTGTATAATGTAATATTCTATAATGTACCTTTTTGGATCTATATGGTTTGAATAAGAAATTTAATATATTTTATTCCTCTCAAATATTCCATGTGTGTCATGTCCACCACTTATAATGAATACCCCCTCTCATATACTATAGAAAAATCAAGAAACATTGTTTTATCCAATACCATCCCAAATACCTTTCTTAAAATACTCTCCTTTTTTAATGTCACTATTTTGATCAGAAAACCATCCTAAGATGACTTTATTTAGAGACCTAAAAATGATTTCCAGAGAAGAGATATAGTTCCTAATAATATATTTTCATGTCATTTCTTATTCTACCTTATTAAAATATTCAAAAAATATAATTAAATATATAGACAGTTATCTTTAATATACATTTTTCATTATTTTAATGGATTCACCTATATCCTTCTTCTACTCTATTCAATGTGAAATGAAATCATTGATCGTGGTCATATTGGATTATCGCCTCATGAACCAATGTAATCAATTTTCCACCAATACCTATCATGGAAAGATATAATGATATATATAAATAAAATATATTATAGTTATGAAATAATTATACTTCATGGATTACAATATATCATCCACTTTTTTACATTCCAATCCATTGGAAAAATAAAACCTTTCTCATGCGTACAATTGGACTACCACCTCCCCAAAGTGGTCTGATTCATTTATCATTTTCTATTGAATTGGATTGAAAAAATGAAATATGAAATTAATATATATTATATTTATGATTTAAAAGTTTTTCTTTAATGTTGAAATATTATTTACTTTTATTTGGTTCCATCCATTAAAAAAATTGAAACATCGTTCAAACATACATAGGACGTACCATCTTCATTAATAATCTGATTCCAATCTTTATTTGTATATTTTCATTTTCGAACTAAATTCATATGCACTAAATAGATATGATATGTATATTAGGATCAAAATTATGTATATAATAGTATTTTTATCAATGTACAACTATTGGAAAAAATAAATTGAAATTCATGTAAAAAATGATGTAGATAATACCTAGAAATGATGATATTAATAAGGGATTATGAATAAATTACTGTGAAAATTTTATAAAGCAATATTATATATTATTTTATGAAATGTATTATTTTTTATAATTATATTAAATGTTAATTTATTATAAATTCAATTTTAGCTCTTTTTATGTAAGTGCAACTTGAGCAAAGTTGGATTTGTCTCACTTTTATATATGGGAGACACATAACTTATTCACCACTTGTATCATTTATGTTGGAAATATACATACAATTATATATTTTATGATTATTCTAATGAATAATATGGGATATAAATTTCCACATAATATTATTTCAATCACAGGAATTATGATTCAAATTTAAGACAAATTGTAATGGTTTTGTGATAATGTCCCCTTGTTTATGAATATTTTTCTAAAATTTCTATAATGAAATTTTATGAAATAGTACTCAACATACTCAATAATTTTATTATCCTAAAATTGTTTATGTATTTTAAATGTTTTCAATTAATCTTCCATTAATTTAGTACTCGTGATAAAAAAACTTATTTTTAAGTAAACTGACATTATTTCTATCTTCGGTCAAAAATACATTTTCATATATATTGTTGTTTTCTAAAAATGACTTCAAGAATGTTATTATTATTAATAAATTTTTATATAAATTCATTTTTACACATTATTTAATTTTCACAAAATGAATAAAAAATGAATATTAGATTTGTCTAATTTAATTATGTACATCATTATTTTGTTACAAATGAGTAAAAGGAATGATTTATTTAAACTTATATACTTTGAACAGATTTTCCTACTATCCCAAAATCTAAATTACTTCTATCTTAAATTATATGATTCTTATTTTATTTTCAAATAAAATGTTTACATTATTTTTTGTAAATTATTTATATTTTAAAAAAGATATTTCCATATGGGAAGGATATATTACAAAAAATTATAAAATAGATTTTATTAATTCATTTTCAATCTAAATTTACTTCTTTTGCTGATTCATAACATTTATTCATGATATAATCCAATTATTCCATCCTTTTTCTTTCTCTAGTTGGTCAATGGATTTGATTAAAATATGTTTTTCTGAAACATGGTTCTTACCCTGGTTTATTCTATGATGACTGGATGAAATGTTTGTGAAACTAATTTCTATTTCATAGTTTATGATACAATGATATTATTGAAAACATTTTTATGATATTAATTATGTGATATTTTGTCTATATAGTTATAGTTTATTGGGTAAATATGGATATATCTAATGATAAAAAAGGTCCAGAGTGGGGAGTGATCTCAGTTCAGTAATGGAATATGTCCACTATTATAGGATTGGGAGTGAACACTAACTACTATGATGATTTGGGTACCAAAACCAATGAAAAATTATAATGTTGAAAATGTTCATTGAATACTAATGAAATGATTTGAAAATATTATGTGTATGCCACAAATCATAGCCTTATGTCCGTTGTATTTTTCATGGATTATGTTCATTATTTAATTTATTATACATGACTAATAAAATACTGATATATAATTTATTACTCAATATTATGATATATTATAATCATTTAATGGTTTATATAGGTTATTATCATGTTCTTATACTCAAATTATTATGTATTTTTTATGTGATCATTGTTATCCCTCTTGTTAATCCTTACTAAAAATTTGACCTCACCCTTTCTTATTTATCCTTTCCGCAAGTAATGAATACTGGTTTAAGGTATTTTATATCTATTAATGGTTTATGTTATGAGGAACCAATATTAGACATATGTATATATCATATTAAATTTTTTTTTTCAATGTTTCCAAATATACTTGACCTATATGATTCTAGATGGGATTAATATATTATATAATTATTATTTATTTAATATTAGTTAATATTTAAGAATGATATTTTTGGATCCTTATAAAAAACACTATATGTGATCAATAAAATCATTGATATAATTCATTTTTATCAAGGGGACAAGAATGATATTGATCTATAATGAAGAAGAACTAACCAGATCAAGAACTCAAGATTAAACCTTTGTTTGAGTGTCAAATAAATGATTTTTGATGAGAGTAGATCACTAAAAATTAAAAATAGAGGACACCTTGGTCATTGAAAATTTATTAGCTCCTCCCAAAGTAGATAAATTTCAGTGGAGAACACATATTTTTAGAAACACATATAAAAACATGATGATCCCGAGGCTTCAAAAAAGAACTCATCGATGAGATAGTGTCCACAAGGAATTTCTAATTCCACCTTGAAACCCCGACTATTATCTTATTGGGTCTTCAATCATGATATAGATATTAGAGAATCCACTGATGATTTAGTGGACCTATTGTATCTTCTTCATGATATGTGAAGTTCACCAGCCTTCTCATCCTCCTTTTCCAAACACGCAAATACATGTAACCGTCCTCAAAGATTCATTATATCATTATTAAAACTTATATAAAATGTTTAAATGTGTACCTTAAATATATGTTCCATAATTGTTCAACTACTTTGTCTTCTCATCCATGAGAAGTATCCCTTGATATTTTCATGAAATATTTAGGAAGGAGTACTAGGATATCTATTTCCAACACTTATGTATCTTCTTGAATATGACCATGCTAACACTAAACCCCAAAGGGTGAAATTTTTATCTTGTATATCCTTATTGACATCAATGAACAATCCAAACCGTCCAATTCACAAAAGATTCATTGAGATCTTGCATAATATCCTCACAGTCATGAACACGCACATGATCAGGCCTGTAACTTCATAGATGAGACTCATGTAGGACAATATGCACAACTTCATAATATTAACAAATATCAAATAGATTAGCCACCATTATAATACAATTAATGATATCTAATATACCAACAAACTATGGTGACAACATCCATAACATTTTCAAATGTGAATTTCCTAACTGAGTGGACACAAGAATGAAGGCATTGTGGCCCACAACTATTGATTCAACCACCTCATGCAATAATAGAGGTGAACAGCATAAAAACCCATAAAAATCCAAAAAGAGAGCCATCTAATTTCTGTAATGGAAGTTGTTATTATGTGAAATATCTACCAGATCCATTTTATCATCATAAGATCCAAAAAAAATATTGAACCCACAGCTGAAGCATATCCACAATATTTTGGATTATTATCATTGACTTACCATTAGTCTATGTATGAAAGTCCACACTCAGCTTCAGCCATGTCCCAATATCTTTCTAAAAGACTCAATATATCTACATGTGGTCTTGAGAATCTCTATCAGATATAATGTTCAAATGAACTCTATGAAGCCACCTTATCTCACTAAAAATGATATTCTCAATCTTATCCAAGTACTAAATCTATAAGATTAGTATGATGTGATCCACCATGGTTAAGTGATCCCCTACAACCCAAATAGTTTCTCAACCTCTCAGGGTCATGTTTAACAATTTTATGAAGTCATTATTCCACTATTGTAACATCAAAAAAGGGAACTAGAATTTATTGGATTAAACACCCATATCCCGGGTTCTCAACCACGATTATATGAAAAGATAGACAACAAGATATAAAATTTTCAATATATCTCTTCATATTGGACCACTAGAAATGCAATATGACATCATGATACGTTTTGGTAGATCCTTAGTGCAATTCCCACTATGAAGAATGAGAGTCTCTCATCATTGTATCTCTCATTTAGGAGGAAACCATCACTTTTTTAGGAACATGATGAAGTAGTTTTCTATCTATGGTCCATGATGGAATGAAAGAACTTTCTTTCAACCTATATGGAATCATGACACACTCTGGATCAAGATCCAGAGTAGTCCCCACCTATTAAACCAATGATGGTGTGATCCCAAAGGGATCAATAGCCACTATACATTGAACCAATTCTATTTACACATTTTATTCTACCAATAATTCTATGACATTCAATTTACCTTTTGAAATTCATTCTCCCACATATTGTGCCTTCCTAATCAGTTCATCGACAAGTAAATTGTTTTCAGGGAGCATAATTCATATAAATGTTGAATGAATATATGTACTCTACCCATTACACTAATGGGTATTCAAGATATACCTTGAGAAGACATATAATAAAATATTAAGTTCCATATACCAGATTAATATCTTTTTAATTTTGAAGTGCCTAAAAATTTACAATGTATCGAACACAACTTCTATATCTGAATAATGCTATATGGTGTTTAAATTGTGAGGCCACAACTGATGTCACACTTTTTCAACTAACTTATAAACATATTTTCAAAATAACTCAAAGGGTAATTCTAGATGCATGACAAAACACTACATAACCAACATTGGGATTATGGAGAATTTGAATTATATTTTAATTAAACCTCATAATAAACTCTATGAAGAATTCTCAACAATGTGATTCCCATTCAAAATTGACTCCCTTCTTGGTTAATGTGGTTATACGAACACCCACATTAGAAAATTCCAGATTGAAGTACCTATAATGACAAACCAACCTAATAAGACCCTAAACCTAAAACCCATTACCCATATTTTCTCAAGATATGACAGTATCCAATGAATCTAGATCAACTGATACACATACATGAGAAAACTGATTCCCATGAAATCAGACATCTTATATCCAAATCTGACACTTATTGTACATATAATAAATTTTATATACTCAATTCATACTCAATGTGATCCTCATGTTTCTAAAATGTGTTTTTATTGTATGGGAATATATTAGGATGTTATTAGAAAAAATGATGAATGGTCTCTGTTATTCATGAAAGATATTTTTTTTAGAGTGATGTGAACACCACCAGAGTATATTTTATCTCAAAAGGAATAACAAGATACACATAAAACACATACATACCATTAATAAAATCATTGTATTATATTATTCTTGGAAATAGAGAATGTGGTTTCAATAATATATATTGATCTTATAAAAACATTCGACTCCACACGATTTACCAAACACATCATAAATCCAAAGTAACATGTACCATTTCATTATTGTGTTTTGATTAAACTTTTTGTAGAGAGAAAATATAAATATACTAAAGTATTCCTTCATATAGAATATCTCTATAGAACTGATATGGGATTTGGGTGGTTTGGTGGATCCATTGGCATCTAGATCATCCATATATTCCTATATTTTCATCAACTATTCTAGTGTCATATGATATGATGGAGTCATTAATGGTCATACAGTATAACATCTTTAAATAAAAAACACATTACCCCTCTACAAGAAATAAATATATCAAATTATCAATAAAAACATCTTGGAATGGGTTTAACATTATAGGAAATGAAAATGGAGTCACCACCTAATCCACTTTAAGTGCCAATTTTTCCACCTATATAGAAATTAATTCCCTCTAACAAAGATCTAGTATCACATTTCTATCCTTGAGGTTCCACTCACCTGTTATCATGAGCATCTACCCCTGAGAAAACATGAAATATACTAATCACAAATATGAATTTATTTGTTCATTGTAGATGATAAACCAGTATATTCCGAGGAACATGTTGAAACAATATATCTCTATAGTTGTGAATCTCGACACATTGTTGATGTTAGAAAAAACTATCATATATTTTGAGTAGAATTTTTTAAGGTCAACATTTATTCCTATAGATCTATAGATATCCAACTATCATAAGATAATTTAAAAATTAATTAAAAAACATAAACAATAAGACTGTATATGAATGGATGGTATGTTCCTCTATTAAACAATGGTAATGATAATGTAGAAGCAATTAAGAGCATACATCAAACTATGGAAGGACCTTATCAACCATCCACTAATAAGATGTATTCATGGAGGTAGAGAGTGATGTGGGGAGCTTATTAAGACCATACATCAAACTATGGATGGTCTCTATGAACCATCCAATAATAAGATGTATTCTTGGAGGTAGAGAGTGATGTGGGGATCTTATTTAGGCAGAGTTTTGATAATCCAAGTGGATTTAAAAGGTCTGAGCAATGGGATAAAAGTGAGGTCATTTTATATTGGGTACATGGGCTATTTAGGAAATCATGAAAATATTATTTTATTATATTATGATTTTCTGTTTATAAAGGTCCAAAACTCATTGAAGACGAATATAAGATGACTCATGTTCAAAATGAAATCATCCAATAATATTTGGACTGGTAATGTATGGTGTTTTAATATTTATAATCTTATTTTTTAAAATCAATCATTAATTAGGTAAACGATGCATAATTATTTTTTCATAAATAATTTAATTTAGTTGATGTCGTAAAATTATAAAAAAATTCATGATGTAGGAAATCAATTTAAATTTCAAATGAATATTTATAGTAAAAGAGATAACTTATATAACCCATGTAAAAAATTATGTACTAAAAGATATATGTTTAAGAAATTTTAGACTTTACATTAAATTAATCAATATAATGTGTCATTATCACTCCCATGTGGCTCTATAGAGTTCCATAAGAGCCCAAAGGATTCTCATGGTCCTAAATTTATCAACCAATATGATTTGGAAACATTTTTGGGTAATTTTTATTATTAATATAATATTTTTTAACCTTATTTATCAAATTTACCCATTAACCATGATTAATAATATTTTCACTAAAGTAAATATTCTTAAATTATAATTATAAAATATACCTATTTACACAATTTGGACATCCAGATTTAATATATGGAATAAATTTTTCCAAATTCAAAAAAAAGTTGTAGAAATTATTTTAAAAATAATTTTTGAGGTCAAAACAAAAATCATGTTTTTAAGAAATAATTACTATCAAAATATTGACAGTGGTTTATGTCTGATTTCAATGTGAAATTACATACAATGACCAATATAGAATTTAATGGTAGAAATAAAATCAATTTACTCTTTAAACCCATTTAGAAAGATAATCTAACCACATAAATAATTTAGATTAAAAGGTAGTTTTGAAATAAAATACTGTATTTTGGACTATACATAAAAAATCATCTTTATTAGAATGATTCCAAAAAAATTTCCAAATTAAATTTTTATTTCAAGATTTTAAGTAAAATATTATTTTTTAAAATACAAAATTTACCAAAATTATATTTAAAGACGGTTCTCCATCAAATGGAGCAAATTCAAACTTTTAATGAATATTAGAGTATTTATGCGTAAAATATGATTCATTCACATTTTAAGCATTTAACATTTTTTGGATAAATGTAAAAACATTTAAAAAAATATATAATCATATTATAGTTGGTTCTATTATTTCATGCCAATAAAACTTCTACGCGTTGACTACCATTTAAAATAATTATATTATTATATTATTTTTCTGTATAACTCAATGTTGTGTGTAATATAAGATTTCAAAGAAACTCGTAGTTGCATATGGGGTATTCCATTTAACATATAATCCCTTTTAATGAAAAATTAATATTTAATTCAATAATATTAATAAATATGAAGATGATATATTCTTTATTTACCAAGGATTTTACTCCCTTCCCCCCTTTTGGGAATTACGTCCTCACATTATTAAAATTGGGCTTTGTAACTTCATTGAATTCTCCACATTGGAAAAAGAGTCAATTGAAATATCACTTTAAAACAAAGGAAGTGGAGTAAAAAGTGAACCTGAGACAACATATACTAGGAATCCATAAAAATATGGATATGGAAGGGAAACTAAATCTCATTGATTAATAGAGTGTGATAGGGAACCTGATCACAAAAAGTAAACCACTACAATACCATAAACATTTGGTTGGGTAACAGTATAATTATTAAAGAGAGCTTATATCATTTTTTCATCAATATTCCTTTCATATAGTTGATGAATTTTATTAATAACTCGACTAAAATCATATGGAAGTATACTTACTTGTCATATAGAGTGACATCCTTTAATAAAATTATACCACAGACTCAACTTTTCTCCAAACTGTAAGTATTCAAGATAACATTGTCAGACCTAAAGTTCTAGAATAAACTTCTATATTATCACAAAATCTACAACAGATAAAACATATATATCCACTATCATTAGTCATCAACTGAAACAAATAATGGATTATATCAGATCCGATAATCTCAAAAAAGGACAATCCTTTATAAAATAAATACTATTCTTAATCTTCAAAATTCAACAAAAATCCCCCCATGTTCATGAAAGTACATTCAATACAAAATTGTCCTTAAAATTCTTCAAAATAATCCAATCTATGATTGAAACAAAAAAATTCCAAAGGATTTGATCAAATCATCTTCCATGATAAATTTTAACATTTATCTCCAAATAACATCGACTACACTAAAAGTTTCATACTGAAGTGTAATTAACTAAAACACATATTCCCTATAATAGATCACCCATTTCCATAAATTACCCAAATCACCTTATGTACACAATAAAAACATAGATTCTTCCAAAATAATATTTCATCCATTACTCGAAAAATTAAATCACATAGTATTTTATTTTCCATAAGCATATAGTGTTCCCATAAGAGAGAATGTCTTACAAAATAACATTTATTATTTAATCACCAAATAATTTTCCTATATTAATGTTGTACATTTGATAAAATTGGAGATTCCAAATAAACTTATTTTTTGATCAATAAAATCATTTATCTACAAATAATTAATCATACTAACCATGGACTTCGCGTAGCCCAGTGGTAGGAGATAAATCTCATTCACCCTTTGGTAGTGGGTTCAATTCTGACAGCTTTGTCTGACGCGATGGGTAGTCACATGGTCTGCATGTTTTCAATTTTCGAAACATTAAAATTTCAGAACATTCAAGAAAAAGAGACAAATTCTAAAAAAATAACCATAACATATTTTATCCTCAAATGTAATCTAATATCATTCATTTTTCTCCACCAAAATTCATAACTATTTATCACCACTAAATTAACTTTGAGTCTTTATAATATGTTAACCATTATGGTCATGTCAATTATTCTTTAATAACACCCTAACTTCAAATGTTATATATTGTGACCTCTGATACCAACTATAAGGACCCAGCCTTAAAATATTACATAGAATTGAATTAAATGAATAATTCCAATTAAGGATCGTTTCAGGATTAGATTTTTAGGGAATTATGCCATGAATATTGCATATCAAATTGAAAATAACTTGTAGACAGTACTACACATTATCCATTTTGTGAAGAATAAAAACTATTAAAAACATGTACAGCTCCATGTTTTAGACAACATGAATTTTCCGTTATCCCATCCACGACCCTATTCCACTTTATGTCATGTGAAAAAAATTTCAAAAACATGGGATGAGAAAAAATATCAGAAAGGGTTATAAAATAAGGAATGAAAATATTAACTTATAATTAAATAGAATTCAATGAAACCATAGTCTTCAATAGTCACTTACATTATGAAAACATAAATTTTTTTATTAACACAGAGAAATCATATATCATAAAGGTAACATGTGGAATACAAAAAAATACTTACATTGTAGATATCACAACTTAATAGGTAGTTATGTTGAAATACCCATTATAGTATATTTCCTAAATCTCTTTGTAGAAAAATTTAATTTTGCCTCCATCACGTTACCAAATGAATTAGAGAGCTATATCAAGCTCGCACACCCTAGATTTATCACAAACCCCCTGTATATGTAAACAATTCACAGTAACCCTAACATATTCATAACATATATAAACGGCCTAAAATGAATGATTACATTTCCACATTGCAATAACAATATAACATTTAAATATATTGACATAAGAAATGATTTATCAAACCATTTTAAAAAAATTAAATCATTTACTAAACATATTTTTGAATCCAACTGTCAAATACCACTTTGATTGTTTTAAAAGAATTATAATATAAAAAAATTAATGTACACAAAAATAAATCCTTTAAACCAGTTTGAAATAATGGACATTAATGAGAAATATTTAGAAGAATAAATCATCAAATAATTTAAAATTATATTTTAGTTAGAGTTCCTAACAAAATGGTTGATGCTTTAATAAAAATAATTGGGTAATGAAATTTAATCAGAAAATTATAATATCATTGGAATAAATGGATTCAGGATATAATATTCTAAACGACAGTGTATACACCATATAATAGTGAATTTTTTCATAAAAAACAATGAAGTCTAAATGGAATATAAATTGAGATGAAATCCATTATAAAGGCGGTATCCTTATATTAAAGATAAATCAATGAAATAATTATGTCTGAAAAATTTAAATACAAACAATATAAGTGGATATTATGTGTAAAATAATCATACTTTATTCACACATATTCATATCATGACATAATCAAGATGTAGACATTTAACCCAATGAATAGAAATTGGGTGAAGAAGTTCCCTTAGAGAAATTCGACAGCATAACAACGTCACAGTAAAATTCATAAATTGAGTTGATGTGAGAGAAAGGGGTGCATAATCACATGGATATAAAATTTATAGCAAGAAGGATATATAAGAACATATCCAAACATAATAAGATTTAAATTAAATGACATAACAAAAAGGAGTCTTTTAAAAAGGTGATGATGAAAGGTTCATTCACAGATTTGGTAACATACGAATCATACAACCCATGAAAGAAGGATCATATAATGAAGATTTAAATAATAATAAACTATATTATGTTACATAATGAATTCAATCATGGGAAGTAAATACACCTAATAAACTTAAATAGTGGAAAATATAGCCTGAATCTCAAGGGAATAAAAACTAAGATGAAAACCCCTTACCGTGTTGTAATCAATTGAGTCATATGACCAAAAATTAATAACCACCAAATGAATCAAATTATACCATGAATTTAAAGAGAATAATGAAAAAATATATCAAATTGTAGTAAATAATAGACCACATTAAATAAATTAGTGGCGAACAATGGAAATCTCACAGAATTAAAAGTGAGATAAGATACCCCTTACCTCATGTCCGACTTGAAACTATCATTCATTGAAATCATAAATAATAATAAAAAAGTTAATTACTACATTATTAAGAAACATTATCATGTTTATTATTCCTATTATATCAATTATTATTGTGCTATAATAATTAGTGAATTATTTGAGTTCATATCGGTGATTTTTTCGATGTTCAGATATTGAGTTAAAAATAAACTTGTTATAATTAAAAATTGTCCATGTGGTCAAAATTACATTATATATATATTGATATTCATGATTTATATATCATATATATCATATATATATATATAGTACATATATATATATATATATTTATAATAGTACATAACAGTTGGAGATAAGAAATGAAATGCACTGTTCATCGAGACAGTAAGTCGTACGTATGGATGAACGCTACATTAATTTCTATTTAATATTTAATTGAATAAAAAAATAATGATACATATTTATATTATAATACGAATATAATATCATGTATATTTTCTTTAACTCCATCCTTTATATGTTCCATCCGTGGCATAAATGAGTCATATCATTTTGAGGGGGTGGTAGTCCGGAAATCATCAAATGAAATTATCGTATTTACCCACTATGGAAACTATAAAGGTATTATATAAATGATAAATAAACAATTATAGAAATAATATAAATATAAAATATATCATATATAAATATAGTTCCATCATAACATCCACCATGAGAGGTGGTAGGAGATAATTGAACAATCAACATTTCATGAGGCAGTAGTTTGTCATCCATAGAAACAGTATGTTCCTTACCCAATAGATGGAGGTGTGTGTAAATGTAGTTTTAATACATATTATAACAACAACCTGGTATATTGATTATACTAGTGTTGTTATAAAATAAAATAATAAAAAGTGTATATAGGGTTAGGTAAGAAAATTAAAACAAAAGAACTTAGAGAAGACAATACCTTTAAATAAGGTATCTCCCTTTGGTTTGAACCAAAATATTTACATAAATTTTCTTCTGTATAGGAGATGAATTCATAGGGAAGGATAGGGATGCGGGGAGATTTTTTATGCAGTGGTTGGATGAGCCAAGATACTTGAGAGGTGTGATAAAATGGATAGATGTGAGGACTTTTTATAAGGGGGAGGATGGGCTCTTATGGAAAACAGAAAAATATTATTTCATTATATATTGATTTCCGGTTTCTAAAGGTCCAAATCATTTTTAAGTAGAATATAAGATGACTTTTGTTCAAATAAAATCATTCAATAATAATTTTACAGTTTTTGGATATTATTTTATATTTATAGTCTTAATTATTGTAATAATTACTTAATAAGGTAAACACTGCATCATTAATGTGTCATAAATAATTTTATTTATCATATGTCTAAAAATTGAAAAAAATTATCACAAGACAGAATCATTTTTAAATGTAATATTTGTATTTATAGTTGAAGTGACAACTTATAAAAAATCCTGTAAATTTTTTTTTACAAAAAGATATATGTTTAAGTTATTTTTTTCTTTACATTAAACTAATTAATATAATGTGTTATTATCACTCCATGTTGCTCTAGGGGGTCCCAAAATCAACCTAAGTATTCCCATGGTCATAAATTTATCATCCTATAGGATTAAACCAAATGATAATATAGTTTAATCTTATTATAAAAATAATTTTTTACCCTTCTTTACCAGATTTACACTTTAACCATGGAAATTAATTTTTTTACTAAAATAAATATTCATAATGTCTAAAAAAAGTTAACTATTTACATAATTTGAACCTCCAGATTCAAATATGGAATCAATTTTTCTGAAATCAAAACACATAAGTTGAAGAAATTAATTTAAAATTAATTCATGCTCTCAAAAACAAAATTTTGTTTTTAAGAAATAATAACTATCAAAATATTGAGACTTGTTTATGTCCAAATTCAATGTGAAATTACATTCAATGAAAAAATAGGATTAAATGGATAAAATATAATCTAATTACACATTTTAAACTATTTTGAAAGATATTATATCCATATAAATATATTAGATTAAAATGCAGTTTTGAATTAAAATACAGTATTTTTCAATATTCTTAAAAAATAAACATTACAAAAAAAATACAAAAATTTTATCCAATGTAAATTTTGTTGTCTTTATATCTAAATAATAATATAATTTGGTCAAATATATCATATAATTGTCACCAAAATTAGATTTAATGATTCTTCACATTTAAAAGGCTTTAAATCGACCGTTTAAGGATTATTAGAGTATTTATGCTTAAAATTAGACTAATTCACATTATAAGCATATAAAATGTATAGAATAAATTTAAAAAAATTTAAAAACGTAACTAATAATATTTTAGTTCGTTCTATTCATTTGTGCCAGTAAAATGGCTTTGTGTTAACCCCCATTTAATATAATAATATAATAATATTAGTTTTTATTATAACTCAATGTTGTGTGCAATGTAAGATTTCAAAGAATCTTGTTTTTGTGTATAAGGAACTCCGTCGAGTATAGAACCATTTTAAATTAAAAGTAATATTTAATTCACATATATTAATAAATATGAAAATTTTATTTTCTTTACTTTCATGGGATGTTACAGGGTTGATGTTCATCATTGTCACCCACTATAGCATTGTAGTAGAACCAATATTATGATATCAATCATATGTTATATGCTCGGTTGTTGAAATAAGAAATGAGAATCATCATTTTAGTTGAATTTCTATTATATTGTCGTCACACTGTTTAATTTAATGATACAATGTAATCATTTTCGCATGGATGAAAACCCAATTGTCTTTA
Organism: Viscum album; assembly: GCA_963277665.1. Lineage (NCBI taxonomy): Eukaryota > Viridiplantae > Streptophyta > Magnoliopsida > Santalales > Viscaceae > Viscum > Viscum album. The sequence continues at coordinate 614,694,947 of OY728164.1, forward strand.
ACAAAATGAATATTCATAAAAATAAAATAAAAAAAGATTATTTTATTTTTAACTTATTCATTAAATGGTCCTAAAAATAAATTGTCTGGTCGAATCATGGCGGTCTATGTTCAGTTGATTGATAGTTAATGGCGTTGTTTCAGACGCAATAGTGCCAAAAGATTTTTAATTAGGGCACCTGTTTATATGTTTCCAAAACTATGCACTTGTGCCATTATAATTCCCTATAAAACAGAAAAAAATTATCATTCACCCTCGACTGATTTCGGTCGAGGATATTCTCTTCCAATGGGATGAACGCCCACGTCGTCGAACATTACTCCCTTTTCATGGAAAATCCTATCATTCTACATTCAATGGTGCCCTCATTTTTTTTATCCGAGAACCTATTCAAAAGATAGAAAAAACTACTCACATATTTAATTAATAAACATTAAAAAAGTTGGAAAATACATTTCAACCACTCTGGGATTCTGAATTATGTGTCATCTTAGAGATTTGTCTTGAAAAAATCCCTCTAAAATTTGAAAAATATTTCCATGGAATTTCGCTACGTTACATGCTGCCCACAATAAGTATTTTCATCCTCAAAAAGAAAAATCCAAATCTCAAGGGATGCAAAATGAGTTCACCAATGGTCTATGCACTACTTACAAGGACACACCTCGAGGAACCACTAAGATCGACCAAATTCATATCCATATTTTTTCTAATTTATCATCGTAAAACAATGGGAATATGTATCTTTAGATGTGAAAACTAGGAAAATACCTAATTACTCAAATCCATTTTTAGTCATGGGGTCTAGAGGCTCCCCCATGCCAACATGACATAAATACAAATAGAAACACATAGTTCACATCCATCACTGGTTGAACTATTCTAAAGACTCATAGGCGTTAGTCATTCAATGTTGACGTTAAAATATACAAGGGTATTGACAACAAAATGGGGTAGCCCAAGAGAGAACATTTGGTCTTACTAGGACTTATATCTACAACCTCTAGTAGCTACATAACTTGCCGAAACTATATCACTTCTTCACTCATAAGTGGTATTCTAGGTGATTATTTATGGAAAATAAAAATTTAAAACTTTGGTAACATTGTGGGGTCTAACACTACCACCATGGAACGTTTCTAAGCATGAATTTTCTTGAGAGTCCAACCTATTCTATATGAGATTTCCTTTCACCGGAAGGAAAATATGTTTTCACTATGGCGAACACACTACCAACAATTTCTTAATACATTCAATCCATGTATAAATGGTTTTAGTCCATACCTAGAATGATGTCATTAGGCCTCGATGCCGTGAAAAATGGATCCCAACCAAAACACTCACCTCCAAGAGTTAGGTCACACTATTATTGCTAGTGCGCGATCAACTGGTATCCAATAGGAGGAGTCTCTAAGATTTATGTTCATGAAAATGGTCTAACTAGAACATTGATGCCTTAAATAGAAATCATGAATGAAGAAGGACAACTACTAGTTGTGTCTATTTTAAAATTAATCCAATAGAAAAGACACAGATCATACATCAGATCTCTAGATTAGCTTCTTGGGGATAATCCATGTTGTATGTAGCTATCCACGCCTACTTCCTCTAGATCCCTGAACCTAGCACAAACCACCTCCAACAACGTGTCCAAATATTCCGCATCACCCTCCATCTTTTGGAACACATTTCTATAAGCACCATCTCTGATAAGGCGGATCATGTACTGACTCCAACATAGTGGAAAGGTGTGTCGGAAAATCCCTAGATTGATGACCTCATCCATTGCAAGTGTATAACCACCTATCTTGAAACTGATCATCTCTATGGTGGTGATCCTACACCACAGACACAAAAGTATATGTTTGGGTATGTGTATTCATATCATGGAATGATCATGTCACCTATAATCTACTATCTATAAAAAATTCATATACCTCATGACCTCTACTCTAGGGCACATCAATCATCTCTTCTTCTAGGTAGCTCTCAACCACTAGGGCTGGAACCATACCCCAAAATATGTCGGAATGCTATGGGGTAATAATAACACCCTGATCTCCCAGTGTAGTCCCTTCTCGTAGGTATGGGCATTGAATTAAGGGTCTTGCAACATATCTATGGAGTATAGTGAAATATCGGTGAATCTCTCTGATTACATTGATGTCGTTATGAATCCCTACAATTGGTGCATATCCTCTTATATACCCACATAGAATAAAGTCATATGAGAGACCCCCTCCTTGAAGTGTCCCTAAAAGTAAATCTAGATGGGTGTCAAATAATGGTGTTTCTGGATCACTTAGCGGCACTGTTATCCCACTGATCCTTGTAGAAGGATCAAAGCTTGTACTTCCATTCGGTTAAAAGGTGTCCTCACTTGGTGGAAGACTAGAAAACCCACCTCAATCAAATCCTCACCTAACCAAGGATATATCTCACCTCGTAACATGGGAGGTCTCTACCTCTGGAACTCATGTAGCACACTGATCATGTGGCCATCCTCTATAGGTATCACTGGTAACAACTGATGATCGATGGGTGGTGGCATCGGTGGTGCCCCACCTAGATGTAACGCCTCATAACGAGTTCCATACGGTGAAGCCTTCAATACGGGTGGATCATCATTATGATCATCTTGTAGAATCCTTTTTTGTTTTCATCATGCAGGCATCATGAAATATTTCAAGATGAACCCTAATTAACGGTTATATCTAGAGAGATTACTCATGAAAGACATGGAAAGAACAACAATTACTACATGATTCATGTACTATATATTTCCACACAACAAGTATTCCCATTTACCAAGATAGAAAACTGGTGCCTAGAGTCATGGTGTATAGATATGTTAGAAACTGCACTAACACTGGAGTCTCTGGCCTGAAATCCAAAATTGAATCATTTTACAGTGTTCCCATAACCAAAAAAAACAGTACCCTAATCGCTGAGGTGGAACCAACCACCTCGGTTACCAATTTTTCAAAATGCGTGCCACGAGGCTCATTTCATTACTACCCCATGACCAACACCCAATGTCTAGTGGATAGAAACTATAGTCGATGTAATTATTCCATAAGTGGGATGCATTTTCATGAGTACCAATACACACACACACATCTTCGAGCCAAAGGTACTAAAAATTGAAATCCAATGAAAATAATTCATGAAATTAACTATCTAAAACACAACCATATTAAAATGTAATGTAAAGAATATGGTTAGACCCATTCCAATATACAATCCCACCAAAAGAAAAATAGATCATAATTAAAAATGCATGTCCCTGAAGCTCAGCCATCGGGAAGCATGCCTGAAGGGTTGGTTAATGGTTTCTACCTGAAGTTATAGATGTACACCCCATTTTTCTGATTTCGCTAAACAACACTAGTTTATGATCATCCATCAGCACCGTTAAAGAGTATTTTGTCTGCACAAGACATGATACATGTAGGAAAATCCTCTAAAAGTGTGATTAAAAACAATATTGAGTGTGGGACCATAAAACCACAAAGGTAATGCACAAGAGAAATCCCAAAAAGGAATGCATATTCATCTCTAGTCGGGTATGTTCCCATAAATATACCATGAACATACAAATATAATAAACTAAGAAACAATGAAAACATTTGTTCCCAACCACACAACTAGTTTTAGGATTCTCATAGAAGGCTCATGTCATAACCCAAACACACACAATAAGATCACATTCTACAAGCTCATCCATCCCTAATGGTACTCGTCCAATAGATGGACTCCATCGAGAAGACTCGTACCATTCCGAATTGTAAGTATGGTAGATCATACATTCTGAATAACATTATACTAGTTCTGAATCTAGTACATGGAACTAGAGGTTTAGTTACCATAGTCATGTTCCCCATGAAAAACGCTTTAAACCAATGTGAAGAGGAATACTCCACATCAGTACTCTCACTTGAGGGAACGATGCTCCAAACTAACCTCTACAACCTCAATCTCTCCTATAAAGAGTATCCCTCACCTCACACCACTGAGGTATCACTAGCTCTTATCTAGGAATTGATTTCAATATGTGGATGGGGCACGCTCCTTGATAAGGTGTCCAATAGTCGAGGGGGATCCTTATCCATTGGTGGACTCGTGCCCTACATGGTAAGGGAGTACTAATTAGTGACGAGAGGACCCGTGCCCTGGTATGATAGGGTATTACCGAATCATTCTGTTTATGTGTGGAGGACATGTGCCCTGTAATGATATGGGAGTACCGAATCCTATAATAGAGGAACCACACCCAACCAAATAGGGGAGTCCTAACTCTATTTTCACATGTGTAGAGGTCCCTATCTCGAAAACATTAGGGGAGTACATACTATATTATTTTGTTTTCATTGGGGTACCCTCACCCTAGAAGATTTAGAGAGTGTCGAACTCAGGCTAGAGGATGGACTCCATGGCATCAAAGGGGAGTACCGATAATACAGTAGCACAATGTAAGGAGAACCCTGACCCTAGAATGATAATGGAGTACATAATCATACAAAATAGGTCCCCCTTTCTACTTTGTAGGTGAGTACCAAATCTATATTCAATTGATATGGAGGATCCACATCATATTAAAATAGGAGAGTACCTACTCTAAGGATAGATGAACCTCTCCCTATAAAATTAGGGGAGTACTGAGTCTTCCTTTACGAACATCTCTGAGAACCCACAACCTAAAAAGTAGGGAGTCTGGTATCAACCCATGAAAATTTATAAGGAGTACCCACACATTGATTCATCAATTGATTAATCATCATATAATCTCATCTTATGAATCACACCAATTATACCCAAAATATACATATACAGTGAGAGCCTATTATTCAAACCTTAGTGATAGAGCTCTAACATTCTCAAAAAATCACATTGATTATTTCAAAAGTAATGTCTCATCCTAAGGTCCCAATGTGGTAAACGACTCATCAAACAGGTGCTCCATTTTGAAGTTACTGGAATATTTTTGTGAAATAAAGGTAGGTTGGGTTTATGTCTGATTAAGCCCAGCCAGACTAACATGACCCTCCCTAACATTGGTCCACCTGGTATAGACTGATTATACTCGGACCATTGGGTGCGGCGTTCTAGGCAGCGGGTCTGCCCTGCTGTCTGCCCAGCCTACTACCAATACTCGACCATCATTAGAGCGGGTGAGCTCTATAAACATGTATGTGGATCTACCGCGTCCATCTAGTACTAAGTGGTACCAGCTGGTGCCCCCAACCTTGTCAATCGATTCCCTCGCAAAAACTAGTATATCCTGTAAGACCCAGGGAATTTCTGTGAGTCTAGGACATGACACGGAATCGGATGCAACTTCTTTGCATGGAAGTTGCCATCTCCCCCTCTACGGTGTGCCGCAGTTGTGCACCACCACTCCATCCGACACGCGGCCTGAGATAATTTTTCTCTAACCATAGGATGTGCTTGGGTGGTCTGTTCTTTGATATGGATTGTGTTCTAGAACCCTAGTGTCACATTATTCACATTCTAGGACTCAAAACTCACTTGTGATACATTCATACAGAATGTTCCCAATTACTGGCATTTCACCCAACACATCAGTCCACCCACCGTTGGTCATCGTTGTTCCTTTTGTCATGTTGTGTCTGTCCCCAATCCAAGATGTCAAATCGTTGGGCCAAGGATAATTGCAAAGTAATGGATGATTTTCGAACACATGATGATCATGAAGAAGGTTGGGGATAAAGTCAAAATAATTATCCCAATTATTGTACCTCGATCATTATGCCGTTCAGGCCTCGACCTGATTTTTTAGAAGGTTCATGAAAATGAAGCAAACCCATCCCAAATGAATGGTCGAACTGTGGGTCAACCTGTTCATGGGTTGATCTGTATTTGTTTTTTAAACCAAGAGTGAGGGAGGATTTAATTCAAATAACGTCCCCTACCTGATTCGGCTCATTCATTGGAGATGAATTGTGTCATTTCATTCATAATTCTTTGATAAACTGTTTATAGTCATTATTCGTTCTTCATTTGTGATGACCCGTTCGATGGGTGGGTGTATTCATCAAACTCACCCATCAGATCATTGAAGAATAACTAGGATTGTGCCAAAAATCCTACATTTTCTACATGGAAATTATAGAACAAAATCCAAATAAGTGTTTTGATTATGTTTCTATTTTGAAGTCATTATGCTATTTCATTTAATGATACAACTTATTTGGTTTCGTTTGGCATGAAAACTGTTTGGATGCAATGATTTGAAGATTCATAAAATGAAAATTATAAATGTTTATTTTATTCAAAACAATTTTACATAATGGTCTGATGAATAACTTTTTTGGTCTACCTGCGACGGTTGACGTTAAGTCCACTAATATGTAATTTTTTCCGTTTGAAACGCAACATTACCATACGATTTTCAATCACAGCACCCATTTAAAATATTTCAAAACCACACACCCACGCCAATTTTATTCGCATAAAAAAAATCAAAAACTATCATTCACCCTCATCTCATTCTAGTTGAAGTTAAGCTGTGCCTAAGGGAAGCACACCATCCTGATATCGGTGGTACTCTTGGATTTCCAATCCGGGTTAACGTTTATGAGTTATATGGATTTGAAAATAAAATAATTTTTACTTAATTATTTTATTTACAACCAATAAATAACATAAATGTTTTTCCCATGTTAGCCAATGTTAGGCCCTATTATAGAGTTTCATGTCATTCTGAGTTAAACAGTGCCCTCATATTTTTAATATGAGAACTGGTTCAAATGATAAAAAAATAATCTCACATTTTTAATAAATAACCAATAAAAATTTTAAAAAATTCATTCCAGCCACTCTAGGTCCAGGAATTATTTTTCATCTCAAAACCTGATCTCGTAAAAATAACATTAAATTTTGAAAAAAATCGATTGAATTCCAGGACATTAAAATAAATATATCATAGAATTTTCTTTCATTCAACCAGATAAGAAAATGAATACAATGTTCATCCATCTGTATGGATTACCATCTCCATCAACTTTTTATTTAATTTCCAATTTATATCTTTTTTATATTGTGATAAATTAATATATACTAAATATATATGATATTTATATCATTTTTATCATTCTATAAATGAATAAATAATGATTTATATAAGATAACAATAAAAAATCAAAATAGTTACGAAAAATAAAGTAGTTGTTACCCAAAAGATAACATTTAAATGAAATTGTCAATAAATGGATACTGAAATGTGTTATAAAAATAATATATCATATTATATATATATGAATTTTATATATTATATTTATAATAAAATTGTAGTTATTATATAGTAATTTTTAACATTTACATTGTGATTCCAAAGTTAAGGTATTAAATTTTCGTATAACTTTTTAATTTTTTCAGACACAAGATATATTCACTACCACTTTCCTCTATGTGGGGTATATACATACCATGGTTATATGTTATAATTATTATAATAATATTTATTGGAATTTAAATATCCATTTTAGGATCTATCTTTCATTGGATTTTGGTACTAATGTTACAAAATATGTAAAGTATTTTTGTATCAATTTTCATACTTTGTGATGAATGTTATGATATGCAAATATATTCTAAATTGATGTGTGTTTAAATCCCATTAGAAGTATAATATAATTAATTTATCGATCCAATTTATATTTTATTTAACTTCTTACGTTATTCATTTATGTTTCATTTAAATCTATGTTACTAAACTGGTAATTATTTTATTTTACAATCTTATCCTTTTTCATTATTATTTATGATTATGATTCCTATTTATAAATAGTATGATATATAACTCATGAATCCGAATTAATTAACTTACAACTTAGTTATTAATTATATATTCAATTAATGGTTCCATTTATTCTTCTCTTTGGTAACTAAAATAGTTAGGTAATGTTTGTCATGAAAATACAACTTTATTTCCCACATTTGCGAAAATAAATTTTTATTCAACAACGTGTGTTCAATAAAAAGATCAAATTTTATTTTACTTATCTATTATGATTTATAAATTATATTTTCATCAATTATTGGAATATTAAGAACATTAATTTGACGTAATATACATATCATGTTCCAAAACAATGCCAATTTGCATTTAACTAAATATGTGAATGGAATCATTATCTTAACATGTATGACATGAATGAAATTTTTTCAACCTCAGAACCAATAATTTCATATATTATTCACTGATATGTTTTAAAATTTATTTTAAAATAAAGAGGTTTTATATTAATTTTTTGTGATTTAGATTTTTCTTCAAATATGAAAGAATATTTTCTTTAAGAAATTTTTTAAATGAAATTTCAAAATTATTTTCCATGTAATATTTCATTTATTTTACTAACATATCCCTTTCTAGGGATATGATCCAAGGATACCATTCATATTAATTATCTTAATTTTCTATGTTTATATGGAAAATTTCATTTTGAAACTCATTTCTCTTCTATGGGTTATTCCATGATAAATCTATTATTAAACAAACCACTTTGCACATGGTATTCTTTGAAGAAATGATTATGAAAACTATATCTTTTTCACAGACGGTGATATGAAAAAATGAAAATGACCCCAAATTTTTTTCATCGGTTATTATTTGATGAATTTTTATAAACATGTTAAAACATCTATATGATTTCACTATATGTTATGTAGGGCTTATACTTCTATCAAATTCATTTCATAATGATTTATGTCCCCTGATATAGATAGGACTGGAATATGATGTTAACCCAATTTTGTTATATTTGACTGTAATGATAAGTGAATATGTTTTAGTAATACAACGTTTGAATGTGGAGCTAGCCTGATGTTGTATTGGAATTTGTACCCTATTATGGTCCTGGTTGTGAGTCTTGAATTATATATAAATTATTTTCTATGATTATGTGTATGCCACAAATTCTATTTTTTATGCTCTAATGTATCATGTTCTCTGATTCCCTTATCACTCATGTATTATGAACTACCAATCATTATTACATGAATCATTATTATGATATTATGTATATAAAGTAATTTTTTCAATTGTTATTTTAATGTTCTCAAATAATATAATCATGTTATGGTTAGGTATCTCCTTTGTTTTCCCTTACTGGGCATCTTAGCTCACCAATTTTTATGTTTCCTTTCTATATGATATGAATATATGTATTATGTACAATATGTGAAAGAAAGATGATATTAATGATGAATGTAGTGGGACATTACACAGCTTACATATTGACCAATTTCTATGTTTCCAAGTTTCCAATGGAATTAATCTATTAATGTTCTCAGGGATCTGATTGTGTAAAGTAGAAAATATTATGTAAATGTTTCTATAGTTTCTATTAGAGAAATGGTTTTCTGATCCTTTGTAAACCACAATAATAAATAATTAGTGATATTCATAGGGATATTTATATGCATATATACATGATCATCTCTAAAGATAAATCCAGTTATAAGTTTATTTATAGGGAAAAATCATGGAAATTTGGAAAAGGATAGAGTGAGTGGTTTAAAAAAATACATACATGTCTGGATACAACATGTTTATTTGGTTGTGGAACATATGAATCTCGGGGAAATAACATAGAAAACTTTTTATTGAGAATGATTCGATCTGGAACTAGTTTATAAATAAATGGACTTCTGAACACATGGTATGATAGTCCAATTTTATGTTATATAAATTAACAAGAAACTCTTTACAAACCATCACTGATGATCTAACGGGACGAGGAAAAAAATGAACATGGACCAAACTATGTTTTCATGGATTTAAAAATTATGTTTTCATGATTTAGATATTCCATAAGTTATTTTCTTGATTATTATGTTTCCCATTATGATTATCGTTTCCCACAAATTTCATCCTAGTTTTATTCAATTTATATAACGAGAAGGAAAAATGATAACATTGAATCAGATGAAAAATATAGTCAGCGTCGTAATCTAAATTGTATTATGAATAGAGTAATGAAAATTGTGGTAGTTCCTAATTTTTTAAAAAAAATGATTAACAATGTGTACCATAACCAACTCATAGACTGGAAAAATAAGAAAAGAAGGTAGTTCTCTAATAGATGAGGTTATAGTAACTATATAAAAAATATTATTTTGTTTCCTATATGTCAATAATGTTGAATAAAACAACCAAGTGAATGTATCATAAGAATATTGAGATGTTTTGAATATTAAAATTATGTTAAAATATTAAGTAATTGTAAATGAATAATAAAGAGATAAGATAACACAATAAATGAGAATATTGGTCTCCCAAATTTATTATCAATGGTTGAATTTTTTATATGTGGACTGAAAGGGCATCATGAATATATATGTCTTATGGGGAAATCAAATGATGTAAATAGAAATTATTGTATGACTAAAGGTTATATTAAAGATGATGAACAAAAAAAGATTACTTATGAAAGGAAATATGAATTATGGAATAATATGATCTAGATAATGATTTGTTAATAAAGTGGTATGAAATAATTATTTATGTGTTGTAATATAATTTTGAGTTATATCATTGAAAAAATATTTAAGGATTATTTAGTATAATTTTTTTCCTATGGATTCAAAAGAATATATTGAATGGTACCGATGATTTTGAAATTGATTTAATGGAGAAGATAAATTTCATGAAGAATGTATGATAACACATAAAAAAATAATGAGTATGAGAAAATGATTTTTATTATGTGTAGAGAGATTATTGATATGGATTTGTGAAATTGTATTTTATTGATGAACTTAGAATTCATTAATGATTTAATGAAAAAGTGGTTTATGGTATCATAGATAAATCTTAATTAATTTAGGATAAATTGAATATATAAACTAATCTATGTTTTATGTATGTAATTAATAGAAATGTATGTTTTTTATATGATTTTATGGAAATTCATGATATTAGCATATTTCTTGAGAATACACAATGAAGGTAATCATATATTTGGTTTCTGAAAATAAAGAGATAAATTTTGATACATGGGAAATCAATGTTAATTTCATTTTTAGAAATTTAGCATACATCTTTCAAATGGTTTAAATTTTAAATTTTTATAAAGAGAAAAACGTTATCCATTTCTGAATTATTTTAAATTAAACACTGAATGATATTTTAGAGATTAATGCTTCATAATATGATGATTTATTTGTATGGGATAACCTATGATAACCATTTTGTTGTGATGATAACTAATTTTAGAAGTAATTACTTATCATTATATTTATCAATCATATGATCTATTATATATTCAGGCACAAAAAATTCCACTTTATTACTTGGAGTATGAGATGAAGTGAAAATTTATCAAGGAACAAGTGATGGATATTAATTTTATTATCAAATGGAATAAAATCAAGTAATTTTATCATATTTTGGTAATTTCTAAATAGTAGGAAAGTGATCTTAGAAAAAAACAATTATCATTGTACAATCAGTTCAGATGAATCAAAATGAAACTGAAAACGTCATAGACTTGTTGTTATTTGGTCTCTAATTTTTACTAGATCACTAAATTTATTATGATCAGTGATCTCTATCACTCTGTGTAATTATTTATTCTTTTCTTCAATTTCAATATAATCACATTTGGCCGATGTTCTCATTTATCGAAACCTTGTTATGAGTAACTTTATGTAACTAATATGTTTCAAACTTTCATTCTGTAAAGTAATTTTTATTATTCATTTTTAAGAGATGGGTTTCCACGAATGGATATTTTCTGTATTGGACCAATGATGAACACGATTATTTATATGGATAAATTCATTTTAATGAGGGTATAATGTAACACCCCAGTTTTTTTTAATAATTTTATACTCATATAAATTAAAATTTATTTATTCTTGTGTTTTATGCTACACCACGTTATGATTTAATTATACAAAAACTATGTTAAATTTTCTGTACATGAATTACTGAGTTTATAATTTCATACATGTAATAATAATGTTTTATTTTTTTATACAAAATATTTTGTTCATTCGATTGCTTTCATTACATGCAAGACTGAGATTTATTGTACTACAATATACTACAAATATTATTGTTTAATATGATAGTAATCACATAGATTTTGGAATGGAATGATAGAATATTGTTTTATTAGACATGAAACTATATACTTATCACAAGAATTTTATTTTTTTCAGTATTTTTGTTAAAAGAATAATAACATAAATTAAAAAAATCCAAAAAATTTTATCTTTTTCAAATGAAAATTTAATAATTCATGATGCGCATAATTTAAATTTAAATTTTCAAGATTCATGAAATTTATATGAAAATATAAAAATCATTTATTAAATAAGAATATAAAAATTATCATCATTTGAGGGTTGATGTTTTTCTAAGAATATTAATTTTTATGAATTTTGTAAAATATTGAATATTAAATGAAAATTACAATTCTATTTTTGTAATTTACAGTAAAAACTATATTTATAATTTGTTTTGATCTCAAAATTGTTAAATAATACATCTATTTATCCAATTATGGTCATTGGACTCTTTTCCATTATGAATTTTTATATAAATATTATGTAATGTTTTGATAATTTACAGTTGAAAATTCCAATTTTTTATAACATCTAAGGGATTAATTTTAGATTCTTTACGACCACTTATGTGACTTTAATTCAAAAAATGTGATTCCAAATTGAAAATTATAATAATTTATTATCATTAATAAGTCTAAATTAATTATTTAACATAGTGATTTGTGAAAATAGTTTATATTTATTCACATAATAATTATAAAAATGATTTCACTTTGTGACTAATCAATGAACATAAGGTGTAAATTTCATAAAAACATTACTAAAAACAATTTTATGGAAATATTCTGAACCTTGCTAATTTAGATCTATTTTTAGGAGTTCTTTGTACATTATTGAATTGAATTGGCCTATATTATATGTAATTAAATTAAAAAGGAAAAAGGAACCTTCCTGGACTTTAATATATATAATGCTTTAGCATTTGGAAAAAAATCATATATTCAGATATAAATATTTTCTTTAGATTAAATTGTTTTTTATCTTGATAATATAATTTTATATTTTATATATTAAATAATAACATTAAATTCTTATGTAACACCAAAACATTAATTATAATATATATAATTAACTGTAATAAATGATAACAAAAATATTAAATGTGATTTAAATTGAATGAATTACTATCTGGATATAATTTTTTTTAAATATTTGGACACATATGTATGAAATTAATATATTATAATTGATTTATTTCATTGAAATATTTAAATTAAAAGGAAAAAAAATTTGAAAATTTACATTTATTTTATTTTATAATAAATGATATTTTATTATATAATTTAATATAAAAATAATAATATTTTGGTTGATGTTTCTTTTAAATAATAAAATATAAATTTAATGGTCCATTAATAGACCAATTAATCTTATATAATGAACATATTTAATGCTAAACATTAAATTCTTTGTTAGCATTCTGAATGTCAACGAAATGTATTTTTTGGAATTGCATGTGTTTCTTCTAAAATTAATATCCATCACACATGTGGTTTTGTGTTTATAAATTATATATAATATTTAGTATTATATGGTATAAATTTTATAATATGTACCAGTTGGATTTAGTCTTAATCGATATTTTACCTATGTTATAAAACTAACTACCGTAGTGAAGACCCATAAACAAAAAAATTAGAAAACAAATAAGTTAAAGAAGAACATTATAAAATTGATTTTTCTTTTGTGTTAGAGATGTTTCATTAAACAATAAACAGTACAATATATTATTATTCAAATTTTGGGCACATTAGGTCTAGGATACCTCACATAGTGAATACTTTTGAGTATTTACATGAATTCCACTCCACAACTATAAAAATAATCTCACTATCCCCCATATTAATATATATCAAGCAATTTGTAAAGGATAAACCATAAAAATCATTTATTATACTAGATTTTTTAATTCTAGTATGATTAGTTTTTTTATAAATATAACTGTGGGATTTCATTGGTGAAAACCAAAAAGAGATACCAAAGAAAATGCAACCTTTATCAATATTCACCGCTATAATATTTCATCCTAAAACACCTAAATTATTGTTATATAATTCTGTATTAATAAAATTAGTATAATTCATATACATAGATAAGTACATTTTAAGGATACGACCAAGAAACACACAAAAAATCATCAAATAGGTTATGAAATCATCATTCGTGTGTATGGCAGAATACCACCTCATGGACCGATGACATTCATTTTTATTTTAAAACCTCTCAATGTTCTAAATAATGATGGAAATAATTTATTTATATGATATTTATTATATTGATGATATTATAAAATTTATTTAATTTCTTTATCACACATACAGTCATGCATTAATTTTTTTGGGAATGTTATAACGTCATTCTTGTGTAAGATGGACAATCGTCCCATTAAGCGATGTGATTGATTCATACTTTATATGGAATGTAGTAATGATGGGTTTAATAAAATATTTCATATATATGGGATACAAATTTTATATAATTATAATATATCATATAGTTTGTAATTATCAATCTGATATGAATATGGAAACAACATTCATGCGTACAGACGACCTATAGTCTCCATGAATGGTGTATTTCATTTTCTATTTCTGTCATTTATTGATTAATATAAAGAAACATATATTGAATATATATGATATTTATATCATGAATATATTTCTGGATATTATTAATTCATTATTAATTTAATAGGTCAAAAAATATATCAAATGAAAACATTTAAGAAGAACAATGTAGTTATTACCTAAAACATAACATTATTAAGGAAATTTTTAATAAATGGGTAATAAAAGATCATAATAATTACTTATATTGTATGACATATATAATTATTTTTCTATAATATTTTTATATATATAATATATGTACTAAACATTATGTTATAATGAGTAAAATGGGAGTTAATAGTTAACGTAACTTATTCCTATCTCACTTTTTACATTTGTGAGACACATATTATGTTCCCAAGAAATTTAACCAAGGTGATGAGCATTAATTATAATGACTATATTATATATATATATATATAATATTAATATTTATTAATGTTTACATATAAATTTCATGATCTATCATTCATGGGATTACAATTCAATAGTATAAAAATTGGTCTATTATTTTTGTCTCGATATTACTTCTTCAAAATTTATATTATGTTATACACATATATTATTTCATGAGGTGTATATGTGGACCATTTGACATTTGATACAATGAATTTTTCTATCCTCGTGATATTTTGGGTTCCATTTTATGTTATAACATCATTGTGCATTTGACATTTGGTTACTAAATGGTAATGAGTCCATAGTACAATCTCATTATTTATGTAGAATTTTTATGATTATGCATCCGATGATAAAATATAATAATATATATCTCATTATTTCACATTAATTTTTTTCACATATGGATTATCATGATAAATCCAAGTAATGGTACAATTTTACATTATTTGTAAATTACGATTATTAAAATTGTTTTTTATTAAATTATTTAATTTTTTCTCTCTTTGGTAAAAAATATATTATATTTTAAAATCATGTTTTAAAAATTAGTTTTAAAAATTTTATATTAATATATTATGATTTTTAAAATTTATTTTTACCCAGATTTATCTTAAAATAAGGTTTGGAAATAAACATTCATGTCGTTTTGTAAATAAATCATGTTTGGATGTTAACAGAAAAATGTGAACGAAATCTCTGTTTGAACATACATGGAATGAAAAGAAATTAAAAAATCATAACCAATCCTTAATTTAAATATTTATTTTCTTGATTTGAAATTTATTTTCAAGAAAAAATGATTTTTTAATGAGTAATAATGTTTTTTTCAAATAGGAAATGATATTCTATTGAAGAAATGTTTTAAATGATTTTTAAAATAATTTTTCTTCTATGTTTTCATCCATTTGATGTGACCAATTTATTACTATAGATATGATTGAATTATACATTTCTTATTCAATCACCAAATGTTTAATATTTATAATGACATGTTTTTTATGAAAACCATTTACATTCCACTGGTTATACCATGAAAAAACACTTATGAAACCTGCTTCTTTTCACGGTCTATGGTCTGATGAAATAATTATGAATCCTATCACTTTTATATTATTTATTATATGAAAAAATGTTTAGGAAATCAATTTAATTTCATGGATTATGATGTTATGAATTTTTATGATCTTTTGGCACACATATACATGATTTTATTATGTAATGGATGGGACCCATATTTCCTTATACTGATTTCGGTAAACATTTATATCTCATGAGATAGAAAATTTTGGAATAGGAAGTGAATCCTATTTAGTAATAAATTATAGGAAAGTGATGTGAACCTAGTTCAGTAATATAGGGCTTAAAGAAAAAGTGAGGTTGGTTTAGTAAAGACCTTTTCCACTATGATTGTCTTGGTAGTGAGCTTTGACTAATATAAAAATTATTTTTTTGCTTATGTGTAGGATGAAAATTATATGTATTATGATCTAGTGGATATTAATATTTTATACCCTTATGACTCATGTCTTATGAACAAAAAATATTAATAACATGATACATTATTATGATCATTAATATAAAGTTTATGGTTTTCAAATGTCATGTTAATGTTCTTATACCCTTATATTCATTTGATGCATATGTACCTCTCTAAAATTCCATTACTATGAATATGAGCTCACACTATCTTATGTGTTTCCCCCCAATATATGATGATATATAAAATGTATGATATATCAATGAAGGGTGTTAGTTATGAAGAACATAGTCAGATATGGCACAACTCACTTATAGACCAGTGTATATTTTTTCATGTTTCCAAAGGCACTATACTACTACAGTTCTCAGGAATGTGATTGTGTAATTTAATAAGTTATCCCTAAAATTATGTAATGATTATGTATGAAAATATTATTTTTTTATACTATAAATATAGGATTTTTTTACATTTATATTTGATTTTTTTTCTTTTTGATTACAAATCATGTCAATTCAATAAATAATGTTTGTAAAATAATACCATTAAAACCAAAATATTATAATTGATATTTGATTCATTAAAATAATTCATATTATATAATATTATATAGTAATAGAAAATAGTGAAATAAACAATAGTTTATATAATTAATAAAAAAATTACATTAGTCTTCAAATAAATTTGTTAAAATTTAAAAAAATTGCAATTAGAAAATATATAGAAATAAAAAAAAATGTGAATATATAGATTTCATAAATACTGGTGTATCTTGAATTACATCATTTATAATGTAATAATAACATAATAATTTTTGTATAAATTATTGTTTCACCAAAAAAATATTTTCTGTTATAAATCTCTAACTAAAATGTAATAAAAATTATTTATAAAACAAAAAATTACATTCAAATATCTAATGTGAAAACTATCCCTCTAAAAAATAATTTTTTCTTTTTTCATAAATTTCTTTTTAATAAACATGTTAATTCAAATTATAATGTTGTTATAACACCTAAACCGTTCTATTGTATTTATATATTATTCATTATGTGGGAAATAACACTATTCAAATGTTTACCTTCGATATAGTACTAATAGGAATTTTATTATAAAAATCCCATCTCCTCAAGTATAAATAACTCATATTACTCCCCTAGGAAAACTAATTAATTCCCACATTAAATGTAAAATATCTAACCAATCCTATTTATTAATATGATATAATCCTATGGGAATTTATAGATAAATACAAATCCATTCATCAAGGAAGTCTATTGTGGTACAAGAGAAGAATCACCAAGGAAAGATTATATTTTTCTTAACTCTTCTCTTATTTCCCCTAAGATTTTTGTTTTTCAAAAACATCATTAAAAAATATTATAATATTAATTAAAAATAATATTAAATTTATAAATTTGATTTTACATTACTATATATATTATTATATATATATATATTTATATTTTATATCTCTCTTTATTCTCCTTTTGACAACATTCCCTATAAGGGTCGGTAAACCCCCAAAGAGGTACTTTCAATTTATTTTATTATCAAAAACCATACAGATAGTCACAATAAATTTTTAATGAGTTATATATATATAAATATATCTAAATTATGATTTTGGAAATAATTAATCTTATATAAAAATTACCTTGAAGAAAATAAAAAAATTGTAGAAAAATGATAAATTTTTAGGAAATTTTTTACCAAAATGCTTCACCTATAATAATAGAAATTATGAAATCTATTCAAATTATTGTAAAAAATAAATTGTAACATAAATTAACAAAATTCACTTCTATTTAAATGTTTCAATACTCCTAATTTTGTTATTTTAGAGGTGTCAAAGAAATGAAATAATGTGGGATTTAGGGTATGGGGAGACTCAAATACGAACTCCCTCATTTTGTTATTTCTAATAATTCACATTGATTTCAGAATGAATAATATTATATTGTAAATAATATTTCATTTAATTATATATTCATATTTATTTTTCATGTATACATTTTTCATCCACTCCAAAATGATTTTCAAAACTGTTAAATTAAATTTTTAAAGGGGATTTTGTTTTCTATAAAACATCATTGACTCCTCAAGAGTTATTAATTAATAAATGAACACAAATATATTATTCCAATTATTGTACACAATTTAAATGTTGTAATCCCAAAAGGATATGATGTATTTTATGTCTAATCTTTTATTATATCCAATCCTTTCTATATGTAATTTCGTAAAAAAATTGTGATCTTTCCAGTTGGAATGGATGATTACGAGAATTATATAATGTCTTGGGAGGGATCAGAAAAATATATTCTTGTTATTGGTTGGTTAATGTGATTTATCACATGATATTATCTTCACTATGTGTGAATATGATTCCATATTCGATCATAATGTTGTAATTTTGATTTACAAACATATATTATGCTTGGACATGATGTTTGTTTTATTCACGAATATGTGGAGGATTTTACCACTATGTTATGATGTTATATTATTATTAAAATTACATATTCCATGTCATTTTCAATTTTTTACATCATGGTTATAGTGAGGATCATATTCTTATGAAAAGATGATGATGATTATACAAACTATAGTTCTATGGTTTCCGGTCTATTTTTCCTCCCCTCAATAGGATTTTAGCTAAACCTTGTTATTGATTTATATATTCATGTGATTACATGTACTAAATATAATATGAGATTCATAAGGATAAAGGATAGGTAATTGAATAACTTTTTCTGTTTTGTTATTGATAAGTGTTTCTTGGGCCCAATTTCTCCAACACATGAATCCTTTGGATGTTGAATTTGTATCACTATTATATTATTTTCGATAAATATGGCATAATGGTCATGTTGGAAAAACATAGGTCACTCTATTTTGGAATCATTTAAGTTTTCATTAATTTGGGACTTTGAATTATAAAATTTATGTTAAAACGAAAGTATAATACTATTTATAGCTAAAAGATCCTCGAAGAATCATTTCAAAAAAATTATAAACATAGGCGTCCCATAAGATAAAAATTAAGGGTTAATTATATAAATGTGTAAATTATTTAATGAATATTTTTTAATTTATTTTCAGATATATTATATTATTAAAAATGGTGCTAATCAAGAGAAACTAGGACAACAACCGATGTGAGGTAGAATGTAACGATTTTATGAATGACGTTCCCAATTCCAATTGGAGGTGGAGTTATAAAAATTATGAAAATTATTTACCGATTGTATCAGGCTATGAATAATAACTACAACCATGTTTAATTTCGTCCTTCATGAATAATGGAGCAAATAGAAATTGAGTTCATTATGAAGCAATGAATACTAAAATTTAGTGTATCTTACTATCAACTTGTCGTGGAATAGTGGGTTAACTTAATATGGAAGTTATATAATATGATCAACTACTCTAATAAGTCTAATGTGACTGTGGTCATATATATTTTTGATAATGAATTAGATAAATAGTGGTATTTGATAAAGAACATCATGATGGTGGATTAATGTAAATGATTTAGTGGGAAGACGTTAAGAAAAAGATTATTAATATATATTTCCATATATAACTTTGAAAAAAATAGAGAGACAATTATTATAGATGAATGAAAATAAAGATGATTCTATAATGCACTGTGATGAAAACTTCCTAAGTATTTCATGTCACTCCTTGTGATTTTTTATCAATAATGATTGAAAAGTATAAAGATTAAATAGTAGTTTGAAACAAATCCATTGAAATTATCAATATAATTGAGACGTTGGGTGTTATGAAAAAGTAGTTAGATGTTTCCACAAAAATTAGATAGTGTTTAGAGAATGGTCATATGTTTACGGATATTAGAAGATAATAATGGAATTTAAATATGGCTATTCAAATGAAAAAGGATGAATGAGGATCCAACATTAGACGTGTAAAAACATAAAAAGAATTATCATAGGAATTTCCTAAAAGGGATGGGGTAATATTTAATTTGTGTTAAATAATGCCAACATTCCCTGGAAATCCAATGATTAATTAAAAATCCATCCATCATGATTGTGGAAAGGAATTAACCGCCTAAAGCTCCACCCATGGATCAATTATTCATATGTATGTTGAATAATCATTATGAAATAAAGGGAACTGTTACATGAGACCTTGAGGGTAATAAAAATTAGAAACCAAAATAGACAAAGAAGAAATGGATAGCTTATATTATCACTTATAATGAAGTGGATCATGAAAATGAATTTATACATGGTAATCATTATTGTCACATAGGTATTAAAAAATTTGACTATAGTTATGTATATTTATTTATATCATACTAGTTTTATGGAACTGTTGAATAAAATAACAAAAACCATTAGGTAGATACATTTATTAAAACAGATTTCGGTGTGATTATTGCAAGCCAAATATTAGACTCTTCCTCTATTACAGTCTGTGGGAAGGATATTTCAGCGAATCTTGTAATACATACCTTGGTTGAATTTTATACTTCATTGGGAATTGATTTTTGTTTTTTATATAGATAAAACATAAAGTATTGAGAAAATAACACCATTTTCAATATTACAAACAATCCAATTATCCGCTAAAAATTTGAGAAATATCATGAATCTACTTTGAGAAGTCCCCCAATGGTGTCTATGTTTATATGTTGTTAAGAACAACTCCTTTCCCAAATGGTTTATTCAATAGAATTAAGTTTCCTTGAAAAAATTACCAATTTATGAGAATATACTAATGTATTTTCTAAATAGTTCCCATTAACTCCTCTTGATCATGACCTTGAGTTCATAATTTAGATTATTTCGAGATACAATCTCATATCTAAATGACCTATATAAGATGCCCTCTATGAAACTAAATGATCTAATGAAACAATTGAAATGTAATTTGTAATGATTTATTTTACACATTAGTTCATCACTTTAATGTGTCCCAATGCAGTTTTTAATGAACAACGATGGATTAATGTGGGTAAGTATATCTTACCATGGTACACAAAAGGATCACCTTAAATAAAACGTATCCCCTACCAAGGAATGATGAATTATTCATTCAATTGTGAGAAGCTTAGTACTTCTAAAATATGGATCATTATTCTTCATAACATCATCATAAGGTGAATAAGAATGATATTCTAAAGACTTTAATCTCTTCAATGTATGTACACTATGATTTTGTAGTGATTCTATTCAAAATCACTAATTCCCCTATTGTATTCTTGAATTTTATGCATAGAATCTTTATAGAGTACCTCAAAAAATGGATTTTTATTATTATCAATGATATTATCATTTACTCAAAGGGAAAGGATGAACATGAAGAGAATATATGGATTATGTTTGAGACATAAAAAAATAAAAAAATATACTATATATTACAAAAGTATAACTTTTTGATATAGAAATATCATTATTGGACCCACTGATCACATGTAAGGTAATTTACATGGACCCTTCAAAGAAAAAGGTAATTGAGGATTAGATTAAACCTTCTAGTTTCATAGAAATAAATTGTTTTATTTGATTATGTGGGTACTATCGATATTTTTTAATAACAGTTTCATTATTTTTTACATCCCAAACTATGTTTAAAATTAATAAAATATATTAGGAATGGCTATAAAATTTCATGGAAATCATCAAAGATATCCCGAATAGGATAATCACTAAACCTATACTCAAACATACATCAAGTAGATATGGTTTTGTGATATAAAATGAATATTTAATGAATGGTCTGGGTTTTCTACACTTAAAAAATTATACATTTATATCTAAATCCTCATGAAAATTAAAGATACATGAAAAAATACCTAACACATGATATAGAGAAAGACGTTGGGATATTTTCCATGATGATTAAGTAGTACTAAATCTATCATGAGATGTGCGACATATATATATATAAAAGTGATGAATTTATATATTCACACAAAAGGATCAAAATATATATCAAACAATATTGTAATAGATAATCACGAACTATGATTTCATTATTCACTACCTTTTGGGAATGGTGAACATGGTATCTGATTCTCTTTTATAAAATGATCCTGGTACACTATCCATGATGTGTATTAATAAGGACCCAATCATCATGTCTATGTCAAGTATGGATCTGTAAAACATAAATGTAGGGAATAGATCCTAACATTCAAAAATTATTTCCTAACCATCTAACCTACATAAGATCATGGATGCACAATGGGATGATATAGAGAATAAAAAATGGGTGAAGACATTAAATGGAGGGATTCTTTATGACTTCCACTTTGATAAATATATTGACATCTAATTTGGATCTTGACATTGTGTGTCATCCTCAAAAGATATAAATAAGGGGACAATCGAAGATGCACATAGATCATCTTTTCTATCCATCATTGATGATCAAATATGTTTCATTATCATTGAGAGAACATCATGTTGGAAAACATAAATAAGAATATTGTTTAGTTCATGGAATTTTAGTATGTTAATTTTTAGGGGAAAATAGGAGGGGATGATGCAACAATTACTCATAAACTTGTGGAAATTATATAACATCACCACAGACTTTTTCAGTGTTCTCCTAAATAAAACCACATGAAATAATGTGACATGGGTCATAGATCGAATCACCAAGAACACCCAATTCATTACTATTTAAGAAGAATTATCAATGGAAGAATATTCTATGATATATTTAAATAATGTAGTCATGTTGTATGGGGTTCCACATTCATTATTCATTGATAGTGATCCCATGATCACTTCTAAATTATTGATATGTATTCAACCTATAAATATTGAATTGATTTTTGTAATTTCCTATATCCCCCAAAGTGATGGCCAATTCAAATAGTCTATTAATACACATAAAGAAATTCATGAAGCCGTATCCCTGTAATTTAATGAAAAATGGGGTCAACATATACAATTTTTTTATTTATCATATGAAAAAAACTTCTAAACAAGTATTCAAATGGATCAATATTATGCTCTACATGGGAAGTGAGGTTGATTCCCTAATTTATTGGATTAATTTGAAAAAAATAATGAAACTTGGAACTTATCTTGTGCACAAGATGATAAGGAATGTTTAATCCCCCCAAAACCATATAAAATATACATAGAGTCATCATATGTTCTATGTTAACAAACAAATAATATACATGGAGTTTTAAGTAGGAGAAAATCTATTCCTTTGAATATCAAATTGGAAGAAATTCATTTGGTTTGGAAGGGAAGAGATTCCTATACATAGGTACATTATCCCACTTTATATCTTTGATCACATAGTAGTAGTGGATTATCAGATCGTTCTTCCACTAAACATGGATCATATAGGAGATTTTTTACAAATATATTTTTAGATGATATATGTATATGATCCATCACATGTAGTGAATATGGAGGTTGGGAAACTGGAGAATGACCTCTCATATGATGAGAATTGAGGGAAGATCGTGGACCAAAAAGAAAAAATTATGTGAAATAATGTTAATCACCATACCAATGTGTTGTGGGGAACTATAAATATAATGCGGCGATGTGGAAATCTGAGGAAACAAAAAACAAAATTACACTCACCTACTCAAAATTCGGAATATAAGGTGAAATTTCATTGTTGAAATTTTTAAAGGGGGATGAATGTAACAACATAGAGTTTATAAAGGATATTTTTTCTCTTTAAATGACTTTGTATTATATAATATTATACAATGACTTGACATAGTTAAATGAAAAATACAATATTTCATTAATAAAATTCATTACCTTAGTATGAAAATGAACCAATGAGAATAAAAACATTACAATGGGACACAAAAAATTAAAAGTGATGACCTAAAATATTAAAATATGAATCACCCCAAACATCCATACTCATACACCCACAAACATAATTATTGAAATAAAACAATCTATTATTAAACCCATTGAAATTATTCGAAATAGAAATGTATAATCTTGATTGTAATTGAGTTGAATAAAGTATGAATTAATTAAGATTACTTTATCATAGGTAATGTGATTGTTTGAATAATAATGGGATAATGTAATACTAATGTGACTTATGGAATAGTAATATGTTCATTGGGAATGCATAACCTAAATGTGGGAACTGTGGTTAATATTAAATTAATAATCATTGATGTAAATAATATCATAAATTCTTGTTTTATTTAAATACAAAACTTTTAACTAAAAAATATATATTAATATTAAAATCAAAAACAAATTATTTACATATGTTTAATAAAATATTTTTTTTCTATATTTCTTATATATAATAATATTTATAAAAAAATATTATTACGGGTTTTGGAATTTTTTTGATAAATTTTATTAATTTTTTGAAATCATCACATAAAAGTTGTCCAATAGTGATTATTTAGTAATTTTTGGTAATATTTCAATTTTCTGTTCAAATGTAAGAATATAGTTTTTCCATAATCGGTGTATCGAGAATTATATAATTCATGATGTAATAATGAGATAAGAATTTCTAAAGAATTAACATAGAAAAAAATATAAATAATTTGATAAATTAGTCATTAAAATTTTTTAAAATTTATTTCCAAACCTAAAACATAGTTTCTATAGGCAAAAGTCAAAATCATTCCTTAAAAGATTCAATTTTCCACTTTTTCCACTTTTTCGTTTTAGTAATCTAAATAAAATATGAATTATAATGGTTATTACTATTAAAAATGTATTATAATATATTTATACGTGATTAATTATTTCTAAAGTAACACTACAATAAGTCTTTCCTTTGATATAATATTTTTTAGAATATTTATTCTAAAAATACCCCTCTCCTCAAATATAAATAACCCCACTACCTCAGATGGGATAATAACCCCTAAACCACAATCAAAAGAACAATATCTACCCAAATACTATATATTAATCCTTAATAAACATTAGGGATATTCCTGAGAAATACAAATTCTTTCATCAAATAATTATGGTTCAATACAAGAGAAGAAACACTGAAAAAATAGTAAGTTTTTATCAACTCTTCTCTTGTATTTATCCTCTCTTCACTATTTCCCCAATATCATTCAAAATAAAATATTATAAGATTAATTAAAAATTATTTTAGCATTATATTGAATATTTTAGCCTAATATAGTGATTATATTGTGGAATTATTTATTTTTTATACCCCTCTTTCTCCTATGTTGGGAAATGTTCTCAAGGATGGTTGATTAACCGCCAATGAGGATGTTTACATATAATTTATTATCACTAAACTTATGGATGGTTATACAAAATTTTTTATGATATATATTTGTATAAATATTTGTAATTTAGGTATCTCTAATAAATGTTTATTATTTATAAATGACCTTTAAATAATCAAAAAATTGATGACAAACATGAATTTTTTATTGAATCATCCTATCAAAATGGTTCAACATTAACCAAAAAATTAAGAAATATAATAAAACTATTGTAAGTAAAAAAAATTAAAAAATTAATTTAATAAATATTCATTTATTTTATTATAATGATGTGTTAATTATTCATTCATCATTAAATAGATGAAAAAATGGGATTTAAGGTATGGTGATTCTCAAAGACAAACTATTTTTTTGGGATGCCTCATATTTCACATTGATTTCTGTTTGAATATTACTCTAATATCAATAATATATCCTTTAAAATGTCCATTTAATTTTATTTTTGGGATATACACCTTCTTACATCTTCAAAATTATTTTCAAGCAAATTTCAATGAATTCTATGATGAAATTACTTGCTCAAAACACATAATTCAGACCTTTTGAGTTGTTTATTAATCATTTAAAAATAATATTGAATATAAAATTAAGATCTCCAAATGTTATTTGGTAATCAAAGTTTTATTAAATTATATATTATAACATATATCATTTATGAACCCCATTCCTTTCCTTGGGTTATTTCATTACTATGATTGTTATCCATCCTTGTGGAATTCTAAGATGACGAGAATTAAATAATTGGATGGGTGGGCCCAGAATTCTGTATCCCTCGAATGAATTGGGTAATGTTATCTATCTACTGATATTATGTTCACTATGCATGAACATGAATTTATTTTTTCCACAATGATGATCTTATGATTTGCACAAATATGTTATGCCTGTAAATTTTTCAATTTTAGTTCACAACTAAGTGTGGTATTTTACCATAATATTATGATGTTTCATTATTATGTATATGAAACAATGATTCCGTTTATAATTTTTTTCACTCATCATGAGGATTATGATCATACGATAATGATATGATGATGATTATGCTCACCCTTTCTCTATTGATTCATGTCCCTTACTCCTCCCATTATAAGGATTTTAGATCAACCATTTTAATTTTGTATGTAATCAGGTGATTAAATGTACTTCAGAGATGGATATATTTATTAGGATAAAGTATAATGAAAAAAATAAATGATTTTGTTTTGTTTTTTTTCAGGTTCTGTATAAGCCTAATTATCACAAGACACTATATCTTTGGATCCGAGATTTGTTTCCATATTATGTTTTTTGTCATTAAAATGATGTAATTGTTATTTAAGAAAAATTCATGTTACTATAAAAACAATGTTAATTTCTTTATATATTGCACTTTATTAATTCAAAATATTCATAAAATCATTAGAATTTAATATAATATCTCCTAACATGAAAAAACATTATGAAAATAGTCCTTATTTAATTTTTTAGTATTTGAAGGACCAAGACATCAATGTGACATGCAATTTTCATGAATTTCTTTTTGGAATTTTTTAAATTGTAAAATATTTATTTGATAGAAAAGGGAATCAATATATTACAATAATGAAATTGTGTTTTTATTGTTATGAAAATATAGGAAATATTACTTTGATTATTTTTTCATGTTAAAATGATTCAAAATCAATTCAATGAATGATGTGATGAATTTGAACGAATTTTAATTTTATAAATTAAGAACTAATTAGCATAGAAACGTTCCCCCAAGCATTGAAAATTATAAAATTTTGATTGGAATAAATATAAAAAATTAGAAAAAGAGTATAATATTGTTTTAAATTGGAAAAAACAAAAGATTCATCAATCAAATATACAATATTCATAAAATAACCAAAACGGTGTAATTATAATGTACCGAAGATTATTTTTGGAATTATAACTCTTATTTATGATACTAAATTAAATTAAATGATCCAAAAAATGAAATTATTTCATAATATCAAAAAACAGTACATAGGAAAAAAATTAATTTAAAAAATATTAGAACTACCCTAATGTATTTTCGATGTATTATGTTCCTGATATAACAAAAAATGTTTTCTTCCAATGCATAACACATTTTTATTTTAAAAAAATAAGACCAATGGTCAAAATATGTAATAGGGACAACAATTATTTTGTGATATTATAATAATGTTCATTGAAATTGTATTAAAAATCATGTATATTTGACAAAAGATGTTCCAATAGTGACATATAGTGAGTATTGTTTGATCAAAATGATAGAAGATAAAAATAGTAGTATCATAATGATGATGCTCAATATACAAGAGGGAGGAAAATTGGGAACTTTATAAATTATGTGGAACATTTAAAGATGAAGATTTTTAACAATGTTAAACAAAGTAATTCACAAAACCACTATTTCTACACACATTCTGGATTCCGGAAATATGATTCCGATAATGCAATTCTAGAAAAGTGTTTCCAGAAAAGAGACATAACACATGTTGACAATAATAAATATTATACATTAATGTGTATAGACTCTTACTAAATAAGAATATACAATTATAAGGAAGTATAATATAATTATACTTTCCCCAAAAATCAAAATACAGTGGAAAACATGAAACAAACATGTAACAATTTGTAAGTCTTTTAACCCAAGGATAAGGGTATCCAACAACCCTGGATAAAGGTCCCTTGATTTATACATTCAAGAAAATCTATCTTACCCACAACAGGGTAATGCATCAATGCAATGATCAGAGTCTGTCTTAATATCCCCACAAGCGCTAAACTTCAAGGTAGTCGACACCTCTGTCTTCCTCCGTAGGGAAGTCCTCGAACTTTAAGGTAGTTGGAACTTCTGTCTTCCTATCCCCAGAAGCCCTTGAATGTACTCAAAAACATTCATAGTCGCACGATTCAATTCTGAACAAGGTGTTCAGTAGGCATAAATCATGAAATAATCACTCTCTAGAAATATATTCAACAGCTTATAATCTCATGATTGATCAACTTATCATGAGCTCTTTCAAATGAGCTCTTATTTATAGGAACAGCTCCAACTGTCGGGTCATTCCTCAAACAGTCATATTTTTCCTTTAATTTCCGATGGAACTATACATGTGTCACTCAAAAAATGGTTAGTTTTTTACTGAATGCATGACATTGTTTTATAACAAAAGAATGTGTAATAAAAAATATTATTGCTTAAACAAATTAATATTTTAGAGAGTATGTGAAAAAATAAAATTCTGGAGTCTACCAACAAACTATTCGTAGTCAATAATACATGGGTATTCAGATTTTTTTATTAGATGAATTGGAAGTTAGAGTACTATAGAATTCACAGGCTGAATTTTTATGGAAATTCGAATTTTGATTTCATAAGAATTATAAACCTAAACTCTTAAGAGTTCAGATTCTAAATTAAGAAAACTCAGAACCTGAAATCATGAAATTATGGTGTCTAAATTCAGAGAAATAGGAGTGGGAACTCATAATAGTTCCACGTATGGATTTAGTAAAATCGGAGTAAGAACTCAGAAATGATTGGAGTCTGAATTTATATAACTCAGAGTCAGAACTCAGAAGTGTTCAATGTTTGAATTTGGAGAACTTAGAGTCATGAATCATATGAGTTTTGAGTAATAATTTGAATAACTCAGAGTCAGAACTCAGAATAGTTTGGATTTTGAATTTATAGAACGTAGAACTTCAATTCATATCCTGAAAACAAAATACATCATATCTAAGTATAAATACGATTATGATGTTTTGGATATGAAACCGAATTTTATATTTAGAAAAAATGATAAATTAAAAACATGGTAATGATAAATTTCCATGGGGAAGGAAAATATCATTATGAAATAAAAATATAGGGTAAAATAGAATTTTCCTTAAGATAAAGTGTTTGTGATTTTCAAAACATGAAGGAATGGTAAAGTCATAAAGATACATTATTGACTCAGCAATCTCCCCAAACATGAATGAATGGAATATTCATAAGGAAACCATATTGACTCAAAAATATCCCCCTTTTTGGAAAGAACAAACATCCTTATGAAAAAGAATATAATTAAATAGAAATTATATTCCTAGACATTGAATACAAAACATATCTCCCTTAACACACATGGGCAAGGATAAATACGAATAACTCCCCCTTAGGATTTGGAACACTAAGGATTGTATTCTAGATTTCTGGAAGGAGACATAAAATTTTATTGCATACGAAAATCTTCTTGTATAAGAATTCCCCTTGATGAAAACAAACCTACATAGGGAAAATTTCTTCTTTTCTTAGAATTTTCTCCCATTCTCCTGCTTTTTTATTTTCAAAATGATATAAAACAAATGGAAAATTAAATATGGTACCTGAAATATTAGTATAATACATCTAAAAGACAAGAAACCAAACATGTCATTATTATAGGAAACATTTATACAAGGAAAATACAACAAAATATCATATTTAAACTATGTTATCCTTCTTTTTCCTTGGGAAACAGCTTCTTCACTATTGTTTTCAGATTTTTGAGCTCCCTGTGGTCTTTATCTACTCATGTTAGAAGCTGATCCTGGTCTTATTGCTTCTTCTCTATGACATAGATTTTTTATTCATGATCCTTGAGAGGCTCTGCCTGGGCCTTCAACAGTTCTTCTTGCATATCATTATTTTCTTCAATCTCATTTTGGAGATCCCTTTCTATCTTCCAACATTGAGAATCTGAGTATAGTTTTCAATTCATTTCCTTCACTTCTTGCATCCGAGTATTCTCCTAAAGAGTTATCTTTTCCTCAAATCTATTCATCATATCCTTTATCATACCATCATTAGTTTCAAAATAATCCTTGACACTTTTATGAAACAAATCAAGAATCTGTATATCTTTTATAGTTTTCTTAGACCATGTTGTCATATTCTTGCATGATCCCTTGTGGGATCCCTAGTCAATGTTTTTTTAAATATTCCTCTCCTTTCACACACATATCCATCACTCTGGATACTGAATTAAATTTATGGTTCCAGGTGTGTTGAATCATTTTCAATCTCGAGTCAATACTTGGAAATATGGGAATAGTCTAAACAAGATTCTTCAAATATTGGACAACGATATCATGTCAAAGGGAGGACGACTCTGAATCTGAAAATTTGCATGGTGAGGCTTCTTTATATAGTTCATATTCCTTCCTCTTTGATGAAGCACCTACATATTTTTTCTTCATTACAATAGCTTTACTAGGTGTATCGATAACCACCTGTTTTCCTTATAAACCTTCAAAGTAGCTTGTTCTGGATTTTGAGATTGGTGTTCACTATCAGACAGCTAAACGATCTTTTCTTCATTAACCTCTTCTTTCTTATCTCCTACCTCAGTATACTCTGGTTGAATGAAGTCATTTCTAAAACATTCTTCATCAGACATCTTAATTAATTCTTCTTCAACCTTTTTTAACCTCTAATTTCTCATCTTTCCCAGGATTAGAGAGATTTGAAGACTCTACTTTAGATGTTTTGATTGAGAGTTTTTAATATGGACTTTGTTCCTCATATAAATCTTCTACATGCCTTATGATATCTTCATTATTACCAATTCTCTCTTCAACTTACACATTATCCACTACTTTTTCTTCTTTAACAAACATTTATTGTGCTTTCTCCAGAGTGAAAATATTTTTTCCAGGGGTTTCTGTTAACGGTTCTACCATGAATGATTTTGGTACTGGGATATTCTCTGATTCTTTCTCAGCTGCCTTTAAAAGATATTGGACAATATCTTCTACATCCAATTTCTAATTTTGTTTATGTTCCTTATATTCCCTTTCTAGATACTCATCTATCTTATCCATTAGATATTTTCCTTCAGCATTGTCTAGTCCAAACATGGGATCCCCTTTTTTCATGTTCTTCTTATCTTCCTTCCACATAACTACTACCACATCCGGATAAGATTTATTGTTTTTCAGATTTGGGGGTGCAGATTGGGTTTCCTTGGGAACTAGAGTTTTTCCTTCCACAACTACTTCCTTTAACTTCCTCTTCCTTCATACCTTTTGTGATTGATAAACCAATTCTTGTTTTTTCGGAATAACTTCAGCTTCTTCCTCTTGTAAGTCATAAAATTCTCTGGAGTCTGTTGAAAAACCAATGTTCATCCACTTCAGGGCATCATCACTGACTTGAATGACATTGCAATTTCTTGGCTTTGAGCTGCATGGAATTTTAAAATATAGTATCAACTGATTAATTAACTTTTAGATAATAGATGTATACATGATTATCTGAGACTTCAAATTTCCATTCTTAATATTCTAAATCCTAATGAGAATATGCTTAACTAGATTTATCATCCTTTGGTTCACCATGAAATCCAATATATACATGTCACTCTTATTCAATGTGTCTGTGTCCCCTTTTCTCGGAACGATAAATCCTTGAACCCATAATTTCAGAATCCAATAATTTGAAGGCAAGTGGGTGATCATCGGAGTCATTACATCAGAGTGTCCAAGACATGTCATAGCCATCTCCTAAAAAAACTTCCATTCACATCCAGTAGCTTCTGAGAATAGAACTCACCTTCCCCTTCGTATGGAATACCAACTAAATTTGTTTCCGTAGTATATGAAAGAGCATATGTCCTTCCATATCTCTTAAACAAAAACTACTCTATACCTTCATCCTTGAAGAAACTGACATATTCATAAAATTCAACCAAAAATTTCAGATATAATAAATCATAATCACCTAGCTTCGATATGTAAAAAGACTCCCATATATTTATCTTAATGTTCATTGAGATAATTGAATCATACATAGCAATGATGTTTGGATGCACTAACAATTCTCTATTGACATTCCAGTCTGATATTGGCTTGATAATAGACATGTCTTTCTAAGAAGATTCTTCGATAAACATTTCAAATTGGGAAAACCCTTTAAAACTCTAAATGAGCATATGTAGAAGGGAAGAACATTAGCATGTGGGAGATTGAGATTAGATGTGGGACAACCATCGGGGGTCCTTTATATAGGTGTTTGATGAGACGTTTCATCTTCCAAACTCAATCCAATGGCTGAAAATCCTACTGATCAAATCTGACAGTTGATGTGATAGCTGTAAGGAAAACTTGGTAGAATCTGATCTTTTGAGGTTTTTAAGAAAATCAATTGGATTTAATGAAAATAGAATCCGAAAATTTAAAAAAATTCCAAATACTTGAAAGTAAAATATTATTATGAAAACTCAAGAAAAGAATGATAACTTTCTGATTACTAGGAAAATTATTCGTATTTAGGAATATTTTTGTAGATGAACATTAGATTTATAAATATTGATGATAAAAGAAAAATGAAAATATCAATAAAGAAAATATTATGTACAAAAAACATCATTATGAAAATTTAAAGTATGAAAAACAACCTTAAGAAACATAATTAGACTACGAAAATAATTTAGACCAACTATATATATTAAAAAATTCATTACCGAAAATTTATAAAATCATACTATGAAAATTTTCAATAAAAAATATTTTGATCTAACTAACAAGAAAATGAACTCCCCCTATGAAAATAATTTAATAATATAAAGAGATCGGTTTCAACATAAATTTAATATGGAAGATTACCTTATGGTTGTCATTCATAACTTCTGTTTAATGCATTCAAATCTATTGTATGGTAATGATTTTTTGATAATAACAGAAAGTCGATCATTTGTTTCGATAAATTGATGTATGATATCTCCTTTTTGTCTGTGATCCCTAAGAAAGTGATGCCTAATATCGATTTTTTTTTTCATGAGAGTGATGGGCATGGATTTTTCTTAAGGTAATGGCACTAGTATTATCACACAAAATTTTTATTTTGGAAAAAATCATACCATAGTCTATGAGTGTGTGCTTCAACAACAAAACTTGATCCCAACAAAATCCAGCTACTACATATTCAGCTTTAGCAGTGGAATGTTCTACTTAGTGTTGCTTTTTCATGTCCAAGAATCTAATGAATCTCATAAGAAATGAATAGTTTTGGATGTACTTTTTATATCCATTCTACATCCACCAATGTTAACATCGCATAAACTCTTTAGAATAAAATCATTTCTGGAAGTATAAAATAGTCCATGATCCATGGTTCTCTTTGTGTGGAAAAAAATTCTTTTCACTACCTTTATATGAGATTCCTTAAGATTGGATTGATATCGTGCACATAAGCATGCTGAAAACATTAAGTATGCACAACTACCTGTCAAGTAAAGTAGTCTTCTTATTATACCTTTAAAAGATGTTGGATCTACTGGTTTCCTTTCTTCATCAAGATCAAGTTATTTTTAGGTACCATTGTGAGTAATTATACTGTTAGTGTTTTCATATCCAAATTTTTAATGATGATATCTAATATACTTATGTTGAGATATATAGATTCCTACTTGTTTTTGAGAAATTTGACAACCAACAAGAAATATTAACTCACCCATCATCATCATTTCAGAATCAACTTTCATTAAATCCAAAAAGTAATCAATTAAAGATTTTTGAGTTGAACCAAATATAATTTCATCAACATAAATTTGAAAAATCAAAAGATTTTTCATATCATTATTTTTAAAAATGTTTGGATCTTCATTTCCAATAATATAATTATTTTTAAGAAACAATATTGTAAGCCTATCATACCAAGCACTATGGGCATACATAAGTGCATAAACAGTATTGATGAGTTTATAAACATGTTCAAGATGTTTTTTATCTTCAAAACAAAGTGGTTGTTTAACAAAAAAATCATCTTGAACAAAACTATTAAGGAAAGCACATTTCACATCCATTTTAAAATGTATGAAGTTGAAAAATGCTGTAAAAGAAAGTAAAATATGTATAGATTCAATTCTAGATACTAGAGAATAGGTTTATTTATAGTCAATTCATTATTTTTTATTATATCCTTTATCATCCAATATAGAATTATTTCTTACTATGATTCCATTTTCATCACATTTATTTCTAAAGAACCATTTTAATCCAATAACAGATGTTTCCATAGGTAACTCATGTAAAGTCCAGACATTATTCCTTTCGAAATCATTTAGTTCATCTTGTATAGCTTATATCCAATCATCATCACCTAACGCTTTATCAGTGCATTTTGGTTCTAATTGGTAATGGAATGATAGATTTTCTACATTATTCCTTAAGGATATTATAGTCCTTACAGGTTTATTTACCTCACCATTGAAACTATCACTAGGATGATTCTTATAAAACAATGTATTTGGATTTTGTAAAACATGTTCATCAACATAGGGTAAGAAATCTTCTTGATGTAAATTCTTTAGAAACTTCATATTGGAAATTTTTTATATCATAAGGATATTCTTACAAAAGATGATAATCATTTTGGGAAAACACATCTTAATATGTATGTTGTGGTTGTTTAAGATCAAAGGGATCAGTTTCATAAAATTTTACATGTTTTTCTCTTCAACAGTGCAAGCATTTTTATTGAAAACTCTGTAATACGTAGAAGTTGTGGAGAAGCCTAAGAAAATTCCTTCATCATATTTTGGTGAGTATTTATGTCGATTATCATTAGTAGTCAAAATGAATACTTTCCAACCAAAAACCTTGATGTAGGAATTTCTATGTTTTCTACCATTCAATAACTCATAAGGGGTTTTATTAAGGAAATGTCTCATCATAATATGATTTATTGTATAACAATCAGTAGTTATAGTTTCAGCCCAAACATATTTTTCTAATAAATACACACTCAACATGGTTCTTATTATCTTTTGATGAATTTTATTTCTTATTTCAATGACACCATTTTTTTAAGGAGTTCTGGGTTCTGAGAAGTAATGAGTAATGACGTTTCGTCTAAATTTTTTTTCCAAATCAGAATTTTTAAATTCACCTCCATGTTCACTATGAATAGTTATCAAAGGAAGGTTTTTCTGATTTTTGACTAGGGCTCTAAAACTTTTGATATAAGAAAAATCCTCAGATTTCATTTCTAGAAAATAGACCCACATTAATCTAGTGTATTCATAATATGAGACAAATATATAATATATGATTCAAATGCTTCCAGTTTTAGTTGGACCAAAAAGATCCATATGCGCTAACTATAATACATTAGTGGTTGAGACATTATTGACTAATTTAAGACATGATTAATGTTGCTTTCTATATTGAAAAGGATCTGAAAAATTTGAAGAATCAAATCTAAGCTCTGGTAGATCCTTAACTAGTCTTTTCCTATAGTGTTTTCATTGGTTTCTAATGTTACAGAGTCATAACCTTCTATTCCAAAATCAATAATGATCTTCCATTTCACTATGGAAAGGTAGGTCTTGGCTTATAAGGTCTTCTATGTTTAGTGTATATATATTCTCTTGCATATTGGAAGAATGAATGAAATCTTCCTTGAAATTGAGTACTAAGCAATAGTCATTCCTAAAATTCACAAGGTAACCTTCATCACATAATTGAATTGTGCATATCATAATGTTACTTTTCCTCCTTTCATATTGACAATATTTTCAATGTAGTTTTTGTTACCAGTCATAATTCGGTAACATCCAATATCCATGTACCATGTATTGTTGTTGGTATGTTCTTTATTATCTAGAAAATAATAGTGTTCGAATTTCAGAATCCTATGATTCATTGATCCGTAAAATTTAGAAAGAAAAATTCTAGGCACCCACATTTTCATTGAAAAATATGATTTACTAAAACCTAAATACTGGGTTTTGTTTAAGGAATAGTTTTTTGTCTAGTGTCCACCACAC
The DNA here is from genome assembly GCA_963277665.1 of Viscum album. Classification (NCBI taxonomy): domain Eukaryota; kingdom Viridiplantae; phylum Streptophyta; class Magnoliopsida; order Santalales; family Viscaceae; genus Viscum; species Viscum album. Next base: position 614,731,568 of record OY728164.1, read on the forward strand.
TGACTATTAGTGCATAAAGGATCACTTTGAGGAACAAAATAATTGTTACTAAAAATAGGTTTTGAACTAGTATAACCAAAAATATATTTATTCCTTAGAGGTCGAATTTGGGAATACATCTTATCAAAAATTTTATTACCAAAGGTAATGTTTGAAAAAATCTTCCTCAAGGAAAATATTTATTACATCAGTCTAACGAATATGTTCTTATCTTCCAAAACATTAGCTTTAGAACTAGAGTTTGGCTTGAAATCATTTTTCATTGAAATTATTTTTCTAGATACTTAGAATCGTTTCCCTTCATAGAATTTACTTCCTGAATATTTTTTAAATGATTTTAAAAATCAAGGGTTTTTATTATCAAATTATTTAGAAAGATTTGATATTTCATTAGAAAGTATAGAAATCCTATAATTTTAGTTATCAATCATTCTTTTGACTTTATAATTTTCATTTTCAAGAATCTTATCAAAAGTAGAATCTTCATTGTAGGTAGGTAAAGTATTATCCTCATCAGAAAAAGATATTTCATTTGATGATTCACAATATTTACTATCATTATAATTTTCTTTTAGGGATACATTTGTCATAGATTTAGCATTGTGTACATATTCCATTATGCAATGGTTTTCAATAGTTATTCTGGCTATTAAACCTATATTCTTCTTGTATAAAAGATTTTTAATATGATTATTCATCTCTAGAGTCACCACCACCGGCACTCCAGGTGTCATTATCTTTCAAAACATTCTTAGAAATAGTTTTTTTGTACTTTATTCAATTTCACTGGGAATATTTTTCCTTTATTTCTTTTCTCTTAATCATAGGAATATCTGGTCTTATATGTCCATCTCTTTTTCATTCATAACATTTGACTTCTGAATCATTCTCATCTTTATTTTCCGTATACTTTTATCTGGATTGAATGATCTTCTATCCAATAGTCATTTTAATCCTTCGATTAATATTGGAAAACTCTATTTCTAAAGATTCAATTTCACTAGATTCAGATTGAATAACAATCTTCATAGCTTTAGATATTCTAACTCTCTCAGGAGTCCTGTATTTCAAATTAATTGACATTTTCGTAAAAGAAACACTACCATCCCCATTCATATTTTTCACATTATCATCATATCTCCTCATTCTATTCTCATGTTGAATAAGTGTTCCAAAAAGTCCATCAATTGAAATTTGAGTATCCTTCATGTTTTCATCGATAGCTGTCCTCTTATATTTCCATTCATTTGGAATGATGTCTATGATTTTCCCCCAAGGGATTCATAATATAATCCTTTATCACCCGTTTATTATAAGATATTAACAATAGTCATGAATCTTTGTCTCACCTTACATATGGTTCTCCATAATGAATTCAGAAACCATGATATTCATCTCTGAGCATGGATCTTATAGTTTTAATAACTTTTGAAGTTCCAATGTGTGTAAATTCCTGCCTCTTCCAAATAAAAATTTCTTCTTAACTAGATGAAATTTGGATATTAATATTTCTAGTCATAGAACAATGAAATGTATTGAATGACATATAATTCAGTTGATATTCATGCATTTCATGGTTGGTTAAAGTACTAAAATCCTTGTCAGGGTTTTTATATCCACCAGAAAGAATAAAAAAGTTATCTAATCCAGTATTTATAATTAATTTCTTCATAATATCTCTCCAATATTAGTAATCATTCCCCAAAAAATAGGTGGTATTTTAGGTTTTATGTTATCTATTGAACTAACATTGATTCCTTCCATCTTAAAAAAATGTTTCCACACAAACATCTTAGTAATAAAAGATTGTAAACAAAGATAAAAATATCATACATAAGGAAAATATAGAACAATAGAATCTATAAGGAAAAATATGAATCCAAACTTGTGAGTCCAAAAATCTGATTCCAAAAATAATGAAGAAGATGATTTCCCTTCTGAATCTAATCGGGAGATTAATTCATATTGAAATGATAATTTGATACCAATTGTTGGATCGAAATGATAGATGATACATATAGTAGTATTGTAATAATGATGCTCAATATACCAAAGGAGTGTGAATTGTATACATTAAAACTTCATTGGAACATTTTAAATTTGAATATATTTAACATGGTTAAACAATCTAATTCACAAAACCTCTTGTTCTACACACTTTCTTGACTATGGAAATATGATTCCGAGAACGCAATTCTAATAGTGTTTTTGGAATAGAAAATCAAAATATGTTTAAAAAGTTTATGATTCTACCTTAAAGCCTATTGAATCATACTAAATAAGTGTATACAAGTATTAGGAAGTATAAGATAGTTATAATTTCCTCAATATTAAAAAAACATCGGAATATGTGAAATAATCAAGTAACAAGTAGTGACTCTTTTAACCCAAAGAGATGGGTATCCATCAAAATTGGAGAAAGGTCCCTTTCTTTATACATTCAATAAAGAATGTCTTACCCCCACTTGGGTAATCCCTTGATATGAACATCAGAGTCTGTCTTGCTATCCCTTCAATTCCTCAACTTCAAGGTAGCCGACACCTTTGAATTCCACAACAAGAATGTACTCGAACTTTAAGGTAGTTAGCACCTCTGTCTTCATATCCCCGGAATCCCTCGAATGTACTAAACAACATTCGGAGTAACGCAAAGAAATTCGAAAAAAGGTGTTCAATACGCACAAAGCATGATAGTATCTATCTCTAGAAATAACTATAGATGCATGTAATCTATAGATTAATCAACATGTATTGAGATCTTTCAAATGATCTTCTATTTATAAGCACAGCTCCAACAGTCCGCTCCCTCCTCCAATGATCATATTTTTCCTTGAATTTCGGAGGGACCTGTACATGTGTCACTTAAAAAATGGTTAATTAGGAACTGAATGAACAACATCGTTTTATAACCAAATCATATGTAAGAAAAAATCTGATTTCCTGAAAAAATACATTTTTTAGTGTGCAAGAAAAAATGAATGTTCAGAGTCTACCAAAAAACTATTCGATGCCTATAATACATGGATATTTATATTTTGTTTATCAGAAGAATTCGGATTTAGAATTATATAGAATTCAGATTCTGAATTCTTAACGAAATTATTATACTAAATTCATAAGATTTCGAAACCTGAAATCATAAGAGTTTGGTTCCTGAATTCAGAAAACTCAGAACCTGAACTCATAAAATTTGGGTGCCTAAATTCAGAGAACTCGGACTCAAAACTCAGTAGAGTTTGGAGTCTGAATTCAGAGAACTCGGTGTAGAACTTGAAAGCATTCAGAGTTTGAATTCAGTGAACTCATAGATAAAACTCAGTAGAGTTCATAGATTGAATTCATAGAACATAGAGTCAGAACTCAAAATATTTTGGCGTCTAAATTCAGACAACATGGAGTCAGAACTCAGAAGAGTTCAGAGTCAGAATTCAGATAACTCAGAACCTAAATTCGTATCATGAAAACAAAATTATTTATATCTATGTATATATATGATTCTGAGGTTTTGGATAAGAAACTGAATTTTATATTTAGACAAAATGAACAATGAAAAACATGGAAAGGAGAAATTTCATTGGGGAAGGACAATTTCCTTATGAAAGAAAAACATAGGGTAAAATGAATTTTTTACTTATGATTCGGAGTTTGTGATTATCGAAACATGAAGGAATGGTAAAGTCATAAGGAAACCTTATTGACTCAACAATCTATCCAAACATTAAGGAATGAAAAATTCGTAAGTAAACCTTGTTATCTCAACATGTATTTTGAATTATAACTCTGTGTTTTCATATTACTGATGTTTATTCATGAATAATAATAGAGAAAATGAACATGGAATGATATAGAAGATTATAACATTTATCATCAACTCTTTCACACCATAAATGATTATATTTAATAATAGTCTAACATTTGATTTTCCCATAATTTAAAAAAATAAGTTTTAAAAAAAATGTAGCTTCATTTATTTCCAAATACACATAATAACATCAAAATTTATAGAATGACCATAGATTAAAAAATGTATGAAATTTATAAATTTCTAATTTTTAATCAATATGACTTAACAGAACATAAATTCAATATGTGAGGTCACAAAAATGATTCCATGATAATACATTGAATTATAAATTTTTTAATTAATCAATGTGTGTAAAATGTTCATAACATAAAAAATGAAATTGAATTACCAAGAAAATTCTAGAAAAATATACAACAAGAATAAAAATAACATTGATAGAATATGATTTGATTGAAACTTCCGAATGACTATTTTTTAATTTATAATTCCCTTTTATGTTATAATTGTTAATAAAATAATTAAAACATGTAAAACATGTTAGATTATTGAAACAATTTATGAAAAAAAATGTTTTTAATTTGTGACCTACTGGAATAATCCATATTTAATATTATGTCAGAGAGTCCCAAAATGATAGAATTCCTTTGAGATCTTATAAAAATTAAGGATATATTTTATTAAATATATATTATATATGATTTATTGTTTTATTATGGATATAGATATTATTATTTTCTTTATGAAAAATCAAGATTTTGTTAAACATTTGATTAAATGGTTCCCCATGCTTTCCGATCACTATTCTCAACTATTTTTTTTAATATTTATTTTCAGAGATAATTTTTTTTTGAAATTTAAGAAACAATGATATGATATTTTTGGTTTATAAATATGTAATTTTATTTTTCAAAACTATTAAATATAAAAAAGAAATATTATTAAATTAAAATACACTGGTTTTCAAAAAAACGTAGAATTATATGTCATATTTCATTATTTTTGTCTTTTAGTAAAATATTATTCAATTAAAAAGAATAATTTTTCTGAATTAACATTTATTATTGATAAAGTATAGTCCAGATATTTTTTATACAATTATGAATTATTAAAATGAGTGCTTATAATTGTAAAAAATAAATACCATTAAATTTACATTGTTTAAACCAATATTTTATAAATCTATTTTAATTTATGAAAATTTAAATTAAAAATTATATATTAATAAATCTAATAACAAATTATATATCCTCATAATTAAATTTTAACTATATGATAGCCAATTATTAACTACGTAATTATTTTTAGTATAGATAAATGATATTTGGGGTTAATTTAATAAATGATTTAATCTAAAATGGTTGGAAGGGCTAAAAATGAATGCGAAAATTTATTATTGAAAAATAAATTATATAATTTATCTCAAATTATAAATGATTCTCTTTAGATAAATAGAAACTAATATAAAAATTCTTTAATCATCAACCAATTGTATTTTGGAGGGTTAATATCATATTAATAACATATTCCTTAAATTTTGGTAGATAGCACGATTCGATATTAAAATAATTTTACTATAGAAACCCTAAAATTCATAGGTTTATTCCAACTCTCATAAAAATTAATAAATTTAGATCTCCCAATCTGCAATTTTGTTAAAAACATTATTTTACTATGTTAAATGAATTTTGTAAAAATAATTTACAAATTATGAGATTTTATATGAGTATTATTAAATATTTAATTTATTTTGAATTTTTGTTTTTTCCCGTAATATATTCAATATTATTAATTTTTCAAATATGGTGACATTAGAATGCTGAGGTTTTTTTATAAATATATAATTTCATGTTATTTAGTTTCATGTGGTTTATTTTATGTAGTTCTATCATCTATATTCTATTCTATTCCTGATATTCATGTTTTACTTTCTGAAAAAAAAATTAACACTTTTTATAATTTGATAAAAAGTTATTTCATCTAGATTTTTTCATATTGTCTAATTTAAAAATGTGGTCTTAATTAATTTTTCTAATATCATTTTTGTTTTTCTATTTATGAATTAAGTAATGTATGGGTTTCCCATTATTATAAAACAACTTCTATAAATTGTTGATAGATTATTTCTATTTATTTAAATGATTTCATAAAAAAAATTAAATCATATTACAATTCATAAATTGTTTCATAAGATGGGTTCTGTCATGTATTTATACAATGTATCTATTTTAGTTTTAGTAGGGGTTCTATTAACTTTAATTTTTGAAAGAAGAATGTAATATTTTATATTGTGATGTTATCTTATAAAAAATAAAATAATATGTTGATATATTTTAAATGTTTTTAAAATAATATATTTAATTAAAAATAATGAATTTAAATAGGTAAATTGTAACCTTAATATGCCAGAGTGTTCCTTAAATTTTATATCACTTTCCAATTTTATCATCTACATGTATGAAGTTGAGAAGCATTATTATTCACAAAATATATATTATATGATTTTATAAAAGTTTAAAATATTTTATGTGGTTGATTTATTATTGTGATATAAATTATTATGAAATACATCAAATAATTAGAAAAAAATTTATATTCTTCACTAAATTCTTATAAAAATGTAAATATTATTTCTATTAAAAAAAATATATAGATAAAAATAGTATAATTTTTTATACAATTTTATTATCCATGTTAAGAGTACCGTATTAAAACAAAAAAAATAGATCCAATGGAAATATAATTATGAATATTCCAAAAAAATATTATTATGCATGTTAGGTATATTTTGTTATTATACCTTGAACCTATCAAAATGATTCCATTAATGATAAGATGACATGATTCAATAATTTTTTTTAAAATTTATTTATAATATACATATAACAATGTAATATAATAACTTTTTTATTATATTATTTCGAATTTTATGTATTACATATATGGTACACATATAAATGTTGGTTTCATAATGATAAACTCGAAAAGATAAAAATAAAAAAATGGATAAATTAGTATTTGTTTATATGAAGTATTTTTCAATGATGACTAATTTATTTAGATATTTTTGATATTTTAATATTATCAAATTTATGTGAGATCATTAAATGATGTAATATATAAATAAAATGAGCTTATAAGTTCCCAAACAAAACCATATTTTGAATATAATGTGTACAAAATGTATGAATGATTTCATGCACCAAATCAATGGGAATAATATAATATATCCATTTAATGAGATAATTTAAAACACATAACGCGTATGTGTTTTTCAAATTTTATTATCATATCATTAGTAGAAAAAAGGAATTTAACGTCGGTTTTTTTATTTTTTACGTCAGTTTTTAACCGACATTGAAGTCTCCATCAAAAAAAATATGACTTTTTATGTCGGTTTTTGTAAACTGACAACAAATCGAAATTTTAATTTCTTTTGTGTCGGTTTTGTAAAAAAACGATGCCAAATATACTCATCAGCGTCATTTTTTCCGTCGTTTTTTACATGCACCGACGCCAAAAAGAAATTTTTATTATTCTATGTATTAGATCATTTCCGACTCTTCGATTTGACTGGTCGTGGAGCTAAAATGGAGTTATGGATCAAAGGTTATGGCCGTCGGAAGTTGATCATGTCAAAGTATCGATTGATACAATATTTTTTAAATAAAACAAGATAAACACAAATTAAAACCACATACACCAAATGATATAAAATATAGAAAATACATCAAACACATTTCGATTATTTTTTGATCTTCCATTGAAATGATATGTTATTTATCATCATATCTCTTATATTTATCGTAGAACTCATGTGATAATGAAAACAACGTTCGGTAATTAAACATACACAAAGCTTGGTAAATCTCATATGAATGTTTTTTATTTTTAACTCGATAATAAATGTAAATCATCATTATATGAAATCTATTCGAGTTTCTTATAAATGAAGGACATTAATAATAAAGAAAATGAATGAATAGAATACGTATCATATTCAAATTAACGATTGATACCGCATTGAAAACTTGATTGAATTGAAGAGGATAAAAATGATGAATGAAGGAGAAATAGATTTATATATAGTAAATGAAAATATTTAGGATTGAGTTGTATGAAAATACATTCAGGATTTTAAAACGTTAAATGCGCGTTGTGAAAAAAATTGAAATTATGATCTCGTGTATTAGTGAATACTATTTGGAATCGGTTTTGTTTGAAACCGATGAAAAAGAGGTTATGTGTTGGTCTTCTAGCGTCAGTTTTTTATGAAAACTGACGCCAAAAAATCAATCGATATCATTTTTGGCGTCGGTTTTTAAATAAACTGATGCTAAAAAGATAAAAAAATACATTTCGCGTCGGTTTTTTAAAAAAACCAACCTGAAAAAAAATACAGTTTTGGCGTCGGTTATTATGAAAACCGATGTGAAAAGTAAAAATAAATTTATTTTCGCGTCGGTTTTCTTACAAACCGAAGCGAAAAAAAATTGGGGTCTCTTTTTATGAAAACTGACGCAAAAACATTAAAAAAAAATTACCATGTTTTTGAAAATTTCTTAAGTATCGATTTGACTGGTCGTGGAGCTAAAACGGAGTTACGGATTAAAATTTATTGCCTTTGAAAGTTGGACTTAATTAAGACTTCTTTTAAAGATGATCAACTTACAACATCCATAACTTTTAATCTGTAACTCCGTTTTTGGTCCATGACTAGTCAAATCGAAGCGTAGGGAATTATCTATAGGACTGTAAAAACGTTTTACATTTTTGGAGTCCGTTTTCATATGAACAGACGTCATTACTGTTTTTTTTTATTTTTTCGCGTCGGTTTCTAAAAAAATCGACACCAAAACGTATCCGCAAAAATATTTTCCGTTGGTTTAAAAGAAACCAGCGTCAATTTGACAATGTTAAAAATGATTTTTCTACTAGTGTATATCTCATTAGATTATTTATATTTGTTTTATAATGTTATAACTTACATGATATATTTTAAAAATTCTATGATTATATGAGGATAAAATAATCAATTAGGTGGGAATTAAATATTGTATTTTACTTAATTTAATTCAAATTGTTGGGTCGGATAAATGAGATGAAAAAATAAACAATGTTTAACAAAAGGTGGATACATCCAATGAAATTATCACTAATATGTAGACCATTGAATAATGGGATAATGTTTTTAATAATCTTTTAAATCATATATAGCAAACCGGCCTTTTCTTTCATTACTATTACATAATTTCAAAGATAAACAACATAATAGTATTACACATAAGGGATCCAAAGGATTAGTTTCTTGGGAAAACTAGGACCACACATAACAAATACAAAATCAACCATAATCATTTATTTAATTTCTTCTTCACTAGCTTATTAGTGGAACTTGTCCTATCCTTATTACATGTAGCCACCTGAGGATATACATCAAAAAGGGTGATCTAAAAGCCCAGTAGAAGGATAGGTAAGAACAATATACCATGGGATGAGCTTAATCATAACATAAGCAGAAGATCATGAACATGAGAGGAGCATAAATCAATGACTTGAAATGTGGAAATGTATAAAAATGAAACATCATGTCTTAGTGGTTAACTACCACACATATTTGTGACCCAAGATAGAATCTTGTTCATACATCATTTCACATTTACTCATGAAATTCATCACTTTACCCAATTAATTGGAAGCTGTATAATTCCGGGCGCACCATTCACTTTGAAACATTCATAATTGTGCTATATAACTTCGGGTACACCCGCCACATCATAACATTATCATTATCATGCTTTCCATATAGAATACATATCAAACATGTAAAGAAATAACCCAAGGAAGGGAATGATTTTCATCTCATAATAACACTTTCCTAATCCTCTGGTTCCCAAAAGAAAGAGGGAACAACATACTTGATACAAGAACCATCAACCTTGAATGAGAGGTAAAAGGTGAGTTTTTGAAAGAAGAGTTCTTTTGAAATACATTCTGAGGGACATAAGAACCAGTGACAAACATGTATATCCCAGAAAAGTAAATTCAATGATGAAAAAATTATCTTTGAGGAGTAACCATATCAAAAATAGAGTGAAAGAGGGAGAACCCGAAGGATGATAATTGGGTTCGAGATTTCCCCTTACCATGTACTCGAATGCCTCCTTCTCTTTAATGTCCTGTATAATGACATTATATTCATTAATTAGAAATTCCAGAACCTTTTATAAATTAATAGGGTTCATTCTGGTTTCATTATTTCATATTATGTTCCTTTGTATGACTTATAGAGTTTAAAAACATTGATCAGGGATGTTCGTTTTCCTGGTCTTCTTAAGCGGTCCACTTGTATTCTTAAATTGATGTTTGGGTAGAACATGGGTAAACATCCAGAACTGATATTACATTTTATTAATGATATTAAAGTATCTTTAATAATTTTATAATGAATTATATCAGATCCATGTGGGTGAATCATTAGACAAGAATTAAATGATGATTATTTGGGTTAATTTGAGCGGTTTTTGGATCACAACGAACTTGTTTTAACTTTTCACGTAGTATTATGGCCATAGGATATTTCCAGAACTTAAAATAGAACATAATAAATATAAAATATTTTGTTTCAATCATAAAAATGGTTTCATGACCAGATCTGATGGTAGAAATTGATGAAGAGAACATGTCGTTTTTGATGGTGATAAATTTAACACCTCATGAACAATGTTCTCTTTAATGAAATAAAAGGAAGAGGGAAAGAGTGAGTGGTGATATAATATACCATTAGAATCATAATATTACATTATATGTATAATAATGGAGTTACAAAACAATTTGGACGATGATAGGTGGGGAGCAATCAAGAAAGGAACTTGAACTTGAATGGAAATTAAAGGAGAAGAGGGAGGAAAATTATCTCTTGAATCCTTCACTTGAGAACCTTCATAAGGGCCTAAGCTTGGTCTTTTGATGAGACCAGACGATCTTGGACGTGGGGAAGGTCTAGGGGAGATTATTTGGTAGATCTTAGAAAATTCATGAATCTTGAGAGGTGTGGTTTGGCAAGAGTAGGGGGATGGCTTATTTGTACATGAGGAGGGAGGTGTTTTCTGTATAAAATATTAAATAAAATAATATAACATATGTTAGACTGGTAATAGTAGTATTTTGACTTCCTAAATCATATATTAATATAATAATATTTTTTTTAGGCTTAACTCTTCTTTATAATTCGATTTCATTAATTTATTAAAAGGAAAGTGAAAGAAATAGAAAAAGGTACTTTATGAAATCACTTTTTGAATTTAGGCTTTGGAAAGTGTTTTTTAGGTTTGAGAATTGGATTTATTGTATTTCAAGGAACAATTTATAAAATTTAATATTTTTTGGCCGAACTAAAGTACTAGAATGTTTATGTCATCAGTACATCATTATTGATGCAATTTAGTGTACACTGATTATGCGAAAAACTGTATTTTTTTACTATTCACCCGAAAATTGATGTATTTCAGAATAAACCCAAAAATTTACCCCAACCATTTTTCAATGTGTAGAATACAAAAATGATGTCCATTTTTGAAAAATAATTTTATAAATATAAATAATTTAATGTATAATTAAAATCATAATTTACATAAAAAACTGTTTTTAAAATTAAAATTGATTTTGAAGATCATTCAAAATTACGTAGGGTCTTATAAAATTATCTAAAAACTATTGATTCGTTACTTTATGAATACATTTAAGGGGAATAAATATTCTTTTACATTAATTAATTAATTATAATTAATTATTTATTACTTATAAAATTCAAAAAACGTTTACTAAGGTCAAATTGTCAGTTTCTAAGATGTCTAAATTTTATTTTATTATTCATAGGTAATGTTACTCTTATGTTGGATGATTTACTATTCAAAAGGGTCATATTAATATTCATAAGGGTATGTTACTATTCATAAGAGTAGGTCACTATTCACCAAAATTTATTTTTAATTCATTAGACTCCAGAAATATTCTTGAACACAACCGTGTATGTCGGATTTTTAACATTCCAAACATAGGTGTAACACCCCATGATTCCATGGTACGTTTCCCTTCGAATAATGCAATAGCGTGCATTTTACGCAACTTCGAGATTTTAACACACCACAACCAATCAAACTAGCCGTTATGAATAGTAATACCTACTTTTTGAAATTTTATAAATTCTATCTATCAAAATGGACATCAATTTTGAATTCGGAATATCGAAATTATCCTAGTGTGAAATTTTGGTACTTTTCGGATAACTTTCATATTTTGATGAATAGTGAAAATTACTAAATTTTTATTAAAAACAACGTTTTTAATCAAAATAATTAATAGTGATAAATTATTAATTTGAGTGGTTTTAAATTATATTTAGAATATATTTTTTCCATGTAATTCAATGTCAGTCATTGAACATATTTTCACATTTAAACCAGACATAAACAAGTGCCAATCTTATGATACTTATTATCTCTTAAAAACATGCTTTTTGTTTTAAGAATGGGAATTAATTTTAAATTAATTTCTGCCACTTCTGTGTTTTGAATTAATAAAAATGGATTCCATATTTGGAATCAGGATGTTAAATTTGGGTAAATAGGTAACTTTTATTTTTAGACATTTTGGATAATTCCTTCGGTAAATATTTTATTTACCATGGTTAAAGGGTAAATCCGATAAACAAGGGTTAAAAAATAATATTATAATAATACTAAATTACCCTAAAACGTGTCTCAACCTTATTGTTTAATACATGGTCGACCATGGGTATCATTGGGCCGATCTTGGGACCTCATGGATCCACTTGTAAGTGATAATGACACTTTATTTTAATTAAGTTAAATTAAATACAAAAATGACATATTAGGATTTATTTAATTAACTTTTTTTGAAGTAATCCTTCTGTTATGTGTTTCACAAAAATCAGCTATTGAGTAGTGTCAAAATTGACATAAAAGAGTTTTTAAAAAACATATTATATTATTAATTGATATTAAATTCCTAAAAATCTAAGGATCGGCCAAGAGACTTATATCATGATACTTATATCATTAATGGACCACTTGGGCATTTCTTGGATGTATATAGTATGTTTATTAACTATATAATATAAAATACAATGTGACATGGTAAATGTCAAACTAATTAACTAAGAGTTAAAACTAAAAGATAAGGTTAATATAGTGACCCAAACCTATCTAAATTCTATTTTATGAATGGTTTTCGACCTATACCCACCTTAACCTTTGAATAATAAACTTTGGAGCCATTATAATCCGAATATGAATTTATTATAAATTAATATTTCTAGCTTTTCCAAAGGTGCCCCTCACCCCTCCTATAAAAGGGCACTCCTCCTTATCATTTCTTCACACCATCAAGGCCTTTTGGATAGGACAACCCCTGCCCAAATACTCTATAAACTTCCATAATTACATCCTAGAGTCCTTAGTTTGATCAGAAATACATCTTATGGATCCCTTTTGATCAAATCAAAAGGAAGAACCCGAAGAAGAGGTAATGTTTTCACCAACCCTTTTCAAGTTCCTTTCTTCTTCCACTTCTTATTTATTTGTTATTACCATTATAAAATAATAATTCTAGTATCATATATATATAATTTGATTCTATTATAAATATGGTACAACCATATTCAGTATTCTATCCATCCATTTAATAACATGTCACCATACGTGCGTGCGTACAGCTTACCGTCTCCACGTCGTGGTGTAATTGTTATTCAATTTATTATTATTTACATGGGTATAATATTGATGTGTAACTCATGTAAATAATAAATATAACATTATAATGATTCTGTATATATGATATACCATCCAATTATATATTTTTTTAATATCAAAAGAATGATATTGTCGCTCGTGCGTACGTACGGACTACCGTCTCCATGAACGCATTGAGATTCATTCTCCATCATATCCATTCAAGTATAATTCTAATTTGATGATTTAAAAATAGTATCTAAGGACTTTATATCATTCTGGATATGAATAATATACATCCCATTAATAATTAATATTGCTCACATAACAAAGAATATAAAGTAAAATGAACCCATTAACACCAGAAATGACGATAATTCTAAGATATTATTAACAAATAAATGTTAAAAGAACATATATGATATCATATTAAAGTAAATGATTCTTGTAAAATTCAATAACAATTATTTCACCATTATACAAGAGGTTAACATACTGTCGACCCAGGAAAATGTACAAAGTAAGGGATTTTCTTATCTCACTTTCAATTCCGTGAGATTTCCATTGTTCGCCACTAAATTATTGAATGTGGTGTATTGTGTACTGCCATTTGATATATATTATCATGATTATCTTTATATTCATGTTATTCTGTAAATCATTTGGTGGTTATTAACTTTTGGCCATACGACTCAGTTGATTAACGTGGAAAGTAGTTTCGTATCTCACTCTTAATTTCGTGAGAATTCCATTATTCACCACTTATTTATTGCATATGGTGTGTGTGCTGCCCATGTTTGTATTAATTGTGTAATATACTCTAATTCATCTATATTTACATAATCATTTTGTGAGCCTTCTTTCATGGGTTAATTTTTCATAATTTACCAAATCGATAAGGGAATTTGAAATTCCAATTTCCATTTATTCGGCTTTACGCAAACTCCATCGTTTATTTTACTCCGAGATTATGTGTGGAATCTCTATTCATTTGCTTATGTAATAATTTACACTCCCATTTTCTATGGATATACTTTTGATACACATAATCACTCCATTTATAATTTCTCAAGTCATCGATATGAATTTGATAAGAGTAATTTTAACTCATTCTTCATTTGTTGAGTTAAACATCCAATTCATTGGTGTTGTTTTTACAAGATTATGTGTGAATGTCCTTTGATTGTTTTACACTGAATATACATTCATATTTTGTGTATTTATATTTTTCACACATAACTATGTCGTTGATTTATCCTTATCCTAAGGGTACGGCCTTTATGAGAGATTTCATCTCAATTTACATTCCATTGAGACTTATTTGTTGATATACACCAAATCGCTTTTATGTGGTGTATATAATGTACTTTGACATAGTATATCATGAATACCTTTATTCTCATGATATTACAATGTTTTGATTACCTCAATTATTTGTATTCATGTGTCTCTCTTTTGGTTAGAAACTCTAACTAAAATACCATTTTTAAATGTTTTAAAGACTTATTCATCTAAATCTTTCTCATTAATGTCCATGTTTTAAAAAACGGTTTTAAGGATTCATTTATATGGAAATTAATGTTTTAAAATTAAAACTCTTTTTAATAACTTTCAAAGTGGTATGGTACACTTTGATTCAAAAATCTATTTTTAAATGGATTCATGACAAATAGTGTGACTTTTAAATGATTTCAAGAAAAAGGGGTATATTTCTCTCAAATAGTTTTGATGATTATTTTCATCTATGTCAACATCCTTCATTATTCTTGATTGAGGTTAATTTGATACAATACAATCTTCCATATTGTATCGAATGAGTTATTTTTGACTGTGGATGTGCTATTTTTATACCATTCATGGTTTGTTGTTAAAGTATTGACATTTCGTATGCTAGTTTTAATACAAATGTTTATGTTATGTTTAAACCTTTTCATATGAGGAATTAATTGAACATAATAAGTGACGGGTGGAGCCCGCTATAGCTCTTTGATGAATCGGTAGGTATCATGAGACAAACTAGTGTCTTGGCACAAGGCCTTGGCAAAATCTAATTTGTAGTCTTGGAACGAGGCCTTGGCTATGTGGTTATGATAGTCTGGCATTATGCATTCCATCATTATGAAAGTGGTTATTGATATTGCATGTGATTATTCGATTAGTAGAATATCCATGTGAATAAGTAAATGGCATTATTTCATTTTATTTTTGCCATACAATGTTGAAGTTCAAGTTTAAAAGGCTTTTGTTTTAGTTATACATTGCCTTAAATGTTTATTCTTATTTATAAAAGTTTCCGCTATATTGTTATCCTTACTGGGCAATTGAGCTCACCCCTTTTCTATGATTTTTTTTCCCAGGAGGTGAAGAAGTAAATTATGAATGACCTGCAGGGATATTATGAGGGGATAATAGTATGGATTATGGAGACAATATGTTGTTGTAGTAGTTTTTCACTTCATGATGTAATGTAAAACTTTATGAATATATCTAGTGCTTCAAAGGCTACTAAACCAATCAGTCTTTCGAGATTTGATCTTTCATGTGATCATTCCAATGTTAAGTAATAATGCACCGACTCTAGGTAACTGGGGTTGGGGCATTACAGTTGGTATCAGAGAAAGTTTAGTAAAAACCCTGGAATCTAGATTTAGATAAACTCTGATTAGTGCACATAGACCTAAGTTGAACTTTGAGGATTAGTATAGATGAACTTCCTATAATTTTGGTATTGTAGAGATTTTGTGAGTTTTCTGAAAAATACATCCCTGTCTGGATACGAGCAGGTAGAGGCGGCTCTGGCACAGATGTACCTAGGGGTAAAACCTGAAAACACCGCTTTGAGCTAGACTGAAACGGGAACTGGTGCACGACAACGGGCCTTGCTGCACTCTTGGTTACGACACTCCCGAGGGATATGATGAGGATAATTTACATTTTCTTTACAAACCGATTTAAGTAATATATATATAAGATGAGAGTAAATGACCTTGGTTAATCCTAATATGTTTCAAATTGAGAATATGGTGACATGTTAATCTCTAAATGATTTCACGACTATTGTTACTCACACAATGCTTTCTGGTTTTAGTCAATGGCTGGATTCCAAGGAATTCATAGTGACTTTGAGAATGATGTACATGTTGGGAATGGTGGTGGAAATGAGAAACAAAATGGAATGTTGATAGGCGTAAAAGATATCATCTTTATACCAAATCATTTTTTAAAAAAATATGATCAACACCATATATATTAACCAAATCCCAAACTCAACAGGGAAGAGAATGGTGATGAATGATAAGAGCTCCAGAAATGGAGACCATGGAGAAAAGAACCCTCAATTTTCATCATGCAGGAAATGTGGAAGGAGACACCCAGGAATGTGTCTCAATGGGACAACGAAATGCTTTACGTGCGGGAAGAAAGGACATAATGTGAAGAATTGCCAAATAAAAATGAAGTGTACTATGGAAGAATGTAAAAAAGGTCCCAAGAGTCCATTTACAGTCATTTGCTATAAATGTAGGGGACCTGGACATTACCCGAGTGAATGTCCTATTCAATAGGATATTTTCTTGGTTAAAGAAGAATCTATGTGAAAATAAATGGTTGGAGAAATGTTTAAAAAGTATTAGCGCTCCTTGTTGATGGGTTTACTTTGGAATAACATTCTTTTGTATTTGTAACCCCGCATTTTTTCATGTGAGAATGATATTTGATGAAGAATTGTCTCTTCTCTTGTGGATATAGGTATAAATAACCATTTGGTTTTATATGATCATTGGGGTTTGAGAGAATTATAAGTTATTATAATTTGGGATGAAAATTCAATGTATGATATAACATTTGTGGTTAAATTATGTTATTTTGATGAGTTTATCTCATTTTGGTAATATTATAAAATATAGTTTTTGGAAAAGGACAACATGTAGACCGTGTGACAACCCGTCGCGTCGGACAAAGCTGTGGGAATCGAACCCACAACCAAAGTGTGATTGGTATTTATTGCCTACCACTGGACTACGTGAAGTCCCTGGTTAGTGTGACTATTTTTTTAGTTAAATTGTTTTATTGATCAATAATAAGTTGATTTGGGTTCTTATGTCTTATCAAATGAATACCCTTGGTATTGGAAAATGATTTGGTGATTAAGTGATAAATGTTATTTTGGAAGATGTTCGCTTTGTTGGGAACACTATATGCCCAAGGAAAATAGAATACAATGGGCTTTCATTTGTAGAGTAATGGCAGATTTTTTTCTACATTTTTTATTGTGGATTTATAGTGATTTGGGTTATTTATGGAAATGATTAACCAATAACAGAGAATATGTGATGATGTTAATTACTTTTAAGTATGTGACTTTAAGAGTATTTGATGTCATTAGGAGATACAATTTATCATGGGAGACTACATAATCAAATTCTTCTATGTTTTGGGTTTCAATATTAGTTTGGATTATATTGAAGGATTTTAAGGACAATTGATTATTGAATGGTATTTATTTAACATTGGGGTATTGTTGGTTTAATTTTAGAAATTAATATTAGTGAATATTTATCTCAAGGAATATCCTTTTGGGGGATCATTAGATCTTTCACTATCCATTTTGGTTTTGATTAATCATCAAAGACAATGTAAATATATAGTTTATCCTGCATGGATCATGTGATTCTATAGAAGATTATTCTAGCTCTTCCAGTGTGACCATGTCCTCTTGAATACTCATCGTTTAAAAAAATCGAGTTAGTGGTGGAAATTTATTAAAGAATGAAACTCTACATAAAAAGTATGTATATATATTAATGTTCTTAGTCAATATCATAAATGAATTCCTCGTCCTTATGTAATATAACTTAAAACAAAAAAATGTTGTCTGTTTACTTTTCTACTAGGAGACTAATGGTTGTTTGTCCCAACACAAGTTTGTGGTTTTCTTATTATTATCTTTCTCCTGATCATGATTTCTATCCCTATCCATCATAACCTGGCACTTAGTTTATCATCTATATCCATGTTTTCCTACATGGAATCCGAGTATGGGTTATCTTGGATGACCTCTATAACTCTCTTTCTTTCTTTTAAAGTGATAGTTTTATTGACTCTTTTTACGATGTGGGACTTTCTATTATATTCCAAAGAACAATTTTAAAAATTTCGAGGATGAAATTTATTGAAGGAGGGGAGAATGTAACACCCCAAGCTCACACGGTACGTTTCCCTTCGAATAATGCAATGGCGTGCATTGTACGCAACTTCGAGACTTTAACACACCACAACCAATCAAACTAGCCGTTATGAATAGTAACACCTACTTATTGAAATTTTATAAATTCTATCTCTCAAAATAGACATCATTTTTGAATTCGGAATATTGAAATTAGCCTAGGGTGATATTTTGGTACTTTTCGGATAACATTCATGTTTTGATGAATAGTGAAAATTACTAAATTTTAATTAAAAACGTCTTTTTTAAACAAAATAATTAATAGTGATAAATTATGAATTTGGGTAGTTTTAAATTATATTTAGAATATATTTTTACCATGTAATACAATGTGGGTCATTGAACATAATTTCACATTTAAACCAGACATAAACATGTGCCAATCTTTTGATAGTTATTATCTCTTAAAAACACGCTTTTTGTTTTAACAACGGGAATGAATTTTAAATTAATTTCTGCCACTTCTGTGATTTGAATTTAAAAAAATGTATTCTATATTTGGAATCAGGATTTTCAAATTGTGTAAATAGGTAACTGTTATTTTTAGACATTTTGGATAATTACTTCGGTAAATATTTTATTTTCCATGGTTAAAGGGTAAATCTGGTAAACAATGGTTAAAAATAATATTATAATAATAATAAATTACCCTAAAACGTGTCTTAACCCTATTGGTTAATACATGGTCGACCATGGGTATCTTTGGGTTGATTTTGGGACCCCATGGATCCACTTGTAAGTGATAATGACACTTTATTTTAATTAAGTTAAATTAAATACAAAAATGACACAAGCATATATCTTTTAGAAAAACAATAGTTACATAGGGTTATATATGTTGGATTTTTACTGTAAATATTAATTAGAAATATAAAACGATTTCATACATAATGATATTTTATTTATAATTTTTAGACATTAAATAAGTTAATTTATTTATGACACAATAGTGATGCAGTAATTACCATAATAGTGAAAAAATAGAATAATTGATATTATAAATACCCAAATAAATATAATTTGAGACTTTTGTTGAATTAAACTAATTTTCTAGGTTACTATGACATATTAGGATTTATGTCATTAACTTTGTTCGAAGTAATCCTTCTGTTATGTGTTTTAAAAAAATCAACTATTGAATAGTGTCAAAATTGACATAAAAAAGTTTTTAAAACAAATATTAAATTATTAATTGATATTAAATTTCTAAAAATCTATGGTTCTTCAATGAGACTTATATCATGATATTTATATCATTAATGGACATCTTTTGGGTCTCTTGGATGTATATAGTAATTTTATTAACTATGTAATATAAAAATACAAAGTGAAATGGTAAATGTGAAACTAATTAACTAAGAGTTAAAACTAAAAGATATGTTTAATATAGTGACCCAACCATGTCTAAATTATATTGGATGAATGGTTTTCGAACTATACCCAGCTTAACCTTTGAATAATAAACTTTAAAGCCATTAGAAACCGAATATGAATTTATTATAAATTAATATTTCTAGCTTTTCCAAAGGTGCCCCTCACCCCTCTTATAAAAGGTCACTCCTCCTTATCATTTCTTCACACCTTCAAAGCCTTTTGGTTCGGCAAACCCCTGACCAAATACTCTCTCAACTTCCCTAACTACATCCTAGAGGACTTAGTTTGATCATAAAGCCAACCTAAGGATCCCTTTTGATCAAATCAAAAGGAAGAACCCGAAGAAGAGGTAATGTTTTCACCACCCCTTTTCAAGTTCCTTTCTTCTTCCACATCATCTTTATTTGTTATTACCATTATAAAATAATAACTCTAGTATCATATATATATATATACTGTGATGTTATTATAAATATGGTACAACAATATTCAGTATTCTATCCATCCATTGAATAACATGTCACCATACGTACGTACGTACGGCTTACCGTCTCCATGTCGTGGTGTAATTGTTATTCAATTTATTATTATTTGGATGGTATAATAATGATGTGTAACTCATTTAAATAATAAATATAACATGATAATGATTCTTTATATACTATATACCATCAAATTATATATTATTTTAATATCAAAAGAATGATATTGTCGCTCGTGCGTATGTACGGACTACCGTCTCCAAGAATGCATTGAGATTCATTCTCCATGATATCCATTCAAGTATAATTATAATTTGATGATATAAAAATAGAATCTAAGGACTTGATATCATTATGGATATGAATAATATACATCCCATTAATAATTAATATGGCTCACATAACAAAGATTATAAAGTAAAATGAACCCGTTAACACCCGAAATGACGATAATTCTAAGATAATATTAACAAATCAATTTTAAAAGATCATATATGATATCATATTAAAGTAAATTATTCTTGTATAATTCAATAACAATTATTTCACCATTCTAAACTAGGTTAACCTACTGTCGACCAAGGAAAAAGTACAATGGGATTTTCTTATCTCATTTTCAATTCCGTGAGATTTCCATTGTTCGCCACTAAATAATTGACAGTGGTGTATTGTGTACTGCCATTTGATATATATTATCATGATTCTCTTAATATTCATGTTATTCTCTAAATAATTTGGTGGTTATTAACTTTTGGCCATACGACTCAGTTGATTAACGTGGTAAGGAGTTTCTTATCTCACTCTTAATTTCTTGAGAATTCCATTATTCACCACTTATTTATTGCATGTGGTGTGTGTGCTGCCTATGTTTGTATTAATTGTTTAACATACATTATTTCATATATATTTACATCATCATTGTGTTTGCCTTCTTTAATGGTTTCATGTTTCATAAGTTACCAAATCGATAAGGGAATTTGAAATTCCAATTTCCATTTATTCGGCTTTACGCAAACTCCATTGATTATTTTACTCCGAGATTATGTGTGGAATCTCTATTCATTTTCTTATGTCATAATTTCCACTCCCCTTTTCTATGGATATACTTTTTATACACATAATCACTCCATTGATAATTTCTCAACTCATCGATATGAATTTGATAAGAGTAATTTTAACTCATTCTCCATTTGTTGAGTTAAACATCCAATTCATTGGTGTTGTTTTTACAAGATTATGTGTGAATGTCCTTTGATTGTTTTACACTGAATATACAATCATATTTAGTGTATTTATATTTTTCACACATAACTATGTCATTGATTTATCCTTATCCTAAGGGTACGTCCTTTATGAGAGATTTCATCTCAATTTACATTCCATTGAGACTTATTTGTTGATATACACCAAATCACTTTTATGTGGTGTATATAATGTACTTTGAAATAGTATATCATGAATCCCTTTATTCTCATGATATTACAATGTTTTGATTACCTTAATTGTTTGTATTCAAGTGTCTCTCTTTTTGATAGAAACTCTAACTAAAATACCATTTTTAAATGTTTTAAAGACTTATTCTTCTAAATATTTCTCATTAATGTCCATGTTTTAAAAAATGGTTTTAATGATTTATTTATATGGACATTAAAGTTTTAAAATTAAAACTCCATTTAAATAGTTTCAAAGTGGTATGGGACACTTTGATTCAAAAATCTATTTTTAAATGGATTCTTGACAAATAGTGTGACTTTTAAATGATTTCAAGAAAAAGGGGGATATTTCTCTCTAATAGTTTTAATGATTATTTTCATCTATGTCAACATCCTTCATTATTATTGATTGAGGTTAATGTGATACAATAAAATCTTTCATATTGTATCGAATGAATTATTTTTAACTATGGATGTGCTATTTTTATACCATTCATGGCTTGTGGTTAAAGTATTGACATTTTGTATTCTACTTTTAATACGAATGTTTATGTTATGTTTAAACCTATTCATATGAGGAATGTGTTGGACTTAATAAGTGACAGGTGGAGCCCGCTATAGCTCCTCGATGCATCGATAGTTCTCATGAGACAAACTAGTGTCTTGGAACAAGGCCTTGGCAAAATCTTATTTGTAGTCTTCGCACGAGGACTTGGCTATGTGGTTATGATAGTCTGAAATTATGCATTCCATCGTTAAAAAAGTGGTTATTGATATTGCATGTGATTATTCGATTAGTAAAATATCCATGTGAATAATTAAATGGAATTATTTCATTTTATTTTTTCCATACTATGTTTAAGTTGAAGTTTAAAAGGCTTTTGTTTTAGTTATACATTGCCTTATATGTTTATTCTTATTAATAAAAGTTTCCACTATATTTTTATCCTTACTGGGCATTTGAGCTCACCCCTTTTCTATGTTTTATTTTTCCCAGGAAGTGAAGAAGTAAATTATGAATGACCTGCAGGGATATTATGAGGGGATAATAGTGTGGATTATAGAGAAAATATGTTGTTGTAGTAGATTTTCACTTGATGATGTAATGTAAAACTTTATGAATATATCTAGTGCTTCCAAGGCTACTAAACCAATCAGTCTTTCAGGATTTGATCTTTCTTGTGATCATGCCAATGTTAAGTAAAAATGCACCGACTCTGGGTAACTGGGGTCGGGGCGTTACAATAGGGGTGAAAAAATTATGTTTAAAGGTCACTTAACATTTAGTAGTTCATTATTTTGTGTTTTTATGACATAAATATGAGAAGGTAATTTTCCATTGTAATACTTTGGGTCGTTACATTCTTCCCCCTTTATGAAATTTCACCCCTAAAATTTCACTTTACACAAACAGGTGAGGGTACTTCACCTTCATTGCCTCTTCTGGTTCCAAAGTTGCTTCTTCAAACATATGGCTCCTCCACAAAACTTTTACAAGGGAGTTTGTCTTATTGCGTAGAACCTTATCACTTCGTTCCAAAATTTTTACCGACTGCTCCTCATAGGAGAGATCATCTTTCAGCTGCACCACCTCTGAGTTTAGTACATGTGAGGGGTCTAGTATGTAATTCTTTTGTATTGATACATGAAACACATAATGAACATGAGCCATATTCGGTGGAAGTGTCAGACGATAGGCCACAACTCCTATACGGTCAAGGATCTCAATGGGGCCAATGTACCTTGGGCTTAAATTTCCTTTCTTCCCAAATCTCATGACTCTCTTCCATGGAGATATTTGATGGAAGACTTTATCTCCAACGTCAAACTACATGTCCCTTCGACAGTTGTCAGCATAGCTCTTTAGCCAACTTTGAGCAGCTTTGATGTGTTTCTGGATGACTTATACCTTCTTGGTCATTTCTTGAACAAGATCGGGACCAAGTGTCTTTCTTTATCCAACTTCATTCCAACAGGTTGGAGTTCTACATCTCTTCCCATAAAGAGCATCATACGGAGCCATTTGAATACTCGAATGGAAGCTATTTTTGTATGAGAACTCAACCAATGGGAGATGCTGATTCCAACCACCTTTGAATTCAAGAGAGCTGGCTCTTAGAATATCATCAAGTATCTGAATAGTCCTTTCAGACTGGCCATCAGTTTGGGGGTGATAGGTCGTGCTGAAATTTAATTCAGTACTCAAAGCATGTTGAATGCTCCTCCAGAACATAGATGTGAACCTTAGATCATGGTCAGAGACAATTGAGAGTGGAACACCATGTAGTCTCGCCAATTCCTTCACATATATCCTTGCAAGTTGTTCAAGTGATAGGTCTTCCCAAATAGCGACAAAATGGGCAGTCTTGGTGAGTCGGTCAACCATAACCCATATCAAATTATTCCCCTTTGACGTCTTCGGGAGACCCATGACAAAGCCCATAGTAACATTCTCCCATTTCCACATGGGTATAGGCAATGGCTGCATCATACCCTTGGACTTTTGTCGCTCAACATTAACTTTCGGACATACCAAGCACCTTGATATATATTCCACAATCTCCTTATTCATGTTATCTAACCAGAAGTGCTCTCGGAGATCACGATACATCTTGGTACTTCCAGGATGGATAGAGAAAGTTGAGATATGTGCATTATCCAATAGATCCTTCTTTATCCCGGGTGATGAAGGCACACAAAGCATCATTCCAAACCTAATCACACCATCATCGTCGATATGTAACTCTTGCATCTTCCCTTCCTTTACTGCATTCACCCACTTTTTAATCTCCACATCATCCCTTTGTGCTTCCTTAATATTATCTTTGATGTATGGTTGCGTAATAATTTGGGAAAGGTAGGATGTATCCCCTGCACTTATGATTTCCAAATCCATTCTTTTCATATCCAAGAAGATAGGCTCTTTCTCAATCCGCAACATGGATATATTAGCAGGTTATTTTCTGATTAGAGCATCAGCTACCTTGTTCGCCTTTCTAGGATGATAGTGAATAGAGCAATCATAATCCTTGATTAGCTCTAACCATCTCCTTTGATGCATGTTGAGATCCTTTTGTGTGAATATATACTTTTGGCTCTTGTGGTCGGTGTATATGTCACACTTCTCGTCATAAAGTTATTTCCGCCATATTTTCAAGGAAAAAATCACGGATTCCAGATCTAGATCATGCGTAGGGTAGTTCTTCTCATGGATCTTCAACTTTCGTGAGGTGTAGGCTATCACATTATCATATTGCATGAGTAAAAAACCCAAGACTTTCAATTAAGCATCACTGTGTATCACAAAATATTCTCCACTTTTTGGTAGTGTGAGTACAGGTGTAGTGATCAGCCTTCTCTTTAGCTCCTTGAAGCTTCCCTCACATTCTTCTTTACATACAAACTTTACCCCTTTCCATATTATCTTTGTTAGCGGGCTTGAGAATCATGAGAATTTTCTCACAAAACGTCGGTAGTACCTAGATAATCCAAGAAAACTACGTATTTATGTGACACTAGAGGGCCTGGGCCATTCCTAAATTGCCTTTGTCTTTTAAGGATCCATAGAAATTCCCTCACTTGTGATCACATGTCCCAAGAATGTGACTTGATTCATCTAAAATTCACACTTGCTAAACATTCTGTATAACTTCTCTTTTCTCAATGTCGCCAACACAAGTCATATATGTTCTTCATGTTCCTCATTTCTGTTGGAGTAGATGAGAATATCATCGATAAAAACTACCAAAAATTTGTCAAGGTAATGTTAAAAGACTATATTCATCAAATCCATGAAGACTACAAGGGCATTAGTAAGTCTGAAGGGCATCACCAAAAAATCATAGTGCACATTCCTTATACGGAAGGCAGTCTTCTAAATATCTTACTTCTTCACCTTTACTTGATGATATCTAGAACGAAGATCCACCTTTGAGAAGTATTGATCTCCTCAGAACTGGTCGAAAAAGTCATCAATCCTTGGGAGAGGATACTTGTTCATTATGGTGATATTGTTGAGTTCCCAATAATCGATACACAGTCTCATGGTTCCATCCTTCTTCTTTACAACGAGCACTGGCGCACCCCAAGGAGATGCACTAGGGCGTATGAACCCTTTGTCCAGATGCTCTTGCAACTACTTCTTTAACTCCTCCTATTCTATAGGATCCATCCTATAGGGGAACATAGAGATAGGAGTAGCTCCGGGTATGAGTTCAATTGAGAACTCTACCTCACGATCCGGTGGAAATCTAGGTAACTCTTCGGGAAATACATCATTGTATTCCCTCACGATGGGAATTTCCTCAAGGTTTTCACTTTCTTTCGACTCAACCATTTTGGAGAGGTATGATTCTTCATAGGGAATCATCACCCACACCATTGAAGGAATTTTCAAAGGAGATTCATGATCTTCCTTGCATTTGTAGAGTAGCATGGAATGGTTTGGAATATGAAAATATATTTCCTTTTACCAAAAGTTGATGTTTTCTCTATATAAGAAGAGTCTATCCATTCCAATTATAGCATCGAATTCCACCAAGGGAAGTATTACAAGATTTTCCGGAAGAATCATCCCACATACATCAACAAGAGAAGATTCAAACACGTGGATTGTAATGATTTCACCACTTGGTGTTTTTAAAGATATCTCTACATCAAGGTTTCGAGGATTCGATTCTATAGTTCTAGAAAAATTGCAAGATATAAAAGAATGCGTAGAACCAGAATCAATAATTCTTTTTCCATTCTTGAGTTAATAGGAAGTGTACCCTGTACGACTTCATTATCATGTTCCACCTCTGCTGTAGTTATGGAATAATCCTTCATTTTTTCCTTTTGCTTTGGTGGTTGTTGGCCCTGAATACCCTCGAGAGCTTGAGGATTAGTGCACTAGTTTGAATAGTTCCCTAGCTCTCTACAGTTTTAGAATTGAACCACGAGTGGTTGTCTCCTTTCTTCGGCTACATTATCCTTTATTTTCATGTCTTTTCTACACTCTTGAGCTTAGTGTCCTTCTTTCCCACACTTAATTCATCTCTTCGTACCTTTGAGGCAGTTCCCATGGTGCAACTTCCCACATTTTTGGCATGTTGGTGGTTGATTTTTCTTCCCACCTTTGTCACTAGATACACCATCTTGAAAATCCATCTTTCTTTTCTTATCACCATAGTCATGGGACCATTCTCCAAACTCTATCTCCACTTTGAGATCACACCGAACAACTTCTTCATGACTCCCAAAGTCTCGAATTGCAAGAGCCTTTCGAAGATGTGGTTTTAATCCACTAAAGAATCTATGAATTTTTCTATCATTGTTGATAACAAAACCCAAAGCATATGTTGCGAGCCTTGTGAAATTTTCTTCATAGGTTGTGACAGATTCTCCTTCCTTTTTCTTGAGCTCTATGAATTCTCTCTCCATATTTTTGCGATGTTTTCATGGAAAGTACTTATTATGAAACATTATATTAAAGCATTCCCATTCCATCTCTTCAATTTCCTCCCTTGGATTGGTTTTCTTAAACAAACCCACCATTGATCAGATTCTCCATATAGATGATAACTGGTTAGAGTCACCTTCTCTATCTACGAACATTGAAGAACAGAAAATATCTTCTCCATGGAGTTGACCCACTGTTCCACAACTAGGGGATCAGAAGATCCACAAAATGTCGGTGGTCGTTTCCACATAATACATTCGATATATAGTTGCTCCCTCTTTGGTGAAGGAGGATATTTCCCATTATTATGGTTATTATTCATAACCCGAGATAATTGGGTAAGCATCACCATGAATTTTTGAACTCCACCTCTCAAATCATTTGGGATGTCTTTCAGGAAATCATTGCATAGGCCCTCACATGAGTTGTTGGCCTGATTTCTCCCGGTTCCAACCATTTTCTAAAATAAAAAAGGATAGAACAAAACATAACTAAACAATTCATGAATAACTTATAAATTTAGACAACTAAACCAAAAACATAACATATGGGATCCCTAGGTAAATATTCTTGTCTAAATATTTTTAATTAGTCTCATACTAGAGGTTTTCTCTATGGTTAACTAATCCTAATTCCCAAATTAACTAAACCATTCATCTGATACCAACTATAGCGACACAGCCTTTTCATTCATTACTATTACATCCTTTCAAAGATAAACAACATAATATCATTACACATAGAGGATCAAAAGGTTTATTGTCTTGCGAAAACTAGGACTACACATAACAAATACAATATCAACCATAAACATTTATTTAATTTTTTCTTCACCAGCCTCATAGTGGCACTTGTCCTCTCCATAGTACATGTAGCCACCTGAAGATATAAATCAAAAGGGGTGAGATAAAAGACCATTAAAAGGATATGTATGAACAATATAGCACTGGGTGAGCATAATCATAACATAGGAAAAATATCATGAACATGAGAGGAGCACAAATCAAAGACGGGAAATGTGGCAATGTATAAAAATGAAACGTCATGTCGTAGTGGTTAACTACCACACATATTTGTGAACTGAGATAGCATCTTTTTAATGCATCATTTCACATTTACTCATGAGATTCATCACTTTACCCAATGCATTGGAGCGCTGTATATTTCTGGGCGAACCCGTCACTTTGAAACATTCATAATTGCGCTATATAATTCCGGGCGCACCCGTTAGATCATAACATTATCATTATAATGCATGCCACATGGAACACATATCAAACATGTACATAAATAACCCATGGAATGGAATGGGTTTCATCTCATAATAAAACATTCATAATCCTTGGGTTCCCAAATTAAAGAGGGAACAACGTACTTGATACAAGAACCATCAACCTTGAATGAGAGGTAAAAGGTGAGTTCTTGAAAGAAGAGTTCTTTTGAAAAACATTTTGATGGACATAAAAACCAGTGACAAACATGTATATCCCATAAAAGTGTAGGCAATTAAGAACAAATGATATTTGAGGAGTAACCATATCAAATATGGAGTGAAAGAGGGAGAACCCGAAGGAAGAAAATTGGGTTCGAGATTTTCCCTTACCTTGTACTCGAATACCTCCTTCTCTTTAATGTCCATTATAATGACATTATATTCATTAATTTGAAATTCCATAACCATTTATACATTAATACTGTTCATTATGGTTTCATTATTTCATATTATGTTCCTTTGGATGACTTATAGAGTTTAAAAACATTGATCGGGGATGTTCGTTTTCATGGTTTTCTTGAGCGGTCCACTTGTATTCTTAAATTGATGTTTCGGTAGAACAAGGGTAAACATCCAGAAATGATATTAAATTTTATTAATGATATTAAAGTAGATTTAATAATTTTATAATGAATTATATCAGATCCATGTGGGTGAATCATTAGATAAGAATAAAATGATGATTATTTGGGTTAATTTGAGCGGTTTTTGGATCACAACGAACTTCTTTTAACTTTTCACTTAGAAATATGGACATAGGTTATTTTCAGAACATAAAATAGAAAATAATACAAATAAAATATTCTGTTTCAACCATAAAAATGGTTTCATGACCAGATCTGTAGGTAGAAATGGAAGTAGAGAACATGTCGTTTTGGAAGGTGCTAAATTTAACACCTCATGAACAACGTTCTCTTTAATAAAATAAAAGGAAGATGGAAAGGGTGTGGGGTTATATAATATACCATTAGAATCATAATAATACATTATATGTTTAATAATTGAGTAACAAAACAATTTGGATGACAATAGGTGGGGAGAGATCAAGAATGGAACTTGAACATGAAAGGAAATTAAAGAAGAATATGGAGGGAAATTACCTCTTGAATCCTTCACTTGAGAACCACCTTAAGGGCATAAGCATGGTCTTTTGATGAGAAAAGACGCTCTTGGACGTGGGGAAGGGGATAGGGGAGATTATTGGTCAGATCTTAGACAATGATTTAAGATTGAGAGGTGTGGTTTGGCAAGAGGAGGGGGAGGGATTTTTTATACATGAGGAGGGAGGTGTTTTTGGTATAAAATATTAAATAAAATAATATATCATAAGTTAGACTTTTAATAGTATTTTTTGACATCCTAAATCATATATTAATATAATAAAATTCGTTTTAGGCTTTAACTCTTCTTTATTATTCGAATTCATATATTTATTAAAAGGAAAGTGAAAGAAAGAGAAAAAGACACTTTGAGAAATCACCTTTTGACATTAGGCTTTGGAAAGTTCTTTTTAGGATTGAGAATTGGATTTATTGTATTTCAAGGAAAAATTTATTATATTTAATATGTTTTGTCCGAAAAGAAAGTCCTAGAATGTTTAGGTCATCATTACTTCATTAATGATGCAATTTAGTGTACATCGATTAAGCGAAAAACTGTATTTTTTACTATTCACCCGAAAATTGAAGTATTTCAGAATAAACCCAAATATTTACCCCTACCATTTTTCAATGTGTAGAATATAAAAATGATTTCCATTTTTCAAAAATATTTGTATAAATATTATTAATTTAATGTTTAATTAAAATCATAATTTACTTAAAAAACAGTTTTTAAAATTAAAACTAATTTTGTAGTTCTTTCAAAATTATGTAGGGTCTTATAAAATTATCTAAAAACTATTGATTCAATAATTTATGAATAAATTTAAGGGGTATAAATATTCTTTTAAATTAATTAATTATTTATAATTAATTATTTATGACTTATAATATACCAAAAACGTTTACTAAGGTCAAATTGTCACTTTCTAAGATGTCTATATTTTATTTTATTATTTATAGGTAATGTTACTCTTATGTTGGATGATTTACTATTAAAAAGGGTCATATTACTATTCATAATGGTATGTTACTATTCATAAGGGTAGGTTAATATTCACCAAAAATTATTTTCATTTAATTAGACTCAAAAAATCAACTTGAACACATTATGTATGTCGGATTTTAAAAATTACAAAGATAGGATTGACAAAATTATGTTTAAAGGTCACGTAACACATAGTAGTTCAATATTTTGTGTTTTTATTACATAAATATAATAAGGTATTTTTCCATTGAAATACTTTGGGTCGTTACATAATATATATAATTAGTTTTTCATTCCTAGATATAGATGATGATATGTTCATTGAAATATTTTCATTATTTATCCATTATGATAATATTGCATGTATTTTCAAGCTTATTGGTATGAAAATTCCTTAATAAATTGATCAAAATATATTATAAAAATGAGAATTTATTTCATTGATCTTATATGGAAAATACTGTTGGATTTACTAAAATATTAAATATATTTATAAATAATATTATAACACATCCATTAATGTTTTAGACACACAAATAGACTATAACATAAGAGAATATTCTAATACATTTATTTATTCCATGTAGTAGTGGAGTCAATATGTCTTAAATAATAGTATTATTAATTTAATTTTTATAGTATAACATATAATAATATATGGGTGGGAAGATTGGTGTAAAATAATTTTTATTTTCCACATGTGATTTTTATCAAATACCATGAGGGTAATTAAAATAGTTTCATGGCATGTCGAACATGTTTGTTTTTGTTTGGGGTCTTGATTTATACTATTTTATAGTTGAAAATAAAATTTGGGATAAGTATAAACATTTCTAATTTTTACATTATTTAAAAATTATTATTAGGTAATATTTATATGACCATTCTCAAACCGTGATTTGAGTCTTAGATTGGGCTTCTGCATAATGGGATTCTTAGTCATGTATAATAATTTATAACAATATGTGGTTGGATTTGTAGGTCATTCAATGTGGGGACTATGGCATGTCTTCCTAATCTGTTTGTGAGTGGTGTGTTTGTGATTGATTTTCATTGTACCCCAATAACCTAATACAATATATAAATAAATAAAATCAATTGATCAAATATAAATTTTGTTAATGTGACTTCAAAACATCACAAATACAGTGACCTGATCCTTGAAACACACAATCGATAGTTCTTCCTTAAATATTTATATATTCAAGTAGAAGAATCTAGTTAATTATTTGGAAAGATAATGTTTTAATCACCTGTATAGATTAATGGACATTATCGAATCAGAATGAGTTACAACCTACTTCAAAATTATATATGTTGAAAACATATTGACAGTATTTTTATAATTTCCCACAATGTAAAATATATCACATTAAAATAAATTTTATGACAAATATACATTAAAAAATAGATGCACGATAAATTGTTTGACATTCGATCATATATGGGGATGTTAATGCCTATTTTTGAAGAAAAAAAAATTTTCATATTATTTATTTATTCTATATTTTACTAGATTTCACTTGTTGTGATCAATGGGAAGAGTTCTCTAATACTTATTTCCAATTATCAGAACCTTTCAAATGATGTTTTTTTGATGAGAAAAAATTCTTATCATATTACTGTTTCATCACATTAAACAAATCATGGTAAATAAGGCTAGTTCAAATATATCATTCCTCAACAATAGGGTTATGTTGGAGTATTGTTTTTCATATACTATATATTTTTGAGTGTATTGATTTTCCAATGATAAATTTTATGCCACATGATTGTAATTCATTTATTATTTTTTCCACCACCATGAGAATTTAAATGACTCACATGAAACCCCCATATTATAGGAATAGGGAAATTCAAAATATTTTGGTAATAAATAAGGTTGCGTTCTTTGTTATACATTATTTTATAATAAAAAACTATTATATTGGTAAAATCAAATCGTTTTTGTTTTGTTTCCTATTACCAATATATTATTAAATACATATTTTTTGATATATAATAATTTTATTACATGGGTGACAATTAATTTATTATTTAGGTATACATTTTATCTTTGACTATGATTCATTCTTTAATTATGCTAGTATCTCTTCTCATTACCTTGAATTTGAATGTTTTTAGTTTCATGATTCAAATTTATTTCTTATTCTTATGAACAAGATATTATCATTAATTAAAAACCACATCAATGAATCCATGTTTTTATTTTCCCTCATTATAAATAATATTTTCTATGTGTTGTTTACCTCTATAAAATATTTTCAGTATTGTAGATTTTTTACTATCCATGGAATTTATCCATCAAAAAAAGAAGGTTACATTCGAATAAAAATAACAAAACACAATTATGTACTTTTTAATGATATATTAATAATTTATATCATAAAATATCAATATATTACTGGGTGTGATTTTTCAACACTAATTAATATATTATTTAGCCACTTTAATTTCATAATTTATTTATCTATTATAATATGTTACAAAAAAAGAATAATATTATAATAAAACACATTGTAAATGAATTCTAAAATCATCAATTCATCGAGTTAATACATAAAAACTTTTTCCATATTTTTTTATATTATTTTATATTTTAAAAACCCTGATTATATTCTACTTATTTAAATTAATTATTAATAAATATAAATTAAACATATTTATACCTTGTATATGTATAAACTCAATTTATTATGAATAAATATCTATTCATATTATAATTTATTTACTAGAATGTAAATATAAAGGAGAATAATCCATTTTAATTTATCACATACATTGATTTTCACTTAATCCCATGAATATTCAACAATAACCATAAAAATAAATATTTAATAATGGTTATAAATAAAAAAATAAATAAAATATAAAATATAAAACTTTTATTACTAAAAAAATCCTAAAGAACAATTTACATTAAAAAAGTTAAAATATTTTAGCTTCTAGTACATTACATCATTTATAAATACCGAAACATCTTTTTCCTACCAATCAAAACTACCATTTTTTTATCATTTTATAAATATCTTGATTGGACTATAAGATTGTAATACTACAAACAGAACCGCCTAGTTTGATATAGAGGGTCATATTTCCTCATAAATACACCCCTTTATGAATTATGATACCTTTAACACCTCAATATTTTAAAAGGAAACATTATATTCAATATCATACATGATATTCCATGTCAATCATAATAAAACAACTAAGAATTATTATTTAAATGTGATATTTATCACCTAGATGAGGAAATGGGTGAATAAATGAGGATAACTAATTTATAATAATATATTTTACAAATTATTATAAGATGAATTCATTGGTTACTGATTAATTATTAACTAAAAAACAAACAAATTGAATATAATGTAAAGGTTGTTATAAAAAACTATTTTTATGTACAAATGGAATGTTATCATAATAAATTTATTTAATTACTATTAAGGAATATTATTAATGAAATTTTTATTTTATATATCAAATAAAAGGTTTTAAATTAATTAAATAGGTTTTATAGTCTCAAAATAATAAATTAAACTAATTTTAACCATACAAGCTATATTTTTCTAAAAGTCCATTTGTTCACCGTTTAAGTGGAACCAATTTTAAAATTAAATTTTGAAAAAATTATAAATTTTATTTAAAAAATTGATTTCAGTTTTGATTTTTTAATATTCAATTTTTTTAGGGAGTATTTTTTAAATTTACAAAGAAGTTTCCTTTTTGATGTATAATGAAAAATACAAAATTTTAATAAAAAACTGGTCTTTCACATAATTTATTTATATGTTTAAGAAATATTTTAAATTAATTTTAAAGTATTAAGTGTAAAATTATACATCAATAATTCCAATGTAGTTTATTGAAATCAATTTCAAACTTAAATTTGATATGAAAACATTTCAATCTTTTCAAAATTTCACTTTTAAAACTCACTTTTATCATTGTGTATAGAATTTAATTATAAATATAATTTTTATGATTACAAAAATTGAATTTTATAAAATTAATTCCATATTTGTAATCCTATTGTCCAAATTTATTAGAATTTTAAATTTTACTTAGAGACATAAATTAATTACAATGGTAAAAAAATTATTTACAACAATATACAGAAAAAATTAATTGGTTAAAGTGAAAAAGTTAAGGACATAAAATACTTTAAAAGAACGACTTTTAATGGTTTTTTGAGGTATTTGTTTACCTTAGACATCAAATAAAATATTATTTTTAATAAAAATTAATTTAAATTAATTCTACCTCATTGTGTTTGGCTTTAATTAAAAACAATGATTATAAAATCTATTAAACCAACACCTCCATAGATACAAATAAAACTTATCACCACCCCAGTTTACCTCAAAACACATTATAATACTCAAATATAGTCCCAAAACACTCATAGTAACATTCACCATGTTCTAGTTATTATGGTATCACGAAAATACCTAATCTATGGTCCTCAATTCTCTCTCAAAAAGGTTATACTCAACAGGTAATTTACCTCAAGTGCCTCCCATAATTTCTTTTCATCTTATATTTTCACAAACAATCCTCCATCCATTAAGGAATTATAACTCCAAAATCATTTATATACTTTATATTTATTTTTATAGTTGAATATATAATTTCCAATTCATTTTTTATCTTCCCATATTTAGTGAAATGAAATTAATGTCAAAAATATGTCGGTATACTTCATCCAGGAATAATAATTTTCTCTTTTCATTACCTCCTTCATGAATCCTCATATAGTTTTATGTGTAGTAAGATAATACTTAAATATGAATATTTTAACTTAGTTAATGATATATATATCATTTAAACATATAATAATATATAAGAGAAAACTTGTTTATAGTAATTGGAAAAACTACGAAAATAAACTAATCATTTTTAATTAATGTTTTACCAAATAAATCTTCATTGTGTAAGAAATGAAAATCATATACATAAACATTAGTACTAATGTGAGTTCATTAACAATATTTCATTACACATATGTATTTTTAATTGGAATTTATAGGAACAAACTTAATTTTACACAAGTGAAATCGACAATGATACCATGAAATGAAATCACACAAACCATGAAAATAATGCAATTTTATTAATGAATGAGTCATAATGTGTTATAAAATGATCACATTTGGTATTATAAATTTTAATATTATTCTTGTACAATTTAATAACATTTTTAAACCATTATAGTTGTTTTTAACTTGTTTTATAGAATTTTTATGTTTGTAAAGATAATTCTTCACCTAATTTTCATTATTTGGGTGAATCCTATACTTCATGATTTAATCATACTAAATTATTTGTTGAAGAAAATTTTAATATTATATGTTTTATTTACACTTTTTATGTGGATTTATATTTTATACACGCAATATATTGATTTTATTTACACTCCCATCAATGATATTATATTTATAAAACTAATTCATTTAAAATACTCTTAAAATGTAAATTTTTATTGAAAATTATTCCATTATATATATGGAATGAACATAAATACCTGGTATCATGTCACATAAATATTGTAATGTTTTATTTAAAATTATATATGGACACTTTCAAAGAAATTACATTCATTTGTACATGCATTATTTTTTGAAAGAATTGATATCAATTTTAAAATCTCATTTTCTTCAAGAGTGTTTTTGTGATGAAATCTTTCATGATTTATGTTTATGTTATGGTTCTTGGAAATTTTTTATAATTAAGGTTTCTTATATGATAAAATAAATATTTTTGTTCACATGATAAACCAATGAATGGTGGATCCATGATAATCCAAGGATGGGAGGTAACATTATAACTTCCAATGAATTGGGTACACCAGAGTGAGAGGTTAGCCATTTTGGTTACTCCATTTTTAAGAGTGATTTATAAAATGATATCAAAAGTTACATACATATGATTCAGACACTTTATGATGTGTTTTTAATCTTTTTTTCAATAGTTAATATATTGATCTTTTATAAAATATTATTTATTTTTTGAAATAATAATTTATGTTTTTGTGAATGTGATTTTATAGATTTTAACTTGACTAACATTTTCACTTTTTTATATACCTTAATGAGATTCTTTTCTCCTACCATGCTATTGAATTCATTTCATATTATTTTAGTGAGAATAAAATAATGTGTGAGAAAAATTGGAAAATATTTAATACAGATCTCGAAAACAATTTATGTTTTATTTTTAATATTTTTATTTTATTGGAAGAAGTGGATGTTGGGAATATGTGACAACTATTTTCAATTAAAGAGTTATTCCTAAATACCTAAAACTCTAAATTGAAAATATTATTGGGAATTTAAAAATGTGAATTTGAATTTAAAATAACTAGAATATAAAATATTTATGGTTGGCTCTTTGTAGTTGGTATCATAGATGGGTTTAAAAGAATTTTAAGATTATAATGTTTTCTGATGATGATTTATTAAATGATATTGATATCATCATGGACTAAAAATTGTAATTATGACTATTAGTTCAAATTATTTTCAACCCCTTATCATTTAAATTGACATATTTATTGGAGAATAATTCTTATTTTTTGAAATTGTATTTTTAAAGTTTTTTGTTTTAGTTATGAAGTAATTTAAGGTTAAACACTATAGAGATTATAAGTGTATTATCTTAAAAAAGTCCATTTTATTTTAACAAGTATTGATTCATTACATTTTTTAATGATGTTAATATCTATATATTAATGATCAGTAATCAATATTGATGGAAAATAATATTTCACATCCTTTGTATCCCATACTGTTGATTTGAATATCACTATTATTCAAAAATATAGTCCAAATGATTCTGATAGCATTCTTAGTATTTAAATCACATGTAATAAATAGTTTAAATTATTTAACACCTTTTTTCTGTAAATATTTTATATTTCATTTTACCATTTTAACTTAATTTCAAACTCAAATGTTTAACAACTATCTTGAAAATGTTAATGTCACAATGAAAATTACTATTTAATTTTTAGAATATACCCATCACATAAAAAGATGGTATATCAAATAAATAATGATGTCCAAGTTTATTGTATGAATTATTTTATTATGTTGTAGGAATGAGACATTTTTGTGATGATAGTTATGAATCATATGGATATAGTTAACATCTTTGACTATAAGAATAAATAATCATTGAATAGGTTGACAAATCAAGGTTAATGGTTTTATAAGGAATTTAAATGAATGATTTGATTATGTATGGTGTTTTTAAATTTATGATATAGTGATACATTAAAAATGATACGAGAATTAGGGAACAACTACTGATATTCTAATAGTATGTTCTATGTTGACAAATTAGTAAACATATGCGAGATGGAATCAAGATATTTTAAAACTGGAAAATTGTAGATACATTTAAAGGTACATGTATACATTAATTTTATGATATGAAAAAATTTATTTGGAGAAAACTTCTTTTACATTTTGGACACATATGTTTAAATGAATTGGATTTATTTCTATTTATTATGATCTCTGTATTTGAGGAAATTATGGATTATTACATTCTGATATGAAAAATGAAATGTATGAGATATCAGTTATCATTGAAATAGATTATGGTTATTTGTAATGATTTTTTTTTAAATTTATTCAATTTTATAAGGATTATATTAAAATTTTTTTAAAAAAGGAAATATTGTGGGATGCGTGATAAGCCTTCGTGTTCGGCAAGGCTGTTGGGTTCGAAACCAACTCTAAAGGGAATCAAGGGTCACCACATACCACTATCCTACATGATATCCAATTAGTATCATTTTTTGTTTTTGTTTAACAATTTGATGGATGAATAATAATTTCATTTCATGAACAAATAATTTAATAAAAAGATAACCATTTGTTAAGGAAATAATTATGGGATGATGTGATTGATGTTATTATATGGCCCCACTATTAAACATTACTTAATATTTGGTTATTTAAAAAATTCACTTTCAGGATCTTTTCAGGTTTAGCGTTTAGAGAATTAGATCATAAATCATTCATTTCATTCCACATTTAAAGAAGGTGGTTACATCAAAAAGAGTATTCATTTTTTTCCATCAAAGGAATCATATTTAAAATAAAACATGGTTTATTTCTTGACAATTCCTCAGCACTATCATCACATCATGCACCGTTCCCTTGACCAGTGAAAAAGGTTTCAAAAACTCAGGATGAGCACAAAAAGCTCAGTAATGGAGATAAAAATACTGAATGAAAACATTAGTCCATGTATACATAAGAATCAAAGAAATCATACATTACTCATAAAACATAATCACTTTAACAGAACTCATGAAAATAATTATATTTATGAATAAATAATAGAAATTATAAGACATAAAAGTTACTTGAGGAATTCATAACATTCTTACATAGGTAGTAAACCCCATGGTTATGTTTGGAATACCAATCACAGTATATTTCCTAAATCTCTTCGGAAAACCCTAGATTTTAACTCTTTAGCATTATCCAATGCATTGAAGAGCTATATCGGGCTCAAATTACCTAACATTGTCACAGAAACACCTGACATCATAAACAATTCCGTAGAACCATAACTTAATCGTATCACATAAAACACGTATAAAGGAAACATAACATTTCCACAGTTCAATCACAAGATAAAAATACAACACATTGATATAATAAAAACATTATCACAATATTTTTCAATACAAAAATAAATGAAATTAAAAACATGGTATTTATTTTTCATTTAAAAAATGTTATGGCTTGAATAGGAAGTCGAAACTCAAATAATGGTCACGGTGGCAGAGAAGACGTTGTCGCCTCATATGTTAGACAAAAACATTCATATTGTATTAAAGTATAATGAATCCTGTAAAATTATTACATGTGAATGAAATTAAAAGTTAAAAGGGTTTATTATACATCTAATAAAATAATGCCGTATATAAATTGATGTATGCATCAATGAATGGGGATTGAGACGAAGTCCCTTACCTCAATTTCTACTTGT
This sequence comes from Viscum album, assembly GCA_963277665.1. NCBI lineage: Eukaryota > Viridiplantae > Streptophyta > Magnoliopsida > Santalales > Viscaceae > Viscum > Viscum album. The sequence goes on from OY728164.1 coordinate 614,771,448, forward strand.
TATCATTCATTTTTTATATTCCTAAATAATAAATATAGGTGGATTTATAAATTCTTAAGTACTTACTTTAAAGTTTATTATTTAATTCATTTCACATATTATCATGTTATAAAAATTAGTTAATTATGTGAGTTCGTATCATATGTTTTTTTGATTTTCGGTACATGGATCAAAAATGAACTTGTTTGAAAAGAATTTCTTATGTAGTATTAAGTACATAATATCTGGAATGGAATTAATGATTTAAATATCATATATATCTAGTATATATTCATTTTATTCTATTCCATTACATTTGGAGATAAAAAATAAAATGCACCATTCATGGAGATGGAAGGTCGTACGTACGCAGAAACTCTACGTTCATTTCATTGACATATTAAAGGAATTAAAACTATATGAGGCACATATATATATATATATTAATTCCAGTATAATATATATTTTATATATGTAACATATGTTAATTAATTAAATTATTTATAAATTCCATGTTTGGCATGAACGAGTCAAATCACTTGAGGGGGCGGTAGTCGACACGTCCTCAGAAAATTATCACAGTTCCACAACATGAAAAGCATAAAGATGTGATTTAAAAATAAAATTAAGAGAAATATAGAAAAAAATAAATACCAAATATAACATATATAAATACAGTGAAATCATAATGGCTACTAAGAATGGTGTTAAAAGAATATTGAACAATCATCGTTTCATGAGGCACTAATTTTCCACCCACAAAAACAGTATGTTCTTTAACAATTATCCGGAGGTGTGTGTAAGTGTAGGTAGAATAATTATAATCACAACATCCTAGTAAATTGAGGATACTTGTGTTATTATGGGATCAAATAATAAGAATATAGTGGTGAGTGAAGAAGGAAAATAAAAGCATGAAACATGAGAGAAGACATTACATCTAAATCGGGATACTCTTTTTGATTTGAGGAAAAGGCTCTCTTGAAAAATATTATTCCTTAAGTGAGGCATATAGGAGGAAGAGAGGGATGTGGAGAGATAACATGATTAGATTATGTTAGATCCAAGGGCTTGAGGTGTGTGGGTAAGTTGGTAGAGTTGGGGGCCTTTTATAAGAGGGAGGAGGGTAACTTTTGGAATGTATTGAAATGAAACTTTATAATGAAATGATTTTTGAATTTTAAAGCTCCCAAAATGATATATTTTGTGGATAATGTGAAATGTTTCCGAAATTCACCAATCCAATAAGATTTAGACAAGTTTATGTTTTATATTGTACCTTATCGTTTCATTTTATTTAAATCGTTCATTAATGAGGTAATCCATGCATCATCATGGTGTCATAAATAAATTTATTTATTTAAGTTCTATAAATTATAATAAAAATACCATGATGTAGGAAATATTTTTATATTTAGAATGAATATTTATAGTCTAAGATATCATTTATTTAATCAAAATTAAATTTTTTTACTTAGGATATAAAAACCATTGTTATATTTCCCTTCATTTTAAAAAAATGTCATAAATGTCACTATCACACCCATGTGACTCCCTGTGCCCTCAAGTTAGGAAAAATTATTCACGTAGTCGGACATGACTCAAAAAACAGGATTTGGACACATATTTGGATCATTTTATGTTATTATGATATTATTTTATTACCCATAACTACAAGATTACAAATTAATCACGATAATTAATGATAATTAACGTCATTACTATTCATAATGTCCAATAACAAAACAGTCTTAATTACATAATTTTTACCTTATGATTCCAAATATGGAATCAATTATACCAAATTCAAAACACATAACTTGTAGTAATTAATTTAAAAATAATTCTCATTGTCAAAACAAATACCGTGTTTTTAAGAAAGAATTTCTATCAAAATATTGGCAATTGTTAATGTCCAATTTCAAAGTGAAATTAATTATAATGACCACCATTGGATTATATGGTATAAATATATTATAATTACACTTTAAAACAATTTATAAAGATAATCTAAACATATAATTAAATTAGAAGAAAATGTAGTTTTGATGTAAAATGCTGTATTTTTTACTAGTCATTTAAAAATAAACATTGTCCGAAAAATACCAAAAATGTATCCAAAGTAAATTTCAATGTCCCAATAATAAATAATAAGTTAATTTTCCCAAATAGAGATTATAAAATTGTCAAAAGTTATATTTAAAAATGGTTTTTGACCAAAAGGTGGTAAACCAATCTTTTAAAAATATTAGAGTATTTTATGGTTAAGATTTGATTTATTCACATTTTAAGCCTCTAAAACATTATATAATTTTTAAATAGACATTGTTATGAAAATATATTATTCTTTACTTACTTGGGATGCTACATCATTCCCCCATTTAAGAAATTGTGTCCTCACAAATTATTTACTTATCGAATAAATGGGTGTATTTATCCCTCATTGCTTTTTAAGATTCCCATGTTGCCTCTTCATCTATATGGTATTTTCATAGAACCTTTACATAATTAATTACTTTATTCCGCAACACTTTCTTCATGTGGTCAATAATATGGATCAGTTGTTCCTCATAAAATAGATTCTCTTCTAGCTGAACTACCTCTGGACTCCAAACAAGAGATGGATCTGGCATGTACTTCCTTAACATTGTAACCTGAAAAACATTGTGTACCTGAGATAAATTCGGAGGTAAAGCCACTCAATATGCAACTGATCTAACACTCTCCAGAATTTCATATAGTCTAATGAACTTTTGACTCAACTTTCATCTCTTACAAAATTGCATCACAATTTTTCAAGGTGAATCTTTGAGGAAGACATGATCACCTACCTCAAAAGATAGATCCTTCCTCCTATTGTCCATATAACTTTTCTGCCTTCTCTGAGATGTTCTCATGTGTTTCTGTATCAGCTGAACGTTTTCTGCATACTCTTCTACCAATTCTATTCCCATCAACTTCCCTAGACCTAATTCATCCCAAAAAGTTGGAGTTCGACATCGATTTCAATATAATGCCTCAAATGGTTCCATCTATATACTATAATTAAAATTGTTATTATAATAAAACTCAACCAATGAAAGATGATGGTCCCAAATTCCCTGATAATACATCAAACATGCATGTATAATATCCTCCAATTTCTGAATTGTTCGTTCTGACTTCCCTTCTGATTGTGGATGAAAAGTTGTACTAAAATTTAATTTTCTACCCAATGACATCTAAAGGAAATTCCAAAAGTTATAAGTGAACCTGGAATAACAATCTGATACAATGGAGAAGGAAAATCTATGTAACCTAAATATCTCTAAAATATACATACGAAAAAATTGATCTAGGGAAAAAGTATATCATATAGCAATGAAATGATCATAATTAGTCAAGAAATCCACAATAACCCATATTGCATTATTACCACGAGGTGTCTTTGCTAATCCCACAACAAATTCCATGGATATATTCTCCCATTTCCACTAAGGCACTAGTAAAGGTTGAAGCATCCCTTTCAGTAACTGCCACTCTTCTTTAACCTGTTTACAAGTCAAACACTTCACAGTAAAATCATAAATATCTATTTTCATTCCATCCCACCAGTAATACTCCCGAAGTTCTATATACATCTTAGTACTACCAGGATTAACTGAAAATGGAGAACTATGAGCTTCACATAACATCTCTCTCTTCAATTTTAAATCACAAGTCACACACAATCTCTTCCAAAATCTCAATACACAATCATTGTCAATGTTGATTTCTGGTAACATACCCTTCTGAACCAGCTCTACATTTTTATGCAACTCAATGTCTTGCTTATGTGCTAGCTTAATTACGTATAATAGAGAAGATTTCATTGATACATGAAAAAAAAATTCTTGCACCAAAAATTCCTATGACAAAGTTCAACAAATCCTTAACAAAAGGATCACATTCAAAACGTAACATGGTTAATGAAGCATTACATTTTTTGAAAAAAATCATCTGCCACTTTATTTTTTTATTCTGGGGGGTAGTGAATCGTGAAATCATAATATTTGGTTAATTATAGCCTTATCCTATGTCACATGATCAATTATTTCTGAGGAAATATATAATTCAAAGTTTTTTGATAAGTATATATTTCACACTTTACACCATACAAATTATTCCTCCAAAATTTTAAAGAAAAAACAACAGCAGCTAATTCCATATCAAGTGTAAGGTTATTTATCTAATGAGTTTTCCAATGAAGTGAAGCATAAGTAATTACCTGATCATTCTACATTAGGAAACAACCAACTCCTTTCAATGAAGAATTACAATAGATAACAAACTCACCATTAATGGAAGGTAGAGCCAATACTGGAGAATTCACCAATATTTTTTTCAATTACTAGAAACAATCATCACATTATTTTGTCGAGATAAACTTATCACCCTTTTGAGTTAGCATAGTCAATTGGCTGGACAACCATGTAGAATTTTAAACAAACCTTTGGTAATAGCCTTCCAAACCATGAAATGTACGAATCTCTGTTAAATTTGTGGGTCATGGACATTCTTCAAAAACCTTTGTTTTTGCAGTATCAACACTTACTCCATATTTAGAAACAATGTGACCAATGAAAGAAATTTTTTGTAACAAAAACTCACACTTTCTGAATTTACCATACAATTTATTTTCATTTAAGGTTTGAAAAATAACCCTTAATTGACTTTCATAGTACTCGTTACTTTTACAAAACACCAAAATATCGCCAATAAAAACAACCACAAACTTATCCATGAACTCATGGGAAATTCTATTCATAAGGTCCATGAATACAGTAGGTGAATTGGTTAACCCAAAAATCATAACCTCAAATTGATAATGGCCATATATTGTACTAAAAGCGGTCTTCATAATATATTCTTCCTTTACATTCAACTGATGGTACCCCTTTCTCACGTAAATCATTGAAAAATACTGAGCTCCCTAGAGTTGACCAAAAAAATCATCGATATGAGGCAAAGGATATTTGTTCTTAACCGTGATGTAATTTAAGGCTCTATAATCAATACAAAGTCTCATTGAACCATATTTCTTTTTAACAAATAAGACAGGGGCACCCCATGGTTATGATCTAGGTTGAATGAAACCATTCTCTAATAAATCGTGTAATTTATCCTTCACCTATAAAAGTTCAATTTGAGCCATTCGATAAGGGGGTTTTGAAATTGGCTTAGCATCATGAAATAAGTCAATAGAAAATTCAACTTCCTGATTTGGTATTATTCCAGGTAACTCATCTAAAAAAACACAAGGATACTCATTTACCACTGGCACATCATTAATCTGAACATTTCCTTTGTTTTCTTCAATATGTGCAAGGTAACATTAATTTACATATTTAAAAAGTTTATCATCCTCATGATATGTTATCAATAGTAAGGGTTCATTCTAGTACACATACTGAAATTCATTTTGAAAAGAAAATTCTTCATCTCTACAGTCAATCTTTGCATGGTAAACAATGTGCCAATCCATACCCAAGATAACATCAAAATATACTAGAGGTAAAACAATAAGGATTTCAATTATATTCTTTCAACAGATAAGTATAGAAAGATTCTTATTTTTTTTCTCAAAAATTCCCCCATGTGTTTTTAACAGAAGTTCAGGAGTCATTTCTTGAGATGGAATTCCCAATTAACTAGAAAATTTTTCAGAGATGAAATAATGTGTATACCCAAAATCAAACAACACATTGGAATAATATGAAAAAACAAACAAAATACCTGATATTACTTCATTTTATGGACCAACATCTGTAGAAGTAGTGGAAAAGGGTTTCAACACACCTTTCTGATTTTATTCTGACTAGTTCCCATCATTCAATCTCTTTGTCAAATACTCATTTGAATAATGACCCATCTCATTACACTTGAAACATTTCACTAACTATAAATCAATTTTGGTCTTACCATTACCCTGATCTTTTCCAGTGCAATAACAAACCTTATGTCCCATCTTACCACATCTGAAGCACTTTCCAGAATTCAAAATACATTCCCCATCATGCTTTTTACCACATTAATCACATACTTCAAAATTAGTTTTCTTACCATCAAACCTTTTTGAAGGAATCTTACCTTTCTCCTACCACCTTGGTCTCTTCTTATGTTGGCTGTCATATAACACTTGGTCGTCGTCAAACTCTATTTCCACCTTATCAACACATAGAACAAGCATTTCAAAACATTTTAACTAACGAAAAGCCAATTACCTACGATATTTTGGATTTAATACTTAATAAAAACGATTGATTTGACTATCAAGGTCTTGGATAAAATTTGGAGCATAGCTTTCCAATCGAGTGAAATTTTCATCATAAGCAGCCACTGAGTTATCCTATTACGTCAATTACATGAATTGTTTTCCATCCTAAGTCAAACAACCTTAGGAAAATAGTTCTCAAGAAACATACCTTAGAAGTCATCCCTATAAAGAGCATAAATCTCATCAGCATCCCTGATATTTTTAACCATCTACCACCACGGATCTACTTCACCCTCCAAAAGGTAAATAGAAAGAATAACCTTTTGATTGTCTGAACACCCCATGAAATCGAAAATCGTCTCCCGTGATTTCATCCACCCTTCAAAAAGATCATGGTCAGATGATCCTCTAAATGATGGGGGATTTTGCCTCATGAAATGTTCTACCACTGAAATGTTCTTCTGTGGTTGATCTGGCTGATCTCATGCATGGATACGACCACCATTTATCGCTTGAGTCAATTGTTCCATTACTACAACAAACTGTTCAGTTCCAATTCTGACCATCTCAGGATGCTGATTTGGAAGGTCATTTCCTTTTGTATGCCTTCCTAACACTGCTTCCTTGTTTCCGCTGTGGAAAACCAATCTGAACAAACATGTCTTATATGTAGCAACATGGTAGTCCTCAAATTATATATCATTTCAATTTGACCATAATGTAAAAAAGATATTTTTGGATAATCATTTAATATAATTCTAACTCCTAAAGTTATCTAAACTGACCACTGATACCATCTATAAGGCCACAGCCTTAAAGATTACTTAATCTTGAGTTATTTCAGGAATTCACTTCGAGGATCTTTTTTGGTTTAGAGTTTTAGAGAATTAGATCATAAATCATGCATTGCATTCTACATTTAAACAATGTGGTTAAATAAAAAACATTATTCATTTCTTTCCATAAAAGGAATCATATATAAAATAAAACTTGCTTTCTTTATTCAAACTTCCTCATCACTATCATCACCTCATGTACCATTCCATTGACCTGTGATAAACATTTCAAAAACTAGGGATGAGCATAAAAAGCTCAATATGAGATATAAAAATACAGAATGAAAACATTTTTCCATGTATACATAAGAATCAATGAAATAATACTTTACTCGTAAAAAATAATCACTTTAACGTACCTCAAGAAAATCATTATATTTATGAATAACTCATAAAAATCATTAGACATAAAGGTAACTTGAGGAATTCAAAACATTCTTACGTAGGGAGTAACCCTCATAGTTACGTTTGGAATACCCATCATAGTATATTCCATAAATCTCTTTGGAGAATCCATAGTGTTTTACTCCATGTTACCCAATTCATTGGAGAGATATATCGGGCTCACCTACCCTTTGTTTATCACAGAACCACTCATATTCATAAACAATTCCTAAGAACCATAACATAATCGTATCACATAAAACAAGCATAAAAGAAAACAAAATATTTCCACATTTCAATCATAAGATATCAATAAAACACATTGGTATAATCAAAACATTATCAAAACCATTTTCAATAACAAAATTAAATAAAATTTTACCATCGTATTTATTTTTCATTTAAAATATATTATGGCTTGTATAAGATGCTGTAACTCAAATAATGGTCACGGCGGCGGAGAAGTCGTTGTCGCTGCATACGTAAGACAAAAACATTCCATTTTTCATTTTGTAAAACACTTCATGTAAAGATATTCCTTTTGAATGAAATTAAATGTCAAAATGTTTTATTATTTAACTAATATAAGAAGGTCATATATAAATTGATGTATGCCTCAATGAAAGGACATTGAGAGGAAGTCCCTTACCTCACGTCCGACTTGTTCTCGTTCGTTCTTTATATTCCTAAATAATAAACATAGTTCAATTTATAATTCCTAAAGGACGTCCATTAAAGTATATTATTCAATTTATAACACATATTATCATTTTATAATAATTAGATAATTTTGTGAGTTCATATCATACGTTTTGTCGATGTTCGGTACATGAGTCAAAAATGAACATGCTTGAAAATAATTGCGCATGTAGTTATAAGTACATCATCTCCAGAATTGTATTAATGATTTAAATTTTATTTATATCCAGTATATATTCATTTTATACTATTCCATAACATTTGGAGATAAAAAATGATTTGCACCGTTCATGGAGACAGTTGGCCGTATGTACGCATGAATGCTACTTTCATTTCATTGTCATATTAAAGGAATTAAAACAAAATGAGACATATATATATTATAATTAAAGTATAATATATATTTTACATATTTAACATAATTTCATTAAATAAATTCTTTATAAATACTATGTTTGGCATGAACGACTCAAATCACTTGAGGGGGCGATAGTCCACACTTCCTCGGATGAAATTATCGTTGTTCCGCAACATGAAAAGAATAACGATATGATTTAAAAATAGAAATCAGTAGAATATTGAAACATAAATACCATATATATCATATATTAATATAGTGACATAATAATTTCCACCATTAATGTTGTTAAATGAAGATTTAACAATCATCATTTTGTGAGGCACTAATTCGCCACCCACAGAAACAATATGTTTTTTAACCATTATACGAAGGTGTGTGTAAGTGTAGGTAGAATAAATGACATAACAACATCATAGTATATTGAGGATACTGGTGTTATTATGGGATCAAAAAATAAGAAGTATGTGGTTAGTTAATAAGGATAATAAAAGGAAGAAACTTGAGAGAAGACATTACCTCTAAATAGGGTAACTCTTTTTTATTTGTGGCAAAGGCTCTCTTGAATAGAATTATGCCTAAAGTGAGGCTTCTAAGAGGAATAGAGAGATGTGAAGAGATAATATGAGTAGTGTATTGATGAGAAAATGGCATTAGTGATATGGGTAAGTTGGTATAGGTGGGGGCCTTTTATAAGAGAGAGGGGGTCTATTTTGGAAAGTCTTGAAATGTTACTTTATTATAAAATGAAATTCAGATTTTAAAGGTCCAAAAATGATATATATTGATGATAAAGTGTTAGTGGTTTAAAATACCACCATACAATTGGTTTTACACAAGTGTAAGTATTATATTTTACTTTATATTATCAATTTATTAAAATTGTTCATTAATTAGGTAATCACTACATCATCATGGTGTCATAAATAAATTTATTTTTTTAAAGACTAAAAATTATAAAAAAAATACCATGATGGGGATTTCTTCTTAGCTTTCCAATGACAATTTATAATCTAAGTGATTTTTTATTTAAAAAAAAATATTGTTTTACTTAGTATATACACACCTTTGTTATATTTCTCTTTTTTTAAAAATAGTGTCATAAATGTCACTATCACACACATGTTACATTATGGGCCCTCATGTTCTATAAAAATCTTTCCATGGTCGTCCATGACACAAAAAATAATATTTGGACACATGTTGGGGTCATTTTATATTATTATTATATTATTTTATTACCCTTAACTAACCGATTACAAATTAATCACGATAATTAAAAATAATTATCGTCGTTACTATACAAATGTCCAAAAACAAAAGTATTAATTAGATAATTTGGAACTCATGATTAAAAATATATATTCTATTATAACAAATTCCAAACACATAAATTTCAATAATTATTTTAACAATAATTTTTGTTGTCAAAACAAATACTGTGTTTTTATGAAACAATATCGATCAAAAGATTGACAATTGTTTATGTCCAATTTCAAAGTGGAATTATTTCTAATGACCACAATTGGATAAAATAGAAAAAATATATTCTAATTACACTTTAAAACATATTAATAAGATAATATAAACATATAATTAAATTAGATGATGAAGAAGTTTTGAAGTAAAATACAGTATTTTTCACTATTCATTAAAAATGAACATTGTCAGAAAAATAACAAAAAATTTATCCAAAGTAAATTTCAATGACCAATTTCTAATTAATAAGTTTATTTTGACATATATATCTTATAAAATTGTCAAAATTTATATTTAAAAAAGTTTTTCCATGAAAATGTGGTAAAGTAATCTTTTAAAAAATATTATAGTATTCTATTCTTAAGATTAGATTTATTCTTATTTTAAGACTATAAAACACTATCTAATTCATAAATAGACATAGATATAAAAATTTATTATTCCATAATAACATGGGATGTTACAGTTATAACTAAATGGGTTCACTATTTTGGGAACCGTGTATGATTATGAAAAATAAAATACTATGGGATTTTTTTGAGAAATAAATTTGGATTTATATTTTGGAACAATATTTTAATTTTTTTGTGATTTTATAGTGATTTAAGATTAAATAGAATATATTTTATATTATTTCATTTATGGAATTATGTTTATTATTATATTTTTAGATTGATTGATATTATTCTAAGAAAATTATAAAATTAAAATTCAACAAACTAGTTTAACAAATCCTTCTAATTTTATTGATTAAATATTATGTGTAGATTATGTAGAGGAATTTTAAGGAAGATTATTTGTTGAATGATCTATATTTACATATGTGTAAAACTATATATTTTTGGTGATTAATTTTTTTTCGCATAAAATAGTTGTTTATTATTTTTAGATAATTACATTATACTGTACTAACTATTCATTATTTGCATAATTATTAAAGAAATGAGGAAATTGTAGCTAAACTTTTTTGTATTTATTGATCTATAAATGTTAATTTTCATGATACATGTTTGACAATTCATATTTAATACACTTCATTACAAAAAAATATGATATTGTGGTTGAATTGATTAAATGATAAAATTATAGTTTTCAATTAAGTATGTTTCCATTTTTTATTATTATAGGTATTAAAATATATCCCCAATTTAATGAAAAATATATCAAAAGAGGTTAGTGGGAAATAGATTCATAATGAGATGATAAGGAAACAAATTCCTAATGAGCAGGTTAAAAAGAAGAAGAAAAAGATAATTACAGAATATTTATTATGATTCGAATAGGTAGAACATGAAATTTAATTTTTTAAATCTCATAGAAATCAAAGGTGGATTGAATTACTTAATCTAGAAGTATAAATACAAGTGATTTTTATATTTTTTTAAATTAGAGGATGTGAGTAATGTTTACAGGTTTCAAGATTTGGTTTTTTGAGTCACCTATAAATAATTTCTCAAATAATTTGTATGTTGGTAAACTTTACATAAGATGAAAATTAGGATAACTCATGAAATCTAGTGAATATTATTTCAAGACAGAGATCTCATGAGGTGGATCAAGAAACTAATTTTTTTTACTATATTGAGGAAGAGAGTATTTAGAAGGTTTTATTGATTTTTTTCAAATAATAAAAAACTTATAGAGAATTTGAGTAGCATCTTAAAAAATGAACGTTGGGAATAAATTAATCTAATTGAGTACATTGAATCCTAAATCATCGTATTTAGTGAATCAGATTATGTATGATATGATTGACTGAATTAGATTGAGAATCAATGGATTGAGAAAATCAATTCAATCCAAATTGGACTGAGGATTCTGATTGAGATATTATAGAGCAGTTTCAAAAAAATTATTATTATTTTATTTCGATAAATTTTTTATAAGAAAATATTTTAAACTAGATATATTTTGTATAATATTTCATATCGTGCGATACAAGGTGTATTGGGGTAAATTTTACAAGTTTCATTCACATCTTTATAATTGTTAATTTCTATAGACCCATAAGACTAGAAATGAAATGTTTGTTGGTTTTGACATTGAGTTCAAACCTTTTAATTCATTCTTGATATTCAATCATTCCAAGATTTTCAGGAATGATAACTTACTAAATGTTGATTATTATACAAATTATAATATGATGAGGGGTTTATGTTTCCATAATTTTTTAAACTCATAAAATGTTAACAACTGATTCACACCCCCCCACATCATAGTCATTATATGATCCTTTGGAACATCATGCCTACTACACAATAAAATATTTTCAATTTGAAGGTTTGGTATTCATTGAGGGAAGGAAATCTGGGGTGGAAGAGGGGGTAGGGCTGGAGGGATTTTTTGTTCTATATTGGAGGTGGATTGAATTTTTTTGTGTGGTGTTTGGGAATTACAATGTGAAATATCAACGAAGGGAATGAATATGTGGTGGGAATTCATGTGCATGATATATAGAATAAACTAGTTTCTGGACCAATGATCTTCATTGTACTATGGTGCTGGTAATTGTGTGGGAAAGGTAGTGGTTAATTCCAAAGGGATATGTGTTGTGGATGGGGTAGGTATGGTCTTACAAATGGGTTAGGGACAGGTGGTAGAATGATGGTGTGAGGTGGTAGGATAAGGGGAAGAGTTGGTGGTAGATGATAGGGTATGATAATGGGAATGAGTAGGGGAAACTAGTGTGGTTGGGTTAGATTCATGCTGGGAAAAATCCTCCTTGAGATCCTCCATTTATGTCAGTCCTCATTGGTAGAAAATATTGTCTTTAGAGAGTAGCCTTATATTGTAGACCAGTAGTATGATAATTCCTTCCATAAGGATTAGGGTGGTGTGTGCAAGATTACCTCGAAGGAACTGATATTTGTAGAAATATGAGTAAAGAAAGATCCTCCCATAAATTTACATTGACACTTCATCTCTAGGGTCTGGTTGAACACATCGAAATTTCTATTCATATTAATGGTTGGAAATCCCATGGAAGATGTGAGAATGATGTCCTTGATCCAGATCACCTCTCCATGAGCATCACCACAGTTCATGAAAGCTTGATCAAGGGCCCTGTGAAGTATATGAATGGTGGAATCCTAGAAATGGGTACTCTTTATGGTGAACGTATAATAAAAACATTGAAAATATCTTGAAATCCTATACCAACATCATGCAACATCGTCCTTGTAAGCCTATAGTTGTAATTTATGGAAGATATTAGATGGCATGAAGTTGGATGACTAGATTCCTAGGTGGAAAACAAACTCAATGAGGGTGATCTCCCACACTCTAACTCTGGTTCTAATGATGAGTCAATTTTATGGAAAACATGACGGTGTCTAGGATGTCAAGGAAGAACTCATTGAATTTCTCCTCTTTCCCCTGAGTGATCAGTTTCAGGTGAAAACGACTGAGGAGGTCAAGGACCTGATGTGGAAATTTGGATGTTCTCAAGCACTATAATGTAAAAAAAAAAATTCTGCATCAAATTGTCCTGGATATTGATGAAAAAAATTTGATGTTGATTGATTGAAAGGGGGATACATAGATTTAGGTGGGGATGGTGAGGCAACTACGATCCACAAGAGTTTAACTGTTAGTCCCCAGAAGCGTATGTAGAGGTAGTGGCATAAGAATAAGAGTGGGTGGTGGCTCAGTGCATGTAACGCCCCGACCCTAGATACCCAAAGTCAGTGCATTAACAACATCTTGTCTTCATATCCCCTCATACTATCCCTACAGGTTAGTCATAAATTATTTCTTCACATCCTGGGAATAATAAAACCTAGAAAAGGGGTGAGCTTAGATGCTCAGCAAGGATAACAAAATAGCATAAGCTTTCATAGATAATCATAAACACTTAAAGCTATTTATAACTAAAACAAAAGCCTTTTAAACTTGAACTTCCGCATAATATGGCAAAGATAAAATAAAATAATTCCATTTACTTATTCACATGGATAATATACTAGTCGAACTATCACATGAAATATCAATAACCACTTTCATAATGATAGAATTCATAATGCAAGACTATCATAACCACATAACCAAGGCCTCGTGCCAAGACTAGAAATTAGATTTTTCCAAGGCCTTGTGCCAAGAAACTAGTTTGTATCATGAGACCTACCGATTCATCGAGGAGCTATAGCAGGCTCCACCCATCACTTACTATGTCCAATTCATTCCTCATATGAAATGTTTTAAACATAATATAAACATTCGTATTGAAACTAGCATATGAAATGTCAATACATTATCCACAAACCATGAATGGTATAAAAATAGCACATCCAGAGTCAAAAATAACTCATTAGATACAATATAAAAGATTGTATTGTATCATAATAAGCTCAATCGATAATAATGAATGATATTGAAAAAGATGAAAATAACCATCAAACCAATTTGAGAGAAATATCCCCTATTCCTGAAAACATTTAAAAGTCACACTATTTGTCAAGAAGCTGTTTAAAAATTGATTTTTGAATCGAAGTGTCTCATAACATTTTGGAACATTTAAAAGGAGTATTAATCATAAAACTTTAATGTCCATATAAATAAATCCATAAAATCATTTTAAAAAAAATGGACATTAATAAGCAAGATTTAGAAGAATAAGTCTTTAAACATTTAAAAATGGTATTTTAGTTAGAGTTTCTAACCAAAAGAGAGACACTTGAATACAAATAATTGAGGTTATCAAAACATTGTAATATCATGAGAATAAAGGGATTAATGATATATTATGTCATAGTACATTATATACACCACATAAAAGTGATTTGGTGTATAACAACAAAGAAGTCTCAATGGAATGTAAATTGAGATGAAATCTCTCATAAAGGTCTTATCCTTAGGTTAAGGATAAATCAAAGAAATAGTTATGTGTGACAAATATAAATACATTAAATATTATTGGATATTTAGTGTAAAACAATCAAATGGCATTCACACATAATCTTATAAAAACAACACTAATGAATTGGATGTTTAACTCAACAAAGAGAGAATGAGTTAAAATTAATCTTATCAAATACATATCGATGACTTGAGAAATTATAAATGGAGTTATTATGTGTATCCAAAGTATATCCACAAAAAAGGGGAGTGGAAATTATGACATAATCCAATTAATACTGCTTCCACACATAATCTCGGAGTAAAATAATCAATGATGTTTGCCTAAAGCCGAATAAATGGAAATTGAAATTTCAAATTCCCTTATCTTTTTGGTAACTTATGAAATATAAACCCATGAAATAAGCGTAATACAATGATGATGTAAATATCCATAAATTAATGTATATTAAACAATGAATACAATCATGGGCAGTACACACACCACATGCAATAAATAAGTGGTGAACAATGGAATTCTCACGGAATTAAGAGTGAGATAAGAAACCCCATACATTGAACTTTTTCCTTGGTAGATGGTAGGTTAACCTCCTGTATAATGGTGAAATATTGTTATTGAATTATACAAGAATCATTTACATTAATATGAAATCATATATGATCTTTTAACATTTATTTGTTAATAATATCTTAGTATTATCGTCATTTCGGGTGTTAACTTACTCGTTTTCCTTTATATTCATTGTTACTTAAGCTGTGTTTGTTATGGATAGGTTATATCATATTAATATCCAGAATTATATAAATTCCTTATACATTATTTTTAATCAACAAATGATAATTATACTTGAATGGATACAATGGAGAATGAATCACATCACGTTCGTGGAGACGGCAGTCCGTACGTACGCACGAGTGACAATATCATTCTTTTGATGTTAAAATAATATATAATTGGATGGTATATCATATAGAAATAATAATTATCATGTTATATTTATTATTTACATGAACTAAACATCATTATTATTCACATTCAAATAATAATTTAGTGAATGACAATTACACCACGACGTGGAGACGGTAAGCCGTACGTAAGCACGTATGGTGACATGCCATTCAAAGGATGGATAGAATACAGAATAAGGTTGTACCATATTTATAATAACATCACGGTATATAGAAGATAATGGATTTATTATTTTAGAATATAAATAACAAAGAAAGAAGAAGTTGAAGAAGAAAGGAACTTGAAAGAGGGTGGTGAAAACATTAACTTTTCTTCAGGTTCTTCCTTTTGATTTGATCAAAAGGGATCCATAGGTTGGATTTCTGATAAAACTAATCCTTCTAGGTTGTAGTGAGGTAAGTTGATAGAGTATTTTGGCAGAGAATGGCTGATCCAAAAGGCTTTGATGGTGTGAGTTAATGAGAAGGGAGAGTTCCCTTTTATAAGAGGGCTGCGGGGAACCTTTGGAAAAGATAGAAATATTATTTTATAATAAATTCATATTCGGTATCTAATGTCTCCAAAGTGGATTATTTAAAGGTTAAATAGGGGATGAGTCTAAAACCACTCATCTAATAGAATTTAGATAGGTTTGGGTCATTATATTAACCTTATTTTTTAGTTTTAACTCTTAGATAATTAGTTTGACATTTACCATGTCACTTTGTATTTTTATATTATATAGTTAATGAACTTACTATATACATCCAAAAGACCCACAAGGTGGTCCATTAATGTTACAACTATCATGATATAAGCCTTTAGGCCGATCCTTGGATTTTTAAAAATTTAATATCAATTAATAATATAATATTTGTTTTAAAAACTCTTTTATGTCAATTTTGACACTATTCAATAATTGATTTTTGTAAAAATCATAACCGAATTATTACTTCGAAAAAAGTTAATTAAATATATCATAACATGTAATATTAACCTATAAAATTAGTTTAATTCATAAAAATGCTCAAATTATTTTTATTTGGGTATTTATAATATCAAATATTTTAATTTATCACTATTATAGTAATTACTGCATCATCATTGTGTCATAAATAAATTATATTATTTAATGTCTAAAAATTATAAATAAAAAACAATTATTAGGAAATAATTTTATCTTTCTAATGAATATTTACAATCGAATTTATCTTATGTATAACCCTATATTAAAAATGTATTAGTAAATAAACATTGATTTCAACTCTTTTAACTCTTATTTGAATTAAATAATAATAAATGTCCCAATCTAATTCATGTGGACCTAAATGATAATATTTTATTCCTAAGGTTGTTTTTGGTCGAGATAAATTTGTCCAATATAATTATTACATGTGTTAGGGTAATATTAATATCATTTTTACCCTTAATTACCCTATTTACTTTTAACCGTGGTAAATAAAATTAAAAAGTTACTATTCACCAAAACTTATTTTCATCACATTGAACCGCATTTTTATTCTTGATATTAACCGTGTCTCTCGGATTTTCTAAATTACTCTCATAGAAGTGGTAAAATTATGTTTTATGAAAAATTAACTTTTTTAATTATCACTTAGTGGTTTCACTATTCATCAACAATTGATGTTTTTCAGAACAATGCCAAAATTTCACCCTAAGATATAAATGATATTACGAATTTAAAAATGATTTATATTTTACAAAATTCCAAACATAGAAGTTGTATTAATTAATTTTATAATTAATTCCCGCTATCACAACAACATTCGTGCTTTTAAGAAACAATATATATCAAAAAATTGACATTTGATTATGTCCAATTTCAAAGAGAAATTAATTCTAATAAACACCATGGGATAAAAAGGTAAACATATATTATAATTATACTTTAAAACCAATCAAATTCATTATTTATCACTATTGTCATTTCGATTAAAAAAGTTGTTTTTAATTAAAAATTATTAATTTTCATTATTCATCAAAATATCCATGTTATCTGAAAAGTACCAAAATTTTACCTTAGGCTATATTCGATACTCCAAATCCAAAAATGAAGTCCATTTTGAGAGATAAAATTTTTAAAAAATTAAAAAGTTGGTATTAATATTCAAAACAGCTAGTTTGATTGGTTGTGGAATGTTAGAATCTCGAAGTTGCGTACAATGCACGCCATGGAATTATTCAAAAGGAAACGTATCGTGGAAGCTTGGGGTGTTATATTCTCTCCTCCATCAAATAAATTCTCCCTCTACATTTTTAAAATTGGGCTTGGGAATATAATGGAAAGTCCCACATCTAAAAAAAGTCAATAAAAATATCACTTTAAAAGAAAAAAAGAGAAGTACAAAGGTCACCCAAGATAACCCATACTAGGATTCCATGTAAAAAACATAGATATGGACGATAAACTAAGTGTTAAGTTCTGATGGAGAGGGATATAAAACATGATCAGGAGAAAGTTGACAATAAGAAAATCACAAACTTTTGGTGGGACAAACGGTCATTTGTCTCCAAGTAGGAAAAGTAAACGGACATCAATTTTTTGTTTTAAGTTACATTACATAAGGACGAGGAATTCATTTATGAGATTGACTAAGAACATAAAGAGATATAATTAATTTTTTTTAATAATTCATTCTTTAATAAATACCTACTACTAACTCATTTTTAAAAGATTAGTATTCAAGAAGACTTGGTCACACTGGAAGAGATAGAATAATCTATTTATAGAATCACATGATCCACGAAAGATAAACTATATATTTACCTTGTCTTAAGAGGTTCTTCAAAACCAAAATGGTTAGTATAATATTTGATGATCCCCCAAATGGATATTCCATTAGAAAGGAAAAAAACACTAATCTTAATTTCTAAATTTAAACCATCAATACCCAAAAGTTAAATAAATACCATTCAATAATCAATTGTCCTTAAAATCCTTCAATATAATCCAAACTAATATTGAAACCCAAAACTTATAAGAATGTAGTCTTCCACATTAAATTATTTATCCAAATGACATTAATTACTCTTAAAGTCACATACTTAAAATTAATTAACCTATTAATTTCCATAAACAACCCAAATAACTATAAATCCACAATAAAAACATAAAAATCCACCATTAGTCCTCAAATGAAATTTCATACAATTCTATTTTCCATAAATCAAAGTGAACAACTTCCAAAATAACATGTATCACTTAATTACAAAATAATTTTACTATACTAAGGGTATTCATTTGATAAGACATAAGATACCAAATCAAATTATTAATGATAAATAAAATAATTTATCTAAAAATAATAGTCACACTAACCAGGGACTTCACGGAGTCCAGTGGTAGGTGATAAATCCCAGTCTCACTTTGGTTGTGGGTTTGATTCCCACAACTTTGTTCGACGCAACGAGTTGTCACACGGTCTGTGTGTTGTCCTTTTTCAAAATCTATATTTTATAACATTACCAAAATGAGATAAATTCCTCAAATTAACCATAACATAATTTAACCACAAATATTATCTCATACCCTTAATTTTCATCCCAAATTATAATAAATTATAATTTCCTCAAACCCAATGATCAGATAAAACCAAATTGTTATTAAAAAATATATCCACAAGGTAAAAGATAATTATTTCTCAAATATCATTCTCACATGGAAAACTGCAGGGTTACAAATACAAGAGAAAATTATTCCAAAGTAAACCCATCAACAAGGTGCACTAACTCTTTTTAAACATTTCTCCAACCATTTATTTCCACATAGCTTATTATTTTACCACAAAAATATTCTATATAATAGGGCATCCAATTGGTTAATGGCCAGGTCCCCTACATTTACGGTAAAAGACTGTAAATGGACTCTTGGGAAGATTTTTTTCTTCTTCCATAGTACTCATCATTTTTCTTCGGTAATTCTTCACATTATGTCCTTCCTTCCTGCACATAAATCATTTCTTTTTCCCATTGAGACACTTTCCTTGGTGTCTTCTTCCACATTTTCTGCATGATGGAAATTGAGGATTCCATTCTCCATGGTCTCCACTGTTGGAGCTCTTATCATTCATCACCATTATTTTATTTGGTGAGTCCTGGAATTGGATAATATATATTATTGATCATATTTTTGGAAAATTGATTTGGCATAAAGACGATATCTTTTACACCTATCAAAATTCCAATTTTTTGCTCATTTCCACCACCGTTCCCACCATGTACATCATTCTCAAAGTTACTATGACTTCCTTAGAATCCAGCCATTGACTAAAACCAGAAATCATTGTGTGAGTAACAGTAGTCATAAAATCATTTAGAGATTAACATGTCACGATATTCTCAATTTGAAACACATTAGGATTAACCAAGGTCATTTACTCTCATCTAATATATATAATACCTCAAATTGGTTTGTAATGAAAATGTAAATTATCCTATGCATATCCCCCAGGAGTGCCGTAACCAAGAGTGAAGCAAGGCACGTTGTCGTGCACCATTTCCCATTCGAGTCTAGCTCAAAGCGGTGTTTTTGGGTTTTACCCCTAGGTACATCTGTGCCAGATCTTCCTCTACCTGCTCGTATCCAGACAGGGATTTATTGCTCATAAGACACACAAAATCTTTACAATACCAAAATTCTTGGAAGTTCTTCTATAATAATCCTCAATGTTCATCTTAGGTCTACGTGCTATAATCAGAGTTTATCTAAATATTGATTCCATGGTTTGTACTAAACTTTCTCTGATTGCAACTGTAACGCCCCGACACTAGATACCTAGAGTCAGTGCCTTATTAGATAACATTGGCATGATCACAAAGGATTAAGTCTCGAAAGACCGATTAGTTTAGTAGTCTTGGAAACACTAGATATATTCATATGTCTTACATTACATCATAATGTAAATAAAACTACAACAACAACTTCTCTTCATATCCCATCATACTATCCCTGCAGGTTATTCATAAATTATTTCATCACATCCTGGGAAAAATAAAACATAGAAAAGCGGTGAGCTCATGTGCTCAGTAAGGATAACAATATAGCATAAGATTTCATAGATAAGCATAAACACATAAAGCAATTTATAACTAAAACAAAATCATTTTAAACTTGAACTTCTGCATAATATGGCAAAGATAAAATGAAATAATTCCATTTACTTATTCACATGGATATTATTCTAGTTGAAAAATCACATGCAATATCAATAACCCCTTTCATAATGATGGAATGCATAATGACAGACTATCATAACCACATAGCCAAGGCCTTCTGCCAAGACTACAAATAAGACTTTGCCAAGGCCTTGTGCCAAACCTTAGTTTTTCTCATGAGACCTATCGATGCATTGAGGAGCTATATCTGGCTCCACCCGTCACTTACTAAGTCCAATTCATTCCTCATATGAAAATTTTTAAACATAATATAAACATTTGTATTAAAACTAGCATACAAAATGTCAATACTTTATCCACAAACCATAAATGGTATAAAAATAGCACATCCACAATCAAACATAACTCATTTGATACAATGTGGAAGATTTTATTGTATCATAATAACCTCAATCGATAATAATGAATGATATTGACATAGAATAAAATAACCATCAAAACTATTTGAGAGAAATATCCCCCTTTTCTTGAAAACATTTAAAAGTCACACTATTTGTCAAGAAGCTGTTTAAAAATAGATTTTTGAATCAATGTGTCTCATAACATTTTGAAACTTTTAAAATATGTTTTAATTTTAAAACATTAATGTCCATATAAATAAATCCTTAAAACCATTTTTAAAAACATGGACATTAATGAGAAATATTTAGAAGAATAAGTCTTTAAAACATTTAAAAATTGTATTTTAGTTAGAGTTTCTATCCAAACGAGTGACACGTGAATACAAATAATTGAGGTAATCAAAACTTTGTAATATCATGATAATAAAGAGATTCATGATATTATATGTCAAAATACATTATATACACCACATAAAAGTGATTTGTTGTATAACAACAAAGAAGTCTCAATGGAATGTAAATTGAGATAAAATATCTCATAAAGGTCGTATCCCTAGGTTAACGATAAATCAACGACATAGTAATTTGTGAAAAATGTAAATATACTAAATATTATTGGATATTTAGTCTTAAACAATAAAATGGCATTCACACATAATCTTATAAAAACAACACCGATGAATTGGATGTTTAACTCAACAAATGGAGAATGAGTTAAAATTACTCTTATCATATTCATATCGAGGACTTGAGAAATTATCAATGGAGTGAGTATGGGTATCCAAAGTATATCCACAGAAAAGGGGAGTGGAAATTATGACATAATCAGATGAATAGTAATTCCACACATAATCTCAGAGTAAAATAATCAATGAAGTTTGCATAAAGCTGAATAAATGGAAATTGAAATTCCAAATTCCCTTATCGATTTGGTAACTTACGAAACATACACCCATGAAAGAAGGATAATAAAATGATGATGTAAATATCCATAAATTAATGTATATTACACAATTAATACAATCATGGGAATTTCACACACCACATGCAATAAATAAGTGGTGAACAATGGAATTCTCATGGATTTAAGAGTGAGATAAGAAACCCCTTACTTTGTACTTTTTCCTTGGTCGACGATAGGTTATCCTACTATATATTGGTGAAATTATTTTTATTGAATTATACATGAATCATTTACATTAATATGATATCATATATGATCTTTTAACATTTATTGGTTAATAATATCTTAGTATTATCGTCATTTTGGGTGTTATCTTACTCATTTTCCTTTATATTCATTGTTACATAAGCCGTGTTTTTTTATGGATAGGTTATATCATATTCATATCCCGAATTATATCAAGTCCATAAACATTATTTGTAATCATCAAATGAGAATTATACTTGAATGGATACGATGGAGAATGAATCTCATTGCGTTTGTAGAGATGGTAGTTCGTACGTACGCACGAGCGACAATATCATTCTTTTGAAGTTATAATAATATATAATTGGATGGTATATCATATAGACATAATAATTATCATGTTTTATTTATTATTTACATGAACTAAACATCATTATTATACCCATCCAAATAGTAATTTATTGAATGACAATTACACTACGACGTGGAGACGGCAAGTCGTACGTACGCACGTATGGTGACATGCCATTCATAGGATGGATTGAATATTGAATATAGTTGTAACATTTTTATAATAACATCACAGTATATAGAAGATAATGGAGTTATTATTTTAGAATAGAAATAACAAATAATGAAGAAGTTGAAGAAGAAAGGAACTTGAAAGAGTAGTGAAAACATTACCTCTTCTTCGGGTTCTTCATTTTGATTTGATTAAAAGGGATCCTTAGCATGGATTTCTGAACAAACTAAGGCCTCTAGGTTGTAGTGAGGGAAGTTGAGAGAGTATTTGGGCAGATTTTGGCCGAACCAAAAGGCTTTGAAGGTGTGAGTTAATGGTAAGGGAGAGTTCCCTTTTATAAGAGGGGTAAGGGGAACCTTTTGAAAAGCTAGAAATATTATTTTATAATAAATTGATATTCGGTTTCTAATGGATCCAAAGTGGATTTTTTTAAGGTTAAGGTGGGGATGGGTCGAAAACCACTCAACCAATATAATTTAGATAGGTTTGGGTCATTATATTAACCTTATCTTTTAGTTTTAACTCTTAGTTAATTAGTTTGACATTTACCATGTCACTTTGTATTTTAATATTATATAGTTAATAAACATACTATATACATACAAGAGACCCCCATGTGGTCCATTAATGATACACCTATCATTATATAAGTCTCTTGGCCAAACCGTAGATTTTTAGTAATTTAATATCAATTAATAATATAATATTTGTTTTAAATACTCATTTCTGTCAATTTTGACACTATTCAATAATTGATTTTTTTAAAACACATAAAAGAATGATTACGTCGAAAAAAGTTAATTAAATAAATTATAACATGTCATATTAACCTAGAAAATTAGTTTAATTCATAAAAGTCTCAAATTATATTTATTTGGGTATTTATAATATCAAATATTTTAATTTTTCACTATTATAGTAATTACTGCATCGTCATTGTGTCATAAATAAATTAAGTTATATAATGACTAAAAATTATAAATAAATTATAATTATGTAGGAAATCATTTTATATTTCTAATGAATATTTAAAATTGAATTTATCTTATGTCTAGCCCTATATTAAAAATGTTTTAGTAAATAAACATTGATTTTAACTCTTTTAACTCTTCATTAAATTAAATAATAATAAATGTCCTAATCTAATCCAAGTTTACCTAAATGATAATATTTTATTACTAAGGATTTTTTGGTCGAGATAAACTATTCCAATAGAATTAGGACATGTGTTAGGATAATATTAATATCATTTTTACCCTTAATTACCCTATTTACTTTTAACTGTGGTAAATAAAAGTAAAAAGTTACTATTCAACAAAAATTATTTTCATCTCATTGAAACACATTTTACATCTTGATATTAATCGTGTCTCTCAGATTTTTGAAATTTCACTTACAGAAGTGGTAAAATTATGTTTTATGAAAAATTTAGTTTTTTAACTATCACTTAGTGGTTTCACTATTCATCAAAAAATGATGTTTTTCCAAACAATGCCAAAATTTCACCCTAATATATAATTGATATTCTGAATTCAAAAATTATTTCTATTTTACATAATTACAAACATATAAGTTATATTAATTTATTTTATAATTAATTCCCGCTGTCACAAAAAATAGCGTGTTTTTTAGAAACAATATATATCAAAAGATTGACAATTGTTTATGTCCAATTTCAAAGTGAAATTAATTTTAATGAACACCATTGGATAAAAAGGTAAAAATATAATCTAATTATACTTTAAACCCACTCAAATTAATAATTTATCACTATTAATTATTTCGATTAAAAAAGTTGTTTTTAATTAAAAGTTATTAATTTTCTCTATTCATCAAAATATTAAAGTTATCCGAACAGTACCAAAATTTCATCTTAGGCTATATTCGATACTCCAAATCCAAAAACGACGTCCATTTTGAGAGATAAAATTTCTATAATTTTGAAAAGTAGGTATTATTATTCATAACGAGTAGTTTGGTTGGTTGTGGTGTGTTAGAATCTCGAAGATGCGTACAATGCACACCATTGCATTATTCATGGGGAAACGTATCGTGGAAGATTGGGGTGTTACATCCCCCATCCTTCAAATAATTTCGTCCTCAAAATTTTTAAAATTGGGCTTTGGAATATAATGGAATGTCCCACATCGAAAAAAAATTCAATAAAACTATCACTTTAAAAGAAAGAAAGAGAAGTACAAAGGTCACCCAAGATAACACATACTAGGATTCCATGTAGGAAAACATGGATATGGACGATAAACTAAGTGTTATGTTCTGATGGAGAGGGATAGAAAACATGATCAGGGTAATGTTAACAATATGAAAATAACAAACTTGTGTTGGGACAAATGGTCATTTGTCTCCCAGTAGGAAAAGTAAACAGACAAAATTTTTTTGTTTTAAGTTACATTACATAAGGACGGGGAATTCATTTATGATATTGACTAAGAAAATAAAGATATATAATTAATTTTTTGTAACATTTCATTCTTTAATAAATTCCTACTACTAACTCTTTTTTAAACGATGAGTATTCAAGAAGACTTGGTCACACTAGAAGAGATAAAATACACTTTTTATAGAATCACATGATCCACGAAATATTAACTATATATTTACTTTGTCTTTAGAGATTAATCAAAACCAAAATGGTTAGTATAATATCTGATGATCCCCCAAATGGATATTCCATTAGAAAGGGAAAAAATAGTAATCTTAATTTCTAAAATTAAACCATCAATACGCCAAAGTTAAATAAATACCATTCAATAATCAATTGTCTTAAAAGTCCTTCAATATAATCCAAACTAATATTGAAACCCAAAACGTATAATAATGTAGTCTTCCACGTTAAATTGTATCTCCACATGACATTAATTACTTTTAAAGTCACATACTTAAAATTAAATAAATTAATCATTTCAATAAACAACCCAAATCACTATAAATCCACAAAAAACATAAAAATCCACCATTACTCCTAAAATGAAATCACATACTATTCTATTTTCCATAAAACAAAGAGAAAAACTTCCAAAATAACATTTATCACCTAATTACCAAATCATTTTACTATACTAAGGGTATTCTTTTAATAAGACATAAGATCCCAAATCAAATTATTAATGATCAATAAAATCATTTAACTAAAAATAATAGAAACACTAACCAGGGACTTCACGTAGTCTAGTGGTAGGCGATAAATCCCAATCGAACTTTGGTTGTGGGTTCGATTCCCACAGATTCGTCCGACACGACGGGTTGTCACAGGGTCTGTGTGTTGTCCTTTGTAAAAAACTATATTTTATAACATTACCAAAATGAGATAAATTCCTCAAATTAACCATAACATAATTTAACCACAAATCTTATCTCATACCTTGCATTTTCATCACAAATTATAATAACTTATAATTTCCTCAAACCCAATGATCAGATAAAACCAAATGGTTATTCAAAACTATATCCACAAGAGAAAAGATAATTATTCCATAAATATCATTCTCACATGGAAAACTGCAGGGTTACAAATACAAGAGAAAATTATTCAAAGTAAACCCATCAACAATTTTCACTAACACTTTTTAAACATTTCTCCAACCATTTTTTTTCCACATAGCATCTTCTTGGACCACGAAAATATTCTATAGAATAGGGAATTCACTCGGGTAATGTCCAGGTCCCCTACATTTACGGAAAATGACTGTAAATGGACTCTTGGGAAGATTTTTTTCTTCTTCCATAGTACTATTCATTTTTCTTCGTCAAATACTCACATTATTTCCATTATTCCCGCACGTAAAGCATTTCTTTGTCCCATTGAGACACTTTCCTGGGTGTCTCCTTCCACATTTTCTGCACGATGGAAATTGAGGATTACTTTGTCCATTGTCTCCACTACTGGAGCTCTTATCATTCATCACCTTTCTTTTATTTTTTGAGTCTGAGAATTGGTTAATATATATATTATTGATCATATTTTGTTAAATTGATTTGGCATAAAGACGATTTCTTTTACGCCTATCAACATTCCATTTTGTTGCTCATTTCCAACACCATTACCACCTTGTACATCATTCTCAAACTCACTATGACTTCCTTGGAATCCACCCATTGACTAAAACTAGAAATCATTGTGTGAGTAACAGTAGACATAAAATCATTTAGAGATTAACATGTCACCATATTTTCAATTTGAAACACATTAGGATTAACCTAGGTCATTTATTCTCATATAATATATATAATAACTCAGATTGGTTTGTAAAGAAAATTTAAATTATCCTAAACATATCCCCCAGGAGTGTCGTAACCAAGAGTGCAGCAAGGCCCATTTTCGTGCACCATTTCCCGTTCGAGTCTAGCTCAAAGCGGTGTTTTCGGGTTTTACCCCAAGGTACATCTGTGCCAGATCTGCCTCTATCTTCTCATATCCATACATGGATGTATTTCTCGTAAGACTCAAAAAATATCTACAATACCAAAATTCTTTGATGTTCTTCTATACTAATCCTCAAAGGTCATATTAGGTCTACGTGCTCTAATCAGAGTTTATCTAAATATAGCTTCTAAGTTTTGTACTAAACTTCCTTGGATACCAACTATAACGCCCCGACCCGTGATACCCAGAGTCAGTGCATTATTACATAACATTGACATGATCACAAAAGATCAATTCTTGAAAGGCCGATTATTTTAGTAGTCATGGAAACACTAGATATATTCTTAAGTCTTACATTACATCATAAGGTAAAAAAACTATAACAACAATTTTTCTTCATATCCCATCATACTATCCCTGAGGGTTATTCATAACTTATAATTACTTCAAAACCCATGATCAGATAAAACCAAATGGTTATTCAAAACTATATCCAAAAGCGAAAAGATAATTATTCTTCAAATATCATTCTCACATGGAAAACTACAGGGTTACAAATACAAGAGAAAATTATTCCAAAGTAAACCCATCAACAAGGTGCACTAACACTTTTTAAACATTTCTCCAACCATTTATTTCCACATAGCTTCTTATTTTACCACAAAAATATTCTATAGAATATGGAATCCACTCGGGTAATGGCCAGGTCCCCTACATTTACGACAAATGACTGTAAATGGACTCTTGGGAAGATTTTTTTCTTCTTCCATAGTACTCATCATTTTTCTTCGGCAATTCTTCACTTTATGTCCTTCCTTCCTGCATGTAAAGCTTTTCTTTGTCCCATTAAGACACTTTACGTGGTGTCTCCTTCCACATTTTTTGCAAGATGGAAATTGAGGATTCCTTTCTCTATGGTCTCCACTGCTGGAGCTCTTATCATTCACCACCTTTCTTTTCTTTGTTGAGTACGAGAATTGGTTAATATATATATTGTTGATCATATTTTTGGAAAATTTATTTGGCATTAAGACGATATCTTTTACGGATATCAACATTCCATTTTGTGGCTCATTTCCACCACCGTTCCCACCTTGTACATCATTCTCAAAATCACTATGAATTCCTTGAAATCTAGACATTTACTAAAACCAGAAAGCATTGTGTGAGTAACAGTAGTCATAAAATCATTTAGAGATTAACATGTCACCATACTCTCAATTTGAAACACATTAGGATTAACCAAGTTCATTTACTCTCATCTAATATATATAATACCTAAAATTGGTTTCTAAAGAAAATGTAAATTATCCTAAGAATATCCCCCAGGAGTGTCGTAACCAAGAGTGCATCAAGGCATGTTGTCGGGCACCAGTTCCCGTTTGAGTCAAGCTCAAAGCGGTGTTTTTGGGTTTTACCCCTAAGTACATCTGTGCCAGATCTGCCTCTACCTGCTCGTATGTAGACAAAGATGTATTGCTCAGAAGACTCACAAAATCTCTACAATACCAAAATTCATGGAAGCTCTTCTATACTAATCCTCAATGTTAATCTTAGGTCTACGTGCTATAATCAGAGTTAATCAAAATCTAGCTTCCACGGTTTTTAGTAAACTTTCGCTGATACAAATTGTAACGCCCGGACCCTAGATACCCAGAGTCAGGGCATTATTACATAACATTGGCATGATCACAAAGATTCAAGTCTTGAATGACCGATTAGTTTAGTAGTTTTGGAAGCACTAGATATATTCATAAGTCTTACATTACATCATAAGATAAAAAAACTACAACAACAACCTTTCTTCATATCACCTCATACTATCCCTACAGGTTATTCATAAATTATTTCTTCACATCCTGGGAAAAATAAAACATAGAAAATGGGTGAGCTCAGATGCTCAGTAAGGATAAAAATATAGCATAAGATTTCATAGATAAGCATAAACACTTGAAGCAATTTATAACTAAAACAAAATCCTTTTAAATTTAAACTTCCGCATAATATGGAAAAGATGAAATCAAATAATTCCATTTACTTATTCACATGGATATTCTACTAGTCGAACAATCACATGCAATATCAATAACCACTTTCATAATGATGGAATGCATAATGACATACTATCATAACCACATAGCCAAGGCCTTGTTCCAAGACTACAAATAAGATTTTGCAAAGGCCTTGTGCCAAGACACTAGTTTTTCTCATGAGACCTACCGATGCATCGAGGAGCTATAACGGGCTCCACCCAACACTTACTAAGTCCAATTCATTCCTCGTATGAAAAGTTTTAAACATAATATAAACATTGGTATTAAAACTAGCATACGAAATGTCAATACTTTATCCACAAACCATGAATGGTATAAAAATAGCACATCCACAGTCAAACATATCTCATTTGATACAATATGGAAGATTGTCTTGTATCATAATAACTTCAATCGATAATAATGAATGATATTGAAATAAATGAAAATAAACATAAAAAATATTTGAGAGAAATATCCCCCTTTTCTTGAAAACATTTAAAAGTCACACTATTTGTCAAGAAGCTGTTTAAAAATAGATTTTTGAATCACAGTGTCTCATAACATTTTGAAACTTCTAAAATAAGTTTTAATTTTAAAACTTTAATGTCCATATAAATAAATACTTAAAACCATTTTTCAAAACATGGACATTAATGAGCAATATTTAGAAGAATAAATCTTTAAAACATTTAAAAATGGTATTTTAGTTAGAGATTCTAACCAAAAGAGAGACACTTGAATACAAATAATTTAGGTAATCAAAACTTTGTAATATCATCAGAATAAAGGGATTCATGATATACTATGTCAAAGTACATTATATACACCACATAAAAGAGATTTGGTTTATAACAACAAAGAAGTCTCAATGGAATGTAAATTGAGATGAAATCTCTCATAAAGTCTGTATCCTTAGGTTAAGGATAAATCAACGACATAGTTATGTGTGAAAAATTTAAATACACTAATTATTATTGTATATTTAGTGTAAAACAATCAAATGGAATTCACACATAATCTTAAAAAAACAACACCAATGAATTGGATTTTGAACTCAACAAATGGAGAACGAGTTAAAATTACTCTTATCAAATTCATATCGATAACTTGAGAAATTATCAATGGAGTGATTATGTGTATCCAAAGTATATTCACATAAAAGGGGAGTGGAATGTACGACATAATCAAATGAATAGTGATTCCACACATAATCTCGGAGTAAAATAATCATTGATGTTTTCCTAAATCCGAATAAATTGAAATTGAAATTTCAAATTCCCTTATCGATTTGGTAACATACGAAACATACACCCATGAAAGAAGGATAATACAATGATGATTTAAATATCTATAAGTTAAAGTATATTACACAATTAATTCAATCATGGAAAGTACACACACCACATGAAATAAATAAGTGGTGAACAATGGAATTCTCACAGAATTAAGAGTGAGATAAGAAACCCCTACCTTTGTAATTTTTCCTTGGTCTCCTTTAGGTTAACCTCCTTTATATTGGTGAAATTTTTTTTATTGAATTATAAAATAATCATTTACATTAATATGTTATCATATATGATCTTTTAACATTGATTTGTTAATAATATCTTAGTATTATCGTCATTTTGGGTGTTAACTTACTCGTTTTCCTTTATATTCATTGTTACATATGCCGTGTTTGTTATGGATAGGTTATATCATATTAATATCCAGAATTATATAAAGTCCTTAAACATTATTTTTAATCATCAAATGAGAATTATAATTGAATGGATACGATGGAAAATGAATCTCATCGTGTTCGTGAAGACGGTAGTCTGTACGTACGCACGAGCGACAATATCATTCTTTTGATGTTAAAATAACAGATAATTGGATGATATATCATATAGAAAAAATAAGTATCATGTTATATTTATTATTTAGATAAATTAAACATCATTATTATACCCAGCCAAATAATAATTTATTGAATGACAATTACACCACGACGTGGAGACGGTAAGCCGTACGTACGCAGGTATGGTGACATACCATTCAAAGGATGGATATAATACTGAATATGATTGTACCATATTTATAATAACATCAAAGTATATAGAAGATAATGGAGTTATTATTTTAGAATAGAAATAAAATATAATGAAGAAGTTGAAGAAGAAAGGAACTTGAACGAGGGTGGTAAAAACATTACATCTTCTCCTGGTTCTTCCCATTGATTTGATCAAAAGGGATCATTAGGTTGGATTTATGATCAAACTAAGGCCTCTAGTTTTTAGTGATTGATGTTGGGAGAGTATTTGGGAAGAGTTTGGCTGAACCAAAAGGCTTTGAAGGCGTGAGTTAATGAGAAGGGAGAGTTCCCTTTTATAAGAGGGGTAAGGGGAACCTTTGGAAAAGCTAGGAATATTATTTTATAATAAATTAATATTCGGTTTCTAATGGCTAAAAAGTTTATTATTTAAAGGTTAAGGTGGGGATGGGTCGAAAACCGCAAAAACAATAGAATTTAGACAGGTTTGAGTCATTATATTAACCTTATCTATTAGTTTTAACTCTTAGTTAATTAGTTTGACATTTACCATGTAACATTGTATTTTTATATTATATAGTTAATAAACATAATATATACATACAAGAGACCCCCCAAGTGGTCCATTAATGATACAACTAACATGATACATGTCCTTTGGCAGATCCTTAGATTTTTAGGAATTTAATATCAATTAATAATATAATATTTTTTAAAAAAACTATTTTATGTCAATTTTAAAACTATTCAATAATTGATTTTTGTAAAACTCATAACAGAATGATTACTTCAAAAAAAGTTAATTAAATAAATTTTAAAATGTCATATTAACGTATAAAATTAGTGTAATTCATAAAAAGTCTAAAATTATATTTATTTGGATATTTATAATATCAAATATTTTAAATTTTCACTATTATAGTAAATACTGCATCATCACTGTGTCATAAATAAATTAAATTATTTAATGTCAAAAAATTATAAATAAAATAAAATTATGTATGAAATCATTTTATCTTTCTAATTAATATATAAAATCGAATTTATCTTATGTATAACCCTATATTAAAAATGTTTTAGTAAATAAACATTGATTTTAACTCTTTTAACTATTCTTTGAATTAAATAATAATAACTGTCCTAATCTAATACAAGTGGACCTAAATGATAATATTTTATTCTTAAGGTTGTTTTTGGTCGAGATAAACTTTTCCAATAGAATTAGAAAATGTGTTAGGGTAATATTAATATCATTTTTACCCTTAATTACCGTATTTAATTTTAACCGTGCTAAATAAAAGTAAAAAGTGACTATTCACCAAAAATTATTTTCATCTCATTGAACCACATTTTACTTCTTGATATTAACTGTATCTCTCAGATTTTCGAAATTTCACTCACAAAAGCAGTAAAATTATGTTTTATGAAAAATTTAGTTTTTTAACTATCACTTAGTGGTTTCACATTTCATCAAAAATTGATGTTTTTCAGAACAATGCCAAAATTTCACTGTAAGCTATAATTGATATTCCGAATTCAAAAATGATGTCTATTTTACAAAATTCCAAACATATAAGTTGCATTAATTAATTTTATAATTAATTCCCGTTGTCACAACAAATAGCGTGTTTTTAAGAAATAATATATATCAAAAGATTGACAATTGTTTTTGTCCAATTTCAAAGTGAAATTAATTTTAATGAACACCATTGGATAAAAAGGTAAAAATATAATCTAATTATACTTTAAAACCACTCAAATTAATAATTTATCACTATTAATTATTTCGATTAAAAAAGTTGTTTTTAATTAAAAGTTATTAATTTTCTCTATTCATCAAAATATTAAAGTTATCCGAACAGTACCCAAATTTTACCTTAGGCTATATTCGATACTCCAAATCCAAAAATGAAGTCCATTTTGAGAGTAAAAATCTCTCAAATTTTAAAAAGAATGTATTAATATTCATAAAAGATGGTTTGATTGGTTGTGGTGTGTTAGAATTTCGAAGTTGCGTAAAATGCACGCCACTGAATTATTCAAAGGGAAACGCACCGTGGTAGCTTGGGGTGTTACATTCTCCCCTCCTTCAGATAATTTCGTCCTCAAAATTTTTAAAATTGGGCTTGGGAATATAATGGAAAGTACCACATCAAAAAAAAGTCAATAAATCTATCACTTTAAAAGAATGAAAGAGAATTACAAAGGTCACCGAAGATAACCTATACTAGGATTCCAGGTAGGAAAACATGGATATGGACGATAAACTAAGTGTTAAGTTATGTTGGAGAGGGATAGAAAACATGATCAGGATAAAGTTAACAATAAGAAAATCACAAACTTCTGTTGGGACAGACGATCATTTGTCTCCCAGTAGGAAAAGTAAACATACAACATTTTTTTTTAAGTTACATTCCATAAGGACGAGGAATTCATTTATGATATTGACTAAGAACATAAAGAGATATAATTAATTTTTTGTAACATTTAATTCTTTAATAAATTCATACTACTAACTCATTTTTAAACGATGAGTATTCAAGAAGACTTGGTCACACTAGAAGAGATAGAATAAACTATTTATAGAATCACATGATCCACGAAAGATAAACTATATATTTACCTTGTCTTTAGAGATTAATAAAAACCAAAATGGTTAGTATAATATCTGATGATCCCCCAAATGGATATTCCATTAGAAAGGAAAAAAACACTAATCTTAATTTCTAAAATTAAACCATCAATACCCCAAAGTTAAATAAATACCATTCAATAACCAATTTTCCTTGAAATCCT
Source organism: Viscum album (assembly GCA_963277665.1). Lineage (NCBI taxonomy): Eukaryota > Viridiplantae > Streptophyta > Magnoliopsida > Santalales > Viscaceae > Viscum > Viscum album. Next base: position 614,805,679 of record OY728164.1, read on the forward strand.
TCAATATAATAAAAACTAATATTGAAACCCAAAACATATAAGAATGTAGTCTTCCACGTTAAATTGTATCTCCAAATGACATTAATTAATTTTAAAGTCACATACTTAAAATTAATTAACCTAATCATTTCCATAAACAACCCAAATCACTGTAAATCCATAATAAAAACATAAAAATCCACCATTACTCCTCAAATGAAATCCCATACTATTCTATTTTCCATAAAACAAAGTGAAAAACTTCCAAAATAACATTTATCACTTAATTAACAAATCATTTTACTATACTAAGGGTATTAATTTGATAAGACATAAGATCCCAAATTAAATTATTAATGATCAATAAAATAATTTACCTAAAAAATAATAGTCACACAAACCGGGGACTTCATGAAGTCCAGTGGAAGGCGATAAATACCAATCGCACTTTGGTTGTTGGTTCGATTCCCACAACTTGGTCCGACGCGGCGGGTTGTCAGATGGTCTGCGTGTTGTCCTTTTTCAAAAACTATATTTTATAACATTACCAAAATGCAATAAATTCATCAAATTAACCATAACATAATTTAACCACAAATCTTATCTCATACCTTGCATTTTCATCCAAAATTATAATAACTTATAATTGTCTCAAACCCAATGATCAGATAAAAGAAAATGGTGATTTAAAACTATATCCACAAGAGAAAAGATAATTATTCCTCAAATACCATTCTCACATGGAAAACTGCAGGGTTATAAATACAATAGAAAATTATTCCAAATTGAACCCATCAACAAGGAGCACTAACACTTTATAAACATTTCTCCAACCATTTACTTCCGCATAGCTTCTTCTTTGACTACGAATATATTCTATAGAATAGGGCATTCACTCGGGTAATGGCCAGGTCCCCTACATTTACGGCAAATGACTGTAAATGGACTCTTGGGAAGATTTTTTTATTCTTCCATAATACTCTTCATTTTTCATCGGCAATTATTCACTTGATGTCCTTCCTTCCCGCACATAAAGAATTTCATTGTCCCATTAAGACACTTTCCTGGGTGTCTCCTTCCAAATTTTCTGCATGATAGAAATTGAGGATTCCTTTCTACATGGTCTCCACTGCTGGATCTCTTATCATTCATCACCATTATTTTCTTTGTTGAGTCCGAGAATTGGTTATTATATATATTGTTGACCATATTTTGGGAAAACTGATTTGGCATAAATATGATATCTTTTATGCCTTTCAACATTCCATTTTGTTTCTCATTTCCACCATCGTTCCCACCTTGTAGATCATTCTCAATGTCACTATGACTTCCATGGAATCCAGCCATTGACTAAAACTAGAAAGCATTGTGTGAGTAAAAGTAGTCATAAAATCATTTAGAGATTAACAAGTCACCATATTCTCAATATGAAACACATTAGGATTAACCAAGGTCATTTACTCTCATCTTATATATATAATACCTAAATTTTTTTTGTAAAGAAAATTTAAATTATCCTAAGCATATCCCCCAGGAGTGTCGTAACCAAGATTGCAGCAAGGCTCGTTGTTGTGCACCAGTTCCCGTTCGAGTCTAGCTTAAAGCGGTGTTTTAGGGTTTTACCCCTAGTTACATCTGTGCCAGATCTGCCTCTACCTACTCGTATCCAGACATGGATGTATTGCTCGGAAGACTCACAAAATCTCTAAAATACCAAAATTCTTGGAAGTTCTTATATACTAATCCTCAAAGTTCATATTAGGTCTACGTGCTCTAATCAGAGTTTATCTAAATATAGATTCCAAGGTTTGTAATAAACTTATTCTGATACCAACTGTAACGCCCCGACCCTAGATACCTAGAGTCAGTGCATTATTACATAACATTGGCATGATCACAAAGGATCAAGTCTTGAAAGGCCAATTAGTTTAGTAGTCTTTGAAACACTAGATATATTCATAAGTCTTATATTACATCACAAGGGAAAAAACTACAACAACAACTTGTCTTCATATCCCCTCATACTATCTCTACAGGCTATTCAAAAATTATTTCTTCACATCCTAGGAAAAATAAAACATAGAAAAGGGTGAGATCAGATGCTCATTAAGGATAACAATATAGCATAATATTTCCTAGATAAGCATAAACACTTAAAGAAATTTATAACTTTAAAAATCCTTTAAAAATTGAACATCCGCATATTATGGAAAAGATAAAATGAAATAATTCCATTTACTTATTTACATGGATATTATACTAGTAAAACAATCAAATTCAATATCAATAACCACTTTCATAATGATGGAATTCATAATTACAGACTATCATAACCACATAGCCAAAGCCTCATGCCAAGACTACAAATTAGATTTTGCCAAGGCCTTGTGCCAAGACACTAGTTTGTCTCATGAGACCTACCGATGTATCTAGGAGCTATAGTGGGATCCACCCATCACTTACTAAGTCCAATTCATTCCTCATATGAAAAGTTTTAAACATAATATAAACATTCGTATTAAAAGTAGCATACGAAAAGTCTATACATTATCCACAAACCATGAATGGTATAAAAATAGAACATCCACAGTCAAACATAACTAATTTGATACAATATGGAAGATTTTATTGTATCATAATAACCTCAATTGATAATAATGAATGATATTAACATAGATAAAAATAACCATCAAAACTATTTGAGAGAAATATCACCTTTTCATGAAAACATTTAAAAGTCACACTATTTTTCAAGAAGCTGTTTAAAAATAGATTTTTCAATCAAAGTGTCTCATAACATTTTTACAATTTTAAAATAACTTGTAATTTTATAACATTAATGAACATATATATAAATCCATAAAACCATTTTTAAAAACATGGACATTAAATAGCATGATTTAGAAGAATAAGTATTTAAAACATTTAAAAATTGTATTTTAATTAGAGTTTCTAAACAAAAGAGAGACACTTGAATAAAAATATTTTAGGTAATAAAAACTTTGTTTAATCCTGAGAATAAATGGATTCATGATATACTATGTCAAAGTGCATTATATACAGAACATAAAAGTGATTTGGTGTATTACAACAAAGAAGTCTCAATGGAATGTAAATTGAGATGAAATATATCACAAAGGACATATCCTTAGGTTAAGGATAATTCAACGACATAGTTATGTGTGAAAAATATAAATACACTTAATATTATTGGATATTTAGTGTAAAACAATCAAATCGAATTCACACATAATCTTATAAAAATAACACCAATGAATTGGATGTTTAACTCAACAAATAGAGAATGAGTTAAAATTACTATTATAAAATTCATATCGATGACTTGAGAAATTATCAATGGAATTATTATGTGTATCAAAGTTATATCCACAGAAAAGGGGAGTGGAAATTATGACATAATCAAATGAATAGTGATTCCACACATAATCTTGGAGTAAAATAATCAATGAAGTTTACCTGAAGCCGAATAAATGGAAATTGAAATTTCAAATTCCCTTATCGATTTGGTAAATTACGAAACATACAACAATGAAAGAAGTATAATACAATGATGATGTAAATATCCATAAATTAATTTATATGACACAATTAATACAATCATGGGCAGTACACACACCGCATGCAATAAATAAGTGGTGAACAATGGAATTCTCACAGAATTAAGAGTGAGATAAGAAACCCCTTACTTTGTACTTTTTCCTTGGTCTAAGGTAGGTTAACCTCCTATATACTGGTGAAATAAATGTTATTGAATTATACAAAAATCATTTACATTAATATGTTATCATATATAATCTTTTAACAATTATTTGTTAATAATATCTTAGTATTATCGTCATTTTGGGTGTTAACTTACTCATTTTCCTTTATATTCATTGTTACATAAGCTGTGTTTGTTATGGATAGATTATTTATTATTCATATCCAGAATTATATAATGTCCTTAATCATTATTTGTAATCATAAAATGAGAATTATACTTGAATGGATATGGTGGAGAATGAATCTCATCCTGTTCGTGGAGACGGTAGTCCGTACGTACACACGAGCGACAATACCATTCTTTTGATGTCAAAATAATATATAATTGGATGTTATATGATATATAGAAAATAATTATCATGTTATATTTATTATTAACATGAATTAAACATCATTATTATACTGATCCAAATAATAATTTATCGAATGACAATTACACCACGACGTGGAGACGGTAAGCCGTACGTATGCACGTATGGTGACATGCCATTCAATGGATGGATAGAATACTGAATATGGTTGTACCATATTTATAATAACATTAAAGTATATAGAATATAATGGAGTTATTATTTTATAATAGAAATAACAACGAATGAATAAGTTGAAGAAGAAAGGAACTTTAAAGAGGGTGGTGAAAACATTACCTCTTCTTCGGGTTCTTCCTTTTGATTTGATTAAGAGGGATCATTAGGTTGGATTTTTGATCAAACTATACCCTCTAGGTTGTAGTGAGGAAAGTTTATAGAGTATTTGGGCAGAGTTTGTCCGAACCAAAAGGCTTTGAAGGTGTGAGTCAATGAGACGGGAGAGTGTCCTTTTATAAGAGGGCTGAGGGGCACCTTTGAAAAAATTAGAAATATTATTTTATATTAAATTCATATTCGGTTTCTAATGGCTCCAAAGTGGATTATTTAAAGCTTAAGGTGGGTATGGGTAGAAAACCACTCATCCAATAGAATTTAGTCTGGTTTGGGTCATTATATTAACCTTATATTTTAGTTTTTACTCTTAGTTAATTAGTTTGACATTTACCATGTCACATTGTATTTTTATATTATATAGTTAATAAACATACTATATACATCCAAGAGTCCCCCAAAGTGGTCCATTAATGATACACCTATCATGATATAAGTCTATCGGCCGAACCTTAGATTTTGAGAAATTTAATATCAATTAATAATATAATATATTTTTAAAAAACTCTTTTATGTCAACGTTTTCACTATTCAATAATTGATTTTTTTAAAAATCATAACAGAATTATTACTTCTAAAAATGTTAATTAAATAAATTATAACATGCCATATTAACCTAGAAATTTTTTTTAATTCATAAAAAGTCTCAAATTACATTTATTTGGGTATTTATAATATCAAATATTTTAATTTTTCACTATTATAGTAATTATTTCATCATCATTGTGTCATAAATAAATTAAATTATTAAATGTATAAAAATTATAAATAAAATATCATTATGTATGAAATGATTATATATTTCTAATGAATATTTAAAATCCAATTTATCTTATGTATAACCCTATATTAAAAATGTTTTAGTAAATAAACATTGATTTTAACTCTTTTAACTCTTCTTTGAATTAAATAATAATAAATGTACAAATGTAATCCAAGTGGACCTAAATGATAATATTTTATTTCTAAGGTTGTATTTGGTCGAGATACACTTGTCCAATAAAATTATGACATGTGTTAGGGTAATATTAATATCAATTTTACCCTTAATTACCCTATTTACATTTAACCGTGGTATATAAAAGTAAAAAGTTACTATTCATCAAATATTATTTTCATCTCATTGAACCACATTTTACTTATTGATATTAACCATGTTTCTTGGATTTTCGAATTTCCACTCACAGAAGCGGTAAAATTAAGTTTTATGAAAAATTTAGTTTTTTAACTACAACTTAGTGGTTTCACTATTCATCAAAAATTGATGTTTTTAAAAAAAATGCCAAAATTTCACCCTAAGAGATTATTGATATTCCGAATTCAAAATTTTTTTCTATTTTAAAAAAATTCCAAACATATAAGTTGCATTAATTCATTTTATAATTAACTCCCACTGTCACAACAAATAGCGTGTTTTTAAGAAACAATATATATCAAAAGATTAACAATTGTTTCTGTCAAATTTCAATGTCAAATTAATTATAATGAACACCATTGGATAAAAAGGTAAAAATATATTCTAATTATACTTTAAAACCACTCAAATTTATAATTTATCACTATTAATTATTTTGATTAAAAAAGTTGTTTTTAATTACAATTTAGTAATTTTCACTATTCAGCAAAATATAAAAGTTATCCGAAAAGTACCAAAATTTCATCTTAGGCTAAATTCGATACTCCAAATCCAAAAATGAAGTCCATTTTGAGAGATAAAATTTCTATAATTTTAAAATGTAGGTATTACTATTCATAACGGCTAGTTTGATTGGTTGTGGTGTGTTAGAATCACGAAGTTCCGTACAATGCACGCCATTGCATTATTCAAAGGGAAACGTACCATGGAATAATGGGGTGTTACTGTTCATGGTGGGAGAGGATTATAATTTTTGAGTTTGGTTAGACGAGGTGAGTCTTCACACTCAAGTATGTGCTTGCGGGGCATGGTGCATACTATCTTTGTTTGGGCAATGAAAGATGGAGGGGAGGAAATGGGGATTGTTGTGGATGGTACTAGGGAGGGTTTTTTGAGGAATGTGGTTTGAGTCAAGGGAAAATGTGGGAGGAAAAGGTTATGTCGAATGAGGAGTATCCGGGAGTGGGGGTGTGTTTAGCGTAAACCATTGTTTTATGGGAACTAATAGCATTCCCTACATTTAAACACCATGAATTGAATACATGATGTGAAATCTATTAATATGTTAATGTTTTAGTGTCTCAAATTTAACATGTTGTTGATTCCATAAATTAAGAAACTGTTTCAACTTTTACCTTTTTTTGTGAAAAGTCAACATGTAAATCTTCAAATATATCTAAACCATCCACTAGACTGCACTACCCTAGTCTATCAAACTAAATATATTATGGGATTGTTCATAGAAAGTTAAAAAATTATTTTCTAAATGTATAAATTTTTTAATTATACAACATTAACATTGACTTGATTCCCCTTGTAGAATGATTCTTTATAACCATAGGATGAAATCTAGGATAACCTCCCTTGTCAGAGGTCTACAGAAATTTTCAATATTTTGTGAAACAGAACTCTTTTCGAAAAGAGGTAATTTTTTTAGGGAATCCACTTGTCACATGACAATATTTATTTTTTTCATGATATTTGGTGATATGTTTTCAAAACATATTTATTTTACTAGAGGCCTTATCAAATAAATCACTACATGTTCTACACCAACTCCAACAATCAATCTCTTTAGTTTAGAATCAAAAAAATCCTTATAGTCAAGAGAAATTGACATCCTAGAATGTGGGTAATATCACCATACTCTAACGAATCAAGAATAATGAAATCCGTATGGGTGATAGCTACCTTACTTTTCTATGGTCTCATCAAGAAATCCATGAGGATTCATGACAACGTGGTGAGAAAATTGTTGTACCACCATTGTTGGTTTTATTTCCCTAAGCCCTGGCATCTTGAAAATAATAAAAACTATGAGGGTGATACTTGAGGCTTCATTTTATAAGGATTTACCCAAAGTACATGTCTCAATAGTTTAAGGGATTTATAATCCCCTAGGATCTAGTATTTTTTTAATTTTATTTCGTTGTAAAATAGTGGTGAACTCTTAATTGTGGGAGTAGAATATGATGTATTCAATAAATTTATTTTTCTAAACACCATATACTTAAGGAATCATGCATAAGAGGGAACCTGATCTATAGTATCTAAAAATAAAATATTTATATTCTATTTTTTAATAATATCACAAAATATTTTTATATAACATTATTTTTGAATTATTTCAATCATTTCGGAATGGGGAGTGGTGGATTGTATGTTGTGGGTCATAAATAAATATCTTTATTTTCAAGTCATTATTTATTAGGAGATTTTTTAGTTGGTTCTATCTCTTTATTTCTCCCATAACCAAATTTTATCATATAAATTTATTTATTTTCCTCAAATTAGTATGGGTTCTGAAAATGTATCCCCTTTCCCTTAATAATAATGAAAAAATTATCCTCTACCCCCAGATATTCTACGTTATTACTAAGAAAAGTAACTGGAAGTGTTTTTGAGAGAGATTTATGGTTATTCCCCATTTTTTGCTCCATATTTAATAGTAAAATATAGAAATGACTTGGATTTTCACGAATTTATTTTAAAAAATTATTTGAGAAAATTTTGAGACCATTTGCTGAGATGGCATGAGATTCGGAGACCCGGTGTTCACTTAATGATATAGTGAAAAATGTTATGCTTTAGAAATCCAAGTGCATGAAATTTCTAAAAAAATAAAATAGATCATTAATGGGTTCTTGGTTAAGAAATATGAGGTCAAAGTTAAGCTCAGATCAATGGATTTACCTTAGGTGCGACCTTACAATGGTTGGCCCGGGTCGTCTTTAGAAAAATTCACCCATGGCTTAATCGTAAATAAAATAATAAAATAAATTTTTTTTGAAACCATAATAAGTAATAAATATTATCATGGTTATGAAATATGATAATATTGATGAGTTACTAGGGAGTGTTTTCAATAGGTATGGCCTAACATCGATCGATTCACATTGACTACAATAGTGATTTTTTCAATGTTTTAAAAGAATAAATTAAAAATTAACATTATTTTATTTTGACTTTTCATAGCGATGCATTGATTCATCAATGAGAAAATGCATGTTATTTTTTAAATATTAATAGGATCCCTTGGTAAGGCTCATAACCCTATAATTTCATAGAGTTTATGGGGAGAACTAAAGGAATCTCTCTCGATGGCAAATGATGATAGATCAGTGGTTCATGATCGTTCTTTATAGATCTCCTAGGGTAACTGATCCTCAACGTTGAATGATCAAAACTCCATGTAGGGTTTTTTACATTTTGTTTCATTTTTTTACCTTTTTTTAATGTGAAATGCAGACTAACCCACAAATAGGTGGATCCATAGTTATATTGATCTTTCGGGAAAGATTATGTTGAAATTATTAGTGGGATACCGTATAATTCTATTGAACCCAAACATCCCTGAATCATCATCATTTTCAAATAATGTTTTCACAATGATACTAATCCTTTTCTTTTCCCTTATCTCCCTCCATTCTCCACGTTCCTTGTTATTGGAACCCGTACGATTCATGGATCAACATTGCTGGGTTGTTCTGAGTAGGATCAGACCACCGATTCGAGGAAAATAGATAGGAGACACCATTTAAGGGTAGATTGTATCATGTAGAGCCTAAATATACGATTTTTCGTAATTTCAGGGAACCCGTCGATGTCGTTCAATGGTCTGGAGAGGGAGCATTGTGCTCTTTTGAGGAAGGAATGTAGCCTAGAGGGATGCCATGATTCCGTGGGGTGTAAGACTGATGGGCCACTATAGGTGGAGATTTTGTTGTGGTGCACAAATGTGGACCAGGAACGACCACGCCAGAGGAGGATCATGTGGTAGTGACAACTGTGATTCACCAAAGAGGTGTGTCAAAAGTGGGACCTTGTAGTTGTAGTGCCAATGAACAAGGATTATATGGCAGTCCTGCCATGTGAAATGCGGTCTGACACTACATTTTCTAGGGGAGCCAACTGGAAATGTGGTCGGGCAACTGTGTGGATCACAAGGACGCAAACAAGTTGGGTCAGGTCCAGTGGAGCAAGGCAGGGCCACACGATGTGTGCCAGGCTAGAGAACCATGCAGTGGTTCTGTGGCACAACAGGCCAGTCAGGTTTGTGCCGGCCCATCCTGACTAGGTTGGGTTGGGTCGGGTTGGCCGGGCTAGGTTGGGTCTGCCATGGACAAGACTAGATCCTTTTTACTAAATTTTCCATATCATTAAAAACATGTGTTTGTTTGAGGATCCATTTTTGGGGTTGGGACCCTTGAAATGAGAAGTCCCCTTTTAGCTATAGTAATAATGTTTTTGTGGATGTATTCATATAACCTAATGTCTTGGGGAGTAGGTTCTCCTGATACATGCATGCAACGAGAAAAATACTACAGCTTGTTGTGACTATGTGATCATGGTGACTATGTGACTTGGTGGATCCATAACCCATCAACACTTCATGCACCATCGACACTCTATGATTAATCAATTCTCTATGTTCCATCAACTCTCTGTGCATATTCAAAGCTCCATGTGACATCGACACTCTGGGTTCCGTCGATGTCTCAAGAACCATCGATGCTCTTAGCTCCATTGATGCTCCATGTGCCAATGATTTTCCATGAACCATCGAAACACTATTGGCCATTGACACACCAAGCCTCGTCGAGGCTTCATGCTCCATTGACACTTCTTAAGTTATAGAGACTGAATGATCTATGAACTACAACACGAAATCCTTCTCTTCAAGCTTTAGACTAATAAAAGTGTGATCTCGCTATATTGAAAATTCTTCATGAGTATCTTTTATGGTGTACACAGTGTGTTTCATTTTTTGTGTACATCATGAAATATTTTTTGTACATCCCTTTGTGTTTTCATGGTCCCTACTGATTATTTTTTACCCACCCTAACATGGGTACACCAGCACATGTCTAGTAATGTAAAAATAAATGATGATTTAATAGATTCCATAGTGTAATGGGTATATGTGGTGTATAGGGAGAGTACCAATAATAATGGTATCCTTCAATGACTTCCAAAAGATTTTTATGTTCCTACCCTTAATGCAGGGTTTTCTTTGGAAGAATTGTAGGAGCTTGTACTTCCCTATTTGATTGGTATTTTATTCTGGTCCCATTTACATTATTTTTTTCCGCTGTTACTATGTGGTTGGTATTGTAGTTGTATGAAAACATGTTTATTTGGTGTTTTTATTTTAGTTAATTTTCTTGAAGATAGGTGCTTCTGTACAGGTTCTTGGGAAAATGCCTCACATTTATAGGATATGCCAACATTGTGTTACATTCCAGCCCCTGGCCTATATGAGGCTAGATTAGGGTAGTCACGACATGGGCCTCAGGGGACGGGTCACAAAAGTGTGGTATCGCAGCTGGTTGGTTATACCTAATAAACCAAGATTCTATCAGGTTGGATTGGGTAATAGTGCTATGTGTTTCGAGTTTGGATTTAACACTAGGGACTCCATTGTTGGTGTGGTGGCCGACATATCCGTACACCAGGACATTGAATTCATATTTTCGACTCAGTTCATGAAAACAATAGTTGAATGAATAAATAATTAGCACACAAATCAAATATGATTTATTGCATTCTCATGTCCTTATTCATGCACTGTCAGCTCACCAGGAATACTCTATTGACTATTGTACATTTTCATCAATTTCATGATGCCTCCAAACAGATAGTGATCCATAATTTGAATGCATAATCTTGAGGATGATCCTCCAAAAGATGATGGATTAGTATATGGAATACTGCAAGAGATAGCGCCTATGAGAGGTGTACTAGTGATACCACCACCCTAAGGGTAGTAGTTACAACCAATGTTACCAGTAGAGGATGCATGCAGGCATAGTGCATTGCATGAGTTTCAGAGGAAGAGACCTCTTATGTTTATGTGTGAGCCAGACCACAAGGCAGCTAAAGATTCACTAGAGGGGGTTACACGTGTCTTCCTCCAAGTGAGGATGACTCTAGACCAGATGGATGTCCTGGAAACAATTAATCTATAGGGATTAGTGGGGATATGGTCAACCATATTGATACAAATGCATGAGGAGATGACCATAAATTATAAAAACATGGATTGTCTCTTCTGGGAGGAGTTATTTCTAGAGATGATATGATCTGTTCTTATACAAGAGAACTTATATCTGTAGTACGGAAGCCATACATGGGAATAGTACTCAATGAGATTTATGGAATATATGGAGACTCTATAGATAATTCGTGGGACGAATTATTTATGTCCTGGACCATCAAAAGGGACCACTCTTGGTGATATAGTCATCCATGATATCACATAGTATTCTTAAAAATGGATGGGTACTGGAGAGAACTCTGATAGTGTAGATATTTTTGGTGGATCAAACACTGGTAGTGGGAGCTATAAATGGGATCAGGCAACTGATTATTTTACACCATCCAGCTAACACCTAACGTAGGGATCTAAGCAGATCAGATAATTAAAGGGTTTTCTCCAGGATATGGGGATATTGGTGAGAGGCTTCTTCGGAATAGCGCATCATCTTGAGGATAGGTTGTGTTACTCATGTAGTGGTCAGGGACATCTATATAGAGATTTTCTGACCCATCATATGACTGATCTGGAGATGTCCGAGGGGCTTCCAAGGAAGAGGAGAAGGTAATAATATGGTGAAACTATAGGTCGGAGACTTTTTAGAAGATATGGATGAGTAGCATTAGGTTGGAAGAGGTTCTAGGTACTATCCCAAACACCACCAGTTTTTCCACCATGGGCCTAGGGAGATGGTGAGTAGGGACGAGGCAAGATACAGGCGATGGATTCCTATTACATTGATTCTCTAGAGATGATTAGAGGTACGATGCGTGACTTTTCCACCGTAGATTTATTTTTTGATATACATATGATATATTCTCTATTTTTTTTCCATGACCCTATTTCCAGACACAAATATTACAATATCTCCTTTTACTTGATCCGAGTTGTTTGAGATTCCTAAGGGAGGAGATTAGATAGTCACACATTAGTATTGAGAGTCTTCCCTTAAACATGGGGGGTGCGTGTTTCTGTTTGGATCCCCTGGTGGTAATGTTGAGGCCTTACAAAATCATCCATTGAATGGAATGTTTATCAATATACCATTCCCAGATTAATTATTTTATGTTCATAGTGCAGTGTTTCTGTGGTGTTGGGACCAGTATTTCCCTTATTATTGAAAAGGAAAACCAAGAAGCGCATGATGGACTCACACAATAGAGGGTGTAGCTGATCTCACACTTGTTTGATTGCATGACCCTTGATACAGTAGATGAAACGAGTTCATAGATTCATATAGTGGTGGTTGAGTATAAGGACATCTTTACAAAATATGTTCTAGGATTACATCCCTATAAGGAGATGGACTACATTATTGATCTATGCCTCATAAAAACACTAATATCTACACTTTCATACCATAGGGATCATTTAGTGATTTATGATTTAAGGGTAGAGATGGAAGATGTTTATAGGATGGGATCTAAGAGACACCATGTTTCACCCTAGGTGGCCCTGGTTTTTTACCACAAGGAAGATGAGATCTTGTGATTATGTGTAAATACAGGGATCCTAAACCAGGTGAATGTCAAAAAAATGTATCCACTGCCAAGGATTGAAGACCTCTCCAATCAGTTGAAGTGATCATGGAAGCTCTTGAAGATGGACCTCATATGTCTATATCAGCATCATAATGTACAAGATGAGAGCATCAAATATACATCCTTCATATGTGATTATGGACACGAGGAATACATAATTATATCTTTTTTCATGACGAATTCCCAAAAAATGATCATGGGTTTGGTTGGGTACTATCGGATGATTTTTACCCAAATGTTCGAGGGTAACTGCACCCTAGACGGCCTTGAAACAGAAGGGGAAGCCATTCGGGTGGGAAGAAATGTGCTAAAAGTTTTTTCAGGAGGTGATGTAGATATTGGAGAGAACTCCCGTATTGAGATTACTGGATGATGGTGTTGCGTACGTGGTGTTCTATGATACATCAAGGACATTTCGTGGTTGTGTCCTGATATAAGGAAAATTTGGGATTCCTAATGGTTTACACAAGTTGATGATGTGTGATAATAACTACACCTCCAATGATATTGAGATATCAGTGGTGGTCTTTTCATTGAATATGTTGTGACATTACCTAATGAGTGTTTGGTTTTCCTTCTAATCTTACCATAGGAGTCTCATATATATGTTTTCCTATAAATATTTAAACATGAGATAATGTTGATGGCTAGGATTCGACCAAAACTATAAATTTGAGATTTTTTATACTCTTGCATAGGGGAATGTGGTGGCATATTCTCTAAGGAGGAGATCCGACTTGAAGTTCTTGAGTGAGGTGTTAGAGTAGTTATCTGCATTATAGATATCCTTTGTGGATGGTTATAAATCAACTTATCTCTAGTCAATGGTAGTTACCCAATCACTCGTTCAATGATTCCTGGAGGCACAGTTTAGAGACACTAGCTGTGAAAATTTTTGTGATCACATTTCCATAGGGTATTCCACTGAAGAATATTTGAATGGGGGGAGCACATTGTTCTTTTCAGAGGGTGTATGGTAGTGAAGTGATGTTGCATTAGGATGTCTTCAAAAAGTTCAATTCATCCCCATTATAGGTTCAACCTGGAGTGTAAAAGTTGTATCATTACCTCTGATATTAGTTCTAGTGGAGAGGTATGAAGAGTTATGTGGAATAGTTCTTTTCTCAATACCTAACTTATGAGCAATTGAAGGCAGAGAACAAGATTCCCGCTGGCATGACCAAACCACATGATGTTATAGAGTGTAAGTGGGATTTGATATCAATTTAATTCATAATGGGTTTACCATGCATGTTTAGTGGACATGATACCATCTGGGTGACCATTGAATGACTCTCCAAGTTGGCCCACTTTCTACCAATCTGTGAGTAGAGTTTTGTAGAGATCATGTGACGCCTCTTTGTGCAGAAGATATTTAGGCTTCACAGAGGTCCATCAAAAATTTTATCAAATCATGATGTTATGTGCATGCATCCTAGACATTGTCAACAATTTGTAGGATAACATACCACTGGTAAAGATTGTGTATAACAACAACTACCACTCCACCATTGGTGTGTCACTATTCGAGGACTTGTATGGACGACCATGTAGGCCACCCATATGTTTTACATACCTAGGAGAGTTAGCAATTGTGGGTCCAAAGTTGGTATGGCCTACCATCGAGAAGGTGAACATTTTCTTGGAGTGGATGAGGACTATACAGAATTTAGAGGAGTTATATGTAGGTAAGAGGCATATGCAACTAGAGTTTGTCGAGGGAGACCGTGTATTCTTTAAGGTATAACCTCATTAGGGATTACAGAAATTTGATCAGTGCATCAAGTTATTTCTAACATACATAATACCACTTCAGATTCAGGGAAGAGTTATTGAGGTGTATAGTCACCTATCTCTACCCCATACTTGCACCGGGTGCATGATCTATTCTACATTTCATTGTGGAGGAGGTACATGCATGATTTATCACACGTCCACGACTAGGGAAAGATGGTCATTAACGATTGTGTGAAATTTTATGAGAACCCAGTGGGGAAAGAAGATCGATGGGAGTGGATCCTTCATGGATGGTAGATTTCTCTATTTCACATTTTCTGGAAGCACGAGAATCTCTGGGAGAGCACATGGGAGATTAGGGAATAGATTCTTGAACAATAACCAAACATTTTTGAGTAGCCTTTGTTTATATTTTAGAGACATAATGCCTTATGTTATAGAGAATTTAATAACGTGGAATTTCATATATTTATTTTTAGAATTTTTTTTTGAAAATTTCGAGACTGGGCGATGGCACAACTTGAGATTCTAAGGCTAGTTGCACCTCGAATTATAATGTTAAAATGTAATGTTTTTAATGGAAAGTTCATGTAACATTTATGAAAAAGAGAAATTACTCTTTTATTGTTTCTTGGATAATAAATATAAGGGCACCATTGAGTTTAGAGTAGTGTATTTACCCTATTCATGTCTTAACATTGGTATGTGTAGTTAATCTATAGAAAAAGTCACCAGTGGCGAAATTATAAATTAAATAATTAATTAAAAATAATTTTATTTTGAAACCATAATAACTTCTAAATGGAAACTCAGATTGGAAATACAAGACTACAGTTGAGTTTGTAAAGGGGTGTTTTACTTAGGTGAGGCCTAACATTGACGGGTGCGAGTCAGCTACAAAATATAATATTTGGACATTTTAATATAATTAAATAACATTTATGTTATTTTATTCTTATATTTCATAGTGATTCCGCAATGCTACGACACTGTGATGAGGTAGCATGTTTTATTTTGTAAAAAAATCAACAGGAACCCTAGGACAGGCTTATAACCCTGGAATTTCCAAGAGGCTCTTGAGAGAACCAGTTGAATCACTCTCAACGGAAGATGACAACAGAATAGTGGATCATGCTAGATCCTGACATATCAGCAACTGTAATAGATCCTCGACGTCGAACGATCCAAAATCCATGTAGGGATAGTTACATTGTGTTACGTTTCCTTGCTCTTAGTTCCAAGGACAAATACAGACCAACCCACAAACATGTTGATTCGTGGTTCGATCGTTCTAGTAGGAGGGATTGTGTTGCGAGGATTATTAGTGGGATATAGTTTAATCCTTTCTAACCGAAACTTTTTTGAATCAAGTTCGTAGGACAAGAAAAATTTTCTAACAATGCTATACCTTTTCTTTGTAAGTCTCTACCACCATTATCTTCATTCCTTGCTATTGGAAACCCATGATTCCTAGCTCGACGTTATCGGGCTGTTCCAAGTATATATATGTAAATAATTATAAAATTATAATGAAAATATTTACTATTCATATAATGTAATTAATAATATAATTAAATTAATATGTTTATAAATATATGAAAATATTTAAAAATAAATACATATATATATAATTATAATTATAAATAGATATATATACATTTATATAATTATATAATTATAATAAATATATTAATTATGTATATTTTTAAATTTATAATTATTATAAATATTAATAATAATATTTTACAATTCTATATATATATATAATTATAATTATATATATATATATTTGTTATGAATTTTAAATTAAAAATAAATATCTATTTATTTATATTTATAAATATAAATAAATATTTATTTATTTATTTAAATAAGTATAATAGCTTAAAAAATATTTATTAAACTTATAATGTTATAAATATATATAATTAAATATATATATATACAACTATTTATAAATAAATATATAAATTTATAAATATAAATATAAATAAATGTAGTTATATTTTATTAATTTATAATTTATAATTTATATATTATTTATATATATTAAAATAAATATAAATTTAATAAATAAATTTTTTATATGTTTGTTATGATTTAAATATATATATATATATATATTTATAATTAAATATATATTTATTATAAATAAATACGTATTTGTTTATAGTTATAATTATAAATAATTATATTTACAAAATTTAATTATTATAAAATTATAGAAAATATATTTATTTTATTTATAATTTTATAAATATTTATAATTAAATACATATATTTATAAATATATAAAATTATTTTTTATCATGATTATAAATAAATATAGATATATTTAAATAACTACAAATATATAATAAATATATAAATAATATATATTAATAAATGTATCAGTATAATAAATAAAATTTATATAAATTTATATATTTATTATTTATATAATTACAAATATAATTAATATATTTGTGATAGTTTTATACATTTAAATAAATAAATATTTCATTTTAATTTTTATAATATTAAAAATACATATAATTATAAAAATATATTTATTATATACAAAAATATAAGTAAATATATATTTATTTATAGTTCTAATTAGAAATAAAATATATATAATTATAATATATATAATTTTATAAATTAATATAAAATAAATAAATTTTTGATAATTTATCTTTATCAACGATTTATCGGCGCTGATAAAGATACACATTTAATAGTTCTAAATAGGTGTTCATAAAATGTATATTTATATGTCCTATAATATTTGCGTTGATAAAGATATTATTTATCATCACATTTTATGCAGTGCTAATAAAAGCGTTAACTGATTTTATGGACAACCCCTAAGAGTTGACTTCTTATCTTTCAAATTTCGAGCTCTCATGGAAGCTAACGGCTGCCATGACGCCGCTCTTATGGAAAATATCTACCACAGCTCTTCCACTCTCTTCGAACCCCACTGTCACAACCCATATGCATCGCCACTACTGTTGAACCGTACTTCTATCACATGCCTCTCTTCCCCAATCCCACTGCCTATGCCCCGCTACTCCACCACAATGTCTCCCACCACAATATCCCCCTGACTCCACTACCCTTTCTCTATTACCCTCTTCCTTCGTTATCCTTCGGTTTCATGATTACCATTACACCATGCCTTTTCTCCATCTTTTCTGCCTACAAATATATGGTTGTTACAATTCATTCATATTACATTTTTTATTTCATACTTTTTTTACATCTATATTTTCATCATTTTTTTATCCATATTGATGATAATTCTAAATGTTGTGTTTTTACCCTTTGGTTTTGTTTTGTTATATCAATTCATTAATGATTCTCATCATATATTTGTAAGTTGTTCATATGATCATTACAATGGTCTAAATTTCATTTTTTTCATGGAACAACTTTATTGATTTATCGGAATATACCCTTTGTGTTGATTCATAACGTACCTCCTTTTCATCATCCATATCCAATATATATGGCCTTTGTTATTCTATTATGAGATTATGAAGACACTATTAATCATCACAATTCTATCACAACATCCTAACTTCAATTTTCAATTACATTATTCTCTTGAATATATTATTCAATAAATTTTTTAGGCCATCGATTATTAAGGAAAATTCTTCATTTAAGGGCAATACATCAACCAATTTTTCAGAATTTTCAGAATATTTTTATTTATGGTTTTCAATATTAATTTTTAATATTTGTTTTTTCTCTAGTTATCATTCGTTAAATTACATGTATTATTTATAAAGGGAATTTTGATTTCCTTTTTATCCATTTTGTTTTTAATTTCATGATACATGGACTTCACTAATGAGATCAACTATGATCTCAATTCCAACAGTATCTCCATCATGGTCTTTATCTTGTGGTTCATTTATGACTCCCATCATGACATTTTTTGGAGTTCTAATAATCAATGTAATTCCAACTATTTCCTTTAATTTTTTTAAGAATGATTACCTAATGTCTGTCAAGAATTTCCAAAGCTCAAACATGGGTGGAACCAAATTTTAGAGAACTAATTATGTAAAGGAATTCCTTTATTTTTGTTCTATTATATTGAATATTTCATTATATTCCATATTCCAATGACTTTTTCTAGTATTCCATTCCGATTTTTCATCGATTAGGTACATCATACCTTTTTATAAACCAATTATATTTATAAATCTCTATAATCTTTATTAATGGTGTTGAAAACATGTATATCTTCATATTCATCTACCTGATTAACTAATTTCATCAAGAAAAATTGGACATTACCATATATAATTTATGAAATAATCTATATTATATTAATATTAATTAAAAAAGATTCATGGGAATGAAATTTCATCCAATGATTATTATTAATAATTAGTATTCCACAATTTATTGAATGATAATATCAAAGAGAAAAAATAACATCCTTACATATACCAAGACAACTTTCTAACATCCAATGACACAAGTTATGGACATGAACAATTGTTAATTAATAACATTTATTTTATTTGTATTACATTTCATGATAATATTTACCATCAAAGGCCAGCTATCCCAAATAAGACAAAAAGGAAATTCTATAGATTTCATACACTAATATTTCATGTAATATAAAATATACATGGATCGTGATTTTTTAGTGGAATATATCATTGAAAAATATCTACTAAATCCATTAATGAAAAAATCACTCATATATCTTCTACATTATTTTTATTACAAAAGAGTTCCCTAAGGAACGTGGAAGAAGACAGTAGTTGTGAGATTTCAATGGTGAATGGGATGTTGATGCACTGTTTCATGAACATTAACATTATCTTTTATTATTAATCTTAATCATCTCCATTAATTATACAATTTATAAATGGATTATGTTTCATTTACATATACATAGGTTAGGTTTGATTTCTCCTTCTACGTCTTTTCTAAATCATCTTATTTTTTGTAACATTCTTATATACAATGTTCCCTTTCTTTTTCAATGAATTTTGAATTTTTTTTTAATTAAATTATAGATTTATAATGTTTTTTCTTATTATAAATATTCCTAAATATGTTCCTTTTGGGGATAAATGTTGTTTTCAACGTGATTTTTTCTATTTTTAGGGATTGATATCAATGAATAATCTGAGGGGAAAATTCCTAAATAGAATTTTTAAAACAATTATTTTTGTTTTGAAATTTAGTATAATAGAAAAACATGATGTTTTAATAATTATTCTATGGTTAATTAGTGATATTACCCAATTTCTAGGTGATGTGGCTGTTTTAAAAATGTTAAAAATGATGTTTTATTTTTAAAATTGTATGTTAACCATCGTGATATGTATTTTAAACACATTTTTTTCCAAAGATAATATTTTTATCAACATTTTTAGGTGTTTAATATTTTATGATTTCTAAATGATATATATTTTATTAAATGGGATTGTTTCCCAAGTGGATTATATTTTGAAACTTATTATGTATTAATGTTTTTCAATGGATATTTTAAGCGAAGTGTAAACCCTCTTCTGATTTTCAAAGGTGTTTCTATAGAATTGGTCTAAAGAGAATATTGGGTTGGATTTTATCACTAATAAAATTTCATGGAATTAGATGGATATTTTAAAAATATAAGACCCTTTTTAAATTAAAAAAATTGGGTTTTAAGAAAAGGTGTGATACCCTCTTAATCCCCTTTGATTATTATATGGCCATTTTATATTGTGATTAAATATGGGGATATTTATCATTGATGACCTAGTTTGTACAAATCATCATGGTTCTATATGACCATGCGATTCCATCTAGATTTATATGGTTTTCTTTTCTTGTTTTTTTGAATAGTAATTGTGAGTTTTTTTAAGGGATGGTAAAATTGAATGAATAATTTTGAGTATATTTCAATCTATTTTAATAATTTGTTTGAAAATATTCCTCAAATGATAACATTTTTAATGGATTTTTTTGAAACTCCAAGAATGTTAGCGTTTTGAAAATGGGGATTTAGGCCACCATGCCTTGTTATATAGAAATAATTATTTTTTAACCATATTTTAGAAAAAAATATTATAGTTGGAATCCACATTGAGGTTTGAAATGTGTATTTAAAAAATGTGTGTTTATGAAATATTTTAATGTCATATTTTAAAATGATCATTTGATGAAGTGGTATCTGAAAAGGAAAAATTCATTTCAAAGGGATTGTAATAACTTAATTAAAATATTATAAAATTAGTTTTAGCACACATTTATGGGTTACTACTCATTTGATATTAATATATAGAAAATTATAATATTTCTAATGTATTTTAAAATATAATTTTTTATGTAGTATGAATGATATATATTAGATTTGGTAGGATGTGGTGTCCTACTTGTCTTCTAGATCAGACATATATTTTCTAGGTTCTGTTTTGTTCTGGCTTGTTTCTCTACCTTTGAATCTTATGAGAGGGATATATGGTTGGATGATGATCCTAGTAGAAAATATATTTTTTATGTAATTTGATAAATATTAATATAACTGAATCAAATTGGATTAATATGAATAAAGAGTGGATGGATTCCAATCATCTAAAAAAATATTATGAAGATAGAGTAAAAAGGTTCAGAATGTTTGAAAAAGATCATGCATATGACCCATCTAGAATTCTTGGTCCATGTTAATGCATATTTTATTCAAGACTAATTTTCCCAGTAATGTTATAAGTACACTGTATCCATCATAAAAGACATCAAAGTTATACCTGTTTTAATAAACACCATGAAAAAATAGAATGTAGCTAGTGGTTGGGATACAAATAAGTTTTACGGATCATCAAATATGATTACAAGTGTGGATAGCGAAGAATAACGTAACAAAGAAGTTATTACATATTTGAATGATGATAAGGATCGTATTAAGGAATTGATAAAGACTATTTAGATGAATTTCATGATTTCCCAAAATTGTGTCTCAAGATAATGAGATTTGATATGACATAATTGAATGATGGTTTCAGTAAATATAAATCATTTTAACTGTACTAAAGATGTAAAATTTTATAGGAGGCAATAGATGGAGTGACACCAGTTTTACGAAACTACATTCTCAATTGAATGACATGCTCAATGAACATAATGTGCTCCTGAGATGAACATTCAACCCCAAATGAATTTTACGCTTGATGAGTATGGTTTCTAAAAGAATACACATAATCAGGAATTATTATTTTCTGTTTCTCGACAAAAACAAGAAAAATAGTTACAGAATAACCAATGTTTTGTTCATTATGATACAAGAAAGACAAATATATTCCTAAGAATGTCGTATGGAACACTCCATTAATTCCAGGGTTTAGAAACCTACATGGAAACGAGGAGACATAAATGTAATTGATGTGGCATATAGATACCAGAAATAAATATTGGAAAATATATCACTTGTATAAAACTCTTTAGTGGATGATAATTGGTCATGAGTATCTGAAATTTGGTAATGACCTTAGAAACCATCGACTTACTTTATCTACTAAAAGTGTGAATAATTTTTCTTGTCAAAAAATAACTCACTGTACATGTCCAGTTATGATGGTAAATTACGTCTTTCCACCATGGTTATGCATGAAACAAATATATATCATGTTACATATGATAATATCATGACCAAATCAATTGTGTAATGGTATTATTTTAATTTGGATACATTTTTTGAGAATTTTAAATTATTTGGGGATTACAGGGTTACATAATATGATGCTTATTGAAATAAATTTTTTTCATTAAGACCGATGTTGAATGGGATTATAAAAGAATTTCCTTCTTATATAATTTTGTCAGGATATATCATTAAAGGTACTGAGTTGTTTCCCATTTTAGAACAAGGTACATATTAAATTATGTTGAAACATTCATGTAAAACTATGTTTCCATGACATCATATTTTATTACCTTGATAGAATATAATAAAATCTTGGATGGAAAAATTTGATGGATGTTAAAAAGAATTTACATCACCATATCCACTAAAAACTGATCAAATTTTTGAGAATGTAGTAGATGTTGACATTGTTTATGGTAAATCGTTTAAAAAACAATACAAAAACTAAATGTATAAAGAAGCCAATTATTTTTGGATTACCATACTGTAATTTTATGATCGTCAGATATTTTTTTGATGTTATTAATGATTAAAAAATATATGTGATAGTGACATTGAATCATTGATAAAGGCACCAAGAAAGTCAGAGGATGGAATTTGGTTTAGTTTGGACATGGTTTACAAGAGAATATAAGAATAGTTGGTGGTATTGAAGGGTGAAAATGAATTTTTCTTCCTCAAACTGCTTCCACTCTTAAAAAGTAATAGACATATCAATTTTTCAACTTATTGAATAGCATAAATGTTCTATAAGGGTATTCATCAGATATCATGAGCGCCATGTCAATGACTGATTAAAAGATAATTGGTCTTAAATCTCCTGACATCCATGTTTTGATAAAATATCAAATTCCTATAGTTCTACATTGAATTTTTTATAGGAATTCCCCTAACACATTAAAAAAGATTTATTTATTTTTCACATATATATGAATCAATGTTATAGACCCGACTAAATTTCTGAAAATGGAAAGAGATATTTCCATTTTATTATGTGAATTGGAAATGATTCTCTTTCCATTATTCTTTGATATGATTGTTCATATGATGGTTCACGTAGTGAGAAATATTTGACTATGTTATCCTATATAAAATAGTTTTATGAACACCATTGAACATTGTATGATGATTTTTAAAAGGGTAAAAAAAATTCTATGCTATATAGATGGATATATTGAGGAGTGATATATTACTGGGGAATAAATTGAATTTTGTACTGAAACTACCACAAAACATGGAAAAGGGAAGAAACTCATTTTATCAGTGCTAAAACAAAAAGAACTGATAAAGGGGTACCTTTATCCACACTAAAAAAGTGATGATAAAGGTGACACATTTATCTGCACATTTTAGTAGTTCTGAAAATGTGTTGTCTTTTCCAACACTGATAATGTGTATCTTTTAAAAATTATGTATATTTCATTAAAAATAGAATATAAATATTTAAATATATTTATTTTTATATAAATAAATAAATATATTTTACACATGTTTAAGATAAGTATAAATAGACATTCACACATAATAAATAATATATGTAATGAAAATGGCCTATAAAAAAAATATATATTAAATATTAGTAAATAATTATATTCTACTTAGCATAGAGTAATATTTATTTAGCAAATATTTGAAGACATAAAAAATTAAAAATTTAGTAACAGATCTAATATATGTTACCAATGGAACTCAAATATCAAATGACCATATCATTTGGTCAGGGTGTCTGTTTGAGATCTATATCATTTCAAATCGAAAGATGAGACAAGATCTATGTGCTTGTGACACAATAGAACATGATGTATTGTTTTGTAGGGATTAAAAAAGGCCCAAGATGATCCTAAAATTAAATTATTGGGCAGAATGACAAATATTTTTATCATTCAATGGAATTTCAACCTTTTTTGAAGGGATTTTTTCCCATTTTGAAATAGGAATGATTTTATTCTGAGGGATTACATTCATATCGATATTATAGCCTTCATATTTATTCGTTTTCACAATGTAATATTGTTTATAATCCAATGTACAAAAATATATACATATTCATTATATATTCACACATAAAAATTAATATCATTAATAAAAAGTTAAAAATATTTACTTATAAAATATATTTCATCATATATAAGATTTATCCAAATAAAAAACTAATATCCAATTTAATGAAAATAAAAAATATATGAATACATATGTTATTATATAATGTATGTGTGTGTATTTTTGTGAGTCAATATTATCCACTGGTATATATTAATATATGAATACATATACAGATAATAAAATATAACTAATTATATATAAATAGTTAGATATAAATATATATTAATATATGAATAAATATATAGATATATAAATATAACTATACATGTATATATATTGATATATATATATATATATGAATATATACAAATATATATATCAATATATCTCTATAAATATTTTAATATAAATATATATATATATTAAAATAAATATAAATATGTTATGAAAAAATATATTTATCAATACATAAGCATTGTCTAACCAAGAAACTAATATCCAATTTATATAAAAAACATGAGTATTTATATACCTATATAAAGTTGGTGTATGTGTGCTTATATATTTGTGAGCATCTAAATTAACAACTAATATATATTCGTATAAAAATAAATATAGGGAAATTGGCACAAAATAAAAGTAAATAGATAGTTATAAATATATATTAATAAATTAGTAAATATATAGATATATAAATTTCTAAATATATAAATATATAAATATTACTATTATTGTATATATATATATATCTATATATATTAATATAGGAATAAATATATAGATCAAAAAATATTACAACATATATATAAATATATTGATATAAATATATATTTATATATGAATAAATATATAGACAGATAAATATATAAATATATAAATATATAAATATAAATATACATGTGAACATATAAATATAAAAAAATATATATATTAATATCAATATATATATATATATATATATATTTATATACGAATTAATATATATATATATACATATATATTCAATATAACTAAATATATATTTTAATATTAATATATATATATATATGTTAATATAATTCTATATTAATATACGGATAAATAAAACTAAATACATATAAATAAATAGATATAAAATAAAATGGATATCAATGAAATCTTGAAGAGTGGTAAAGGGTCTAGGAACATAGTGGGAGGTCTCGAGTCTGAATAGTAGGGGAGGCAGGGGCATGCATGGTGGTGAATAGATATTATAGAACCATTGAAGGGGGGTAATAGTGCATTTAATGGGGTGGGGATGGGGCTAGAGTGTGTTAGGGCGGTAGTGGTGGGTATGGGTTGGTAGGGGTGCCTCATAGCACTGTTGAAGGGTGGGGGTCATGCATTGATAAAACCCCCCTCCGATATGTAGAAATAATATAATTTTTTAAAAAAACAATTAAACATTTATCAGTGCTTTTTATGTGCTGTAAATGACATTTTATAGTGATTTTAAAGGAAATTCATATTGTAGTGTGAATACCTTTCTTGTTAGGAAATCAATGGTCTACCAAAATCATGTCACTCAGGGCAGCTTTCAGGTGATGGAATTTCTAAAAGAGATGTTTTAATAATCAATATTACATATTTGGAGAAGTCACACCATTACATTTTTCATTAAACTAAGGAGGTTTCCCCCTATGTTGAATCCCATAATAGAATAAATAGTAATGTTGGTACATAAAGTGTTGAAATATGGATATTTGATACAGATAATATTAAGTTTATAGGATGGTTTCAGGAACACATTTGAAGGTGTTAGATAAAAATATGGATTTAATTTCAAAATGACTTGGATGGAATGCTTGAGGTCCAAGTGTCTATGTAATATATTATGATGGTTATTTAATAAATTGGTATACTTTCTATACAAATTACAATGATGAAGAAATATCCATGAAATGTAGTGGAGTTATAATTATTGCTGATGCGATGCATGTTTCTGGTAATAAGGAAAAAAATCCAATTAAATGTAAATGCTTAAAGAATAATTCCAATGACAGAGAGAGATTCTAGAAATTTTTATGTTGGAATAAAAGGAAGAAAAAAATTACAAAAAATCATTTATTAAGATCCCACCCACCCCCACAAGTATTGGGGTGAACATATACCATCAACGAGTTTCCTTAGTCAAGGTAATTAATTTTACAATAATTTTCTCTGTGAAATGGAAATCATACAGACACTGATATCATTCCTGTACTCAAATTTTATAATGCGAAAATAACTGTGATTTAATCTTTCAAAACCCACCCATCACAAAGTAGTGTGGGATACTGATTTCAATATTCAAGGAGAAAATCTACACAACATATCACTTCAACATGATCATGTGAGAGTAGTGATTAACATAGACAATGATCAGAGCACTAAGATACCTTTAACACTTTATGAAAATGATATTTATATGCTTGACCATGATATTTGAAATTTTTTCCATATCCATCATATCTTGTTAAAAAAATTGACAAGGTGTTATTCATTTACAATTCATTTTTCTTGCTAAACATTTAACAATTAATGAAAATGGACTAAGATATTGAATATTATAATTGAACACAAATGGATGGGGGTTAAATGAAGGAATTACAAAATACCATATAAAGGATTGACAAAATAATCCTAAATATCTACCGAATACAGATTTACACCACCGATTCTATATTTTCATTTAATATCAATAAATATTCATATGGATACAATGTTAAAAAATGGTCACAGTCATATAGTTATTTTTAAAGAAAAAATGTATGGATATGAATTTGTATACCTTAATGGTGTTGATAATGTAAGTGTAATACTCAAATGTGAATGGATAGGAACCACATTTTATAATGTATACCTGAGGTATATTTTATTCATATAATTTTTGAATAATTATAAACTATGTTATCTATGTATAAATACATTTTATATTTTTTCATAGGTGTATATTTGAAAAAAAATTGAAGTAATTTCCCAATGATAAAATTTGGACTCCTTAGTCCTGGAACCCCATCTACAGACCAATAAAAATAGAATAAAATAGGGTGAAATAGTGGCAAAGCTAATCAAATAATTTTATTAAAATCTTATGGATGACAGAATATTCATAGAACTGATGATGTAGTGGTAAAATTATACCATTTAATTATATAAAATTTACAATCATTTATTTTATTAATTTTTTTTTGTTATTAGGCAGTATTTGATGCAAATTACAGTCAATCTATTTACTCAAATGATTTATTTCTTACATTAAATGATTGGATACCAAAAAACACCGACCAAACATGATGATGTTTTTCAATATTTAATACACCAAATCTTATATTTTTAAATTAAAAATCAAGTTATATAACTCAAATTATCTTTTTATGAGGATACTGTTATGATATAGTGGTTCCTAAATATAACGATAAACATGGAATGAGGCCATGCTCTACGAACATGGACCCTAAAATTATCTACAATTGGACATGTATCAGTGTATATATAGTAATATTTCACTAGCCCTACACAAATAAAAACAAATTCCTTATTTTTTATCAATGTTTTTGCAGTGTCCTAAAAAATGGAAAGTAGTATGGTTTTTATGTTTTTTAATTTATGAGGGAGATCATATTCCATGAACAAACAATCATCTCTGAAGTGGTATTATTTATAATAATTAATATTTAATTGAAAATATTTAGTAATAGATTGTGTGTTTAAATTAATACAAGACTGTATTGATTGTCAAGAAGTCTAATATTAAAAACAAAATATATATTTTCTTAGAAACTAATCGGAATCATACCATTTTGAATACTTTATACAAATAGAATGAAGATGTGACTTCCCTAGAAGTAGTGATTTATTTCATTTTTTTAATTAATTATTATTAATATTACTCACATAAGAATGTTTTTCTAATATAGGTGGATTCCATTGTTCGAGTTAGAGATGTTTGTTTGAAGATTATCATGCTCTTCAGAGAAATGACTTTAAGGATTCAACTCAGAATTCAATGATAAGGTATAATCATTTTAAATTTACAACTTTTTCCTCGAAATATTAATTTATCTATACTAGATTAACATATTCTAAATTAAATTTTTGACTACACATATAGAAAATATCTACCACAAACTTTTTCTCCCTCAAAACCTTTTCACCCCTGAATTGTAATAATTTACCATTATCCTTCAAAGTTATTTGAGGTATATTAAAGGAATGTGATAAATTTCAACACTGTAGTGTTTCCAATTTGACAACATGTATCTTTTTTATTTTTAATTGCAATTAATTTTATTAAAAAAAAGTTAAATTTCGAAAATAGTGAAAACTCATTTTTATTATTTTGATAATTTGGAAAATGACCTATTAGTGATTTAAAAATTAAAGGAGTAAACTGCATCTCAATAAGATGAATGTTCTTACCATTATCACTCATAGTGTGACTTTTTAATCTAAAATTTACAATAAATAAAGTAGAAAATAATAACTGGCTTACGAAAAACAATATAAATTTCTTAATTATTTTGATACATTATAAATATAATCCCTGTGTTGTTTTCTATTTGTATGAATCAACCTGACCAAAATCTGATGAACTGTGTGATTAGTTTTACAAAATGTTTTTGTTATTAGTAAAAAATTTAAATTTTATATTAAAAAATTATCAGTCACTAAAAACCATGAAAACATGCTCTATATGTCTCAATAATATAGTATATTTATTCATATGTTATGTTTTATGAGTATAAAGTACTGTCACATCAAACTAATGCACGATGAATCCTCTATGACTCAAAGTTCATATTTAGATTTGGTAATGACATTTTGGGAAAAAAATGTATATTGAAAACCAATAAAACACATTTTTATTATTTTTATAATTAGTGAAACGACCAATAAATCATTTTTGATATGTAAGAATCAACAAATCCTCTGCATGATGCATGTTGTGGCCATTATAACTCAAAGTGTCCTTTTTTTATTTAAAAATGACATAAATATTAGTAAAATGATTATGTGAATGATTGAAAACTGAGAAAACACATTTAGATTGCTTTAATAAATTTTGAAAATGATTCATGATTCAATTTGGACGTGTAGTACTCCAGAAACCCTCAATACAATGCCTGGTTTGGCTGGTATGACTTCTTATGTGACTTATTTTTTTAAAAT
Source organism: Viscum album (assembly GCA_963277665.1). Taxonomy (NCBI): domain Eukaryota; kingdom Viridiplantae; phylum Streptophyta; class Magnoliopsida; order Santalales; family Viscaceae; genus Viscum; species Viscum album. The sequence continues at coordinate 614,835,443 of OY728164.1, forward strand.
ATATATTTATTTTTGTAAAAAGAAAATATAACATAATAAAAACTATGAAAAATATATATTATTCTGATAATTTAAGGAAACAATCACTTTGTAATTTATAATACATATAAATCTACCATACCTATAACTAATTCATGGTCTGACCTATATAACTAAAAGTGGCCATTATTAGTTTAAAAATTTGCATTTTTTTTAAAATGTGATAGTCATTGAAAACCAAAAGACCACATTTTCATTATAATGATAACATAGGATAAATATTTATAAATCATTTTTTATCATTGAAGGAATATCACATCAATCTGATGCACGATATGCCTGATATGACTTGAAATATGAGTTTTCAATTTGAAATAGCTTTTTTTCAAAAATAAACTAGTACATTGGAAATTGAGAAAACAAATTGGAAGTTTATTTTTTACTTTATTACAATGATCTATATGTCATTTGAAATGTGAATGAAACAATCACGCCTTAATATGATGCATGGTGGGTCTGGAATAACTCAATTTTTATAATTTTTATTTAATGTTGACATAAATTTTAGTAAAATTAATAATTGAGCAAATAAAAACGAATAAAAATCGTTCTAAATGTTTTCATAATTTAATATATTGTTCCATGAGTCATTTTTGACACGTATGAGTCAACCAAACATCAATACGATATACAGTGTGACATGTATGACTCCAACTATGTACTATTTATTTATAATTAACTTTAATTTAAGTAAAAAAGAACAATTGAAATAATTAGAACCCATAAAAACAAATCAAATTATTTTTATACTTTATTAAAGATACCAATGATTCATTTTTTACAGGTATGAATCCAAAAAAAACTAAATTTGAAGCATGGTGTGACCAGTATGACTAAAAGTTCACATTATTTACTTAAAATTTATAGGTTATATTGAAATGTGTCACTCGTTAAAAAAATCAAAAAAAAAACACCAATTTCAATGATAATTTAGTATTATCATTCATAAATATGATTTCAGGCATATGAAGTAGTCTCACATCAAACTAAATCCGGATATGACTAGTAGCACTCAAAATACATTTTTCTAGTTTGAAATTACATTTTAGTAAAATCAAATAGCTTATTGAAAACTGAGAAAAAATAGTCATATTGTTTTAATTATTTAGGAAAATTTCTTACTAAAAATTTCATATTTGTAGAAATAAAGTAGAAATCAATATGTTGCACATTGTGGCCAATATAAATAAATGTGTCAGATTTTTATTTAAAAATGAAATTATTTTTACTAAGATTATGAAGTGGCCTATAGAAATCTAATGAAACACAATGATGGTGTTTTGCTAATTTAAAAATAAGACCCATGAATTATCTAATATGTCATGTTGTATAACTCACATCATTACAATTTATATTATGGTTGGTATGACTCAGTGTGTGCCATTTTTTTAAATTTCATTTATTTAAGTATATAAGTAAAATTGACACACTAAAAACCAATAAAAACATTTGGATTGTTTTTATAGAATTGGAAATTAATCCATTTTTCATTTGTGACACATAGGAATCAATACACATCAATATGATGAATGGTGTGACCAACCGGACTAAAAGCGTATGTTATCTACATAAAATTATCAATTTAATTCAAATTATGAATCAGAAAAAATATAAAGAAAATGTGCTATAGTTATCTAAATAATTTAATATAGTTATTCATAAGTCATTTTCGATGTGTTTAAAGTAGTATCATATCAAGCCGACTCATGGGGCGGCCAATATGACTGAAATTTCATGTTTTCAGTTTGAAATGACTCTTCAGTAAACAACACAACTTTCATATGAAAAAATGAGGAACAAAATCTCATTGTTTCAAAACTATATTAAAATTATCAATATGTTATATTAGATGTGTATGAATCAACTAAACCTTAGTATAATTCATGGTGTAAATGATATAAATTAAGTGTCTATTTTATAAATTTAATTTAATTTTTTTTAAAAGAACATGTTATATCCTAAAAATTAGGAATATGAATTTGGATTGTTTTTAAAATTTAATAAAATTATCAATCAATCATTTGCGATGTATATGAGTCCACATAACCTCAATACAATGCACAGTGTAAACTATATGACTCCATGTTTGTCATTTTTGTTTACATTGATTTAAATTTAAGTATAACAAAAAAGTGAAATTATGAAGATTTAGAATACATATTCTGATTGTATTGTTACATTAGGAAAATGACATATGAGTCATCTTTTGAGGTTCATAATCAACCACACCACATTATGTTGCACATTGTTAACAGTATTACTAAAATTATCATTATAATTTTAAAATTGTCATTCTTGTTCAAAACGTGCCAGTCACTAAAAAAGGAAAATGTAGTATGATTGAATTTATAATTTAGGATATAAATTAATAAGTTTTTTAGACATGTATGAATTATTCTCATGTTAAACTGACACAAGATGTGAATCGTATGACTCAAAATTTGTTTTTATATTTTGAAATAACATTTTAGTAAAAAAACACAAAACATGCATAGTGAAGACAGATAAATATTATTTTGATTTCCTTGGTACCTTAAATATATGTTTATCTAGTAATTTTTGATGTGTAAAATTGAACCTCACCTCAATCCAATGCAAAATGTTACCTGTATAAACAAAAAAGTTCAATTATTTAAAATTTACATTATTTTTAGTAAAAGATAATGAGACCTAATAAAAAGAGTGAAAACACATTTAGATTGTTATGATGTTTTATGAAAATTATACATAAATTATTTTTGACATGTAGCAATCACCCCACCCCAATACGATGCATAATATAATTGATATAACGCAATATGTGACTTTTTTATTAGAAATTTAAATTCAATTAATTTATTATGTCATATTATTGTTTAATTTATTTCATTATAGTATTATTAACATAATATGTTTATCTTGTATAAGAATAATTTTTTTTTGACTGATATTATTTTTTTAGAAAATGATACCATGGGAGGTATTTTTATAGAGGTGATCAAATGAATCAAAAGTTGAAACATGAATTTTTTAAAATGTTTTTCGTAAAATTGTAAAATTATTTATATAAAACATTTTTTGAAATGTATATCCCGATAATTTTCTATATATACCTTGGGAAATAATTTTTATATTCACGATACACATTAAATTTATATATAATTTTTTGAAATTATAGGTTTTTCTAGGTGTGATATTTTATTAACAACACATTGTCTCCAGCTGGCCTTTTATTATCATTTTTTAATGATAAAGGAACACCATTAGTAGTTATTTTTTAGTACTGATAACGGGGAAACCGTTGTATCCATGAATTGATTAATATATGTTAATAGAACTATTAAATACCATTTTTTCCACTGTTCGGGGAAATATCTATTATAGTGCTCGCACCACATACTCTTGATTTGTTATATATTGATTTTGGAATATGAGATTCTTCCTGTTCTAAATGTATATTATAGATAGATGATAAATTCATGATTTGAATATAACATACATGAGGTATTTTGGGAGATATTTTCTCATTTGGGCTGTAAGAGTAAATCAATCATAGGGTATTCTTAGTTTTCCAGCTGGACACAAGAGCATTTGATCACATAGAATAACATTCTAACATGTTGGGCATAGTTTTGTTTTATAAGGTGGACATGTAATTTATATAATTATCATAAAAAATATGGGATAGTATTTGGAATATATCATGATGATAATCAATTTAAAAGGGGAATTTTTTAGCTTTTATAATTATGTTAACATATAAATTTTGGAAATATGAAGGAGGTAATGGTTTGGATTATCAGGATTTAGATAGAAGTGGAAAGTAGTAGTAATTATCTTTTTTACAATGACATATAGGAATAAATGTAGATAATAAACATAGATCATATGGTGATTTTGATGATGATTTATTACTAATTAAGATTTTGAAAAATGAGATAATTGTTCCCTCCTTCACATCTATAATTTCCATCACTTGTTCTAGTGTACAAAACTAATGGATTAAAACAATGATGACATTCTATGTTTTCAACTCATCAATTATTTCCATTTAAAAATAATTCCATTCATTATCAAAAATGAAGATATATTATATGATAGAAGAAAATATGTTATGTTCATTCATTATTTTTTCTCCAATTATGAAAAAAATATTAATGCTAGGTGTGTGAAGGTCTCTAGATACATCTTTTAAGTATAGAACGAGTAAGTGTCTCAAGTATATTATCATTATCAAAATTTCTAATTTCTATATAATTTATTGTGTGTGTATATGGAGTTCGTCATGTCATAGTACTTAGTGATCATTGTATACACTGATCGATTCAAACATAATGGAGATTTTCTGTTGAGATCTTGTATGTTAGCCTCAGTTAGATAAACTTAATGACATGAATAAAAATAGATTTTATTCTAAGAAATGAGATAAATTTTGTTGTGAAATCCATTTTTAATGATGAAGAAATAATTAAGATAAATATCCAATAGGAATTGTATATACTACTATCTTTTCTTGAATTGGATGCATGAATATTCCTATTTCTATATTTATAGTACAGTAAAATTTTGTAGTTTAATTTCTATTCATATGAATTACCCTCCCCACATGTGGTAAATTTTTAATCATTCACCCTACCCAGAACATGGTAAGATGGGATTTTCATCTTTGAAAGGATTTATCCTAATAAATTTATTGATGCATAATATATGCTAAAGAAAATAATATGTACATGTGGTTTATAAGAAAAAATATATCAACAAAAATTTCATCAATCATATTAAAAATTTATTTTTTCAAATGATATCCTTAGTAATATCTCCATGCATATTTTTTAAGGTTTACATGCCCCAGATATATCTCAAGAAAATTGCTCCAGAAAGATTTTGATTGTGTGGGTCTAGAATCCTCCCAAGAATGGGAGTGTATAAAATAATAGAAAATTACTCAAGATATAAAATCTAGTATTAAGTCAATATAATGAAATTGAAACATTATATAAAGAGAATTAATGTAATAAACACTGAAATCATTATAAAAACAATAAACTGGAGTAAAATCGCTTTAAAAAATGACCAACCAAATTTTTTATTTTACATTTATTTGGGAAATTATAGTTCATGTTTAAATAATTATTTCATTGAAAAAATGTCTCCTAGATAAGTGAAAATATATAATAATCCACCTATACTTATAATAAACTTTATTGAAGTGTACCTTAGTCATAAAATGAGGTATTAGGGGAGTGGAATCAATAGTAGTACAGATAAAAATGAAAAGAAAATTTGAATTGAAAAATTGGAAATTGAGAGACCCATTAGTAAATATCATGGAATTGGAAAATTTTGTCACATTTATTTGGGTTTGGGTGAAATATAATTTTATTTTAGAACTAAAAAACCTGAACTAGATAAAAAAAATAGTACACATGTTTAATAAATTTTGATGCATAAATATTATCAGGTGCATGTAGTCCAAATATTGAGGAATCAACTCAGATAAATACAGTTGAGTGAGTATAATTATATTTAAGATTTACCTACTAATTATAATTCTACCAAATAATAACAATATTAAAAACATTACTGAAATAAAAAAATTATATAAAAATGGGTTTCCTACAACAAATTGATTACTGGACTTTCTCATCCAAACATATAGAAAAAGTGATCAGGCTGTATTGTTTATTTCCATAGAGGTTTACTTATTTCTAAAGGAACTAGTGGTTATTTCATTGACCTCGTGTAGATTCTTGATAAGATTAACCACCATATGTGTGTTATGATAATTCATTTCATGGGGTAAAAAAAACATATTTGATCATCAAGATGGAAATCCCTTCTAAACACATATCTCCCTTGAGAGCACATGGAGCTGGAATTCGATGTTTGCATGACACTGAGAAATCCAATGTAGGTGTTAATATGGTGGTAGTACATGCCTGTCAAGGACTATAGATAAGGAATAATATCTATACATTTATATAAAAACTCATAGATAATAAATAAAAATGTATGTCAATAATGATAGTCAAAAGAGTTTATCGCATCCTTAAATTTGTAAAGTGTGATATAATGGGGAATCCTGGATATAATTTAAACAAAAAAATACTCCCATATAGAGTACAATATTAGATGGTAAAAGAATAAACTAATAATCAGGGGAAATTTATCTACGGTTTCCTATGATTTGACCTCCCAAATAGTGTGTCTCTTGATGTATCCCACCATGTTTTTGTCCCCTATGGACATAGAAACAGAACCATCGATGGAATATGAAGGTGTCTCGGTACTGTAAATGAACTTATTGGATTTTGGTTTCATGGTGATGATCGTAATGGTGGCAGTGTGTCTGACAATAGGGTTTATTGGTGATAGATCAGTAGAGGGTGGGATGGTGGGTATCATGACCTGATTGGTCTTCTCCTCAATAATATATTTCTAGTCTCCATGGATGATAGGATCTGAGACTAGGTCATCAAAGGTGGTGGTGTTTTTATGGATTTTGATGGATGAAGGGTCTGTAATGGTGGTGGATGAAATGATGATGGTAGTTTCTTGGTGGTGAAAAGTGAAATATCTGTGAAAGGAATTCATATATAGAGGGAAATATAATGCATGATGTCTAGAATAAAATGGTGTATGGTCCATTATTTGAAGGGGAGGATGGGGTGGGTGATGGTGTAGGAATAGTTTTGCTGAATTTATAAGGGATATGGATGGAGGATATGAAATGTATGGTCATGAGAGTGCATTAGAAGAGGGTTGTGAAATTATGGTGTGATGTGGTAGAATAAGAGGATGATTTGGTGTTAGGGGATAGGATGGGAGAATGTGCATGATGCAGAGAGGATAGCATAACATTGTTAGCTACATGGTATGTAGGGGATTCACCAAAATTCTCTATATATGCAAAATCCCATTGGTAGACAATGGTATACATTGTGAGTATCTCTATCATGTAGAGAAGTAGTATGTTGATGCCCTCCATAGGGCTGTCATTGGTGTGGGGTTATCCGACCACGAATGAATTGAGATTCATATACAAATGGTCAATGAAATATTCTCCCATAAATGTACATTGATTCCTCCTCTCGATGGTCTAGATTAACTCATTGAACTCTCTCTCCATTTTGATGGTTGTGCCTCACATGGATGATGCAAGATTTATGACCTTGATCTAGCTCACTCCACTTTGAACATCATCATGGGAAATACCATGTTGATCAATGGCCTTTTGATTTATCCAGAAGGTGGAACCTCGCAAATAATTTCTATTCATGGTGAATGGTCAATAAAAACATTGAATGTCTCTATAATTCCAAGACAAAATTCATGTGAAATCATCCTTTCTAGGGTAGAGTTTTTGTTTTTGGAAGACGGTAGAAGAAATTATGTGGGTATAGTAGATTCCAAGGATAACACCAAACTCAACAATGGTGAAGTACCATGGCCTACATATGACTCTAGTGTTTTAAAAAATTGTATTCCCCACTCGAAGGTGTCCAGAAAGACATCGAAGAGCACCCTAAAGCACTCCTCTTGCACCTGAGTGAATTTGGTCAGGTGAAAATGGCTGATGAGTTCATGGCCCTCTAGATGAATATGGATGCTCTCAAGTACTAGATGGACAAATGTTATTTGGTCAATATCATCTTGTACAGGATAAATAGGAATCAAATATGATGATGAGGGTTATAAAATGGGAGGCATGGATGAGGATGTGGGCATGAAAGGCCATGAGATCGACTAGAGTAGGAATTTGAGTCCCTAGACGTAGAAGAAGATTTATTTTAAATAATAAAGGAGGTCCAAGGCTCTACACATGGAGAAATAGCAGAAGTATTTTTTAGTTTGGATGGTGGAGGTGTGTTATCATGCTAGGGAATGGATTCCGTGGATGGTGTAAAGGTCATCATTGTTTGGGAAATGAAGAATAGAGGGGAGGGTAAGGGGAGGTGTTGTGGCCGAAGGTAGTGAGTGGTGGTGGATTGATGTAGCATCAGTCAAGGTGCGATAAGAAAATGATTGTGCAATAGTAGAAGCATCAGAGTATTTATGGAATGAAACCAAGGTTCAAAGGATTTAAAAGCTTTCCAAATATTTAAATTCTAGGAATTTAATAGATGACGTGAAAATATTTAATTTTTTATTTTTTTTGTTTTCTCAAATATTACATTCCATTTATTCCTTAAATGATTTGTATTTTTCATTTATTTTCTTGGACCAACTCCCCAAAAAAATATTCCAGCATCTCAAAACAGTCCTCAAGAAAAAACTACCCTAGGCTAGTCAACTGATCATACTATTTTTATTCCCACTCAGTACATTATTTATTGTCTAAATATATGCATTTTTCTATATTTAAGGCATTAAATTTTATTTTATACCCCTTAGAATAAATCTTGAAAACCGAGGGGGAAATAGGAGGCAAGGTATCACTTATAAGAGATGTAGTAATTTTTTAACTTCGGTGAGGACTGGATCCAATTTTTATAGGAGGTAATTATTTTATTTTTGATTACACTTTTCAAATTAACTTCATTTATTTTATCATTTTATATGGTGTGTCAATTTTGAATCTTGTTCATTTTTAGTTGACCTATCCAAATCAAATGTAATAAATTTTTCATTACCTCTAAAAATCAATCTCCCCGTGTCAAAATCAATAATCATTATCCTATAGAGATAAATGAAATTAATAGAATGTATGTAATATAAATATATTCATCCATAACATGAACAGTTATATTAGTATTTATTTTTTTAATTTCTATGACTTCCTTGGGGAATCCATGAGGCTGCCTGATTCAGTGGTAAGAATGTTGGGGGCCACCGATGGCTTGTTTATTTATCCAATACCCTTCTCCTTGAAAATAATCATCTCAATAAGCTTGATAATTTCAACTAGATCACATAAAGATTTTCTAAAATTTCATTTCCCAATAGTTCAACGAATTGAAAAACTCACGAGGACATTCATTTTTTATGATGATTTCATAGGACAATTGGGAAGAAATATTCATCTATGGAGATAGCAACTAAGTCTTGCATTTTTTTCTTAAAACTATATCCATAATGAATATATCATATTATCTATCCTGATATATTCCATCTATATAGGTAATGTTGACGAACAATTTTTTAAAATGCTCCAAAAATATTTGTATCGAATCTATTTTTTGACTTATTTAATTTTTTAAGGAATGGAATGAAATTGATTTTTTATTGAGGGTCCATCATAAATTTATCTAATATAAAGATACTATTATTTTTATCATTCTTAGTTGGTTAAAACTCTTTGGTTTTCCCCTATTGCTATTTTTTTATATACTTTTAAAACATTTTCTCTCAACTCCATATGGGTTTTTAAAATCCAGCACCATTCTACTTCTTATAATGACATATTAATCATCTTCCATAATATAAAATTTCTTGTTACAAATAAAATTATCCAGTAGTAGATCAGATAGAGATTTAGTTATATTCCCCAGTTTATGTTCTAAGATTCATAGTGAAATCTTGTGGTTTTTATTTTCGGGTTTTTTGGGTTTTTATCCTTTGATCTTCTTTCATAATGAAAGCAATGAGAATATCCTAATGATTGGTTTTGGGAGATGGGATCGATACCATTGTCCAAGATAAGATTATTGATCCTACTAGTATTTTGATGGTTGAAATTATTGAGCTCTCGGAAATAGAGGTTGGAATTGAAATTGACGATTAGAAGATGTACACTGTGGTGGATACCTAGGTGGTCCATAATCATTTGATGGCATTTTTCCACTCAACTTCTAATGGTAATTATAATTTTTCATCACCTTATATTGATCCAAACTCTAATAATAGTTTTATTGTTTACATTGAGAAGATATTTGAAATTTTTTCAATTTTTATTGTAATTGATGTAATTAGAATTTTGGAACTGTGTTTCCTCAATTCCATCCCTGAAGTCTGATTGCAATTAAGCATATTATTTCAGTCTGTAAAAGTTAATTTTTTCCATCATGATGATTTTTAAGGCCAACCAATGGAACTTTTTCAAAGTGAAAAAGGGGTTATTTTGTGGATTTTATGTAAAGAATCATTTCAATTCAATGATAATTTTTCATTAAAATTCTTAATGTTTTCATTCAATAAGAGGCTTTTGATACTACATCCATAGTAATCTTTAAAAATGTTTTAAATTTAAGAACTTCTTCATGCTTAATTTTATGAAAAATTTGTTGGTTATTTATTTTAAAATTATTAATTTTAACTCTTTTTAGTGTGAAATATTAAATTAATTGAATTAAATATTTTTACACTTACATAAACATTCTGTATTTTGCAATAATTGTTTTAGAGAAGATTTATTTAACTGCTAACTCGTAGAATTTTTTTTTCATTCTGTGAGTTGTTAATTATTTTCATTGGGGGGGGGAAATACAATAATTTCTCTTGTAAACATTGGAATATGATTATAATCTAATAAATTGAAAAATACATTTTGACATTAAATTGAGTAAATATGTTTCTTCATAAGGATTGATGAATGAGTACAATGTTGACTTTTAGAGCGGGGGAAGTGGTTCATCAATGTGATAAATTACACCATAATGTGAACCCAATAAAACCCCTATTTTTTCTAGTTTGATTACTTATCATGTATAAAAAATTTATTTTGAGTTTTTTTAAATATTTTATAGTGTAAATTTTGAGTAGTCACTTTTAAGAGGTTAATTCAATATTAATAGTTGGATTTATTTTCATAAATCAATTTTAATTTCCCCCATGGATTGTGGTTGATTTGGTAAAATATTTTCTATGTGTTATAAAATTATTATTTCCATTGAATTATTTGAATTATATTCAAATTCATAATATATTAATTCTAAAAAAATATGAAATCATAATCATAATCTATGTCAATTTTTTTCAATTATTTTTTTATGTTGATAGAAAAGTAATCTATAATTCTTTTTACATTGTTTAATTTTCTCATCCAAACTGAGTGCTTAATTTATGTGCATAAAAATTATGTTAGTATATTCTCCTTGAATAAATGTGATATTTGGAATTTCAGTTTAATGTTAATTTATATGGGATTAATATAAATTTAAAATATTATTTAAAATCATCCCTATACAAAAAAAATAATTTTTTCACTAGAATGTATTTAATTTCATATCGTTGAATATTTTAATTTATAGACGAAAAATATGAGGGGGGGGGGACATTTTTCAAAACCAATTCTCTATTGAAATCCATTTTTTCAAATTTTTTATTTATTTCACTCCACTAAATATGTATTATAATTTTCCTAAGAAAGGAATATTTTTTGGGATACAAAATTTTATCTGTATATTTTGTATATCCATCAACCACCTAATTTCATTAAATTAATTATTATTAAATTTTAATGTAATTTTATTGTTGAATAATTTACATTTTTTCAATTGGTTTTAAATTAATTAATATTTTTATTTTTTAGCAATTATTGTCTTTATGTTTTAGTTATGAATATCCATTCAACATCGAGTTATTATTTAAATACATATATTATTTCAAAATATTTATATTAAATTCATTGTTTACTTTTTCTATTCTACTATTAAAATGGTTGTTTCTGTTATTAATATTCTAATTAATGGATTATAGTTTATCATTTATTTTATTTTCATCAAAAAATTTATTGTTTGGGATATTGAATTCAAATTCAAATATTTAATAATTTTTTCATAATGTTATTTTGATAATTATGAAAATAGATAATGATTTTTTATTTTAGTTTCAATGATTTAATAATTCATCTGTTAAACAAAATAATGTCTGTGAATTTATTTAATTTTTTTATAAAAATTTTTATTTTAAATTTTAAAATTTTATTATTTTGACTAAATAATATATATGTTTTTTATATTATCTAAATGATTCAATTTACATAAAAATTAATTAACAAAGAAATGTTTTTTTTTATTTTATTTTTAATAACTATTTATTATAGTGTTTTTTATTTTCTTTTTGGATCAATCATGTTATGTTTTATAAATTCGTATAGACACATTAATGATTTATCTATTTTTCCTTGTATCCAATATTAAATGGCACTCATTTATCTTAAATGGAAATGAAGATCCACGTATCAAAAATTTATATGTAGAAAAATTTACTAGATGAATAATTATATAAGAATAACTCATTTAATGATTTCGGATATTGAATATTCACATTATCGTTTCTTCTATAAATAGAGAACTCAAATCCAGAGCTTTGATAGGAAGCCCAAATTCTAATATTGTGAACTCGATGACACCAAATTTCCATTACAGATCACTATAGAGAGATGGATGAATATCATCCTTCGATCCTGAATGTCACGAACAAGATCTGATGAGGCCATTAAGCCACCTCCATTGAATATGAGTTAGAGGTTGAGGAAAGACATTACAGCGTTCAACATCAAAAACTAGTCACTAGTAAACAATTCCTACTATAGTACGGTTTGGAGACAACAATCTGGCTGAGAAATATTTTTACACTATGTTTTTATGTATATTTTTATCAAATCCATTTGAGTATGTGTGTTCATTGGAAGAAGTCAAACTGACTATAAACTAAATTTGATATAATGAAAATGTAGGTTCATCATTCCAACACCATCTCATTCTATTGATTTGAATTAGGAAGATAATATAGATTTATTAATTATTTATTGTGATTATAAACTAACATGAAAAACCGTTACTTTAAAATAGTTATGAGATTCCATGTTTTCATCATCATTAATTATTAACGGAAAATAATATCTCCTTATTTTCTAAACATTAAAAATAAGATATATGTTTTATGTCAATATATTTTATCAATACAATATTTTTTCTCTCATTATAAAAAATTAATATTATTTATTAGAATGTGATGAATTCTAAATACATCATGTCAGTCTAGGTTGAGTAAGAGAATGAAGGAAGTACTCTTTATTTGAATATCTCAGTTGTCCATCATGGATTCTGAGTGTTGATTGATTTGATCATGTCATTTTATATATCGATAATTGTGTGCATTGGTCGATCCCTAAATAAGGGAGATATACTATAGAGATCATAGATTTTGGCTTTATTTAGATAAACATAATGACATGAATGACTAACGATTTCATTATACGCATCATTAGAGTTTTATTTATGAAATCATTTTTTGATGATGAATTATGAATTAACCAAAAGAACAAGTAGGAATGGTCTCTACTACCACATCTTCTAAAATATAACGCCCATTTATTTTAGTTTCTATCATCATTGGTTAGTATTATATTTTAGTTTCATTTACAATCATAGGAATATTTTCATTTAGAAATTTTAGACAAGAAAATAATCTAATCTTGAAAAATAAATTTCATAAATGTGGTCTAATTGGGAGAAAACTCTTGTTGTCTCTTTCTTGTAGTATTTAGGAGGTTAAAACATGATGATAGTTGGGATATATGGCACAAAAAACCTTAATCTTAAATTGACGGATCATAAAACCCTAGGAAATAATTTTTTTTATATCCATATCATGTTGGTTCGTACTGATGTATTCATAATTTCATAAATAGACATGTCATTATATACTCTTGGAAAATAAATTGGTATCCAATGACTTTAAGAATCCATATAGGTATATAATAGTCAATAAATATGTGTAAAAATATTTTATTTACACCATTGAGGAAATAAATATACGTTTAATATAACAATTTCCCCAATTAATTTCTGTATTTATAATCTACATAAACCCCCTTCAATTATTTAATAGAACATAGGGAATTTATATTGGAAATGGATTAGAATTAAATCATTGCAATAAAAATGGATTATTAGGTATGAAATATATAGTGATGGATTATACAGTAGATAAAAAAATATAATTTCATAGAAATATTGATATTTTGGTTGATGGTATCATTTGAAAAATACACATGATCTTGAAAAAAACATATATGATCAACTCGTTTTTTGAAATTTCTAAAATTTATTTAAAATTTAATTTCCATTTACCAATAAAAACTATTAAAATGGATTATTTTATTAAAACATTAGTGAAATTTTTCATTTTTTAAGACATTCATGTGTAAAAAATAAATGGATAATAAAATCAAAATTTTGATAAAAGGATAAATTCACATGAACATCTCTGTAAGAAATTCCTGACATGTCACAACACATTGTTAATTTCTCCATGGTGGTGATCATATTAGATTTTTATAGTCTAAAACTACACATACTACTAAGTAATATTAAAGAGGAAGTGTGGGTTCAACCCCATGAGAATATATGGATTGTAATGGCCCGGACCCACCTGGTCCTTTACATTTCCAAAACACGGCTCCACCGAAATGGTGTCACGGGTCACGGGGGTAGCAGTTATAGTGGCACTGTGACGGACACATACCAGTCATGGTGGCACTGTGATGGTGGTATCTATTTTGTTTGTACTTGTTTGTGATGGAACACTTTACTTTGATAACTATGGGACATGCGATTATCCTTGTTCGGTGGATGTGTGTGAAGAGTCCGCACTATGGGTAGGGGAGGACCTGATCCTGAATCAAGACACATTTAGGCGGATGTGATTAAACCCATGCGGGCGAGTCAGTTCCACCCAAAGCGGATAATATCTTGAAATAGAGGAAGAAACTCCCTAACCCATATGATTGTACAGTTTGACCTTCTAATGTTTCCGGGTTACTTGAGGGAGATGTGTTCCTAGATGTTGATGAGGTTTACTCTTGAGAGGTATATTTTAAGTCAGTTGTTCAGAAACCCTCTTTTCTTTGGGTCTAGTTTTGATTCATGAGGGAGATAATTGTTTGAGAGGTATCTGATGTAATGGTCTGGACCCACCTGGTCTATTACTTTTCCAAACCAATGCTCCATCGAAATAGCAACACCAGTCACGGGGGAACCGGTTACGGTGGCACCATGACGGACGCACACCAGTCACAGCGGTACCCTGACGGTGGCACCAGTCATGGTGGCACCGTGACTATCGCACACTGGTCACAGTGGCACCTTGATAGTGGCACCATAAGGGTGACACCATGACAGTGGCACCGTGACGGTGGCACCATGTCCTCACCGAGGGTGTTCGTTCTTTTTCCAACTTCTGACTTTTTCCACTCCAAAAACTTAACTTTACGCATAAAGAAGGTTTAATAACCCCATTTAAAGCCATTTAAAGCCCTTTAATAATACCTAAAATTACCCAAGAGTTGGGAAAACCTCGAACTTACCAAAATGTGTGGGTTTTCCTCGGTGTCACACCCTTTCCCCCTACCTTCCAGTTCCGCCCCCGTTTCATTTTTTCCTCCGTTTAAAAGAAATGATTAAAACGCACGGCCGTTGTGCCACCACACCAATAAGAATAATTAAATAAGTATTTATCCTATCATTTGTAACCTCCCAACCTCATAGGAAAACACGATACGAATTTAAAGCGGTTCAAAATTCCTTATCCCGGAAAAATAGGATCTCATCTTTGTGTCGCGCTAGAGTTTCTTCCTTCTCCTTCTTGGGTTGATTTATTTATTCTCTCTGGTGTGCTTGGAGTCCATCCTTCATGATCCTTGTCGTGCGCCTGTGCTAGTTTTTTTGTGCTCATCCTTGGAGTCCCCAGAGTTTCTCCCCTGCATGTAGCGCATTCCAAGTTCTTGGCGCGTGAAGAAGAACTTTGATCCTTGATCAAATAGGTAGGGATTTTCTTTCGTATCTCCTTACTATGTATCATTCGGGGTGGGTATGCTACTATTTCTATGGGAATGGATGAACCCAAACCATAAAAAAGATAATAAACAAATTGTTAAAGAATGATGGGGTGCGTTTGACAATTCTACTATACTCTTTTATAATTTCTATATGTTGTGAACTGTATGGGATTATTCCCACTGAAAATCATGGTCATTGGTGGTATTTCTATGATAATTAATGAACCTTTGTCTTCTGGGATGATTGAATGGCTCCATCATGGGAATTTGGTTAATAAAATAAACTCGTCCCATTAAATGAATGTCCAGTAAACAATAATCCTTGTGTGATCACCTGTTTAACCAAATATAATTAAGAAAACATTGTGAATGATGTACTTTAGTATTGAAACATCCTTTCTCTATCTTGGTGGCCTTTCTGTATGTTCTTCTAGAGGATTATGGGACGACATTCATGAGGATGGGATAATCTGTTGGGGCACAGTTATTGGATTTGAATCTAAAGCTTTTGGGTTTGTATCTCAAGTTTTGGTTTGGTTCAAGTACATTGAGGGATCTCACTGATACCTTTGTTATTGTGACTTCACAAGAGAACCGGTTGTGAATTTCCAAATTGCTGTTTCGATGTTTCTATTTATATATCTTGTTTTTATGCCTTCTAGTTGCCTAGTAGTGCATAATTTACTTAAATGGGATCAATTGAACATGAAAAAAACAATGGGCATAATGGGGAACTATTTTCCAAGATGAGTGGTGGGATGGTCGTGGGTTCGGGATATCTAATGAATGACTAGTAACGAGGGTGTTTGTGCTTAGGTTGGCTTTGGAAACCCTGGGTTGGGATGAGGGTTAGTTACCTATACATATTAATGTAGTTCATATTTATCTTATTCACTCCCCACCCATGTTTAACACTTAGTGATGAACACCCGCATTTCTGGGGGGAGGGTGTTTTTCCAAACACTTTTGTGAGTAGATAGTTATTAGATCCTTTTCTGCTCCCTTTCCAAAATATCCCAATACTCGTCGGGTATGCGGTGATGGCCTAAGGTCCATTATAGCCTAATATTATTTGGGAGGGGTAGTTGTGGTGGTTGGCATAGGTTTCTGTGGGTAGGTTGATTCCCAATAGTCTTCAGGATGTGGTCCAGGTGTCTTCGGGTGTGGCAGTAGTTGTTCTGGCCCAGGTGTTTGCGGGTGTGGTTACGCATGGTTGTTGTAGCCTAGTTTTTTGCGGGTGGGTAGTCTTCAGGATGTGGGCCAGGTGTCTTCGGGCATGGAAGTAGTTGTTCTGGCCCAAGTCTTTGCGGGTGTGGTTACACATGGTTGTTGTAGCCTAGGTTTTTGCGGGTGGGACAGTGGTTATGGCCTAGGTGTTTTCGGGCGGGATGTGTGTTTGTGGCTCAGGTGTGTGCGGGCAGGGTGTGGCAGTGGTACTATAGTGAGAATGGCGGGAGAGGTTTGATGCATAGTATGTCTTCAATAACCAGTGCGAAAGTGGCACAGGGTACCCAAATATTGATGTTCTATTACAATACATTACTCGACTTGTGTTATTTGGGGAGTGTGCCATTGGTGAAGCTTGGGTGGATAGTTTTATTTTCTATGTTCTTTGGTTACCTCTTTTTTCAAGGGGCATTAGAATTCCTCCCCAGTTTTGGACAAGAGTCTGTGGTTTTCCATACTAGGTAACCTTTTCTGCTCACCCTACGTATATAAAGCTGTTTTCAGGATTCCATGAGGACTTTAGGGAACATGCAGGGTCATACTAGTTCAGACATTGGGATAATTGTGGTTATTGTTTTTCATTCTTTTGGTACTTCGTTTGGGGGTTTTCATTTACTTTTGTATCATTTAATTTTGAAACATGCATATGGGTGTGGTTTTCGTTGGCTTTACTTTTACCCATCTGTATTGGTGTTGTTGAGATTTACTATATTATATCACGATCCTATTAATGAAAAAGGGTAATGCCTTCCATCTTTTGTGTGATCCTATACCTTTGTTTCTAGTCGCCACACTGAGACCTATTGATGGAGGGTCTCACGGGTCATTATCTCTCCATAAACATGAAGAAGGAAGGGTCTAAAAATTTGATTTCCCTTCTCTCATCTTGGTGAAGGTGGGTCATGAAAGAATGGAATTAGAGCCAGTGAGGTTGAGAGATATGATGGAGTCTGGGGTTAGGCACAATGAGGATTGCATGGGATGGTAAGGAAACAGTGTTGGGTGATCATGGTTTGTGAAATAGGCCAGAGAAGACCGGCTGGGACACGTGATTATAGGGCCCCCTGTGATCTGATGCAATGACTATAGGCCTACCGAATGACCAAGTGAGGCTACACTTGTTTCATGGTAAATAATCTAGGGAAGGTAAATACATCATAATGAATTGTGTTCTTGTGTTTCAGGGGTATTTTGGGTATTTTAAATGAATAAGGAATTCTTATAAAATTTAAGAACAATATTCTACACTACTCAGGCTTAGGTATTCATTATTTAACATGTAGCTATGGCGCCTGGGAGATGACCAAGAGTACTGCGGGAGATCAAGGCCTATGATGTTTACTTGGATGATTGACATAGGGCTGACTGAGAGGAGTAGGACGATCAGTGGTAAGGGAAGCTTCGTGCCTTTCTGTGGTAGACCATCGAAAAGTATGAGGGTAGCATCTCAAACATAGAGACAGAAAGCTTGATATAAGAGCTAGTGATAGCTTCCATCTTTATCTGGGCTCTGACGGAGTACTGGGTTCCTTTGGCTGTAATCCAGATGCGGGGAGTACCACTTTAGTGGTAGATGCATTATCTAGGAGAGAAAAGGGAGGCTTAGGTGACGTGGGTTGACATCGAGAGGGAGTTCGGGGCAGAATTTTTCTCTTTCACGATGAAGCCTAAGAAGAGGCAGGAACCACTCTCCCTTCAGCATGGGAGTATGTTAGTGAGAGAGATGGGGATCAAGTTCATGGATCTTCTTCGCTTTTCTCTCGACCTCATTCCGGATGAGGATTCTTGGGCTAGACAGTTGGAGGAGGAACTTCGGCCTTCTCTCCTGTATACTGTTACTCCCGTCACTTTACCTATGTACATGGAGGTCCAAAATAAGGATAATGTGGTTGAAAGGATGCATGCCCTCGGAGGTGTATCATGAGAGGGAATCCGGTTGGGCTCTTCGAATGGGAAAGCCGTCAGCAGCAGGCCTCCAGCGTCAAGGCCCTGTTGGTTTTTCCTAGCTGAAAGCAGCACTCGGTAGTTCCAGTTCCGATATCTCAGCCCCCATCCTTTCCTTATAGGCCCAGGGACGAGATGCTTCATCCGTGGAAGCCATGGTCACCTTTAGAATATGTGCCTAGATAGAATACAGTACATATAGGGTGGGAAGGTTCAGCATCCACCACAGCAGCAGTAGTTTCCAGCTATGCCCTTTCAGTAGCAGTAGGGGTAGCAAGCTCTCGCTCCTCCAAAGGGAGGTATTACAGGAGGGGGACTACCTCAGGGTGATCCTCAAGGACCTCGACCAGGGTGCGGTCAGGGAGGCGGCTGACAGTCGAGGGGTAGGGGAGCTGGGTTTGGACAGTTACACATCGCGGAGACAGCGGTTCCAACAGGGCCGGAAGTTGTTCAAGGTACTTCTTAGCTTGTTCAGTACAATATCTAATGCCATGTTAGATACAGGATATTCTCACTCCTTTGTTACACCCATACTGTCTCGCTCTTTAGGTTTAGATATAGAGAGACTTCCATTTCCCCTGGTGTTGAGTACTCCATTCGGAGGTCAGACCGAATTGTTTTATGTTTGCCGAGGGTGTAGACTGATGGTAGGGCCACATCAGTCGATCAGGGATCTTTTAGAATTATATATACATACATAAAATATAATATTAGGAATTGACTGGATGTTCTATGTATTTTTCGTCATTGACTACTTCCAAGGAAGTCTCGTGTTTTCAGATTTGGGCGGCCGACATGTAATTTTCATCAGCGAGCAAGGTTTCCAGAAAAGCAGCAGGCGAGAGGAGCCCCTCATTTCCTTGTTAGCTGAACAATCAGTGGAATCAATGGATGTAGAAATGGTTGAAGTCCCATAAATCATCAATGAATTTATGGACATCTTCCCCGACGAGGTGGTGACTCTACCCCCTAGAAGTGATGTTGAGTTCGGGATAGACTTACAACCTGGTGCACGTCTGATTTCGAAGGGTACCAACTGGATGACACCTTCCAAGTTACGGGAGTTGCAGATTCATATTGATGTTCTGATTATGAAGGGTTTTGTTCGACCATGTGCGTCACCATGTGGTGCTCTAGTCTTATTCACAAATAAGGAAGATAGTGGTATCAGGGTGTTCATTGAATACCAGAGACAGATCCTTGTAACCGTCAAGAACTGTTACCCCCTCCTGAAGATAGATGATCTCTTTAACCAGGTGAGGGGAGAAGGTTGGTTCTCTAAGATCAATCTGCAATCTGGATATCACCGGTTGAGGGTGAATGAGGGTGACATCTCGCAGACTACCTTCAGGTGCAGATATGGGAACTTTGATTATTTGGTCATGCCGTTCGGCATTACAAATGCACCAATAGTGTTCATGGGACTCATGAACACTGTCTTTCGGGAATACCTAGAATAGTTTGTAATCGTGTTTATTGACGACATCCTAATCTACTCAAGATCATAAGAGGATCACACTGAAAGTTATAGACATGAGAATTGATCTTTTTTGGGCACGTGGTGTCTAAGTAGGAAATAGAAGTAGACCCATCGAAGGTCGAGGCGGTTGTTTCTTAGTTAGCACCCAAGAACATGGCTGGGGTTCGTAGTTTCCTTGGACTAGAAGGTTACTATAGGAGGTTCATACCCAACTTCTCCTGAGTTGCAGGACCTTTGATAGCTTTGACCAAGAAGGACAAGGCTTTCCTATGGAATGGGAAGTGAGAGGCAGCCATTTAGCTATCTGAAGGATATCTTGGTAAGTGCCCCACTGGTAAGGTTTCCATAAGTAGGGGTGACATATGAGGTGTTCTGTGATGCTTCAGGACAAGGCCTTGTCTATTTGATGATGCAATGACAAGGGGTGATCTTTTACGAGTATCGACATTTATGTCACCATGAGCATAATTATGCCACCCACGATCTAGATATTGCGGTGGTCATGTTCAAAGTAATGTTTTGGTGGAATTACTTCATCGGGGAGAGCATTTTGGTCTTCACGGATCCAAAAATATTGAAATATATCTTCTCCCAGTGGGACCTGAACTTACGGAAGTGAAGGTGGGTGGAGTTCCTCCAGGACTATGACTTCAGAATTTCCTACTCCTCCAGAAAGGGGAATGTGGTGGCTAATGCCTTGGGCTGGAAGTCGTAGAAGGATGCGGTTTGAGAGTCAGCAGATGCTTGGAAGGCGATGGAGGAGTTGGTTTCCCTACACCTGGATGCGAGGATGGATAGTGGTAGAGGTTAACTATATCATATGACAATTAGGAATTATCTACTTGGGTAGGTGGAGGAGTCTTAGTGGGGAGACAGAGAGAGTTAAGTGATTCGCGATTGGGCTAACAAACGCAATGCTCTGGATGGATTGTTGGAGGATGGTCCAAATCAGATTCTTTTTTGAGGTATGATTTTTTTCCCAGAGACAATGCGCGAGAGGGTTCTTGGTGAGTTCCACACCTCATCCCTACCAATGCACTCGAGAGTTTCCAAAATGTACCGGGGCTTGTGGGGTAAGTTCTTGTGGCCCAGGGTAAAGCGGGTGATGGCAGAGTTCGTGGCCATGTGCCCAGTGTGTCAGTAGGTGAAGGTTGAACACTGTGTTCCATGTGTCTTGTGGCTGCCTTTAGACATCCTCGAGTGGATGTGGGATAAACTCTCGATGGATTTTCTCACAGGGATACCCAAGGTTCAAGGATGATGCGACACTATCTGGGTAGTGGTGGACCGTTTGAGAAATTGGCTCAATTTCTGGTGATCAAGGAGTCAGGAGCAGTGGATTCCTTATGACAAAGGTACGTTGATGAGGTGGTGTGTCTTTATGGAGTTTCTAGGTCCATAGACTCCGATAGGGATGCATGGTTTACCTCATGAATCTAGAGAGGATTTCAGCATGATTTTGGCAGCCAGCTACATCTTAGCACTACTTTCCATCCCCAGACAGATGGACAGACAGAGCGCACCATCCAGACCTAGGAGGATCTACTACGAGCTTATATTCTGGATTTTGGGGGATCGTGGGTGCAACCCTTGCCTCTGGTAGAGTTTTCCTACAATAATAGCTATCACTCTACCATTAGCATGGCTCCATTCGAAGCCTTGTACGGAAAGCCATGTCACTCCCCCGTGTGTTGGACTGAGGTTGGGGAAACAAGTGTTCTTGGCATGAAAGTGGTGCAGAGCTCGATAGAGATGGTTAAACTTATACGGGAGAGGATAAATATGTCTCAGGACATACAAATGCATATACCGATAATAAGAGGAGACCATTGGAGTTTGAGGTTAGGGACCACGTATTGTTTATTGTCTCCCCTCGGCGTGGACAACAGAGGTTTGGCAGGGGGAGTAAGCTTTCTCCATGGTTCATCAGAAACATCGAAGTGTTGCAGCGGGTCGGAGAAGGGTATTATCTTCTAGCACTACCACTTCCTCTACTAAGAATACATAGCGTATTTCATGTGTCAAAAATCCAATGGTATATACACGACGATTCACACGTCCTCGACTGGGTAATGCTGGACATCTAGGATGAAATGACGTCTGCGGAAAAGATTGTGTGAATCCAAGATGGGGAGGAGATGGTGCTCCATTGATGGACCATTCATTTGGTTCGTGTGTTGTGGATGCATGCAGGGCTCGAGGAAAGTACCTGGGAATGGGAGATGCAGATGTGTGCCCAGGACCCAGAGCAGTTTTGAGTTTTGTTCTGTTTTGTTTGTACATAATTATGTTAGAACGATTTACATTGTAAACTATTGGACATGTAGTTATACATTTTTTGTAGATGTTTGTGAAGAGTCTGGACTATGGGGAGGGGAGGACCTGATCCCCAATCCTGACACATTAAGGTGGATGCGATTAAACCCGTGCGGGCGATTCAGTGCCACCCAAAGTAGATAGTATCTTGAAATGGGGGAAGAAACTCCCTAACCAATATGACTGGAAAATTTGACCTTTGAATGTTTCCTGGTTACTTGAGGGAGAGGTGTTTGTAGATGTCAATGAGGTTCACTCTTGAGAGTTTTCTTTTGATGTGGTTATTCAAAAACCCTCTTTTCATCAGGTGTAGTTTTGATTTTCGAGGGTGAGAATAGTTTGAGGGGTATCTGATGTAATGGCCGGGACCCACCTGGACAATTACATTTCCGAGACATGGCTCCACTGAAATGGTGGCACCGGTCATGGGGGCACCAGTTACGGTTGCACCGTGACGGAAGCACACCGGTCACGGTGGCACTGTGAAGGTGGAACCGGTCATGCTAGCACCCTGACTCTCGCACGCCGGTCACGGTGGCACCGAGACAATGGCAAAAAAAGGGTGACATCGTGACGGTGGCAACACGAGGGTGGCATTGTGATGGTGGCACGGTGAGGGTGGAACCATGATGGTGGAACCGTGTCCTCACCGAGATTCTTTATTCTTTTTCCAATATCTGACTCTTTCCTGTCCCACAACATACCTTTTAGCGTAAAGAAGATTTAATGCCCCCTTTTTGAAGCCATTTATATCCCATAAATAATATCCAAAATCCCCAAAGATTCAGTAAACCCTTAATCTTACCAGAACATGTGGTTTTTCCTAGTTTTCACACCCTTTCCCCGTACCATCTTATTACATCCCATTGCGAGTTTTCCTTTATTTAAAAGAAATGGTTTAACGCACGGTTGTTGTTACACCACCCAGATGGGAATAATTAAATATGAATTAATTCCATCATTTGTATCCTCCTAACCACATAGGAAACAACTATCCGACTTTGAAGCGGTTGAAAATTTCTTATCCCATAATAATAGGATCTCTTTTTTATATCGCACTAGTGATTCTTCCTTCCCCTTCTTCACTGGATTTATTTCTTCTCCATAGTGTGCTTGGATTCCCTCCATCTTGAGGCTTGTGGTGGACATGTTTTGGTGTTTTTATCTCGTCCTTGGAGTCCCCGAAGTTCCTCCCCATCAATTCGTGCATCACCATTTCGTGGTGCGTGGAGAAGAACTTCGATCCTTGATCTACCAGGTAGGGATTTTCCTTCATCTATCCTTACTGTGTATCATGTGGGGTGGGTACATTACTGTTTCTATGGGGATGGATGAAACCAAACCTTAACAAAGATAATAAACAAACTGTTGAAGAATGATGGGGTGCGTTTGACAATTCTGTTGTACTCTTTTATAATTTATTTATGTTGTGACATGTATAGGCTTATGATCACTAAAAATCATAGCCATTGGTGGTCTTTATTTGTGCATTAATAAACCTCCATATTATGTGATGATTGAATGAATCCAACATGGGAAATTGGTTAATAACATAAACCATGCCGATTAAATGAATCTCTAGTGAACAACAATCATTTCGTGATCACCCTGGTTAACTAAACAGAAAGAAGAAAACATATTGAATGACGTACTTGAGTCTGGAAACATCCGTGCTCTATCTTTTTGTTATGTCTATTTGTTCTGATCGATGGTTATAGGGTGACGTGGATGAGGATGGGATCCTCTATTGTGGAACGGTTGTTTGTTGTGAATCTGATGCTGTGTGGGGCTGTATCTCGAGGCATTGTTTTGTTCCAGTACTTTGAGGGATCTCACTGATCCCTTTGTTATTGTGACATCACAAGATATCCAGGTGTGAATGCTTAAATTGTTGTTTGGGTGTTTCTCATTACTTTGATTGTGGTTTTTCCTTCTAGTTCCCGATTAGTGTGAAATTTACTTAAATGGGAACACTTGATCATGAAAACAATAATAGGATCAATGGGGAACTATTTTCCGGGATGAGTGGTGGCATGGTCATGGGTTCGATGATTCTTATGAATGACTAGTAACGAGGGTGTCTGTTCTTAGGTTGGATTTGGAAACCATATTTTGGGATCAGTTCTTGTAACCTATACATATAATTGTAGTTCTTATATTTCTTTTTCACACACCACCCATGTTTAACACTTAGTATCGAGCACCACTATTTCATGGGGATGGTGTTTTTTCCCACAATCCTATGAGTGGCTGGTTATTAGCTCATTTTATGCTCCCTTTCCCAAATTTCCCATAACTCTTCGGGTAGGATGTGATGGCCTGAGGTCCATTATTGCCTACGATTCTTCAAGGTAGGGTATTTGTGGTGTTTTTCGTAGGTGTGTTCATGCAAGTTGTTTCTCAAGACTCATTGGATTGAGGCCGAGGTGTCTTCGGGCATGTTAGTAGTTGTTCTGGACTAGGTGTTTGAGGGTGTGGTAACACATGGTTGATGTGGCCCAGGTGTTTGCGGGCGGGATGGTGGTTGTGGCCCAGGTGTTTGCAGGTGGGATGTGTGGTTGTGTCCTAGGTGTGTGCAGGCGGTATGTGGTAGTGGGACTGTAGTGAGAATGGAAGGAGAGGTTCGATGAGTTGGATGTCTTCAATAACCAATGGGAAAGTGGTGTAGGGTACCCAAATATCGATGTACTATTACTATACATTACTTGACTTGCATTATTTGGTGAGTGTGACTTGGTGATGCTTCGGTGGATAGTTTTCCTTTCTAGGTGCATTGGTTATCTATTTTTCCACGGGGTATTAGAATGCCTCCCCACTTGTGCACAAGAGTTTGTGGTTTTCCCTACTGAGAATACATATATACTCACCCTATGTATATAAAACTATTTTCTGGTTTCCAGGAGGACATCAGGGATTGTGAATGGTTGTACTAGTTCAGACGTTGGGAGAATTGTTGTTGTTGTTTTTCATTCTTTTGGTACTTGTTTTTCGGGATTTATTTTTCTTCTGTATAATTTACATTTATAACATGCATATGGGAGTGGTTTTATTTGGCTTTACTATTACCCCCAGTTTTGGTGTTGTTGGGATTTACTATCTTATCTCTCGATCCTATTAAAGAAAAAGGGTAATGCCTTCCTTCATTTGTGTGATCCTATATCCTTGGTGCTAGCTTCCACTCTAGGAACTATTGAAGGAGGGTCTCGTGGGTCATTATCTCTCCTTCAACATGAAGAAGGAAGGGTCGGGAAATCTGTTGTCCCTTCTCTCATCTTGGTAAAGGTGGGTCATAACATGGATGTTTAGTAGCCCCTCAAAAAAATACTTTAGAAGAATTCCACGTTTTCACTCTATAGGATTGGTTTTTACAAAATATTGGTAGTTTGGATTTATCATATATTATAATGGAAGGGATTGATGTAAATTATAAGGATCCTCATATAAGACAATACAATATTTATCTGGGTATAGTCAAATGGTGTAGGATATAGTATAGTGTAATATTCGCCAATTGGTTTTATATCAAACCAATCAGATTTAACCATGACACAACTATCCCATGGACAAGTTATAACTCACAACCTAGGTAAATTATGATCATTATCTATGAAGAAATAATCATAGGATAATGTTCATAGTACTACTCAACTCCAACTAGGTTGTGTTCATTCAATTTCACTTCCCATGATCATGATTGTTCTCAATAATTTATCAAATTATTATTATAATCTTAATTACTAGACATAGGGTTTCCAATTTCCTTTATATATATTCATTAGGCATAGAAATCACCAACTATCAAATTATATGAGAATTGAAAAATCCTAATAATGAAAACATGAGAAAAAATAATGTGTTTTTATCCTACTATATGTTGAGTAGATCTCAAATATTAATAGTCTATAAAAGTACACAATGTGTTTTTCGGGAACATAGTGTATTTGGTTATTTGACTTCTGTCTCGATATCTTCCCATCAGGTAATTTGGTTTCACATCATGTATTTAAGATCCGATATTCCCATTGAATAGTTAGTTCATATATTAGACTGGGTAAGCCTTTGAAATTTATAGGCTGTAAAATCTCTCCACATCATGTATGTAGTTCAACATTAGTGGGATTATTAAATTTGAAATATGGATGTCATGTAATGGTTTTACACATCATGTATTGGATTCATGTAATTTAATGACTTTAGATGTTGGTCTATGTCATTAAATGAATGCTCTAATGAGTTCTATATGTTGTGTT
This sequence comes from Viscum album, assembly GCA_963277665.1. NCBI lineage: Eukaryota > Viridiplantae > Streptophyta > Magnoliopsida > Santalales > Viscaceae > Viscum > Viscum album. The sequence continues at coordinate 614,862,402 of OY728164.1, forward strand.
TGTGATACATGACGTGTAAATACGTATTTTCAAATTTTATATGTTTCATCCATTGAGTACTATATTCAAAATTCCTATGAGAAAACACTATAACAGATTGAATAATCAAATGAATCATAATTGTATCTTATATAAATGTCTCCAAAATGTTTATATATTATCATTGAATCAAATCCCCAAAAAATAAACAATTTATTTTCCAAATGAAAAAATCTTCTCAATATTGATTCTAAATGAAAAAAGTTTCTAAAACATGAAACATTCATTAAAACCATGGACATAGAACAATGTTTAACCAAAATAATCATTCATCCAAAATCAATCTCATAGTGAAAATTAGCCATTACTCATAGTTCAGTACTTTATCTATATTCTTAAATCATTTACTTATAATTTCAAAACAATTCCTTCAATACTACACACATTTTTAATTTTAAATAAGAAAAATTATTCACTCGTCACTCAATGTAATAATTAAGCTTGAGTTATAATATTACCCTGACTACATGTAAAAAACAATAAACTTATAATTATTCCAACATCTCCACTTTTTAAATATATACACAAAATAAATCATGAGGGGTTAAAACATAAGATTATAAGGACTTTGTGTATTAGGTTTGGTGGGTAGAATATAAAAAAATCAAGATAAAAAGAGGTTATGATATAAAGAAAAATTCATGATAATCATAAACCTTGAAATGAAGTAATTCACCTAAGAAAAATGGTTTTCATGCTCTAATATCTCAAGGTGGTTCGATGAGTATATCAATTAAGTATTAAAATTTATCTTTTTCCACTATTATTATTTTTTATTTATTTTTATAATGTAATTTTTAGGGAATGTCTCTCATAAATCCCCTAACCACATATGATCCACTGTAGTATGCAACAGCCTGATAATAGTGATTTTTGACCTACCGGATAAACAACACTATATTTTTCCTTTTTATTTCTATATTTTTATTCAATGAAATTTAGTTTGAAACGAAAATACCAAATGTAAAAATGTACTTCATCATATAAGTCCACTTATACATCCATTGTAAATCTCACCAGTTACAACATCACGTATCCATTAGTAGTAAATATTCTCCAACACTTATTAAATTTATAGTCATGTATCATACTATAAACATGGTAGGATGGGATACACATATTAGAAAGTCTACATACTAATAAGTTTACTCATAGATACTACATTATAAAGTACGAAAGAAGTACAAGTGGGACTTAGGAAACATTGGCTCAAAAATGATTTGATAAATAATATTAAAAATATATTTTCTCAATAATAGCTATAATTATATATAAATGCATGTTTTTATCATTGTACATTCCCCAGATATCTCTCATGAAATATACATGGAAATTAATATGATATTTTTGTGTCCAGAATACTCATAATAATTTGAGTATATAAAATAATAAAAAATTACTTAGGATATAAAATCTATTAATAAATAAAGAAAATAAAGTTCATAAATCTAGGAATACAATTAATTTAACAAACTATAAAATAAAGATAAATATTATAATCATGTGTAAATATTTAATTAATAAATATATAAGATGAAATTTTATTTTACATAAATTTGAGCAATGAGATTTCAATTTAAAATAGATTTTTAAGTGAAAATTTTATTATACATAAGTGAAAATTGGAAATAATTCATGTTTATTGATAATAATTATCAAGAATGACTACACTACCCTTAAAATTATAGAGTGTATTTCCTATCATGGAATTCATCAGGGTATTGAAATAAATAACAATATAGATAAAAATGAAATAGAAAATTGATCTTAAATTTATGGAATCAAGATATCCCTCTACTGAATGTCGTGCTTTAAAGAAAATTGGTGGATTTTGAGTTCTGTTAGTGTGAACTATGTAAACTTGTATAAAGGAAAAACCTAAACTATAAAAAACAATAGTCTATAAGGTTCATCAATTTGGGAGAATAAAAATTATTAGGTACATGAAATCAAAATATGGAAAATCAACATCGATAAATGTTGTATTGTGAGTGAAATGACATTCAAGATTGACCTATGAATTTAAAATTATACTGAATTAAAAATTTATCCTATGAAAAGTAATGAAATTAAAAAATAATAAAAAAATGGTTTTCCTCCCATAAATTGAAAACAAGATGTCATCAGTTGGATGGATTGAAAAATGGATCGGGTTGAATCATTCATCATCCTAGATGTCTACCGCATCCTACTGAAATGGGTGGCTATGTAATTGAGCTCGTTTGGATTCTGGTCAAAGGTAACCACCTAAATAGTGTTATAAGAATAAATTTCATGAGGTAACAAAAATATATGTGGTCATCATGGTGGGGATTTATGAAGAGCACATATATCATGTAAGAGATCTAGATTCCTGCACCCGTTGTCAGCCTAATGCTGAGACATTTGACGTTTGTGTGAATATGGATCTTGTAAAGGTGAGTTAATGATATTTGACAAGGAATAGGAGCTTGGCATGGCTAAAAAATGCATAAATAAATGTGATAAATGTGAATCATGAATGGGTGTAAAAAGTTTGTATCTATTCCATTGTTTTGTAAAATAGGGTCCAATGGGGGATCATTGACAAAATGTAACTACAAAATAGAAATATGTATACAATAAAAGGGGAGGGAAATATTAGAATGAATGACTCCTGGAATAATTCATTGGCCTCATCATCTGATGTACGCTCCCAAATAGTGGGTCTCGTGATCTATCCAACCGTTTTTATGTATTCAAGGGACATAGAAATAGGAAAATTGATGGACTATGAAGGTTTCATTGTACTGAATGTTATCTCATTGGATAGTTTAGGCAAGGTGATGAACCAAATGGAGGTTTTGTGATAGGCGATAGGTTCAATGTGAGGAACCTCAATAGGGGGTATGATCGATAAGATATTTTCCCGACTGGCTGGCTTTGCCATAAAATCTTGCTGGAATCAATGGATCATATTATTTGAGGGAAGGTTTTTTGGGGTGGACGATGTGGGAGGGATGGAAGAATATGGATGGTAAATATTTTTGTGTATTAATAAATATTTGAGGTTTCTGTGTGGTGGAGAGTGAAATAACAATGAAGGAAATTCGTACGTTGTTGGAAATCCGCTTTAGGATCTCTATAAAAAACTGGTCTGTGGTTCTATTATTTGTTGGGGTGGTTGGATGTTTGATGGTGTATGCTAGGTATTGGTTAATGTTGAAGGGATATGGGTGATGGATAGGGTGGGTATGGAAATGGGAATGGATCAAGTATGTGTGTTGAAATTAAGGTGTCTGATTAGAGGAGGACGTGGTGAGTTGGTGGGAGAGGATGGGGTGGGAGTAGGCATATGAGTAGGGGAGGAAAGTGCAGTTGGGTTTCCAGTATGAGGAGTATAGGTCTTATCAAAATACTCCATATATGTTTGTTACCATTGGTAGAAACAATCATCCTTTTTGAGTATCCCATCGTATACATTAGTATTATGATAATTCCCTCCATATTGTCAAGGGTAGTGTGTGGATGGCTAACCTCGAAAGACCCCAGAAAACTGTACAGATGGGTAATGAATGAGTCTCCCATAAAGGTATCACGATTAATCCTCTATTTATATCAGTTGAACTAATCATAATTTATATCTACATTGATGATTGAGCCTCCCATGGATGATTATGAATGATGACCATTATTGGGATCACCAATCCATAATCATTAACATGGGCCATATGAAATTCATCATGGTCCATGTGAATTATCTGAATGGTGGTACAATAAAAATAAATTTTGTTTTGTGGTGAGAGGATCATGAAAAGTGTAATAGTCTCTAAAAAAATCCCAATTTCATGAAACATCAAGCATCATAGGATATAATTGTAATTTTTGGGAGATAGTACAAGTGATGATGTTTTTATAGTAGATTCCTAGGCCGACACCAAAATAACTGAGGGTGAGCTCCCATGACCTACCTATGATTATTAAGTGGAAACTAATTTATGGATAACTAAAAGGTGGATAGGAAAAAAATTAAGTCCTTGTTAATGATTTCTTGACACACCTGGGTGATTAAGGTCTTGTGAAATGGACGATTTTGTCAATGACTTCCAGATTAACATGTATGTTATCGATTATTACAGGGAAAAATGTTTTGATGGTCCTCATCAACTTGAATAGGCGATGGACCAAAAAAATTTGGTGTTAAGAGTAAGAGAAGGGGATACATGGATGAAGGTAAAGATGGTAAGGTACCTCTTATCCACCAGATTATGACTGTGAGTACCCATATGTATAAGCAAAGGAAGTGTGATAATAAGAATAGAAGGTGGCGGGATTAACATATGGTGTAATATGTATAGGCTTTTATAGATTGGATTCAGGAGGTGTATCATTTCCCTCAGGAGAAGATTCAAGGTGTATTTTTCGGACTATCATTGTTCCGGAAATGAAATATGTAGGGGTGGTTGAGAGGAGGTGTTTTGGATGGATACATGGAGGTGAGGTGGAGGGATGTGGCATCGATCAAGGGAACATGTAGGAGGAAAAATGTCACACAAAAGGAGGAGCGTCGGGGAGGGGGGAGTTCTCCATAGACCCTAGGTTCATGATATTATGAAGAAACCCCTAAAATTTCATTCCATTAAATGAATACATGATGTGAAAATGTTGAGTTTTCTAGTTTTTCAGTTGCTCAAATTTTAAATATGTTGATTCCTTAAATGAAGTGCATTTTTTATTTTGATCCTTTTTCATGAAAAGAATGTGAAAATAGCTACAGATCCTCTAATACTTCTACAAAACTAAACAACCATTTTCTACCATCCTGAACATACACTAGGGTGTTTCCCTATTAAGGATTTATTTATTTCCTAAAGAAATATATTTTCCCAATTAGAAGTCATTATCTTTCAATTGATGCCCCTTTTATAATGATTCTTGATAACTAAGGTGTTGAATGGTGGGACAACATCCCTTTCCAATGGAGTAGTTCAATTGTCACTCTTCTAGGGACTATATCATTTTTCAATAGGAGGTACTTTTTTATGTAAATCACTTTACCCATGACCTTTAATCATATTATAACTATAGTTGTGGTGCAAATTTGAATTCCAATTTCTATTATTAATGAACTTCTCCAAATAAAACAAAACATGTTATTCACCAACTCTATTGATAAATATCCCTATCGTAAAATAAAAGACACTTTCTAGTCGAGAAAAATGGCCTTCATAGAATGTGGGGAATTTCACCATCAACTTCCAAATCGAGATAATTGAAAATAGTAGGGATTTTTTTTTGACTTTTCTAAAATGAACATGAGAAATCTATGTGGTTTCTTGGTTGAGAAGTCAGAATATTAGAGTTCCATCAATTTTTTTAATGCACCTATCCATAGATTCATTTAAAAAATCATTTTCAGGATTTTGAAACATTCCCCAATATCACATAAGGAATTTTCAAATGTACATTTCCTAAAAGTGAATGAAATTGAGAAACATTAGGGATCTTGAATTATGGGGGTAGATTTCATCAAAAAATAGTTTTCCACTATTCAATTATGGAGATGACTACTAAGTACACCATTTTATTTTTTCAGGAAACCATTTCCGAAAAAAGTCATGCCTAAAATGGCACATGAGATATTGGCTATTTAAAATTAATGTTAATATGAAATTGTATAAACATATTTGAAAAAATATATATAGAATACTGTTTTTAATTTTTAATTATTTCAGGAATGGGGAGTGGTGGATTGTATATTGTGACTCCTACATAAATTTATACCTTCTCATGCTATTCTATTGTTAGAGCTTTTATAGTTCGTTCTACCTCTTGAATATTCCTCTAACAATCTTTTATCATATTATTTTTACATATTATTATCAATTAGGTATGTTTGATGAAATTATAGAACATTTCCTCTTCTAACTATGACTATTTTTTCCTTTTTTTATGATAGTATCTAGTTTTACTAGGAAAAGTACCATGTATTCAACAAGATAATGTTTTAGAGATCATACTCATTTATTGCTCTTGGTTTCATAGTGAATCCTTGTTCTTTTTAACTTCAAATTCATGGGAAGTAATTATTGGTTATTCTCTCTACCCTAAAAAGTGATAAGGGATTCATTATTGGTTATTATATGATGGGGTTTTTATAGTGGTCTTAATGAATCATTTTGACCCTTCTACAAATATGTGGTGGAAAACTATTGTGATATAGTAAAACCTTGTTTTAATTTCTACTATGGTAGTGGGTATGGACCATTAGGTGGGTACCCAGGTGTTCCATAATTCTATTGTCTCATCTTTACACCCTTATTTTGATACTAACCTTGGGTTTTCTATGGATGTTTTTGAGCCATCCTCTACTTATAATTTTGTTGTGGAAATTATTGGTGTTTCGGAAATTGTTGGCCTCATTGATTGTAATTTATGTAATTAAAACATTTTAATTGTGGTTCTTTTATGAAATACCTATAGTCATGGAACTTTTGTAGGCCACTTCAAATCTCACATGGTTGAATTTCAATTGTAGGATTTGGAAGGGGTGGTGGGGCAACAGGTACTTGAGTATACTTTATTATTTTTTCAAGGGTTATACTTATGATGAGAGGTGGGTTACTTCTTCCACATAATTGATTTCACAAATATTTACTCTATCACTTTTACATATGATTTAATTTAGGAAAATCACATCAATAATTTATCAGATGATTTCTAGTGTGTTGAGGATATGTCTGCCATCAAGGCAACACAAAATGTTGTTTGTAAAACCAATTAATTTCCCCAGTATAAATTTTAAATTTATATAAATACATTTATTCCATGATGTGGGACATTCATGTATGATCCTTGAATCTATCCTACTTTCCCATGACTTTTTTGCATCCACATATGAGATATTTTTAATTTAGTTCTAAAGTGTCCAGGTTCGGATTGTTGGAAAGTTTTTTTTAATTTTTCTTACTAATTCATCCCAATTCATGATTGAGATGGGAGATTAACTATTTAGGAAATCTTTGTAACTATCACTAATAGAGAATACAATGTCACAATATATTATAGCATGTAATTATACTCCATTCATGTGAACATTAACACTAACTTAAATGAATGTTGAAATTTGATATTGTGTGTATTAACATTGATGCCCACTAAATTGAACCATATTCTAGATCATATGAATGACTCCGAGAATAATCTCAAAAATTATTTTATTTAATTAGCAGGTGGACAATGCTTGGATCAAAAAAACAAAATGGATAGAGATTCATAATTCATTATAGTGTGCTCCTACAATATTGGTCACTAACCAAGATTTTAATGTGGAATATAGTTCATATTTTTGAGTTATGGTGGTGGATGATTATTACACTAAGACATTATAAAGTGGGGGAATGATGATATTGATTGATCAATCTCAATATGGAAAAAAATATATTATCTGTCCAGGATAGTTTAGAATGATAAGGTTCCCTAGTGAATGAACAAACTGAGAAGGGAGAGGTAATATGTAGGTGTTACCGAAGGGGAAAATGTAAAATTAACAGGGGAAGAAAAAATAATAAAGGGGGAGGGGTGAGGTAATCTGATGTTCGATTTGAAGACTATGATTCCTTGTAAATAGTAATCTCCAGCCAGGGATCAATAATTTTATGCACTCACATTCATCATTTAATTCTCATGATTGAATATGAGGATAGAAGTTGATATTTCCAAAATACACTTACTACCAGGGTGTAGTAAAGTTACTTTGTGGGGTTAAATGATTGAGTATCATTGGTAGATTAATAACTAGTAAAACAAAACTAATTGGTAGCATTCCTCAAATTCACTCTAATGGATTGGGATTTAAAAATGATATATAATTTTGAATAATGATAGAATATAATAGATAATATCATGTTTAATTTAAGGGTTATTGATATAATATAATCCATAATTTATCATGGGATATGACCACAGTTTAGGCTACAAAAAATTGAATTATAAAAAATTTGTTTATAGTCAAATAAATTGGATAAACCCATGTTGTTACTATACAATATTAAATTTATATATATAAACACAAGTTTCTCCATGCTATTCTTGTATGAAAAAAGTGTTACTAGAAAGTGGTAATAGTTCTAATCAAATTAAATTATGTTAGGATAATTCCATTTCACTTACCATGATAAAGGATATGAAAAAATCAGAGGAGAAATTGTTATTTAGCTAATTTATAGACATATATTTCCCTTGATTCAATATATTCATCAATTAGGAATAGAAATAACCCTAATTCATACCTCTTCCTCTATAAGGATAATAAATGAAATTTAATGTTAATCAATATCATGAAAATATTAAATATGTTACGAATATTCATGATGTTTTTGAGGAAGTAGTAAAAAAGGAATAAAAAATTATGATTCAAGATAAAAAACATGAAATAAATTTAAAGGAAATCTGTAAATAACTATCCCCAATGAAATACTAAAGAAAAATAAAAACATTTATGAATAATGATGAGAAGTGATGAAAATAGATGTGGAATATAATGACAATTGGAATAGATGTAAAATGTGTGTAGGATATGTACATCATCCAATAACTCCAAAGGATTCAACAAAATTAGTAATGAAAATAATTTAAATTGGTTTGGAATGAAATTTGAAGAAAACAATAAAAAAATGTGGAAAAAAATAGGAGAATTAGAAATTGTGTGTCTCCATCTATACAAAGAGGAGTGTACAAATATTAATAGTATTGAAATGTACATGATTTTTTATTCATGAAATTTGTGTTCTAGATTAATTTACTTCTATATTATTATAATTACAACATGTAAGTTTGATTCATGTCTGGTGTTTGAGATCTAGAATTCCAACAAAAGAATTAATTCATATCTGGGGTCAGGTTAGCCTTTGAACTTTTCAAATCATGAAATCTATTCATGTCGTGTATGTGATTTAATTTTAAAGGGACTAAGAAATTTGAAGTCTATACATATTTTAATGCATTTAAGTTCTATATATAGCAGGAATATAATACATCAAGATCAAAAAAATAGAAAATCTATTAATAAATGAATTAATAGAATGGATTAGAATTGGTTTGGAAAAATATTGATTAAATAAGAGAAAATAATGAATGAATATGATGGAATAAAAAAGGGTGTGTTGAATCTTTTTTTTTTTGAAGAGTTCACAAATATTTATTGTCTGGAAAATTATATGATGTGTACGCCATCATTTTCATTTACGAGATTATGTAAATTATGTCTCAACTTCCACACATCGTATAACTTGTATACATGTAATGTATTGGGATCCAAAATTCCCACCGAATAATCAGTTTATATATTTGACCAGGAGAGCCTTAAAACATTCACTTGATGAAATATCCGAACATCATTAATGTGATTCTCCTATAGAGGGATTCTGATATTTAGAATCTACATGTCGTGAAAATATTATACACGTCATGTGCTACCCACATATCATGTAAAGTCTTCACGAGCTTGTATGTGGCCTTATAGTAATGTAGTGGATGAGTTCAAAACCATGTGTATGGGTTACATGATCATAAATTACCAATTTTTACAATTTTTATAATTTATTTCATTGGGTCCAATGTTCATAATTACAGTGAAAGAAAACTAAAACCCAATGTATTCTTGAGTAAATCAAGAGTAATCCTTAAATAAATGCTTCCTATTTGTATATATAATATTATCTTATCATTTCCCCCCCATAAAAATTACCCATGAGGAAAACCATAAATGATTTTCAATTATTTTTTTAAAATGAAAATTTATTTTCTTAAATTAACTCAAAATAAGATTTCCATAATTCTTTTGAATTATTTAAAAACATTAAATGAAAAAAAATCCTTGTTGAAATATATTCAAATTGAATATGTCATATCACCTCCAAAATTAATTTATTAAACCCACATCACTAGACATATAGTAAAATATTAATTCGAAATGATTTGAACTAAATCATGAAGTCACTTTATAAAAAAAAATATTTTTGATACAAATATCACATTAAGTAGGTAAAATAAGAACATTGAAGAAAAAATAGCAATTTAAAATTATAAGGGTTATTATTATCCACATTATTATTTTTTTAATATTTTTTTCAAAAAATGGGAGGATATTAACAACAAGACATAATACCTTAAAATAAAAATGAAATCCATTATTTAAAAATAGTGTTGTCTGAAATGAGTTTTGCAAGTTTAAAATCAAGAAGATATTTCATGAGTGACATGAAAAAGGAATTGAGAAGACCAAAAAAGTATGAAATGATTAACATTTCAATGAATACTATTTAAGGACAATGATATTTAAAATGAACATAAAATACCATGAATATGTTATATTTCATGAAAACATATCAATTGTGTAACACCTAAACCATATAAATATAAACTCATATATAATGTAAAATGTGCCTCAATGAAGGGAGTTTGAGATAGAAACAGAAAAAATTATTTCAATTCATAGATGATCACATTCTAACATCCTATAAAACATCCACAAATTTATATGACATATATTTCATAACCTTATTCATCTCTATAACTCCATTAAATTACTTATTTAAAATTATTAACTATTATTATAGTTGTTCATTATAGCTTATATTGATCATCTGGTATTAATATTTTTAATTATCAAGAAAATTCATTGTAATTTTATTGTTATTCATTTATCATTTATAAATAGTTAATAAATACTATATTATCTATTTTTTATTATATATATATATATATCATAATGTTTATCTTTAATCCTATGATATTTTAAATTATTACTCTACAAGATTAATCTAGAAACAAACATGTTTCTGCAGTTTTTACTTACCAATGATGATATATTATTAAGAAGTTTATTTATTTAAATTATTCCACCCACAATGATAAAAAATAAAAAATACATTAATATTAAATTTAATTAATGTTATATTATATTAATTAAAAATGGAAAATATAAACTATACAATATCACTCGTGTATGTGGTAAACTGACCAAAACAAAATCGTATCACAATGAATGAATGTGAAGGAAATTGATATTATAGAATGTCCCTATAACATTTAAATAATATTATAAATGAAATATATATCATATATATTAATTAAATCCATTATTTTAACCATTAATTATTGATGTAATTGATAAATTAAAATAATTTTTCATGGAGGTGGTAGTCTTCACCGACATATAATGAACTTAAGAATTTCCCAATAAATGGATAAAGTGATGTAATTTGAAAAAATAAATTATATGTACTATAATAATTTTTATATATGGTATTAGTTCATTAATTACACATTTAGTTCAATATATATCCAGTGGGTATGGAAAATAAGCCACGTTGTCCATTGAAGTTCTAGTCTTCACATACACTTGCTTAGAGATCTCATTCATTTATGAATGGATCAAATGAAGGTATATTAAAAAAGAGAAGAATAAATTTTTTTTCAGTTTACATAAAAACACAATTATTCAAAATATAAATCCATGATACCCTCTATTGGAGGTGATGATGTAAAAGGAACAACTTCTTTTTATAGAGGATATAGTCCATATGAATCCATTATACCATCCATACGTTACCTTTATGATTTATGATTTATGCATGTTATTCATAAATCTTATCATTTCATGAGGTATGTAATGATTGAAATGTATGGTTTCAATGATTTGTATTTAATGATGGGATAATATTTTCCTTCATTATTTTATAACCATTACTAATATTTTTATGCTCATCCCATTTTTTTAAATGTTTTACACAGGATATAATGATGATTAGGGTCACATTTGAGATCACTGAAAAGTCATGCTATCAAAAAAATGGGACTAGTCATATCTCTTTTTTTAAGAGTTTTTATTTTATGAAAAATGGATACTAGGTTGTAGTGTCTACATGTAATATTCAAGTTGTTATGTAATAGTTATGGCCTAATTCCCTAAAACCTTAATCCTGTAAAGAATCGCTATGTGGATTGCTAACATAATTCAAGATTATTTAATGTTTAAGGATGGGTCTGTATAGTTGGTATGAGAGGTCGGTTTAGATAACTTTAGAGCTTAGATTTTTATTTATTCATAAGTGACATAACCATAATGATAGGATTATTGGAAAGAGTCATGGTTTTTTGGATAAAAATAATGAGTTTAAGATTACATGAATTAGTATATCTGAGTATTTACCCTCCCCGTACGATATTATATGATTATTTTAATGATATAATCACACTGTCCTTTTTGGTTTTAATAAATGGTGGGATCTAGAAGGCACCAAAGTAACAGTGGATTTGAAGAAAACTCTGATGTTTTTATGAATGAGAAACTGAATGAAATTGGAGATCCAATGAGAACTATTGTGGTTATTCTCAACCAACTATCTAGAGACATGATTTATCACATGAACCATTGTGATTTTTATAAGGAATCATATATGTGAGAAACAAATCCCTACGGAAGTTCATGTAATAATCATAAATGTAAGTATGTTCAAAAACCTATGTGTCAATAATGTGGAATGAAACACCTTGGAATATGCATCAAATGAAAGGGAATGATATAAATGTGTGAATGAAAGTCATAAAGAAAGAAACTACGATTGAAAAAAATAAGAATCTAGTTTACTCTACGAATGGGAACAATGTTATTTCTGAGTGATCAATTAAATGTTTTATATGTGGTGTGCATGGTCATTAAAGAAATAGATGTACAACAAAGATGTTTTCATAATGGGATCACTAGGAACATAAAAAAATTGTTTATCAATAGATAATTCCATTCTTATTGAGGATTATGACATTACAAATGTCTGACATAAGGTATGGATTATTTCTTAAGATATGTTTTGATATTTTTCAGTCTAAGGATATGATTCATGATTTTGTTTGTAGGAAAAAAGTATTTCAGAATAAGTTAGTAAAGAATGGTTAATGGATCATGATGAAAATTGAATGAGTAAGAATTCTACATGTATGTGATTCTTGAGTTATGGTAGATTTTAAGATGATGAAATACTTAAAAGTATTATGGATCTGTTTATAATGGGATTACATTGGAAGAATTTTTATAGTATGTGTAACCCTAAAGTTTGATATATTGAAATTTTATTCAAGGAAAAATTATATTTTTCTCTTATGATTAACAGTGGATTTTCATTTTTAATAATCCATGTTATTGTTATCGACATATAGTGATTTTTGTTATATATGGAAATGATTACCCAATCATAGAAAATATGTGTTTAGGTTAAAACCCTTCAGAATGAGACTTTTAAAGTAGTCTATGTTTTTGGAGATAGATGGTAATAATTATTCTAGAATAATATGTGATAAAATCCTTCTGAGTTTTGGGTTTCAATCTTATTTTAGATTATTTGGAATAATTTTCAGGAAAATTGTTTTTTGAATGGTCTTTCTTGAACTTTGGGTACTTTTGGTAAAATTTTGGAGATTAATAGTAGTAATTCATTTTATAAAGGATTATCCCTTTGGGGATTATCTGATCACGTACTAACCTATTTTGTTTTAGGTTAATGTATAAAGATAGGGGTAATATATCGTTCATATTTTATGGATCATGTTACTATCTAGAAGTTGATTATAGCTCTTTCAATGTGAAGAAGTCATCTTGAATACTTACCGTTTGGAGAAACAATGAGTTTGTGGTAGAATTATATTAAAGGGTGACACTCTACATGACAAGTAATTATATTTCCGTAAAATTTTAGTCTAGTTATAAATGAAAATATTCAACTCTATGTAAGTTATATTGAAGAAAAAATGTTATATGATCTTTTTTATCATCAAAATTTTACCCAACCACAATTTTATCATATGGGGTGGTTAACATTCCATTACCATGTTCTATATCACTCTATATTAATATATGAGAGTATGTTTCTCTTATGTATCCTTGTTTTCATGTAATCTTCGTATATGTGGTCATAGGTAACCTTTGAACTTCTCTTCCTTTATTTTCAAGTGATAGTTTTATTCACTCGTTTACCGATGTGGGACTTCAAATGTTGTTTTTGACTGCAATTTTAAAATTGTTAGGATGCAATTCTAAAATGGGGGGGGGAAGGATGTAATATCACAGATAAATAAAGAATATAATATTTTCATATTTATTAATATCTGTGAATTAAATATTAATTTTACTTTAAAGTGTATAATATGTTCTATTTCATAACTGATACACAATAACATATATTTTTGAAATCTTACGTTACACACTAATTATATAAAAAACTTATTTTAAATGGTAGTTAACCCCTAAAAATTTTATTTTCATGAATTAATTTATCTATCTAAAATATGATTAGAAATTATTGTTTAATTTTTTAAATTTATTCAATTAAAGTTCAAGGCCTAAAATAAGATGAAATTTTGATTTTAATCATAAAACTCTAATATTCACTAAAAGGTTGATTTATCATCTTTTGATGGAGAAACCTCATTAAATCAAGTTTTGGTCAATTTTATATGTTCTATATGACCAAATAAAACTATTCATTATAATCGGGTCATCTAAATTTACATTGGGAAATTTTTTGTTATTTTTATGATAAAATTCATTTTTTAATTAATAGTTTAAAATAATGTATTTTAATTCTCAACTATCTTCTAATATTACTTATTTATTTGATTATATTATATTTATAAATAGTTTTAATTTTTTATTAGGTTATATTTTTTCCATTTAATTCAATTCTGGTCATTGGATGAAATTTAACTTTGAAATTGGGCATAAACAAGTGTTAATCTTTTGATAGATATTGTTTCTTAAAAACACGCTATTTGTTTTTCCAATGATAATTAACTTTAAATAAATTAATGCAACTTCTATGTTTTGAATTTTTTAAAATATATATCATTTTTGACTTTGGAATATCAAATATAGCTTAGGATTAATTTTTGTTATTTTTCTGAAAAACATGAACTTTTGATGAATAGAGAAACCACTAAGTAGTAGTAAAAAAATGAATTTTTTATTTAAATGAAATTTTACCACTAATAAGAATTTAATTTTGAAAATTTTTAATACATGGTTGTTATTAGTATGTAAAATGGGGTTCAATAAAATGAGAATAATGTTTTGGTGAATAGTAACTTTTGACTTATATTTACCGCAGTTAAAAGAAAAAAAGGTAATTCAAGATAAAAAGAATATAATAATAATACAAAAGTACCTTAACACTTGTACTAACCTTATTGGATGAGTCATCTTCGACCATGGGCTTCCTTGGGTCTATTTAGGGACCACATGGAGACACTTGGGAGTGATAATGACAATTTAGATTAATTAATTTCAAGTAATGAAAAAAATGATTTAAACAAATATCTTTTATGAAATTAAAATATTACATGGGGCTATATGAGTTATCATTTATAATATAAATAATTTTTGGAAATATAAAATGATTTCCAACAACATGGTGTTATATATAAAATTTTTAGACATCAAAAAAAAATATTTATGTTACAAAAATTATGCAGTATTTACGTCATTAATATATTATTTTAATAAGTAAGATTATAAATAATAATATAACATCATAAACCTTTAAAATTATTTATAAATAAAATTATTTCATCTATGAGTCATCTTATCTTTTACCTTAATTAGTTTTGTAACTTTATAAACCAAAAATCATTATATAATAAAATAATATTTTCACACATTCATAAAGAACCCCTCTCCCCCCTTATAAAATCCCTCACTTATAAATAATTACTCACACATATCAAGCCCCTTGTCATGTCGAAACCATTCCCACATAATCTCGTAATATTAGTCTCTTCATCCTAGAAGAGTTACTTTAGGCAGAAGGGACATCAAAATGCCCTTTTGGTTCAAACCAAAGGGAGTAAGCTGAATTACAGGTAATTATTTCACATAAATTATTTTCTTTTATTTTACATCTCCAACCCCTAATATTTTTGATTCATTTATTTTATAACTAAACTAGTATCCTAAATATACTTGGATGTATTAATTATTAGGATTCTAACTACAGTTACTCACATCTCCATCTAATGTATAAAGAACATACTGTTTCTGTGGGTGGCAAACTAACACCCCACGAAATGATGGAAGTTCAATTATCTCTTACCGCCTGTCATGGTGGACATTAATATGGAATTTTTTTTATATGTGATATATATTATATTTATGTTTTATTTATTATTATTTATTTTTTATATATATCATACCTTTATAGTTTCCATTACGAGTAAACACGATAATTTCATTTGAGGAAGTGCAGACTACCACCCCCTCAATGTGATATGACTCATTCATACAATACGCAGGACGTATAAAGGATCGAGTTATTGAAATTATATATGATATTATACTGGAATTATAATATAACTATTTTTCATTTTGTTTTCATGGAATTAAAATATGAAATAGATATGAAAGTATTGTTCATGCGTACATAAGGATTACCATCTCCATGAATGGTGAATTTCATTTATTATCTTAAAATGTTATGTACTATTATAAATACATATATATACATGATATATATGATATCTAAATGTGTAATATAATTTTGGAGATAATGTAATTTAGAATACATGTACAACTAATAATTATAAGGTGTTCATTTTTTACTCAAGTACCAAATGTCGACAAAATGACCATTATTAACTTAAATGGCTACAAAATGTTTATAACATGGTAAAAAGTGATATAAAAGTAATAATAAACATTAAAAATGGTCATTAATCACGTATAAATTATCTTAAGTTAATTATTTAGGACGAAAAAGGAACAAACAAGTCATGTAGTACATGAGGTAAGGGGTTTCTTATATCATATTTTATTCTGTGAGATTTCCATTATTCGCCACTAATTTATTGCATGTGGTGAATTATGTACTTCCATTTGTTATATATTATCATTAATATAATTATAGTCATGTTATTTTGTGAATAATTTGGAGGATATTAACTTTTGGTCATATTACTCGATTGATTACAACGTGGTCAATGATTTTTATCTCACATTTTAATCACGTTACATTCTTGCTATATTTCCCACTATTTTATTTTTTGTGGAGTATGTACCACCCATTTTTTTATTTTTGTGTAATATACTTTCATTTATTGGTATTTACACCTTCATTTAATTATCCTACTTTCATGTGGTTTCTGTTTCGTATGTTACCAAATCGGTAAGGGAACATCTTGACCCAATTTTGATTCCTTGGGTTAATCATCTAATTCATAATAATGTAAATCTATGATTATGTTTGGAATAACTAATTGTTTATATTTTAAATTAAAATTCCCTTTGTGTGGGTATAATTTTGATACACATAATCAATCCATTTATAAATTCTCAAGTCATCGATATGAACTTAATAAGAATAATTTTAACTCAATTTCAATTCATAGAGTTAAACATCCAAGTCATTGGTGTTGATTTTACAAGAATATGTGAGAATTTACTCTGATTTATTTACACTAAATATCCAATAATATAGTGTATTTATATTTTTCACATATAATTTTTTCATTGATTTATCCTTAACCTATGGATATGGTCTTTATAAGGGAATTCATCTCAACTTACATTCCATAGAGACATCTTTGTTGTTATGCTCAAATTCACATTTATTTGGTGTGTATACTGTACCTTGAAATAGTATATCATAAATCCATTTATTCTCATGATATTATAATGTTATTATTACCTCAATTATTTTTATTCAATAATATTTCATTTTGTTATAAACTCTTTAACTAAAACATCGTTTTAAATGTTTTAATGATTTTTTTTATAAATCATTATCATTAATGTCCATGTTTTAAAATGGTGTAAGTATTTATTTATGTAGACATTATTATTTTAAAATGATAATTTATTTATATGTTTCAATTTTTTATGGTACACATTGATTCAAATATTTCTTTATTAAATGTTTTAAATGGTTTTGAAAATTGTTTGATAAGGCATTGTTTTTTTAATATCTTGATTTGATATATTGGAATGTGGAAATGTTATCATTAATTTATACTGGTGTTACATGTTATGATTATGTTATTTTTATTGTTCATTGTCTACATATACAGGTTGTTCCATGATAAACATAGGGTGGGTGAGCCCGAGGTAGCTATCCAATGCATTGGGTAAGATGACAGAGGTAACATGATGTTTCCCTTAAGAGATTTAGGGAATATACTGTGATGGGTATTCCAAATCAGACTCCCTATAAAGCTATGATAGCTACAAATGTATGTATTTTATGAATTCCATAAATTAAATTTATGATTTATGATATCATCATGTTATTCATATATTGTATGATTCCATGAGGTATGTAACAATTGAAATGTATGGTTTCATTGATTTGTATTTATTGATGGATAATGTTTTCCGTCCTTATTTTATGTCCCTTACTGAGATTTTTATACTCATCCCCTATTTTTTAAATTTTTTCCACATGAATTAAAGATGAATAGTGTCAAGGATAAGATCAGGGAAAAGTCATGTTGTTTCAATCACAAGACTAGACATGTATCTTTTTTGAAGAGTTTTTTATTTTATGAAAAATGGAAACGGGGTAGTAGTTTCTACATGTAATAATCTAGTGGTTATGTAATATTTATGGGATAATTATCTATAGATATAAACCTGAAAAGATACTCAATGTGAATTCATGACATAATTAAATATTATGTAATATTTAAGGTCGGGGCCTTATAACATGTCTGCAGATCATTCCAGATTTATTCAGTGCCACATATTCTAGAGGATTAGGACACTATATCATATACTATTCAACTTATTATTATAATATCCTAAACTATCCTTTCGTCCTTATTTGATATATTTTCACCACATTCCATCATATATTTTCTTTTTTGGGAGATTATTGGTCTTCATGTTCAGTTCTCTAGTGGTGTTATGACACATGACACAACGTTGGGTATACATTCAGAACGTATATAGCAGTGAAATGAATATCCTATTGATATAGGAATCCATAGTATCTCATGGAACCTATGAATCATCAATATTAACATATTTTATGTTACTCTAGTGATTGGAAAGTTTGTACCTTATCATGATTTTGTGGGTTGTATTCACCAAAGAGTGTTGTTTACATAACCATATGGTTGTGCATATTTGCACAATGGAGAGTGGGATGTGAAGGAAGATAAAGATGGGATATAATATCTTATTATAGATGGATTGAGTAGAAAAATTTCCATCAATTTCACATATTATCATATAATACATAATACATATTTACCTACTTTTATTGATCTATTCAGGGATGTTTTCGTGAACGCTTTTTTCATACTACTGCATATGAGAATGGTAGAGTTTACTATAGAGCTAGTGACTAGGGGTGAACTAGTATCCATTTTAACATTTAATGTGTATACTACTTAGGTGAAGAACATAAGAGGAAATTGGTAGATTTGGAGGCCTAATGTTTTAATGTCCATATACTTATCATCAATGTTCAATGACAATATTCACTAAGAATGAAAATGGAACCCTCAGCCATTGCATGTATTATTAAAATTTTAATCCACATTCAATGAAGAACGGGTATCCCTTACCTTACATATATTATTGTTTTGAATAGATAATTGGAGAAAGTGTATTCATAAAGATTGCATGGAGATTGGGATATCAATAGATTCTAGTTAGTAGATCATATATTCAATGCAAGTATTTTGATATTAAGTATTGTTTATATGAGTTTTTTGTGTTGTCATTTGGAATTATGAACATGACATCAATATTAATGGATTTAATGAATTTTTTTTACATCCCTATATTAATAATTTTGGGATGGTGGTCAGGGATAAAATATTGGTGTTTTCTCATACTTGAAAAAAAACACTCTAATCATCTTGATATTCATTTAAATACATTGAATGAGCATGATCTTTTGGATACATTCAGTAAATTTAAATTATAGATCAACATGGTACACATCATAGGTCACATTATCTCATTGAAGGAGTTTTAGTTAACCTAGAAAAGAAATATATATAGTTTCATAGGGAAATATAAAGAATATATTTGATATACAGAGTTTATTGGGGATAACTAATTACTATTTTTTATTTATACATGACTTCTCACACTTATATTAATCTCTTATGAGCATTACTAAAATAGAGTGAGGTCTACATGGTTTGAATTCAGTGAGACAGGGTTTTAGTAGCTGTAATGGGGATTGAAATTGGTGTTGATATTGATTCTACCAAAGTATGGAAGAAGATATATAGTCTATTTAGACACATTAGGTATCTGGGCTGGGAGAAGATTATATTTAAGGAGAACATGTTTTTGCATAAATCTCATAATTGTTGAGACGTCATGAGTGATATTAACTAAAACACAATCTTGAGTTAGAAACTGTAAGACACATCATTCATTTTTGGTTGAATTACCTTTTGGGTGATCATTTTGTGGTGTTAATGGTCTAGAAAATACTCTGTAATATATTTATATAGTGATACGTTAATCTCAAGAATAAAATATGGGTTTAATATCTATAGTTATATGAATTTGATCTCATATGTATACCTAGATAGGTGAATGATATTACTTATGCTTTGAGAAGATTTATTTGAACACATGTAGTTTAGGAGGATTGTAGATAATGGCCACATATTGATCTATTTTTTGAAACGCACATCAAGGTGATGGGCCATCATGGAAAATATTTTCTTTCATCTATATTGGTGATATATTCACTTTTTGATAAGGTGAATATGGTGTGTCTTTAGATACCATGGTCTTGGTCATACGAGAGGGTATAGCTTGTGAGGACACGCCTCTAGATTGTTCTATTGATGTGATTACATCCTGCGCATACATAATCATAAATGGGTACCCATAGACATGAGAGAGGTGATAATGCATGATTGAGATGCTTCACATTGTGTTGTATACCTGGGTATTTCCATGATGTATCATGATATGTGATAACGGAATTGTGGCATGGGATGAAGTGTTAGATAACAAGTTTTACAACCAGGTGTTCCACCTGTCAGAAGGTAGAGGAGAAATTGAAACCCGATGGCTTATAACAACCATTACAAGATTCATAATGAAAATTACAACATGTTACAATGGAATTTTTTCATCATCTTACTGAGGTGTCCTTGAGGTAGTGACCCAACAAGGGATGTTATGTAAAGATTAAATAATGTTTCCCACATCTGTCATATCTAGGAGGCTTTCATAGTCTATTATCATAGAAGACCACATTATTGTGAGAATATATGGATGAATGAGTCCCCATGTACTATATTTTATGATAGGTATTCTTATTTTAAATAAACATTATACAAAGGGTTACATAATTCAATGGTTACATAGGAGATTTTGAGGTCAACCTTTCACCCTTAGATTAATGGACAATCTGAAAGGACAACACATGATTTAGTGGACATACTTTTATAGTTTTTTTTTTGATATTTTGGTTGTTCTTAAGATAATCACATATATATCATAGAGTTATCCTACAACAATATTTATCTAGTGATGATTCAGATGTCTCTTTATGATGCTCGACACGTTAGGCTATGCAGTACACTTCTATGATGTTTATGGGAAAGGTAGGTAGAACTAATGGTTCAACATCTCATTTAGGAGACATTAGTGAAGGTTCAAATGACATAAATGTAGATTTATACTTCTCATCATTAATATAATTATTATTTTAATCATCATTGATTAAATCCAATGTTTGAGTTTAGATATTGTTACATCATAAAGGTATATCAAAGACATGGACATAAATGGATAGATAGTCAAGGTAAGAAATCAAAATGGTTTTTGGGTTGTTTTAGAGTATGGTGAGAGTGGTTCAGTAATACTATTCATTTATATTAACTAAATAGTAACATTACATTCATGACATCTTCAATGATTTACATATTCTTCATTATCATGCTGACGTGATTCATACTTCTGATCCTAAGGTTGTTGAGATAGATGTTGATGCTTATTTTGATGAGTATCATTTATTAATCATTTTTTTGGAGCACGAATGACCTCTACAGAATGTATGCCCCATTAGTATCAGTTTTATAGAATCATGAATATGTACAAGAATAATATTGGCTGTGGTATGTTGACATAAATGAATAGTGGCATGAATTTTCCTCAGATGATGTTTTTACACACATGGAAGGTGAAATCATGGATAACTTTTTATAATGGAGGAAGACTGTAAGAACACGGTTTTTATAAAATGTTAAAACCCATTATATTTAGAACTAAACTCTTAATGTGGACCTTATATGGTTTAATAATGGGTTAATGTGTGTTTGGAGCGTGTTTGGGGAATTTTCAGAGCTCGAATCCCAACTTTTTTTGGGAGAAACAGGTTGTCTGCATGGTTAAAATAAACCAGGTGGGGTAGACCACACTGTTCCACCTATAAATGTAGTTATTGACAATGAGCTCTTTGGTGTATAATGGCTTTAGAAAGTCATTAATATTGGTACCCATTTCTATGAGGATGGTCTAAAAGTTTTAGATGAGCGATTTTATAACACGGAACATCGGTTTTTCAACCATGTGGATAAACTATGAACCCCTAATTTTTTTTGGTAACATTCCAATTATACCCTTAATGGTGTGTTAGATTACTTCATCCCTCTCTTTTTACATATTTCCAGTCTGTAGTTGGATTCTTCTCCCATTAGTATCATTTGAATTCCAAACATATGTATTGAAGGAACTCTAATGTCTAATGTTTAATCAAACCTCCATTTTCCACCATAGATATGAATCTGTATAATCATCGTTCTCTTGGAGCCATGCATTTTTCATCCTCCTATTGAAAAAGATAATTGGATGAAGAATCATATGCAATTTTTAGGGCATTAATTGATTTATCCATTTTCCATCAATATGTACCGAATCAAAGGTTGACACTAGGCTAGTATATTTTTATGAGAATTATGTATGTGGTCTACTAATAACCCCTTTAATTTTTTACTTTTTATGACTTTTAAAATTTTCTACACACCTCTTTCACCATTGGATTCTCTTAAATTTTTATTTCCTTAAATAGTTTTCCATGAATGTGGCCCAAATGAATTGTTTAAACCCAAACTTGTATATAAATTTTATACATAGGGCGAGTCATTAAGTTGGGTGAGCCCTCTTAAAATCTTCCTTGGGTTTCTTAGAAATTAATCCAAAAAAACCAACTCACGTGTTTGGAGTTATAGTAAATTAGTGACATCAAATTGTTAATGGATGTATGAATTTTAATATAATGGATAAAACCCTAATGAATTATAATTAAATGAATTGAATGTGAGTGGTGTGTCCACGTACCGTGAACTAAACGTTAAAATACATATGCCCTTTTTATATTAAATAATA
The DNA here is from genome assembly GCA_963277665.1 of Viscum album. Taxonomy (NCBI): domain Eukaryota; kingdom Viridiplantae; phylum Streptophyta; class Magnoliopsida; order Santalales; family Viscaceae; genus Viscum; species Viscum album. The sequence goes on from OY728164.1 coordinate 614,885,809, forward strand.
ATGTGTTATGGATTATACCATTTATTGTAATAAAGGTACTGGGTTATCATCACTAAAATGGAGTCCCTATAATATGATACAAGGAATGGAGTTCATAAAATATTTTATTGGAAATAGAATCTATATTCTATGATATTGAAAATGGTATCCCTATACTGTGATACATGGAATAAAATCCACATACTAAGATACTGGGAATGGATTACCCTTTTAGTAATGTGATAGAGGGCATGAAATTCATTATAAATGTGAAAAATTACATGTAATCCCTTGAAAGTATTATATCGAGTATTGTGTACCATGACACATTTTTAGATATGTAATATCATGCGATGAAGTAGGTAGCTTCAGCCTATTTTTCCTTCAATAACTATATCAAACAAATTTATAACTATTTTAACTTTTACAAATTTTTATATATGCACAATACCATGTTATATATGGGATGTTGATATTTATATGCATTGTCGGTGGTGGCCTAGTTCGATTTATCTCACTAACTATTTGGCCTGTCTATGTTTCCTGAGTAGACTATATGAATATAGTTGTATAGAATGGTAATCATCCTATTACAAATTTATGTCTTTGGACGGATTCATGGAAGCAGATTATTAAGATAGAGCTCAGGATACAATGATATTTTTCCCTTTTAGAATCTTTTTGTATAGAATCTCTACTTCCTTATACTTGTATCCATGTTTTTTGATTAATAGTTTCATGACCTACATTATCATCATTTTTGTATAATGTATTTTATAGTTATTATTTTATTATGATTACTTGGATGTTGATCCATGATACCGCTATGGAAGGTTATGTGTTTAGTGGTATTAGTGCACGTTTTCCACTAGACCATATCATTATATATGCTTATGAAATTTATCTGATATAACTTATCCCCTATTCTCAACACTGACATGAGGGCATAATCTCACCACTAACACACCCTAAGCCCTCGATGCATGCCGGAAGCCTCTGGCGTATGAGGATGCGCACATGAGGACATATGTAGATCTACACTCAAGGAAATGTTCAATGGAATACATGTCTGCTATGTCTCATTATACATTTACATCTGACAGTTAAATCATCTTAAGAAAAAGGATATGTATCACAATCATGGAAAATATAGGACGTACATACAGATGATTAACATTACCATTTGTCAAAGATCATTATGAAAATAGTTTTAGAATTGCATTATCTCTATAAAATGATAATGATGTCATAATTATCACTTAACTAATATAAATACACATACCTATATCATCATTGGGACATTGTGATTAAAAATTAATCACATCACTTCATAAAGGTGGTAGTCCACATTTACGCGTGAACAATGTTATCATGTTTTTCTGCAAACAAAGGTGATAAAATATGTAAACTATAATTTTTATTGAATGATACAAATTTCATTTATATTATATATACATAACATATATCTGTCATTATAACTAGCCAGGAGATATGGTGATGGAAAAATAGTTACATCGGCACGCAAGGCAGTATTCCACTATTCACCTGAATAATGTTTTCATTTACTATATTATGTATGAGGAGATGAAAAAAATTAAACAAAAAATAATAACATATAAGTATATTTGGTATATTTATTTTATTATTTTATCATGGTTGAGGACGATTTTATGGAGGTGGAGGAGGAAAAAAATAAAAGGGGTAGATTAAATCTGTACATCTTAATTAGAAAAACACCTTTTATTAACACCTTAATCCCTATAAGGTTGGTATTTTTCATAATCCAATTCATGTAGAATGAGGTTAGGTATTATAAGAAGTATTGGTATGTATTTTTTAATTTTTTATATGTATGATGTATTGATATGAAGAGGTTCCATTTTATAAAAAGGAGATGGACATTCTTTAAATTACGAATAAAATTAAATTGATATAAATTAATATTAAATTCCAAATTGGTCCAATATATTTAATTTCATATAAAGGATGATTATCAGTTGAAATTATTTCATAAAAATAGTAATTTTTTGACCTCATTTTTTCCATTATAATTTTGTTTTATCCTCTCATTAATCATTTTAATCATACAATGACATAAACATTTATTCACACATTGAGGGTCAATATTGTAACAATAAATTAAAAAATACCATAAGTAAACAATTATTGATATTGTAAACAATATTATAATCATTTTTATGTTATAATATATATTTTTTAGAATTTTAAATAATTTAAAAAAATATTATATATTTTAATACATTAGTAATGTCAATTTTTAGAACTATTCAATAATTTGATCATAACAGTACGACGAATATAATTAAAGTTTTAACCAAATATTTAATTATATTAATAATATTATTTTTGAATTTATAATATTATTCTATCAAATTAATTATTTCATATTTTATTTATTTAAATATTTTTAATATCATGAATTTTATTTTACCATTAATTTATTAATTTTAGTGTCTTTGATTGAGTTAATATTTAACATTATTTTTTATTCAGTTAAATTAAAAATAAAATACCCAGATTACAATAAATATTTATAATATCATTGAAATATTTATATGAAAAAAAATATCTTTTTCATTATAATATAAATATTATACATATTTAAAACAAGAGTGTGGCATGTTTGAATTTTATTAAATAAATTATTGTAAAGGTAATAATTTCCCCCGAATGTAAAAAGGTTATATGTTAATAATTTTGATGATTACAGATGATTTCGTTTTCTGAAAAAAAAAATCAGGCATGTTTTTGTGTCTTTTTATAGTCCTTTTCATTTTATTTTTAACCTTTAATTACCCAATTTACCCATTATTGCGGTAATAAATAAATACAAAAGTTAGAATTAACATAGACATAAAATAAAAAAGGAAACTATTTAATAAATATGATACTCCTAAATCTAAATATGGAATCTATTTTCAATATTATGAAAACAAAAGTGGCTAATTTTTATTTAAGAAATAGAAAAAAATAAAAAAATGTTTTTTTTCAAAAAAATAACCTTTTATTTATAAATAATATTAAATATGTAAAATTTATTTCAATAAAATAATTTAATTAATTTAAATACTTATGAAATAATGATATTTTGAACTCATCCAAAATAAAATTTAACATTTTATATAAAATACTATATTTAATATGAATCTGTATTTTTCAATATTCATTGAAAAAAATAAAGATATTGATATTTTTCAAAAAATTCATCTTCATATTGTTTTTAAAATGATAATTAAAAAAATATATTTGTTTCTTTTAAGAAATAGTATGAATTTTCTAGAAAATAATTATAATATTCAATTTGGCAAATATGCAAACTCCTTTTTGATGAAAACCAGTTTTTGAATAATAAAATGGAATTTCAAAATATTGAGTGATTATTTTTAAGTAATTAACAAATATATTAGATATTAGTATGACCATTATATATTTAATAGTTTGGATAAAAAATATATTCTCACTGGTATAATTGTTATTTTATTTTGGTAACATTATAATAATTCATTTTTCATTTATGCTAGGTGTGGTATCTCTTATAGGCTATCAAACATAGTCATTCATTTTAAAATATCAGGATGGTAAAATTAATCAAGAAAAATATAAATTAAAATTAAATAATTTTATATACCAATTTTCACATTATTATTGCCTTAAAATTTCATTTAATAATAGTTATAAACCAATGAAATGAAAATTTGTCAAGATTCCTATTAGTAATTGGTAAATTTCATGTCTAACGCCGTTAGATGAAGAAATTCGAAATGAAAATTAAAATACTATTTCATAGGAATGGTTAATTATTTAACATGTAATGGGGTATTTATATACATCATATTAAATAAATGATGTGACTAATAATAACATATACCTCAGTGATGGATTATTGAGACACAACGTGTTACCTCGAGTCTAGACATCCTATATAGGTACGTTAAATCCTAGGTAATAAACTCATTTCAATTATCATATTTCTTAAGATAATTAAAATGGATTAAAATATTTTCCTTAATTGATTTATTTTATTATATTTAATTTTATATTCAGTTAACTAATCATTTATTTCCTTGTTTGTTACTTTGAGGATATTTGATTTGTAGTTTTCAAAAACCACTTTGGTATGTTGGTTGTGGTTGAAGGGTTAATGGTTCTATAATATAAATAATCATAAAATGAAATAATTGTCCCTGTATAAATAAATAATATTTTTATAACCAATAATGAGAGTTTTTTATGAAACAATAACTACAGTACAATCATGGAGATGGTAGGTCGTACGTACATGTGAATATCATTTCCATTTGTCATATATCCTAATGGGAATAAGGTATTATTTTATTCCATATTATAATTTTATAAAAAAATTAAATATTTAATATTTAGGTAAACACAGATATGTCATCCATGTCATTTGATAGTTAAAATTGAATCACATCACTTTGTTGTGGTGGTAATCCACACGTACGCATGAATGACATTATATTTTTTTAGGGAAGATATTACTAAAAATTTAAATTATATATTCTTATTACATAATGACTATAATTTGATTAATATTATATATATAAATGAAACCCATCATTCATACAATTCATAATATGATGATATGGAAAATGATTTACATATGTATATGAGCCAATAGTCCTCTATAACCACAAATGACGAGTTCATTTCCCATTTTGGTGGAAAAGGATATAAATGCGGGTTATTGCCCCAATATAATAAAATCTCTATTAATGAGAGATATAAGTGTAATTATTTTAAAATGTTTTATGAATATTTTAAATAAATTTAAGATGAAATTTAAAAAAATCTCAGTTAAATATTTTACTCCTCTTCAAACAGCCTCTTATGTTTTACACCCAAATCAATCATAGGATGGGTTTTTTATAAAGATGCAGCCATAAAAATTACATAATCATGAATTCTGTTGATAGTTCACATATATGATCATTTTAGGTTTAGATCACCAGAGAAATAGGTTATAACTTATACATAACAACTTGAATATTACATGTATAAACTTCACTTAGTATACATTTTTTTAATAAAATATAGTCACATAAAAAAAGAAACATGTCTAGATCCATGTTTTAGAAGTCATGACTATTCCATGATCCAATCCTTGACCATATTCATCTTTATGTACTATGTAAAACATTTCAAAAACATGGTATGAGCTTAAAAAGCTCAGTAAGTGATATAATATAAGGAATGAAAACATTATTCAATGAATACATACAAATCAATGAAATCTTATTTTTGTATCGTAAAACATAATCTAGTTGAATTACCTCAAAAAATAATAATATTTACGAATTACACATAGATATAATTAATCATAAAGGTAACCTGTGGTATTCATACCAAACTAACGTGGTATCATTCATAGTAACATAAGAAGTTGCATTTGGAATACCCATCACAGTAGAGGCCCTCAATATCTAAGGAGAAAACTTACCACTTTTTCTCATCATGTTACCCACTGCATTGGAGAGAAATATCAGTCCCACCTTCCCTATTTTTATCAAGTAACCACCAGTATACATAACCTATACCAAGTAACCATAAAATAATCATTACACATGAACAAGAATAAATTAAAGATAACATTTCCACATTGCAATGACACTATTTTATTTCAGGATGTTGATATAATCAATCCATTATCAAAACCATTTTCAAGACCGAAATACATATAAAAATGGGATATGGTATACTATTTTCTTCATGAAAACACTACAGATGGTAGAGGATTCAAATATCAATTAATTCTCGAATCGGTGGAAATGTTATTTTCACCACGTACATTAAAAAGAAACAATATTTTTGTCATTCAGGAAAATAATTCATAGAGAAATGATTCCTTTAAATGAAATTTAATTTAAAATGGGTTTATACAACTTATATATGAATGTTGTGTATAAATCAATGTATGCCACAATGAATGGATATTGTGAAGACTCCCTTACAAAAATCAATTAGAAAATCAAATATATCGATTATATATATTCACTATAAGAACAAAAAATGCAAGTATAAATACATGTTAATATATAAAAATGTATTTCTCACATAATAAAATAATGAAATAAACCATAAATAGAAGATCAACCCAAATAATTGAAATTCGATTATGTAGTTCCCTTACCTCATGTCCGACATGACTCATTCATTATATAATATCTTGAATAATTAAAAAAATTTAATTTCTAATTTCTTCAGAACCATGTTAATGATTATTATACATCTTATATAGTTTATTACCATGCTATAAGAATTACATAATTATATATGTTAATATCAATCTTTTTGTCGATATTGGGTTATTGAGACGAAAATGAACATGTTATAATTACAAATTGTCAATGGGGTAAAATGTCAATTATTTACAGAATTATATTAATGATTTAGATGTTATATATATCATATATATCTATTATATATTTATTTATAATAGTCCATTCCATTTGGACATATGAAATGAAATGCAGTGTTCAGGAAGATGGTAAGCCGTAAATACTCATGAACGCTTCTTTTCATTCTTTTCCTTATTTAACGGAATAAAAGAAAAATAATACATAGGTATATTATAATTATGTTATAATATATATTTTATATATGTTATGTAATCTCATTAATTCTATCCTTTATACATTACATGTATAGCATGAATATGCCATATCAGATTGAGGGGAAGGTAGTCCGCACATCCTCAAATGAAATTGTGGTATATATACAACACAAAGATAAAAAAGGTATGTTCTAAATGATAATTACAAAAACATAGAGATAAAATAAATATCATATATATCATATATAATTTTTTCCCATAATAATGGCCACTATTAGAGGTGGTAAGAGATAATTGATCAATCATAATTACATGAAGCAGTAGTTCACCTTCCGTAGAAACACTATGTTCATATCAATTAGATGGAGGTGTGTGGAAGTGTAGTTTGAATACTTCTCATAAAAAACAAAGTATATTGAGTATACAATTATTTTTATGTAAAAAAATTATAAGATCAAATGGACATGAGACGGAAAATAAAACAAAATAACCTGAGAGAAGATGTAATCTTTAAATTGGGTAACTCTCTTTGGTTTGAACCAAAATGATTTCTTGAATTGACTGCATCCAACGGTAAGGCTTATTAATGGAATATATGGAAGTCAGTAGATTATTGGATAATATTTATGATGATTCAAGTCTCATTATAGTAGTTAGTAATGGGTAAGAGGTGATGGACTATTATAAGGGGTAGGAGGGACTCTTTAGGAATGTTTGAAATTATTATTTTATAATAAAATGAATTTAGATTTCAAAAGGTCCCCATGTCATTTAATTAGAAGATAATGTGAGGATTTTTATAAATAGTATATTAAATATTGTTTATGAATGTTTAGGGAATAAAATTAAACTTATCTTTTAGCTTTAACCCTTAGTTAACTAATTTATCTTTTTCCATGTCCTCTTGTATATTCATACTATATGATTAATATATTTACAATAAAATTCCTAGAGACCCAAAATGGATAATTTATTAAATTTTTAACCTAATATCAGTCAGTTGTCCAAATAATATATTTTTAGGATTATTTTCAAATTTAATATAACATTAATTCTTTTAAAAACTCAATAATGTCAATTTATAAAATATTCATATCATGACTTTTAAAAAATCAATCAAAACATTATTATTTCAAAAAATCATCATTAATTTAAAGATAAAAAGAAATTTTTATCAATAAAATTAGTGGATAACATAAATGTTTCAAAATAGGTTTATTTTAATATTTATAATCAAATTTAATTAAAATATTCATTAAAAAGGATATCACTGCATCATCATTGTGCAATAAATAAATTTATTTACATTATATCTGAAAATTATATGTAAAATATCTTGATGTAGGAAATATATTTATCTTTCTTATTTATATTTATAGTTGCAAATAGAACTTATATAACCCCATATAAATGTTCTTTTACAAAAAAAATATATGTTTATGTTACATTATCCTTAACATTAAATTAATTTTTTTAAAATGTAATTTTCAAATAAAAGTGGCTCTATGGGGTCCCAAAATTATCCCACGGATACCTATAGTCAGATATGTATCTTAAAATTGTGTTAGGACATGTGTCTGGTTAATTTTTATTATTATTATAATATTATTTTGTTTTACCATTATTTACTATATTTTACATTTAAACATGGTAAATTAAATGTTTACTGAAGTTTTTATTCATAATGGAAAAAATAAAAGACATATTTTCACAAAATTTCGACCTCCTGATTAAAAATATGGAATCCATTTTTACAAATTCAAAACAAACAATTTTCAAAAATTAATTTTAAATTAATTCCCATTGTCTTTACCAAAAAATATGTTTTTAAGAAATAATAATAATCAAAATATTGACATGTGTTTATGTCAAATTAAAAAAGCGAAATTACTTCCAAAACCAAAATTGAATTAAATGGTCAAAATATAATATAACTAAAGAATAAATATATTAAAAATAATTTCTAATAATATAAATAAATTAGATTAAAATGCAGATTTGAATTAAAATGAAATATTTATCAATTTTCATCAAAAAATGAACATTATAAAAAAATACCAATAATTTAGCCCAATAATTTTTTTGTACCAGTTCTAAATAAGATTCTTATTTTTTATATTGTAATATATAAAAATGAAAAAAAATATATTCAAAAATGATTCACCATTAAAAGGCAGTAAATCTACCTTTTAAAGAATATTAGAGTATTTTATCCTTAAAATCAGATTCATTCTTATTATAAGCCACTAAAATTTATTGGATAAAACCAAAAACATTTACCAAAAATCTTTAGTCATTATATAGTTCGTTCTAATCAATATATCCAATACAATGGAAAGGTGTTAAGTTTCATTTAAAATTAAAATATTATTATGTTATTTTTCGGTATCTGTCAATGTTCTGTGCAACATAATATTTCGAAGAACCCCATTGTTTTGTGTTGATTAAGATCTCGAAAATAGTATTATCTTTAACATAAAATTAATATATTATTCATAAATATTAAAATATATGATGATTTAGTATTCTATAAATAACTGGGACGTTACAACCTTCCCCCATTTTGGAAATTGTGTCCTCAATATTTTAAAATGGGGCATTGAATCTTCATTAAAAATCACACATTAGAAAAATAATCAATAAAACTATAACATTAAAATAAATAAAGATAAATACAAAGGACAATGAGGATAAAAAATTCTAGGATTCCACAAAATCATCGATATGTAGGTGAAACTAAATGTCATGTTCTCATAGAGATTGATTGAAAACATGATCAAGAGAATATTAACCATCATAAAATCACAAACATGTGATATGTTAAATGGTCATTGAATACCCAATAAGAAAATTAATCGGACAATGATTTTTTTGTTTTAGGTACCCTTTCATAAATCAGATTAATTTTATCTATGAGATCGATTTAGAATAAGCTTTGCCACTTAATCAAAAAATCATTTGTTTATACTAAGGATATACATTGGATTAATCATATGATCACATATCTACTCATTCTTGATCAATAAAATAATTTTACTATAAATAATAACTCTACTAACCATAGATTTCATGTACGATAGTGGGAGGCAATGTTACCTTTATGTCCTTCGGTTGTGGGTTTGATTCACATGGCCTTACCCGACACAACGGGTATCCACCCATCCTACGAGCTACCCATTTTCCGAAACCATATCATTCTTATAGAATGTTCACCAATATTTTAATTTCCCCAAAAATAACCACAACCTATTTTATCCACAATTTATATCTAATACATTCCATTAAGAATCCCAAAATTTAATAACCATTTATCATCTCAAAAACAAAAGGTCATAAAAACCCATAGGGTTATCCATTATGTCCACACAATAAGAGATAATTTATTCCTGAATAAAATTTTCACATTTCAATCATCACGGTTACACAAACTAGAAAAATTCATCCAATGTAATCCCATCATCAAAGGATCCTTAATACTTTTAACCATTTCATCATCATAAAATCTAACTTAACTCTTTAATACATTACATTTAGACTTCTTACTTATTCAACATTATTCGTGATCTGTTAACCATTATTCTAAAACAAATTATTTAATACATCTTTCATATAAAAAAAATCATGAATCATATCCTAATATTCAATAATGTCAAAACATCAGCTATGAAATAATCCATACCTTTAATTAGTGAATGTCAGTTTCCTCATCCTCAATTGGAATGGAATTAGGTATTAGTAAAAATACCTTTGTATGGGCCTACTAATACAATTTTGGAACCTTTTTTGTAGGACATCTATTTGAATAATGACCATGTGCAACGCATTTAAATCATTCAATTGATTTTTAGGAAATAACTATTTCCCCTTTCCTGGAGTCAAATGGATGCTTCCTTTTTCTATGGCAGGTTATTGCACTATGAGCCTCATTCCCACATCTGTAACATCATCCCATCCCTTTGAATAATTTTCCTAGGTGTTTCATTCAACATCATTAACACATATGTTTATTAATATAGATACTTTTATGATTATTTCATGAAATCCCATTACGATCCATGCCTCACATATAGTATGCCTTGGAAAAATAACCATGTTTCAAGTGTTCAATCATTACTAGAGATAGTTGGTTGAGAATAACAACACAATTTCTCATTTCAGCACCCATTTCATTCGAATTACTATTTAGAAAACCATCATAGATTCCTTCATATCAATTGTTACTTTGGTGCCAACTAAATCCAGCAATTTACTAAAACCAAAAATGTCAGTGTGATTATATCATAAAAATCATCAAAAAATATATTATTTGGAGGATAAATACAAATATATACTTATTCATGTCATCTTAAACTCAATCAATTTATCTAAAATAACTATCACTCTTTCTAATATTCTAATCGTTATAGTTATGTCACATATTCTTAAACAACACACTAACCTATAAAGTTATCAAGAATGACCTCTCATACCAACTATAAGGACCCTCTATTACACATTACATATTCATGAATTATGTTAATAATTAACAATGGGGAAATTTTTCTATTTACACCTTAGAGAATTATGATATAAAATATAGATATCAACTTGAACATTACTTGTAGAAACTTCTACATAGTAACCATTGTTTCATATAATAAAAACTCTTAAAAAATAAACATGTCTAGTTCCATGTTTTAGAAAACATGGATTTTTCTTGATCCCATCCTTGACCATATTCATATTTTAGTCCAATGGAATACATTTAAAAAAAATGGAATGAACATTAAAATCTCAGTAAGCCATATAAAATAAAGAAAGAAACTATTAGTCAATGAATATATACAAATCAAAGAAATCATAATTTTTAATATTGAAACATTTTCTCTTTATCATACCTCACAAAATCATAAGATTCTTGAGTAGCACATAGAAATAAAAAATCATAAAGGTATATTTTTACATCCATAACATACTTACATTGTATCATTCATGACTAAATAGAGAGTTACATTTGGAATACCCGTCATAGTTCATTCCTTAAATCACTTTGTAGAAACATTAACCATTACACTATTCACGTTACCCAATGTATTGGAGAGCTATCTCGGGCTCACCCTCCCTAAGTTTATCACTTAACCACCCATATACATAAATAATTACCGAGAACCATAACATAATCATAACACATGAACAAGAATAATGAAAAGATATCATTTCAACATTACAGTCTCAAGATATCTGTTCATGATAATTACATAATAAATACGTTATCAAAACCATTTTCAAAATCAAAATATAATAAAAATGGAATATGATATTTAATTTTCCATTTAAAAACCATACGGCTTATAGAGGAAGAAAAATATTATATATTTCCTGTGGCAGTGGAAAGGTAATTGTCACCACATATGTTAAAAGGAAACAATAATTTTTTCATTTATTTAAACTAATCATAGATAAAATATTTCCATTGAATGAAATTTAATGTCAATGGTGTTTATTCACATTATAAATGAATGTGGTGTAAAAATCAATTTATGTCTCAATGAATGGAGACTCAGACTAAGTCCCTTACAAAAATCATTTTGTAAATAAAATAGATTGATTATATGTATTCAACATAACTACACATAAAGAAAGTTTAAATACATGATAAGATATAAAAATTAATTCCTCACATAATCAAATAATGACATAAATAAGAAATTTAAGTTCATCCCAATGAATGGAAATTGGGTAAGATGTTCCCTTACAGCTTGTCGGACATGACTCGTTCATTATTTAATTTCATGAATAATAAACTAAAGATAATTTATTCTTTATTTTGAACCATTTAAATATTATTATTAATTCAATATAACTTTTTACAATGTTATAAGAATTATAAACTTATTTTTGTTAATATTCGTCATTTTGCCGATATTGGGTACTTGAGGCGGAAATATATATGTTATAATTAAAATTGTCCATATGGTAAAATTTACATTATCTCTAGAATGATATTCATGCTTTATATATGATATATATCATCTATATATAGTATATATGTATTTATAACATTCCATAGAATTTGGACATAAGAAATGTAATGCACCGTTCATGGAGATGGTAAGTTGTACATACACATTAGCAGTTTAGTGTATCTTTCATGAGCAGTTTAGTGTCCTGTGATTTGTACCATCGAAGTATAATGTTAAGGTCATACATCTTTTACTAATGTTCATGTCTTTTATAATCATTATGCATGTAGAACAGTTATGAAGGTGATCCTGAAAAATATCCTAATTATAATAACCAAGTCCATGAGTACACCACTTAATTTTTAGAAGGAGAGTAAAATGTTTTGAATCATTGATTGAGGTTATTAGGCCAGGAGAAATGACATGGTACAATCATATAGGGAATATCCCCGAACACCGTTAGGTGATAATTTATGATATGGTGATTTTAGGCTCAAAAGGATCATAAATATCTTTCTACAGGGTCATCATGTCTTTATTTTTTAGTTTAAAGTCCATACGAATCGATATCCTAGTCCAACAATGATATAACTTATCCTTCAAAGGGAAATGGAAGGATTGTAGATCCTTGAGGTTCTCAAGATGTGTTGTTTTGTATTTGGTTTCAGGGGCATATAATAGGTTGAAATCACCACATACTGTGGTTACCCAAGTACATATTCATATTTTCCTTTGATAAGTAAATATTATGGATATTTGAGTGCATATTTTAACTTCATGTAGTGGGGATTTATTTTTTGCTATGTTTTAATTTCATGAAAAAAGAAGTTATCCCGGAATTATAACGTCATGTGATTTGGATGAATCAATTTTATTATAGTTTAAAACCTTACGATAAGGATGTGGTCCTTCATTAGAGAAACATTTTGGTTATATCAATGAGAACCATCAGCCATGTTCCATATGGTCGCATGATCTATTCCCATAATGGGAAATAAATGACAACATGGAGACAATTAATATATGTTAGGGTGAGTCTTAGATGGATTCTTTAATAGGTCTATCCAATTTTTAGTTAGGGGTGTATTTCTATACATTCATGTGATGTGACTGAAGTAATGGTTAATGAACACGGTTTCACTATTTATCCTTTGATTAATGGAATCAATCCAAAAATATTTTTGATTGAACCAGGTATTTTTACATCCTTTAGAAAGGATGAAGGTTCCTAATAGGAATAAGAGGCATGAAAACACATTTATTTCATTCATGAAATATCCCCACAAAGGCATGACCCATACCCAGGGAGGGGATGAAATTATTAATTAATTTATTTGGTACTATGATTGGAGATATATGATTCACTACATATCATGAGATGAAAATAATCCAGACACACATACTTATTGAATGGGAGACTATCCACATTGGTCTAACCCATATGGTGAGGTAGAATTATTCATGTTTGTGGTAGTATATGAACCAATGTTTAGAGATCTATGTGTTAATATATATCTTGTTATGATATTTATCATGACACATGTAGTTATTGAATGGGAATCTCTCCATGAAGTACTTACTCATACATAGAGGGGGGATCGCCCGATTTATGGTTGAATCTGGACCCAATATTAGGGATTCATTGGTCACTATGTTTCCTATGATGAATGGAATTAATCCCCCATTTAGTTCTTGTATGGAGGATTGGTGGGAGATGAATATCAAGGATAATAGTCCATTATTCTGAGGTCCATTTTAATGTTCAGTTCTATTTCTCACATGAAACATCGACCATGATTTTAAATGGCATGAGTAAAATAGGTATGGTGTTAATTTTATGGGTTGGAATCCAAGACCATGATAACCCTGATGTGAACTAATATTTAATGATCATGAATTTATTCCAGTACGAAAACTACTAATCCCATGTGATCTATTCTAGGTGTGAAAAATTAAGGTAAATGATTTCTTTCATATCATTGAGATAATTAAAAGAATGTACACTAGAATTTTTTATCATCTAGATGATAGGACAAGATATGGGATATGTGAATTCCTATGTATCTCATTGGAATGAAAATAAAGGCACACATAGTTCTAAAAAACACTTTTGTTTAACATCATTCATCATGGATGTTAGACATATATTTTATCATCATGTGGTAAGGATGTAATGAAGTAAGTTTAATGTCTTGTGGCAATGATTAATGTGAATTGATGTGAAAAAAATTAAATATTGTGGCTTAGACCATGAGTAGTGATTTGGGTATCACTATGTATCCCATGATGGAAGAAATCAAGCGACACATTGCTCATGGTAAGCATGAAATTTATCATCATGATGCGAGGACAGAGGATACACTACAAGAAATTTATGACCTGAAACCAAATAAAACCTTCCAGTAATTTAATAGATTAACTCATAAGAGGAATATTGTGTTTATTAAATGAGGCTTTTTGAGATGATTTCCCAAGGAATCCTATTATTTTCCAATAGGTTAAGACTATATTTTATCTTCAGGTTTTGCGGAACTTATCACATTTTTTGTGATGGGGACTAATATTATGGCTGGACATAGGGTTGGTGATATTAGAATATATATATATATATCATATTATGACAATAATAATGCAACAAAAAATTCTTATATAAAAGGATCCCCATGTGGGATTTTATAAAACATAGGGATATGCCATTTCCTTCTTCTGTTGAAAAGAGATAGCACATATACAGTGGGTTGTTTGTGAAGTAATATTTTCTAAGAATTTTTATATCTTGCTCTAAAGAATAATTTTGCAGTTTATTGTCATCAAATCAATATGTAAGAGGGTATTTAGTTTAATATCTTACTTCTATAAATTCACCCATATAGTTTAATGTCATGTGTTCAAGATATTATTTTTTATAGTTTAACTTCTTGTGACTAGGATGTTCCATGATGATTAATGTCATTTGAGATGGATTATAGACAATGTTCCATTTAATTTCATCATACCCATACCTCTACATTTTAGTTTACCAATATGTTATTAGTGTTTTTTGGCACTATATAGTTTATATTTTTTCTTCATTGACTTTTCTAGCATGTTTATCATCATTTGATTATTAAATTTTTGGGGTTTTCAATTTAGATTCATGCTTCTATGGCTTCTTTGTGCATTTTATCATCATGTATTAAGAACACTAGATTGTTGATGAAAAATATGTGATGTACTTCACGAGAAACCTCAAATTGGTGTTTGGATTGACACATTCCCCATACATTATAGCTACTATTTATTATCAATGGGAATATAACATATATAAGATGTATTTTTGTTCCCATTTGGGTTCCAAATTTAGTTTCTTCATTATTGGTATCATTGTTGTTATTTAATATAATAACGGTTCACATTGCTGGAACAAACAAATGAGATTTTTTTTAAAGGCTCCTGAAGTTAGATTCTGATGGGAATAATTATTGAATAGTATACACACAATTTTCTCATACAGGTGTCCTAATTCATTCTTCTTATTTATTGGATGAAAAAAAATTCATAGATTCTCGTAGATAGCTATTCCAATTGAGGTAAATTGTACGTCTATGGGAAACACTACCATAGTTATATAAACTTTTGGATACCGATTTTTTTATGTATCGCAGTGCATGGTAGACTAATAGGCCCAAAAATAATGATGTAGATTTTATGTCAATAGAATATTATCCTAATTCATCATCTTATGGGTTATTTTCGACATCGACTTACTGAAGGCCTCTATCAATCCATTTTCGGCTATATAAAAATAGGATAAATGGTTTGACCTGATTTCTTAAACATGATACAATTTATAAAAATATATAGAACATATGTTGTCAATGTCTTCCATAAATATTAGATGAGAGGCTTTGAAAATGGTGATGATATTGGAAATTTCATAGAAAAAAGTATTCTACACTCTGACTAACTTGATGGATATTTCCTCTTCCCATTTAGAAACAATGTTAGTAATAATAAGGGTCTATTTAAACTATTTGGATGTGACTACTAGATTTTTCCCCACAATATCCATTCCTCATATGAAAAAGGACCCTGAATATTTAACTATATGTAAAAATAATGGGTGTTAAAGGAAGATGTTTTAATGAATCTGACATTCATGATTGTTCCTAGTGAATTCCATGATGTATTGTTTTTTTTTAGATTAGTAACTAGACCTTATGATTTATTGGGAAATCCAGGATCCATACTAATTAGTACTGTAGTATCATCCAAGTAATAATTCCATTAATGAGGGAATCTGAATTTCATCTACACATTATACATTAATTCTAATGAATCCTTATATATAGAGTTGTTTTTTGCTGATTTGTCCCATTTTGAATAGAAAATTTCACTCCTTGATTCCCGGTATATTCCCCATTTTCATGGTTCTTTTGGAGATTCCAATTTTCGATAGAATAAATTAATTTATCCATCCATCTTGGGAGTGGATATTGGTTTATCATGATCTAGGGAAATGTTAACATTAATTATTTTTTCCATTTCCAGGATGATGACTGAGGGGAACATTCATGTGTGCATGATATTGAAGTGCTCTTATCCTCATCGAAATCTACAAACACTATAGATGCATTATCCATTTCATCATAACAAGAATTTTGGGATCGAGTTACAAGATTCATGATTGTCTCAAAATATAATTATTAAATATATTCAATGATGTATCCAATTATGGATTCCAATTCTACCTTTTGGATGATATATTAACCATTTATCTATTTTACTACTAGCTCTGAATCCCCTTTGATATTATAGAGCGATATCTATTTCAAAGGGGATAGTTCAAAGTCAATGATTAGTACATGTCATTTTACCACATTGATATTATAGGCATCAAATAGTGAGAGAGTGTAGAGAAAAATATCTTTTTCATGATACAGAAACACAAGGAACACAAATATTAGACTGAGAATCATGTTCTCAAAAATCATTCCAATAATGCTTCAAGAAATTTCGAAAAAATAATCTTACCATGATCGGGGAGTGTAATGGGAATAGAAAACCACCTTGTTTGGATGTTTGGTGTCACTAGTGTTTTTTACATGATTGGATATGCCGCAATGTAATCAATCTTGTCCTACCCATGGATTGGATTTCATGATAAGAAGTAGATATCATACTACTAACGAATGACTACTTTTAAAGCCATATTTCCTATCACCATGGGATGGAATAGGTTGTACATGAAATGGTAAATATTATATCCCAATTGTTTATCATTTTTTTCACTAATGTCTTAGCATTTGAACTTCAAATAATGAGAGGAAGGTATTTTTTATCGATATTGTGATATCATCCCCAAGTACATAGCATTGTTCAGATGAGGAAATAACTATTCTTATAATTTCCCACATCATTTCTCCAGGTGAGGAGTGACCTGAGTGATCATTCCCTCGAGACCTTTTATAATATTTTTGTATTTTCATCAACTAACAACATAATTATCAGTGGGTGCAGTTAGTACTATTTGAGACTATCAAAGGAATCCTTGATCTCTTCACTCCATCAGTAGAAAACTATTGTCTTCTTGTATATGGTGAAGGGGAGTTATTATCTTGTTATAATGGATATGAAATTTTGAATATAAGCGAGGTTCCATTCAATCACCTTTAGTTATATGATATTTTTATTTGGTTCCATGGGCTGTAATATTCTATCCTTTTTTGTTCAAACATGATGCCATGATGGCATGCCCCAAAGACGATGAATTTTCTTAATGTTACACCATATGTGAAATTTTGTGTATTTTTCATTAAATTGTACTAACTGAACTTGTAGAAATTTTTTTGGCTGTACAAAAAGTGATAACATAATTATTGATATATTACTTCATGGCCACCGACATTATAATATTCATTTAGTAAAAATATGGAAAAAATATATTATGTCTGGTGTGATGATAAGTACTAATAATGTTCTTTAATATTTAGAGAATGACATGATTGAAAAATATCCCTTGTAGTTATCTAATATTGTTTTAATGGTCATCTTCATAGAATAACATTATTAGATTATACCCCAAATACTGATACATAAAATAAGGGGACTGGGAGCCATTAGTAGTATCGACCAAATGTTATGTGATCAGTAGTGGGAAATTTTTCATTAGTTAGTTTTGATCAAGGATTTTAAAATAAATGTAGACCCTAATATGATTTTTCATTTTCTTGATAGGGAAGATGTTACAATTACCACTTGGGTATTAAAATTACATGAAAGTTTTTCATTGCCCAATTTTTCAAGATTTGACTCAATATTAGGGGAAGGAGAGGGGTGAATCACTCTTGCTGCCTGTGGGATGCCACAATGCTGTCGGGAAATCCTAGATTATGTGTTTAAAACATTGGTGTTCAAAAAGTGAATACATTTTTAATTCCAAGAAACAAATATCTATGCAACTTAAAAAATGAAATATATATCATTTCCTTATTGAGTGTAATGGAATAACTCTTTAAAGTATTCCACGGGTTTTCTTATGTTCCAATATATGCCTACCAGAGATCAATGATGGTTGTGTAGATGGCGTACTCAAATAAAGGAGGTTCATTAATAATTTTATTAACTTCATATTTAATCATTTAGTCTCTAGAGTATTTTCAAAATATGGCAGGTAATCCGGGGAATATCTATCTCCATTGAGTAAATGGAGTCTATTGGTGGTGATATTGAGATCCTGAACTTCCAGAATCATTATGGAGAGAATCTATAAGTGGTTATTTTCATTTACACTATCAGTGGGGATAGAAGGATATTTGACGTATGGGATTTAGTATAAATAATATGTATTATGGGTTTCCATAATAACCATTGAGCATAAAACATGGTCTTTTAGGGGAGGTTCACACAACATTTTGGGTTTCATGAAACATATCCCCATCCACCATTGATTTCATTCATTAAAGATTATAGAATCTTACCTAATATTATTAGGCTACATCATAATAGAAGGTGGTGAATTTACCATCTAGTATGCACACAGTCCCATATATTGAATAATTTCGGATTTAATGGTATGTTGAAGGTACCACCATGTGGTTTTCTAGACATGGTATTAAATGTATGCCATTATATGTGGTGTCTAGATGTATAACCATGAAATCAACATTGGATGTGAGATCAAAAAACTGTTCTTTGAGGGTGATCATCCAAAGATTTAACTTCTCTCTCTTATCATGCCCTTTACTAGTTATCTTTGTTTGAGATAAATCCTATATGACCTATTCCAAACATAGGAGGGTCCAAATCAAGAAGTGGTTGATCTATGAAACATTTAAAATTAGACCCCTTTGGATTTTGACATTATTGATTATTCCAGAATCCATATAGGAAATGATATTTCCATGGATTTCTTATTACTTATTTTTTCTATTAATAGGATGAATACATTTATTTATAATGGAATTGTATCAACTCGATATTACTAAGCTACAAAAACATAAATCCCAATCACCTTTCGGACTTATAATGAATTAATGAGTACCACTCCTGGATCTTTTGATTGATGAAGAGAATCTAGGACTATGTGCTTGGATGAAAAAACTACCAAATGCAATATAATATATTTATTTTGTTCCATCATATGATTCATAATTATCTGAGGATTCCAATTATTATGTGGTTACGAAGATAAGTTATTTTAGGTACATTGGCTTGGATAATAAATAGAAGGTGAATGATTAACTACAATAAGTGGCCTAGATTGGATCGCCCTTCCCATGGGTGTAGGATTGTAAAAAATCAGACCCCTTCAAGTCATTCATGATGATGAATAGGATTGGGGTACTATTGGAGATCATTAGGACACCTCATGTTTCTATTAGAATTTATGAAGTTCTAGTATATAGTTTTTTGATGCATATATATCCTTGGTTGGGATGTGACTAATACATTGGGTCTGCCTACATCTTTATTGTACCATGTGTCCATAGTTCATGAATCCTAGACCTCTATATACCCAATGAGGTATAAGTAACTCAAAAGAATATATAATTTCATCATCATAGAAGGGATATCTGAAGTGGACAATTTTAAAAGAACCAATAATGAACTCTTTATGCATTGAGGATTCAGTTATTGGGCCAGTTCCCATGATCCAAATATTTAAGGTATGAAATACAGAAGATTCCGTGCATGTGACGAAGCTGAATTTGAATATTCTTATTTGTTATCGGGTTTGATTATTACATAAACCTAAAGGTAGTTTTTTTTAAATCACTTTCCTTGGTGATGTGATCATTATGGGTCAGTGAAGCTATTCCCTTACGACAACATGGGACAAATATACTATTTTTCTAGTTATTCACTTACCAAATTCTATCCATAACTCACTTGAAAATTTTTTCAATCACTCGCATCAATGTGTAGGTAATGGATACACAATTCACCAGTGATCTGGTATTTTCCAAGATAACTTTCCCAAAATTGACCATTCATTATATGAATTCCTTGAATATTAAACAATACTTGATGGGGTGACCCTACCTACTATGGAAATGGATTTTGTCTTGATGATTAGTGTGGTCAACCTCATTGTGTTTGATTGCCTATGAAAACATGTGTAAGTCATTTTCCATGGATCCATTGAAATAACTAGAGTCCTTATCATTTCTTAAGGAAGACACTTTAGTCTTTAATTACTCAAATCCCTGTAGACCCTGATCAATTTTCAATTCTAGTAAAGGGATATATTATTTTTTATGCCACTCGATTTTTGGAAATTGGTTATACATATCCTTCTGAAGTGATATAATTTTCACTTTTTAATTTTGAGATAAAAGAGGGAGTCTCTTCCTTACTGAGCCTTTTCTACTATGTCAATGGCTTATGTCGAGACATAGTTATGGTTTGCTAAATGGAATCATCCAAATGTTGTGATATATATACAAAGATGAAAAAACATATTTATTAATTCATTGTGATTAATGTTTTATACTACTTATCAAGATAAATTTAAGAATATAGCTCTAGCAATCACTCTTATGAGAGAGGGATTCCTAGTGAATATGATAAACCATACCATCTAGCGATAAAATAAGATACACTATCATTGTAATTTTTCTTCATCTTTATAAGGTCTTTGAGTTTATTTTTCACAGTTGTTTTAGTTATAACAAAAAATAAATTTATTGTTAAAATTTTCCGATCAAGAAATAGATCCTCTGGGAAAACTGTAATAACAGATGAAGGATGGCCCTATCAGAGTATGTAAAAAACACTATAGCATGGTTTCATAAATATTTTCATGAGTGCCCATCATCACCCCACATCATTATCAAATATATGATATATGATGTTTTGGGTCTCCCACACAATCATAAATTGGTATGGTGTTATTTCCATTATTGGATTGAAGGAAATTTTCATCCCCACATTCGGGATAAAATTCTATTCATGATGCATAGGTGTATGACGTCATTTCATGAAATTTATTAAAGAACCTAAGGATTCGTTGTAATTAATAATTTATGGAGGTAATACTATTTTGTTCACCTATCATCTATGTGGAGTGGGTGGGTGGTGATTTTTTAGGTGGAACCATTTTCATGTCCATCTTATTTTTAATCTTTTATAATACTAAATTATATCCTCAGTGGGGGATAGGATGTCATAGTAATGGTGTAAATTCATTATCAACTTGGACTCCCCCGATTTTATAGGCTGACATCATGGATATAGATCCAGTATAATGCTTTTATGTCACTCTTGCAGGTAGATCAACACATTCATGATTTATAGAAGGAAGAATATTCATCAAAATTTGAAGATAAAACATAGCAAAAAATTTCCCCTGAGAAAATCTTCATTGAGTTCGATGAGATATTGTCTCTCATACTCATATTATGACATGAATTATTCCATGGAAGGAATTTTGGATCTTATAGCTGATGAGTGGGAAATAATAGCTAATTTTCCTTTATAAATGGTAATTTTCAACTATATATGAATTAGAAGAATATTTAGAGGTTCCAGGTTTTATATTCTCCTATGGTTCTGTGTGCCTACAACTTTAGTTGGTGCATCCATATCACCCTCCTCTTAGGGGTCATTTTCTATATTAAATCCCAATCTATTTATATATTTATACACATTATATATCACCTTTATAGTGATTGAATTTACCAAGATATATTGGTAAATGGAACATATCCTATTAATCACAATGCAATTAGGGGATTTGAAATTTATTACATTAGGTTTATTTTTCTGAAGATTGGACATACTGGTCTATTTTGGATTTTGAACCTAACAATGCATGATTAAAGTCACCATATGTTCCTCATTTCATAGTCATTAAAGAGTGTTCATGTGAGATTTTCTGACCTTGTTTTCCAAATAGAGACCAAATAGATTGGATGTTTCTAGTTAATGGTGGAATAGATGGGTTTCTAATCATTGATATTTACCTCCCATCATAGAAAATAATGGTTCCTTCGAAGGTGATCATGTTGAATAAATTTATCCGGCCCTGCATGTTGGGGGCTATTGAAGGCCACAATTAGATATTTTCTATTCCACTATTAAGGATTTGATGATTCCACTTAAGAATATTAGGAATCACTATATGTGAATAGAGGTATGGATTTCCCAGTCTAGTGGTATGTATTGATCTCAAACCAATAATAATTTATTTGGGACCCACATAGGGTGGGAAAAATTTGGTGATGGTGGATGAGATAATAATTCCACTAGCCATTTAGTGTGGGATTGGTTTCCAGTTTCTAATGACGTGTCATGAATATTCTTAGGGATTGATGACCAGATGGGTGGAGGTTGAGGTAAATATTCCAAAATACTAGAGGGATATGTTATCACGTGGAAAACATCTAAAAATATTATATTTCTAACCTATTTATATTCAGAAAATGTGATAATGTAAGTGTTGGGATTAATGATAAATCATGACATGGGTAATTTACTATGAGAAGTGAGATGTTTTTCTATACCATCCGATTCTCTGATTAATTGAATTAAAAATATTTTAAGGGGACCATATTAAAGGTACATTAGTAGTCCCCTTCCACTATTCGTGATATTTTTCACCAATAAATATGAGGTATTCCATTGTATTTACCAACAATAATGTTTGGTCCCCTGATTTCATCAGAGGCTATGACACTATAGGAAACTGAATGTTGGATGTTCTGCTATTATCAATGTGTGGTGAAGTTAAAATATCCATATATTCACCATCAATGTATAAAAAACAATTAAATACTATATATATCAGTTAGTGAAGTGTTATTGTGAAATAATGGAAACCATGTTGTGGGTTTACTATGTGATTTTCTATTTTTGAGTCCCTTTCGGTCGAAAGAGCATCCAGGTCCTATTCAAAATAGAGAATGATTACAGTCTAAAGGTTACCCTCATACCCTGTATAAGAGATATGTCGAGAATTCAATAATAAATGATTCTAAAACATATTTTTGGATATATAAGAAACATAAACCTTTTCTATCCAATATAGAATATCATAGTCTGATATTGTGAGGGGATAAAATATATTTGATAGGTGGTTTCCAGATAACTCAGAGCATATATCAAAACGAGCCACCACATCATTATATTTACAGACCTCAACATTCTCATACCATAAAAGAGGATTTTTGGGTCCCCTTATAACCATATTGAAGGGTTGTTGGTGGTCAATGAATAATTATAACTAATGACAATAATGTTTTTGTCACCTATTGATATAAAAGTGTTAGTGTTTTGAGTAAATATCTATATGTACGTGTCTATGAAAGGGGTGTATTTCCATAAATGGATGATATGTCACCCTGGGGATGTTTTCCAAGATATGTTTTGGAATAGAATCCTTGTTTTTCATCTCCACAATACCTTAAGGCGGAATAAAATCAAATTATTCATAGAATAATGTGTATCTGCACACCATAGCTATTGAGAATCTGTCTTGACCGAACTCAAGGAAATTGGCATTGAGAGTTTTAGGGAAATGATCATTTTTCTATATCATGCAATGAATATTCCAACAATCTATTTGGGATTGAGAATGTATATATTATTATAGTATGACATTATTTTTAATGTATTGATAATCATCTAATACTGTTATAATATGAGCATGTGGCTTAGAAGTAACCAAAGTATACCAATGATATTATTTACTTTTATTCAAGAATATTATCCTTCAGATAGGTGGTGGTAGAATATTTTAGTATACCTTATAATATTTGGGGATGTGAGACCAATTAAAATATGCATTCAATTCTAGATTATGCTGATTGAACTCCTAAATGGGAGATGGGGAATTAACATACTTTTATGTAGCAATTGATGTATGGTTTTGAAATCCTTCATCAGCGGATGCAGGGATACAATTCTATATTTGAAGAGCTGCATGAAAATTTATAGTAGATTCAATGACTGAATAATAAGCCTATCCCATTGAATGTGTATTTCTCACAGTGTAGGCCTTATTAGGGATGGAAATATGATAAGAGTATAGTGCCATTGGATTATTCCTCCAGACTATTGTTACAGGAATATGCACATCTCTAGAGGCATGTGTCGCTCCCTGGTGGTGAGCCCCTAGTTGGAGTGGGGATATGATCATGGTTTGTTTCATTGGAGTATTCCATATTTCTGTTTAGACCTAAATGTACACCTTCCCAGAGGAATATTGTTTCTTCAGTTGGGGATCCATAATTTGAATGGGGATATGAGCATTGTTTAATTCCTCGTACAATATAAGGGCATGTCGATAATCCCCTTGGAGTGGAGATTGATTTTATTATTTCACTATAACAACAACTTTTTTTATACTAATCAAATTTTAGTTTTTGTCTAGAAATTGATATGGTAATATGTTCAGGTCCTTGTGTCTTAACCCATTCCATAATATGCCAACATATTTCTTTATATGTTGGTAGAATGTAGTGAAAAATAAAAATGTCTATATATGAATGTAAGCCTTCTAATTTTTAGTCTCTAAAATTTATTGAACGATATATTTTACTTATGCTGAGATATAAATCTCTCATATACTTCAAGTGACATCTAAATATTCTAATGGATTTCATGCACATGGTATGGGATCTGTTCTACCCCTAGATTTCTATAGAAATATTCCAATTGAATTTATCTGAATGATAAGTTATATGATATTGCTGAAGGGATACTTCTATAATTTGTCATCATGATTCATCATAAA
Source organism: Viscum album (assembly GCA_963277665.1). Taxonomy (NCBI): domain Eukaryota; kingdom Viridiplantae; phylum Streptophyta; class Magnoliopsida; order Santalales; family Viscaceae; genus Viscum; species Viscum album. The sequence goes on from OY728164.1 coordinate 614,911,538, forward strand.
GTGTAGGAATATTATTAAACTATTGATTATCATCGTTGTTTTAAACATAGTGATACTTTCTGTGAAGCAGTACATGAGTGATCATGGTACTAATATTTTGGATGGTTCCCTTATTAGGCGACTATGAGGAACCGATATGATGATGCTGGTGATGGTGGTTAACAAGATCCATTATGAATTTCTCCTAAAATGTAATGGTTCAATTTTTTAATCCATGATCTAACATCATTAAAAATGGAATGTGATTATTATCATGATTTGGGATAGGATTCTTGAGAAATTTGAGTTGGAAATGAGCTACATAGGTATTACTATTTCATTTACTTGATTAAGATGAACCATAAATTTCAGAATATAAAGAAACATAAATTAATTCTCAGGTGCTAAGATGATACCATTATGATAGTAATCTCTAACTATTTCATTCACCACCAAAAGATAATGGTTTCATGTTGGGGAGGACGTTCTATGACCTATGGGGGTTGCATCCGTAGATGATGTTCTGGAACAATCGATAGATGAAGGCATGATCATAGGCCGTGCTGTTGGTTTTTAGAGTTGTATACAGTCATGAATAAAACATGGAATGAGGTCACTGATCACTAAATCATTGAAAGTAGTCTTAATCATATAACCATTAGAAACATAATTTTTCGATATTATGTATGGTTTGGACATTTTTCTCGCATGGACATTTCACAATGGGAATATACATATTCATGTGATCCTCGATCTTAGCAAATTTCTCATTGGGTGTACCATTTTTTCCACAGAAAATTAAAAAAAAGTACTAAGTCATGGTTAACTATTCATTTTTGTTATTTAAAAACATAACTTTTGGTTCACCATTTTCATCACTCAAATGATGAAGGGTGTAGGGTTATCCTCAAGATTCAAGAGACATGACACTCAACAACTATAATTATTTAGTTATTATATCATTAAATGATTTCATTCTAGGTTCATTATTATTATTTCATGTTTCAGTATATATTCTATTGAATTCAAATATGGTTGTATAATCATTTAAATTGGTTTTACCATATTTATCATTCATATAAACTTCTAATGGATCCCACATATATAACTGGGTAAATACGTATATTCCAATGGTTGGTGGTCGATTGGAATTTCTGACCAAATGATTCTTTGGAACTCACATTGTTCGAGTGGAAGGGAATCAGGATCATCACACTGTTGGTGGTGGGGGATTATAGAATACTCCAATACATAGTTATATATTTAATATATGCTTGTGATTCTCTTACTAATACCAATACAAAAGCAGTTACCATATCAAAATGATAATGTTTTGGATACTTCCATGGGTAAAGGGGGTCTATTTGTGATTCCATCTATATGTATATGATGTTAATCATCTATTTATAATTATTTCTTATCAATGGGTTTCAATTTATACTTAGAGGCAATATGACCTTCAACATTGCAATTATCTTTCTTCCAATAAAGTAGTTAATATTAACAGGATTTGATAGAACCTTTATAAATCATAAAACATAGCACGATTGTGATAGAAATCAATACCCATGTAGTTCATTGAGACATTGTAGTTTACCTTTATATGGAAATGAAATATATGAGGGATCTTTGGAACCATGTGCTGAGTTCGATCCTTTTGAGAGTGTCCTATAAATTTTATATATGGAAGGAACCAGTGTCACAATATTTTGAAAGTGTCCTTGGGACATAACTCAAGGTTTATTCTATTATATGGGTGAGATCATATCAAGACACTAAATTGGTAATACAAAATGATCTAGATCTATATGTGGGAGATTAATAAAGTGATTTATATGATTTTTTCAAATCAATAAGACCATGTTATCCATTAATGGTTTGAGAAATATTTAATAGTATGAAATTTTTCACACTAAAAATGGATTCATGGCATATGCACTGAGTATGTTTTTATGGGGTTTTTGATATAGAACATGGGCACTAGGAATGAATACTACAAATCAATATTATGTTAAGATTCATATTCCTTATATTTCACTTAACATCTCAATCCATTGATGGATAAGGATGGGAGATGGACTCAAAAGAGAGTTTGGGTCCTGTGGGATTCAATTTTGGATACATTGATGGAGTTTAGCAGAATTTCCTGCCGAATTGGGCTTAGGAAATAACATGGAATCATTTATATCCTTCATTGAAGAAAATTTGATTTATTGCAGTTTGATTTTTAGGATAACACTCAAAAAGATTCAAAAATTGGTCTACTGGACAAGGCCATACATTAATAGGATCTATGCCTAAGATTCCATGATTGTACGACTCACAAATATTGATTATATTCCAAACATGTTTGGGGTCACTATATGACTTTAATGATGATGTTCATAAATTTATATAGACAATAACATAACCCATTAAATTTTTTTGGGAGAATGTTTTTGATATGGATGACATATCATTACAGAATCACATGATCCGGGCGACATGTCTTGCAGTATCACATTACAGTGAAGATATGCCTGTCATGCATCCCATGAAATGTGAGACATGCCAATAATGAATCATAATACAATTTTGACACACCCTAAGGGTATCTCCTGACCAGGTTTACATGTCTTTAGGGAATCACATAACCTGGGGAGAGTTTATATAGGACATATTATGTATTATTTTATATTCTTTAGGAACACTATAAAACACTAGAGACATTTAATTAGGGAGTTAAATCACTCAGTTCAAATGTTTAGGTTTAGAATCATGAACTTGGGAGGCCATTTTAAGAGTATGATAATAAGTATATCTACCTTCTTTTAAGTATTACTTATATTAAAAAATTATATAAACCAATTTCATATGTTCCTATTGGTTGGTCAAGAATTAGCTTATTTAGGTTTTGTGTGATGACCATGGAATGTGAAATACCCATCATATGGCCTGGCTAACCCACTGTATGTTTATTATATGATCTATATTATGATCATATGAATCTCATATTATTTTTGGTTAATCTCCTATGTTGTTGCCAATATTTTACTTGGTGGATGACTCTTTCAATCACATGAATTTGTAAATCGAGGAAACTAGTCCTTATCACTTATGTAGCAGTCTATTTTCTCTCATGGTGTATTTTTTATGTTTATAGGGAGGGATTTATAGGCCTCTCCTCTATTTATGTACTCAATCATGTGAGGATCATAACATGCATGTATGAGATGATGTAGTGGGAGTGTTATTAATATCCTGCATTTATCATGATCATATAGTAGTTCATTCGTGGATTCACATAATAATACAGATAGTGAGAATGTTACTCCATCAGCATGTTTATTGAAACATGGATGATCAAATATATTTCATGTAATAGTGTTTAAATATTCAATTCCCTTTGTACCACTGAGGTTATATAACCAATAGCCTCTGCGAGATCATGACACCCATGAAAAGGCTCTCACGTAATCAGAGAATAATTTTCAGGAGTGCATCATGAGAATAAGGATGCATGTCAAAGTGACTTTGTGTGACATATGGTGATCATACGAGTCTCATAAATCCTTTTCATAAAGTTCAGATCCTATATCCTTTGTTAGAGGCCTCCACTTATACCCATTTTAACTATTTCATTATTTTATATGGGAATGGGATCTCATTATGTTATGTGAGAATTTTCAGGGATAATCACTCTTATTTTCCATTATGATTCACAATATAAATAATAGTTCTCAATATAATGTGTAATAATTTCCATAGAAAACACCTTTGATCCTATGTAGAGATAAAGGGGAATCACAAAATTGATAGGGTGTGTCCAAGATATTTTTTATGAGGAAGGCGACATGCCATTGTGATCTTGTGTGAAAAAGTGGGCAGGTCATTGAGGGCTCCCAAAGGTATTTCCCACCACACAATCACATCACTTGAAGATAAAAAAACACTCTATCATATAAGGATTACACATTTTTAAAATTTTATTATATCAAGGTATTGGGATTTTTTTCAAGAAGATGTTAGTCAGTAAGTCTAATGATCAGAGGAACTCATCTATAAGCCTCTATATGATCATACGGGATTTTCTTAATAACATTTCAAGAAAAGGAGTCATGTCATAGGGGCGTCACATTATCACAAATATATAATTCTCATCGCATCATCCTGTGTCACAAGATCATCTGTACATCTAATTGTTTTTTGATCCATGTGATTCTTCCTCACAGATGACATGTAACTCATTTCTTAGTTTTTTCAAACAATATAATACCCATATGTCGGTTATTTATTCCATCCAATAAATTATTATTATCATATAGTGGGTTTAAATATATGTTTTAAAAGATTCAATGATATATATTCATCAACAATACTAGAAAAAAGTGAATGATGACATATATTGAAAATATGGAATCCATTTCTATGATATCCATGTGACAACCCTTATTATTTAATTGAAATTGAAGACATCCACGTATAATTTCCTTTAATTAAAAATTATCTAATTTTATTATTTATAACAAAAAATAATCCAAAAGGTTAATAGATATGGTATACTAAAATTTAAACATATCATAAATAAATTAAATTGATACTTGAAAACACACTGAGATCCATTGAGTACACAAAAACTATTAGAAAACAATCACATTGTGAATGATATTGATATAAACCCAACCCAACAGGGTCCCATATGTTCTTTTGGTAAGTTTTTTATATGAGAAGAACCAACCAAAGTTATCTCCAAACTATTCACCCACGATGACCCACATCAGGACCCAAGAGACATTACCAATCTGCATGGGCTAGAAACTAGTGTTGGGAATCAAATAAAAATAAATTTGGGTGCATTATTTATCAAAAATTATAGGTAAATAAACATGTTAAAAAAAATAAAAAATAAAAAGACGAAAAAAATAAAACCATATGGCTAAACATATGTCTAGGTGACCTCACAGTCCCCAATAACCATAGATCCACTCTTACTATATAAATGTACTAGAGATAAAGAATCCAAAGATAAAAAATTGTATAGAATATTCTCAGGAGAAATTAATTTTACTATAGAGAGGAAAAGGATTCCAAAAACAATATGAAATACCCTTATAGATAATTCCAAACCATTATTATTCTAAAATATAAATTACTAAATTATGGTTTTGAATTCATTTCAAAACAACTAATAGGATAAATATTTTTAAAAATATTTTTCTATTTAACAATGAATGTTTTTTCAAAAGATGAGTCATTTTTTCAATAACCTATATTATTAATGGAACATGTAGTAAAGGAATGATTTAATCATATTTTTCACAACATCATAATGAAAAATACTATTTGAATTATATTTAAAAAGAAATTAAAACTGATAAGAGTGAATTTAATAATGTTGTAGCATTGAAAAAGAGGAGGAATAAATGACAAGAACCATGGTAAAAACCTATGAAGTGAGGTCAGATGGGAAACATAGTCCTCATAACCAAAATGATCAATATAGAATTACCAACATCATGCATGAGAGTCGAACTAGGATAAATACCATTTTTTATCAGTAGTGATAGTATGTCACATGTTTAGATAATGTTATAGTGTAATACATCTACGGATCCTGGGTCAGGTGCTTTCCAACTTATCCCGCATAATTTCCCTTAGTCCAACCACATGGCCACCTAGGCATTAAAATTGATTAATTAAAATAGCACTACTTGAAATAGGGTTATTTTTTACAATACATTTCTAATAACGTCATGCCACAAATGACTTGTTGTAGAAAAGGGAATCACAAATACTACCTATTGTGACGTTCCATCGCAAAAATTTATTATTTTTGATGTGTTGCGGTACCATTAAAAATAGTTCCGATGATTTTTTAAAAGGACTATTATAATGGGCCCACCAACCATATCATATTATGTTAATGATTTTCAAAAATACATATTTTGATGTATCATTGGAATTAGTAGTTAATATGGTCCCATAACAAATACAGGGAAAAAATAAAAAAAATGAAATAAAATAAAATTGATATAAATGAAATAACAATACAAATATTAGTAGAATAATATTATGTATAAAAGAATATAAATAATATAAATAATATAATATTAATATAAATGGAATCATAATATTAATATTAATAAGATAAAATTAATTATAAAATAATTAAAATAATATAGATATATTATTATTAATATTAATGAAATAATAATATGAAAATTAGTAATATAATAAAAACCTCAATATTCTCCAAAAATATAAAAATATGTCAATTAATAAAATAATAAATATAATGGAAAAATTAAATAAATTATAAAACCTAAAATATTTTCAGCAATATAAATGACATATTATTTAAAACATTCAATAGTTAATATTACAAAAAATTGTTACATTCAAATGATTCATTATAAAATTAAAACACATCACTGAGGGGGAGGGTTGTTTGGAGGAGCTGGAAGTGGTGGTGGAGGGTACTCCATCCTTAATATATTACTCAAAAGTCATATATACTCCATCTGATCATTTTCCACATTATGTTTCCATCAAAACATCTCATCTGACATCTCTTGCTACTTTTATCACAGGAACTCTTCGTACTAATCATGTTCCCACTGACACATATCCTCATTCTCCCTACGCATGGTCTCTATAAGTTCACTCCGAGATCGCACCTTCACCAGATATTATGAAAAGGATGATGATGACTCCTCGCCACCTCCTCTCGATCTGGACCCCGACATCACAACAGTGCCATGAAAACTCTCTGTGTTCAATCGATAGCTAATACAAACAACATGGCCTTTCTAGAAAGCATACTGGGTCACCTACATCCTTGATACCTCATAATGTTTGTAGGCATAGGTATGGCCATCAGACTCGGCCTGACTCTCACTATGATTCAAAGACATTACACTCTCATACACCTACACCAATTTCAATTAAAAATAAATTAGTTAAAATATTATTTTAGTAAAATTTAAAATGAATAAAAATTATACTGACCAAATTCTGTTGTAGATAAGCACCTCTAATCTCTCTAGTGGCTGGATCATTGTACAAACTCATACAAAATTCTGATTACATAATATCCGGTTATGTGACATACAATATGAATATAAAATAAACCTTTTAAATTTAATGAAATATTATAGATTTTAAAAAAATAAACCTACAATATGATAGTTATTCATATTGAATGTCTGATTACTCACTCGATGTGTCACATATTTTCTCCCAATATTTTACAGACATACTGATGATATACACTGAAACCGCCTACTAATATAGTGTGTAAATAGTTCATCCAAAACCTAACGTGAAATATAATCTGGTTGGTGGAGGTGACATGTCTCAACTAACTCTGTCACTCATTATTTTTCCATTGTTTTCCTAAACAATTTTTGAAAAAATGAGTGCAATGTAGACAGATAACTACCTACCATGTCTTCCAGATAGTCTCATAAATTCACTCATCAATGGGATACCATAAAATCTAAAAATAATTTATAATATATATTTATTAATTAAATTAATTTCAAAATAAATAATGTTTATTTACATACCATCTAATGCTCAAACATGGGGTAATGAACATTAACAAGAATCTGATCCCATAAAATCAAACATTTGAAAAATAATTGTAACATAAATTACTCCACTATAGGAAAGTTATATTCATAATTATATTAAAAATAACAATTAATAAATCAATTATAATATAAAAAAATTAATTAATACAAACTAAAATACATAGGTAATCACACCTCAACGTGCATGGATCAAACCCCTGATGAGGACTTCGCTTAGGGATATGGTAAATAATCATGACTCGGGGAAGACCACCCCCTCCATGTGCTCCCTAAACCTCTAGTAGCCTAAGGGTCAGATGAACTGACATCCTACCCGTCCAATGGTATATCACTTTCCTACAACATTTGATATAGATCCTCATCCATCTGAAACAAGAAATGATTGTTTTTTTGAAAATGGATTTAAATAACTAATATATATATATATATTTAATATAATTATAACCAGAATATAGTTTTGTAAATATCCATCTTCATCTGCATCTTCACTTATGTTGAAGTGAATTTCGTCATCTTCCTCCTCATCATACTCAATTTATATAATAGTTTCAGTTACATCATCTCTTGTCAAATCTAATTCTTTTGTAACATCATTAATATCATTATCACCATTATCCATTAACTGTGGGGAGACATCAATGATATTAGGTTCACATCATGATAAAAATGGATTTAGAGTAGTCTCTAGAAAATATTCAATTCCTCTAACTTCAGTAGAACCACATTAACATTTAGTAAACTAAATATCTCGATATTTAAATTTTATTATGCTCCACCAATCATCCAATAAATTTGAATTAGAAAGATAATTTTCTTAAAAAAATTTATGTTTATGATTAGAAAATAATAGTTTATTAACTAAAATAAGAAAATTATATTTAATATCAATGATTTCATGGATCATATTAAAACACAATCCTCTCTCAGTATCCAACCATTGACATTTAATCATCATTATATAACTCAGTCCTAGATAACACAATAAAATTACTTCTTCTAGCATTCCATAAGAGTCAAATTATGTTTCTCTATAGTGAGATCCTCTCATGATAGCACCAATGTTAATTGTTTTTTATTCACCATTTGCATTTGTTTAAAATCGGAAACCTTTCACCTCATATGAATTATAGATTTAACAATATAGGATGATGGGTTACTCTATACCGACAATTGATTATCAATTTTAGCAGCATGTTGAGATACAAAAAAATATGTAAAACCATTATAACTATAAAAATTATTAAATTTAATTGTTATGTGAGAAAATAATAATTTATGTTATGATTATTTGAAACTATTATGAATTTTAGTTTGATGACCTTCTTCAAAATCATATGATGTAATTTATGGTAATTGTTTTTTGATATAATTATCATATTACCTAAAAATAAAATAATATAAATGTACAGTTAATTTTTTTTATCAATATATTTTGTTAGAGAACTCATAATAAAAATGGTGTCATTTCATCATAGTTGTGAAGAATATATGTATAAGCTATGTGATGTCAAGAATCTGAAATCGATTGTTCATGAACTCAACTGAAGCCATGTTCGGGCTTACTGAAAACTTCTATTTGATATCCCATGTCATCATCAGCATTTCACTCTTTATAGACCATTTGGTTATTATTTGATGGATAATCATATTGAATGTAATGAGAGTAGAAATAAAAATTTCCTCTTGCAATAAGATTCAACCATTGAGCCTTTAACTAATTCATTATTACATGCTTTTTTCATCAATTTACCCACGCATATCTCGAAAGAGTACATAAATTTGAACTATACTAGACATATAAATGTTTTTAATGTAGAAAATGTTACAACTAATGTTCTATTTAGTCAAATAATTCTCGTGGAATGATTTTTTTTCATTTTACATAAAATTAAATCAACATCTTCTTGTAGTTTTCTAACTGCATCTTAGTATATTGACGATGCTAAAATGTTTTAAAAAAATATAACATATCTATTAGTGCATCTGAAATACTATGATTCAATAAAACACTTAATAAAATTAGTATAAGTCTTTCCATTAAAATATTACTATCAATAATTTTCATTCTGGTAATATGACAATTTAAAACACATCTTGATCAATTTGAATGAAAAACCATCTAGAATTCTCAAATAATCAATCCACGGAGAAAATATAATGTGACTATATTTGGAAACAGTATTATCTTATTTTTTCTTCATTAACTTTTGTGATATGAAATTTTCAAACATTTCATGTTTTGGTCACTCGTAAATTTGGGGTAGATCAAATTGTGCCGTTAAATTATCATTTTTCATAATTTGTGTGTCCAAAACTGTATGAAATAAATTATAAAAATATTTCATGTCAATACGCATCACATAAAACTTGTAATGGACCAACATGTAGGATCAAAATTGAAAATCACAAAGAAAGTATCATTTTTATCCAATTGTTCTATTTTCCAAACCCAAATTTTTTTATTATTGATTCTAATGTGATGGGAGGTAATGAAGAGATAATTTATTCGAACTCTTTGCCAAAGATCAATGTTGGAGGCCCATCATTTTCAGTTGTTCTTTTATGAAATGATATTTGTTTCTTTGAAAACGACGTTCTGATGTAAATAATAAGTGATGAAAGTTGAAAAAACAAGATTTTTTCCCATTGATTGTCATAAATGATTTTTCCCAATAATATATTATAGACAAGATGTTGGACAATGTGTACTCCATCTAGAAAAAATGAAATATTTTGGGAAGTCAATAATTTTCCCCATTAATATAGATTTTAGTATGAAGTTTTTTCATAGAAACATCATATGTACTAACATCATTACTCTATAGTAAATTAAACTAATAAATCCATGGTTTCAAATAACATTAATATTCTTTTTTAGATTTCCCAGAATAATAATTTTAAAAAGATATATGGATCCTTTGTCAGAATCCTTAGAGGTAAATTTTATTGAGTTATAAAGATAGACCAACTTGAATAATAACTACTTTAAGAACCAAATGGATGGAAAACATCATTAGAAAGGAAAAAATCATACAGTTTTGGATTTTAATGAAATAGATAGTTGCACATGGTCAAAACGATTCCATTAATCACCATCACAAGGTGATATAAGCGTTTATTGGTTGAAATATTTTTTTTGTGCCACGTAATCAATTCTTCTATGATATAAGACATAAATAAATCTTTCATTATAGGTGTGATCGAGAAGTATTTCAATTTTATTATTGGGATAAATCTATATTTCCCTAGTTGAGATTTATTATACCATGATTTTCCACATGTAGGACAACTATCCAATGACTCGTTTCCACCATATTATAATATGGAGTCATTTTTAGAGGCATGAATATTCTAATAACCAAGACCCATATAACGAACCAACCTCTTCAACTAAAAAAAATAAGTTGTCAACACATTTTCATCAGGTTGTAGTGTTTTTAAGAAATATAATATCTGATAAAAACAATTATCTGAAATTTCATTATGAGATTTAGTAGCCATAAATTTTAAACAACTTCAAGCATTCCATTCCTACAACCAGGATATATGAAATCCTCAGTGGACCTCAGCAACTCATATAAATGATATTGTTCTAACTCATGTGTTACACCAATATCATCATGAGTTTTTTTGTTTAAAAGACAATCATGCCACATCATTTACTAAAATTAGAAATTGTGCTAGATCCAGAATGAAATTATTAGTGTCTTCTCTGGAACTGCGTTCACCTTGTTGATAACAAAAAACATAATATGTTAGAAAATTAAATTGAAATAAATGTCGTCCAACATTTTCAAATGCATCATACGCACCCAGAGCACATTTGTTTCTAGGACACTTAATTTCCCCTTGAGAAACAAATTCTGGTTTTAAAAATGCAAATGAAATGAAATATAGAACATCGTAATTATATATAGGATTTAAACTAAAAACTATTGTATTATTATGGTTCTTTATCGAATCATGATCATCTAATAATGATTGTTTTCATCTTCCATATTCTATATTTTTCTAAATAATATGAAATAATTAGTTATTTTTTATAAATCAATATATTATAAACACCATAGAATAAGAGAATACAATTAAATTTTATTTTCAAAAAATTTATATAAAATCTTTTATTTTATAGTTATTTATAATATTATTAAGAGTTTATACTAATCTAGACAAATTTTAAAAAATTTATACCAATTACCACTAATTATTATTTATTACAACTATTTTTTATTATTTATTTAAATTAGTGGGGTCATGATTTCAAACAGATTGGCGGTAACTCTTTGGCATGATGACTCATCCATTTATAACATTCTCTAACTAAAATCACTGTGAAAAGCCTGCTCTGAAGTATGAATTTCAATTTTTCTATGCATGAGGATATAGAGGAGGGATGCCTCAATGCACGGCTTTCCATTCTCATACATATGAAAATATATATCCTTACACCGCAACATACATTTTATAGATATTTCTTTAAGAGAAGTTCCAAAAATGTGATTCGCCAAGAAAAATAGCTTCTTTTTTTTTATTACTCACCTTCTTGAAACATTCATTGACTAAAATCCCATTAAAAAATCAGCTCTGACGTACGTTGGAAAGTATTTATCATACTGATTGATGTTGGATAATCTTGTAATGACCTGATGTATCAATCCAAATGAATACCCCTAATCCAATGGAAATTTTAATTTTTTTTCAATATGTAATCTACATTATTCCAATTTATTTCTATTTATTTCTAATTATTGGTAATTATTAAAAAAATGTTTAACATTTTTCTAATCATTCATATTTATTTCTATTTATTCTAATTTACTTGTAAATATTTCTAATTATTTCTAATTATTAACAATTAATCGTAATTAAGCCTAATTAACCATTATTATGTGTAAGTATTCATTTTTATTCTTTATTATTTCTATGTAATCCAAATTACTCGTAATTAATCCTAATTATTTCTAATTAACCCTAATTGAAAAAATTTAATCACAACCAATCCTAGTTAATCTCAATAATCCTAAAATAATCCTTATTTATCTTAATTTATCCTAATTAATCCTAATTAATCAATATTAATCAATATTAATCATAATTATTACTAATATTTACTATTGTTTAATATTTTTTCATAATTGTTACTAATTGTTACTATGTCTTACTAATTATGTTTACTTATTCCTATTTATTACTATTTATTATGTTTTGCTATTATTTAATACTATTTATTACTAGTTATTACTATCATTATTTTTATTACCAATCATTACTAATTATTACTAATTATTATTATTTCTTAATTATTATTAAAAATTATTTCTAAGTATTACTAATTAATATAAATTATTTCTATTTATTATTATTTATTTCAATTTATTACTATATTTTAATATTTATTACTATTTATTAGTAATTATTAATAACAAGATCTAATTATTCCTCGTTAGAACCAATAATTTGTTATTATTATTTATTATTACTAAATATTACTATTTATTACAAATTATTACTAAATATGAAAAATTATAACTAATTATAACTAATTATTTATAAATATAACTAATTTTTTATTTTTATTACTTTTTTAGAATTATTATTACAATTTATTACAATTTATTACTAATTATTACTAATTAACCCTAATTATTACTAATTAATAATACTTATTACTATGTTTATTAATTATTACTATTTATTTCTAATTATTAGTAATTATTTCTAACTATTACTAATTATTTATAATTTTTACTTATTATTGCTAATTAGTTCGAATTATTACTAATTAATGCTAATTATTCCTCATTATTACTAACTATTACTAATTATTACTAATTATTACCAATTATTACTATTTATTACTAATTATTACTTATTATTACTTACTAATCTTAATTATTTCTAATTACTACTAATTATTATAGATTATTACTAACATTTAATATTTAATATAAATCATTACAAATTAATCCTAATTATGCAAACATAACCTAATTATTCCTAATTAATCATAATTATTTCTAATTAATCTTATTTTTTCATAATTATTACTAATAATTAATAATTATTACTATTTATTACTATTTTATAATAATTATTTATAATTATTAATATTTATTTTTAATTATTACAAATTATTTATAATTATAAATAAATTTATCGAATTATTAATTTTTTTTATAATTATCACATTTTTCTACAAATTATTAATATTTATTACGAATTATTACTAATTAATCCTAATTAATCATAATTATTTATTACGATTACTAATTAAACATAATTATTACTAATTAATCGTAATTATGACAAATTATTACTAATTAATCAATATTATTGATATTTAATCCAGATCATTACTATTTATTAAAAATTAACACAAATTAATCCTAATTACTACTAATTAATAAAAATTATTACTAATTAATCATAATTAATCATAATTATTACTCATTATTTTTAAATATTATAATTTATAATTATTACTAATTATTTCAATTTATTACTAATTATTATTTATTAATCCTAATCATTACTAATTTATAATTATTATATCTAATACATTCTAACAATTACTAAAAAATACTAATTTTTAGTAATTATTACTAATTAATAATAATAAATTTTATTTACATATAATAAATCCAAATATTTGCTAATTAATCTTAACTGATAATAATTAATCCTAGTTATTTTTACTAAATCCTAATTCATCCTTATTAATCAAAAAAATTACTAATTATTAATAATTATTAATAATTATTACTAATTATTTATAATTAATACTAATTATTACTCAACATTATTAATTATAAGTAATTACAACTAATTACAACCAATTATTTAATTTTATTATTAATTATTACGATTCACTACTAATTTTTAAAATTTACTAAAATAATTACTAATTTTTACAATTTATTACTAATTATTACTAATTATTTTAAATTATAACTTATTATTTATAATTAATAATTACACATATTTTTTGAAATAAATAAATAGAGAAAAAACAAATATCTTCTTCTAATTATTTTATAATTCGATTTAATTAACAAATATTTTAAATAATTTAAAATATTATATATTAACTATTTAAAAATATAGATTAATAACTTGAAAAGAAGCTTTCAGAATATAAAATTTGTGGATTATGCACTGATTTAAAAGGTTAAACTATGACAAATTTGAGAAGAATATTTTTGAGAAGAAAGTGAGGGAGAAGTTGAGAATGTAGTGGAATGAAAATAAAAATAGACGAGAATATATAGGATAGAGTATTTGTGATGGGCCTCATCACAAATGCCATTTCCCACATTATTTATGGTCGGTAAATAAAAATTTATTTGTGATGGACCCTGTCACAAATGGGTACCTTCCAGTATACTATTTGCGATGGGACAAGTCTCACGTCACGCATACTAAAAATCACTGTCGGGTATTTGTGATGGGAAAAGGAACCTGTCACCAATACCCATCTTGATGTTTGGCATGCATTATGCGCCAAACCTTGTAATATGTGTCCTTACCCTCCCCCCCCCCTCTACAGTCGCAAATAACCCGTCAAAAATGCCCATTTTTTCACAGTGTAGAAGTATTTTTTATCAATATAGAATATGCATTCAAATAACTTTCCTCACATAAATAGACCATAATCGTTTCATCTCATAACTCCATTTTATTTACATCCCCTCTCCTTTTTTCAAATAACACCACAAATCCTGACACCCATTACTGAGAAGACACTATATAATACATACATTACCCACAAATATCACATTTTCATTTAAAGGGAAATTGCTAAAGAGGTTTTTTCCAATTTCATAAAAACTATACAAAGTGATAACAAGGCCTCTTCAATTTAAGATTATAAAATCAACTCAACATTTAAATATATATTACAATTATGAAAATTCTCAAATCATATTTTAACATGAAAAAAAATATTCGATAATCTTATGTGACTTATGTAAAACAAATAAAAACCATTTAGAAGATCCACAAAAAATTTACATTTCATATGCATAATACATAATAATAAAAACATAATTGGAAGTCACTCAATATTTAAATGATGTCAAATTAGAGGCTTAAACATTGTGAACCTTCCTCAAAACATGTTTCTTTATGGAAGGGAACCTGAATAAAAAATATTATACTTACCCATATTTTATCCTTCACATGCATTTAGGCACACATATCCCCAATGTACATATTCTGATTACCAAAAGTGAACATTCCCAATGGGGTACCTATTTATATTTCTATAATTACATATACATGTAATTTACCTTCAAAGAGCCAAATGACACCCTAACAATCAAATTATTTGACCCAAGGGTTTTCTTTTCTATAACATCATTATGGTTTTTGTTTTTTGTCAATCTACATTGGGAGTATCAAGGGGTTTTCCTGACTAGGATTCTTATAGAACATTCTAATGATAATTTATAAGGTAGAATAGTTCCCGTGTGTTATCAAAAATTTTGGGCCGCAAATTCGAGAGTTTATTATTTTTGAATATGTTCTTTCTATGAATATTTTTATGAAAATATTGTTTCATGGACCATATAGGATAGTTAACAGATTGCATAAGAGGTATGCATGTAAGTGAATAAAAACAACAGAGTCATGATTTCAGCATAGCGGTGCTACGCAGATCGCAAAGGGCGGTACGCAGATAGTGAATGAAAAATTGTTCATGAGATGAATATATTTTATGGGAATGTTTAATGTACACAAAGGGACAATTGTTGATAAGACGCCTTATCATTGGAGAAATGAGGCATAGATTCGTATGTAGAAGAGTCCATCCTCGATGAAGGATGTGTGGTGGTATGTGGACTGTGTAGTGAAAATTGTTTTTGGGAGATACACGATACTCGGTAAAGGCGGTTTCGTATCGATGATTTGTTAAATCGTGGTTCAGCAGATTATACAGATCTATTTTCCTATATATGGAGCAAAGATCCCTTGATTATGGTTCATAACATATATTATAATTATGGGAGGTATTCGATGAATACCAGAACATTTCATGGAAGACAGTTTATACAATACAGTTCGTGGGTGATAGTTTGCTGAGGAGAAGTTTGTTCATTGAGAAAAAGTAGTATTTTCATTTGATTTTTTAAGGTACTACATGGTCACTATTTGTGGGGGGGAGTTTGTAGAGGTTGTTTTTGATCAATATAGTTCGTGGTGACATAGTTTAATGATGAACTATGCATGGAAAATTGGATTATATATATGGGTAACAACATGACATCAACAGATCATCTATATATAATTTAGGATGTGTACATCAATGAAATTACGGGATATACAAGTCTACAAAACAATGTGTGGGTGCTTCCAAATTGTAAGGAGAAAGGGTGAGTAAATGGAAGACTTCATAGGGAAGCAATAAGTTACCCATAAAACATTGTAAATGCACTGTTCATGGGACCAACTGACTGTGTGTATGATTTTTGTACTACACAACTAATGATGATTAGTGTATTTTGGTATGACATACACATTGTTGGTGTATGCATGATAGAATATCCCTTAGTGGTGAACCATGTAAAATTATTGTATTATCCCTTTACAAGTGATTTTTTTACTGATCATCCTCATTAGATAGTTTTAACGGATTCCTAGATACATGGGAACAAGATCCGTCAATTTTGAAGATAATTTTGACACCCGGATTCACCCCAACCCTCTCAGGGTGTTTCAGGGTACATTATATGGTATGAAAGATTAATGGTCGTCGGTTCTAACTCTCTGTATCTTTTCTACCATGTAAAACTCAGTAATTGATAAGGGTGTCACCCTCTTTGATGGAATAAACAATTATATTTGGAAATACATGATGAGATCTTATCATAGATCTCTTAGAAATGAAGTCTTTTTTGGAACTACACAATTATTATATGTTAGTGATCCAATAGGGATGTATATGTCTGATATAGACCTGAAAATTCTTTACGGGGATTCTAAATAATTGAATTCCATCACAACATCACTTTGTGATCTGATATATATATTGTATATATTTCTTACTTCAGAAAAGTATATGTGTAAATAATGGGGAATATTTATGATGGTGATAAAAAGAGAAGGAGGAGAAACTAATTTTTTTTTAAATTTTTTTGGATGATATGAAGATGCATCTTTAAAAAAAAAGATAAAATTTTCAGTCAAATTATTGATATTTTTATAGAAATATGAAGGCATGGTGAAGAAATCAAAGAAATCAATGTTGTAATGAAAATTTTGAGAATACTTCCACCTGATTACAATGAAATTGTATCATCCCTTGAGAAAATGGATCTTTCCAAACATTGTCTATTTGATATGCTGATCAGTATGGTGGAATATGAGATGATATTCAAACCAGAAGATGCAATGTCTGATGTGTCAAAGGAATTGAAATTCAAATTCATGGAATGAATTTAAATTTAAAGAGATAGTGATAAAAAATATAGTGAGAGAAAATAATTTTCTTCTCCAATTTCTATGTAATTCATGAATGGAAAATATAAATTAGAAGAAAATATACCTCTATCATTTTTTCATTATGGCAGAGTAGGGAACATGGATTATTGGTTCAAAAAAAATCATTGAAATTTTAAATAATGCTTAAGACAAGATGAATCCTTGAAAATGTTTTCTAAAAAAGAAGACATAATGTATGGAATAAAATTATCGAGAGGTTTTCTTTCTATGAAGGACAATATGGGGAAAATTAATTCATGGAGGAAGAAGAATCAACATTTAAATCTGGAACCAATTCACCAATTACAGCTACTATTTAAAAGAAAAAACCATTGGGAGAGAAAGATAGACATAATCAATTGACAATAGTTGTCTATCTCAAGATACAACATAAGGATTATTTTGTTAAGATTGAGAATCAATTAAATAGATGTATGAATTGAAGAGTATTTGAGGAAGAGTCATAATAATATTTTGATATAATAGAAGCTGAAATTTATTTAATTCATGATGTAGTAAAATAAAATTCAACAACTTTTAAAAGCCCAAATTATATAGATGGACAAAATATCAAAATTTAGTAAATAAAAATGAACATTAATAGCCATATATATAGACTGGAAGAGAAGCCAAAAATATTCAGACACTTGAAGAAGATGATTTTACTCATAATAGTAAACGTGAAAGAGATACAAGTTCAATAGAAACAACGAATAAAATTCAATATGGAATTTTCTATAGGTTGAGCTGATAGAGGGAGACAACCATGGGTTTGATGGAGATAAAAAGCCTATGAATGATCAAATAACCTCATGATGTGGAAACATAGAATTTTTTTTTTGATTTTAAGCATCGAATGATTAAAGTTATATAGTACAAAATAAAGGCTATATGAACATTAGACATATCAAAAAGACACCTAATGTACAAACAAATAATATTTGAAATCATACTGAATGGAGGAATCAAAACAAATATCTAGTTTACCATGATGATTTATAGAAAAAATATCCTCATAAAGGAGTTTACGTGTGAACGAATAGATGATAAAATACATTTAAACTTATGAAATGACAATTCTGTGACTATTTGGACCATACCATGTCATACTGTGATTTATAAATGATCTATTTGAATGGGTAAGAGGAAGGAATTCAAAAGAGGAAAATGAATTTATATCCAAATTCCTATATAATAAATAGTTTCTATGTATATTATTTAAATTGTATTATATTTGGTCATAAATCTATTGATATCAAGTATAATAATTGAAGGAACAATTCATACATATGTGAGATAGAATTCAATACTAGCTAACTAGACAGTGTAGTCATTACAAACATGTTGTTTAATCTAGAAAAAGAAATTGTGTATGATGAGCATATGAACCTATAATATAGACTTTAAAATCCATCTTTTTTCCTTCACTCATACTAATATTTGATGGATGTAATGGTAGAAAAATGATAAATCCTACCATGGAAAACTGTATCTCAAAGATACCATGAACAATATTACATTGATTCGTGACAGTGGATGATCATCCCATATGACAGAAAATTCATACCTATTATCTAATGTATTGAGAAATGTTGGTGGAATATTTATATTTAGTAATGATGGTTCTTTGAAGATCGATGGTTTTGGATGCACTGAAATGGCATATGGATTGATCATGAAGCCTAATGTTCATTATGTGGATGCATTGTATCCAAATGTCGTGAGTGTGAATGAAATCTATTTCTGATGAATTTTAGTGAAATTCAATCAAAAGTGTTGAACTATAAATTAATAATATTGAATTATCTCTTTAATGGACACAAAAAAAAATTGAAACCTATATCAGGATACTAATAATGAGAACATTTTCATAATGATAGTCGAAGAAGAGAATAAATTTTGGTGCTAGTGGTGGGGTCACATAAATAAAAAATACATGAGAAATTTATCTAAGATTAAGATACTGATAGAAATCATCAATCTTAAGCATGAACGGGAAGAGACTTTTGATACATGCAATAGAGGGATTTGGTCTTCAGTTCCTATCATCTAAAGAAAACAATGTTTTCAAATATTCTTAATCTTAATCATACAGATGTATGTGGTGTGATAAATTTTTTCAAAACACACCGAACAAGGAACTAGATCCATTGGATTGATGATTATAGTTGAATTTCTTTTTTGATGGTTATACACACGAATAATAACGTTCTAGATTGCATTAAAACATATTACTGTATTGATGACAATGATATAGGATGGATAATCTAGTTATTATGGACTAACAATAGAGGGGAATAGAAATCCAATGAATTTTAAAATTACCTAGAAAAATATGGAATACTACATGAGTTGTTTTCTGTGAGAACTCCATTGAAAAATGGATTTTTTTACCACTAAAATAACCAATAGAAATAGGTGTACACAACTATGATGATTGAGAATAATATCAATCACCATTATTAGAAAGATGTTGTTAACGCTACTGTTTATGCACAAAACCCAACATGAATTTTAATTGGGGAAACCCGGACACCTTATGAGTTATGGAATGAAATAAATCTCTCTTTGTATTGTATTTGTGTTTAAAAATTAAATTCATTATACAAAAAAGAGAAATAAATAATGGTATGAATGGTGATGTTGTAGATGATGAAATATTCCTTGGTTATTAAATTAATAGAAAATCCAAAAAATTATTTCATAAATGTATTCGAAATATTTTTGAAAGAATTAATGTGATTATAATTTTAGATAAAACAACAAATGCCTCAGGAAATTTGTCTAATGATTTGACAGAAGATGAGGAATAATTTATTCATGGAATGGTTCTAATTACAGATGTATGGGAAGATATGAAAAAACACTGGAATCACATCACGTTGTTGACTTATAAGATGATTCATAATAAGAAATTATGGATGAAGAATATTCATCTGAACCTCAAAAGAGAAATTGAAGAGAAGAAATAAAAAAATCCTACAGCACTGGGGGTTTGAAAGCTTCTATACAGACATGGATAATGAGGAATATGCACAATATTCATTCCTATAATTAGTGTAAATATCCACATTTGAATAACATAATGTGAAATAATCATGGGTTAAGGTCATGAATGAAGAGTTGGATCAGATTGATAAGAACCTGACATGGGATCTAATTATGAGACCAAAAAACCACAATGTGTTTGGTACGAAGTGGGTTTTTTTTAGAAAATAATTTCTGGGGAAATGTGATTTGATATAATGAACCACTTGTGCGATATGGCTATTCAGTAATTGATGGTGTTGATGTTGCAGAAATGTTCTATCAATTTTATAGACTAGAGTCAATCAAAATCTTTCTTGCTATAGAAATTCAAATAGGATAAAAAGTTTATCAAACTGATGTCAATAAAACATTCCTAAATAGAGTTACTAAAAAAATGTATATAGTGAACAACCAGTGGGGTTTCTTCTTATTAATGATGTATTAAAGGATTTCATATTATATAATAATCTATATAGTATGAAAGTAGATTTATGAGCATAGTACGATCAGCTATATTCTTATATAAAGAATCTTGAATTTAAAGGACCATGAGTCGATCACAATTTTTATATAAAAAATTATCAGAAAGATCTGTTCATGGTTTTAGTGTATAAATATTATATTATATATGATTGGTGAATTTTCCAATAACAATAAATAAGAATTTTAAATGACAATGATTGGTGAACACAAATACATCTTGAGGATAAAATTGATTCATATGAAGGACTACACCTTCATTTTTTTAAAAATTAGGCAATATTGTTGCTGAAGAAATTCAATATACATGAATCCAAACCAGTTTTACACTCCGATTATAGTTGTATCTAAACATGGAAAGCATAAAGATGGGGTTTCTAATGATCCCACCACATACATGAGAATAATTAGAAACCTAATCTACATCACTACAAAACGACCAAATATTTTCATTACAATAAGCTTAATGGACCATTTTCAATGTAAACCTAAGGAAGAGCATATGGCATCAGTTAAATGAATCATGATGTACATTGACGGTACTCCGAAGTATGTATTATAAATTCTTTTAAGAAATGATAATGAAATATCAAAATTTTCTAATGTTGAATGAGTAGGATAATAATTGGAAAAAAAATCCACATGTGGTGGAGAATTCTTTTTTGATACAAATTGTGTGGGCTAGTTGAGTAAGAAATTGGAGAGAACATCACTCATTACTGCTGAATCTAAGTTTATATCTACTAAAATGGTTTATAGTCAACTTCTTAGGATGAAGGAACAATTTATTGATATTGCTGATGAGGTGTAATAAAAAATGATGATTCATTGTGATAATAAGAGTGAAACTAATCATACATAGAATCCTATTCCACATTATCATATGAATCCCACTACAAAAAGATATCACTTTAACAAGGAAATATTGGAAAAAATAATGATAAAACTGAATCATATTATAATTTATGATCAAGTGGTAGAAATATTGACTAATCCACTGTTAGAAAATATTTTTGAGAAACATTTGTTGATCCTTAGTGTTCATTCAGCTCCTACAGCATGAGGTGGATTTGGTTTCTCCCATCTTAATTGTTGTGTTAACTGTTTAAATCTCTTTGTATATGTGATGATGATTTATGGGTGAGATATGATCTAGGTAGAGTGTGTTTGGAGCTCAACACATTCAATAATAAGTTATTTTAGTTCATTTCTAGTGGGGTGATGAATGGAAAAATTCAATTTATTAAGGATGGAGGATAAATGGATGGGAAACTAGAAGTTTAAGAAGATTTGAAAGAGAAATTAGAACCTATAGGGGATTTTAGAAAAAATGGGTGATAATAGAAAATATGGTTTGATGATTGTAGGTTTTTTTCGAATATATATGACTTCTTTGAGAATTATGGGAAAAAAGAACTCAATTAATGATTACCCATTATTTTTATACATCTTTCACTTCTCACATAGACATAGATTGTTGGATGAGTTGTTTCATTCATATCTATATATGACAATTACAGGAGCCTTATTTGATTTTATCGTAATATTTCCACCAAAACCCAAAGTGAAATATTATTGGACCCAATGGTTCTCTATGTTAGAACAGAGGTATTGTTAGTGTTTGTTTTCAATTCACATTGGGTTGATCATGATGGGTTCATTGAAAGGATTATTACAATAGAAAGGGAAAATGTTTTTTATAGTGGTACATTTTTCTAAGGGTTTACCTATTTTTAGGTGTCATAGTCGAGCGTTTAGTATTTTAGCTATGGAAGGTTTTATGATAAACAGTCCACAAATATTTGTTTACGGACCACAAAAGGCATTTTGTAGACTAAATATGAGGTATGCAGGAAGGTAATGAAAAATAAATAAGGAAATATATCTATGTAGCGGTTCTTTGTGGACCATGAAGGGTCGTACATCGATCATGAATGAAAAACAATTCATGTGTAGATATTGTTCAAGGGAAAAAATTTAGAACATAAAAGGAAAACAATTTGTAGGAAGTCTTTTCACTGGTGAAAATGAGATGGATATCAGTTCTCATAAGTGTTCATCAATCATGAAGGATGAGTGTTGCTACATGGAGCACATTGAGAAAATGGTTCAAAGGAGATTCATTGTATGCAGTATAGGTTGGGCCATATAATGGATTTGGTAAATTCAATTTAGTGGATTATGGGAATCTATTTTCCTATATAAGGGTAACTAATCCCATAAAATATTGTGTAATTTATATTAGAAATCCCTGAGTAATTTTGAGACATCCATAATTTTTTGTGGAAGATGGTTCGCTGAAGACGGTTCATTGAAGGCAGGTTTCGAAAGATAGTTTATGAAGGAGGAGTTCCTCCACAGAGAAGAATAATTACACATACAAGATTGATGAATGAATTATGTGGTCGTGGTTTGTAGATGTTGTATGTTGAGGTGGAATGTAGAGCATTTATGATCATGGGGAAATGGTTCACAAATGAACAGTGAATGAAAAGTGGATTACATCAATGTGTAAAAAAATAACTTCATTATAGCATATATCTATAGTTAAGGATACATTCTTCAATAAAAATGATGGGACCTACATGACCATAAACAGTGTTTGGATCCTTCCCAACATAGTGAGAAAGGAGGAGTCAACAAATGTGTTTATAGGGACACATTGATCTATCCTTATAACATTGTAAAGGAATTGTGCATGTTATAGAGTGACAATGCATAATATTTTATACTCCAGAACTAGTGATTATTAGTGGATTTTGGTATGACCAATACACTTTCAGCATCTGATACATAGATTATCCCTTTTGGGGTCACCTTGTTTAATTATTTTTTTGTATCTTTTCAGGTGATTTTTTATTTTTTGATAATTACCATTATACATGTTTAACAGGTTCCTACCAATGTGGGAATAATATCAGTTACTTTTGAAGACAAAGTTGACACCCTGATTCCACCCTCCTATCTCAGTGTGTTCCGGGGTCCATAAAAAATACTAAATAAAAAATCAAAATCAAAATAAATATTTTTATTTCAAGGAAGAATAAAAAAATAAAACCAATTCAAAACTGATTGGAAAATCACTTTTTTTAAAATCATGGCTATATTCGTTGTTAATTAACCCCATTATATCTATAAATTAAAACACATACATATAAAATACCCAAAATTTGGATAGGGTTCAACGTATGTCACGTAAAATATTAGATTGAAATAGAAACCATGAAATATAGGGAAATTATTTAAGGGAAGAATAAGAGAAACTTATAGGAGTTTATCACAGAATAAATCGAAAGGAAAATTAGATGCAAGGGGAAGAAGGAAGGAAGAAGAGAGTTGAGATCGAACCCACATTGAAAATGTTTCATTAAGGATGAGGAATGGGATATGGTTCTAAACTGAAGGGGTGGGGGTGGACGAGATAATAGAATAAAAATATTAATTACTAGGTATATTTATATTTTATTTATTATTGTTGTTAAAAATGTGAATTTTCATATAAAAATATAGGGTATAACGCACAGTCTTCCACACCATGTACCAACCCTGTGGTCACCTCTTTATAAAGCTATATACAATGAATGGGATGGTTAATGGTCGTTCTCATGGATGTGTGTCCTTGAAAGATAATTTTTTTGTCCACACAGATTCCTCTTAGATGGCTCATGGTTTTTCCTAACCATGAGCCAGCTATGCACGACCAATACTTTTACCCAAAACCCTTAAAAAATGCAATATTTTCACCCCAAATATGACTAAAAATCAATAAAACGATCAAGGACCAAAAAATAAATAAAATAAAAATAAAACCAAGGATGGGTGTAAAATTTCTCTCAACCATTTAAATTTTTTAACCCTCGTAATGTCACTCGGCTTGAAATTGATAAAAATATGACTCACATGGAACCAAAATAAAAAAAACATCCAGAATAAATCCTCAAAACCAATACAAAATATGAGATAAACTATAGAAAACAACTAAAATTGTGTGAACTCATAACTCAACAAGTCTCACCCAGAAACCATACAAGGGTACAACCAAATGATCTATCTGGCTAAGTAGGGGGCTCCTCCCCTTTTAAGAAATCAACTAGAACTATAGAAAAACTCAAGCTCAAGATGAATCCAATAATGAATATCCTAAGATAATAATTAAAATTAATTATGATTCTTTATTCTTATAAGAGTCTAGCATCTCTAACATGAACTACTAAAAAACAAAAACCAATTTTAAGGAAGAATAACCATATAGAATTGAACAACCATAATAAATATCCACTGAAATACAATTTAAATGGGGTTCCCAAGATATTCCAATAATAAATTCAAAAAAATTCATAGAGAGTGTAATTATAAATAGTTTTTACTCGGAAATTGAAGAAAACATGTTATTTGTATATCTCACCAACCTAGAAACTATTACACAATGTGATAGTCTTGACATTGAGGCCTATGTATGGATCTGTGATATCCAAATACATATTATATCCCATATTTAAGGGATTATTATAATCAAATTAGACTTACTCCATTGGTATTATGTATTAATGATTATTTTTACGTATTATACATTGCTACACAAGAAATAATATTTTAGGGAAATGCAACTAGATGTATTAGAGAAACAAAAATTACTACATTGAAAAAAATTAGAGAGTGTTCCATAAAATATGATGCATTAACTAATTAAGGATACACTATATTAGTAGGTTCCTCTAGTTCACAATACTAATTAGATATGGAACCTTTACCAATAATGAGGGAATTCGAATGACTATCGACTAATAAATAACCATTAGAAAAAAATGAGATATGAACACCTCATCATGAAGTTCATAAATATAAATTGCCTAGACAAGAGAATATAATATTTATTTTCTAGGTTGACAACTATCATGACGATCCGAGCAATCATTTGATCCCTCAAAACTGACTATAGGAAAAAGAAACAAGACTATTTATCATGGTTAAAAAAACCATCACTGGCTATTGAATTAGATAAATATTCATGATCTATTCCATAATATAACCTCAAACAAATCCTCAAACACAAAATAAAAATTTTAGTTATTGATAATAAATAGACTCCACCACTCTACTAGGAGTTTTAAAAAAAAATAGTGAGAGGATATTTTAAAAAAATCTACGTTATTAGGGAAATAACACTCTAAAGAACATGAATTCACAAAAAAAATCTTAAATAAAACTAAACATCAACTAAAAATAATGACCTAATTTACTATAAAAAATCATAGTGATGAAATAAAATTATTTTTAAAACAAAATAATATCAAAATTAAAATGAACTTTTCTCACTTTTAAAAATATTTAAACATAAAAACCCATTTCAAAACCCACTTTCAACTTCAAGTCTAGTTAGACTAAAAACCATTTCAACACATCCACATAATCATTTCAAACACCACCTCACCATTACGATTGAAAAAACATATTATAAATGAATCTAAATTTTAATGGAAACCATTTTCCATTCTGAAATCAACATTGGGAATATAATGTGAAATATTTGTTTTTAAATACCCACCTGTGGTATCTAGTGAACCACCAGATATGTGATCATACTAAATTATTCTGATTTCCACCAATTAATACAGACCTAAATGAAATTTCCTCAAAAAACACAATTGTGAACATCAAAAAAAATTAAAAGGTTGAAATAAAACATTTTATCATAAAAACCAATAATTTTACAAAATCTAAATTTATTTTTCATCCCCTATTCCGAAAACTATTAAAAATTGAATCTCAATATCATATTCCATTTTCAGGAAACCCAAAACTAATTTAACCACACACAAAAAATAAGTAAATTAATCTCATCCCTCAAGAAATAAAAATTCAAAAAAATACCTAAGCACGTCGACTATACAAAATGTTTTCACATTGTTTGGTAGACTATGCACCAATATTGTCAGCACATTTAAGGTCATAGTTTCATCTTTATATTTTATATATGAATTTATAGACAATTAACATTGACTATAATCCATCAAAATCACTCCAAAAAATCCATTCCATCCTTCATTATGTAAATAAAGATTCATAAAACCATAATTCCAATCTCAAACACTTAATCGAAATATAAAAACGTAAAGACATACCATTTTAATGATTGGATTTGGTGGAAAAATCATCCTATATCACCATGGCAGTTCATGTGTACTTAAGAATAGGTATTGAAGAAGAACATTCTTTTGAATGGGAACATTAAATTTAAAAATCCTTACTCTTAACTTATTTACATCCCTAAATTACAAGGAATTATACACCAATACCATATTATCATGGAACATCCAGATTTGACCGTGAACTAGTTACTCAAAGTGACCCACAAAATGACCTAAAACATGTACCCTATCCTCTAAGGGATAAAAATAGTGCTATGAATTGAGTACAATAGGTTTTTAAAATTATTTATGGAAAATGTATAGATAAATAAACACGATTAAATGAAAATAAAAAACTCGAAGCTGAAAAAAAAAGAGAACTGGTCAAATATTCCTCAATGTCCCCACACTTTTTTCATAAAATCATACAAACACACTCAATATTGGATTAATATAGATATTAATGAATATAAATATGAAAATGATAGATAATTACGTATGGGGAATTAAAATTCCTTGTATAGATGCTGAGGACAAAAAAATTTACCAATGCATTAAATTTAATTTAAAATTAACATCATTCTATATTGAAAATATAAAAGAAATAAAATATGTTCTTCTATAAATTTCAAAAAAACAACATGATAAAGCTTCTAAAAACAATTATTCTAATTTACCATGAAATCCTTTTTAATTGGATATTAATTTTTTCCAAATACCATATAATAAAATGAACATATAATAAAAAAATCATTTCAGCAGCTGCTAAACAACATTGGAAAGAAAAACATGATTTCCATTTTTTTTACATGAAAATAAACCTTATAAGAGGTAAATTAATAAATAAGAACTATAGAAAATTGTAGTAAGTGATAGAAAGAAATATAGAAAATCCCTCACAAATTATGCCAATATCATCCCTAGGATTATCATACCCATGGTTATAGATAATGAATAAAAATCCACATGTATGAGAAGCTAGAGAGGACAAAGAAAATATTCTAGTGGTGGAAACATTATATCATATTTTTTTATGGTGTTGAAGTATAATAATACAATGGATCCCACGTTCGGGCACTTCTGAATCATCTAGAATATGATTCCATAGTCAACCCACCTATCAACCAAGGGTTCCTAATTTCTTCATTCAAATGGATGTGATTTTCTATCATGATATCAAATAAATAAATATTAAATTATTTTCAAAAACAAAAAATAAAGATCTCACCATTATAATAATTTTATTAGTATAACCTATTACCCTTATAATAACATACTAAAACATACAAGACATTATACCATGAATACACTAAATACCAAATAATTAACTCACATATGTCACATATAAATTTCATGGGGAATGAAATATGTGTGGTTAATAATTTAATAAAATTCAATGAATGTTCTAACTGAGCCACATCAAATTATGATTAGAAAATCATGTGATGATTTAGAAATACATCATATTTCAAAACAAGTTTGAAAGAATATAATAACATGTAAACCACATTTTAATTCATTGGTAAATTATGTAAAAACAATTAAATATATTTATAATATCCACAACCCATTTTCATATCATATACATAATATATAATTATAAAAGAATTATTTAAAAATATATGAAATCATAGAATTCAAATGAATGTCTTGGTGTTAGGGATTATACTTCAAACCATGTCCTTTTTTAATATAATAACATAAATCACCTCTTTTATAGTTACACATATACACAAATTCTCATATATACTATCACACCTATTTGAAATGTACATATTAATATTACAATAACTGAATATATACATGATGTACCATATTAATGATGAAATTTTAATATTACCAGAAGGTTGATTGGCTCTCATTAGGTGAAAAATCTCAATTATAGGAGCTACGGTTCAGATTATAGTTTTCATATAGAGATTGAGTGCGTCATGAGGTAATAACCATGATAGAAAAAGTAGTGGATTGGTGTTTATGTTGGATTGTGGGATATTGAGGTTAGTGGCCCTTTGATAAGTAGTATGTTTTGGATTTATGTTTTATAGACATTCTAACATATGTATATGTGCAATTTCTTGGGAATAATTGTACATTTTGGTAGGTAATGTTTCTGTGAGTTTTGGATTCAATCTTGTTGATATAGGTATAGTGAAGATTTCTGTTTGTATTACTTGGGTTAGGGCCTCAAAAGAGGGATGGGTGGATTGACTCCCATCATCTAGTCATTAGTTTTCTTCGGATTGGAATGTGGGTTCCATTCCATTGATTTTAAACTGTGTAGTCTTTGTAGTTTTTCATTTACATGTGTTGATATTGTAGTGTGTCTCTCAGATCAATTTTTTGGTGGGCATTTCGATGGACTGATATATGTTATAGAGTTTATATTTCCTTCCTCCATATGGATGTTCATTTTGATGTGATGGGTGGTATTCTTATATTTTTTGGTTTCTCATGCTGTAACTTCTTCGGGTGGGGGTTAAAAATATATGTGGGACATAATTTTTTCATTCACATGAAGGTGTGGGGGGGGGGGGAATTTGACCTCTTTTATTACTCATATCCATTTTTTCAATCATTAGAATATTGGGACCTCTATTTCCTTTTGATCATTATTATATGAAGGATTTTTATCATCATATATAATGGGTTTACAATTCTCTTAGTTGTCAAAAGAGGATTCTTTTTCTATGTACAATAAAGGGGTATTATCCCTCAACTTATTAAAAAATTAAAATCCCTATCTGAATGTTGGCCATAGAATGACAATGGAAGTAAACCAATGAGTAACCTATTGATAAATCGTATACATTAATGTTAATGGACAGAGGATAACATAATTGAACACCACATACCCTAGAAACCCAAAACTACCAAATTAATTATCCAAAATCATAATAGAGTTTTTCTATGTGGGAGACACCATAAGGGTGATAATAAAACAATGAAACAGTTGAAAAAGAATGAGGGTGATTGTAGTTGAAAATAATTGGGTGTTATCACAAAAAAATGCAGAGGAAAATCATATTATAGGGGAGATGGATTAAATATTAATGGTGAGGTTGGCCCCCCATTTTCCATTGGTTAGATACACTGTAAAATAGGAAAGGTAACCTAATAAGCATTAGAGTTGGATGAGAGATATAATAATAATAATAATAATAATAATAATAATAAATTTTTTTTGAAATTATTATTATAAAAAATTCAATAAAAGTATTTGTATTCAAAATGCTTTTGCTGCATGGTGTTCCACAACATGAAACTACCATCTAATGACCCCAATCTAGGTCCATAAGGCTATAGTGGTTGGTTCATGACTATGCTCTAGATTGTGAGGCCTTGACAAAGACAATATCCACATCTCATGGACTTCCCTTGGAGATCATATGGTTTCCCCAATAAATTTACCAATTTTCATCACCCCCTATATTATCCAAAAAAACAAAAAATTTACAATAAGAAATGAACCCAAAATCAAACCTCACAACCAAGGGACCACTAATAAAAAAAATTAATGATAATTTGGGATGGGGTGTGATAGTTTAACACCCCAGGAATAACACCAAATGTCTCGTGGATGGTGTCTTGAAAAAATTAATACTCAATCAATATATGGGTGGCCTTAGACCTTAAAAAATTGAATAAAATACATTAATATACATCCAATCAACCACAACGACGCATTATATACATAACAAAATTAAATAAAACATTCATAAAAATTGATGAACATATCAACAGCATAGTATAAAAATTATATTATATAAATGAATAAATAAAAGTTTTGATATATTGAATCACAAACTAACTAGGATTGATATCGAAGGATGTTTAGTAAATAATGAATAACATAAATACATTCACTAACAATTGTGGACACCATAAAGCTATCCAATGCATTTTCTCTACTAGTACTATGAAAAAAACCGACAATAACATACATTCTATCTGTATAAATAGATCACGTGTAGAAATGAATTACACTATAAGTGGAGTATATAAATACCCCTTAGTATTACCTAAAAAAAGAGAGGAAAACCTGATATATTCCTTATCACACTTATGGTCAAAACATTATAACCACTAAACCCATTCAAAAGGTTGAAAATCATAATACATGGAATAATTTATGAATTCACTCCCAAATAAGAGCCAAAAAAATATCAAATCAGAACAAGTTAAAACCAAAATATATACTCATTATATTGAGTTAGGAATGTGTATATATTCAACATTCTATTTGGGAAAAATCTATTTCCTTTATGATCATCGCCCATGGTGATTAAAACCAACTGGTCAACACAAGGGGACAATAATAAAAATCAAATGTTTATTCCAAGGATGTATCAGATAAAGAATATCCCTTATATAATGAGAGATTATAAAATTTTGAGATTATATATATATATATATATTCCACTACTCTCTTGAATCATATAAAAACAATGTGAAATAAAAAGGGTAACATTATTCATTGAAAAAATGAAATACCATATATAGAATATATTAACAAGTTTATATCAGAGTCTAGTAATGATATAATAATCATAGTTGGTGTCCATAACCTCTAAAACTATTATAAATATCAATAAAAATAGTTATCATCCCAATATATTGGTTACCTACACTTTATTCAATATAAGACTTATATGCCTTATCTAATGAGATAGAAACTATGTTACATCCAATATTAGATAAATAAAAATCGCGTTTTTAGATCCTAATATAATTTATAGGGATAATTAAAACCTAAACTACGGACTATCCCCTACCCACATGGCTTAACTCCACCAATGTAGCATACAAATACGGAGATATGACCTCCACGTCCTTTTAAAATCCACATGTACTTGAAAAACCTACGCTTAGTTCCATGTAAACCATAATTCCATCCCACAATTGTAATTGGGACCATCACATTGAAATAGTATTAAAAAATATAGGTATTTTTCATCCATAAATAAGACACCATTCCTTAATATGGTTCCAGATCCACCATGTTAAAAATTATCCACTATTTCATAATGCTTATCACACACCACTAATGAAGATTTAGTAAACTAATTTTTATCATGATGGAACCTCAACCCATATATCCATTATAGTAATAAATCCACCAATATATGATATGTTATATACCCCAAAAACAATTTCAATCCATGTGATTAACATATTCAATGTTTTTAATCCTCTTACAACATAGTAAACAGAGTAGGGGATATAAGGAATATACTACTGATAATTCTATGAAATCATCACTCTCCATATCTCATAGATATTAATGTGGTAGTATATGGTATAGAGGGTACCTTATGTATACAAACTAATATTTGGGTAAAGAAAATAATATAATAGGCCTGAATGATAACCCCACATTCTAATTTCTGAAGAAAACATGAACCAACACAAAACCTAAGATATTATGTGATGGAAAGAATATCCTCAATTTCTGCATTGATCTATATTTACCCCCAGTATTCCCAGCTTCAATGTGGGAATGACTAAGGATATTTAGAAAGACTTATATTCATGGACATTATATTAAATATCAAGGGATTCAAAATGAATGAAGATTATTAGAGAGTACAAATATCCCAAAACATTAATGTGCCCCATTCTTAGGTACTTGAATTCTTGTAGGGGGGAACATTTAATCCTATACTTTCTTTGTATGATCACCAAGATCCATCATTCATCCCCAAAATACTTTGAATTTCTAATAAACACAAGAAATAGTTCTAATGTAATTTTTAGTGAACAAGACCCCAACATCGTGATCTATGTAGAACTATACTCAGAAAAGACTATCCACTAGTTTGTATCTATATCATTGTTGATAAAGAAGAAAAATCAGTAATCAATAAATGGTATACAATTTGTATCTTTGTATACCCATTTTTGGAAACCCAAATCATCTATATCGTTATATTCTAGTGTAATATTGTCTTGTTTAATAAACAATAAATTTTTTGATTCCTAAGAAACATGGAACATAAAATAGAAAGAACTTTTAGTTGTGTAAAACATGGAAAAATAACATTTCACCTCAGATATATGGGGCATAATAAAAAAATTTATACTAGTTTTATATTCATTGTCTCCTATTGTGTATTAAATTGCACTACTGAATATATTT
The DNA here is from genome assembly GCA_963277665.1 of Viscum album. Lineage (NCBI taxonomy): Eukaryota > Viridiplantae > Streptophyta > Magnoliopsida > Santalales > Viscaceae > Viscum > Viscum album. The sequence continues at coordinate 614,945,344 of OY728164.1, forward strand.
CTAAAATCAAAGTAAAAAAATTGGGGGTGGGGATAACTATAATTTCCACACTCAGGCCATCTACTCAAACAACCTACACAATGTGTTCATGTGGCCTAGATAACATATGGTGGTAATATTACATTTCAATGGAATGTGATGAAACACATGTCTTATTTTTATTAACTAAATTACATATGATTTTAAATTGTGAATGTTTAAATTCTAGGAATGTTCGCAATCTCCATGTTCATCCAAAAATGATTTTCCCCTGATCATTATTTATTAAGTAGGAATAATTTTTCATTAATGAGAATAAATATAATTGAAAATAAAAATGAGAAAAACATTAAAATAATGAAAACTATAATGTTGATAATTATCTAAAATTTAGTGTTTTGTTCCATGATCCATCATCCATAACATTATAAATAGTTTTGATTGGTTTCCATGAATGAATATCCTCATCCCTCTCTAAACTAATCCCACTAGATACATGGAATTAATGAATAATATCTACTAATTTCCCATGCATGAGAATAAGGGATTCTATAGGGGATGAAGCGAAACCAAAATGTTAAATAAATATGCTCCAAAAAATAGACTCATCAAGAGAGCTTAAACTCAAGATGATTTTTTACACCACATAATTAATATATCAAATTCCAAACCCAATAACTGGATTCTAATGTATATTTGTTGAATATAAATTGGTTATCTGTTTCTAAACATATGATATTATAATTATATTTATTTTATTTTTAATATATATCATAAAAGGTTTCTCAACTAATAATGACAACAAATTTTAACCAATTGTAAAATTATTCATCCGAATAATAAAAATAATCATAATAAATATATGATGTCATTTTCTTTGGATATGTTCTATTATATCCTTATGGATGATTTGTGGCTCCAAAACACAAAATTTGATTTATGACTTCAATATGAAGAATTATAGATCAATAAATCCACCCCACAATCGTGTTATTTATTCCTCAAAAAAATATCTTGAGTGTCTTATCTATAATAATATTTTTCATCCTCATGTGAAATTATAGACCCCCCTAAAATGATGTCCTCAAACTAAAAATGTTTTGAAAATATAATACCCAAAATTAATGTCATTCATGATTTTATGCCCTTTTTGTCACTCAGATTTTTCATTCCACATCATATACTTTTATTCTTCTAGAAACTCCAAAAAATGAAATTTATATCTATGATATCCTCAATTAATAACATTAATGTAAAATATTCATTAAATATAGTTCATTAAGAAATTATTTTATCATTAGGGAATCAAGATTCAGACTTCCAAAAAAAATCCTAAAAGACTATCACATAAAGATAATCTAATTATATCACACTCCACCCCAAGGCACATGAACAGAGAGTTCCATACCTCAACACAAGGGCCTCCCACCCCAAAAAATTTACAGATTAAAATGAAGACATATAGATCCTATATAGATCATTTCATGAAGATAATATTGATCATATCAGTCCATCCTTTATAAAAACTATAAGGAAAACAATCCTACTCCACACTTCGTATCATAATTATCACGCATCATTAATGAAATGATCCATACATTCCAAACCTATGGTTGATATCATAAAAAATATATAATGATCATAATTTCCATCATTTGGAATGATTAACCTCACTACTCATCCTAATATGCTGTGGATAATACCAAACCTGAATTCTCATTATGTAACAAAGGAGGCCACAATGCTTAAATAATGGACACAAGAACAATTATATACATCCAATTTTTAAACTCATGTTATATAGTTATGAATATAATCATAACATTTAATGGAATAGATATACGAAAAATATAGAGTACCACGACAAAGTCTCATTCCTCTAGAGAATTTTAATAATTTTTTATATCAACGGCTAATTTGGATCATTATAATCTTTTATTAGAGGAAAATTATAATCATAAAAATTTCATCATACAAGAACTCAATTCAAGAGACTCTTTCACTAATTAAAACCACTTGTAATTAAACTACTAATCAATTTATAATTAATTATGGAATTTTATATTCCAACTAATCTTACTAGGAACTCACAATGTATATTGAGAACTCTGAAGGCCATAGGAGATGAAAATAAATCCACACTAGGGGAAGTTACACTGGGATTCAAAATTTATTTCATACAAGAAAACTCAGTGAATTTATGCACTGGATCAATAAAAACACTAAACAAACTAGAATGGAATCTAAGAAGACCAGTTATATAAATATTTTTATAGTTTCAAATCTCAATTAGGGGAAACCATTGAATATCTTCTAGAATAAGGACCATATATTTCTCTATAACTATAGGATTGTTCCAATTAAATAACAATGGTACATGAAACTATGATCATTGTCCAGTGAAATAACTAGTTATTTCCATTTATGGGTAAGATATAATCTTCCATTCATGGAATATTATTACAATAAAGGTAGAACATGAATTACCTTCTTGATGAATGAACCCTCCACAATGATATTCATCAAATCAATCTCATAATATCCTTATCCATTCATCAAAAATGTTATCATTTCTAGTTATCACTATACTGTTGTGATATCCTAGTTAATAAATCCATATAAAAGTCAACTACAATAACAATTATACTAGGGGTATATGGTAACCTATAATTAAAAAAAATATAAAGACTACATTGAGATATATAACATGTATAATAATTATGAAAAAATGATAGAGTATAATGGTGTAATGATAAAAAATTTATTAGAACCTATATAAATGTCATATATTAAGTATTGATCCATATCATGCACTACCAGATCAAAGCTACCATGAGCTTAATCTAATTTTCGGTTCTCATGACCAAATATTTTGAGTTTTAAGAGGACTTACTAGAGGTAGTGGGGTATAAAGTTGTCTAATACATCATTCTTCTCATAGTAGTATAAAATACCAATGCTAATCATCATCTATGAATTTTTTTTGTAAATGATATAACATATACAAAAAATTATTCCATAGAAACATTATGTGGTAACATCCAATCAATGTCATTTTTCAATGGTTCTGAATCATAAAATATATCCCATATTCTCAATCATAATCTAAATGAAATACTCTAATATCATACAATGACCTCAATAAATTGATAATCTCAGGGCCATACTCTCAGCATGGAGATCACAAAAAAAACCACACATGGAAAAGAACTAACCAACCATTGAACATTAGGGAGGGACCCACACCTTATTGAGAGTCTATGAATCAATCAAATGAGAAAATAATCACGTCGGTACACTGTAAGCAAAACAATGAGAGGCGGAACCTGACCACATAGTTAAAAAAACCATACCATATGAAACAAAAATAATCAACCAATAAATTTGGTTTACTCATACCCTATATCATAGTTGAGTAATGAAATGTATTTAATGTAAAATACCCATTTTTAATAAGGATTTATAGGGATTAAAACAAATTCCTAAATGCCAGGCTTACCTCCAGCGGGGCTGGGCAGTGGTCCCCGATGCCAGGCTTACCTCTAGCTGGGCTGGGCAGTGGTCCCCAATGCCGGGCTTACCTTCAGGTGGGCAGGGCAATGGTCCCTGATGACGGATTACCTTCCGCTGGGCTGGGCAGTGGTCCCATCGCTGACATTAGCCGGGTCACCCTCTAGTGGATTACCCTGTTATGGGACTGGGCAGTGTAGAACCCATTGACTTTTCGGGTCTTCTTGTAGTGGGAACCCGTCGACTTCTAGGGATCCTCCAGCGAGGCTGGGAAAGGGGTCAACTGTCGACTTTGAGCAGACCTATCGACTATGGGGCAATGACGAGTTGTGGTTGACGTTCCCCCAGAACTCTCAAGTACGAGGAGCTCTTTCCCCCACCGAGACGTGTCCTTATGACACAACCTAAGAACATGCTGGAATGTTATTGTCACCCAATGCGGATAATGTCTAGGTGTGGTGATTTAGCCATTGTCTAGTAGTTCGGGGCAGACGTGCGGGATGCTGGGCATCGATGGTGTAACTTCTGGGACTGTTGGCTACTCTTTTCATGGGCTGAGCTACGGGACAGAGATCCCCTAACGCCATTGTTCGAGCTTCTTGTTTGAGCATAAGTATATGTATATACCTTGTTCCAGTACCCACTTCTTGGGTTTGGTTACTCTCCTTCCAGGAGAGGCGAAGACGCGCGGGGTATGACACGTGCTTTCCATGACTAGCTTCTCGTGGTTGGATGAGTCTACTCTCCTGCTATAGGTATCGAAGAGTTGATGTGAAGTTCATCTTCTCACCTTTTCCAGCTCCTTGTGTGTGGACGAGTCTACCTTCTTTCATCATGTTGGGTTGAGATGGACTCTCTACTATACTCTTTACTGCATTCCTGGTTATACTCTTTTACTCTCCCCTATTCACTCTACTGCTCACCCTTTGGTACCTCCTTTGTTTCTCCCTAGTGTCTTAGGGGTATCCTACTGAGTATTTTTATACTCACCCCTGCTTGGGCTTTGCCCGCACTTGGTGTGCCCTTGCAGACGACCGACAGGTTGGTCGTGACGTCAGAGGAGCTTAGGAGACATAAGATTGGATCGCGTGCAGTGGTCGTAGTCGGGTTCCAGGTGGGGAACCCTTCCAACTGTTTTTTTCATTACCTGTTGCCGGGTTGTGGTACTTTTTTTGGCTGGGTGCATGTTTTTCCCCTTTTTAATTTTCCTCACTTTACTTGTACTATTTAGAGGTCGATGCTCATTTGTGGTATATATATAGCAGCTTCCCTTTCCTTTACTTTTATTTTCTCTTTTACTCTCCACATTTTCATTGAGTGTGTTGTGTGTGTGTACATGTACTTAGGCAAAGGCCTCCCCGAGTTTTTGTGCCTTCGCCGCTAGTCGCCAGCCCCTAGCCCATAGAGGCGGGTTTGGGGTAGTTGCGGCTCAAGCCCGGGTAGTGTCAGGTTGTGACATCTTCATCCTGGGTATAATCAATTGGGCTCCTATTCATGGACTTCATTGCTTCCTCTTTGGATTTCCCCTTTTTACACACCTACATTATCAATATTTCACCTTTCATATGCTACCGAGGTACTATGCAAATTGTCATGTGTTAGGTCATTTGTGTCATTTTCCTGCAATATTGAATCCTTTGGGATGAATGGAGGTGGATGTTTTCTCATGATTCTCTTTACAATTTTTATTTATTTAATGAATTCACCATGGCCTCGCATATCCTCAACTATGATTCTCACCCTATATAATAATGAATCAACACTCTCATTCGTGTTCATTCTCAGATCTTCATAAATTTTCCACAACACTTGCATTTTTTCCACTCTAACCTTTGAATCTCTTTCATATATTTTCAATAGAATTTCCCAAAAATCATTTGATGTTTTTCCTGAAATCACATTCATATATATAGAATTGGATAGGGCTCTCCCTAAAGCGTTGGTCCCCTTGGGGTCAGAATCCAATTATCTGCACTCGGATTCTAATAGTGCACCACTGCAAATATTGGTTGTTATACTATGCATTCCTACTGAAAACAGATCCATTCCCAATGTCAACAGTAGTGTGGCATCTAACTATTCCATAACTGAATGTTGATATCGTATAATATCAGAATCCCCATATAATTGGTGATCACCACTGATAGGGAAACCGTTATATTAATCATTCACTCGGATTCCAATTGTTAGTTCCACTAGGTTAGATACACTAAGAGAGGGTGAATTAGGTTTTGATAAATAAAAGCAACATTCCCTATTAATATTGTTTCACTGTTAAGAAAAACTCTCTTATATCCCATTCCTATAGCGATATATAAACATATAATTAAATCATGCACATTACACAAAAATTTTAACTTGGGTCACCCTCACATGGCTACATCCAAGTAGCATACACTAGAAATGTGCCGATGTACCAAATCCACTAAAATAAAAATATTGTTTACAATGATTGATGCAGACTCACTATCCCATCAGGTTTACAACCAATCACAATATGAAAGCTCACTACATCCTCATTTGATGTGTGATCACTACTTCATCAAAAGATCCACTCATAGTTTAAAGACTTCTATGTCTATTCAACTGAATGAATACCTGCATTTTGAAATATATGTAGATTCTCAATTGATGTTCTAATTTCATCCACAGAAGAATACCGCTTTACCACATAGTAGAATAGGGCAACCTGAAATTTTATGTGCAACCCTTACTGCATATAGAACTTAGTTCCCTTTCCGGTCGCACAAAATATCAATTTTTTTGCGCAATCCCAACAAAAAATTTCACACAACCTCATAAATTTTGTTCAACCTCATATTACATGCAATTCTATCTTTTACACACAATGTAAATTTTATTCCCAACAAAATAAATTTCACAGAACTCCCTTTGAGTATTTTTTACATGAATCAATGCTCATATCTTCTCTAAGACATGAGCTACTATGAATGAGGGGGGTCGCCACATATGTATAGGAAAACCTGATCTCTCTGCAAATAAACCCTCATTGTCGGTGTAATCATATTAGAGCATGAAAAACACATCTTCCACACAACACCATATTTCACCCACCTCTTTCATTTTGCACAAAAAAACTCCATTCATCTATTTCACATAGCACTACAATATTTGTCACACCTTACATTTCCAAAAACACATCTTTCCATTTTCGGATTTTCTGGGCCAAAAATTTGGAAAATACAAAAAATGGACCCCCCTTGAATATTATCATTTTTACCCCCTCCAGATCATCTATTCATTTGTTGTGGTTCTTATATGAATCAAGATTATTCAACAACAACTCTTGATGTCAAAAAATTATAATATATTCCACCCTTTTTTTAAAATCCAAAAATTAAAACCAACCTTGAAATAAACAAAACACGGATGCCTACAATTCCATCAAACACAATCATCTTATAATAAATTCAATGCTTCCATGAGGGATTTTTTCATACCAATTACACAATGTTATGGAGGGAGATATAGTTCCTACAGATCAAATAATCCATATATTTATATTCCACAAGTTAATTGAAAATGAATCATATCTGAACTCATAAAACGAAATGTGATTTTAAAAAAATTCACTGTAGAATAACACATTTAAAGGAATAGGTTTTATATTCATTTAATCATTTCATCATAACATAAGCACTGGAAACGATATGGGTTTATAAATAGTTTTCAATATATAACCCATGAAATAGAATTAATATGCTCAAAAATCTTCACATCAAAATGCATTAAGAGAAATATAAGAATTCTATCATTGGTTTATCTCCATAGTGAAGAAAAATTTAAATCAAAGGATGTCATCATATATATAAAATTATTTTCAAATATAAATCACATGTCATTTTTTTACGAAGATAAAATTTCATTGAAAATCACCTTATAAATCATAATATGTTTTTTATATACATTTCATTGAAAATTAATTATAAATCATATAATAGAATCTTTAAAAATAATTGAAACCATTATTTCATGTACATAACCATTCCACATTGGAAAAAATTATTAATTTATTTTAAATATGTTTTATTGAAAAAACATTGATATCCTTCAAAGGATATATCAATGAAAAAAGGATCAGGATGATCAGAATATTCATTCAAGTCAAAAACATTAAAATAAATATTTCATTCACATTTTTGGTAAAATCCAAATGTATTTTTTTTGAAAAATACCAAATCGTTCATTTGAAAACCATTACTATTAATTTATATATATGTAAAAATGTTTTTTAGAAAGTATATGATATAAAAACATTAATTAATTTTTTTATAAAACATAGTTTTATAATAAAATAAATTTCAGATAGAAATGATGATTTGTCATAAAAAAATGTTTTTTGAAAACTCTATAGTACACAAATAGATCAAAATGATTAGAATGAATTAAATCTCATTAAATAATAAGTGGTTAATATAAAAAATGAGTTTTATAGTTTTGGATCATAATGTTTTGTAATTGGAATCATAATAATAAACAATCCCAATAAATGATAATATTGTAATATAAAACTCATTACACTTTGGTAACATTAAATCATAATCACCAAAAAAATATAAAACTAGTTAACATATAATACCATGAAAAGCACGATATTAATGATATAAATTTTCAATTTTATAACATATTAACCTTATTAAAAATATAGTTTCATAACATGACCAATGTCTCAAAGAGGGAAAAGTGACAAAAAAATCCCTTACTGCTTCTGTAACTTTTAAACCGGTAAACCCGTGATATTAATATCCTTCACTAGATATGTAATTATTAAAGAAATTCATGAGAAAAATCATAATATACAATCATGGTATGTATATAAGTTGTATAAAATAAATATTTAGGGAATATAGAATGTGTCTCATAAGAGTAAAATGTGTGATGGAAATCCCATACCACTTAAGTCTTCTTTTGAACCGTAAGACACAACAAATAATAAAATAAAATTAATTACTAAATACCATTCAAATATGTATATAGATGAAATATCATGTCAAATTTCTAGTATAAACACCAAATAAGAAAGAGGTGGTGAATTATCATATGTCTCTACGACGTAAATGAAATACTAGGAATCTCTTACAGTAAAACATAAATGATATTTTTCACATTCAAACATCATATGTAATAAATATATGTTTTCTATTTTTTAATAAAAAAATAATTATATATGTATCACCATGTACTATTTTCCTATGACCCTTTATTTCAAATTTTTTAAAAATTCAATGTTAATGTTATTTTTTCAACAATAACATCTTTATTCGCATATAGAATCATCTGGGAATTTTTCTTATATATTTAATCATAATTAGATTTAACCTTTTAAATGTCTTTAGGGATCATACTAAGGTTCTTTCATCCTTGTTTCCAAAGGATAACTAATCCAAACCTATAATACCAACTATAGTGATGCACTCTTATCAAAAATAGATATTTCATAATTTATTATGAATATTCATTTAAATACCTAAACACATTATTGATAATTGTAACAGTTTATATCCTTTTGTAACCCAAGAACACAAAAAAATTGTACATATTAAAACACATCATCTCCCACTACTATCAATTATAGGTATAAACCTTCGAAATCATATCATACATAACAAATATGATTATAACATGAGGAAATTAAATTTAATAATGGGTGAGAAATGATGATCAATAATGGTAATCACTAGACACATGAAAACATAACCTAAAAATTTGTGTATAAGAATAACAGAATAAAATTTTAAAAACACTCCCTCCATATGAATTTTCATAAAAATGATTAATGAAATAATTATTTCTAGTTCATATGTGAATAATATTAATGTTATCAATTAACATAATCAATGATAAAATAACAATATTATGAGACATGGAATATAACGCCCTGAACCCAGTTACCTAGAGTCAGTGCATTATTTTAATACATTGGCATGATTAAAAGAATCATGTACCGATGGACTGATCAGTTTAGCAGTATTGGAAAATAGATTACATACATGAATGTAACATTGCACTTTAAGACAGAGAAAACAACATAAATAATCTTTATGAATTCCATTATTCCCTTGGCTTAACCCTGCATGTCAATCACAATACACTTCTTGGAATCATGGAAACAATAAAACATAGAAAGGGGTGAGTTCAAACGCTCAGTAAGGGTAAGAAATATAGTGGAAACATAGATAAATAAACATAAAAATTTAAGGAAATGTATAACTAGAACAAAAGCCTTTTAAACATGAACTTCAACATAATATGGAAAAGTTAAAAAATCAAATAATTCAATTTACATTCTCACATTTATATTCTACTACTCGAATAACCATATGGAATATCAATAACCACATTCATAATAACGGAATACATAATGCCAAACTTTAATTTCTGTTTCAAGGCGTCGTGCCATGACCTAAGGTATAACTGTAACCAGAACCCAACCCAGAGAGCCTCTATAACCGGTCTCCAACCCAGAGTGCCTCTAACAACCGGACACCAACCTGGAGTGCCTCTAATAATCGGACACCAACTCGGAGTGCCTCTAATAACCAGACACCAACCCATAGTGCCTCTAATAACCGGACACCAACACGGAGTGCCTCTAATAACCAGACACCAACCCCGAGTGCCTCTAATAACTGGACTCCATCCCGGAGGGTCTCTATAACCGGACCCCAACCCGAAGGGCTTACTTTTACCATTCCCCAAACCGGAACGTACTATTCCAACACATTCATCTTAAAAAGTGGATAAAATATAACATAAACATTTGTATTAAAACTAGAAGAAGATATTCCAAAACAATAATCATAAACCATTAATGGAATAAAGATAACTCATCTATAGTCAAACATATCAAAAAACATTAAATACAATATTGTAGATTTGTATCATAATAAATCAACATCAAAAAAGTGTAAAATTTATCAAAGCATGTTAACATAGAGGAATTCAAAACTATTTGAGAGAAATATCTCTATTTCATGAAAACATTTAAATGTCACACAATTTGGAACAGAATTCATTTAAAGACATTTTTGAATCAAAGTTTCCCATACCACTTTTAATCTTATTAAAGGAATTAACATTTTAAAAACATTCATGTCCATATAAATAAATCCTTAAAAATGATTTTGAAGACATGGACATTAATGCGAAAGATTTAGAAGAATAAATATTTAAAACGTTTGAAATGAGGTTTTATTAAAAAGTACCTTAAAATAATCCATTTTAAAACTATTTCTTAATACATGGATATGGATAATAAATATGTCCCAGTAGATATTTACGTAAAACCAACCTTGGATAATATAGAGGTTTTGAAATTAACCATTTACGAAACATACAACCCATGAAAGAGGTACCATACAATGAATATGTAAATACACACAAATAAAAGTGTATTACAAAAAGAATACAATTATGGGAAGTACATACACCACACAAAAGGTAATAGTGGAAATATTGCATGAATCTCATGGAAATAAGGAGCGAGATGAAAACCCTTTAACAATTTGGTAACATATGAAACATAAACCCATTAAAGAAGGATCATACAATGATGATGTATATATCCATGAATTAAAAAATATTACACAATGAATACAATCTTGGGTAGTACACACACCACATGAAATAAATAAGTACTGAACAATGGAAATCTCATGGAATTAAAAGTGAGATAAGAAACCCCTTCACTTGTACTTTTCCTTGGTCGAGGGTAGGTTAACATCCTTTAATTTGGGAAACTCCCTTAGGTATGAACCAAAAAGGACACTTGAAGTGCCTTTTTTCTTAAGGTAAGGCTTGTAAAATGAGGAGAGGGATGTAGGGAGATTAATTGGGTAGAGTTTGGATGATCCAAAAGGCTTGAGACATGTGAGGAATTGGTTAGAAGTGGTGACCTTTTATAAGGGGAAGGAGGGGCTCTTTAGGAAAATCTAGTAATATTATTTAATAATTAATTCATATTCAAATTCTAAGGGATCCAAAGTTTATTATTTAAAGGTTAATGTCGGTATGGGTCGAAAAAAACTCAACCAATATAATTTATATAGGTTTTTCTCATTATATTAACCTTATCTTTTAGTTTTAACTCTCAGTTAATTAGTTTGACACTTACCATGTCACTTTGTATTTTTATATTATATAGTTAATAAACATACTATATACCTCAAAAAGAACCCCAAGTGGTTCATCAAATGATACAAATATAATGATATAAGTATATTTTCCGAACCTTAGATTTTTAGGAATAGAATATAAATTAATAATATAATATTTGTTTTAAAAACTCATTTATTTCAATTTTGACACTACTCAATAATTGATTTTTTAAAGTCTTATAAACTTTATTAATTCGAAACCAATTCATTTAAGAAATCATAACATGACATATTATCCAATATAATTCGATTATTTCATCAAAAATTTCAAATTATATTTATTTTAACATTTATAATATCAATTATTTGATTGTTTCATTAAAAAGAAAAATACTGCATCATTATTGTGTCATATATATTTTTACTTTTTCAACGTCTTAAAATTATAAATAAAATACAATTATGTAGGAAATCCTTTTTGATTTCTAATTAATATTTATAATCGAAAATGTAACATATCTAACACTATGTAAAAATTGTTTTTCTAAAAGATATAAGCTTGTGTAATTTTTGTATTCACTTTAACATAATTAATATAATGTGTCCCTATCACCTAAAAGTGGATCCATGAGGTCCCAAAATCGACCCAAAGATTCCCATGGTAGGAAATGTATCCACCAGTAAGGTTAGGACACGTTTTAGGGTAATTTATTATTATTATAATATTATTTTTAACCCTTATTTACCGGATTTACCCATTAACCATGGAAAATAAAATATTTACCGAAGAAATTATTCAAAATATCTAAAAATAAAAGATAACTATTTACAAAATTTTGACATCCTAATTACAAATATGGAATCAATTTTTCAAAATTCAAAACACAGAAGTGGAAGAAATTAATTTAAAATTAATTCCTGTTGTCAAAACCAAAAGCGTTTTTTAAGATATAATAACTATCAAAAGATTGACAATTTTTTATGTTCGGTTTAAATGTGAAATTATATCCAATGACCAACATTGGATTAAATGGTAAAAATATATTATAAATAAAATTTTAATACCACTCAAAATCAAAATTTATCATTATTAATTATTTAGATTAAAAAAGTAGTTTTTAATTAAAATGTAGTAATTTTCACTATTCATCTAAATATGAGAGTTATCCGAAAAGTACCAAAATTTCACCCTAGACTAATTTCGATATTCCGAATAAAAAAATGAAGTCTATTTTGAGAGATAAAATTTATAAAATTTGAAAAAGTGGGTATGACTATTCATAACTGCTACTTTGATTGGTCGTGGTGTGTGTTAGAACTCGAAGTTGCGTACAACACACGCTACTGTATTATTCAAAGAGAAGCGTACCACAGAATCATGGGGTCTTACATTCTCCCAGCCTTCAATAAATTATTTCCTCTCAATTTATACTCGGTATTGGAAACATGGGCTGACATTTCAAAATATCTTATTTGAAATCCCACATCGAAAAATGGATTAATGAGGCCTCTATTAAAAATAAAGAGTGGTAAGTATGAAGGTTACCGAAAAATAACACATATTAGGGTTCAATGTAGGAAAATATTGATATGGAAGAGAAATAAAACCATTAATATCTGATGGAGAGTGGTAGAGAACATGGCTATGAAAAGGCCAACAATCCCAAAGCCATAAATTTGTTATTATCTAAGGTACCATCTAGGAAAACATTTTTGTTCTAAGTTCCTTTTCTTAATGTTGAGGAATTTATTTATGATATTGGATAAGATCATAAGGATATATACTTAATTTATAAATAGATTTTTGTTGATTAATAAATTTCTACCACAAACTCATCTTTCACTACAAAACATAAGACAACTCAAAAATAATCTATTTATCCAAATCATATAGGGTTCCAAATATAATGAATGTATAATTCACATATCAGACCCGATAAAAAGGGAAACTAAATTATACAATCCAGGGAATTGACATAGTACAGTGGTAAGAGATAAATCTCAATCGCACTATAGTTGTGGTTTCAATTCCCAAATCTTTTCGTGACGCGACAGGTTGTCACACGATCTGCGTGTCGTCCTTTAATAAAAAATCCAAAAATAACCTTTCAAACGTAATATATTCCAACCTATATACTTATCCAAAATAATACTATCCAAACTCATAGTTCAAAATTTATAAGGAAGTTAAACACAATGAAGATCCTTTTTTCCATGTAATTTCCAAAATGTTTAACTCGATGTAGAGTCACTTTTCATAGTACTATAAAATCTCAATTCCTCAATGAAATAGTAATATAGTAAAATCCTTATTTACTTCCAACACATCATTGATACTACAATTAAATGAAATAATTCCAAAATAACAACATAAAAACACTAGTCATTCCTCTTCATTTTTGGTAGTATCATATCTTGATTATTATCCAATAGAATCATTTGCAACATAGTCTAATGACAGGGAAATTGGTTCGAGTAGTGTCAAAACTCTTTGTAGATGAATAATTGTACATTTGAATCATTTTTATTACCCTTGAAGTCACATACTTGGTTTTATTTTTTTCCACCCTTATAACATACTCCCATTCCCTTCAAGCGTTTCCCAAGGTGATTATTTCTACAGTTATCACATATTGGAAAATCCTTCTTTATCTTATTCCCTTTATCTGTTCTTCTCTCTACCATCCTTTCCTTCTCTGGCTTCATTTCAAAGCCATAGGCCTCCAAGAATTCTTTACTTATCTTATCAACACATGATAATATTTCTTTATATGATGATAATATGTGGGAGACTATTTCCTTTCTAAATTATAGCTTAGGACTAAGAAAAATATGATCCTTCTTACTCTTTGGATCATACATATTACTGGAGTTCACATTCCTTCAACTGGGCACCATTTCTATACAATAGCATAATCTAGGTCAGTTTATGAATTGCAATGAATAATTCCAAACATGTAAAATACCTAACGCAAATTGAATAGTTTATGGATATTATCCATAAACATAAAAATGTTTTCTTTGATTAAGTATATACTCATGAACCCTTCATAATGGTTCATAAATAAAATGATAATTTTCCTAAGAATATCCTCTGGGAGTGTCGTAATGAAAAGAGCAGTAAGGCCTGTTTTTGTGCACCAGTTCCCATTCAAGTCTAGCTCAAAGCGATGTTTTCTGGTTTTACCCCTAGGTACATCTGTGCCAGAGCCGGCTCTACCTGATCGTATCCAGACAGGGATGTATTGCTCAGAAAACTCACAAAATCACTACAATACCAAAATTCTAGGAAGTTCATCTACACTAATCCTCAATTATCATCAAAGGTCTATGTGCTCTAATTAGAGTTTATCTAAGTATAGTTTCTAAGGTTATTTCTAAACTTCCACTGATACCAACTGTAATGCCCCAAACCCAGTTACATAGAGTCGGTGCATTATTTTAATACATTTTCATGATTACAATGAATAAAGTCCTGAAGGACCGACCAGTTTAGAAGTCTTGGGGAATAGATTACATACATGAATGTTACATTTCACTTTAAGACATAAAAAACAACGTAAATAATCTTTACGAACGCCATTATTCCCTTGGCCTAACCCTGCATATCAATCACAATACACTTCTTGGAATCCTAGGAAAAATAAAACATAGAAATGGGTGACCTCAACTGCTCAGTATGGGTAAGAAATACAGCAGAAACATTCATAAGTAAACATAAACATTTAAGGAAATGTATAAATAGAACAAAATCCTTTTAAACATGAAGTTCATCATAATATGGAATGATAAAAAAATAAAATAATTCCATTTACATACTCACATGTTTATTATACTATTCGAATAATCACATGAAATATCAATAACCACTTTCATAATGACAGAATGCATAATGACGAACATTAATTTATGTGTCAAGGCCTCATGCCAAGACCTAAGGTATAACTATAATCGGAATCCATCCTGAAGAGCCTCTGTAACAAGACTCCAACCCGGAGTGCCTCTAAAAACCGGACACCAACCCAGAGTTCCTCTAATAACCGGACACTAACCCTGATTGCATCTAATATCCGAAAACCAACACGGAGTGCCTCTAATAACTGGACACCAACCCGGAGTGCCTAAATAACCGGACACCAACCCGGAGTGCCTCTAATAACTGGCCACCAACCTGGAGGGTCTGCTGTAACCGGACCCCAACCCGAAGGGCTTACTTTTAAAGGTCCCGAACCCGGAAGATACTAGTCAAACACATTAATCTTAAAAAGTGTAAGAAATATAACATAAACATTCGTATTAAAACTAGCATAAGAAATGAAAAAACAGTAATCATAAACCAATAATGGCATAAAGATAACTCATAAATAGTCAAAAATATCACAAAACCTTAAATACAATATGGATGATTTTTATCATAATAAATCAACTTCAAACAAGTGTAAAATTTATCAAAGAATGTTGACATAGATGAAATCAAATCTGTTTGAGAGAAATATCTCTATTTCATGAAAAAATTTAAATTTCACACAATTTAGAAAAGAATTCATTTAAATAAATTTTTGAATCAATGTGTCCCATACCACTTTGAAACTATTTAAAGGAATTAAAATTATAAAAACATTCATGTCTGTATAAATAAATCCTTAAAACCCATTTTAAAGACATGGACTATGATGAGAACGATTTTGAAGAATAAATATTTAAATATTAGAAATTATGTTTTTGTAAAAATTCCATTAAAAGAATCCCTCTGAAAACTATATCATAATTCATGGATATGGATAATAAATATGTCCTATTAGATACTTACATAAAAAAAACCTCGGATAATAAAGAGGTTGTGAAATTAACCCTTACCAATTTGGTAACTTACAAAACATACAACCCATGAAAGACGTACCATACAGTGAATATGTAAATACACATAAATTAAAGAGTATAACTAAAAGAATACAATTATGGGTAGTACATACACCACACAAAATGTAATAGTGGAAATATGGCATGAATCTCAGGGAAATAAGGAGTGAGATGAAAATGCCTTACTAATTTGGTAACATATGAAACATACACCCATGAAAGAAGGATCATACAATGATGATGTAAATATCTATGAATTAATTTATATTACACAATGAATAAAATCATGGGGAGTACACACACCACATGCAATAAAAAAGTGGTGAACAATGGAAATCTCATGGAATTAAAAGTGAGATAAGAAACCCCTTACCTTGTACTTTTCCTTTGTCGATGGTAGGTTAACATCCTTTAATTTGTGTAAATCCCTTTGGTTTGAACCAAAAAAGGACTCTTTAAGTGCCTTATGCCTATGGTAAGGCTTCTAAAAGGAGGATATGGATTTAGGGAGCTTAATTGTGCAGAAGTTGGACAAGAAAATAGGCTTGAGAGGTGTGAGGAATTGGTTCGAAGTGGTGTCCTTTTATAAGGGGGAGGATGGGATCTTTATGAAAATCTAGAAATATTATTTTATAATAAATTAATATTCGGTTTATAATGGATCCAATGTGGATTATTTAAAGGATAAGGAGGTTATGGGTCGAAAACCACTCAACCAATAGAATTTAGATAGGTTTGGGTCATTATATTAACCTTATATTTTAGTTTTAACTCTTAGTTAATTAGTTTGACACTTACCATGTCACTTTGTATTTTTATTTTATATAGTTAATAAACATACTATACACCTCCAAGAGACCCCCATGTGGTCCATTAATGATACACCTATCATGATATAAGTCTCTTGGCCAAACCTTATATTTTTCTCAATAGAATATAAATTAGTAATATAATATTTGTTTTAAAAACTCATTTATGTCAATTTTAACACTACTCAATAATTTTTTTTGTTAAAGTATTAAAAACTTGATTAATTCGAACCAAATTAATTTAAGCAATACTATCATGACATAGTGACCAATAAAATTCGTTAAGGTCATCAAAACCTTCAAATTATATTTATTTTAACATTTATAATATCAATTATTTGATTCTTTCATAAATAAGGATAATAATGCATCATTATTGTGTCCTATATAATTTTACTTTTTCAATGACTAAAATTTATAAATAAAATACCAATATGTAGGAAATCATTTTATCTTTTTAATGAATTTTTATAATCGAAAATATATCATATATAACCCTATTTAAATAATGTTTTTCTAAAAGATATAAGCTTGTGTCATTTTTGTATTCACTTTAACTTAATTAATATAAAGTGTCCCTATCACCTACAAGCGGATCCATGGGGTCCCAAAATCGACCCAAAGATTCCCATGGTTGGACATGTATCCACCAATAAGTTTAGGACACGTTTTAGGATAATTTAGTATTATGATGATATTATTTTTTAACCCTTATTTATCGGATTCACCCTTTAACCATGGTAAATAAAATATTTACCGAAATAATTATTCAATATTCCTAAAAATAAAAGTTACATATTTACACAATTTGGAAATCCTGATTCCAAATATATAATCCATTTTTCCAAATTCAAAACACAGATGTGATAGAAATTAATTTTAAATTATTTTCCGCTGTCAAAATAAAAAGCGTGTTTTTAAGATATATTAAATATCAAAAGATTGATACTTGTTTATATTCGGTTTAAATGTGAAATTATATCCAATGACCAAAATAGGATTAAATGGTAAAAATAAATTCTAAATATAATTTTAAACTCCTCAAATTCATAATTTATCACTATTAATTATTTTGATTAAAAAAGTTGTTTTTAATTAAAATGTAGTAATTTTCACTATTCATCAAAATATGAGAGTTATCTGAAAAGTACCAAAATTTCACCCTAGGATAATTTCGAAATTCCAAATCCAAAAATGAAGTCCATTTTTAGAGATAAAATTTATAAAATTTCAAAATGTGGGTATTACTATTCAAAACAACTACTTTGATTGGTCGTGGTGTGTGTTAGAACTCGAATTTGCATACAACACACGCTACTGTAATATTCAAAGAGAAGCGTACTGTAAAAGCTTGGGTTGTTACATGGAATATGATACATAAATATAAGTATTTAAAATAAATTCCACTGTAGTAATCGAACAAAGTTAATGTTATCTTATTAGAATTGATTCAATCCTCAAACCATTAGAGTAGTCTAGGTTTTCTGCCAATACCATCATTGTGGAAAAAGCCTATTTCTAAACAAAATTCACTACTCTTTCCATACCTATCACTCTCATTTGATGTAAATCATTACCCAATTAATTCATGAAAAATATATTTACCACATATATCATTATTAAAAGAATATTTTTTCATTTCATAATAACTTAATAATTCATCATATCAAAACCCATTAAATGAATTGGGTATCATATATATTTCATCATATCACAACCATTGGAAACGAATAATGGTTTATAAATATATCATCATTACATAACCCATGTAATGAATTGATTATCAAAAGTGTTTTATTATTGTAGAAATAGTGGATAAGAAATTTTTTAGAAAAACACCCTTACATAATAAACTAAGATCATTTTGAGAATGAATATTAATGGTATCATAGGTTCATATCCCCAATAATTCAGAGGAAACATCATCAAATTCATTCTCAAATAGGAAATAATTTTGATCAAGCATTTAAACATTTCTTGGGGAAAATAAATTTTAAGATTTAAAAAAATATTTAAAGACTAAATAGTTTTGATATTTTTTACATTTTAAAATATCCCTGAAAATGTACAGTGGACAATTTAATGAAAATAATTTCATGATGTCCCAATGTTTATTCTATACAGTACACATTAAAAAATATTCCTCAATCAATTTTATTTAATGACAAATTGGAATTATTTTAAAATCAACATGAATATTCCGAACATTATTGAAAAATATCTTACATATAGTTAAATTTATATTAAAAATTATAGGAAAATAGTGGAACATTATTGAAAACTTTTTTAGGAAACATGTATTTGGATGAAAATTTTTTTCTGGCTGAGGAGATAAATAATGCTATGTAATGTTATAATCATTTTAAAATTTATATTAAATAACAAAATAGAGATAAAATTGTAATATTACATTAAAATATCATTAATAAAATAATAATATTATTATTATTTATTTTATTGATAGATTCATAATAAGTTTTTATCATTGGAAACATAATAATAAAGATTTCCGCAAAATGATGAGATTGTTTCACAAAAATATTACTACAATGGTAACATTGAATCATAATCACTTAAAAAATAAAATAAAATGAAACATAAAATATCAATAGTAAAAATAATACATTATATTACCTGTAAAATGGGTTGTATATATTTCTCTTGAAGCGGTATATGTGGAAACCATTATGTGCCTCTAAAGGAAGGAAAATTTAGACAAAAATATCGCACAACTTGAGTAAATTTTTAATCCTAATCCCCATGAATAAAAATAAAATAATTAATGTTTAGTTATCATTAGATATCATATATTAATGATATATAATTTTTTAAGATAGTATATAAATCACAATAGATAAACTTGTTGTGAACATGACATATGTCTGTCATAAAAAAAGAGACTACAAATCCACTTACCTTAAGGCATAACTATCATCCTACTAAATAAAAATACTTACATAATAATTATATTTTTATCATAACTATATTAAATAATATATATATATATATATATATCATTACATATTGTTTTCATTTGACAATTTTATTACTCGTTTTTACTTATTCCTTGACAAATACATGGTTTGGTCAATAACTACTCTATTTTTCTTTTCTAATTCAAAATGTTATATTTTTTGGTCCACATATTCATATAATTTATTTCATAATATGATGAATTTAAAATATAATATAAATATCACATATATTCTCTATTTGTGTATTTATAGTAATCCATAGAATTTAGTGATGTGAAATGAATTACATTGTTCATATAGACAGTTGGTAGTGCGTAAACATGAATGTTGTTTCCATTTTCTTATCAAAGTTAAAGAAAGAAAAGAAAATTATATATTATTATAAAATATTTGTATTTATTTTATATATATATAATTTTTTTAAATCAATTCATAATAAATTCTATGTAAATCATTAACGAATCACATCACTTAATGTTGTGGTAGTATTCTGTACACAATAATGATGTTATTATAATCCCCAAAAATAGAAATTTTGAAGTTATGTGTGATAGAAAAATTTCTAATTCATAATAATATCATAAATATCCTATAAAAAAATAAATTTCAATATCCAACAATTATATGTTATAATGGAAAATAAAATGACTTTGGTTTTTCAGCCAATACTCTATAGCACACATGAATAATGATTTCATAACCCATTTTATAGACATGGATATGGTAGAAATTTGGGAAATTAACATAATAAAATAATTATATGTAAAATCATGAGGTAATTATATGAATGTAATATAATAATAATTCAAGTATGTGGAGGATGAAATAAAACAAAAATGGCCATTGATGATTGTTACCTCTTATTCGGTTATCCCCTTTATCATTGCACAAAATCATTCCATGGTTATATTTTTATCCAATATATTGAAATCTAGGAAGAGATGAAGGAGTTTTGGAATTTATTTTTTCTATTATTTTCATTAAGAATTTTTTTATAGTTTTAAGAATAGAGGATTGAGGGTGGCCTTTAATTACTAGGTGAGAAGACGTACATTGTATTTTTTATAATAATTGAGTGATTCATCATTTTTCACATGTCACAAGGGACCAAAATAGAGCAAAAAACCATAGAGGTCTGAGGGTAAAATTATGGACAAAAAATAGTTTTTTTAAATAGTTTATAAGTATTTAAAATGATATAATTTATTTTAACACCCTATAAAATCATTTTTTACTTTTTATTTACTAATTTTTTTTATATTTACAGTTAATTTTGGTAAAAGAAATATATTTTTAAAATCCCTGAAAGAACCACAATGTCCAAGCTAAATTTTTACATGAGCTCTGGCACACCTCCCCTTAAGACAAAGGCTGGAGACTAGAAGATATAGTTTTGAGTGGAACCATGGGAATACTATAATCTCAGTATCCTGTCATGAGACCGATAAAAAATAATGTCAATGTAAAAATAAAATAAATAGTCAGAGTACATCATGAAAACTGAAGATGACATACCTGATATAATATCTGAATCAGTACAAGGATCTCACATATAGTTATAGCTACTAAATAAAGGAATATGTTGATGTCCCTACCGAATACCATCATGCAATGATGGAATCCTATAACTCCACCCACTCAACATTGCATCATAGAACCTTTTTTTATCAAGAAGTGTCTGGTCCTGAAGTATAAAAGAACACATAAATTCCCTTATAGGTTTCGAGTAAATGACCCAGTTTGACACCACCAATGTCACATATTAAAATTGGATAATATATTCAATTGTATTCAATGAATTAAACAAGGTACATATATAAAAACAATATATAAAAAACCTTCCACCTTCATTCTGGTTCCTTAGGGAAAAATTCTACCTCCATTGGCACCATTCTAAGAGAAACATTCAAACTCCAGAACATTGCTGCATGGTACATCAGTTATATGGAGAACACATCCCTTCATTGTATTTTTATAGAAAAATTAATGCTACATTTACTCGAGTATGAATAGCCCATGTACATACCATCCATTTTCTAGAAAATACATCTCAATGGATAGTATAGAAGCATGCGCTAAATCTCACAAGCCGAATAATTTCGAACACATCCATCTCAAAGGATTTCCCAAAAGCATAAAACACACCCCACGAACTCGAAAACAAAAATCTATTTGTTGACCAAATTCCTACAGTATTGCATCTGGAGGATAGTGTCATATATTTTTTTCACAGGACTCATGTGTTTCATTTTGAACAAAAATGATTCATATCTTACATGGCAAAATATATCCAAACCTACATGCTCAACTTAAGAAGAAAAAATATAATATATACAATACATAATTCGAATGGCAGGTAAAATAACACTTCAGGTGAAAAAGTATGTTAATAAAAGTCATCACAATCCATATGAAACAACATAGTCACCGGTCAATGGTTTCACACAAAAACATTATGTGATCAAACATAAATCATATGTATCATATGTGACACCCAAACACCATCAGTCATGCGAAAAGCCTATATAAATCATGTGCTATGGTTATAGAGTTCTTAGATATATACTCAAAGGTCATCAATAATGCTAAATAACTGATATAGAACATGTACTGATTTCAATGACCTCCAATGGCTAAAAAAGGTTCCAACAGTGAATCCAATAACACATAAAAAACAAATGGTATTGGGATTAACTTCCCAAAGATAAATGCATTACAATAATTAGGCCAATAAACCATATAAAACATGAAATAATTTCAAGATCTTCCTAAAGAAACCGACACAATCCCAAAATCAGGCCAATAACACATATAAAACATTCTCTAATGTCAATAGGTTCCTACATTAGGTGAAATAATGACTGACAATGAGGGTTGATGTCTGAGTAAAACTCCACTGCCAAAACCTTATTTCTTTTGTTAACAAAATATTCCAATAATTATGCGAATCAAGTCGGTACCAATGACACTAATGGTGCAATAATCTTATCAATATATTTCATTAAATAGATGAATAAATCATGGATAAATAATAAAATAAATAAAAATAGATAATAATGGAGAGAATAAAAGAGAGGGACAAGAAAAACTGTGAGGGCTGAAGAGAATCACTTATTTCACAATTCCCTCCTTTGTAAACCTTATATATCAATCTATTATTACCAAATACAATATTTAATAATTTTTATAAAATATCTTTTAAAATCCCTCCATGGATTATACATGGAGTGTTTATATCCTATGTAGCGGGTAAAAAATTTAACATTTTATTTTGACTTAATCGATTAAATGTATATACTATAATTCATTAATGTATAAGTATTAACTTATATATATATATCCACACTGAAATATATAGAACCATGTTTATATATATATATATTAACATATATATATATACATTTATTTACACCAGAATATATATGTATATATCCCATATATAAATATATATATATATTCTTTAAATATATAAACTAATTATTTCCCACAATTACAAAAACAACAATAAGAATAATAAAAAAATATAATTATTTTTATTATATATTTTACATTACTTCCACCATTAGCATTCTAAAAATAATATCCATTAAATCCTGAATATAGTTAATTCATTTTATTAATCATACACAATAACATTTATGTAGCCTAATTAAAAACATCAAATTTATTCCTTTTTATTTAATTGAAATAAGTAGTAATATGAAATTAATGTCATTGGGCACCACTATAATATTTTTCCAAAAAGTAAAAAAATATTAATTTCATGTATATAGTTTCAATTTTTTTTCTTCTAGAAAAAACCAATCGTAAAGATATTATTATAATTTCATACATCCAAATTAAAATTAAAATACCAATTAATTTATCCTCCCATACGGTCTGACCAAACGTCTGATGTTCCAAAATTTTATACTCTACCTAAGGTAAACCTCATATCCTAGAAGTAATTGTGGTGTAATATTTATCATAAGGCACACCATTAAAGATTTATTAATTATTTATTATTATAAAATTTTAATAATAAATTAATTAAATATAAAAATGTATTATCTTGTGTGATGTCTCTAAAAACCCAATTCACATAAAAGTTGTACACCACCTAGATTAAAACCCCCATTTCAGACCTAATGGAGAACATGGATCTTTTTTTAGAAACACCATTTGGGGGTTATTTCAATTTTTTTACAAAACTATCCATGTGTATGAATAAAATATATTTATTAATTTTATTATATCAACGTTTAAGAACTATGGGCCTTATAATCCCACGATCACTCAAAACATGACTCCCAAAATATTCCATAGTGTATTCCAATGTGTTAAAAATTGATTGTATCCATTTTTAACACAATAATAAACACATGTGCAAATAAATTAAATTTTCACACCAAAATACTTTAATTTTTTTAACAAATATTTTTTTAATATCATTTAAAAATGAGGATGTTATAATATACAACACGATAATTCTTCTATTCATGGGGAAGGAAAATATATTGAATTCAACTACGACAATAAGAGTTACCATATTAAATTAATACAATTTTAATTAATTCTTATCAATTAAAACATTATTAAATCCAGAATAGTTGTTAACAATCAATAAATCTAAATTTCATTCTAGATAATTGGAAGGAACACAAAAAAACATTTCACATAATCAAGGCTTAAGTATGTATTAACAAAAACAACACATTAGTCTGAACCTCAAATATATACTAAGGAATAGAATATAACATGATCAAAAAAATAATACATGAAATAATATAGTACATTAACTAATGAAATCAATAGGCGTCAAATTATTTGGGGCCCATCTAGTGCATGCAACCTGTATATAAATGACATGTGACCCTTGATTCGTTACCAGATGCATGAACACATAGAAAAAACCAAAATTAACAAAACAACATCATGTGTATCAACTAATGTGAATTTAAACAATGATAAAAAAATATTTCCCCATTTTAATGAAACCATGGAGTCCACTATTATGTGATGATTAGATAATGAAATACTTCCCATGCTAGAATCCCAACCTACCTTACATTGGCTTATTATTTAAAAAATCACGAAAATTTTAAAATATAATTAGTGAACATGACTCTAATACCATTTTGTAAAATTCCTACATGAACCATTAGATCCAAGCCGATATTCTTGATGACCTCAGGCATGCGTCTCTGTATTCAAGAGGATTTCGACTAGTAGTGAGTGTCCCAACTGGAATAATGGAGAGAATATACCAACCATATCCATTCATAAGACCAATATATAATAACATAAATATATAAATAAAATAAATAATCATTCTATGTGAGGAAAACAGAAGAAGAGATAAATGATATAATAGGAAAAATTAAACAATTATCTTATGTGTGGGTTAAGCTAGTAAATAAATATAAAAGCTAACATCTCTCTTGAATTCCATCCATAAATGACCACATCCTCCAGTTCCAACTGCTAAACCATCCACCATAGGGCATTTTCCATTTTTCGGGTCTCTAGTAATGAAGTCTACAAGATCACAGAAATTCCTGAATAGTTGTGAGTAAAAGACCTAGTAGAACCCTGCATAAACCCATTATCAAAGTTAATAAAATATAAAATTGTATCCCATTAATATAAATAAGGTTTATATAAGTAAATATCAAAAAAGTACCATATACATGTAATCTCCTAATGGATTGACTCTACCTTCTTCGGAACCATGATAGGAGAAACATTCCAACTTTGGCACATTGTCGGACATAACATCAGGATCCAAACTGACACATCCCTTCAATGGAATATCACACAAATATGTAAGACACATTCCAACGAGTATGAATATCTCATGTAAACACTGACCAATGAAAAGCACGTCCCTCTCGGTGGATATTCCATATTCATGTGACAAATACAACATGCCAACCAATCACCACCACATCTATCTGGGAGGATTTCCCAAATGTATTGAACACACCCCACTGGATGAAATATCGCAACTCTACTTACTGGAAAATATTCTTTCTTATTCCACTCGGAGGATAGTGTCATGTTTGTCTGACATGTCTCATGTCATCAATGATGACCAACTATGCGTCATATCTCATATGGACTCCAATAGTCAAACCTACATGCTAAATTTCCTTCGAAAGAAATGAAATAAATATAATAGATAATACAAATGATATATCAAATATCTCATCATGTAAAATAAAATTTCAATAACCATTATCACAATCCATATGTAAAAAGCACAATAACATGTCAGATGCTACACAAACACATCATGGGATCAAACATCAAACATAAGTATCACCGGCCACATCAGCACATCATCAATCATGAAAATAACATATATTAAGAAATACTTAATGTCAAGTAGTTCCTCATGATATAGATGAAAAATAATAATCATATAAATAAGCCATATAAAACATTAAATGATGTTATAAACATCATAAGACTATACACAAACACTAATAATCAAGACAATAACCCATATAAAACATGCTCTAATTTCATGAGATCCCTACAACTACACATACATGATAATAATCAAGCCAATAACATATATAAAACATGTTCTAATGATATGATATTACTATGACTACCCACACATTCCATTAATTAGACCAATTCCTCATATAAAACATGCCCAAATGTCCATAGCATCCTACCTTATGTACAATGACGATTGATGATGAGCGTTGACATCCGAGTTATATTGCACCATCGAAACCTCGTTGCTTTTGAAAACAAAAATGTGATTAACATTATTCTCATAAAAACAATCCTGAATACACTAAAAACATGTTGATATAATGAATATCATTGAGTATATCGATGATTAAAATTCGGAGAAATAATAAAAAAATGAATAATTGATAATTGATAGTATATGATAGACGGATGAGAAAAATCATCATGGGATAATGGAATCCCCAATTGCACTACACCATACTTATATACCACACACACACACAAATATATATATATATATTCCAATTCCACTATTTAATTTTTTTTAACACTATTACTTATTTTTAAAACCCTCCATGGGTTAACCATAGAGTGTTTATTTCCCATGAAGCAGGCTAAATATTCAACTTCTTTTTCCAATTACATCCATTAAATTCATATATTAAAATAAATTATTGTATAAATATATGAATTATATATATACCCACATATACATATATAAACCCATGTACATTTATATATTCAATCCAGCTATATATATGTATTTACAGTAGAACATATATATATATATCCCATATATATGCTCAAATAAAATTTCCTACTTTAATAATAATAATATTTTTGTTATTGTTATTTTAAAAAATATGATATTATTAAAAATATTATAATTCAAACAATGTTTTCTTCTGAAACCTAATAATAGTGATTACATTTTATAAATCAAACACCATATAATTTATCTATCACAATTACAAACATCATATTTATTACTTTGCATTTAATTTTCAAAATTAATAAAAACAATAAATTTCTTTTGTAACCCCAACACTATT
Source organism: Viscum album (assembly GCA_963277665.1). Classification (NCBI taxonomy): domain Eukaryota; kingdom Viridiplantae; phylum Streptophyta; class Magnoliopsida; order Santalales; family Viscaceae; genus Viscum; species Viscum album. Next base: position 614,973,114 of record OY728164.1, read on the forward strand.
CTCAAAAATAATAACATTAATTTTAACTTCATGTTCATGTATCATTTTTTACTGTCAATAAAAAATCATTAAATTATTATTATCATTATTAACTACAATAAAAAAATACAAAATAACTTATCCTCCCATACGATCTGACCAAACTTCCAAAAATGAAAAAAAGATATAAACTATCTTAGGAAAACCTCATGTCTAGTACCTAATAGTGGTATAAAATTTATTAAAGGGGACACTATTTGATATATTGTAATTAATTCTTATTTAATAAATGAATTAACAAATAAATTAAATATTAAATTTTTATTATCACATGTGATGTTTTGAAGTACCAAATGTGCAAAAAATTTATATTCTGCATAGGGTATATACCCCCACTGTAGACCACATGTTAATCTTAGATCATAAATAGTGATTTTTTTTGTGGATTTAATTTTTTCCTTGAAATCCTACGAATGATCAAGAATAAAAATATTTAATACTATTATTCAATCAATGTTGAGGCCGTACGATCCCCAAAATCCAACGTTGACTCAACACATAAATAAGAAAATATTATAAATATTATTTCATTGTGATATATAGGTTCTTAACCTTTATTTAATATAATAAATAATAGAAGAATTAATAGATTTAATTTTTCGAGAAAAATACATTAATTTAATAAAAAAAGTTGAGGTTTTAATATCATTTTAAAAATTGGATGTTCTAGAAATTGAACATATGAGATAATATAATTTTTTTTATTCCCAATATGGAATAATGTTACTATTATTAAATTAATAGAAGTGAAAAATTTTATTTTAAAATTGACATCACAGATACGATGAGAAATTATTTTTTTTACAAGAAATTGTTCCAAACATAATGATGTTTTTATATAAAAATCCAATGATAATTTTATCCCAATAATATAAATTCTATTTTTGGATGTATAATTTAACATATATAACTTTATGGTTAATTTAAATTAAATTTATCATTATAATTAAATTTATTTAAACAAAATTTTAAATTAAGATTTTGTATATTGTCATTATTTATCCAAAAATGAAACATTTCGGAATAATACCACAAGTATTCCTATCAGATAGTATTTTATATTCTATTTTTTAAAATGATTTTTATATTTTCAAATGAATATTATACAATTTAAAAAAAAAATATATTTGTTCAAGAAAAGAAATATAAAGAATCTTTTTAGAATGTAACATTTTTAAACATATAATGTGTTTACCAAATATATATATTTCTTATAAATATGTTTTCATTATGTAAAACAATTAAAAATAATAATTAAATATTAGTTGTTTTTAATCATACATTAATGTTTTACGGGCTATGATTTAAAATCCCATTTTTAATAACTATATTAATAACACATCATGATTTTGTTAAAACATGGGAAAATTTTAAACACATGATAACCCAGTTTTGATTTGTGAGTAAGATTATCATAGTAATGTCCCTATAGATAGATTAATTTTTAGTCTCATAATGTGATTGTTTCAAATGAATTAAATTCTTATGAAATTATTAATTCAACAAAAATTGGGTGTTACATTCTACCCCCCATTAAATATATTTTCTTTCAATTTTATTCAATATAATATAAAAAATAGGATACATATAACACCTCATTTCTTTTGGTTCTCATATTGATTCATAAAACTAGTTATTTCACCACAAAACCTTGACAGGTTGAGTGGTATGGATTAATATAAATTTCATTGTATGATCTAAAATCTGCACTAATTGATCATCATAAGAATAATCATTCTCATGCAGTATGAATAACATAATTAATATATCTCAAGGTTCAGGTATGTACTATCTAAGTATATATTTTTTTAACACATCATACATTTGAGATAGGTTTCGTGGGAGCTCCAACTGATAGGTTGTGGGGCTGATATGATAATGAATTTCAATGGAATTGTTATACCTAGGGCTTAGTTTCCTGTTCTTCCCAAATACTATAACCCCATTCCACAGTTAAATTTTTTGAAACACCCCTTCACTATCATGAAATTATATATCATTATATTGATCGTAGTAATAACATTTTTCTAACAATGGGTATCCTGGATGTGTTGATGAATGTATATAACATTATCTTCCATTTAATCAGCTATATCTTATCTCGATGGGTTTACATCTACAATATCATTACAACATATTTGTTTTATATATTCATTATATATATGTATATATAATGATCTATATAAATTATTGAATGAAAAATATTGTGAAATGAAAACTCAACTAGAGTTAGGAGTTGAACCGAAAAACCTTCGAAATCTAATGAACAACACATCAACATTATATCTAGGGGTTTAATGGTTTTCATAGAATAAATATTTGTCTAAGCATGATAAAAAATGCTAAAAAATTACACATCAAGATCTTTATGAATACTTCACTAGATATTATATGAAAACCAGAGATCCTGATCAGATATAGTTGAATGGTGTACTCCCTGAAACATTACCACTTCCTTAATCTCTAGATTGGAAAGATGATCTAGAGAGAAGTGTTATCTTACTATTATTATGTGTGATAACAAATTAATTTTATTTACTAAACCCCATGTATAATTATTCCCTTTAGATATTTTTTGAAGGCTACAAAAAAATTCCATATTGATGTTTCCCATTTCCATTCTGGTATGGGTAATAGATGTAGCATCACCTTAATATTTTTTATTTCAACCTTGACATACTGACATACCATGAACTAATATATAAACTCTTCAATTATATCTTTATTCCATCCCACCATATGTACTCATTCAAATAACAATACATATTAATTCCTCCAAGATGAATTTAGATTAAATAACATTGAGCTTTCACATAAAACACTTCAAATATTGTGTGGATGAAACACATATAAGATTCCATAACCTCCTCATACCATAATGATTGTAGTTGAACTCTAGAAAATTTATAACATTCTATTCCAACTCTATATCCTCTTTCCATGCCTCTTTAATCATCCCATGAATATATGATTAAACACTATATTGACAAAGATATGTTTTATCCCATTCCATCCAAATTTTGAGACCCTTTCATTGATAACGTGTCAATATTGGTTATTTTTGGACCCTCATCATGGATAATACAGCTTGATCTTTTATAGTTAAAGCATCATCTACCATTTTTTTCATTAAAATAGTGGTAATGTATTGATGTTTCATAATCATTAATCATCTATTTCCATATTACATTCAACGTAATAAACTCCTTCATTGTTAATATATAATATAATCATTTTTTATTTGTATATATCATGATTATTTAACCATAACTATAATACCTTCATGACTTTAATGTCAAAATAACCACAACTAGCTTCAAATCATGAGCAGGGTAATTATTCTCACGATTCCATAGTTTTCATGAGTCAAATGATATAACTATTTCATTATTCAAAAGAAGACACACCGATACATTTATTGATGGATCACTATAAATTTAAAACACATATCCACTATATGGTATAGTATGTATTGGTGGGATTACTAATATTTTAATAAGTTCCTTGAATTTTCCTAAAATTAATCTTTATAGATGATCATGGATCTATTACAAGTTAACATGGTCAAAATATTACGTGTTCAGGGTAAAATCATTATAAAACATCTTTAATTTCTAGAAAACCCCTGAAAAGTAAAATTTTTTGTCAACATGATTGATCTAAGACATCATTCAATAGCCTCTGTCTTTGAGGGATCTACTAATAGACTCTTTATTTATATTATATGATTGAAAATTGAATCTTTTTTAATACACCATCCAAACTATATAGAATTTTATTAATGTGTATCATTCCCTAGATACTTTTTCAAAATTTTCAATTGATCTTGATGATATTCATTTCTCGATGTGTAGATAAGAATATAATCTATAAATAATTCTCAAACTGATCATGGTAATCTCTAAAGACTTTAGTCATAAAATCCATGAATGTATAAAAGAATTTAGTAAGACGGAAATGAATCACTATATATTCAAAGTGTGTATATTGTTTTTGGAATGTTGTTTTAGGAATTTCCATATTCGTGACCCTCATAAGATGATATTCAGTAAGAATTTCAATATTGGAAAATTATTGAGCTACTCATAGATGATCAAACAAGTCATCAATACAAGGAAAAGGATACTCATTCTTAATTTCAATTTGTTCCAATACCAATAATAAACGCTATGTAGCATCGATTGATATTTTATTTTCATAAAGATAATATGTGAATCCAAAGGCGAAATAATTTCCCAAATAAATCCATTTTAAAATTTTTTTAAGGCGTTTCTTCATAAATTCCTTTAACTGAATAATGTCAATTTGGTGAGAAGAATTAACAATTTGTATAGCAGTTTGTATGAGTTCTATGGATAACTCATCACTACATTTTTGGGGAAGACTATGAAAACTATTTCAGAAAGTAGAAAAATTATTCCCAAATTACAATAATATAATTCAATTTCACAATTCTCCCCTACCATTTGTGTTATACATCCATTCATAAGGATAATTCCTTACAATAGAATGTATGTAATCTGAATCATATGTGCGTACCTATCGTCAGATTTATAAAACATCATAGGTGGGTTTAGAATATCAAATTTGAATACTGTTACATGAAAATTAATGTATGATTTATAAAAATAAATCAAATACATAGACATGAAAACATCAAATCCAACAAGAGGAATAATCATATGATTTTAATGAATCATCATCCCACCAACTTCCATCGCAGATGAGTCAATCATCTTCAGATATGATATTCATAAAAATATGGTTTTCCACTTTTTTCTACATCTAATGGTTTTTTTGGACTCATTATAACCATAAAAAATTAATTTTTAATTAAATAATGTTTACATCTAGAGAAAAATATTACATTTAGATGTTTTATAATGTATATTATGTTTACCTTTTTACCATGTCATTATCAAAACCCTCATACAAATCCTTGATTTTTTTATATTTACCATTTTTCTTAAGATTAAGAGGTTGGAGATGTTGATCATTTTAATTCTAATTATATGTTGTGAATTTTTTTAGAATTCATCCCATTATCCATAAATTGGAAACACTATAATATGGTTGGTTCATTCAATTCATCATTTCCTCTATTGGCATATTTAATAAACTTCTCCCCATTAAGATTATTGGAAATTTTCCCAATATCCTTCCCTATCCCACAGAAAACATTTAATAGCACCCTTCATAAAATTTCTACAATATTTTTTCCAATCAATTGAGTATAATGAAAAAGTAATTTTCTCATATTAATTGCATTTAGATTTTCCTTTTAACTCCAACTTCCTTTTTTTAAAACTATAATATTGATACATAACTCATACCATTATTTCCACCTTGATAGTAAATAAAAAATTCCTTTTATAACTATTAATATATTTGTGGATAACACTATTCAAAGACATGGTTTTAAACCACTGAGAAGTAGATCATCCTTATATTCATGTTGGATGATGATCAAAGTGAAAACACTCTACGCTTGTCCTCATCTATATTATCCCCTTGTAGTAGAATAGGTTTCATGGTTCCTTTAATCAAGAACTATAGGGACACATTACAAACACTACCATAAGATCCCTTCCACAAGTAAAAAATATCAATGAAATCACACTATAAAAAATCCCCTCCTCTACATGTTAACCATTCCCAAGAGAGAACACTTCAGTGGAAGAAAGAAACGCTTTATTCCATCGTCAAAAGAATCAATCTCCAAACCAACAGAAATATTCAAAAAATTACAAAAATCACAAGTTTCATGAAATTAAACATAAATATAGATAAATAACAAAGTAGAAAATCAGGATCTTCCATCAAAATAATTTTTTCATACTTATCTTCTACACCATTGTCTGTAGCACGGTCACTGGGACCAGAGCTAGTATAATGAACAACCATAATCCATTATCCACCCTATGACACCATAACCACATTAGAAACCTGAAGAGGAAGTTGATATAAGGAGTGTGAATAAGAGACATTTTCACCGAGTACTTGATCACCCAAACCCACACCAAGGGAATGTCATCGATAAAGGTATATGAGGCAATATGATCCCAAAAATAATGCTTTTGGAAAATATTTGGTCAGATCTAACCATAGAAAAACCCTCACCAGAGTTTGAATCAATAAAAACACGGGTGGAAGAGAAGACCAGTGAGGGATAAGGTCACTCTGGTGATGATGATGTTGTAAAGTCAACATCAAAACATCCAACTCCAAATAAATCAAAACAAATCCACTGTAATGAGATATGAAAACCGCTAAACTCCAACAACTATGAGAGCGAAGAAATATGAACTTGAGGTATGGAGATGCAATACTAAAGACCTCATGAACAATTCTGAATACTTCCCATGAGTTCCCCTATTAGGATTTTCGTATAGGGAAAACCCAAGATCTTGTAGAGGGGGAGATCCACCATTTAGATGCCTATAAAATCTTGATAGATTGAATGAAATATTATCTAAAGGAACTAATTATTAATATTAATAATAACATGATGAGTAATATAAATATTGAAAAATAATTCATAAAAATATAAAGAATCTATGGAGTCAATATTAACCTATTGGATCTTATTATTAATAATAGTCCACAATTTAACTTCTTCACCTTCAAAATATGAGACATTAAAAAATGAATTCATGTTTCAAACAAGAGAGAGTAAAATATCTTTTGTGTGGTTCTGATTCTATGATCAATGACTTGAAGAACATCTGATAAAATAATGGATTGTCGGATTTTCATCCTGAAGGACCCAAAATAATGTTTTTCCCACCGTTGTGCATTTGAATGTCTAGAATGAAACATAGACATATAATGTTTTTTGATCATAAAAAAGGGATTTTTCATTCCAAATTCCAAAATGAAATGTTTAATGGGATAAAAATCAATGAATATCTCATCACACTCAACATTAACATATTTTCATTAGGATCCAAACATTGAATAAAACCAACACATAGTGTAAGAAAATATAATTATAAGTAGGAACCAAATAATCATTAAATACCAGTTAGCAGTTGTATAAATTATGAAACAATGATTTTTAATAAATAAATCCTTATGATTGTAAAAGGTTATTAATGGACATATTCTTTTTAGATCCTTAATTATGGTTCATAATGTGTTTCTGAAAATCCAAACAATATCAATTGGGAGTACCAAACTTGGTGTGCACCATGGACCATTTTTATTCCCTCTGTGATGATCATGTCTAGATCAATAGACCCTTTCTAGAGTTTTTTCCACAGATAATTCAATACTAGAGACACATCCACTTCAAGTATCCATATCGGGAGTTAATTTATTTGAAAACTACTATCTCTAACCATCATCAGAATTCTAGGACGTTTTTCCTATACCATAACTCCACATTATATTTATCCATTAATGTTTCTATAAGGATATCAATATGGTATTGTCATACTATATTACAATATTTAAATAAACCCATACTCTGATAAAAACACTAGTGACCCAGGATTATCATACATTGATATTGGATCATTTTTTTGGAATGTTCACTACATTACATAACAGACACATATGGATTATAATAGTTATGTGCCATTGGAAACATGGGATCATAAACAACTGGCCTGTATTTTAACTACATCATATACAACATGTGTATTAATAAATAAAACCATTCTTAGACATAACATAAATAATTCATATCTTAATAAATTTAGGAATGGAAACAAAATAAGGGGTGATGATAGATGCCCAGTAGGGGTAACTAAGGGAGATATGTATGAATAAAATAAAAAATAGGGTATAATAACATGAGAATAAAATTGGAAAAGAATACCCTAAATATCGAAGATCATTAACATGATCTATAGTATAAATATTAGCATTTTATAAGACATGAATCATAATATAATAAAATAATATTATTGGTGATAGCATAACATTGGCTTAAATGATGGAATTTTTAAAATACATACAAGAACACGAAATAATATCCAAATTTTTCAATGATCCCACCCAATTATATAAAATAGTAAATGGTTCAACCAATAAACCAACATTGAATTGATGTTTTACTACAAATAACATAATCGTGTAGAAAGTTCCATATTGAACTGAGTTCTCTTTTCTTTTGTGTCCTATCAATATGAGGAGATATAAAGTTTCACCAAATGCATTGGAAGGTGATATATGTCCGAAATATCTCTAAATGAAAACAATATTGTTGTGTCCCATAATATACAAGCATTCATATTATCATAAACCATGAAATTAAATGGGTATTATAAAAATATCAACATATCAAAACATATGGAAATAAAACTCATTCTATAAACATTAGATCCTAATATAACCAAAGAAATGAAGTTATGTTCATAAGAATTCTTCATTGTATAAACTATGGTAGAAAAATCGGTTTCATAAACATCAATCTATCATAGACATAAAATATTATGGAAAATATAAATATTTTTATCCTTATATCGTATATATATTAAGGTACTAAATACATCAACAGATGAAATTTTTGAAGGAAAATGATTTTGATCGATCAATTAAATAAATTTACCAAGAAAAATATCATTTATGTTATGAAAATTAAATTTTAAATTAAAAAATATCTGAATTATTTTATTAAAGGAATCTTAAAAACATAAAATGAAATCCATATTAAAATATCCGTTATGAGGATGCGAAGTTTTTTTCATGTTGTACAAATCAAATAAAATATTCCTTTTACATTTTTAGTAAATGCCAAATGGTCATTATTTGGAAAATGGCATGAACGTTCCTTTGATTTGTTTTAAAATTAATGCATGGGTAATAATATCTATTAAAAAAATTAGTCTATCATAAATCATGTTTTAAAATATTTTTATAAAAAATATGTTTGGATGCAAATTTTTTTTTACCGAAGAGATAAATAATGTTTTTTTTTAAACATTTTCTAATTTTTATTATGTACTAAGAGTGGAAAATTGTAATATTAAATGAAACTATCATTAGTAATCAGCGAATAAGAAAATTAATGTGTTTCCTGAGATATAGATAATAATATTTTATTTTTATAAATATAATCATAACAAATCTTGTTATATTGTTATATTTTATCATAAAAACATTACCACTATGGTAAATTTAATTCACAAGATCCATAAATTAATAACATAAAAAGAAACAAAAAAATATAATGAAGTAAAAACTCAGTATATTACATGCGAAAAGGGCTATATAAACACATTGATAAAGAAAATAAATTCATAACAAAATATATGTCTCAAAGAAGAAAAATTGAGACAAATATATCTTACAACCTGATTAACTTCAGAAAAATATGCCTCATGTAATAATAAAATTAGTAAAAATTATTTTCAAAATGAAAATAGGTTGGTTCTTGAGACATAATTTCATAAGTAATTATATATTCCATAGAAAGGTAATGGGTTTTGAATGTGATATAAGACTCTCAAAAATAAAGGTGACACATGAAATCAACTTTCTAAAGTCATTAAATCCATTGTACTTATGAAAATTACATATATATTAAATATAATTTCATAAAAATCCATTACATATATATATATATATTTCATTCAATATATTATTTTCTTAATAACTTTTCTTACACATTTTTTAACAATTTCATATTAAAGTCGCGTTTTTGGAAATAACTAATTTCTTTTTTGTGTATGTTTTGAATTGATATTTTTATGTTCCTCATAGTTGGATAATGGTTGAATTATATAAAAAAATTAAAACATGATATAAATATAATATATATTAAGTATATATGTATTTATACTAATCCAAAAAAATAGTTATGGGAAAAGAAATACATCTTTTATGGAAATGTTAGCTCCTACATAGCCATGAATATTATATCACATTAATTATCATTTGGATCAAAAGAAAAAAAAATATATGTTATCATTAATGAATAATTTTTATTACATATATATATATATATTTATTATTAATCTCATCCTTAATACATTTCATTTTAGGTGTGATGGAATCCCAATGCATTGTTGGGAAGCAGTCCACTATACACACGAACAAAACTATCATATTCCCAAAAAATTATAAGATTGAATTCAAGTGTGATATAAAAATTATATAATCATAATTATATCATAAATATCAAATATAATGAATAAATATATCATTATATCAAATCATTATATGTGTTAAATGAAAAATCGACATCTTTTCACGATGCGGTAGTCCACTATACACATGGATGATGGTTTTGAAACACATTTTACAGGAGAAGAGAAGGTTATAGGTCATTAAATTACCGTATAAACATCTTATTATATGATATATATATATGTTTTATTATATATTCTAGGTGTAATAGGAATTAAAGGTGGTGGAGGAAGAAATAAAACAAAAATGTATTTGATATACCTTATCTTTTCTTCAGGTATCCTCTTTAAGATTGTACCAAAATCCTATGTTGAATTTCATTCCAACCTATGCACTATATGATTATATAAGGAAAGTGGGTATTTTATTTTTTTTATTAATTGATGATCCAACATGGTTTTATGGTGTGCATAATAGAGGATAGAGGTGGCCTTTTATAAGTGGGGGGAGGACACACTTGGTATTTTTGAAAATATTTAAGTTCCCCCTGTTTTTAATGTGTGAAAGGGGTCCAACATGAGAAATTATCTAACAATAGTTGTTTAATTATCAAAATATTACCAGTAAATAGTTTTTTTCACAATTTTATTTTAAATTTTCCCTTATAGTTTTAATTTAACGCCTGGTAAACAAATTTTTACATTATCTATGATCATTTATTTTATCTTCATTGAAAATTCATTTGATAAAAAATGTAAATTAAGATATTAGAAAACATAAATTATTTTTATTGTAAATATGGAGTATATTTTATATAAAAATTCAATTTGAATGTCATTAAATTATATAATTTTAAAAATAAAAAAAAATCAATTTAAGTTATATTTAAATTATATTTTATTTTTTAAATAAATTAAATGAATATGTGTATTTTAAATGAAATGTAGAAATTTTGCATAATTCATAAAAAAATTGGACTTTTAAGAACAATTAATAAATTCATCCTATGATAATTTAAATATCTTTATTTCCAAAATTATGTATCTTATATCAAATTTAATTTAATAATGTTTAAAAGAAAATTATCCACAAATAGAAATAATTTGTATTTTATAGAAAATAATAATTTGGAAACTTATAAAAAACAAAAAAAAGTATTTTTGGTCGATGTATATTATATATATATATTTAAACTAGAGATAATATTTAAAAATTAATAATAATAATAATTACCTCTATGTTTAATGGTGGGGTTTTAATAGTCACAATTGAATAACTATAACAGCAATATATTTTTATTATGATATAAATTAGTTTCATTTGTAACACAATGTAACATATTTTTGTTTATAGTTCAAGGTAATCTTTGCGATACTTGTATTGAAAAACAATTGGTGTTTCATATAGTACATCCTTAAAATATATTTAATTTATTTAGAAAAATAAATCATAATAACTCGAGGTTTTGTATTATTATAATTCAATTATGAACCCATCTGGTTAAGATCCCCTATTAGTAAAATATCTGAAATTAATTAGGAAATCCAAAATTACAATCTCCCTATATTTTTTTTCTACAATATGATATTATCTACCATGCCCTATAACAGACTCGGGATTTAGATAGATATCTTTCTTATATCATACTCATGAGTAGACCTAGATATGATCTTATTATCATCATGGAAAATTTATATATGAATAATATTCAAATAAATAGGTCACTATTATTCATCAAAGTCATTAAATAACATCAAAAAAATCCCATAATATATTTGGACATAAAATGTATTATAAAATTCTTTTTTATTATGGATTATATGTTTGAGAGGTTTATGTAACATATATGACACAATAGGGTTGATAAAAAATATTTCGTGTCTAGTTTATTTAAAAAATTTATTATGTTAACAGTTAATATCGTCTTTGGTTTTCAGTAGTCAATTATGTTTAGCTATGAGCTTTGAATATTTTTGGAATTAAAAGTGAAAAATTATAATTATTATGATATATTTAGAGAGAATCAATTATTTGAATTGGTACTTTAATTATTGAATCTAATGTGAATATGTTATATCAATTTATTATAATATATGGAAATTATCAATGTTGGTTGATTAGAGTTAATTATTTGGAGTTTTAAAGAATAAAATGAATCATATAAATGAATATATTTACCCTTAATAATTAATAATCTAATTTACTATATTAGATCTTGTTTCTATGTCATCTATACAAATTGTAAATAGTTCTGGTTATTTTAACGTCAAATAGTCTATTAAAATCCATCAAATACATAAGTTCATTTCTGAAAATGTGAAAAATATATTGAACAATTTTTCTTCTTAATTCATAAAACTATTAAGGTCCCAATATAAATTTAATGGGAAAGTGATAAATTAGTTTTGAAGGGTAATTTTTTCAAAAAGAACCATTTGTATTTGGAATACATTTTGAGAAAATATTAATTAATAGTACATATGATTCCTTATATAATCATATATTCTTGTAATTATTTATTTTATAACCATTACCTATTGAATATTTTTTGATTTACCAATGGAAATAAACCGTAGAGTGTCTAATGTAGAATTGTAGATATTTAACATAATAAATAATAAAATTATATATCTCATTTTATTACTATCTGACTATTAAATTGAGTAAAAAATTCTTGCTAACCTATAAAAAGAGGCATGATTGGGGATATAGACCACTTAATGGTAGAAACAATCTTTATTTTATCAATGTAATTAAAATTATAGTATAAGATATTCATTTGTAACTAAATTTACTTTTATACAACCCCCTATAAGTTTTTTCTTTATTATCTAGGTATGAGCTTTTTATGTTCTTTCCTTAATAATTATTATTTAAAGAATCACCAAGGGCATGAATTCATGATGTATTCTTCTATCCCACTATTTGGTGTTTTTATATACCTGAATATTTTTCTTTCAATAAATTTAAGTATGTACTTGACCATCAATGTTTGAATTATGTGACACTATTTTTATTTAAAACATTAATCCCTTCTTTCTAAAAATACCTAGAAATTATTTACTATTATGATTCAATATTTTTTTTCATTCATCTCTTTAGTTATCATATGTTCTTGAGTATTATGATTTATTTATCTTATTTATTACTTCCATTCTATGAATCCTCGTACTACACTTGTTGATTGTGTTCTAATCTCACCACTCAATGAGATGTATTATAATCCACAACTTTATCTCCTTCATTATTAATTCATTTTGATTACCTTAATTTTTGTGATCAATTAAATTCTAATTTTGATCTATTGTTTTCTCTTCCACCATTTCCTAATAAGTATTTTTTTCATATTATAATTTTTGGAAGAATATTTTTTCAGGAAACACATATAACTTATCTTCAATCAAAAAATTATACTGACCATTTTCCTAATAAGGTTCACCAATTTCAAAGGGTTTTTCCTTTTTTCTAACTTTCCCAAAAAATGACACTACCCATTGGTTTATTAGAATTTTATTTATTTATATTTTTTCAATTGGAAGGGATATCTATTTATCTTTTCTTATAAACATTCCTATAACATTTTTTCATATCATAACTTAGTTTCGAATAAATCACTAAGATTGCTAGAATTAACTCACAATAACTATTCAATTCATTACTATAAGAATTAGAACTCAAATGAACACATTTTGGTATATATTAATTAAAATTAAAATATATTAGAATTATCATTAACCAAAATATTCCATTCACTATGGTGTTATCTATTATAAAAGGTATAACAACAGATGATGAAATACCATATGTGATTTTTCGATGAATCATAATACAATGAACCCTTATAATGATATCCACAATCGATCATTAAAATGTGTATAGGTAAATGAAATAAAAATTATAGAAGATTATGTTTATCCAAAAATACATTGATTCAATTCCGTATATTCTAATCTATAAAAATTAAAAAAAATGGCGAATAATTAATAATTTGATAATAATTGTTTCCAATCATTATAAGAATTTAGTTGTTTATACTACAAATATCTAAAAGATAAATCTTAAGATTAGGAAATGGCCTTTTCCCATTTTACAAAAAATACATTATCTAGGAAATTATTTATTATTTACTCTCCATAATTCATTTATTTTATGATTTTCATTTTCCGTGAATAAAAATGGTACATCATATAACTTGTAAATTATTCCCTAATGATTTTAATTATAGGTGTAATGATCACCAAACAATTCATTATATTTAATATATTTCATAAAAATAAATCCCTATTTGCGATGCTCCGAAATCCAATAATACACATGATTTAGTTCAATATTTTATTCAATTGGGGATCCATCTAATGCACTTTCCCCTAATTATTTACCAAAAATATTTATATGATTTTAACTGAAATAAAATATATTTGGATCTATAGTTCTAGTTAATGAGATCAAGTAGTTTATTGATCATGATTATTCACTAATCACAATATGTTTATTTTTTATTGAATAATTATAAAAATAATATCAAATTTTTTGAAATATATTTGGACACACACAAACATTTACTACACATTCATGTACCATTATAGTAATATCAATAATATATATGAATAATTTAATATTTAAACTATTAAAAACAATATATTACACTCATTATTTAAATAATTATAATTCGATTTGTTTATATTAAATTTTTATTCGTAATTTAATACATTAATTATCCACGTGATATAAATACTAATAAAACTACTATTTTTAAAATAATAATATAATTTTTTTCAAATCATTCATTTCAATCATGTTTATATAAAAATGGAAATATTATTTTTCATAACCAATAAATCAAATATTATTTGAACAATAATGTTAACAATAATACATTTTTTTAATAGGAAATGAAATTTTTAACAACTAATATACTGAGGAATAAATTAATAATATATAAAAATTACAATTTTCATTTCCATATATCGGTAAAAAATTTAAAATTAATAAAATGTTCATAAAATACCTAAAATTTGGGTTCCACTATTAACCCCACAAAAACAATATCTTTCCCTAGAAAGACACCCTAATTGTTTTGATTGAAAAATATATATAATATATAAATAAAAATTAGACTTTTTTAAACAATTAAAAAATATAAATCAGTTGAAATATATTAATATTCTTAAAAATACTACATATTGAAATTCTCTTCTTGTGGATATATCCCATTAAAAATAACTCTCTATCCATTTCATGTGATCAAATGTCACAAATCCACATATCATTCCACCCAAATTTGAAGATATATCAAAACCCAAAAAATATATAATTAGTTGTTATTAAGGAAAAATTATTTTATCTTAACTTGAAATCCATCATTATTTTTAATGAAATATACAGAATAAAATATAATTTAAGCTCATTAATAGAAAGTAATAAAAAATACTATAAGATTTATATTTTCTCTTCATTATACTCTATTAAAATAATAACTAATGTAATATTTCATTACACACAACAACAAATAAACTTAAAAAACATTCAAAAAAGTTCATTTTTTAATACAATTTAAATTTATCAATTAAAATAAATACTCAAACCAGAAATAATCTATTTTCAATTCTAATATATGACTTTCAAAAAATTATTCATATAAGTGTATGAATTCATATAAATATGAAATTATATTATGATAATGAAAATTAAAAAATTAAAATTGTCTTTTACATTAACTTAAGATAATATTATTAGACTTTTCATGGTTAAAAAAGTATTTCATTGAATTTAGGTCCATTTAAAATATTAATATTGTAAACATTGAGAAATATTAATGAACATAATACCTTTTTATTTCTCTGAACTGAATTCCACTAAATGTAACTAAATCATTTTGAAATTACTTAAAGATTAAAATAATATAATTTGTTTTTCAAATTCAATGTAACATGTAAAATGCATACATGTAATATAAATAAAATCATTAATTATATTATAAAACACATTATAATCATATTTCAAAATATTAAATAATTAAAATTTGTATGAAAAAATGAAAAACAATCTAAATCAAAACTATGTGAGGATTTTTAATGGAAAAGGTAAATATGTATACCACGAAATCATTAAAAAGAATTTCTAAAATAATAAAACATTAAATTATAATTTTTAATAATATTATCATTTGAGAAAATCTTTTAATTAATATCTTTAATGTTTAACAAACCAAAATTTCTACCCCTAATATTGGCATTGCGACTTGTCCCTGTTAAGGCCCGATGGGCATTCAAGATTACCATGGGATGGATGCTAGTGCTTGGGTATCCATATATATCCTTTGGATAGTTAAAACACATTAATATGGTAGAAAATCTATTAGTAAGAACTTAATCTAACCTCGTCGACTCCTAGTGTGACATGCTCCACCAAAAATAATTATAATAAATAAAAAATAAACATGAAATGATGTAAAAAATATATATAAATATTAAATCAAATGAATATTTTTAATGGAGAAAATACAAATAAATCGTAAGCATTATAAATAAATGTAATAGGACAAGAGATGATAAGGTAACACATTATCAGAGACTAAATATACAAAATAGAAAATATTATATAGAAAAAGATGATGCTACCCATCACCTTGTGACATGAAAGTCAAACAACCATGAAAATTGCCATATCCTAGTGTATATTATATATAAACCCCACCACATTCGTGGAATTATTTTCCATTACCTACATTCATAAAATCATGGATTTCATAAACAAAAAATTTATATGAAGGGTGTGATCATATAAAATGTTGCAGGAACTCAACATCTATTTTTTATTCATCATTTTTAATTAAAATATTTCGTACTTGATTAAAAATAAAAATACATGTCAAATTTAAACATTTAAAAGGTAAAAAATGAATTAAAACATATTACCAATGAAATAGGTAATGTGAACTATTTGATTAGTTGTATAAAATAGTAAACATGGGAAATATCGCTAAAAGTACTAGTGATATGGCCACCATGAACATTTATTAATCTAAAAAGGGAAAAACCTAAATCAGTGGAAACATAAATAAAATTATAACACTAGGATAGAGGAAATTCAATGGTACTCTACTTGTGGATTGAGAAGAAAACTATATTTCTATTCATGATTGAAATATAATAAGTATAATAAACAAATTATAGTATAGGTAAGACCCTCATGTACCCATTGATTCACAATTTGTGTAATATATGTCATAATTATCATTAATTAAATCATTATCATCAATAAATTTATAAGAAATATCATTTAATATCTTATATGATCTTTCTAATTTTACAAACATTAATGGGTTACTAAAAAAATAATTCAAATAATAATTAGTTTATAAAATAAATTATTAAAAATTTCTATATCATTCCAAAAGTATAAACTATGAGTGTCCATTTTTTCAATTTATTAAGGATGGAAAAGAAAAAAGAAAAATGTAATGATGAAATTAGATAGAAACAGATTTAAAACAAATTTAAATTGTGGAAATGTTTCTTAAATAATATGTATCTATATGGTAATAAAATCCATTCTTTTTTAATTCATCCATGAAAAATTGTAGGTGTGATGAATATGGTTGGGCTGCCATCTGAATCACCACCTGAACCAATCTAGTAAAAATACCAAGATGAAATCACAATCCTCACATGCTTTCAAATAGCATCTGATATCATATATATAATAGTTGTAATTAACTATCTAAATGAACATAAGGAAAAATAAACCTAACAATGCATGCATGATAAAATTAAAAAACACAAAAACAATAAATATAATCTATATCCATATACAATAACATCTAATATTGATAGAACCAGAAAATGAATCTAATACCAAACCAAAATTTACATAGTATCATCATAAACTCATTTTCACCACCATCCATAAGAAAAAGCTACTCAAATGTAAAATAGGAACTAGAATCTTATATCGAAAAATAGATTAGTTCTATCGATGTAAAGTGTCATAAATATGGTATGATCACAAACAACATGGTAATACCTACTTATTAAATATATATAGATTCATGAAAATGTACATAAGCATTGGTTTTAAATACATTAAAAAATATTGTTTTTGTTATTTATTGAACCAGACACAATTTTCAAAGGAAAACAACTTTTAGAAATTACACAAACAACATTAAATTTTTAAAATTGGTTTCCAATAAAACATCATGATTACAAAAACATAACCCAAATAATAAACAAATCCATCTGATAAGAGCTGTGAAAAAAATAATGGAAAACTAAAAATACAGGATGAAACAAGAAGTTCTATAAACCTATATGAACAAGAAGAAAAATAAGAACATACATAACATTAATTGTGTGAATTTCCAAAACATATCAAGAATTAATCCATGGAAATACATGTTTTTGACTCATCATCAAACCTTTATCATATCTCTATAGTAAATAACCAATTTGTGAATATAATCTAGCCTCATCTATGGCACAACCTACCAGGCCCCTCTAAAATCCAAATTTCATGAACCAATGTATTTGTGGTTGATAATGAACCACCACTCAACCCTATAGATGATTATGAAGAATCCCATGATAATAGTATATAAAGAATGAGGAGGTACACTCATGCGTGGTGTAAACCACTAACAAACAGATGCCACAATGCTTGAGTACATCAAATTCCAACACCACCTATGTTATTACCCTCTCCTTAGAGGGAACACCATAGATGTTGCCATAACACATATATCCAAACAAAAGATAAAACCGGGTCTTCAGGTCATATAGGTTTTAAAACCACTTTCAAAAACACCACAAGTACCAAACATGTCATTACATTTTCAATCAAAATATGTTTCCAAAACCATTTCCAAAAACTATGTTTAAAATACACAATATACTGAGCAGGTTATAAATGGGACATTAAAATTTTTAAAACCACAACACACTGAAATATTCCAATTGAACATTGATTTTAGATTTTTTTTGAAACAACTTATTATCCCTTTTGAAACAAATTCACCATTTTTAAAGAAAAAGGTGTTTAGAAAGAACTATTTTGGAAGAAAGGTACATATAATTAAATAAGGGAGGGGTAGGAGTGTGTTTATAACCTTGGTTCATGTTTAAGATCATAATGGATAGTCATTAAAATTTTATTACCTATCCATAAGAGCACCACTACACCAATGGATATTCACAAATTGAATGGCACACTCAGTGAAGGAAAACCTGAGTCCATGGGTATAATTAAACAGTCATAAAAACACACAAAACTATACCCTAGAATCTCCACATAAGAAAAAATTATTTAAAAAAATGTTATCAAAACATGATCAAGGTGCACAAAATCCAAAAAACCCAATATCAATTTTAGTGGATTGTTGGGATTCTATAAAACACATCGAATGTATATTCATTTAAATAAAATATCCAAACCCCATTTTAAAGTCATCGTTATCAAGTTACCTCCATATAAATATATTAAAAAATTATAATAACACATCATAAGAAATAATATTATATTTAAAAACCATTTGGTAATGTTCAACCATATAATGTAATGTGTTGAAAAAAATAGTATTGAAACACCAACCTCAATGATGTAAATATGTAAAAAACATAAAGGGAAGGTAGAACCAATTCTAAGACACAATTTGAAAACCCAAAAAGAAAATAAAACAACTAACATTATCTACTCCTCACTGCATGATTCTTTCAAGATGAAACCCTACTAAGGAATAAAAAACAATAAGATGTGGGATGGTAAAAGAGAATGAGAACATCCCTAAAACCAAGAGGACTCAACATGAATGATATGAAGAAGCAAGAAATGATGGAGGGTATCCAAAATTATATAACTAAGGAGGATGATTCATTATCTAAAAATGTTCAATTAGAAATATTTATCAATTTATGGAAATAATAGGGAAGGATAAAAGTGATTTTCAAATCGTTGAATGATTTCAGAAAGTCACAGTATTTGGACGCACATGTTTCTAAGTTGTGAGACAATCGAGTGCACCGAACTAGGGAAGGAGGAAACCCATAGTTACTGGCTACATGTTTATAGTAACAATGTGTTAACTATGAAATTTGGCTATGTCTTATGGAAGATCCTTTTCAAATTCTTTACGTATGGTTTCCTTTAAAAATATGCAACCTCAGTGCCATGTTCCTATCAACAAAAGATGGATGAAATGCTTATACATATCAAATCATGGATTATTTTGAAACATTAATATTTCATTTTATAAACACCATTTATTAATAAATTGATTTTTTTATTCAATTATCCATAACAGGTCGCATGATTTACCTTCAAATCATGAACCCAAACTATGATAACTGAAAAAACATACATGAAGCCTATAAAATTAAAAATTATCAATGGTAACCAGAACCAATCATCACTCAAATTGTCTAAAACCATGAGAAGAGTAAAACAAATGAAAAACCCTAGTGAGTGCGTGACAATTATCCCCACCATAATCATTTCTATCTCCTAGAAATTCCCCAACGATTCCGAGGAAACAAACTATATATCAAAATTGAATGAGACCACCCAAAATAAAAATCCTAAATGTAAAATTTCATATCCACTAGTCACACCAGATAAAAACTATATAGAAAACAACATGATGATCTTGAATGATAATAATAGTGGGTTCCCCCCACCACAAGAAACAAACTAACACTAACCCACACCATAGGACCATAGTTGGTTGGATCAATTTGGTAACTCCCAACATGAACTAATCCCCAAACACATGGGGCCCCAAACTAAAGAACCAACAACAAAAAATTACCCTATGATATGATTCATCAATTCTATAAATCTCATTAATATTGAAAGAAATAATAAATAGAATCAAAAACCAAAACCAATCCACAAAATGCTAGTCGTTAAAATATCCACATCAAAATATCACTACAACAAAATTATAGGAAAATAGAACCACAAAAACTATTACAATGAAAAAAAATAACACAAAATGGAAAACAACAACAAAGTAAAAAAAAATTCCACTCAGACATCGGAGAGTAC
This sequence comes from Viscum album, assembly GCA_963277665.1. Lineage (NCBI taxonomy): Eukaryota > Viridiplantae > Streptophyta > Magnoliopsida > Santalales > Viscaceae > Viscum > Viscum album. Next base: position 614,994,267 of record OY728164.1, read on the forward strand.
TACTTGCTAAGGTTCCCGGACCCCAATATTTTCTAACTTCAAGAAGAGTATCACTCTCGATTCTATGCCTGGAAAAACGATGTCTTGAAGCATATACATCCCTACAGTCTAGAGATAGTAACCATATACAATAAATTCTTCTTCTAGAAACACTTCTTACATAATATATATAGATGAATAAAATGGACATAATGATGAAAAACTAATTCTAGTATGGAAAACACCATGGCTATAAATTATTCATCTACCATATTCTTCAATTGGACACCCCCAGATGAAATAACTTGATCTTTATTATCCAAAATGTGACCCTTGATGAAGATATGTGATTTTAGATGATCCTTAGACAAAATGTTTGGATAAAAGGATAAAATCTATTTACAGGATCAATAAAATACATAATCATCTTTTGGCCTTGGGGAACACTCATGATCTCTTCCACTTTCCCCTCCATCATGACCTTATGTATGAACCATTAGATATAATCAGGCTTAAAATATCCTCACATCATCCCATCCATTAATGATGATGGGTTGATCCAATTTCATGTATCCAAACTATGACCAGCTAATGAACCCATAAAATTTTTCATTTAGATAGTCTGGGGATTTTCAATGTCCTGAAAGAACCTTTTACTTCTTCATGCCACACTATATCCTCAAACAATATTCGATCACCCTGGATGATTGGAAAAAATCAAAATTTGATAGACTATTTCACCACATTAAATGTTCATGTAGAATTAATGATCAGAAAAGGGTCATTGACTGAATGAAAATTATTTTTTATTTTCGTATCAAATAACTTTGTAAGGAAAGTGAGAAACAGTAGTGTCCAACATAATAACCAAATAAAATACAGAAATTTCCCAAGCACATAAAGATTCTACCTCTCCTAATCATTTTCATCGTGTATGGGTCCACCACCAAGACATGAGCACTCAGACGGTCTTGTGCAAAGATGCACAGGCACAATCCCGATGGCCAGGCCATACCCTCTCAGATTCCAAGTGCCATGCCGACGTGGTGAACTTGTGCTCTGAACCTCATCTGAAGTAGAAAAAGAAAAATGTTGGGAACATAACCCCAAATTCACCTTTTAACCCACTACCTGATGATAGGTCCTCATAATCAAACACTCAATCAAAATGAATGACAGAAAATTTGTCAGAAAATGAGAGAATAGAGTCATTGAAATAAAATTTCAACCTGCTAGAGTTCATAACCCTAAATAGCTTCCATGAAATATATGTTACCTGAATATCTGGCACTTCCGTTAATAGGACTTATAAATAAGAAGATAGTTTATCCCATACATGTATGTATTCCTCAATCATTTACAACCTCTGGATGAATCTCTAAACCAAAATCGATTCATGTTTGTCAACCCAAAATTATTTCACCTCCTTAAGATTGATTTCAATATTCCGGCCCATCATCTTGGATGCATCCACTTCAGACACAATGAGATTCAACACCTGATCATTAACCTCATCAACCGAACTCAGAATTAAACCTCATGATCTGGGTTGATCATGGTATTCCGGCTTACATATAGCCACACAGGCCACCCTCTCATCTACTCCCTTTTTTGCAGACCAAGTCCTCGCAAGAGATGGCAAAGTGGAGTAGTCCTTCCTGCCATTACTCCTTCTGTTTCTCGTACACCTTGGTCTTGTTTCCCCTGCAAAGATACTCTTACTGTCTCCCATGGAATTCTCCAATCATTCCCCATTTTCACATTCCGATTCTTCATGGGTATTGTTTAGCGCTTCCATAGTGAGGCCATCAAATTGGTTTCCCACCGGTATAGAGTACTGGACCCCCCTGACCACTTCCTCACAGGAGGAAACACTAGCATGCTCATGCCCTGGAGAAACCACACTGTTTGAAGGGACCACCTTCATATTCATCCCCAGCCTTCCCAACCTCAGGTCATCTTGTTTGGATCCCCCACTCCTGCTATAATCTCCTTTACAAATACCCCCTGCTTCTTTGGCACCTGTGAAATCCCAGACACCCTTGGCCCTTCATGAGTTCTAGTCGGTTGAACCTCCCTACAAGAAACCTTAAATAGAAAACTACTGCTATAGGATGGCCCGACCAGATCTTGCCTAAGCCTCTTAAAGACATTCTCCACTGTCAGATTCACCGTGTTATTTGAGACTTCATTCAACAGAGAACAAACTCGGGGAGCCCGCTCAGGTAAAAACCCCCTTGACCCATCGCACACCCTGGGAGGGATGGCTGACCGTCCTTGTTGATTTGTGTACCTAAAAGATTTCATATTACACACAGTATGAATTTCAGCTTCACTACAAATGGTATAACTTGGCTTCATATCATTCCTCTTATACTTCCTATGATAAGGATCCTTCAAGTGACCCAGTCACTAGCATTCAATGCAACAATCAGTCCAGGATTCAAAAACCACACGTTGTTTGCAGTGGTATTCTTCGCCCACCGTGATCCACACATACTCAAAAGGGACCCGTGAAACATCAATTTCGACATAGATTCTAGGATTCAAGGGATGAAAAATTGCCTCTGTGTGAATATCTGAACACATGTATCACCCTATAAAATTTCATAACATAAAGAGAATGGACGGAATTTGAAACGGTAGGGGGAGGTTGCGGAAACTTACACAGATTTCCATCGAAGGAGGATCACGATTCACATGCAAGTCAAAGTTCCATCTAAGAAGTTCAAATTGGAAACAATTGAAGCTTAGTGGGGTGCATGAAAAGTCTTTGATGAGATTGTACTCCGAGGCAAAGAAGACCATAATTTGGAGGTTATCCACAAGACCCACTGTGGCCCTCTCTTGCAGACCCCATGAAGGGAAAAACTATTAAAATCCCCCTTCTTCCTAAACAAATTTTACTATTAATAATAAACACAAAACAACCAAAACTCATCCAAAATACTCATATATGGTCATAGAATAGAGAATTAGCACCCTTTAATAACATGACAACATGGTTAGTGGGGTATTACCCAGGAAACCACCATCAACTTAGAGTACATTAAACCATGCACATGGGATCCATAATTGCCACCAAACCATGTAATCCCATCATACAACATTGTTTCATCTCCAAGCTCATTCCCCATACACACTATCAAAAATAAAATAAAAATACTCAAATCACATTCCACCTTAATTAAATTGAGTCTTATGACATGTAATAGTTCATTATTCTATTATCTTACCTACCTCCCAACTCTCAACATTCCAAATCTATAATCTACCTAATTCCCTAGATAACACGGGGATTATCTAAATCCATTTTCCCACAAATCAGTCTAGGCTACCATCCAACATGACACGTGACCCTATATATGGAAGGACACAAGAGAGATTCCAATTCCTCATGGGCTAATGAATAGCATAGGGAATGAAGGATATCATATTGGTAATGATTTATCCCAATAAAACCAGGATAAAAATATACCAAACAGAGCATACAACAAAAATTGAAAACAAATGTATACCGATAAATAAAAAATCATATCAATATACCATTAAAAATGAGAATGATAGAAATAGATATACTATGTAAAACCAAACCGAAATCAACATGATATCCACATGACCTCATGGTCACCACCATCCATAAGTCCAGCAAAAAAAATAAAGCACCTTCCAAAAACAGTAACCTGAGAAATAGTTGTGGTTTACCAAAGTTGAGCATCACATATTAGGTGTGAGCATAAATAACGTAGTTGGTAAGAACCATAGATTACAGTCATTTCCATTCTAGGAATACTATATAATCATGAGTTTCAAATAAATTTATAGATAATGTTTTTTTTCATTTCATAGAATCAAAAATATCTTTCATGGAAGCTCATATTTTAGAAATAAAACATACAAAATTCTTTTCTAAACCCATTATTAGGACTAATGTAACGATTACAAAAAAATAACCACAATAAGAATACATACTAGTCGATAAGAGCTATGATGAAATTAAAGGAAACCATAAAAACATGAATAAACTAGAAGGCCTAAAAACCAATATTAATCATAAGAAAATAAAGAAAAAATACTAAACAAGGAAATTTTCTAAAAATTACTAGAATAATTCAAAATATATACCCAATTTTGACTCACCAATCATCTTATGCTAAAACACAAAATTCAATAACCAACTAGTTCCAATAAACTAGCCTCACATGTTGAACAAACAACTATGCCACCCAATAAATACTAGTGTACCAACCCATGCACTTTTTGTCAATAATAAATGGTCAATTTAACCACTAGATGCATCCAATAAATTATGGGATAATTATACATGTAGAATGAGTAGGTCCTCAGACACCAAGAATGTGGAAATTGTAGTAAAATTCCATAGTGCATGTCTATCCCAAAATCTGACACTATATCATCCCAACCCGACTCACCATTAAAGAGATGACTGGATTGGTTAGAACATTACCTCAAACACACCTCCTCATATGCCAGAGGCTGCCGATTAGCAGTGAGGGTGTAATGAAATTATACGGGAGACTATATCCTCTTATCAGAGTGGCACATCAGTATAACATTGTAAATAACATTCAATAACGGAAGCATTAATAGAAGTAATAATGCTCCAGAAGATAGATTTCATATAAATGTACAAATGTGGACAACACCAGTTTATAAAATTATGTAATGAATGACATAATGTTGATACATGAACGAAAAAATTAAATAGTTCAACATTATTTGAAATTTAATACAATATAAGTCTAATGTAAAGAATGAAATACAGGCCAAAGGCAGTCACCATAAGCATCCGGAGCTCCAGATCCATCCTCTACTCAGAAAACCTAGGTAAAAGTAAACAACAATAAGTAATTTCCATGACACTACGAATAAGAAATATATAATCTAGTACTCTAGTGGAATGGCGTCCTGAGTAGGGTGTGAGATATACATCTTAGTATGCTAGCACCACTGTTGTCTAACCCAACCTCAATAGTATAATATTAATTAAATTGGGGTTAACCATAAATAATTAATTTAATAATTACATTATAATTAAATATAAAAGTTCATTCTTCTTCCCATGGATGATGTTTGGTCATGAAATCAGTTAAATTATCGAATATTACTAGTTTATTCAAACGTCACTTGTGAGTAAGTCCCCTATCATGTCCAAGGAGTTTCCTCTAAGGTAAAATGGGGCTAAGCAATGCCCATGTCTCATTGGATTTAACCATGTCCCTAACATGTCAATGAATGATACAAAGATTGTATCCAAGGAATCCAGAGTTAGTCTACGTAGTTAAGGTTCCAATAAGTAACAAGGAAACCAAACAATGATATCTGGTGAGGGTGTTCTGGGGTAATAAACAAGGAAAAATAAATCACATAGAATGCTAACTCAGTAGTACATGAGTCAAGCTAAGGGGTATGAGTGTAATACAAAGAGCTTAGTACAAGGAATTCCAAAATAAAAATCTAACAAGTACAAGGAGTAAATCCTTGGTAAAACGGGACTATTCAAGGACTAGGTCCAAAGTGTGTATCCATGGAACCTACTTTTCAATTCTAGATCCAAGGAGTGTATCCAAGGAATCCTGTACTACTACATGGGGGACCCTGCGGTAAAATTCCCGGAATACAATTATAAAATAAGGAATGGGTTCTAGGAGGTTCTGAGACTTAGAAACCCTTCCTTGAATTTGGAATGGGGTACATGAGTGCTCATGGTATTCTTTGATCCAAAACATTGACAAGATCGATTATAACAATTCCAATCTAATAAATAAGTCATGTAATTATTCATTTTTGTGCATGACTTTCCATACATTAGGGAGGAATGGTCATGTATCATTGAAACAATTTATTTATTGGTTCAAGTCATTCCATCTAATACTGTGAAGAGGTCATGTTGAATTTCATACATTTAGTAAAAAAACCATTAAGGAATGGTTACTAATTACGGTTCACTTTGGTGCATTTCATAAACATGGAAAGGGGTTCTATAGGAATGAAACCATTATTAAATTACTTTAAAAGGATAAGTGATATACTCAATATACTTTCCAATTCCCATTTCACATTTAATGGTAAATTCAAAGCAGTTACCTTATGTGGGTAAAGTGATGATCATGCATGGTACTTTCCAGGACCAATTCATAGAATGTTTCAACCATTTAACATACAGTGTATTACCATTGTAAAGGTTAATCTAATGCACGCCCAAATGGTGGAATGAATGTGACTAAATAGCAGATAATAATTATGGAAAACATCACACATGTTTAAATCCAATTCAAAAATAGATCAAGCACTTAGGCAGTAAGTTGACATTTTTTATTATTTAAAATATTTAACTCTATTTTCTATTTCCATTTATTTCATGTTGTAAAAAAGACACATATCAAAAAAATATCAAGGGATAATAATTATAAAAACAAAATTTAAATAAATAACATTCTAAAAACTAATATTTATATTAAATGCAGTGCACTTCCATTGGATGGGTTTTATTATATAATCATGATATTACTTATCATGCAAATAATTTATCACCATCAACATTTTTAAACATTAAACATAGTAAAAAAAATCTAAAAGAATTAAATTTAGATATTTCATTATGTGAATATAAATTATAACTATAGTGCATTGAGTAATTAATTAATACATTTATAGAATTAGAGGACTTGGAAAGAGACCCTAGCGAAAGGGGGAACCAAGCTGTCAACATGGTTTTTGGTGATTTCTATCTACAACAAGATGTTCCACCTACTATGTATATACACTCTCAGAGATGTTCAAGGACACATATCTCTAATGCTCACACCTGCATGACCATGGTTATGTTAATGGGAATCCTTACACATATGCTTATGTGCAATTACCCACATCCACTCACATGTGCAAGAATCTTATATATATACATGGGAACACTTAAACCCATACATGTAATTTTTTTTTACATGGATGAATTTGACCTGGTGAGGGAAACCACAAATATTTATATATATACACACACACACATACCTATATATACGCAGGTGAGTCACCCATGACTCGGTGACTCGAAACCGAAATAAAGGAACCAAGACAGTACACATTTAACACTACGAACCTTAAGAAAATTAAAGAACATATATTAAATGGTGCAGGAAAAAAAACCAAGATAATACCTTAACTAGGGTGTCTATGGTGAACCATAATTAAACCAAACCACACGAAGGAGTTCAACGCCGAAAAGATTAAATAATACGGAGTCATAAACACATAATCGTCTTATTGCAAGATGTGTGAAGCCAATTGGCAACATAAACTATTACCAGGAACAAAAGGTGGACAAAAACCATTTGAACCGCCACACCTTCAGCGGAAGTTGCTGGAAGATTCACCCTTAGGTCCCAAGAGACCTTCCTCCCCAATCATGAATGATAGAAACACAAAAATTAAGACACCAAAAACCCTACGGTGTTCAGCCGAACAAAAAATACGAATATGTGAGGCAGAAAATCAGTCAACGAAGGGAGGAGAGGATAAGAGGGAGCTAACCATGAATATTCAAATAATGATCAGATAGAGATCTAGGTGGAAAAGGCAGAATATAGGAGGCCTTAGAGAGAGGGGTCATACACAATGAAGGGAGAAGCCCTTTTGGACTGGGGGTATCACATATGAGAGAAAGGGTGATGGTAGTAGATTATATATAATTTTATTCTTCTACTAATTCAATTTGATTAAAATAAAACAAATCAAAATTTTAAAAGCAAGGAATCACTCATGGTAAGGACCATATAGATTTTCGAACCATGCGGAAATCGCGTGGTGACAACCGCCTCTATGATACACCCCACACATGCTAGGTTAATGGTTTGGGAAACTGTACATATGCCATGAGCAAGCCATATTCCAATTTAAAATAGGTTTGAACTGTTACCTACTATGGGACACACTGTTTAGAAAACCGGGTGAAATATTTGTGCCCTCCACGTTCCATTAAAACGTGATTTTTTCGGTTCTCTCACTCCATAATCATCTCAATACACATGGGAGACATCTGGGGACTTCACCCAAGTCCAAAAAAATTATAGGAGTGCTCCAATGCTCAGAATCCAGTTCTGATGCTCAGATTTAAAAATGATCGGTTTAGTAGACGAAAATGTTAAAAAATCTATGTATTTCAGTTCGGTTCAAACACATGATTCTACAATCTAACACCTTTTGAACTTCTCATCCCCAAAAATACTTTCAGAATAACATAAAATTCCCCCAACCTAAAAGGGTTGTGATGTTTTGTGAAAACTATTTCATTACGATACCAACACCCAATGAACCATAAGAATTTCATATGCATTCCGCACTTTAGCATTTTAATCCTGATCCAATGCACAAACATCAACATAAACATGAAAACTGAGGTTACATGAGCCCATTCAGATAGATACATGATCACACTATCATCTCAAAACATTAATCATTTATTGTACTCAACACCATAGGTCTTAACATAAGAAGGGGAAAATTCCAAGCCACTATACCTCCACCATTGGAATTGTTGTACAAGGAACAACTATAAGTGTTTATACCACATTCCTGGCATTATTTTGTAAGAAGGAAACTGTTCAATTTCAATTGACCTAACTGAACTAGTGATGAATTCTTCCTTGGTATATACTATCAACCTCAATACAACACTTGCCTTCTCCTAGAAACATGTTTTAAATAGACCAATATAATCTTAATCTTCAACTGAAAAAAAGAGAAAGCGTAAATCCACTTGGAAAATGTATCCCATAGAATTATATATTTGGCGGCCCAACTAAATCAAAAGGAACACATGGAGTCAATGAGTTCGAAACAAGTAATTCCTACATGGGATCCCATGAATCACTCAGGACATACCAAACCTCATGGAGAAACACACATAGTTTGCAACACTAACAAAGATCATCCATCAATCTCAATAGCCTTTATAGATTTAGCAAGGCATAAGAATTATTCTATCTCAGGGCCTCGACGACATCGTCAAGATAGGGGACAAACTCGTCTCATAAAAATTGTTCTGTAAGATGATTTAAGAGCATTTTTCTAGTCACACTCAAACATAAAATGGAAGAATAATAAATAAATAAATAAAATGGTTGAACTAGATCAATGTCATGATCCCAAGATAGAACTAACTCGGAAAAATAATTATAAGCCTCGAGGACAATCAATCAATATCAAACCATTTACCAGTGGTCCTATTAGGTTTTCTATAATACATGGAATAGAAAATTAACCTGATTCAGCACAAAACAACCCACCTTTGGAGTGTCCTAGCTGAAGGGGAAGGAAATATTACTGCTCATAAGGATGATAGATTGTAACTATGAGACCAGCTTGTCAAAACACCCGAGTATTCTGAAAAAAATCTAGAGTAATAGGATGAAACTAATTCCTTATTTCCCAAGTCACTCTATATAGAGATGACCTAAGATAGTACTCAACAATACATAAATATTTATTATAGAGTCACATTTCCCCAAAAGACCATTTTCGTGGATGTTTCCATACCATGTCTTGCATCACTATATAGAAGGAAGGGTCAAAAAACATACGAAGCAGCCACCAATGCCCAAGGAATGTCTAACCTGATGAAAATGAGCATTACATGTTTCTAAAACTCATATCAAGGACAATAAAGAAATGAAAACCCCTTCCAAAAAGGATGTCACTTTAAAATAGAAAATCCAACTTCAAAAAATTACACCCAAACATAACCATGTGTGAGAAAAATAATGGCACTAGTAAGGCATTAATGTTCTTAGGGTGCTACCTACCACAAGTAAATCCCCTTATGAAGAAAAATATTCAAACCTGACACTGGGTCACACCAAACAAAAGTAACTAGGATCAAAATCTGATCATAAATCCACCTAAACCGAAAAGAACCACTATGAAAAGTACTCACGATTCTGTTCTAAGGAAACTCAAGAAATGTATGAACCATCATTACATGAGGGTTTTAAATCATGGAAACCACTATAGGTTCCCTTTCCATGACTCTTATATTTAGTCAAATTTAATCGTTAATCATAAAGAGTTTTAATAAATGCATCAAGGTACCATTTTCCAAACCAAAATAAGGTACTTCATTTTAACCTGCTCCCCAAGGAAAAACAGACAAGTTTTATAAAACACCATTTTTTAAAAAAATCACATTAATTGATATACGATCATTTTCCAGAAACATATCATAATTAATTCCATATATGAATATAAGGGGACCTATGAGGGTCCCATTTTAACCAACTGGGGTTCTTGATAATGTAACCCAATAACAAACATGCAAATATTAAAATTTCAAACACCCAAACTGGTCATCTCATAAAAACAATCCCCAAATGAAATACATGGGTTATGTTGCATTTTACAAGATAGAAATATGATGTCAGACAAAAATTAAACCTATTTTAGATTTATATTCATTTTACCAGCCGTAATTCCATTCATTTAATATGGGTTTCCATTTACCAATTTCTGATGCTCACATAAACTACATGGATTGTAAATTGGATCCCATTTATCTGTATCGATGACTGTTTTGAATTTTACATGATCAACATTAAAGTCCAAATTTAAGGGTGGCCACCTACAAACATATAAATCACCCTTACACATTAATTTGAGCATTTGGATCCCTTTAGTCAAATCCAACTTCACATAACAATTTAATGTTTCATCCTTTCCACAATGGTTAGATTACATGGGTTACCTTTTCCTTTCTATATGGTTCACATACACCTTATAACTGAAAACTGTCTCTTATTATAATCGCAACCAATAATTTTTTCACGTGAAACAATTTACATACTAAAATGTAAGCTGGAAAGTCATTTCACTACAAGATTATAACATTCATCAATATCATTAAATTACAGAAGAATGAATCATTAATCATAGTAGTGTGCTATAAAAATCAGTCAGTATAGAAGGCATTATAATGTATTACCAAAACATATATAAATTTAATAATGAAATATCAATAAATAACCTAATCATACATAGTAGGAACATGAAAAAATGCTACTACATGGCATGGAATATATGCATGGAATGTGAATTTCTATGTTCCTAATATGATCCATGAATGATTAATTATTTCCAAAATAGGATATGGGTAAAATTCATAATTCCAAAAATCATAAGCAGGGAAACATGCACCATTTACTCTAGGAGAAATCATATCAATTTTAATGTTGCACAATATACACAATAATCCCAGCCCAGGCCACCTAGTCATTTTTTCTTACATGGGGTGATCAGTCCCAAGCACATATATTAACCAAGAACTGACACTTTCCTAGAATCTTTTCTAACAATCCCAAACAGTAATGCAAAAAAACCACCTCTAATACCACTTCGAAATATCCTAACCCTCCTCACCCAAAAGACGGTGATCATACTGATCACCACATGACCTCAATCATAGCTCCCCGTACACTAATTACTACTGAATAGGTGTGAGGGTGTAAGGAATGTTAGTGGGGAGACTATATCCTATTATCATAGTTTCACAATGGTATAACATAGTAAATAACATTCAACAACGGAAGATGTAATAGTAGTAAAAAAAAGCTGAAGATAGATTTCAAATAAATGATCAAAATTGGGAAATGACAGTTTATAAAATAAGTTAAGGAATGACATGATTTTGATACAAGAAAAATAGTAGAAAATAGTTAAAAAAATTTTAATATGAAATTACATTGGACTCCTGTTACAAAATAACCAAAATCTAAAAGGTGATCCTCATGAGCATCCTAAGCTCCAGCTCAATCCTCTACTTCATTCACCAAGGTACAAGAAAACATAAAAAAGCAAGGTCGCATGACCTTTGAATAACAATGGTCAACTCGGGCAGCCGAGTGGAATGGTGGACCGAATATGGTGTTTGATATAAATCTCAGTAGGCCGAATCCACTATTGTCTAACCCAATCCCGACAGTGTATTATAAATTAAATAGGGTGTAAGCATGCATAAATAAAGAATTTAGTGCACTATAACTATGTAACCAAGTACCTACATTAGCCCCTGGATGTTATGTGGACATGTAATCAGGTCAATAGTTGAATATTACCAGTTTATTCATATGTCACATATGAGTAAGTCTCAAACCGAGTACAATGAGTTTCTTCTAAGGTAAAGCCATGAAGAGAAATGACCGGGTCTGATAGGCATTATCCATAGAACATACATTTCATTGTTGGACCCAATGAGTATATCCAGGAATTTTTGTGATAGTATAAGTATTGAATGATTCAAAATCAAACAACGAATGTTGACCAAGATATCTAGTGACGGAGTTCTAGGGTAAAAACTAATGTAGCATAAATCACACCGAATAATAAATCTATAATATCTGGGTCTAGATATGGGGTAAGAGTGTAATAAAAAGATCGTAATCCATGGAATTCCACAATGAAGTGCCTACCGAGTCCAAGAAGTGCATCCAAGGAAAAATGGGGCTATGTAAGGATTAGGTCCAAGGAGTGTACCTAAAGATCCTTCTTCTCAATGTGAAATCCAAGGAGTGTATCCAAGGCATCTTGAAGTACATCATGGGGTCCAAATGGAAGTATATTATGCATCCAGTGATAATAAAAGGAATGTGATCTAGGTGTTATTGAACTTTAGTAACTCGCCCCTGAATTTGTAATGGGGTACATGAGTGCTCATGGAATAGTATGATCAGAAACCATGACAAGCTCGATTATAGCCATTATTATTTAATTATGAAGTCATATAATGGTTAATTTTGGTCTAGGATTATACATCCATAAGCTTGGAATGGTCAAGTAGAATCTCAAACATTTATTTATTGGTTCATCAATGTCTTCCATTAGTGTACAGAAGTCATGTAGCATTGCAACCATATAGTAATGAATTCATTAAGGGATATTTATTAATTATGGTTTACACTACTCCCATCCATAAATTTTAAAAGGGGTTATATGGACACGAAACCATTATTTAATTACCCACAAAATGATATTTGATATACTCAATTTATTATCAAATTCACATTTCACATTTAATTGTCAATTAGAAGATCATAACTTAGTCTAGTAAGGTGATGATCATACATGATAAAAGATATTACACAATTTATAGGATGAGCAAACCGACTAATATTGAATGTATTACCATTGTAATTGTTAAGACAAGGCACACCGGAATTGTGGACTAAATGTGTCATAACACCTAACAAAAATTTTGTGAAACATCACACATGGATAGTCCAATTCAAAACTAGGCCAAGCACTTAGGCGGTGCCTTGGCACTTTTTATTATTTCAAAATGGTAACTCTATTTCTCAAATTTCATTATCATCTTGTACTAAATATGTATTAGTTCTACATAATATCAAGGAATACAAAATTTAAACATGAAAAGTCAAGAAAGAAATTTCTAACCACTACGTTTTTTATTGAAGGCAACACACCTCTGTTGGAGGGGATTTATTAAAAAAACATGACATTACTTATCAGACAAATCATTTATCACCAATATCATTTTAAATGATTTTACATGGTTAAAAATTTAATAATCATTCAATTTAGATACATAACTTCATGAATTTAAATTCTAACGAATGTGTAGTATGTAATTAATTAATACAATTATAGAATTAGAGGACTTGGAAAGGAACCCTACCAGAAGGTGGAACCAAGCCGTCCACTCAGATCTTGAAGTATTCTAACTAATGGAACAAGCTCCCCCACTATGTATGAGCACCCCAACACATGTGCAAGGAAACCTAGACCAAATGCTTACACCAACATGGCCATGGGAATGAGAAAGGGGATCCTTAAACATATGCTTCTTTTCATATACCTGTCTCTTCTCATCTATGTATAGATTATATATATATACATGGTCACACAAATCCCCATACATGATAAATCCCTTACATGGATGAATTTCACAAAATGGGGGAACCCACACACACACACACACATATATATATACATACCTAGGCATACGCAGGCAAGTCTCCCTTGACTCAGCGACTCGAAACTGACAAGAATGAACCAACGCACTACACATTTACCACTAAAAACCTTAAAATAAATAAAAAACTTATTATAAATAGTGAATGACCATGTAAAAAAGGGAAAACCATACCTTGGGTGTTTAAAATGATCCAAAACGAATCAAAACCACCTGATGAAGCTCAACCCCCATCCTATTAATTAATAGGGTGTCAAAACGCATAATGTTTTTATTACAAGTGGTGCGAAACAAATTACCATCATAAAATATTACCACAGAACAAAACCAGTAAACAAAAACTATCTGAGATGCCTCACCATTGGTAGTGTTTGTTAGAACACACACCCTCGGGTCCCAAGAGACCTTCTGCACTAATCATGACCGAAAGGAAACCAAAAATTACGAAACACAAAACCCTATGTTTTTCACCAGAACCAAAAATAAAAAAAATGGACGTCGAAAGTGAGTCTATATATGGATGAGAGGATAAGAGGGAGCATTCCATAATGATTCATACAAATATATATAAGGATTTGGGTGGAAACGGTGGATGAGAGGAGGTTTTAGAGAGAGAGGTTCATGTGAAATTAAGGGAGAAGCCCATTTGGGTTGGGTGTGTCCTTTATGATGGATAGGGTGAGGAATAGTAAGATTTGTTTTTATTTTCTTTATATTTTAATTATATTTTATTAAATTAAATCAAGTCAAATTTTTATAAAATGGGTGTTATGCATAGTTAATCCCACATGGTTTTCCAAACCCAGGGAAACATTGTGGTGCCTACTGCATCCAAGATACACCATGAACGGGCTAGGCACATATTTTAAGAAACCATTTTTAGTCCATGTACAAGACACTTCACCTTTAAAAATAGGGTCTCATGGTTACCTTCAATGGGAAACATGGTTTAGAAAACTATACGCAAACCATGCACCAACTAATATCTATTAAAACTTGAGGTTTTTGATTTTCACACTCCTAAAAAATATTGAGCCACTTGGGAGACGTATCAGGACTTCAAACAAGTACAAAATCAACATTTAAGTGTTCTATAACTCTTGGAATTTAGTTATAATTCTCAGTTTTATAAATGGAAGGTTAAGTAAATAAATTTTTTAAAAAACCATTGTATTTTAGTCCAATTTAATCACAGAATTATAATGACACCACCAATATGACAATTCTATCCCGAGAGGGGAAAACATAGTGGTTAACATCACACATAAGTTCCATATCAGCATTCACGTCACATAATATTCAAAACCACGGTCCAAAATTACTCACATACAAACAAATTCGTTACATTATTAATCCAAATCATTTTTGAAAACATTTTCAAAAGCAATAGTCTAAACAAAAAACATCGATGAATTTTTATAAACATTAATTTTAATAATTTGGTAACTAAACTACACGTCTGGTATCCAAAAGACCCCAGACTAAGGAAAAAAATTTGAAACCACCTTTTTTATGTTGAAAACAATGAACCATTTAGAATGCACTAGCGGTTTTAAAAGAATAATTTGAAATGAAAGGGGTGATGGAATTAAAGAAGGGACAAGGAATGAGTTTCATATAAATCATGGTTCATGGTGAACATCATCATGGAGATCTATATTCAATTGAGTGCTTATTCATAGGTTCACACAGTAAAGTAATGGATATTCCCATATCCAATGAAACACCAATTGATTCGATAATGGAGTCCAATGATTTAATGAAATAATAACAAGAACCCTCAAAACCAATCTTAAGAATCCACACAATAGATAAAATTCAAATAAAACCATGTTTTGGAAACATGATCAAGTTCGAACAAAATCTAAAACAACCATTACTTTAAATACCAATTGGCATTTTATCAAACACATTGATATAATATAAATATACACATAACTAATAAAAAAACTTTTAAAAAAGTACATAAAATTACCACCACGAAAAGACATTAAATTTTTGTAATAAAACATCATTATAAGCCATATTGACTTTAAAACCAAATTAGGCTTGATGATGAAAGAAGAATCTTTTTTTGGTAAGGAAATGGATGGAAAAACCAACCAAAACCATGTGAAGATGCAAAAAAAACTACAAGGGAAGGAATATCAAAGAATGAGTGATAGACCATACACCCTAACATCCAAAAAATCAACCCACATTAGCCAGCAATAACCCTTGCGTTTATCCACAAGGAAACTCCAACATGGACGAACTAAGAACAAGATGTGAGTGTTGAGAATAGATGAAACAACCCAAAAAAACAAGAGATGGCACATTGGAAGAATTTATTAAACATAGAATGTGAGATGAAAGACGACAGGAGAGAACTATAGATCGTCCCTTATGTGCCAAAAACGAGGAAGTTCAATGAGGAATTGTTTTTGGTAGAAAAGGTAATTTCAATAAATTTAATAATTAGGAAAAGACACATTGTTTTATACATCATTCACAAACCATGCACACACATATAGAGGAATAGAGAACCCTCATGGTCTAGCCACTCTATTTTGGAAATAGTGTTACTACAATAAAATTTAGTTATGTCAAATAATAGTGTGACCTCCAATGATTTCCTCATTGTTTCTTCTAACTATGCACAAACCATATGAAATATACCTGACACTAATAGAAGGAAACATTGTTTCTCATTAACCATAAATAGTTTAGTCCAAATCCCATTCAAGCCATGACTGAGAAACAATGAATGAATAAATTGAATAACAGAATCTTTTATCCATAACAAAATAGACTTTTACCATAAAATAGTTCTGAAAACTATTTGCATGGCTAAAACACACCCAAAACCTACAAAACCAAAAAAAATTATCTCGTGGAACATTCCCCAAACCGTGAAACAAGGATCCAACGCCAATTTAATAATAAGAATTAAAATTGTGGTTAGGGTGTGACACTAGTATTCCACTTCATTATAATAGAGATAAATCCATGGAATGAGATGAAATAGAAGTAAGAGCCTCGTGAAAATTCAAATATTTATATTCTTGTAGGATGAATCCTGGAGAAACACCAAAAAAATATTTTATTAAAGAGAGGAGGGAACCAATGTGGTGATGGGTTATAGTGATGAGTAATGGTTTAAATAGTGGAGTTATTTTCTAAATTTTATTAGGGGTAATTTTTAAAATTCTTTATTTTTTTAAAATTTCAATGTATGCCACATAATTTTCTAGAATGGGTTTCCAAAACACTACACTACCCATGTAGGTAATAGAAAATATAATAGATTTTTGCATATCTGGACATTAAATTTATGTAATCCATGCTCAAGCCATGTGAAATAACATTTTTATAAATAATATGCATTATGAATTGTTGTTATGTGGATTCACCTAACTATTTTATAGTGATATACCAACTATAGTTTTCACAATTTCCAAATTTCCCAAGCATATAATATATGAGGAGAAAAATAAAATATAATCAATGAATATAATAATTTGTAAATTAATATGACACAATGAGTTCAATAAATCGTTAATATATATATATATTATTACACCCCAAAGAGATCCTAATATTTGATCATTGAAAAAATTATTCGATTTATCCCGTATAAGAAATTCCATTTCTAATGTCTCAAGGGATTCACCTATGTGCTGGAAAAAAAAATCAAATACAATATAAATAAATTCTTTTAATGTAGAATAAATTTGAATTAAATAAAAAAAACATGGTTCTTATTCAATAAAACATCAAACTCCAACCAATTATGTTCCTATTTTAGTATATCATTTGTATTGGGATGATTCTTTATTGGTCATAAAAATTAAAAAATTAATGAATGTCTAGTTTATGTATTAATTCCATTAAATATGAATCCTTCTTATCTAACTCTATATTTTGAAAAGGACCCAAAATTCCTTGGGTGATCATATTTTTTTAACAATTATGGATGATGTTGTTGGGGTGTGACTTTTAATAATACCCAATCATCAACCAACAACTCAAAGAGGATATTATTATGATCATTATAGGATTAGTAGTTACTTTAATCTATTAATATAATCTTTTAGATTATATGAATCATCCAAGTATTCTCTTATATAAGGCTCTATCTAAGAAGAGTGGTATCAACTACCTTAATCCAATATAATGGAGAGATATGCATAGTTAACTATATAATTCTTCAAATTGAAGCATAATAATATAAGGACGATGGTATTATTATATGTGAATTAAACTAATGAAATATTGGTGTCTCATAATACCCTAAAATTTTTAACATGATCTCATGGAAATAAATCCAATATCTAAATAAATTTCTATGGATAACCATCAAATTTTGTATTGTAGGATATTCACAATTTAACCCCAATATCCCATTTCCTCTTCGAATATTCTCCAAAACATAGATGTAATATCGATATTCTTATTAAGAAAAATTGATCAAGGAGCACCATGTATCCCAAAAATCTCATTCATTAAGAGATTACCATTATCATCTAATTCAGTATTTCCATTGAATGGTATGAAATGATTATATATCATGTGTTAATCAATGATTACCCAAATTTCAATCATTACTTGGGGATAAACAGGTATTTTATGATACAATCCATAGTCATCTCATCCCACATTCCAATAGAAACATGACATGGATGATCAAATCTAGAGGATAATTGTATCATAGCTATTAACTATTGGGCGGTAAAGAATCTGGATACAAAAAAGGTATTATTTTTCTCAAAACTAGACACCAGAAATGTCATTTAATATCATAGTAAATATTAGAGTTTCAAGGGTGGAAAACATTATATTTATAATGAAAATACTCCATCACTATATTACTCTTGGAAAAGGTATGTACACATATATTCCTAAATAATTTCATTAATTTTTCAAAGAGAAACCGATAATATTTGGTATCCCCACTATATTTAATGCTCTTGATATGGTATTACTCATCATCATTTACTATATCCCATGTGATAAGATTTAAGATCGATGTGGTAAACATAATAAAAGAAATAATAATAGTCTCATCCCATTCCTTTACCAATATATTAAAAATATCATAATTCCCAAAAGATACATTTTTTCAATGGAATCATTTAGAGCGTTAGATTAAAAATTACTCTATGGGGTTTAGTGATGAAATTCATATAACTAGAGGTGTAAGAAACATCGATGTATAATGTTTTCTGTTACTACCCCCATTGATATTGCCTGAGGTTACTATCATTTTATCTAAAAATTAGGTAAATATTATTTGGTTAGTTTAAACCATAGACTCTTCAAAGAACAGATTATCCTAGTATTTGAGAGCATACATCTCCACAACAACATCTATGCCATAATTGTGATCGTTCTTATCAGAAGGATGATATTTTCAAAAGTTAAAATCCACTAAACAGTCATCCACCATTTGGATAAATCCTCATATAAAACCCGAATCATCACTAAAAGGATACAACTCCCCAGTTCTCCTTTGGAATATTCTTTATTGTGGATGAGGTAAGACAGTTCGTTTTTTCAGAGTGTAAACATTCCAGTCGTGACTATATAATATAATCACACTCATATTGGTGATCCTAGTCGAAGGATTTTAATTATTATTTATGTATTTAATCATATAGAGTTAATATAATAATATTCATAAGAAACATCATATATCAAATACATCCTATAGATCATCCCAAAACATATTTTCCTACACCTTATAATGGTTTAACCTAATACCTTATTTGAAATAAAATGTTCTAAGGAACTAATTAAACATTTATAAAAGGTAAATTTAATTAAATTATAATATATATAGTTCTAAAAAAGTGTTTGATGGTTTATTTGAAAATTTACTTCATGTTCTTAATTAATCTAAGTAAAGACGATGTTATCATGCACAATATCCATGGTGAAGGATTCTGAGATATGATGAAAATTTTGAAATTAATAGAAATAAATATCATATATGAATAATATTGTATAAAAGGTATCATTAGATACTCATAATGACCAAATATTTATTGAATGTAAATATTTGGGAAATTGAATTCCCTTAACCAGAGGTGTGGATTTCCCAACTATAGATAAATTTTTATTAACCACCTCGCACATTTTATTAGAAAAATGTTATCATTGAAAGAGTTAAATGGAAACTTTATAAAAGATACATGATTAAATATGGGATAACCAATGCCTAACCAGAGGGATCTATCATTACTTTTAGCATAGAGTACTACAGTTTCACAAGGGGAAACACTTGGACAAACAAACCCCATACACTCTAAATATTCAAGATTGATCATCATCTCCATATGCTAAGATAGATCCATATTATTGGAAGTTATTGTTTTCAAATATGTACGTAGGATCAGATCAATGGAATAATGAACTCACACCCGAGGGGTAACCCCGAGAAGTGATCAGGAAACACTTTTGTGGACTATATGACCATAAAAGGAAACTAACACAACCCAATCATTTGATAAATTAATATTTCATTATTTTTGTTAAATATTAATTATTATTCACAACAATACATCCCCCAAAACCATAATGATTTCAAGTTTTTAGACACTAGATACATAAACAACATATTTCATTAAATATCTTTAAAAGAACAATAATATATCATCTCACATAGTATACTTCTAAGACATACCAAACAAAAATATTATAATGCTGCAATGCATTATCAATGAAATTAAATCATTACAATTATATTTTATAGTATAATCATATAATATTACATAGAGAACATAAAAATACATTATAAATTAATATTGGGTAAAATAAAAGGTATATATAGAAGATTTGGAATGTATACAAATGAAATATTAACTTGAACATGGAAATAGAAACATAACACATATGAATTCTAACCAGACAATTGAATAGTAACCCAACCTATAAAAGTATAAATAGAATTTATCCACCTTATAAGTGACAATATTATCCAAATATATCATAGTATGATGAATTAAATATTTTAAAAATTGTTAATTATTGGTTGGTTTTTTTGTAAATCATGTGTATTAAATTAATATTGATGATTAATTTACTATTTTAAAATACAATTTATTCTCTTAAAATAAATTTAAAAATAATTATTTTGAATAATTAAGATTATAAGATCATTTTAAGAGAAATTAATTATTATATTAAAGTGTTTTGAAATAATTTTTTAATTTATATTTATATTTTTTCATGTAAATAACTTTTTATAAAAAATTTAATTCTCATATTTATATAATTATTTTTATAAAATGTAGTTCATGTTTGAAATATACATTTCGAAAAATGGTTGGGGAGAATTTATTTTGGTTTTTTGAATTATTTTATTTTTTGGTGAATAGTAAAATACGATAATTTACGATAAATGCTAAATAAAAGAATTTATGCATCATACTTATGTCATGGATGATGTAAATGGCCATTGGACTAAACTCACATGCTATCAATAATATTTTTTGTCAAAATAATCAATATTATTCATAGTCTTGTACAAAAATAAATAACTATTGTTTAAAATAATGGGAAACACCTCCACCCCTACATTATAAATACCACCCCTCGTTACCTCCTCTATTCACACCTCTCAAGGTTTGTTCGTAGTCCATATTTTTCTCAAATATCTACCTATGACCCTCTCCCATGAATTGGATATCTTGATCTCATAAAAAGACCAAGACCTCCCCTCTTAAAAGGAGTCAAGGAAGATATATTCCAGAGGGAAATTCAACTTTTATTTTATTTTATTTTATTATCATGTCCCTTTGATTTCATTTATATCCTCACCTCTCATCATCCAATTTGTGAGATAACTCCAAATAAATAAATGTATTAGAGTTTTGTTATTATTATTTTAGAAATCATCCTTATCATTCATTTCCAGTCATTTTATTCTTGAAATGTAAACACCATCTGAGTTGTGTTAATTCATCAAATTCAAAGATGATGAGATTTCAATTTTAGTTACTATCTTCAATTCTATTTATGGAACCGTTTTCTTAGTTGAACTGGACTATAAAATATGTATTAAATGTAAAGACCTTTTCGGGAATAATTTATAAAAATGATATTAATTGATAAATAAAAATGTATTTGTTGTGATAAAAATCCTCCATTTAACCAAAATAGATATCGTTTGTGATTTAAATAATGATTAATCTCCACTATAAAAAACCAAATAAATTTTATAACCTTTTAATCATATCTATGTTTAGTACTAACATATAAATCTAATTCAGAAAACCCATTCTCTTCTGTAGTGTTTATCCTTACATGTATATATTTAATCAATCAAGAAATCCAAGCAAACAAACACTCCCAAAACAATGAAATTGAACCCCTAACCAACCAAATTTTCATCAATGAGGTTAGTATGTTTATAATAAATAAATTACATGTATTATATTTTTTTAAATTTTAATTACTAAATTAAATTTTTTATCCAAGACCTTATGATCTTGTAAAGGAAACCATTCTCTATAAGGTAAGTGATTCTACCCAAACATCCATTATTCGTTTGGGTTTCTCTATCATTATTGTTACCCAAATAAAGTTTCCAATTCGTTTTATGAACCTATTATAAATTCTTTTTATATCCTAAAAACTCATTTATCATGTTCTATTAATCATTATATTTTAGTGATATACATTTTTTAAGTGATTCCAACCTCAATTCTTCTCGATAAGCTAACCCGTTTAAGGGAGCATCTTGAATTATTACCCAATATTAATTGGACACTATATTATTTTAAAGCCTCAATTTTTTTTATAAAACCATTATATTTATTATTAAAAACCTCTTGGTTCACTTTTGGTTTTATATAAAATATTATTTCCTTTTCAGTTTTAAGTTTTCTTTGATATTTTCGTTAAACAGTACTAATAAGTTTAAATTCTAATATTTCGCAATTGATCATTTCCCATGTTATCACATAAAATTAATTTAATGTATCCTGATATATGAATATTCTACATTATTAATTTCCATTCATGATCAAAATATTTTCCATCATGGACACTTTTATGAGATGGCCATTTTTTTATTTATGAAATTAATATGAATCTCAATTAATTCCATTGGTAAACTTTATGATTATGTATAATAGATGATGCAAGATTATATATGTGGAAATAATATTCATGAACACATTATGATGGTTTTTTCCAGACATCACTCAAAGGAATTGGGTAATTTTTATTCTCATGGGACATTATAGGGAATGTTCTTGGTTGTTATCCATGACTCACTCTACCATGTGCAATGGCATTGGTGTAAAACCATGACTTATGCATCTCTATGTTCAATGATCCTTGAATTTTTCTAATGTAATTTTTTATGTTGATTTCTCATTACTATGTCTCAATGTTTATAAGATCCCATGTTTATATGTTATTATTACATATATTCCATGACTTATTATATCATTAAGTCATCCTTCTAACCAATATTCTAAATAATTATAAATACAGTAATTCCTTTGCTGGGAATTATAGTTGATCCATATATTTATGTTATCCCCTAGTTATCATATGAAGATGTTTGAGAATAATGGATATTAGGATATCTTTACGATGATTAACTAATGAATTTTTTTATTTAGTCACATGTTTTTTGTTTTTTGTATGTAGTCTACCAAGAGACAAGACATTACAATACATGGATTGTATTATGATGTTTTATTATGCTAAAAATAATGTAATGATATGTGTAAAATTATAAGGGCTCTATTGTTGGTATCATAGGATGAACATGTTATTTTTGGATATTTGGAGTAGAGAACTTTAGTAATAACTATATGGATGAGACTAAGTATTACAATAAAACCTAAATTATTGTATTTATAATGTATGTGGTTTATTAGGAAAATACATCCATGTTTGGATATAGACATGTAGACGTGGATTTAATATAGACGTATCCAGTGGTAAAATATAAAGATAGATCATTGAGCTAGACATGAATGGGAACTGGTGCACGAGAAAGGGTCGTGCAACACTCCTAGTATAACATTCATGGGGGATATTCTTTGGTACATTTATAATCATAGTAAAAAAACACTATTTAGTGAAATAATAATCCAATAAGAATACATGTGAGGAAACAGATCATGGGAGACATATATTGAATCACATGGAATTATGAGTTACGATATACTTTTGCATTAATATTTTAATTTCTTATGATTAAAGTATCCTTTTTTATATTTATTATATAAGTATTCAAGACCCCTAATTGTATAGTTTTTTTCATAGTTAGTAGAGAAAAATAGATAAAAACGTGCCAATAATCAATGTGATAGGAAATGTGATGATTACCATAATGATATTCCTAATAGGATATGAAAGAGTGCACAATACAATAGGACAATACTTACTCAGCTGATTAAAGTTATGAATAATAACATGAATCATGTTAAATGATCTCCTCCTCTATTGAAAGAGAATTTTTCTATATAATACTTCACATGGAGATGAAATCCCATGTTTAGTGGTTCTTTGTAATCCCCTCCTCACAAAACAATTGATTCACTCCACTGAAAAGATATTCTCTTTCCACCAGTTTGTAGAAAAAGATAAATTCATGCTCTAAGTCTATCATATTGAATAGGATTATGATTAGGGGGAAACACTGATCAATAATATGATGTCTCCAAATGAAAATTATTCCATAGATAGAGAGGAATTTAGGAAAATGTTTTTCATTAAATATTTTCTCCAAAACCTACATCTCAATATGGAAGGACACATCCTCAGAATTATGTAGAAGAAAGATGATTCTATCGGGGTGTATGACGTAAAAATCACTTGTATTGAAAGAGAAACCTCCTAATTTGTAATGAACACTAAAATAAATGTGGATTGTTACTTTTGTGGTATAAATACAAGTATATAAAAATTGTTGTTAATTTTAGAGTTTGAAATTTATGAGATCATTATTTGTTTTTATCTAATGGGTGAAATAGAGATTAGAGGGTCTCAATGGTATCCTTGGAATTGAGACAAAAACTAGAAAATGTAGATTAATATGGCTGGTTGATAAAATAAATCCTATAATGGATAAAGATTGAACATCTGATTTTTGGAGATTTTGTGAACATTCATCATAAGAATGTTCTAAAGGGAACTCGAAAATGCTTCAAATGTGGAATAATGGGAAATAAAATTAAAAAAATAATATGGGATATGAATAATCCAAATAATGTGGAATATAAAAGGAAGGTTAGTATTAATGCACTGCTAGTAGTGATGTGTTTCAACCTCTAGGAACATGGAAATTATTTGAGACATTTCCCAATGACAAGGGTTGTTTAGAGGCAATCAAGAACAACATACAGGGAAACATAAAAGTTATTATTTAAACATCCCATGGTTTAAGAATGAGTCCCAATTTTCAATAGCATACATGATACCCTACATCGAGCATAAACGAACAAGTAAAAATTATTATTTAAAAGTTACCATTATAACCTAGACATTTGAATGGTAGGAATAAATAGAATAAATAGAATTAGGAAAATATGGTTTAAAAATCATTTAATAATGGTTCAATGGTTAAAATATTTATTCTAAATGGAAATAAAAACTAATTGAATATAAATGATCTGTTTTTATAAAAACATATTAAAAAAGAGAATAATTGTGTTTATAAAATCATCACTCATTATGGAAATTTATTTAATGAAAAATATTTTTTATATAATAAATTTAATGTTTTAAATTCATCTTAAATGTTTTTTTGATATTAAATATGAAAAAATACAATTTTTTGTAAAAAAGATGTTTAAAAAAACAATTTACTGCCTTTTGATGGAGAACCCTTTATAAATAAATTTTTTGGAACCTTTATTTTTTCTATTGGTAAAAAGAAACATAATATTTAGAATAATAACATCAAATTTAATTTTCGATTAATTTTTTATATTTCATTGATAACTATTATGTTTTGATGAATTGTTAAAATACAAAATATTTTAATTGAAAACCAAATTTTCAACCAAGTTAATTTATGTTGTTAAATAATATTATTTAATGTTTTTAATGTGTAAATGGAATATATTTTTATCATTTAATCCAATAATGGTCTTTATAAGTTATTTCACAATGAAATTCTATATAATCACATGAAAATATTTTTGATGTTTTATCTTTATAAAAATAGAATTTCTAGTTTGGACAACATGAATTATTTTTAATTTAATTTCTACAAATTCAGGGTTTTGAATTTGTTAAAATGTATTACATATTTTGAATAGTAAGGTCCAATATGTGTTAATATGTTTTTTTAATTTTTGGACATTATGAATAGTATCTCTAGTTATTATTTTTATTTACCATGGTTAAGGGTAAATCTAGTAGAAAAGGGTAAAATAAAATATTTCTATAACATTAAACAACCCTAAAACATGTCATAATACTCTTTTATGTGTATGTATGACCATTAGGATCCATTAAAAGATCTTCTACCTATTTGGAGCCATTTAGAAGTGATAATGACATGTCATAATAATTAATTTAATGTAATGAAAAAAATAACAAAAACATGTATCTTCTTAATAAAACAATTTTTATGTCTTGTTATATTAGTGATCTCTTCTGATATAAATAATAATTAGGAATATAATAGTTGTTCCTACATCATTATATTTAATTTATAATTTCTCTACATTATATAAATAAACTTAATTATCAAACAATGATGACACAACGATTGCTTCATTAATAAAGGATTCAAATAAACTATATTATCAAAAATAAAATAAATATTATAGGACATTATTAATGTTATCTACTATCTTACTAGGTGAATATGATGGTTTATGATTTATTAAATGTTTTTTTCGATGGAATCAAGTTGTTATGAATTTATACAAAAGTTGTGTATGAATAGTGTCCAAAATTGATATATGTCATAACTAATATATATAATAGTTTATTAAATGATTTTGATTTTTTTTTTAAATCAGATTAATTCAAATGGTTAATATATGTCCAAATATATCATAAATTACCTTTCTATGGGTCGTTTTACAAGATGTGTTAATTTCATTTTCCCACAATGTGTGAGTAACATTATATCACTATAAGATTAAAATGGGTAAAATAAGGAATTAACCAAAAAGTTTTGGATAATAAAATATTAAAAACATCACTAAAAAATATTATCTGATGGTTATTATAACAAAAAACATAGTTTTTTTATTTAAAAGATTTTTGGATAATTTTTAATCAAAATTTAATGTATAATAAATTATTAATTCAAGAAAATCCTAATATTCCCATTCCACCCTCTTATAAAAGGACACAACCTCAACCAACATACTCAAACCTCTAAATAAACTTGTCTCGTCCAAATTAAGCTCAAATAAATTTCCAATGTCTCTCATTTCCACCTATAATTTTTTATTTTGTGTATATTTAAAGTCAAGTAAGCCCTTTGGATCAAATCCAATGAAGTAACCCAATTTAGAGGTAACGTATTTTCTCAATTTCAACTACCATATTTTCATTCTCCACTATATATTATCATCATATTATTTTGTTACAAAACAACACCATTATAATCAATATAACATGATATTTATGTGTTGTATTTTTACTACTCTTACGGACACCATCATTTATTTAATTCATACATATTGTTTCTTTGTACAGAGAACTACTACACCACGAGATGACGATTTTTCAATTTTTCCCTAACAACTCTCATGATATACATTATTTAAGAATTTTATTTATAAATTATATATATTATATTTATATTTTCTTTTTTCTTCTGAAATTTTTATTTACAACATACCTTTATACTTTATATGATATGTAAATATGGTAATTTCATTTGAGGATGTGTGGACTACCGTCCACTCAAAGAGATATGAATCATTAATTATATAAATTTAATGTATGATGGATTGTTTTTTTAATCATATATTTCTAATGTGCAATAAATATGATAATGGTTTTATAATATACATTTATATAATTTTATTTTAATATTTTTAATTTGAATAAGAAATTAATGTAGTGTCCATGCGTTTGTACGGCCTACTGTCTCCATGAATGGTTCATTTCATTACTTATTTATAAATATTATGTAAATTTAAAATACATATGTAATAGATATATATGAAACTAAGATCATGAATAATATTTTCGAGATGATGTGATTTTGACCAAAAGGTCAATTTACGTCAAACATGTTCATTTTCGACTCAAGTATCGAATATCAAAAAACTAACCCATTTGAAGATAATTAATTATATAATTTTTATATAAAGATAATAAGTAATTTAATATATATAAGAAACTCATAAAAGTTCATGAAACAAGTTGAAATTAACCATAGTTTATTATCTAGAAATATAATGAACGAACAAGTCAAGTTGGACTCATGGTAATGGAACTTCGTAACCCCATTCACATTAGTTGGTTTAATATAACAATTATTTTTTATGTCATTCTATTATTATGTGAGAAATAACATTTGATATCTTATCTATTATTTATACTTGATTAATGTTAATTTATATTTAATTTATATAATCGATCTATTTTAAAAAAATGATCATTGTAAAGGAAATCATAACTCAATCTCATTTAATTAAGTTAAATATACATGTAACATGTTTGTTTTTCCATGATTATGTGTGAATTACCTATGAATGTTTTACACAGAATATATATTTCTATTGACTGTATTTATATCTTCCATACATAATTATTTCTTGTATTTATACTTAATCTAAGGACACGATATTTCTAATGGATTTTGTCACAATTTACATAACATTTTGACTTATTTTTTTTATGAATCGATTCACTTTTATACAGTGTATATACCACCCATTAAAATATTTTATCATAAATCTCCTTATTCTCATGATATTATATATTATATTTAATTTCAATATTAATTATTTTTATACATTTAATTTCTCAATTTGAAAAGTATTGTTTTACTAAAACATCATTTAAAAAGATTTCAAGATTTCTTCTTCTAAATATTTCTCATTATTTTCCAAGTTTTCCAAATGGTTTTAAGGATTTATTTATACGAACATATATGTTTCAGAATTCAAATTCTAGAATTTCTTTTAAATTTTAAAATGTGTTATGGGAGGCTTTCATTGAATTTTTTTTATTAAATGCTTTAAATGGTTTTGGAAATTTATTGAATATTTCAATATCTTAAATTTATATCTTGTGACTGATGAGTTAAATATTGATAATTTAAATCATTTATTTGTTTTTAATAAGTAGTGGTAATTGAATATTTTATCGGTGGTTACATGATAAACCAAATATGGGTGGTTTTGAGATAAACCTAGGGCAGGGGAGCCCACGATGGCTCTCCAATGAATTTGGTAATGTGACAGAGGTATACATTAAGGTTCATCCTAGGAGATTTAGGGAATATACTTTGATGGGTATTCCAAATGTAACCATAATGTATACTCACTATGTATCTATGAATGAAAAATATATGTATGTTATGGATTCCATAGGTTACATATATGATTTATGGATTTTATGAGTTATTCATAAATCATATTATTTCGTTATGTATATTAAACATGATCTATTTTATTAGTGAAAATAATGATTTCATTGATTTGTATGTATTAATGGACTAATTTTTCCATTACTTATTTTATAACCCTTAAAAATACTTTTATGCTCTTGGAAATATTTTTCACAGGTTATAAGAATGGATAACAGAAATGTATAATTCAAGATAATTTTTATCAAGAAAAGAATTCATGTTTTTTAAGGTGTATTATTAATGTGAAAATATTGGTGTTTAGTAGAAGGGTCAACCTTGTAATTTTTGAGATGTTATGTTAAAATTATGGCATAATTATCAAATACTCTAAACCCGAAAATATCCTTGAATTGAATTAAAATCAAATTATTGACTAATCTCAAGATTAAGTAACATTTAAAGCTGGGGACTTATATATTGTATCATAGTATAATTTAAGAATAGTTTGGAGATTAGGATGTTATATTAAGGGTTATGTATATGATCATTGGTTTATAATTTTAAGTTATATTATATGTCCCCTAACATCGAAACACCTTTTTAGGTTAATGTAATTAAAAAATGATTAATAGTAATTGTTGAGACATTATCCTTTGAAGAAATTATGGGTTATCAATACTTGGGATGATTAATGTGAGGTAAAAATAAACTTTTACATTAAAACATATTGTGGTTATTTTTAAGGATTTTATCTCATTTTTTTAATGTTATTAGAATTTTATAGTTTTCAAAAAAAGAACAACACAAAGACTGTGTGACTGACCGTCACGTCGGACATATCTGTGGGAATCGAACCCACAACCAAGGTTAGATGGGTATTTATCACCTAACATTGGTCTATGTGAATTCCCTAGTTAGAATAAATTATTCGTTGTAGTTAAATGGTTTTATAGATCAATAATAAGATGATTTTTGGACTTTTGTTTTATCAAATGGATAACCTTAGTTTAAGAAAATGATTTTGTGAATATGTGATAATTGTTAATTTGGAGGTAATTTGATATTTTGGGAAAGAAATATTCCTAAAGTATATATAATGATATGGTTTTTAATTTTAGGTGTAATTTTTCAATTTCTTTTTGGAGGAATCTGTGTTTTAATTTCAGACAAAAAGATATGTGAGTTTTTTGCAGAAATGATTAACATATCATACAGAAATTAAAATTAGGTTAAAGATTCTTAGTTTTGAGACATTAAGAATGTTTTATGTTATGTGGAGATAAATTTTAAGATGTATCATTAAAGACTACGTTATCAAATCCTTTGTAATTTTGGGTTTCAATGTTTTTTGGATTTCTTTGAAATTTTTTATGAACAATTGATTATTGAATTTTCTTTTTTGAATTTTGGGGTTTTTTTGAGTAATTATGGATATTGATAGTAGTATTTATTTTCTTAAAGGATTATTCCTTTTGGGGATTATGTGATATTGTAATAACCATTTTTGTTTTTTGTAATTTCTCATGACAAGGTAAATATAAAGTTTATCTTTTTGGGAATATGTGATTCTCTAGATGTTGATTGAAGCTCTTCAAGTGTGACAAAATAATCTAGAATACTAATTATTTGTAGAAAATATGAGTTTGTGTTATGTATTTATTAAAGGATGAAACTATAAGTGAAAATTTAGTATGTTACCATATGTCACTACTCTATGTAGTAAAATATTACCTCAACATTCGGAAAATGTCCTTAAAAAACCTATATCGATATACTTTTCATATTGGGAAATAAATGACCATTTAATCCATAAATGGTTTATGGTTTTCTTGTGGTTATCATTCTAAAAATCATGTTTTATATCACTCTCATAACAAATTGACACATAGTTTTTCTTCCAGGTCCATGTTTTCCTACATGGAACACTAGTATGTGAAATCTCAAGTGACATTTCTACTTCTCATTCTTTCAAATAATGTTGTAGTTTTATTGTCCATTTTTACAATATATTATTTCTAATGAAGTTAATAAAGATAAATTTAAAATTATTTGGATGAAATTTCAAAAAAGGTGGAATTATGTAACATCCCGAGTTTTGAGAAAGAAAAATTATGTTCAATAGTATACATGATATGATACATCAAGTTTAAATGATCAACTAAAAAATTTTATATAAAGGTTACCATTATAGCCTAGTCATTGGATTGGAGGGAATGACCAGTATCAACTGAATTATGAAAATATTGTTTAAAATTGTTAACGTATTTATTCATTGGTTACAAAATTTATCATAAATGGAAATAAAAACCTATTGTATGTAAAGGATGTGATTTTTTGAAAACCATTTAAAAAGAAAGTGACTGTTATTATAAAACCATATCACTCAAAATGGTTTTTTATTTAATTAAAAATATAAGGTATATATTAAAATTAATGTTTAAAATTCATCTTATTTTTTGATATTATATAATAAAAAAATAAATTTTTTAGATAAAAGAAGTATTTTTCTAAAAATACACTTTTACTACCTTTTGATAGAGAACCCTTTTTAAAATTAGTTTGGAAAATGTTATTTGTTCAATTTTAAAAAATAAACTTCTAATTTTGGAGAAGAATATAAAAATTTAATTAGGATTAAATTTTTATATTTTTTTGATAACTATCATGTTTTGATGAAAAATAAAAATACTGTAAATTTTAATTGAAAACAACTTTCTTGCATCAAGATAATTTATATTGTTAAATAAAATTATTTAATGGTTTTAATGTATAAATGTAATATATATGTATTATTTATTCCAATATTTGTCATTAGAAAAAATTTAAGAATGAAATAAAACTAAGAACATGTCAATATTATCATAGTTTTAATTTTTTAAAATTATTATTTATTGTTTTAACCATGATAATTATTCTTCATTTTATTTCATCCAATTCAATGTATTGAATTTGGGAAAATGGATTCCATATTTGAAATCAGAAGTTAAAAATTGTATGAATAGATACCTTTTATTTTGGAACATTAAGAATATTTACATGAGAAATTATTGTTATTTACCATGGTTAAAGGGTAGAACTAGTAAATTATGTTAAACATAATAATTTAATTATATAAAAATACCCTAAAACGTTTTATAAAACTCTGTGATGGTTTGTTTCAGACCATTATCATCCATAGGTAGAACATTTGGAATTTGGGGGCCACTTGTGAGTGATATTGGCATGTTATAATAATTAATTTAGATTGAAGAGAAAAATTTAAATAACAAGTATCTTCATACTAATCCAATTTTTATATGGTTATATGTAAGTGATATCATCGACTATAAATATTCTTTAACCGATATTAAATACTTTATGAATAGTGTCTAAACTGCCATAATTCATAAATTATAATATAAAATAGTTTATTAAACGATATTAGATTCTTTAAAATATATTATTCGTCCAAATGGTTAAGAAATGTCCAAATAAGTCATAAATGTATTTTTTTAGACTTCTGGTATTATATTGTAATTAATATAACACACAACGTGTAAATTACATGACATAACTATAATATCTAAAACGGTCAAATAAGGGTCAAACCAAATGAATAAGGATAAAAAATTATTCAAAACATGTTTAAAAATTTTTAGTTGTTGGGTATTCGCACCAAAATCATGTTATCCTATAATTGGTTGAGTTTTTTACCATTTTAAATCAAATTTATTATTTATAATAAATTAAAAATTTAGTACATTCTCAAAGTTCCCCTCCCTCTTATAAAATCCAAACCCCTATACCCACATAATCACACCTCTCAATCACATTTTCTCATACAAATTATACTTAATTAAGCTCCCAACAACCCTACATTCCACTTAGAATCCTTACCTTGGTCAAAATAAAGTTCAAGAAAGCCTTTTGGCTCTAATCTAAAGAAGTTACTGATTATTTGGTGACATCTTCCCTCAAGTTTCCTTACATTATTGACATTCTCCAACTCCTATGTTATTCTTATTCATTGATTACAAAAAAAATTGTATCCTATATACAATAGGTTTTTGTTATGATAATTATTCAAACTATTCTTACACAAATATCCTTCTAGTTGATATAGACATACTGTTTGGATGTACGGAGAACTACTGCCTCATGAGATGATTATTGTTAAATTTTCCCCTACCACCTCTCATGGTGGACATTATGATGTAAAAAATTTATGTATGATATATATTATATTTATATTTTCTCAATTCATTAGTAATTTTTATTTACTTCATACCTTTATAATTTCAATTATTTGTAAATAAGATAATTTCATTTGAGAATGTGTGGACTACTTCCCTACCAAAGTTATGTGACTTGTTCATGATATTCATGGAATGTAAAAAGGATGGTTTTATGAAACCTTTCTTATATACCTGAGAAAATTATAATATTATAATTATAATATAAATTTATATCATTTGATTATTATTCTTTTAATATGAATAAAAATTAATGTAGCGTTCATGCATACGTACGAACTACTCTCTCCATGAACGGTGCATTTCATTTCTTATCTACAAATATTATTGAAATTATAAATAAAAATATACCGGATATGTGTGATATTTAAATCATTAATAATGTTCTATATAAGATTGAAATTTTACCGCATGAAAAATTTATATCAAATAAGTATATTTTCGACTCATGCAACGAATATCGACAAACTAGCCCATCTAAAATTTAATAATTTTAATAATATTAATAACATGATAAAATTAATATATAATGAATAATAATCTTGAATTTATTTAGAAAGAAAATAAAAATTAACCAATTTTTATTATTCATGAATACCAATAATGAAGGATACAAGTCAGACTCACCGTAAGGGAACTTCATAACCTAATTTCAATTCATTGGGTTTTTCTTGTACTTCATTATATTTCTACAATAATTATGTTAGAAATAAATTTTGATATCTTATCATTTATTTATACTATATTTATGTGTATTTATATTTAATATACAAAATATATTTATTTTATTAACAAAATTATCTTTGAATGGGAGATCATAACACAATCTCATTTTAGGGAGTTAAATGTCTATTTTATTGATTTTGTTTTCCAATGAAATTTTGTGAATGAACTCGGATTGTTTTACATTGAATATAAATTTATATTTAGTGTATATATATTTTTCACACATAATTATGTCATTTATTTATCCCTAACAAAAAGATATGATCTTTGTAATGGATTTAATCTCAGTTTACATACCAGTGTGACTTATTTGTTGTTGTGAACCAATTAACTTTTATATGGTGTATATACAACCATTTGTCAAAATATATCACAAATATTATTATTATCAAGATATCATATTTACTATTTAATATTATTATTATTTATTTTTATTCAATTACTTCTCACGAGGTAAGGTAATCTTTAACTAAAACATCATTTTGAATGATTAGAATATTTCTTCTCCTAAATATATATCTTTAAAGTCCATGTATTCAAAATGATTTAAAGTATTTATTTATGTAAAAATATATGTTTCCAAATTCCAATTATTGAAATTCATTGAATATTTCAATGTGTTATGGGGACCTTTGATTAAAAAATAACATTATTAAATATTTAAAATGGTTTTTGAAATAGATTGAGTATTTCAATATCTTGAATTTATTTCTTCTGATTGATGAGTCAAATGTTGATAATTTTAATATTTTTCATGTTACTATTATGTAATGGTACATGTAATTTTTATGGGTGGTTAAAATATAAACCAAATATTGGTGGTTCTGTGATAAACCTATTGTGTGAGATCCTTTGACTTCTCTCCAATGAATTGGGTGACTTGACAGAGGTAAACATTAAGGTTTCTCCTACGATATATATGGAAGTTATTGTTATGATAATTCTGAATGTAACCATGATGGTTACACCATATGTATATATGAATGCCACAATGTAATTATGTTATGGATTACATATGTTTCCATTATGAGTTATGGCTTCTATGATTTATTCATAAATCTTTTCTTCATGAGGTATATTAAAGATCTTATGATTAATGAGTGTAATGTATGATTTCATTTATTTGTATGTATTCATGGAGTAATTTTTTCTTTCTTTATTTTTTAACATTAAATGTGATTTTTATGATCATCACATGTTTTTGAAATATTTATTCTCTTGTATAAGGAAGGATAATAGGATGAAAGAATTCAAGAATATTTATATCAAGAAATGAATTATTGTTTTATTCATGGTGTATAATTATTATGAAAAAGTTTGTATTGAGTAAATGATTATACCATGTAAATTTTGTGGTATTATTTAATAGTTATAACAAAATTATCTAAAACGGTAAACATAAAAAGTTTTTCTAAGTGAATGAAAGTCAAATATAGACATATATCAAGATTAAGAAACCCTTAAGGATTAAGACTTATAATTATGTGATCACTACTATTGAGGTGGAGTTATAAAACAATGTGGCGATAGGTATACTAGATATTAATTCAAGAATAGTGAATATACTATTCCATTATGTTTCAATGAATTCATTAATATAATGAATGTTTAGAAGAACCATTCAAAAACCACCTCAAATTTTTGAGATTGAGTTATCTGTGAGAATAGAAAATGAGGAAATTATTGCACCCAAAGTATATATCTCCCCCCAGATAAAATTTTTGGAATGAACCTCCAATTAAATATTTTTATACTTACTTTAGTGGAGTTTGATTTTATATTGGGCATGGATTGAAAATAATTATACAAATCCAACTACTACTTTTGGGAACCGGAGATAACTATTCACATCCCAAATAATACACCAATCCATGACATGTTTAAAGAGTAATATTAATCTCCATTAAAATAATTTTCTTATTTGTGGCTGTTACTACTTATTATAAATAATTTCTAGAATGAATGATTGACAAAAAGTATAGAATCATACTCGAATACATGACCATTGTCAGGGACAACACAAATGTATTTCCTGAAGAATTTCATAATATACCTCTTGATTAAGAGGATGATTTATCATTTCAAATTATTCCTGGATCTATACCTATTAAAAATTCAATTAATAAAAAGGAAACTATATAGTTAGAAGATATAATGAAGAGGTTTTAGGATAATCAATACAATGATTTTATAATCCCATGTGATTCACTATGGGGAGTTACAGTCTACATCGTCAAGAAGTACGGTTTAAATCATCAATGTGTTGATTATGAAGAACTCAATAAAACCATGATAATGAACAAGTATCCCCTTCCATGGATAGATTAATTTTCAATCAACTTTGTGAATCAAATTATTTTTTAGGTGGAACTTTGGTTAGGATATCACAACTTATTAGAAAGGAAAGAATACATTCCAATGAATTCCTTTCAAATGAGGTATGGTCACTATGAGTTCACAGTGATTCACTTTGGAAACACCAATGCTACAGAAGTATTAATTTATACAATGATTGTAGTATTTAGATATTACCTCAAAAAGTTTGTGGTTGTCTATATTGATGACATTCTAAAATACTCCTAGATAAAGGTGGAACACGAGTAGTATTTGAATAGTGTGCTGATCAAATTGTGAAGAATGAAACTATATTAAATGAACAATATATGTGAGTTATATATATAGGAATCATTATTCTTGGTTAATTGTATCACTAGAAATAGAATAAATTTGGACCCTTCCAAGGAAATTGATATTTATTTGTGGCCCTGACCAATATTTGTAATGGAGATCCATGATATTCTTAGACTATAGGGGTATTATCAATAAATTGTGAATAAATTCACATGATTTTCAAAACCAATGACTTAGATGATTCAAATTAGAGTAATGATTTTCTGGACTCATGAATGCGATGAAATTATTATGGATCTCAAAAATAGGCTTATCACTGCACCATTACTCTCATTGTCGACAGGTGGAGGACACATTATGATATATAGTTATGCTTAAAAGAAGGGATTATGTTTAGTGTGGATGAAAAATGATAAATTGATAGACTATGCCTCAAGGAAACTAAGAAACCATGAGAAAAACTATCCCCCACATGATCAGGACATAGAAGCTATGATCTTTGCATTGAATATTTGGATGCATTATCTCAATAAATTGATGTATGAGAAAAATATTGTTCATAAGAGTATCAAATATATATTCACAGATAAAGATCATAATATGTGCTAATGAATATAGTTTAATCTCATCTATGATTGTGACTTCTCAATCCACTAATATCTATGTAATGAAAAGAAGCTAACATATGATCTATATAGAAACGATCCTACATATGTATGAATGATGAGAGTTGATAAGGATCTAATATTCATAGATATTCAAAGAATGGTCATGGGAATCAATAAGGGAGGAACATAATAAATCTCTTCCTAAATAATTTTCAACCATACCTTCTGTGGAAAATAAAGAAACAGAAATTTTTTTATGGAAACTAGTAAAAGGGTGGAAGATAACAGAAATAGAATATCCTATATGTTCAAGATTGATGTGGGATGAGTTGTAATATTTGGGTAATGATTATGTCAATCATATGATCATGATATTAAGAAGGTTTTTCCGAATGAGATACATATCTCAACATTCCCAATTCACCTTGGGAGAACAAAGATGTATCCTAATCTTTATGACACTTATTGGTGGGATAATGTGATGAAGGATTATTCTAAGTATATTTTAAAGTACCTAGTATGTTATAAAGTGAAGGATGAAAGGAAAATGTCCTAGTGTATGATGAAACCACTACCCATACCAATATTGAAGTGGGAGAACATCATCATGGAAATTATCAGTAGACATCTAAGGACATCAAGAGGAAACAATACAATAAGGGATACTAAGTATTGTCTTATAAAAGAATCTTACATTATCACAATTTTAGAATAATTATCACTAGATAAAAATTCAACAGTTATATATCAAATATGTGATAATGTTGTGGTGATTACAACCATCTATTGTATTCGATAGAGATCCAAGATTCTCCTTGATGTTCTTTAAAAGTCTCCAGTATGATCTAAGCAATGAACTAAACATTATTATAGCCTTTTATCCTCATATAGATGGTAAATATGAGTGAATTATTTAGACATTAGAAGATATTTTGACATATTATTCAATGGACTTCAAAAGGGATTGTAAGAAACATCGACATCTATTTAATTCTCCCACAACAACAGTTTCCACTCCAACATACAAATGGAACCATATAAATCCAATTTTGAGAAAGGAGTTAATCTCAATATTTCTGGGATGATGTAGATGAACACATGTTTCTAGGACCAGATATATTTGATGAAATGGTAGAGAAGGTGAAAACCATTAAATAGAACATCTAGGAATCCCAATGTCTATAGAATCCTTATACAAACAATCTTAGATGAGTACTTGGATTCAAAATTGTAGACATTATATTACTACGAATATCTCTATGTAAGAAGGTCATTAGATTTGGGATGGAAGGGAAGCTAACACCCTGGTACATTAAGCACTTCAGGATTATTGATCATGTTGGAGTTATGGCCAATCTACTAGAGCATCCACCTATCTTTTCTATAGTAAATGATGTCTTCCACATATCCCACCCAAATAAGTACATATCGGATCATTCACATGTACTGTATTTTGAGGTTGAAAATTTGGAGAATGACATTTATTTTGAGGATTATATAGTGAAGATATTGGGTCATGTAAAATTTTTTTATGATTCATGACTACACACCTGGTTATTGTACTATAGTGGAACCATAATTATGAAGATGCAACATTGGAACTAGAGGAAGAGAAGAAGGTAAAGTACCCACACTTGTTTTCATCTTAGAATGTAAAATGCAAATTCATGGGAAAAATTTATTAAGGGGGAAGAATATAATGACCCAATGTTTTAACAATGAAATTCCATTTTATAATTATGTATTGTTGTATAATCATATAATATTAAATATAGAACACAACACAAACCTTTTAAATGAATAATCAGTTGAATAAATAATTTCTCTAGAGGTTATCAAATATATACCAATGAAATAATAACATTACCATTTCAATAGTAATGTATAAGTTATGAATAATAAACCATCCAATTGAATAGTAGCCTCACTAATGAAAAAATAAATAAAATTTATCCATCTTATAAGTGAAAATATGATATAAATATATCATAGTATAAGTATGTAAGTATTTCAAAAATTATTAATGATGTGTTGGTATTTTCTATGTCATGTATATTCAATTACTGTTCTATTATTATATTAATAATTTAATATAATTTTTAAGAGACCATAAATAATTTTTTAGAATGTTAGAAAAGTAGTTTTACGTTTAAAATTTGTATTTTTTAAGGTAATTATGGTTTTAATTAAAAATTATATTTATCAAATAAAGAAAATAATTTTCATCAAATAGTTTTAATTTATATAATTCAACATTTCAAAAATTTATTTGAATAATATTTGGGGTTTTTTAAAAAATACAAGAATTTTTAGTTAATAGTAAAATACAATAATTTATAATAAATTTAAAATAAATGAATTTATACCTCATGTTTCCTCATGGATGATTTAAATGGACATTGGATCGAAATAAAATTAACTATTTACTATTTTTGGTCACAAGAATCAATAATATTAAGAGAATTGTGAAAAAATATGAACGTAATGACTAAAATAATGGGAAACCCCACCTCTCCTCCACTACGAATACCACCCCTCTTTACCCCTTCTCCTAACTACACTCAAGCCTCATGCCTAGTAAATATTAATCACAAATATAACCCTAATACACTCTCCCACTTCATAGAGATCATGGTATCATGATATATCCAAAACTTCTCCCCTAACGAGGCTATCTTGGATGATATATTCAATAGGTAAATTTCAAATCTGTTTTATTTTATTTTCTTTTCATATTCCTTTTTTCATATCTATCCTCACTACTCATCATAAAAATATTGTGATAAATCATGTAAATTAAATTAAATACAATTTATTAATGTTTATGTAATAAATCATCATCATTTCTCATTTCCCCTCCATGTTTAAAAATATTAAAAAACCATTTGAGATGTGTTAATTTATCACATTCAAGGACGACGTGTTATCAATTTCTTTTAACATCTTCAATTCAGGTCTTGAATCCATTTTGGTGGTTTTATCAAACTATAATATAAGTATTATTTCTAATTTATAGTTCTGGAATCTTTTTTACAAGTGATACTAATTATTAATGAAAAATGTGTTCGTTGTGATAAAATACCTCTAATTAGCCAAAATAGTTATCAATAAAGTTTTATATAATGATTCATCTTAAATTATAATAACTAAATGAATTTTATGACCATGTAATTTTATATATGTTTAGTAAAAATATATAGCCACAATTATGTACATCCATTATCACTTTACATATTTATCCTTACATGTATATAAGTAAATTAATAATGAAAACCATAGACACAAACACTCCCAAAACAGTGAAATTGTACCTCTTAACCCACCAAATGGCCATGAATGAATATAATAGGGTTATTATAAATAAATTACTTGTAGAATAGGTTTATTGATTATTAATTAACGAATTTAATTATGTTAACCAAGAAATTAATATCGTGTTAAGGACACCACCATTATTATGGTATGTGACTCTACACGAACCTCCATTATTTATTTTGGTTTCTGTATCATTATTTACTCCCAAATGAAGTTAGATGTTATTTTTTTAAAAATATTTTAAATTCAATCTAAATTATTCAATATCATTTATAAAGTTCCATTAACCAAATCGTTTTGGTATCAACATGTTTTTAAGTGGTTCCCTCTGTAATACTTCTAGATAAGGAAGCCAATTTAAGTTAATTTCCCGATTTCTTAAAGAATTTCAAGGGCACTCTATAATCTATTTTAATCCACAACTATTTCAATATAATAAATATTTAAATTATAAATACATTTTTTTTCATCTTCGGGTTTTATATAAAACATGACACCCTTTTCTTTTTCATTTGATATTTAATATTTTCCTTAAACCAAAGTAAAATGTTTTAATTATAAAGATTCATAAATTCTATTTTGTCATGATATCACATCTAATTACCATAATTTTTAATGATATATGACTATTATAAATTATTAATTACCATTAATCTTCTAATTATTTTCATTCATAGACACCTTAATGAAACACCCGTTTTTTGTGCTCTTTGACATGAATATGTTACCCAACTCATTCCACGGGTAACCCTTATGCTTATGTATGATTGATTATGTATGATTAAGTATGTCTAAAGATTATTCCTGAACAAGTTATGGTGGGTGCACCAAGATAATTATCCAATGCATTGGGTATTTTATAGTCTCATGATATCTTAAATGCAATGGTCCTGGCGGTTAGCCCTGACTTGTGATACTATATGGAACTGTCTTGGTGGTTAAGCTAGACTTGTGAAACTATATGTGTAATGAGAGTTGAATCATGATAAGAACATGTTTTGAGTTTCTTTCAAATTTCTATGAATCCATATTTATATGATCCCATGTTAATATGTTATTATTTAATATGTTCTATCTTTTTTGTCATTATTTCATGCCTTTAGCCCATGTGATAATTCTTTATTCTTTTGTTTTTTTTCTTATGGGGGGGGGGGTTTAGCTCATCCCATTTATGATTTTATCCCAAGGTTATCCTATGATGATTTATGAGAATAATGGAGTTTTGTATATATTTATGATGATTAAATGAATATATTTTTCATTTAGTCCAATGTTTTTGTATTACATACCTGGTCATCAAATACACTAGACATTACAATCCATGGATTATATTTTGTTTTTTATAATTCATAAAATAATGTAATTATATTTTTAAAAGGTTAGGGTTACTATAATACCATTCTTCATAACTTATTGAAGGAAAAAATAATAAATTGTGAACATGGATGACCAGTAAGGGTAAAAACAATATAAAACAGTCATCAAAAGTTTATATAAAATAAGAATAAGGTTATGAGAAGGTGTTAAAAATTTACTATAATAATACCAAATTATTAAAAGATAATTTATCATAAATCATGGAATATGTAATTATTATAACAAAATAGATAATCCATAAGTCTGTGAAATCACAGATAATAAATCATGATCCACTAGAACATATAAATATAATTAGAAGTAGGCTTTTGGAATACATATAACTGTATAAAATAACATACTTATTCAACGTTCACTCAAAAGACGTTCATTTGGGATGATATCCCATATAGGAAACTCCTACAAGGTTATATCAATAATTTTCATAAGAATATCATAAAAATAGTTATCTTGGTCATCTTATAATATATTATTAACTCCGTCCACTGTTATTATATTCTCATCTCTCTTGTAATTACATAATATATTAAAATGAAATATAATTCTAGGAACACATGTCACAAAATGATCATCATATATATGGGATACACCCTATTAAAAAACATTCACAATTTTTTTAAAAACAACACATTGATAGAAAATGGGTTTCATAAAATATAATCATTGTTCATAACATAACCAATTTAAAATTAATTTATTTCATAAAGGTTTCATGATAACATAATTAACCCTTGAATAAAAACATGTTTCATAGAATCATCCCTAAATTACAACCATCATTTTCCATCCACTGAAATAAAGTTGATGATATCCTAAAATAATCCCACTGGGGAATCATACGAATCCTATAATGATATTTGTATAGATGAGAATTAATTTTAAAAGTCCACTCAAACCATTATTTTTTAAATAATAGAACAATATTAATTTTTTAATAAAATATTTACTGAATATTCCAATAATATGGAGAGAATATTTTTCATTTAAAATATTCCAAAAAACACGTAATCTATGATTCAAATAGTATGATGATCTAGATAGTGGTATAATTATTTTATGATGTATTAATTAAAAAATGATTTATTTTCACACTTTTTTCGAATATGAAAAATTAAATATCTATATAACACATTAAAAAAGTAATTTTAAAAATTATATTAAATTTTAAAATGTAATTCCAATGAAATTTAAAAAAATCATGTATACGTAAAAAATATAATAGAACAATTTTGAATAGAATGGTCATAGAACAAAAAATATCAACAACCAATGATTAAATGGGGTTGAATTTTATTTAAAATATATTCTTTGAACAATTAAATTAAGAAATAGATGAAAATTTTAATGATAAATAAAAATATCAATAAATAAATGGAGAAATATAAAACTTTCTTGAGTTAAATCAATACGATTAAAATATTTTCCCTTAATGTAAATTTACATAGATAATCTAGAAAAGACAAGATATAATAACATATAACTATTATATCATGTATTGTATTTATTAATACATGTTAAAATATCATGTATGATAAATATTTATTTTATTAAAAACAAATTATAGAACCATATTCATACATAACATTCTATGAACTGTTTCCTTAAAATTTGAAATTATTATTTTTTTAATAACTTATTTATCAAAATATATAATCTAGTGAAAACAGGTATATTGACGTTGGATGTTTTAGTTTTGTGGTTCAGATACATGCACATTAGTTATGGTTTAAACATATATAAAATCAACATCTATTAATTATTATAATATATATTAACTGTATAAAATTTTATAATTATTCGTATAATTATGTTATGGAAAATGAATCACATAACTATATGGATGTAGTAGTCAACACATATTGTCATATGAGATTATCATTTCCAACGGATTGAAATGTAATACTGTAGGTAATATATTATAATTATATACGAATAAATATCTCATAAATTTTATATATAAAATATAAATAAAACATAACAACCAACAATAGTGTTAGT
Organism: Viscum album; assembly: GCA_963277665.1. Taxonomy (NCBI): domain Eukaryota; kingdom Viridiplantae; phylum Streptophyta; class Magnoliopsida; order Santalales; family Viscaceae; genus Viscum; species Viscum album. The sequence goes on from OY728164.1 coordinate 615,038,619, forward strand.
GATTGAAATTTAATCACATTACTATGTGGGTGAAGTAGTGTACATTTTTAAATGAGTGATACTATCATATCCCATTTGATGTAAATTATGTGTAAAATGGTTTCTTATTCATAATAATTAAAATTACATATATTTAAGATACACGATTAATTACGCAAAAATGTATAAAATAGATTTATATGACTTGTAATAGTAAATAAAATTGATTGTACTCTATTATGTGTGATAAATATTCATTATTAAAAATCCTTTGGGTTCTACCTTAAGAATTTAAAAGAAGCTATTTTGGAATGACCTAATTAAATATGATATTTAGAAGGATGATTATAATGTATCATGGTTAGGATTTACTATGATATAGTGATCAATAAATGTGAGTAAAAATTATATGATGTTCTATTTTTTCTAGGAGTGAAATGTTAGACATTGATTTACATAAGTGACTAAATAATATATATATATATATATCATTATATTGTAATTTGACACCAAGTAAAATTAAATTAAATTATAAGATATGAAAAGTTAATAACCCACTAATCCAATATAATTTCCATTTTATGTAAATTATTATTCTATATTTGGAATATCATTTATCTGGTTCAATTAAAATATGTTATATAAAATACATTTAATATAATAACACATAACACTTAAAAATATTTTTCACGAATATAAATTATTTAAGAGTAAAAATCATTTGACATTTAAATCAACTAATATAATGGTTTTCATGATGTTTTCTGGTAAATAAAAATTCAATAATTTAGATATAGTTTTTATCATTATAATGTTGTACTTCATCATAATAAATGACTTTAAATTAAAAGTAAAAAAATAGTTTTATATCAGAATAAAACATCACTTATGTTTTCAAAAGACATTATTTGGTTATCAATTTAAAAACAATGTTTAAAAATTATACATAAAACCACTATAATATATATTTTGTAAATAAAAATGAATAAAAATTTATATATTCATGGTTACATCCTAATAATGCCATAATAGTGAACATATATTAAAAATATGTATTTTCACTCTTCACCTAAAAACCCACTTCTCATAAAAATTCACAACATTTCAAAGAAATAAATATTTTATAGTTTGAATCAAAAAATGATATCATTTGTTTCAATTTTTTAAAAAAGTATTTGAATAAATTTAATATTATATACAACCAAAAATTTAAATTAAATATTTTTTTTACAAAATGTATGTTTGAAGCATTAAATGAAACTACCAAAAAAACAAATACATATTTTTTATAAATTTGTAATTAATATTAACAATATAATAAATGTATTGAAATTATTCAAAATTGGTTTATTTCTATTCATATCACTAATATTAACTACTATGTAATAATACTAACATTTCCATAATATTAATATCACAATATATTGCTTTTCACTTCAAACTCCATGTTACATTTTATGAATGATATTAAAATCAACTATTTTATTTATAGACAAATATTTCATTAAATATTAGGTTGTTACATTCTACCCCACTATAATGATTTTCCCTTAAAACCCAATCCATAAATACACAAAACTGAGGGTAGTACTAACTCATTAAATCATTGGGATCCCTCATACATTCCTCTAGTTTATGGTTTCACCAAAAAACTCCTACTAGGGTAATAGTTATATTTCACCACATTTTGTCACACTAATCCATTATATCATATAGTTATTACTCATAATAGATATTATGCTATAATGTTTGGACCTATGAGTTCAGTTTATGAAAAATATCATGTATGTGCCTCCTCTAGAGAGATAAATGTAACACATCATGATGTTGAGAGGGATTTAAAGTAATAACCAAGAAATAAGATACTATGTTGATTTTATAAAGAATTTAATAGGGAAAAAATATATCTAGGGATCAAATTTTTTTTATTCATATATATCATGACATTATTCTAAGGATATATTCCTATTAACATATATCCACCATCATCAAAATCTATATCGCCCTGTTTTATGTTAGCCTAAATGTTATGTCGACTCTAAGCTACCCTGATTTTATTTTCATTATATCCAAAACCCCTACCATTTCCAAAAAAATCATAGTTTCTAATATGTTTCATTATTTTACATCACCCAATTAATTATGAGCTATACACTTCTGAGTATTCAGGGATTCAATAGAATCCACATGAATTCTTGAGATGAAGTTATTGTTCTATGAATAAATTGCTAATTGCAGGTGTTGATTGCATCCACCTCTGAATACTATAGAGAAATTTCTCAAAATTCCTTTTAGGATTTTAAATGTCCTCTAATACTAACCATCTCTCTCAGGATTTTACAAAATGAAAATGTTATACATTTTTTTAAATTATTATTGACAACTTCCCTTAAATTTTTATTTTATCCTCATGTCCCAACCTGATATAAAAAAATGTCGAAGTCTATGAAAAATTTTAATTTCCATAAAATATATATTAGGAATATGGTCATGATATAAATATTATTTGGTGAAGAATAAATGTGATTAATTTTTATTGTGATCAACTGAAACCCAAATTGCATTGTTCCCTTTATATATTTTGAGGAGTATTTTGATAAAATCCATGTTAATATTTTCACATTTTAATTCTGAAATGATAAATGATTGTAATATTCTGCTTTAATATTGAATTTAAACATTAAGTTGATGATAAACCATTCCTTGAGATACATGCAATGGATTATCCATTTTTATTTTATAATATGATAGGTACACTTTTATATCTCTATACATCATTGTACTTATGAGCTATATAGGGATTGATGAACAATTAAATTCATCTAATATCTCCTTTATCAAGCATGGTGTTGATGGGACACAATCATTGTAGATTAGACTTATCTTCCCACAATATTCAAGGATAACAATATGAATTTTATCATTTTGGTCTTTCATTCCCCTGAAATGTGCCCCATGCACAGTAGTTCACATGGCCTTAGGAACATATCCCCAATGACAGAGGGTGTTGACGAGTAACAAGGTACTAGGGAGTGTCCGTGGGGAGATAATTCCCTCATTACCAGAGTGTGAAACCCAAAAATAGTAATAATCTATAATAGAGTAATATAATACAACAATAATACATCATTTGAATAAACAAGATAATAATTCATATCAAATCCAAAAGTGTATCATATACAATTATGAGGGTACATATATCTGGATAAAATCCCAAATAAGTCAAAATTAGTAAAATATAACAAAAGTATCCAAAATACCAAAAATGAAAAACTTTTGCCTCTAAATAGAATCACGAGTCACTGCTCAGTCTCATTCTCCCATTCTATTAATCATGGTACAAACTCAACCCCCGGACTATTGGAGATTGCCCCTATCTATACATACAACTAAATAGATTATTTGGGTAACTAATGGCTTCCTGAATAGGTTATGAGATATAATCTTGTGGGTAACCACACAAAGGATTATAAAATCCATTTTTTACAATATAATAAGCTATATAGTGTGAAAGAAAACTAGTTTAGCTATACGAAAATGTAATGATTCCAATGAAATGTATACTACTGAAATATTAAAATTGAAATATCCTATAAATTCATCCTATAAAATATACTAATGATACTCAATAAAAGATCCTACAATAATACATAAAAAACCAAGACAAATTTGTTGTTAATCAAAACATTAATGAAAATCATGACCTCTTTGTATAATCTATAGTATTATTAAAAGGAGTAATACAAGATACACATTAATGGATCCCTAAAAAATAATTGTTAGCTCATAAAGTTGCAGCTATTATAGAAACAAGAGTAACCAAGGTGAAATCACCATCAATCCATACATATCAAGTCTTCCACGATAATTTTGTACAACTAGAAAATCCTAAAAACAATGACCAAGAAGTATAATCACACAAGTAACATTTACCACGACCATACTATATAATCAAAGTTCCGAACTAGGAAGGAATGGTTATAAGGTGTAAAATACCATGGAATCCACATCGTGTTAGATGAATATTTCGATGGAAACTCAGTAAGAAAAAAGTTGGAGTCTTAAGTGAAATCCATACCAAACTTGTTCAACCTAATTCCACAAAAGCCACATCCAAGGTGTATCAAAGCCCAATACATCATACAGATTCAAGAAACAATGAGTACTTTCAATCCAAGGTGTCCACTGTAATTTTAAATATTATATGAGAAACATCTATGTCTTCTAAATGGAATCAAGGATATAGGTATACGAACCATGTCATCCCATACAATTTCAAATACATCTCAATTCATTCATTAACCAACCCCATAACATGTTCATACCATGATTATACCCACTCTTTAGCCATGTTTCATATTCATGTAAACCAATGATTATACAAACTCATTTATACAATTTATACCACGATCATATGATTAATACCATTATATATAAATCATTTAAATCAAAATATCAACATGCAATGGAGGTATTCAATCACCTATTCAACCAATATATTCAAATCAATTATAATTGGGCTTCCTCTAACTAGTAAAGAATAAGATCACAACCCACATGTTTCATGTTAGGGTATATGCATCTATATAATCATTTCTATTTTCATAACACTAATAAATTCATTACATATGAGTTCACAAACACATATAAACATTAAAATTAATTTACATCACAAGATTATAACCACTCACACAACCAAATTAAATATGAAATAAAAAACAAATTAATATACCCACATATTGTTTATAAAAACCATGTTAACCGATTATCCAATTAAACAAGGCATATCATATAACACATGTCATTGGAGGAAACACATCTCTAAAAACATCTATCAAAATTAAAATAATTTAATAATGGGTTTAACTTATTCTACTAAAACTCAAACACAGCCCTAGGAAACCAGATTTGGACAAGGGCCAAGGTAAAACACATAAAACACCCCATGCGTGGCCTGGTTGAGAAAAACCTACAATAAGCCTTATGGAATCAAAATGTTATCAATGACATGTTCTAATTCATTTTTTTCGTTTATTCTTTTCAGTTTTAGTTCCCCAACAAAGTTTTTGTAGGGTAACCTAATAGAAGGTAGCTTAATAAATCGCCAAATAAAATGAATTTGTATAGACCATGTACCTGAGCATAGTAGTGAAGTCATTATCCTGTGTAAACTCTTGATTCAACCCATATTTGGATAAATCTAATGAGCAGAAGAAGAAACTATAATTACGGAAAATCATCTAGCACCTAAATAGAAAAAATTATATCTAGTACAATAGAGAATGGATAAAATGGAATTGAGGCCTTAACATAACCATTCCAATGAGAAGACACACACTTGAAATAGAGATTAACAAATGGAGAACCCTTTATTATAGGAATATTTATCAAAGATGATATCAAAAATTTGGATTTTCTATTCGTATAAGAAAACAAATTCTATGTTTAAATAGGTTTTAATTTCATTGAAAATTATAAAATTTCAAAAATTAATTAGGGACACTTGGTTTAGGTGCACATTTTGAAAAATTGTCCACCAACAATGCACATTATACTATAGGGAATCCAAATCCTCAAATTTTCCTCACACAGTTTGAATAAAAATGTAGAAACTATGAAAAAAATCATCTATTTAAATTGCAGACCAACCCACATGGCTCTGCCCATCAATTAGAAGGGTTATCCCAATCAGTTTCAGCTCCTTATGCTCTCTTCCCAGACCACAGATGGTTTTTCAGTTAGTGTGGCCCATCCTTCATGGATTAAAATAATCGTGCGCCATTAATTTTTCAGCGTAAATACAAGGGATCTGGTCTTCAAAAGAGCCTTTAATACCCTTGAAAACCCCATAAACTAATAGGTCATTGTCATGATGACATATGAAAACATTTAAACCAAAATGAAAATGATTCATACCTCGTACAAAATAATAGGGTTCCATCAATATTTACCCCATAAATAAATTCATCCACTAATATCCCTCGATATGGTTGTCAAGAATCATCTAATAACATCTCCAGCCACTGATTATGTCATTCATCCCCCTGCTCCCATTTCTTGTCCTATAAATGGAAATGCTTCCATAACACCAATAATAGAGAAACTAATCTGCCTCAGAGAACCTTCGTGATCCAGTCAATGATATTAAATGGATTTTCCTCAAAGGATGAATCATCATATAACTCAACCTCCTAGTGATTAAAAGAATGAGTATAGTCCAAATGGTAGTGGAAAAACTAAGATATGTGGATGACTTCGTGCAGGGCACGATACTTATTAGATAACTACAACATATTGGTTAGCAACCCAAATCTCACTAGAATATCTTATGATTCAACATGTCGCATTAAATGTTTACTTTACCTCTAGATCCATTTATGTGTCATCCTTAGTAAAATAAATAAAAAGGCCATATCCCTAACCTCAAATTCCAAAGTTCGTCAACGGCTATCAGTGTATGATATTTGAAGAGACTATAAAGTATCCATCCACATTCAAATAAATTGTACCCGCTCTAGGGTCTCCTGAACAAGATGAGGTCTCATCATAGCTACCTCACCTACCATTAACCAATACATGGTTAATCATCATGGGAAATCATATGTAGCCTCATAGGGCACCATCTGAATATTTTCACAATGGAAATTTTTTATGGTGATTTCAACTAGGTGTATATGCCTCCCCAAAGAGCTCCCAAAATATAGGAAACATTCTCACAACATGTCCCCATGAACACCAAACTAGGATTTTATCACAAAAAGATCCAAAACATTATCAATATTCCTTCACAAACAGAATTGCCTTACAAAATATTCCACTATGCATTTTAGAAACACTCATTTTGTGACTTATTTAACTAGGTGAACCTTAATACATATGAGGTCATATCAAGGACCTCATTATAACAAAATAAATTAATCCCATCCTACCAATATGAAACCAGTCACACAAGATTTCAATAAATACATTGAAAAGCATTTCACCCCACCCTTATTAACATAAAGACATGCTAAAACCAGGTCTTTTTGGTCGTAAACATCATATAAGAAGGATGACATGTTGAGCCACCCTGGCTAGAAATTCATAGAATTCTTTTCATAAATTACTGGTGTATTAAAAACATAATCTATAAACTATCTTATAAGGTATTTTTCATTATAATGAAAAATTAAACCAATTTCCATACCTGACACCCAGTGGAGTTCCTAGGACAATCCACCACATGGTGAATTAAATTTCCATGCCATGACATAATAAATTTTATATTCTAGTTCAAATACATTGTAATTGATTCTATTTTAATCTTTTATAACAATTCCAACCATAAGTCCAATAAAACATCAGATTCATTAAAATTGAGTCCATGAAAATAACCCAATTTAGTCAATACGCCATTTTTACTAGTGGGTTTTTTTTTACCAACAAAGGCGTCTATATCAGATTATTGATTGAGCCAAGAGAAACTTACACCTAACAATGAAGTCATAAAAAATGGATGGTGTCCAATAGTCCATCCAAGGAGCTCATAATTTGAAACCCATGTATATCCCATGACTAAACATGTATCGATAAGAACATTGTGTATATGTCCAACACTGAGAAAATCACCAAGACAATCCCAATAATATTAAAACAATAGCATCGCATAATACTGATGTTATATTAGTTAATAAAGTATGACATTGAGATAGTTGACATGTCATTCCCTTTAAGATGAATATAATAAGGGGATTTCATGATTTTAAAAAAGATTATTCAATCCACAACTAGTTGACTTCACTTGAAGATGCACAACTTCACCTAGCGACTCACCATTATAAACCGATCAAAATAATTCCCCACCAGAGGAATCCCTTTAATGAATACCTACTTCACCATTATCTCATAAGAAAACAAGATCAAACTCAAATTAACAACATGAATGGATAATCCTTCATGTTATTTGTACAAACACCAAATCATTTGGCCTGAAATCCAAAAACAAACATACCGATGTATCAAAAAACCTGTATATCCACAAATTTGTCCCTTGAATTTGGAAAAACATGATTCATTAAGGCACATTTCACTCTACTATAGGGATGACCAGATATTTCACTGAATATAATAGGGATCCGTTATTCCACCAAAATCTATTATTTTTTTACAAAATTTAACAACTCGAGGGGTACTGCGTACTTGAATGCATACTACCCCTGATTTTTTGAATAAATTAATCACCCAGATACAATCAATAGGCTATCCACTAATGGTATTTTAGAGTCAATTGATCCATGCAAGAGATTTAACCTTTATTCATACCTCCCTATGCGACCTTTAACATACAATCTGAAATATCAAGTCATCCAATACTACAACAAAGAACAGTGTTACAATACATACTATATATTTGACCATTGTCTTGTTATGTCAAACTTGTTGGAACTGATTATTACCCAATGATCATACCCATAAAAAGGATTACAGATTCTTTTCCCCCCATCTGAAAAAGGGTTTCACTTATATGGTAATAGTCCAACTAGGGACAACAACACTCGAATGAACCCAAATGTTAGAAAATGAAAACATTTATCATGCCACATAAGTTATATGGCACTACATACCTTTGGAAAACAACATAAAACATAAAGAGCATCGACCCATAATGAAGTTACACCCAAAAAAAATTACTAGGCATAGATCATATCACTTAATCCAATGCTAAATTTGAAATAGCCTATGTAAAATGCTAATGTTTTAAATTAGAGGAATCTAAATATATATTTAAAGTACCCTTACATGAGAGTTTAAAAAAATTACACCACATTAGGTTCCATTTAAAATTCAGTAACTTAATTAAATTTAATCTTTAAACACATAAAAAATATAAATTAGATCTTCATGTAACATTTATTAAACAAAACATCTAGGTACATGATCAGAATAGTAGCCGATGGAAACACAATAAAGACTAATAAAGTATGCATTTTTAAAATAACATTATAACTTTATAAACATTCAGTAATAATTAGTCTAGTTGTCAAGATAAAAACATTGAAATTATTTTTGTTAATAAGACCTATTAGGGTTCAGTTAAACCAACCCAGGTTCTATAAAGACCAAGAAATAAAACAATACATAATCATGATTGAAGATAATAATTCATATTGAGGATAATTTCAGGTTTATAGTTTTAGAGAATCAGGCCATATATATTATATCTAAAAAATTTACAATGTATAAACATCTACTCAGTATCCATTTTTTCATAAAATAAAAACGTAATAAAATAACATGTCTAGTTCCATGTTTTAGACAACAAGACATTACCTTGATTCCATCATATACCCTATTCATCTTTAAGTACTTAGAAAAACATTAAAAAACATGGGGCGAGAACAAAAAGATAAGTAAGGGTTATAAAACTAAGAAAGGAAAAAATAACCCATCAATAAATTCAAATCAATGAATCTCTATTTTTCAATCGTAACATACCTAATGAAATCATAAAATTTATGATCAACATAGAGAAATCAGAAATAATAAAGGTAACATGTGGAATACATAACATACTTATATTGTAGCTATCACAGATACATAGGGAGTCACATTTGGAATACCCATCACAGTATATTTATTAAATCTCTTTGGAGAAACATTAACGTTTACCTCCGTCACATTACCCAATGAATTGGGGAGCTAACTCGGGCTCACCCAACATAAGTTTATCATGGATCCACCCATATACATAATCAATGCTCAATAACCCTAACATGTTCATAAAACAGAACATAGGCATAAAAGCAAGATAACATTTCCACATTCCAATCAAAATATATCAAATCAAGATATTGAAATAAACAATGCTTTATCAAATCATTTTCAAAACCATTCAAATCATTTAATAAAGTTTTTTTTTGAAACAAAGTGTCCCATACCACTTTGATGCTTTTAATAGAATTAAAATTTTAAAGCATTAATTTCCATATAAATAAATACTAAAAACCATTTTTAAATCATGGACATTAAATCGAAAAATTTAGAAGAATAAATCATTAAAACAATATTTCAGTTAAATTGTTATTAACCAAATGAGATATGATTTAATACAAATAAATCAGGAATAAAATTCAATAAAAATCTATAATATCATGAGAATAATGGGAATCATGATATAATATTCCAAAGGACATTATATAAACCATAAAAAAGTGAATTGGTTCATAATGACGATAGACTCTCAATGGAATATAAATTGAGATGAAATCCCTTATAAAAATGGTATCCTTAGATTAAAGATAAATAAATTACATTATAATTTGTGACAAATATAAATAAACTCAATATTATTGGATATTCAGTGTAAATCAATCATAAGAAATTCACACATGTTATTTTTAATACCAAACCTATGACTTGGATGTTTAACTCAATGAATGGAAATTCTGTTAAAATTACTCTTTTCATGTTCATGTCAATGACATGAGAATTTATCAATGGAGTGGTCAATTGTATAAAAAATATATACACACAAAGTGTAGTGGAAATTATAACATAAATAAATATATATTTATTCCACACAAAATCACAGAATTATATAATTAGTAATTAGAATATTTACCCAAGGAATGGAAGTTGGGTAAAATGGTTCCCGTACCGATTTGGTATCTTACAAAACATAGAACCCATGAAATAAGGATCATAAAAATAAGTTTTAAATACACATAAATTGAAGTATATTAAACAATTAATACAATCATGGTCTGTACATAAACTATAAAAAGGAAATATTGGAAAATAATGCATGAATTTCACGGGAGTAAAATGTCAGATGAAAATCCCATACCACATTGTAACCAATCAAGTCTTATGACCAAAAGTTAATAAACCTCAAATTATTCAAAAAATAATAGGAATATAACAAGTATCATTATATTAAATATCCAATTTCTATACAAAATACACCAAATGCAATAAATTAGTGCAGAATGATGGAAATCTCACAGAATTAATAGTGAGATAAGAAATCCCTTACCACGTGTCTAACTTGACCCGTTCATTAATTAATATTCATAATTATAAACTAAATTATAGTTATTATTTCATAAGAACCTTATTAAAGTTTATTATTACTTTTATATCACATATTACCATGTTATAAACATTATTCAATCATTTAAGATAATAACAGTCATTTTGTCGATATATGGTACTTGAGTCAAAAATGGACTTCTAATAATTACAAGTTCTTCATGTTGCCAAATTTTCATTATATCAAGAATGATATTAATGATTTTGATATAATATATATCATATATATAAATTATATAAATGTATTTATAATATTACAATACATTTGGATGTTAGAAATGACATGCAATGTTCATGGAGACAGTAAGCCTTACGTACGATTGGACTCTACATTGATTTATATTTCCTATTTAATGGAATGAAAACATAATGATTCAAAGGTATATTATAATTACAGAAAAATATAATATATATAATCATAGTATCTCCATCTATTATACATCCCATGTATGGTATTAACAAGTCATATCACTTTGAAAGGACGGTAGTCCGCACTTCCTCAAATTAAATTATTGTGTTTACACATATTGAAAAGCATAAAGGTATGTTTGTAAATAAAAATTACAGAATAATAGAGAAAAAATAAACATAATATATATCATATATAAATATATTTCCATCTTAATGGCTGCCATTAGAGGCGTAACAGACAATTGAATAGTCATCGTTTCGTGAGGTGTTACTTTTCCATCCACAAAAACATTAATTTCTTCACCCAATAGATGGACGTGTGTGTAAATTTATTATGAATCCTTCTCATAAAAAATTCTGAGAATATTTATGATACTGGTTTTGTTATAAAATAAAGGAAATAAATGAGTTTAGGGGGTTGGTGAAGTAAAATAAATGAAATGAATTTAAGATAAAATGTGACCTTTAATTTGGTTATCTCCCTTTGGTATGAACCAAAAGTGTTTTTTGAAGTGCCTTCTGCCTAAGGTAAGGCTTCTTGGAGGAGGAGTGGGATTTGAGGATGTTAATTGGGCAATGTTTGGATGATACAAAAGTCTTTAATGGTGTGAGTAAATGGTTAGATGTGGTGACCTTTTATAAGGGAGGAGGGGTGATTTATGAATGTCTGAAAATATTATTTTTTTATATAATGATATTCGGTTTCTAAAGCCCCCACAGTATTTAAAGTCAAAGATAAGATGAATCATGTTCTAAATAAAATAATTCAATAATAATTGGACATGATTTTGATGTTATTTTAATATTTTTATTCTTATTTATTTAAATCATTTATTGATGGGGTAAATACTGCATCATTATTGTGTCATAAATAATTTATTTTATATGATGTCTAAAAATTCTAAATAAAATACAATCATGTAGGAAGTCCTTTTAGATTTCCAATTTATATTTATAGTAAAAAAGATAATTTAAACAACCACATGTAAAAATTAATTTACTAATATATATATTTTTTGTCATTTTTGTCATTACATTAAGTTAATTAATCTAAAGTGTCACTATCACTCATAAGTGGCTCCATGGGGTCCCAAAAGCGACCCAAAGATGCTCATGGTCATAAATGAAAATAGTGTATGTCATATTTTTGAACAAATTTTACTTACTAATAACAAAAGAGTATGTCATATTATTAAAATTCAATTCACATAAGCGCTAAAATTTTATTTAAATGAAAGAGGCATTTTTTTAACTACTACTAAGTGGTTTAAGTATTCATAAATAATTGATGTTTTTAAAAAAAATACCAAATATTGAGACTAAGATATACTTTATATTCCAAATTAGAAACTGATGACTATTTTAGATAATTCAATACATAGAAGTTCCATTAATTAATTCAAAATTATTTTCTGTTGTCAAAACTAATAGCGTGTTTTTAAGAAACAATTACTATCAAAAGATTGATTCTTATTTAAGTCCAATTTCAAAGTGAAATTAATTAAAATGACCAGTAATGGATTAAATGTTTTGAATATGTTCTAATTACACTTTTAAACAATTAAAATGATAATATAACCATATAAATATATTATATTAAAAGGCAATTTTGAATTAAAATACAGTATTTTTCATTATTCATTATAAAAATGAATTTTATCATAAAAATAAAAAAATTCACCAAAAGTAATTTTGGATGTCCCGAATCTAAAGAAGAATTTTATTTTTTCAAATATAACATGTAAAGGTGACCATCCCAGATTTAAATATGGTTTTCCATTAAAAGGCTGAAAATCAACCATTTAATAAATATTAGAGTAGTTACACTTAAAATTACATTCTTTCTTATTTCAAGGCTCTAGAATTTATTGGATAAGTGTAAAAAAATTAACAAACATGTATAATCATATTGTAGTAAGTTATATTTGTTACCTCTATTATAACGGCTATGTGTTAAATAATATTTTAAATTATAATATATTATTATTATTTTTCAGTATGACTCATCATTGTGTGAAACATAAGATTTCAATGAATCTGATTGTTGCATATCAAGAATTAAATTGAATCACAGTTCCCCCATTAAAGTAAAATTAATATTTAATTCCAAAATATTAATAAATATGAAAACATATTACTCATTATTAACCAGGGATATTACATAATTCCCCTTTATGGAAATTGCATCCTCGCAATTTTAAAATTGGGAATGGAAATTAATTGAATGACCCACATAAAAAGGAGTCAATAAATATATCACTCGTAAAGAAATAAATATAATTACAGTGGTCACTAGAGACAAAAGATACTAGGATTCCTTGAAAACATGGATTTGGAAGAGAAAATAACTCTCATATATTAATATAGAATGATAGAGAACTTGATCACGAAAATTTAACCCCAACAATACCATAAATTTGGGGTTGGGTAAAATTATTATGATAAATGGGAGATTATAACATTTATTTCTTCATGATCCTTTTCATATAGTTGAATAATTTTATTAATAAATAGACCATGATCGTAAGGAAATACTATTACTTGTCATGTAGAGTGTCATCCTTTAATAAAATTCTACCACAAACAAATAATTTCTCCAATCAATGATTATTCAAGATGACTTGTTCACATTAAAAGCACTATAATAAACATCTAGAGAATTAAAAAATCCACAAAAGATGACACATATATTTCCCATATTTTTAGACATTAATTAAAACTAAAATAGTTAGTATAAGATTAGATAATCCCCAAAAACGATAATCTTAAAAAAATTAAAAGTATACCTAATCATAAAAATTTGTCAAAAAAATACCCAATGATCAACAAATATTATTCAATAAACAAATGTCTATAAAATTCATCAAAGTAATCTGAAATAATATTTAAACCCAAATCATAGAATGATTTAATCACATAGTCTTCCATGATAAATTTTAAAATTTATCTACAAATAACATTAGTTACTCATAATTTCTCATATTGAAAAGTAATTAACCTAATAACATATTCTCTATAATAGGTAAATTATTTCAATAAATAACCCAAATCACCTTATGTCGATAATAAAAGCATAGATTCTCCCAAATAAAATTTCAACCATAACTCCTAAAATGAGATCCCATAGTATTCTATTTCATTAAAGCATATAATGATCCCCAAAATAGAGAACGTCTTCCAAAATATCATTTATCCCATAAGAACCAAATTATCTTCTTATATGAAGGATATCCATTTGAAACGACATATGTCCCCAAAATCAACTTATTCTTGATCCATAAAATTATTTAACTAAAATGAATAATTCATACTAAACAAGGACTTCACGTAGGATAGTGGTAGGTGATGCACACTTGTCTCCCTTAAGTTGTGGGTTCGATTCATATGGCCTTGCCGGACATGATAGGTTGTCACCCATCTTATGGGTTTTTCTTTTTATAATACTCAAAACAACCATAAGATATTGTAACCTAAATTGTATTCTTATACCTTTCATTTTAATTTCAAAACATTAAGACCTCAACATCTTATATGTTGTTATTTTTTTCACATTAATATTATAAAATAAAACTACTTCCAAAGAAATAACATCATGCCTTGATCAGGGTGTCGATATGGTTTCATCATCAACTTTTTCAAGTAGGTAGAAGGTCCATGCATAGAAAAAATGAATTATAGATCCTTAAAAATAATTTTCTTCCTTCATCCCAATACACCTCAAACAACATGGATCATATGGGTTTTCACAGAAAAATAGTTTCGAAAAATAATCATGTATAATATATATTTTCAAAACATATGATAAAAATTTATTTTTATAAAATAGTTGGACTGAGTTTTGGTTGAAACATGATATCAATGGTCCTTTTAATATACCATAAGTATGTGTTGAAAGACTATAATTTAATAGTTAATATAAATAGGTTGCACAACAGTCTCCTTCTTCATCACTTTTTTCCAAATCAAAATATGCTTCAAAATATTCTTATAAGGTAAAATATTTAAAAATCCCTTGATAATTTTTACCTTTCTTGAAAATAGGAGAGTATTGTGAAAATATGATTTCATTAAATACAACCCATGATCCATGATGATATCGGGGTATAATGGAGGTGTCTGATATCTCAAAAAAACTTACAATTGAGTTTCATTATAGAAAAAGTTTCACAATCATCCAAACATGACAGAAAAAAATTATTGCAATCATGTCATCAGTAAGAGATAGGAATTTAGTTTGAGATCCTTATCATTCCATTTAAAACCGAAATTCCATGATCTAAAAATGTTATAAAACAACGATTGAACTTAAATAATAGACATAGGAGCTAACCATGTGTCTAATGAAAACTCATAATCCCTAAATTTTTCTAAACCGACCATTCAAACAAAATATAAGGACCCGACCTTAAAACATTACATAACAATAAATTAAATTAATAAATCACATTATGTATCTTTTTAGGATTATTGTTTTATTGAATTAGGCCATAACTATTACATCTCAAAAATTTACAACGTATAAACTTCTACTAGGAATCTATTTTTTTCATAAAATAAAAAACATAAAATAAATAACATGTCTAGTTCCTTGTTTTAGAAAACATGACTTTTCCTTTATTTCATCCTTCACACTATTAATCTTTAAGTCCTGTGAAAAAAATTTCAAAACATAGGGAGAGCCTAAAAATATCAATAATGGTTATAAAATAATGAAAGGAAACATTAACCCATCAATAAAATCAAATAAATGAATCTATACATTTCAATCATAACATTCCTCATGAAATCATAAGATTTATGAATAACACAGAGAAAAAATATATCATAAAAGGTAACTCGTGGAATAAATAACATACGTACATTGTAGCTATCACTGCTACATAGGGAGTAAAATTTGGAATCCCCATCACATTATACTCCCAAAATCTCTTAGGAGAAACATTAACATTTACCTCTGTCACATTACCCAATACATTAGAGATATATCTCTGGCACACCCACCCTAGGTTTATCATAGAACCGCCCATATAAATAAACAATACTCAATAACGAAAAAAAATTCATAACACATAACAGAATAATAGAAGAAAATAAAACATTTACACATTCCAATCACAATATATAAAATCAAGATATTGAAATAATCAATGCTTTATAAAATCAATTTCAAAACCATTAAGAACATTAAATAAATAGTTTTTTTTGAATAAAAGTGTCCCATACAACATTTAAGCATTTAAATGAATTAAAATTATAAAACATCAATGTCCATATAATTAAATTCTAAAAACCATTTTGAAAAGATGGACAGTAATGAGAAATAATTAGAAGAATATATCATTAATACAAAATTTAATTTAAAGAGTTCTTATCCAAATGATATAGGCTTGAATACAAATAATTGACTAATAAAATTCAATAAAACCATATAATATCATGAGAATAATGGTATTAATGATATAATATTCCAAAGTATAGTATATACACGGTATAAAACTGAATTGGTGCATAATGACGATGAATTCTCAAGGGAATGTAAATTGAGGTGAAATCATTTATAAAAATTGTATCCTTAGATTAAGAATAAATAAATTACATAGTTATGTGTGAAAAATATAAATATTCTTAATATGATCATATATTATGTGTAAATCAATCATATGAAATTCACACAAGTTTTTTTAATACAGAACCAATGACTTTGATGTTTAACTCAATGAATGGAAACTGAGTTAAAATTACTCTTATCAAGTTCATATCGATGACATGGGAATTTATGAATAGATTGATTATGTGTATCAATAGTACATCCAAAAAAATGGGAGTGGAAATTAAATCATAAATAAATAAATAGTGATTCCACACATAATCATAACATTACATAAATACAAATTAGAAGATTAACCCAATGAATGGAAATTGGGTTAAATGGTTCCCGTGCCGATTGGTAACTTATGAAACATACAACCCATGAAATATGTATCATAAAATGAAGATGTAAATACCCCTAAATTGAATTATATTACACACTTAATACAATAATGGGAAGTACATACACCAAAAAAAGTAAATAGTGGAAAATATAGAGTGAATCTCACGGGAATAAAAAGTGATATGAAAAACCCTTACCATGTCGTAATAAATCGAGTTATTTTACGAAAAGTTAATAACCACCAAATGATTCATAAAATAACACCAATATTAAAAGGATCATAATAATATATATCAAATGGCGTTACACAATACACCACATTCAATTAATTAGTGGCAATCAATGGAAACCTCATAGAATAAAAAGTGAGATAAGAAATCCATTACTTTGTGTCCAACTTGACCCGTTCATTCTTTAATCTCATGAATAATAAACAAATGTAATTTTATACATGATTAATAACCTTTTTCAAGTATAATATTCATTTTATATCACTTATTACCATGTTATAAACAATATTTAATCATTTACGTTAATAACATACGTTTTGTCGATATTTGGAACTTGAGTAAAAAATATACTACTTATAATTACAAGTTGTTCATGTGGTCAAAAGTTCATTATATGCAGAATTATATTAATTATTTAGATATCATATATATCATATATATCTCTAGTGTATACATTTATTTATAATAGTACATAACATTTTGAGGTATGAAATGAAATGAAGCGTTCATGGAAACGGTAAGCCGTACGTACACATGAACGCTACTTTCATTTATATTTCATATTTAATGGAATGAAAACATAATGATTAATAGGTATATTATAATTCATGAATAATATAATATATATAATATCAGAAACTCCATCCTTTTTACATCCCACATATGGTATGAACTAGTCATGTTATATTGAAGGGGCGGTAGTCTGCACTTCCTCAAATGAAATTATCGTGTTTTCGCATAATGATACGAAAATGGTATGGTTGTAAATAAAAATTACCGAAGAATAGAGAAAACATAAACATAAAATATATCGTATATAAATACATTTCCATCTTAATTTCCCCCATTATAGGTGGTACAATATAATTGAACAATCATCGTTTCGTGAGGCATTAGTTTACCATCCACAAAAACATTATATTTTTCATCCATTAGATAGAGGTGTGTATAAGTGTTATTTGAATCCTTATCCTAAAAACATTCTAGTATATTAGTAATACTATTTTTTTTATAAAATAATGGAATAAAAATATATTATAGAGTTGTCGAAATAAAATAAAAGGGATAAAATTAAGAGAAATTTTTACCTTTAATCTGGGTAACTCCCTTTGGTATGAACCAAATGGGTTTTTTGAATTTCCTTCTACCTATGGTAAGACTTATAATATGATGAGAGATATGTAGGGAGATTAATTGGATAGATTATGGATGAGACAAAAGGTTCTATATGTTTTAGAAATTTTTTAAAATTAGTGTTCATTTATAAGGGGGAGGAGGGGCTCTTTAGGAATGTGTGAAAATATTATTTTATTATATAATGATATTCGGATTCTAAAGGTCCAAAACTAATTAAAGAATAATATTAGATGACTCATGTTCGATATAGAGTCATCTAATAAGAAATGTACATGTTTTGGATGTAATTTTAATTTTTATAATCATATTTGATTAAATCATTTATAAATGAAGTAAATACTGCATCATTATTGTGTAATACATAATTTAATTTTTTTGATGTCTAAAAATTATAAAAAAAATTACCATGAAATTTGAAATATTTTCAGATTATAAATTAATATTTATATTTGAAAATATATTTTATATAACAACACGTAAAAATTAATTTACTAAAATATATTTGTTTGTGTCATTTTTGTCATTACTTTTAGTTAATAAATCTAAAGTGTCATTATCACTCATAAGATGCTCCATGGGGTTCCAAAATAGTCACAACGATTCTCATGGTATTAAATGACTTATCCAATATGTTTATGACAAGTTTTAAGGTAATTTTGTTTTATAATAATATTCATTTAACCTTAAATTACCATATTTACCTTTAACCGTGGTAAATAAAATTAAAAACTTTCTATTCATAAAAAATTATTTTATTCATATTGTACCACATTTTACATACTAATAACAACCATGTATCATGGATTTTATAAATTCAATTCACAGGAGAGGTAAAATTTCATTTAAATGAAAAAGTCAGTTTTTTAACTACTAGTAAGTGGTTTCACTATTCATAAAAAATTGATGTTTTTTAGAAAAGTATCAAAAATTCAGCCTATGATATATTTGAAATTATGAGTTCAAAAATAATGTCTATTGAACCAAATTCAAAACATTTATGTCTCATTAATTAATTTAAAATTAATTCCAATTGTCAAAACAAATATCGTGTTTTTTGGAAACAATAACTATCAAAAGATTGATACATTTTTATGTCCAATTTCAAAGTGAAATTAATTAAAATGACCAACATTGGATTAAATGGAAAATATATATATTATAATTACACTTTAAAAACAATTAAAAAGATAATATATCAATATAAATAAATTATATTAAAAGGAACCTTTGAATTAAAATACATTATTTTTCAAATAAATCATATAATAGTTAAAAAACTAGATTTAAAGAGGGTTCTCCATTAAATGGCATTAAATTGACCTTTTAAAGAATATTAGAGTATTTATGCCTAAAGATAAATTCATTATTATTTTAAGCCTCTAGAATTTATTGGATAAATGTAAAAAAATGAAAAAAAATGTATAATAATATTGAGATTGGTTCTATTTATTCCCTCTATTACAAGGACTATGTGTTAACTACTACGTAAACTAATAATATTATATTATTATTTTTTAGTATGGATTATCATTGTCGGCAATGAAGGATTTCATAGAAACCCAATATTGCATATCGAGCATGCCATCGAATCATAGCTCCCTCTTTAATGTAAAATTAATATTTAATTCACAAATATTAATAAATATGAGGATGTTTTACTCATTATTTACAAGGGATGTCACGGGTTCTTCCAAAAAATCATATTAGTATTTATTTAATTATCAATTTCACAAACACCCATAATGTGCCATTGAAAAAGAAACGGGCCCCAACTAGGCTACATCGCGAAACAAAATTCGATGCCAATCTCATGCCTAAGATAATAACTATACCAAAATTCGTAACACAAAACTGTTGGATAGGTAAAAAACGTCTTTTGAACATGTTATACAATACATCCAACTCTTAAATCTAGGTCTATAAAATTGAATTGTAGAAAAAGTACAAACTCCACTAGAGACACAACCACTTGTGAACCCAAAATATGGTTCTAGGTCAAGTCTCTACTCAGCGTTACAATTTGAAATTTCAATTCCAATCCATTATAATTTTAATTTAAATATAATTTTAAAAAAAATATTTTTAACCAATGTTTAACCAGGTTCCTATCCCTGAGATCTTATAACTGGTCATGAAACAAAATTTAGTGTGCATATCATTCATATCACACAATTTTATTTAAAATAATTGAGTCAAATAGTGCATCACGTTCAAATCCATTATGTCCCATAATCATTACGAACATAAGGATAATGTCACTTCAATTATAAACTACACAAAATCTATCACAATATTAGGTATATATATCTCATTACAATTCAGAGTTGCATGGAAAAAGTAATTCATCCTAAATTGCATGGAATAATGCATGTCATCTAATTTCTAACATGTTCCCAGTATGATGCATGAGATGTCAAACCATCATATCATCTGGTTTCCATATAATAGAACCCAAGTTTATGTCAATAATAACATCACAATGAAATTTTGTACCTTAACTGGGAAATCAAATATAATGTAATTGGAAAAATTTATAAAATGGATATTTATTTCAAATAAATTTTGATAGTCATTGTACAAGGGGTAACTAATTGTGGAAAAATTATTACCAATATCTCGTCCATTACTATACCTATGTATTATTTTAATATAGTAAAGAAAACCCTAGATAAACACCACTAATACCACATCGTAACATCCCAGACATGAATGCCACTGAAGTGTTCCCCGAGCCCGTTGGTCACCTGGAATCAAGCACATCTCCTTGAATTCCACAGGCTATAGACTAGCAGCGAGGGACTAGGGAGTATCTAGGGGGGTCTAGTCCCTCTTTATTAGAGTATAAACTAATGTAATAGTAATAATAGTCTAAAATTCGTAGAATATGCTATAATAAAAAATACTATTAAATAAAACAAGACTGAAATAAATAGCAAATCCAGAAGGGTCTCATATACAATTATAATGATGCATTTATCTAAATAATGAAAAAATAAGTGTATAGTAGTATTTTATAATAAAATAATAAAAAATTTAATAAATACTATAATTTTCTATCTCTAAATTGAATCATGATCTTTATCTTGGACCTATTATACCCTGATTTTAAGCATGGTACAAAATAAATCCTTCAACAATGGTTACTCGCCCTTATCTCTACCTGTATCCAAATAGTCTATTTAGGTACCTAATGATTTCATTAACTAGGTGTGAGATTCTATCCAAGTAGTTAGGCACCGAATTATCTATATAATATAGGTTTTGAAATTTAACAACCCATGGTGTGTGCTAATAAAGAGGGTAACCAATAAGAAAATGCTATGATTCCAATGGCATGTAAACTACTAAATTAGTTATATTAAAATAGCTGATAAATGATAGATAAAAAATATTTTCAATATCCTATATCAATTATTCTACAAAAAATATCTATATAAACAATATGAACGTTTCATTAATCAAAACATGTAATGACAACCATGACCTTACCATACAACCTGATGTATCATACAATGAAGAGATTTTAGATAGCCATACATGTATCACTACAAAAAAAGTTTCATATTCTATCAAGGAAACAATAAATAGTAACCAATATGGAATATATGTATATTTTTACATATCACATTATCCAAGACCACTACATTTAACTATAAGAATCATCATAACCACAGATGATATGTATAATCACTAATGTAACATTTACCACTAGTGTGTTGTATAATCAATGTGTGATACCATGAAGAGCCATATACAAGGTGTAGAAGAAAAAAGAATCCTTATATATTCATTGGATAATATCGATGGAAACTCAGTTAGGCACTGGTTAGTGTCTTAAGGGTATTCCATACCAAACAAATTCTATACGAGTCCAAGAAGGACAGATCCAATGCGAAGAAAATCCCAATTTATCCAACCGAATCAAGACCCCATGAGAATAATCATATCAAGGCTTCAACTACCATAGAATGATCCAAGGAGTAACATACATTGAATACAAATGGTATTAATACACTTGTTATACAAACCATGTCATCTAATACCATTTTAATTACATCTTATTTTAATCATCTACCAAATCCATTCCAATTTCATACCATGTGTATACACACTCATCATCATTAATACTTATTCAAGGCAACAAATGAGTATACCCACTCATTTATATGATTTATAACTAATACATTAAAGAAATACCATTACATATAAAACATTTAACAAGAAAAATCAATATGTAAGGGATGTATTCCATCAACTATTAAACCAATTCAAAAAAATCATTATTAATTGTACTTCCAATAACAAGGAATCATAATAAAACACCCCACAAGTTGTCTAAAAAGAAATATGAATCTAAAAAATAATTAATTATTTAATAATATAAATTAAATTATTCCATATGAGTCAACCCACACATATAACCATACATATTCGTTTCCATCACATGAGTATACCAACTCACATAACCCAATTCAAACTCCAAGGAAACCAATGTGTACACCCACCCATTGTTCAAGAAACCCATGATAACAAATTAATCAATTCAACAAGGCATATCATATAAAACATGTCATGGAAGGAATCTAATATCCTAATCATATCACTAAATTGAAATCATTTATTTAATGGTTCTCCATTATCATGGAAAACTCAAACACACCCCTTGGGTGGTCAAAATAGGTCATAGTAAAATGGAATATACATGGAACACCTCATGGGTGGATGCTATTGGAAGAAAAACCTCTTACATGCCTCATTGATACTAAAGGGAGTCCATATCATGTTTCAATTCAATTATTTCAATTAATCATAGTTGTTTTCTGGCTCTTCTAGAAATACATGCAGGTGACCTAATGGATGGTAGCATAATAAAGCCCTAAAACTCAAGGAAGTTGTATAAGCCAACTACATTAGCTCTTTAGTGGATTTATCATCTTTTATAGACACTTTATTTGACTCATATTAGGAAAAATATGATGAAAGAACTATAAACATGAAATTATGGAAACTTACCTAATACCTACATAGAAAAAATAATATCCCGAAGAACCATGTGCAAATAAATCGAATAGTAGTCTTAAAGATACATATCCAAGGAGGAATTTGGTGCTTGAACCAGATATCAGATGAATAATAAGCCTTAATTTTAGGAATAGCCATCAAAGATTCTTTCAATATGAGAGATTTACTATGCATAGAAAAAACTAATTTATAGGTTTTATTTATATTTAATTTCTTTTAAAATTATAAAAAAGTTCAATTTAATATCAGCAGAGGATTATGTAACACAGTTTTAAATTTTCTTCCCCAACATGAATGGTCTACTATATGGTAGGGGCACTCACATGGTATCCTCGAGTAGTTTTGGCTAACCATTTGGAAACAATGAAAAGTCTTATGTTAATTTTACATTCCAAGCCACATGAACATTCAACCCAAGTCACATAGTTTAAACACACCATCCACTAGTTTAAACTAACTATCCACTAGACATTTTTCAAACCATGATAAGTCTTATCAGACCATGTGGTTTTCCCCACATAGTTTAAACTAACCATCCACGAGACATTTTTCAAACCAAAAACATGGGTTCTAGGATATGAACAAGCTAAAAACACCCCAATACCCCAATAAACTTAAAGTTCAATCACACTATGATATATTAAAACATTGAATTAGAAGATAAAGGATCTATACCTCTTACAAAAAAACTAGTTCTTATAGGAACATTCCTCAAATTCATCTATTATTCTGCATCTTCCATCTTTTCCTCAATAGTCCTAACATGGATGGATGGTTAGACATTACTCCGAGAAATAAATTATTTTTTACCATCCATAATGTTTTTAATTCATATCTTCTATAAATCCCTAAATATTGGATATATTTCATTCCTTATCATGGGTAATATATCATGGTCTTTTGGACAGAAATATCATTCACATTATTTTTTATCATAAGGAGGAATTTTATTGATGATTCACAGCTATTAATAATCTAAATCAATTTAATTTTCCTCATATTTGATTTTTATTTTTTAAAATATTTATATCAATATTTCATTATAATTATACAAATCACACCATTCACCATAAGGTTAATTCCTTTATGTTTTCAGTGAATAAATTTTTGGTGTTAACTCTAAATCCTGAGTAGTAATTCTTGTTCTAAATAATTTTCAATTGAATTTATTATAAGCTATAACCACATCATTATTCATCAAGAAATATCTAGGAGCATTCAATTATTTATCATTATAGATCACAACCCCTTCTCTGAAGTATAAACACAAGTGTAGTTGCCAATCAAATTTTAGCTCCTTTAAATTTTCCATTATTTCATTTGTACATAGGTACCTAGATCCCTTAAAGTAATTTTTTTGTTATATTAGATAGAAATGAGAAATAACCCACAATGATTTAATTATATAAATTTTACTAATGAAAACTACTGATCATGGTTATATTTTTTGATTGAGACCATTGGTTTATATTTGTTTTTCTTTTAAATGATCCACTAATTTTACCTCAATATATATTATAAGACCTAGTAATAAAACCTTATGAATCCAAAATTACGACTTGGTAAATTTATCCTATAACTTCTTCATCATAGGTGTCTTCATGAAAATCCTTAAAAATTCACAATTCCAATCCATACTCTTCAAATATATAAGAATAAATTCTATAAGGGCTGCCTAAAAATAGGTCAAATTAATTTCTGAATACATCTTTTATTAAATATATGATTTTTATAGATTCATTGGTGAGTATAAATGGGATCATGATTAATTTAAAGTGACCATATATCATATAAAAGTATATTTTTTATATATCCTCCATCTTGAACCTCAATTACTGATATTTGGGACGTAGTTCAATCATTTGAAATATTTATCACAAATAATTGATCAAATGTTCTATCAATATAAGGAAATATATACGTGTTCATGATAGTTATATTGTGATGTTTTTTATATTTATCACATTGATGCATTGACCCATATTTCTTCTTAACAAAATGAATAGATACAGCACATGGTAAAAAACTAGGACGTATGACTCCTTTATGATTATTCTTCAATATATCAATATTTAATTCCTACATCTCAATCAGTGAAATTATATATGGATTCTATTAAATAAGTGTAAAATTAGTTATGATTTCCATTTAAGAATACACTTCATAATTAGAGTATAAATTCATAAAAATATACACGACATAAAATTGTATAGTCTTGATCAATAGTAATATCACCGATATAGATTTTCCACCTAACCATATCATAAAAATATTTCCCACAAATATACAGAATGACCCATTCAATGTAATTATCATCGATTGAATGATGCAATACCAAATATAAGGTATTGATAGTCTCACATTACCTCTAATAGAATTTTGGGAAATTCTCCTCTTGTTTATATAGGGTCTTTTAGATAATTACCATGAATTTATTATTATTATTATTATAGAATGTTATGGGATTTACATACCCATATAATGAAATTTTATTCATATTAATTATGATTATGATGTATTCTATTGTGGTAACATTTTTATTATATATTATAATTGGTTATTTGTATTATTTATTAATAAAATTATGATGATTAAATATTATGACCAACCAATTAAGAAACATATTAATTTTTATATCCTTAGGTTATTTATTTCAAAAAAATTATCCTCTCATTTTCATCACCATATGTACTAAATATACAAATAATTTTCTAGGAAAATAAACATTATCTCAATAATCTATCGTGAAAACATTTTCTTCTATATATTGGTTTTCTAAGACTGCATGAAACTAGTTTTTTTAATATTATATTATAATCTTTAGTTTTTTCCCATTGTGTTATTTTTACTAATGTTTATAAAATTAATGTTGTTTTTTCTGAATAAGGTACTTTTAGATTTTTATACAAAATTGTTAATGGATTGTTTTCTATGATCTTATTGGGAATAAACAAAATTTCTATACCACATGAAATGTTAATGATTATAAGAATCCTTAACATTATTCTATATATATTTTAAAATAAATTTAAGTAAGTAAATTATATTATTTTTTAGATTGAAATAAATTGATTTCAAAATATAAAGTATATTTTC
The DNA here is from genome assembly GCA_963277665.1 of Viscum album. NCBI lineage: Eukaryota > Viridiplantae > Streptophyta > Magnoliopsida > Santalales > Viscaceae > Viscum > Viscum album. The sequence goes on from OY728164.1 coordinate 615,065,496, forward strand.
ATCATGAATGATTCAATGTGATTTTAAAATTATTTCTATTCATCAGTGATAATAACCATTTATTTTACATATTATCTACTTCTGATGTAATCCAAGGAAAATATCCTAATTATGTCTTTATATTTTTTAATATGTAAGATGCAAATAATTTTATGAAACCATTATTTTTTTCATGAGTTATGTTATTATGAAATGGTGAAATGTTTATGAAATCCATTCCTTTAACAAACATTATGATATTATGAAATATTTATGAAACACATTTATTTTAATTAATTCATATATGTTGAATTTAATTTGATATTCTTTCACAGGAATGCTAGGATTTCATTATTTTATAGTTGTTAAATTTAACCAACAATTTTTTCTCATGTTATAATCAAGGACAGGAGATACCTATATCTCCCAATAATGAATTTGGTAAATATTTATATAAAAGGATATGAATAGAAATAAAAGGTGCGGTGAAAACAATTTAATAAGGTAATTTGTTGACTATGATTGTCTTATGACTAATTCATGACTACAAATATGATTTGGTCTGAAAACACATTACACTATGGTAGTCTTACCATAGAGAATTAACTAATCAATAGATGATTCATTATGACAGTGTGTATTCCAAAAACATATTCATTATGGTAATGTTACGACATCCTGGGCCATGTACGTTGATTCCTATAAGATTTATATCTTATAATATACCATGATTTTTTTATTACTCAAGATTATGATCATTGATATCAGGGCATGATTTTAAAAATTTAATTTCATGTTCAAATAAAATTTCTCATGTTATGCTTATTTTTTCATTAATATCTTCTGTATTTACCCATTATTATCTTCTATGATCACCCTTTATTAATCTTCTTATCCCCAGGATATGGAAAAATTATTTAGAAAATATATTTCATATAAGGTTGTTTGTTATGATGATTTAAATGAGGTACTCATATGAACTAATTGTTTATGTGACCTTGTTTCAAAAGGCGTAAGGTCTTTTTTATTTTTTATTGGATAATTATGTAATGTAATTAATATTCATTAATTTGGATGCAATTTATATTTATGATTACATTGTGTCACTATATTTGGTATAATAAAAATGCTTAGTTATTTTTTTTTGAAACTAGGATGGGAAAAAATTAGTGAGAACCCAAAGGATAAGTCTATATAAGACCCCAGCCTTATCCCATACTTAATATTGAATTAAATGAATAATTCACATTGAGGATCTTTTCAGGTTTAGTGTTTTAGAGAATTAGATCTTAAATCATGAATTACATTCCACATTTAATCAAAGTGGTCACATAAAAGATAGTATTCATTTTTTCCCATCAACTGAAACATATTTAAAATAAAACATGGATTATTTATTAACAATTCCTTGACACTATCATCATATCATGTATCTTTCCCTTGACCTGTGAAAAACATTTCAAAAACATGGGATGAGCATAAAATGCTCAGTAAGGGATATTAAAATATGGAATGGAAACAAGAGTACATGTAAACATAGGAATCAATGAAATAATACTTTACTCATATAACAAAAGCACTTAAACATACCTCATCAAAACATGAATAAATCATATAAATAAAAAGACATAAAGGTAACTTGAGGCATTCATAACATTCTTATGTAGAGATTAACCCTCTTGGTTACGTTTTTAATACCTATCACAATATATTCCCTAAATCTATTTGGAGAAACCTTAACGTGTAACTCCTTCGTGTTACCCAATGCATTAGAGAGCTATAACGGGCTCACCCACCCATAGTTTATCATGGAGCCACCCGTCTTCATAATAATTCCCAAGAACCATAACATAATCTTATCACATAAAACATGCATAAAGGAAACATAACATATCACTTTTCAATCACAAGATATAAATACAACACATTGATATAAAAACATTATGAAAACCATTTTCAATACCAAAATAAAATAAAAGTAAAACATGGAATTAATTTTTCATTTAAAAAAGTATGGCTTATAGAGGAAGCCGAAACTCAAATAATGGTCACGGTGGTAGAGAAGTAATTGTCGCCGCATACGTATGACAAAAACATTCACTTTTTTCATTTAGTAAAACGCTTCGTATAAAAAATATTCCTTTTGGAAAAACATAAAAGTCAAAGGGGTTTATACGCTATATAAAAGAAGGTAGTTTATAAAACAAAATATGCCTCAGTGAAACGATATTGAGACGAAGTCTCATACAAAGACGGTATCCTTGGATTAAGGATAAATAAATTACATAATTATGTGTGACATAGGAATACACCAAATATAAGTGGATATTAAGTCTAAAAAAATAATAGGTTATTCACACATATTCATATAATGACATCTTCAAGGAGTACATGTTTATCCCAAAGAATCAAAATTGGGTTCCGAAGTTCCCTTTAAAAAATTCAACAGCCTAACGACGTTACTTCAAAATTTTGAAAAGGAGTCGATGAGAGATAAAATGGGTATCTCATCACTTGGACATAAAATTTACATCAATAAGGATAAATAATAACAAATCCCAAAATCATTGTTTGTGAATTAAAAGACATAACAAAAGATGTCTTTTAAAAAGAGGAGGGTGAAAGATTCCCTTGTCGACTTGGGTATCTTTTGAAACGTACACCCCATTGAAGAAGGGTCATACAATGAAAATGTAAATAACCATTAATGAAATTATATTACAAAAAGTTTATAATAATTTTATGTACATACATAACTCAAAGGAAATGATGGAAAATGTAGCATAAATCTCATGGGAATAAAAGTGAGATGAAAAATCCCTTACGAAAACTCGGCAGCCTAACGATGCCACTTAAACCATCCACAAATAGATTAATGAGATAAAATAGGGTCTCTCATCATATTGAAATTAAATTTACAGCAAGAGGAATATAAAATAACATCCCCCAACATAACAAAGAGAATCTTAAAAGAAGTTAAATAATGGGGAGTACTTAAAAAGAAAGAGAGAGGTTGGATCTCTTACGAAAATTCGGCAGCCTAACGGTGCTACTCAAAACATCCAAAATTGATTGATGAGAGAAAATAGGGTCTCTCATCATATGAACATAAAAAATACAGTATGATTAATATAATATAACAACCCAATGATAATAAATATGAGCTCAAAAGGAATGACATAAAAGAGTGTACTTAAAAAGAAAGAGAGGGGTAGGATCCCTTACCTCAAGTCCGACTTGTCTTGTTCGTTTATTTATATTCCTGAATAATAAACATTGGTCAATTTATAATTTCCTAAGGACCTCCTTTAAATATTATTATTCAGTTCATATCACATATTTTAATGTTATAATAATTGTTTAATAATGTTAGTTCATATCAGACGTTTTTGCTGAAGTTTGGTACATTAGTCAAAAATGAACTTGTTTGAAAAATGAGTGCCCATGTAGTTATAAGTAAATAATTTCCAGAATAGTATTAATGATTAAAATATCATATATATCCTGTAAATATTTATTTTATACTATTCCATAAATTTGGAGAGAAAAACAAAAAGCACCGTTCATGGAGACGGTAGGCCGTACGTATGCAGGAACGCTACTTTCAATTCTTTTGTCATATTAATGGAATTAAAAATAAATGATATATATATATATATATTATAATTACAGTATAATATATATGTTATATAGTTCTAATATTTTCATTAATTTCATTCTTTATACAATCCATGTATTGCATGAACGAGTCACATCACTTGAGGGGGCGGTAGTCCACACTCCCTCATATTAAATTATCGCATTTGCACAACATGAAAAGAATAAAGGTATGTTTTAAATATAAAATACAGAAGAATAGATAAAACATAAATACCATATATATGATATATAAAATATAGTTACATCATAATGGCCACCTTTAAAGGTGTTAAAAGAATTTTGAACAAATATCATTTCGTGAGGCAGTAATTCACCATCTAGAGAAATAGTATGATCTTGAACCATTAGACGGATGTGTGTGTAAGTGTATCTCAAATAATTCTTATAAAAACATCCAAGTATATTGAAGATACTGTTTTTGTTACAAAATAAAGGAATAAAAAAAGTTTATGGGGTTGGAGAAGAAAAATAAAACGAAAGAACACAAGGGGAGACTTTACCTTTAAATTGGGTAACTCTTTTTGATTTGAGCTCAAAAAAGCTTCTTTGGAAAGACTTCTGCCCAAAGTGAGGCTTCTATGAGTAAGATAGGGATGTGGAGAGATAAAATGGGAAGGGGTTGGCCGATCCAAAGGCTTTAGTGTTGTGGGTAAGGTGGTAGAGGTGGGGGCCTTTTATAAGAGGAGAGGAGGGGCACTCTTTAATGTCTTGAAAAGTAACATTATTATAAAATGAATTTAGGATTCTAAAGGTCCCAAATTTATATATTTCTAGGAAAAGATGATAATATTTAGACATACCAACATCCAATAGGTTTTTAACAAGTTTATTTCTTAGATTTTACATTATCTTTTTATTTTATTTAAATCGTTAAATAATGAGGTAATTGTTGCATCATCATGGTGTCATAAATAATTTAATTTCTTTAATGTATAAAAATTATAAAAAAAATAGCATGATGTAGGAAATATTTTTATATTTCTAATTAATATTTATATTCAAAAATATGACTTCAATAAACCCATGTAAAAAGTTTTTTTGTAAAACAACACATGTTTGTGACCTTTAAATTCTAACATTAAATATAAACATTTTAATGTCATTTTCCTACCAAAGTGGCTCCATGGGGTCCCAAAGTTGACCCATGGATTTTATTGGTCGACCATGACTCAAAACATAAGGTTAGGACATGTGTCAAGGTCATTTCATATTATTAAAACATTATTTTTATCTTAAATTACACTAATTACCTCTAATCACGATTAAAAACATAAAATTTACTATTCACCAAAAAATTATTTTAATCCCATTGAACCAAATTTTACATCCTAATGACAACCATGTATGTCGGATTTTTGAAATTCAAATCACGAAGTGGTAAAGCTTCATTTAAACGAAAAATCAGTTTTTAAACTACCACATAGCGATTTCACTATTCATCAAAAATTGATGTTTTTCAGAAAAATACCAAAAAAATCACCCTAATCTATATTTGATATTCCGAATTCAAAAATGATTCCCATTTTAAAAAATTCTAAACATATAAGATTCATTAATTAATTTAATAATCAATTCCCGTTGTCAAAACAAATAGCGTGTTTTTAAGAAACAATATCTAATAAAAGATTGACGCTAGTTTAAGTCCAATTTCAAAGTGAAATTAATTCCAATAACCACTATTGGATTAAATGGTAAAAATATATTATAATTTCACTTTAAAACCAATTAAAAATATAATCTAATCATATAAATAAATTAGATTAAAAATAGGTTTTGAATTAAAAAACAACATTTTCATTATTCATTAAAAAATTAACTTTGTCGGAAAAATACCAAAAATTCACACAAAGTAAATTTTGATGTCCCAATTCTAAATAAGAATTTTATTTTGTCAAATATAAAACATAAAATTCTCAAAAAGTGGGTTTAAATGAGGTTCTGCAACAAAAGGCGATTAATCGACCTTTTAAAGAATATTAGAATGTTTACGCTTAAAATTGTATTCATCCGCATTTTTAATCCTCTTTCATTTATTGTAAAAAGTAAAAATATTTGACAAACACATATAATAATTTTGTAGTTAGTTCTGTTCATTCCCCTCATTACAACGGCTAGGTGTTAACTACCATTTAAAATAAAATTATTTCATTATTAGAGTGCAACATAAGATTTCAAAGGAACTCGTTGTTGCGTATTGGGTAAGCCATCTAGCATAGTGTTCCCTTTAAATTAATATTAACATTTTATTTACAAACAGGGATAAATATAAAAATGTCATATTATTTATTAACCTAGGGTGTTACATCCTTCCCTCCTTTTGGAAATTGCATCCTCAAAATTTTAAAATTGCGATCGGAAACATCATTGAATGTCCCACATCTGAACAAGAGTCGGCAAAACAATCACTTTAAAAGAATGAAAGAGAATTACATAGTTCACCCGAGTTAACCCATACTAGGATTCCATGTAGGAAAACATGGATATTGAATAAAAAGAAAAGGGTCATGTTCCGAGGGAGAGTGATAGAAAACATGTTTAGGAGAAAGTTAACCACAAGAAAATCACAAACTTGTGGTGGGTTAAACGGTATTCGATTCTCCTGTAGGAAAATTTCATAGACATCATTTTTGTTTTAAGTTAATTTTCATTGAAAAATTTATTTTTGATCTTAAGGAAATATTTTTACTTGTCATGTTGACTTACAACTTTTACTAGATTTCTTACACAAACTCAAACATTCCCTAAATGATGAGTATTTAGGAATACTTGATCACACTAAGAGTACTATAATTAACTTCTAGAGAATCACCTAATCCAAAAAAGGGGAATATATATTCCCCATTTCTTTGGACTTTAACAAATACCAAAACCAAAAAGGTTAGTACAATATCAGATAATCCAGAAAAGGATAACCCTTTATAAAAAAGATAATCTATTCTTAATCTCCAAAAATTTTCCAACAAAACCAAAAGTTCAACAGAGACCACAAGTAAACCAGACTAAGATTGAAACCCAAATATTTGAAGGATTTAATCACATATACTTCCAAGTAAATTCATATCATTTATATCCAAACAACATTAGTTGCTATTAAAGTATCGTATTGAAAAGTAATTAACCTAATCACATCTCCTCCATGATAGGTTAATTATTTCCATAGATAACCCAAAATCAACTTACTCTTAATTCATAAAATAATATAACTAAAAATAATTAGTCAAACTAACCAGGGACTTCACGTAGTCCAGTGCTAGGTGATAAATACCAGTCGCACTTTGGTTGTGGGTTCGATTCCCTCATCTTTGTCCGACGCGACGGGTTTTCACACAGTCTACGTGTTTTCCTTTTTATAAAACTCTAAAAATAACCCTAACATGTTTTAACCTCAATAGTTTCTTTATTCCTATCATTTTCATCCAAATTCGTTACAATCTCAACTTTTTAATTCTTGAATTCTTATTTCACCACTATAAGATAAAATAAAACGATTCCCAAAAACAATAACAACATACCTTGATCATGGCATCCACTCAGTTTCATTGTCATCTTGCTCACGTAGGTAGAAGTCACATGCATTACAACAATAATTTAGGGATACTTCAAAATAATTTTCTTCCTCCATTCAAATACACCTTGTACAACATGGGTCATATGGGTGTTCAAAAAAAAATGGAAAATAATCATGTATGCCATATAATTCCAAAACATCTGATAAAACATGATTTCTATAAAATAGTCGGACAGAATTTGAGTTGAAAATTTCTATTATTGGTCCTTTTAAAATACCATAAGTATGTGCTGAGAGACTATATTTTAAAAGAAAATATAAATAGGTTGCTCAAGGTTATCCTTCCTCAGCACCATTTTTAAATTCATAATATGCTTCAAATTCTTGTGATAAGATAAAATATTTGAAAATAACTTGATAATATTTTCATTTCATGAAAATATGATAATATCGTGAAAATATTATTTTTCAAAAAACAACCCATGATCAACGATGATAACGAGGTATGGTGGAGCTGTTTGATATCTCAAAAAACTTCTTGAAAGTGAGTTGTATGCTAGAAAAAGGTTCACAATCATCCAAACATGACCTTGCAATAATTATTGCAAGAATGTCATCAGGAAGAGATAATAATGTCGTTTGAAATCCTTCTATTTCAATTTGTAACTGACATCACGTGACCTAAAAAAAGTTATAAAACAAGGATTTAACTGAAATAATAGATATAGGGATGAATCATGTGTCTAAAAAAACTCATAATCCCTAAAGTTGTCTAAACCGACCTCTAATACCAACTATAAGACCCCAACCTTATACCTTACATAATATTGAATTAAATTAATAATTCAACTTGAGGATCTTTTCAGGTTTAGTGTTTTAGAGAATTATCTCTTAAATCATTCATTACATTCCACATTTAAACAATGTGGTTACATAAAAGATAGTATTCATTTTTCCCATAAACTGAAACATATTTAAAATAAAACATGGATTCATTATTGAAACTTCCTTGACACTATCATCATATCTTGTACCTTTCCCTTGACCTGTGAAAAACATTTCAAAAACATGGGATGAGCATAAAACGCTCTATAAGGGATATAAAAATATAGAAAGGAAACATGAGTACATGTAAACAAAAGGATCAATGAAATCATACTTTACTCATAAAACATAAGCACATAAACATACCTCATCAAAAAATGAATAAATCATAGAAATAATAAGACATAAAGGTATCTTGAGGAATTCATAACATTCTTTCGTAGGGAGTAGCCCTCTTGGTTACGTTTGAATACCTATCACAGTATATTCCCTAAATCTCTTCGGAGAAACCTTAATGTTTAACCCATTCGCATTACCCAATGCATTGGAGAGCTATAACGGGATCACCCGCCCTTAGTTAATCATGGAACCACCAGTATTCATAATAATGCACAAGAACCATAACATAATCGTATAACATAAAACATTCATAAAGGAAACATAACATTTCCACTTTTCAATCATAAGATATCAATAAAACACATTGATATAAAAACATTATGAAAACCATTTTCAATACCAAAATAAAAGAAAAGTAAAACATTGTATTTATTTTTCATTTAAAAAAAGTATGGCTTGTAGAGGAAGCTGAAACTCAAATAATGATGACAGTGGCGGAGAAGTCGTTGTCACCACATACGTACAACAAAAACATTCCCTTTTGTCGTTTAGTAAAATGATTCATATAAAAAAGATTTCATTTGGAAAAACATAAAAGTCAAAGGGGTTTATACACTGTATAAAATATGGTTGTGTATAAAACAAAATATGCCTCAATGAAAGGAGATTGAGACGAAGTCCCATACAAAGACGGTATCCTTGGATTAAGGATAAATCAATTACATAATTATGTGTAAAAAACGAATAAACAAAATATAAGTAGATATTAAGTCTACAAAAATCATGTGTGATTCACACATATTCATAGAACAACATATTCAAGGAGTACAAGTTTATCCAAAAGAATCAAAATTGGGTTAAGATGTTCCTTTTCAAAAATTCGACAGCCTAACGGTGTCACTTCAAAATTCAGAGAATGAGTCGCTGAGAGATAAAAGAGGTATCTAATCACTTGGACATTAAATTTACATCAATAAGGATATAAAATAAAAAATCCAAACATAATAGTATGTGAATTAAAAGACATAACAAAAGAAGTATTTTAAAAAGAGGAGGGTGAAAGGTTCCCTTACCGACTTGGGTAACTTTCAAAACGTACACCCCATTGAAGAAGGGTCCTAAAATGAATAATTAAATACCAATAAATGAAATTATATTACACAAAGAGTATAATAATGTGATGTACATACACAACTCAAAGGAAATAGTGGAAAATTTAGCATAAATCTCACAGGAATAAAAGTGAGATGAAAAATCCCTTATGAAAACTCGGCAGCCTAACAGCGCCACAAAAAACTTCCAAAAATTGATTGATGAGATCAAATAGGGTCTCTAATAATATTTAAATAAAATTTACAAAAACAGTATCATAAAATAACATCCCCCATCATAACAAAGAGGGGCTTAAAATAAGTGACATAATGTAGAGTACATAAAAAGAAATAGAGAGGTTGGATCTCTTACGAAAATTCAGCAGCCTAACGGTGCCACTCAAAACATCCAAAATGGATTGATGTTAGAAAATATGGACTCTCATCATATAAAAATAAAAAATAAAGTATGAGTAATATAAAATAACAACCCAATCATAAGAAATATGAGCTTAAGAGGAATGACATAAAATAGTGCACTTCAAAAGAAAGAGACGGGGTATGATCCCTTACCTCACGTCCGACTTGTCTTATTCATTTATTTATATTCCTGAATAACGTCACATTGGTCAATTTATAATTTCCTAAATAACTCCTTTAATGATTATTATTCAGTTCATATCTCATATTATAGTGATATAATAATTGTTTAATAATGTTAGTTCATATCAGACGTTTTTGTCGATGTTTGGTACATGAGTCAAAAATAAACTTGTTTGAAAAATGATTTCCCATGTAGTTATAAGAAAATCATTTCCAGAATATTATTTATGATTAAAATATCATATATATCCAGTAAATATTCATTTTATAATATTCCATATCATTTGGAGATAAAAACGAAATTCACCGTTCATGGAGACGGTAGGTCGTACGTATGCATGAACGTTACTTTCATTTTTTTGTCATATTAATGGAATTAAAAATAAATTATATATATATATATATATATATTAAAATTAAAATATAATATATATGTTATATAGGTCACATATGTTCATTAATTTCATTCTTTATACATTCGATGTATTTCATGAACGAGTCACATCACTTGAGGGGGCGGTAGTCCACACTTCCTCATATGAAATTATCGCATTTTCACAACATGAAAAGAATAAAGGTATGTATTAAATATAAAATACAGAATAATATAGATAACATAAATACCATATATATGATATATAAAATACAGTGACATCATAATGGCCACTTTAAAAGGTGTTAAAATAATATTGAACAATCATCGTTTTGTGAGGCAGAAATTCGCCATCCACAGAAACAGTATGTTATTTAACCATTAGACGGATGTGTGTGTAATTTTAGCTCGAATCCTTCTAATTAAAACATACATGTATATTGAAGATAATTTTTTTTTACAAAATAAAGGAATAAATAAGTTTAGGGGGTTGGAGAAGCAAAATAAAACAAAAGAACACTAGGGAAGACTTTACCATAAAATCCGGTAACTATTTTTTATTTGAGCTCAAAGGCTTCATTGGAAAGACTTCTTCCCAAAGTGAGGCTTCTAGGAGAAATAAAGGGATTTTTAGAGACAAAATGGGCATGGTTTGGCCCAGCCAAAGGCTTGAGAAGTGTGTGTAAGGTGGTAGAGGTGGGGGGCTTTTATAAGAGCAGAGGAGGGGCACTTTTTGAATGTCTTGAAAAGTAACATTATTATAGAATGCATTTCGGATTTTAAAGGTCCCATAATTATATATTTCGAGTATAATATGATAATAGTTCTAAATATGCACATAGAATTGGTTTTTGACAAGTTTAGGTCTTATATATTACATTATCTTTTTATTTTATTTAAATCATTAAAAAATGAGGTAATCACTGCATCATCATGGTGTCATAAATAATTTATTATCTTTAATGTCTAAAAATTATTAAAAAATTATCATGATGTATGAAATATTTTTATCTTTCTAATGAATATTTATAGTCAAAAATATTACTTGTATAACCCAATGTAAAAAGTGTTTTAGTAAAACAACACATGTTTGTGACCTTTTAATTTTAACTTTAAATAAAAAAGGATTAATGTCATTTTCCTACCAAAGTGGATCCATGGGGTCCCCAAGTTGACCCATGTATTTTCTTGGTCTACTATGACTCAACCAATAATGTTAGGACATGTTTCAAGGTCATTTCATATTATTAAAACATTATTTTTACCTTAAATTACACTAATTACCTCTAATCGCGATTAAAAACATAAAAGTTACCATTCACCAAAAAATTATTTTAATCCCATTGAACCACATTTTACATCCTAATGAAAACCATGTATGTCAGATTTTTGAAATTCAAATCACATAAGTTGTAATGTTTCATTTAAAATGAAATCTGTTTTTAAACTACCACTTTGTGGTTTCACTATTCATCAAAAATTGATGTTTTTCAGAAAAATACCAAAAATTAACCCTAAGATATATTGGATATTACAAATTCAAAAATGATGTCCATTTTACAAAATTATAAACATATAAGTTTCATTAATTAATTTAATAATCAATTCCCGCTGTCAAAACAAATATCGTGTTTTTAAGAAACAATATCTATTAAAAGATTGATGCTAGTTTAAGTCCAATTTCGAAAGTGAAATTAATTCCAATGTCCACTATTGGATTAAATGGTAAAAATATATTCTAATTTCACTTTATAACAAATTCAAAATATAATCTAATCATATAAATAAATTAGATTAAAAAGAGGTTTTGAATTAAAATACAACATTTTCCACTATTCATTAAAAAATGACCTTTATCGGAAAAATACCAAAAATTTACACAAAGTAAATTTTGATGTCCCAATTCTAAAGAAGAATTTTATTTTGTCAAATATAACACAATAAAATTTTAAAAAAGTTGTTTTAAAAGAGGTTCGCCATCAAAAGGTGGTTAATCGACCTTTTAAAAATATTAGAATGTTCACGCTTAAAATTGGATTCATTCGCATTTTTAATCCTCAAAGATTTATTGTAAAAAGTAAAAATATTTGACAATCATATATAATCATTTTTTAACTAGTTCTATTCATTCCCCTCATTACAATGGCTAGGTGTTAACTACCATTTAAAATAAAATTATTTTATTATTAGAGTGAAACGTAAGATTTCAAAGGAACTCGTTGTTGTGTATTGGGTAAGCCATCGAGTATAGTGTTCCCATTAAATTAATATTAAAATTTTATTCACAAATATAGGTAAATATAAAAATTTCATATTCTTTATTTACCTGGCGTGTTACAGTCTGTGTATAGGATAACGTCATAATTGTTTGGTAATGATTATGTATAACATAGAGAAACCCCATTTTATAATACATAAAAAAATGGTTTTCTAAATTTATACATGATATAAATGATTTTTCATGATTCCTCCCTGTTATTGTTGTTTTTAACACTATAATTTTTTCTTTATTCAATAGAAGGATCAAAGAGAATTCAGGTTAACACTGAAAAACAATGGAAGGATTATCCCCCTAACAAAACAAATTAAATGGGTTCTATAATGGGACACCATGTGATTATGAATAATAATTTATCATGATATATGATTAATGAAATCCACCTAATCCAAGTCATAGACCAACAAAAGTTAATCATTAATGATAGAGTGGGTGGTGGAGATTATGATCGAATGAAGATTCATATTCTTATATATTGAAATTGTTAGATGAATAACTCCAGTAAATGTATCAGAGGAATGTGAAATGTTTTTATATGTGGAATGAAAAGGAATATAACATGTTGTTTCTATCTAAAACTGATGTGTTTAATGGAGGTAAATCTATTTCATCTTAAGGTATCATTTATAATTCAATATCTTATGGGTAGGTAATATGGGAATTTTCAAAGATAATTCAATAATCCCATGGTTAACTCGCCGATGATAGAAGGACCATTTATATGAATATATTTATGTTCTTATGTGTATATTTCAATAAATATGTATGGAGCTATCAAATAAATGTTATATCTGATATAAGTACTAGCAAACATGTTGGGCATGTTCCACAATCTAATTTTAAAAAAAATCATATTTTGGTATACAAGGATGACTAAAAATGATAGTATAATATTTCAGAACATGAAATTGATTAGCTGATGAAAAAATTATTTATGATATCTTTGATGATGTTTTTTACATTTTGGAATTTATGGAATATATCCAATAGTATGGTAATTTTTTGGAGTTTGTTTTTTTTAATTTTAAATAATCATATATATATATATATATATTTGAGGTTAACTTATAATTTCATAATACAAATATTAGTTTATTAATTTATGGTGGATAATAAGATTAAAGTTATGCACACACCGTTTCAATGTTCCATGTGATTTGATTTTGAGATGATTTGAAACTATTTATTAAATATACTTTATTGACATTAAAATAATCATTTGGTTTGCTATTTAATTTACTATTATATTTAATATGATATATTGGATAGTGTGGTATTGATAATTTTAATTGTTGAAAAGTGCTTCATTGAAAAATATATTTTTTCATTTATTTATGGTAATGATAATGCTTCCAGTTAATTATATAATAAAATTTGATTCATTAAATTTTTGGTGATGTTTATTGTACAATATGACTATATAGTGGATTATCATGATGATTAATAATTTTTGGATAATTTACAATGAGTTGTTGTTTAATAAGATATTAAACAGTATAGATTATTTATAAAAAACGTAATATAATGTTTTAAGTTTATTTTTTACTGGAATGACACATACTATGAGGATAGAACATTATTTAGTGTTTAGTTTACTTAGGAAAGTTGGGATGTAAGATTATTTATTGAATCAAACCATAGGATTTATTATTAAGTCTTTGTATATTAATAATTTATTCATTCTTATGAAGATTTATAATTTATGGGTTTTATCTTATTTTGTGGTAACCGTTTTTTGCTTTGATTAATTCCCAACGTCATGAAAAATATATTTATATACATTTTATAACTTTTATATATTGATATTAGAGATTTTGGTATTATATATTTATAAAATATACATAATATTTTGGGAAAATTTTATTATATTCTTGTGAAAATTGATTAAAAGCTGAAACTAAACTAGTTATGTAAGTATATTTCTTTATTTCATAGTCTATATTATAATGAAAATACTTAACTGTAGTATAATGATATTGAAACCAAAATGTTGTCCTATTAAATTCATTCATGATAAATCAATATTCTTTTCACTCATCCCAGATATATGGTTTTGTGGTTTACATGTCTCTCCTAACCATGGATTCTAAGATTCTCAATTAGTCAATGGAAAATTTTCACCATTCTATATCTATGTTTTCACTTACTAATAATATTCCCCAATTCATAGTCCCAGTTTTGTGTTATTAAAGAAGACCTTCATTTTTCAAATTATCTGGTATAAGGGGGAAATTTTAGTTATAATTTTTAGAATGTGGGTTTTCAATAATAGAATATTTAAAATATCGAACCCTTGAGAACCAAGAACATGTTCAAATTAGGAGGACACAATTTATTAATTCATATAGAATATAAACAGAACTACTTTAGATTTGTTATAATTTAAATTTTTCATAAAAATCCATATTTTATATATTTTTATTTACATAAAATATCAAATTTAGGTTATGTTATTTGTAACATTTAGTTTTTATTTCATTAAATGAAACACCATGTTATGGTTTTATAACCAGAAAAAGTAGTTCAACATGTGTTACATACAACACTATGTTTTAATAAAAAACTCATATAATAAAAATATAGTTAATTAAATGCCACCATTATTACCTAGTTGTTAGACATGGAGATATTAATGTACAAAATTATTTTAAAATATTATGTATAATGTATATATATAAATAAATAATATTAATAAAATGGAAGTAAATTTTTCTAAAAGTCTTCATAGATTTCAAAATATCATTTTCCCAAAAAATAAGTTTTAAATATTTTTATTCACAATAATAAATTATATATTGAAAAAATTATAAAATAATAATTAAAAAACTAAAAATCATATTTTAAATCATATTTTCAAAATTATCGAATGGTATATTTCTGACATTTATATGGAAGAATTCATTTTTATGTTTAGTGAAAAATATTGATTTTAAATTGAAAATTGATTTTTTCATATAATTTATTTATGAAGTAAAAAAAATTTACATTAAATTAAATGTAAAATTAGTTTAATTATTCATAATATAAAATAATTTAGGAAATTGGGATCAATTTGAAAATGAATTTCAACATAAAATCATTGTAAACATTTGATAATTTTCTCATAATACATTTCATTCTCATCCTGTATACTAGAATGATTTTTTAAAAATAATCGTCTTTTTAAAATTAAATTTGGAAATATAGATTCCATATTTTCCTTCAACATGACTAAAATTATCTAATATAGACTGCCTAATTATTTAAAAAAGGAAATTGTAAAAAGAGTAATAAATATTTAACAACTTCTTGGTCAAAATTGTTTTATCATGGCGTTCAAAGAATGATATAGGGTAAAAATTACAAGATAGATGTTCAACAACCAATTTATGGTCATATTCAAACTTATCTTTTATATTCTTGAGAATGGTTCATCAGTGAACACCAATGACATGACGAAACATTGGTGGAATTTTTTCCTAAAAAACATACCAGTGTTCCACTCACTATAATATAAAAGGATACCCATCCCTTATATTCATTATAACGCCAATATAACATACCATATTTTGGAATTGGTGTAATTTCTGAAGTAATTTTAAATTTTTTTTTAATGGTTGAATTTATAAATTTTTCATTAAAATGTAAACCAAAATATATAAAACATAAGGATGTTTATTTTAGGTGAAGTTTATCTACTAGGAGGTTTCTTGAGAATTCTGTTGGGTTTTGGAAGAATCAGGCCTCGATGGATCAAATTTTTGGAAAGGAATCCAGAGTCCTGAAGTTCACAATCATCCCAAACCATGCAGCTATCTGTCACCATTATGGAAAAATAATAATTAATTACACACGGTCATGGTGCATAGTTTTTCATACCATTAACAGTATTTCCCTTGTTTTTCCTTCCCAAGAACACATAGAATCTCCTCAGGATATAGGAGATCCTACAATCATTTCACATGCATAGAGATATCTTCCTCATTCAATGTCATAATCTCTAGTCAATGGTCTCATTTGATACATACTGCTAATATATTCACCCCCCCTTTCTCGATTCATCATTTATCATTCAATCTTTCTATCTATCGTTGAGTGGTTTAAATCACCCTCTTTTCAGGGGGTTTTTTTATTTCATAGACTTGTATTGAATGTTCTAAATTTAATATTCAATATTGTATGAGAGGACCATCTAATGAATTATATAGATGCTTTATAAATATTTCCATAATTTCATTATCAATTATAAAGTAAATCATGGTGTCGTACGTTGGATTCTCCTCACAATTCCTTAGAATTATGAAATTAGTAATGTAAAACATTGTTTCATAAATTATTTTTTCCATTATTAATTTAAATATATAATTCGGGGCTATCAAATCAACATAAACCCACAATTGGTCAGGAGATGGTTATATTCCTTTACTCGTATTCTTTCTTATGTAATTTAACTACCCTCTGGAGGTGTGGTTTAGAATATTTTATTTGTAATTTCTTTCTTAGGCTGGTCATTCACCTTGAAGTACATTTGATAAATTCTATAATAAAATATTTTTTAAATAATCTCAAGTGATAATTCCATGACGTGATAGTAATAAAAAAATTTCAATGAAATCTACTTCATGTAGTCCTCTATCTTCTCACATAAATAGAACTAATTAAATGGTGATGGTTGTAATGATGAATAAATCGCTTATGTAAATGACATTTTCAATTATATTGTAAATGGTAAAGAGGTGTGACCCCCTTAATGTATATATTACTGTTTATGTGTCCTATTATAATCATGTAATTCATCATTGGTTAAATGTAAATGAATCAATGAGTTATGGAAGCCATGAGTGATAGTTGGGTTTTCATTTTTTTCAAAACACCAAAGATGGTCACATTGGTTAATTTATTTAAATTATACCTAGATTGATACTTATATTTCCTTGTATTAATTACATGCATGGTGTCATAGTGTGTGTTCTTTTATTTTCCATTAAGGATACTCAGATTCCCATCAATGAAAGTTGTGGATGGGTGTATATGATGATTAAAATTATTTTCCTCATGAGGGGAATTGGACCCCTAATAAATTCACCTTTGATGAGAACAATGGAAAGGATGCTATAACATTGATTCAGCAATTCTCAATCCACAATGTGATATACATAGGATACGATCAATTGGTTATGCCTTTATACAATATAATGAGTGATACCTGGGGTTCCTCTTTATAGATCACTTTGGATGGACTCTTATGGTGAAGGGTAATTATGGTTCTCCTGGTGTGATACTTGGGATTCCACATTATTTATTTGTTTATATGGTCCCGTGATTCCTATTGATTAAGAAACTTAATATCAATTATTTAATTTTTTACGAATTTATAGATAATCAAATTTTATGATGCATCTGTCGAGCGAATGAACATGCTTTGGTTCAGTCCATATATGTATTTGACCATTCCGGAGGCCAGGTCATGTCCATGTATACATACAAATTGAAAAATTATATATATATATATATATATATATATATTCATACAATATATTTACACTTGTTGATCTTGGTTTGAAATAATTTTGTCTTAGGTCGTTGTAGGTATGGTTAGCCACATGTCTCGGAGGAACCCAGGTTGTCATGTTTACCTTTTCTTATTTACTATTTATCATTAATACTCGTACAATGGTGTATATTATATTCATGGGTGGGATATACCTTACCTCATTGGTGGAGGCCTACTGAGTATATCTCACACCCACTTCAGGCATCCATTTCACTGAAGTACCTGAACATACCTCATTTATATTGGTTTAGGAATACTGGGTTATTCTTATGTTTTTATTCTTATAGAATGGATCTAGGAACATAGGGTAGAGCTGATCCTTAGGATCCTCATATAGATTTCCCATAGGTAGTTTGTTCCTTTTACGTTTAAATGTAATTTTCAGTAATGTAATTCCTTTAGTATGATAGTTTCTTTGATTTTTCAGACTCATCTGGATATGAATGTATGGGTGTATATTTGGCATTGGATGTATTTTTAGTCTCTTATTATTCATCTATATATTTTTTCTTTATTTAAACTATCTATGGTATTTTTTATTTTTATATTTATTATACAACTTCACCACAATGATAATTAGGTTATAAAATCCTCCCCATAGTATCATTAGACCGTTACTAATAGTCATCATCCGCTTACAAATTTTGATCAATGCTTAATGTCATGTGAATAACCTACCTGATGCAACATTTTAGTGGTTTTCATGTTTATATATTAAATATTTTTAACATATGATTTTTTTATTTTATTTTATTTTTTCATGAATCAGAAATATGAGAATTATGATGTTACAGAACAAGTTAAATAGAAGTGTCTAGGAGTGATCACCCATCGTACTAGGAGAAGTCTATGTGGTTTCATATGGGATTGTTGTTCCAGCTATTTGTTATTTTAGATTATTATTTAACCATTACTAAAGGGATAAATTTATACAATTAGTAACTTATGATATATTATAGAATTTTCCTTGGATAGGTATAGAAAACAGGTAGAATTGCATTCATCATTACTGGAACATATAGATTCAAAATCCATTCATATTCAACGCCATGTAGGATTCATTATAATTGTGATATATTCATTGATATTTATTTGGTGATTATATGATTTATTTATTAGGGTTATCTGACTATTGGGACATGTTTATCTTGTTTACCTTTATACCATTCTTGGGTGTTTGAATATTACAAATAATCTCAATATAATTTCATGGATTTATTTCTTGTGATAGAATTCCTAGTTATAATTTTGATACATAATATAGTATTAATGATTTTACATCACTATAAATGGAACATTCCAATTAATATTTATGGTGTCATAATAACTAACTAATGATTACATTATTAAGCCATGAACCATTGTTTTCAAAGGCTGAAACATATTGGCTTTGATTAAAAGGGGGATAATTTTCAATATATAAATTACATATGATGTTTAAAAATGTAAAACGGTGACTCATATATTCAAAATATCATTTATGAGATTTATATAATTAGATAGATTTTTATTATTATAAAATATCCTAAAACCTAAATCATAAATAATTTTTTTGATTATGTATCAAATCCATGGACTAAACAACATAGGACAGGCATGGATTGTTTTTCTAATGTGATAGAACCAACAAAGGATGTTTAAAATTTAAATATAACTTATTCGGGTCTCATTTTGATAAAAAAAGGATAAAATGATTGGATACATATAGGGTTTGATTATTCTTGAATGATTGAGACTGTTGAATGATGACTTTATTTTGACAGGCCATAGTATATAAGCCTCGGGGTGTATGTTTATAAAATATTTGGATATCCATTAAACATTTCTAAAACAGATTATTTGAGATCACATATAAATTAATGGTGGAATACTACATGACCATACACCCTTAAATTTATATTATACCTCTAATATTTTATTGATATGAACTTATATGAGGGGTTAGTTAATTAAAATTCCAATTAAAACCTAAAGGTTATATTACTCTATTGTTTGGAATTGACATTTTGTTTAACCAAATTAAATTTTGGGGAACCTTATGGATTAATAAAATGGGTAAAATAAATTGAGGATATATATTATATAAAATGGGACATGATATAATCTTAATAATAATTATTGAAAGGATGTTTTATATGACGTTCAATTGTTCCTTATAGACTTAGCTAAATAAATATACTAATTACAACTTTCCTTATATCTATTAATTGATATTTAAATTTTTCATTTAAATTTATTAAAGATCTAATTCAAATAATTTTAATGGTTGAAAAAAATAAAAAATTTACTCATCTTTAGACATTGACTATGATTAATTTTAAGGTTTCCTAGAGCATGTAATACACTGGGAACTGGAGCATTACTCATGTTTTTATGTAACTTTTATCTATTTCTTTTAAAACTATGGGATACATGGTGGATCCTATTTATATTTTATAGTGTAACTATATTTTTAAGACTTGAAAATTCATATTTATATTAGGGGGTAAACCATTGTAGGTATCTACCTTATGAGGTAAAAATATTTCTAAATGATGTGATATTTTTTTAGGAATGTAGTATTATATGGGTATCATTGTCTTGCATATGACTCTATGTTTATAAAATGAAGAATTAATTCTTATTAGTGCATGTTTAGTAATTTTATATAAATTGGATGATATGACTATGACTATAAACCTATTATACATGAAACATAACATTGTAATACATTTTGTGATAAGACTATGGATAGAGTCAAGAATATGCCTTAGTGTAAATGAAACATTGGGAATGTTTGTTTCGATACCCACAGTACACACTGACTGGTTAAATAGTAAAATAAACCATATAATATTGGAATGAAACCTTATAATATTGAGATGTTAATATTGAATCGTGGTGCACCACAGTGTGAGTGTGATCTTGGAATTAAATGAAATCTGACATCCCCCAATTCATAGGTTGATGATTCAAAGAGGTCTAGGCATCGTAAAATCACTAGTAAACTGGGTCTATCTTTTAATGATGATATAATTATGATGTTGGATGTAAATATGGATGGTATTCATTAGTATTTCTTAATTATAATCTTATATATCATTCATTTTAGAGGTTATTGTTTTTAATTTGTTTTTGGTAGTTGATAATAGCATTTTATCCATATCCTGGACCCATGATATAGTGTCTAAGAGAATTTTCTATAGAATGATATTTCATTTTCAATAAATGATAATTATAAATCCCATATAGTGAAACAAATAAACTCAATATTGGTAAAACATTTTCTTCCAAGTAGAAGGAAATAAAATGGGTCGACCTATTTGAAAATGGCTCGTGATTCTTTTCGATGTTCAGGGGGATGGTAAGTTTTTTTATGTGTTTGTTCTTTAAAGGATGAATGAATAAATTTTTTTGGATATATACTGAACTATTGGGAGCATAATTATCCACGGTTGACTTTGTTAGTAATGAATGGTTGATCATAGAATTTCTTATGTAGTAAGTGTATTGTGATCAGTTAATAATGATGCATCAACATGATTGGTTGAGATCTTGTTAAATGAAATCTATGAGTGGTGGATTGAATATTACCTTAATGTTGCTTTCATGTTTGTTTGGGAGCAACACAAGGAACATAAAATTTGAGGTGATATACAATGATCATGTCATTTTGATATTTATTGATATTGACTTAGTGTACTATTTTCTTAGTGAAGATCATATACCATACCCTGATATCATCTTATATTCACTAATAGTGCAATATTTTCATTGTGAAATGGAATTTAAATGTTATTGGTATTACTAAATAAACTCCATGGGAGTTATACAATGTAATTTTTGTTATTCATAAACACATGGTTACTGCTGAGTTATCACTACAAGAATTTAGTCTTTTCCCAACGGCAGTATACCAATGGTTTGCTAAAACCTTTGGTATAGTGAGCCTTTGCCAACAGTTTAAGAAAACCGTTGGGAAAGAGAATTTCGGTGGAACCTTTCCCAATGGTTCACTAGAACCCTTGGGAAAGGGTGCTAAAATCACACAGTTCCCAACGGTTCAGTGGAACCGTTGGGAAATGTGTGCCTTTGCCAACGGTTTTTATAAACCGTTGGAAAATGTTTCCCCCAAATTGCAGATCGCGATCTCCTCTCCCTATTCAGATAGAGCCCTAATCTATTCGCTCTGGTACTCTCGCGAACCCCATCCAACTCCACTGCTCTCGCGAATCCAAACACCAGCACCCCCCCATCCCAACAGGTACACCCCCATACGAATAGGTAAAATTTGATCTCAACCATATTGTTGTAGTTGTTTTAATGAATAGATTTTTTCCAGGTGATGGTGTTTTAATTGATTATTGAAATTAATATCTAAATAGGATATTGTTTGTGTTTGTGAAGACTTCTTTAATGTTTTTGTATTCTATGTTTGGAAGGAGAGTGTTCAAAACATGTAAATCAGAGTTGGGGCGTTTCCATGTTTTGGATAATGGATTGTGGGAATTATGGATTGTGTTCAAACCAATTTGATATGTTTTGGATAATGGATTGTGGGGGTAGGGGGTGTCCACCGGGGTGTGTGGGTTGTCCACGGGGGTGGGAGGGGGTGTCCACAGGGGTGGGAAAGGCTGTCCACGGGGTGGGCGGTGCTGTCTAGGGGGTGTGGGCTGTCCTGGGGGTCTGGGTGGGGTGTCCTGGTGGGGGAAGGGTGTGTGGGGTGTCCAGGGGGGTGGTATGTCTTGATGGTGGTGGTGGGGTTGCTGGGGAGGGGGTGTGGGCTGTTTGGGAGGGTGGGCGGGGCTATCTAGGGGGGGTACGGGGTGTCCAGGGGGCTATGGGGGTGGGCGGGTTGTCCACAAGGGTGGACGGGCTGTCCACGGGTGTGGCCGGGCTGTCAAGGAGGGGTGGGCGGGCTGTCCAGGGGGGTGGGTGGGCTGGCCACGAGGGGTAGGGGTGTCTAGGGGGGTGGGCGGGCTATCCAAGGGGGTGGGGGGTTGTCCATTGGGAGAAGGGGTGTCGAGGGGGGTGGGTGGGCTGTCCACGGGGGTGGTTGGGCTGTCTAGGGGGTAGGGGGTGTCCACGGGGGTGGGCGGGGCTGTCCAGGGGGTGGGGGTCTGGGTGGGGTGTCCTGGTGGGGGAGGGGTGTGTGTGGTGTCCAGGTGGGGTGGTATGTCTAGGTGGTGGTGGTGGGTTTGCAGGGAAGGGGGTGTGGGCTGTTTGGGAGGGTGGGCGGGGCTATCCAGGGGGGTACGGGGGTGGGCGAGCTGTCCACGGGGGTGGCCGGGCTATCAAGGAGGCGTGGGCGGGCTGTCCAGGGGGGGTGGGTGGGCTGGCCACAGGGGGTATGGGTGTCCAGGGGTGTGGGCGGGCTATCCAAGGGGGTGGGGGTTGTCCATAGGGAGAAGGGGTGTCGAGGGGGGTGGGTGGGCTGTCCACGGGGGTGGTTGGGCAGTCTAGGGGCTAAGGGGCGTCCACGGGGGTGGGTGGGTTGTCCACGGGGGTGGGCGGGGCTGTCCACGGGGGTGGGAAAGGATGTCCACGGGGGTGGACGGGGCTGGCCATGGGGTGTGGGCTGTCTTGGGGGTCTGGGTGGGGTGTCCTGGTGGGGGAGGGGTGTGTGGGGTGTCCAGGGGGGTTGGTATGTCTAGGTGGTGGTGGTGGGGTTGCAGGGGAGGGGGTGTGGGATGTTTGGGAGGGTGGGCGGGGCTATCCCGGGGGGGTACGGGATATCCAAGGGGGGTGGGTGGGCTGGCCACAAGGGGTGGTCGTGCTCTCGCGAACCCCCCGTCCGAACGTCATCGACCCCCATGGACAACCCACCTTTTATCCCAAATTCCATAGATTTATACATTATTTTATTATATTATGTCTCAAATTATCTAAAATATGTGTTTGATGTTCTTCATATGACCTATCATAATTCCTTCTCATAATCTATAGTGATCATGGGAAGATCCCATGCATGATTCATGATCACTCAAATTATTCTGCAGATCATACATAATGGAAGCCTTACAGGATGTGAGATGATTATATCTATGAAATCTACTCAGGTACCTAGAGAAGAAGTGCATATTAATTCAAAAAGGTAAATCGCATATGAGGATACCCTACTAATATGGTTATCGGATGAGGCATGCTCTGATGTGAAAACATATTATGTTCTTGTTGGTTTTACATTTTTTCAATAACACATTAGTATTTTTTTTTCACATGTGTAGTTGATACCATGATTATTATCTTCCTTTATCGTTTACCTAAATGTATTTTCTATTAAAGTTCAATCCTATTGAATTTTTTATGACAAAATGACTTATATGAATTCTTTTTAAAGAATGGACAGAAGTTGGATGTATGAAACTGATCGTATCTCAAGAAATTTTCAAAAAAATATGGAGAGATTTATAGATTTTCCATTTCACAATGCTTCAGATAGTGGTCACATACACTGTCCATGTTCCAATTGTGTTGGTAGACCATGGTTGAGTCGTGAAGAAGTCAGATAGCACATAACCAAAAATGGTTTTCAAGAAAACTACTTTGTGTGGTATCACAATGGGGAGAAAATGAAATCTCAAATTGGTGATGATCGAAATGAAAGGATTGGAATGGAGAATTTGTTAGATGATCGGTTTCGGTTTATTCGTCATCATGAAAAAGAAAGGATTTCGACTCAAGAAGACGTCGATATGAGGACAACTGATGCATCTAGTGAAAATGATGATATTGATAGCGTGAAAAAATTGAATGATGCTGCCACGACTCCAGTATATCGACAATGCGATAAAATGAAAAGGCTGGAATTTTTAATCCGATTGTTTCATGGAAAAACTATGTATGGGATTTCTAATACAACAATCGATTACATTCTTTCCCTCTTGAAGGATTTACTTCCAGATGATGCAGATATTCCCTCAAACCACTATATGGCATGGAATTTAGTTGAAGAACATGGATTTTCCAGAATCAAAATTCATGCTTGCCCGAAAGATTGCAGTTTATTCTGGGAAGAAACCGCTAAACGAAATGAATGTATAAAATGTGGCACATCCCGCTGAATATCAAAATCAGATGGAACACCATCCCGCGTTCCACAGAAATTAATGTGGCACTTTCTATTGATCCCCAGACTCCAGAATCTTTTTATGTCTGATGACATATCAATAAAAATGAGATGGCATGACACCGAGAGAAAGAAGACTAATGATGAGTTGGTTCATCCTGCAGATGGATTTGCATGGTAGAGATTTGATGCTCGACATCCTAATTTTTCAGCTGATGTGCATAATGTGAGGCTAGGTCTTTCATGCGACGGTTTTAATCCGTTTGGGCATATGCTTACTTCGCACAACACATGGCCAGTTGTTATACACATTTATAATCTTCCTCCATGGTTGTGTATGAAAAAATCTTTCACTTTCATGAGTATACTCATATCTGGTCCTTCTGATCCCGACATTGATATTGATGTATACATGAAACCTTTAATAAAAGAGTTGAAACTTCTTTGGGATGTGGGTGTACGCACAAACTATGCATGTTCGAAAGACATATTTCAGATGCGTGCTGCGCTTATGTGGACGATCAATGATTTTCTGGCTTATGGAATGATGTCTAGATGGAGCACGAAGGGAAAACTGTCATGTCCAGTTTGTATGAAGAATACACGATCCAGAAGACTGAAACATCGTTGTAGTTTTAGTTTTATGGGACATCGACGATTTTTTCCATAGGATCATCCATATAGAATGAATCGTCGAAGATTTGATAATACTATAGAGACCGATGATCCAACTCAGTGTATGTATGGAACTGATGTGCTTAATGAATTGAAAGATTTCAGTTTTTCGTTCGGGAAGGGTCAAATGAAATCTTGAAAGAGAAAAAATGTTTCCACAGAAACCTGTTACAATTGGAGGAAGAGGAGTATCTTTTTTGATTTGCCTTATTGGTCAACCAATTTTCTACGTCATGGCTTAGACGTAATGCATATTGAAAAGAATATATGTGAAATGTTGCTTTCACTTCTTCTAAATGTCAAGGGTAAGACAAAAGATGATTTACGATCTCGACGTGACTTGGTGGATTGGGGAATCAGACCAGAATTGCATCCTGTACGTATCAGTGAAAATAAATGGAAAATTCCATGTGCTTCTTATGTGATTACACCTACTGAAAAAAAAAAAATTTTTTTTAGTATTAGAGACTATTAGATTTCCTGATGGCTATTCAAGAAACATATCTAAACGGGTCAACAGAAGAGAGTTGAAGCTAAAATCTTTGAAGACTCATGACTATCTCGTTCTACTGCATGAGTTGCTTCCAATAGAAATCTGTCATCTTTTGTCCAATAATGTAAGGGTGGGTGTTATTCGGTTGTGCCATTTGTTTAGAGATCTTTGTGCTAAGAAGTTGTCCAAGTATTTCTTGCAAAAAATGTTGACAGATGCCCCATTAATTTTGTGTGAGTTGGAGAAAATATTTCCCCCATCATTGTTCACATGCGTGCTGCATCTGACTGTCCATATTCCAACTGAAATAATTCTCATAGGACCTGTTTCTTTTCGTTGGATGTATCCATCTGAAAGAAATATGTTCACATTAAAGTCATATGTTCGAAACAAGAATCATCCCGAAGGTTCTATCGTGAACGGTTACATAGCTCAAGAATGTATGGATTTATGTTCAATGTATTTGTCTGATCTTAATACAAGAATGAACAGACCAATGAGAAATGAAGAAGAACAATATGAGCAAATTGAACCTAGTTTTCCATCACTTCCTTAAACAGGCGGAATTCCTGGATCATATACATTGAAGACATTAAGCCTTGAAGAGCGGGAGATGGCACATCGCACAGTTTTGTTCAACTGTGATTTTTTCGATGACTATATCAGGTAACAAAATTGAATATGTATATCTTACATATATATCTATTAAACTATTCATATTTTTTTATCTACATGGAACATAAAACAATGATAAATAGGAAGCATCGTTCTTTATCATTGATAAGGAGAGAGACTTTGCATAGCAAAGAGTTTTCTGCTTGGTTAAAATTGAAGGTAAAAATATTACTGTTTAAATTAATTATTTCAATATTTACATAAGTTTAACTGTCATTTATATTGCAGGTATTGAGTTTTTCTGCTGACTCTGTCTCTGAGGAAATAAGAGCTTTGGCTTTTGGTCCTAATATCGTGGTTCGTGACTGTAAATCAATTGTTATCAATGGGTACAGATTTATTGTCACTGAATGAGACAAAAACATGAGAGCACAACATGATGGTATTATGGTTACTTCCACAACAGATTGTTATGCCAGTGCATCAGATAGTAGACCGCGACTTGAAAATTTGGGTTATTATGGAGTCATTGAGAAAATAATAATATTGGATTATTACTCTCATGGACGAGTCACAATGATGAAATGTCATTGGTTTGATTCGATGACGAGACATGGAAAATTTCTAGATGATTTTGGATTTCGAGTAATTAATATGACCCGCACTCTTGCAACCGAAGAACCATATGTGTTGGAATCAATGGCTAAACAAGTTTTTTATGTCAAAGATCAACTTCAACCTGAATTTGTTGTCATAGATGAAGTAATTCCAAGACATATTTTTGATGATGCTGATGATGGAATTGACACTGTCCCTATTTCCATTGAACCAATACATTTATTTCTTTTGATTACTCTAATAGCTCAATTGTCAGAGTTGATTATGAACCTAAAGTTTTGGTTTAAATTTATAGAATCATTTATTCATGTTCTCAATTCTTTTGATTTACCTCGAGTTGGGTTGTTAAGGTTGGTAATATTCATATTTATTTAGTATTGATCACAAATATGTTTTAGCTGACATGACTATTATGTGAATTTTCAATGTTTATTGCTTACTGTTTTATTTGAATTGCATTTTCTAATTTGGAATTGAACTGTATTCAAACCAAATCAAACAATATTTCTAACTTGGTGAACATTACAACTTGCATGTTTTATTAAATTCATTCAATCTCTTCTAAAACAATTGATAGCTAAATTACCAATAAATCACATCATTCCCTCATATATTTAGTTTTTTGGTTTACACATTAATTTTCTTTTTCTAATTAGTTACATATTTGTTTTCAAATTCAGAAAATGCAGCCAATTGAACAGAGACAGAGAAAAAAAATGGCGGAGAACAATCATCGGATGGAGGAGATGGGCATTCCACCATTAGTGCCTACAGTGAGTACTTTATTTCAAATATATATATATATATATATATATATTTACAGAATGTATAATGTCATGTGATTAATTTTTTTTGTAAACTTTTTTGTAGGATCCACCATTACGTCGACAGTTATTCGACGAGGAGCCTAGTACTGGTCCTTGTACTCAGGTTGGTGGTACGAGGAGGGTTCGTACCAGAGGTGGACGTAGATCTGCGTGCGCCCGACTAGACCCTGCCCCTCCCACTGACATTTCATCCAGCCCACATTCTGATCCCGGTGTGTCGTTATGGACACACGGGGTATTTCGGCCTCCCATGTTTTCGCTACCTTCTGCATCTTCTGCCCCATCATTTTCACATCCCATGATGATTCCCACTCCCCAGTCAGCATCAGGTCATGCAGTTGTTCCATCTTCTTTTCCTTCTACTTCTGTCTCTCCAAGCTTTTATATTCCATCGTCTTCGACTCCTGTTCTACCAGAGGGTGTTCCATCAGGTTCTGTGGATCCGGCGCCACTCATTGATCAGACTAGCGCAGGTATATTTATAAAACCCTACCAAATTTTTATAGCAATATTTATTTTCATTATAACATGTTTTGATAAAATATTTGTTTTTCTTTCATGACAGATACATCTACTGACAGGAGGCGGGGGGCGGGGCCGTACATGCATGCGTTCGGTGTGGAACCGTCGCACACAGGTTATGGTGGAATATAATGAAGACAATCAGATGGTTGAGAAAACAGGGCAGCAATGTGAGAGTTTTTTGGCGACGCTTTCCAAATACTCCGACATCATTCCCATCAGCCCACTGTCGTGGAGACATTTGCCACATGAGGTCAATGATAGAGCTTGGGCAGAGATATGGGTAAAAAAATATGTTGTATTTAATTCCATGAATTATTTTTGTATTTATATGAATTAATATTTTGATTTCAGCTTCGATTTAATTTTCCTGATGGTGAGGGTGGACGACTGGAATGTCTAAAGGATTTAGGCGAGCATTGGATAGCCTACAAGAATGAGATGTATATTGGCTGGCGTGCTAGAGTTGGCACTGAGTTAGATGCGGTACGAGTCGTGGATGATTGTCCTATAGAGCAGTATCGTCAGATGATTACTCATTGGACGAGTACCCATTTTAAGGTATGAATTACATTTGAGGTATTTAAATAATAACTTTCAAGTTTCGCATTAATATTATCCTTTTCATTATCAAATTTTATTTAGGAATCATCTGGAAAAAATCAAAAAAACATTGATCCAAAAAAACACCTCCATACACTATGACGCACGACGATGCCAGATCATGAGATGCAGCATGTATGACAATTGTTTATAAGTTTTCTTTAAGACTTACATTTTATTTTGTTTCCTCAATTATTTAATCATTTGCTAAAGTTTTTATATAACTTTTGTTTTCAATGTCATTGTAGAGGCAAGTACAAAATATTGAAGGACGTGTGCCTCGAGCAAAACTGTTTTGCTCGAGTAGACGAAAAAAGGATGGAAGTGCTATCAACGAAGCGACTCAGCAGTAGATTGTAAGTTTTAATCTGTTGATTTTATATTTTAATATCTATTTACTAACATAATAATATATTTATATTTTTAACATGGTGATTTAGAGGCCCTAGATTCCCAAGAAGTAGACAATTTTGGGCCATCTGATCACTTACATCATGTGTTGGGAGAGGATCATTCTGGCAGAGTACGCTGCCGACCTAGGATAGCCCCGACGAGGTATTGGCCTGCCTCAGGTACGAGTTGTAGTGCCACAGAGTTGCAAAAAGTTAGGGCACAGGCAGAACAGGCTGAGAAAAGGGCCACAGAGACGGTAGAACAGTCTTCTAGGGAAAACAGTGCATTTATGAAATTTATTGAAGTTCTACGACCAACACTTCCAGCAGAGGCCAGCCCAGCGATTGATGAATACATGTCGTTGATACATTCTATATATGGTGCAGCAGGTGGCAGTTCAATTGGTGGTTAGGCCGATGTCCAGCTTGAAGATGATGACGGTGAGGAGTCTGATGCGGAAGAGGAGGGAGATGAGGAGGGCGAGGAGGAGGGCGAAGGCGAGGAGGAAGGCGCTGTGGAGGGTGAGGACGATGAGGAGGATGATGACGAGGGTGATGATGATGATGATGATGGTGATGGTGATGCTGATATGGGACATATTGATCCGTTACATTTTTGACTTATATTACTGAGATTTGATGTTTAATCTATTCTATTAGTTGGTTTTATCCAGACTCGTAATATAGTATTGGAGTTGAGTTATTTTTATATATTGTCTGTTTTTATGGATGTTGTTGTCTTTTAGTGGTTGTTTGTTTGTGAACTCCCTAGACAACCCCCCTCATTCTTGGACCCTGGAAAACCCCCCTCCCCCTTGGACCCCGAACACCCCCCAAAACCCCCCGGACAGCCCCGCGGACTGCCCCCCGGACAGCCCCCCGTACAACCCCCAACCCTCCACCCTGGACATCAGATAGCCCCCCGGACAGCCCCTCGGACAACCCCCCCCCCCCCCCCCCCCCCACCGTCCCCCTTGGACCCCGGACAACCCCCCAAACACCCACCGAGCAGCCCCCTGAACAACCCCGGACAACCCCCTGAACAACCCCTAAACAACCCCTGAACAACCCCCTGAACAACCCCCGGACAGCCCCCTGAACAACCCCGGACAACCCCCTAGAGAAGCCTCAAACACCCCTCGGACAGACCCCGCACAGCCCCCCCCCCCCCACCCTCCTCCTTGGTCCCCAGATAGCCCCCCAGACACGCACCAGACAGCCCCCCCGGACAGCCCCCGTGGACAGCCCCCTGAACAGCCCCCCGTACAGCCCCCAGCCCTCCATCCTGGACCCCGGATAGCCCCCCGGACAACCCCCCGGATAGCCACCCAGACAGCCCCCCCACCCTCCCCCTTGGACCCCGGACAACCCCCCAAACACCCCCCAGACAGCCCCCTGAACAACCCCAAACATCCCCCTGAACAACCCCTGAACAACCCCTGAACAACCGATGAACAACCCCTGAACAACACCCTGAACAACCCCTGGACAGCCCCCTGAACAACCCCAGACAACCCCCCGAACAACCCCCAAACACCCCCCGGATAGACCCTGCACAGCCCCCCCCCCCCCCCCACCCTCCTCCTTGGACCCCGGACAGCCCCCCTGACACCCACCGGACAGCCCCCCCCGGACAGTCCCCCCGGACAGCCCCCTGGACAGCCCCTCCACCTTCCTTAATTTCAGTAGCTCTGAAATGTTTCATAGAACGATCAACTAAAATATAATCCATACTAAATATGATATAAAAATATTCTATATGAATTTCCATAAGATTTTAAGTGAAAACAAAACGTGAAATACGAAAAACTGACCAAACGCATTCGAAATGTGTTGGACGCCCGTTTTGGCCGTTTATGACACCAGAATTGTGTTGTTGGTCACTGCGGGCACACGGCATGTCCGATTGACGTGCCGTCTACTCGACCACTTCATAAATCACTCACCCGTATTTTTCGTCTGATTTCAGGCCATTCCTAAATCGTTCGGCCCGTTTGGACCACCCTCATGCGCGTTTACGAAGCGCGCGCATCACTTAAAACACGAATATTGAGCCGTACCGCGCAAACTGCACGTCCGATTGACGTGCCGTCTGTGTGTACATGTCAAGAATAATAATGAGAATGTTTCACGGTGGTTTCAGCTCAATCAAAGGTCGTCCGCTGTGAATTTGACCGTTTGATGCCCGTTTTGGCCGTTTATGACACCAGAACTGCGTTGTCGGTCACCGCTGGCACACGGCACATCCGATTGACGTTCTGTCTGCTCGACCACTTCAAAAATCACTGTCCCGTATTTTTCGTCTGATTTCAGTCCATTCCGACTTCGTTCGGCCCATTTGGACCCCTCTCACGCGCGTTTACGAAGCGCACGCATCACTTAAAACACGAATATTGAGCCGTACCGCGCAAACCGCAGGTCTGATTGACGTGACGTCTGCGCGTACACGTCACGAATAATAATTAGAATGTTGCACGGTGGTTTCAGGTCAATCTGAGGTCGTGCACTATGAATTTGACCGTTTGACGCCCGTTTTGGCAGTTTATGACACCAGAACTGCGTTGTCGGTCACCGCGGGCACACGACACGTCCAATTGATGTGCCGTCTGCTCGAACACTTAATAATCACTCACCCGTATTTTTCGTCTGATTTCAGGCCATTCCAAAATCGTTCGGCCCATTTGTACAACCCTCACGCGCATTTACGAAGCGCGCGCATCACTTAATACACGAATATTGAGCCGTACCGCGCAACTGCTTGTCCGATTGACGTGCCGTCTGCGCGTACACGTCACGAATAATAATTATAATGTTTCATGGTAGTTTCAGCTCAATATGAGGTCGTCCGCTATGAATTTGACCGTTGGACGCCCGTTTTGGCCGTTTATGACACCAGAACTGCGTTGTCGGTCACCGCGGGCACACGGCACGTCCGATTGACATGTCGTCTGCTCGACCACTTTAGAAATCACTGTCCCGTATTTGTCGTCTGATTTCAGGCATTTCTGACTTCGTTCGGCCCGTTTCGACCCCCCTCACGGGCATTTACGTAGCGCACACATCACTTAAAACACGAATATTGAGTTGTACCGCACAAACCGCACGTCCGATTGACTTTCCGTCTGCGTGTACACGTCACGAATAATAATTAGAATGTTTCACGGTGGTTTCAGGTCAATCCGAGTTTGTCCTCTACGAATTTGACCGTTGGACGCCCGTTCTGGCCGTTTATGACACCAGAACTGCGTTGTCGGTCACCGTGGGCCCCCGGCAGGTCCGATTGACGTGCCGTCTGCTCGACCACTTCATAAATCACTCACCCGTATGTTTCCTCTGATTTTAGGCCATTCCGAAATCGTTCGTCCTGTTTGGACCACCCTCACGCGCGTTTACGAAGCGCGCGCATCACTTAAAACGCGAATATTGAGCCGTACCGTGCAAACCGCACATCCGATTGACGTTCCATCTGCGCGTACACGTCCTGAAAAATAATTAGAATGTTTCACGGTGTTTTCAGCTAAATCTGAGGTCGTCCGCTATGAATTTGACCGTTTGACGCCCGTTTTGGCCGTTTGTGACACCAGAACTGCGTTGTCGGTCACCGCGGGCACATGGCACGTCCAATTGACGTGCAGTCTGCTCGACCACTTCAGAAATAACTCACCCGTATTTGTCGTCTGATTTCAGGTCATTCCGACTTCGTTCGGCCCATTTGGACCCCCCTCGTTCGCGTTTACGAAGCGCGTGCATCACTTAAAAAACGAATATTTAGTCGTACCGCGCAAACCGCACGTCCGATTGATGTGTCGTCTGTGCGTACACATCACGAATAATAATTAGAATGTTGCACGGTGGTTTCAGCTCAATCTGAGTTCTTCCGCTATGAATTTGACCGTTGGATGCCCATTTTGGCCGTTTGTGACACCAGAACTGCGTTGTCGGTCACCGCGGGCAGACGGAACGTCCGATTGACGTGCCGTCTCCTCGACCACATCATAAATCAATCACCCGTATTTTTCGTCTGATTTCAGGACATTCCGACTTCGTTCGGCCCGTTTGGACCCCCCTCACGCGCGTTTACGAAGCGCACACATCACTTAAAACACGAATATTGAGCCGTACTGCGCAAACCGCACGTCCGATTGGCGTGCCGTCTGCGCGTACACGTCACGAATAATATGTATAATGTTTCACGGTGTTTTCAGGTCAATATGAGGTCGTCCGCTATAAATTTGACCGTTGGACGCCCGTTTTGGCCGTTTATGTCACCAGAACTGCGTTGTCGGTCACCGCGGGCACACGGCACGTCCGATTGATGTGTCGTCTACTCGACCACTTCAGAAATCACTCACCCGTATTTTTCATCTGATTTCAGGCCATTCCGACTTCGTTCGGCCCATTTGGACCCCCCTCACGCACATTTACGAAGCGCGTGCATCACTTAAAACACAAATATTGAGCCGTACCGCGCAAACCGCACGTCCGATTAGAGTGTCGTCTGCGCGTACACATCACGAATAATAATTAGAATGTTTCACGGTGTTTTCAGGTCAATCCGAGGTCGTCCGCTATGAATTTTACCATTTGACGCCCATTTTGGCCGTTTATGACACCAGAACTGTGTTGTCAGTCACCACGGGCACACGGCACGTCCGATTGACATGCCCTCTGCTCGACCACTTCATAAAGAACTCACCCGTATTTGTCGTCTGATTTCAGGCGATTCCGAAATCGTTCGGCCCGTTTGGACCACCCTCACGTGCGTTTACGAAGCGCGCTCATCACTTAAAACACGAATATTGAGCCATACCGCGCAAACCGCTCGTCCAATTGACGTGCCGTCTGCACATACATGTCACAGATAATAATGAGAATGTTTCACGGTGGTTTCAGCTCAATCTGAGGTCGTCCACTATGAATCTGACCGTTTGACGCCCGTTTTGGCAGTTTATGACACCAGAGCTGCGTTGTCGGTCACTGCGGGCACATGGCACGTCCAATTGACATGCCGTCTACTCGACAATTTCATAAATCACTCACCCATATTTGGCGTCTGATTTCAGGCCATTACGACTTCGTTTGGCCGGTTTGGACCCCCCTCACGCGCGTTTATGAAGCGCGCACATCTCTTAAAATACGAATATTGAGCCGTACCGCGCAAACCGCACGTCCTATTGATGTTCCGTCTATGCGTACATGTCACGAATAATAATTATAATGTTTCACGGTGGTTTCAGCTCAATCTGAGGTTGTCCGCTATGAATTTGACCGTTGGACGCCCGTTTTGGCCGTTTATTACACCAGAACTGCATTGTCGGTCACCGCGGGCACACGGCACGTCCGATTGACGTTCCGTCTTCACGAACACTTCATAAATCACTTTCCCGTATTTTTCGTCTGATTTCAGGACATTCGGACATCGTTCGGCCCGTTTGGACCCCCTCACGCGCGTTTACGAAGCGCGCACATCACTTAAAACACGAATATTGGGTCGTACCGCGCAAACCGCACGTCTGATTGACATGTCGTCTACGCGTACACATCACGAATAATACTTAGAATGTTTCACGGTGGTTTCAGCTCAATCCAGAGACGTGGTGTGGCTGGCACCACTCAAAGTGTCCGTCTTTTGTTTCAAAAGGACGTCATTTTAAGTGAAAAGCATCAACTGACATACGGAAAACTGACCAAACGCATTCCGAATCTGTTGATAATTTATCCCAACAATCCATGGGTCATATGTGACGTGTACGAGCCAACCCGGGATGAATCTGAGTCGCGGTGTGGCCAGGATAAGTCTATGTGACTCTCTTTTGTTTAAAATGGACACCATTTTAAGTACATACAGAAAAACGACCAAACGGATTCGGTTTCCATTGAAACATTAGGAGAACGATCCATGGGTCTTATGTGACGTGTAAGAATAATCCCTGCTTCAATCCGACATGCGGTGCGGCTGACACCACTCAAAGTGTCCGTCTTTTGTTTCAAAAGGACGTCATTTTAAGTGAAAGGCATCAACTGACATACGAAAGAACGACCAAACGCATTCGGATTCTATCGATACGTTAGCACAACGATCCATGAGTCATATGTGACATGTAAAAGTCAACCCTGTCTTAATCCGAGACACAGTGTGGCCGACACCACTCTAACTCTGTCTCTTTTGTTTAAAATGGACATGAATATAAATGAAAAGAACAACTGGCATATGCAAAACTGACCAAACGCATTCGTAATCTTTTGATAATTTATCACAACGATCCATGGGTCATATGTGACATGTATGAGCCAACCCGGGATGAATCTGAGTCGCGGTGTGGTCAGTATTACTCTATGTGTCACTCTATTGTTTAAAATGGACAACATTTTAAGTACATACGGAAAACCGACCAAACGCATTCGGTTTCCATTTAAACATTTGGAGAACGATCCATGGGTCATATGTGACATGTACGAATCAACCCCGCCTCAATTGGAGACGCAGTGTGGTCGGAACTACTCATAGTGTCCGTCTTTTGTTTCAAAAGGACGTCATTTTAAGTGAAAAACATCATCTGGCATACGGAAAAACGACCAAACGTATTCAGATTGTGTCGATACATTAGCACAACGATCCATGGGTCAAATGTGACGTGTACAAGTCATCCCTGCCTCAATCTGAGGTGCGGTGTAGACGGTATCACTTCAGGTGTATGTATTTTGTTTAAAATGGACATCATTTGAGGTAAAAATATATGGTATAGAAAAAACCGATCAAATTATGAATTGAATTTTGGATTCCACATATAATTGTCATCTAAATTTTAAAATGATTTCTAAATGAATTATGTATGTTTATAATTATGTTATGAATTCTACTTTAATTATGGATGTGTATATTTTCAGGATGCATTATATGTGTTGGTTGGTTGGTTTTCATTATTTGTATGTGTTGGTTTGTTCTCTA
The DNA here is from genome assembly GCA_963277665.1 of Viscum album. Classification (NCBI taxonomy): domain Eukaryota; kingdom Viridiplantae; phylum Streptophyta; class Magnoliopsida; order Santalales; family Viscaceae; genus Viscum; species Viscum album. The sequence continues at coordinate 615,102,427 of OY728164.1, forward strand.
TATGTATGCATTATATGTGTTACAGGTACAATAATTGGATTGACAAATGAATTGAAAACAACGGCATAATTGGATTGAAAATTGAATTGAAAATGCCCAAAAACCAGACCTGCTGTGAAAATTGCAGGCTGTTGTGCAATTTGCACAGCAAAGCCTATGCCAACGGTTTTCAAACCGTTGGAATAGGCTCTATGTAGCTGTTTTTACCAACGGTTCCTTGAACCGTTTGTAAAAACACCCTATCCCAACGGTTTGAAACCGTTGGGATACCCTGTTGCATGGTTGTTTTTACCAACGGTTCTATGAACAATTGGTAAAAACCTTTCCCAACGGTTTGTAAACCATTGGGAAAGAAAATTATCTGTTGATTTACCAACGGGACAAACCATTGGGATAGGTTTATTTTTTCTAACCTATCCCAACGGTTCTGTGTAAACCGTTGGGAAAAGCCTTTCCCAACGGCTTACTTCCCCACGGTTTGCAGAACCGTTGGAAGAACATATACCAACAGTTCTGCAGCCTTTACCAATGGTTCTAAACCGTTGGGAAATGCTGGATTTCCAGTAGTGTATTCTGGGATTCCCATGTAGGAATGGATTCAAGATATTCGTAGCAAATCAACAGCTCTTTGACTTGACTATCATTTGGATTAGTTGGTGTTCTGATGCATGGAAATCTCACCTATATACCGACATGTCGCATATAAATATTGCAGTATGTACATACATGGAAGAGTATATCAAATTACCATTGATGGTCTATGGTTACTATGGAATTCATTTGGTCTTAGATGATATGGCCGGAGGGTGGAATTCCAATTGTGTCGGATCAGGTATAAATTTATATTCAATCTATTCCCTGGAAAAAATGAGTTTTTTTCTTGAATGGTAATGAGGTGATGATTATGGGCTTTAGTTAATGGTATCATGGTTCACATGATGTTCCATAGGAGAAGGAATCATCATTCATGTTTTTATACCCTACTAGTCTATGACGCATGTTTTGAGAATATTCATTAAAAATAGGCTTGAATTTATTCCTCTTGTTTCATTAAATATAGTAACTGAGGAACTATTTTTGGTAACATCGTTAGGACGAGATGAGTATAACATATTTCGGTCGAGTCATTTTTTGAGAATATAAATTAACAATGATAATTGTGTCATGTTGGATGTTGACTATTCTTTTAAGAAAAGTATCTATAAAATAGCATTAATACAATCCTTGGTGCGTGCTCAAATAGAAAATTAATATGGAGGAGATATCATAACTCTAAAATGAATGTTAAAATGATAGAAACAACTGTTGAAATGGAAATATATAGATGTTTAAATAGAGAATGAAAGTTTCATTTCTCTTATTCAATGGGATAGAGTAAGCTTCATATTAATGCATTGGTTTTGAATAATAGGATTTTTACAAGTTTTAACACATTATGTTCCATATGATCAACGTTTTTTTGAAGTTCTATTCGATATTTGTAAACAATGCATGCCCATTTGAATGAACATTTATGACTCAAGTCAGTTGGGAGTCTTTTTCATTATATCCAAAATGATTCACATGAAAGAGACATTCTAGGGTGGGGAGAATGTAGAATCCTACATATTAAACAGGGTAGAATTTCGGACGTGGAGAATGAAGTGTGATCTTATGTGGGTTAGTACATATCGATCATGTATTGGTCAGATCCTATAAGGGTCTAAGCTCAGCAATCCAGGGTGTGTCATCACATATCGATCCTGTGGGGGTCATTGCTCTGCGTTCCTTTGTGGGTCTGTGCCTATCGATAATTTGTTGGTTAGTGCTCATCAATCTTGTGCAGGTCACCCCATACCGATCATGTTTGGGTCAGTACTATATCCTCTTGATAAAATATGATGATCTAGAATTACGAAAAATAAGAATTACTTCTATACATAAGTTATATCTTGTGTGATTTTTCTTTTTATTTATCTTTAATGATTGAGATAATTCATTGTGGTTATTCCTTTGTAGAATTCTGAGGGGAATTCGAGAGTCTAAGGGTCGCTACTGAGTATTGTTACACTCAACACCACAAATTCTTGGCCTTCACCTTGTTTTATCTTGTGCATATGGCAGTTTGCATTGAATGAGACTCATGTAACCAGGACACGATTGTGTGTGGAGGGGATCGGTGGGTGTGGAGAGCCACATTGACACATTGAACCTACCCTTCAGGTACGATCCTTTTCGGGAAAACTTTTATGTTGTTTTACTTTTACTTGTACATTCATTTCAATTCATCTTGTATTCTATCCAATTTACATTCAGTACATACTTTTACACTCACTTGATGTTTTTATTTTTGGTTTTACCTTTCTTCATTCATTGTTTTATACTTGATTCTAGTGTTCCCTATTTGTGTGTGTATAGGTTTAGAGGAAATTACTTCCCTCTATAGGGATTTTCCAATTAGGTGCTAGATGCATGCCCCTATCCTCAGGAAATAAATCTTGGGCCAGTCATGACACGGGCCCCGTTGCACTGGTCATGAAAAAGTACTATCAGTGGGGTTGGTTCTACCATAGGCACAATGACTTTATGTTTTTAATGGAGAAATAGTGTTACGTGTCTTGAGTTCGGGTATTTGTTCTGGGAGTCTAGTGTTGGATCGACGACGGACGTATCCATACCCGAGGACCCGAAATTCTGATTTATGGCTCGATACATGAAAACACTAGTTGCCTATGTTTTTAAAATGTTGTTTTTAATCTATTTGGAGTCATCTCACCTGGTATAACATATTGAAATTTCGGTGTCTGTTTCTTTCAGGATGCCTCTGCAATGATAGCCATCCAGGATTCTAGTGGGAGATTATAATGATTGCCCATTGAGTGATGAGGGGTTGGTTTCAGGCCCTTTGAAAGTGATAGCACCATCGAGTAGTGTAACAGCATCACCACTAACCATAAGGAAACAGTTACAACCACCCCACAAGCAGAACATGAACGCCATCATAACTCATTGCAAGAGTTCCATAGATAGAGACCAATGAGGATTCGAGGTGTGGCCGACTTACAAGCAGCTGAAGATGGGTTGGAGGCTTTGTCATTGGTTTTTTCTCATAGTTGACAGACCGAGAGACTAGATGGTGATCCTAGTTGTTATAGTTTTTATATCATAGTTGGGATATGGTGGAGACAAAATTTCTAGAAAAACGAGGAGGAAAAACACTCCTAGTTGGACTTGAAGACCCTTTTCTTGGGTGGTGTTTGTACCAGAGATTCTATGCTATGAGAAAATTATGGAACTGCTACACTTATCGAAGGGCAGCCTGAGATTGGCACAGTACTCGGAGAGATTCACTGACCTCTCTCGCTAATCCACTGACATGATATGAGTCCCTTGGTTGAGGGATGAGACATTTTATAGGGGTCTCCGATGAGAGATCGAAGCATCGATGATATCAGTCAATAACCTGACATAGGATTTTGTGCTTGAGCGAACACTATTGGTGGATAGATCTCTAGATGAGTATGCACTGACAGTAAGAGCCGCAACTGGACGACATATATCCAAGCCATCTAGAGTAGGCAGTTGGTAGATGATGCAGAGGTCCATGCAGGCCAAGCCTTCGGGAGGGTGAACACAAAATATAGGGTCAGAGGTGTGGAGCTCACTAGACCAAGGGGGTTAGTAGAGGAGTAGATTGTTCTACATGTGGAGAGGGAAGGGTCAGATGGATTACAACTACCCATCCCACTACACCACTGATCAGTAAGATGTTTTAGGGACCGCTGAGGTAGAGATATAGATTCAAGCGAGGAGGTCCACAGGGCAACATACGTAGTAAAGGAGCTTGTTGAGCAGCATGTGGTGGCCATTAATATGAGGTTCTCCAACCACCACCTCCAGGAGGTCCACCCTGACGTTAGGGAGCTGGTGAAAAAATACTATCAAAGCTTCAGGAAGTGAAGTCCTATGATCATTGCGCTTTAGATATGATTAGAGGTACAATATTTTTCTACTCCACCCTAGACGTTGTAGTTATAGAGACAGGTTCATGTCAATATTTCAATGACACAACTCTCGATCTGAGCATCGAGTTTTCGATGGTGTAATTGGCTCAATCCATACATTTATATACTCTTATGGGATAGCATTGGATGATTACACACAAGTGAAGGCAGTTTGATCTTACTCTAGGAGGCGTGAGCTTCATCTTGGATCTCCTTCTCCCAGAATAGAGGTTTTAAGATGTCATCTTGTATACGGACTGGCTATCCACAGTCCATGCTTAGATCGACTGTTTTTTGGAGAAATGTTTGATGTGTCTCTGAGAATGGGATTCGTATTTCCTTCACCGGTGGGAAGGAAACCTTGGTAAAACATGGTAGAATTTTTTTGAGGAGGGTGTATCCAATCACTCATCAAATGGATAGACTCACCCTTAGAGTATTGGATGAGAGGAGTTTGTAATATCTTGTTGTGGTGGAAAATTATGATGATTTATTCCTTGATGATATTTTTGGACTACCTCGTCATAATGAGTAGACTTTTACATCTTACCGTATCTCAAGACGGGACTGATATCTACACCACCATATCATATGTCTCCCATGGAGCTTTGTGGCTTGAGGGTACTATTGGATGTCTTGCAGAGTAATGGGTCTGAAAGGCCCATTGTTTCTCCTTGGGCAACCTTGATTTTGTTCACTAAAATTCCATATGGGAGTCAGTGCCTTGTCATAGACTATTAGTGCATGAAACTAGTGAAATTTAAGAACATGTGTCTTCTACTAAGGATTTATGGCCTCTTCGACCAATAAAATCAAGCACGATGGTTTTTGATGATATATCTCAAATCGGGATATCAACATCTCAAGGTATGTGATGAGGATGTACTGAAGACCACCTTAAGATGTTGGTATATCCATTAAATGTTCTTTGTGATTCCATTCAGTGTCTCCAATGCTCTGGCAGTGTTCATAGGACTGATGAATATGATCTTCCATCCTTACCACAATCGCTTCGTGGTTGTCTTCATTGATGATATCATGGTATACTATGTAATAGAGGTGGAGCAATCCACACATCTAATGATAGTTTTTGATACACTCTGAGGGAACCATCATTATGGATATCTCTCAAAGTGATAGTTTTGGATACATGAATTCAACTTCCTAGGGCAAATTATCTATGTTACTGGAGTTGCAGTGGATTCCAAAAAGATAGAGTCATTGTTTTCTTGGGGGCCACTCGTGAGTGTGGCTGAGGGGAAGAGTTTTTTTGGGATGGTTGGGTACTACCAGTGATTTTTACCTGACTTTTATGGTGTAAGTGAACACTTGTATACCTTGAAGAAGAAGGGATATACTTTCTTGTTGACCGAGAGGTTCCAATAGTGTTTGTCGGTGCTGAGGTAGATAGTGATGAGTGCCCCCATCTATAGGATACCATAAAAGAAGGTTGTGTATATAGTTTACCGCGATGCATCAGTGACCAGACTAGGGTGTGTGCTGATGCAGGAACATGTGTTGATCAACTTAATATCGCTACAAAAGAGGAATCATAAGAAAAACAACGCAACCCATGACCTTGAGTAAGAAGTATTAGTGTTTTCACTGAAGATGTGGTGGTACTACATGATGGGTGAACGGTTTAGAGTCTACATTGATCAAAGGAGTCTCAGGTATATCATCTTAGAGAAAGTACTTAACCTGAGACAACTGTGATGGGTGTTTTTCCTCCAGTATTATTAATTTTAGATAGTCTACACTCATGGTAAGGGAAACATGGTGGTAGACGCACTCAGAAGGGGGTCTGGTTTACAGTTACTGAGTGAGGAGACCAAGCAGGTAGACATGTGGCAGTTATCCTTCATTGATATTGATTTTGAATATTACCTCCAATATTTGTTAGTTACTCCCCCACTCCATTAGTGAGTCAGGGGGCATAGCTTGGGAACGTTGACTGTGAGACCCGACATGCTTAGATATCCTCATGACATGCACTTGAATGTTTTTTTGAAGGTGTGGATCATGTCTTCTTTTTTAGAGTCTGCACCATGGTACATGTGATGCAACGAGAGGAGGTGATGATGGATTCACACACACCCCCTTTGGAAGTACATCCAGGTGTGGTGAATAGGTACCAGGACCTCGAGTGTCCGTACTATTGTCCATGGATGAATAATTAAGTGGTAGAGTTTGTTTCAAGATGCCTCACTTTTCAGCAAGTCAATTATGATCAGAAGATTTTAGTAGGCTTGATTCCACAACATGAGTTTCCATACTGGATGTGGGACTTCATCCCCATGGATTTTGTGACATGTCTACCACACATGTCTAGGGGCCATGATTCCATCTGGGTGACCATTGACTGACTAACCAAGTCTGTCTAATTTCTACCAATCTGAGATCTAGGACCAGTAGTGGCATTTGATGCATCTATGTACATGATATTGTATGACTTCACGAGGGTTTCATAGGGGATTGTTTTACAACATGACACCAGTTTTACATCATGGTAATTGATGGGATTAAAGTACTCGTTCATGACACAGTTATGCTTTAAAACTGCCTTTCACCCTCAGATTGATGGTCAGATGTAGTGGACCACATTGATGCTTGATCACATGCTTAGAGATTGTGTCCATGATTTTGAATATAGTTGGGACTAAAACCTACCACTAGTGTAGTTCACAAACAACAATAGTTATCACTCTACCATCGGCATGGTGCCATTTGATACCTTGTACGGGTGACTTCGAAAATCACATATATGCAGGACAGACCTAGGGGATTCATCACTTATGGGTCCAGAGTTGGTAAGAGATACCACTGAGAAGGTTTAGATCATACAGGAGAGGATGAAGGATGAAAAAAGTAGGAATAATTCTTATAATTACAGGAGATAGAGGTCCTTGGAGTTAATGGACGGATACCATGTCTTCCTAAGGGTCTCAACCAGACTAGAATTGTAGAGATTTGGCCAATACGACAAACTATCTCTGATGTTCATCAGACCTTTCCATATTCTCAACAGAGTGGGTGAGGTGGTGTGCTATCTATCTCTTCCCCCACATAATTACACTATGCATAATTTTTTCTATGTGTCATAGCTAAGGAGTTACATGAATTATCCATCACATCTTATCGACATCTGCATGCTAGAAAATGATGATGGCGCGTTGTTTTTTTGGGTTCTCAGTAGAGATAGAGGATTTAAAAAAGTGGGTAATTCGGGGGTGGTTGATTCCTCTGGTGTGAGTTTAGTGGCAGCATGAGAACCACTAGAGAGCACATTGGAGCAGGAGGTTCAGATTCGTGCTCAGTACCACAATTAATTTCCCCATTTCTATTGTGGTTTTTGGGGATGAAAATCACTAATACGGGGAGAATATAAATGCCCATAATTTCAATTTAATTTTTTTAAATAATTTCTGATTGTTAACAGTCGGAGAAAATTGATGACATGTGTTTTCATGGCTAGGATATCCCAGAACAGAATTTTAAACTCCTCTAATGGTACTTTCAATACTGTTGTGGGTGCCGATTTATATCATTTGATCCGGTGCTCAAATTAATAATCCTAGGGAATCGTTGAATTCACAGCATCAGGATTCTCTTAGGCGAAGGATAACTTAGACAACCAAGGTTCAGATAAAAAAATTAATTTTTGGAATTTACAGAAAAATAATAAAATAACTCAACAAGTTATTTTATTTCATTATGTGTAATTGATGAGCGATGGTGTTGGGACCGCTAGGTTATCATAACAATTAATGACTGTTTACAATTGCTGGTTTATCAGCACTGTTAGGAGATTAATGGGTTAATTAATTGAATTAATTAATGAACCTCATTAATTATGTGGTGAGTTAAAATCATATATTCATGTATTTATACAATTTTCTTCACTCTAGAGAGGATCCTCTAATGACATGGCAGCACCAACTTCCTCCATTATAGAATAGATCTTCGATGCCATGGAAGATTCAATTTGGAGTTTGATAAATGCCAATGGACATACTACGAATGCAGACCCATCTTCCTCATGCGCTCTGTCTACCAATGTGATCGAGGTAGAGGATTTATTCAAAGAGTGTTATAATTATACTAATCATATTGATTATTGAATTGCATCCATGATATAGTGCTAATGTGGAGGGCACATGCCAAACTAACAAGTCCCAGATACTCTGCTGATCTCGGTATTTGTTTCGTTTTATCTTGGGGACATGAAAATTTGGCGTCAAGGTTCAATTGAGAGCTGAATAGTGTAGGAGTTATAACAGGAGGCCCGTTGGTGCATAATAAAAATTTATAAGGTAGCACAGATTCCCTGTGTTTTCTAAATTTTTGGGCCTCAAATTTGAGAGTTTATTATTTTTGAAAATGATCTTTCTATGAAAATTTGTATGAAAATCGTTGGTCATGGACCATAGAGGATAGTTAACAGATCGCATAGGAGGTATGCTTATAAATGAAGAAAAACAAACGAGTCATGCTCTCAGCATATCAGTTCTACGCCGATCGAAAATGGTGGTATGCAGATCGTGAATGAAAAATTGTTCATGAGATGAATATATTTTATGGGAATGGTTAATGTATAGAAATGGATAAATGTTCACATGATGCCTTATCATTGTAGAAATGAGGAAGAGATTCTTTTGTAATAGATTTCTTCCATGGTGAAGGATGTGTGGTGGTATGTGGACTGTGTACTGAAAATGGATTTCGGGAGATAGACGATACTCGGTAAAGGCGGTTTCATATCGATTATTTGTTAAATCATGGTTTAGCAGATTATACAGATCTGTTTTATTATATCTGGAGCAGTTTTCCCTTTATTAAGTGGCATCACATATATTTGAATTATGGGAGGAATTCAATGAATATCCGAACATTTCATGGAATTCATTTCATAGAATACATTTTAAGCAATAATGTTTGTGGGCGATAGTATGCTGAGTAGAAGTTTGTTTGTTGAGAAAAATTTGTATTTACATTTAATTTGTCAAGGTAGTACATGGTCAGTATTTATGGAGGAATTATGCAGGGGTGGTTTGTGGATCAATATAGTTCATGGTGAAACAATTTAAGGATGAACTGTGCCTGGAAAAGTGGATTATATCTATGAGTAACAACATGGAATAAACAGAGCATCTATCTACTACTTAGGATGTGTACATCAATGAAAATGAACGGATCTACAAGCCCACAAAACAATGTGTGGATGATTTTGAAATGTAGTGTGAAATGATGAGTGAATGGAAGTCTTTAGAGGGATACAATAATCTATCAATAAAACATTGTAAATGCATTGTTCATGGCACCAAGTGACCATGTGTAAACTTTTTGTACTCCAAAACTAATGAAGATTAGTGTATTTTTGTATGACATATACACTGTCTGTTTATGCATGATAAACTCTCCCTTAGTGGAGGACAATGTAAAATTATTGTATTGTACCTTTTCATGTGATTGTTTTTTACTTATCATCCTTATTAGATAGTTTTAACAGATTCTTGGATACATGGGAACAAGATCCATCAATTTTGAACATAATCTGGACACCCAGATTCACCCCTACCCTCTCATGGTGTTTTAGGGTACATTATATGATATCAAAGATTAATGGTCATCAGTTAAAACTTTGTCAATCATTTATACCATGTAGAACTTAGTAAATGATAAAAGTGTCCCCCTCATTGATGGAATAAACATCTATATTTGGAAAACATTATGAGATCTTATGTTAGATCTCTTAGAATTGAAGTATTTTTTAGAACTACACAATTAATACATGTTAGTGAACCAATAGGGATGTATATGACTGATATAGACATGAAAATTCATGATGGGGATTCTAAAGAACTTAATTACCTTACAACATCACTGTGTGATATGATATATATATTGTATATATTTCTTACGTCAGAAAAGTCTATGTGGAAAAAATCGGGAATATTAATTATGGTGATAAAAAAGTGAAGGAGGTGAAACTATTTGTTTTTTCAAAATCATTTTGATGATCTGAATATGCATCTTGACAACAAAGAAGTAAAATTATTCAATCCAATTATTGATATTTTTGTAGAGATATGAGGGAAGGGTGAACAAATCAACGATATCAATGTTGTAAAGAAATTGTTGAGAGTACTTCCACCTCATTAAAAGGAAATGGGTTTATCCCTTGAGGTAATGGCTCCTTCCAAACATTCTCTATATGATATGTTGATCAGTCTGGTGGGATATGTGATGAGAGTCAAACCATAAGATGCAATGTCTAGTGTGTCAAAGGAGTTGGAATTCAAATTCATGTAAATAATTTAAATGTATGGAGATAGTGATAAAAAATTTAATGATAGAAAACAATTTCCTTCTCCCATTTCTATGTAATTCAGGAATGGAAAATTTAATTTTGAAGGAAATATACCTCCATCATTTTTCAATGTGGAAGAGTAGGGAATATGGAATCTTGGTGCACAAATAAATTCATTGACAAATAATGTAAAGCTTAAGACAAGATGAATCCTTGAAAAAAATTAAAAAAAGAAGACATAATGTATGGAATAAAATTATTGAGATAGTTTATTGTTCAATGAAGGACAATATGGTGAAAAATAATTCTTGGAGGAAGATGAATCGAAATTGAAATCTAGAACCAATGCACCAATGACAACTTCTATTGTAATTAAAAACCATTGGGAGAGAAATTAAGACAAAATCAATTGACAATAGTTGTCTATATCCAGATAGAACTTGAGGGTTATTTTGGTAAAATTGAGAACAATGAAATAGATTTAAGAATTGAAGAGTATTTGAGGAAGATTCATAATAATATGTTCATATAATAGAAGCTAAAATTCATTTAATTCATGATGTAATAAAGGAAAATTCAACAACTTTTGAAAGCCAAAATTATATAGATGAACTAAATATAAAAATTGAGTAACTAAAAATTGTCATTAATGGCCATACATATAGACTGGAGGAGAAGTGAAAAACTATTGAGACACTTTAAGAAGATGTTTTTACTCATAAGAGTAAACTTGAATGAGATTCAAGTTCCATAGAAACAAATAATAAAATAGACATAAGAAATTTCTAGAGGTTGAGCTGCTAGAGGGAGACAACCATAGTTTTTATAGAGTTAAAAAGACTCTAAATGATCATATAACCTCATGATGTGGAAACATAGAAGTTTTTTTTGTGATTTTAAACATCAAATGATGAAAGTTATATGGTCCAAAATAAAGGCTATATAAAATTTAGACATATCAAAATGACAACTATTTTACAAAAAAATAATTTTTCAAATCATACTGAATGGAGGAATAAAGAAAATTATCTAGTTTCCAATGATAACTTATAGAAAAAATGTCTTCCTAACTGAGTTGACATGTGAATTAGAAGATGTTAAAATACAGTTACACTTATGAAATGTCAATTTTGTGACTATCTGTCCCATACCATGTCATAATGTGAATTAGAAAGGATCAATTCTAATGGGTAAGAGTAAGGAATTCAAAAGAGGAGAATGAATTTATATCCAAATTCCAATATAATAAATAGTTTATATGTAAATTGTTTTATATGTATTATATTTGGCCATAAATCTGTTGGTTTCAAGTAGAATGATTGACGGAACAATTAATACAGATGTAAGAGACAATTCAATACTAGCTAACTAGACATTGTAGTCATTACAAACATGTTGATTCTTCTAGAAGTAGAAATTGTGTATAATGAGAATATGTACCTGTAAAGGAGACTTTAAAATTCATCTTCTTCCATCACTAATACTAATATTTTATGGATTTAAAGGATGAAAAATAAAAAATTATACCATAGAGAAGTATCTCTCTAAGCTACCATGAACAATATTACATTGATTCATGACAGTGGATGATCATCCCATATGACAGGAAATTCATACCTATTAAATAATTTATTGAGAAATGTTGATGGAATAGTTTGATTTAGTAATGACGTTTCTCTAAAGATCGATGGTTTTGGATGCACTTAACTGGAATATGGAATGATCATGAAGACCACTATTCATTATGTGGATGGATTGTATCCAAATATCTTGAGTGTGAGAGAAATCTATGTCTCATGAATTTTATTAAAATTCAATCAAAAGTGGTGAACTATAAATTAATAATATAGAATTATATTTTTAATGGATACAAAACAAATTGAAACTTATATCATGATAATAGTAATGAGAACATTTTCATAATGACGGTCAAAGAAGAGAATAACTTTTGGTGTCAGTGGTTGGGTCACATAAATCAACAAGACATGAGAAATTTATCTAAGATTAAAATACTGATGGAAATCCCCAATCTCAAGAATGAACGGGAAGAGACTTTTAATACATGCATTAGAGGGATGTTGGTATATAGTTCCTATCATCTAATGAAGAAAAGGGTGCAAAATATTCTTGATCTTAATCATACAGATGTATGTGGTCTGATAAATTTTGATAAAACACACTAACCAATGTACTACATCTATTGGATTGACGATTATAGTTCAATTTCTTTTTTGATGGTTATACACAAGAATAATAATGTTCTTGATTGCATGAAAACATATCACTGAATAGAGGAGAATGATATATGATGAATAATCCAATTTTTATGGACTAACAATGGAGGGGAAAAGAAATCCATTGAATTTAAAAATCACCTAAAAAAATATGGAATACTACATGAGTTGGTTTCTATGAGAACTCCATAGAAAAATTGTTTTGTTGAGCACTAAAATAACCAGTAGAAAAATGTGTCCACAACAATTAAGATTGAGATTAATATCACTCATCATTATTAGAAAGATGTTGTTAAATATACCATTTATAAACAAAACACAACATGAATTTTTATTAGGGAAACCCTGATTCCTTATGAGTTATGGAATTAAATGAATCTCTCTTTTGTATTGTTTTCATGTTTTCAAAAGTAAATTCTTCATCCCAAACAATGAAATAAATCACGCTATGAATGGTGATATTGTAGATGATGAAATATTCCTCGGTTATTAAATGAATAGAAAATCCAAAAATTATTTCATAAATGTATTTGAAATACAGTGGAAATAAGTAATGTGGTGATAATTTTAAATAAAACAACAAATGCCTTAGGAAATTTATCTAATGATTTGATAGAAGATGAGGAATAATTTATACATGGAATGGTTCTAAATACAGAAGTATGGGAAGATGTGAAAAAACAAAGGAATCACATCATATTGTTGAATTTGAAGACGAATCAAAATAAGGAATTATGAATGAAGAATATTCATCTGATCCACACAATAGAAATTGAAGATAATAAATAAAAAAATACTTCAACATTGGGGGTTGGAAAGCTCCAATACAGACATGGATAATGAGAAATAATGCACAATATTTATTCCAATAATTAGTGGAAGTATCCACATTTGATGAAGATAACATGAAAGAATCATGGGGTAAGGCCATGATTAAAGAGTTGGATCAGATTGATAAGAACCTGGCATGTGATCTATTTATGAGACAAAAAAACGACAATGTGTTTGGAATGAAGTGGATTTTTTTATAAGAAAATAATTTACAGGTAAATATAATCATATATAACAAACAATTGGTGTGAAATGGATATTTACTGATTGAAGGTGTTGATGTTGCAGATAATATTTCTCAATTTTATATAATAGATTTAATCAAACAGTTTCTTGATATAGAAATTCAAATAGGATAAAAAGTGTATCAAACTGATGTCAATAAAACATTCTTAAATATAGTTCTTGAAAAAAAGTATATATTGAAAAAACAATTGGGGTTTCTTCTTATTAATGATGCAATTAAGGATTTCATATTAAATAAGGAACTATATAGTCTGAAACTAGATTTATGACCATAGTACTATCAACTATATTCTTATATAACAAAGCTTGAATTTAAAAGATCATGAGTCGATCAAAATTTGTATATAAAGAATTATCAGAAATATCGGTTCATGGTTTTAGTGTATAAATATAATATTATATGTGGTGGATGAATTTTCAATAAAAAGAAAAATTAATTTTAAATGACAATGATTGGTGAACTCAAATACATCTCGAGGATAAAATTGATTCATAGGAAGGAATAAACATTCATTTATCTGAAAAATTAGCCAATACTTTTGTTGATGAAATTCAATATACATGAATCCAAACCAATTTCCACTCTAATAATTAGAATCCTAATATAATTTACTACAAAGTGACCAAATATTGTCATTACAATAATCTTAATAGACCATTTTCAATGTAATCCTAAGGATGAGAATATGACATCAGTTAAATGAATCATGATGTACATTTTAGGTACTCCAATGTATGGATTATACATTTCTTTAGGAAATGATAATGAAATATCATAATTTTCTAATGTTGAATGAGTAGGAGAAGCATTGGATAGAATATCCATATGTGGTGGAGATTTATTTTTTGATAAAATATGTGTGGGCTAGTTGAGTAAGAAACTGGATAGAACATCACTCCTCACTGCTGAATCTAAGTATATATCTTCTAAAAAGGATTACAGCCAACTACTTAGGATGAAGCAAAAATTTATTAATATTGCTAATGAGGTGAAATAAAAAATGTTCATTCATTGTGATAAATAGAGTGAAACTAATCATACCGAGAATTCTATTACGCATTATCATATGAATCCCATTAAAAATAGATATCACTTCAACAAAGAATGATTGGAAAAAAGAATGATAAAAATGAATCATACTAGAATTGATTATCAAATTGTTGAAATATTGACTAATCCACTTTTAGAACATATTTTTGAGAACAATTTGTTGAAAATCGGTGTTCAACCATCTCCTAGTGCATGAGGAGGATCTGGTTGTTTTGATCTTCATTGTTGTGTTAATTATTCTAATCTATTTGTGGATGTGATGAAGATTTATGGGTGAGATATGATCTAGGTGGAGTGTCTTTTAAGCTCAATAAATTAAATAATAGGTTTTTTAGTTTATTTCTATAGTGGTGATGAATTTATAAACTAAATTCATTAAGGTTCGAGGACAAATGGATGGGAAAAGAGAAGTATAAGAAGAATTGGAAGAGAAATGAGAAGCTATCGGGGAGTTTAGAAACAATGGTTTAGAAAAGAAAATATGGTTTGATGGTTGCAGGTTTTTGACGAATATATTAGAATTATTTAAGAATTATATGACATGAGAACTCAATTAATGCTTACCCTTTATATTTATACATCTTTAACATCTCACATAGACATATATTGTTGGATGAGTTCTTTCTTTCATATCAATTTATGACAATTCCAAGTGCCTTATTGATTTCTTTGAGTGATTTCCAGCAAACCCAAAGTGAGAGATTGTTGGACCCAAGGGTTCTCTTTGTTGGAACTAATGTATGGTTACTGTTTGTTATCAATCCACTTTGGGTTGATCAAGATGGTTTCAAGGAAAGGATTATTACAATAAAATAAGAAAAATGTTTATAAGGTGGCACATTTTGATAGTGGTTTCCATTTTTTTGGACGTCATAGTCAAGCATTTAGTATTTTAGCTATGGACGATTTTATGATAAAGCGTCCAAAAATATTTGTTTATAGAACACAAAAGACAGTTTTTAGACTAAATATGAGGTATTCAGGATGGAAAAGGAAAATAAATAATGAATGATATATACGTAGCGGTGCAATAAGGACCATGAAGGGTCGTACAATTATCATGATTAAAAATCGGTTCATGGGATAGATATTGTTTACAGGAAATGTTTCAGAACATAACGGGAAAAAAGTTTTAGGAAGTATTTTCGTTAGTGAAAATGAGATTGATATTAGTTCTATGAAGTGTTCATCCATCATGAACGATGAGTGGGGGTACATGGACCACATAGAAAAAATGGTTCAATGGAGATGCATTGTATGCAGTAAATGTTGGGCCATATCAAAGATTTGGTAAAATCAATTTACTGGATAATGGGAATCTATTTTCCTATATAAGGGTAACTAATCCCATAAAATATAGTGGAACTGAGATTGGAAATCCCCGAGTAATTTGGCGATTTCCATATTTTTTGTGGATGATGGTTCACTGAAGACGGTTCATTGAAGGCAGTTTTCAAAGGATAGTATATGAAGTAGGAGTTCCTCCACTGAGAAGAATAAGTACACAAACATGATTGATAAATGAAGTATGTGGTCGTGGTTTGTAGATATTGTATGTTGAGGTGGAATATAGAGCATTTAAGATCATGGAGAAATGGTTCAAAAACATACAACACATGAAAAAATGAATTACATCAATGTGTAAAAACATTACTTCATTATAGCATATATCTATAGTTGATAATACATTCTTCAATAAAAATGAAGGGACCTACATGTCCATAAACAATTTGTGGATCCTTCCCAACATAGTGAGCAAGGGGGAGTCAAATAATGTGTTTATAGGGACACATTGAGCTATCCCAAAAACCATGTAAAGTCATTGTGCATGGCATAGAGTGACTGTACCTAATATTTTATACTCCCCAACTAGTGAAGATTAGTGGATTTTGGTACGACAGATACACTTTCAACATCAGATACATAGACTATCTCTTTTTGGTTCACCTTGTATAATTATTTTTTTGTCTCTTTTCATGTGACTGTTTATTTGTTGATCATTACCATTATACAAGTTTAACGAGTTCCTACCAATTTGGTAACAAGATCAGTTAATGCTGAAGACAAAGTTGACACCCTGATTCCCCCTTCTATCTTAGTGTGTTTCGGGGCCCATCAAAAATAGGAAATAAAAAATCAAAATAAAAATAAATAAATATTTAAAAGAAAGAAGTAATAAATAAAACTAACTCATAACGGATTGGAAAATCACCTGTTTTATAAATAGTGGCTATATTCATTGTTAATTAACCCCAATATACCTATATATCAAAAAACTAATATATGAAATAACCAAAATTTGGTTAGGGTTCGACGTATGTCACATACAATATAAGATAGAAATAGAAACCATAAACTATAGTGAAATGATGTAAGGGTAGCATAAGAGAAACTTACAGGATTTTATCACACATGACATCAAAAGGAAAAGTAGATGCTAGAGGAAGAAGAAAGGAAGATGGGAGTTGAGATCGAACCCACATTGACCATGTGTCATGATGGATGAAGAAAGGGATGGGGCTCTAAACTGAACTGGTGGGGGTGGATGAGATAATAGAAAATAAAAATAAAAATATAAATTAATAGTAATATTAATATTTTATTTATTATTGTTGTTAAAAAAGTGAATTTTTATAGAAAAATATTGGGTATAACACACAATCTTCTACGCCATGTACCAACCTTGTGGTCTCCACTTACTAAAGCTATATATAATGAATGGGATGGTTAATGGTTGTTCTCCCGGACATGTGGCCATGCTAGATAATTTTTTTGGGCCACATAGTTTCCCCTTAGTTGGCACATGGTTTTTTCTAACCATGATCCAACTATGCACACCCAATATTTTTTTCCCAATGTCCTCAAAATATTATATATTTTCACACCAAACCTGAACTAAAAACCAATGACATGATCACGGACCAAAAAATAAATAACATAAAAATTAAACCAAGGAGGGGTCCATTTAAAATTTTTAACCCTCATAATGTCACCCAAGTTAAAATTGAAGAAATATGAATCCCATGGAACCAAAATAAGAAAAACATCCAGAATAAATCCTCAAAACCAATCCTGAATATGATAGAAAGTAGAGAAAACCACTAACATTGTGTGAAATCTTAACTCTAAAAGTATCACACAATCAACTAACAAGGGGACAACCAAAAGATCTATATGGATAAATAGGGATCTCCTCTCTTTTTAAGAAATCAACTAACACTATAGAAAACCTCAAGCTCAAGATGAATCAAATAAAGAATATCCTAAGACAATAATTAAATTTATTCATGATTCATAATTCTCATAAGAGTCTTGCATCTCTAACATGATCTACATAAAAGCCCAAACCAATTTAAAGGAAGGATAACCATAATGAATTGAACACCCATAATAAATATCCACTTAACTACCATTTAAATGGGATTCACAAGATATTCCTGTAATATGTTCAAAAAATATTCCTAGAGAGGGTAATGATAAATAGTTTCTACATGGAAATTGAATAAAACATGTTGTTAGTATATCTCACAAACCTCGAAACTCTTGCACAATGAGATAGTTTTGATATTGAGGAATATGGATTGATCTGTGATGTCCAAATACATATTTTATCCCACATTTAAGGTATTATTATCCTCAAATGAGACTTACTACATTGCTATTATGTCTTAAAGATTAGTTTATTTATTATATGTTGCTACACAAGCAATAATATATTAAGGAAATGCAACAAGATATATTAGAGAAACAAAAATGACTACATTGAAAAAAATTAGAGTGTGTTCCATAAAATATGATTCATTAACTAATTATGTATACACTATAGTATTAGGTTCCTCTAGTTCACACTACCAATTAGATATGGAACCCTTACCAGTAATGAGGGAATTAGAATGACTATCGACTAATGAATAATGATTAGAAACCAAATAATATATTAACACCTCATCAAGAAATTCATAAATATAAATTTCCTAGAAAAGAGAACATAATATGTATCCTCTAGGTTGATAACTATCATGAAGAGACGAGCAATCATTTGATCCCTCAAAACTGACTATAAGAAAAAGAAACAAGACTATTTATCATGGTTAAAAACCCATCATTTCCTATTGATGTAGATGAATATTCTGGATCTATTACATAATATAACCTCAAACAGTGCTT
Source organism: Viscum album (assembly GCA_963277665.1). Classification (NCBI taxonomy): domain Eukaryota; kingdom Viridiplantae; phylum Streptophyta; class Magnoliopsida; order Santalales; family Viscaceae; genus Viscum; species Viscum album. Next base: position 615,121,249 of record OY728164.1, read on the forward strand.
GAACACAATAGAAAAAATGTAGTTATTGATAATAACTAGACTCCACCACTCTAATATTAGTTTTAAAAAAATTGTTTAGAAGATATTTAAAACCTATCTTGGTTATTAGTCAAATAACACTTTAATAAACATGAAATAATCAAACCAAACTAAAATAAAACTTAACATCAACTAAAAATAATAACCTCATTAACTATAAAAAATTATAGTGACGAAATAAAAATTCTTTTTAAACCCAATAATTTCAAAATCAAAAGGAATTTTCCTCAGTTCTATAACTATTTCAACATCAAAAACCATTTCAAAACCCATTTTCCACTTCAACTCAAGTTAGATAAAAACCATTTCAACGCATCCACATAAAAATTTCAAACACCACCTCACCATTACCATTAAAAATACATATTATAAATGAATAAAAATTTTAATTTAAACCATTTTCCATTATGAAATCAACATTGGGAGAACCATGTGAAATATTTGATTTTAAATACCCCCCTATGGTATCTTATGAACCACCAGATATGTGATCATACTAAATTATTCTGAAATCCCCAATTAATACATACCTAAATGAAATTTCCAAAAAAAAACACAATTTAGAACTCCAATAAAAATAAAAAGGTTGAAATAAACCATTTTATCATAAAAACCAATAATTTTACAAATTGTAAATTTATTTATCATCCACTATTCCGCAAACTATTAAAAATTGCATCTCAATATCATATTCCATTTTCAAAAAACCCAAAAAAAATTTAACCCCAAACAAAAAATAAGTAAATGAATCTCATCACTCAAGAAATAATAATTCATATAAATACATAAGCACGTTGGCTAAACACAACATGGGCACATGGTTTGGTAGACTGTGCACCAATCATGTCAGCACATTTAATGTCAATATTTTCATCTGTATGGCATACGTTTTAATTTATATACAATTAACAGTGACTATAAACCCTCAAAATCCTTCCAAAAATCCATTCCATCCTTCTTAATGTCCACAAATATTCATAAATCCTTAATTCCAATCATAAACACACAATCAAAATTTAAAATTTTCAAGACATCCCATTTTAAAGATTGGTTTTTGTGGAACAATCATAATAGACGAACATGGTAGTTCATGTGTCCTTAAAAATAGGTAGTGATGAAGAACTTTCCTATGAATGGAAACTTTAAATTTAAAAATCCTTACTCTTAAATTTTTTTCATCCCCATATAACAACGAATTATACACCAATAACATATTATCATGGAACAACCTGATTCGACCGTGAACCAGTCACTTGAAGTGACCCAAAAAATGATCTGAAACATGTACTCAATATTCTCAGGAATAAAAATAGCGCTATGAATTGAGTAAAAAATGTTTTTAAAAATTTTTATGGCAAAATAATAGATAAATAAACAAAAATAAATGAAAATAAAAAACCGGAAGCTGAAAAAAAAGAGACCTGGTCAAATATAGCTCAATATCCCCACACGTTTCTCATAAAACCATACAGACACACTCAATATTTTATTAATATAGAGACTAATGAATATAATAATGAAAATGATAGATAATTAAGTAATGGGAATTAAAATTCCTTGTATGTATGCTAAGGATAAAAAATACCCAATGACTTACATTTAATGTGAAATTAAAATCATTCTAGTTTGAAAATATAAAAGAAATAAAATATGTTCATCTATAAATTTCAAAAAATCAACATGATAAAGCTTCTTAAAACAATTATTCTAATTTACCATGAAATCATTTTTAATTGGAGATTTTTTTTTCAAAAAACCATTTACTAAAATGAACATATAACAAATGAATCATTTTAGCAGATTCTACACAACATTGTAAAGTAAAAAAAGATTTTCATTATTTTTTTACATGAAAGTAAACCTTATAAGAGGTAATTTAATAAATAATTACAATATAAAATAATAATAAATGATATAAATAAATATAGAAAATACCTCACTGGTTATCCAATATCATCTGTAGGATTCTCATACCCATGGTTTTAGATAAATAATAAAAATTCACAAGTATGAGAAGCTAGAGAGGGAAAAGAAAATATTCTAATGGAGGCAACATTATATCATATTTTTTGATAGTGTTAATGTATAATAATACAATAGATACCACAATCAGGCACTTCTGAATCATCTAGAATATGATTCCATAGTCAACCCACCTATGAAACAAGGGATCCCAATTTCATTATTCAAATGGAGGTGAGTTTTTATCATGATATCAAATATATACATATGAAATTATTTTCAAAAACAAAAAATAATCCACTAACCATTATAATTTTTTTTAGTATAACCTATTACCATTATCAAAACATACTATAACTCACAAGACCCTTTACCACGAACACACTAAATAACAAATAATTAACTCACATATGTCGTATTTAAATTGCATGTTGAATGAAATATGTGGGGTTTATAATTTCATAAAATTCAAATAATGTTCTAACCGAGCCTCATCACATTATGATTAGAAAATCATGTGGTGATTTAAAAATACATCACATTTCAAAACAAGTTTGAAAGAATATAATAACATGTAAAACACATGTTTAGTTCTATGGTAAATTATATAAAAACAATAAAATATATTTATAATATCCACAACCCATTTTCATATCATACACATAAAATATAATTATAAAAAAATTATTTAAAATTATATGAAATCAAAGAATTCAAATGAAAGGCTTGGTGTTAGGTATCATACCTCAAACCATGTCCCTTTTGACTATAATAACATAAATCACCTCTTTTATAGTTATAAACATACACAAATTCACTTATATACTATCAAATCTATTTCAAATATACATATTCAATATACCATAAGTGAATATTTACATGATGTACCATATAAATGATGAAATTTTAATATTACCCGGATGTTTATATGCTCTCATTAGGTGAAAATGATCAATGATGAGAGCTACAGTCATATTATAGTTTTCATATGGAGATTTATTGTGTCATGAGGAAATAACCATGATAGAAAAATTAGTGGATTGGTTTTTATGTTGGATTGTGGGATAACGAGGCCAGTGGTACTTTGATTGGTAGTATGTTTTGGATTAATGTTTTATAGGCATTCTAATATAGGGATCTCTGCAATTTCTTGGGAATAATATTACATTTGTGTAGGTAATGTTTATATGAGTATTGGATTAAATCTTTTTGATATTGGTATGGTGAAGATTGTTTTTTTATTACATAGGAGGGGGCCTTAAAAGAGGTATGGGTGTATTGAATCCCATCATCTAGTCATCAATTCTCTTCGGATTGGAATGTTGGTTCCATTCAATTTATTTTAAAATGTGTTGCCTTTGTAGTTTTTCATTTACATTGGTTGATATTTTAGTGGGTTTCCCTGATAAATTTTTTGTGGGCATTTCGATGGACTGATATATGTTCTAGAATTTATCTTTCATTCCTACACATGGATGTTCATTTTGATGTGATTGGTGATCTTCCTAGTTGTTATGGTTTCTCATGTTGTAACTTCTTTAGGCGGGGGTTAAAATTTTATGTGGGACATAATTTTTTCATTGACATGAAGGAGTGGGGGGGGGGGATTTTTCATCTTTTATTAATCATATCCATTTTTTCAATTATTGGAATATTGGGACCTCTATTTCGTATAGATCATTATTATATGAAGGATTTTTCTCATTATATATAATCGGTTTACAATTATCTTAGTTTTCAAAAGGCGTTTCTTTTTCTATGTTCTATAAAGGTGTATTATCCCTCAACTTAATAAAAAATTTAAATCCCTAAATGAAATTTGGCCACATAATAATAATGGAAGAAAAAAATTGAAAAAATTATTGATAAATCATATACAATAATGTTTATGGATAGAGGATAGCATAATTGAAAACCACATACCCTAGAAACCAAAAACAACAAAATTAATTATCCTAAATCATAATTGAATTTTTTCTCTGTGGGATACACCATAAGATTGATAATAAAATAATGAAACAGTTGAAAAACAATGAGGGTGATTTTAGTTGAAAATAATTGGGGGTTATCACCAAAAATGGAGAGGAAAATCATATTATTGGTGGATGGATTGAATATGAATTGTGATGTAGGCCCCTCCATTTTCCATTGGTTAGATACAATGGAAAATAGGAAATGTAACTTAAAGATAATGGTATTTGGATGAGAGATATAATAATAATAATAATATTTTGATATTATTAATATAAAAAAATAAATAAAAGTCTTCGTTTTCAAAATGGTTTTTCTACATGGTGTTCGACACCATCAACGAACCATCCAATGACCTCAATCAAGGTTCATAAGGCTATAGTGGTTGGTTCAGGACTGTGCTCCAGACTGTGAGGCATGGACAAAGAAAATATCCACATCTTATGGTCTTCCCTTGGATACCTCAGGGTTTCCCCAAACAATTTACCAATTTTCATCACACCCTATGTTACCCAAGATCAACAAAAACTGAAAATTTACAATGAGAATTGAACAAAAAATCAAACCTCAAGACCAAGGTACCACTAATAAACAAAATTAAGAGACAATTTGATATGGGGTGTGATATTTTAACACCCCAGTAATAACACAAAATTTCATGTGGATGGTGACTTGAAAAAATGAAACTCGATCAATATATGGGTGGCCTTAGACTATAAATAATTAAATAAAATCATTTAATATCCAACCAATCAACCATAACGACAAATTATATACTTAACTAAATTAAATAAAACATACATAAAAATTTGATGAACATATAAAAAACATAATATAAAAATTATAATATATAATTAAAGAAATACAAGTTTTGATATATTGAAACACAACCTAACCAGGATTGATGTCGAAGGTATTTCAGAAAATAATGAATAACATAAATACATTCACTAACAATTGTGGACACCATAATGTTATCCATTGCATTGGCTCCATTAGTACTATGAAAACAATTGACACTAACATAAATTCTATCTGTATAAATAGAACATGTGTAGAGATTAATTTCTCTATTAGAGGAGTATATAAATACCCTTTAGGATTACTTAAGAACAAAAGGAAAACATTATTTATTCCTTCTCACACTTATAGTCAAAACATTATAACCACTAAACCCATGCTAAAGGGTGAAAATCATAAGACATGGAATAAGTTATGAATTCACACCCAAATAAGAGCCAAAAAATATCAAATTAGAAAATGTTAAAACCAAAATGTATACTCATTATATAGAATTAGGAATGTGTATATAAACAACATTCTATTTGGGAAAACTCTATTTCATTTATGATCATCAACCATGATGATTAAAACCAACTGGTCAACACAAGGGGACAATATTCAAAATCAAATGTTTATTCCAAGGATGTATCAGATAAAGAATATCCTTTATATAATGAGGGATCATAAAATTTTGATATATATATATATATATATTTTCTACTACTCACTGGAATCATATAGAAACAATGTGAAAAAAAGGGTAACACTATTCATAGAAATAACAACTTACCATCTATAAAATATATTAACAAGTTTATATCAGAGTCTATTAATGATACAATAATCCGAGTTGGTGTCCATAACCTCTAAAACTATTATAAATATCAATAAAAATAGTTATCATCCCTATATATTGGTGACCCACACCTTATTCTATATAAGACTTTTACGCCTTATCTAATGAGAGAGAAACTATTTTACCTCAAATTATAGATAAATAAAAAGGGAGTTTAAAGACCCTAATATAATTTATAAGGATAATTAAAACTTAGACTATGGCCTATCCCCTACACACATGGATTAACTCCACCAAATAAGCATACAAAAAGAAAGATAGGACCTATACGTCCTTTTAAAATCTACATGTACTTGAAAAACCTATGTTTAGTTCCATATAAACCATAATTCCATCCCCCAATATTAATGGGGACCAGAACATTGATATAGTATTAAAATATAGAGTCATTTTTTCATCCATAAAAAAGACACCATTCATTTATATGGTTCCAGATCCACCATGTTAAATATTATCCACTTTTTCATAATGCTCATCCCACACAACTAATAGAGATTTAGTAAAATAATCCTTATCATAATGAAACCTCAACACATATATCCATAATAGTAATAAATCCATCAATATATGATATGTTATATAACCCAAATACATTTTCAAATGAAGTGATTATGTTATTCAATGTTTTTACTCCTCTTACCACATAGTCAACAGAGTAGGGGATATAAGGAATGTACTACTGACATTTCTATGAAATTATCACTCTCCATATCTCATAGCTATTCATGTGGTAGTATATGGTATAGGGGGTACCTTATGTATAAAAAAAATAATATTTTGGTAAATAAAATAAAATAATAGGTCTGAATGATAACCCCACATTCTAATTTCGGAACAAAACATGAACCAACACAAAACCTATGATTTTTGTGATGGAAATAATATCCTCAATTTCTTCATTGATCAATATTTTCCCCTAGTATTCCCACCTGCAATGTGGAAATGGAAAAGGAAATTTAGAAAGTCTTATATTCATGGAAATTATATTCAATATCAATGGATTCAAAATGAACGAATATTATTAGAGAGTACAAAAATCCCAAAACATGAATGTGACCCTTTCTTAGGTACTTGAATTCTTATATGGGGGGACATTTAAACCTATACATTCTCTGTATGATCAAAAATATCCATCCATCGTCATAAAAATGCATTGAATTTATAATAATCAAAAGATATTGTTCTAATGTACTTTTTAGTGAACAAAACCCCAACATCATGATCTATGTTGAACTATACTCAAAAAATACTATCCACTAGGTTGTATCTATATCAATGTTGATAAAGAAGAAAATTCAGTAATAAATAAATGGTATACAATTTGTACCTCGGTATACCCATATTTGGAAACCCAAATCATCCATATAGTTATATTCCAGTGTAATATTGTCTTGTTTATGAAAAAATAAATGTTCTGATTCCTAAAAAACATTGAACATAAAATAAAATGAACCTCTAGTTGTGTAAAACTGGGAAAAATAACATTTCTCCTTAGATATATAGTGCTTTATAAAAAAAGGTATACTAGTTTTATATACATTGACTACTGTTGTGTATTAAATCACACTATTGAATATATTTATAAAATCAATTTAAGAAAAATGGGGGTGGGGATAATGATAATTTACACACTCATATCATCTACTCAAACAACCTAAACAATGTGTTCATGTGGCCTAGATAACATGTGGTGGTAATATTACATTTAAATGGAATGTGATGAAACACATTTCTTATGTTTATGAACTAAATTACATATTATTTTAAATTGTGAATGTTTAAATTCTAGGAATTTTTACAATCTCCATGTTCAACCAAAAATGATATTCTCTTGATCAATATTTATTAAGTAGGAATAATTTTTCATTAATGAGAATAAATATAATTGAAAATTAAAATGAGAAAAAATCAAAGTAATGAGAATGATAATGTGGTTAATTATATAAAATTTAGGGTTCTATTCCATGATCCATCATCCATAACATTATAAATGGATTTGATTGGTTTCCTTGAATGTAAATCCATATCCCTCTATAAACTAATCATACAAGATCAATGGAATTAATGAAGAATGTATACTAATTTTCCATACATGTGAATAATGGATTCTATATGGGAGGGGGAGAAACAAAAATGTCTAATTAATATTCTCCCAAAAAATAGACTCAACTAGGGATCTAAAACTCAATATTATTTTTTACACCACATAGATAATATATCCAATTCCAAACCGAATAACTGGATTCGAATGTATATTTCTTCAATATAAATTAGTTATTTATTTATAAACCTATAATATTATATTTATTTTATTTTATTTTTAATAAATATCATAAAAGGATTCTCAACTAATAATCACACTAAATTTTATTCAATTGTAAAAGTATTCATCCTGATAAAAAAATCATCATAAAAAATATATGATGCCATTTTCCTTGGAGGTGTTCTACTATATCCTGTCGAATTATTTGGGGCTCTAAAACAGGAAAATTTGATTTACATATTCAACATGAAGAATCATATATCATTCAATCCACCCCACAATCATGTTATTTCTTCCTTAAGAAAATATCTTGAGTGTCTTATCTATATTACCAATTTTCATCCTCATGTGGAATTATGGAACTCCATTACATGACATACTCAAAATACGAATGTTTTGGAAATATCATACTGAAAATTAATGTCATACAAGATTTTTTGCAGTTTCGGTCACTCAGATTAGGAATTCCACATCATATACTTTTATTCTTCTAGAAATTCTAAATAATGAAATTTATATCCATGACAACATGAATTAAGAACATTAATGTAAAATATTCATAAAATATGGTTCAATAACCATGTAATTTATCCTTAGGGAATCAAGATTAAGACTTTCAAAAAGACATCCTATTAGATTATCACATAAAGATAATCTAATGATATCACACTCTTCTACTAGGCACATGAACAAGAGTTCAATTCCTCAACACAAGGGCATTCCACATCAAAAAATTTACATATTAAAATGTAAAAATATAGATCCTATATAAATCATGTCATGAAGATAAAATTTATCCTATCATTCCATAATTTATAAAAACTACAAGAAAAACTATCTTACTCCACACTTTTTATCTAAGTTATCACCAATCATAGATGACATGATCTATACATTCCAAACATAAGGTTGATATCTTCAAAAAAATATAATTATCATAACATACATCATTTGGAATGATTCACCTCACTACTCATCCTCATATTCCATACAGAATACCAAACATGGCCTCTAATTATGTAATGATGGACGCCACAAAGCATAAATAAAGAACCGATGACCAATTATATACATCCAATTTCCAAACTCATGTTATCTAGTTAGAAATTTAATTATAACTTCGAATGGAATAGATATACAAAAAATATAGTGTACCATAACAATGTCTCCTTCCTCTAGAAAATTTTAATCAATTTATAGATCAACTGCTAATTTGGATCCACAGAATATTTTATTGAAGGCCAATTATAATCCTAAAAATATCATCATACTAGAACTCAATTCAAGAGAATATTTCACTAATTAAAACCACTTATAATTAATCTACTAATGAATTTATAATTAATTAACGAATTTTATATTCCAACTAATCTTACTAGGAACTCACAATTTATATTGAGAACTCTGAAGGCCTTAGGAGATGAAAAAAATATGCACTTGGGGAAGGCACACTTTTCTTTAATATTTATTTCTTACAAGGAATCTTAGTTAATTTATACACATGATCAATAAATACACTAAAAAAACTAGAATGTAATCCATGAAACCCCCTTAAGTAAATATTTTTATAGTTTCAAATCTAAAGTGGGGAAACCATTGAATATATTATAGAATAAAGACCATATATTTCTCTATAACTATAGGACTGTTCTAATAAAATAACAAAGTTACATGAAACTAAGATCATTGGATATTGATATAGCTTGTTATTTTCATTTAAGGGTATGTTATAATCTTCCATTCATGGAATATCATTACAATAATGGTAGACCATGAACTACATTCTTGATGAAAAAGACCTCCACACTAATATTCATCAACCCAATCTCCTAATATCCTTCTCCATTCATCAAAAATGTTATTATTTCATGGTATCATTATACTGTGGTGATATCCTAGTTAAAAAATCCATATAAAAGGAAACTGAAATAACAATTAGAATAGGGGAGGTGTATGGTCACCTGTAATTTAAAAAAAAATTCTAAAGACTATAGTGAGATATCTAACATGTATAATAATGTTGAAAAAATGATAGAGTATAATGGTGTAGTGATAAAAAATTTATTAGAACCCATATAAATGTCATATATTGAGTATTGATCCAAATCATGCACTACCAGATCAAAGCTACCATGAGCTTAAGCTAATTTGCGGTTCACAATACCAACTATTTGGAGTTTTATGAGGACTACCAGGAGGTAGTGGGGTAGGAAGTTGTTCGAAACTTTATTCTTCTCATAGTAGTATAAAATATCCATGCTAATCATCATCTATGAATTTTTTTTATAATGATATGACATCTACAAAAAAATATTCCTTACAAACAGTATGTGGAAACATCCAATCAATTTTATTTTTAATGGTTCTGAATCATAAAATCTATCCCATATTCTCAATCATTATCTAAATGAAATACTCTAATATGATACAATTTCCTCAATAAATTTATCATCTCATGGGTATACTCTCATCATGGACATCACAAAAAAAGCCACACAGGGAAATGAACTAACCAACCACTAAACATTAGTGAGGGACCCACACCTTATTGAGTGTCTATGAATCAATCATGGGAGAAACTAATCACGACGATAAAATGTAAAAAAACTAATGAGAGGGGAACCTGACCACATAGTTAAAAAACCATACCATATGAAACAAAAAAAATCAATCAACAAATATGGTTTACTCATTCCCTATATCATAGGTTAGTAATGAAAAATATTTAATGTACAATACCTATTGAAAATAAGGATTTATGGGGATTAAAACACATTCCCAAATGAAGAACTTATGTAATTATAAATGATAGTTTATGAATATGTATCCACATGTAAGAACCAGTCCCAAAAAATAATCATGGGGGACTCAAAACTCAATGATAAATTTATTTCAAAGGACGGATAATGTACCCAACACATGGAAGAAACGAACCCAACATAGATGTGGGGGGAGGGGTTACCACCTCACATTGTTTAATGAACCATAATAAACCATATAAGGATAAATAATATCTATAAATGGAGAATGTATTCCAATTATTTTATGGGTTTAAAAAATCCATTACATTATGTTGGATCTACAATGTGTTGGGATCAAGGTGGTACCAAACCCATGAATTAATATAGTACTCAATTTTCCATGGAGTGTATTTAGTTCGATTATATCTATGAGGATTTCCAAATACATTGTCCCAAATAGGTGACCAGAATCATGGTATCATCATATCCCTATGTGATTTATCATCTCTTATCATAGAGGAATTGTTCCCCAACTCATGATGGAGTACCCAAACACCCTGATAATACCATAGTGTATATGTGGGACCCACATTGAATTTATCTACAGCATCTGGTGTTAACCGACCCAAATAAATCAAAGAACACATGGCTACCATGATCCTTGTTCTTGTTCTAGAATCATGAAAAGAAAATTATATTTAAACACAACATCTACAACATTTTAAAATCATTACATAAGGAACTCACAACACTATGATTTGTCCCATTAATATTATAATCCATAATGTTTCTATTTTTTTCCTCTAGAACAACCCTTATCAAGAGGGAATATGAATTCTCATCACTAAGAGAGAGATATATATATATATATATACGAAATTATGATGTTACACCCCAAAGATAACTATTATAAAAATATTTTTTTATTTAATGAGAAGATTAATTATACCATAAAACTAATTCCCTATGTACATGAGTTAGTTAAAATATTCAGTTAGTCATTTTCTAGGAATATTTTATCCACCAGACTGAAGCTAAGATCTTTTTTATGAAACCATATCCAACAAACATAAAATATAAAAAAACCATCTATCAAAAACCCAAACTCACAAAACATTTATCTCTTAACACTATACCTCAGAAAACATTTCTATGATACCAATTTGACATGACCTAACCAACTCTTTCCTAACATAGTCAAGCAATATATTGGGTGTTCCCCCTAATGCATGAATCTATTTTAGTAGGGGAATGTAATCTATAACCAAGAATACATGAAACAAATAAGGTATTCTTTATCAAATAAAAAACATGTTAAAATAACATAAACGTCCAACCAAACAACCAAAACTATTAAAGATGTAAATAACTGACATAAATAAAATATATAAAAAACATAAACATAACCTAGTTGTGAAATATAATATAATTCATTTATATAAGGGAAAAAATTAAAGGTTTAATATACCAAAAAAGATACCACACTATACCAGTATTGAAATATGATCACCATGTCATGTCAACTCTAACCCTTTCAGTAGAATACTCAGAGGAAAATAGGGATTCCCAATTATGAGGATCCACTAACAACATTCCCACCGGAATTGAAAACAACTAATACATCGTCTGCACACAAAAAAAGTTTATGGGAATGAATCGATTATTGGTTTGTGTATAGAAATAACAATTATGAATCTATGAAAACAAAGTGGAAATAGTTTTAAGGCTCAATAATAGAAAATTATTGAACTATCAAACAACACGATATATGTTAAGAGAGAAAAACATAATATGGGGAAGAATTTGTGAATTTAATTTTTAATAATATAGGAACTCACTCTCACTAGTGAAAAAAGAGATATGAGAAATACATTCTCATTATATGGAATAATGAATTCGAAAAAAACCATTCTATCGTGATAAAAAATACTAATATGCACATCAAATAAAAAATTGAATAATAATTCGTCAATATGAAATTGTAGTCCAAATCAGTACGTTATACCCCAGGAGAGATGAAAACAAGATGATACCATATAGAATATGGGATTATAATATCCAAATATGTATTGATTATAAATTTAAAAGTACTCACCTGAAACATAGTTTAAAAAGTCAAACTCTTCTATATATCATTATTTACTGGACAATGAGTACTTTTATAGAATGTTTACCAAAACTTATCACTCATTGAGCCCCAAAATAGTAATGTGAGTTATGTAGGAGACTTTCACCTCCACATATGTAATGGATACTAGTAGAATTAATTACATTATAATAACCATATAAATAGTAGAATAAATAATGTTATCATATTATTAATTACCATTAATTAGATTTTGTAGAGATAAATTAACTATAATAATATTATGTAAGTTTCCACACAAAATGGACATTGTTTTATTGGTAGTAAATTTTATTTTTATTTGAAATAATGATCTTTAAATTATTTATTTTAATATAAAAATGTAAACCATATTTTGAAATGAATCATGTTAATACAATCTTAGGAATTATTTTGTATTATTTGTTGAAATTATTGAATTTTTAATGTATAATGATAACTATTGATTTTTAATAGAAGTTTTAATTTATTTTAAAATACATAAAAAAAATTAATATTATTTTAGATTTGTTTTAAAACATAATATGTTAATTTTTATGAAAAAAATCCAATTATTTTCTATTGAATAAATGTTTCACTGTATATTTCTATCTAAAATTTGTTATACATGGAATGGATTTTCAGAAAAATTGTTATTCAGCGTGTTTTGAGGAATTTATGTAAAATTATGATCTTCCACTTATTGTAATTTTATACTAAAATATAAATTATAAATTTGGTGATATGGGATCAATGTTTTTTATATTGGACCCTTTTAATTTTTTATTAGGAGTATTAACCATAACTAATTATTATAACCAAGGTAATGGTTAAATTGGTTAATAATTATTAAAACTAATGTGATAACGATTAAAATTTATTTAAACACTTTTCATAATTCTATTGGATCAATATTTTCATCCATAATAATCTAAAATTAGAATATATTACACTTTTTCTATTTATATTTTATTTTTACCATAATAATATCCAGTTGAAAGGTAAAGGAAATAATATCACTAGCTTGTTTTTAGTGTTTATATTTTTTTCCAAATGATGAAAATAACATCTGTTCAGTTATAAATCTTTATTTCAAAGAATAAAGAAACATTTCTTAAGGATAATTTATTTTTATCAAATAATGTATAATTAGTTACTTTACATATTTACAATATGATTATTCATGGTTTGTGCAAGTAGTATAAAAATAAATTAAATACTTTTAAAAAATATAAATGTCTTATTTTTTATGTAATTTATAATGTTACACAAATTTATTGGAAAAATATAACATATTATCATTTAGGGAAGGTTTTATATATTAATATTGTTTAATTATTATTATTTTCAAATTCATATTAAATTAATACTTCCCAAATGACAGCAATGATATTCTATAATGAAAAAAAAATTATTAGATGAATTAAAATATCGAAGATTCATAAAATTATAACAGCGAAAAAGATATGGTTGAAAATATCAAACATGGTAAATTATGGTTTATTTATTCCATTTATAATAACATCTAAGACCCATATTGAGTAAAAAATATTGGTATGGCCATAATTTTAAAAAGGGTTAATGTGGGTTCAAATAAAGTGGTACGAGTGAAAAAATAACCCTAAATATTCTAAATAGTTTTTTATGGGAGGATATAAAATCATCTACATCCTATAATTGAAATATATCAGTTCTTATCCATTTTTTATTAGAATTTAATGATATTAATTTAATATTTTTTGAAATACCAAGAATAGACCTCCCCACACATATATATGGTCACCAACTCTAATCTTTTACTCATAAAATTTTAGAACTATATTTTAACGAATACCTATAAAAATACCTTAATTACTTCCCTACCCTCATTCTAGAGGACCTGTTTTAATCATAAAACCAATCTAGGAAGGCTTTTAATAAAATTCTAAAAAAGGATGTCTGAAAAAAGAGGTAAAACTCATAACAACTCATATTAATTTTATTTCAAATTCTTTCTCAATAAAATTTTAATCATCAATGAGTAAATAATAACATAAATAACTCCATACACTTATATTATATTATATTATTTGGGCAACCAATTTCCATATCCTCTTCTATCTCCTTATGAACTGATGTAATTATTTTTCCACCAAAACATATCAAGGATGGTTATAAATATATATTCAATGTATATATAGTATAATCAAGACATGATTATTATTCTTGATATATAATATATCATCATATTTATTACCATTATGTTCATTGATAAATGAAAAAATAATTCTTGTGTACCTATATACTACCACCTCTATAGAAACCCATGATTCTATTACATGGATATCATATATATTTATATTAATAATCACTATAATGAAAAAAAACACATGAGTACAATAGTAGTTTAGTTCTTATAGATGCAACGAACCCACTATTCTTAATTATTGAATAATCAGCAGTGTCTCCCATAATGATCTTTCACTTTTTACTAATCGCACACATATCCTACATAAATCATTTCTTTATAACCTGGGGAATTATAATAAATGAAAGAGTGATCTCAGATTCATTATAATGTGAATTAAAAGAGATACATAAAAATTAAATTTACATAAATATATGAGAAAATTATAATAATGGTTTAAAAATATACACTACATATAGAATATCAAAATCTTGATTCATGGAAAAAATATTGAAATTTATTAAGAAATGAATAATAAGAAAATAAATGAACACCAGTGATGAAGGCATAATATTTTTATAAGATGTAGATTTCTCACATACAAATAAGAATACAAAATCTTATAACAATGATAACTACAAATGAATTCATGACATGTTAGGATTGGGAAAACCACTGGGGTACTGACTACAATATTGGGATAACCTCTCATGCACCCTCATTAAAAATTTGAATAACCTCCCATTTACCATTTTACTGAAAATGACATTAATCATTACTCAACGAATTAAGGAGATATATAGGCCTCACAAATCACATAATACATATATTTATGTGATAGATGATCACAAAATCCTCATATAAAAACCTCTGAGAATAAATGGGTTTCAAAAAACATTTCATCACAGTATAAACCATGGAAAAGAAACGGTTTTCATAATCAATTCATTAATTCATCTTCCAGTAACCCTTGGAATATATTTGTGTGACCTATATATTTTTTCATGGTATATCCCATTAAAGATATATGATATTCTTAAACATATTTTTCTAATGAACAATTTAGAGATATAATTAGAATTGTATCCTTGGATTATGTTCCCAATATGACAAAATTTACATTAAAGGATGCCATCTTAGATGGAAACCGAATTTGAAAGAAAAATCACAAAAGAAATTTATTTAGTTACACAAATTTTCATTGAAATTGAATTGTATAAAAATATTTTTTTTGAAAAATATTTCATTGAAAATTATCATGAAAACATATATAGAATTGTTAACAAAAATTATAATCATTTCTTATTGAAAATTCCCTTCCCATTTTTTTAAAAAATATCAAACATAAATCTTTTTGAAATTTATTTTTTGGAGATAATTGGGAAAAAATATAATATAAGATTCAATGAAAATAATGATCATGGTAACAGGTAGATTAATTTTTTCTATTCATGAAAAAGTAGTTTTTTTATCATTTTTAGTAAAATCCAAATTGGGAATTATTTAGAAAAAATTATGAATATTACGTTAATTTTTATAAACAAAAAAATAATACATGGGAATAATTTGTTTTAAAAAAATAGTATATTAATTAAATCATTGTTAAAAGATTTCCTAGAAATCGCGGATATAGAAGATTAAATATTTTTTATTTAAAAGATAATGTTTCATAAAAATAATTTTTTAAACTCATGAGTACATAAATAGAGGAAAAATTAAGGGAACATATTTATTATAATTACATAACTAGAAGACAAAAAATTTCATCAGTATCTTGGGATTTTTATCATAATATTTTATTATTTCAATGATAACCATAAACAATCCTGATAAATGATGAGATTTTAAAATAAAAATCATACCACAATAAAAACATTGACTCATAATCCCCATGATATAATAAAAATAAACTAAACATTGAATATCATAAATTGAATTATATTAAGGATATAACATTTAAAAGGGTATTTATATACAATTTAACAAATAAGATATATTTATAACATATCATATGTCTCAAAGAGGGGAAATTGAGGAACAATCCCTTATCAATTTAATAATGTGTAAACCATCAATCCCATGAATGAGAGATCCAGAAATGGATATGTTACTCAAAATAATCATGAGGGGAATCATTATAACATGAATTCATGGGTTGTATATATACCCAACAAAATAAATATTAGGTGAATATGGATTGTGTCTCACAAAAGTAAAAGGAGAGAAAGAAATACCTTTCTACTTAAGTAGTCTTTTGGATAGTAATCCCAAATAATGAATAAAATGAAATGAAACCTTAAATATCATGAAAATAAATATCATTCTAATATATAATATCAATTTTTAATTATACAAAAAAAATAAAATAAATAAGTGGTAAATTTGTGTCTCATAAAAATAAAAGAGGAACTAGAAATCCCATACATTATCTCTCAAATTTTGTCGTACACGTTCAAATGTCATATATAATAAATATATGTTTATTAACAATATTATATATATATATATAAATTTATATCATACCACTATGTTTTCCATATGTCCTACTATTAATTATTTATTAACAATCACATGTTATAGTAATGTTTTAGGTAATAACTGATTCGTTTTTCATATATGATCAAATTTATTATTTTTTATCCAAATAATTTGATAATGGATTAATTAAATGTAGATTAATAATCCTGAAATATTTATCATAGTTTTAAATCAATAATAATTTTTATATTAATAACTATTAATGGTTTTGATAAATAATGTACATTATCATCATGGAGAGGGTTCGTCGAACAGTCAAATGAAAAAAATTTCAATACATCAACAACCATTATGAATAGGATTTATTTAATATCTTATTTTTACATAATTATAATAATATAAAAGATATAATTTTGTATATTTAAATAAACTTACACATATCATACATGTCATATGGTGAGGAAAAAAGAGAGTCCAATCACATCAGGAAGATAGTAGTCCAAACATATAAGAGTGACATTATCGTACTTTTGTGAGTGAAAAGATATGAAATAAAATAATATATTATAGTTTCTCAATGAAAACATGTAATGAATATAATAATTATTTCAATAGTATCACATTAATTCAATAATATTATACTTGTTACTTACTATGCAAATATTTAACAAAAAATCACATCACTTCATGAGGAATTAGTCCTACGTTAATACGAGTGACACTATCATATAACTTATAGAATTGATTGTAATATGGATATATAAAATAATTAACCATGAGTGATCATTATTTTATAAAAATAATATATATGATCTATATCAATCATCATACCCAACTCATAATATGGATTTTTTTCAATAATAATTCATCCTTGATGAGAAGAGGTATGTTGAATAGTGATTTGGTCAGGGACTGGAAATTCCAAAAGTTTTATAAGTTGTGATGTGTAGAAGAGAATCAATGACCATTTATAAGTGAGGTGAGTGTCACATGTGTAAATTTTTTGAAGAAAAAATTAAAACCACATTTTTTCTTCACACAAGGCTTAAATAATTACCATTATCTAGTTGAGAAAGGATAATATTTAAATATTTATAAAAAATGCGGGTTGGTAATGTTTTAGTTTTATATCCCATATTGTTTTAGTTTACCCCACGGTAAAACCATTTGTACATTAACATCTTTAAATAATATTTTCTATTTTTCTATTCATCTTCATAAAAAAATAAGTTTGAATAATGTGATAATATAAATCATTAGAATTCCAAATGGGAATTCCAATTATCCAATTTATATTCATAGAATATTAAAATTATAATTTAAAATTATTCATGAACATGGGATGAAAAACTGTGTTTTAAAGAGAAATTGTTCTGATGATTAAATTTTTTTATACCGATATTCAATATAAAATTAATTTATATGACATAAATTTGATTTATAGATGTATCATTGGAATTATTTTAATATAAAAAAATTTCAATATGTAATTTATTATTTAAAATTTTTTGACATAAAATGAAGTATTCTTTTAAAATATATTATTTTCCACTATCATTAAAAAATATTATCTTTTTTTTAAATTCCAAAAATTCACAATTAAGTAATTTTAAAAGAATTAATTAAAAAATGATTTTAATTTTAAAAAACAAGCTTTCTAAAAGTTGTAAAAATTAATTTTAAAATATATACATTATATTTGACAATAAATAGTTTTAGAAAAAGTAATTGTTTAAGTATAACATTGGATTATTCCTAATTAGTTCCTTGAAAACAAATAAGATGAATTTTAAAAAAGTTATTGAGTATGTAACATATCAATATAAATAAAAAAATTAAAAAGACATGTAAGATATTTTATTGTTGAAGAATACATTGGTGTGCATAAAAATAGTTATTTATAAATTGATTTATTTTTTATTCAAATGGTTCTTATTTTCATTTAAAAAAATTCGTCAAATAATTAATTTTATATACATGTGTAATGAATTTTATAATATTTTATTTAATCCTATTCCAACCCTCTTATAAAATAGCTTTGTGATAAGTACCATACTAATGAAGAATATTTTAATAGTATGACACCTTTCTTTTAATATCAATATTGTGTATAAAGAAAGGTAAAATAAGAAGTATGTGCAACACAAAAATAAAAAATTGTTTCATGTAATAAAATATAAAATTTATGATGTATGTAATGAAAAATATTTAAAGAATAAAATTATTTAGAAGAAAATATCAAAAAATATTAGGGTGTTACGTTCTACCCTCATTATAATAACATTCCCTATAGAAATATTTCTTGATCCTCAAAAGTTTATCGTTTGAAATTTTTTTCATAGTTTCCCACATTGTAAAATAGTATAATATAAAATGATCTTGAAAAGGATAAATGTATTTGTGAAATTGATAAATAAATACTCATATGAATATTCGAAATAGGACATCATTGGTGGGAACTGAAAACATATATATAGAGGAGAAAAAATACCAAAATAAGGATAGAGAGTTATAGAGAACATTGATCTCAAGGAAAGGAGTGATTGAGAGAAGGTTAATGACTAGAAATCCATAAACCACAGTGCTGTGAAGAAGAATTAGATATCATAAAAATTATTATTGTAGTAAAATATTTTATTTCATGATACTTTTAAAAAATAATTATAAATTTCATGAGTATATTTGATTACCTGATTTCATTCAATTTAAAAAGATATATCTCATCATTTCATTTTTACGAGACCTATTTACCCTTCCTCAATTAAAACGAGAAATTTTCCTTTATATTTTATTTCGGGATAACTAATGAATCATAATATCTCTAAATATACTGATATTCCAATCTATCTCTCAATAGTTGTCTCCTAAACAATAAGTTTTGAAAAAATTTTCCATAAAGCTCAAATATTCATATAGTAAATCAGAAAATTAATATCTAAATCCATATCTAATCTTTATCATATATAATTCCACAACTTTTTTTCCTTATGAACCTTACAAAAATATATAATTAAAAAATTAGTAATAGGGTCTTTAAATCTCCCTATATAAACTTATAATTAATCCATCATATATCATATAGTGGTTCTTGATTGTCACATGTTGAACATGCGAATAAAATCATTATGTTTTTTAATATAACTTGTTAACAAAATGTATTACTATAAATCCTAATTGAAAACATAATTATTCGTATTCTTTAAAAAAATTTAGATATATCCTTTAAAACCAAAAATCTCTAAACTCCCTCAATGATAGCATAAATGATTTTTTCAACCAACAATGAAGGTAATAAGAATTATCCATATTACTTATTCATATCCAATGTCACAGTAAACCAAAATCATATTCTAAACATCTAGAAAATATTAAGGGCCATCACCCTTAAATCACATAATCAAATTTACATTTAAACCATTTTCTATTTCTTTAGTAAGATTTATCATATTTTTAAAACAGATTAAAGAAAAAATAATATAGACAAATACTTATATATTTAGTTATTAATATTTACTAATCATAAAATTCCAATAACTTAATACACTAATACATACACAAAAATTATTGACATGAAATTTTAAATGTTATGGTATTGAAGTTAGTTCTTATGTTATGTAATTTAGTTGGATAATTACCATGTTCATGGTATAAAATAAATTGATCTTCTTGACATTTTTTCTCACTATATACTTAATTTCCACATTTATAATATATTAACCTTAATTTTAGATAGTATTTTTAGTTTTTATTCATAAATTTTGTCAATTTAAGAAGTATAATATTCATTGATATGTGTTAAATACCACACAAACATTCATAAAAGATCAAATTTATATAGTTTGACAGTTTTGAAATCACTGTAGTGTTCACTTCCTTATTCATATATCATGATAGATGATTAATAATAATAAAAATAACAATATCATTATTAATCATTCAATTTTATTTCTCATTATCGCATTATTATTCATCATATTTTGTATTAACATGATTCATCTTTAGTTCAACTATTTACTAAAACCAAAAGACATAGTGTGAGGAACCATAATGACTGTTGAAAACAAAATAATAAAGAAAAATCATTTAAAAGATTTCGAAGACATCACACCTTCTATATAATCTATGAAATATTATTTTTATCATTATTCATTCATGTTAATAATTTTTTATATCCATAATAAATATTCATAAAGATTATGTTTATTTAAAATGAATATAGACTAAGAGTGTCAAACTAGGTGTACAACAAGGTCCATTTTGATGCACCATGTATTGATCAATTCCATATATATGATACAATACTAGATTTATTATCACTATATACCTTAATGTGAATTTCCAAACCACTATTAGTAACCAAAAAGGGATGAAATTTGTTGTAAACCACATGATCTATCCTTTACCATAATTCCATGAACATTTTATATACATTGAATCATACATATATTTATCATTAGAGAAATATGAAGAAATATCTTTAAAAATAAACCTAGGGATATAACTAAATATTTCTCATACATGTTTCCAATGGGTAACTAAAACATTACATTGATATCAAATGCAGTGACTCAGGATTCTCATAAATGGACATTAAATCATATTTAGTAGACTACAAATTACATTTGAAAAACACACTCTGGATGATGTTAAAAGTTTGGTTCCTTTTTAAACCTTGAAAACAATATTACTAATTCATAAAATATCTTCAATGTGTCACATAAAGATATTCCCATTTACTATTATTCACAAAAATAACCTTAATAAGGCCATTTATCATAACTTTTGGAAGGGAACATATGAAAGGTTGATCTCATATTCTCAATAATGGTAAAAAATAAAGATATATAAGAATAACATAAACATAATGATATGGGAACATGATCCTAATATCTGAAAACAATAACATACATATCAAAGATCATAATCTCTTATCATTTCATAATGATTGACATTTTTAAGAAATTATTTATGAGGATATTAAATAAAATGATCAATGAGATCATTAAATTTTCATCTGAAATAAATTTATTTAATACATATAATAATAATAATAATAAATTATGTTAAGGCAATGAACCATGATAGTTTTAACATGTTAGGCATGGGCTAACCACATGAGTACCTATTTCAGGCATTTGATGACCTACCATTTACTGCCTATAAGTCATGGGAAAACCATCCATGTATAATTTAAATTAATATAACATTAATAATTACTGTTAGGTTCGCTAGGTTAGATACCCTAAGAGGGTGGTGAATCAAGGTATGATAGTTTAAAACAACGTCCCTTATTGATATTCTTTTATTGTTAGGAAAAACACTCTTCTCTCTTTTAGCTTTAGTGGAGTATAAAAATAAAAAAAATCATGCATAACAAACATAAATGATTAATTGTTTCACCCTCACTAGCCTGCATTTAATGTTAAAAAACTATCGATTGGACAATATACCAAATCAACTAAAATTAAACTTCTATTTACAATTATTGAAGTAGTCATGATGTACCTTCTTGTTTACAAAAAATTACAAAATGAAAGCTCACTACTCTCTCTAAAAAAGTGAGCTCACTATATTTTCAAAACATCCCCTCAATTTTTATAGTCTCTGAGGTCTCATCAATTGAATTAAATCCTACATCCTCAAATATATGTATATCATCTATTGAATATCTTCTTTCTTCCACAGATGAATTTTCTTTATCAACGAATTGAACATGGAAAAATAAAATTTTACGCAAAGCCCTTACTGAGCATTGAATATAATTACCTTACCTTGCGTTAAAAGTATCTATTTTTTTTCATGAAATACCTACTAGGATTTTCACACAAACTCAATAATTCTGATCAACCTTAATTTTATGTGAAATGTTAATTTTTTGTGCAACATCAATTTTTACACACAACCCCAATTTTTTGTGCACCTCCATTTGCATATTTTTTACGTGAATAAATGGGCAGATCTTCTTTTTTCCAATTGCTACTCTGAATTATGGGGTCATCTCATATTTATAATAAAATTAACCCTTTTTGAAAAAACCTCCTTGAGAATGTAATCCACTTCGAGTTTGAAAAACACTTCTTCCAAGGAACATCATATTTTCCGCACTATTCCAATATTTCATAAACCTCAGGATTTTGATAGATTTCAATATTTTGATATCCAAACTCCTATTTTATGAAAAACTCCACTCATCTATTTCACACACCACTCTAATATTTCATGCATCTTCCTTTTCGAAAAACACATATTTACATTTTTCAGATTTTCAGGCCCAAAAAATTTTCATACATAAGAAAATAGAGCCACCATGAATCTTCTATTTTTTCACATCATTCAATAAGTCAATTCTATTGTTGATGTTATCCTATAAATCATGGATTGTTGACCACATATTTTGAACTCTAAAAATCATTGTGGATTCCCACATTGAAACAAAATATACAAATAAAACCAACTTGTAACAAAAAAATGGAGTCCCACTTTTTCAGTAAATATAATTTCCTAAAAAATACATCAATGAGGATGTGTGGTATTTTTTTCCTAATATCCTCCACCATAAGGTTTGTTGAAAAAAAATCATAATTTAATACCTCATTAATGCTTCATATATTCTTAAAACCCATTCAGCTATTTCGATTCAGGTTGCGATCAATGATTTACTCCACTATAATCTATGCACACACCGGCAATGCTCGCCATAAGAAACAAGAGTAAATGTAATATCATGAATAAATCACTTCATTTCTAACACAAATTGTTGATACCAAACTGATTCAAATTACTGATCACTGGAATTCTTCTCACACCATTCCAAAACCACCGTTATACTTTTATCGTGACCCCCTTCTATTGTGCTATATATTCTTTGATCAATCACTTCTAGCATCATCATATATACAACTCCCCATATCTTCCTACAACATCAACTCTTATTTAGCTTTAAACTCATCATATCTCACTGCTCCACCTGTCAGCTTCTCCTTATATAATTCATTTATTCTCAAATAGCCACACTATCTCCCCCTTGAAAAATCACTATTTCTGCCCGCTTTGTCAACGAACCCATAGGTCACTCCTTTTTAGTATATAACAGGGTAAAAACATATTAGTCAATTAGGAAAAAACACATCATACCTCAGGGATATGGGGTGGTCTACATCCACAACATTTCATGTGTGTTAAGTACAAATGAATCCTAGAGCCAGTCAATTCCCCTTGAATGCTTCATTTCTTAAGGCTTCTATCAGAATATCATCAAATAGTTCCTCTACGGGCACACAATCTAACATCACCACCCATTCTCCACTTTATCCTAAAAAAATGATATATGATTTCAATATGATTGGTCCTCTAATTTTGGATGGTATTTTTCTTTGATTTATAGAACTTCAGTAATGACACTTAATTTCAATCAGAAACTGCATGACCATACACCTATCATCATGTTGATTATTAATCCATAAGAGATAAATTCATGCTTCTGTGGATGCATTGTACTCTGGTTCATTAGTTCTCAATGCAATGAAATATTTTTTATTTATTAGCCAAGAAATACACAAAACAACAAGATAAGATTCACCTCCAGGCATTGATTTTTCATCATATAATCATGCAGCCCAATCTGCATCTGTATATCCAAACAACTCTGCCTGAGATTTTTCAACATACATTATTCAGAAATCCATGGTTCCCTTAATATAACAAAGCAATCGTTTCACTAAAAGCATGTTTATTTCATTTGTATTTCATTTATATCATGTTACATGTCATGTGGCTAAAACAATATCGTGTAGTATCACTAGTAGGAACAGTAAACATCTAATAACATACCTATATTTAATTACATTAACTATCTTTCCATCATCATCATTTGATAATTTCATCTAGGAGGCAACCAGATTCTTCATCTACTTGTAATTTTACATTACAAATAATCAAAGAACCTTCTTGGAATATATTGAATGAGAAATAATTGTTCAATTCCATCTTGTGTCACCTATAAACCAAGGAAAATTTTATGGTCTCCAAACATTGATATTTCTAAATCACTTTTCAGGAATTCATATAACTTTCCACACAATAATTTATTTGATCCACTGAATATTTTTGTCATCATCATAAAACAACACCATCATCCTTTGATTATTATAATTATTGATATAGAGATTTTAATCAACTCCACCATTTTGAAAACCAATCTACTTCAAATACTAAACAATCCATGAGTACTTAGATATTGGTGCTTGTTTCAACCCATATAGTGCTTTCTTCATCCGAACAAATTGTTCTCATCATCATGAATGAGAAAACCATATGGCTAGTCAATATAATATTTTTCTTTTAGAACCCCATTCAAAAGTGCAGATTTGAAATCCATATAGAAAACCTTTAACATCAGTTCCATTGAAATTTCCATGAATAATCTGATTTTTATCTATCCTATAAATAGGTGATAATGTTTCATCGACATCAATACCCTATATCTGATATTATCCTTTGCACATTAGTTGTGCTTTTTTTCAAATCACGGTTCCATCTTAATACATATTATTGTGAAATACACATTTAGTCCTGATGACAATAAAATCTAAGGGCCTCTATGAAATCTCCCATGTCTGATTCTTCCCAATTGAGTCTAGCTCTTCATTTATAGCCTAAACCTAGTTCTCATCATTAGTTGAATCAGTAATGAATTTAGGTTCAACCTGAGATAAGAGAGATGTTTGCTATAGTGACTCCATTCTTCTGGTCTCAACTAGCACTATCTGATCACTAATGATATTGTGCATTTAAATTTTATCGGGAAAATTTTTCTTCAACTCAGATAATACTTGACATTCTCTTTTTAATCATAAATATATTATTTTGAGTTAGCATCTTCCACTTCTTCACACCATGTGTCACTTCCCATTTCATCACATTCATCATAAAAAATAGTTCACTATGTTGTTGAGTATTCACTTCATTTTCCACAACAGTATAATATTTGTTATAAACTACACTTCTATACCCTTATTATATAATTTATACACTTTTCATTTTTATTAGTAGCAATGAATTATTCCCTCATCTCCAAGTGACTCAAAATTTCATTATTTCACTTTATTTAGAATAAAGAACTTACTTCCAAATATTTGATAGTATTTCAGAGTTATCTTCCTTCAATAACACACCTCGTATTGAGTCATTCATTCAATTGTACATAACATAGATCTGTTTTAAATATAGACCGGTGTTAAAATGGCTTCTTTCCATAACAACTTTGGTAGATCCTTTTCAATAATTATAGTTTTAGCCATGTTGTTGATGATCTAATTCCTCCATTCGGCCACCCCATTCAGTGGAAGAGTAATCACTAAATAAGATTGATGTATTAAAACATTTTTATCAAGATAGTCATCTAGTTTACTATTTGTGAATTCTATACCATTATCAGTTACAAACATCATGATTTTTATCCCAAGAATACTTTCAGATTCAGTATTATACTTCTTTATAAAACTGAACACATCAGACTTATGGAAAATGAAAAATTCCTTAGACATTAAACTATAATAATCAATTCAATGGACATAGTACCTATTCCCATCTATGGATCTTAGTGAGATAGGTCCACACATATCAACATGCACCAATTTGACAAACCTAGTTTACTTATGTTCCTTATCCGTGTATGCTTTTCTAATGACCTTCCCATATTCACATGAATCACATGTATGAGTATGATTATGTGATAGTTTAGGTAAGTCTATAGTTGTATCACTCTTAACAAAATCTTCCATGGATGGTTGGAACAGATGATCAAGTTTCTTCTTCCACAACTTTTTTTCTTCCTCTCTTGGTAAAAATAATATATCATCTTGCACACTTACAAGGTATAGATTTCCCTATTTCCTTTTCCCAGTATGAAAAATGCACTATAATTTCAATTAATGACACACTTCTTCATAGAAAATATAATTGTGTCCCAAGAGTCACATAGTTGACTAACACTAATCAGGTTGTTACTAAGACCATATACTACTCAGACATCAACCTGTCTCATTTCTTGTCCTCAAAACCTGGAATTTTCTGATCCAATAAACTTCAGGCCTTCTTCATTTCAAAACATGAATACTCTTCCATTATCATATTTTATTCCTGTAAAATGACCATTAATCACTTTAATATGTGAATTAGAACCACTGTTAAGGCTCTATACACAAGACTGGTCTAATGTCTCAAGGGAAATTTCTGCAACCACTACCTTCTCAGCTCTTTTTTTCGTGATCCAAGTCCATATACTCACAATAGGTTTAGATTGAACATACTGATATTCCTAAGAGTTTGATGGACCACAATTAACATAAAAGGTTTCAAATTGATTTTAAAATTTCAATACTCTTATTGGTTTATTGATTAGCTGTTTGGGACTACTTTTATCATAATTTGTTTGCTGTCGAACAAGCCTACCACCGCTCGTTCCTGGAGATCCCAAGAACCAAAGATGAAACGATCAAAATCATCAACAAAAGGTCTTCTGTGATTGAACCGAGCAACTAGGGTAAAGTTCAGCAGGTCTGAGGAAGCCATAAACTCAGATAAAGAAAGAGGAAGGTTCCAGGATCCATCTTATTAGGTATGGAACCTTAGGGTTAATAATAGATTTTGGAAATGATGCAAGCAATTCCGGGTTGGGGAAAGGCTGAAAATGTCGAGTTCTCTCAAGGGACGATGATTCTTCCTCCCCCACTAGCGGGGGAGGGCCGACCGCAACACCCTCTGACGTCACCGGATGGAGGAGGGCTGACATCCGAGTTATATTGCACCATCGAAACCCCATTGCTTTTGAAAAAAAAATGTGATTAAAATTATTCTCATAAAAACAATCCTGAATACATTAAAACATGTCGATATAATTAATATCATTGAGGATATCAATGATTAATGATTGGATAAAAAAAATGATTAATGGATTATGTATAGTATATGATAGAGGGATGAGAAAAACATTCATGGGTTAAAGGAATCCCCAATTGCACTACACCCTCTTTATTTACCACAAATATATATATATATATATATATATATTCCAATTCCACTATTTAATATTTTTTAAACACAATTAATTATTTTTGAAAACCTCCATGGGTTAACCATGGAGTGTTTATTTCCCATGAAGCCGATTAAATATTAAACTTATTTTTCCAATTACATCCATTAAATACATATATTAAAAGACATTATTGTATAAATATATGAATTATATATATACCCACATATACATATATAAACCCATGAATATATTTATATTCCATCTACCTATATATATGTATTTATAGTAGATCATATATATATATCCCATATATATACTGACCTAATATTTCCCACTTTAATAATAATAATAATATTTTTATTATTGTTATTTTAAAAAATCTGATATTATTCAAAATATTATAATTCATACAAAAAATTCTTTTAAAACCTAATAATAGTGATTACATTTTTAAATCACACACAATATAATTTATCTAGCACAATTATAAACATCACATTTGTTACATTGCATTTAATTTTACCAATTAATAAAATAAAATTATTTTCTTTAGTAGCCCAAAAATATTCTCCAAAATAATAACATTAATTTTAATTTCATGATTATAGTATGATTTTTTACTTTCAATAAAAAATCATTAAATTATTATTATCATTATTAATTACAAAAAATACAATATAACTTATCCTCTTATGTGATATGATCGAGCATTGAACAATGGACAAAAAGTTAAAAACTATCTTGGGAAAACCTCATGTCCCGTACATAATAGTGTTCTAAAATTTCTTACAGGGCACTCTATTGGATATATAACTATTAGTTCTTATTTAAAAAATGAATTAATAAATAAATTAAATATTAAAAGAGTATTATCACAAGTGATGTTTTGAAATACCAAACATGCATAAAATTTTTATTCGGCATAGGGTATACACCCCCCATTGTAGACCTCATGTCATTCTTAGATCAAAAATAGTGAATTATTTTGTGGATTTATTTTTTTTCGTTAAATCCCACGAATGAACCACAATAGAATATATTAAATACTATTATTCAATCAATGTTATGGCCATAAGATCCCCAAAATCCAACATTGAATAGACACATAAATAGGAAAATATTATAAATATTATTTAAATGTGGTATATAGGTTCTTAATATTTTTTTAAAATAATAAATAATAGAAGTATTAATAAATTTAATTTTCAGAGAAAAATAAATTAATATAATAAAAAATTGGGGTTATAATATCAATTTAAAATTTGGATGTTCTAGAAATTGAACATATGAGATAATATAATTTTATTGATTCCCAATATGGAATAATGTTACTAAAAATAAATTAATAGAAGTGGAAAATTTTATTTTAAAATTGACCTCACAGATACGATGAGAAATCAGGTTTTTTTCAAGAACTTTTTTCAACCATAACAATTTTTTTATATAAAAATACAATGATATTTTTATCCAAATTAAATAAATTGGATTAATGGATGTATAATTGAACATATATAACTTTATAGTTAATTAAAATTAAATTTATCTTTATAATTAAATTTATTTAAACAAAATTTTTAATTATGATTTTGTATATTGTTATTATTTATCCAAAAATGAAACATTTCTGGATAATCACACAGATATCCCTATAATATAGTATATTATATTCAATTTTTAAAAATAAATTTTATATTTTCAAATGAATATTATACTATTTTAAAAAAAATATTATATTTGTTCATGAA
The DNA here is from genome assembly GCA_963277665.1 of Viscum album. Lineage (NCBI taxonomy): Eukaryota > Viridiplantae > Streptophyta > Magnoliopsida > Santalales > Viscaceae > Viscum > Viscum album. Next base: position 615,151,393 of record OY728164.1, read on the forward strand.
AATAAATATAAAGCATCTTTTTAGAAAATAACATTTTTAAACATATAGTGTGTTTACCAAATATATATATTTCGTATAAATATGTTTTCATTATGTAAAAAAATTAAAAATAATTATTAAAATGTAGTTGTTTTTAATCATACATCAATGTTTAAGGGCTATGATATAAAATCCCCTTTTTAATAACTATATTAATAACACTTCATGATTTTGTTAAAACTTTGGGAAATATTAAACACATGATAACCCATTTTTTAGTGCTGTGTATGATTATTATAGTGATGTTTCTATAGATAGATTAATTTTTAGTCTCATATTGTTAATGTTTCAAATGAATTAAATGCTTATGAAAATATTAAATCGAAAAAAATTGGGTGTTACATTCTACCCCCCATAAAATATATTTAATTTCAATGTTATTCAATATGATATAAAAAATATGATACTTCAAACACGTCATCTCTATAGGTTTTCATATTGATTCGTAAAACTATTTATTTCACCACAAAACCTTGACCAGTTGAGTGGTATGGATTAATATAAATTTCTCTGCATGATCCAAAATCCCCACTTGTTCTTCATTATAAGAATAATCATTCTCATGCAGTACGAATAACTTGTTTAATATATCTCAAGGTTCAAATATGTTCTATCTAAGGAGATATTCTTATAATACATCCTAGAAATGAGATAGGTTTGGTGAGAGATCCAACCGATAGGCTAGGGGGATGTTATGATAATGAATTTCAATGGGATTGTTATACTTAGGGATTAGTTTCCCTTTCTTCCCAAATCCTATAACCTTATTCCCTGGTTAAATTTTTTGAAACACGTCATCACTATCATGAAATTATATATCATTATATTGATTATTGTAATAATAATTTTTTAACAATGCGTATCCTTGATGTGTTTATGAATGTATATATCATTCTCTTCCATTTCATCAGTTATCTCTGATCTCGATGGGTTTCCATCTACAACATCATTCCAACATATCATTTTTATATATTCAATATATAGACGTATATATAAGGATCCTTATAAATGATGTAATGAAATATATTGTCAAATGAAAACTCAACTAGAGTAAGGAGTTGAACCCAAAAACCCCGGAAATCTAATGAACAATACATAAACATTGCATCTAAGGATTGAATAACTTTAAAAGAATAAAAATTTGTCTAAGCATGATACAAAATGATAAAACAAATCTCCACATCAAGATATTTATGAATACATCATCATATATTTTATGAAAACCTGATATCCTGATCATATATAGTGGAATGTCGTTCTCCCTGAAACATTACAACTTCCTTAGTCTATATCCTAGAAAGATGATCTAGAGAAAAGTGTTATCTTACTATTATTATGTGTGATAAGAAATTAATTTTATCGACTAAACCACATATATAATTATTCCCTTTATAAATATTTTGGAGGCTAATGAAAAAATCCATGTTGATGTTTTCTGATTGCCATTTTGGTATGGGTACTATATGTAGAATCTCTTAATATTTTTTATTTCAACCTTGACTTACTGACATACCATGCACTAGGATATAAACTATTCAATTATCACTTCATTACATCCCACCATAAGTACACATTCAAATAATGATACATATTAATACCTCCAAGATGAGTTTAGAATAAATAATTGTGATCTTTCACAAACAACACCATCAAATATTTTTTATGTATGAAACACATTTAGGATTCCAAAACCTACTCATACCATAATTATTTTAGTTGAACTCTAGAAAATTTCTAACATTCAATTCCAACTCTACATCCTCCATCTATGCCTATTTAAAAATTCCATGAATATATGATTAAACACTATATTGAAAATGATATGTTTTATCTGATTCCATCCATATTTCGAGACCCATTCATTGATAATTAGTCAAAATTGGTTATTTTTGGACCCTAATCATGGATAATATAGCTTGATCCATTATAGTTAAAGCATCATCTACCATTTTTTTCATTCCAATGGTGGTAATGTATTGTTGTGTCATAATCATTAATCATCTATTTCCATATTACATTAAACGTAATCAACTACTTGTTTATTAATATATACTTTAATCATTCTTTATTTGTATATATCAGGATAATTTCACCATAATTATAATACCTTCATATCATTAAAGACAAAATAACCACAACTAGATTAAAATCATGAACATTGTTATTTTTCGCAAAAATCCTTAGTTTTCGTGAGTGAAAAGATATAACTATTTCATTCTTCATAGGAATACACACCAATCCATTCATTGATGGATCACTATAAATTTAAAACACTAATCCACTATATGGTATAGTATGTATTTGTGGGATTTCTAATATTTTAATAAGTACCTTGAAATTTCAAAAAGTTAATCTTTCTAGAGGTTCATGGAACCATTACAAGTTAACATGGTCAAAAGATTATGTGTTCATGGTAAAATAAATATAAACAAATTTTAATTTCTAGAAAAACCAGGAAAAATAAATATTTTAGTCAACATGATTGATCTGTGACAATATTCAATAGCCTCGGTCTTTAATGGATCTACTAATATACTCTCTGTTGGTATTATATGATTGAAAATCGAATCTTTTTGAATACACCATTCAAACTATTTATAATTTTATTACGGTGTATCATTCCATAGAGTCTTTTTCAAAATATTCAATTGATCTTGATGATATTATTTTCTCAATGTGTAGAAAAGAATATAATAAATAAATAATTCTCAAACTGATCATTGTAATATATAAAGACTCTAGTCATAAAATCCATGATTGTGTAAAGGGGATTAGTAAGAAAAAAACTAATCACTATATATTCAAAGTGTATATATTGTTTTCAGAATGTTGTTTTGGGAATTTCCATATTCGTGACCCTCAATAGATGATATTTAGTAAAAATGTCAATATTGGAATATTATTGAGATACTCATAGATGATCAGACAATTTATCAATACAAGTAAAAGGATACCCATTCTAAATTACAATTATTTCCAATCCCAATAATAAACGCTATGTAGCATCAATAGATACTCAATTTCCATAATGAGACTATGTGAATCTGAAGTTGAAATACTTTCCTAAATAAATCCCTTTTTAATTTATTAAGGTGTTTCTTCTTCAATTCCTTAAACTGAATAATTTCAATTGTGTAAGGAGCATTAAAAATTGGTATTCCTGTTTCTATGAGTTCAATTGATAACTCAGCAATACATTTTTGGGGAAATCTAGGAAAATTATTTCAGAATGTAGTCAAATTATTCCCAATGTACAATAATATCATTCTATATCAAGATTCTCCCCTACCTTTTGAGTTATATAGCCATTCATAAGGTGAATTCCTTACAATACAATGTATGTAATCTTAATCATATGTGTGTACCTATCGTCACATTTATAAAACATCATAGGTGGGTTTATAATATCGAATTTGAATACCCTTACATGAAAAGTAATGTATGATTTATAGATTTAAATCAAATAAATGTACATGAAAACTTATAATTCAACAAGAGCAATAATCATATGATTTTAATGAATCATCATCCCACCAACATCTATCTCAGATGAGTCAATCATATTTTGATATGATCATCATAAAATTAGGGGTTTCCACTATTAATTCTACATTTAATTGTTTTTTTGGAATCATTATAAACATACAAAATTAATTAGGAATGAAATAATGTTTACATCTAGAGAAAAATATGATATTATAAGTTTTATAATGTATATTATGTTTACCTTTTTACCAGGTCATTATCACAACCCTCATACAAAACCTTGATTTCTTTATATTTACCCTTTCACATAAGATGAAGAGGATGATGATTTTGATCATTTTAACTCCAATTATATGTTGGGAATTTGTTAGAATACATCCCATTCTCAAAACATTGGAAACACTAGAATATGGTTTGTTTATTCTATTCATCTTTACCTCTATTGGCATAGTTATTAAACATAACCCCATCAATATGATTGGAAAATTTCCCAATAACCTTCCCTACCCCACATAAAACATTCAATAGTCCCCTTAATAAAATTTCTACAACCATTTTTCCAATGAATTTATTATAATGAAATAACTATTTTCTCCTCTTAATTGTATTTATATTTTCCTTTTAACTCCCACTTCCTTTTTTAAAACTATAATATTGATACATAACTCAAACCTCTATTTCCACCTTGATAGTAAATCAAAAATTCCACTTATAAATATTAACATATTTGTGGATAACTCTATTCATAGACTTGATTTTAAGCCACTATGTATTAGATCAACCTTATATTCTTGTTATATGATGATATCAAAATCGTCACTTGAATGCCCAGTAAAATATGACTCATAAGTATTAGTGTATTGATCATCCGTTTTATTTAGCTCACATAAATTGGACTGAAAAATAATTTTTATTTATAATAAAACTATACCTTTTATGGGCTGGGGGGGAACCCAACATGTCGTTAATGACTTAAAAAACCATGACTCTATGGTCCAATTCCCAAGTCTAGAAACAAACCATATGAGTTTACAAAAAGAAGAAACTCCCCAAAAATAATAATTTTAAAACCAGATTCCACCACCTCATCGCTACTATGTATGTTATACCATGCAGGTATGTATGGGCCTAGTACCAAGGGAAATTTACATACCCACTCAAACATCCAAATCTTGATACCAATTATTAGGTGAAAACACTCTACGTTGGACCTCATCTATAGTATCCCTTTTTAGTTGAATTGGTTTCATAGTTCTTTTTTTCGATTACTGTAGGGACACATTACAAACAACACCATAATATCCCCTCCACATGTAAAAAATATTAGTGACATCACACTGTAAAACAATGCCCTCCTCTTCCTGTTAACCATTCCCAAGAGATAACACTTCAATGGAAGAAACAAAAGGATTTATTCCATTATCAAAATAATAAATCACCAAACCAACAGAAATAATCATAAAATTAAAACAATTCACTAGTATCATGAAATTACACATAAATATAAAAGAAACATAGTATAAAATCAAGATCCTCCATCACAATAATGTTTTCATACTTATCTTCCACACCATTTTATGTATCACAATCATTGGGACCAGAGCTAGTAGAAAGTCCCACCATAATCCATTATGAACCCTATAACCCTGTAACCACATTAGAAACATGGTGAGGAAGTGGATATATGGAGCGGGAAGTAGATCCATTTTCATCCAGTACTGGATCACCCAAACCCACACCAAGGGAATGTCAAAGATGAGGGTGTATGAGACAATATGATCCAAAAAATTATTCTTTGGGAACATATTTGGTCAGATCTAACCACAAAAAACCCTCCCCAGAGTATGAATCTATCAAAAAACAGGTGGAAGTGAGGACCAGTGAGGAGGGATAAGGTCACTCTGGTGATGACGATGTCACAAAGTCAACATCAAAATATCCATATCCAAATACATCAAAAAAAATCCACTTTCCTAAGATATTAAAACCGATAAACTCTAATAACTATGAGATCGAAGAAATATGAACTAGAGGTATGGAGAGGCAATAACAAAGACCTCAAGAACAATGCTGAAGACTTCCCATGAGTTCCCCCTTAGGATTTTCATATAGGAAAAACCATAGATCCTATAGATGGGGAGAGCCGCCATCTAGAGGCCTGTAAAATCATGATAGATTGAATGAAATATTATCTCAAGGAACTCATTATTAATATTAATAATAACATGAAGAGGAATATAATTATTGAAAAATAACTCATAAAAATCTACACAATCTATGGATTCATAATTATCCTATTGAATCGTATTATTAATAATAGTCCACAATTTATCTTCTTCACCTTTAAAATGGCATACATTCAAAAATGAATTCATGTTTCAAACATGAGAGAGTAAAATATCTATTGCGGGGTACTGATTCTATGATCGATGACTTGAAGAACATCTAATCAACTAATGGATTGTCATATTTACATCCTAAAGGACCCAACAAAATGATTCCCCATCATTATGCATTTGAATGTTAAGAATGAAACATAGACAGATAATGTTGTTTGATCATAATAATGTGATTTGTTATTCCAAATTCTAAAATGAAATGTTTTCTGGGAGTAAAATCATTGAATATCTCATCACACTAAACATTAACATGTTTTCTTTAGGTTCCAAACATTTAATAAAACCAAAACATTGTGTAATAAAATAAAATCATAAGTAGGAACCAAATAATCATAAATACCAATTAGAGGATATACAAATTATGAAACAATGGTTTTTTATAATTGAAACCTTATGATTGTAAAAGGTTATTAATGTTCGTATTCTTTTTAGATCCTTCATCATGGTTCATAATATGTTTTTTAAAATACAAACAATATCAATTAGGAGTACCAAACTTGGTGTGCACCATGGCCCATTTTTATTCCCTCAGTGATGATCATGTCAATCTCAATGCACACTTTCTAGAGTTTTCTCTATAGATAATTCAATACTGGAGACACATCCACCTCAAGTATCTATATTGGGAGATAATTTATTTTCAAACAATTATATCTAACCACTATCATAATTCCAGGACATTTTTCCTATATCTTAACTCCACATTATATTTATCCATTAAGGTGTCTATAAGGATATCGATATGGGTTTTTCATAAAACATTACAATAGTTAAATAAACCTATACTCTGATAAAAACACTAGTAAACCAATATTATTATATATTTATATTTTATTTTTTTTAGGAATGTTCACTACATTTCATAACACACACATATGTATTATAATAGTTATGTGCCATGGGAAACATAGGATTATAAACAACTAGTCTATATTTTAACTACATCATCTACAACATGGATATTAATAAATAAAACCAGTCTTAGAAAAAACATAAATAATTCATATATTCATAAATTAAGGAATAAAAACATAAGAATGGGTGATCTTAGATGCCCAGTGGGGGTAAAAATGGAGATATGTATGAATAAAATAAACAATTGGGTATAATAACATGAGAATAATATTTGGAAAGAATACCCTGAATATTGAAGATCATTAACATGAGCTATGGTATAAATATTATCAGTTCATAAGACATGAATCATAATATAATTAATTAATATAATTGGTGGGAGCATAAAATTGACATAAAACATGAAAATTGTAAAATAAATATAAGAACAAGAAATAATTTCCAAATTTTTCAATGATCACACCCAATTATATAAAATTGTAATGGGTTCAAGCATTAAACCAACATTGTATTCATGTTTTACTACAAATAACCAAATAGTGTAGAAAGTCCCATATTGAACCGAGTTCACTCCTCATTCGAGTCCTATCAATATCAGGTGATATAAATTTTCACCCAATGCATTGGAAGGGGATATATGTCCGAAATATCTCAAAATAGAGTAAATATTGGTGTGTACTATAAGATTAAAAATATTCATCATATCATAAACCATGAAATTAAATGGGTATTATAAAAATATCAACATATCAAAACCTATGGAAATAAAACTCATTCCATAATCATTAGATCATAATATAACCCGGTAAATGAACTGGGTTTCATAATAATTACTCATGGTATAAACTATGGAAGAAAAATTGGATTCATAAACATCAATATATCATAGACATAAAATCTTTTGAGAAATATTAATATTTTTATCCTCATATAGTATATATGTTAAGGTAATGGTAAAATCAAAAGATGAAATTTTTGATGTAAAATTATTTCGATTGATCAATTAAAACAATTTACCAAGAACAATTACATTTATTCTTTGAGAATTAAATTTTAAATTAAAAAATATCTGAATTTTTTTTTATTAAAGGAAACATAAAAACTTAAAATGAAATCCTATATTAAAATATCGATTATAAGGATGAGATGTTTTTTTTCATGTTGTACAATCTAAAAAAATATTCCTTCTACATTTTTAGTAAAATCCAAATGGTCATTATTTTGAAAAAGACATGAAGGTTATTTTGATTTGTATTACAAATTAAACATGGGTAATAATATCATTTAAAAAAAATTGTTCTATTGTAAAACATTTTTTAAAATATGTTTAAAAAAATGAGTTTGGATGGAAATTTTTTTTGACCGAAGATAAAATTAATGTTGTTTTTGAAACATTTTATAATTGTTATTAAGTACTAAATAGTGGAAAATTGTAATATTAAATGAAACTATCACGGGTAATCCGTGAATAAGAAAATTAATGTGTTTCCTGAGATATGGATAATAATATTTTATTTTTATAAACATAATCATAAAAAATATTGTTATATCGTTATATTTTAATATAAAATCATTAACGCTATAGTAAAATTAATTCACAAGATCCATGAATTAATAACATAAACTGAAAAAAAATACAATGAAGATAAATTAACATATTGAAATATTATTGTATGAGATATATATGATTTATTATATATTCTTGTTATTATAGGAATTTATGGTGGTAGAGGAAGAAATAAAACAAAAATGTCTTTGATGTACTCTATCTTTTCTTCAGGCATCCTCTTTAAGACTATTCCAAAAACCTGTGTTGAATTTCATTCCAACCTATAGACTATATTATTATATAAAGAATGTGGGGATTTTATTTGGTTTATTAATTGATGATCCAACATGGTTGTATGGTGTGCATAATAAGGGATAGGAGTGGCCTTCAATAAGTGTGGGGAGGTCATAGTTGGTATTTTTGAAAATATTTAAGTTCCCCCATGTTTTTAATGTGCGAAAGGGGTCCAACATGGGAAAATATCTATCAATAGTTGTATAATTATCGAAATATTACTAGAAAATAGTTTTTTGACAAGATTATTTGTCATTTTTCCCTTATATTTTTATTTTAACCCCTAGTAAAATAATTTTTACATTAACTATGATTATTTATTTTAACTTCATTGACAATTAATATGATAAAAAATGTAGATTAATCTATTACAAAACATAAACTTTAATTATTGTAAATATGGAGTATATTTTATATAAAATTTCAATTTGAAAGATATTAAATTATATAATTAAAAAAAATTAAATCATATTTAATTACATTTTATTTTTAAAATAAATAAAATGAAAATGTGGTTTTTAAATGAAATGCACCATTTTTGGATAATTCATCCAAATAATTATACTTTTTTGAAAATTTAATAAATTCATATGATGATAATTTCTATATATTTTTTTCAAAAATTATCTATGTTATATCTAATTGAATATAATAATTTTTTAATAATTAATTTTTTTATTATCCACAAAAAGAAATAAAATGGGTTTTTAAGAATATAATAATTTTGAAACATATAAAAAAATAACAAAAAATTATGTATTTCTTATCGATAATATATATATATATATATATATATATATATTTAAATTCGAGATAATATTTAAAAATTAATAATTATAATTATTACATCTATGTTTAATGGTGGGGTAGTAATACTCACAATTGAATAACTATAAAAACACTATATTTTTGTTATGTTATAAATTAGTTTTATTTGTAACACAATCTAAACTATTCCTATTTATAGTTCAAGGTAATCATTGTGATACTTGTATTAAAAAAATTGGTGTTTTATATAGTGCGTGCATAAAATATTTTTAATTTCATCAGAAAAATAATTCATAATAACTCGAGGTGTTATATTATAATAATTCAATTCTGACCCCATTGGGTAAAGATCCCCTATTAGTAAAATATCTGAACATTTTTAGGAAATCCACATTTACAAGATCCCTATATTTTCATTCTACGATATGATATTATCTTCCAAGTCCTATAATATACTAGGGGTTTACGTAGATTGCTTTATTATATCCTACTCATGAGTAGACTTAGATATGATCTTATTATCATCACAGACAATTGATATATGAATAATATTCAAATAAATAGGTCACTATTATTAATCAAAGTCAATAAATAAAATTGAAAAAATCCCATAATTTTTATTGATATAAAATCTATTAGAAAATACTTTTCCATTATGGATTATATTTTTGAGTGGTTTATGTACCTTCTATGACATAATAGGGTTGATAAAAAAATATTTCGTGTCTACATTATTTAAAAAAATTTATTTTGTTAACAATTAATATCATCTTTGGGTTTTAGTATTCAATTTATTTTAGCTATGAGATTTGAATATTTTTTGAATTAAAAGTTATAAATTCCAATTATTATGATAAATTTCAAGAGAAAAAAATTTAATGTATCATTTAATTATTGAATCTAATGTAAATATGTTATATCAATTTATTATAATATATGGAAATTATCAATGTTGGTTGATTAGAGTTAATTATTTAGAGTTTTAAAGAATAAAATGAATCATAGAAATCAATATATCCCCCCTTAATAATTAATAATCTAATTTAGTAGATTCACTCTTGATTTTATGCCATCTATAAAATTGTACATAGTTCTGGTTATTTTAACGTCAAATAATATATTAAAATTCATCAAATACATAAATTCATTTATGAAAATGTGTAAAACATATTGATCAATTTTTCTTATGAATTCATATAACTATTAAGGTCCCCATCCAAATTCAGTGGGAAAGTGATAAATTGGATGAGAAGGGTCATTTTTTCAAAAAGAACCATTTGTATTTGGAATACATTTTGAGAAAAAATTAATTAATATTACATATTATTCCTTTTATAATCAAATATACATGTAATTATTTATTTGACAACATTTACCTATTGAATATTTTTTGATTTACCATAGGAAATGAACTATAGAGCATCTAATGTTGCATTTTAGATATTTAACTCAATGAATAATAAAATTATATATCTTATTTTATTATTATCTGACCATTAATGTGAGTAACAAGTTCATCCAAACCTATCAAAATAGGCATGAGTGTGGATATACACCAACTAATGGTAGAAACAATATTTATTTTATCAAAGTGTTGAAAATTATAGTATAAGATATTCATTTGTAACTAAATTTACTTTTATACAACCCGCTATAATTTTTTTCTTTATTATCATAGTACGAAATATTTATGTTATTTCCTTATTTATGATTATTATAAGAATCACCAAGGTCATGAATCCATGATGTACTCTTTTATCCCTTTTTTTGTGTCTTTATATTCCAGAATCTTTCACTTTTAATAAATTTTAGAAGGTACTTGACCTTCATTGTTTGAATTATGTGAATTTTTTTAAATCATTTTAATCCCTACTTTCTAAAAATACCTATAAATTATTTACTATTATGATGCAATATATTTTTCAATCATCTCTTTAGTTATCATAAGTTCATGAGTATTAGGATTTTTTGATATCCATTATTCCTTCCTTTTTATGAATTCTCATACTACACTTGTTGGTTGTGTTCTAATCTAACAACTCAATTAGATGTATTATAATCCACCGCTTAATATCATTCATTATTAATTAATTTTTTTTACCTTTATTTTTATGATAAATTAAATTCTAATTTTGAGCTATCTTTTTCTCTTTCAATGTTTCCTAATAAGGATTTTTTCATATTATCATTGTTGGATGAATATTTTTTCAGGAAACACATATAATTTGTCTTCAATAAAAAATTATACTGACCATTTTCCTTATAAGGTTCACTAAATTTGAAGTGTTTTCCCATTTTTCTAACTTTCCCAAAATATGAAACTACACATTGGTTTTTTAGAATTTTATTTATCATTATTTTTTCAATTGGAAGGGATATCTATTTGTCTTTTCCTGTGAACATTATTATAATTTTTTCGATTATTATCACTTTTTTTAATAAATCACCAAGATTGCAAGAATAAACTCACAATAACTATCCAATTCATTACTATAAAGAATTATAACTCAAATGAACACATTTTTGTATAGATTAATTAACATTAAAATATAGTATAATTATCATAAACCCAAATATTCTACAATGATGTTATCTATTATAAAATGTATAACAACAGATGATGAAATAACATATGGGGTTTTTGGAGGAATCAAAATCCAATCAACCCTTATAATGATATCTATAATAGAGCATTAAAATGAATTAAGGTAAATGAAATAATAAATATAGAAGATTATCTTTATCAAAAAATACATTGATTCAAATTCTTATATTATATTCTAAAAAAAATTATAAATAAAAAATAATATGAAAATAACCATTGCTAATAATTATAAGAATTTAGTTGTTTATACTAAAAATATATAAAATCAAAATCTTAGGATTATGAAATGGATTTTTCTCATTTTATAGAAAATACATTATCTAGGAAATTATTTATTATTTACTCCCAAAAAGTCATTGATTTTATGATTTTAATTTTCCATGAATAAAAATGGTACATCATAAAACTTGGATATTATTCCCTGATGATTTTCATTTTTGGTGTAATAATCAAAAAACCATTCATTGTATTTAATATATTTCATAAAAATAAATCCCTATTTACGGTGCTCTGAAATCCTATAATACACATGATGTCGTTCCCTATTTTATTCCTTTTGGGATCTATCTAATGCACATTTCCATAATTATTTACCAAAAAGATTTATAGGATTGTAACTAAAATAAAATATATTTGGATATATAGTTTTATTTAATGAGATCAAGTAGATTATTTATCCCGGTTATTCACTAATCACTTTATGATTATTTTTTTATGGAATAATTATAAAAATAATATCAAAATTTTTGAAATATATTTGGACACACACAAACATTTACTACAAATTCATGTACCATTATAGTAATATCAATAATATATATTAAAAATTTAGTATTTAAACTATTAAAAAATATATATTACACTCTTTATATAAATAATTATAATTTTATTTTTTTCTATTAAATTTTTTATCTTAATTTAATACATTAATTATCCATGTGATATAAATATCCATAACACTAATATTTTTAAAATCATAATATCATTTTTTAAAATCATTAATTTTAATCATGTTTATATAAAAATGGATAATCATTATTTTTCATAACCAATAAATATACTATTATTTGAACAATAATATTAAATATAATCCCTATTTTAATTAGTCAAAGCAATTTTTTACAACTAATACATTTTGGAATAAATTAATAATATATAAAAATTACAATTTTCATTTCCATATATCGGTAAAAAAATAAAAACTAATAAAATTATCATAAAATAACTAATATTTTCGTTCCACTATTAACCCCTTAAAAATTCTATAATCCCCTAGAAAGTCCCCCTAATTTTTTAATTGAAAAAAATATATTATATATAAATAAAAACTATACATTTAAAACAATTAAAAAATATACATCATTTGAAATATATAAATATACTTAAAAGTACTACATATTGAAATTCTATTCTCGTGGATATATCCCTTTCAAAATAAATATCTATCTATATTATGTGGTCAAATGTCACAAATCCACATGTCATTCCACATTAATTAAAACATATATCAAAAGCCAAACAAATTAATTAGTTGTTATTATGGAAAATTTATTTTTTCTTGTCTTGAAAACCATCTTTAATTTTAATAAAATATACGGAATAAAATATCATATAATCTCATTAATAGTAAGTCATAAAAAACATATAAGATAAATATTTTAACTTCATTATACTTTATTAAAATAATAACTAAAGTAATATTTCATTATACACAATAACAAATAAACTTTACATAAATTCATAAATATTTATTTTTTTAATACAATTTAAATTTATCCATTAAAATCAATACTCAAACTAGAAATAATCCATTTTAAATTCTAATATATGACTTCCAAAAAATGATTCATATAAGTATATGAATTCTTATAAGTATGAAATTATATTATGATAATGAAAATTAAAAAATTAAACTTGTCTTTTACATTCCATTAAGAGAACATAATTACAATTTACATGGTTAAAAATGCATTTCATTGAATTTAGGTCCATTGAAAATATTAATATTGTAACCATTGAGAAATATTAAAGAACATAATACCTTTTTTTTCTCTCAACTAAATTCCACTAAATGTAACTAAATAATTTTGAAATTACTTAAAGATTAAAATAATATAAATTTTTTTTCCAATTTTAAGGTAACATGTCTAATACATACATATACTATAAATAAATTCATTAATTATATTATAAACCACATTATAATATTATTTCAAAGTATAAATTAATTAAAATATGTATGAAAAAAATGGAAAACAATCTAAATCAAAACTATGTAAAGATTTTTAAAGGAATAGGTAAAATATTTATATCTCGAAATCATTAAAAAGTATTTGTAAAATAATAAAACATTAAATTATCATTTTTAATAATCTGATTATTTGATAAAATCTTTTAATTAAGGTCATTAATGTTTAACAAACCAAAATTTATACCCCTAATATGGCCACTGCAACTTATCACTGTCAAGGCCTAATGGTTATTCAAGATTACCATGGGATGGAAGCTAGTGCTTGGGCATCCAAATATATCATTTTGATAGTTATAACACATTTATATAATATAAAATCTCTCAGCAAGAAATTAATATAATATCATCAACTCCTAGTGGGCCATGATCCACCAAAAATAGAGATAAAAAATAAAAAATAAACATTACATGATGTAAAAAATCCATATAAATATTAAATCTAATGAATGTTTTTAATAGATATAATACCCATAAATCATATGCATTATAAATACATGTAATACGAAAATAGATGATAAGGAAAGACATTATCAGATACCAAATATACAAAAAAGAAACAAATATATACAAAAAGATGATGTTGCTCATCACCTTGTGACATTAAAGTCAATCAACCAAGAAAGTCTTCATATCCTAGTGTATATTAGAAATAAAACTCACCAAATTCGTGGAGTTCATTTCTATTACATACTTTCGTAAAGTCAACGATTTCATACAATATATAGTTATATGAAGGGTGTGATCATATAAAATGTTATAGGAACTCACGATCTATTTTTTATTTATCCTATTTTAAAAAAAAATATTCAATACTTGATTAAAAATAAAAATACATGTCAAATTTTAACATTTAAAAGGTAAAAAAATGAAAGAAACATATTACCAATGAAATAAGTAATATAAACTAATTGATCAGTAGTATAAAATAATAAACATGGGAAATATCACTAAAAGTACTAATTATATGGCCACCATGAACATTTATTAAACTAAAATGGGAAAAACCTCAATGAGTGGAAACATATATAATATTAGAACACTACGATAGAGGAAATTCAATGTTACTATAATTGTGGAGTGAGAACAAAACTATATTTCTAGTCCTGAAAGAAATATAATCATTATAATAATCAAATTATAATCTAGGTAAGACCACTCATGTACCCATTTATTCACAATATGTGTAATCTATGTCATAAAAATCATTAAATAAATCATTCTCATCAATAAATCCATAAAAATTTCATTTTATATCTTATATGATCTTTTTAATTTTCCAAATATTAATTGGTTACTAAAAACATAATTCAAAACTTAATTAGAATATAAAATCATGCATAAAAAATTTCTATATCATTCCATAAATATATTTTAAACTATGAGTGTCCATTTTTTCAATCTATTAAGGATGGAAAATAAGAAGGAAAATTTTATTGATGAAATTAGATGGAAACAGAGTGAAGAGACATTTAAATTGGGGAAAGGTTTTTTTAAAAAATATGTATATATATGGTAATAAAATCCTTTTTTATTAAATCATCAATGAGAAATTTTAGTTGTGATGAATATGGTAGGGTGGCCATCTGAATCACCACCTGAACCAATCTAGATAAAATAGCATGATGCATTCAAAATCCACACAGGATTGCAAATAGCATCAAACATCATATATATCATATTTGTAATTAATTATCCAAATGTACATAAGTACAAATAAACCTAACATAGCATGAATGATAAAACTAAAACACACAAATATAATAAATAAAAACTGGATTCATATAAAATAACATCTAATCGTGATAGAACCTGAAAATGAATCTACTACCAAACAAAAAATTACATAGAATCAACATAAACTCAACTTCACAACAAGCCTTAAGAAAAATCAACTCAAATGTAAAATAGGAACTAGAATCTTATATCTAAAAATAGATTAGTTCTATCGATTTAGAGTGTCATAAATATGGTATGATCACAAACAACATGGTATGCCCTAGTTATTCCACATATTTCCATTCATGAAACAGTCCATATTCATTGGTTTTAAATACATTTAAAAAAATTATTTAATGAACTAGACACAATTTTCAAAGGGAACCCACTTTTTGAAATGACACAAACAACATTCAATTTTTAAAATTGGTTTCCAATAAAAAATCATGATTATAAAACCATAACCAAAATAATAAACAATTCCATCTGATAAGAGTTGTGAAAAAAATAAAGGAAAACTAAACAAACAGGATTAAACTAGATGTATATAAACCTATATGAACATGAGGAAAAATAAAAACATACATAACATTAATCGTGGGAATTTCCAAAACATCTCAAGAATTAATTCATGGAAATAACTGCTTTGGACTCATCTTTAAGCCTTTATCATAGCTGCATATTAAATAACCAATTTTATACTATAATATAGCCTCACATATGGCACAACCAATCAGCCCCTCTAAAAATCCAAGTGTCAAGAACAAATCTATATGTGGTTGATAATGAACCAAGACTCAACACTCTAGGTCACTATAAAGAATCCCATGATAATAGTATATGGAGAATGAGGAGGTACACTCATGCGTGGAGTAAACCACTAACAAAAAATGATATAATGCATGACTACTTCAAATTCCAACACCACCTATGTTATTACACTCTCCTTAGAGGGAACAACATAGGTGTTCCCATAACACATATATCCAAACAATAGATAAAACCAGGTCTTCACTTCATATAGGTTTCAAAACCACTTTCAAAAATACCACACGTACCAACCATGTCATTACATTTGAAATAAAAATTTGTTTCCAAAACCATTTCCAAATACTAAGTTTCTAATACACAATATACTCAACAGGTTATAAAAGGGACATTTAAAATTTTAAAACCAAAACACAATAAAATATTCCAAATGAACATTGATTTAAGATTTTTTTTAAACCAACTATTATCCATTTTGAAACAAATGTACCATTTTTTAAGAACTAGGTGTTTAGAAAGAACTATTTTGGAAGAAATGTACATATAATAAAATAAGGGAGAGGGTCGGTGTATGTATATAATCATGGTTCATGGTGAAGATCATAATAGAGAGTCATTATAATTTTATTACCTATACATAGAAGAACCCATGCACCAATGGATATTTTCAAATCAAATGGAACACTTAGTGATGGAAAACCTGAGTCGATGGGTATGATTAAACAGTCATAAAAACACACAAAACTAGTCCCTTGAATCTACACATAAGAACCAATTAATTTAAACAATCTTATCAAAACACGATCAAGGTGAAAAAAATACAAAAAACCCAATATCAATTTCTGTGGATAGTTGGGATTATATAAAACATATCAAATGTATATGAATTTAAATAAAATAACTAAAAACCATTTGAAAACTATATTTATCTAGTTAACTCCATCTAAATATATTAAAAATTTATAATAAAACATCATAATAAATAATATTATATTTAAAAACCATCTTCTAATGTTAAACTATATAATGTAATGTGTTGAAAAAAATAGTTTTGAAACACCAACCTCAGTGATGTAAATATGTAAAAAACAAAAATGTAAGGAAGAACACAGCCTAAGAGACATTTTGAAAACCCAGAAACTAAATAAAACAACTAAAATTATCAACACCTCATTGCATGGTTCTTATAAGAGGAAACCCTTCTAAGGAATAAAAAATAACAAGATGTGGGACAATAAAAGAGAAGGAAAACATCCCAAAAACCAAGCGGACTCAACACGAATGATTTGAGGAAGCAAGACAGGTCGGAGGGTATCAAAAAGTATATAACTAGGGAGGCTGATTCATTATCTAAAAATGTTCAATTAGAACGATTTTTCAATTTATGGAAAAAATAGGGAAGGCTAAATTTGATTTTCAAACTATTGAATGATTTCATAAAGGCTAACTATTTGGACGCACAGGTTTCCAGGTTGTGAGACAATCAAGTGCACCCTACTATAGGAGGAGGACACCCATAAGTACTGGCTACATGTTTAGGGTAACAATGTGCTAACTATGTAATTTGGTTATGTCATATGGAAGATCCTCCTCAAATGCTTCTTGTACGATTTCCTTTAACAATCTGCAAGCTCTGTGCCATGTGCCTATCACTAAAAGATGGATGCAATGATTATAATTTTCACATAATGGATTATTATGAAACATGAATATTTCATTTTATAAATCCCATTTCTGAATAAATTGAGTTTGTTATTCAATTATCCATAACAGGTCGCATGAGTTACCTTCAAATCGTGCACCCAAACTGTGATAATTGAAAAAACATACATGAAACCACATAAATTAAATATTATCATTGGTAACCTGACACAATCCTCACTATAATTTTCTAAAACCAAGAGAAGAATAAAATAAATGAAAAACATAGTTAGTGTGAAACAATTCTCCCCACCATAATCAATTCTAGCTCCTACAAATTCACCAAGGATCCTGAGGAAACAAACTATATATCAAAATTGAATGAGACCACCCAAAAAAAACTCAATGTAAAATTTCATATACACTGGTAACATCTAAACAAAACAAGATATAAAACAACCTGATGATCGTGAATGGTAATAACATAGGGTTCTCCCCACCACTAGAAACAAACTAGCACTGACCCACAACAAAGGACCATAGTTGACTACATCAATTTGGGAACTCCCAATCTGATCTAATCCACCAAAACAAGGGGCACCAAAATAAGGAAACAAAAAAAAGTACACTATGATATGATTAATCAATTCTATAAATACCATTAATATTAAAATAAATAAAAAATTTAATCCAAAACCAAAACCAATCCACAAAAGGCTAGTCATTAAAATATCCACATCTACATATCACTACAACAAAATTATAGGAAAATAGAACCCCAAAAACAATTACCACGAAAAGAATCATATCGCAAAATGGAAAGCAATAATAGAGTAAAATAAAATTTACACTCATACATTGAAGAGTACTACTAGGCTATGGTTCCCTAACCCCAATAGTTTCCAACTTCATGAAGAGTATCACTCTCGATCCTATGCCTGGAGAAATGATGTATGGAAGCTTCTACATCCCTACTATCTAGAGACGGTAACCATATACTATAACTTTTTATTTTGGAAACACTTCTTACATAAAATTTAATGATTGCCTAAATGGCCATAATGATGAAAAACTAATTGTACTACGGAAAACACCTTTGCTAGAAATGATTCATCAACCATATTATTAAATTGGACATCCCCAGATGAAATAACTTGATCTTTAATATCCAAAATGGGACCCTTGATGAGGATATGTTCTTTTAGATGATACTTAGACAAAATGTTTGAATAAATGGATAGAATCTATATCTAGGATCAATATAATACTTTATCATCTTTTAGATTTGGTGAACACTCATGATCTCTTCCACTTTCCCCTCCATCATGACCTTAGGTATGAACCACTAGAAATAATGGGGCCTATAATATCCCCACATCATCCCATCCTTTAACGATGATGGGGTGATCCAATTTAATTTATCCAAACTCTGACCAGCTGATGAACCCATAAAATTTTTCGTTTCAATAATCTGGGGATTTTCATTGTCTTGAAGGAACCTTTGACTTCTTCATGCCCCACTCTTTCCTCAAACAGAACTCGATCACCCTAGATGATTGGAAACAACCGAAAGGTGATAGACTATTCCACCCAAGTAAATGTTCATATAGAATCAATGATCAGAAAAGAGTCATTGGAATCCATGGTTATTTCTCCAGGAAGCATACTCTGAACAACATAAGGGACAGAAGACCAAATTCAACATCTGGCCTAAACTCAACCAAAAAGTAACTTCCAAGACAAACACCCATCTCATTATCTAAACACCATGAAACAGAGACAAAATCCTTTTTCAAAAACCACCATTTCCATTTATACAAAAAACCCATTTCAATCCCCAATGCCACTAATCAAAATAATAAACTCAATTTCAAATCCAATTTAACCCAAAATCTGACATTTAAAACAAAACCAAAACATCATACCAAAATCCGTTTAAAATCAACCTTATTGATAAACACATTTTACTATTAATTATAATCCCAAAACCACCAAAACTCATCCAAAAAAACACACACATGGTCATAGAATAGAGAATTATCACCCTTTTATAACACGACAACATGGTTAGTGGGGTATTCCCTACGAAACCACCATCCACAGTGAGTACATTGAGACATGAACTTGGGATCCATAATGGCCACTACACCATGTAATCCCATCATGCAACACTATTTCATCTCAATTGCCATTCCCCATAAACACACTCAAAAATAAAATAAAAATACTCAAATCACATTCTACCCTTATTAGAATGAGTCTTATGACATGTAATAGTTCATTATTCTCTTATCTTACCTACCTCCCGAGTCTCAACATTCTAAATCTCTAATCTACCTAAAGCCCTAGATAACACAAGGCTTATCTAATGCCATTTTCACAGAAATCAGACTAGGGTACCATCCAACATGACACGTGACCCAATATATGGAAAGACACGAGAGGGATTCGAATTCCTCCTGGGCTAGAGAATACAATAGGGAATGAAAGATAACGTAGTTGTAATGCTTTAGCCCAATAAACCCATGATAAAAATATACCAATCAGAGCATACAACAAAAATTTAAAACAAATGGAAATCGATAAATACTAAATCATATAAATATACCATAAAAATTGAGATTGATAAAAATAGAAATCCAATGTAAAACCAAACTGAAATCCATATGACCTCCACATGACCTCATAGTCACCACCATCCATAAGTCTAGCAAAAACCAATCGAAAACACCTTCCAAAAACATTCACCTAAGAAATAGTTGTGGATTACCGAAGATGAGAATCACATATTATGTGTGAGAATAAAGAGCTTAGTTGGTATGTACCACATATTACATACATTTACATTCCCAAAATAGTATATAAACATGAGTTTCAAATAAATTTATAGAAAATGTTTTTTTTCATTTCATAGAATCAAAAATATATTTCTGGGAAACTCATATTTTAGAAATAACACATAAAAAATTATTTTTTATAACCATTTTCATGAACAATTTAACGATTACAAAACAATAAACATAATAAGAATCCATACTAGTCGATACGAGCTATGATGAAAATAAAGGAAACCATATAAAACCGAATAAACTTGATGTCCTAAAAACCAATATTAATCGTAACCAAAGAAAGAAAAAATTATTATCCATGGAAATATTCTAAAAATATCTAGAATAATTCAAAATATATATTCAATTTTGACTCATCTATCATCTTATGCTGAATCTCCAAATTCAATAACCAACTGGTTTCAATAAACTATCCTCAAATGTGGAACAACCAACTATGCCACCCAATAAATACTAGTGTCCCAACCCATGTAATTTGTGTCAATATGAAATGGTCAATTAACCCACTAGGTGAATCCAATGAATTATGTTATAATTCTACATGGAGAATGTGTAGGTCCTCAGACACCTAGAATGTGGAAATTGCTATAAAATTCAATAGTGCATGCATATCCCAAACTATGACACTATAACGTCACAACCTGACTCACCATTAACGAGATGACAGGATTGGTTGGCACATTACCTTAAACAAAACTCCTCATACTCCATAGGATGTCGATTAGCAGTGAGGGTGTAATGAAAGTATACGGGGATACGATACCCTCTTATCATAGTGGCACATCTATATAACAATGTAAAAAACATTCAATAACTGAAGACTTAAGAGAAGTAATAATGCAGAAGAAGATAGATTTCATATAAATGTACAAATGTGGACAACACCAGTTTAAAAAATAAATGAATAAATTACATGATGTTGATACATGACCGAAAGAAGTAAATAGTTTAACATGATTTGAAATTTAATACAATATGATACTAAAGTAAAGAATGAAATACAGGCCAAAGGCGGTCACCTTAAGCATCCAGAGCTCTATCTCTATCATCTACTCAGAAAACCTGTGTAAAATTAAATAGCAATAAGTAATTTCCAAGGAACTATGAATAAGAAATTTTTACTCAGGTACCCTAGTGCAATGGCGTCCCGAGTAGGGTGTGAGATATATATCTCAAAATGCTAGAACCACTGGTGTCTAACCCATCCTTGAAAATATTATATAAATTAAATTGGGTTTAAGCATGCATAATTAATGTATGAATTACATTATAATTAAACTACAAAGTTACTTCTTCAGCCATTGGATGATTTTTTGTCATGAAATCATTTCACTAATCGAATATTACAAGTTTATTCATAAGTCACTTGTGAGTAAGTACCCTAATATTTCCAAGGAGTTTCCTCCAAGGTAAAATGGGGCTAAGCAAGGGATAGGTCTGATGGGATTTAACAATGTCCCCAACATGTCAATGATCAATACAAAGATTGTATCCAAGGAATAAAGTGGTATTCTAAGTAGTTAAGGTTCCAATAAGTAAAAAGGAAACCAGACAAAGATATCCGGTGAGTGTGTTCTGGGGTAATAAACAAGGAAACATAAATCACATAGAATGCTAAATCAGTAGTAGATGAGTCTAGATAAGGGGTAAGAGTGTAATCCAAGAAGCTTAATACAATGAATTCCAAAATAAGAAATCAAACAAGTACAAGGAGTGTATCCAGGGTTAAACAGGGCTATGCATGGACTGGGTCCAAAGAGTGTATCCAAGGAACCTACTTTTCAATTCTAGATCCAAGGAGTGTATCCAAGGAATCCTGTAGTACTACATGGGGGATCCAATGGTAGATTTCCCGAAGTACTATTATAAAAGAAAAAATGGTATCTAGGCGGGTCTGAGCCTTAACCACCCTTCCATGAATTTGGAATGTGGTACACGAGTGATCATAATATTCTTCGATCCAAATCATTGACAAGATAGATTATAACTAATTTGTTCTAATAAAGAAGTCATGTAATGATTCATTTTGGTCCAAGAAATTCCATACATTAGGGTGGAATGGTTAATTATCATTGCATCCATTTATTTATTGGTTCAATTCATTCAATCTATTACTGTGAAAAGGTCATGTAGCATTTCATAAATTTTGTAAAAAAAAATTTAAGGCATAGTTATTAATTAGGGTTCACTCTGGTAAATTTCATAAACATGTATAGGGGTACTACAAGAATGAAACAATTATTAAATTAATTTAAAAAGGCAATGTGATATACTCAATATAGTTTCCAATTCACATTTCACATTTAATGGTCAATTCATAGAAGATAACTTATGTGGGTAAAGTGACGAGCATACATGGTACTTTCCATGACCAATTCATAGAATGGTTCAACCATTAAAAATAAAAGGTATAACCATTGTAAAGTTTAATCCAATTCACACCTGAATGGTTGAATGAATGTGACTAAACACCAAATAAAAATTTTGGAAAACATCACACATGTTCAAATCCTATTCAAAAACAGGACAAGCACATAGGCAGTAAGTTTCCCACTTTTATTATTTAAAAAATGTACCTATATTTCTCTAATACCATTTATTTCATGTTCTAAAAAAGACACATTTAAAAAAAATATAGAGGGATAATAATTATAAACATGAAATGTAAAGAAATAAAATTCAGACTAGTAATTTTTATATTTAAGGCAGTGCGCTTTCGTTGGTTGGGGTTTATTATAAAATCATGATATTACTTATCATGAAAAAAATTCTCACCATCAAAATTTTGAAACATTAAACATACTAAGACGAATTTAATATAATTCAATTTAGATATTTCATTGTATGAATATAAATTATAACTATAGTGCAGTAAGTAATATATTAATGCATTTATATAATTAGAGGACTTGGAAAGTGACCCTACCGAAAGGGGGAACCAAGTTGTCCACTTAGGTCTTGGTGGTTTCTAACTACAAGAAGATGTTACAACCACTGAGTATATAAACTCCCACAGATCTTCAGGGACACCTGTCCCCAATGCTCACAATATCATGGCCATGGTTATGTGCATGGGTATCCTTACACATATGCTTATGTGCAATTACCCATATCCACTCACATGTGTAAGAATATTATATATATATACATTGGCACACCTCAACACATACATGCTAATTTATTACCATGGATGAATTTTACATAGTGAGGGAACAAAAAATATTTATATATATAAACACACACATACCTATACATACGCAGGCGAGTCACCCTTGACTCGAAAACTCGAAACTGACATAAAGGAAACAACACAGTACACATTTAACAGTACGAACAATAAAATAATAAATGAACAAATATTAAATGGTGCAGGACAAAAAACCAAAGAGAAAGCCTTAACTCGGGTGTTGATGATGAACAAAAATTAACCCAAACCACACGAAGGATCTCAACGCCCAAATAATTAATTAATATGGATTCAGAAACACATAAAGTTCTTATTTAAAGACGTGTTAAACCAATTGGAAGCATAAAATATTACCGGGAAAAAAGGTTGACCAAAACCATTCGAACCGCCTCAGCTTCAGTGACCTTTATTGGAAGATTCGCCCTTAGGTCCCAAGAGAACTTCCTCCCCAATCATGAATGAATGAAACCCAAAAATTAAGAGACCACAAACCCTAAGGTGTTCAGCCAAACATAAAATAGGGAAAAGTGAGGCTGAATATTAGTCAAGGAAGGGAGGATAGGGTAAGAGGGATCTTAGCATGAAGATTCAAACAATGATTAGATAGATATCTAGGTGGAAACTGAAGAATAGAGGAGGCCATAGGGAGATGGGCCATGCACAATAAATGGAGAAGCACCTTTTTCATGGGGGTATAATATATGAGAGAAAGGGAGGGGGTAGTAGATTATATTTTATTTTATTTTTCTATTCATTTAATTTGATTAAAATAAAACAAATCAACATTTTAAAAGCAAAGCATCGCGCATGGTAAGGCCCACATAGTTTTTCAAACCATGCGAAAATCGTGTGGTGCCAACCTCCTCCATGATACACCCCACACATGCTAGGTTCATGGTTTGGGAAACTTTGCATATGCCATGAGCAAGCCACATTCCCATTTAAGATAAGTTTTCACGGTTACCTACTGTGGGCCACACTGTTTAAAAAACCGTGCGCCCTCCACGTTCCTTTAAACCATGATTCTTTTGGTTCTCTCACTCCATAATCTTCTCAATCCACTTGGGAGACTTATGGGGACTTCACACGAGTCCAAAAAAGTCCTAGGAGTGGTCTAATGCTCGGAATCTAGTTCTGATGCTCAGACATAAAATTGATCGGTTTAGTAGACGAAAATGTTCAAAACCCTATGTATTTCAGTTCGGTTCAAACATAGGATTTTATAATCTACTACCTTTTAAACTTATCATCGCCAAAAATCTTTTTAGAATTACATAAAAATCACCCAACCTACTAGGGTTATGATGATTTGTTCAAACAGTTTCATTAAGATACAAACTCCCAAAGAACCTTAAGCATTTCATATGCATTCTGAACATGAGCCATTTAATCCTAGTCCAATACACAAACATCAACTTAGACATGAAAAATGATCATACATGAGCCCATTCAGATAGATACATGATCACACTATCATCTCGAAACACAAATCATTAATATTAATCACCACCATAGGTCGAAACATAAGAATGGGAAAATTCCAAGACACTTTATCTCCACCATTAGAATTATTGTACAAGTAACAACTATAAGAGTTTTTACCACATTCATAGCATTATTTCGTAAAAATGAAGATGTGGAATTTGGATTGAACTAACTGAACTAGTAGAGCAAGATTCCTTGGAATATACTATCAACAGTGATACCACACTTGACTACTCCTACAAACATGTTTTAAAATAGACTCATACAATAATAAACATAAACTGAAAAAAAAACAATGTGTAAAGCCACTTGGACGATGTATCTCGTAGTATCATATCTTTGGCGGCTAAATTAATTGAAAAGATGCACATGGAGTCCATGAGTTTGAACAAGTAATTCCTACATGGGAACCCATGAATCACTGAGGACATACCAAGACTCATGGAGAACCACACATAGTTTTCAACCCTGAAAAAGATCATCCATGAATCTAAATAGCCTTTAGAGAATTAGTGAGGAATAAGAACGATTATCTCTTAGTGCCTCGTGGACATCGACAAGATAGGGGACAAAGTCATCTCATAAAAATAGTACAGTAAGAGGATTTAAGAGGGGGTTTCTTGTCAAACACACCCATTAAATGGAAGAATAATAAATAAATAAATAAAATGGTTTAACCAGATCAATGTCATGATACCGAGAAAGAACTAACTCAGTTTAAGACTTCTAAGCCTCAAGTACAATCAAGTAATAACCATCCATTTACCAATGGTCCTATTAGGTTTTCTTTTTTAATTGGAACTGATCATTAACCTGATTCAACACAATACAACCCACCATTTGAGTGTCCTAGCTAAAGGGGAAGTAAATATAACTACTCATAAGGATGATAGATTTTAACTATGAGATCATCTTGTCAAAACACCTGAGAATTTTGAAAAAAAATATAGGGTAATGGTATGAAACTAATTCCTTAATTCCCAAGTCACTCTATATGGAAATGACACATTATTGTACTCAACAATACATAAAGATATATTATGGAGTCACATTTCCCCATAAGACCATTTTCCTAGATGATTCCATACCATGTATTGCACCGCTCTGTAGAAGGAAGGGTCAAACAACATACGAAGCAACCCCCCATGCCCATGGAATGTCTAACAAGATGAAAATGATCATTACATGATGCTCAAACTCATATCATGGAGAATAATGAAATTAACACCCCTTCTGAAAAGGGTGTCACTTTAAACAGAAAATCCTACTTGAAAAAATTACACCCAAAATAACCAAGAGTGAGAAAAATCATGGAAATAGTAAGACATTAATGTTCTTAGGGTGCTACATACCACGAGTTAACCCCCTAATGAAGAAAAAGATTTAAACCTGACACTGGGTCACTCCAAATAGAAGTAACTGGGATCAAAATCTGATCAGAAATCCTACTAAACAGAAATGAAAATCTATGAAAAGTACTCACAATTCCATTCCAAGGAAACTGAAGGGAAGCTTTAACAACCATTACATGAGGGATTTAAATAGTGGACACCAGTATAGGTTCACTATCAATGAATCTTATATTTAATCACATTTAATCATTAATCATGAAGTGGTTTAATCAATGAATCAAGGTACCATTTTCCAAACCAAAACAAGGTATATGATTTTAACCAACTCCCCATGGTAAAAAAGGCATGTTTTATAAAACACCCTTTTTAAAAAAAATTACATTAGTTGATATCCTGACATTTTCAAGAAACATATCATAAAAAATTCCATTTATGAAGTTAAGGGGTCCTTTGCGGGCCCATTTTAACAAACTGGGGTTCTATATAATATAACCCAATATCAAACATTCAAATATTTACATTTTAAACACCCAAACTGGTCATCTGAAAAAACCAATCTCCAACTGAAATACATGGGTCAAGTTGAATTTTACAATCTAGAAATTTGTCATTAGACCAACAGTAAACATATTTTACATTTATAATCATTTTACTAGGCATCATTCCATTCATTTAAAATGGGTTTCCATTTACCAATTTCTAATGCACAGATAAAGTACATGGATTGGAAATTGGATCCCATTTATCAGTACCGATGACAGTTTTGAATTTTAAATGATCAACATTAAAATCCAAATTTTAGGGTGGTCACCTACAAACCTATAAATCACCCAGACACATTAATTTGTGCATTTGGATCCCTTTAGTCAAATCCAACATCACTTAACAATTGAGTGTTTCATCATTTTCACAATTGTTCGATTACACTGGTTACCTTTTCCCTGCAATATGGTTCCCATATGCCTTATAACTGAAAACTATTTCTTGTTATAATCATAACATATAATTTTTCCCATGAAACCATTTACATATTAAAATGTAATCTAGCTTGCCATTTCACTACAAGATTATAATATTGATCAACATGATTAAATTATAGAGGAATGAAACTTTAATCAAAGGAGTGTGCTATAACAATCAGTCAGTAATTAGGAATTCTAATGTATTACTAAAAGAGATATAAATCTAAGCATGGCATATCAATAAGTAACTGAATCATACATAGTAGGAACCCAAAAAATGTTTCTACATGGCATTGCATATATGCATGGAATGTAAATTTCTATGTTCCTAATATGATAATTGAATGATTCATCAATTCCATAATAAGATATGGGTAATATTCATAATTCCAAAAATTATAAGCAGGGAAACATATACCATTAACTCTAGGAGAAATCATATCAATTGTAATGGGGCACAATATACACAACAATCCCATCCCAGGCCACTTGGTAATTTCCCTTACATGGGGTGATCAGTCCCAGGCACAACTATTAACCAAGCACTGACACTTTTCTAGTCTCTTGTCTACCAATCCCAAACAGTAATACAATAAACCACCTCTGATACCACTTACTAACATCCTGACCCTGCTCACCACAAAAGCGGTGATCATACCGATCACCACATGACCTCAATCACACCTCCCAGTACACCAATTGATACTAACTAGCTGTGAGGGTGTAAGTTATGTTAGTGGGGAGACAATAACCTCTTATCAGAGTTGCAAATGGTATATCAGAGTAAATAACATTCAACAACGGAAGAAGTAATAGTAGTAATAAAAAAAGAGAAATATATATTGCATATAAATGATCAAAATTTGAAAATTCCAGTTTATAAAATAAATTAAAGAATTAAATGATGTTGATACATGAAAAAAAGTATAAAATAGTTAATAAAAATATAATACGAAACTACATTTGACTCATTTTACAAAAGAACCAAAAGCCAAAATGTGACCCCCACGAGCATCATGAGCTCCATCTTAGTCCTCTACTTCAATCACTTCGGTACAAGAAAAAATCAACAAGAAAGGTCTCATGCCATGTGAATAAGAATGGTCAACTTGGGCACCCGAGTGAAATGGTGGACCAAGTATGGTGTTTGATATAAATCTCAGTAGGCTGAAACAACTGGTGTCTAACAAAATCCGGAAAGTGTAATAAAAATTAAACCGGGTGTAAGCATGCATAAATAATGAATGTAGTGCACTATAACTAAGTAACCAAGTACCTACATTAGCCCTTTGCTGGTATGTGGACATGTAATCAGTTCATTATTTTTATATTACTAGTTTATTCATAATTAACCAATGAGTAAGTCTCAAACCGAGTACAATGAGTTTCATCTAAGGTAAAACAATAAAAATAAATGATAGGGCCTGAGGGGCTCTATCTATTGAACATAATTTTCAATGTCTGACCCAATGAGTATATCCAAGAATTTTTGTGATAGTATAAGTAGTGATGTTTTCAAAATAAAACAACGAAAGTTGACAAAGATATCCAGTGATTGAGTTCTAGGATAATAACTAAGGTAGCATAAATCTCACCGAATGATAAATCTGTATTATCTGTGTCTAGATATGGGGTAAGAGTGTAATAAAAAAATCGTAATCAATGTAATTCCTCAATGAAGAGCCTACCAAGTCTAAGAAGTGCATCCAAGGTAAAATGGGGCTATGTAAGGATTGGGTCCAAGGATTGCACCTAAGGAACCTACTTCTCAATGACAGATCCAATGAGTGTATCCAAGGCATCATGAAGTACAACATGAGGGGACATATGGAAGTATATTATGCATCTAAATAAATGAAAATGAATGGGATCTAGATGGTATTGAACCTTAGTAACTCGCCCCTAAATTTGTAATGGTGTACAAGAGTGCTAATGGAATAATATGATCAGAAACCATGGCAAGCTCGATTCTAACCATTTTTATTTACTAAAGAAGTCATATAATTGTTAATTTTGGTCCAAGACTATACATCCATATGTTGTTAATGGTCATGTTAATTTCAACCATTTATTTATTGGATCAGCATTTCCTTCTATTAGAGTACATAGGTCAAGTAGCATTGCAACCATTTAATAAAGAATCCATTAATGGGTATTTATTTATTATGGTTTAGACTGCTCCCTTCCATCAAAATTAAAAGGGGTTCTTCGTTCATTAAACAATTATTTAATTACCCTCCAACAGATATTTGATACACTCTATTTACTATCAAATTCGCATTTCACATTTAATTTACATTTAAAAGAACTGACCTTAGTCGGGTAAGGTGATGAGCATACATGGTATATGAAATTATGGAATTTATAGGATGAGTAAAAAAATTAATATTGAATGTATTTCCATTGTAATGGTTAATAAAAGGCACACCGGAATGGTGGAATAGATGTGTCATAACACCTAACAAAAATTATTTAAAACAACTCACATGGTTAATCCAATTCAAAACTAGGCCAAGCACTTAAGAGGTGCCTTGGCACTTTTTATTATCTCAAAATGGTAACTCTGTTTCTCTATTTTGATTATCATCATGTACTAAATATGAATTATTTCTACATAATATCAAGGAATACGAATTTTAAACTTGAAAAGTCCAGAAATATAGGTCTATCCACTAAATTTTTTCTTGATGGCAACACACCTACGTTGGAGGGGTTTTATTAATATATCTTGATATTACTTATCAAACAAATAATTTATCTCCAATATCATTTTAAATAATTTAACATGGTTAAAAAATTAATGATCATTCAATTTAGATACATCACTCCATGAATTTAAATTCTAAATAAATTGTAGTACGTAATTAATTAATACAATTAATGAATTAGAGGAATTGGAAAGGTACCCAACCACAAGGTGGAACCAAGCCGTCCACTCAGCTCTTGAAGCATTGTGACTAATGGAACCACTTCCCCCACTATGTATGAGCACCCCAACACATGTGCAAGGACACCTTGCCCAAATGCTCACACCAACATGGCCATGTAAATGAGAAAGGGGATCCTTACACATATTCTTTTATTCATATACATGTTTCTACTCACCTATGTATGGATTTTATATATATATATGGTCACACCAATCCCCATACATGATCATTCACTTCCATGGATGAATTTCACAAAATGGGGGAACCCACACACACACAGATATATATATATATACATACAATGGGATACACAGGCAAGTCTCCCTTGACTCGGTGACTCGAAACTGACAAGCATGAACCAACACACTACACATTTATCACTAAAAACCTCAAAATAAATAAAAAACTTATCATAAATAGTGCATGACCATGGAACATAAGTAACCCCTTACCTTGGGTGTTTAAAATGAACCAAATGAATCAAAACCACCCGATGGAGCTCAACACCCTACCGATTAATCAGTAGGGAGTCAAAAACACATAATGTTCTTATTAAAAGTGGTGTGAAACAAATTAGAATAATAAAATATTATCTCAGAACAAAACATGTGAACAAAAACTATCTGAGCTTCCTCGCCTTTGGTGGTGGTTGTTAGAACACGCACCCTCGGGTCCCGAGAGACCTTCGACACTAATCATGAATGAAAGGAAATCAAAAATTAAGATTCACCAAACCCTATGTTGTTCGCACGAACCAAAAATAGAAAAAATGGACACCGAAAATGAGTTGAGGAATAGAGGAGAGGATAATAGGGAGCATTACAAAAAGATTTAGAAAAATATCAATAGAGATCAAGGTGGAAACCGTGGATGAGAG
Organism: Viscum album; assembly: GCA_963277665.1. NCBI lineage: Eukaryota > Viridiplantae > Streptophyta > Magnoliopsida > Santalales > Viscaceae > Viscum > Viscum album. The sequence continues at coordinate 615,183,406 of OY728164.1, forward strand.
GAGGTTGTAGAGAGAGAGGGTCGTGCACAATTAAGGGAGAAGGCCATTTCTCCTGGGAGAATCGTGTATGTTGAATTGGGTGAGGAAGAGTAGGATTTTTTTTTATTTTCATTTTATTTTATTTTAATTTTATTAAATTAAATCAAATCAAATTTTTATAAAATGGGTGTTATGCATAGTTAATCCCACATGGTTTTCCAAACCATGGGAAATAGTGTGGTGCCTACTGCATCCAAGATACTACCTGAATGGTCTAGCCACACATTTTTGGAAACCATTTTTGGTCCATGTGCTAGACACTATGCCTTTTAAAATATGGTCACATGATTACCTTCAATGGGCCAAAATGTTTATAAAACTATATTCAAACCATACACCAACTAATGTATATTAAAACTTGATGTTTTTGCGTTGCACACTCCTAAAACATCTTGAGCCACTTGGGAGAAATATTAGGACTTCAACCAAGTCCAAAATCAACACTTGAGAGTTATCCAACTCTCATTATTTAGATCAAATTCTAAGTTTTATAAATGGCATGTTTAGTAAATGAAAATTTTAAAAAACCTCACTATTTTTGTCCAATATAAACATAGAATTATAATGACACCACCAATTTGATGATTATATCCCTAGAGGTAAAACCATAGTGGTTACCATCACACATAACGTCACACAAAAGTTCCATATTAGCATTCACGTTACATAATATTCAAAACCACGGTCCAAAATAACTCACGAACAAAAATTTCCTTTACACTTTCAATCCAAATCATTTTTGAAAACCATTTCTAAAACTATAGTCTAAACAAAAAACATTGATGAATGTTTATAAAAATTCATTTTAATAATTTGGAAACTAAAATAAACATCAAGTATCCAACTGAACCAAGAATAAGGAAAAAAATTTGAAACCACCTTTTGTCACATTGAAACCAATGAACCATTTAGAATGCTCTAGCAGTTTTAAAAGAATCATTTGGAATGAAAGGGGTGATGGAATAAAATATGGTATAGGGAATGAGTTTCATAGAAATCATGGTTCATGGTGAACATCATAACTGATATCCTTTATCAATTGAGTGCTTATGCATAGGTTCACCCAGTACAGCAATGGATAATCCCATATCAAATGAAACACCCATTGATTCGATAAAGGAGTATAATGATTTAATGAAATATTCACAATAATCCACACAAACAATATTAATAATCCACACATAAGCTTCATTTCACAGAAAACCATGTTTTTGAAACATGATTATGTTCGAAAAAAATCTAAAACAACCCTATTTTCTTTTTAAATTCCAAATGGCTTTTTATCAAACCCTTTGATAGAATATAAATATATAAATAACTAATAAAAAAATTTAAAAAAATTACATAAAATTACCACCATGAAAATACATGAATAATTTAAAATAAAAAATCACAATAAACCATATTACCTTTAAAACCTAATTAGTACCGATGATGCAAGAAATATATTTTTTTGGAAAGGAAATGGATGGAAAACCCCACCTACACCATTTGAAGATGAAATAAACTACAAGGGAAGGAATAAAAAATACTGAGTGATAGAACATACACCCTAACATCCAAAAAAATTACCCACATTAGCCAGAAATAACCATTGGGTTTATCCACAAGGAAACTCCACCATGGAAGAACTAAGAATTAGATGTGAGAGTTGAGAAGAGATGAAACAACCCTAAAAACCAAGAGATGTAACATTGGAATCATTGAGTAAAAATAAAATTTGAGATGAAAAATGATGGGTGAGAACTATGGATTGTCCCTCATGTGCTGAAAATGAGGAAGTTCAATCAGGAATTTTTTTTGGGTAGAAAATGGAATTTCAAACATTTTAATGATAAGGGAAGGACACATTGTTTTTTAGACCTTGCGCCAACCAAGCACACAAAAATTTAGGAAGATGGAAACCACATGGTCGAGACATAGTATTTTGGAAATAATTTTACTACAATAAAATTTAGTTATTTCAAATTATAGGGCCACCTCTCATGATTTCTGCATTGTTTCTTCTAACTATGCACAAACCATATGCAATATCCCTAACACCAATAGAAGGAAACATTGTTTCTCATTGAGAATAGATAGTTTAGTCCAAATCCCATTAAAACCATAAGTGTAAAGACCTGTAAAATTCAAGGAAATTTTTTTTCTTAATTTTCTTTGGAAATTTACAAGAGTGTAGTTTCTGACGGCACCTGATTCTGAGGCCCGGTGTGTCCGAAATTAATTTTTGAAGTTTGGCTTGGGTACGTTCAGTGATCGAACGAGTGGGAATTTCTAACATTTGAACTGGTTCCCGGAATCGAATTCCGAGGGCACCGATGAACTCACAGCGCCGATATTCGCTTAAGGAGACATTTTTCGAGGTTGCGTTTTATGCGGGTTGAGAGTTAGTTTTGGGGAAAATAAAATAAAGTTAAATAAAATGTGGAAACACATTTTATTTTTATCCATGTTGTTTATATCCTCCCAATGGGAGTTAGAGGTGGGACCCACATCCACTTAACCTCCATTGAGAGGATTAAGTGTGGTGGGTCCCACACGAACCCTCACTCCTCTACTGCCCTCAAAACTCCCAATAACTCCTCTCTAATTAATCTTGACAACTTGGGTTATTAATTTACTTGAGTTGTTTTAATTTCAAACTTTTGAAATTAAAGTGGTTTAGTTGTGTAAATAAAATAAGTTTTAATCTTATTTTATTTTGGTTTAGTATCCTTTGCCACCTTGAGAGGTTTTCGAAGCTCTCTCTTCATCTTCATCAACCTTGAAGAAGAACATGAAGAACACTTATGCTCCGACGTTGAACGTCGTCACGTGCCGTCTCTTCTCTTCCTTGTAGCCAGAGTGTTTCGAAGATCTACGACGCCTCTTCTTCGATCATCTTCCCGTGTAAATGATAGGAGACACTGCTTCCACCTCGGGCTTTCTCCGTCAGCTTACAAAGCTTCTCCAGCGACGTACCTCTTCGGACGCACCTCGACGTCAACGGAATCGATGTATGATTTCCGCGAAGCCTGACCTCCGCGACGCTTGTCTTTCGCGGTTTGTTGATGTGCTCCGCACTTGAAACCGATGTAGGGGTTTGTTTTTGATAATGGCATCTTCTTTCCTTCATTTTTCCCCCTTTTAAAATAATGAATGCGGATTGTCAAGGGAAGATTGTTTCAATTTTAATTGTTATGAAATTGATACTTAGTTGCCGTTTTTGAAAACTCCTAACGCGGAGGGTGCGGGCCGTACGAACACGTCCCGAAAACCCTCCGCTTTTTGCTCTTGTTGTATGGTTTTGTCGGCGATGAAGCAACGTGGCCGCGATAAGGATTTGAGATCACTGTAGTGAAGTTCTCGTCCCGAGGAGAGCATTGGCACAGGCGGCGGTCAAATCGGACCACCGGTGGACCGCAGAGCTCGACGGCGGTGCACCACCCCAGCCACGGTGGTCAGGGCGGGACCCCTTCTGGGTCCCGCGTGTATGAAGAATGGCCGGCCATACGTCGGCCGTTACCCTGAAGACTCGGGGGTTGAACCCCCGGTTGGCTGGAGCCCCCCCCCCCCCACGTGGGGGGCCGTTGATTTCTTTAACACGGGGGGGGGGGGGAGGATGTGCCCCCCGTTTACCTCGACCCGCCTTTCAGCCAAACGGCCGAGCTGAGCTGGCGCCGGGCCGACCCGAGGGGGGGGGGGGGGGGGTGGGTCTCGGGCCGGGTCGGTCCGGGGCCGAAACCCCCGTTTTCGGATCGATTACGGTCAAATGCCCATAACATGAGCTGTAGACCTCCAAACGACGCGCCGTCAGCGGAAATGCGATCCTTAGATCGAGTCGGTCGTTTCGGTATATCACACTCAAGGTTTCGGATTACTTTGTCTTCGTCCGGGTTAGTTCGTACACGAAACCAACCGGGCCCTCAGAGCGGAAACACTCATATCTTGAGCTACGGACGTCCGATTGACGTGCCGTCAACTTTGTTGAGTTCTTTTAGTGTGATGGATATTTTGGCATGATCCGCCCGAGGATTGGACGCAGGTGGAGTACGATCGGGTTGGTTTCGCCTTAAAAACCAACCGGGGCCCTAGAACGAAAAAGCCAATAACTCTCAGACCGGGCGTCCGATTGACGCGCCGTCTGTTGCGTTGAGTTCCTGTTGATGGTATGGAACTTTTGGATACATCAACTCTGGTTTTTGTGGCAGTTGATGTATCAGCTTCTCGACTCGTGGAGCGGACCCTCCTGAAAGAGCTTGCTGTGTGCGGGAACCCTAGAGCTGGATGCGACCACTACTGTGACAACGATGACTCTACAGAGATCCTCACCGGATTCGATTGCGACGATGATGAAAACGGTACGGTAATCCTCCGTGTTTTCAGTAGTGATCACTACGGTACATCTTGGGATACATCAATGTCGAACTACATGTCAGTTGATGCATCGACCTCTTAGCTCGTGGAGTGGACCCTCCCGGAACGAGCATGCTATGTGCGGAAACCCTAGAGCCGGTTGAGACTTGACGACTAATGATCGAACGAATCGGTGTGTTACAGATAGCCCAGAGGTGCGCTTGGTGGTAGCAGTACAAGGGGGTGCTTGGTTGTAGCGGCAGACCCACAACAAAGGTGCGCTTGGTTGTAGCGGCACATGGGAGCGCTTGGTTGTAGCGGTAGACCCACGACAAAGGTGTTCTTGGTTGTAGCGGAACAGGGGAGCGCTTGGTTGTAGCGGCCGACCCACGATAGAGGTGTGCTTGGTTGTAGCGGCGCAGGGGAGCTCTTGGTTGTAGCGGCAGACCCACGACAGAGGTGCGTTTGGTTGTCGCGGCATATCGGAGCGCTTGGTTGTAGCAACAAAACCACTGTACTTTATGGAGAAGGAGTTTCCCAATAGCTTTGGGTTCAACTTCAAGAATGATCATGTATGGGTCATTGCGAGGGTTAGTACCTACAGATCCTTTGTGGGTCCGACGACTTAGAAAAATCAGTGGCTACATCTGATTATCTCTAAAATCATACGAAGTATACCTGTGTGAGCTGAATCCTGTTGCTTTCCTGTGTGGATTGTTTTGTTCTATCCTGTGTGGTTTTCGTTTTTCTTTCCTGTGTGGAATGCGTATACTTTCCTATGTGGACTGAGTTGTACTTGGGCTCGTAGGTTGGAGCGTATTAGAATTGATGACTTAGGTAAATGTATGGGAATATACCTAAGCAGTGTCAGTTATTACATCGTGTTTGTATCTTCCTTTTGTGGTTTATCCTTTGTGGATTTTGGGAGACCTTTGGGGGCCTCGGTGTCCCTACTGAGTACCTTATACTCACCCCTGCACGGGCTATGCCCGCACTACATTGTGTTGGTTGCAGATGATGGACAGCGTTGATCGTGGTTGAGGCTTGCAGTGTAGGACGATACCTGGAGGTGGACCACTGGGCAAGACGTGCTCGGAGCAGACAGCGGAACCCGAGGAGCAGTGGAGCTATCTGTACCCACCTTTCAGGTGGATTTCCAGTGGATAGCTCGGTGTAGCGGCTTTTACTTTACAGTTGATGTTTATCCTTTCGAGTTGTACATTACTTTCAGTTTGGGTTTGTATACTGACCCTATTACTTTTCCGCACTTTTAGTTGTACTCGGTTTTTACATACTGTTTACTTTTCTGCATGCTTACTCTGTTGTGCTTGTTTACTTTACAAAGGCAATGCCTTCCCTTTTTACCAGGATTTACACCTTGGTGCTAGTCGCCAGCCCCTGGCCTATGGAAGGCGGGCTTGGGGTAGTCACAGTACGGGCCCCAAGGTCGGGTCATGAAAAATTGGTATCAGAGGAGTTCGGTTCTACCGCGAACTCTAATCTTTTCTATGTGGAGCAATAGTGTTTAGATTATTTAGTGTGTTTATCAATTCAGGGAGTCCAGTGTTGGTGCGGCGGCCGACGTATCTGTACACCAGGACCCTGACTTCTGATTTCTGACTTAATGCGCGAAAACATTGATTGCGTGTGTGTTTTAAAGTTTTCTTTGTGATTACTTTATATCAGCTCACCAGGTATACTGTTCTGACCGTGACGCACCTGTTTTATTTTCAGGATGGCCCCACAACGACAGCCAGCTAGGGTTCCGAGAGTCGAGCGTGATGACAGCCCACCGAGCGACGAGGCCTCGGTGCAGGGCCCTTTGTCAGCAGTGGCACCGGCGGTAGCTCTACCCGCCGAGCCACCGATACTTCCAGCACCAGCCACTGACGATGCACGTCGCCTTAGCGCACTGCATGAGTTTCAGCGCTAGAGACCGCCTAGGTTTCATGGGGAGACAGACCCCCAGGCAGCTGAGGACTGGCTGGAGGCAGTAGAACGAGTTTTCTGGCTAGTGAGGACACCAGTAGACCTCATGGTGATCCTCGTTGTGAGCCTACTACACGTAGCAGCGGGCCGATGGTGGAGCTTGATGCTCCAGGTACACGATGAGGCATCTCTACATTATAAGGACTTTGAGAGCCTCTTCCTCTCGGAGACCGTCCCAGCCACCCTCCGTGCGGTGCGTATTCAGGAGCTTCTTCAGCTGCGGCAGGGCAGCATGACGGTTGCTCAGTACTCAGTGAGATTTAACGATCTCTCATGCTACTCCACAAAATATGGTATGGGACCCGTTCTTCCGAGCCCGGACTTTCGAGCAGGGACTGAGGCGAGACATCAGGGCTTCGATGATCTCCCTAAACATTCCGACTCATGCATGGGTGTTGGAGCGAGCCCTCTTAGTGGAGAGTTTCTTTGCTGAGCAGTCTCTAGTAGTAGGACCCCCCACTTTTCGGCATGCGGCAGAGTCTTATGTAGTGGGAAGTAGATAGATGATGTAGGGGTCCAAGAGGACTAGACCTACATGTGGTCGACAGCATGACTCTGGATCGTTTGCGCGAGGCACTCTGGGTGGGAAACGACTTTCCATGAGAGGGCATTGTTACTCTTGCGGCGGGGTTGGTCACATGGCTCATGATTGTCCGACCCGCCATAAGGATGACCAGAAGATGAACGAAGGATCCCCCAGGCAGAGGCAGAGGTTCGATCAAGGCGGACCGCAAGGAGCAGGCGACCATGGCAGGGGAGCTGGCCGTGCAGCTGGAGGTGGACGACGCTTCGGGGTGTTGCCACCACCACCACCAGGAGGTCCACCCCGACCGTAGGGAGCTGGTGGACTTGAGAGAGCTCAGCATCAGGTTGCTGAGGCCTTCGATCAAGGAGCTCTGGGATCAGATGGACAGGAGCGGGACTAGTGGATACGTCTTTTGAACTTCTAGTTCCTTGTTGCTATGGTGTAGTGTCTTTGTATTTTGAGCTGCAATAGAAAAAGACGCTTACCTTTGTGATGTTTTCATTCCTATCCTCTTTTGTGTTTTTACTAAGAGGTTCCAGTTTAGACGGTTGACTTGACCCTAACATGTGAGGCATCTACTGGAGGAGACCTAGTTACCACACACTGATGCTGACAGTGTGACTCAACCCTTGGAGGAGAGAGTAACGATTGGATCTCTTGGTAGTAGCGTCGAGGCCTTACGACGTCATCCTTGGTATGGATTAGTAGCATCCATGTCGGGATTGATTGTATTAGGCAAAGAAAGTGGTTCATCCAGGGGATGAGACCAGATTTCTCTTATCGGCAAAGAAGAAATCACAGCAGCTCCTATAGGACAACAGAAATTCCAGGTCATCCAGGAGCAGATAAGGATAGCTCAGAGCCGGCAGAAGTGTTTTGCTGACAGGAGGCGGAGGCCACTTGAGTTCGAGGATCGCGATCACGTCTTCTTGCGTGTCTCACCTCGATGTGGATTACAGAGATTTGGCCGAGGTGGCAAGTTGTCTCTACGCTTCATCGAACCCTTCCAGGTCCTCAGCAGGATTGGCGAGGTGGCTTATCACCTGGCTCTACGACCTCAATTGCTCCGGGTGCACGACGTCTTCCACGTATCTCATCTGAGAAGATACGTGCACGACCCGACACACACCTTTGACGATGGGGCGACTTTTACGGAGGTCCCGGTGGAGATCGAGGATCGACAGGAATGGGTCCTACGTGGACGGTCGATTCCTCTAGTGCGCATCAGATGACAGCACGAGAACCACCAGGAGAGCACTTGGGAGCGGGAGGCTCAGATGCGTGCTCAATACCCTCATTTGTTTCCATAGTTTTGATGTATATTTACGGGGATGTAAAGCCCTGAGGTGGGAGTAATTTAAAGACCCGTAAAATTCAAGGGAAATTTTTTTTCATCATTCTCTTTGGAATTTTACAAGAGTGCGGTTTCTGACGGCACTTGATTCCGAGGCCCGGTGTGCCCGGAATTAATTTCCAAAGTTTGGCTTGGGTACGTTCAGTGAATGAACGAGCGGGAATTTCTAACTTTTGAACCGGTTCCCGGAATCGAATTCCGAGGGCACCGATGAACTCGAAGCGCCGATATTCGCTTAAGGAGACCTTTCCCGAGGTTGCGTTTTATGCGGGTTGAGAGTTAATTTTGGGGGAAATAAAATGAAGTTAAATAAAATGTGGAAACACATTTTATTTATATCCATGTTGGTTATATCCTCCCAAAGGGAGTTAGAGGTGGGACCCACATCCACATAAACTCCCTTGAGAGGATTAATTGTGGTGGGGCCCACACGAACCCTAACTCCTAAACTCCCCTCAAAACTCCCAATAACTCCTCTCTAATTAATCTTGAAAACTTGGGTTATTAATTGAGTTGAGTTGTTTTAATTTCAAACTTTTGAAATTCAAGTGGTTTAGTTGGGTAAATAAAATAAGCTTTAACCTTATTTTATTTTGGTTTAGTATCCTTTGCCACCTTGAGAGGTTTTGGAAGCTCTCTCTTCATCTTCTTCAACCATGACAAAAAACACGAAGAACACTTAGGCTCCGACGAAGAACGCCGTCACATGCCATCTCTTCTCTTCCTCGCAGCCGGTGTGTTCCGATGATCGACGACACCGCTTCTCCGATCTTCTTCCCGTGTCCACGAAAGGAGACGTCGCTTCCTCCTTGGGCTTTCTCCGTCAGCTTACAAAGCATCTCCAGGGACGTACCTCTTCGGACGCACCTCGACGTCAATGGAATCGACGTACGATTTCTATGACGCCCGACCTCCGCGACGCTTGTCTTCCACGGTTTGTTAATGTGCTCCGCACTTGAAACCGAGGTAGGGGTTTGTTTTTGATAATGGCATCTTCTTTCCTTCGTTTTCCCCCTTTTAAAATAATGAATGCGGATTATCAAGGGAAGATTGTTTGAATTTTAATTGTTATGAAATTGATACTTAATTTCCGTTTTTGAAAACTCCAAATGCGGAGGGTGCGGGCCGTACGGACACGTCCCGACAACCCTCCGCTTTTTTCTCTTGTTGTACGGTTTTGTCGGCGATGAATCAACGAGACCACGGTAAGGATTTGAGATCACTACAGTGAATTTCTCGACCCTAGGAGAGCATTGGCGCAGGAGGCGGTGAAATCGGACCACCGGTGCGCGACCGGTGGTCCGCAGAGCTCGACGGCGGCGCACCACCCTGGCGCGGTGGCGCCGGCGACCTGCGGCGGCGGCGCGCCGCTGGAGAAACCAGTCGCGACAGTGCCGCGGAGGCCTTCAAGGCGGCCGGCAAAGCAGTCCGCGGTAGTCAGGGAGGGACCCCTTCTGGGTCCGGCGTGTATGAAGAATGGCCAGCCATACGCCGACCTTTACCCTGAAGACCCGGGGGTTGAACCCTAGGTTGGCTGGAGCGCCCCCCCCCCCCCCCCCCACGTGGGTGGATGTTGATTTCTTTAACACGGGGGGGGGGGGGGTGGGGGCTCCCCCCGTTTCCCTCGACCCGCCGCTCGGCCAAACGGCAGAGGTAAGCTGGAACCGGGCCGGGTCGACCCGGAACCGGTTCGGGCCGACGCGGGGGGGGGGGGGGTCTCGGGCCGGGTCAGTCCGAGCCCGAGACCCCCGTTTCGGATCTATTACGGTCAAATGCCCATAACATGAGATGTAGACCTCCAAACGACGCGCCATCAATGGAGATGCAATCCTTGGATCGAGACGGTCGTTTCAGTATATCACACTCACGGGTTCGGATTACTTTGAGTTCCGCCGGGTTAGTTCGTACACAAAACCAACTGGGCCCTCGGAGCAAAAACACTCATATCTTGAGCTACGAACGTCCGATTGACGTGCCGTCGACTTTGTTGAGTTTCTCTTAGTGAGACGGATCTTTTGGCATGCTCTGCCCGAGGTTTGGACGCAGGTGGAGTACGGTCTGGTTGGTTTCGTCTTAAAAACCAACCGGGCCCCTTGACGAAAAAGCCAATAACTCTCAGACCGGGCATCCGATTGACGCGCCGTCAGTTGCGTTGAGTTCCTGTTGACGATACAGAACTTTTGGATACATCAACTCTGGTTTTTGTGACATTTTATGTATTAGCTTCTCGGCTCGTGGAGCGGACCCTCCTGAATGAGCTTGCTGTGTTCGGGAACCTTGAGCTGGCTGCGACCGCTACTGTGACGACGATGACTGTATAGAGATCCTTAGCGGATTCGACTGCGACGATGATGAAAACGGTATGGGAATCCTCTGTTTTTTCGGTAGTGATCACTACGATACATCTTGGGATACATCAACGCCAGACTACATGCCAGTTGATGCATCGACCACTTATCTCGTGGAGTGGACCCTCCCGGAACGAGCATGCTATGTGCGGAAACCCTAGAGCCGGTTGACACTTGATGACTACTGATCGAACGACTCGGTGTGTTATGGATAGCCCAGAGGTGCGCTTGGTTTTAGCAGCACAGGGGAGCGCTTGGTTGTAGCGGCAGACCCATAACAAAGGTGTGCTTGGTTGTAGCGGCATAGGGGAGCACTTGGTTGTAGCGGCAGACCCACGACAAAGGTGCACTTGGTTATAGAGGCATATGGGCGCGCTTGGTTGTAGCGGCAGACCCAAGACAGAGGTGCGCTTGGTTGTAGCGGCACTGGGGAGCACTTGGTTGTAGCGGCAGACCCACGACAGAGGTGCGCTTGGTTGTAGCGGCACATGGGAGGGCTTGGTTGTAGCGGCATAACCACTGTAATTGATGGAGAAGGAGTTTCCCAATAGCTTTGGGTTCAACTTCAAGATCGACCTGTATGGGTCATTGCGAGGGTTAGTACCTACAGATCCTTTGTGGGTCCGACGACTTAGAAGAATCAGTGGCTACATCTGATTATCTCTAACATCATACAGAGTATACCTGTCTGAGCTGAATCCTGTTGCTTTCCTGTGTGGATTGTGTTGTGCTATCCTGTGTGGTTTTCGTTTTTCATTCCTGTGTGCAATACGTATACATTCCTGTGTGGACTGAGTTGTACTTGGGCTTGGTGGTTGGAGCGTATTGGAATTGATGAATTAGGTATATGTATGGGCATATACCTAAGCAGTGTCAGTTATTACTTCGTGTTTGTATCTTCCTTTTGTGGTTTATTCTTTGTGGATTTTGGGAGACATTCGGGGGTCTCGGGGTCCCTACTGAATAGTTTATACTCACCTCTGCCCGGGCTATGCCCGCACTACGTTATGTTGGTTTGAGACGATGGACAACGTTGATCGTGGTTGAGGCTTGCAGAGCAGGACGATACCTGGAGGTGGACCACTGGGCGGGACGTGCTCGGAGTCGACGACGGAACCCGAGGAGCAGTGGAGCTATCTGTACCCACCTTTCAGGTGGGATTTCCAGTGGACAGCTCGGTGTAGCGGGTTTTACTTTATAGTGGTTGTTTTCCCTTTTGAGTTGTACTTTACTTTCAGTTTGGGTTTGTATACTGGCACTGTTACTTTTCCGCACTTTCAGTTGTACTTTGTTTTTACTTAGTGTTTACTTTTCCTCTTGCTTACTCTGTGGTGCTTGTTTACTTTACAAAGGAAATGCCTTCCCTTTTTACCGGGATTTACGCCTTGCTGCTAGTCGCCAGCCCCTAGCCTATGGATGGCGGGCATGGGGTAGTCACGGCACGGGCCCCGAGGTCAGGTCGTGACAATTACTAAGAAACAATGAATGAATATATTAAATAGTAGACTCTTTTATCCATAACAGGATATACTTTTACCATAACATAGTTCCAAAAACTTTTACTAGGGCCAAAAAACAACCCAAACATACGAAAACAAAAAAACATTATCTCATGGAACATTACCCAAACCTTGAAACAAGGTTCCTACACCAATTTAATAATAGGAAATAAAAACATTGTGGTAAGGGTTTGACACGAGGACACCACTTCATTATAATTGAGATAAATCCATGGAATGAGATGAAATATAAGAGAGAGACACATGAAAATTCAATTATGTATATTATTTTAAGATGAATCCTGGAGAAACACCAACAAAAATAGTCTATTGAATAGAGGAGGAAACCTGTTGTTGTGATGGGAGATAGTGATGAGTAATGGTTTAAATCGTGGTGTTATTTTCTTAATTTTATTAATGGTAATTTGTAAAATTCGTGATTTTTTTTTTAAATTTCAATGTATCCCACACAATTTTCAAGAATGGGTTTTGAAAACCCGACACTACCTATGAAGGTAATATAAAATATCCTAGATAATATCATAGACAGACATTAAATTGAGGTAAACCATGCTCAACCCATGAGAAATAATTTTTTTATAAATAATTTTCATTATGCATTGTTGTTTTGTTGATTCACCTAACTATTTTACAATGACATACCAACTCTAGTTTTCAAAATTTTCAAATTTCCCAAGAATATAATATATTAGAGGAAAAATAAAATATAAGATGTGAATATAATAATTTATAAATGAATATCACACAATGAGTTCAATATATTATTAATATATATATATATTATTACACCCCAAAGGAATCCTAATATTTGATCATTGAAAAAGTTATTCGATTTATCTCATACAAGAAATTACATTTCTAATGTCTCAAGGGATTCACCTATGTGCTACTAAACAATTAAATATAATGGTATTAAATTCTTTTAGTGTAGAATAAATTTGAATTGAAAAAAAAACAGGGTTCTTATTCAATCAAACATCTATCTTCAACCAATTATGTTCCTGTTTTAGTATATGATTTGTATTGGGATGATTCTTTATTCGTCAAAAAAATGAAAAAATTCATGAATGTCAATTTTATGTATTAATTCCATTAAATATTAATCCTTCTTATCTCACTCTGTATTTTGAATAGGACCCAAAATTCCTTGGGTGATCATCTATTTTTTAACAATTATGGATGTTGTAGTTGTTCTGTGACTTTTAATAACAAACAATCATCAATAAAAAACTCAAAGAGGATATGATTATGATCAATATATGATTCATAGTGACTTTAATCTGTTAATATATTCTTTTATATTATATGAATCAACCCATAATTCTCCTATATTGGGCTCAATCTTTGAAGAGTGGTCTCAACTACGTTAATCTAATATAATAGAGAGATAGGCATAGTTAACTATATATTTCTTTTAATTTAACCATACTAATATAAGGACGGTGATATTATTATAAGTGAATTCAACTAATGAAATATTGGTATAAGGCCCCAGCCATAAAACATACTTAATCATGAGTTATTACATGGATACACATTCAGGATCTTTTCAGGTTTAGAGTTTTAAGGAATTAGATCATAAAACATGCATTACATTCCACATTTAAACAAAGTGGTTACATAAAAGTTAGTATTAATTTTTCCCATCAACGGAAAAATATTTAAAATAAAACATGGATCTTTTCATGACACTTCCTTGACACTATCATCATATCATGTACCCGTCCCTTGACCTGTGAAAAACTTTTCAAAAACTTGGGATGAAAATAAAAAGCTCAGTAAGGGATATAAAAATATGGAAAGGAAACATGAGTACATGTATACATAAGAATGAAATCATACATTACCCATAAAACATAAGCACTTTAACATACCTCATAAAAATCATGAATAAATCATAGAAATCATAAGACATAAAGGTATCTTGAAGCATTCATAACATTCTTACGTAGGGAGTAACCCTCTTGGTTACGTTTGGAATACCCATCACAATATATTCCCTAAATCTCTTCGGAGAAACATTAAAGATTAACCCCTTCATGTTACCCAATTCATTAGAGATCTATATCGTGCTCACCTACCCTTAGTTTATCATGGAACCACCCGTCTTCATAATAATGCCCATGAACCATAACATAATCGTATCACATAAAACATACATAAAGGAAACATAACATTTCCACATTTCAATCACAAGATATCAATACATCACATTGATATAATAAAAACATTATGAAAACCATTTTCAATACCAAAATAAACGAAAAGTAAAACAAGGTATTTATTTTTTAAAAAAAATGGTATGACTTGTAGGGGAAGCCGAAACTCAAATAATGGTCACGGCGGCGGAGAAGCAGTTGTCTCTGCATACGTACGACAAAAACATTCCCTTTTGTCATTTAGTAAATGATTTGTATAAAAAATATTCCTTTTGAATAAATGTAAAAGTCAAAGGGGTTTATTCACCGTATAAAAGAGGGTTGTGTATAAAACAAATATGCCTCAATGAAAGGAGATTGAGACGAAGTCCAATACAAAGATGATATCCTTGGATTAAGGATAAATCAATTACATAATTATGTGTGACAAACGAATACACCAAATATAAGTGGGTATTAAGTTCAAAACAGTCATAGGAAATTCACACGTATTCATAGAATGACATATTAAAAGAGTACAAGTTTATCCCAAAGAATCAAAATTGGGTTAAGAAGTTCCCTTGCAAAAATTTGACAGCCTAACAACATCACTACAAAATTCAGAAAATGGGTTGATGAGAGATAAAAAGGGTATCTCATCACTTAGAAATAAAATTTAAATCCATAAGGATATATAAGAACTTATCACAAAATAATGTTTTGTGAATTAAAAGACATAACAAAAGAAGTCTTTTAAAAAGAGGAGGGTGAAATGATCCCCTACCGACATGGGTATCTTTCGAAACATACACCCCGTGAAATAAGGACAATACAACATTGATGTAAATACTAATAAATGAAAGTATATTACACAATGAGTTAAATAATGGTCAGTACATACACAACTCAAAAGAAATTTTGGAAAATGTATCATAAATCTCATGGGAATAAAAGTGAGATGCAAAATCCCTTAAGAAAACTCGGCAGCCTAATGGTGCCACTTAAAACTTCCAAAAATGGATTTATGATATCAAATAGGGTCTCTCATCATATTAAAATAAAATTTACAGAAATATTAATATAAAAGAACATCCCCCATCATAAAAAGTAGGAGCTTAAAAGAAGTGACATAAAGGAGAGTACTTAAAAAGAAAGAGAGAGGTTAGATCTCCTACGAAAATTTGGCAGCCTAACAGCGCCACTCAAAACTTCCAAAATGGATTGATGAGAGAGAATAGGGCCTCTCATCATATGAACATAAAAATTACAGTAAGATTAATATAAAAGAACATCCCAATCACAATAATGGTGATCTTAAAAGGAATGACATAAATGAGTGTACTTAAAAAGATTGAGAGGAGTATGATCCCTTACCTCGGTCCGACTTGACTCGATCGTTCTTTAACGTCCTGAATAATAAACTTGAGTTAATTTCTACTTGCTTAAGAACAATTTTAAAGTTAATTATTCCTTTTATATCACTTATCGCCATTTATATACATTATGTAATCATTTTAGTTAATAATTTTTGTTTTGTCGATATTTGGTACTTAAGTCGAAAGTGGACTTCTTACAATTACATGTTGTTTGTGTGGTAAAAGGTTCCTTATATCCAGAATGATTTTCATGATTTGGATATCATATATATCATATATATAAATAATATACATGTATGTATAATATTATATAATCAATTAGGTGTAAGAAAAGAAATGCACCGTCCCTGGAGACGGTAAGCCGTACGTACGCATGAACGCTACTTTCATTTCTATGTCATATTAATGGAATTAAAACTAAATGAGAGGTATGTATATTTTAATTCCAGAATATTATTCATCATTTATAAGTAACATACATCATATATAATAACTTTAAATACATCCTTTATACATCCCACATACAGCATTAACGAATCAAATCACTTTGAGGGCGCGGTAGTCCGCACTTCATAAAATGAAATTATCATGTTTACCCACAATGTAAACCATAAAGTTATGCCAAAAAAGAAAAATACAGAATCTTAAGTAAAACATAAACATATTATATATCATATATAAATATAGTTACATCTTAATATCCACCTTTTAAGGTGTTATATGAGTGGTGAACAATCATCGTTTCGGGAGGCAGAAATTCACCATCAGCAGAAAGAGTATGTTCTTTATCCATTTGATGTAGGTGTGTGTAAGTTTAGCTCGAATGCTTATTATAACAACATCCTAGTATATTTAAGATACTGGAGTTGTTAAAAAAAGAAATTAATAAAAAGAGTTTAGGGGGTTGGAGAATAAAAATAAAACAAAAGAACACAAGTGAAGACATTACCTTAAAATCTGGTAACTCTTGTTGATTTGATATGAAAGGATTCCTTGGAAAGACTTCTTCCAAAAGTGAGGCTACTAGGAGTAAGATAGGGATGTGGAGAGGAAACATTATCAGGGGTTGTCCGAGCCAAAGGCTTGAGAGGTGTGGGTAAGGTGGTAGAGGTGGGGGCCTTTTATAAGAGGAGAGGAGAGGCACTCTTATAAAGTTACAAAATGTTACTTTATTTTCAAATGAGTTTCGGATTTTAAATGTCCCACATTGATGTGTTTCGAGGATAAGGTGGTAAGGGTTCTAAATATACTCATACAATAGCTTTTTCACATGTTTAAGTTATATTTTTAACATTAACTTTTCATTTTATTTAAATCCCTTATTAATGAGGTAATCGATGCATCATCATGATGTCATAAATATTTAAATTTATTTAAGGTCTAAAAATTATACTAAAAATATCATGATGTATAAAATATTTTTATATTTATAATGAATATTTATAGTTAAAAATATTACTTGTATAACCCCATTTAAAAATTTTTTCAGTGAAACATCTCATGCTTGTGACATTTTTATTTTAACTTTAAATAAAAAGTTATTTATGTCATTTTCCAACCAATGTGGCTCCATGGGATCCCCAAGTTGACCCATGGATTGTCTTGGTCGGCCATGAATCATCCAATTAGGATAGGACATGTGTCTAGTTCATTTCACATTATTAAAACATTTTTTACCTTAAATTACACTAATTACCTCTAATCGCGATTAAAAACATAAAGGTTACTATTCACCAAAAAAATTATTTTAATCCCATTGAACCACATTTTACTTCCTAATGAAAACCATGTATGTTGGATTTTTGAAATTTAAAACACAGTTGTGGAAAAGTTTCATTTAAACAATAAATTAGTTTCTTTAACTACCACTTAGTGGTTTCACTATTCATCAAAAATTGATGTTTTTCAGAAAAATACCAAAAATTCACCCTATGCTATATTTGATATTCCAAACTCAAAAATGATGTATATTTTAAAAAATTCTAAACATATACGTTTCATAAATTAATTTAATTATTAATTCCTGCTGTCAAAACAAATAGTGTGTTTTTATGAAACAATATCTATTAAAGGATTGACACTAGTTTAAGTCCAATTTCAAAGTGAAATTAATTCCAATGACCACTATTGGATTAAATGGTAAAAATATATTCTAATTTTACATTAAAAACAATTCAAAAGATTATCTAATCATATAAATAAATTAGATTAAAAAGAGGTTTTGAATTAAAATACAACATTTTTCTCTATTCATTAAAAAAATGAACTTTATCGGAATGATACCAAAAATTTACACAAAATAAATTTTGATGTATTCATTCTAAAGAAGAATTTTATTTTTTCAAATAAAATTGTCAAAAAGTGGATTTAAAAGAGGTTCTCCATCAAAAAGCGGTTAATCGACCTTCTAAAGAACATTAGAATGTTTACGCTTAAAAATTGAATTCATTTACATTTTCAATCCTATAACATTTATTGTAAAAAGTAAATATATTTGACAAAAATATATAATCATTTTGTAGTTAGTTCTTTTCATTCCCACCATTACAACGGCTAGGCGTTTACTACCATTTAAAATAATATTATTTTATTATTAGAGTGAAACTTAAGATTTCCTTGAAACTCGTTGTTGCGTATTGGGTACCCCATCGACCATAGAGTCCCCTTTAAAGTAATATTAATATTTTATTCTCAAATATAGATAAATATAAAAATGTCATATTCTTTATTTACCTGGGGTGTTACATCCTTCCCCCCTTTTTGGAATTGCGTCCTCGCAATTTTAAAATTGGGCTCGGAAACATCCTTGAAAGTCCCACATCAGAACAAGAGCTGATAAAATAATCACTTTAAAATAAATAATGAGAAGTACAGAGGTCACCCAAGTTAACCCATACTATGATTCCATGTAGGAAAACATAGACATGGAGGAGAAAACATTGGGTCATGTTCTGATGGAGAGTGATATAAAACATGTTTAGGAGAAAGTTAACCACAAGAAAATCACAAAAATGTGATGGGTTAAACGGTATTCGATTCCCCAGTAGGAAAAGTTAATAGACAAATTTTTTGTTTTTTTATTGAGGAATTTATTCATAAGGAAACATAATTAATTATCATATTGACTTTGAACTTTTATTATATTTCTTACAGAAACTCATATTTTCTCCAAAATACAAGTATTTAGGAAGACTTGTTCACTATAATCAACGTCTAGAGAATCACCTAACCCAAAAAAGAGAACTATATACTTCCCATGTCTTTAGAATTTAACCAAAACCAAAACCAAAATGGTTAGTACAAGATCAGATAATCCAGGAAAGGATAACCCTTTATAAAAAAAATCTATTCTTAATCTCCAAAATTTGTCCAACAAAACCCAAAGTTCAACGAGGACCATTTGATAAACAATTTGACCATAAAATTATTCAATGTAAACAAAACTAAGATTGAAACCCAAATATTTGAAGGATTTAGTCACATAGTCTTCCAAGGTACATATTAACTTTTATCTCCAAATAACTTTAGTTGCTCTTAAATTATCATATTGAAAAGTAATTAACCTAATCACATATCCTCCATGATAGGTTAATCATTTCCATAGATAACCCAAAATAAACATACTCTTGATTCCTAAAATCATCTTACTAAAAATAATTAGTCAAACTAACCAGGGACTTCACGTAGTCCAGTGGTAGGCGATAAATACCAGTCGCACTTTGGCTGTGGGTTCGATTCCCGCAGCTTTGTCCGACGCGATGGGTTGTCACACGGTCTGTGTGTTGTCATTTTTACAAAACTATATAATTCTTAAAACATTCTCCAAAACGAGATAAAATATTCAAAAATGATCATAACATATTTTAACCTCAGGTTTATCTCATGCCTTTCATTTTCCATCATAACATATAATAACCCATAATTACCTCAAAAGTAAGGATCATTTAAACTCTAATGGTTACCTTTATAATTATTACCTAAAATTCCACATCGATTGGTCATCTTGTACATGATTAATTACAGATCATACCAAGGTTCAAGTGGTTGATTAGGACTCCTTGATACTTGGTTTAGAACAACCACGAGTTTCCTCATTGAATCCCCCATTTTATCTCAAATCTTAATCAGAGAACCACCACAGTTTCCTTCAAACCTATTGTCTCTTTGGTGCCTTCTAGATCCATCCATTCACTAAAAATAGAAATGTCAGTGTGGGTATATCATCAAAACCATCAAGTACTAATGAGGAAGGTAAACACTAAGATATACTTACTCATTCACTTTATCTAAAACTAGGACTCTTTCTGAAATCCTAGCCATTATGGTAATGTCACTTGTGCTTAGAGAATACCCTTACCTCTAAAGTTATCTAAACCGACCATTGATACCAACTATAAGGCCCCGGCCTTAAACCATACTTAATCTTGAGTTATTACAAGATTACAAATTGAGGATCATTTCAGGATTAGAGTTTTAGATAATTAGATCATAAAACTTGCATTACATTCCACATTTAAACAAAGTGGTTACATAAAAGATAGTATTCATTTTTTCCATCAACGGAAACATATTTAAAATAAATCATTCTTTCTTTCTTGACACTTCCTTAACACTATCATCATATCATGTACCCTTCCCTTGACATGTGAAAAACATTTCAAAAACATGGGATGAGCATAAAAAGCTCAGTAAGGGATATAAAAATATGGAATGGAAATATGAGTACATGTATACATAAGAATGAAATCATACTTTACCCATAAAACATAAGCACTTTAACATACCTCATAAAATCATGAATAAATCATAGAAATCATAAGACATAAAGGTAACTTGAGGCATTCATAACATTCTTACGTAGGGAGTAACCCTCTTGGTTACGTTTGGAATACCCATCATAGTATATTCCCTAAATCTCTTCCGAGAAACGTAACGTTTAACCCATTCTTGTTACCCAATTCGTTAGAGAGCTATATCGGGCTCACCTACCATATGTTTATCACAGAACCACACGTATTCATAATAATTCCCAAGAACCGTAACATAATCGTATCACATAAAACATACATAAAGGAAACATAACATTTCCACATTTCAATCACAAGATATCAATACATTACATTGATATAATAAAAACATTATGAAAACCATTTTCAATACCAAAATAAAAGAAATGTAAAACAGGGTATTTATTTTTCTTTTAAAAAAATGGTATGGCTTGTAGAGGAAGCCGAAACTCAAATAATGGTCACGGCGGCGGAGAAGTCGTTGTCGCCGCATACGTACGACAAAAACCTTCCCTTTGGTTCTTTAGTAAATGATTCGTATAAAAAATATTCCTTTTGAATAAACATATTAGTTAAAGGGGTTTATACACCATATAAAATAAGGTTGTGTATAAAACAAATATGCCTCAATTAAAGGAGATTGAGATGAAATCTCATACAAAGACGATATCCTTGGATTAAGGATAAATCAATTACATAATTCTGTATGATAAATTAATACACCAAATATTAGTGGGTATTAAGTGCAAAACAATCAGATGAAATTCACACATATTCATAGAAAGACATATTCAAGGAGTACAAGTTTATCCCAAAGAATCAAAATTGGGTTAAGAAGTTCCCTTGCAAAAATTTGACAGCCTAACGACATCACTACAAAATTCAAAAAATGAGTTGATGAGAGATAAAAAGGTTATCTAATCACTTGGAAATAAAATTTAAATCCATAAGGATATAGAAGAACATATCCCAAAATAATTTTATGTGAATTAAATGACATAAAAAAAGACGTCTTTTAAAAAGAGGAGGCTGAAATGTTCCCTGACCGACATGGGTATCTTTCGAAACATACACCACGTGAAAGAAGGTCAATACATAATTTATGTAAATACTCATAAATGAAATTATATAACACAATGAGTAAAATAATGGCCAGAACATACACCACTCAAAGGAAATTTTGGAAAATGTAGCATAAATCTCACGGGAATAAAAGTGAGATGAAAAATCCCTTACGAAAACTCGGCAGCCTAACGACGGCACTTAAAACATAAAAAAATGGATTGATGAGATCAAATAGGGTCTCTCATCATATTAAAATAAAATGTATAGCAAGAGGAATATAAAATAACATCCCCTATAATAACAAAGATGAGGGTAAAAGAAGTGACATAAAGGATAGTACTTAAAAAGAAACAGAGGTGTTAGATCTCTTACGAATATTTGGCAGCCTAACGGCGCCACTCAAAACATCCCAAATGGATTGATGATAGGGAATAGGGTGTCTCACAATATGAACATAAAAATTACAGTAATATAAATATAAAAGAGAATCCAAACCACAAGAAATAATAGCTTAAAAGGAATGACATAAAAGAGTGTACTTAAAAAGAAATAGAGGAGTAGGATCCCTTACCTCGGGTCTGCCTTGACTCGATCGTTCTTTAACGTCCTGAATAATAAACTTGAGATAATTTCTACTTTCTTATGAAAATTTTTCAAGTTAATTATTCCTTTTATATCACTTATTTCGATGATATAAACATTATGTAATCATTTAAGTTAATAATGTTTGTTTTGTCAATATTTGTTTCTTAAGTCGAAAGTGGACTTCTTACAATTACATGTTGTTCGTGTGGTCAAAGGTTCATTATATCCAGAATGATATTAATGATTTGGATATCGTATATATCATATATATCCATAATATACATGTATTTATAATATTACATAATCATTTAGGGGTATGAAATGAAATGCACCGTTCATGGAGACGGTAAGTCGTACATACGGATGAACGCTACATTCATTTCTATGTCATATTAATGGAATTAAAACTAAATGAGAGTTATGTATATTTTAATTCCAAAATTATATTCATGTTTTATATGTAACATACATCATATATAATAACTTTAAATACATCCTTTATACATCCCACATATGGAATTAACGAATCAAATCACTTTGAGGGGTGGTAGTCCGCACTTCCTAAAATGAAATTATCGTGTTTACCCACAATGGAAACCATAATGGAATGACACAAAATAAAAATACAGAAGCTTAAGTAAAATATAAACATATTATATATCATATATAAATATAGTGACATCTTAATGGCCACATTTTAAGTTGTTATATGAGTGTTGAAAAATCATCGTTTCGTGAGGCAGAAATTCACCATCCACAGAAACAATATGTTCATTAACCATTTGATGTAGGTGTGTGTAAGTGTAGCTCGAATGATTCTTATAACAACATCCTAGTATATTTAAGATTATTTAGTTGTTACAAAAGGAATTAATAAAAAGAGTTTAGGGGGTTGGAAATGCAAAATAAAACAAAAGTACAGAAGTGAAGACGTTACCTTAAAATCGGGTAACTCTTTTTGATTTGAGCTCAAAGGCTTCCTTGGGAAGACTTATGCCCATATTGAAGCATCTAGGAGTAATAGAGGGATGTGGAGAGGCAAAATTAGCAGGATTTGGACGAGCCAAAGGCTTCAGAGGTGTGGGTATGGTGGTAGAGGTGGGGGTCTTTTTTAATAGGAGAGGAGGGGCACTCTTGTAAAGTTACAAAATGTTACTTTATTTTCAAATGAGTTTCGGATTTTGAAGGTCCCAAATCGATGTATTTCGAGGATAAGGTGGTAAGGGTTCTAAATATACTCATACAATATGTTTTAGACATGTTTATGTTATAGTTTTAACATTATCTGTTTATTTAATTTAAATCCTTTATTAATGAGGTAATCGCTACATCATCATGATATCATAAATAATTTAATTTATTTAATGTATAAAAATTAAATAAAAAATTTCATGATTTAGGAAATGTTTTTATCTTTCTAATGAATATTTATAGTAAAAAATATGACTTGTAAAACTCCATTTAAAAATTGTTTTATTGAAACATTTTCATGCTTATGACATTTTTATTTTAACTTTAAATAAAAAGTTATTTGTGTAATTTTCCTACCAAAGTGGATCCATGGGGTCCCAAAGATGACCCATGGATTTTATTGGTCGGAAATGACACATAAAATGAGGTTATGACATGTTTCTAGGTCATTTCACATTATTAAAACATTATTTTTACCTTAAATTTACTAATTACCTCTAATCGCGATTAGAAACATAAAGGTTACTATTCACTAAAAAATTATTTTAATCTCGTTGAACCACATTTTACTTCTTAATGACAACCATGTATGTCAAATTTTTTAAATTCAAAACACAGAGGTGGCAAAGTTTCATTTAAAAAAAATCAGTTTCTTTAACTACAACTTAGTGGTTTCACTATTCATCAAAAATTGAAGTTTTTCAGAAAAATACCAAAAATTCACCGTAATCTAAATTTGATATTCCGAACTCAAAATTGATGTCTATTTTAAAAAATGAAAAACATATAAGTTGCATTAATTAATTTAATAAATAATTCCCGCTGTCAAAACAAATAGCGTGTTTTTATGAAACAATATCTATTAAAAGGTTGACACTAGTTTAAGTCCAATTTCAAAGTGAAATTAATTTCAATGACCAATATTGGATTAAATGGTAAAAATGTATTCTAATTTTACTTTAAAAACAATTCAAAAGATAATATAATCATATAAATAAATCATATTAAAAATAGGTTTTGAATTAAAATACAACATTTTCCACTATTCATTAAAAATGAACTTTATCGGAAAGAAACAAAAAATTTACACAATGTAAATTTTTATGTCTCTATTATAAAGATGAATTTTATTTTGTCAGATTTTTTTTTTCAAAAAGTGGATTTAAAAGTTGTTCGCCATCAAAAAGCGGTTAATCGTCCTTTTAAAGAACATTTGAATGTTTACACTTAAAAATTGAATTCATTTACATTTTTAATTCTCTAATTTTTTTTGTAAAAAGTAAAAATATTTGACAAACATATATAATCATTTAGTAATTAGTTTTGTTCATACCTACCATTACAACGGTTAGGCATTAATTACCATTTAAAATAATATTATTTTATTATTAGAGTGCAACGTAAGATTTCCAAGAAACTCTTTGTTGCGTAATGGGTACGCCATCGAGCATAGCGTCCCCTTTAAAGTAATATTAATATTTTATTCACAAATATGGATAAATATAAAAATATCATATTCTTTATTTACCTGGGGTGTTACAATTGGTGTCTCATAATACCCAAAATTTTTGAACATGATCTCATAGAACTAAATCCAATATATATATATATCTATTTATATGGATTGCTATCAAATTGTGGATTGAAGGATATTCACAATTTAACCCAAATATCCCATTTCCTCTTCGATTCTTCTCCAAAACATAGATGTAATATTGATATCCTTATTTAGAAAAATGGATGAAGGAACACCATGTATCCTGACAATCTCATTCATTAATAGATTACCATTATCATCTAATTCAGTATTTCCCTTGAATGGTATGAAATGATTATATATGATGAGTTAATCAATGATTACCCAAATTTAAATCATTATTTGGGGATAGAAAGGTATTTTTATGATACAATTCATATTCATCTCATCACACATCCTAATAGAAACATGACATGGCTGATCAAATCTAGAGGATCATTGTTTCGTTGCTATTACCTATTGGGAGGTAAAGAATCAGGATATAAAAAAGTTATTATTTTACTAATAACTAGACACCAGAAATGTCATCTAATATTATAGTAAATATTGGTGTTTTAAGGTTGGAAAACCTAATATATACAATAAAAATCCCCCATCACTACATTACTCTTGAAGAAGGTATATACACATCTATTTCTAAATAATCTCATTCATTTATAAACGATAAACCAATAATATATGTAATACCCACTATATTTAATGCTCTGGATATGCTATTACTCATCATCATTTACCTTCTCCCAATTGATATGATTTAGGTTGGATGTGGTAAACCTAATACAAGAAATAATAACAGTCTCATCCCATTCCTTAACCTATATATTAAAAATATCTTAATTCCCAATAGATTCCCTTGTTCAGTTGAATCATTTAGAACATTAGATTAAAACATCACTCTATGAGTTTTAGTGATAAAATTCATATAACTAGAGTTGTAGGAAACATCAATGTATAATGTTTTTTAGTACTACCCCCATTGATATTTCCTAAGGTTACTATCATTTTATGAAAAATCTAGGTAAATATTATTTGGTTAGTTTAAACCATAGATTCATCAAATAATAGATTACCCTAGTATTTGAGAACATACATTTCTACAACAACATCTATGACATAAATGTGATCGTTCTTCTCAGAAGGATGATATTTTAAAAAGTTAAAATCCACTAAACAGTCATCCAAAATTTGGATAAATCCTCGGATAAAACTAGAATCATCACTAAAAGGCTACATCTCCCAAATTCTCCTTTGGAATATTCGTTATTGTGAATGAGGTAAGACACATCGTTTGTTCCTAGTGTATACATTCCAGTCGTGACTACATATAATAATCACACTCTTATAGGTGAGCGAAGTCAAAGGATATGAATTATTATTTATGTATTTAATCATATAGCATTAATAACATAATATTCATAGGAAACAACTTATATCAAATACATCCCATAGATCATCCCAAAATATATTTTCATGCACCTTATAATGGTTTATCCTGATACCTTATTTGAAATAAAATGTTCTAAGGAACTAAATCCACATTTATAAAAGTTATATTTAATAAAATTATAATATATACAGTTCTCATGAAGTGTTCTAAGGTTTATTTGAAAATTTATTTCATGTTCTTAATTAATCTCAAGAAAGACTAGGTTATCATGCACAATATCCATGGTGAAGGATTCTGAGATATGATGAAAATTTTGAAATTAATAGAAATAAATATCATATAGGATTTATATTGTGTATAAGGTATCATTAGGTACTCATAATTACCAAATATTCATTGAATGTAAATACTTGGGAAATTCAATTCCCTTAACCAGAGGTATGAATTTCCCAACTAGAGATAAATTTTTATTAACCACCTGACACAATTTATTAGAAAAATTTAATCATTGAGAGAGAAAAATTGAAAATTCATAAAAGAAACATGATTAAATATCATATATCCAATTCCTAACTGGAGGGATCTATCATTCTTTTCATCATATAAAACTAGGGTTTCTCACGGGGAAACACTAGGACAAAAAAACCCCATACCCTATAAATATTATTGATTGATCCTCATATTCATATGATAAAATCGATCCATATTATTGGATGATATTTTTTCAAATATGTACCTAGAATAAGATCAACGAAAAAATGACCTCACACTCGAGGGGTAACCCGGAGAAGTGATCAGGAAACACTTTTGTGGACTATTTGACCATAAAAAGTAAATAACACAACCCAATCATTTCATAAATTAATATTTCATTATTTTTGTTTAATATTAATTATAATTCACAATAATACATTCCCCGGAACAATAATGGTTTCAAATTTTTGGATACTAGATATATAAACATCATATTTCATTAAATATCTTTAAAAGACCAATAAAATATCGTCTCACATGGTATACATCTAACACATACCAAACATAAATCCTATAATGCCCCAATGCATTATCAATGAAATTCACTAATTATAATTATTTTTATAGTATAATCATATAATATTAGATAGAGAACATAAAAATACTTTATAAATGAATAATGGGTAAAATAAAAGGTATATCGAGAATATTTGGAATGTATTCAAACGAAATAGAAACTTGAACTCGGAAATAGAAACATAATAATTATGAATTGTAAACAGAAAATTGAATTGTAACTCTACCTATAAAAGTATAAATAAAATTTATCCACATTATAAGTGACAATATTTTCTAAATATATCATAGTATAATAAATTAAATATTTTAAAAATTGTAAATTATTTTTTGGTATTTTTGTAAATCATGTATATTTAATTAATATTGATGATTAATTTTCTATTTTAAAAGAAAATTTATTCTATTAAAATAAATTTTAAAATAATTATTTTGGATCATTAATATTATAAGATTATTTTAATAGACCTTAATTATTTTTTAAAAGTGTTTTGAAATAAATTTTTAATTTAAATTTATATTTTTTCATGTAAATTTATTTTGATTTAAAATTAAATTTCTCATATTTATAAAATTATTTATATAAAATGGAGTTCATTATTTAATTTTACATTTAGAAAAATGGTTGGTGGGAGTTTTTTTTGGTTTTTTGAAATATTGGAATTTTTGGTGAATAGTAAAATACGATAATTTACAATAAATGATAAATAAAAGAATTTATGCAACATGCTTGTGTCATAGATGATGTAAATGGGCATTGGATTGAACTAAGATGCTCTAATTACTCTTTTTGGTATAAATAATCAATATCATTCATATTCATATACAAAAATACAAAACTAATGTTTAAAATAATGGGAAACACCTACTACCCTACATTATAAATACCACCCCTCCTTACCTCTACTATTCACACCACTCAAGCTTTGTTCGTAGTCCATATTTTGCTGAAATATATCCCTATGACCCTCTCCCAAGACTTGAATATTGTGATATAATAAAAAGACCAAGACCTCCCCCCTTAAGAGGTGTCAAGGAAGATATATTCAAGATATAAATTCCACATTTATTTTATTATATTTTATTTTCATGTCCCTTTGTTTTCATTTCTATCCTCACCTCTCATCATCTAAATGGTGTGATAACTCCAAATCAATAAATGTTTTAGAATTTTTTTATTATTGTATTATTCACCCTTATAATTTATTTCCAGTCATTTTATTCTAAAAATGAAAACACCATCTGAGATGTGTTAATTCATCACTGTCAAGGTTGATGAGTTTTCAATTTTATTAACAATATTCAATTCTATTCATGGAATAATTTGTGTTGTTGATGTAGACTGAAAAATATTTATTAAATTTAATGAATTTTTCTGGAATAATTTATAAAAATTATATTAATTTATAAAGAAAAATTTGTTCGTTGTGATAAAAATCTGCCAAATAACCAAAACAAATATCGTTAGTGATTTAAAAAATGATTTATCTCCACTATAAATAACCAAATAAATGTTATAACCATTTAATCATATATATTTTTAGTACTAAAATATAACTCCAATTTGGAAAACCATTATCTTCTTAAATGTTTATCCTTACATGTATATATATAAACAATTAATAAATCCAAGGAAACAAACACTCCCAAAACAAGGAAATTGAACCCCATAACCAACCAAATTACCATCAACGAGATTAATATGTTTATTATAAATATATTACATGTATTATATTTGGTTTAAAAATTAAATACTAAATTTAATTTTTTTATCCAAGTCCTTATGATCATGTAAATGATAGCATTGTGCATTAGGTAATGGATTCTACCCAAACATCCATTATTCGTTTGGGTTTCTCTATCATTATTTTTACCCAAATTAAGTTACCAATTAGTTTTATGAACCTATTATAAATTATTTTTATATCCTATAAACGTATTTATCATGTTGTATTCATCATCATATACCAGAGATATACATTTTTTTAAGTGATTCCCACCTCAATTCTTCTCGATAAGCTAACACATTTAAGGGAGCCTCTTGTATTTTACCCAATTTTAACTGAACCCTATATTATTTTAAAGCCTAAATTATTTTTATACACCCAATATATTTATTATTAAAACCATCTTGGATCACTTTTTGTTTTATATAAAACATTATTTCCTTTTCAGTTTTATTTTACCTTTGATATTTTCATTAAAAAGTATTAATAAGTTTTAATTCTAATGTTTCTTAAATGGTCTTTTCCAATGTTGTCACATAAAATTAATTTTATGTATTCTGATATATGAATATTCTACATTATGAATGTCCATTCATGATTCAATTAATATGCTTGAAGGACACTTTTATGATATGACCATTTTTTATGAAATTAATATGAATCTTAATTCATTCCATTGGTAAAACTTTTGATTATGAATGATAGATGAATGATTATTATATATGTGGAAAGAATTTTCATGAACAAATTATGATGGGTGTGTCTAGACATCACTCAAATGAATTATTAATTTTTAGTCTCATGAGACATTATGGGAAATGATCTTGGTTATCCCTGACTCATGCTACCATGTGCAATGGCATTGTTGGCTAAACATGACTTCTGCACATCTATGATCATCTAACCTTGAATTTTTCTAATGTAATGTTTCATATTGATTTCTCATTACTATGACTTAATTATTATAAGATCCCATGTTTATAAGTAATTATTCCATATGTTCCATGCCTTCTTATACCATTAAGCCATCCTTTTAACCCATGTTCTAAAGCATTATTAATATGGTTATTCACATGTTGGGACTTATAGTTGATCTGTATGTTTATGTTATCCCCAGGTTAACATGTGTATATGTTTTAGAATAATGGATATTAGGATATCTTTACGATGATTAAGTAATTAAATTTTCTATTTAGTCCAATGTTTTTAGTTTTATGTATGTATTCTATCAAGAGACCATACTATACGATACATGGATTGTATTATGATGCTTTATTATGCTAAAAATCTTGTAATGATATGTGTAAAATGCTAAGGGCGCTATTGTTGGTATCAGAGGATGGAATTGTGATATTTGTAAATTTGGAGTAGAGAACTTTAGTAATAAATATATGGATGAGACTAAGTTTAAGAACAAATCCTAAATTATTGTATGTATAATGTATGTGGTTTATTAGGAATATACATCCATTATTGGATATAAACCTGTTGACGTGGATTAAATATAGATGTATCTGGTGGCAAAATATGAAGACAGATCATTGAGCTATACATGAATGGGAACTGGTGCACGATAAAGGGCCTTGCAGCACTCCTAGATTATCATTCGTGGGGGGATATTCTTTGGTACATTTATAATCATAGTAAAAAACACTATTAAGTGAAATAATAATCCAATAAGAATATATGTGAGGAAACAGATCATGGGAGACATATATTGAATCATATGGATTCATGAGTTAGGATATACTTTTACTTTAATATTTTATCATTTTATTCTTAATGTTTCGTTTTTTATGTTTATTAGCTAAGTATTCAAGACCCCAAATTGTATATTATGTTTAATATTTTTTGGAGGAAAATAGATGAAAACGTGCCAATAATCAATGTGATAGGAAATGTGATGATTACCATAATGACATTCCTAATAAGATATGAATGACTGCTCAAAACCATACGACAATACATACTCAGGTGATTCATGTTAGGAATAATAACATAAATCATGTTAAATGATCTCCTCCTATATGGAAGGAGAATGTTTCTGTAGAATCCTTTATGTGGAAAAAGCATCCCATGTTTAGTGGTTCTTCAAATTCCCTCCACAATGTACAATTCATTCAGTCCACTGATAAGATATTATCTTTCCATCAGTTCGTAGACATAGAGAAATTCACTCTCTAAGTCTATCATATTGAAGGGGAGGCTGATTAGTGGAAAGAACTGATCAATAAAACGATGTCCCCAAATAAAACTGATTCCATATATAGAGAGGAATTTAGGAAAATATTTTTCATTAAATATTTTGGCAAAACCTACATCTCAATATGGAAAGACACATCCTTAGACTTATGTAGAAGAAAGATTATTTATCGGGGTGTATGATGTAAAATTCACAAGGCTTTAAATAAACGCCTCCAGATTTTTAATGAACACTAAAAGGAAGGTGGATTGTTTCTTTAGGTGGATAAATACAAGTATATGAAAATTGTTGGTAATTAAAGAGATAGAATGTTTTGAGAACGTTGTTTGTTTTTCCCTAATGGGTGAAATAGAGATTATCGGGTCTCAATGGTATCTTGGGCCTTGAGAAAAAAACTAGAAAATGTAGTTTAATATGGGTGGTTCATAAAATAAATCCTATAATGGAAGAAGATCTAACATCCAAAGTGTGGAAATTTTGTGAACATGCATCCTAGGAACATTCTAAAGGGAACCCGGAAATGCTTCAAATGTGGAATAATGGGACGTAAAACTAAATAATTCGGATAGGATATGAATTATCCAACTAATGTGGAAGATGAAAGGAATGTTTATATCAATGCACATCTAGTAGTGATGTGTTTCAACCTCAAGGAACATGGAAATTATTTGAGACATTTCCCAATGACAAGGGTTGTTAGAGGAAATCAACAACAACATACAAGGAAAAAAAGGTATTATTGAAACATCCCATGTTTTAATAATGAATCAGAATGTTCAATAGCATACATGATACCCTACATCGAGCATAAATGAACAAGTAAAAATTATTTTTTAAATGTAACCATTATAACCTAGACATTCGAATGGCAGGAATAAATAGAATCAATAGAATTAGGAAAATATGGTTTAAAAATCGTTTAATAATTTTTTATTGGTTACAATATTTATTAAAAATAGAAGTAAAAACTAAATAAATATAGAGGATGTGTTTTTATGAAAACCTATTAAAAGAGAATAACTATTTTTATAAAATCCTATCACTCATTCTGGAAATTTATTTAATGAAAAATATTTTTTATATAATCAATTTTATGTTTTCAATTCATCTTAAATGTTTTTTTGATATGATATATGAATAAAATTCAATTTTTTATATAAAAGAATTATTTATCAAAATATTATATTTTACTGCCTTTTAATGGAGAATCCTTTATAAATCTGGTATTTGGAACCTTTATTTGTTCTATTGGACAATGGAAACATACTATTTATAATTATCAAATAAAATATTATTTTTGATGAATTGTTTATATTATTTTGATAACTATCTTGTTTTGATGAATAGTTTAAATAAAAAATATATTAACTGAAATTAAATTTTTCATCCAAGTTAATTTATGTGGATAAATAATATTATTTAATGATTTTAAAGTATAAATGGAATATATTTTTATCATTAAATCTAATAATGGTCATTATAAGTTATTTCACAATGAAATTATATATAATCACATGAATATCTTTTGGTAGTTTTAACTTCTTAAAAATAGAATTTCTAGTTTTGACAACATGAATTTGTTTTAATATAATTTATGCCAATTCGGGGTTTTTAATTTATAAAATGGTATACATATTTTGAATAAAAAGATCCAATATGTGTTAATATGTAAATTTTATTTTTGAACATTATGAATAGTATTTCCAGTATTTATTTTTATTTACCATGGTTAAGGGTAAATCTAGTAGAAAGGTGTAAAATAAAATATTTTAAAAACATTAAACAACCCTAGAACATGAAATAATACTATTTTATGTGTATATATGACCATGTGGATCCATTGTAATACCTTCTGCCGATTTGGAGCATTTTTGGAGTCATAATGACATGTCATAATAATTAATTTAATGTAATGGAAAAATAATAAAAACATGTATCTTCTTAATAATTTGTTTATATGTTGTCATATTAGTGATATCTTCTGATATAAATAATCATTAGAAATATAATAGTTGTTCCTAAATAATTATATTTAATTTATAATTTCTCTACATTATATAAATAGACATAATTATCACACAATGATGACGTAATGATTTCTTCATTAATAAAGGATTCAGATAAATTATATTATAAAAACTAAAATAAATATTATAGGACATTATTAATGTTCTACAGTAATTTACAAGGTCAATATGACTGGTTATGATTTATTAAATGTTTCTTTCGATGGAATCAAGTTGTTATGAATTTATAAAAAAGTCATGTATGAATAGTGTCCAAAATTGACATATTTCATAACTGAATATATAAAATAGTTTATTAAATGATTTTTATTTTTAAAAAATATAAGATTCATTCAAATTGTTAATATAAGTCCATATATATCATAAATTACTTTTTTTGTGGGTCGTTTGACATGATGTGTTAATTACATTAACCCATAATGTGTAACTAACATTATATCACTATAATATTAAAATGGGTAATATAAGGGATTAACCAAAATGTTTTTGATAATAAAATATTCAAAACATACCTAAAAAATATTAGATGATTGTTATTATAACAAAACGATATTATATTTTAATTAAAGGATTTTAGGAAAATTTTTAATCAAAATCGAATGTATAATAAATTAATAATTAAAGAATATCCTAATGTTCCCCTTCCTCCTTTTATGAAAGGATACAACCTCAAACAACTTACTCACACCTCTAAATCAACTTGTCTCCTCCAAATTCAGATCAAAAAAGTTCTCAGTATCCCTATTTTCCACCAATAATTTTTTATTTTGTGTAGATTTAAATTCAAGTAAGCCTTTTGGATCAAATCCATTGAAGTTACCCAATTTCGATGTAATGTATTCTCTAATGACCCTTTACCATATTTTCATTATCCACTCTATATTATAATCATATTATTTTGTAAAAAACAACACCATTATAATAAATATAATATGATATTTATGAGTTGTATTTTCACTACTATTATAGACACCTAGATATATTGAATACATACATATTGTTTCTTTGTACGGAGAACAACTACATCATTAGACAATGATTGTTCAAATTTTCCCTCCCACCACTCATGATATCCATTATTTAGGAATTTTATTTATAAATGATATATATTATATTTATATTGTCTTTTTTCTCCCGAAATTTTTATTTACAACACACTTTTATACTTTCCATGATGTGTAAATACGATAATTTCATTTTCGGATGTGTGGACTACCGTCCATTCAAAGTGATATGAATAATTCATTATATACATTGAATGTATAAAGAATTTTTTTATTAATCCTATATGTCATACATGTAATACATATACTAATGGTTTTGTAATATACATTTATATAATTTGATTTTACTTTTTATAATTAGTAAAAGAAATTAATGTAGTGTCTATGCGTATGTACGACCTACTGTCTCCAGGAATGGTGAATTTCATTAATTATTTCTAAATATTATGGAAATTATAAATACATGTGTACTAGATATATATGACTCTTAAATCAGGAATAATATTTTGGAGATTATGGGATTTTGACCAAAAGGTCAATTTACATCAAAAAAGTTCATTTTCTAATCCAGTATCGAATATCACCAAACTAACCCATTTGAATATAAATAATTATATGATTTTTATAACAATATAATAAGTAATTTAAAATATATAAGAAACTCAAAATAGGTTCTGAAACAAGTTGAAATTAACCTTAGTTTATTATTCAGAAATATAATGAACGAACGAGTCATGTCGGACTCAAGGTAGTGGATCTTCGTAACCCAATTTCCAATTCTTTGGTTTAATATAACAATTATTTATTATATTGTACTAATATTATGTGAGAAATAACATTGGATATCTTATCTATTATTTATACATGATTAATTGGAATTTATATTTAATTGATATAATCGATCTATTTTATATACAAAATGATCGTTGAAAAAGAAATCATAAATCATTCTCATTTAATTAAGTTAAATATCCATGTCACTGGTTGGTTTTTCCACGATTATGTGTGAATTAGTTATGAATTTTTTACACCGAAAATATATTTCTATTGAGTGTATTTATATCTTCAATACATAATTATGTTATTTATTTATACTTAATCTGAGGACATGATCTTTCTAATTGATTTTGACACAATTTACATACCATTGTGACTTATTTTTTTATGAACCGATTCAATTTTATATGATGTATAAACCACCCATTGATATATTATATCAAAAGTTTATTTAATCTCATGATATTATATATTCTATTTTATTTCATTAAACATGATTTTTATTCTATTATTTATCAAATGGAAAAGGTCTGTTTTACTAAAAAATCATTTAAATTTTTTTCAAGATTTATTCTTCTAAATATTTCTCATTTTTTTCCAGGTTTTCCAAATGGAAATAAAGATTTATTTATACAAAATTATAAGTTTAAGAATTCAAATTCTCAAATTTCTTTTAATTTTTAAAATTTTTTATGGGAGGCTTTCATTCAAAAATATTTTTATTATATGATTTAAATGGATTTGGAAATTAATTGAATATTTCATTATAATGAATTGATATCTTGTGATTGATGAGTTAAATATTTATAATATAAATCATTTATATGTTATTAATATGTAGTGGTACTTGAATATATTATATGAGGTTGAATTATAAACCAAATATCGGTGGTTTCGTGATAAACCTATGGCAGGGGATCCCACGTTGGCCCTCCAATAAATTTGGTAATGTGAAAGAGGTATACATTAAGGTTCATCCTATGAGATTTAGGGAATATACTTTGATGGGAATTCTAAATGTAACCATGAAGGTTACTCACTATGTATCTATGAAAGATAAAATGTATGTATGATATGGATTCCATAGGTTACATATATGATTTAGGGATTCTATGAGTTTTCCATAAATCTTATGATTTCATAATTTATATTAAAGTGGATCTATTTTATTAGTGAAGAGTATGGTTTCATTTATTTTTATGTATTCATGGACTAATTTTTCCTTTCCTTATTTTATAACCCCTACAAATACTTTTACGCTCTTGGAAATATTTTTCACAGGGTATAATAAAGGTTAAGTGAAATGTATAATTTATGATAATTTTTATCAAGAAAAGAATTATTGTTTTTTAATGTGTTTTATTATTGTGAAAATACTAGTATTGAGTAGAAGGGCCAACCTTGTAAATATTGAGATGTTATGTAAAAATTACGGCCAAATTCTCAAAAACTCTAAACTTGAAAATATCCTTGAATTAAATTTAAATCAAATTTTTGACTAATCTCAAGATTAAGTAATATTTAAAGTTGGGGCCTTATAGTTTGTATCATAGGAAATTTTGAGAAAACATTGGATATTAGGATGTCATATTAAGGTTCAGGGATATGATTATGGGTTTATAATTATAATTTATATAATATGTCCCCTAACATCAAGACACCTTTTTAGGTTTATGATATTTCAAAATGATTAATAGAAATTTTTTGGACATTCACCTTTGAAGAAATTATGGGTTATTAATTATTGTGAAGATAAATGTGAGGTAAAAAATAAACTTTTACATTAAAACAAGTTGTGGTTATTTTTCAGAACTTTATATCATTTTGTTAATGCTAATAGAATTTTATACTTTTCAAAAAAGGACAACACACAGACTGTGTTACCGACCTTTACATTGGAAAAATATATTGGAATCGAACCCAAAAACAAGGTGCGAAGAAGATTTATCACCTACCATTGGTCTATGTGATGTATCTAGTAAGAATAAATTATTCTTTGTAGTTAAATGATTTTATAGATCAATAATAAGTTGATTTTGGGAGCATTTGTTTTTTCAAATGGATAACCATAGTATAAGAAAATGATTTTGCAAATATGTTATACATGTTATTTTGGAGGTAATTTTCTATTTTGGGAAATATATATTCCTAAAGTATTTAGAATACTATGGGTTTAAATTTTAGTTGTAATTTTTCATTTACCTTTTGGAGGAATCTGTGTTTTTATTTCAAACAAAAAGATATGTGGGTAATTTGCAGAAATGATTAACCTATCATAATGAAATTAAAATTAGGTTAATTATTTTTGGTTATGTTACATTAAGATTGTTTGATGTTATGTGGGGATAAAGTTTAAGATGTATCATTAAAGACTACATGATCAAATCCTTTGTAATTTTGGGTTTCAATTTTATTTTGGATTATTTTGAAATTTTTTAAGAACAATTGTGTATTGAATGGTCATTTTTGAACTTTGGGTATTGTTTGTTGAAAATTGGAGATTGATAGTAGTATTTATTTTCCTAATGAATTATTATTTTTGGGGATTATATGATATTTTACTAACCATTTTGGTTTTGTTTGATTTTTAATGTCATGGTAAATATACAGTTTATCTTTTTAGGAATATGTTATTCTCTAGATGTTGATTCAAGATCATCAAGTGTGACAAAATCATCTATAATACTCATCATTTGTAGAATATATGGGTTCGTGTTAGGTATCTATTAAAGGATGATACTATAATTGACAATTAAATATGTTTCCTTATGTCTCTACTCTATATGGTAAAATATTTCCTCAACATTATGAAAATGTCCTAAAAACTAAACCTATATCCCTTAACTTTACATATTGGTAAATAAATGACCATTTAACCCATCAATGGTTTATGGTTGTCATGTGGTTAACATTCTACAAAGCATGTTTTATATCACTCTCATAACAACCTGACACATAGTTTTTCTTCCATATCCATGTTTTTCTACATGGAGCCCTAGTATGTGATATCTCATGTAACCTTTCTACTTATCTTTCATTCTAATAATTTTTTAGTTTTATTATCCCTTTTTTACCAATATATTGTTTTTAATGAAGTTAATAAATAGAATTTAAAATTTATTTGGATGAAATTTACAAAATTAGGGAATTATGTAACATCTTGAGTTTTAAGAATGAAACATTATTGTAACACCCAAGGTAAATAAGGAATATGATATTTTTATATTTATCCATATTTTTCAATAAAATATTCATTTTACTTTAAATGGGATGTTATGCTCAATGGAGCACCCAATAGGCAACAACGAGTTTCATGGGAATCTTACGTTGCACTCTAATAATAAAATAATATTATTTTAAATGGTAGTTAACGCCTAGCCATTATAATGGTGGGAATGAACTGAACTAACAACAAAATGATTATATATGTTTTTCAAATATTTTTACTTTTTACAATAAATGTTAGAGGATTAAAAATGTGAACGAATTCAATTTATAAGCATAAACATTGTAATGTTCTTTAGAAGGTCGATTAACCGCCTTTTGATGGTGAACCTCTTTTAAATCCACTTTTTAAAAATTTTATGTGTTATATTTGACAAAATAAAATTCTTCTTTAAAATAGAGACATAAAAATTTACTTTGTGTAAATTTTTGGTATCTTTCCGATAAAGTTCATTTTTAATGAATAGTGAAAAATGTTGTATTTTAATTCAAAACCCCTTTTTAATCTAATTTAATTATATGATTAGATTAACTTTTGAATTGTTTTTAAATTAAAACTAGAATATATTTTTACCATTTAATCCAATATTGGTCATTGGAATTAATTTCACTTTGAAATTGGACTTAAACTATTGTCAATCTTTTAATAGATATTGTTTAACAAAAACACGCTATTTGTTTTGACAGTGGAAATTAATTATTAAATTAATTAATGCAACTTATATGTATTGAATTTTGTAAAATAGACATCATTTTTGAATTCAGAATATCAAATATAGCTTAGGGTTATTTTTTGATATTTTTGTGAAAAACATCAATTTTTGATGAATAGTGAAACCACTAAGTGGAAGTTAAAGAAACTAATTTTTTTTAAATGATACTTTGTCGCCTCTGTGTTTTTAATTTCAAAAATCCAACATACCTGGTTGTTATTAGGAAGTAAAATGTGGTTCAATGAGATTAAAATAATTTTTTGGCGAATAGTAACTTTTATGTTCTTAATCGCGATTATAGGTAATTTGTGTAATTAAAGGTAAAAATAATGTTTTAATAGTGTGAAATGACCTAGACACATGTACTACCCTCATTTAATGTGTCATGGCCGACCAAGATAATCCATGGGTCATCTTGGGGACCCCATGGAGCCAATTTGGTTGGAAAATGACATAAATAACTTTTTATTTAAAGTTAAAATAAAAATGTCACAAGCATGAGATGTTTCACTAAAACAATTTTTAAATGGGGTTATACAAGTCCTATTTCTGACTATAAATATTAATTATAAAGATAAAAATATTTCCTACATCATTATATTTTTCTTATAACTTTTAGAAATTAAATAAATTAAATTATTTATGACATCATGATGATGTAGAGATTACCTCATTAATAAATAATTTAAATAAAATGAAAAGATAATATTAAAACTATAACATACACTTGTCAAAAACATATTGGATGAGTATATTTCGAACCCTTACCACCTTATCCTCGAAATACATCAATTTGGGACGTTTTAAATCCTAAACTCAATTGAAAATAATGTAACATTTTGTAACTTTACAAGAGTGCCCCTCCTCTCCTCTAATAAAAGGCCGCCACCTCAACCAACTTACCCACACATCTCAAGCCATTGGATCGTCCAAAACCTGCTCATTTTTCCTCTCCACATCCCTCTATTACTCCTAGAAGCTTCACTTGGGGAAGATGTCTTCCCAAGGAAGCCATTGAGCTCAAATCAAAAAGAGTTACCCGATTTTAAGGTAATGTCTTCACTTGTGTTCTTTTGTTCTATTTTGTTTCTCCAACCCCATAAACTCTTTTTATTCATTTATTTTGTAAAAACTCCAGTATCTTTAATATTCTAGGATGTTTTTAAAAGAATAATTCGAGCTACACTTACACACACATACATCAAATGGTTAAAGAACATACTGTTTCTGTGGATGGTGAATTTCTGCCTCACGAAACGATGATTGTTCAACACTCATATAACATCTTAAAAGGTGGACATTATGATGTAACTATATTTATATATGTTATATAATATGTTTATGTTTTACTTAATCTTCTGTATTTTTCTTTTGTGGCATACCTTTTTGGTTTCCATTGTGGGTAAACACGATAATTTTATTTTAGGAAGTGCGGACTACAGCCCCCTCAAAGTGATTTGATTCGTTAATGCCATATGTGAGATGTATAAAGGATGTATTTAAAGTTATTATATATGATGTATGTTACATATAAATTATGAATATAATTCTGGAATTAAAATATATACATACCTCTCATTTAGTTTTAATTCCATTAATATGACATAGAAATGAAAGTAGTGTTCATGCGTACGTACAGCTTACCTTCTCCATGAACGATGCATTTCATTTCTTACCCATAAATGATTATGTAATATTATAAATACATGTATATTCTGGATATATATGATATATATGATATTCAAATCATGAATATCATTTTGGATATAATGAACCTTTGACCACATGAACAACATGTAATTGTAAGAAGTCCACTTTCGTCTTAAGAACCAAATATCGACAAAACAAACATTATTAACTTAAATTATTACATAATGTTTATAAAATGGAAATAAGTTATATAAAAGGAGTAATGAACTTGAAAAATGTTCTTAAGCAAATATAAATTAACTCATGTTTATTATT
This sequence comes from Viscum album, assembly GCA_963277665.1. Lineage (NCBI taxonomy): Eukaryota > Viridiplantae > Streptophyta > Magnoliopsida > Santalales > Viscaceae > Viscum > Viscum album. The sequence goes on from OY728164.1 coordinate 615,224,274, forward strand.
AAGGAAGTTAATGAACGATCGAGTCAAGTCGGACCCAAGGTAAGGAATCCTACTCCTCTCTTTCTTTTAAAGTACACTCTTTTATGTCATTCCATTTAAGCTCATCTTTTTTGTGATTGAGATGTAATATTATATTAATATTACTGCATGTTATATGTTAATATGATGAGAGACCTTATTCTCTCTCATCAATCCATTTTTGAAGTTTTGAGTGGCGCCGTTAGGCTGACGAATTTTCGTAAGAGATCTAACCTCTCTCTTTCTTTTTAAGTACTCTCCTTTATGTCACTTCTTTTAAGATCCTCTTTGTTATGATGGGGGATGTTATATTATATTACTCTTTGTGTACATTTTATTTTAATGTGATGAGAGACACTATTTTATCTCATCAATCCATTTTTTGACGTTTTAAGTGGCGCTGTTAGGCTGCCGAGTTTTCGTAAGGGATTTTTCATCTCACTTTTATTCCCGTGAGATTTATGCTAAATTTTCCACTATTTCCTTTGAGTGGTGTATGTACTTACCATTATTTTACTCATTGTGTAATATACATTCATTTATGAGTATTTACATCAATGTTGTATTGTCCTTCTTTCACGGGGTGTATGTTTCGAAAGATACCTATGTCGGTAAGGGAACCTCTCACCATCCTATTTTTAAGACTTCTATTGTTATTTATTTTAATTAACATAACATTATGTTGGAATATGTTCTTCTATATCCTTAGTGAATTAAATTTTATGTCCTTGTGATGGGATACCCTTTTTATCTCTCATCAACTCATTTTCTGCATTTTGTAGTGACGCCGTTACGCTGTCAAATTTTTGCAATGTAACTTCTTAACCCAATTTTGATTCTTTGGGATAAGCTTGTACTCCTTGAATATGTTGTTCTATGAATATGTGTGAATAACCTCTGATTGTTTTACACTTAATATCCACTTATATTTTGTGTATTAGTTTGTCACACATAATTATGTAATTGATTTATCCTTAATTCAAGGATACCGTCATTGTATGGACTTCATCTCAATCTCCTTTCATTGAAGCATATTTTGTTTTATACACAACATTATTTTCTACGGTGTATAAACCCCTTTGAATTTTACGTTTATCCGAAAGGATTATTTTTTATATAAATCTTTTTACTAAACGGCAAAAGGGAATGTTTTTGTCGTACGTATGCGGCGACAACGGATTCTCTGCTGCCGTGACCATTATTTGAGTTTTGGCTTCCTCAACAAGACATACCTTTTTTTAAAAGAAAAATAAATACCATTTTTTACTTATCTTTTATTTGGGTATTGAAAATGGTTTTCAAAATGTTTTTATATCAATGTGTTGTATTGATATCTTGTGATTGAAAAGTGGAAATGTTATGTTTCCTTTATGCATGTTTTATGTGATACAATTATGTTTGGTTCTTGAGCATTAATATGAAGATGGGTGGTTCCGTGATAAACTAATTCCGGGTGATCCAGATATAGCTCTCCAATCCATTGAGTAACGCGAAGGAGTGAAACGTTAAGGTTTCTCTGAAGAGATTTAGGGAATATACTGTGGTGGGTATTCTAAACGTAACCATGAGGGTTACTCCCTACGTAAGAATGTTATGAATGCCTCAAGTTAACTTTTATGTCTTATGATTTCTATGATTTATTCTTGATTTTATGAGGTATGTTAAAGTGCTTATGTTTTCTGGGTAAAGTATGATTTCATTATTATGTATACATGTACTCATGTTTCCTTTCTATATTTTTATTTCACTTACTGAGCTTTTTATGCTCATCCCAGGTTTTTGAAATGTTTTTCACAGGTCAAGGGAAGGGTACATGATATGATGATAGTGTCAAGGAAGTTTCTAGAAAGAATAGATGTTTTATTTTAAATATATTTCCGTTGACGGGAAAAATGAATACTATATTTTATGTAACCACTTTGTTTAAATGTGGAATGTAATGCTAGTTTTATGATCTAATTCTCTAAAACTATAAACCTGAAAAGATCCTCAATGTGTAATCTTGTAATAACTCAAGATTAAGTAAGGTTTAAGGTCGAGGCATTATAGTTGGTATCAAAGGTCTGTTTAGATAACTTTAGAGGTCAGGGTTATCTTCTATTCACAAGTGACATTACCATAATGGTTAAGATTTTAGAAAGAGTCCTAGTTTTAGATAAATTGAATGAGTAAGTATATATTAGTGTTTACCTTCCTCATTAGTACATTATGGGTTTGTTGATATACTCACACTGATATTTTTGTTTTCAGTGAATGGATGGATCTAGCAGGCACCAAAGAGACAACAGGTTTGAAGGAAACTGTGGTGGTTCTCTGATTAAGATACTAGATAAAATGGGGGATTCAATGAGGAAACTCGTGGTTGTTCTAAAACTACTATATAGGAGTCATGATCAACCACTTGAACCTCAGTATGATCTGTAATGCATCATGTACGATATGACCAATCGATGTGGATGTTCAGGTAATAATTATAAAGGTAACCATTAGAGTTTATATGATCCTTACTTTTCAGATAATTATGGGTTATTATATATTATGATGGAAAATGAAAGGCATGAGATAAACTTGAGGTTAAAATATGTTATGATCATTTTTGAAGATTTTATCTCGTTTTGGGGAATGTTTTAAGAATTATACAGTTTTTGAAAATGGACAACACGCAGACCGTGTGACAACCCGTCACGTCGGACAAAGCTGCGGGAATCAAACCCACAACCAAAGTGCAACTGGTATTTATCTTCTACCACTGGACTAAGTGATGTCCTCGGTTAGTTTGACTAATTCTTTTTAGTTATATGATTTTATGAATCAATAGTATGTTTATTTTGGGTTATCTATGGAAAGTATTAACCCATCGTTGAGGATATGAGATTAGGTTAATTACTTTTCAATACGAGTATTTAAGAGAAACTGATGTTATTTGGAGATAAAATTTATTTTTTACCTTAGAAGAATATGTGACTAAATCTTTGAAATATTTGGGTTTCAATATTAGTTTGGTTTACTTTGAATAATTTTATGGACAAATTGTTTATCAAATGGTCCTCGTTGAAATTTGGGTTTTTTTGGACAAATTTTGGACATTAAGAATAGATTTTCTTTTTATAAAGGGTTATCCTTTTCTGGATTATCTGATCTTGTACTAACCATTTTGGTTTTGGTTTTGGTTAAGGTCTAAATACATTGGAAGTATATAGTTCTCTTTTGTGGATTAGGTGATTATCTTGAAGTTGATTATAGTGAACAAGTCTTCCTAAATACTCTTCTTTTGGAGAAAATATGAGTTTGTGTAAGAAATCTAATAAAATATGAAAGTCAACATTATAAGTAATTATGTTTCCTTATTAATAAATTCATTAATAAAAAAACAAAAATGTTGTCTATTAACTTTTCCTTATGGGGAATCGAATACCATTTAACCCATCACAAGTTTGTGATTTTATTGTGGTTAACTTTTTCCTAAACATGTTTTCTATCACTCTCAATCAGAACATGACCCTATGTTTTCTCCTCTATGTCCATTTTTTCCTACATGGAATCTTAGTATGGGTTAACTTGGGTAACCTCTGTACTTCTCATTCTTTATTTTAAAGTGACTGTTTTACTGACTCTTGTTCTGTTGTGGGACTTTCAAGGCTGTTTCCGAGACTAATTTTAAAATTGTGAGGACGCAATTCCCAAAAGGGGGGAAGGATGTAAAACCACAGGTAAATAAAGAATATGACATTTTTATATTTATCCATATTTGTGAATAAAATATTAATATTACTTTAAAGGGGACGTTATGCTCGATGGCGTACCCAATACGAAACAACGTGTTTCTTGGGAATCTTATGTTGCACTCTAATAATAAAATAATATTATTTTAAATGGTAGTTAACGCCTAGTCGTTGTAATGGCGGGAATGAACAGAAATAACTACAAAATGATTATATATGTTTTTCAAATATTTTTAGTTTTTACAATAAATGTTAGAGGATTAAAAATGTGAATGAATTCAATTTTTAAGTGTAAAAATTCTAATGTTCTTTAGAAGGTCGATTAACCGCCTTTTGATGGAGAACCTCTTTTAAATCCACTTTTTGACAATTTTATGTGTTATATTTGACAAAATAAAATTCTTCTTTAGAATAGAGACATCAAAATTTACTTTGTGTAAATTGTTGTTATCTTTCCGATAAAGTTCTGTTATTAATGAATAGTTAAAAATGTTTTATTTTAATTCAAAACCTCCTTGTAATCTAATTTATTTATATGATTATATTATCTTTTGAATTGTTTTTAAAGTAAAATTATAATATGTATTTACCTTTTAATCCAATAGTGGTCATTGCAATTAATTTCACTTTGAAATTGGACTTAAACTAGTGTCAATCTTTTAATAGATATTGTATCATAAAAACACGATATTTGTTTTGACAGCGGGAATTAATTATTAAATTAATTAATTCAAATTATATGTTTTGGATTTTCTAAAATATACATCATTTTCTGAGTTTGAAATATCAAATATATCTTAGGATGAATTTTGGATATTTTTCTGAAAAAATTCAATTTTTGATGAATAGTAAAACGACTAAGTGGTAGTTAATCAAACTGATTTTTAGTTTAAATGAAACTTTGACACCTCTGTGTTTTGAATTTCAAAAATCGAACATACATGGTTGTTATTAGGATGTAAAATATTGTTCAATGGGATTTAAATAATTTTTTGGTGAATAGTAACTTTTATGTTCTTAATCACGATTAGAGGTAATTAGTGTTATTTAAGGTAAAAATAATATTTTAATAATGTGAAATGACCTAGACACATGTCCTACCCTCATTGTATGTGTCATGGACGACCAAGACAATCCATGGGTCAACTTGGGGACCCCATGGAGCCACTTTGTTTGGAAAATGACAAAAATAACTTTCTATTTAAAGTTAAAATAAAAATGTCACATGCCTAAAATGTTTCACTAAACAAATTTTAAATGGGGTTATAAAAGTCATATTTTTGACTGTAAATATTTATTAGAAAGATAAAAATATTTTCTACATAATGAAATTTTTTTTACAATTTTTAGACATTAAATAAATTAAATTATTTATGACATCATGATGATGTAGCGATTGCCTCATTAATAAAGGATTTAAATAAAATGAAAAGATAATGTTAAAAGTATAACATACACTTGTCAAAAACCTATTGGATGAGATATTTCGAACCCTTACCACCTTATCCTCTAATACATCGATGTGGGGCCTTTATTATCCGAAACTCAATTTAAAATAGAGTAACATTTAGTAACTTTACAAGAGTGTCCCTCCTCTCCTTTTATAAATGGCCCCCACCTCTACCACCTTACCCACACCTCTCAATCCATTAGCTCGGCCAACCCCTGCTAATATTTCCTCTCCACATCCCTCTCTTACTCCTATAATCCTCACTTGGGGAATAGGTCTTACCGAGGAAGCCTTTGAGCTCAAATCAAAAAGAGTTACCCGATTTTAAGGTAATGTCTTCACTTGTGTTCTTTTGTTTTATTTTGCTTCTAAAACCCCCTAAACTATTTTTATTCATTTCTTTTGTGACAACTACGGTATATTCAATATACTAGGATGTTTTTATAAGAATCATTCGAGCTAAAATTACACACACCTTCATCAAATGGTTAAAGAACATACTGTTTCTGTGGATGGCGAATTTCTGCTTCACGAAACGATGATTGTTCAACACTCATATAACATCTTAAAAGGTGGCTATTAAAATGTCACTATATTTATATATGATATATAATATGTTTATTTTTTACTTAAGCTTTTTTATTTTTCTTTTGTGGCATACCTTTATGGTTTCCATTGTGGATAAACATGATAATTTCATTTTAGGAAGTGCAGACTACCGCCCCCTCAAAGTGATATGATTCATTAATGCCATATGTGGGATGTACAAAGGATGTATTTAAAGTTATTATATATGATTTATGTTACATATTAATGATGAATTTAATTCTGGAATTAAAATATACATACCTATAATTTATTTTTAATTCCATTAATATGACATAGAAATGAAAGTAGCGTTCATGTGTATGTACGGCTTACCGTCTCCATGAACGACACATTTCATTTCATTCCCCTAAATGATTATGTAATATTATAAATACATGTATGTTCTGGATATATATGATATATATTATATCCAAATCATTAATATAATTCTGGATATAATGAATCTTTTACCACACGAACAACATGTAATTGTAAGAAGTCCACTTTCGACTGAAGAACTAAATATCGACAAAACAAACATTATTAACTTAAATGATTACATAATTTTTATAACATGGAAATAAATGATATAAAATGAATAATGAACTCGAAAAAGGTTCTTAATCGAGTATAAATAAACTCGAGTTTATTATTCAGGACATTAAATAACGATCGAGTCATGTCAGACCCGAGGTAAGAAATCATACTCCTCTCTTTCTTTTAAAGTACACTTCTTTTGCCATTCCTTTTAAGCTCATCTTTATTGTGATTGGGATGTCATTTTATGTTAATCATACTTTAAATTTTATGTTCATATGATGAGAGACCCTATTCTCTCTCATCAATCCATTTTGGATGTTTTGAGTGGCGCCGTTAGGCTGTAGAATTTTCGTAAGAGATCTAACCTCTCTCTTTCTTTTTATGTACTCTCCTTTATGTCACTTATTGTAAGCTCCTCTATGTTATTATTGGGGATGTTATTTTATATTCCAACTTGTATAAATTTTATTGTAATTTGATGAGAGACACAATTTGATATCATCAATCCATTTTTGGAAGTTTTAAGTGGTGTCGTTAGGCTGCCGAGTTTTCGTAAGGGAATTTTCTTCTCACTTTTATTCCCGTGAGATTTATGTTACATTTTCCACAACTTCCTTTGAGTGGTGTATGCACTGACCATTATTTTACTCATTTTGTAATATACTTCTATTTATGTGTATTTACATCAATGATGTATTGTCCTTTCTTTCACGGGGTGTATGTTTCAAAAGAAACCCATGTCGGTAAGGGAACCTTTCACCCTCCTATTGATAAGACTTATTTTGTTATGTTTTTTAATTCACATAACATTATGTTTTTATATGTTCTTATATATCCTTAGTGATTTAAATTTTATGTCCATGTGATGAGATACCCTTTTTATCTCTCAAAAACTCATTTTATGAATTTTGTAGTGACGACACTAGGATGTCAAATTTTTGCAAGGGAACTTCTTAACCCAATTTTGATTCTTTGGGATAATCTTGTACTCCTTTAATATGTCGTTCTTTGAATATGTGTGAATAACCTATGATTTTTTTACACTTAATATTCACTTATATTTGGTGTATTATTTTGTCACACATAATTATGTAATTGATTTATTATTAATCCAAGGATACCGTCTTTGTAGGGACTTTGTCTCAATCTCTTTTCATTGAGGGATATTTTCTTTTATACACAACCTTCATTTATACGGTGTATAAACCCCTTTTAATTTTACATTTATCTTAAAGGAATCTTTTTTATACAAAGCATTTAACTAAATGACAAAAGGGAATGTTTTTTTGGTACGTATGCGGCGACAACGACTTATCTGCCACCGTGACCATTATTTCAGTTTTGGCTTCCTCTACAAGCCATAAATTTTTTTAAAAGAAAAATATATACCATGTTTTAATTTTGTTTTATTTGGGTTTTGAAAATGGTATTCATAATTTTATTATATCAATGTGTTGTATTGATATCTTGTGATTGAAAAGTGGAAATGTTATTTTTCCATTATGCATGTTTTATGTGATACGATTATGTTATGGTTCTTGGGCATTACTATGAAGACAGGTGGTTCCATGATAAACAAAGGGCGAGTGAGCCCGATATAGCTCTCCAATGAAATGGGTAACGCGAAGGAGTGAAACGTTAAGGTTTCTCCGAAAATATTTAGGTAATATACTGTGGTGGGTATTCCAAACATAACAAAGAGAGTTACTCCCTACGTAAGAATGTTATGAATGCATCAAGTTACCTTTAATGTCTTATCATTTCTATGATTTATTCATGATTTTATGAGGTATGTTAAAGTGCTTATGTTTTATGGGTAAAGTATGATTTCATTATTATGTATATATGTCCTCATGTTTCCTTTCCATATTTTTGTATCCCTTACTGATGTTTTTATGCTCATCCAATGTTTTTGAAATGTTTTTCATAGGCCAAGGGACGGGTACATGATATGATGATATTGTCAAGGAAGTGTCCAGAAAGAATCAATGTTTTATTTTAAATATGTTTCCGTTGATGGGAAAAATGAATACTATCTTTTATGTAACCACTTTGTTTAAATGTGGAATGTAATGCATGTTTTATGATCTAATTCTCTAAAACTCTAAACCTGAAAAGATCCTCGATGTTTAATCTTGTAATAACTCAAGATTAAGTAAGGTTTAAGGCTGGGGCCTTATAATTATGTTCAATTGTATACATGATATGCTACATTGAGCTTAAACAATCAAATAAAAAATATTATTTAAAGGTTACCATTATAGCCTAGTTATTGGATTAGAGGGAATGACTAGTATCAACTGAACTATGAAAATATTTTTTAAAATTGTTTACTTAATTATTCATTGGTTAAAAAATTTATTATAAATAGAAATAAAAACCAATTGTATATAAAGGATGTGAATTTATGAAAATCTATTAAAAAGAAAGTGACTGTTATTATAAAATCATATTACTCATATATGTCATTTTATTTAATTAAAAATATAAGGTATATATTAAAATTAATGTTTAAAAATCATCTTATATTCTGATATTATATAAGAAAAAAAATAACATTTTTAGATAAAAGATGTATTTTTCTAAAAATAAACTTTTACCAACTTTTGTTAGAGAACCCTTTCTAAAATTAGTTTGGACACCGTTATTTGTTCAATTTTAAAAAATAAACTTATTCTTTAGGATATGAACATATAATTTTATTAGGATATATTTTTTATATTTTTTAGATAAATATCATGTTTTGATGAACAATAAAAATATGGTAAATTTTAATTGAAAAAAACGTTCTTGAATCAAGATAAGTTATATAATTAAAAAAATTATTTAATGGTTTTAATGTATAAATGTAATATATATTTATTATTTAATCCAATATTGGTCATTATAATAAATTTTACATTGAAATAGAAACTAAAAACATTTTAATATTATGGTAGTTTTTTAAAAAAAATATTGTTTCTAGTTTTGACAACAATAATTACTCTAAAATTAATTTCTTCAAATACATTGTATTGAATTTGGGAAAATGGATTCCATATTTGAAATCAGATGTTAAAAAGTGTATGAATAGATACATTTTATTTTGGAACACTAAGAATAGTAACATGAGAAATTATTGTTATTTCCCATGGTTAAAGGGTACAACTAGTAAATTATAGTAAACATAATAATTTAATTATATAAAAATACACTAAAACGTTTTATAATTCTCTTTGATGAGTTATTTTAGACCATTATCATCAATAGGTAGAACATTTGGAATTCGGGGGCCACTTTTGAGTAATATTGACACGTTATAATAATTAATTTAGAGTAAAGAGAAAATTTTAAAAAACATGTATCTTCTTACTAAAATTTTTTTTATATGGGTTTAAGTAAGTGATATCATCGTCTTTAAATATTCATTAACTGATATTAAATAATGTATGAATAGTGTTCAAAACTACCATAATTCATAACTTATAATATAAAAACGTTTATTAAATGATATTAATTTCATAAAAATCTAGTATCCATCCAAATGGTGAAGAAATGTCCAAATAAGTAATAAATGGGTTTTTATTAGTCTTATGGTATTATATTGTAATTACTTTATCCCAAAAATGTGTAAAATACATGATATCACTATAATATTTAAAATTGGAAAATAAGGGTTAAACCAAAACATTAAGGATATAAAATTATTCAAAACATGTTTAAAAATTTTTAGATGTTGGGTATTCACACCAAAATCATGTTATCCAGTAATTGGTTTTGTTTTTCACCATTTTAGATCAAATTTGTTATTTATAATAAATTAATAATTCAAGACATTCTCAAAGTTCCACTCATCCATCTTATAAAAGCCAACACCCTCTACCCCCATAATCACACCTCTTAAGAAAATTTTCTCATCCAAATTCTACTCAATTAAGCTCCCAAAAAATCCTAATTTCCTTTTAGAATCCTTACCTCGGTCAAAAGAAAGATCAAGAAAGGCTTTTTGACTCAAATCCAAAGAAGTTACTGATATATATGTGACATATTCCCTCATGTTTCCTTCCATTATTTTCATTCTCCAACCCCTATGTTCTTCGTACTCTTTAATTACATAACAAACATTGTATCCTAAATAAAATAGGTTGTTTTATGAGAATTATTCAAACTACCCTTACACAAATACCAATCATGTAGATATAGAAATACTATATCTATGTACAGAGAACTACTGCATCATAAGATTATGATAGTTCAATTATCCCCTACCACCTTTCATGGTGGACATTATGAAGGAACAGAATTTATATATGATATATATTATATTTATATTTTTCCAATTCATTAGTAATTTTTATTTACGTCATACCTTTATAGTTTAAATTATTTGTAAATAAGATATTATCATTTGAGAATGTGTGGACTACTTCCCTATCAATGTTATATGACTTGTTCATGATATAAATAGAATGTAAAAATGAATTTTTTATGAAAAATATCTTACATACCTGAAAAAATTATAATATTGGAATTATAATATACATTTATATCATTTGATTATTAATTTTTAATATGAAAAAAATGAATGTAGCGTTCATGCGTTCGTACGAACTACTCTATACATTATCGGTGTATTTCATTTCATATCTACAAATATTATTGAAATTATAAATACATATATACTGGATATATGTGATATTTAAATCATGAATAATGTTCTATATAAGATTTAATTTTTACCCGATGGAATATTTATATCAAATAAGTATATTTTTGACTGATGTAACGAATATTGACAAACCGACCCATCTAAAATTAAATAATTTTATAATTTTAATAACATGATACAAGTAATATATAATGAATAATAAGATTGAACGAATTTAGAAATAATGTATAAATTAACCTATTTTTATTATTCATGAATATCAATATTGAAAGACACAAGTCAGACTCACAGTAAGGGAACTTCTTAACCTAATTTCAATTCATTGGGTTAATCTTATACTTCATAATATTGTCTACAATAATTATGTGAGAAATATATTTTGATATATTATCTTTTATTTATAATATATATATGTGTATTAATATTTAATGAACATAAGCTATTTATTTTATTATAAAAATGATCTTTGTCAGGGAAATCATAACACAATCTCATTTCATTGAGTTAAATATCTATTTCATTGGTTTTGTTTTCCCATGAAATTCTGTAAATAAACTCTGATTGTTTTACATCGAATATAATCTTATATTTAGTGTATATATATTTTTCACACATAATTATGTCATTGACTTATATACCATTGTTACTTATTTGTTTTTATTCACCAATTAACTTTTATATGGTTTATATATAACCCATTGTCAAAATATATCAAAAATATTTTTATTATCAATATATTATATTTTTTGTTTAATGTTATTCTTAATTATTTTTATTCAATTATTTCTCACGAGGTAAGGTAATATTTAACTAAAACATCGTTTCAAATGAATACAATTTTTATTCTTCTATATATATCTCTTTATACTCCATTTATTCAAAATGATTTAAAGTATTTATTTATGTAAACATATATTCTTCCAAATTCCAATTCGTGAATTTCTTTTAAAATTTCAATGTCTTATGGGGACCTTTGATTAAAAAATAACATTATTAAATGTTTAAAATGGTTTTTGAAAAAGATTGAGTATTTAAATATCTTGAATTTATTTCTTCTGATTGATGAGTGAAATCTTGATAATTTTAATATTTTATCTTTTATGATTATGTAATGGTACATGTACTTTTAATGGGTGGTTACATGATAAACCAAATATTGGTGGTTCTATGATAAACCTAGGGTGTGAAATCTTTTGATTGATCTATAATGCATTGGGTGACTAGACAGAGGTAAACATTATGGTTTCTCCTAAAATATATAGAGAATATACTATTATAATAATTCTAAATGTAACCATGAAGGTCACTCCCTATGTAGATACGAATCCAACAATGTATGTATGTTATGGATTACATATGTTTCCATTTGAGTTATGGATTCTATGATTTATTCATAAATTGTTTATTACATGAGGTATATTAACGATCTTATGATTAATGAATGTAATGTATGATTTCATGGATTTGTATGTAGTAATGGAGTAATTTTTTCGTTATTTTTTTTAACCTTTAATGTGCTTTTTATGATCATCCCATTTTTTTGAAATATTTTTTATATGGTATAAGGAAGGATAATAAGATGAAAAAAATTAAAAAATATTTTTATCAAGAAAATAATTCTAGTTTTATTCAGGGGGTATAATTATTATGAAAAGGTTCTTATTGAGTAAAGTTTTATTCCTTGTAAATTTTGTGATATTATTAAATAGTTATTACATAATTCTCTAAAACTCTAAACATAAAACGTTTTAATAAGTGAATTAAAGTCAAATATAGATTTATCTCAAGATTAATTAACCTTTAAGGATTAAGACTTATAATTATGCTATCACTACTATTGAGGTGGATTCATACAATGATGTGGTGATATATATACTAGATATTAATTCATGAATAGTGAAAATACTATTCCATTATGGTGCTATGAATTCTTTCATATAATCAATGTTTAGAAGAACCATTCAAACACCACCTCGAATTTTAGAGATTGAGTTATCTGTGAGAACATAAAATGAGGAAATTATTGCACCAAGAGTATATAACTCCCCTGAGATAATATTTTTTCAATGAAACTCCTATTAAATATTGTTATACTTACTTTAGTGTAGTTTGATTTTATATTGGGCATGGATTGACAATCATTATACAAATCCAACTACTACACTTGGGAACTCGAGATAACTATTCACATCCCAAATAATCCACCAATTCATTACATGTTTAAGGAGGAAGATTAATCTCCATTAGAATAATTTTCTTATTTTTTGATGATACTACCTACGATAAATAATTTCTAGAATTAATGATTGACACAAACGATAGAATCATACTTGAAGGCAGGACCATTGTAAGGGACTACACAAATGTATTTTCTAAAGAATTGCATACTCTTCCTCTTGATCAATAAGATGATTTATCAGTTAAACATATTCCCATATCTCTACCTATATAAAATATTCTTTATAAAATGGACACTATATAGTTAGAAGAGATAATTAAGTAGTTATAGGAGAATCATTACAATGATTTTATAAGCCAAATTGATTCAGTATGGGGAGTTATAGTCTACATCGTCAAGAAGTATGGTTCGAAGAATCTATGTGTTGATTATCATGAACTCAATAAAACCATGATAAATAATCAGTATCCCCTTCCTTAGATTGATGAATTTTCAATAAACTTTTTGAAATAAATAATTTTTTCAGGTGGAACTTTGGTTATGATATCACCACTTGTGAGAAAATAAAGAATATATTCCAAAGAATTCCTTTCAAATGAGGTGTGGACACTATGAGTTCATAGTGATTCCTTTTGGAAACACCAATGCTACAGAATTATTAATTTATACAATGATTATAGAATTTAGATATTACCTCAAAAAAATTTGGTTGTATGTATTGATGACATTCTGATATACTCCTAGATAATGGAGAAACATGAGTTGTGTTTGAATAATGTACTGATGAAATTGTGAAGAAAGAAACTATATTGAATATATAATAAATGGGAGTTCTATATATAAGAATTATTATTCTTGGAGAATTTTATCACCAGAAATGGAATAAATTTGTACCCTTCCAAGGAATAGGCTATTTATGTGTGGCCCTGACCAATGTTTGTAATGGAGATCCACGATATTCTGAGACTATCTGGCTATTATCAATGAATTGTGAAAAAATTCACAAGATTTTCTGTAACGCCACGACCCCAGTTTCCCAGAGTCGGTGTATTATTATGTAACATTGGCATTATCACAAAAGATCATCTGTCGAAAGACCGATTAGTTTAGTAGCCTTGGAAACACTAGATATATCCATAAGTCTTACATTACATTATAAAGTAAAACGAAACTATAACAACATCTTTTCTTAATATCCCCTCATACTAACTCTACATGAAATTCATAAAATACTTCTTCACATCCTGTAAAAATTAAAACATAGAAAGGGGTGAGCTCATAAGCTTAGTAAGGATAACAATGTGGCTGAAACTTTCATAAGTAAAAATAAACATTTAAGGAAATGTATAACTAAAACAAAAGCCTTTTAAACTTGAACTTCAATATAATATGAAAAAAATAAAATGAAATAATGCAATTTACTTATTCACATAGATATTATACTAGTAAAATAATCACATGCAATATCAATAACCACTTTCATAATGATTGAATGCATAATGTCATACTATCATAACCACGTAGCCAAGGCCTCGTGCCAAGACTACAAATAAGATTTTGTCAAGGCCTCGTGCCAAGACACTAGTTTGTCTAATGAGACCTACCAATTCATCGATGAGCTATAGAGGGATCAACCCATAACTAATTATGTCCAATGCATTCCTTATGTGAAATTTTTTACCATATCATAAACTATAACATAATTGTATAACATAAAACATGCATAATGGAAACATAACATTTATACATTTCAATCACAAGATATAAATAAAACACATTGATATAATAAAAAAATTATCAAAACCATTTTAAATTCCAAAATAAAATAAAAGTAAAACATGGTATTTATTATTCATTTATAAAAATGTTATGGCTTGTAGATGAAGCCGAAACTCAAATAATGGTCACAGCGGCGGAGAAGACGTTGTTGCTTCATACATAATACAAAACATTCCTTTTGTAGTTTAGTAAAAAATATTTGTATAAAAATATTGCTTTTGAATAAAAGTCAAATTCAAAGGGGTTTATACAACGTATAAAAGAAAGTTGTGTATAAAAAAATATGCCTCAACGAAAGGAGATTGAGACGAATTCTCTTACCTCGTGTCCGACTTGACTCGATTGTTCTTTATCCTCTTGAATAATAAACTAGTGTTAATTTATACTTTCTTAAGAAACTTTTTCAAGTTCATTATTCCTTTTATATAACTTATTACCATGTTATGAACATTATGTAATTATTTAAGTTAACAACTGTCATTTTGTCGATCTTTGGTACTTGAGTCATAATAAACTTTTTATAATTACAAGTTGTTCATGTGGTGAAATATACATTATATCCATAATTATATTAATTATTTAGATATCATATATATCATATATATATAGTATATACATGCATTTTTAATATTATATAACATTTAGAGGTAAGAAATGAAATGCACCATTCATGGAGACGGTAAGCCGTACGTACGCATGAACGCTACTTTCATTTCTATTTCGTATTTAATGGAAAGAAATCATAATGATATAAAGCTATATTATAATTAAAGTATTATATCATATATAATATCATTTAATACATCATTTATACATCCCATAAATTGCATTAACGATTCAAATAACATTGAGGGGGCGGTAGTCTGCACTTTCTAAAATGAAATTATCGCGTTTAACCGTAATGGAAATCATAAAGGTATTCCATAAATGAAAAATACATAAGCATAAAGAAAACATAAAAATAATATATATCATATATAGAAATAGTGTCATTATAATGTCCACCATGAGAGTTGTTAAAAGAAGATTGAACAATCATCGTTTTGTGAGGCAGTAATTCACCCCCCACAGAAACAGTATGTTTTTTAACCATTAGACAGAGGTGTGTGTGTAAGTGTAAATAAAATAATTCTCATATAAACATACTAGTATATTTAATATACTTTTTTTGTTACAAAATAATTTAATAAAAAGGGTTTAAGGGGTTTGATTAGCAAAACAAAAGATCATAAGAGAATACATTACCTTAAAATCAGGTAACTCTTTTTGATTTGAGCCAAAGGCTTCATTGGGAATACTTCTGACCAAAGTGAGGATTCTATGAGTAATATAGGAATTTTTAGAGAGTATTTTGGCAGATTTTGGCTGAGCGAAAATTTTTTGAAAGTGTGAATAAGGTGGTAGAGGTGGGGGCCTTTTATAAGACAGGATGAGGGGCACTTTTGGAAAGTCGCGAAATGTTATTTATTATGAAATGATTTTCTGATTTTAAAGGTCCTACAATGATATATTTCTAGGATAAGATCATAAGGGTTCTAAATATTACCATCATATATGTTTTATACAAGTTTATGTCTTAGATTTTACCTTATCATTTCATTTTATTTAAATTGTTCATTAATGGGGTAATCGCTGCATCATCATGGTGTCATAAATAAATATATTTGTTTAATTCCAAAAAATTATTAAAAAAAATTACCATGATTTTGGGAAACCTTTTATCGTTCCAATTAATATTTACAGTTGAATGTTTAACTTATATAACCCCATGTAATAATTGTTATAGTAAAACAACACATGTTTCTGACAATTTTATTTTTACATTAAATAAAAAGTTATTAATGTCATTTTCATACCCATGTGGATCCATGGGGTCCCCAAGTTAACCCACGGTCTATCATGGTCGTCAATTCATCATCCAATAAGGGTATGACAAGTGTAAATGTAATTTTATATTATAATAACATTATATTTACCTTAAATTACCTTAATTACCTTTAATCATGATTAATAAAACATAAAAGTTACCATTCACCAAAATTATTTTCATCCCATTGAACCAAATTTTTCATAATGATGAAATACATGTATGTAGGATTTTTGAAATTCAATTCACAGAAGTGGTAAATTTTGATTTAAATGAAAAATCAGTTTTTTAACTACCACTTTGTGGTTTCACTATTCATCAAAAATTGATGTTTTTCATGAAAGAACCAAAAATTCACCCTAAGTTATAATTGATATTCCAAATTCAAAAATGATATTTATTTTAAAAAATTCCAAAAATATAATTTTAATTAATTAATTTTATAATTATTTCCTGCTGTCAAAACAAATCGCGTGTTTTTATGAAAAAATATCAATAAAAAGATTGACAATTTTTTGTCCAATTTCAAAGTGAAATTAATTCTAATGACCATCATTGGATAAAATGGTAAAAATATATAGCAATTCTACTTTAAAACCACTCAATAGTATATTTTATTAGTATAAATTATTTTTATTAAAAATGTTGTTTTTAAGTATTATTCAATATTCATCGAAAATTGGAAGTTCTCAGAAAAATACCAAAAATTCAACATAGAAAAATTTGGATATTCCGACCCCAAAAAATGAAGTCCATATTGAAATATAAAATTTATATATTTTAAATAATTTGGTATTAATATTCATAACAGTTACTTTGATTGGTCACGGTGTGTTAGAACTCGAGGTTCTGTACAACACACACTGCTCTATTATTAAAAGAGAAGTGTACCATGGAAGCGTGGGGTGTTACATTATCCCCTCCTTCAATAAATTGCATCCTCGCAATTTGAAAATTTATTTCGAAAATAAAAGGTTGAAGGTATAAAATACCTTTGTGGAAAACCCACATCAAAAATAAGGTTAATAAAATATACCCTTAATAAGAGGGAAATTGAAATGAAAAATTCACCACCAAATTATGATCTAAATTAGGAGAACATTGGTGTAAATAAGATACAAATAATTTAATGGAAAACGTAAATATTTTTAGGGAGTGATTGTGGTCATCAATCACAAACAAGTGTAAAATTGAGGGCCTCAAAGCCATAAATCTATTATGAAAATATCATCATTTCAACAAAACATAAGGTATTACAATAACACATTTTCTGTATTAATATCCCTTTCCTAATGTTTAAGAACTAATTTATTGATAGAATAAGAGATGGGTATATATATTTATATATTCTTGACAGGTAGAGTTTCAACCTTCAACTAATATCTACCACAAACTCATCATTCACTAAAAAAGATAATAGAACTCAAAAATATTATATTTATCCTAATCGTAAAAGATTCCAAATATTATCACATACCATGTAGAAAAATATTTTGTAATAACCAAATACTTCATGTAGTCTAGTGGTATGTAATAAAGGCATATCACACTATGGTTGTGGGTTCGATTCCTATAGCTTTGTCCGACGTGACGGGTTATCCCACAACACTCAGGTTTTCCTTTTCCTAAAACTATAGTATTATAATATTCCAAAAATAATCATCAGAAATGTTTTAACCATAAACAGTGCTACCCAAAGTTCAACGTAATCCATTCCAACCTTTATAGTTATCCAAAATACCTATGTCTAGACATTCTCTAAAAGATCTATAAATTCCAAAATCTATTGTAACATCATATTCCCCAAAAAAAGTAATGTTTCCCTTCTTACCACATACCAAAAATATGATTACCTTCATCATATTAAAACCTTAATGAAGAAAACAAGTACTGCATCACAATCAAATTATTATTATAACCAGAATATAATCCTTGATTCCAAAAGCACCAATACATTAATTATTCCACATCAACTATAGTAACAACATAAGATTGGCCTTGATTCCTTGGACTTTTCTGAGGTATGTTTCCCCGACTCTTAGGACATTCATTTTCATAATGCCCCATTTCCATACAATTGTAGCATTCAACATTGATAGCCTCTTTCCTTCCCTTGCAGTCACGATCATGGTGACATTTTCCTCCACATTTATAACAAACTCTTATTTATTTTAGGAAAGTACCGGGGAGATTCTTCCCACAATTATCGCATAATGGAAAATCCTTCTTTCCCTTTTCCCATTATCTGTCTCTTGTTCCACCGTTCTATTCTTTTCTTACATTACTTTATTGTCATTAGATTTAGACAATTCTTTTTTCGTATTAATATCACTTGATACAATGTCTTCCTACGTTGAGAAATATTGTGATACTAATGCTCGACAGAGAAACGGTTTTTACCCATCAATTAAACGATCGATCTTACTTCTTGGGTTATGTATATAATCTGCAGAACACCTTGCTAACCTTGTAAAGTTGGCTTCATACATTGTGACATTCAGATCCTCCTTTTGTCTCAGACAAAAAAATTGTCTTTCCATATCTTCTCGATGGTCACGAGGAAAGTATTTTTCTAAGAAAATCTCTTTGAACTATTTTAATAACATATTTGATACTTCATAATCTTCCATTCTGTTTTGAATTAATGACAACCATTGATCAACATCTCCAGTGAGGCGGTAAACTGCCATGATCAAATTTTCCCTTTCACTACTCCCCAAGGCATGGAATATTTTCTCTAAAGAATTTATCCATTGCTCAGCTACTTCAGAATTTTTCCTCCCATTGAATTTTGGTATTTGTTACCTCATTAAGAGATCTAACATTGATCCTCCACGTTGCGGATCAGGGTACTCCATACGAGTAAGGTTATTATTCATAACATGAGTGAGTTGACCCAGTATGGTGATATGTTGATCAGCACCAGTTGTATCACCATCTCCATTATAATTATCTTGAGCAGGAGAACAATCCCTACATGGAGTGCCTGCATTGATACAGTTTCCATTCCTTCCACTATGTGCCATTTTAAAACAATGGAATAAACTTGATTAGTTTGTGAATCAAAATACATAATTCCATAATTGTAAAACACATAACATAAATTGAATAGTTTATGGATATAATCGATAATCATAAAAATGATTTCTTTGAGGAAGTATATACTCATAAACCCTTCATATTGGTTTTTAATGAAAATGGGAATTATCCTAAGCATATCCCTCGGGACTCTCATAACCAAGAGTGCAGTAAGACCCGTTTTCATGCACCAGTTCCCGTTAGAGTCTAAATCAAAGTGGTGTTTTTGGGTTTTACCCCTAGGTACATCTGTTCCATAGCAGCCTCTACCTGCTCGTATCCAAACAGGTATGTATTTCTTAGAAAACTCACAAAATCTCTATAATACCAAAATTCTAGGAATTTCTTCAATAATAATCCTCAAAGTATATCTTAGTTATATGTGCTCTAATTAGTGTTTTTCTAAATCTAGCTTCCAATGTTAGTACTAAACTGCCTATGATACCAACTGTAATGCCCCGACCCCAATTACCCAGAGTCGGTGCATTATTATGTAAAATTGGCATGATCACAAAAGATCTAGTCTTGAAAGGCCGATTAGTTTAGTATCCTTGGAAACACTAGATATATTCATAAGTCTTACATTACATCATAAAGTAAAACAAAACTACAACTACATATTGTCTTCATATCCCCTCATATTATCCCTGCAGGTCATTCATAAAATGCATTATCACATTCTAGAAAAATTAAATCATAGAGATGGGTGAGCTCAGATGCTCAGTAAGAATAACAATGCAGCGGAATCTTTCGTAAATAAACATAATCATTTAAGGCAATTTATAACTAAAACAAAAGCCTATTAAACCTGAACTTCAACATTATATGGAAAAAATAAAATGAAATAATGGAATTTACTTATTGACATAGATATTCTAAAAGTCAAATAATCAAATTCAATATCACTAACCACTTTCATAATGATGGAATGCATAATTCCATACTATTAAAACCACGTAGCTAGGGCCTCATGCCAAGACTACAAATAATATTTTTTCAAGGCCTCGTGCCAAGAAACTAGTTTGTCTCATGAGACCTTCCCATGAATCGAGGAGCTATAGTGGGATCCACCCTGCACTTATAATGTCCAATGAATTCCTTATATGAAAAAGTTTAAACATATTATAAACCATAACATAATCGTATCACATAAAACATTCATAAATGAAACATAAAATTTCTAAATTTCAATTACAAGATATCAATAAAACACATTGATATAATGAAAAAATTATCAAAATCATTTTCAATACCAAAATAAAATAAAATAAAAACATGGTATTTATTTTTTATTTAAAATTTTTTTATACCTTGTAGAGGAAGCTGAAACTCAAATAAGGGTCACGGTGGCGGAGAAGTCGTTGTCGCCGCATACGTAAGACAAAATATTTCTTTTTTCCTTTTAGTAAAAATGATTCATATAAAAATAATCCTTTTGAATAATATTAAAATTCAAAGGGTTTTATACAACGTATAAAATAAAGTTGTGTATAAAACAAAATATGCATCAATGAAAGGAGATTGAGATGAAGTCCCTTACCTCTTGTCCGAATTGACTTGATTGTTCTATAACCTCCTGAATAATAAAGTAAAGTTATTTTATACTTTCTTAAGAACCTTTTTCAAGTTCATTATTCCTTTTATATCACTTATTACCTTGTTATGAACATTAAGAAATTATTTAAGTTAATAACGGACGTTTTTTCGATCTTTGGTACTTGAGTCAAAATAAACATCTTATAATTACAAGTTGTTCTTGTGGTAAAATATCCATTATATCCAAAATTATAATCATGATGTATATATCATATATATCATATATTTCCAGTATATACATGCATTTATAATATTACATAACATTTAGAGGTAAGAAATGAAATGCACCGTTCATGGAGACGGTAAGCCGTACATACTCATGAATGCTACTTTCATTTCTATTTCGTATTTAATGGATTTAAATCATAATGATATAAAGGTATATTATAATTCCAGTATAATATCATATATAATATCATTTAATCCATCCTTTATATGTCCCACATATGGCGTTAACGATTCCATTCACTTTGAGGGGGCGGTAGTCCGCACTTCCTAAAATTAAATTATCTTGTTTACCCATAATGGAAATCATAAAGGTATGCAATAAATTAAAAACACATAAGAATAAAGAAAAAATGAACATAATATATATCATATATATAATTAGTGTCATCATAATGGCCACCATGGGAGGTGTTAAAAGAAGATTGAACAATCATCGTTTCGTGAGGCAGTAATTCGCCACCCACAGAATCATTATGTTCGTTAACCACTAGACGGAGGTGTGTGTAAGTGTAAATAAAATAATTCTCATAATAATATACTATTATATTTAATATACTGGTTTTGTTACAAAATAATTGAATAAGAGTGGCTTAAGGGGTTGGAGTAGAAAAACAAAAGATCATAAGAGAAGATGTTACCTAAAAATCGGGTATCTCATTTTGATATGAGCCAACGGCTTCCTTGGGAAGATTTCTTCCCAATGTGAGGCTTATAGGAGTAATAGAGGGAATTTTAGAGAGTATTTGGGCAGTTCTTGTCTGAGTCAAATGTCTTTGAAGGTGTGAATAAGGTGGTATTGGTAGGGGCCTTTTATAAGAGGAGAGGAGGGGCACTTTTGGAAAGTCATGAAATGTTACTTTATTATGAAATGTTTTTCAGCTTTTTA
Organism: Viscum album; assembly: GCA_963277665.1. Lineage (NCBI taxonomy): Eukaryota > Viridiplantae > Streptophyta > Magnoliopsida > Santalales > Viscaceae > Viscum > Viscum album. The sequence goes on from OY728164.1 coordinate 615,246,853, forward strand.
TGGTCCCACAATGATATATTTCGAGGATAAGGTGATATGGGTTATAAATATGTCCATAAAATAGTTTTTAGACAAGTGTAAGTATTATATTTTACCTTATCATTTCATTTTATTTAAATGTATCATTAATGAGGTAATCGCTGCATCATCATGGTGTTATAAATAAATTTATTTATTTAATGCTTAAAAATTATAAAAAAAATAACCATTATGTATTAAATCTTTTTATCTTTACAATGAATATTTATAGTCTAAAATTTAACTTGTATATCCTCATGTAATAATTGTTTTAGGAAAACAACACATGTTTGTGACAATTTTATTTTTACTTTAAATAAAAAGTTATTAATGTCATTTTCTTACCCAAGTGGATCCATGGGGTCCCCAGGTTGATCCATGGTTTATATTTGTCGTCCATGACTCATCTAATAAGGGTAGGACAAGTATAAAGATAATTTCATATTATTATAACATTATATTTACCTTAAATTACACTAATTACCTTTAATCACGATTAATAAAACATTAAAGTTACTATTCACCAAAAAATATTTTCATCTCATTGAACCTCAATTTTTTACTAATAAAAACCATGTATTTTGTATTTTTTAAATTCAATTCACAGAAGAGTTAAAAATTCATTTTAACGAAAAATCAGTTTTTTAACTACCACTTAGTGGTTTCGATATTCATAAAAAAATGATGTTTTTCAGAAAAATACAAAAAAATTCACCCAAAAATATAATTGATATTCCGAATTCAAAAATAATTTCTATTTTACAAAAATCCAAACATATAAGTTGCATTAATTAATTTTATAATTAATTCCCGCTGTCAAAACAAATAGCATGTTTATAGGAAAAAATATCAATTAAAATATTTACAATTGTTTATGTCAATTTTAAAGTGAAATTAATTCTAAAGACCACCATTGGATAAAATGGTAAAAATATAAATTAATTATACCTTAAAACCACACAATAAGAATAATTTATCAGTATAAATTCTTTTTATTAAATTTTTTTTTTTTGTATTTTCACTATTCATCCAAAATTGGAAGTTCTCAGATAAATACGAAAATTCAAAAAAGTATAATTTTGATATTCCGAATCCAAAAATTAAGTCCATTTTGAAATATAAAATTTATATAATTTCAAAAAGTCGGTATTACTATTCATAACATCTACTTTGATTGGTCGCGGTGTGTTACAACTTGAGGTTGCCTACAACACACACTGCTCTATAATTTAAAGAGAAGCGTACCATGGATGCTTGGGGTGTAAAATTTTCAAAACCAATGACTTAGATGATCAAAATTAAAGTGATGATTGTATGGACTCAATAATGCGATGAAATCATTATCGATCTCAAAATAGGCTTATCACTGAAACATTACTCTCATTGTCGACAGGTGGAGAACTCATTATGGTGTATTGTGATGCTTAAAATAAGGGATTAGGTAGTGTTCTGATTAAAAATGACAAATTGATAGACTATGCCTCAGGGAAACTACAGAACCATGAGAAAAACTATCCCCCACATGATCATGTGTTGGAAGCTATGATCTTTGCATTGAATATTTGCATTCCTTACCTCAATAAATTGATGTCTGAGATAAATATTGTTCATAAGAGTATCAAATATATATTCACAATTAAAGATCTTAATATGTTCTAATGAAGATAGGTTTATTTCATCTATGATTGTGAATTCTCAATCCACTAATATCTTAGTAATGAAAAGAAGTTAACTGATGCTCTATATAGAAAGGATCCTACACATTTATGAATGATAACAATTGATAAGAATCAAATATTCATGGACATTCAAATAATGATCATGGGAATCATTAATGGAGGTAAATAATAAATATTTTCTCAAATAATTTTCAACCATCCCTCCTATGGAAAATAAAGGATACAGAAAAAATAATATGGAAACTAGTAAGAGGGTGGATTCTATCAGAAATAGAATATCCTATATTCTCAAGATTGATGTGGGAGGAGTTGTAATATTTGGGTAATGATTATGTAAATAATATGATAATGACATTGAGAATGTTCTTCCAGATGACATACATATCTCTACATTCCCAATTCACCTAGGGAGAAAAATGATGTATCCTAATCTCTATGAGACTTATTGGGGGGATAATGTGAATAATGATTTTTCTAAGTATACGTCAAAGTGCCTAGTATGATATAAAGTGAAGTATGAAAGGAAAACTTCCTAGGGTATGATGAAACCATTAATGATACCAACATTAAAGTGGGAGAACATCACCGTGGAAATTATCATTAGACATCTAAGGACATTTGGTGGAAACAATGCAATATGGGTCATTATGTATTGTTTTATAAATGAAGCTTATATTATCACAATTTGAGAAGAACCATCACTAGTTAAAAATTGAACACTTATATATCAAATATGATATAACGTTGGGGTGATTAAAACTATCTATTTTATTAGATAGATATCCAAGATTCTCCATGATATACTGTAAAAGTCTCTAGTATGATCTATGCACTGAACTGAACTTTAGTATGGCCTATTATCCTTATATAGATGGAAAATATGAGTGACCTGTTTAGACACGGGAAGATATTTTGACATCTTAATCTACGGACTTCAAAAGGGATTGGGAATAACATTGACATATGTTGAACTCTCCCACAGTAAGAGTTTCCACTCCAACATCCAAATGGAACCATATAAATCACATTTTAGAAAATGTCTTAATCACCTTCTTTCTGGGATGAAGTAGATGAACACATGTTTCTAGGACCGAATATAGTTGAAGAAATGGTATATAAGGTGAAAACCATTTAAGAGAACATCTAGGAATCCCAATTTCTATAGAATCCATATACAAAAAATCTTAGATGTGTCCTTGGATTCAAAATTATAGACATTATATTACTATGCATATCTCTTTGTAAAAATTTCATGAGGTTTGGGATCGAAGGGAAGCTATCACCCAGGTTCATTAAAGCCTTCAGGATTATTGATCATGTTGGAGTTGTGACCTTTCTACTAGAGTTTCCACCTAACATGACTATAGTAAATGATGTCATCCACATATCCCACTTAAATAAGTACATATCATAACATTCACATGTATTGTCTTTTGAGGAAGAAAATTTGGAGAACGATCTATATTTTGTGGAGTACCAAGTAATGATATAGGGTCATGTAGATAAATTTCTATGAATAATGACTATACACCTGGTCATTGTACTATGGTGGAACCATAATTATGAAGATGTAACATGGGAATTGGAAGGAGAGAAGAATGTAAAGTCACCACACTTGTTTTCATCTTAGAATGTAAAATGAAATTTCATGGGAAAAATATATTAAGGGGGGATAATGAAATGACCCAATGTTTTAACAATGAAATTCCATTTTATTATTATGTATTATTGTATAATCGTATAATATAAAATATAGAGCACAACACAAACCTTTTAAATGAAGAATGAGTAAAATAAATGTTTTCTTTAGATGTTATCAAACATATACCAATGAAATAATAACATTACTATTGAAATAGTAATTTGACAGTTATGAATAATAAACCATCCAACTAAATAGTATCCTCAATAATGTATGAATAAATAAAATTTATCCATCTTATAAGTGAAAATATGATATAAATTTATCATAGTATAAGTATGTAAGTATTTCAAAAATTAATAATTATGTTTTGGTATTTTGTAAGTCATGTATATTTAATTATTATTTTATTAACAAATTAACAATTTAAAATAATATTTAAGAGACTGTAATTAATTCTTTAGAATGTTAGAAATGTAGTTTTAAGGTTAAAATTTGTATTTTTAAGGTAATTGTGATTTTAATAAACAATTATATTTATCCTATTAAGATAATTATTTTCATATAATAGTGTTCATTTTTATAATTCAACATTTATAAAATGGTTTGAATAATATATGGGATTTAATAAAAAATAAATTAATTTTTGGTTAATAGTAAAATAAGATAATTTATAACAAATTTAAAATAAATGAATTTCTACCTCATGTATCCATCATGGACGATGTAAATGGACATTGGTTCAAAATGACATTAACTATTTACTATTTTGGTCACATGAAACAATACTATTTAGATAATGGAGAAAAAAAATTAATATAAGGACTCAAATAATGGGACACCCCTCCTCTCCTCCACTACGAATACCACCCCTCTTTACCCCTTCTCCTATCTCTACTATATCGTTATTCATATTAAAAATTAATCTCAAATATCACCCTAATACCCTCTCCCAATTCATGGAGATCATGAATTCATGAAATAACCGAAACCTCTCCCCTAATGAGGTTATCATGGATGATTTATTCAATAAGTAAATTTATTTTCAGTTTTATTTTCTTTTCTTTTCTTGTTCCTTTTTTCATATCTCTCCTCACCACTCATCATAAAAATTCTGTGATATCTCATGTAAAATAAATTTAATAAAATTTAGTTATGTTTATGAAATAATTCATCATCATCTCTCATTTTTCCTCCATTTATACATGAAATTAAAACCCCATCTGAGATGTGTTAATTTATCACATTCAAGGACGACATGTTATCAATTTATTTTAACATCTTCAATTAAGGTCATGAAACAAGTTTTTTGGTTGTAACAAACTATAATATATGTATTATTTATAATGTATGGTTCTGGAATCTTTTTTACATGTGATACTAATTTTTAATTAATTTTTTTTTCATTGTGATAAAATACCTCAAATTAACCAAAATAGTTGTAAATAATGATTTATATAATGACCCATCTTCACTTAAAATAACTAAATGAATTTTATAGTCATTTAATCCTATAAATGATTACTAATAAAATATACCTACTATTATCTACATCCATTATCACTTTATAGATTTATCTTTACATGTATATAAGTAAGAAAATAATGAAAACCATGGACAAAAACGCTTCCAAAACAACTACATTGAACTTCCCAACACACCAAATGGTCCTGAATGAACATAATAAGGTTATTATAAATAAATTACATGAAGAATAGGTTTTTTAATTATTAATTAATTAATTTAATTGTGTTAAAAATGACATTAATATCATGTTAAGGACACTACCATTCTTAAGGTATGGGTCTTTACGCGAACTTCCTCTATTTATTTGGGTTTCTCTATAATTCATTATTCCCAAATAAAGTTAGATGTTATTTTTTTTAAAATATTTTAAATTCTATCTAAATTCTTCAAACTCATTTATAAAGTTCCATTCATCAAATATTTTTGGTATAAACATGTTTTTAAGTGGTTCCCTCTACAATACTTCCTGATATAGAAACCAATTTATGGGAATTTCCCGATTTCTTAAAGAATTTCAAGGGAAATCTGTAATCTATTTTAATCCCCAATTATTTTTATATAAAAAATATTTTAATTAATAAAACATTTTTGGTCATCTTTGGGTTTTATATAAAACATTACAACATTTTCCTTTTCATTTGATCTTTTATATTTTCATTAAGCCAAATTAAAACGTATTAATTATAAATATTATTAAATGCTATTTTTTCATGTTATTACATCAAATTAACATAATGTGTAATGATAAATGACTATTATAACTTATTATTGTCCATTTATCATCTAATAATTTTCATTCATAGACACTTTAATGAAGCTCTTGTTTTTTGTGCTTTATGACATGAATATGTTAACCAACTCGTTACACAGGTAACCCTTATGTTTATGTATGATTGATTATGTATGATTAAGTATATGGAAATAATATTAATGAACATGTTATGATGGGTTATCCAAGATAATTATCCAATGCATTGGGTATTTTCTAGTCTCATGAAATTTTAAGCGTAATAGTCCTGACAGTTATCCATGACTTGTGATACCATATGGTACAGTCATGGTGGTTCACCTAGACTTGTGATACTATATGTGTAATGAGAGATGAATCACGATAAAAAAATGTTTTAAGTTTCTTTCACATTTCTATTAATCCATATTTATATGATACTATGTTAATATGTTATGAGTTCATATGTTCTATCCTTTTTTGTCATTATTTCAGGCCTTTTAACCCATGTGATAATGCTTTATTCATATGTTTGTTTCCTTATGTGTGTTTTTTAGCTCATCCCTTTGATCATTTTATCCCCAGGTTATCCAATAATGATTTTTGAGAATAATGGTGTTTTGTATATCATTATGAAGATTAAATAAATATATTTTTTATTTAGTCCCATGTTTTTAGTATTACGTAACTCATCATCAAATACACTGGACATTAAAATCCATGGATTATATTATGATGTTTTATAATGCATAAAATAATGTAATGATATTTGTAAAAGGTTAGGGTTACTATAATATCATTCTTCATAACTGATTGAAGGAAAACATAATAAATTGTCAATTTGGATGATCAGTAAGGGTAAATACAATATAAAACAGTCATCAAAAGTGTATATAAAATAAGAATAATGTTATGATAACTTGTTGAAAATTTACAATAATAATTCCAAATTATTAAAAGTTAATTTATCATAAATCAAGGAATATTAATTATTATAAAAAAATAGATAATCCATAAGTGTGTGAAATCACAAAAATTCAATCATGATCCACTAGAACATATCAATATAATTAGAAGTAGGCTCTTGGAATACATATAACTATATAAAATAACATACTTAGTCAACGTTCACTCACAAGACATTCATTTTGGATGATTTCCCATAAAGGAAACTCCTACTAGGTTATATCAATAATTCTCATAGGATTATCATAAACATAATTATATTTTTCATCTCTTAAGATATTATTAACTCCATCCAATCTTATTATATTCTCAGCTCTCTCTTAATTACATAATATATTAGAAAGATATATAATTCTAGGAACACATGTCAAAAAATGATCATCATACATATGGGTTACACCAAATTAAAAACATTCATAATTTTTTTAAAAACAACCCATTGATAGAAAAAGTGTTTCATAAAATATAATCATTGATCATAACATAGCCCATTTAAAAATAATTTATTTCACAAATGTTTCATGATAACATAATTAACCCATGGATGAAGAACTTGTTTCATAGAATCATCCTTAAATTTAAACCATCATTTTCCATCCAGTGATATAATGTTGATGATATCCTAAAATCATCCCACTAGGGAAGCATAAGAATCCTATAATGATGTTGATATAGATGAAAAATAATTTTAAAATTCCACTCAAACCATTATTTTTTATATAAGAGAACAATTTTACTTTATTTTAATAAAATGATTACTTAATATTCCAAGAATATTGGGAGAATAATTGTCATTTAAGATATACCTAGAAACACGTAATCTATGATTCAAATATTATGATTATCTAGATAGTTGTATAATCAATTTATGATGTATTAATTAAAAAAGAGATTTATTTTCACACTTTTTTCAAATATGAAAAATTAAATATCTATATAACATATAAAAAAGTAATTTTAATAGTTATATTAAATTTTAAAAGGTAATTCAAATGAAATTTAAAAAAATCATGTATAGGTAAAAAATATAATAGAACAATTTTGAATATCAATTTTAAAGAACACAAAATATCAACAACCAAAGATTAAATGAGGTTCAATTTTCATTAAAATTATTTTTTGATCAATTCAATTAAGAAATTGACAAAAATGTAAATTGTAAATAAAAAATTCAATAAATAAAAGGAGAAATATAATTTTTTTCTGAGTCAAATCAATAAGATTAATATAGTTTAAATTAATGTACATTTACATAGATAATATAGAAAAGACATGATATCATAACATATACCCATTATATAATATCATGTATTTATTAATACATGTTAAAATAGCATGTATAATAAATATTTATTTTATTAAAAATAAATTATAGAACCATATTCATACATAACATTCAATGATCCATTTCATTAAATTTTCCAATTATTGTTGTTTTAATTATATATTTATCAAAATATACAATATAGTGAAAACTGGTATATTGAAATTGGGTGTTTCAATTTTATTGTTCATATAAATGCACATTAGTAATGGTTTAAACATATATAAAATCAAAATTTATTAATTATTATAATATTTATTAACCATATAAAATTTTATAATTATTCATATAATTATGTTATGTAAAATGAATCACATAACTATGTGAACGTACTAGTCAACACATATTTTCGTGCGAGATTGTCATTTCCAAGGGATTGAAATGTGATATTGTATATAATATATTATAATTATATAAGAATAAATATCTCATAAATTATATATATAAAATATAAATACAACATAAAAACCAACATGAATGATAGTGATTGAAAAATAATCACATTGCTATGTGGGTGATGTAGTGTACATGTACAAATGAGCAATAATAGCATTTCTTATTTGATATAAATTATGTGGAAAATGGTTGTCACGACCCGTCCTCGGGGCCCGTTCCGTGACTACCCCAAGCCCGCCTTCCATAGGCCAGGGGCTGGCGACTAGCACCAAAGGCGTAAATCCCGATAACTGGGAAGTCATTGCCATTATAAGAGTAAACAAAACACCACAGAGTAAAAGCGGAAGTAAAACACTATGTAAAACTGAAACAAGCTGTGCTGAAAGTAAAGGGTGCTAGAAATACAAGCCCAACTATAAAGTACAAGGAAAAAGATAAACAGTCGGAAGGTGAAAAGTAGCTCCTGGATCATCCACCAAGGATCCTTCCTGAAGGGTAGGTACAAATAGCTTCCACAACACTCTTTCCCGTCAACCTCTTCCTAGTGTCGCCTTGTTCTGAAGTCCACCACCAGATACTATCTCGTCCTGAGTTCCACCTCCGGGTATTGTCCAGTCCTTGAACACTCGGCCTCTATCTGTGCTTCCCGTCGTCTGCAACCAACACAACAAGGTGCGGGAATATCCCATGCAGGGGTGAGTATAACGATACTTAGTAGGGACCCCGAGACCCTCAAGGTATCACTAAATCCAACAAGGATAACCAAGAAGAATATCTCAACAGATAACCTCTACTTAGGTATATTCCCATACATATACCCAAGTTATCAAGTAACCCATCTCAATCATGAGGAAACACAAAGATTATGAAATCAACGGATAACAACTACCCATGTATATTCCCATACATATACCTAAGTTATCAAGTGAACCATCTCAATCATGAGGTATACACAAATGTCATAGACTCAACTCAACCAGGATTTTATTCATGATGTCGAAACCACAACTGTTGGAGAACTCATCCTCTGTCGAGTACAAAGGGCATTCCGCTACAACCAAGCGCGCCCCACTAACCCTGGACTGCTGTAGTACTCCACCTGTCGAGTACTGTGGGCCTCCTGCTACAACCAAGCACTTCCCACCATGGGTCTGCCGCTACAGCCAAGCGCTCCCCCTCATAGGCTGCAGAGGTACTCCTTCTGTTGAGTACAGCAGGTCTGCCGCTACAACCAAGCACTCCTCTTCCATGGGTCTGCCGCTACAACCACGCGCTCACCCTCATAGACTCAAGAGGTACTCATTATGTTGATTATCGTGGTTCTGCCGCTAAAACCAAGCGCTCCTCCACCGTGGGTCTGCCGCTACAACCAAGCTCTCCCCACTGGGCTATCCAAAACACACCGAGACGATAGATCAGTAGTCGTCAAGTCTCAGCCAGCTACTAGGTCTCTACACTCTACTAGCTCGTTACCTGGAGGGTCCGCACCATGAGCTACTGGTTGATACTCCAAGAGTCACAGAGTTACACAAAAAATTATATCAAAGGACTGCCTAATCATAGAGGTCTCAATGCAACAGATGGTGCGTTAGTCGGACGCCCGATCTATGAGTTACTACCCTTTTCATCCCAGGGGCCCGGTTGGTTTCGTGTGCAAACCAACCCGGTCATATCTCAACTGTACCCCGAACTCTCATATGTTATGCTCATAGAGATTGTTTCTCAATGTGATCACCAACGCACCTGAAGGTTCTTCAAACAGACGTCCGTTCAGAAAGTTATCAGCTCGTCCGTTCTAGGGTCTCGGTTGCATTTCGTGTACAATCCATCCCGTCCACTATCCAACTGCAACCAAAACATAAGAGAAGTATTCCAAAATTTCCGTCTCATCAAGATGAATCCAAAAAAGTCGACGACACGTCAATCAGATGTCTGGAGCTCAAGAAATAAGTGTTTTCGCTCCGAGGGCCCGGTTGGTTTCGTATCCGAAACAACCCTCCCATACTCAAAGTTTCCCAAAACTTTGATTTTAATATACCGAAAAAACTGACTCGATCCAACGATCACATCTCAGCAGACAGTGTGTCAATCGGAGGTCCGTAGCCTAGAATATGGGCAAAAGACCGTAAGAGGTCTGGAAATGGGGGTATAGGGCCCGGACTGACCCGGCCCGAGACCCCTTGGGTCGGCCCGAACCGGGTCCAGGTCCGGCCCGCTTCGGCGCAGCCCGAACCGGCCGGGGTGCGGCCCAGCCCGGCCTGGGTGCGGCCCGGCCTGACCAGGGTGCGGCCCGGCCCGGCCTGAGCTGCCGGCCCGGCGTGCGGCACGCTGGCGGTTTGCTGGGCAGCTCAGTTACACCGACCTGGCGGTCACAGGGGGGTGTTTCCCCCTTTCTCAATTAACGTGGCCCCCACGTGGGTGCCACTCTTGCCCCTAGTTGGGGGATTCGAACCCCCGGTTCTCCCCCTGACCGGCCGGCCCGCTCCGGTCGTATGACTGCTGCACCACGGGACCAGGGCGGGATAGTCCCCCTGCTCCGACGCTGACGCCCAGAAATTGTCTGCCGGTCCCTACTCCGTCGTGGCCTGGGTCACGGCCTTGGTCTGACTGGCATGGTTCGACGGCACCGCGCCCCTCCGACGTGGCCCCGCTCTGGCCGTGGTGTTTTCTCGATTTTCTGGAACGGAGCGATGACGTCGCGGATTAGTTCATCCTCAACGGCATGACACGACGTTGTTGTGCTTCTCCGCACATCCTATAATATTTCCTGCGTGGTGTTTCGGCACCACGTTGCCTTGCTCGAGCCGCAAACAATATCAAACAACCAAAGGGAAGAGGAGGGTCGGTCGTGTTGGTGTGGCCCGACCTCCAACCATTATTGCGATAATAGGTGGCCCAAATAAGATTATAAGTCAACGATGAATGTAATAAGGAAAAAATGAAATAATAATCCCCCTACCTCGAGCATAGTCGTCGAACGAGGTTGTCGCGGAAAGGGACATTGCGGAATTGATCGTCGTGGAAGAAGGAGGATGGTCACGTCATGGAGGATCGGTGTCTCCCTTCCTTTGATGCAGAATGAAGGATTGAGGTGATGCGCTTCGGGTCGTTGATCTCCGAGGAAGGCATATCTCACCGTCGTCCATCGTTGGAGGTCAGCGTTATTCGCGTTCTTCATCGAGGAGGAAGAACATCGATAACTTGAGAAAATTCTCCCAAGCCTCTCACTACCCAACAACTCTAATAAAATAAGATTTTTCCTTATTTTATTCCTCAAGACATGAGTTTTTAAAATAAAAAACGAAAAAATCAATTAAATTGAATTAATATCAATGTTTAAACCACCCAAATTAAAAGTGGCATTTCATAAACAGAAAAACGCAAGGGTTGACTTCCACTTATTAGGGGTGCTGGTGTGTTACTTTATTAAAGGAGTGGGTTTAAGAGGATAAGAAATGTTGGGGCTCATGTGGGCCGTACCTCACAAATATCTTACCTTGTGGGTAGGATATTTTTGGTCCCACTCTAGTCACTTATCTTAGGTTAAACATCTTTAAGTAAAATAAAAATTTGTTGCACCATTTTTATTTTATTCCTTTACTTAACCCAAAAATTTAAAAACCACACCCGAGAAAATGCAACTCCAGAAAAGGAGTTTCTAAGCAATTACTGGCGTTGCGATTCCATCAGTGCCCTCGGAATTCGATTCCGAGCACTGGTTCAAAAGTTTGAAAAAACCCGCTCGTTCGTTCACTGAACGTACCCGAGCTAAATGTTAGAAAATGATTCCGGGCACACCAGGGCTCAAAATCAGGTTCCTTCAGAAAATACGTTCTTGTAAAATCCCAAAGACAAATAAAAAAATTTCCCTTGAATTTTACGGGTCTTTACAATGGTTGCTTCATCATAATAATTACAATTACAAATATTGAAGATACATAATTAATTACGTAAAATGTATACAATAGATTTATATGACTTGTATGAATAAATTAAATTTATTTTACTCTATTAAGAGTGATAAATATTAATTATTAAAAATCCTTTCGGTTATACCTTAAGCCTTTTAAAGAATATATTTTTTAATGACCTAATAAAATAAGATATTTAAAAGGATGATTATAATGTATTATGGTTAGGATTTACTATGATATAGTGATTAGGAATTGTGAGTAAAAAATTATATGATCTTCCATTTTTTATGACTGAAATGTTAGACGTGGATTTAAAGAAGTTACAATCTAATATATATATATATATATATATTGTTATAATGTAATTTGACACCAAGTAAAATTATATTAAATTATACGATATGAAATGTTAATAACCCAGTAATCCAATCTAATTTATATTTTAAGGAAAATATGATTCCATATTTGGAATCACATTTATTTGGTTGAATTAAAATATGCTGTATAAACTACATTTAATATAATAACACATAACACATAAAAATAGTTTTTAGGAAAATAAATTATTTAAGAGTAAAAAAAATTGACATTTAAATAAAGTAATTATATGGTTTTCAGGATGTTTTTAGGTAAATAAATAATCAATAAGTATGATATAAATTTTTGTCATTATAAAGTAAAACGTAATCATAAAAATGACTTTAAATTAAAAGTAAAAAAATTGTTTTAAATATGAATAAAACATCACTTATGTTTTAAAAAGTCATGATTTGGTTATCAATTTAAAGACAATGTTTTCTAATTAAATAGAAAACCAAAATAATATATATTTTGTAAATAAAAAAGGATAAAAAATTTATATATTCATGTTTACATCATAATAATACAATAAAAGTGACTATATATTAAAAAATATGTATTTTCACTCTTCACATAAAAACCCACTTCTCATAAAAATTCACAACATTTCATAGAAATAAATATTTTATAGTTTGAATCAAAATATGATATAATTTTTTTCAATTTATTAAAAAAGTATTTGAATAAATTTATTATTATATGAAACCAAAAATTGTAATAAAATCAATTTTTTACACAATGTATGATTGAAACATTAAATGAAACAACCAAAAAAACAAATACATATATGTTATAAATTTTTATTTAATTTTAAAAATATAATACTTGTATAAAAATTATTCAATACTGATTTGTTTCGATTCATACCACTAATATTAACTGATATGTAATAATACTAACATTTAAATAATATTAATATCATAATATATTACATTTCAATTAAAACTCAATATTACATGTTACGAATTATATTAAAATGAAAAAATTTATTTATAGAAAAATATTTCATTAAATAGGAGGTTGTTACATTCTACCCAATTATAATGATTTTTCCTTAAAATCCCATCAATCAAATACACACAACTAAGGATAGTACTAACTCATTAAATCATTGGGATCCCTAATACATTCCTCTAATTTATGGTTTCACCGTAAAACTCCTACTAGGATAATAGTTTTATTTCACCACATTATGTCACACTGATCCATTATATCATATACGTATTACTCATAATAGATATCATGCTATAATGTTTGGATCTATGAGTTCAGTTTATAAAAAATATGATGTATGTGCCTCTTCTAGAGAGATAAATGTAACACATCATGATGTTGAGAGAGATTTATTGGAAGAACCAAGAAATAAGATACTATGTTGATTTTAAAAATAATTGTACAAGGAAAAAATATATCCAGAGATCAAATTTCCTTTATTCCTATATATCATGACATTATTGTAAGGATATATTCCTAGAAATATATTTCCACCATCTATGAAATCTATACCACCCTAGTTTTTGTTAGCCTAAATTTTATGTCGACTCTAAGGTACCCAGATTTTCTTTTCATTGGATCCAAACATCTCTACCTTTTCCAATGAAAATATTAGATTCTGATTTTTTTGTTATTTAATTTCACCCCATTAATTATGAGTTATACACATTCGAGTATAGATGGATTCAAAATAATAAATATTATTTCATGTGTTGATGTTGTTGTTCTATGAATAAATTGATAATGGAAGGTTTTGATGCATCCACCCTTGGATACGATAGAGAAATATCTCAAAATGGCTTTTAGGCTTTTAAACTTCCTCAAATACTTACCATCTATCTCAAGATTGTACAAAATGAAAATGTTATAAATTTTTTAAATGATTATTTACAACTTCTCTAGAATTTTTATGTAATCCTCAAGTCTCAACCTGATATAAAAAATTGTGGAACTCTATGAAAAAATTAAATTTCCATAATTTATATCTTAGAAAAATTGTCAAGATATAAATATTATTTGGTGAAGACGAAATGTTCTGATTTTTTCTTGTGATCAACTAAAACCCAAATTGCCTTTGTTCCCTTTAAATATATTGATGTGTTTGATGATAAAATCCATGAAAATATTTGTACTTTTCAATTTAGGAATAATAAATTATTTTAACATTAAGTTTTAATATTGTATCTAAACATTAAGTTTATCATCAAAAAAATCCTTGAGATACATGCAATGGATTATCCATTTTCATTTTATCATAAGAGAAGTAAACTTTTAAATATCTATACATCATTGTACTTATGAGCTGTATTGGGACTGATGAACTATAAAACTCATCCAATATCTCCTTTATCTAGCATGGCATTGATGGGACACAATCAATGGAGATTAGACTTATATTTCCACCATATTCATGGAAAAAAATAGGAATTATATCATTTGAGACTTTCATTCCCCTGAAATGTGCCCCATGCACACTACTTCACATGGCCCCAAGAACATATCCTCACTGACAGAGGGTGTTGACTAGCAACAAGGTACTAGGGTGTGTCTATGGGGAGATAATTTATTCATTACCAGAGTGTGAAACCAAAAAAATAGAAATAATCCATAATAGAGTAAGAAGATTCAAAAAGAATACATCATGTGAATGAACAAGATAATAATTCATATCAAATCCAAAAGTGTATAATATATAATTATGAGGATACATATTTCTGGATATAATCCAAAATAAGTAAAAATTAATACAATATAACAAAAGTATCCCGAATACCAAAAAGTAAAAAAATTTCTCTATCTAAATAGAATCACATGTCACTAATCAGTCCCATTCTCCCATTTTATTAATCATGGTAAAAACTCAACCCTCGAACCATTGGAGATTTCCCCTGTCTATATATACATCTAAATAGCTTATTCGGGTAACCAATGGAAGCCTGAATTGGTTATCAGATAGAATCCATGTGGGTAACCACACAACGGATTATAAAATCCATGTTGTACAATATAATAAGCTATATAGTGTGAAAGAAAAGTATTTTATCTATAAGAAAATTTTATGATTCCAATGAATTATGTATTACAGATGTAGTAAAATTGAAATAGCCTATAAATTCACCCTATAAAATATATTAATGATCCTCAATAAATGATGCTACAGTAAAAAATAAAAAACCAATATGACTTTTTTGTTAATCCAAACATTAATGAAATGCCTGACCACTTCGTATAATCTATAGTATTATAAAAGGAAGTAATACAAGATACACATTCATGGATCCCTAAAAATAATTGTTAGCTCATAAAGTGGTAGCTATAATAGAAACATGAGTAACCAACATGACCTCACCTTCATTCCATACATATCAAGTCATCCACGATAATTTTGTACAACTAGAAAATCCTAATAACAACAACCATGAAGTATAATCACACAAGTACCATTTACCACGACCATACTATATAATCAAAGTGCCAAACTATGGAGGAATGGTTCTAAGGTGTTAAATACCATGGAATCCACATCGTGTTAGATGATGTTTTAGATGGAAACTCAGTAAGAAACAAGTTGGAGTCTTAAGTGAAATCCATACCAAACATGATTAACATAATTCCACAAAAGTTAGATACAAGGTGTATCAAAGCCCAATACATCATACGAATTCAAGAACCAAGGAGTAATGTCAATCCAAGGTTTCCACTATAATTTTAAATATTCTATGAGAAGCATCTATGTCTTATAAATGGAATAAAGGCTATAGGTATACCAACCATGTCGCCCCATAAAATTTCAAATGCATCTCAATTCATTCATTAACCAACCACATAACATGTTCATACCATGATTATACCCACTCTTTATCCATATTTCATATTCTTGTAAACCAATGATTATAACAACTGATTTATACAATTTATACCATGCTAATTTTATTAATACCATTAGATATAAATAATTTAAATCAAAATATAAACATGCAATGGAGGTATTCAATCACTTATTCATTCAATTAAATACAAATAAATTATAATTGGGCTTCCACTAACTATTAAAGGATAAGATCAAAACCAACATGTTTTATGTAGAGGCATATGCGTCTAAATAATCATTCCTAGTTTCATAACACTAATAAATTCATTATATATGAGTTCACCGACACATATAACCATTAAAATTCATTTCCATAATGAGAGTATAGACACTCACATAACCAAATTAAATATCAAATAAAAAACAAATGAATATACCCACATATTGTTCATAAAAACCTTGTTATCCAATTAACCAATTAATCAAGGCATATCATATAACGAGTTTCATGGGAGGAAACACATCTCTAAAAACAGCTATCATAAATAAAATAATTTTATAATGGGATTAAATTTATCTAGTAAATCTCATACACACCCCTAGGCAATCGGATTTGGTCAAGCGACATGGTAAAATATATAAAACACCTCGTGCACGGCCTGGGTTGGGAAAAAACCTAAAACAAGCCTCATGGAATCCAAATATTATCACTGACATGTTCTTAATCATTTTTTTCGTTTATTCATTTCAGTTTTAGTTACCCAAAAAAGTTTGTAGGGTAACCTAATAGAATGTAGCTTAATAAATCACCTAAATGTAATGAATTTGTATAGATTACGTACCTTAGAATAGTAGTGAAGTCATTATCCTATGTAAACTCTTGATTCAAACTAGATTGGGATAAATCCAATGAGTAGAAGAAGAAACTAAAATTAGGGAAAATCTCCTGGCACCTAAATAGAAAAAATGATATCTAGAAGAACAGAGAATGGAGAAAATTGATTTGATTCCTTAACTTAACCATTCCAATGAGAAGACACACACTTGAATTAGAGATTAGCCAATGTAAAACCCTCAAATATAGTAATATTTATCAAATATTATCTCAAACACGTGGTGTTTCTATTCATATAAGATAACAAATTCAATGCTTAAATTGGATTAAATTTCATTGAAAATTATAAAATTTAAATAATTAATTCGGAAAACATGATTTAGGTGCAAATTTTGAAAAAATCATCACCAACAATGCAAATTCTACTATAGGGAATGGGAATCCTCAAATTTTACTCGAACTGTTTTACTAACCATATAGAAACTATGAAAAAATCATCTATTTAAATTGAAGACCAACCCACATGGCTATGCCCATCAAATAAAAGGGTTCTCCCAATCAGTTTCGGCTCCACCTGCTCTCTTTCCAGACCTCAGATGATTTTTCAGTTTGTGTGTCCCACCCTTCAATGATTAAAATAACCATGCACCATACATTTTTCAGCATAAATACCAGTTCTCTAGTCTTCAAATGATCCTTGAAAACCCTTGATAACCACAAAACCGAATTGGTCATTATCACGAGGACAGAAGAAAACATTAAAACAAAAATGAAAATGATTCATACCTCGTACAAAAAAACAAGGTTACATCAATATTTACCCCATAAATAAATGCATCCTCTAATTTCCCTTTAAAGGGTTGTCAAGATTCATATGAGGACATCTCCAGCCACTGGTTATGTCAGTCAGAATCCTGATCCCATTTCATGTCCTATAAATGGCAATGCTGCCATAACACCCATAATAGAGAAACTAATCTACCTCATAGAACCTTCATGATCCAGTCAATGATATTAAATAGATTGTACTCAAAGTATGAATCTTCATATAAATCAACCTCTTATAGATGAAAAGTATGAGTATAGTCTAAATGGTAGTGGCTCAACTGAGATATGTGGATGACTTCGTGCAGGGCTCGATACTTCTGAGATACTTACAACGTATTGGTTACCAACGCGAATATCTCTAGAATCTCTGATGATTAATCATGTCATATAAAATGTTTACTTTCTATCTAGATCCATCAATGTTTCAAGATTAATAAAACACATAAAAAGACTCGATCCCTAACCTCAATCCCTAGAGTTTGTAAATGGTTATCTGTGTATGATATTTGAAGAGACTATATAGTAGCCATCCACTTTCAAATCAACTATACTTGCTCTGTGGTATCCTGAACAATAGGAGGTCCCATCATAGTTACCTCACCTACCTCTAACCAATACATAGGTAATCATCCTGGGATATCATATGAGGCCTCATAGGGCACCATCTGAATATTATAGTGATAGCTATTTTTGAAGGTGAATTCAACTAGGTGTATATGCCTCCCCAAATAGCTCCCAAAATCGTGGAAACATGCTCACAACTTGTCCACATGAACACCAACCTAGATTTTATCACAAAAGGATCCCAAAATGTATCCATATTCCACCACAAACATAATTTCCTTTCCGAACATGCCACTATGCATTTTAGAAACACTCATTTTGAGACTTATTTAACTGGGTGAATCTTAATACATATGAGGTCATATCAAGGACCTCACCATAGGAAAATAAACGAATCTCAACCAACCAATATGAAACCAGTCACAAATGATTTGAAAAAATATATTGAAAAACATTTTACCACACCTTTCATAACATAATGACAAGCAAAAACATGGGCTTTATGGTCGTAAACATCGTATAAGAAGGATGACAAGTTGTGCCACCACAGATAAAAATTCACAGAATGCTCGGTTTAAATGACAAGTGTATTAAAAAAATAATATATACACTTTCTTATAAGTTATTTTCATTATAATGAAAAATTCCTACAAATTCCATACCTTACACCTAGTGACGTTCCTATGACAAACCACCAGATGGTGATTTAAACTTCCATGACACAACATATGAAATTTTATATTCATGTTCCAGTACATTGTAATTGATACCATTTTAATCATTACTAACAATCCCAACAATAAATACAAGAAGACCTCAGATTCATTAAAATTGAGTCCATGAAAATAACCCAATGTAGTCAATAGCCATTTTTACTAGTGGAATGTTTTTACCAAAAAAGGAATCTATATCAGATTATTAATTGAGCCTAGACAAAATTACACCTTACTATAAAGTCACAAAAAATGGATGGTGTCCAAGATTCCATCCAAGTAGTTCATAATTTGAAACCCATGTATATCCCAGGACTAAACATGTATCGATAAGAACAATGTGTATATGTCCAACACTGAGAAAATCACCAAGACAATCCCAATAATATTAAAATAATATCATAACATAATACCGATGGTCTCTTAGTGAATAAATTATGATGTCGAGATAGTTGACATGTCTGTTTCCTTAATATGAATATAATAAGAGGATTTCATGATTTTAAAAAATATTATTCAATCCACTTCTAGTCGACATCACTTGATGATGCACGACTTCAACTGGTGACTTACTATTATAAACAGATCAAAATCATTCCCACCATAGGCTTCCCTTTAATGAATACCAACTTCCCCATTATCTTATAAAAACAAGATCAAACTCACATTAACAACATGCATGGATACTCGTTCAAGTCATTTGTACAAACACCAAATAATTTGGCCTAAAATCCAGAACCAAACTGACCGACATATCAAAAAACTAGTGTGTCCTTAAATTAGACCGTTAAATTTGAAAAACATGATTCATTAAGAAAAATTTGACCCTTCTATAGGGATGACCAGAGAATTTAGTTAATAGAAAATGGATCATTGATTCCACCAAATTCCATCATTTGGTAACGAAATTTAACAACTCGAAGGGTACTGCGTAAATGAAGGATACTACCCCATGTTTTTCGAATAAATTAAACACCTCAATTCAATCCATAGGCTATACACCCATGGTATTTGAGTATCAATTGATCCGTGCAAGATATTTGACCTATATTCCTACCTCCCCATGTGACCTTTAATGTAAAAGATGAAATACCAATTCATCAAATACTACAACAAAGAACCATGTTACGAGACATACTATTTAGTTCACCAATCACTAGTTATTTCAAAATTGATGGAACTGATTTTTACCCAATGATCATACCCGTTAAAAGGATTACATATTCCTTGACCCCCATCTGAAAAAGGGTGTCCTTTTTAAGGTAATAGTACAACTAGGAAAAACCACACTCAAATGAACCCAAATGTCAGAAACTGAAATCATTTAGCAATCCAGAGAAGTAATATGGTTATACATATCTTTGTAAAACACCATAAAAAAATTGAACATCGACCCATAATGATGTTACACCCAAAAAATTCACTTGGCTTAGATCATATCACTTAATCCAATGCTAAATTTGAAATTGCCCATGTTAAATGATAATGTTTTAAATAAATGGAATCTAAATGTAGATTTAAACGACCCTAAAATGACAGTTTAAAAAAATTACACCACATTAGGCTCCATGTAAAATTCATTAATTTAATTAAATTTAATCTTTAAACACTTAAAAAATATAAATTAGATCTTCAAGTAACATGTACGAAACAAAACAAATTTGTAAATGATCATAATAGTAGCTGATGGAAAAACAAGAAAGATTAATCAAGCATACCTTTTTATAATAATATTATAACATTATGAACATTCGGTAATAATTAGTCATGTTATCAAGAAAAAATCATTGAAATTATTTTTTTTAAGAAGGCCTATTAGGGTTCAGTTAATCCAACCCAAGTTCTATAAGGACCCATCAATAAAACATTACATAATCTTGATTTATGTTAATAATTCATATTGAGGATCTTTTCATGTTTATAGTTTTAGAGAATTAGGCCATATCTATTACATCTAAAAAAATTACAATGAATAAACTTCTACTCAGTATCCATTTTTTATAAAATAAAAACTTAAACAAATAACATTTCTAGTTCCATGATTTAGATAACAAGACTTTTCCTTGATTCCATCATTGACCGTATTCATCTTTAAGTCTCGTGAAAAAAAATAAAAAACATGGGGTGTGCATAAAAAGCATAGTAAGGGTTATAAAATAATGAAAGTAGATTTTAACCCATCAATAAATCCATATCTATGAAACTATTCTTTTCTATCATAACATACCTCATGAAATCATAAGGTTTATGAACAACAAAGAGAAATCAGAAATCATGAAGGTAACATATGGAATACATAACATAATTACAATGTAGCCATGACAGCTTCATATGGAGTCCCATTTGAAATACCCATTACAATATATTCTCTAAATCTCTTAGGATAAACTTTAATGTTTACCTCCATCATGTTACCCAATGCATTGGAGAACTATATTGGGCTCACCTGACATATGTTTATCATGGAACCACCCATATATGCAATCAATTCTCAATAACTCTAACATATTCATAACACATAACAGAAGCATAAAATAAAGATAACATTTCCACATTTCGATCACAGTATATCAAATCAAGATATTGAAATAAACAATGCTTTATCAAATCATATTCAAAACAATTTGAATCATTTAATAAATAGTTTTTTTGAATCAAAGTGTCCCATACCACATTGAATCATTTAATGGAATTACAGTTTTGTAAAATTAATGTCCATATAAATGAAAACAAAAAACAATTGTTAAAACATTGAAATTAAAGAGAAAAATTTAGAAGAATAAATCATTAAAACAATATTTTTATAAAAGAGTTATTAACCAAATAAGATATAATTGAATACAAATAAATCAGGAATAAAATTCAAAAAAAACATTATAATATCATGATAATGATGTGAATCATGATATAATATTTCAAAGGACATTATATACACCTTATAAAAGTGAATTGGTGCATAATGACGATGAAGTCTCAATGGAATGTAAATTGAGAGGAAATCCCTTATAAAAATGGTATCCTTAGATTATAGATAAAAAAATTACATAATAATCTGTGACAAATATAAATAAACTCAATATGATTGGATATTAAGGGTAAATCAATTATAGAAAATTCACACATGTTATTTTTAATACCAAACCAATTACTTGGATGTTTAACTCAATGAATGAAATTTGAGTTAAAATTACTCTTATCATGTTCATGTCGATGAATTGAGAATTTATCAATGGAGTGGTTATTTGTATCAAAAATATATCCACACAAAGGGGAGTGGAAATTAATACATAAATAAATATATAGTTATTACACACATAATCATATCATTATATAATTATGAATTAGATGATTAACCCAAGGAATGGAAATTGGGTAAAAAGGATATTGTTCCGATATGGTATCTTACAAAACATACAACCCCTGAAATAAGGATCATAAAAAGAATATGTCAATACCCATAAATTTAATTATATTAAACAATTAATTCAATCATGGTATGAACATAAACTAAAAAAAGGATATAGTGGAAAATATAGCTTGAATTTCACGGGAATAAAATGTCAGATGAAAATCCCTTACCATGTTATAATCAATCAAGCCGTGTGACCAAAAGTTAATAAACACAAAATTATTCACAAAATAAAATGAATATAAAAAGGATCATTATATTATATATCCAATTTCAGTACACAATACACCACAAGCAATAAATTTGTGGTGAATGATGGAAATCTCACAGAATTAATAGTGAGATAAAAAATCCCTTACCACATGTCTGACTTGACCCGTTCATTCTTTAATCTACATAATAATATACTAAAGTATAATTATACCTGTTTGTGAACATTATTAATGTTTATTATTACTTTTATATCAATTTTTACGACGTTATAAATATTATTCAATCATTTTAGTTAATAACAGTCATTTTGTCGATATTTGGTACTTGAGTCAAAAATGGACTACTTATAATTTCATGTTCTTCATGTTATAAAAATTTTCATTATATCCAGGTTGATATTCATGATTTATATATCATATATATCATATATATACTTCATATACATGTCTTTATAATAGTAAATAACATTTGGATGTTAGAAATGACATGCACAGTTCATGGAGACGGTAAGCCGTACGTACGCATGAA
The DNA here is from genome assembly GCA_963277665.1 of Viscum album. Classification (NCBI taxonomy): domain Eukaryota; kingdom Viridiplantae; phylum Streptophyta; class Magnoliopsida; order Santalales; family Viscaceae; genus Viscum; species Viscum album. The sequence continues at coordinate 615,270,301 of OY728164.1, forward strand.
CTCTACTTCATTTATATTTCCTATTTAATGGAATGAAAACATAATGATAAAAAGGTATATATAATTAATGAATAATATAATATATATAATCTCAGTATCTACATCCTTTATACGTCCCTCCTATGGTATTAACAAGTCATATCACTTTGAGGGGGCGGTAGTCCGCACTTCCGAAAAATGATATTATCATGTTTACACATAATGGAATGTATAATGATATGTTTGTAAAAACAATTACAGATGAATAGAGAAAAAATAAACATAATATATATCATATATAAATATAGTTCCATCTTAATGGCTTCCATGAGAGGCGGTAGGAGACAATTGAACTATTTTCGTTTCACGAGGTGTTACTTTGCCATCAACAGAAACATTAATTTCATCACCCAATTGATGGCGGTGTGTGTAAATGTATTGTGAATCCTTCTCATAAAAATATAGTATATTGATTATAATTGTTTTTTTGTAAAATAAATTTATAAATGGAGTTTATGTGCTTGGAGAAGTAAAATAAAATAAATGAAATTAAGAGAAATTGTTACCTTTAATTTGGGTAACTCCCTTTGGTATGAACCAATAGGGTTTCTTGATGTGCCTTCTACCTAAGGTAAGGCTTCTAGTAGGAGGAGAGGGATGTAAAGAGGTTAATTGGCTAGAGTTTGTACGATCCAAAAGGATTTAATTGTGTGAGGAATTGGTTAGATGTGGTGTCCTTTTATAAGTGCGGGAGGGGCTCTTTAGGAAAGTGTGAAAATATTATTTTATTATATAATGATATTCAGTTTCTAAAGGTCCCAAATAATTGAAAGTCAATGGTACGATGAATCATGGTCTAAATAAAATCATCCAATAAAAATTGGACAGGTTTTGGATGTTAGTATAATATTTATATTCTTATTTATTTAAATCATTTATTAAGGAGGTAAATACTGCATCATTATTGTGTCATAAATAATTTAATTTATATGATGTCTAAAAATTATAAATAAAATACCATCATGTAGGACATTATTTTAGATTTACAATTAATATTTATAGTTGAAAAGATAATTTAAATAACCCCAAGTAAAAATTACTTTACTAATAGATATTTGTTTATGTCATTTTTGTCATTACATTATGTTTATTAATCTAAAGTGTCATTATCACTCATAAGTGGCTTCATGGGGTCCCAATATCGACCCAAAGATGCTCATGGTCGTAAATGAAAACATTGTACGTCAGATTTTTTAACACATTTTACTTAATAATAAAAAAATTTGTGTCGTAATTTTGAAATTCAATTCACAGAAGTGGTAAAATTTCATTTAAATGAAAAAGTCAGTTGTTTAACTACTAGTAAGTGGTTTTACTATTCATCAAAAATTCATGTTTTTCAGAAAAATACCAAAAATTCATCCAAAGATATATTTGATAATCCAAATTCAAAAATGATGTCTATTTTACAAAATTCAATACATAGAATATTAATTAATTAATTCAATATTAATTTACTTCGTCAAAACTAATAGTGTGTTTTTATGAAACAATTACTATCAAAATATTGTTACTTTCTTACGTCCAATTTCAAAGTGAAATCAATAAAAATGAACATAATTGGATTAAATAGTAAAAAAATTTCAAATTACACTTTAAAACTAACTAAAATGATAATATTACCATATAAACAAATTATATTAAAAGGAACTTTTGATTTAAAATACAATATTTTTCATTATTCATTATAAAAATGAATTTTATCATTAAAAAAAATATTTACCCAATTTAAATTTGGATGTCCATAATCTAAAGAAGAATTTTATTTTTTTTCAAATAGAACATATAAAAGTGAAAAAAACAGATTTAATGATGGATTTCCATAAAATGGTGGTAAATCGACTTTTTAATGAATATTAGAGTAGTTATTCTTAAAATTACATTCTTTATTATTTTGAGGCTTTATATTTTATTGGATAAGTGTTGAAAATATTAAAAAACATGTATAATAATATTTTAGTTAGTTCTATTCATTCCCTCTATTATAATGGAATTGTGTTAACTACTATTTAAAATAATAATAATATATTATTATTTTTCAGTATGACTCAGTATTGTGTGCAACATAAGATTTCAATGAATCACATTGTTGCATATCAGAAATACCATAGAATCATAGCACACCCATTAAAGTAAAATTAATATTTAATTCACAAATATTAATAAATATGAAAATATATTACTCATTATTTACCTGGGATGTTACATACTTCCCACATTTGGAAATTTCATCCTCGCAATTTTAAAACTGGGTTTGGAAATTAATTTAATGAGCCACATAAAAAAAGAGACAATAAATATATCACACTTAAATAAAGAAATATATGTACAAATGTCACCTAAGAGAGAAGATACTAGGATTCCATAAAAATATCGATCTATAAGAGTAACTAACTCTCATATATTAATATAGAGTGATAGAGAACATGATCACTAAATGTTAACCACCACAATTCCATAAATTTGGGGTTGAGTTAAATTCTTATGATAAATTGGATCTTATATCATTTTTTTCGTCAAGATCCATTTCATATAGTTGAATAATTTTATTAATAAATACACAAGTTCATATGTAAATACACTTAATTTTCATGTAGAGTGTCATCCTTTAATAAAATTCTACCACAAACAAATATTTTCTCCCATTGTTGAGTATTCATGTTGACTTGTTCACATTAAAAGAAATATAATAAACATCTAGACAATTACATAATCCACAAAAGATGACCATATATTTCCCATGAATTTAGACATTAATCAAAACCAAAATAGTAAGTATAATATTAGATAATCCCCAAATACGAAAATCATAGAAAAAATAAAAACTACTCTTAATCATCAAAATTTGTGAAACAATACCGAAAGATCAAAAAAGATTACTCAATAAAAAACGGTGTATAAAATTCTTCAATGTAATCCAAACTAAGATTGAAACCCAACTAATAGAATGATATAATCACATAGTCTTCCAAGATAAATCTTAACAATTATCTCCAAATAACATCAATTACTCTTAAAGTCTCATACTGAAAAGTAAATAACCTAATCACATATTCTCTATAATAGGTTAGTCATTTCAATAAATAACCCGAATCACCTTATGTATATAATAAAACGATAGATTCTTCAGAAATAATATTTAAACAATAATTCCACAAACGAGATCCCATAGTATTCTATTTCCTTTAAGAATATAATGTTCCCCAAAAGAGAGAACGTCTTCGAAAATATCATTTTTCACATAAGCACAAAATTATTTTCTTATATAAAGGATATCCATTTGAAAAACAACATATGTTCCCAAAATAAACATATTATTGATCCATAAAACCATTTAACTAAAAATAACATGTCATACGAAACTGGGACTTCACATAGGATAGTGGTAGTAGATGCACACTTTTCTCCCTTCTATTGTGGGTTTGATTCCCAGGGCCTTGCCGGACGCGACGAGTTCTCACCCATCATACGGGTTGTCCTTTTTATAAAACTGAAAAATAACCATAAAATGTTGTAACCTAAATGGTATTATTATACGTTTCAATTTAATTCCAAAACATTAAGACCTCGACATCCTATATGTTGTCATTTTTTCACCTCCATATTATAAAATAAAACTACACCAAAATGAAATAACATCATACATTTATCATGGTGTCCATATGGTTTCGTCATCAACTTGTTCATGTAGGTAGAAGGATCATGCATTGCAAAAATGATTTAGAGATCCATGAAAATTATTTCCTTCCTTCATCCAAATACACCTCAAACAACATGGGTCATATGGGTGTTCACAGAAAAATATTTTTGAAATATAATCATGTAAAACATATAATATCAAAACATATGATAAATCCTTAATTTTATAAAATAGTCCGACTGGGTTTGAGTTGAAACATGCAATTAATAGTCCTTTTGATATACCATATGTATGTCATTAACGAATATAATTTAAAATCAAATATAAATAGGTTCCACAACGGTGTCCTTCTTAATTACTTTTTTCCAAATCATAAAATGCTTCAAATTCTCGTTATAAGGTAAAATATTTGAAAATACTATGATAATATTCAACATTCTTGAAATTATGAGATTATTTTGAAAATATGATTTCATTAAATACAACCCATGATCCATGATGATATCGAGGTATAGTGGAGGTGTCTGATATCTCAAACAATATCTTGCAAGTGAGTTTCATTCTAGAAAAAGTTTCACAATCAACCAAACATGACCTTGCGATAATTATTGCAATCATGTCATCAGTTATAGATAGTAATGTAGTTTTCGATCCTTATCATTCCATTTGAAACTGAAATTCCATGATCTAAAAAAGTTATAAAATGACGATTTATCAGAAATAATAGTCATAGGATCTAACCATGTGTCTAATGAAACTCTTAATCCCTAAATTTGTCTAAACTGACCATTGATACAAACTATAAGGACCCAGCCTTAAAACATTACATAATATTAAATTAAATTAATAAATCACATTGAGGATATTTTTAGGTTTATAGTTTTAGTGGATTATGCCATAACTATTACATCTCAAAAATGTACAAAGTATAAACTTATACTCATGTATCTAATTTTTTCATAAAATAAAAATTTTAAATAAATAACATTCTAGTTCCATGTTTTAGACAACATGTCTTTTCCTTCATTTCATCCTTGACCCAATTCATCTTTAAGTCCTATGAATAACATTTCAAAACATAGGGTGATCCTAAAAAGCTCATTAATGGTTATAAAATAAGGAAAGGAAACATTAAACAATCAATAAATTCAAATCAATGAAACTATACATTTCAATCATAACATGCCTCATCAAATCATAAGATTTATGAATAACACAGAGAAATCATAATTATTAAAGGTAACTTGTGGAATAAATAAAAAACATACATTGTAGCTATCACTTATACATAGGGAGTAACATTTAGAATACCCATAACATTATATTCCCTAAATCTCGTAGGATAAACATTATCATTTACCTCTATCACATTACCCAATACATTAGGGATATATCTCTGGATCACCCACCCTAGGTTTATCACGGAACCACCCATATTCATAATCAATGCTCAATAATGATAACATATTCATAACACATAACACAAGCATAAAAGAAAAGAAAAAATTTCCACATTCCAATCACAATATATCAAATCAAGATATTGAAATAAGCAATCCTTTATAAAATAATTAAAAAAACCATTTAAACATTTAATAAATTGTTTTTTTTGAATTAAAGTGTCCCAAACCACTTTAAAGATTTTAAAGGAATTAAAATTTTAAAACAACAATGTCCATATAAATAAATACTAAAAACCATTTTGAAAACATGGACATTAATGATAAATATTTATAAGAATGTATCATAAAAACAATATTTTAGTTAAAGAGTTCTTATCCAAATGAGATATGCTTGAATACAAATAATTGAGTAATAAAATTCCATAAATCATTATAATTTCATAAGAATAAAGGGATTAAGGATATAATATTCCAAAGAAATGTATATAAACTGTATAAAACTGAATTGGTACATAACGATGATGAAGTCTCAATGGAATGTAAATTGAGGTGAAATCATTTATAAAAACAGTATCCTTAGATTAAGAATAAAAAATTTACATAGTAATTTTTGAAAAATATAAAAATGATCAATTTTATTGTACATTATGTTTAAATAAATCATATGAAATTGGCACATGTACTTTTTAATTCAAAACCAATGACTTGGATGTTAAACTCAATGAATAGAAATTGAGTTAAAATTACTCTTATCAAGTTCAAATTTATGACATTAGAATTTATGAATAGAGTGATTATGTGTATCAAAATTATATCCAAATAATGTGGAGTGGAAATTATAACATAAATCAATAAATAGAGATTCCGCATATAATCATATCATTACATAATTAAAAATTATAAGATTAACCCAAGGAATGGAAATTGGGTTAAAAGGTTCCCGTACCGATTTGGTATCTTAAAAAACACACAACCCTTGAAAGAAGTATCAGAAAATGAAGATGTAAATACCAATAAATTTAATTATATTAAAAACTTAATCAAATCATGGGAAATACATACACCAAAAAAATTAAATAGTGGAAAATATGGCAGGAATCTCATGGGAATAAAATGTGAGATGAAAATCCCTTACCGTGTTGTAATAAATCGAGTTATTTGACTAAAATTTCATAGCCACCAAATGATTGGTAAAATAACATGAATATTAAAAGGATAATGATAATATATATCAAATTTAATTACACAATACACCACATTAATTTAATTAGTGGAGAATAATGGAAACCTCATAGTATAAAAATTGAGATAAGAGATCCCTTACCTCATTCTGACTTGACCCGTTCATTCTTAAATCTCATGAATAATAAACAAAAGTTTTTTTATACATTCTTAATAACATTTTTCAAGTATATTATTTATTTTTTAGCACTTATTACCATGTTATAAACAACATTTAATCATTTATGTTAATAACATACGTTTTGTCGATATTTGGAACATGAGTAAAAAATGGACTTCTTATAATTACAAGTTGTTCATGTGGTCAAAATACCATTATATCCAGAATGATATTAATTATTTAGATATCATATATATCAAATATATCTAGTGTATATATGTATATATAATATTACATAACATTTGGAGGTAAGAAATGAAATGCACCGTTCATGGAGACGGTAAGACGTACGTACGCATAAACGCTACATTCATTTCTATTTCATATTTAATGGAATGAAAACATAACAATTAATAGTTATATTATAATTCTAGAAACATATAATATATATAATCTCATTAACTCCATCCTTTATAAATCACACATATGGTATGAACGAGTCATATCACTTTGAAGGGGAGGTAGTCAGCACTACTTCAAATGAAATTATCGTGTTTACACATAATGATAAGAAAAATGTATGATTGTAAATATAAATTACAGAAGAATAAAGAAGAAATTAACTTAATATATATCATATATAAATAAATTTCCATCTTAATTTCCCCCAATATAGGTGGTAGATTATAATTTAATATTCATCGTTTCGTGAGGCGTTATTTTTTCATTCATAGAAACATTATGTTTTTCACCCATTAGATGGAGGTGTGTATAAGGGTAGTTTGAATCCTTATCATTACAACATCCTAGTATATTAATAATACTGTTTTTTTTGTAAAATAAAGGAATTAAAAGATATTAGGTGGTTGGATAAGTAAAATAAAAGAGATGAAAATAAGAGAAATTTTTACCTTTTATTTGGGTAACTCCCTTTTGTATGAACCAAAAGGGATTCTTGAAGTGCCTTCTGCCTATGATAAGGCTTCTAGGAGTAGGAGAGATATGTTGGGAGCTAAATTGGGTACATTTTGGACGAGCCAAAAGGTCCTATAGGTTTGAGGAATTGTTTGGAAGTGGTGTTCATTTATAAGGGGGAGGAGGGCTCTTTAGGAATGTGTGAAAATATTATTTTATTATATAATGATATTCGGTTTCTAAAGGACCAAAACTAATTAAAGTAAAATATTAAATCACTCATGGTCGAAATAAATTCATAAAATTATAAATGGATAGGTTTTGGATGTAAATTTAATATTTATAATCATATTTATTTAAATCATTTATAAATGAGGTAAATACTGCATCATTATTGTGTCATAAATAATTTAATTTTTTTGAAGTCTAAAAATTATAAATAAAGTACCATGATGTTTGAAATAATTTCAGATTATCAATTAATATTTATATTTGAAATGATATTTTATATTACATCACGTAAAAATTAATTTACTAAAATATATTTGTTTATGTCATTTTTGACATTGCTTTATGTTAATTAATCTAAAGTGTCATTATTACTCATAAGTTACTCCATGGGGTTCCAGAATTGTCCTAATGATGATCATGGTAGTAAATGACTCATCCAATATGATTAATGAATGTTTTAAGGTAATTTTGTATTATAATAATATTCTTTTTACCTTAAATTACAATATTTACCTTTTACTTTGGTAAATAAAAGTCAAAAATTACCATTCATCAAAGATTACATTCATCATATTGTACCAATTTTTACATACTATTAATAACCATGTATTTTGGTTTTTATAAATTCAATTCACAAAAGTGTTAAAATTTCATTTAAATGTAAACGTTTGTTTTTTAACTACTACTATGTGGTTTCACTATTCATAAAAAAATGATGTTTTTCAGAAAAATATAAAAAAAATCCGCCTATGATATATTTGAGATTCTGAATTCAAAAATAATGTCTATTTAGAAAAATTAAAACGAATGAATTCTCATTAATTAATTTAAAATTAATTCCCATTGTCAAAACAAATATCGTGTTTTTAGGAAACCATAACTATCAAAAGATTGATACATTTTTATGTCCAGTTTCAAAGTGAAATTAATTACAATAACCAACATAGGATTAAATGGTAAAAATATATTCTAATTACAATTTAAAAACAATCACGATGAAAATATATCCTTATAAATAAATTATATTAAAATTCACTTTTGAATTAAAATACAGTTTTTTTCACTATACATTATAAAAATGAATTTTATCAGAAAAATACCAAATATTTACCCAAACTAAATTTGGATGTCCTGAATCGAAATAAGATTTTAATTTTGTAAAATATAACATATAAAAGTTACAAAAACTATAATTAAAGAGGGTTCTCCATTAAATGGCAGTATATCGACCTTTTAAAGAATATCAGAGTATTTATGCTTAAAGTTAGATTCATTATTATTTTAAGCCTATAGAATTTATTGGATAAATGTTAAAAAATTAACAAACATGTATAATCATATTTCAATTAGTTCTATTTATTCCCTCAATTACAATGACTAGGTGTTAACTAATATGTAAAATAATAATATTATCTTATTATTTTTCAGTATAGATTAACATTGTCTATAACATAAGATTTCAAAGAAACCCATTATTGCATATCGAGCATGCCATCGAATCATAGATCCCTCTTTAAAGTAAAATTAATATTTAATTCCAAAATATTAATAAATATGAGAATGTCTTACTCATTATTTACAAGGGATTTCGAAGGTTCTTACAAAAGAACCATATTAGAATTTATTTAATTATCAAGGCCACAAACACCCATAATGGGTCATTTAAAAAGAAATGGGCCCTAACTGAGCTATATTGCCTAATTTGTTTTCGAAGCCAATCACATGCCTAAGATAAGAACTATACCAATATTCGTAACACAAAAGTGTTGGATAGATAAAAAAACGTCTTTTGAACATGTTATACAATACATCCAACTCTTAAATCTAGGTCTATAAAATGGAATCGCTGAAAAAGTACAAACTCCACTAGTGACACAACCACTTGCAGACCCAAAATAGGGGTCTAGGTCAATTCTCTACTCAGAATTACAATTATGAATTTCAATTCCAATCCATTATAATTTTCATTTACATATAATTTTAAAAAAGGTTTTTAAGCAATGGTTATCCATGTTCCAATCCCTGAGATCCTATAATTGATCATGAAAAATAATTCAGTGTGCATATCATTCATATCACAAAATTTTATTTAAATTAATTAAGTCAAATAGTACATCACGTTCAAATCCATTAAGTCCCATAATCATTATTAACATAAGGATAATGTCACTTCAACTATCAACTACAAAAAATCTATGACAATAATAGGTATATACATCTCATCACATATTACAGTTGAATGTAACAAGTAATTCATCCTAAATGGCATAGAATAATGCATATATTATAATTTATAACAGGTTCCCATTATGATGCATGATATGTCAAACCATCATATCATCTGTTTTAAAAAAAAGAAACAATATTTATGTAAATAATAACATCACAATAAAATTTTGTACCTTAACGGTGAAATCAAATATAATGTAATTGGAAAAATTTATAAAATGTATATGTATTTCCAGGAAATTTTGATATTCATTGTACGACGGGTAGCTAATCTTGGAAAAAATTATTATCAATATCTCATCCATTCCTATCCCTATCTTTTATTTTAATATAGTAAATAAAACTCTAAATAAACACCACTAATACCACATCGTAAAATCCCATACATGAATTCCACTGAAGGGTTCCATGAGCCCATTGGTCACCTGGCATCGAGCACATCTCCCTAAATTACAGAGGCTATAGACTAGCAGCGAGGGACTAGGGAGTATCTGTGGGGAGACTACTCCCTCATTATTAGAGTATAAACCAACATAATAGTAATAATTGTATAAAATTCTAGAAAATTCTAGAATAAAATAAACTATTAAATAAACAGGACCGAATTAAATAACAAATCCAGAAGGGTCTCGTATACTATTATGATGATACATTTATCAAAAAAATGACAAAATAGTTGTAGAGTAGTATTTTATAATAAAATAATCAAAAATATATAAAATATTATAATCTCTATTTCTAAATTGAATCATGATCTTCATACCGGACCTATTCTTCCCTACTTCTTAAGCATGGTACAAAATAAATCCTAGAACTATGGTTACCTGCCCCTATCTCTATCCGTATCCAAATATTCTATTCAGGTACCTAATGATTTCATTAACTAGGTGTGAGATTCTATCCTAGTAGTTAGCCACCCAATTATCTACATAATATAGGTATTGAAATTTAACAACCCATGTTGTGTTCTAGTAAATAAGGTAACCAATAAGAAAATGTAATGATTCCTATGGCATGTAAACTAATGAATAAGTAGTATTGAAATAGCTGATAAAGGATAGATAAAAAAATATCTCAATATCCTCTATCAATGATGCTATAAAAAATATTTAAATAATCAATATGAACGTTTCATTAATCAAAACATGTAATAACTAATGACATTACTAGACAACCTGATGTATCATACAATGAAGTATTTATAGATAGCCATTCATGTATCCCTAAAAAACAAGTTTCATATTCTATCCAAAAATCTATAAATAGTAACCAATATGGAATATCTGTATATTTTTACATATCATATCATCCAAGACCAGTACATATAACTAGAATAATCTAATAACCACAGATTATATGTATAATCACTAATGTAACAATTATCATGAGTGTGGAGTATAATCAATGTGTGATACCATGAAGGGCCCTATCCAAGGTGTAGAAGAAAAAATAATCCTCATATATTCATTGGAGAAAATCTATGGAAACTCGGTTAGGCATTGGTTAGTGTCCTAAGGGTATGCCATACCAAAAAAATTCTATATGAGTCCAAGAAATATGGATAAAATGTGATGAAAATCCCAATTCATCCAACCTAATCCAGGCCCCAGTAGAATAATCATCTCAAGGCTTCAACTACCCTAGAACAATCCAAGGAGTAACATAAATGGAATAAAAATGGTATTAATACACTTATTATACCAACCATGTCATATAATACCATTTTAAATACATATTAATTTATTCATCAACCAAATCCTTTAAAATTTCATACCATGAGTATACCCACTTATCATCAGAAATTCATATTCAAATCAACCAATGAGTATACCCACTCATTTATATAATTTATTACTAGGCCATTTAAGAAATACCATTACATATAAAACATTTAACAAGAAACATCAGTATGTAAGGGATGTATTCCATCACCTATTAAACCAATTCAAAACAAATCATTAATTAATGTACTTACACTAACAATGAATCATAATAAAATAACCCATGGGTGGTCTAAAAATAAATATGTATCTAACAAATAATAATTAATTTCATAATATAAATTAAATTATTCCATATGAGTCTTCCCACACATATAACCATAAATATTCATTTCCATCATTTGAGTATACCAACTCACATAACCCAATTCAAACTCAAAGTAAACAAATGAGTATACCCATCCATTGTTCATGAAACCCATGATAAACAATTAATCAATTAAATAAGGCATATCATACAACACATGTAATGGATGGAAACCAATATCCTAAACAACTCACTTAATTCAAATCATTTATTTAATGGTGTTCCTTTACCATGGAAAACTCATGCACACCCCTTGGGTGGTCAAAATAGGTCATGGTAAAATGGAATATACATGGCACACCTAATGGGTGGACTCTATTGGGAGAACAACCTCTTACATGCCTCATTGATACTAAAGGGAGTCTATATCATGTTCCAATTAAAGTATTTCAATTAATCATAGTATTTTTGGGGTTCTGATAGAATTCCTTGTAGGTGACCTAATGGATGGTAGCATAATTATGCACTAATCTCAAGGAAGTATTATAGGCCACCTACATTATCTCTATAGTGGAGTTATCATCTTGTATAGAAATTTTATTTGACTCAGATTATGATAAATATGATGAAATAACTACGAACATGAAATTGTGGAAAATTAGATAACACCTATATAGAAAAACTGATATATCGAAGAACCATGTGCAAATAAATTGAATTGTGGTCTTAAAGTTACAAATCCACAGAGGCATTTGGCACTTGAACCAGAGATAAGATGATAAATAAGCCTTCATTTTAGGAATATCCATCAATGATTCTATCAAAATGATAGATTTACTATGCATAGAAAAATCTAATTGATAGAATTTATTTATATTTCATTTATTTTAAAATTACAAAAAATTTCAATTTAATATCGGTCACAGGATTTGGTAACACGGTTTTAAAAATTTTGTGCCCACCATTCATGGTCTACTATATGGTAGGGGAACTCGCATGGTATCCTCGAATAGTTTTGGATAACCATGTGGAAACCATGATAAGTCTTATGATAATTTTACATACCAATCCACATGATTATTCACCCCAAGTCACACAGTCTTCCAAAACCATGCAGGCTCCATCTTCCATATACCTAGTCCTCAAATTGTTTATCAGATCATGTGTCTTTCCCCGCATTGTTTGAACTAACCATGCACTATATATTTTTCAAACCAGAAACATGGGTTCTAGTATATCAACCAGCTACAGACACCCCAAAACCTCAATAACCTTAATGATCAATCACAATATTCTATACTAAAACATTAAACAAGAAGAAAATGGATCCATATTCTATCAATATGAGGTAATATATAGGTGTTATTGATAGTTATATTGTGATGTTTTTGATAACTATCACATTGTTGCGATGACTTGTATTTCTTCTTAACAAAATCAATAGATCCAACACATGGTAAAGAACTAGGACGTATGACTCCCTTAAGATTATTCTTCAATATATCAATATTTAATTCCTACATCTCAATCAGTAAAATTATATACGGATTCTATAAAATAAGTGTTACAATAGTTATGATTTCCATTTAAAAATAAACTTCATAATTATAGTATAAATTCATAAAAATATACACGACATACAATTATATAGTCTTGAACAATACAAATATCACCGATATAGATTTTCTTCCTAACCATATCATAAAAATATTTCCCACAAATTTGCAGAATGACCCATTAAAGGGAATTCACATCGATTTAATGATGTTATACCAAAGGTAAGGGATTGATAGTCTCACATTACCACTAGGAGAATTTTGGGAAATTCAAATCTTGTTTATATAGGGCTGTTTATATAATTACAATGAATTTATTATTATTATTATTATTATTATAGAATTTTATGGGAATTTAATACATATGTAGGGAAATTTTATTCATGTCACTTATGATTCCACTTTATTCTAATGTGGTAACATTTTTACAATATGTTATAATTGGTTATCTGTGTTCTTTATGAATAACATTCTGATGATTATATTTTATGACCAACCAATTAAGAAACATATTAATTTTTATATCCTTAGGTTATTTATTTTAAAAAATAATTATCCTCTCATTTTCATCATCATATGTTCTAAATATAATAATAATTTTTTAGGAAAATAAACATTTAATCAATCATCTATCAAGAAAACATTTTCATCTATATATAGGTTAGCTATGACTCCATGAAACTAGTTTTTCTACTATTATATTATAATTTTTACTTTATTTTTACCCATTGTGGAATTTTTTATAAGGTTTTCAAAATTAATCTTATTTTTCTAAATAAGGTACTTTTTGATTTTTTTTTACAAAATGGTTAATGGATTGTTTTCTATGATCTTATAGCGAATAAACCAAATATCCATACCACAAAATGGTAATGATTAGAAGAATCTTTAAAATTAATCTATATATATTTTTCAATAAATTTACGTTAGTAAATTATATAATTTTTTAGATTGAAATGAATTATTTTCAAAATGTAAAGGATATTTTCCTTATGAATGTTTCAATGGGATTTTAAAATTATTTATATTCATCAATGACAATAAACATTTATTTTACATATTATCTACTTCTAATTTAATCCAAGGATAATATCCTAATTATTTCTCTATATTTTTTAATTTGTAAGATGCCAATAATTTTATGAAAACCATTTGTTTTCCCTTAGTTTTGTTATGACGAAATGGTAAAATGATTATGAAATCCATTCCTATGATATTATGAAATATTTATAAAACAAATTTATTTTTCATTTATTCATATATAATGAATTCAATTTGATATTATTTCACACATATGCTTGGTTTTCATTATTTTATAGTGGTTAAATTATAACCAAGGGGTTTTTATCATGTTATAAACATGGATAGGTGATACATATATCTCCCAATAATGAATTTCGTAAATATTGATATACAAGAAAATAAATAGAAATAAAAGGTGCAGTGAAAACAATTCACTAAGGTAATTTGTTGACTATGATGGTCTTATGACTGAATCTTTACTACTAATATGGTTTGGTCTGTATACACATTACACTATGGTAGTCTTATCATAGAGCATTAACTACTCAGTAGATGATTCACTATGACAGGTTATATTACAAAAACATATTACTTATGGTAGTGTTACGACATCCTGGGCCATGTACATTGATTCCTATATGATTCATATCTTCTAATCTGCCATTATTTATTATATTACTCAAGATTATGATCATTGATATCCGTTCATGATTTTCAAATGTTAATTTCATGTTCACATACAATTTCTCATGTTATTCTTATGTGTTCATTAATATCTTCTTTATTTACCCATTATGATCTTCTATGATTACCCTTTATTAATCTTAATATCCCCAAAATATGGATAAATGCATTATAAAATATATTTCAAATATGGTTGTTGGTTTTGATGATTTAAACGAGGTACTCATATGAACTAATTTTTTATGTGACCTTGTTTCAAAAGTAACAATTTATATTTTATTTTTTATTGGATATTTATGTAATGTAATGATTATTCGTTAATTTGGATACGATTTATATTTATTAACACATTGTGTGACTATATTTGGTTTCAAAAAAATTATTAGTTATTTATTTGAAACTAGGATGGGAAAACATTAGTGAGAACCCAAGGGATAAGTCTATGTATAGGATAATGTCATAACTGTTTGGTAATGACTATGGATAACATAGATAAAACACACTGTATAATATAAAAAAAATGGTTTTCTTAATTTATACATGATATAAATGATTTTTCATGATTTCTCCCTATTTCTATTATTTTTAACACTATAATTTTTTTTATTCAACAGGGATCAATGAGAATTCAGGTTAACATCGAAAAACAATGGAATGATTATCCCCCTTAAAAAACAAATCAAAAGGGTTCTATAATGAGAAACCATGTGATTATGAATAATAATGTATCATGATATATGATTAATTAAATCCACCTAAACCAATTCATAGACCAACAAAAGATAAACATTAATGATAGAGTGGGTGGTGGAGATTATGAATGAATGAAGATTAATATTCTTATATATTGAAATAGTTAGATGAATCACTCAAGTGAATGTATTAGAGGAATGTGAAATTTTTTAGATGTGGAATCAAAAGGAATATAACATGTTGTTTCTATGTAAAAATGATGTGTCTAATGGAGGTAAATGCAGATCATCCTAAGGTATCATTTATAATTCAATATCCTATGGGTGGGTAATATGGTAATTTTCAAAGCTAATTCCATAATCCAATGGTTATCTCATTGATGATAGAAGGACTATTGATATGAATGGATTTATGTTCTTATGTGTATGTTTCAAGAAATATGTATGGAACTATCATATCAATGATATTTCTGATATAAGGACCATCAAACATATTGGGCATGTTCCACAATCTAATTTTATAACATATAATAATTTGGTATACAAGGATGACTCAAAATGATATTATAATATTGCAGAACATGATATTGATTAGTTGATGAAAAAATTCGTTAGGATATCTTTGATGATGTTTTTTGATTTTTGGGATTTATGTAATATATCCAATAGTTTGTTAAATTTTTAACGAGTTAGGATTATTTCAATTTTATTGAGTCATATATATATACATATATATATATTTGAGTTAAACTTATAATTTCATAATAAAAATATTAGTTTATAAATTTATGGTGGAACATAAGTTGAAATGCATGCACACACATTTTTAATGTTTCATGTGATTTGATTTTGAGATGATTTGAAACTATTTATTAAATATACTCTATTAATGTTAAAAAAATCATTTGTAATGGTATTTTATTTATTATTATATTTAGTATGGTATATTGGATAGTGTGGTATTGAAAATTTTAATGGTTGAAAAGTGTTTCAAAGAAAAATATATTTTTTTTAGATATTCATGGTAATGATAAGTATTCCCATTAAATTTAGAATATAATTCGATTCATTAAATTTTTTGTGATGTTTATTGTACTATATGTCTATATAGTGGATTATCGTGATGATTAATAATTGTTTGGATATTTGTCAATGAGTTGTTGTTTAATAATATATTCAATAGTAATTATTATTTATGAAAATTTAAATTTAATTTTTTCAGAAAATTTTTTAATTAAAGGACATAGACTATGAGGATATAATAGTATTTATTGTTGAGTTTAATTTGGAAGGTTTGGATGTATGATAATTTTTTGAATCAAACCATAGGTTTAATTATTATGTTTTTTATATTAATATTTTCTTCATTCTTATGTGGATTTTTAATTTATGGGTTTTATCTTATATTGTCGTAACCATTTTTCATTTTGATTAATTCCCAACGTAATGAAGAATATATTTATATAAATTTTATAACTTTCAAATATTGATATTAGATATTTTTTCATAATATATCGATAAAATATACATAATTGTTTCGGAAAAATTTATTATATTCTAGTGAAAATTGATTAGAAGATTAAATTGTACTAGTTATGTAAGTATATTTCTATATTTCATAGTCTATATTGTAATAGAAATACATAACTCTAGTATAATGATATTGAAACCACAATGTTATCCTATTAAATTCATTCATGATAAATCAATATTCTTTTCACTCATCCCAGATATACAGTTTTGTGGTTTACAAATTTCTACTAACCACGTATTCAAAAATTCTCAATTAGTCAATGGGAAATTTTCACCCTTATATATCTATGTTTTCACTTCCTAATAATACTCCCCAATTAATAGTCCTAGTTTTTCATTATTCAAGAAGACCTTCATTTTTCATATAATCATGTATCCAAGGGAAATTTTAGTTATCATTTTTAGGATTTGGGTTTTCAATAATATAATATTTGAAATATCGAACCCTTTATAACCAAGAACATGTTCAAATTATGAGGACACCATTTATTAATTCATGTAGAATATAAAAGGAACAACCTTAGATTTGTTATAATTTAAATTTTTCATAAAAATTCAATAATTTCTCTATATTATTTTATATAAAATATCAAATTTATGTTATGTAGTTTGTAAAATTTAGTTTTTATTTCATTAAATGAAACACCATGTTATGGTTCTACAACACGCAAAAGTGGGTCTACTTGTGTTAGATACAATACTATGTTTTAATGAAAAACTTATATCGTATTAATATAGTTTATTAAACACGAACATTTTTACCTAGTTGTTAAACATGGAGATATGAATGTAGAAAATTATTTTAAAATAATATGTATAATTTTTTTTATATAAATAAGTAATATTAATAAAATGGTAGTTCATTTTTCCAAAAGTCTAAATACATTTCAAATTCCCATTTTCCCCAAAAAATAAGTTTTAAATAATTTATTTACAATAATAAATTAATTATTGAAAAACTTATAAAATAATAATTATAAACTAAAAAACATATATTAAATCATATTTTCCAAATTGTCTTATGGTACATTTCTGACATTTATATGGAATTTTTTTTATTCAGTAGTGAAAAAGATTGATTTTAAATTGATAATTTAATTTTTCATATAATTTATTTATGAAGTCAAAATAATTAACATTAAATTTAATGTAAATGTTGTTTAAATTTTTATCATATAATTTAATTTAGGAAATTGGGATCAATTTCATATTTATTTTCAGTATAAAATCATTGTAAAGATTTGATAATTTTCTCAGAAAATTTTCATTCTCATCATGTATACTAGATTGATTTCTAAATAATAATCATCTTTTTAAAATTAAATTTTGAAATATAGATTCCATATTTTCATTCAGCATGACTAATATTATCTAATATAGAGTGCCTAATTATTTCCAAAAGAAATTGTAAAAATAGTAGAAAATATTTAACAACTTTTTGGTCAAAATTGTTTTATCATATCATTCAAAGAATGATATTGGTTAAAACTTACAATAAAGATGTTCAACAACCAATTTATGTTCATACTCAAAATTATCTTTTATAGTCTTGAAAATGGTCCATCATTGAACACCAATGAAATGATGAAACATTGGTGGAATTTTTTCCTAAAAAACATACTAGTGTTCCACTCAACATATTATAAAAGGATACCCATCCCTTATATTCAATATAACGACAATGTAACATCCCACATTTTTTTGTTGGTGGAATTTCTGACGTAATTTTAATTTTTTATTTTTAATGGTTCAATTCGTAAATTTATAATTAAAAAGTAATCCAAAATATATAAAACATAAGGAAGTTTATTTTTGGTGAGGTTTATATACTAGGAGGTTTCTCGAGAGTTCTGTTGGGTTTCAGAAGAATCAGGCCTCAAAGGATCTACTTTTTGGAAAGGAATCCTAAGTCCTGATGTTCACAATTATCCAAAACCATGCACCTATCCATGAAAATTATGGAAAAATAACATGCAATTACACACTGTCATGGTGCACAGTTTTTCAAACCACTAATCACAAATGTGAACCCATTTTAAAATGGATATGTAATTGGGCTGTGATTACGGTACAATTTTCCAAAACTTATGAAAAAATTGTGAATCTATTAAAATAGGAAAAAATTAGCATTCTATCCTTAACTAAATTAACAATATTTCCTTTTTTCTTTCCCTAAAATACATAGAATCCCCTCAGTCTGAAGGAGATCCTACTATCATTTCAAAGGCATAGAGATATCTCCGTCATTCAATGTCATTATCTCTAGTCACTGGTCTCATTTGACACGTACTGGTAATCTATTCATCACCCTTTCTCGATTCAACATTTATCATTCAATCTGTTGGACTACCTTTTAGTGGGTTAAATACCCATATTTCGAAGGTGTTTTTTTATTTCATAGACTTTTAATGAATGTTCTAAATTCAATATTCAATATTGTATGAGAGGACCATCAAATGAATGATATAGGTGTTATATAACTATTTCCATAATTTCCTTATCATTTATAAAGTAAATCATGGTGTCACACGTTGGATTCTCCTCATAATTACATTGAATTATGAAATTAGTAATGTAATAAATTGTTTCATAAATTAATTTTTCCATTATTTAATAACATATATAATCGGAGGTTTTAAAATCAACATAAACAAACCATTTATCATGAGATGTTTATATTCCTTGACCTGTATTCCTTCTTATGTAATTTATCTACCCTCTTGGGGTGTGGTTTGGAATCTTTTAAATTTAATTTATTTAATAGGCTTCTCATTCACCTTGAAGTGTGTTTGATAAATTCTATAATAATATATTTTTTAAATAAACTCAATTGATAATGCCATGATGTTATAGTCATATCAAAATTTAAACTAAATATAATTCTTGTGGCCCTCTATCTTCTAACATATATGGTAGAAATTAAATGGTGATGATTGAAATGATGAATGAATTGCGAATGTAAATTTAATTTTTAATTATATTGTAAATGGTAATGATTTGTGAACCACTTAATGTATATATTACTATTGATGTGTCCTATTATAAAAATGGAATTCATCATTTGTTAAATGTAATGGAATAAATGAGTTATGGATGCCATGAGTGATAGTTTGATTTTCATTTTTAGAAAACACCAAATATGGTCTAATTTTTTAATTTATTTAAATTATCCTAGATTGATACTTATATTTCCTTATAGGAATTACATGGATTGTGTCATAGGTGTGTTCTTGTATTTTCCATGAAGGATAGTCAGATTACCATTTATGAAAACCATGGATGGGTGTATAGGATGATTAAAATTATTTTCCCCATGAGGGGTATTAGAACCCGAGGAAATTCATATTTGAAGAGAACAGTGGAAAGGATGCTATAAAATTTATTGATAGATTCTCAATACACTATGTGCGATACTTAGGATGATCTCGGTTGTTTATGCCTTTATACAATACAAAGAGTGATACATGGGGATCTACATTACAGATCACTTTGGATGGACTCTTACGACGAAGGGTAATTATGGTTCTCCTGGTGCGATACTTGGGATTCCAAATTAAATATTTCATTATATGATCCCATGATTCCTATTGATTAAGAAACATAATATTAGTTATTTATTTTTTTTAGAATTTATAGATAATCAAATTTCATGATGCATCCGCTGAGCGAATGATGATTCTTTGGTTTAGTACATATATGTATTTGACTATTCTGGAGGCATGGTCACATCCTTGTGTACATAAATTAGGAAAAATAATATATACATATATATAAATATATTCGAATACAATATATTTACACATGTTGATCATGGTTTGAAATACATTTTTCTTAGGCCGTAAGAGGTATGGTTAGCCACGTGTCACTGAGGAACCCGAGATGTCTTGTTAAATTTTTCTTATTTACTATTTACCATTAATACTCATACAATGGTGTATATTATATTCATGGGTGGTATATAACTTACCTCATTGGCAGAGGCCTACTGAGTTTATCTCACACCCACTTCGGGCCTCCATTTTACTGAAGTACCTCAACTAACCTCATTTATATAGTTTTTGCAATACTGTGTTATTATTATGTTGTTATTCATATAACATGGAGCTAGGAACATAGGATAGAGATGATCCTTAGGATCCTCATATAGATATCCATTAGAGATTTTTTTTCCATTTATATTGACATATACTCTTCAATAATGGAATTCCTTTAGTATGATAGTTTCATAGATTTTGCAGACTCATTTGGATATGAATGTGTAGGTGTATATTTGGTAATGGCGGTATTTTTAGTCCGTTATTATTCATCTATATATTTTTCTTTATTAACACTATATATGGTATTTTTTAATTTTACATTTATTATACCTCTTCACCATAATGATAATTAGGGTATAAAATCCTCACCATTGTATCATTAGACCATTTCTACTAGTCATCATCTGCTTACATATTTGCATCCATGCCTAATCTCATGTGAATAAACTACCTGATGCACCATTTTAATGGTTTTCATGTTGATATAATAATTTTTTTATTAGATGATTATTTTTTATTTTATTTTAAATTATCATGATTTACAAATATGAGAATTATAAAGTTCTAGAACATGTTAAATAGAAGTGTCTCAGAGTGATCACCCATCGTACTGGGAGAAGTCTATGTGGTTGCATATGGGAATATTGTTCTGGATATTTATTATTGTAGATTATTATTTAACCATTAATAGAGGGTGAAATTTATACAATTAGTAACTTATGATATTTATATAATTTTCCTTGGATAGGTATAGAAAAGGGGTAGAATTTCAATCCTTATTACAGGAACATAGAGATTAACAATCCATTCATATTCAATGCCATGTAGGATTCATTATACTTGTGATATATTCATTTAGATTTATTTGGTGATTATATGATTTATTTATTATTGTTATGTGAATATTGGGATATTTTTATCTTGATTACATTTATACCATTATTGGGTTTTTGAATATTACCAATAATCTCAATATATTTTCATGGATTTATTTCTTGTGATAGGATTCCTAGTTATAATATTGATACATTATTTGTTATTAATGTTTTTCCATCACCATAAATGGAACAATCCAATACATATTTATGGTGTCACATTAACTAACTAATCATGACATTATGAAGCCATGAACCATTTTTTCAGAGGCTAAAACATATTGGGTTTGAATAAAAGGGAGAGAATTTTTAATTTATAAATTACCTATGAAGTTTAAATTCGGAAAATGGTGACTCATATAATTAAAATTTCATTTATTCGATTCATATATATAGATATATTTTTATTATTGTAAAATATCCTAAAACCTAAATCATAAATATTTTTTTTGATTATGTATCAGATCCATGGATTGAACAATATAGGACTGGCATGGCTTGTTTTTCTGATGTGATAGAATGAAAAAAGGATGTTTAAAATTTAAATATAACTTGTTCGGGTCAAATTTTGATAAAAATAGGATAACATGATTACATTCATATAGGGTTTGATTATTCTTTCATAATTGGGACTGTTTAATGAAGACTTTATTTTGAAAGGCCATAGTATATAATCCTCAGGGTGTATGTTTATAAAATATATGGATATCCATTTAACATTTCTACTTCTGATTATTTGAGACACATATAAATTAATGGTGGAATACTACATGACCACCCCCCTCAAATTTATATTAGAGCTATAATATTTTATTAAGATGAACTAATATGAGTTTTTAGTTAAATTAAATTCCAATTAAAACCCAAAGGTTATATTACTATATTGTTTGGAATTGAAAATTTTTTTAACTAAATAAAATTGGGAGAACCTTATGGATTAATAAAATTGTTAAAATAAATTGAGGAGATATATTACATAAAATGGGACATGATTTATTGTGACTATTAATTATTGAAAGGATGTTTTATTTGATGTTCAATTGTTCCTTATAGAATTAGAAAAATAAATATACTAATTACACCTTTAGTTATAACTATTAATTGATATTTAAATGTTTCATTTAAAATGTTTAAAGCAATAATTTAAATAAATTAAATGGATGAAAAAAATAGAAAATTTCCTCATCTTTAAACATATAATATAATTAATTTTAAGGTTTCTTAGAGCATGGAATACATTGGGAACCTGAGCTTTACTCATATTCCTATGTAACTTTTACATATTTATGTTAAACCTATGGGATACGTGGTGGATCCTATTTATATTTTACAGTGTAACTATATTTTTAAGAGTGCAAAATCCATCTTTATTTTAGGGGATAATGTATTGTAGGTATCAACCTTATGAGGTAAAGATATTGCTAAATATTGTGATATGTTTTGAGGCATGTAGTATTATATGGGTATCATTGTCTTCTGTATGACTCTATGTTTATAAAACGAAGTATTAATAATTATTAGTGTATGTTTAGTAATTTTATCTAAATTGGATTATATGACCCTGACAATATTCCTATTATACCTGAAACATAATTTTTTAATACATTTGGTTATTATACAATGGATAGAGTAAAGAATATTCCTTAGTGTAAATAAAACATTGGGAATGTTTCTATAGATACACACAGTACATTTCGAGTTGTTAAATAGTAAAATAAACCATATAATATTTGATGTAGACCTTATAATATTGACATGTTAATAATGAATTATGGTCCACCATAGTGTGAGTGTGATCTTGGAATTATATGAAATCTAACATCCCACAATACATAAGTTGATGATTCAGAGAGTTATAGGCATCGTAAAATCACTAGTCAACTAGGTCTATCTTTTAATGATGATATAAAAATGATTTTGGATTTAAATATGGAGTGTTTTGATCAGTGTTTATAAATTATAATCTGATATATCATTCATTTAAGAGGTGGTTGTTTTTAATTTGGTGTTGGTAGTTGATAATGGCATTTTAGCCATCTCTAGGACCCATGATCTAGTGGCTAAGAGAATGTTATATGGAATGTGATTTCATTTTAAATAAATGATAATTATAAATCCCATTTAGTGAAAAAAATAAAATCAATTTTTGTAATACATTTTTTTCCATGTAGAACGAAATAAAATGGGTGGGACTATTTGAAAATGGCTCGTGATTATTTTCGTTGTTCATAGGGTTTGTATGTTTTATTATGTGCTTGTTATTTAAAGGAAGCATGAAAAAAAATGTTGTATATATACTAAAATATTGATAGCATAGTAATCTATGGTTTTACTTTAGTAGTAATGATTTGGTGATCGTATAATTTTTCATGTAGTAAGGATATTTGATCAGTTAACAATGATGCATCAACATGATTGGTTGAGATTATTTTAAAGGAAATCTATGAGGGGTTGTTTTAATATTACCTTATTGTTTCTTGTATGTTTGTTTGGGAACAACACATGGAACAACAAATTTGAGGTGAAATACGATGATCATGTCATTTTTATAATTATTGATATTGACTTAGTGTACTATTGTCTTAGTGAAGATCATATACCATACCCTGATATCATCATAGATGCTCTAATAGTACAATATTTTCATTGCGAAAGGGAATTTCAATGTTATTGGGCTTAACAAATAAACTCCAAGGGAGTTACACAATGTAAATTTGGTTATTTATAAACATTTGTTTAGTGGTGAGTTATTCAGGTATTCCCATGTAGGATTGGATTGAAGATATTCATAGGAAAACACAAGCTCTTTAACTTGACTATCATTTGGATTAGTTGCTGTTCTAATGCATGGAAGTCACACCTATATACCAACAGGTCAGATATAAATATTGTATTATGTACATACATGGGTTAGTATCTCAAATTCCCATTGATGGTCTATGGTTACTATGGAATTCATTTGGGCTTAGATGATATGGTTGGAGGGTGGAATTCTAATTGTACTGGATCCGATATAAACTTATATTCAAGCTATTACATGGAAAAATAAATGGGTTTTTTTCTTGAATGTTAATGAGGTGACCATTATGGGATTTGGTGTATGGGATCATGGTTAACATGATGTGCCAAAGGATAAGGAATCATGATTAATTTTTTGATACCGTACAATTCTTTGACACATGTTTTGAGAATATTCTTTTAAAATAGGGTTGAAATTATTCCTCTAGTTTCATTAAAAATAGTAAATGAGGAACTATTTTAGGTAACATCATTAGGACGAGTTGAGTATAACATATTTTGGTCGAGTCATTTTTCTGAGAATTTGAATTAACATTGATAATTGTGGCAGGTTGGATGTTGACTATTCATTTAAGAAAATGATCTTAAAAGAGCGTTATTACAATCATTGGTGCATGCTAAAATAGAAAATTACTATAGATGATATATCATAACTCTAAAATGAAAGATAAAATAGTAGAAACAACTGTTGAAATGGACATAGTATAGATGTTTAAAGAGAGGATGAAAATTTAATTTCTCTTATTCAATGGGATAGAGTAAGCGTCATCTCAATGGACTGTTTTTGAGTACCAGGATTTTCATGAGTTTTAACACAATATGTTGCATATGATCAACATGTTTTTTATTGTCTATTATATATTTGTAAACAATAAATACCCATTTGAATGAACATTCATGAATCATGTCAGTTTGGAGTAGATTTAATTATATCCAAAATTATTCACACGAAAGAGACGTTCAATGGTGGAGAGGATGTGGCATCCTACATTTTAAACCGGGTAGAATTTCTGACGGAATTTTTATTTTTCCCTTTTTAGATCGGTCAAAAATTAAATTTAGTACCAGAATATAAATCCAAACATATAAACACAGAATTATTTTTTTGGGTGAGGATTAAATATCATAAATTTTCACAGAATTTTTGTGGGGTTTCATAAGAAACGAGTTCCGATGTATGTTGTTTTTATAAATGATTCATGAGGTGCAAGGTTGGACCACATTTTTCATAACTGTGAGAGTAAATTATATGTCCCCCTTTAATGAGGATAAATGTTTGTCTAAATCATGAAAGGGTCCAAATATGTGGTCTTTCTTGGTGTAGGTTTCATTGAGGTTACCCACAAGGGCTCGACATATTTTTTTGAAACTATAAAACTAGATCAGACCCTTAGTAGAACATGATGAGTAACTAGTAATGGTATATTGAATGGTTTATCAAATCATTCTACCCAAATCAACATGGATTTAATGATGGGTATTGACTTTGGTAGTTAAGCTGGAATCGTTGGTGTATGCTTAGACCAAACATACAGGCAAACCTTGATTTCCTAAAAGTTGAAAATCATTATTCATCATATAGCCTTAACAATTGGGTTTCCTCTATTTTTCATTTCCATCAATTCATAGTAGTCTAATAGTTTTCAGTACCTCTTTTTCTACAATCCTTAGCATGGATCTATCTCCTTTTTTTCATAATTTTTTTAATAATCATACCACTAATAATTCATTTCTACTCTTGCATTCTCGATTTCTATC
Organism: Viscum album; assembly: GCA_963277665.1. Classification (NCBI taxonomy): domain Eukaryota; kingdom Viridiplantae; phylum Streptophyta; class Magnoliopsida; order Santalales; family Viscaceae; genus Viscum; species Viscum album. The sequence goes on from OY728164.1 coordinate 615,297,085, forward strand.
ACTAATTTTAGCATTATATTCATGCAAAAAATTATTCGTATTTAAGGAATTTTTTTCACTTATTTAAATTTAACCATGTCAATTAAACCATGATATTGGATGAGTGGAACTTCAATTGTATGTGGTAGGTTGTATATATATTTATCCAAAATGTATTGCTTTTTTATACATCACATCATGGGGCAGCACATAGGATTCTCATCATGTTTCCTTTAAAATATTGTAATTATTTATATAATACCGACTAACTTAAAATATTTGTTATATTATTCTTAGAATTAGAACATTGGAGGTTTTTCATGTCAACCCAATCCACCCCTATGGGGTTATTCATTACATGCCTTGATGCTTATATTTTCTTATGTAATTAAACCAACTTTTTGGGAAGTTGTTTTGATATTTTAAAATATAATTCCTTACATAATCCAATAAATCACCATGTTGGGTGTTTTATAAATTCTAGTATAAGACATGATTTAAAAAAATATTGATTATTTCATTACATAATATTCACACTGTGATTTCTAATAAAACAACCTCATTTAATGTGTTATCTTCTAATAAAAAATGGGAAAATTAAATAATTCCGTTTCAATGACTAATGGAATTATTTACTCCACTAACATTCCTGTAATATTATGAATGGTAAATGAGAGTGGCCCTATTATGTTTTACATGACTAGTCATGCATCATATTATAGTCATACCCCCCCCCCTTGATTAAAAATATATAAATAAATGAGTTATAAATGGATTGATAGGTACATGTTTTTCCTTATTAAATAACACAAAGGATGGTAAAAAAATATCTTACATAATAACAAAACTAGAGTGATAAATGGATTCCCAATTAATAATTACATGTAATGAATCATAAGGTGAATTTTTTTTATTTTCCTTGGGTGATCTTCATATTCGAGTGTAGGAATACCATGGTTGGGTTTATAAGTTGATTAAGATTATTATCCCCATGAGTGATACTAGTACCATAAGGGAGTCACCATAGATGGGCTTGGTGGAAACGTGCTTATACAATGTTTAGAGAAATAAACAGTTCAATATGCGATATACCTAGGACAAGATTAGCGTGTTATGACTTTACAACATTCCTTGATTGAAACTTGGTATTACTCATTAGATATCTTCTTTGAAGGACTCTTATGGTATTGGGTAATTATGGTTATTCTATTTTGATACAGTGTATTCCACTTTATGGATAACCTTGGAAAATACCATGATGCATCCGTATTAACAACCTTAATACCTCTTGTTAATATTTATAATAACGTTTTGTTTATCCCATTTTAGGATGAATCTACCATGTCAGAGAACATCATCAGTTTAAGTCCGTGTTTGTATTCATTCCTTATGGAAGGCCTTTCATGTCCCCATGTTCATACAATTGGATAACTATATATATATATATATATATTTATATATTTACACACATGATATCTATACTGTTTGATTGTGGTTCATGATATTTTTGGCATATTAAAAAGTAGGTTTGTTCACCAAATGTCCTTGAGGAACATGAGTTGCACAGTTCAAATATAATTATTTATAATTTACGTATTATACATGGAAAATTGTTGATTTTATATTCACATAATGGATATATTTTGAGACCATTGTCGGTTTTATGATATAGATATCCCAAACACTGTCTCTGCCACCATTACAATTGTTACTCGAACAAAAATCATGATTTCATGTACAATTACACTAATATATAATTGTTATATTATGCTAGTACTTGGGTATTGGGAGGACATGAATGAGACAAAGATCATGGCTCTCATGGATAAATCCCTTAGAGATTCTATTTATATAAATTATCTTTAATTACCCCGTATTGTATTGAATTCTTTATTATTATGTCATAAATTTTGTAGTCTCATATTTACTTTCATGCATGGTTTTATATTTTCACAATTGATCTCTATTTATCATAGATTTTATAGACACATATGTATGACATATAGTCTCCTTGAATGGTGTATTTCATTTTATATCACTAAATTTTATGTATTACATTAAATAAATATATAGATAACATACATTCTCTTTATATCCTAGTTGAAATACTATATATTTTGATATAATGATGGTATTAATAAGACAAAAAAATAAAAAATCAATACATATATGAAATAGGCATTTATTAACCGAAACATAACATTAACATGGAATTATTAATAAATAGATAATACATGGTCATTATAAAATAATATATTATATTATGTGTATAAATAATTATATATTATTATTATTAACAAAAATATAATTATAATACCAATGGTGTGAATTTTTATAATGTAATTGAAGTGTTCATGCAAGGTATTTCTAATATCTCATTTATTTTTATGAGACATATGAAAAATAACCGCTCATTTAATTTGATTTTATTATATTCTATCCATTTGAAATTTTATATCACATTACTCTTTATTTTCATTATTTTTATAATATCATTTGATGTTCTGCATTATGGGGTTATTATATGTTAAATATATCTTCATGTAGGAATGAATTTTTAGAAAAAAATTTAATTTAGCCATCATGTATTTTTTTATCAATCTCTATTGGTATTATAATAAAAATGGGAACCACATATTTGATTTAATATATAAAGACCGAATGGAATTATAAACAGTCATGACAATTATTTTTTTTGAATATCCCCTTATACTTTTTCTAGGTTATTTTAAAATAAGTTTTTTTAATTAATTATTTGGTTATTATATTTCTTTTCAATGGAAATCATTTTTTCTCCAAAAATGATTTAAATTATCTTTCAAAATCATATCCCATCAATCATTACATAAATTGATGATACATATGCTATAATAAAGATATGAACAATGGATAAAATTTTTATTCCTAAACTGAATGGTTTTTTATGGAAATATTTTTATGATATCTAATTCAATCCTTTTTTTACACTAAGAAAAAATGCTTTTGAAAGGCATAGGTTTTTTTCACGAGTTAGATATTAATGATATGATGAAATTATTATCAAAACTATTTTTTTCTCACATGATATGATATTTTGATATTCTTATAAAACCCAAAATATTCTCCATGGGTTATGTAATTTTTAAATGATGAAATGATTATAAATCCCACTTCTTTTACATGGGTTATATTTAGATTATATGTTTTATGAAAACCTTAAATATTAATGGATTATAATATTATTAATGTTACATGATCATGTCAAATATAAATGTATGGATTATGTGATGAGTGGGATCCACATATCCCAGAAATTAATTGGGTAATTGTTAATATTATATGAACTCAAGGGGTATTTGAGTGGATCTCCAAAGATAAAAATGGTATATAAAATTTCTTCCCAAGACCGAAGTGGGTACTTGTGTTATTATCCAAAGACTAACATGATATGCATGTCTTGGTGGATAACATTGAAAGAAAACTTTCTATACTTATATGTAAAAAATATATCCAATGAAATTTTTTTCTGTCAGGGCTCATGTTATTTGATTCGCTTATGATTCATGTAATATGAACTAGATATCATTATTCAATGACATAAGATTATGATATTTCAAATGTTGGGTATAATTTCCAAATAATATACTCATGTTCATATACCTTTTTGTTCACATTATTCTTACGTATCCCCCTTGTACACCCTTACTAAGAACCTGATCCCACATTTTCTTATATTTCTATTCCCCATGTTAGGAAAAATGTTTTTATATATGTTAATATATTAAGAGTAATTCAGGATAAGATAATTAATATATATATTTATGACCATTCACCATATTTTATTATTTGGTACATATTATACAATGAATCTAATCTATCGTGGACCGCAAAAATTTGTTTTTTCCTGTGATTAATATTCATCCAAAAGACAAAAATATATATGTAGAAAATTCATGGGTTTATATAGTTTTTATAATACGATATGTTTACATAACCATTGGAAACTATGACAAAAAAAGGATTTGGATATCTGAAAGTAAATGTCTCTAGATAAGTATTTTGATGAGTCAATGTATATGGAAATATCATGGAATTTTTGTAAATGATATATTGAGTGGTTTAAATGAAATTAAATCCATTTGTAGATATTACAAGTTGGTGTTTTACTATAATATAGGTTCCTAGAAGTAATAACATTTAAATGCATTCATTGAGATACACATGATTATAACATAGTTCATGACAATAGGCCTGGTATACACCTTGTTTTACTCTTAGAATTTATATGGTTTGTAAATTCACAAACACATTATGAACCATCATAATAGATTTTAATATATGCTGACTATGACTAAAATTAGATAAACCAAATGTTTCATAGATTAATGTAGGATTCATGTTTTCTAGATCCTATGTTTGACTTATCATTATTATGTGGGTCTCCATTGGGAATATTGATTCTTACACTATGATTTTTGCTTCTAGTCAACGTATATAAGCTAAAAGAACCATGTTACTGTTGAGTGAGAAAAAGATTAAACAGTTCTCCTCTTGAGAAGGCTAACATTATTGGAGTTGTGATGAAAAATATCATTTATATTCTACCATAACAATATCATTTCATTAATCATACATGACATAGAAACGTGAAAAACATGTAATAACATTCAGTTGAGTCATTATTGTGGAAAAAAACTACCTTTTTTAGTAGATCTTATTCTCCAATATTTAATTGATAATAGATTATAACCAATGATAATATATTTTCTATTATATAGTGTATGAAACAATAATGATTCATTTTTTATATCAACCATTTGGTAGATGAAGAGGATAAATTGTGTGTATATATCAAGAATACATTGAAACAAGATGATATTGAATCCATGGATTTGGATGAGTTAAATAACATATTTTTAAAACATATACATTCATTGCATTATCTATATGATGATGGTGAAGTAGTTCTGTGAGAAAATGGAAAACAATTTTTGAATCCATTAGTACCAGTGATGAAAATTTTACCTGACTTGAGAAGTAAACATATTTTATTACTATCCAACCTGAATGTAAGGTTGATTATTTCATTAGTGTATGAAAAAAAATTCTCCAAAGGGATTTATCCATTATAGAGTTTAGTAGTTATGAATATATAGTTCTATGTGATACAATGGAGGTAATATATATTTTATTTATGTATCCATATCATGGTTATGATAATTAGAGAAAACTGGAAACCAATTTATATATTATAAATCAAGGATAGATGAATATAAGAATTTCATTATGATAAATGTGTGGGAAAAACTATAGAATTACTTTTCTTAAGGGAACAATTGAATGTTTTATGTGTTGAATGTATGTTCATAATGTAACTGAATGTGAAACTGATTGAATGATATTTTCTAAAGATATTAATAGTGGGAATGATTATTAGAAGAAATCTCCCACACTATAGTGTTTAAATGATAGGAGTTTGGGAATTATTATTTAAAGTTCCCAAATAAGTTGGTTAATGACGGTGATCAATTCCAACAACCACATTAGTAGAGGGAGAAGGGTAAATCTAATGTTATTATTGTTTTTGATGAGGGGTGATATAATGACATGGTGAAAGTTAAACATAACATCTACTCTATAACCGATAATGTATTATATTACTTTGTGTCAAAACATTAGTTTATATCTAATGAATTTTATATGGGTTTCATTATTCCAACCAAATGAATAAAAGTAGACTTATCTGTGAAAATTCTTAATGGTATGATGATCAAAACCCATGAATTTGATTATTAATTAGTGGATGTATGTGGGGATTTTCTTCCTATAAATCTTATCACTCGTCCTCTAGTTGAATTTGATTCCATCATAATCATTCATTGGATTTCTCTAGTTAAATCCTATATAAGTTTTCTATGATGGGATTTCACATTAGTTATTCCAAAACATCCTATGATTTTATATCAATTTAATGAAAAATATGAATATTTTATGTAGATAAATTCCATTTAATGGGCCTTATTAGACATTTAAAAGATATTTTCATATCATATAGATGGGGAGAAACTAGAAATCGATTAGAAGACTCTTGTGCAGGAATTTTTTGTCGACTTTTTGTAATAGTTTCTTATTATTCCATTAAAATGTGCTGTTAAGCTCTAAAATAATTCATAACAAGTACTACACAAATTTCATTGACTCCCTATTAAATTTCCCCAGTTGAGTTGCATGAAATGATGAATATATTATTTGGAAAATTTGAAAAGGGATTCATTCGTCCGATTGAATCACCATGGGGTGAACCTGTATTTATTTATTAAAAATAAGATGTATCATTGTGACCTTATATTTATTGTTGGGAGATGAACTAAATGAAAATAAAAAAGTACCCTATTCCCCAAATTATTGACTTGTTCTATGGACATCATAGATTTTAGAAGTTTATCAAGATTCAAATTCATTTTGGATATCATCAGTTTAGGTTCAGGAAGGAGGATATACTCAAGATGAAATTCCATAAAAGGTTTAGACAATATGAATATATTGTGATTCCACTTGGTCTAAATAATTAATCAAATATTGTCATGTTATTAAAAAATATAATATTTATATATTACCTTGATTTGTTTTTAGATGTCTATATAGAAGATATATTTATCTATTCAATGAGAAAACAATAGAAGGAAGATAACATGAGAGTTTTACTAATGACCTAAAAAATTATAAACTATAAGAAAACATTATAAATATTTACTTTTTTTAAATAAGGTTTTATTTGTGTTTTATATAATTGAAATAGATTGTACATAGGTAGAAATCAAATATAATGGTTATTGATTGTTCATCCAGACTAAGAACGGGCATAGAGAATCATAGTATTACTAGTTTGGTGTGATAGAATCGATAATATGGGGATAATATCTCAGGAATATATAATACTCTAAACAAGTTAACATAGAATGTAGGTATGTTACTTTGTATATATGAATGTGATGGATATTTAATGGATCATAATGTAAGATTAGATAGTGCACATGTTATCGCATTAACTGGTATTGAAAAATGCTTTATAATCAATACCACTGAATTTGATATGGGATTGGGATATTTTATTTTAAAAAATGTCATAGTTATAGTTTTTTATTCATGACAATAGAATATTCGTATGAAAAATTAACCAACAAATTATTTTGATTTATAAAGGGTAAATTTTTTATTAATTATTTACAGACATTATCTTCATGATGAAAATTATGATGTATATACTAATCATAAAAGTCTTATTTATACAATCACATATAAGTAGTTGTATTTATGCTAGAGAATATAGTTATTGATGATTAATGATTATTAATTCCTAGTCCATTACAACATTGGGAATCTAAACAACGTTAATGATGGTTTGAGTTGAAAATATCATGATACCTTGTCCCTGATATGGATTACAAAAGATCATATATTACTAGTTTTGATAATGATGGATCTGGAAATCCTATCGGATGTGGAAAAATATAATCCATATCAATTTAATTTTCTACCACTTATAAATGTGATTATTAAGGAGGAACAAAAGGAATATATAGATATTTAACAGAAGGATTGATTTGTTATTAATTTGATTCGTGATCATGATGGAATGATAATGTTCCGGAACCATGTATGTGATCTATCCACACTATAATTGTTGACGGTTTATTAGAGGAGTCTCACGGTTATTAAATATCTATTATTCACCTATGTATGAATATGTAAAGAGACATTATTGATAATTTATGTTTTTTTTGTATGAAGATATATGTCCCAAAAATTTTATATAGGTTCCTGGAATGCCATAAAATTAATTTTGAAATAAAAAAGATTATGGTGATATTACATCTATTACATATACAATAATGCAAATAAGAAAATACCACCATGAGTTTTTTTTGGATTCTAAAAAATGACTAGAGGGAATAATGATATATGGGTTTAAATGTATTGTGTTATAAAGTATATTTCATCATCCCAGTCGGATAATACTTATATCTAGATCATCTATACAAGATATACGTTAAGGATATTTTATGGTTTCATGAAGAGAAGAATTCCATTATCTCTGATCAGGATCAAAGGTTTAACTCAATATCACAACAATAACATTAGTAAGTTCATGATTTGGATTTGAGTTTTCATATAATGTATCATCCTCATACATATGATCAGTTTAGATCAACTATTAATTCCATAGATTATATGATGACATCTTATTGATTAGATTCTAAAGGTGTTTTGGGTCAACACCATAAATAGGTTGAGGTCTCATAAATTCATTTCTTTAACATGACCATTCATCTGGATTCTCATGTAGCATTTTTGGAAATATATGTAGAGATCTAATGTGATGGAATACAGTTGGATAAATAATGATATTGAGACATGTGATACTAATGAAATGGAAGATAATGTCAATGTAATTTATAAAAAATACAACGTTCCATAGAGTTGATAGAAAAATTATTATGATATTCCCTAGTGTCATCCTTAATGTTATGATATCATAAATGTGCTTTTATGATTCTTTCAATGGAATAAGGATATGAGATTCATAAAAAATGGTTACTTATCCCTATGTATATTGGTCCCTTGAAATTTCTATATCGTATAGGGAATGTAGCATATTGTTTTTCACTACCACCAATCCTTTATCAATTCCATTATGTGTTCAATATTTCATTAATAAGGAATTACATACCTGTCCATTTATATTTAATATACTCAGTGATCAAACCACTGGATCATGACCTATCTTATGAGGATCAAATTATAGAGATTATGGATCGTAAGGCGAGAGTACTACAAAAGATGATCACTGACATGTCCAATGTTTTGTGGTGGAACCAGTAATTTGAGGACACTATGTTGGAACCTAGGGGTATAATGAGGATGATGATTCCTCTATTGTTTATACTAATGTTATTAATTTTGAGATAAAAATTAATATTATGGGGGTAGAATGTAACAAACAGTTATTTGGTGAAATTTTCTTTTCATAAAAAATTATCGTTTATATTATTATTAATACATTATATAATTTTTTTATATTAAAATATGAAATAGTGAGGTTTTATATTTTTATATGAAACACCATGTTAATCGTTCACTACATTAATGAATGATTTAGTTGGCCATAACATAGTGTGTTTCCATAATACCAAAATATATTTTTAATATAGTTAGATAATCAATAAATATAAAACAAATATGTTATAAAAAGTAAATAAGAATATTAATTATTTTTTTTCAATATTAGTTATAATGAATTTATATAAATAAAACTTTTTTATTAAAAGGAACCAAATTTAAAAAAACTACATTATTTGATAGTATTATTTTATAAAAAAATGTTTTTTCTTTTATTTTACAATAATAAAACTAAATTTTTCTGATTTTAGATTAATAATTGAAGAAAATAAAATTCCTTTATTAATAATTATCTAAAAAATATATCTGGTTTATTTTTTTATTGTTTCAAATATAATTAATATTTCGGATGAATATGTTGAAATACACAATTTTAATTTTAAACTACATTTTGGTCTAATTAATTTATATTCTAAAATTAAATGTTAAATTTTTTAAGGAAATTTTTGTTCAATTAGACATAAAATATTTAAAATTATTTTATTTTATTTTATTTCATTTTAAATTTCGGTAAAAAAACATTTTAAAATTTTAGATATTTTCTCATTAAAAACCTTCTTTGTCATCACGTTAATGGGATTATTTTGAAATTAACATTATCTAATACAATAAATGGAATTTGGAAAAATGTATTCCATATTTGGAATGAAAATAATTTATATTATACAATATTATGAATTAATTTTGGATAAAATTATGTTTTAAAGATAAAAAAATTATTTTCAATAGTTCAGTTAAAAATTATTTTATGAGGTTTAAAACAATAAAAAAGATAAGAGATAAAAATAACCCAAAAAATTTCACAAAAAAATTATGGACATAGTTTTTACATTTTATCTTTTTTTATAATAATGGCTCAATAGTTGATCCATGTGACATGAAAAAATATGTGTGGAATTACTTTTTTCTAAAAAATAATCTTTATCACTCACCTAACAATTAAAAGGACACCCTATATTTAGTATTTTCCATACAATAAAGCCTATTTGGGTTAAAAATTACATTAAAATGACTTCCTAGGATATCACCTATAATTATAGAGGCCTTAAAGTTTACATAAATCCATCATATGAAGTTTTTTGGTGGTAACTGATAGATCATACGTGAACAGGAGGAAACATGGATCAACAGGATTTTTTGTATTATTTATTTCTATATCTCCTTAATTTCATATAATACCATTGTTATATATTAAATTTTTTATATTACATATACATGTATTTTTAATGTTAATTTAATGACATAAAACAATTTTGGCTTCCATCAATTTGGTTACAAAATCATTGATCTTGTATAAGACATACTACAACCTCACGAACTGATGTAATTTGTTTTTCCATTACCACTACTAATGGTTGGAAATAATAATGGATTTCTGGTTTATATATGATATATTTTTTCGTTATTATTATTACTATTTTACCTGTTACTTCAATCATAAATTTACTCTTTCCATTTTGTGAAAATACAATAATTTCACTCGTGTGTTATGACAAACTACCACCTCGTAAGATGATGAGATTCATTCACACAGAACATGGATGTTAAAAAAGATATATTTTATGATAATATATGATATATATGAATTAAATTTAAATTTTTATTGATATTATAATATTTATCTTTATTTATTTCAACCCACCATGAAAAATAAATCATCCTTCACTGATATATATGACCAACATTCACCCTAAATGGTGTATTTAACTTTATATGTATAAATATTATGGATTATAGTAAATAAATATTTAATGAAATAATATGATATTTATATCAAGTATATTTCTCTGTATATTATGAAATAAGGGCAAATTTTATAAGACCAAACATTTACTACTCAAAGAATATATGAAAAACAGAGTCGTTCAAACCCAAAACGTGACATTATCACGAAATTATTAATAAAATGGTAATTAAATGACATAATAAAATATTATATGGTATAATATGTATAAATGTTTTTTATATTATTTATTTATAATAAAAAAATATTTATTATAGAGGGGTTTAGAACGTGTACTACTTATGTCAAACGAAATGTAAGGGATGTTTTATCGACCATTTATTTCGATGAGACATATAAAAATTAAACTCTTTATTTCGTAATGTATATATTCTTTATATATGAAATTTGATAACATGAATTACATTATATTCATGATATTTATTTTTTTCAATTGATGTTATTCATTATTGGGTCTTATGATACAAATTATTACTAAAGAATTAAGTGACTTCAATAGAACTTTTTTACTTCATTGAGAAAAATACCATGTTAAATTTTTTTTTATTTTATGTTTTTTATATAATATCTATGAGAATATTCAATGATTCATATATTTGAATTTTTAATTTTTTACATATTCAATTTTTATCTCACTTTAATAGAGTTCATTATTCAAATGATTCCAATTTGAAAATGGTTTTTTTCTAAATTTTCCATCTTTGATAGATAAGATTTGGTTATGAACCATTATACTAGTATGAGGTGTATATGAAGACATATTAAAATTTTATTTAGGAATTTATTTATCCTCAAAAAAATTTATGTTTCATTCAATGATAATCATTTGACTGAATTTTGCCTCCTTATTATGAAATTATTAACGAATTTATATTAGAATCTAATCATTTAAAAATATTGTTTAGGATCATGTTTTTAAATATAGAATATTTTGATCTATCACAAAAGAGACTCCTAACATTTACTTACATCATGTAATCTTTTGGGAATACATATTTTTCCATCATTTCCCACTGTTTTATTACTGAATAGATCATAATATTTTCTTAATAAAAATATGGTTCCACAATGAAAACTCATTTCCTTTTTAAAAAATGTTTTCTTAAAATTTATTCAAAATTGTTTTAAACATTTTTTAAAACATAATTATTAAGTATATATTTAACCATGTTTTTATTTTTACATAATTATTTAAACTGAATATTCATATCATTTTTCAAATAATGACCATTTGGCCTTTTCCAAAACTGTGAATGTAATATTTTTTTAAGAGTATAGGATGAATGCAATTTTACAATTTTATGAACATTAATTTTTTTATAAGTATTTTTTTATAAATTTTTATAGATATTTTCTATGTAATGTATTTTTAAAATGCTATAATTGTTAAATATTTTTTTAAATAAATTATATTTTCCTTATGATCTGTTTTAAATGGTAGATAAAAAAAATTCATCTATGACGAAATTCATTAATATTTCATATTCTTTAATGGGGATATGAATGAAAGATAATTTTTTTATTCTTTAACAAAATGGTTTGTTATGAAAAAAATTAATTATTTTTTTTACGTCCATCAGTTTGATGATGAAAAAATTATTATATATCATAGTATTTATTCGATAGGTTATTCTTTGATGAGAAGATGAAATCATTATGAAACTGATGACTTGAGGAGAAGATCCTCCCAAAATCATGCATGTTATGTGATGGAATCAAGTTGCTAGATATGACGTGGAGTATGATGTGTGATCTTATGTGGGTTAGTACCTATCGATCATGTATGGGTCATATCCTATATAGGTCTACACTAAGCCATCTAGGGTGGGTCATCACATACTGATCCTGTGGGGGTCAGTGCTCAGTGTTCCTTTGTGGGTCTGTGCCTATAGATAATTTGTTGTTTAGTGCTCATCGATCTTGTGCGGGTCACCCCATACCAATCATGTGTGTTTCTGTACTAGATCCTCTTGATAGAATATGATGATCTAGAATTACGACCAATAATCATTACTTCTGTACTTAAGTTATATCTTGTGTGATTTTTCTTTTTGTTTGTCATTCATGATTGAGATAATGCATTGTGGTTATTCATCTGTAGAATTATGAGGGAAATTCGGGAGTCTCAGGGTCTCTACTGAGTATTGTGAAACTCAATACTGCACGAGATTAGCATTCACCTTTTTTTATCTTGTGCATATGACAGGAAGCTTTGACTGGGACTCAATGATCCAGGACATGATTGTGTGTGGAGGGGATCGGTGGGCGTGGATAGCAACATTGACACATTGAACCTACCCTTCAGGTAAATTCCTTTACAGGAAACCTTAGGTGTTGTTTTCATTTTACCTGTACATTCATTTCAATTCTTCTTGTATTCTAGGTAATTTACATTCAGTACATACTTTTACACTGATTTGATGTTTTTAGTTTTGGTTTTACCTTTCATCATTCATTGTTTTATACTTGACCCCAGTGTTCCATGTTTGTGTGTGTACAGGATTAGAGGAAATTACGTCCCTCTTTAGGGATATTCCTTTTCGGTGCTAGATGTTACCCCCTAGCCTCAGGAAAGAAATCTTGGGGTAGTCATGACACGGGCCCCGGGGGACGGGTCCTGAAAAAGTGCTATCAGATGAGTTGGTTCTACCAAAGGCACTAAGAGTTTATGATTTCAATTTAGAAATAATGTTATGTGTCTTGAGTTCAGGTATTAGTTCAGGGAATGTAGTGTTGGATCGACGGCCGAAATATCCATACACTAGGACCCATAATTTTGATTTGTGACTCAGCACATGAAAACACTATTTGCCTATGTTTCTAAAATGTTGTTTTTTATCTATTTTGAGTCATCTCACCTGGTATAACATATTGAAATTTGTGTGCCAGTTTCATTCACGATGCCTCCGCATAGATACCCAGCCAGGATTCCAGTGGGACAACATAATGATGGCCCACTGAGTGATGAGGGGCCGGTGTCGATCCCTCTTACATTGATAGCACCTTTGAGTGGTGTAAAAGCATCACCACTAACCATAGGTAAATAGTTACATCCATCCCTACAAGAAGACTGTACAAGCCATCATAATGCATTGAAAGAGGTCCAGAGATAGAGACCACTGAGGTTTCGAGGTGAGACGGACTTGAAGGTAGTTGAAGATGTGATAGAGGCTTTGTCATAGGTTTTTTTTCTTGGTTGATAGATCAGCAGACCATATGGTGATCATATCTTCTAGATTTTTTAGAGTATTGATGGGAGATGGTGGAGCCAAACTCTCTATAAAAACGAGGAGGAAACGCTATCCATTTTGGACTTCAATACCCTTTTCTTGGGTGGTGTTCGTACCAGCGACTCTACGCTCTGTGGAAATTATGGAACTGCTACACTTACAGTAGGGAAACCTAAGATTGGACCAGTACTCAGAGAGATTCAATATAAGGCCCTAGCCTTAAACCTTACCTAATCATGAGTTATTACAAGATTACCCATTGAGGGTCTTTTCAGGTTTAGAGTTTTAGTGAATTAGATCATAAAACTTGCATTACATTCCACATTTAAACAAAGTGGTTACATAAAAGATAGTATTCATTTTTCCCATAAACGGAAACATATTAAAAATAAAACATGGATTCTTTCTTGAAACTTTCTAGACACTATCATCATATCATGTACATTTCACTTGACCTATGAAATACATTTCAAAAACTTGGGATGATCATAAAAAGATCAGTAAGGGATATAAAAAGTATGGAAAGGAAATATGTGTACATATATACATAAGAATGAAATCATACTTTACCCATAAAACATATGCACTTTAAAATACATCATAAAATCATGAATAAAGCATAGAAATCATAAGACATAAAGGTAACTTGAGGCATTCATAACATTCTTACATGGGGAGTAACCCTCTTGGTTACATTTGGAATACCAATCACAATATATTCCCTAAATCTCTTCAGAGAAACCATAATGATTAACTCCTTCGCATTAACCAATGCATTGGAGAGCTATATCGGGCTCACCCGAACTTAGTTTATCACAGAACCACCCATCTTTATAATAATGCCAAAGAACCTCAACATAATCATACCACATAAAACATGCATAAAGGAAACATAACAATTCCACCTTTCAATCACAAGATATCAATACAACACATTGATATAAAAACATTATGATAACCATTTTCAATACCAAAATAAATGAAAAGTAAAACATGGTATTTATTTTTCTTTAAAAAAAAGTTTGGCTTGTAGAAGAATCCGGAACTCAAATAATGGTCACGGCGGTGGAGAAGTCGTTGTCGCCGCATACGTACGACAAAAACATTGTCTTTTGTCGTTTAGTAAATCGCTTAGTATAACAAATATTCTTTTTGGATAAACGTAAAATTCAAAGGGGTTTATACACCATATAAAATATGGTTGTGTATAAAACAAAATATGCCTCAATGAATGGAGATTGAGACGATGCCCCATACAAAGACGGTATCCTTGGATTAAGGATAAATCAATTACATAATTATGTGTGACAAACTAATACACCAAATATAAGTTGATATTGAGTGTAAAACAATCAGAGGTTATTCACACATATTCATAGAATGACATATTCAAGTAGTATAGGCTTATCCCAAAGAATCAAAATTGGGTTAAGAAGTTCCCTTGCAAAAATTTGACAGCCTAACGGCGTCACTACAAAATTCAGAAAATGAATTGATGAGAGATAAAAAGGGTATCCCATCACTTGGACATAAAATTTAAATCACTAAGGTTATAGAAGAAAATATCCCAACATAATGTTATGTGAATTAAAATACATAACAGAAGAAGTATTTTAAAAAGAGGAGGGTGAAAGGTTCCCTTACCAACATGGGTATCTTTCGAAACATAAACCCCGTGAAAGAAGGACAATACAACCTTGATGTAAATACTCATAAATGAATTTATATTACACAATGAGTAAAATAATGGGCAGTACATACACCACTCAAAGGAAATTGTGGAAAATTTAGCATAAATCTCTTGGGAATAAAACTGAGATGAAAAATCCCTTACGAAAACTCGGCAGCCTAAAGACGTCACTTTAAACTTCCAAAAATTGATTGATGAGATAAAATGGGGTCTATCATCATATTAAAATAAACTGTACAGAAAGTTGAATATAAAATAACATCCCCCATCATAACAAAGAAGAGCTTAAAAGATGTGGCATAATAGAGAGTACTTAAAAAGAAAGAGAGCGGTTAGATCTCTTATGAAAATTCGGAAGCCTAACAGCACCACTCAAAACTACCAAAATGGATTGATGAGAGAGAATAGGGTCTCTCATCATATTAAAATTAAAAATTACAGTAAGATTAATATAAAAGAACATCCCAATCACAATAAATATGATCTTCAAAGGAATGACATAAAATAGTGTACTTAAAAAGAAAGAGAGGAGTAGGATCCCTTACCTCGGGTCTGACATGAGTCAATCGTTCTTTAACGTCATGAATAATAAACATGAGATAATTTCTACTTGATTAAGAACCCTTTTCAAGATCATTATTCCTTTTATATCATCTATTGCCATGTTATAAAAATTTTTTAATCATTTAAGTTAATAATGTTTGTTTTGTCGATATTTGGTTCTTAAGTCGAAAGTGGACTTCTTACAATTACATGTTGTTCGTGTGTTCAAAGGTTCTGTATATCCAGAATGATATTCATGATTTGGATATCATATATATAATATATATCCATAATATACATGTATTTATTATATTACATAGTCATTTAGAGGTAAGAAACGAAATGCACCGTTCATGGAGATGGTAAGCCGTACGTACGCATGAACGCTACTTTCATTTCTATGTCCTATTAATGGAATTAAAACCAAATGAGAGGTATGTATATTTTAATTCCAGAATTATATTCATAATTTATATGTAACATACATAATATATAATAACTTTAAATCCATCCTCTATACATCCCACATATGGTATTAACGAATCAAATCACTTTGAGGGGGCGGTAGTCCGCACTTCTAAAATGAAATTATCGTGTTTACCCACAATGGAAACAATAAAGGTATGCCAAAAAACAAAAATATAGAAGCTTAAGTAAAACATAAACATATTATATATCATATATAAGTATAGTGATATCTTAATGGCCACCTTTTAAGGTGTTATATGAGTGTTGAACAATCATCGTTTCGTGAGGTAGAAATTCGCCATCCACAGAAACAGTATGTTATTTAACCATTTGATGTAGGTGTGCGTAAGTGTAGCTCTAATTATTCTTATAAAAAAAATCCTATTATATTTAATATATTGTAGTTGTTGAAAAATAATTGAATAAAGAGAGTTTAGGGGATTGGAGAAGCAAAATAAAACAAAATAACACAAGTGAAGATATTACCTTAAACCGGGCAACTCTTTTTGATTTGAGCTCAAAAGCTTCCTTGGGAAGACTTCTGCCCAAAGTGAGGCATCTAGAAGTAAGAAAGGGATGTTGAGAGGAAAAATGTGCAGGGGTTGGCCGAGCCAAAGGCTTGAGAGGTGTGGGTGAGGTGGTAGAGTTGGGGGCCTTTTATATGAGAAGTGGAGTGGCACTCTTGTAAAGTTACAAAATGTTACTTTATTTTCAAATGTGTTTCTGATTTTAAATGTCCCACATTGATGTATTTCTAGGATATGGTGGTAAGGGTTAAAAATATAATCATAAAATATGTTTTTGACAATTTTATGTTATAGTTTTAACATTATCTTTTCATTTTAATTAAATATTTTATTAATGAGGTAATCGATGCATCATCATGATGTCATAAATAATATAATTGATTTAATGTCTAAAAATTATAAAAAAATATCATGATGTAGGAAATCGTTTTAGATTTCTAATGAATATTTATAGTCAAAAATATGACTTGTATGACCCCATTTAAAAATTGTTTTAGTGAAACCTCTCATTCTTGTGACATTTTTATTTTAACTTTAAATAAAAAGTTATTTATGTCATTTTCCAACCAAAGTGGCTCCATGGGGTCCCCATGTTGACCCATGGATTGTCTTGGACTTCCATGACACATCCAGTGATGGTAGGACATGTGTCTAGGTCATTTCACAATATTAAAACATTATTTTTACCTTAAATTACACTAATTACCTCTAATCGCGATTAAGAAAATAAAGGTTACTATTCACCAAAAAATTATTTTAATCCCATTGAACCAAATTTTACTTCCTAATGAAAACCATGCATATCAGATTTTTTAAATTCAAAACACAGAGGTGGAAATGTTTCATTAAAAAAAATTAGTTTCTTTAACTACGACTTAGTGGTTTCACTATTCATCAAAAATTAAAGTTTTTCAGAAAAATATCAAAAATTCACCCTAAGCTATATTTGATATTCCGAACTCAAAAATGATGTCTATTTTACAAAATTCAAAAAATATTAGTTTCATTAATTAATTTCATAATTAATTCCCACTGTCAAAACAAATAGTGTGTTTTTATGAAACAATATCTATTAAAAGATTGACATTATTTTAAGTCCAATTACAAAGTGAAATTAATTACAATGAACACTATTGGATTAAATGGTAAAAATATATTCTAATTTTAATTTAAAACCAATTCAAAAGATAATCTAATCATATATATAAATTAGATTAAAAATAGGTTTTTAATTAAAATACATCATTTTTCACTATTCATTAAAAAATGAACATTATCGGAAAGATACCAAAAATTTACACAAAGTAAATTTTGAAGTCTCTATTCTAAAGAAGAATTTTATTTTGTCACAAAAAATTTTCAAAAAGTGGATTTAAATGAGGTTCTCCATCAAAAAGTGGTTAATTGACCTTCTAAAGAACATTAGAATGTTATGCTTAAAAATTGATTTCATTTACATTTTTAATCCTCTAAAAATTATTGTAAAAAGTAAAAGTATTTGACAAACATATATAATCATTTTGTAGTCAGTTCTATTCATTCCTGCCATTACAATGAGTAGGCGTTAACTACCATTTAAAACAATATTATTTTATTATTAGAGTGCAACGTAAGATTCCCAAGAAACTCGTTGTTGCGTATTGGGTACGCCATCGAGCATAACATCCCCTTTAAAGTAATATTAATATTTTATTCACAAATATGGATAAATTTGAAAATGTCATACTCTTTATTTACCTGGGGTGTTACATCCTTCCCTCCTTTTGGGAATTGCGTCCTCGCAATTTTGAAATTGGGCTTGGAAACATCATTGAAAATCCCACATCAGAACAAGAGTCAGTAAAAAAGTCACTTTAAAATAAAGAAAGATAAGTACAAAGGTAACCCGAGTTAACCCATACTAGGATTCCAGGTATGAAAATATGGACATGGAGGAAAAAACAAAGGGTCATGTTCTAATGGAGAGTGATAGTAAACATGTCTAGGAGAAAGTTAACCATAAGAAAATAAAAAACTTGTGATGGGTTAAATGGTATTCGATTCCCCAGTAGGAAAACTTAATAGACAACATTTTTGTTTTTTTATTGAGGAATTTATTCATAAGGAAATGTAATTACTTATCATGTTGACTTTCAACTTTTATTAGATTTCTTACACAAACTCATATTTTCTCTAAAAGACGAGTATTTAGGAAGACTTGTTCACTATAATCAACTTCTAGAGAATCACCTAATCCACAAAAGAGAACTATATACATCCCATATCGTTAGAATTTAACCAAAACCAAAACCAAAATGGTTTGCACAAGATCAGATAATCCAGAAAATGATAACCCTTTATAAAAAGAAAATCTATTCTTAATCTCCAAAATTTGTCCAACAAAACCCATAGTTCAACGAGGACCATTTGATAAAAAAAATTTCCATAAAATTCTTCAAAGTAAACCAAACTAAGATTGAAACGGAAATATTTGAAGGATTTAGTCACATAGTCATCCAAGGTATAAATTAACTTTTATCTCCAAATAACATTAGTTGCTCTTAAATTCTCATATTGAAAAGTAATTAATCTAATCACATATCCTCCATGATAGGTTAATCATTTCTATATATAACCCAAAATAAACATACTCTTGATTCCTAAAATTATCTAACTAAAATGAATTAGTCAAACTAACCAGGGACTTCACGTAGTCCAATGGTAGGCGATAAATACCAGCCGCACTTTGGTTGAGGGTTCGATGCCCACATCTTTGTCCAACGTGATGGGTTGTCACACGGTCTGCATGTTTTCCTTTTTCCAAAAACAATATAATTCTTAAAACATTCCCCAAAACGAGATAAAATCTTCAATAATAATAATAACATATTTTAACCTAATGTTTATCTCATGCCTTTCATTTTCCATCATAACATATAATAACCCATAATTACCTCTAAAGTAAGGATCATATAAACTTAAATGGTTACCATTATAATTATTACCTGAACTTTTACATTGATTGGTCATCTCGTACATGATGCATTATAGTTCATACCAAGGTTCAAGTGGTTTATCATGACTCCTTGATAGTTGGTTTAGAACAACCACGAGTTTCCTCATTGAATCCCCCAATTTATCTAGTATCTTAATCATAGAACCACCACAGTTTCCTTCAAACCTGTTATCTCTTTGAAGCATGCTAGATCCATCCATTCACTAAAAACAGAAATGTTAGTTTGAGTATATCAACAAACCATAATGTACTAATGAGGAAGATATACTTACTCATTCACTTTATATAAAAACTACAACTCATGATGAAATCCTAAACATTATGGTAATGTCACTTATGCTTAAAGAATACCCTAACCTCTAAAGTTATCTAATCCGACCTTTGATACCAACTATAAGGCCCCAGCCTTAAACCTTACTTAATCTTGAGTTATTAAAAGATTACACATTAATGATCTTTTCAGGTTTAGAGATTTGGATAATTAGATCATAAAACTTTCATTACATTCAACATTTAAAAAAGGCGGTTACATAAAAGATAGTATTCATTTTTCCCATCAACATAAACATATTTAAAATAAAACATGGATTCTTTCTTGACACTTACTTGACACTATCATCATATCATGTAACCTTCCCTTGACTTGTGTAAAACATTTCAAAAACGTGGGATGAGCATTAAAAGCTCAATAAGGGATATAAAAAGTATAGAAAGGAAACATGAGTACATATATATATAAGAATTAAATCATTCTTTACCCATAAATCATAGGAAATTTAAAATACATCATAAAATTATGAATAAAGCATAGAAATAATAATACATAAAGGTAAATTGAGGCATTCATAACATTCTTACGTAGGGAGTAACCCTCTTGGTTACATTTGGAATACCCATCACAGTATATTCCCTAATTCTATTAAGAGAAAACGTAATGCTTAACTCCTTCGCGTTACCCAATGTATTGGAGAGAAATATCGGGCTCACCCGCCCTTAGTTTATCACGGAACCACCCGTCTTCATAATAATTCCCAAGAACCTCAACATAATCGTATCACATAAAAATTGCATAAAGGAAACATAACATTTCCACCATTCTATCACAAGATATCAATATAAATCATTGATATAAAAACATTATGAAAACCATTTTAAATACCAAAATAAAATAAAATTAATACATGGTATTTATTTTTCTTTATAAAAAGGTATGGCTTGTAGAGGAAGCCGAAACTCAAATAATGGTCATGGCGGCGAAGAAGTCGTTGTCGCCGCATATTTAAGACAAAAACATTCTCTTTTGCCGTTTAGTAAAAATCTTCATAAAAAATAATCATTTTGGATAAAAGTAAAAGTCAAAGTGGTTTATACACCATATAAAATAAGTTTGTGTATAAAACAAAATATGCCTCAATGAATGGAGATTGAGACGAAGTCCCATACAAAGACGGTATCCTTGGATTAAGGATAAATCAATTACATAATTATGCGTGACAAACTAATACACCAAATATAAGTGGATATTAAGTGTAAATCATTCAGAGGTTATTCACACATATTCATAGAACGACATATTCAAGGATTACAAGCTTATCCCAAAGAATCAAAATTGGGTTAAGACGTTCCCATGAAAAAAATTTGACATCCTAATGGCGTCACTACAAAATTCAGAAAATGAGTTGATGAGAGATAAAAAGGGTATCTCATCACTTGGACATAAAATTTAAATCACTAAGGATATAGAAGAACATATCCCAACATAATGTTATGTGAATTAAAAGACATAACAAATTAATTCTTTTGAAAAGATGAGGGTGAAAGTTTCCCTTACCGACATGTGTATCTTTCGAAACATTCACCCCGTGAAAGAAGGACAATACAACATTGATTTAAATACTCATAAATGAAATTATATTACACAATGAGTAAAATAATGGGCAGTACATACACCACTCAAAGGGAATTGTGGAAAATATAGCATAAATCTCAGGGGAATAAAAGTGAGATGAAATATCCCTTATGAAAACTCGGCAGCCAAACGACGCCACTTAAAACATCCAAAAAATGGATTGATGAGATAAAATATGGTCTCTCATCATATTAAAATAAAATATACAGAAAGAGGAATATAAAATAACATCCCCCATCATAAAAAATAGGATCATTAAACAAGTTACATAAAGGAGAGTACTTAAAAAGAAAGAGAGAGGTTATATCTCATATGAAAATTCGGCAGCCTAACGGCGCCACTCAAAACATCCAAAATGGATTGATGAGAGAGAATTGGGTCTCTCATCATATGAAAATAAAAATTACAGTATGTTTAATATAAAATAACATCCCAATCACAAGAAAGATGAGCATAAAAGTAATGTCATAAAAGAGTGTACTTAAAAAGAACGAGAGGAGTAGGATCCCTTACCTCGGGTCCGACTTGACTCGATCGTTCTATAACATCCTGAATAATAAACTTGAGTTAATTTCTAATTGATTAAGAAACTTTTTCAAGTTTATTATTCCTTTTATATCACTTATTTCCATGTTATAAACATTATGTAATCAATTAAGTTAATAATTTTTGTTCTGTCGATATTTGGTGCTTAAGTGGAATGTGGACTTCTTAAAATTACATGTTGTTCGTGTGGTCAAAGGTTCATTATATCCAGAATGATATTAATTATTTGGATATAATATATATCATATATATCTAGAATATACATGTATTTATAATATTATATACTCATTTAGATGTAAGAAATGAAATGCACCGTTAATGGAGACGGTAAGCCGTACGTACGCTTGAACGCTACTTTCATTTCTATATCCTATTAATGGAATTAAAACAAAATGAGAGGTATGTATATTTTTTTTCCAGAATTATATTCATAATTTATATTTAACATAAATAATATATAATAACTTTAAATCAATCCTTTATTCATCCCACATATGGAATTAACGAATCAAATCACTTTGAGGGGGCGGTAGTCCGCACTTCCTAAAATTAAATTATCGTGTTTACACACAATGGAAACCATAATGGTATGACACAAAAGAAAAATATAGAATCTTAAGTAAAACCTAAACATATTATATATCGTATATAATTATGGTGACATCTTAATGGCCACCTTTTAAGGTGTTATATGAGTGTTGAAGAATCATCGTTTCGTGAGGCATAAATTCACCATCCACAGAAACAGTATGTTTTTAACCATTTTATGTAGGTTTGTGTAAGTGTAGCTTGAATGATTCTTATAAAAACAACCTAGTATATTGAAGATACTGGAGTTGTTACAAAATAAATGAATAAAAAGAGTTTAGGGGTTGGAGAAGGAAAATAAAACAAAAGAACACAAGTGAAGACATTACCTTAAAACCTGGTAACTCTTATGATTTGAGCTCAAAGGATTCCATGGGAAGACTTCTGCCCAAAGTGAGGCTTCTAGGAGTAACAGAGGGATGTGAAGAGGAAAAATGAGAAGGCTTTGGCCGAGCCAAAGGCTTGATATGTGTGGGTAAGGTGGTAGGGGTGGGGGCCTTTTATAAGAGGAGAGGATGGGCACTCTTGTAAAGTTACAAAATGTTACTTTAT
This sequence comes from Viscum album, assembly GCA_963277665.1. Taxonomy (NCBI): domain Eukaryota; kingdom Viridiplantae; phylum Streptophyta; class Magnoliopsida; order Santalales; family Viscaceae; genus Viscum; species Viscum album. The sequence goes on from OY728164.1 coordinate 615,321,015, forward strand.
TTTCAAATGAGTTTCAGATTTTAAAGGTCCCACATTGATGAATTTCTAGGATAAGGTGGTAAGGGTTTTAAATATACTCATACAATAGGTTTTTGACAAGTGTATGTTATAGTTTTAACATTATCATTTCATTTTATTTAAATCCTTTATTAATGAGGTAATCGCTGCATCATCATGATGTCATAAATAATTTAATTAATGTTTTTCTAAAAATTATAAAAAAAATATAATGATGTAGAAAATCGTTTTAGATTTATAATGAATATTTATTGTCAAAAATATGACTTGTATAACTCCATTTAAAAATTGTTTTAGTGAAACATTTCCTGCTTGTGACATTTTAATTTTAACTTTAAATAAAAAATTATTTATGTCATTTTCCAACCAATGTGGCTCCATGGGGTCCCCAAGTTGACCCATGGATTTTATTGGTCGTCCATTACACATCCAATGAGGTTAGGACATGTGTCTAGGTCATTCCACATTATTAAAATAGTATTTTTACCTTAAATTACACTAATTACCTCTAATCGCGATTAAGAACACAAAGGTTACTATTCACCAAAAAAAAATTAATCCCATTGAACCACATTTTACTTCCTAATGAAAACCATGTTTATCAGATTTTTAAAATTAAAAACACAGAGGTGGAAATGTTTTATTTAAACACAAAAATCAGTTTCTTTAACTACCACTTAGTGGTCTCACTATTCAGCAAAAATTGAAGTTTTTCAGAAAAATACCAAAAATTCACCCTAAGCTATATTTGATATTCCGAACTCAAAAATGATGTCTATTTTACAAAATTAAATACATATAAGTAGAATTAATTAATTTAACAATTAATTTCTACTGTCAAAACAAATAGAGTGTTTTTATGAAACAATATCTATTAAAAGATTGACACTAGTTTAAGTCCAATTTCAAAGTGAAATTAATATCAACGACCACTATTGGATTAAATGGTAAAAATATATTCTAATTTTACTTTAAAAACAATTCAAAAGATAGTCTAACCATATAAATAAATTATATTAAAAAGAGGTTTTGAATTAAAATACAACATTTTTCACTATTCATTAAAAAAATGAACATTATCGGAAAGATACGAAAAATTTACAAAAATTAAATTTTGATGTTTCTATTCTAAAGAAGAATTTTATTTTGTCACATAAAATTGTCAAAAAGTGGATTTAAAAGAAGATCTCCATCAAAAAGCGGTTAATCGACCATCTAAAGAACATTAGAATGTTTACGCTTAAAAATTGAATTCATTTACATTTTTAATCCTCTAACATTTGTTGTAAAAAGTAAAAATATTTGGAAAACGTATATAATAATTTTGTAGTTAGTTCTGTTCATTCTCTCCATTACAACGGCTAGGTGTTAACTAACATTTAAAATAATATTATTTTATTATTAGATTTCAACGTAAGATTTCCAAGAAACTCATTGTTACGTATTGGGTACGCCATTGAGCATAGCGTCCCCTTTAAAGTAATATTAATATTTTATTCACAAATATGGATAAATGTTAAAATGTCATACTCTTTATTTACCTGGGGTGTTACATTCACTGACGTCTCTCGCTAATCCGCCGACATGATATGAGACCCTTGGTGTAGGGACCATACATTTGATAAGAGTCTCTGATGGGAGATCAAAGCATCCATGATATCAGTCAATATCCTGATGTAGGATATAGTGCTTGAGCGGACACTATTAGTGGAGATATCTCTAGCTGATCAAGCACTAACAGTGAGAGCCACAACCAGACGACATATATCCAAGTCATCTATAGTAGGCAATTTGTAGATGATGTATAGGTCCATGTAGGCCAAGCCTCCTAGAGGGTGAACACAAAATGTCTGGTCAGAGGTGTAGAGGTCACAATACAAAGGGGGTAAGAAGAGGAGTAGATTGTTCTACAAGTGGGGAGGGCAGGGTAAGATGGATCGCAACCACCCAACCCTCTACACCCATGATCAGTAGAAGTTTGAGGTACCACTGAGGTAGATATATAGATTCAAGCGAGGCGGTCCACAGGAAGTTAGATGTAGCAAAGGAGTTGGTTGAGCAGCATGTGGTGGGCAGCAATATGAGGTTCTCCTACCACCACCTCTAGGAGGTCCACCCCGACCTTAAGGAGAATGTTTAAAAGGGCAATCATAGCTCTAGGAAACGAAGGCCTACAATAATTGAGGTTTAGATATGATTAGAGGTACAATATTTTTCTACTCCACCCTAGCCGCAATACTTATAGACACTAGTTCCAGTCACTCTTTCATTGACACAACTCTCATTCCGAGGTTCGAGGTTCGAATGGTGTAATTGGATCAATCCATATGTTTATATACTCATATGGTATAGGATTGGATGATTACACAAAGGTGCATGCAATTTGATTTTACTCTAGGAGGCGTGATCTTCAACTGGGAACTCTTTATAACAGAATCGAGGATTTACGACGTCATCTGGTGTATGGACTGGCTATCCATAGTCTATGATCAGGTCGAATGTTTATGGAGAAAATTGTGGTGTGTCTTTGAGAATGGGATTAGTTTGTCCTTCACCAGTGCGAAGGAAACCTTTGCAAAACATGATGGAATTTTTCAGAGGAGGGTATAGCCGATCACTCATCAGTTGGCTAGCCTCAACCTCAGAGTAGTGGAAGAGAGGAGTTTGGAATATCTTATTGTGGTGGAAAACTATGAGGATGTCTTATTTGATGATATTTGAGGACTACCTCATCATAGAGAGTAAACATTTACATCTTCATGTATCTCAAGACAGGACTGATATCTACACCAGCATATCATATGTCTCTCTTAGAGCTTTGTGACTTGAGGGTACTATTGAAAGGCTTGCATAGGAAGGGGGTTGAAAGGCCCATTGATTCTCCTTGGGGAGCCTTGATTTTGTTCACTAAAATTCTATGTGGGTGTCTGTGGCTTGTCATAGACTATTAGTGCCTGAAACAGGTGAAATTGAAGAACATCAATCCTCGACTACGGATTGATGACCTCTTCGACCAATTAAATATAGCACAGTGGTTTTCGATTATATATCTCAGATTGGGCTATCATCAACTTAGGGTATGTGATGAGGACGTACTGAAGACAACCATTAGATGTTGGTATAGCCATTAAATGAATCCAATGCTTTGTCAGTGTTCATAGGACTGATGAATATGATCTTCCATCCTTACCTCAATTACTTTGTGGTTGTCTTCATTAACGATATCATGGTATACTCTACAACAGAGGTGATCCTCTCCACACATCTAATGATAGTTCTTGATACACTCTGATAGAACCATTATTATGGATATCTCTAAAAGTTATAGTTTGGGATACATGAAGTCCACATCCTAGGGAAGATTATCTGTGTTGATGGAGTTGCAGTGGATTCTAAAAAGATAGAGTCATTGTTTTCTTGGGGGCCACTGTGAGTGTGACTAAGGTACATAGTTTTTTTTTGGGTTGGTTGGGTACTACCGGTGATTTGTACCCAACGTTGGTAGTGTAAGAGAAAACATGACTACCCTGAAGAAGAAGTGATATACATTATTTTAGACCGAGGGGTTCCAACATAGTTTGTAAGTGTTGAGGTAGATAGTTATGAGTGCCCCCATCTATAGGGGTACCATAAAAGGCGGTTGGGTATATAGTCTATTGTGATGCATCAGTGACCAGAATAGGGTGTGTGATTATGCAGAACATGTGGTGATCACATTAATATCACTAAAATATAGGAAATATAAGCAGAACTACGCAACCCAACACCTTGAATAAGCAGTAGTCGTATTTTCACTGAAGATGTGGTGGTACTACATGATGGGTTAATGGTTTAGCATCTACATCAATCAAAAGAGTATCAGGTATATCTTCTCACAAAAATTCATTAACCTGAGATATCGGTGATGGTTGGTGTTCCTCCAAGATTATAAATTTTTTATATTATACAATCATGGGAAGAGAAACTTGGTGGTATACGCACTCAGAAGGAGGTCTGGTTTACAGTTGCTGAGTGAGGAGACCAAGCATGTATACATGTTGTAGTCATCCATCATTGATAGTGATTGGGAATATTTCCTCCAATCTATGTCAGTCACTCCCACACTCAATTAGTCAGTTGGGGAGGCATCGCTTGGGGACGTTGACTGTGAGACCCGACATGCTCAGATATCCTCTGGACGATCTATTGAATTTTTTTTAAGGTTTGGATCATGTCATTCTTTTTAGAGTCTGCACCATGGTACATGTGATTCTATGAGAGGAGGTGTTGATGGACTCCCACACATCCCCTTTTGATGTACATCCCGGTGTGGCGAATTGGTACCTGGACCTCGAGTGTCGGTACTATTGGCTAGGGATGACGAATTAAGTGGTAGAGTTTGTTTCAAGATGCCTGACTTGTCACCAAGTGAAAGATGAGCAGAAAAATTTACCAGGCTTGATTCCACAACTTGAGGATCCATATTGGATTTGGTATTTCATCCCCATGGACATTGTGACGCGTCTACAACACATATCTAGGGGCCATGATTCCATCTAGGTGACCATTGACCGACTAACCAAGTCGGTCGAATTTCTACCAATCCGAGATCCAGGACCAGTTGTGAGTAAGGGATGCCTCTATGTACATGATATTTTGTGAATTCACGGGGGTGTCATCGATGATTGTTTTAAAACATGACACTAATTTTACATCTCGGTTATGGATGGGATTAAAGGACGCGTTCAAGACTCGGATTTTCTTGAAAACCGCCTTTCACACTCTCATTGATGGTCAGATGGAGTGGACCATATTGATGCTTGATCACATGATTCATGATTGTGTCCTTGATTTTTATACATTTGGGATGAAAACCTACCACTACTGGAGTTCAAATACAACAACTGTTATCAGTCCACCATAAGAATGGATCCATTTGAGGCCTTCTACGAGTGACTTTGAAAATCACTTATATGCAGGAATGACTTACGAGATTCGACACTTATGGGTCCAGAGTTGGTACGATCTACCACTGAGAAGGTTTAGATCATCCAGGAGAGGATGAAGGCTGCAAAAAGATACAATAATTATTATACTTACGGGAGACAGAGGTCCTTGGAGATAATGTAGGGAGACCACGTCTTCCTATGGGACTCAACCCAACTAGAATTGCAGAGATTTGGAAAGTGCAAGAAACTATCTCTAAGGTTCATCAGACATTTCTATATTCTGAACAGAGTGGGTGAGGTGGTGTACAATCTCGCTCTTCCCCCACATAAGTACATGGTGCATAATGTTTTCTATGTGTTGCAGCTAAGGAGTAACATGAATGATCCATCACATGTTATCGACTCGTGAATGCGAGATAATGAAGATCAGGCGACATTTTTTTGGGTTCCCGGTTGATATAGAGGATTGAAAAAAGTGGGTAATTCTTGGGAGGTCCATTCCTCGGGTGCAAGTTCAGTGGCAGCCTGAGAACCTCTAGAGAGAACATCAGAGCAGGAGGCTCATATTCGTGCTCAGTACCCCCATTGTTTCCACAGTTCTATTTTGGTTTTCGAAGATGAAAATCCCTATGGTTGGGAGAATATAAATGCCCATAATTTTAATTTAATTTTTTAAAAAAATATTTTTGTTTTTTAAGAATCTAAGAAAATTGACGACACATGATTTCATGTCTAAGAGATCCCAGAACAGAATTTTAAACTCTTATAAAGGTACTTTCAATAATTTTGTGGGTAGCTATTTATATCTATTGATCAATTTCACGAATTAAAATTCCTAGGGCATCATTGAATTCCAAGCACCGAGATTCTCTTAGGAGACATATAACTTAGACAGCCAAGTGATAGATGAAAAAAATTAATTTATTTAAATTTACAGAAAAAAAATTAATTAACACAACAAGTTATTTTATTTCATTAATTGTAATTGATGGGAAATGGTGGTGGGACCATTGGGTTATCAGAACAATTAATGACCATTTACACATACTATTTTATCAGTACAGTTAGGACATTAATGGGTTAATTAATTGAATTCATTAATGAACCACATTAATTGTGCGGTGAGTTAAACCCATCTATTCATGTATTTCTACAATTTTCTACACCCAAGAGAGGAACCTCTGACGATGTGGGAGCGACAACTTTCTCAACTGTAGAACAGATCATTGATGCCATAGAAGATTCAATTTGGAGTTCGATAAATTCCAATGAACATACTACGAATCCAGACCTGTCTTCCTGATGTGCTCTGTCTACCAATGTGTTTGAGGTAGAGGTTTTATTCAATGTTTTTTTTAATTCCACTACTCTTCATGTTTATTGAATTGCTTCTAGGTTATTATGCTAATTCAAAGGGAACATGCCACACTAACATGTCCCAAATACTCTGCTGATATTGGTATTGGTTTCATTTTTTGTGGGGGACTAGAAAATATGAAGTCAAGGTGCATTTGAGGGACGAATAGTGTAGTAGTTATCCTGGTATTCCCGTAGGTGCATAATGGAAATAAATCGAACCACAGAAGTTTCACTGGTGAACCACGGAACCATCATCGATGCTGGAGAACCGTCGGGAGGAGGAGGCAACATTCAGAAACCACTGGCCGCGAGAAGGAGGTGTCGCCCAAAGGAACCATTTATGATGAATGGCCCAGGCAGCCACCGTCAGCCGCTTTGGAGATGAGCGGAATACTTCGGTGGAATTCTATAGTGGTATTCCATGGTGGAGGGTTGTGACTTCAAGCATCCAAGGAGTGCTGACCAGGGGTCTATGGGTTTCACAAGTGATTGATCTAGCGGACTGGCCTGGAGGTGTGGCGCCAACTGGCACCACTTCTTTGAAGACCCAAACTGCTGATCCATTCAAGAGGGGAGTTGACCCCCCCCCCCCCTGAGCTATGCAGTGGTCTAGGCCCATCTATATTGAACCGAACCCAGCCACTTTGGGTTGGGCACAACGTGTCGGGTCGGGTCAATCCCACCATGTCAGACTGGACCCAAAACCTCTTATGCCACAGTTTCACTTAAATGGACATATATTATAAACAATAATTATGTTTGATGAACCGACTACAGTGCTAGAACCCTTAAAATGAGAAAGTCATTTTTATATATACCAAATAAACATTAGAGAACGTTGGAGTATGGCTAGGTTAGATCGAACCTGAATCCAATAGGGCCCTAGGCACTAAAATTCCTATAAATTTTAGACCGGGCATCCGACTAATGCGTAGTCTATTGCATTGACACCCTTATGACAAGAAGATTCACTAGGATTCTTCTTCAAGGGACTTCATGCTAGTTGAAATATAAATTCTGGCTTGAGAAGGGGATTATCCCAGAATCCAGTATGCTAAGTGCAAGAATCTAGTGGTTGGCTATGATGTAGAATATGAAGTGAGTTCATATGTGGGTTAGTACAAATTGATCATTTGTGGGCCATATAATATGTGGGACTGTACTCAAAAATCCAGTGTGGGTCAGCCCTTATCAATCCTGTGTGGGTGAGAACTCAATGATCTTGTGTGGGTCAATGCCAATTGATCCTGTGTGGTTCAGCGCTCTACGATCCTTTGTGGAACAGTGCATACCGATCCTGTGTGGGATAGTAGTAGAGGCTATTGAAAAATATGTTTTTCTAGATTTATGACCTATCATCTGTAATTTTTTACTTATATTGTACATGGTGTGAACTATATTTTGTTTTGGGCATTGGGATTGAGAAATTTCATAGTGGTTATCACTTTGGGGAATTATGAGAGACCTTAATGGGTCTCGGGTTACCTACTGAGCACTATTATACTTACCCCAGTAGATGCATTGCCCACACCTTGTTGTGTCTTGTGTAGACGACTAACAACTTTGATTGAGACTTGGGGAGCTAGAACATGATGGTGTATGATGGTGACCGGGGGATGTTGATAGCCACAGTGACGAGCTGTACATACCCTTGAGGTATGATCCTTGGCGGCAAACTCAAGAGATTTTTTTCCTTTTTCATGTACTTCAATTTTAGATGGGATTTTATTCTGGCCAATTTTTATTTCATAACATACTTTTATACTAAATTAATATTTTGAGCATCGGTTTTACCTTTCATCTTTTGTTATGTTATCGTTGTGCGCAATGTGACATGTCTGTGTGCATACATATTTTGAGGCAATGTCTTCTATTTTTAAGGGTATACCTTTCTGGTGCTAGTCACCAACCCCTGGCCTATGGATGGCGGGAATTGGTTAGTCACGACACGGCCCTCAGGGGATTGGTCATGAATCCATTATTATAATCATAAAAAATAATAATATCTAATAAGGTATAGAATTTTTTTTGAAAAAAATGAATTGTGGAAATAGTAAGGATTATTTACCGCATTTATAGATAAAATTGATAGACTGGGGGTTTAATTAAAAAAATAAGTCTATAAATGAATAAAAAAATTTCTAAAAACTATTTTATGGACTTATTATGATAGTATTATTTCCTAATATCTATAATCATTTATTTAGGACCCCTTTTGGAATGTGGAAAAAGTGGGTACACATTTCTCATTCCAAATATTACAAGTGTTCAACTCATCTCAATTATAAAAGGCCACCCAATACCCCCTATTCCATAACATGAAAAAACATTTGTTCATAAAATACCAAACCACATCACTTATCAAATTTTTTCCTCAAATACTAGAATTGTTTTTTCAATAATAAATTCATCCTTGGGTGGCTTTCAGTGCAATCCTATGGAGAAGGCCCAATGACGAGGCAATGTTCTTCAACAAGTTTTTTTTATTTCCTCATTGATACCATTAAATTTTTATTATAAAATTATGATATAATAAAATTTCTATAATATATATGCTAATATTTTTTTAAATATCATGATATAAACCACACCCACAACCCTAAAATGGATTATGGAATCATAATTCTTGTCTACAACATAGTACCACCTCTTGAACTGATGAAATTGGTCTTACAGTTATCACCTCTTGTGGTTTGTTATTACGATGGATATAGTGTATATGTATGATATTTTAAAAAAAATATTCCTATTGGTTAATTATATCGTATATTCCTTTTTGTATTTTCATTCTGAATGAGATACAACAATTTTGATCATATGTACGGTGGAATAAATCCTCGTGAAGCTTAGTCATTCATTTTGTTGTAAATTTAAATGAAATTTAATTAGGGTAGATTTAGTTACTATGTGTGATATAAATGAAATAATTATGATAATTATGGAATATTTATCATTAATAGAATATAACAAATATAATTTTCTTTTCTGACACTAAAAAATTATAACATCACTAATGAATGTCTGGAATACCACCTTCATAATGCGACATGAAACTATTTTCATATTCAAAAAACATAGTTGATATATAGGAACATTTAAGTAAATAGTACACTATATATGATATTATCATGATTAATTGAATAATAAATACTTCCTAACATCCTTGGAAAATGATCATCATAAAATTGATGTGTTAAACGTTTATGTGTACGGACCATCGTCCCCATGATTATAACATAGTAAATTTTTCAAAACAATATTTCCTAATTGGTATTCAAAGAATAATTGATATATTAATATGAAAATTATGTAAATATTATTATTCTATATATTTCTAAATAATGACCACTTTGAACATAGTAAACCTACCAATTTTATTTTTAACTAATAATCCAAATATCATCGAAATATTCGATTTAAACATAATTAATTAATTAATCATACATAACCTTGTAACAAGTGAAATAAAAGAAATAAAATATAATAAAAAAATATGTTGAAAATAAATAACTAACAAAAGATTATTATATAAAAAGGAAAATATCAGTCATGATGAGTCAGACTCAAGGTTAGGATTTATCATCTCATTTTTTCTTACAAGAGGCATATGTCAAATTCACTACATATTTTTTAATTGTATATACTATAATGTTTTTATATATTGAATTAATTTATCAACAATGTATTCAATAATTATTTTAATGTTATTTCATTCCTGGTGTTAAGATGAAAATGATACCAAATTGGTAATGGTTTAATTCATAATCCTATATTTTTTTACAATTTTTTTTATTAAGTTCCCCTAGGGGAATTATTTGATATTTCTATCATAAAATTATTCCAATTTATTATCTTGTAGTTATTCATGAAAATATTTATGTAATAACATAATTATTACTAAATTTTGTACATAAAATGTTATATAAAATGTTTATTTTAAAAATTGGACTTTATATCCCTATTCATATAGAAATCATTTTTCATCAATACTGAGGTTTCTAAAAATGATTAAATTTTTTTAACATATTAAAAAGTATTTATTAATTAAATCATTAAATATTCTTACTTTTTTAATTATATATTTATAGGAATCATTTTATCATTTTAAAAAAGTATTCATTTTGGCATCTATTGATTAAGAAAAAGAATCATTATTTTAAATTATTCTACATGTAATGAATATTAACATTCATGACCACTCAATGCAATAAACCCCCCTATTTAGGTCTCAATGATTATTTTCAATTAAATATTTTTTTCAAGATTTTCTTTGATGTTTTATATTTAAAATGATATATTCCAAATGAAAATAATTTTTATTCTCAAGAATGTTTTAATGATATTTTTTTATGTATATTCACCAATGAAAAGAAAAAATTATTTGACATATAATCAAATAAGTATATGATTTATTTAAATAATTCAATTTAATATTTCTGTTTTTTGATTAGGTTTAAATATTGGGAAATGTATTTATATTTTTATGCTAGTATAAAAATGAATGTTTATGATCATAATTTCTATCCCTTTAATATGAGGAATGAATTGGACATAGTGAGTGATGGGAAGGGGATTATATATCCCCTTAATGAATCAATAGGTCCCGTGTGACAAAATATATTTGTTTTCACTAAGGATGTAAACATTTTAATAGATATCTTGGAACTATTACTCTATGGTATTAGATGTCTTGGCATAAATAATTTACTATATTAGATGACTTCAGAAAAAGGCTCAATTGTTTCTTTAGATATCAAAATCATAAAATTCTATAATATTAAATTTATTTATTGATATTACCGGTGATTATTGGATTAATTTTAATATTCATGGTTATTAATTTAGGATCATGGAAATATATATATAGAATTATATGAAATTTATTTTTTCCATTAATATTATAGTCATGTTACTGAAAAAATCCAAAGGGTCTTATTTATTAACATTACTATCTTTCTTATGTCTTATTTTGTCATATCATACACTATATAATATCTCTTATATAAACATTGATCCAACCCTAATTTTGAGTTTTATATTCTCCATGATATGAGGATGAATTGTTGGATTGATATGTAAGGATACACAAAGGGCAATATTTTTATAGTTTCCTAGGCTTATAAAATAAGGAAATTTCATCAATGTCGAAGAATATTAATCATATTTGAAAAGAACATTCATGAGGACCATGGTAGTTTTGAGTGTATGAAAACATGGAACACAATTTTCTAATTTGGTCAGGGATATTCAATGTTTCCCACAAAGATCATCACGTTTAGTAATACCACATAAAACCTTTATTCATAAACTAGAGTAAAGAAAATTATGAAATGGTGAGAATAAAATATCTTTATGGGAAAAATGGAGATACATGAGTGTAACATGAACATAGGTTTGTCAGAACATGAGCGTGACGTTTCCATATCACACCATTCATATCAAGGATCATACACATGAGACAATAAAAGTGCACGAATCATAATTTTTTTTTAAAAAAAGGTAAATAAATATATAATAAGTCAAGTGAGATTTTTATACACCTCATAAACGAATATAGGTACAAAATATAAAATTTTTTAAATGATGACACATGGAGTAAAAAATCATCTTTCTGATTTTGTAACATTCAATAAAAATCCCCATGAAAGGGTTATCATTAAATGAATGTGTAAATGAAGAAATTATAATTACAATATTCATAAATTTTATTCATGTGATATATATAGAATAAATATAAGAAATAGTTGGGGAATATATATTTTGTCTCATAAAAGAAAAAAATAGAGACGTAAATGTCGTACCACATGTGGTACTATTGAATTATGAGATCAGTGAATTATTAATATAAACTAAAAAATTTAATATCACTAAATAATTTTAATTATGGTTATAAATGACTTATAGTAGTATGTAAAAAATAAAAAATAAACATCTAATGAATGTGATCTATGTATCATAGAAATAAAATTGATACTGTAGATCTCTTAACCTTAAGTCCTGAATTCTTTCATACACATTCAAAAGTCATGTATATTAAATATATGTTTATTATAATTATACCTCAAATATATATATATATATATCAAAAAAATTATAATTTAATTTTAACATTATATTAACAAAATTTTTTATTAATTCCATGTTAATTTTATGTTTTGGGTAATATCAGCTCGGGTTTTCATATATGTTTTGACTTGTTATTTTTTGTCCTATTTCATTGATCGTGATTTAAAGATTTCCATAAAATATTTCATGATATAATTAGAATATATATTCAATATATATGAATTTAATACAGTATATAAAATTTATAAATATGAAATGAAATACACCGTTAATGGATATTATAGTACATACATACGCATGAGTGTTATTCCCGTTTTCATATACTATTTTGAATGAATGAATGAAATGTAAATTATATATAGATAAAAATTATATTAAAATTATAATATAATATATATCAAATATTTATACTAAACCCATCCTTAATTCATTCCATGTGAATAAGAAACGAATCGCTTCACTTCACATGGCTTTAGTCTTCCATACACATGAACGACGTTATCATATTCTTAAAAAAGTGAAGTCATGTATGTATGTGTTATGTAATAAATATATATGAATAAATAAATAATATATATAATATATTTAACATATTTAAACATCATTTATAGAATTATTTCTAAACAAGTGTGGATGTAATGGAATAATGAACTACATTTGTTCGTGAGGATGTAGTTTTTCAAAAACACGAACTATGATTACCTATCACATTTGATGGAAGTGTGTAATGTTTTAGGTCATAAAAATAACATTAAAAATATATATATATATATATTTATTAAAATAGTGTTATTATATAATAATGTTATAGTAGGAATTTATGGCGGTGGGGAAGGTAAAAATTCATAATGATGAACGTTACAGCTTGTTTAGGTAACACATTTTAGGATTCACCAAAGGACTTCTTTGGGTAGTTATCAACATGAAATGATATGTATAGTTTGATATGAGTAAATATAGTAAGATATTTTTTTATTCCATTCCTATAAAAAGGTATTGAGAGGTGTGAAGAGAGGGGGAGATGTGGTGGTATTTTATAAGGGAGGTTAGTGGTAAACTTGTGAATTCTTGAAATATGGATTTATACCCATATAATTCATAATTAAAAAGAGTCCAAAATTGTTTTTATTATAACCGTAGAAATAATATTGTGTAAATATTGAAATAATATATGTATTTGACAAGTGAAGTGTCATTTTCACGACTTATATTCAATGTTGACCATTAAGTATTTTATATATGTTATTCACTATAATAATTTTATAATTATTTATCTAAAATTTTTTGTCAAAATCACATTATCTAAATTAGTAATTAAAAAATTATTTCAAATTCAAATATGGAATATTTTTTTAAAATTATAAATATATAATTGTTAAATATTTATTTGAAATTAATATTACATAGGAAATGATACCACATGTTTTTAAAGTGAAAATGCTTAAAAGATTGAAATTTTTTCATATCCAATTTCAATGTGATATATATTATAATAACCATTATTTGATAAATATATTAAAAAATTTTCTAGATAATATTAAAAACCAAATAAAAATATAATTTCTCTATATAAATAAATGAAATAATATATCAGTTTTCAATTGAAATTTAGTACTTTATATTATTCATCAAAAATATTATCTTCATAGAAAAATTGAAATACTAGGAATAATTTTATTTTTAAATGTATAATTGAAATATATTTGTATTATATTATATTAAATTTCTAAATGTTTCATAAATTAATTTTATTATCATTCACAAGATGAAAAATTAATAGTTTTAAAAAAATAATATTTTCAAAAATATAATGAATTTATTGAAAAATATATGTTTTCGTATAATTTAGCTTCCATTATAATTAATTATTATAATTAATATTTAAAAATTTTATTTATTATTTTTTATTCTAATTCTAATAGCTAGGTAATTACAGTCATATTTATATGTTATAATATTAAAATTCTATTTTGTAGAAACAATATTTTGTGTTTAACATTAGAGAAGTCAGTGTTATGTGTTTAGTAAACTTAAATATGTATGGAATATAATGAAATAATATAATGGTTTAGTGTGAAAAAATATCTATCATCAAAATATTATTTATTCAAAATACATTCATAAAAAATAAGAGTGTTACATTTTACCACTAGAAATTTAACTTTCCCCTCAATATTCATCATTATAATACAAAACAATTAGATACTTCTATGCCAATATATCTTCATGTTCCCACATAGCATCCTAAACCTAGTTTACTCGCCCCAAATAATTTACCACATGGGTGGTATTATTTCATAGATCATTCTCGGTGTGATCTATAATTAAAATTGGAAATTCCTCATATGAAAGAACATTCTATAGTGTTCTGACATATGAGTATAGTACATGTGACAGGATGATAATGTACTTTCAAAAGAGAGATAATAGAACAATTCATATACTTTTGAGAGATTTTGTGTATGTTCCATGATATAAGAAACTATTCAATATTGATCATATATATGAGAAGGAAAAATATATTTGGGGATCAGTTTCTCCTTTAATTAAAATATCATATAATTTATCTGAGGGTAGATTCATAGAAACAAATATTTTACAACATAAAATTTAATATCACGTCAATGATTATCAGTATAAATTTTCCACTGACATTGATCTTTCTTTATATGAATCTTTATAGCTCTATCATTCACTAACTTTTAATTTTCAATCTCAGATCCCAATATCGTTCATTATCCATCAACATTCTAGTTAGTTAGAGTTCTAAATTAATTCCAATATAGGGATTCATAAGGAATAATATAAAAGATTGAGTTAATGATTTTTTTGAAAAATCAAATTGATAAAGGTGTTGATCCCAAAATCCAATGAAATACAAATAACAATATCTCAACCAATCTTCTAGGGTTTGAATTGTTCATTTAGCCTGACCATCCTTCTATGGATAACAAGAAATTTTTATAATCAATTCTATATCAAGGGAATGTTGCAGGCTTTTCCAAAACATTGAGGTAAACCATGGATCCATATCTAATAAAATTTAATATGGTTCTCCATGAATATGTACAACTGCATTAATTTATATTTTGTAAAGTTTATCTGGAGAGGTGTCCTTTGTAATAGTGATCAAGTGTGCAGAAATACTAAGGTGATCAACTAAAACCCGTATATAATTATGACCATTAAATTTTTCATGGAGTCCAACAACAAAATATGTTGTGATGTTCTCCTATTTCTCTTATGATATGGGTAATGAAGGCAACATCTCCTTATAGTTTTTTCTATTAGCCTTAATTTACTTCCATTCCAAGAATCAAGATACAAACTCTATGAAATATCTCTTCATGATATCCCAAAAAAGGTTTTCTTTCAAAGATCATTCCATATATTTTACATTATTAATTAATGTATAATAGTTAACTATTATATTACTCCAAACAATCCTTCATTTTATCTTGTATAGGAAGAACACATACTTGGTTCCTGAACACTATCATTCCATTTTGATTGAGGCTAAACTAAAAAATTTATCATTTTCTGAATATCCATGTATTTCTTATACTATTCTTTAATCATTACTTTGATAAATGGTTAAACATTTAATTGAAATGGATAATATTTTCCCCCTTACTTCAGGATTTCATGATCCATCGATTATAAATACAAAAACATTGGTTCTATTGTGAATTATCTTGTATAAGATAGAATTATCCGTTGAACATAAAGAATTGAACACCTTGTATGATTTCCCTAGGTGATAATGTATCACATAATCATAATCCATTATCATCTATAACCATCTTCTCTAGATCATGTTTATGTCATTCTGTGTGAATACATACATAAAACTATTACATTGTTAATATATATCACATTTTATTACATAAATATAATTCCCCCATAACTGTAATGTAAATAATACTATTGTTAACTATGAATCATCAGTGGGGTAAATTTTCTCACAAATATATAGTTATTAGGAGGTGTAATCCATAACCACATTATTATTCATAATAACACATCCCAATCCCTTCTTAGATGAATCATAAAATGTAAAAAACTCTTATACACTATAGAGTAATGTAAATATAGTTGTGTTCACTACCATTCTCTTCAGTTCATTGAAATATTCTTAATATTCACCAATCCATAAGAAAATTAATCCCTTCCGAGTATACATAGTTATAAGGATGGATATTTTTGAGAAATTCAACAGAAAAATTCAATAATTTATAGATAACCATGAAAAGATACAAATATATGTCACAATTCTTGGTCTAGGACAACACTCAATAAAATCTAGATTCTACAAATCTACAAATATACACTATCATGACATTATATAGCCACAAAAGAAACATTTTTTTAAAAAAAATTAACATTTTTTATATATTTCAAATACATAATCCATCCTTAGGTTCTTTATTACAATTCAAAAGTTGTCTTCATTATTTTAATTTCTCTTTGAGTAGATCATAATTTTACATAAAAATACTACCATGAAAAGAGTGAGGTAATATTTAATGATTATATTCATCAAATAAATGAAAAAATTAGGGGAATTAGTACTACCAAAATCCATCACTACATATTCATAGTGCTCATACTTTTCATAGAATGTTGTCTGGGTATTATCCATATTCTTTCCCCACAAAAAAATGATATCTAGAATTCAGTTAAATCTTGTATAGGTATTGAGATCCACATTGTTGATCAAATAATTCATCAATATGGGTAAGATGAAAAATTTTCTTAATTTTGGTCTTGTTCGGCTCCTAATATTCATGGACAATAACAACGATCAATCAATAATTTTGAAAAAATAAAAGTTTCACCCCATTGCAACACACTTGGATGAACGAAAAACTAATCAAGGAATTCCTAAATGTTATTCTTCAATTTAATCAAATAAATCATTAAAATTATATGGGAAGTCTTTGAAATTTGTATGGTACCATGTATGAGTTATATTGAGATCAACACATCATGTTCTAGTGTAAATCTATAAAACCCATCTAGAATGAAATCCCAAAATTTTAAAAAAATTGGAAAATAATTAAAATCATGTTTCTCAAAATCCATTAGAGATATCCATTCCTTATGAATGGTAATTAAGACCGACATATTGGTTTTGATCTCTATCATAATATCGTACATATTTTCACATTTATAGAAGATCACCTGTTGGTTTGGAATATCAAACGTGACTTCCCATACATGATAATTATGTGGGATTTATGCATATAAATTAAATACATTCTAAATACTAAATCAAACTCAACCATAGGATGAAATAAACAATTTTCAGGAAGCACATTACCCAGAAAATCAACCAGAGATGAATCATAGAATTGAGATGCAATCATGTTACCATTATAGTTTATTACTACTAATTCATCATCTAATAATTAGGGTGGAATAAATTCACACTTATAAATTTATTTAAATATTTTATAATGAGTATATTTAATGAAAAATAAGACATTAGTGGTAATAGATTATATAGTATATGTTGCTTTAACCATGTCGTTATCAGACTATTCATCCAAAAAACAATCATATGATAATTCCCACTATGCCTTGGATTAGGATGTTTCTATCCTTGAACATAATCATTAACCTGAGGGCTTTTTCATTTTTCGGAATAACAACCATTATCCTTAAACTTTAATAACTCATTTGTGGGTTTTCCATTCAACAAATATTTAATCTATACACATTTTAGCTAAAATTTTCCAATCAATTCTATAATCAAATGCTCGATGACCATCATTTACAAACTAATAAAATTTATTAAATCCATTAAAAAAAATTTCATCCACGATTCATACAACACATATAGCATAAATTAAATTTCATATTATTCTATATATGGGTTTTAGAATTATCATCAAAATCCATCCTCATATTCAAATAAAAAAATGAATTGAAATATAACTAGAACCTCTAATTAAATCCTAATTGAAAAAAATATATTCATATTTATTGAAGTCTCTTTTGGATAACTCACTTAAAAAATTATGGTTTATGTTCCTAAATAATTAGTATTCCATAATTTCAATTTGGATATTAATATAAGATGCGAACCTCAAATGTCTTGGAAAATTGTATTCATAGTTACCAATAGATTCATCATCCATTTTTTCTAACTACAGAATATTATTCCAAATTTTATTATGAATAAAATGAGTATTGTAATTTTTGAAATATATGTTCGTGAACTCATCCATATATAGGTGTTAAATTTCATCATGTTGCCTCATATTTTATATTAGAGTACACCACAAGTCTTATTTACAATCTAAATAACAATTATACATAATCAATTTATCATGTTCCTAACATTTGATATTTTAAAATAAATTTTCCATGGTATTGAATAATTGTTCAACATCTATTGCGTTTGAATACACTCTGAAATAAGGGGGATGATGAATCATGAAATATTCAATAGAATGATATCCCCTCTTTTGTTTGTTTGAAAGTACAACATGATTCATTGAACGAGAATGTTATGTGACCATATACCAGTGATTTTTTATTCTATAACAAATAAAATTAGGATTCTCATGACGAAAATAATGTAATTTTCTATTTCCCTCATCAATAACATTGATCTATAATATTTTATCCATTTAAAAAATAAATCATAGAGTAAAAAACATTAATGACAGTGGAAAACTAAATAACCAGGGAAATCACTTATAAGAAGTCTATGTTATGAAACTATCAATACTAAAGGAAACCATTTGTTTAACCTAATTATATCATTACCATATTATAAATATATCCTTCATTATAGTGCGAAAGTGTTTGGGAATTTCCAAAGTGTATCTACTGAGAGTGTCAATGAATGTTTACAAAAATCCTATTATTATGCCCCACTACCCTATATAGTCTTGATCGATATCATGTTTTCTTGGATGATTACACACTATACATCTTTTAGAGAACCACATCCACGTGTAGTATCTAGATAGGAATGTATTTCTAGAAAGCCACTCTCTCTCTATTAATAGATGACTAGGAAATTCTCCTACACATTAAATCATTGTATATCTTATACGTAGGAATTTATTTTGGAATATTACTATGGATTTCTCCTCATAGTTTCGAATAGTTAGCTATTTTTTTAACAACTATAGTGTCCTAGCACCCAAAACCATGGATATTACATATTGTTTTACGAATATTCGTGACATTAAAAATGATCATGTTCGAGGACCAAAAAAATTAGTTTCTTTGAAAAAATTGAACAAAATATTCATACATGGAGAAAGATCATTATTGTTTCAATAATGATACTCCCATTTAGTACTCCAAATTAAATCATTTCATCATAAAAATGGTAATGTAAATATAAGAAATGGTGTGATCAAATTCTTAGTAATGGTAAATAAATGAGATACATATGCATAACATAAACATAAGGGTATGAGAACTTCGATAAAAAATTTGATGAAAATTACCTGCATATCAAATAACATTCACAAGAGTCATGTAATAATGATTAAATATCATTTTACATGAATTATAATGTAATAAAAATATTATTTAATGAGGTCATAACATTAGAGTAATATATGGGGTTATTGTATACACATAAGCATATCCAATAATGTTCCTTAACAGTAGAGAAGGACATACAAGTATATCATTGTGAAATTAATTCAGTACAAAAACTATCATAGTAGTCAAGTTTCACTCCCAATACCATCATAGTAGTCATGGATAACTCCATATGCTATCATAGTAGGTAGGATTCACTCTTAAGACCATCTTAGTGGATATAGTCCTTCACTGAACCCGGTCAACTCCCCATTCCACTCTTGTATATCACATAAGATATAAATAATTAGCAAATGAATTAGAGGAATATGTATTCCCCACTAATATCATAGAGAAATCATACATAAATGTTGAACAAAATAATAAAACATTAATCTTTTCATTTCCCATAAAAATAGACTAGTTTCATAATCATAATAACATTACTCATGAAATGAAATTGGAGTAAAAAGTTGTCCATTATATCGTAAATTGTTAAAAAATACAGGCTTTTAATAATAATTTTATCAAAGAATAAACCATGATTAGAATAATGTTACTTATGTGTTTTATCATGATATAATATGGGGAAGATAAACGATTTTCACAAAAATCTTTTCATGTTAATAACAAACAATTTGATAAAAGGATAATAATGGTTTAAAAGGACCATACTCTCCATAATCCATAAAATATATCAAGGGATTTAACATTATATAGAGAATGATTTTAAAATATCATTTGGATCATTTATTATTTAAAATAAACTTTATTTAAATATATTTGGTAAGGAAGATCCGATATTCAATATCATATTCATTGAAAAACACATTGAAAAATTAGGAAGTATGATTTCAAAATAGTTTAAAAAATCATTTATTAAAATATACATTCCAATTTGAGTATCACATTATAAAAAAATAAATCATTTTGAAAACCATTTTTATTTATTATATATTTTAATAATTATAATGGAATACTGATATCATAGATAACCATTTCCTTGAAAATACCATTTGAAAACTCATAAAAGATGATTTAAATATCATTACAAAATTTTAATTTTTTTTTTAAAATAAATTTCCATCTAAAATTTTCAACATAATGCCAAACAAATATTAAATAATTGGATTATTCATTAAGGAAGAGAATTTTGTATATAAATCATATCTAAAAATAATTATTCATTTCAAATTATTGGCACAAGACTAAAGTGACATGATCAAGAAATGACATAAAGATTCATTTTAAAACTATTTTATAAAAATTATAAATCATGGGTAAAAATTTATTTTCAATAACAGAATATGACTGTATAATTTTTTGAGTTTTTTTACAAAACATTGTTTTGAAGGAAAATAAATTTTCGATTGAAGAGATAAATAAAGTCATATTTAAAAAAAATTGTAATCATATTAGGTACGAAATTCTTTAAAAAATGGTCCATTACGTGACGATATAATTGATAACCAATGGATAATAAAATTTATGATATTTTTTTAGTGGTTTATCATAATATTTCATAAATTGAATAAAAAACAAGGACATTCCTGGTAAACAATGAGGCATAATAAATTAACTATTACCACATTGGTAACATGTAATCATAATAACCATGTGAGAATAAAAATAAATGAATATTAAAAAATGATAAAAATAATTATATTAATGATATAACTTTCTAAGGGGGTAGTATATAAACCTCATAAAATAATATTGGTGCATAACATTACTTGAGTCTCATAGATATAAAATTAAGATGATATTCTTAATCAAATTTGGAAATATTATAACCCTAATACCATGAAATAGAGATCCTGAAATTTATATGTAAATAAAAATAATTTTAATAATAAAAAAAATAAATGATATTAATGGGTAATATATATACCATATTGTAATAACATGATGTGAATATAGAATTAGTCTTATAAATGTTATAAGTGTGATGTAAATCCCTCACCGCTTTTGTAAATTTTAGATCACGAGAGCCATTAAATTGTAACATAAATTTTATATTTTAATATAATGAAATAAATTAAATTTATGTCATAAAATTTCATACAAATTTATATACACCAAATAAATAAATGAGTTTTTAATATAGCACAAGTCTCACAGAAATAAGAGCGAGACAACAAATGCAATTACCTCATGTATTAACTTCCTTTGAATGTATTCAAACCTAGTGTATAATAAATATAATTTCACTATATTTTAAAAGTAAAACTGTATTCATATATATCAAGACATTTATGATTTTATATGTCATCATCTTAGCTGTATATTAATAATTCCATGATAAAGATATATTTTAGGGAAAAACTTATATGATTTTCATATATGTTTTGACTTGTTATATTTGTTCCTCCATCTTTGATAAAACATTCACCATTTATATAATGTAAAACATGATATAAATATATTATATAAAAATTATATATTTATTTATTATTGTCTATAAAATAAAGTAATTGGAAATGAAACACAATGTTCTTGGAGATGGTATGTTGTACGTGTAAATGAAAGATGATTACATTATCTAGCCATAATCTAAATGAAATGAAATAAAATTATATATATATATATTATAATTATAGTATAATTATTATTTTATATATATTACATAAATATAATTTACTAATTTTGAATACATTCCATTAATTCATGAATGAATCACATCGCTTCATGCGGCGGTAGTCATATGTACACACGAACGACGTTATTGTATTCTAAAAAAATAGAAAAAATTACTTATTTTTTATTTAATAATTAATGAATTATAGAAAAATAAAATTATATTATATATATAATATAAATATAATTTTCACCCGTATTTGCATCCTTGGGTGGTGGCATCGAAAAAATAAATGGCATTGATTGTTGAGTCAGTTGTCCGCTGGAAAGACAAATTATGACTGAATAACCAATTTTATTGAATAATGTGATGTTGTTGGTCATAAAATTAATAAAATATACATTTATTTAGGATACATAAGTAAATATATAATAATGTTATAATAATAATTTATGTATGTAGAGAAGGGGTGAAAATAAAAATTAACGTTGTCTCGCCTTAACTCCTTCCAGTTTTTTCCCATGGATGTCCTTCGATGGATTTATGCCCAATGTGAGGCTCGTAATATTAGATGAGGGTCTTGGGAAGATATTTTTACTGGTATTAATTGAGTAAAATTTATTTATATATGTGAAGAGAGTGGGAGATGTGGTGTCCTTTTATAAGGTAGATGTTTGGAAAACATGTATATTTTTTTAAAAAAATATTCCAACAATGTTTTTTATATGAATAATTTTTCTTAAATGAATAAAATTGAAACATTTTATATTATAAAGTCCAAATAGGTCAATAAAATAGTTTTTAGTAAATAATAGGGCCATTTAATACATTTTTTTCAATGTTATCAATGAAGTGAAGATGTGGTTACCTTATTCCTTATAATTAAATATAAGTTCATTCACATATCACTTTAGTAAAAAATCATTTAGAAATTATTAAATATTAAAAAATATTCTTATTATAAATATTGAATCAATTTTTTCAAAATTATCAACAAATAAATTTTATGAAATTATTTAAAATTAATCCCACATATTTGATGGGACAAGTAATTTATTTGTTGTCCCAGAATGTTGGTGTAATGTTTTATAAATTATATGGAATTATTCTGACAACAGACTGTATGTTAAACCTATGTCTTAGGATAGGTGATACCGAAAAAAAAAATTTCATTTTTATGATCATTTATGCAAACGTGTGATTGGGATTTTATATCATTTAAATATTATTTGGATCAAAAATCTTGAGGACACCGTTGAACCCAAAACAATGGGATTCAACTAGAATGAAAATTACATTGACCAGTGAAGGTCGACTAGAGAAGATAGATTTTGGTCATTTTGGAAAATAATAAAATAACATCAAAAGTTATTTTATATTTCTTTTCTCGCTCTTGAGAAAAGGCTTGAAAGGATTGCAGTCTAGCAATGAGGAGAAATTGATCCACATTAATGAGACTTGTTAACAAGAGTGAAATAGTTATGTTGTTTCATTAATAAAATAGTGTAATAACGCGGGGATGCTTCATAACAGAATCATTCTGACACGTTTCTTTATTAATGAGATAACACATTGGGGAATAAAATGTGGAATTTTCATCTGACAAACCTATGAACAAAATAATCCCCAATAGAGAATTATGAATGCTACTTAATCCCTTGAGACTTAAACACTCCTCGAATAATGGGACCATAGGGTGACAAATTGCGATGGATTCGAGAAAAACATGAATCATAGGGGGAAGGCCGCATAAGTCACCAAAACCTTCGAGGTAGGGGTGTTTTGATTTCCATATACATGTTCTTCATTCGAAATGAAAAATGTGGATCAATACAAGAATAGGATTATATAGGGATCCCTTCTTCTTGTGGGTGGGTACATCTCTTAGGTTTTTTCATCATGAGTGCATGATGAAAAAACCTATAGAACATTAAATCACTATTCAATGATTTGTAACCCCTTAACTCTAAGGGAACATGTTGATATGAACACGGCCCAAGCCGCCCACATTGTGAGTTTTGTGTGTTTTTCATGACAATTTCTTCAAATTGGTGTCAAGGGGAATTTGAGTCCATCACTGGGAAGTGGACATCCCTATGATGTTGTAGGCATAAGATGTGCAAAGAAAAGACCACCAGAGCAAACCTGGTGGTTCGTGTAAGGAAATTCATTAGGTGGAGGCATGCCGTGATATTACAAAAGAAGATATTATGTGGCCGACTCGTGCCACAGAGGTGTGAAAAAAGCCCCCAGCCTTCTGCCAACGACTGACAGTGGGAGGATGATGCCACCCTGCCTCATCGATGCATAAGGACACGACACCATACCACGTCTCATGTGCCACCCTATCACATCGCATGAGGCATGACGTGTTAAACTGATTGCAATGGTGGGGTGGCTCCGTGGACATTCCATGGGGCAAAGTGGAGATGGAAGCGGCTACTACCTGCATCCCAGTAAGCCAAAATTGGCCCGCTTATAGCGTACAGGGAAGGGTGTGGGCCTCCGTAGTAGGATGGAACTAGTCTATGTTAGGTTTAGGTCCATGTTAGATTAACAGTCCTGGGTCATGTTGGTGGACCTCAGGCCATGTCTGGTCTGGTCAGTCGGACTATGTCAGACAAGAACCAGACCTAACTTGCCCCATTTTGAAAAATGTCAATATCATTCAAACCCGACATCTGATTTATGAGCCATTTGATGAATTGGAACCATCACATAGAGGATTTCAATTTGGAACACTGAATTTATGATTTAATGGATTAAGAAATTCGACAAATGGCTTGAGTAGATTTTCTCCCAGAATAAAGCCTAATAAGTGCAGAAACCTCCTAGTTCACGGGGGCTTGATTGGATTTTAGGTCAATCTAACTTGTCTGCTCCCCGTCTTAATCAAAAATAATATATGAGTATACATAGAGGTATTTACTCTCTCCAAGGTTACAATTTCCACTGATGGTTCATTAAACGGACATCTGGTGCCAATGTTATGGCTAAAAGAAAGTAAATGTGTCGTAGTCGGCCCTGATCCGGTCCGACCTCATCGGACTGACCTAGCCTGACACGTCCTAGGACAACTTGGTTTGGGTAGACGCGGCCTGACTCATTGGGTCTGGCCATACACTCAGTGCGGCCTAGACCAACTGGTCGCGAGGGGCCGCATAGAGTGCCACAAGGGCGCGAGGCCGTAGGGCGGCTCAATTGTGGACGACGGTGCGGTCGTCGGGCGACAGGGCGGCCGCCGGGCGGCGGGGCGGCAATGGGGTGGCCGTCAGGTGGTGGGGTGGAAGCGCCATGGGGGTGGTGCGATGATAGGGTCGTGCGACAGCGGTCCAGCTATAGGAAGGCCGTCTGGTCGCGCGACGGCCGTCCAGTATCGGGGAGGCGGTCTAGCCACGCATGGGGTGGAGCGGCCGCAGGGCGGCGATCCTGCCTCACTGGGTGGTGGTACGGCCACGGAGTGATGGTCCGACCCCAAATTGGTTGTTCGGCCATGAGGCGGAGCCTCCGACAAGGGGCATTGTGGAGAAGCAGAGGGAAGCATGACCATGGTCGGCGCGGAAGCCGTGTGGGGGAGGCGGTGGCCGCAGACAGCAGCGGGGGAAACATTCGGCACAGAGGCCGCAGGGCGGTGGCGGGGGCGTGGGGAGGAGCCTCGACCGCGGGGTGCTGAGGAGACTTTGACAGCGTTAGGGACCCATGTCGGCCAGAGGCCGTAGGGTGGGGGTAGGGGCCGTAGAGGGTGACGGGGGCCGCAGCCGGCGGGGGAGGGGGGTGCTGCTGGGCACCGACGGATGCCACGGGGCGGCGCCGTTGCATCGGCGCCTGCGACGCGGCCGGCAAAGGAGTCCACCTCCATGCACGTGCTTCAACCATTTATGGTTTATATTCTTCTCCTATACAAAGATAACCACAAGATTTGCAGAAGTGTCAGTCCATGATGGTTTGGCCCGTACCCTCGGCGTTAGGGTGGTCTCATATGGCACATCATGAACATGAAAAGGTACATCAAATCCTATCATCCCACAATGATTGATCCCAACCCGTAATGTAAAAATAATTATGTACATGCGAAGTGATAGGAAAATAGAGATAAACCACTATCTCGTTCACTTGATGATGTCGACGAAGTCGCAAGGATGAAGTCGACTTGTTGGGAAAAGACGAACATCGGTGTCATCGGTATTTTCCACGATTGTCGTTTTGTGCGTTGTTGGAGATCCATCGATAGTGTTTGGAGAAGAAATCGTCGAAGGGGAGGCATTCTTCATTGGAATTATTCAATTGAGTTCCTTTCTCCCAATGCTCCTCCTCTACCAATTCCACCAAAATTAAATGGTTGCACCAAAATAATAGATTATGTGATTTATTATGTTTCTTGAAATATAATTCAAATTGGGTTAATTAATATCATAATTTGGCACAATTAAAGTGGTGCATTGGATTAATTATTGTGGATGAGGGTTGGAATTATTAATATTATAGGATTTGAAGAGGCTCTCCCACAATTAATGGGGGATTTGAGTTTTTTAAGCCTCAGGTGGTCCCCACCACCATAACTTCTCATGGGAGGTTAGGCTCAGGTAGTCCCCACCACCATAACCTCTCATGGGAGGTTACGGTCTGGTGGTCCCCACTTCTCAACTTCCACATGGAGGTTTTAACAGTGAAAATAAAAGTAAAAGCTAAACATCTTTATTTTTTTACTCATTTGTGAAAAAAAACTAACATCCACCCTCGACCAGCTGTCGTCGAGGTGAAAGATTCTCTAAATTAATATCAATGATGTGAGTTCAACGGTGTACTCAGATTTCAATTCCGAGCACTGGTTCAAATGTTAGAAAAACCAACTCGCACATTTATGGAACGTACCTGAAAAAATGTTCAGAAATTCATTCTTGGCACTCCGAGCCCCGGGATCACGCACCTTCAATTTTCATGGACTCGTGAAATTACAATATATTTAAAAAAAATAACATGGAAATTCTGGGTCGTTACATTCATCAACAAAGAATCTAATTGTATATCGTCCTTGAACCAGATCATGTATTTTCATTTAATTTTTATATAATAACTTATGTATCCTAAATATAATAACATGTTTTTATATTAATTTTTTGACATACACTTCTATAAATTTTCAACAAATAAGAATGTAACATACCATTCATGTGTATGGTGAGTTTCCACCTCACAAACTAATGATTCTTTGTTTTTTCATTTACCACCTCTCATCGTGGGAATTATAATGAAAAAAAATATTTTTTATGATATTTAAGATATTTAGGAAATATTTATACATAACTAATTATAATTTAATATCTACTCGTTTCACCATATAAATATTTGTAAAATGAAAATGTCACTAATGTGTACATATGGTATACAATATCCATAATGTGATGTTATTTTTTTTAATCTATATTTCACATGGATGGTAATAAAGAATAATTTTATGAAAAAATATGATATATATAACATAAAAAATTATTCATGAATGATAATATGTCATATAACTTACATTGTTTTATTCCAACATGAAAATGAAAACCTTGTAATGCGTACGTATAACCTATCGTCCCCATCAATAGGGTATTTTATTTTTTATCTCCAACAATTAAAAATTTAGATGAATAAATATATAATTAATATTTATATGTTATTTATAACATTACTAAAATTCTATATATGATTAAATCATGATCAATGATATAGAACTATATATTAGAAGTCAAAAATAGAAGAAAAAAATGATGTTACTACCTGAGACATAACTTTAACAAGGAATTATTAGAAAAATAGTAATATAAATTCTCATGTAAATCAGAAATGGTATTAAATATATTAATAAGGTTATTTGGCTGATTTATAATATACTTATATTTATTATACAATTTTTTTAATGTGAGTTACAGAGGTGGGGAAATTTCATCTTACTTCAAATTTTCATGGCATACATGTCACACTCACGAATAGCTTATTTGATGAGTTATATATATGTAACTTTGACATATTATACAATTAATTAACATTATATGTTTATATTAAAAAATTTAATGTGGTGTAATTTATTCCTAGGGATCACGGTTGAAAAGATACTTATGTTGTAAGGTATTTTGTCACACATTTCTTTCTATGGGAGACATACCTTATACACTACTGATATCACATTAAAGGAGTATATACTAATAATAAATATACATTATGATTATTATAAATCACATTATAGAATTTTCACACCTATATAGTTTTATTTCTTTCATACGGAAAAGAATTCAACTGACTATAATATGGTTAGAGGATTTCTAGTATCACTTTTATTTCTGCAATATTTATTCTATATTCACCCATAATTTATTTTATGTGCTTTATATAATATACATTAATTTAAAATATGATCATTTTACATAATTTTATACTTATTTATATATAAATTTGATGATCTCACATTCTACGGCGATATGGTTAACAAATTACCAAAACAATAGTATAATTTTGTCTCAATTTTTATTTGATGAAATACATGTCATGTTATGAAACTATATTCTTTCATAAGGTGTTTATATATACATTTTCAATTATTTATAATTAATATAATTAATGTAACTATATTTTATGCATAATTTAATTTCTTCCTTTCTTTGGTAGTGAATTTGTGTTTCTTCAAAATAATGTTTTCAAAAATGTGTTAAATAATTTATTATGCATTCCTAAGAAATATATTTCAAAGATGATTAAAATTGTTTAAAATATTATTTTAAAATTTTTCAATGTTATTCTAAATTAAAAATATTTTATAAATTATTAATTATTTAAAATGATTTATTTTCAAATATAAAATTAGTGTTTACTAATGATATGATATAAAATGTTTTTTCGAAATTATTTTTCATTCGATGATGATATTTTTATGCATCACTCAAGACTTAATGTGGATATGATCCACGTATAACATTAATATTCCTGAAATAAAGGTTTCATTGTTTGATGGAATAATTTTGATAATTCTTATTACTATTTTATGAGATATGATTTGGTGAACTGTTTAAAAAAAATAATGATTATTGATTTCATAAATGATTAATGATATTTTGGAATAAGAATGTATGATTTTAATATGTGTTGATTGGGACCTATATCTCTATAAAATTCATATTTTAATGATTCATAATATATGAGGTATATATGTGATGAGTGAACATGATTTTATGTTCAAAATTCTATGTATGGACATGGTTTTCATGTATATAATTTTATGTGTGGACCTAGTTTTCATGTCCATATGTCTATGAAGGGTCTAATTTAACATACATAACTTAATGAGAGAACCAATTTCTATTTAAACATGTCCAAAAAGATAAATTTTTGTGTGTATACAAAACTTTCATTGCATATTTCAATGTTATGATCTGATTTTTTTTTTTTTAATTTCCTTATAATTCATGTATTATGAACTGCCATTATTTATTCCATGAAAAATATCTTTGGCCATTGATAAGTATGGTTTGATTTTATAATTGTAATATCATGTTATCATATGCTTATGTTCATGATTATTCTTACATATATTCCTTGATTACCCTTACTGAGTTTATGAGCTCCCCATTTTTAATGTGTTTCCCCATGTTTTTAAGAATGTTTTTATGTATGGATACTAAAGTGGGTATATTTGTGGGAAACCTTGAATATATATCCCTAGAACATATGTTTTAGGTTGAAGATTCGATATGAAAAAAAACTAATAATTTATATGGGAATTTGTTTTGTAAATGTATGAAATGTTCTGCAAAAAAAGCTGTAATATCAATGTATGAAAATACTGGGTCGTTATATCTAACATGATTGTCATGTATTAAACAATGGGGATTTATTTTTGAAAATGGATTACCAAATGACACAAAAATCCCAATCAATTCATATGTATTATGAAATGTGTTTAACTCCAAATAGAGTTTCCTAAAATAATAAATCTCACTACTAAAGTGTGAATCATCAACTATTAAAATTATTGTCTTTCTGAAAAAGATAAATTGTCTCTACCACAAAAAATTTACGTTCAAAAAATTTTAAAAGATGATATTTTATCATATAGGTAACACTGACATTCCAATTCTATGGTTTCCTCATAGAAAAATTTAAACTACCCTTACATTAGGGTTTAACTAAGAACACCACGTAAGTATTCTTTTGGGCTAATTAAAAAATTACACTAAATAATTAATCACATAAAATAATAATTTTTTTAACAATTATATACTATTAATAAGGTAAAATATTTATTATTTTTTATTAAAATTAAAAACGAATGAACGGAAAGTTATATCAAATATCATTTTATAAATTACTTATTTATATAAAATCAAGTCAAAATTTGGATATATATAATATAAAATCAAATTTAAATATTCATTATTTATATATAAGGTAATTAAAATTTATTTTAGTTGATGTTAATGTCAATTACAATAAATAGAGGAAAAAATTTAGGTTTCAATTGTTATATTATTTATAAAATTCATTATATGATTACATTCGCATGAATATAAGAAATCATTTATTACATAATGATGGGAATTGTCATGTAATATTCCATTGTATATCTATATGTGAACCCAAATATATGGATGTAGAAATCTTAAATAACAATACCTATATGACATTAACATACCCCCATGGGTTGAAATACTATGACATTACTAATGTAAGGTAACCTACAGGGGTCATGATCAAACCATTTTATGTTCATCAAAATGGAATGAAGAACCTGTTAATTATTAATCTGATATTAAAAAAATTATGATTTTTATCTCATAAGAAAAAGCATCATGACATAACTACAAATGTATAGTTAATTCAACAAGCCCCAACTATCCTAATTGAGTTCAACTATGCATTTAATAATTTTTTCATATGGGACATCAATCTCAATTGATTGTGTTATTTTCCTTCATAAATGAACCCATTTCATTTAAGTTAAACATTTTTACATATGTTATGTTTAAAATAGTATCAATGTATATTATACTCTTATTCAATGGTTTAGTTATATAGTTTACTATTATCCAAATTACAATTTACCCATATATATTATAAAATTATAATTCTTCCAAAAATAAACGAAACAAATATGTTTTATCCCATTAATATAATAGTTCATGGTTAACGCATGACCTAATTTAAAAATAAAGGTTTCTTCCTAAAATATTTTTTAAAACACCATTTTGGTTGATGCTGACATGTCAATAATCAATTAGATATAATAATATTAACTAAGTGTACTATCAGAATCATTAAATAAAAACATATAAACATGAAACCACATAATATTGACATATAAACATGGGAGACCAGTATATAATAACGGAAACACCCAATAATGGTACATACATAAAAATTATAATCATTACACTATAATCGTAGAAGCAGTTTGTAATGAATGACGTACTAAAAATTGTCACATTATATTATAGAAAAATCATGTTGTGTAAACCAAGATAAGAATATATGTAAATGAGATAACATGGATTGGAAGAAGAATTTATTTTTAATCTCTATGAGACTTAATAATGCATGTAATGGTACTTCCCAAAATACCATAATAATGGTAGAATAATATAAATATCATAAATTTTTTATTATCAAGTGTACATCATTAACTAAAGGTGAAATCATAATCAACTATAACAATGAACAACATGAAAAATAATCCAATCCCTATCCAATTGTTCTTTTAACCATGGATGGGTTCATCACTCCCATATAGAACAATTCACTGAATGAAAACACATTCTTGATCCCTAATACACCAATTACCAAAACAATTATAATATGGAAATGAAATCACCTCTGATAAATCATTGAAATATATTGAACCTAAAGCTACTAAAATAGTCCCACAAGTTGGTCAATCACATGACCTAAACTGAGCCTCTCCATATACTAGAGGATTCTGACTATTAGTGATACTATGATAATTGAGTATTGTGGTGACTATACCCTTAGGATCACTACAATACATCATTAAATGGGATATAATAAATTAAACCCACATCGAATGAAGTATAAATAAACAATATAGAAGTGGAAGAAATATAATAACTGAAGAAATTAGAAATGGAAAATTACAAATAAAACAATTAATGCATGTCCATGGGATGCTGAAAAAAAGTAAGAAACATACATTAGGAAGATACAATATAATGAATGAACAAAAAAATTAATATACCTAAGGGAAATCAGCCTGAGGATCCTGAGAACCATCTTAGTCATGAACTTCTATGCTTCTGCACCACACATGTAATAATGAAGGGACCATTGATTAGGTGATCTTCCTAGGAAAACCAATGTAATGGTTTAACTAGTATAGTGTGCGATATAATTAGTAGGCCACCACAGTTGGTTTCTAAATATAAATCACACCCATGAATATAATGTCAAACAGTGTAATTGGATAATAAATATACAACAAATAAATATTTTGAAGTAAAAATTTCTGGTTCAGGTACCTTGAATATAGAAGGGTGTTCATACCAACATCATCATAATCCATAAATATTCTATGTAAATAAATAAATATATATTAATAGATATAGATATATATATATATTCATTTAAGGTGATGTGACATTTATTTTTGGAATCAAGGATGTTCATTGCTAGATATTGAGTGTGGTTTCTATTTTTCTTCATTCAACATTAGGTTGATCAATGAGTTTATAAATAATGTGGTCATATAATTTATACTAAATTAATATTGAAGGTGGCATAGTTTCTGTAGAGACCCGAAGCTTATCATACATAGACATTACATTACTTTTGCGGAATACTTAGTACATAACAAAAAATACACACACAAGGATCGTAATAGTTTAGTGTCTTTGGAAACTCGGAACGTAATCTTCTAATCGTGGTGAAAGAACTCCAATATCTCCCATAAAGATCTTCTTTTTTTTACCTAAAACCCTTTCTTTACATCCTGGGGAAAAGAAAACATAAAAGGGTGAGCTCAAATGCTCAGTAAGGGTAAACAAAAGAAATATAAATCACATCATATACACAAGCACATAACTTTTGGAAATCTTAACCTGCAAAAGAGATCATAATTTCATAACATGGGATAAATCATGGCAGTGAAATGTAATCACAATAATCATAACTTAGAACATGAAACTCTGTGGCATTCACACATAATCATAGAGAATCATTTCTTGTTAGTCAAGACTCATTTCCAAGACTATCTTAGTGGACAAAGTCCCTTTCTGAATCGAGTAACCCTCGTTTCAGTCCTGTTTCACTGAACCGGTATAACCTACCATTCCAGCCATGTCTATCTCATGAGATATAAAATCTTTACCCAATGCATTGGAGGGAGATATAGGTCCCACCCATCTCATAATGATACCATTCTTATGTGTGCCACAAAATCATAAATAATACATCATTACATAACCCATGTAATAAAAATGGGAATCTTAAACATCATGACATCATAAAACAATTCATATACGATAATGGATTTCAAAAAAAAAATATTTCCATCACAACATAATCAAATCCATGTAATAATAGAGATAGAAATAGAACCCTTTATTATCTTAGATGGAAAATAATTTTGATAAAACACTTGAACTCCATTCTTGAGGAAAATATCCTTTCTTCTTCAGAAACATTTTTCCTTTCATAACATGTCATACGATTTTAAAATAAAAGAAGTTGATAAAAAATAAACTTGAAAACTTGTAAAGTAAGATTCTTGGAAATAATGTTTTAAAAATCCATTCATGCCGTATAAGTTAAAAAAAACATTCCTCTCGTACTTTTGTCGGAAAAGTCAAAAATTAACTCGTATGAAAAACGACAAAAGATTCCTTTCAAATCTTTTACTAAAAACTCACTGAAGGGTAAAATTGGATTTAAAAAAAATTTAGGTGGATGTAAATAACATTAAATATTGAGGAAACATGGATGTGGATGATAAAATATACCCCCAGTAAATTTCAAAGTACAAACAATCTCGGATAAGAATGAGATTGTCATATTTCCCTTACCTTAGGTCCGATTTGCTTTGTTCGTGTCCGAAGCTCCTGTATGATGGTTTAAATAATGTTATTGACTTATTCCAGAATCATACATATTGATATGATATCATATATGGTTCACTTATGACATTATATTACCTGTTCTTTTGTAAATTCCATGTTAAAGAAGTGTTTTGGGTAAAATCGTTTCATTTATCGTAGGTGTTTTGACTTGTTGTTCTTGACATCATTATTACTTATATCATGATTTACTCACTTACAGAATATAAAATATGATTTATATATCATATATATTCAGTATATATATATATAATAGGTAGATAAATAAAATGAAAAACACTGTTCATGGAGACGGTAGTCCGTACGTACGCATGAACGTTGTTTTCCTTTCCTTATTGTCTTGAAATGGAAGTAAGTAGATGACATACATATGTATATATATACATAAATCCAGTAGCTTTATAATGTCATATATTTCATTATTATTTCTTATATATACATTATAATCATTCTTAAATGGTTAACATGGAGAATGAATCTCATCGCGTCGTGGAGACGGTAGTCCGTACGTACGCACGAGCGATGATATCATTTCTATAAATATTGAATTGAATTGGAGTGGATTATAAAATATATCAGAATCAATATTATGTTTTAATAACTATGTATAGTTATTCTTTACACCATTATACCCATCCATGTAAGGTGGTGGTGGAAAATAGATTACACCACGGCGTGGAGACGGTATTCCGTACGTACGCACGCGTGGTGATTTCTTTTTCCAAAGGATGGATAGATGGTTAAATAGGGTTGTTTCATACTTATAATAACATATCAGTATATGAGTGATACTGATGTTATTACTTCATAATGAAACAACCTAAGAAGAAGAAGTGGAAGAAGAAATAAAGATGAAAGAATTGGTAACGGTAATTACCTCTTCTTTGAAGTGCCTCTTTGAGACCTCCTCTTAGGGCACTAAAATTGGTCTTTGAGGAATACCAGAACCTATAGGATGTTTCTAGGGAAGTGGAGAAGATATTTTGGCCGGGGTTGGCCGAGCTTGAGTGCTCAAATTGATGTGTGGAGGAAGGGGAGGAGGTGTCCTTTTATAAGGGAGGAGAGGGGCACCTTAGGAATATCTTAAAATATTATTTTATATTTAAGTCAAAATCGGTTTATAATGGTTCCAAAGGGTCTTATTTCGAATCTAAAGTGGGGATGGGTCGAAATCCTATCAACCAAAAGGATTTAGACAAGTTTAGGTTATTATTTTAACCTTATCAATTAGATTTAACTCTAAGTTAAATAATTTAACTTTTACCGTGTCTTTTTGTTTTCTTTCACTATATGGTTAATACACTTACTATAACATGCCAAACGAACCCCAAATTGTTTATTATTAATATATATATCCTTATCTAAGTCATTTTTCCGAACCTTAGATTTTTAGGAATAAAATAACAATTAATAATATAATATTTGATTTAAAAACTATTTTGTGTCAATTTTGACACTATTTGATATATGATTTTTTTGAAAGTCATAAAAGAATTATATGTTCTAACCAAGTTGATTAAATCAACACTAATATATCATAGTAACCTAGAAAATTAGTGGAATTCATAAAAAGTCTCAAATTATATTTATTTTGGTGTTTATAACATCAATTATGTCAATATTTCATTAATAAGATAATTACTGCATCATCATTGTGTCATAAATAATTAAAATTATTTGATGTCTAAAAATTACAAATAAAATACCATCATGTAGTAAATCTTTTTAGCTTTCTAATGAATATTTACAATCGAATTTATCTTATGTATAACCCCATATTATAAATGATTTACTTATTAAACTTTGATTTTAACTATTTTAACCCTTCTTTAAATAAATTAATAATAAATGTCCTAATCTAATCCAAGTGGGCCTAAATGGTCATATTTTATTCCTAAGTTTGTTTTTGGTCGAATTACACTTGTCCAATAGAATTATGACATGTGTTAGGGTAATATTAATATCATATTTACCCTTAGTTACCCTATTTACTATTAACCGCGGTAAAAATAGTAAAAAGTTACTATTCACAAAAAAATTATTTTTATCTCATTGAACCACATTTTACTTACTGATATCAACCGTGTCTGTCGGATTTTCGAAATTTCATTCACAGAAGCGGTAAAATTAAGTTTTATGCAAAATTGAGTTTTTTAACTACCACTTAGTAGTTTCACTATTCATCAAAAATTGATGTTTTTCAGAACAATGCCAAAATTTCATCCTAAGCTATATTTCATATTCTGAATTCAAAAATGAAGTCTATTTTACCAAATTCATAACATAAAAGTTGCATTAATTAATTTTATAACTAAATCCCGCTGTTAAAACAAATAGCGTGTTTTTAAGAAACAATATCTATCAAAAGATTGACACTTGATTATGTCTAGTTTAAATGTGAAATTACATCCAATGACCAACATTGTATTAAATTGTAAAAATATATTCTAAATATACTTTAAAACCACTCAAATTAATGATTTATCACTATTAATTATTTCGATTAAAAAAGTTGTTTTTAATTATAATTTAGTAATTTTCACTATTCATCAGAATATGAAAGTTATCCGAAAAGTACTAAAATTTAACCTTAGGCTAAATTCGATACTCCGAATCCAAAAATGAAGTTCATTTTGAAAAATAAGATTTACAGAATTTTAAAAAAGTGGTTATTAATATTCATAACGGCTAGTTTTAATAATATTTTAATAGCATATCGTTGTTTAGTGAAACTCGGTATTGCGTATTACACACGCTATCGAGGAAGGTCGTGATTGCGTGTAATGCAAGGCAAGTCAAGGATGCGTGTTGTGCAAGCTCCTTTTGGTGTAGCGTACAACACAAGACTTTAATAAAATTAAAAAGAATATTTTTTTATAAAATCTTGGGCTGTTACATTCTACCCCCCTTAAAATGAATTTCGCCCTCGAAATTCGTCGGGGTTATAAATGGTTTACTATTCGAAAAGTTTATTTAATAGAAACCCACATCGTAAAAAGGAATATCAAAACCAATCTTTAAAAATAAAAGTATGAAACGTAACGGTTACCCAAATAAACTAATCATTGGGTTTCCACATAGGTGAAAATATGGATATGGAAGAGAAATCTGACCATCATGTTCTGATGGAGAGTGGTAGAGAACATGGCTATGGAAAAGCCAGTAATCACAAATCCATAGATTTGTGATAAGGTACCATCTGATTCATCAGGTATAAGATCACTAGGACAACATTTTTGGTTTTCAAGATCATTTCCCTAAAGTTGAAAATTTGAATTAGAATAAATACTTACTTTATTTTGGTACAATCTCACTGTTGTTCGTGCCTTGAACAATTTCCACTTCATCTCTTAAATAAATGAAGTTGAATTTGTTATTCATGAAGTGTTAGCAGATCATGTGATAGAATGACGGGTCATTCCATCTGTCTCAAACAAAAGGTTAGCAAAAATTATATGCATAAGTCGATCTATAGTGAGATTAATCATATATGGTTCCTAAAATGGACTTATACTTCATATATCATACTACTTAATATAATAAAACTAGTTTCTACTAAACAGGGACTTCCCGTAGGCCAGTGGTAGGCGATAAAGGCCAGTCGCACTTCGGTTGTGGGTTCGATTCCCACAGCCTTGTCCGAAGCGATGGGCTGTCGCCCGTCCAGCAGGTTGTCCTTTTTCCAAAACTATATAACATCCCATCAATAATATCAAAAAAACAAACAATACTAACTTATGTCCAACATAATCCATTCAAATCTTTTAGGCTTATCCATATTACTGCAGTTGACTCTCATAATATAGTGAAAATGATTACCAGAGATTTAACACCATCATCGATCCCCATATATCATAAGATATGTTTTGTTGGTCACATTCCAAACATTCAAAGTCCTTAATCGTGTATTCTCTTGAATACCTTAGTGAAAACATGAATGCAGTTAATAGTTAACACCTTCCACATACTAAAATCCTCAAAATTCTATATACTCAAACCATGATATCACTTAGTCCTTATATCAATCATGAGCTCATGAATACTGTTAAACATTTCATTTTCTCGTTTTCCCTTCATTATGCGCATAATATCTCAATAAC
Source organism: Viscum album (assembly GCA_963277665.1). Lineage (NCBI taxonomy): Eukaryota > Viridiplantae > Streptophyta > Magnoliopsida > Santalales > Viscaceae > Viscum > Viscum album. The sequence continues at coordinate 615,359,713 of OY728164.1, forward strand.
TTTGTATACCACATTAGACCAATACATAAATATTCCAATATTCCAAGATACAACATTATTTTGGAATCCCATTACATAAACACTTAATCATTCCACCACATCGTTGTCATATTCAACATTGCCAATAGTGATCGCATGTGACTTCCCTTTGTCCTTTGCCTTAAGCGGTTGCTCATGTCGATCATCACTAACCCTTGGATTAGGGCATTTATTAGCATAATTCCCCATTTCCTTGCACTTGAAGCATTGAAGTGTTGGTTGTACGTTCTCTGCAGTGTTTGCTTTATTCACTTCATTAGAATCCCATTTTCCATTACATCGACACTCAGCTGCTCGATGACCTTATTTTCCACACTTAAAACATTTTCTAGTCCCTTTAAGACAATCTCCACCGTGCTTCTTTCCACACTTTGTGGATAAGGAAACATTCATCTTCTTTTCAGCATTATTATGGGTTTTCTCCTTGAACTCCATCTTTCGTTTCTTGTCAAACCCATGAGATGGATATGTAACACCAACTTCCATTTCTACCTTGATAGCACAACGCACAATTTCTTCATAGCTACTGAAGTCTCTTATAGCTAATGCCCTTCGAAGACTTGGTTTTAAGCCACTGAAAAATCGATCAACATTACTTTCAGGTTGGATGATAATACCAGAAGCGTACCTTGCAAGTCTTGTAAAATTCGCTTCATAGGTACCAACAGATTCATCATCCCTTTGCTTCAGTTCAAGAAACTCTTTCTCCATCTTTGTTCGGAGAATACGAGGGAAGTACTTATTGAAAAATAAGTTCTTGAACTCGTCCCATTCCATAGACTCAATTTCATCCCTTTGCCTCGTATTCTTAATAAGATTCCACCATTGATCAGCATCTCCTTCCAAACGATACACTGCTAGGATGACTTTATCATGTTCAGAACATTGAAGAACTGAAAATATCTTTTCTGTAGTACTAATCCATTGTTCAGCAACTAATGGATCAGTAGACCCACTGAAAGAAGGTGGACGCTCCCTCATGAAGGATTCAACAGAATGTTGCTCCTTCCTTTGCTCGTTTGGAAGTCTTGCATGATTCATAGCTTGAGAAAGTTGTGTGAGCATGGCTACAAGATTTTTCATTCCGGCTCCTATATCATTTGGTTGCTCAGGGGGACAATCATTGCATTGCCCATCACATTCCGCATTAACACGGTTCCTTCGGGTTCCAGCCATCGTCTAAAACCCCAAAAGAATAGTATGAGAGGCAAAAATCATGCTCGGGAAAACAACATAATAAAGGGGTAGTACCCTCAATATCTAACATCTTAGGTTAAATTCGAAGATCGTTAGCGCAATTCTAGGACTATAACCTATACGTATACTTAACCTTAGAGACATCCCTAGACATACCTTAGAAATATCTCAAGGGATCTCACTAACGTTTTCGCATCCTAGTTTCCAAAGGTTGACTAAACCTTTCCTCTGATACCAACTGTAGAGACCCGTATCTTGACGTACATGGACATTACATTACATTTGCGGAATACTTAGTACATAACAAAAAATACACACACAAGGATCGTAATAGTTTAGTGTCTTTGGAAACTCGGAACGTAATCTTCTAATCGTGGTGAAAGAACTCCAATATCTCCCATAAAGATCTTCTTTTTTTTTACCTAAAAACCTTTCTTTACATCCTGGGGAAAAGAAAACATAAAAGGGTGAGCTCAAATGCTCAGTAAGGGTAAACAAAAGAAATATAAATCACATCATATACACAAGCACATAACTTTTGGAAATCTTAACCTGCAAAAGAGATCATAATTTCATAACATGGGATAAATCATGGCAGTGAAATGTAATCACAATAATCATAACTTAGAACATGAAACTTTGTGGCATTCACACATAATCATATAGAATCCTTTCTTGTTAGTCAAGACTCATTGCCAAGACTATCTTAGTGGACAAAGTCCCTTTCTGAATCGAGTAACCCTCGTTTCAGTCCTGTTTCACTGAACCGGTATAACCTACCATTCCATCCATGTCTATCTCATGAGATATAAAATCTTTACCCAATGCATTGGAGGGAGATATAGGTCCCACCCATCTCATAATGATACCATTCTTATGTGTGCCACAAAATCATAAATAATACATCATTACATAACCCATGTAATAAAAATGGGAATCTTAAACATCATGACATCATAAAACAATTCATATACGATAATGGATTTCATAAAAAAAATACTTCCATCACAACATAATCAAATACATGTAATAATAGAGATAGAAATAGAACCCTTTATTATCTTAGATGGAAAATAAATTTGATAAAACACTTGAACTCCATTCTTGAGGAAAATATCCTTTCTTCTTCAGAAACATTTTTCCTTTCATAACATGTCATATGATTTTAAAATAAAAGAAGTTGATTAAAAATAAACATTAAAACTTGTAAAGGAAGCTTCTTGGAAATAATGTTTTAAAAATCCATTCATGCCGTATAAGTTAAAAAAAACATTCCTCTCGTACTTCTGTCGGAAAAGTCAAAAATTACCTCGTATGAAAAACGACAAAAGATTCCTTTCAAATCTTTTACTAAAAACTCACTGAAGGGTAAAATTGGATTTAAAAAAATTTTAGGTGGATGTAAATAACATTACCTATTGAGGGAACATGGATGTGTATGATAAAATATACCCCAGTAAATTTCAAAGTACAAACAATCTCGGATAATAATGAGATTGTGATATTTCCCTTACCTTAGGTCCGATTTGCTTTGTTCGTGTCCGAAGCTCCTGTATAATGGTTTAAATAATGTTATTGACTTATTCCAGAATCATACATATTGATATGATATCATATATGGTTCACTTATGACATTATATTACCCGTTCTTTTGTAAATTCCATGTTAAAGAAGCGTTTTGGGTAAAATCGTTTCATTTATCGTAGGTGTTTTGACTTGTTGTTCTTGACATCATTATTACTTATATCATGATTTACTCACTTCCAGAATATAAAATATGATTTATATATCATATATATTCAGTATATATATATATATAATAGGTAGATAAATAAAATGAAAAACACTGTTCATGGAGACGGTAGTCCGTACGTACGCATGAACGCTGTTTTCCTTTCCTTATTGTCTTGAAATGGAAGTAAGTAGATGACATACATCTGTATATATATACATAAATCAAGTAGCTTTATAATGTAATATATTTCATTATTATTTCTTATATATACATTATAATCATTCTTAAATGGTTAACATGGAGAATGAATCTCATCGCGTCGTGGAGACGGTAGTCCGTACGTACGCACGAGCGATGATATCATTTCTATAAATATTGAATTGAATTGGAGTGGATTATACAATATATCAGAATCAATATGATGTTTTAATAACTATGTATAGTTATTCTTTACACCATTATACCCATCCATGTAAGGTGGTGGTGGAAAATAGATTACACCACGGCGTGGAGACGGTATTCCGTACGTACGCACGCGTGGTGATTTCTTTTTCCATAGGATGGATAGATGGTGAAATAGGGTTGTTTCATACTTATAATAACATATCAGTATATGAGTGATACTGATGTTATTACTTCATAATGAAACAACCTAAGAAGAAGAATTGGAAGAAGAAATAAAGATGAAAGAATTGGTAACGGTAATTACCTCTTCTTTGAAGTGCCTCTTTGAGACCTCCTCTTAGGGCACTAAAATTGGTCTTTGAGGAAGACAAGAACCTCTAGGATATTTCTAGGTAAGTGGAGAAGATATTTTGGCAGGGTTTGGCCGAGCTTGAGTGCTCAAATTGATGTGTGTAGGAAGGGGAGGAGGTGTCCTTTTATAAGGGAGGAGAGGGGCACCTTAGGAATATCGTAAAATATTATTTTATATTAAAGTCAAAATCGGTTTATAATGGTTCCAAAGGGTCTTATTTCGAATCTAAAGTGGGGATGGGTCGAAATCCTATCAACCAATAGGATTTAGACAAGTTTAGGTTATTATTTTAACCTTATCAATTAGATTTAACTCTAAGATAAATAATTTAACTTTTACCGTGTCTTTTTATTTTCTTTCACTATATGGTTAATACACTTACTATAACATGCCAAACGAACCCCAAATTGTTTATTATTAATATATATATACTTATCTAAGTCATTTGGCCGAGCCTTAGATTTTTAGGAATAAAATAACAATTAATAATATAATATTTGATTTAAAAACTATTTTGTGTCAATTTTGAAACTATTTGATATATGATTTTTTTGAAAGTCATAACAGAATTATATGTTCGAACCAAGTTGATTAAATCAACACTAATATATCATAGTAACCTAGAAAATTAGTGGAATTCATAAAAAGTCTCAAATTATATTTATTTTGGTGTTTATAACATCAATTATGTCAATATTTCATTAATAAGATAATTACTGCATCATCATTGTGTCATAAATAATTTAAATTATTTTATGTCTAAAAATTACAAATAAAATACCATCATGTAGTAAATATTTTTAGCTTTCTAATGAATATTTAAAATCGAATTTATCTTATGTATAACCCCATATTAAAAATGATTTACTTATTAAACTTTGATTTTAACTATTTTAACCCTTCTTTAAATAAATTAATAATAAATGTCCTAATCTAATCCAAGTGGGCCTAAATGGTCATATTTTATTCCTAAGTTTTTTTTTGGTCGAATTACACTTGTCCAATAGAATTAGGACATGTGTTAGGGTAATATTAATATCATATTTACCCTTAGTTACCCTATTTACTATTAACCGCGGTAAAAATAGTAAAAAGTTACTATTCACCAAAAAATTATTTTTATCTCATTGAACCAAATTTTACTTACTGATATCAACCGTGTCTGTCGGATTTTCAAAATTCCATTCACAGAAGCGGTAAAATTAAGTTTTATGCAAAATTCAGTTTTTTAACTACCACTTAGTAGTTTCACTATTCATCAAAAATTGATGTTTTTCAGAACAATGCCAAAATTTCATCCTAAGCTATATTTCATATTCTGAATTCAAAAATGAAGTCTATTTTACCAAATTCATAACATAAAAGTTGCATTAATTAATTTTATAATTAAATCCCGTTGTTAAAACAAATAACATGTTTTTAAGAAACAATATCTATCAAAAGATTGACACTTCATTATGTCTAGTTTAAATGTGAAATTACATCCAATGACCAACATTGTATTAAATTGTAAAAATATATTCTAAATATACTTTAAAACCACTCAAATTAATGATTTATCACTATTAATTATTTCGATTAAAAAAGTTGTTTTTAATTATAATTTAGTAATTTTCACTATTCATCAGAATATGAATGTTATCCGAAAAGTACTAAAATTTCACCTTAGGCTAAATTCGATACTCCGAATCCAAAAATGAAGTTCATTTTGAAAAATAAGATTTACAGAATTTTAAAAAAGTGGTTATTAATATACATAACGGCTAGTTTTAATAATATTTTAATAGCATATCGTTGTTTAGTGAAACTCGGTATTGCGTATTACACACGCTATCGAGGAAGGTCGTGATTGCGTGTAATGCAAGGCAAGTCAAGTATGCGTGTTGTGCAAGCTCCTTTTGGTGTAGCGTACAACACAAGACTTTAATAAAATTAAAAAGAATATTTTTTTATAAAATCTTGGGCTGTTACAGTTTCCCAGTGTTCTAAAAATTTTTGATCATCAAAATGAACTATCTATTTTTGGAAATGAAAGAGTTTTGACAAAGAAATGGTGGTCTGTGAACCATGTATCATGAATTGATTCTGGATCATGAAATATGATACCCAGAATAGAGAAAATCAATCTAAAATCTGAGAATGGTATGAATACCACATAATGGTAATAGTTCATAAATTGAGGAGGTTTGATGGAAGTCTTATTGGTTGGGGAAGACAAATAGTTCCCAGGAAGGCTTCTTGTTTATGAATATGAGGTAGAGTGTTATGAATTTGGAAAAGGAGTAATTTAAGGATATGAGATGGTGAATTGTGTTGTCGCATCAGGATAATGGTGATATGAAGAACATATTGAGAATATTGTCTGTAGAAGATGCATAGTTCTTGGTAAAGGTGGTTTCATGTTGGAGCTTTTGTAAATTTTATTTTAGTAGATTATGAATATATATTTTTCAATATAAGGAAAAATAATCACTTCATTAAGAATAGTGTCAATGATTAAAAATCCATGATGAATTTGGAAAAAACTAGAAGTTGATTTTGGGAAAATAGAAACATAAATAATTTAGTTAAAAATATTAATGTAATTTAGTGAAGTCTAGAACAGTTCACTAAAGATAGTATGCTGAGAAAGAAGACCAGTTCATGGAAGAATATTCATAGATGAGAGGTTTTTTCCTATAGAGAATAAGTACAATGTGTTGAAATTTGTAAAGTTATTATGTATTCATGGTTTTGAATGTAAGTACGTGGTGGAAGCCTCATAGTTTGCGGTGTTGGAAAGTACATAAAGGAAGCCATGAAGTACGTGAAGCAAGGGAATATGACGTGGATGTAGTGTAGTACACAGTGGATTAGAGGCAGTTTGTGGAAGAAGAATCTTAGTATGCAGAGCAACAGTTCATCAACTAACAATGTATGAAAAATTAAAATACGTCTACTAGTGGTGACAATACATCAAATGAGAATATATCTATACTTGATGATACATGGTCTAATTCCAACCCATTAAGTTTACCTTCATGTCGATAAACTGTGTTTAGATTCTTTCCATCATAGTGACCAAGGGGGAGTGAATGGATGTGATCTGAGGGATGATCTGTTATATCCCTAAAACCATCTAAATGAATTCCACCTAGCATATACTGATGCTGATAATATTTTTTTACATCAATACTAGTTATGATTAGTGGAATTAGTTATGTCCTCTGACGTGTCGGTGTATGCTCCATGGACATAGCCCTTAGTGGTGAACCATGTAAAATTGATGTTTTTTCTCTTTTAATGTGATTTTTTTATGTTAATTCTCATCATTATTGTTAAATAGCTTCCTACCAATATGGGAATGAGATCCATCTATTTAGAATAAAAATTTGACCACCTGATTCACCCATTCCCTTTAAGGGTGTTCCAGTGTCCATCATATATATCCATATATATATATACATAGTGTTATCTAGAAACTGATGTGAAATGATGGAATCCATGCGTAATGTTACTCCTAATAACAATAAGAGTCTCACAATAAAAAAATAAGTATCATTAATCCTACTGACCCAAATCAATGTAGGTATCCATGTTGAGTTACATATATATTGATGGATTCTGTGTCGAGTATCATAAAATCAATGAGGACATTCATACCAATCCTCCTAATCAAGGTGGAATGGAACTTTATGACCAATAACCCATGTTATAAATAATAAATTCGAAAATACTAAACAAAAGGGGTTTAAAACACATTGGATAATTAACTTACTTGTGATTCATTTTTTAATTAAGAAAAAAAATTTGGTCTTCCACTTGACCAATGATCCCTTAACAGGAAATTATGTAAATAAAAAAGAAATCATCGCTCAAGGAGTAGTGGAGAATTTTTAATATAATAAATTAATCAACTTGAAAAAGTTCACATGTTCATCCATGATTTCAAATAAAATCAGTTTAAAAAAAAAATAATCCATGTTTATAATCATTCAACAAAACAATTCAGGTACAATTAAAGAGGGTCTCATCGACATACCATTACAATATATGCCATTTGTTTCATCATTTGATTCATTCAATAATTAATTTTTTTTGGATAATGTGAGCTACCCATAACAGTTACCACCTTACATTTAATGGTTGAAAAATAATCCACTCCTACATTCACATGAAACACGAATAAACGAGTTCATTAAATAAGAAATTTATACAACCCATTAGGTTGTGGGTTGGTCACTGTGAGATTAGATAGTGTGGAAGCACACCCTTAAACCTTACCTGTTATTCAATTACATTTTCAAAATTACATTATATTTGACAACTCACATCAATTGAGGGTTTCATTAAAAAATAATTGATTAATATCTAAGTCATTCCATAATAACATCCTGAATTGTGTTATTCATTAATGCATATGACCCCAATAAAATCAATGGTATAATTCATATAATTTAAGACACTAGGTTATAATCATTTAATTTTATAGTTAATAAATAATTCTAATTAAATAAAGATGAGGAAAAGTGTAAAAATTTGTAATTCATAAAAAAATAGTCAAAAATCTATATACCTCCCACATCATATATAGCATGATCCCCCCATCCAATATCATGATTTGATTTGATCCAGTTCAAGAAAAATGTAATTAATGTGAAAAACTAAATAAAAATAGAGAGGGTTTTTTCCCACAAGGTTATCACCAATGATACATTGGTAATTAGAAAAATGGGGAATGATTAGTGGTGGATATAATAAGGATTAACCAAAGTGGAAAACTACGATCAAATTTGACATTGTATGAGAGAGATATCTCCATAGATAGGAGGAGGAGGTGGAGGATGATCTTGGGTAGAATGGGTGAAATGTTCAACACGTATGGGAGAGAATAGGATAAAATTGAAAGAAATACAGGTAGGGTAAAATGGGTATATCATCCAATTTAAAGTTATTTATTTGTTTTTTACATTATGTGATGAGCCTCGTTCAAACCACATTTCAACTACTACCGTTATAGGTGCTCACACATTTTATCCTCCTATTTTGAGAAACTGCGCAAAAACGGTGCCTTTATCTTATATTAAAGAACCTAAATCAATAACATATACATGTGTATCTTAAAAAAATGTTAGAACAGACCATTAGAGACCCAAAAAATCCATTGGATTATCCATATGGTATCACATTTTGGGATATAAGATTTTAGATAAACCTTGTGCCCTTATCATTTTCTCACGATCATTGGAATATGTTGTCCAATGATCCCAAAATAGAACATGACACCCAATAAAACTATAATACCTTAAAACAATACAACAAACAATCCATTTTTCTATCACAACTCAAATTGGTTTTTTACAATTATATTATTTTTATTCGGTCCATCAATCGAACTAAAAATTTATTTTACTTCATAAATATCATTAATCCAAAAAACACAATCTCCTTGAGACACCACTATGTTAATTTCATATTCATCAAAACACAATTAACCCATTCTACGAAATGGATATTTGTATATACATGTTTAAATAATCATAATCATTATTAATATTAAAAAATTATTTTGATGCTATAAAAATATCATATTCCCATTGGATTGTAAGAATATTTAATGTATAGTGACATATATGAAAAATGTTTTATAATATTATGAGAAATATTTATTGAAGACATGAAAAAATATACTTTTTCATTGATAAATTTTTAGCAAAAGATTCCAAAAATATTGAGCAACTTATCTTATTTTAAAATAACCATGTAAATATGTAATGTAATATTCAAGGAGAAGAATGGCCATGATGGTTCAAAAATTCATTCATTCCATATAAGTTAAAACATAACATAATTTGTCATTTTTAGAGAGTCATCAGTGAAATTTTTGGATAAAATTTAATTAAGATATTTCATTAGAGCCATTATAAATAGTGTATAAATAAAATAAAATGACCAATACAGAAACATTGAACGCATATGTATTAACATTTATAAAACAATTTTGATGAGCATGAACAGGGAAGAAAACAGTTGATCACCAAGACTAATGTTGTATTATATTTAAAAACTGTTTTCAATAATTTTATGTTTCTAATAGTGAAAAATGGTGCTTATATGTGTAAATATAGAAACATCTAGAATTGAAGAAAATATATGAGGTTTAAAGTAAAAAATAAATCTAATTTTTCCAATGTAAATTTATCATTTATAATCCTAAAATAAAATGATATTATATCATAAACCCTTACATTAATCCATGTATTATATTATAGATATTAAAGTATATCATATAAGAAATTAAGTTTTATTATAAAAATAATCAAGAACCTAATTAACTAATTACATAGTATGCATCATTTCATTGTAAATTCTAATTAATATTTTATTAATCATTTATTCATTAAAATTATTTTTTTTGAGGAAAACAAGACTATCTTCAATGAATGTATTAGTTTTATGGCTTTTGTACATGTAGCCGATCATGGTTATATCATATAATGTTTCATAATAAAGGTATAATTATCATATTTACTCATAATATAATCTTTAATAATTATTTATATAAAGTTGGGATGAAAAAGGAATCACATTGAATTATGGATGTTGTATTCCAAACATACTCACAAGTGATTTTATCATTCTACAGTGAATATATTGGTAAAAAGATATTAAAATATAGCAATTAAATAATATTAATAATGTAATAAATACCATATATAGACATCATTTCAATCTCAATAAAAAAATATAAATTATGGCTGTAGAAAATGAATCATATCGCTATTGGATGATTAGTCAAAAAGTATGAAAGAGTTATAATTTAATTTCACATATGATAGAAATGAGGTTGAAAATGGTTGATTCATTGTAATAATAAAAATTTAGTAAATTTAAAATATATTATTTATTTATATTATATTGTATATTATATATGTATCAGAGAGAAAAATAGAATTTAAAGTACTTGATATAAATTTTTACATCTTTGTTGAGAAATATCATTTGGTTTACAAATTTATCGATGAAGGGATGGTATTTTGGAAACAAACTTATTTTTAGAATATAGTGAAGAATTATTGGATGGTATTAATGTTTTCATTGTATATGATAGAGTTCTCAATTTTTTTTAATAAGAGAGGATTGAAGGTTCTCTTTTACTAGTGAGGGAAATCTAACACAAGGTATTACTCTTAATATCAAATTATATATATATATATATATCATAATGACTCACTATTGAAAAAAGTATCTCAAATTAAACTATAATATCATATAGGGTTGAAATTAACACAAAATTAATATTATATATATGTGTGTGTGTGTAATATTTTATTCCTTATCTCATATTTAATCATATTTTTACCTAATTTATCTTTATAAAAGATTACAAACTCTTTCTATGATAAATTATTGATATCGAAAAAAATAAAAGTTCTATTCAAATAAAATTTACACATTGTGATTAAAAATCATGAATCAATTTTATCATATTATATTATTAGAGGAGTAAAAAAATACATTTAATATAATAAAAAAAATAAAAAAAATGTATTTAGGAAAGTAACGCATTTAAGAATAAAAAATAGTTCACCGTGAAATAATGTATCAAGTTGATTTACATATATATTAATTTTGAATAATAAAAATATTTTTGTAATTATAATTTCTAATCATGTTAAATTTGAATGGAATAATATAAGCATTCCATTAAATTAAATTATCCAGAAATAGTTTTATTTAATTTGAATAAAGTACGACATATGTTCACCAAATCCATTCTTGTGTTCCCATTTTTAAACAAAATTTATGATACTTTATTACAATCCATTAATGTATATTTTACTAAGCCAATGGTTTAGTGTTTTATTAATTCATTCTTACATCATAATAATGGCATAAAACATAAAATATTTGAAAATTCATATATTCTATATTCAACAAATAATAACCCGTTTCATAAAAAACCTATTTAATTTTTTTACAAAAAAATGATAATATTAACCAAAAACGATATTGAATAATTCAAATACTATTTTTTATAGTGTAAGAAGATAAATATATAATATAAAAATAAAAATAAATATATTACAATTATGATTAAATTGTAATATTTAATAATAAATGACATTATTAAGAATTATGGGATTCATTATGATACATTATTAAATTAATTTTATTTATATAAATTCTATATAAATATTTTTCATATTGGGAATATTATTATTCATACTTCCTATTTTAATAATTAGATTATAATATTCACACTAAAATTATAATATTTGTATAATATTTGGTAGTTCACATAAAGCATTATGTTTCATGTTAAGAAAACTATTGAACATGCCAAATTTAGTTAATGTTAAATATATCACAAAATATCAACGAGTTACAGAAAATCACTCCCCATGACATATTCATAAATCTCTAAGAGAATTGAAAAGTTCTAGAATGAAAGACTACTAATATGAGGAATTATTGGACCTATATAACAGAAATGAGGATCCCACTAACTGTAGAGCAGGAAAAAATTCCCATAAGGGGTTCTGAAGGGAAATGTATGGTGATAAAAATCAATTATAACATTGAAATCATTCATATAGTCAATTAAAAAGTTAAATTGAAAAGAACCATCCAAATAACAATAATATCCAATATCATCTCTAAGAAGAATATTAAATACATTACATGGGGTTACCAAATACTATACCCCTTATTCATCTAAAAAGGATTTGATATTTTAATTATATAGGTAATGATATTAGAGTTATGATCGTAAATATTTCCCACATGAGATGAAATTGAATAGTGAGATGAACCGGTGTCAAATAATGAAATAACCATATACGATGCAAAAAATATAACACCCATAATTTTTCTAGAAAACATATCATATTCTATATTATCTTCAAATATATCATAAAATTTTAAACTCTTAAAAAGATTTTAGATATTTATACAATACTGGGGCTCAGTACGCAGTATAATTATAACGTTGAAAGTGTAACATCGATAGTTTTTATGAATTATTGTTATTTGAATAACTTAAAATTATATTTAGGATTTATTTTCATGTTACAACTTATTATACATTAGATAAATGAAACAATTAATTTATATTGTGGTTTATGAAATACCAAGTCCCTTTACTACTTTTTATACAATTAATGACCAAGTTTTTTGAAAATAAAAAAATACTGTTAATATTAATATTGAATTTTTGTTATTATTATCACCAAGATATTAAAATGGACGGTATAAAAATGATTGAATAATATTATAATATATGGTTTTATCATTTCAAATAAATTAATTATTTGGATAAAATTAATAATAAATAAATTTAATAACAAATTGAGAATAAATAAATTCACTTTCCAAAAAACACTTTCTCTGTGCACAAACATGTTTTATATCAAAAAATGGAATTTTTTTTTATGAATTATCATAATTTTAGATATATATATATAAATACATTAAATAAAATAGTAATCAATAGTAATATGCATCGTCTATATAATAGAAAATAATAAATCCATTTTTAAGTATAGAAAGATGAATTTTTAAAAAATGTAGATTTTCTTCCTTTCAATTGAGAAATTAATTTTAAACTCAATTTATAAACATTTATTAATTATATTTTAAAAAATAACTATTTTTTTAAAATTTTAAAGTCAATGTTATCACAAGGGTACCGTTTTGGTGTTTTTTCGAAATATTTCATTTATGATGAATAGTAAAAATTAACGAACTTTATTTGAGAAATGATTTCTCAATAGTTATTCTATAAATATTAATGCTATTTTAAATTGGTTTTAAAGAATTTTTAGATATATTGTAAATATATTAATCTAATTTAGGTCATTTTAATCAGTTTCACATTGAAATTGGATGTAAAAACATTTCCAACCATTAAACATCTTCCAATTAAAAATTTCTTTTCTCATCCCGTCTGTGAGATTATTTTTAAACTATTTTCTTCCACATGTGTTAGTGGAATTTGGAAAATTAATTCCATATTACAATTGAATGCAACATATAATTTATAATTAGTTAAATTTATTTTTTTTACCAATTTCATTAGTTAAATAAATTATAATTAATTAGAGTGGTTATATTTAAAACAAGATTACCAAGATTTGAAAAAAAATTAGTTGTAAAAATGACCTGTAATATTTGAAAAAACTAATGGATGGAAGTATTTAAAAAGTAAAATATAATTTATTTTATTTATTTTTAGTTGAAGCTCATTTTTATATAAAAACCAGGTATAAATAACTTCATTTCAGAAATACGATATGTGTCCTCTCCCCAACATATAAATGGCCACCACCTATCCACTAATATTCACACCTCCCAAGATATCAATACCAAAAAAAAGTACACATGTAAATCATTAAAAATTATCCTCTCATACTGTAAGGATAAATTTATGTTGAAATCCAACCATGGAAGTCCTTTGGTGCAATTCCCAATGAGTTACTAGATGAAAATGTAACATTCATCAATGTGAATTTTAATTTTACATCCTTCTACACCCAATTTCATTGCACCTATACCATGATAAAAAAATAACACCTGTATAATAATAATAAAAAGGTTTTTTATGTTGTTGGTATAACATAATACATCCAACACTTCAAAAAAATGGAATATGCAGTAATCATTCCCATGTAAAAAGGATTATTTCCTCATGAACTGATGTCATTAATCCATTCATTATCACCATTCATGGTTTATAATAATGCTGTTTTTATAATATATATATATATATATATAATTTTTATTATTTATTTAATCTTCTATAATTATTATATAACACACACCTTCATGCTTTTTATTTTATGGGAATATGATAATGTTGATAATGTCTACAACAATCTAACATTTCATGAAGTGATATGATTCATTCATGATATACATAGAAAATATTAATTATATGTTTAATAGAATATTTGATATAAATATATGAAATATTAATAATAATTTATTTTTTATTTTTATGTTACTTTAATTTATTCAATTTTTCTAGAAATGGAATGAACGTCCATGCATACAGATGACCTACAATCTTCATGAACAATATATTTCAATTACTAATTAAATAATTTATATATTATTTTTAATAAATATATAATGAATTTATAAGAGATTTATATCATGGTATATATTCTTGAAAATAATAAATAATGATTAAAGTAAAATGAATAAAAATAACAAGTCAGAATATATACAAAAACATAGAGGTCATTACACAAAATAAAATATTTACAAGGAAATATTAATAAAAAAAGTAAATAAATTCACAATAATGTAATATATGGTACTTATTTATGAATATTTTAATACAGTGGATATATAATAAACATATATTTACGATTAAATTGGTTTGAATGTGTATGTAGGAAGTCAAAACATAAGGTATGTGTTTTTCTAGTCTGAAGATTATTCCTACATGAATTATAACATATACCCCACCTGATTATTCTATGTCATGTATATACATCCATTTGAAATTTTATAGCATGATTTAAATTATTTTAATTATATTTTTGTTTCAATTGATTTTATTATTTCATAGATCTCATGATTCCTAATTCAATCAAGTATTGAGGTATTAAAATCACAATTTTTTCTTTTGTGAGACTCTTGTTATATTATCCACATGTTTATTATATGTATTTTATATACTACAAATTAATATTATTTATGATTATTATAATAATTTTTTTATTTAAACATCCATCTGTTCATCTATCATTCATAGGGTTTTGGATTCAATGTTGCCAAATAAGTAATATAATTTTATCTAAATTTTCCTTCTTATGGGTACATGATTTATGATGCACCTATATTATTTTATAAGGATTATATAATATCTATTAGAAAAGATATATTACGAATACACTTCTATTCATAATATCTTAATCTCTAGGAAATTTTATTCTTCCATTGAAATTATTAATTTATGTTACCAATTTCGAACGTTTTTATTTCAATAATATAATTGTTTATCGAGATTATTTGTTATTATGCTTCCATTGATGAAATTGTATGATCCATATCTCAAGATATCTCATGATTATTCTTCTTTTCTACCTATTTATGACTTATTCTATTAATGGTAAATATAATCCACTGTATTGTACTAATGATAATTAATAAAATAATTTTAGAAAAATCTGACTTTATTTCTCTCTTCAGTCATAAATTTATTTTTTCCCAAAAAAATTGTTTTCTAAAATTATATTGGAAAATGTTTTACTATTTTACATGGATTTAAAAAAGACATTTTTATCAATAATTTACCATTTTTTGAAAATTAATAAAAATTGATATTTTTCTAATTTTCTAATCAAGGATCATATTACATATCCTAACAATATTAAATGAATATCTAGTTTGATGAATACATCATGTATGGAATTTTTCACTTTCATGACAACTCTATTATATTTGAATATTACATTATATTTTTTAAAAAATATTTCAAAATAAAAAGGTGTATAATTTTTAATTTTAATGGCGTTTCAAATAATTTCCAAATCATGGTTCAAAATATTTTGATGGTGATTTTCAGTGAAAAGGATTTCAATCATTATCATCATCATCGTAAATTTTTTTATTAGGAATAAAAAGAGAGCAAACAAAGATGGTGAACAAAAAAACAAGAGAAAATCAACAAGGCATATGGGGACTAGGGGGTATAAATTAATGTACAATCAGAGTGCCTCCTCTTATCAAATTAACCCCCTCAGGTTTCAAGAGATTTATTGAAGGGAGGAAAGTTATGTTTGATCCTGGGCTCGCTATTAACGCAAGATGATAAGCAACTTTGTTCCCCTCCCTCCATGTGTTGGACACTCTGGAATTATGGTGGAGGGTTTGGGATTTTCGAACTATGTAGGATATTGACCAAAGTGTATGGAATTTTCCATTAGGAGACTTATAATTATTAAAATAATATCTCTCCACTTAAGTGATCATATTATCCCTCTGTTCGCAGATGGATAGTCTGGTAAGAAAGGAATTGGCCTCTTCTTGAAGATGGGTGCCTTTCCCAAAAAATGCAGTGAATGCCAGAACACCACTACCACATATCTTCCAAACCACACCTTGTCCTCTCATATCACCCAGTATGAAAGAACCATCCATGTTTAGCTCATATCTCGAGGCCGGAGGGTGCTAGTATATCTATTTCCCTTATGGCATGTTGTAGGGGGGATTAACCATGGGAGAATTTACCAGTAATAAATTCAATGAGGGTACCTCCCATCGGTGGGGGATGAGTGTGAACAGGTCTAGAAATAGGTTTTTTATGCTCTCTATGATGGAACATGAAGTATGAGTGGCACCTTAGAAGCGGTCTTGGTTCTTGCGTGCCACATGCTGCAGTAACCTACACTGAAAATGGGAGACTGCACTATCCTTTCTATATTTGAACAATCCAGCCCATGGAACCACCTATCCAAAAAGGGGGAATAACCTTGAAATCTAGAGGCGAATTCTATGAAGGGTCCAAAAAAAGTACCAAACACTGTGTGCCCACTCATGCTCAAAGAACTAGTGGATAATGCTCTCTTTGCGCTGGCTATGATAAAAATTGCATCTGGATGCCAAACTGATAAATCCCTTCTTAACCTACTCATTCGTATCCACCACATTGTTTCTGATTCACCATGCCAGGAATTTATATTTGGATGGATTTTCTTTCACCAAAGAATGGTGTTCCTAGTATCAAGATGGCACTACAAAGCCAAGATCCTGTGATAATCCTTGGTAAAGAAGATCCCCGAGGAGGAGCCAGTGAATATGTAGGCGTCTAGGTCTAGGTTAATACCAATTAAATCAAGGATCACCTACTATTATGTTCCCAGAACATCCATTGTAAATGAAAGGTGGAGACTGTCTTCTTTTATATTTTTCAAGGAGGGGTGGGATACCTGGAAAACCCAGAACATAGCCAACCCAATTATGCCTCCAGAAGAGAATCATGCCCACCCCCCCAATCCAATGTGAGTGATGTTTCAGGGTGTTGATGAGAGTGTAAATTATGGACCAGAATAGGGATGCATTGTCGCTAGTGTACTCCTCTTCACCCACCCCACTGTGGGATATGGACTTCCCCCATATGGTTTTCCCTTCGATTACTTCCCATTCCAGCTTGGCATGCATACAGTGCAACGTCTAATAATGGATTCCCACCTCAACTCCCCCTCCTGGATTGGCTTTTTTATTCATTCCAACGGGAACCAGGGATACATACCATTAGAAAGAGCATCCCACAGCCATGAGATTATCAATAGTCTTGATGACTACTTTTGTCACATCAGTTGAGTACATTTCATAAATGGGGATGGTTAATGGTACACTATTAACCAATGTGATCCACACCTTGAAGGAAATGAAACAGTTCTTCTAGTTGATGACCCTCCATGTGATATTGCTCATATTTTAATCATAGTATCAGATCCTGAGTCACCTTGAAGTAATTGGGGATCCAAGTTAATCCATGGAAAAGGATCCACAGTGCATTTCAAGCCACCAACAATGAGAATAAGCTTTGTTGGGTGTAGACATAATGGATATGTAAAGGTTTCTTTTAGCATTATTGACAACAAACACACTCCTATAACAATATTACTCAAGATTTTTTTTAATTCCATTAACATAACTCCTTACACCATTGAAGAAATTCAACGTGTAATCTGCAAACATCAAATGGGAATTTGGTGGGAAGTTTAGTTTTCTGTTATAGGGGAGTAAGTCCCGATTGGATAAACCCTTGTTAATAAGTCGTCTAAGTGTGTCCTGGGAATGGATGAAGATTTTGGGGGAGATTGGGTCTCCATACCATTGCCCTAAACTGGCATTGAAAAAGCCACAACTTTACCCTATGAAGGACACAACAACCCAGGAGGAGTTGAAACATCTAAAAACGAGATCCCATGCCTTTAAAATATAATTTTCATTGAAATGATATATTACATATGAAATTCTCCAAGTGATAATTCAAAATGCATCCCTATAAAATATGATTTCCATTGATATATTATATTCTTAAATAGGAATATGATCTAAGAGCCCCTTTATTATCATTTTATTAAATGATTTATCATTTACATAAAATGTTTTGTATGATTATTGTTTCTCTTCCAACTATTATACAATGGAAAAAACAATATGATCCCCCCATTATAATGACCCAACATTAAAACAGTACATAATCTTGAGTAAAATGAATAATTCAGAATGAGTATCATTTGAAGTTTTGAGTTTTTGAGTATTAGGCCATAACTATTACATATCAACATGAAAATTACATTTAGACACTACTACTCAGTATGCATTTTTTCATAAAATAAAAACAATTAATAAGAAACATGTCTAGTTCTATGTTTTAGGCAACCTGAATTTTCCATTATCCCATCCTAGACCTATTCATATTTAAGTCCTATGTAAAACATTTCAAAAACATGGAATGCGGATAAAAATTTCAGTTAGGGTTATAACATAAGGAAAGGATACATTTACCCATAAATAAATACCCATCATTGAAACTATACTTTTCAATCTCCACATACCTCAAGAAATAATAAGATTTATGACTAATACATAGAAATAATAAATCATAAAGGAATATTGTGGCATTAATATCATACTTACAATGTAGCTATCACAACTACATATGTAGTTATGTTGAAATACTCATCATAGTATATTATATAAATATATCAGGAGAAACATTAACGTTAATCTCTGACACGTTATCCGATGCATTACAGAGCTATCTCTGGGTCACCCACCCTAGTTATATCACGGAACAACCCATATACGTAAACAATGCTGAATAAACATACAATAATAATAAAACACAACAAAATAATAAAGTAAATAAAAAATTTCCCCATTCTAATCATAGTATATCATATCAAGATATTAAAATAAACAATGCATTGTCAAACCATTTTCAGAACAATTTAAAACATTTTATAAAGATATATCTGAATCAAAGTGTCCCATAACACATTGAATATTTTAAATTAATTAAAATTTTAAAACAATAAGATACTTATAAATAAATAATTAAAACCATTTTTTTAAATGTGGCCATTATTGAGAAATATTTAGGAGAATATATCATTAAAACAATATTTTAGTTAATGAGTTCATAACCAAATGACAGATGCATGAATACAAATAATTGAGAAATAACACTTAATAAAAACATTATAATATCATGATAATAATGGGATTCATGATATAATATTTAAATGGACAGTATATAAATCATATAAGATTTAATTGGTGTATTACAACAATGAAATCTCAATGGAATGTATGTTGATAAAAAACCGTCATAAAGGCATTATCCTTAGATTAAGAATAAATCAACGATATAATTATGTGTGAAAAATATAAATACACCGAATATATGTGGTTATTAAGTGTAAAAAATAATCGGTTATTAACACATATTCATATCAAGAAATAATCAAGAAGTAGAATTTTATCGCAAACAATTGAAATTGGGTGAAGATGTTCCGTTACAGAAATTTGACAGCCTAATGACATCACTTTGAAATTTAGAGAATCAGTTGATGAGATATAAAAGGGTATCACATCACTTGGAAATAAAATTTACAACCATTTGGATATAGAATAACATATCCCAACATAATAATATATAAATTAAATGACATAACAAAAAGAAGTCATTGCCTAAAAGAGGAAGGTGAGAGGTTCCCTTAAAGATTTGGTAACTTAAGAAACATACACCCCATGAAAGAAAGATAATTATATGAATATTTAAATACCCATTTATTAAAATATATTACAGAAAGAATACAATTATGGGCAGAACATGCACCGTAAAAAAGGAAATAGTGGCAAATATTGCATGAATCCACGGGAATAAAAATTTAGATGAAAACACTTTACCTCGTTGTAATCAGTGTAGTCGTAAGAAAAAAAGTTAATAACCCCCAATGAATTAAATAATACCAGTAATATAAATAGAATCAAGATAATATATATCAAATGACAGTGCACAATACACCACCTGTAAGAAATAATTGGAAAACAATTGAAATCCCATGGAATTACAAGTGAGATAAGAAACCTATTACCTCATGTATGACATGACTCGATCATTCATTAATATCCTGAATATTAAATTAAAGATAATTTCTACTATCATAATAACCTTATTCAATTTTATTATTATTTTTATATAAATAATTACATTGTTATAAGAATTAGTTGATTAATTGAGTTCATATCGTACATTTTTTGATGTTTGGAACATGAGTTAAAAATGAACTTGTTATAACTAAAAATTATCGATGTGGTAAAAATTACTTTATCTCCAGAATGATATTAATTATTTAGATATCATATATATCATATATATTCATTATATTCATCAATTTATAATATTACATAACATTTTCATATATGAAAATAAATTCACCATTCATGGATATGGTAACCCGTACGTACACATGAACACTACATGCACTTATATTTCATATTTAATGGAAGAAAACAAAATGATACATAGTTATATTATAATTCCACTATTATATAATATGATATAGATGTTAAATAATTTCATTAATGACATCCTATATATCATGCATTTCATTAACAAATCATATCACATTGAGGGGGCGATATTCCGCACATCCTCAAATGAAATTATCGTATTTAAACATATTAGAAATAATAATGGTATGTTTGTAAATAGAAATTACATAAAAATAATGAAATCATAAAAATAATATATATCATAATAAATATAGTTTCATAATAATTCCCACCATGAGAGGTGGTAGGACAGGATCGAACATTCATCGTTTCGTGAGGTAGTAGTTCATCATCCACAAAAACAATATGTTCAATTACCCATTAGATGGAGGTGTGTGTCAGTATAGTTTAATTAATTCTCCTAAAAACAACATAATATAATAAAAAATACTGGTGTTTTTATAATATAATAGAATAAAAAGAGTTTATGGGGTCGAAGAAGTAAAATAAAACAAATGAACATAAGAAAAGACGTTACCTTTAAATCAAGTATCACCCATTGGTTTGAGAAAAATTGTTTACATGAATTGGATTTTATCGTGGGTAAGGATTTTAGGAGGATGAGAGGAATTTAGGGAGATTAATTGGGTTGAGGCAGGAGAAGTCAAGGGGCTTGAGAAGTTTGAGGAATGGGTTAGAAGTTAGAGTTTTTTATAAGAGGGAGGAGGGGCTCTTTAGGAATTTTTTAAAATATTATTTTATAATATTATGATTTTTGGTTTCTAAATGTACAAAACACATTAATGATAAATATATGATTCCTATTGTTCTAAATAAAATCATCCAATAAAAATTGGACTTTGTTTTTAATTTTTTTAATTGTTATAATCTTATTTATTTAAATCATTCATGAATGAGGTAAACAGTGCATCATTATTGTCTCATAAATAATTTTATTTATTTAATGTCTAAAAATTTTAAACCAATATGATGATTTAGTAAATAATTTTATAATTCAAATTAATATTTATATTCTAATGGATAACTTATATAACCCTATTTAAAACATTATTTACTAAATGATATATGTCTATGTCATTTTTTTCATTACATTTAATTAATTAATATAAAGTGTCATTGTAACTCTCAAGTGGCTCCAGGGGCCCCAAAATATACACAAGGATGAACATGGTCAGAAATGTTTCAAAAAATATCATTAAGACACATGTTAGGGTAATTTAATATTATTATAAAAATATTGTGTTACACTTATTTTCCAGATTTACCCTTTAACTATGGTAAATAAACTTTTTACTGTAGTAAAATATTCATATTTTCTAAAAAAGATATATTTTTACACAATTTGGACCTCATGATTTTCAATATGGAATCCATTTTTCCAAATTATTATCACATAAGTTAGAGAAATAATTTTTAATTTTTTTTTTTAAAATTAAATACTTGTTTTTAAGAAATAATAACTATCAAAATATTGACAGTTGTTTATACCCAATTTCATAGTTAAATTACATTTAATTAACATTATTATATTAAAGGGTAAAAATATAATCTAATTTAAATTTAAAATCATTTAAAAAGATAATATTACCATGTAAATACATTATATTAAAAGGAAGTTATGAATTAAAATATATTATTTTTCACTATTTGAAAAAAAATTTACATTATCAGTAAAATCCCAAAAAAATATCCTAATTAAATTTTGATCCCATTTCTAAGGAATAATATTATTTTTGAAATAGAACATATAAATGTGACCAAAACTTTATTTAATGAGTGATCTCAATCAAAAGGTGGTAAGTCAACTTTTTAATGAATATTAATGTATTTATGCATAAAATCATATTCTTTATTTTTTTTATCCTGTAAAATTTATTGGATAAATTTAAAAACATTAAAGAACATGTATATTCATATATTATTTAGTTCTATCTATTCCGACTAATTCAATGTCTATGTGTTAGCTACCATTTAAAATAATATTATTTTATAATTTTTCAGTATGACTCATCATTATGTGCAACGTAAGGTATCAAAGAAACATGTTGTTGCGTATCAGGTACACCATAGAACATAACATCCACATTAATGTAAAATTATTATTTAATTCCCCAATATTAATAAATATTAAAATTTTATATTTTTTAGTTACCTGAGATGTTACATATTTCCCCCCTTTTGGGAATTGCGTCCTCGCTATTTTAAAATTGGGCATGGAATGTTTATTGAATGTCCCACATAGAAAAAAGAGTCAACAAAAATATCAGCTTAAAATAAAGGAATAGAAGTATAAAGGTCACTCGAGACAACTGATACTAGGATTCCATGAAAACATAGATATGGAAGAGAAACTAAATCTCATAGACTAATAGAGAGTTATAGGTAACTTGACCACAGAAAGTTAACCACCACAATACCATAAATTTGTGGTTGGGAAAAAATCTGATGATAAATGAGATCTTATAACATTTTTTATTCGAGATACTTTTCACAGAGTTGAAATTTTTTTATTAATAACTACAATAAAATCGTAATGAAATATAGTTACTTTTCATGTAGAGTGTCATCCTTTAATAAAATTGTACCACAAACACATATTTTATCCAAACTGTAAGTATTCAAAATGACTTGGACACACATGGAGTGATAGAATAAATTACTAGAGTATCACATAATATAAAAAATATGAACTATATATTTCCCCTATAATTAGACATCAACCAAAACAAAAATGTATTAGTACAATATTAGATAATCCCTAAATTGATAATCCTTATAAAAAATATTGCTCGTAATCTCCAAAATTCAAAAATAAGATTCAAAATTTAACTAAATAAACTTCAATATACAATTTTCCATAAAATTATTCAAAATAATCCAAACTAATATTGAAACCTAAAACTAAGAAGGATTTAATCACTAATTCTTCCAGAGTAAATCGTAACATTTATCCCCAAATAACATCATTTATTCTTGAAGTCTCATAATTTAAAGTAATTTACATAATCACATATTCTCTATGATTGGATAATCATTTCCACAAATAAAAAAAATCACCATATATACAAAGTAAAAACATAGATTCTTCCAAAATATTATTTCAACCATTACTCCACTAATTAAATCACATAGATTTTTATTTTCCATAATTATATAGTGTTCCCAACTGAGAGAATGAATTCTAAAATAACCTTTATTATATAATTTCTAAATAATTTTCTTTTACCAAGGATGTCTATTTGATAAAAAATAAGATCCCAAATAAACATATTCTTAATCAATAAAATCATTTAAAATAAAATAATAAGTCATACTAACCAGGAACATTACGTTGGACAGTGGTAGGCATTGTGCCCTTTCTGTCCATTAGTTGTCGGTTCAATTCATGTGGCCTTTCTAGATGAGACGGGCCGTCAACAATTTTATGAGTTGTCCATTTTATAAAACAAAAAATATCCCGGCCTTGTTTTATCCTCAACGATTTTCTTATACCATTCATTTTCATCCCAATATGTTAAGACCTCAACATGTTTTATGTTGTTATTTTTTTCTCCTCCATATGATAAAAAACTATTTACTATAGAATGAATAGGATAAATTGATCATGGTGTCCATATGGTTTCATCATAATCATGTTCTTATATGTATAAGGTTAATGAATTGCAATAAATATTTTGAGATCCTTTAAAATAATTTGCATCCATCATCCAAATACTCCTTGTACAAGTTGGGTCACATGGGTTTCGCAGAAAAACAGTTTCGGAAAATAATCATGTATGATATATAATTTCAAAACATTTGATAAAACATGATTTTTATAAAATAGTTTGACTGATATTTAGTATTAAAATTCAGTCAATTTTCATTCTAAAATACATTATGTATGTTTTCAGAGATTATATTTAAAAAATATATAAATAGGCTAAGGAAGGGTCTCCTTCTTCAGCTCCTTTTTCAAAATCTTAATATTCTTCAAAATCCTCTAATAAGATAAAATATTTAAAAGATCCTTGATAATATTTACATTTCCTGTAAATATGAGAATGTTAAGAAAATTTGATTTGATTAAATATCAAACATGATCCATGATGATATCGATGAATAGTTGAGGTGTTTGATATCTCAAATAACTTCTCTCAAGTGAGTTGTAAGTTAGAAAAATTTTCACAATCATATGAACATGACTTTGAAATTATTATTGCAAGCATGTCATCAGGAGAAGATATAAATGTGGTTTGATATCCTCCTCCTTCCATTTGTAACTGACTATCCATGATCAGAAAAATTCATATAACTAGATTTTAACTAAAATATTAGACATAGGTACTAACCATGTGTTTAACTAAAACCCCTAATCCCTAAAGTGGTCTAAACCGACCTCTCATACCAAAAATAAGGACATGGCCATAAAACATTACAAAATCATTAATTAAATGAATAATTCACATTGAATGTATTTTTATCTTTAGAGTTATAGTGAATTAGGCTAAAACTATTACATATCTACTTTAAAATTACACTTAGACCCTACTAATCTGAATCCATTTATTTCATAAAATAAAAACACATAAAAAGAAATATGTCTAGTACCATGTTTTAGAAAACATGACATTTCTTTGATCCCATCCATGACTGTATTCATCATTAATTCATGTGGAAAACATTTAAATAACATGGGATGAGCATAAAAAGATTGTTAACAGTTATATAATAAAAAAAATGAAACATTTACCCATCAATAAATACAAATCAATAAAACCATACTTTTCGATCAAAACTTACCTCGTGAAATCATAATATTTATGAATAACACATAGAAATCCTAAACCAAAAAGGTCCCTATGGCATCTATATCATAATTTCATTATAGCTATCACACCTTCATAGGGAGTTATGTTGGAATACCCATCAGAGTGTATTCACTAAATATCTTCCAATAAACATTAATTTTTACCTCTGACACGTTACACATTGTGTTAGAGAGCAATCTCAGGCTCACCCGCAATAGGTTTATCAGAGAACCACCCATATAGGTAAAAAATGCCCAATAACCACAAAATAATCTCAACACATAATAAAAGTATCATTAAAAGATTACATTTCAACATTACAATAAAAATATATAATATCAAGATATTGAAATAAGCAACTCTTTATCAAACCATTTACAAAAAAATTAAAACATTTAATAAATAAATTTTTGAATCAATGTGTCTCATACCACATTTAATATTTTTTAGTAATTAATATTATAAAACAATAACCTTCATATAAATAAATCATTAAAACCATTTTTAAAACATTTACATTAATTATAACTATTTAGATGAATAAGCCATTAAAACAATATTTTAGTTAGTGAGTTACTAACCAAAAGAGAGATGTCTGAATACAAATAACTGAGAAATAACATTTAATCAAAAAAAATTAATATCATTAGAATAAAGTGATTCATGGTATAATATTCCAAAGGACATTATATACACCCTATTAGAGGGAATTGGTGCATTACTACAATGAATTCCTAATGGAATGTAAATTGAGACAAAATCCCCTATAAAGACAGTATCCTTTGATTAAAGATAAATCAATCAAATAATTTTTTGTAAATATTATAAAAACAGTCAATATAAGTGGATGTTAAGTGTAAAACAATCATAGTTTATAAACACATATTCATAGGTTGATATAATTCAGAATTCGATGTTTAACAAAAAGAATTGAATTTTGGTGAAGAAGTTCCCTTATAGAAATTTGACAGCCAAACGGCATCACATTAAAATTAAGAAAATGAGTTGATGAGAGAGAAAAAGGTATCCCATCACATGGAAATTATATTTAAATCAATAAATTTATAGGAGAACATATCCCAACATAATAAGATGTAAATTATAAGACATAAGAATAAAAGGTCTTTGAAAAAAAAGAGGATGGTGAAAGGTTCCCTTACAAATTTGGTAAATTACGAAACATAGACCTAATAAAAGAATGATAATTCAATGAAGATTTAAGTACCCATAAAACAGTGTATATAACACAAAAAATACAAACATGGGAAGTACATAAACACACAAAAATTAAATAGTGGCCAATATAGCATGGATCTCACGAGAATAAAAAGTCCAAAGAAAACCTTTTTCCGCATTGTAATCAATCGAGTCAAAAGACCAAAAGTTAATAAATAAAGTATGATTCACATAATACAATGAATATAAAGATAATAATGATAATATATATCAAATGGAAGTAAAAAATAAACCAAATGCCATAAATATTTGGTGAAAAATATAAATTCTCATAAAATTAAATGTTAGATAAGAAACCCCTTACCACATGTCCACCTTGACTCGATCATTCATTAATATCTAGAATAATACACTAATGTTAATTTATACATTCATAAAATCCTTTTTCATGTTTATTTTTACTTTTATATCAATTATTTCATGTCTTTTAAAAATAGTTAATTATTTGATTTCATATCAGACAGTTTGTCATTGTTCGTAACAATGGGTTAAAAATGAACTTGTTATATTTATAAATTGTCCACGTGTTCAATATTACATAATATCCAGAATGATATTATGTATTTAGATATCACATGTATCATATATATTCTTAATATTTATGAATTTATAATATTACATAACATTTGGAAATATAAAATTAAATACACCGTTCATAGAGACGGTAATCCATACGTACACATTAACGCTACTTTCATTTATATTTCATATTTAATGGAATTAAAAAATAATGATAAAATGGTATATTATAAGTACATTATAATATCATATTATATATAATTGTTATATAATTTCATTAACTCCATATTTTATATGATTCATGTATGTTATTAATTAATCATATCACATTGAGGGGGCGGTAGTCCGCACTTCCTCAAAAGAAATTATCATATTTACACATATTTGAAAGCATAAAGGTATGTTTGTAAATAAAAATTAAATAATAATATAGAAAACATAAACATCATATGTATCATATATAAATACAGTGCCATCATAATGGCCACCGTGAGAGGTGGTAGGAGTAGATTGAACAATCAACATTTCGTGAGGTAGTAGTTCGACGTCCACAGAAATAATATGTTCTTTCCCCCTTAGATGGAGGTTTGTGTAATTGTAGTTAGAATAATTCTCATAAAAACAATCTATTATAATTATGATACTATATTTGTATTAATATAAATGAATAAAAAGAGTGTATGGGGTTGGAGAAGTAAAATGAAAGAAAAGAACTTAAGAGACGACTTTACCTTTAAATCGTGTATCTCTCGTTGGTTTGAACCAAACGGTTTATGTGACATTATTTCTCCAGAAGTAAATTCTACTAGTTGTAGGAGAGGGTTGTAGGGAGGATAATTGGGAAGAGTTTGTATGATCCAAGGGGCTAGATATGTGTCTGGAATTATTTATATGTGATGGATTTTTTTAAGGTGGAGGAGGGGATCTTTAGGAATGTTTATAAATATTATTTTATTATATAATGATTTTCAGTTTCTAAAACCACAAAACACATTATATTAGAAGATTAAATGGATAGTTTTCAATATAAAATCATCAGATAATAATTGAGAAGGATTTATATCATGTTTTAATCTTTATAATCGTATTTATTTAAATCATTCATTAATTAGGTAAACACTACATCATTATTGTGTCATAAATAATTATATTTATTAGAGGTATAAAAATTAATATAAAAATTAACATTATGTATGAAATATTTTTATATTTCATATAAATATAAATAATTGAAAAGATAACTTATATAACCCCATGTCAAAATTGGCCATAAAAATATATAAGTTTATGTCATTTTTGACTTTACATTAAATTAATTAATATTAAGTGTCATTGTCACTCCCATGTGGCTACATGGGGTCCCAAAATAGACCCAATGATGGCCATGGTCAGAAATGTATCAAACAATAGGATTAGGACACATGCTATGGTAATTTAATTTCATTATAATAATATTATGTCGCCCTTATTTATTAGATTTACCCTTTAACCATGGTACATAAAATTTTTACCTGAAGAAAATATTCATTCTGTCTAAAAATAAAAGTTATAATTAACACAATTTGGACCTCCTAATTAAAAATATAGAATCAATTTTTTCAAATTAAAAACACATAAGTTGCATAAATTAATTTAAAATTCATTCCCATTGCCAAAACAAGATGCATGTTTTTAAGAAATAACAGCTATCAACTGATTGAAACTAGTTTATGTAAAATTTAAAAGTAAAATTACATCCATTTAACAATATTGGATTAAATGGTAATAATATAATATAAATAAACTTTAAACTCATTTAAATGGATATTCTAACCATATAAATAAATTATATTAAAAGGCAATAATAAATTAAAATTAAAAATTTTGCAATATTCGTAAAAAATGAACTTCATCAAAAAAATAGAAAATTTTATCCAAATTAAATATTGATGTCCCGATTCTAAATACTAATATTATTCTATAAAATATAACATTTAAAAGTAACCCAAACTATATTTATATATGGTTCTCAATCAAAAGGCGATAAATCATGCTTTTAATGAATATTATAGTATTTAAGATTCAAATCATATTATTTATTATTTTAAACCTCTAATATTTATCGGATAAATGTAAAATAATTTATAAAAAATTATATTCATATTTTAGTTTGTTCTTTCCATTTTGGCCAATTCAACGTCTAGGTGTTAACAATCATTTAACATAATATTATATTATAATTTTCAGTATGAATCAACATTGTGTGCAACATATGATTTCAAAGAATCCAGTTGTTGCATATCAGGTAGGCCATCTAACATAACATCAAATTTAATGTAATAAAATATTTAATTAAAATAAATTATCAAATATGAAAATGTTATATTCTTTATTAACCTGAGCTGTTTCTCACTACCATGGAGATGTTATTCTATGAAGAAATGATTATGAAACCAATCACTTTTCCATAGGTTAAAATATGATGAAATGATTATGAAAACATTTTATTCCATTGTTTATGATACGATGTTTATAAAACCAATTTTTATGGGTCATTTAATGATAATTGTTTTATTATATTTTGGTGCATGTATATATGATTTGATTTATTGATGGGAGTGAAAGATATCTCACAAAAATAAAATGGTTAAATATTTATTTCTCAGGAAATATACATCAATGGAATCGGGAGTGAAGACAATATAGTATGAACTATATCTACGATGATAATATTGTGTGATAAAATAAGTTCCATGGGTCAAATAACATCTTATAAGGGGGGAGGGTGAATCCGTTGTTTAATTTTTAGAATATTAAAAATGTTTTAGAAACATTACCCCTAAAATCCATTAATATTTATACACTTATAAACATTTATTGAATACAAATTCATTCAAAAGAATTTAGGAATTAAATCATACAATATTTAAAAGGTTCGACATCAATGTAAAAAAAATACATACATTCCATTGACACTCCCTTGGGTCTTTAGAGATCCACTATTATAATGAAGTGAATAGAACTTCTTCCAACTCCAATTTGAAACCTTATATCTCATGATAGGAATTATTATATAGACTCTAATTAGTTTAAAATGTTTTCTTTTTAAAAATATTTATATAATATAAATATGAAATTATTTCGTGAATCTATTGGAAAATCGATCAGTTCGAAACCTTTGTCTTATTTGGCCAGATCAAATTCTCTCAATCCAGAGATGTTGGATCATGATTTTCTTAATACAATGATCTTGGATACAAGATATTATTTACTTAAATACAATCATGTTGTAAAATGGATTTTATACCATTCAATACAATGAGGTTGTAATATGTATCAAATTTCATTCAATATAATGATAATATAATCTGGATCTAATTTATTTCAATAAAATGATGTTGTAATCTTGATATGATTTCATTCAATAAAATGAATCTATAATAAATATCTGATTTATTTAATTTTTTTTAATATCATAATTATGATTTCAGTCAATATAATCAACTCATACTCAATGTATAAAAAAATCAAAATCTTTTGGAATTATCAAAAAAATTCTTCTCAAATTATATAAGAACATCGAATTCAATTTCCCCATTGCTCTTCCATTCACAAGATTATAAAAAATGAAAAATGAACTAATGAACTCATGATGTATTTATTGGAAATTATTGAAACACAGGCAGGAAACATGAAATCATTCTCCCTACCTAAAATATCAAAACAATAAAAATCAATTACATATGAACATCATATTTTTCTTATTCAAATATCAATATATTTCTCCATGATTTTTAGAAAATTTAATTTCACGTTTGAACACGTTAATTAATCATTGAAATGTGCTCATTATGAAGTATTTTCCAACCTATTAAAATTATATTTTTTCTCGTCATATTTAAAAATTTGAATAACCTTGATACAATTCTCATTATTCATTCCTCTTTCCATCTAGTTCTGATTTTCACAGAATACTGGTAACAATTTTCACAGAATACTGATTAAAATTATCTCAAAATTAAGGGTATCATTATCAAAAAAAATTATTAATATTCTCTTATAATGCTGGTAATTATATTCTCATAATATTGGTTATTACTATCTTTAGAAATATTGTAACGATTTTATCTGAATTTCTGTCATGATTCTATGCAGAACACAAGTTTCAATTCTCAACCTAATTGTGGTTACAATTCTCTATTGATGAAACTCTGATACAAAAATTTATTTTTCAACGCTAAAATTCTTCAAACCTCATAACTATTTCATCAAATACATTTATCATGAACATTGTCATGACTTATGAGAACTTATTGATCATGAAAGAATTTTCTTATACTATTTTAGAACATTTGAAAACATTATAAATCCTAAATTCAATTTTTTCTCTCAAAACACTTCAAAAACATCATTATTTAATTGATTATAGAAAAGGTACACTCCTTGAAAACAATTCATCATACCTAGGATTATTATGAATCTGATGAAATGAATACAATGCAGATGGATCTATTTTATAGAAAAAAAAAATTCTGATACAAAAATAATAGTTTTCGACAATGAAAAAAATTGATATAACAAAGGTATTTCAATCTCCCCCTTTGGATATGTTGACAACAATCATTAAAAACATTTTCAACTCTCATTATTTTTCCAGAACTCAATATTTTATAATCTTTTTAAAACCTATTCTATCTAAAAATATTTTTTCCTCACACCACACTACTGTAAAAAGTAATGTTTTTTAAAGAATTACATCCCTCAGTGGAAGGAAAATTTTGTGGCCTTGTAAAGATAGACTCTCATTACATTACTTTTCATACATTATTATTCTCACCATCAATCATTCGTTTCCCACTTTTTTCTTTAACTTTTATTTTTATGTCACTTTTCATTTCACTCTCCCACATTATATGATACCAAAATCTCTATTTTCAAAATAAAGGAAGATTAGATAAACATTTTATAAAGTAGAAATTTGTTACTTTATCTCCCATATTGTAAACATAATCCAAAGCTTGATGGGGGTGCATCCATGTGAGTTTTAGAAAGACATAGGATGAGGTTGAACATGATGTTTCATCCTCTATTCAACAAATATTTCCTTTGACATTTATTTTGTAATGAAATCATAAATTAGATAATTTTTTGAAATATTTTATTTGAAAACATATCCAGCAGCAACATTATATACAATATTTTTAATCATTAATGTCGGACATGATTATTAAAAATTATCAATTTCACTCTCATTATCAAAACCTATATTCAATGGTTTAGATACATTTAATTTAAGATCTTCTAAATAAAAATTCATCCAAAACATTTCAATACAATCCAGAGTGGCCGCTATATATTTAAATTTATCTATGCCCAACATTAATGAACATGGATTTTTACTATGCCAACCCACACTACATTGACCCATAAAAAATGATCCTCCTAAGGTTAACTTTCTATCATTTCAATCTCCATCCCAATGGACATAAGTATAACCAAGAAACATCATCTCACAACTTCATTTCTATATTAACCCATGTGAATTTGTTCACTTTACATATCTCATAATCCTTTTTATAGCCAAAAAATGTTATTTTTTTTGAATTACATTGAAACATGGAACATAATGTCGTTGAATAAAAAATATCAGTCCTTGAAGTTGTAAGGTAAAGAATACATCTAATCATCATTCAAATGGCTTTCTGATTCACACTTATTACATATTCACCATTCCTCAAATTTAGGCTCACATAAATAGGGTTTGAAACTAATTTGGATTCATCCAACAGAAACTACTTTAACAATTCCCTTGAATAATTTTATTGAGATAAGAAAATATATTTTTACATTTTTTAAACATATTAGAAATGAAATAATGATAATTCTCCCAACATTGAAATTTCAAAATTTTTCTTCATTTCTTCATCAAACTCTTGACAAACATATTCATTTCCCCATAAAAAAGTATATCATTAATAATAAAAGTTATAAAGAAAGTTACATAGTCATAATATTTCACATACAAGTTTCTATCAACTATTCCTTTAAAAAATTTCATTATTTTTCATGAATTTTCAAACTTTGAATAAAAGAACGAGGGAAGTTTTTCAACCCATACAAGTATATCATCAATTTACAATAATTTTTTTCATCCTCTTCATGTAGAATCCCTCCATGATGCTAAAGGAAAACTTATTCCTCTATCTCACCATTTAAAAAATATAACATTACATCCATCTAATAAACTTTCTAATTATGATGAGTATACACAATAAAAAACATTAAAATAATTTCTATCTTTTAAATGAAGGAAAAATTACATCAATATTCATAACTTACACGTGTGAATATCCTTTCCAAACAAGTATTTCATTGTTTCTTGAACTTTCTACATGCTCATTCTATTTAATTTTATTTAACCACGTGGTTCTTGTAAAAATTTTTCTTCCCTTGAATAAATATCCCATGATTCGTTCATCTTAATCTGGTACAACCGTTCATTTATAGCATCCAACCATTATTTTTTCATAATAGACTTTAAAACTGATTCTAGTACAACTTTGGATAAAATTATTGTCTTTTTTCTAATATCAACATTAATTTTCACTATACATTAGTCTTATGATTCCCAATAATGTTTTAATATTTAAAATGTTTTTGTATGGTTGGAAATTCAAATTTTCATTCCCTGTAGGAATTTCTTCATCAAATTATTCTTCTAAATTATTACTAGAATGTTTGGAGTTACATTCAGTATAGTTGGAAATATCCAATTTATCCAACGCAATATTATCAACAAAAATTAATAAGGAAAATTGATATTTTGTTACCTTTACATCATATGTGTCTATGAACTCATGTAAATGTTTGTTCCGACATTTTTGGCATCACCCATTTGTTAAATAACCTATTAATGTGCATCCTCAAATTTATCATAAGAATTTATGAAATCCTGATTTTTTACCTTGAAAATAAATGTATGTCCAATATATATGAATTATTTTAGTGATGGTTTTTTATACCTCATTCTATAAGGATTCATGTATGTTCCCAATTTCCACCAGAATCTATTTTGAACATGTAGAGTAGTACAAACTGTTTCCCAAAGAAGAATTTAGGAGGTTTGTATTTTTATAACAAACATTATCCCATTTACAATATGCTTATATTCCTTCATTATACTACAACATTTTTTATGGAGTAAAGGGAAAACTATACTAATATTTGATACCATGTTTTCTTAGATAATCATATTTTTTTTGTGAATTCAGTACATTTATTTGTTCACAATATCTCTTTGGAAACCCCTAATACTTTCCTATATGTTTATGATGTTTTTGAACATTTTAAATGAATTTTACTTGTGAATCATGAACATTATGTTTGTAATTTAAGGTAAATAATCAATAAATGAGATAAAGTATGTGTATCCTTTTTTAATTGATGTATCACCGGTCCACATAAATCAGAATGAATAAATCATGTCATTTGGTAAATTGAATCTCAACTCATTAAAGACATGTTTTAGCACTCTTTTCATTTGGAAAGTAAAAGAAACATGTTAATATATATTTTGTATTTTTGGAAAATTCAAAACACCATAAAATTTAGAAATATTACTTATATTTTTTCCATGGTGGCCATGTCATCGGATTCAAAACTTGTTTTCATCTTCAATGCTCGAGTAACATGTGTTTTGGAATTATTCTAATTGAAAGACATTATCACTGGTTCTTTCTCCCTTCCTAATGAACTTTCTAGCTTTTATACATTTAATGATAGATTAGTCCTTTCTAAATAATAATTTATTCCCATCACCACAAATTTACCTTAAAATTAGTAAGTTCTTTTTTTCCCATAAACAAGTAAAACATCCTTAGAATTTATTTTTTATTATTCAATATCTTCACTGAGGATGCCTCTGATTTTTAAAGAACTATAATTGAAAAAATTAATTTCACCGCCATCATGACATTCAACATATTCAAGATTTTAATGTCACAGATAATATTTTAATAACAACAACTATAAATTATCCCTGGTTTGTTCATATTACCTACTTTCAATCCTGTCTAAACAACAAATTTTTTTCCATCAACCATGTTATTTTCAGATTTCAATTAATTATTTTCATAAGAAACATATTATAGAATTAGTTTCATAAATATACTAGCAGGATGACCAGACTAATAATATATTACATAGACATCTTCCAGACAATAAAATTGATTATTTTTTGTAATGATAGTAACTTCTTGATAATTCAATTTTTTAACTTCCTGAATGACATCAAGGAAATCATTCTTCTTTCACTATTTCTTCCATTTTTCTCAAACCCATATTTGGTTAAAGATATTTTGTGTCAATAATTATAATATCTATCACCATTTATTCCAAAACACCATCAATATCCATTAAATTTTTATTTTCTAATTAACATATATATTTTCCTATAAAAACATTTTTGAGGTTAGAAAATTATTTCAGCTCTAACTTGCTCATGACATATACCATATTATCTATAGAATGATTTTTCTAATTTTTTATAAATAACTGGTTTCTCAGTTATATTGTCCACAAATGATTTTCTAATACAATTTCCAGAATAATAAATTTTAAATTAATCATACGACACATTATTCTTGATAAGAGAAGACTTCACCTAACTATTGTATTGAATATTTTAAGAAACATTAGAAGTCTCAACTTTTGCTTATAATTTTGTTTCCTCTATAATTGGGTATGACCTTGTTTGTTTAAGGTTCAACCATTCCATGTGGTTTCTAACTTTTTTGTTCGTAGAACAGGAATCATCCAATGATTCTATATGTATTTGGACCTACTTTCCAAAGGAAGGTGCTCATTAGTTGTGAACTGATAATACCTAAAAATTTTCATTGGTCAAGAGGATGGGAGGTCAGACTCATCACACCTTTTTTATGGGAATTATTTCCTACTCCAGGAGTATCTTTATAGATTTATATTTATGTTTGTGAATCCTTATTAAATAACCATGTATGAAAATGATTTTTCCTTTAGATATGACAATCAATGATAAATATGTAAGAGATTTAGAGAATATTTCATATATATTAGAGGTTATTCATAAATAGAGAATTATCATTATTTTTTTAGATATTCACAGTCAATGGTATCCTTCAATACATTATATAATAATCTCTTGGTCATTATGATAACAATACTAGTTTTAAAGCCACTCAGTGGAGAACTTAATGTTTATTGTCATTAAAAAAGACATAGATTATTTCAGAGTTGGGATCTTACACACATTTGGGATACCTATGTATCCTTATTTTGAAAAGGAATCAGAGACCACGTAGTTCGAGTAAGGGAGTATGATTTTTATGCATGATTGATGGCTCAAAGAAAGATGTCATAATTACTTTTACGCTCGAAGATCACGTGATTCATTCATGGTGTGAGAAACAAGAGGAATTGGTAATCATAGACGATTGTTCCATGAAAGATGCAACCATAATATATAATGTGGGGATTATGTATTTATGACTACCCAGAAATATGAATATTGGGATTTAATTTAGGGAAAAACCCAAGAACAAGGTCTATAATGGTATTTGTGATTAATGGATATTTGGATACTTAACTTAGGACTTAATCCTGATAAGGATACCCAAATAAGAGAGGAATTATGATTGGGTTTTATTCCTGTGAAGGAATCCCAAATCAAAAGTAAATTAAGAGTGGTTAACAGAAACTATGACTGGGGCTTATTACTGAGAAGGAGGCCCAGGTGAAAGGGACATGAGGACTGGGGCTTATTCATGAGAAGGAGACCCAAATAAATGGGAATTATGAAAACTGGGGCCTATTTCTGAGAAGGAGGCCTAGGATAAGGGGAATTATTACTGGGGATTATTCCTGAGGAGGATGCACATATTTGAGAATTTAAAGACTGTGGATTGCTCTTGAAAAGGAGGCCCATGCTAGGAGATTAGGACTTACTCCTGAGAAGGAGACCAAGTGAATAGAGGATATGGGGCTTACTCCTAAGGAGGATGCCCATATTTAGAGATCATTGACTGGGGAATACTCCAGAAAAGAAGGCCTGGGTTAAAGATCCTCTTATCTTGAAGGTTGAGGTTTAATGAAACAAATCTCTAACCATAGTGACATAAATATATGTAAATCACTTGTATTTTAGAGATGTTCCACAAAATTCCTTTCAGCTAGGGAATTCAATCAAGAAATCATGACATGAAATGGCTTTGAAGATGGTTATGAAGGATTAATATTGAAGAGGGTAGGTGGATTTGAATAAGAGAGGTCATTAGGAAGGAGGGAACCTAAAAATAAATAGGCGCACAGGTCATTCCTGGGCGCACAGGTCATGCGTGGGCGCGCCGGTATTGGTCGCGCATGTATACCTGTGCGACACATGGGTACATGTGCGACGGTAAA
This sequence comes from Viscum album, assembly GCA_963277665.1. NCBI lineage: Eukaryota > Viridiplantae > Streptophyta > Magnoliopsida > Santalales > Viscaceae > Viscum > Viscum album. Next base: position 615,397,931 of record OY728164.1, read on the forward strand.
CCCATGGTGTAATACTTCGGTGAGACGTGGATAAATCCCTTAGTATTATCCCTAGGGGATTCCAATAGAATGGTGTGCAGGTTCTGTTGAAGGGATAAGGCAGCGCGCAGCTGTGTCTACTTCCCTTAAGGGTCTGAAACAACTAGTCTCGCAGAAGTTGATTAATTTCAACACGTAGGCCTTTTTCCCCTGTTTATACCTTCAATTATAGTTAATAAATTACCTTATAAGTGTTCGGAAGCCATCAAGAAGAGACTATGGTACCAGGAGCTTGAATGTGAGTTTTGGAAGTTTTTCCATCCCTGAAATGGATGGGCACACCAGGGGTATTTATAAGCTGCTGAAGACCCCGATTGAGAATCAATTAGGGAAATCAAGTCACCTGCATGACCACTATGTGGTGTGCACGTATACAAGCGTGACCATGAGGAATGTTACACGACCAATGTGGGAAGAAATAATTTATCATTCCTTTTTCGAATTTTGATGTTTCTTCAAAGGATGAATCAATTTGGGCTAAGGTACTCCCCTTTTCCAGTCATTTAGACTCTGTGATGGAAAGGAGCATCATCAAAAGCCCCCCCCCCCCCCTCAGAGATGGATTTGAATGAAAATGAGGATGTGACTCTGAGGTAAAGAATAAAACCATGGAACATTCGGCGCGCAAGTGTTGAGCGCGCAGATGCAGTCGCACATGTGTCGGCATGCAGGGGTGCGGCCTTGCCTATATATATGCGGTCATTCCTCACGTAAAGAACTAGATATGAACACTTTTGATCTCTTTTCGAGAAAGTGACCTTCGCTGTGCAAGTTACTCAGTTTTCTGTTTCTTCCTTTTGTGTCGTGCTACTGTAGAGGTTTTTGGACTTCCGCGGTGATACATGTGTGCCCATTTGGGACTTGTGTGCCTTAATGACTTAGCCATTTTTTAAACTTTTCATCACAAATTTTATAAAAACTGACTTACTTAAGAGTTTATTTTTAAAACTTTGTGCAGATTCAATGGCTCCTAGAATAATCAGAACAGATGATGAATTGGATAGAAAGTGAATTGATGACCTTATGAATGTTGTTGGCCATGACTATTATACTGTCTATGACATCACTCTCCCATATTTGCATATGTATTTGAAGAAGTGTCATCTTTACTTTCTAGAGAGCGTTGATGGAGTTAATATTTTCAGTATTAGTAATATGTTTTCAATGAATTAATCCATCTAAATTATTCAATTTGATTGTATTTTCATCACTTATGTGTTTTTGGTATATTTTGGGCATAAATGTGAAAATGGGGTAATTCTGTAAAATTGTCAGTTTTATATAGCTTCTGTTTTTCGGGAATATTTTGGGCGCGTCCAAGTGGAGTGGGTGAAATAGTGTTTGGAGTTCAGAAAAGTAATGGTCATTGATTTGGCCATATCGTTATTTACACCTGTCCAATGACCCTCAAATTCTTAGGGTCTATAGAAAAATTTACTTCCAACATTCTATAAGAGGAGACCGTAGTGAGTGTCGGCCGGCTGGTGGGCAGAATAGAGGCAAACTTCTAGATGACAGAATCAGGAGCATCAAATTTTATGTTCATTGTTTTCTCTATTTTTTTCTTATTAATTTTGTAATGAATTCTTATTTCCCCTCAGTCACAATTAATCTTACCATGGTGGGTAAACTTATGTGTGATTGGGGAAGGAGTGGTTTTCTATGTTGTATTTCATGAGTTCCTTCTCTCTATGTTTTAAAATCCTCTTCTCTTATGTGAATCAGTTTCAATTTTCTATAATAGTTTTTATTATCATGTAAGATTGTATCTGATTTTAGATTCTGGTGTTCATTTATATTTAGTCAATGATCAATATATTCCTCCACTAGGTTCTGGTTTATAAACTATAGAATATACTCAGAAATAGTGGTTATGTACTCGGTGATCACTAGTACGTGTGTGAGGAGAAGTGAATGTTCATGATTACTTGTGATAAAGAAGACCCGATGGGGAATTGCCTAAGATAATTTGGGGTATTTTCTACAACTATATTACACTTTGGAAGGATAGTAGACCAAACTACTATTTTAGAAAGGTTTATTCTCAAATTTTTAAATAACCATGGGATTGAGAAGAAACGATCGTGGATTCTCACTCTTAACGATTTAGTAGAAGAGAATTGGATAAATTGGAACTATGATAGAATTAAAAATGGAGAACCAACTCTAACCTAATCACCCTTCTCATATAATAGTTTCAATTACTTGTTTTATCAATTTTTTCTCAATCATTTTCATAAACCTTTTTCCTTCACTCTTTTCTTTTAAAATCAATAAATTTCTAAAAACATCATATCTTCTTTGTCTTATTTTAAGGTGACAGCTTAATTTTTGTGCTCTCCTCTCTGGAGAAAACCTAAGATAACCACTCTAATGCATTTTAACATTGGTAATATTTGTTTTTGTCACACCCCACTATAGGCACGTGTCAAAACTAGGTGTCTTTTCCGGGGAGATAGAGCCATCATTTATTTTCTTTTCTTTTCTCTCTTTTCATCTTCTCTCTTCAAAATTGCATGACTCGAACCTCAAAAACTGAACCATTACCCATAGATCCTGAGATTAATATAACCATGTTGAACAGACATAGAAACTTTAATTTGGAATCTGAATTTGTGGAAGTTTTCCTATAAGACTCAAGTGAAACTTCAAATGTTCACTCATAGCTTGTCATCATGGCTGAAAATCAAAACCTTACTCTTAGAGACCTCTGTGCACCACAATTCCTTAATCAAAAAAATCATCTTGTCATGTCATTGTTACAAAATGATTTTTAAATAAAACGTAACATGATTCCTTTTCATCCAATGTTTCATGGTTTGGCAGGTGAAGATCCAAACAAACACATTAAAGAGTTCCCACATGTGTGCTCAACTTTCAGACCCCGTGGAATTACTGAGGAGGAGGTTAAGTGGAAGCCATTTCCGTTTTCATTAGAAGGAGCTGCTAAATAATGGTTGTACGACCTACAACCAGGAGATATACATGACTGTAATGACCTGGTCAGATGTTTCATGGAAATATTCTTCCCCACCTCTAGAAGCACATCCATTGGGAAGGAAATCTACGCCATATGACAATCATCTGGAGAAACCCTTTAAGAGTACTGTGAGATATTTAAGAATCTATGTGCCAGTTTTCTGCATCAAGCCGTTTAGGAACATCACTTTCGTGTCTTCTTCTATCAAGGACTACTGGAAAATGACAGAAACCTTCTTTTTGCATCATCTGGAGGTGCCCTGATTGACAAGTCACCAGAAGAAGCCGAGGTATTGATTGAGAATATTTCCCAAAACTCGCAGCAATTTAGAACTAGAGGTATTAGTACAAGAGGTATTCATGAGGTACACACTTATCTTCCATCACCCTTATTAGAAACTAATATTTAAGAGATAACTAGTATGGTGAGGTAGATGGCCTTGAAGCAAGTTAGTGACCAACAAGCTCCAGCTAAGGTATGTGGTTTATGCTCATCCACTAATCATTTTACTAACCAAATGTTTTGAAATAAAGGGAATGGAAACATGTGCACCAGCCTTTCATCCAAGACAGTACCAACAAAATCAAGGATAGAGAGATCCTACCATGTCCAATATGGTTTTGGAAATTAGAAGAATCAAGGTAGACCCCCATACAAAAACCAATTTCAAAACCAACCACCATTCCAAAATCAATTCCAGAACCCACCACCATTTCAACAAATGTAGTCTTATAACCAGATTTCATAACAAAAACATCCCACTTTCCAAAGACCCTATGAGCAGCCATCCACCAGTGCAAAACCTTCAATTAAAATCCAGCAAAAAAAAATCTGAGTTTGAGGTGTTGAAGGACACTGTTAATGATTTTTCAAATAAGTTTGAAAGTCTCATGGACTTTCTGACCAAAAATTCATGTAACTCCCTTATCAAAAAATCCCAAACCCAAAAGAGAATGTCTGTATAATAACTACAAGAAGTGGAAAAGAATCCAACCACCATCCACCATTGAACCTGAAACAATAAAACCTAATCTGGGTGAAAATGAAGTTAGAAATGATGATAATTCTATGAAAATGCATTGGGAAGAAGATAAGAAAGAGGAGGATGATAAGGATAGGAAACAGAAGAAGAAATAAAACACACCATTTCAAAGGAAACAAAGGGAGAAGAAAGATATACCACCACAATTTCCATCAAGGATGATTGAGTCAAATAGGTTACAAGAAGAAGCACTGCAAAAAGAAATGATGGACACCCTCCATAAAGTGGAAATCAACATACCTCTGCTTAATGCACTCAAAAAATTTCCAAAGTAAGCTAAATTTTTTAAGGATCTTTGCACCAATAAGAGTATAATTTATGGGAATAAGAAGATCAATTTGGGACGAAGTGTCTCGGCCCTTATCACACCACAATTGCCAACCAAATTTCAAGATCGAGAGACATTTTCTATTCCATGAACCATTGGTTCATTAAATTTTCCTAATGCTTTGTGCGATTTAGGTTCATCCATTAATGTATTTACTCACTTAGTATATACTTCTTTGTAGATGGAAGACTTGAATCCCACAAGTTTGGTAGTCCAGCTGGCAAATAGATCCACAGTTTTCCCAGCAGGAGTTCTGGAGGATGTCCAGGTAAAAGTCAAAGATCTTTTATTCCATGCCGACTTTTATGTGCTGAATATGGAAGATGATAGGATCCCATCACACTCACCCGTCATTTTGGGGAGTCCATTCTTAGAGATGGCCAAAACCATCATCAATGTCCATAAAGGGACACTTTCTATGGTGTTTGGAGATAGCACTGTCCACTTCAATATTTTTGAATCCATAAGGCACCAATCAGATGATCATTCACTCTTCACACTCTCCCACGAAGATGGAATAGAATCAAATGAATAATGAGGTATGTTTCCTGAATTTTTATCATTAGGAGAGAAGTTTTCCATTAATGATATCACCGAACATATGGACTCCCAAAATCATGGAGATTCTGATTTCATGTTGGAAGAAGAGGTAAAATCTGATTTCTTTGAAAATTTTTCAAGTGATGATGAAGATGATATGATTTCTTGTGTGCAAGATGTCAAACCATTGGATGTGGAGAAGCTAAATTTAGTTTCATCCCTTGATCATCCTCCTGATCTAGAATTAAATCCACTCACTAGTGATTTAAAATATGTTTACCTTACAGAGGGGGATAAATTAGCAGTAATAATTGCTAATAATCTATCTAAAAGTCAAGAAAAATCATTTGATTGAGCTTTTGAGAGAGAATTTCCGAGAAATAGGTGGGAGCTTAGGTGATATCCCTCGAATGTATGCAAAAATTCGCTCACATCGAATTTTTATTGATGGAGATTCCAAACCTGTCAGACAACCACATAAAAGGTTGAACCCTAACCTAATGGAGGTTGCGAAAAAAGAGATTGAGAAGCAGTTAGAAGCTGGGATCATCTATCCTATATCAGATTCAAAATGGGTTATCCCCATCCATGTAGTCCCAAATAATGTTGGCCTAACCATTATGAGGAATGAAAATAATTAATTAATCCCTGTGAGAATTCAGAATAGCTAGAGAGTATGCATAGATTTTAGGAAGTTGAATCAGGTCACTCGAAAAGATCATTTCCCTATTCCTTTCACTGACTAGAGGCTACAGAGGTTGGCATGTAGAACTCATTATTTCGTTTTGGATGGACTTTCAGTTTATTTTTAGGTACCCATTGCTCTCGAAGATCAAGAGACGACTACATTTACCTGTCCTTTTGGCACTTTTCATACAAAAGGATTCCATTTGGATTGTATAATTCTCCAGGTACATTTCAGAGGTGTATGGTAAGTATATTTTATGATCACATTGATAATTTCTTGGAGGTTTTCTTGGATGACTTCATAGTTTTTGGAAATTCGTTTAACCATTGTTTGAAAAATCTGGAAAATGATTTGAAAACTCGCATTGAACAGAACCTTGTTTTAAATTTGTAAAAGTTCCATTTTATGGTGAGAGAGGAATTGTCCTTGGTAATGTCATTTCACGAAAAGGCATTGAGGGTGATAAATCAAAAATTGAAGTGATAAATTATTTTCCTTACCCAACTTGTGTGAAACATGTTAGATCATTTTTAGGTCATCCAAGATTCTACAGGAGGTTTATAAAAGATTTTAGTAAGATTTATCTCCCTATCTCTAGATTACTTTCGAAAGATTCTGATTTTCATTTCAACGGTTCATGTAGGGAAGCATTTGATGAGTTTAAGAAGATATTCATTACACCACTAGTGATGCAGCCACCAGATTGGGAAGAACCATTTGAGCTACTTTGTGATGCTTCAAACCAAGAAGTTGGAGCTATCCTTTCCTATCGAATTGAGGGCAGGCCACAAGTAATTGAATATGGCTCAAAAACATTAGATGCGGCACAATTCATCTACACAAAAATAGAAAAAGAGTTTTTAGCAGTTGTGTTTGCTTTAGAATGATTTAGATCATAGCTTCTTGGAACTATAGTCATTGTGTTGTCTGATCATGCAGGTCTTAGGTACTTGATGACGAAGGTTGATGCAAGACCAAGGATAGTGAGATGAATGATACTACTACAGGAGTTCAACATTGAAATAAAAGATAATAAGGGATCTCAAAACTAAGTGGTTGATCACTTAATTAGACTACCCAACACCGCTGATGATGAAATTCCAAACACTGAACCACTAAATGATCACCTTTCAGGAGGGCAGTTGTACTTGATTGAAGGAGAAGTACCTTGGTATGCTGACATTGTCAATTATCTGGTAACATATCAGGTCCCATCTCATTTAAATTATCACCAAATTCACAAATTGATATATGAATCTAGATATTACATTTGGGATGATCCATTTCTATGGAAGATTTGCAATGAACAAATGATAAGAAGATGTTTTCCTAAAAATTAAATTGATTCTTTCTTTATGTTTTGTCACAAACTAGCTTGTGGAGGCCACTTTGGACCTCAAAGGACAACATGGAAGGTTTTAGAATCTGGACTTTATTGGCCAACACTTTTCAAAGATTCTCATGAATTTTGTAAATGGTGTGAAAAATGTCAATTCTCAGGAAATATTTCAAGGAGACAAGAAATCACCCAATATCCACTTAATTTTTGTGAAATATTTGAAGTTTGGGGGATAGATTGTATGGGACCATTCCCAATTTCATTTGAAAATTATTAAATTCTTCTTGCTGTTGATTATGTTTCCAAATGGGAGGAAGAAAAAGCCACCAGGAAAGACGATGCTAATGTTGTTTGTGATTTTGTCAGGGCTAACATATTTTGTAGGTTTGGAGTTCCTAGATCCATCATTAGTGATCAAGGGACTCACTTTTGCAACAAAATAATGTAGGCTTTGTTAAAAAAGTATGGGGTGCATCATAAAACATCAACTCCCTATCATCCACAGACTAATGGGCTTGCTGAAGTGTCCAATAGGGAAATCAAAGGAATTTTGTAAAAGACTAATATTTCAAATAGGAAGGATTGGAGCCAATGTTTAGAAGACACATTAGGGGATTACAGGACAACCTACAAAACCCCTATTGGAATGAGTACATATAAGCTGATTTGTTGGAAAAGTTGTCACCTACTTTTGGAATTGGTACACAAGGTATACTGGGATGTGAGGAAGATGAATCTGGATCTTGAAAGTGCTGGGAAAGAGAGAAGATTGCAATTAAAAGAGATGGAAGAAATTATAAGGGAAGAATTTGAAAATTATAGGATTTATAGAGAGCGAACATGAGTGTCTCTTGAAAAACTGATCCAACCAAAAGACTTTTATCCTAGAGACAAGGTGTTGTTATTCAATTCAGGACTCAAACTGATTCCATGTAGACATTGTTCTAGGTGGGAAGGACCATTTATAGTTACTAATGTATATCATTTTGGTCCTGTGAGGATTAAAAAGGATGGATCCAAGGATCCATTCACTGTTAATGGGCACAGATTGAAGAAATTCCTTGGGACCATGCCATCAGAACCAATGGAGGAGATCACACTCCTCCAACCTGTTTATCAATAAACTCCATAGGGTTGTACCTCTCTTTATACTTTCATGATTTCAATGATTCAATTTCCAATATTCTTATGTGTTAAATACAATTTAATTCATTACAGAAAATGCATCATTTACGTATGGTAGAGGGAACCTTTGTAGTTTAGTATTTTTATGTGTTGTTTGTTTTCCTATTTTTTTAATTAAAACATGAGTGTGTTCCAAATGTTGTGTGTTTATTTTTAAATTTTTGTGTGTTTTTGAATATTTTGTGCTGAAATGATTATCATTGGCATTTTTGAAACCCTTTTCCAAGGGTGACATAATTTATTCCTTGAAACTAAGCTTAAATGAATGCTGAAAATGACATTGTTTCAAGTTCAATTGTTTGGGAATTTCCTAGAAAATACTATATTTTTTTGAATTCCATGCCACATATCACTATCTTTATATTTGAAATCCCATTCTTTTGAGGCTTCTAAATGTATTATTTTCATATTATTTACATTCACCTCACTTGTTGAGAGAACAAAACCATGCTTATTTTAACCAGAATTTGATTTATTTCTTTCAAAAAATAAGGGTTTGGGGTACATTTTTTTTAAATGATTGAGGAATTTATTTGATTTGAAATCCCCCCTTTCAAGATAATCCCTTTCATTATGAACTAACATGAACATTTAATCCTTTTATCCCATAGAATCCATGAACATTCTGTTAGGTTATCCACATTACAAGCCAATATTCCATATCCAACCTGCTCTTGAAGTGAAATTGCATGATCTATTTGAACATATGTTTGGGGGAAGTTGTCTTGTATTGTACTACCTTATTTGGGGATAATTTGGGTGAAAAAATGTTGAAGAGATGTTATTTTTGCTGAAAAAAACCTTCTTGCGGAAATCTGTTCCTTTTCTGGAGCTTTCATAATGAAAGAAGTTGTGGCTTTCTGGAGCTTCTAATGTAAAAAAGAAAGATCTGCCTTTTCTGAAGCTTTCAAAAAATATTATATTTGAGAAGATTGAAATATTTCTGCAGAAATGATGAACTATGTGAACATTCCTTGATATTCCATGAATAATGAGTTTATTTTCTACTAAGGGGAGTGAAGAAGAGACCGTACTTTTGTGAAATTTAGATTAATGCAATTTTTCTTCAAAAAGAGAGAAGCCCTCTACATTCAGCCTCAGAATATGTACATCTAAATCCTAACATCCTAAATCCACATAACAACTTTTACAAGCCCTCATGATAAACATATGTCTTTGACTCTAATCAGGTGGCGATGTAGGAATTTATCAATCCTATGGTAACCCTTGTATGAGTTTGGATGAGAAAGACATTGCTATAAAATTGAAAATTTGTGTGATGAGAGATAATGAAGTTAGGTAAGTGTTTCGTGTGCATGGGATGAGAAATGAAGAGTAAATATATTGAATGATCATAAATTAAGAGCATGAAATAATATATTTTTATGAGGCATGATTTATTTTGTTTCTTGTTTTAAAATTTGTGGCTCTCATGGATATGTGTTTTGAATTTACTTGGATTTTATTTTGATTCTGAATTGTCAGGGAGTCCAAGTGATAAGTGTGGGGGAATTGATAGAGTTAATATATTCAATATTATTAATATGTTTTCAATGAATTAATCCCTCTCAATTATTCAATTTGAGTGTATTTGCATCAATTATGTGTTTTTGGTATATTTTGGGCTTAAATGTGAAAATGGGGTATTTCCTTAAAATTGACACTTTTCTATAGCTTCTGTCTTTCAGGCATATAATTTAAAATATTTGTCCAATTTAATTGAAGCATTTTTTTGGATTTCTATGCTCGTGGGATTCAAATATGTCTTCTAGACCAAGACCTAATTCGAAACCCAATGGTACAGAAAAATAAATCAAATAGAGAAATAAGTTTTTATGGAAGAATGGACCCCACCACATTAAATCTACAATAAATCGTTAAACCAACCTTAAAATGTGGTTATTCCAGCTGGTTTAGATATAAGACTTTAAAGGGACGGTTCACATTAAATTTCATAAAATATGAATCTCATTAAGACATATTTTCGGCTAGTCCAAGTGGAGTGTGTGAAACAGTGTTTGGAGGCCAGAAAAGTAATGGTCATTGATTCGACCATATCTTTCATTACTCCTGTCCAATGACTCAACTTATGAGAGTCTTTATAAAACAATATTTACAACATTCTATAAGAAGGGTCCTCAGTGAGTTTCTGTCGGCTGATGGAAAGAACAGAGGGAAACTTCTGGAGGACTGAATCTGGAGCATCAAATTTTTTGTTCTTTGTTTTCTCTCTTTTGTTATTATTAGTTTTGTAATGATTTATTATTTCCCCTTAGTCACAATTACCCATAAAATGGTGGGGTGAACATATGTGTGATTGGGTAAGGATAGTTTTTCCATGTTGTATTTAATGAGTTCCTTCTCTTAATGTTTTAAAATCCTCTTATCTTCTGTGAATCCGTTTCAATTTCCTATAACAGTTTTTATTATCACATATGATTGTATCTGATTTTAGATTCTGTTGTTCATTTAAATTTGGTCAATGATAAATATCTACCCCTACTAGGTTCTGGGTTATAAACGATGGAATAGACCAGGACTTAGTGGTGAAGTACTCATTGATCACTGGAACGTGTGTGAGGAGTAGTTAATGTTCTTGATTACCTGGGATAAACAAGACCCGATTGGGAATTGTCTAAGATAATTGGGGGTATTTTCTACAACTCTATTACACATTGGAATGATAGTAGACCAACCTAATAATTTTTTAAGGATTTTTGTCAAATTTTTAATTGACCAAGGGAGTGAGAAGAAACGATCATGGATTCTCACTCTTAAAGATTTAGCAGAAGAGAATTGGATAAATTGGAACTATGATAGAATTACAAATGGACAACCAACTCTAACCTAATCACCCTTCTCATATAATAGTTTCAATTACTTTTTTTATCAATTTATTCTCAATCCTTTTCTTATACTTATTTCCTTCACTCTTGTCATTTCAAAATCAATAAATTTCTAAAAATATCCTCACTTCATTCTCTTATTTTATGGTGACAGCTTAATTGTTGTGCACTCCTCTTGGGAGAAAACCTAGGATAACCACACTAATGCATTTTAACGTAGGCAATATTTATTTTTGTCACACCCCACGATAGGAATGTGTCAAGAATCTACTTTCCGTTGTACGGTTATGGTCATCTGCAAGATGTCAACATTCCAGAGGCAAAGAACTATCTCACAATTTCTTGGTTTCAGAATTACACAAATTTTTCTTTAGAAAATATCTCAAGTGGAGGAGTATTTGTAAATACCGGAATAGTGGAGAAGTCCAATATAATGCATCATAGTCCTTGTGTGCCAGATCTGAAACCTTACATGCCCGAGCTGCAACCACATTGTTTTCGTTCAATCTTCTGAAATTCCCATATGGATCAATACAAATGATGGAAGAAGAGTTGGGACTTCCATCCTGGAGGAGGTTTGAAGCCAACTTGGATGTGGCCATACTAGGTCCGAAAAACCTATGTAGTTTTTTATGAGGAATTTATAGGAGCTGTGATATATGAAGTTGTATGGGCTGGGTAGACATATTTCTACAGAAAAGATGAGTTTGTGCCAGATATAATCAGCCGCTGGAGCCCAGAAACCAATTCATTCCATCAAAATCATGGTGAAGTAGGAAAAAGTTTGTGGGATGTCCACAAGATCTTGGGGGCTCTAATTCTGGGTTTCATGTATGATTAATTTATCCCTCCCAAGGTCACTTGGAATGATTTATAGAAGACCCCTGCTTTGGCTCGTGAATTATTAAAAATCTTCCACAATATCAAGAGTTCAGATACCTCCCTGACTCATTCTAGAATTTATATTTATCTAGATGAGTGGATGAATATGTTTCTTACCATGATGCAGGAGAAGGTGCTGAGGGAGAAGGGGCCGAAGGAAAAGTGGCCGAAGGAGAAGTGGCCCACCTATACTCATCCTACTACCTTCCCCAGAACAGAGAAGAGTGGTGATATGGGCACATTTTGGCCGACCTTGGAAGCATGAGAATTTGAGAAGTGGGGATATGAAGTAAATCAGAGAATCCCAAGAAAGACCTGTTTGGCGGGATTCATAGCCTTATGGCTCAATTTTTATCTTCTTCCAGTCTGGGATTCAAAGGGAGGCATAAGGCCAGGGACCTTTGTTGTGGATGCCATATTGGCTGAGAAGAAAATGGTTGGGTTGGCCACCCCCATTTTGAAGAAGATTCACAGGATCTTACTCCATGTTTTTATGGGTACGTCTCCTTTGAGAATATCGGGACCATTCCATGTTTTGTGGGGATGGATCACCACTCACATAAAGACATATAATGTATAGAACGGAGTACAGGTTCCTGGAATTTCCTTCAGGCCATCAGTGAAAGAATTTTTTGGAATTTTTCCATTATCCCTTATCCCTGATGATATAAAGGTGAGGCTAAGAATGTACAAAGAATTCAATTTCTTTCCATGTGGAAATATGCCAACCAGGTGGTTTATTGATGATGGAACCGCTGATCTGGGATTGAGGGCGTACATGATGTCATGTAGAGATGGTGTACTAGCCACTATGATTGACGGAGAGATCATATGTGAGGCCTATGCTCCATACAGATTTGCACACCAATTCATGTTCCTACAGTAGATTGTTGTATCCCCTCCTGTGCATGTCAGGTCAGAGCAGCATCTGATGGTTTCTTGAAAACTTTGGTTGCTGATGTCTATGGAGAGGACCGTGGCAGTGTTTGATCTATCAGTTGATAAAGCGAAAAGTAACTTGAACACATGGTTTGCTGAGAACTGGATATCATCGTACAATAGAGGGGTGTTGAATCACCCAATTTATCAGGTGGGAAAAAGGAAAATAACGGTAGAGAAATAAACCCTTCATCTGTAAGGTGATTCTTCTACACCACCCGGAGCTGATTCGCCGGATTCCTAGGATGGGGATGATGACGCCCAACATGCGGAAAAGCGGCCTCATGCCCGATATAATCCACCTATCAGAATCAAAAGACAAGCTCTATCAACTACTAGTGAGTTACTTCATTTGAGAACATTAATCATCATTTCATTATAGAGAAACATGTATTATTTTCTAATTCTCTATCTGTAGTTGCAGGATCTTGGAAAAAGCTAAATTCCAAGATGGTAGGACCTTCCTCTTAGACTTCTGGTACACATACTGAATATTCATAACCAAAGGCTGTCTAGACATGGTGGAGTTTATACTGCAATGATGAAACTGCCTGGATGGATTTGTGCGAGGGGTTACACCTCCCTTGAATAGGAAATATTCTGGCTTCTACAGATATCTGTTACAATGGTAACCCAATGAAGTGCGGGATTACATCAAAGGGATGGAAATGCTCATATATTCCACTGATGATTCCATTCTTTTCTCCAAGAGGGTGAAGGAAATGATAGATCGTAACACCACTGAGGGGACTGGTGGTTCCGGAGATGAGGAGTGACACGATTATGTGGCTCTTAAATATGTAAGTCTCTTCACTAATTTTCTTTGCCACTTGATTTCAGTCAAACATTTTTTACTCAAGGAAATTATTTTCTTAATCCGGCAGCATGCAATGAAAGGAACTATTGAGGTTCCTTCAACATAGTATAGCCCTGGTGGTACTTTCGTCAGAGCTAATGAATATCCTTGTGATCCAGGTGAAATATCTCCAAGCCAGCAATCCATGGATAAGGAGTTGGACATGGCTTTCCATTCTCCGATACATGTACCTGTATAAGAGACTGCCGACACACCCAAAAGACCAAAGTGACAATTTAATTGAAGGATGAAGTCCAAAACTAAATGCTTCATCAGTAGTGGTAAGTCCTTTGGATAGTCATGAGTCTTAACCCATGAAATGTGTTCTCATTCTTCTTGGGATTGAAGGAGCTTCTTCAAATTCCCCATTAAAGGAAAGGAATGACCCTCCTATGAAGAAAATGGAGGGTACTATGGAAGAGTCCCAAGTTCATGCTGGCATGGCTGATCCTGAAGAGGAACCGACGTCTGTTCCCGGTATCGATCCTGCTACTGCTTCAAGGAGATAAGAACCAGTTTATGGAAAATTAACCATGAATTATATAATGTTGAATGAAAAATAAACTGAATTCTATTATGTGATACTTTAGGTTCAACCCCTGCACTAGAGCTTTTTCCAGCCATTGCAACTGATGTTGCTACTTTATCTGAAGAAGTTCTCCATGGTCAGAGACCACAGAATGAATGTCGCCAAGAAGTCATATCGAATGCTCCCACTGGTGAGATCAACCAGGATTCTTATAAACCATTTGATTAAATGATGTAACTTGCCTCATATTTTGAAAAAAAAATCAGATCATGTTAAATTACCATGTAATTTAGAAGATTACAGAAGTGATTTTTATCCTTCGTCTTGTTAAAAATAACTTCCTATTACATCTCTGATCATGATCAGTGGAAATGTGCAGTTCCATCTGATCATGCAGTTGAACATCCAATTCCTAAAGAGGGTACAGAAAACACTATTATTGCAGAGAAATTAGCTCAAGTGAAGCTAAACCCAGTAGTGCTTTTTCAAACTCATCCTGAGAATCTTGTTGAATCTAGGAAAGACGGGGAGGATCCTTTTCAAGTTTCTAATCAACCATTGGGTAAGGGATAAAAATATTTGCGACTGTACATAATTTTAAATACATCCAATTAAATTTTTTTATCCATTGAAACTAACCAATGATTTCAATTGATTATGTCAATCCATCAATTTCAGTGGCTAGATTTAGAGGTGAAACTTCAGTCTCCGCCCCAACGGGAATATAAAGTGAAGTAACACGGGTAAGGGGGGAAAGAGCATAGAAGGGAACATCTCTAAGTTCATTAATCCCATATTATATTCCCCCCTGTGATAGTGATGTTGAATCAGAAACATAAATACAAAAGGCGCCCCAATTTTCACGACGCAAGGAATGGTAGAACATATGGAAAATCATATCTGATGTGCCTCTAGAAGAGTTGTCATCAATGATTCCCCATCCTTCATCCATGTTAGTCATGTTGGGAATTGGTGGTTTTGGATATCAAAAGATAAATGCCATGGTGAAACAAGTAATCTTAAGGAGGGAGCAGGAGCAGAAATACAGTCAAGATTTGACTAGTGTGAGGTTGTCACCCAATATCAGTGAATTTGAGGTTGCGGTATCCCGAACTGAGGCTGATCATGCTGCCAAGTTGAATGAGCTAAAGAATAAGATCAACGAAAATGTCATCCATCAGATGCACCTTTAGAAATAGTTAGATGTTGTTACTGGGGAACATGACCAACTCAATAATTCACTGGAATGAGTTCAAAAATATGGTGTGAAAGCGATTGAAGATGCCAAGAAATCAATCCATCAAGCTTAAAAGAGTGGAGTTGGTCGAGTGCATGAGCTTCATGTGGCTTCTGATGAATCTCATGATACTGTAAATCAAATGAATATTTATGTTGACAGCCTTTTGTTATTCTTGGAAATGAGAAGGGAATCCAATCTATGGATGTCCTTATAAATCTTGTGCATAAAATGAAAAACACTTTCATCTTCAATCATTTTTTCCTATATTTTCATGCTACCTACATTAAATTTTACCTAAGACAATGGTCCTTGTAAGCATAATTTTCTTTTTTTCTTGGATTACAATAAATAAACCTACAAAAAATGAATCATTTCATTGATCAATATTACCTAAATCATACAAAATATATGTTTAGTGAAATGGGAATTGACTTTTATTCAGAGTTCCATTGTCTTTTGTGGGCAGTTTAATGTCATGCACGTCGGACATAAAATGGCTAATGTTTAAGGTCGAAATAGACTTGACCAAATGAATTATAATTGACCCAACTTCTTGAAAATGTATCTGAAAACTTATTACCACACTAAAGTATGAGTGAAAATATGTAAACTATGACTTATGAAATTTTTAATATGAGGGATGCAATCAAAAAGTATAAAAGGAATTAGAAGAATTAGTTCCAAATAATGAAGTAACCATTATTTTACAAACCCGTTAGTCGGTTGAATTTTGCAGGGCCACTTAATGGAATTGGCGGAATAGTCAAATAATAGCATCTTTTGGATGACAGGTCTGTATGTAGACTACTTATGCATGCCCACCTAAGGGAATATGCTGCATAGTCAGGAAAAAGAACTCTTAAGAATTTTACTTTTCAACTGTTAAAAACTCAGTGGATGTTTATCGAGATTCAAATATTCCAAATCATAGAGTTTGTTGTATGGAGAGAGGTTCCTGAATATGGAGAAGATATTTCCAAACAACATTGTCTAAGAACTGAATGAATGTCACTCCTATGAAGGTATGACCCCAGCTTTGGGAAGAGAAATATAAACCATAGACTTGAATACTTTAAGATCATGAACAATATCATGGGACAAATATGTAAAGGATGGCTATTTTTTATGGATCCCTACATACTGTCCTTAAGAAAATTAAGGAGAAATGAGGTTTACTTATAAAGAATGAAGTTACCATTATTTAACAAACCTATTATGCGGTTGAATTATGCAGGTCCAACTAAGGGCATTGGCTGCATAGTCAAATAATAGAATCTTTTGGCTGAAAAGTATGTTTTGTGGACTGTTTATACAAGGCCGCCTAAGGGCACGTGCTGCATAGTTAGGAAAAAGAACTCTCAAGAATTGGACATTTTTTGACCAGAATTCAAGAAAAGGGTTATGGAGATATACAAGGATTTATGGTTAGGAGTATGACACATGAGAATGGGTATTGTTCAATGCATGAAAGGGATACATAGACCTATGCTAACCATAATCATGTTGTGGATGGGTTCTAAATTGAGATTATAGACATCAATACGTATCCAACAAGGATTGGAATCAAGCCATACGTAGTTCTTGAAATACAGTTTAAAGTCATGTGGGAAAAGAGTATAGGAAGTCTTTGTTTAGGGTCATAGAGCTCAGACCATTATAAGGAGTACACAGTGTGTGGTTTCATAAGGGGCTTTTCAGCAACGGTACTGAAAGTAAAATTTGGGTTTAGGCCCAAAGGCTTGGTGCTTGGTTCGAGGGACACTCGTACATTCCTACTTATCCCATAAGGATGGGAATCAAGATGCATGTAGATCTTGAAATACCCTTTGTACAGATTTAGTTTGTACAAGTGAAGGGTGAAACGGGGACTTTAGTGAAATGATGGTTTGACCAAATATAAAAGGTTCAAGTATTTCCATGTATGCACGTAGTCTTTGGAATATAACATGATTTAAGATCAAAGTAAATAATGATTCCCTATCAGGTGAGGGTGTCAAGTAATGTTTTATTTTATTGTCGTACAGGACAAAAGTGTTATACAGTTGAACGTCATATAGTAAGGAAAAATGTGAACCAATGTGAAGATATTGGTTTTGGGCTTGAACCTTGGGAGGTTCCCTACGTACCCAGCCTAGAAGGCAAGAATCCAAGTCCGTATAGTTCAATGGATGAATGAATTAGTGATCAAGTTGTTTTTTAAAACAATAACCTAAAAAATGATGTTGGGACTTATGCATGGTTAGCGGCCCAGAGAGGGTGTTATAGTTTTAGTTTGATCTAAGCCCACATGAGTCATACTTGGTGTAAGAAACAAGAGGTAGCAACTACCATAACGATACATAGTTTACTGTCATGTAGGACATATGAAAGGACAATGCAGTTTAAAGTCATGCAGTGAGGACTATTGGTGTTGCACTATTTAATGTCATGTAGTAGGGAAAAAATATAGTTTAACGTCATGTAAGACATATTAAGGGACTTCTGTACAGTTTAACATCTTGTAGCTAAGATGATGGGGGACAATACAGTTTAACGTCATGTTGGACTAAAAGGGGGACTGTGCGGTTTAATGTCATCTAGTAGGGAAAAATACAGTTTAATATAATATAGGACTTATTAGGAACATTTTCACAGTTTAACGTCATGTTGGAGGAAAAGGGACGATACATTTTAACATTATGTTGGACAAAATAAATTCAAATAGTTTAAGGTTATATCCATGGTATTTTGGTGATGTATTTTGTGTTTATACAAAATACATCTTCTGAAATCTGGCATTGGTTGGAGAAGTGATGAGTTCTTCATCCATTGAGATTACAGAATAAGCTCCATTGGAGTAGACCTTTTGTATTGAGTAAGGACCTTCCCAACTTGGATCAATCGTGGGAGTTTTATTTCTTTTTATCATTGGAGTTCTGAGAACCAATACCAATTTTCCCTGAATGAATAAACGACGAAGAAATTTTTCTGTTGAAAGCTCATGCTATTCAATTCTGATAGACTTACAAGTGATGCAGGGTTTATAATCTTTTCTCATCTAACCATTCCAATTCATCTAATCACTTGTGAGATTTTTTATATATAGATTATTGATCACAAATGGCTACTCTGGGTGAAGGTAATTGAACTTTAATGGGAAAGACTGCTTCCATTCCATATACCAATGAATGTGGAGTTGACCGCGTTGCATTGATAGTGGTGGTTTGATAATCCCATAATGCATCAAAGGTTTTATCAGGCCGTGAATTATTATCTTTATCCACCATCATTTGAAGTATGTTTGAAAGAGTCTTGTTGAAGGCTTCTATCTGGCCATTGGCCACTGCATGATACTGAGATGAATGGTTGGATTTGATGTTGCATTCTTTATAAAACTTCCTTACCTCGGATGAATAGAATTTGGTGCCATTGTCTATCAATATGGTAGGAGGAACACCAAATCTGGTAATGATGTTAGACTTGATGAAGCTAAAAATGCTTTTAGAAATAACTTCATTTAGAGGTATTGCCTCATACCATCTAGAAACGAAGTCAGTATTAGTAAGAATATACTTAAACTGCATGGTTGTACCTGAAGGGTAAGGTCCCACCACATCCATTGCCCATGTGGAAAACGGCAATGAGTTTTTAGCTGTATGATGCAACTCTGGGGGTTGATGAAGGAAGTTGGAATGTACATGGCATGAATGAAACATCTTTGTGAAATCAACACAATCTTGTATCATTGAAGGCCAAAATTATCCAAGCCTTCGAATTTGATCAGATAGTCTTTGTCTAGACTGATGGGCACCACAGAATCCTGCATGTACTTCTTTCATGACAACCATTGTCTCTTCACCATCAATGCATCTGAAGATAAATCCATCCAAACCTCTTTGTAGATAATTTTCTATGGGTGATTTGGGATATCATAAAGAGTAAAATTTACCACACGTCTCCGAACATGTTCTTTCCCGACTCTATCATGTGGAAATGTTTCATTTTGATGGTATTCCCTTATAGGTGTCATCCATCCTGTAGTATGACCAAATGGTTCATAAATGAGACTAATTTCATTGATTTCTTCTAATCTGGTTAGATCATAAGGTGAAATTGTACAACGGTGTGAAATATTGATGGTTGTCTCATCCCGATTTGGATCTTCCAGAGTTGTTGCTATATTAGACAGTGCATCAGCTTGGGCATTTTGTGATCATGGGACATAAGAAAATGTAGTTTCCGTATGAAATTATTCCATTAACTCTATGACATAATCATACAAAGGGATTAATACTTATTTTCTGATTGCATAATCCTAATTGACTTTTTTGATTACCAGGTCTCAGTCACCTTTCACTTTTAAGTAATTTACGTGTGCTGAAGCGCCAACTCCAATCCTACGATGAGAGCTTCGTATTCTGCTTCATTGATTGTACTACCTTCCCATAATAAGAAGGAATAATGTAACACTACCTTTTTCGGGGAAATGAGTAAAATTCCTAACCCAACATTGTTGAATTTAGAATCCTCCATTTTCTTCCCTGTTGGACTTCTAGAAGCACCATCGAAGTACATTTCCCATGATTGAAGATTATCTTGAATAAAAAAGTCTTCTTCATTAAGAAGTTCAATATCTAAAGATGTATCTTCTATAGAAGGATGTTCAGCATGGAAATCATCTAGAGCATGGCCCATTATTTCTTTTTTAGAGACATACTAGATATCAAATTACTGCAAAATAACTGCCCACCATGCCAGACGTCCTGTAAGCATTGGACAACTAAGGATGAATTTGAGCGGGTTATTGCGAGATACCAATTGGACCTCATGATGAAGCATGTAGTGTCTCATCCTCTGAACTGCAAAGATTAATGCTAGGAATCACTTCTCAATACTTGAATATAAGGTTTCTGCTTCACGAATAGTCTGACTGAGATAGTAGAGGTTGTTTTCATTCCCCAAAAAAGGCACCCAATGATCACTCTAAAGCTATCACATAGAGGATAACTGGTCTTCCTTCAATAGGTGTCATTAATATATGTGGAAACAATAGATATTTCTTTTGAATATCAAATGCTTCTTGACATTCTTCACTCCACTGGTAAGTAACTCCCTTCTTCATCAAATTGGTGAAGGGAAAACATTTTCTTGCCCAATTGGCGGTGAAACGCCGAATATAGGCCAAGTGTCCTTGAATCCCTCTCAATTATTTAAAATTTAGAGGAGGTTAAATACAAAGGATTGACTTTGTCTTATCAGGATTGACTTCGATACCATGATGGCGTAAAACAAAGCCATGAAATTTTCCTGAGGTTCCACTAAAAGAACATTTTAAGGGGTTTATCTTCAATTTGTATTGTCTAAGTTTGTGGAATATCACTTCCAAATCATCCAAGTGATTATAAAGTTTCCTAGATTTACACTAAATAGTCCACATAACTTTCAACAAACTTCCCTAAAAAGGGTTTGAAGATATGATGCATAACAGGCCGATATGTTGCACCTGCATTCATTAGGACAAATGGCATTACTCGATAGAAAAACACACCCAGAGGGGATCTGAAGGCTGTATATTCATCATATTCTGGAGACATTCGGATTTGGTTATACCTGGAATATCCATTTATGAAGGAAAGTCCATCATAGCCTGTTTTTTCCTAAATCAGGCGTTCTGTGATCGGAACTGGAAAATCACCCTTAAGACAATGATGATTAAGATATCTGAAATCAATTCAAACTCATATTTTTCTGTTATTATTTTTCATAGGGAAAATAGTATCCAACAATTTAGGATATTGAACTTCTCTGATGATGTTATCATTGATCAGATTATCCACTTCAGCTTCAATTTTGGAATCATAAGATTTGTGTATTCTTCTCGCGGATTGCTTAAATCCTCGATGTTCTTCTAGAAAACCCAAACAATGAGTAGAAACATGAGGATCAAGTCATGGAATTTATATATAGTTCCAAGAAAATATATGTTTATTTTGCTTCAAATATGAAATATACATTTCCTGGCCTTCAAGTGTCATGGCCTTACTAATTAATGTGGTGCATGGATCTTATTTTTTACCCATATTAATTTCCACGAGTTCATCCACAGTGGTTGAGATACCCTAATCAAATGCTGGAGGAGCATCCCTGAGATCTTTCTCTTCTTCTTCAAAATGTTTTATTTCTTCTGTTTCTACTTTCATATTAGATGATGAAGCAGAATTTCCATAATCAGGAGAGATGTTAAAATTTGAACATCTTGAAGAAGATGCTTCCATTTCTGACCCTATTGATGATGATGAGACTTCCTTTGGTAATAATGTGGACATTATGGATTTAGAATCATCTTCATCATTCACCTCTGACATTGTTATAACTTCTTCTGACCTAGTTAGCGATGTATAGACTTGCTGGATTTCAGTGGATGAAATGAAGACATCTCCATTTGAGCTTTCATCATTGCTTGGTGAGTCACCAACTTCTCCCATGTTTTCTGGCTTGATTTCCGTAATTGTCATTATGGATGTTTCCATAAAAGTATTTTGGTTTGGGTCTATCTTGTCAATTTGACTGATAGGCAATACATAATCTGCACTCACATGTGTGAATGGATTTATTATAATCTTTTCTAAAACAAATGCAAGATTAAATCTGGTAATCTCCCTTACTATGGATTTCTCCTTACACTTCATGTGATTGAATTTTTCCTCTATGTATTTAGATTCACATGTCTTGAATGGGGCTTTATCAGCATAAAATGTCCCAATTTGACCATCAAAACATTATTTGAGACATTGATGGTATGATGAAGGGATACCTCCATGTTGATGTAGAAAAAGACTTACATGAAAAATATTAAAGGCTATATCATGATCAACAACCATGAAACATGAATTGAATACCAGGTCTCTAAACTCAGTTCTATGTGTAATCTCACCCAGTTGTTCTTGTTCATTTTTATCATACCCTTGGAACATAAAATTAGAAGGAGATAAATCAGATTCTGTGATGCCCAACCAACGAAGTGTATGAATAGAGATGAGGTTGACTCCTGGAACATTATAAATGAAATATCTTCAGATGTCTACGTCGTTGATCTTTCCAGATAAGTACAAAGGTCTAATATGTCCATGCACAACATCATCTTCATCTTCATCAGTAAAAGATATCACTGCATGGAATTCTGTAGGATTATTCTCAACATGGTAGACTTCAGCTACAAAAATTTCAGTTTCAAACTCCTGAGGACTTGACAAAGACTTGATGAGTGCCTCCCAAAGACCCTTTGATAAAATCAAGGCGTTCAGAATTGATAACATGGCCGATACTTGGGAATTTTTTTTTAATAAATCATACTTTTGATCCAATGGTATGCGTTTACCAATAGGAACATGTGGTTTTTCAGGTGCCTTAGGAGTTTATGTTTAGGATGTAGATGCTTCTTGTATCGGGGTAGGAGTTTGAAATACTCCTGGATTTGGAAGATTAGACCATCTAGGTCTATTTACCTGCTGAGAGGAAGATGGTGTAACCTCCAACCGATGCTCCAGAATGACTGTGCCAAGAATGAATCTGCAATTGGCAGAAGAATTTGATTGTTCTTATTGATCCCACTGAAGGTATCTGCCATGATATTCTGCTATATACATAGTTCTGGCAGGGGTAGAATTAGAATAGTGGCTTCTGGGATATCCATGTCTTCCTCTGTATCCCTGAACTCTGGAACTCCCTCCAATTTCTCTGTTTGATATAGCGAACGTTGGCTCATTAAAATCAATATTGCGACTAGCATGAGTATATGTTTTGTTAATCACATTAACAGAACTAAAGATCAACTCTTTGTCTGATGAAGACTCTTCCTGATTATCCATTTTAGCCTGTGTGGTTTGGTGGGACGGTGCCCGTGTCTTCGAAGTAGATGACATAAAATAGGACATAGTCAAAGACAACATGGTCTTTGACATGATTTAATATTTTTCTGATTTCTCATATTTCATTGAATTATGCCTTTTCATTTAGTATTTTCCCCTGATGAAGAGGGTTTTGATGTGGAAATCATAGCATAAAGAACAACTGGTTTCTTCAATTGTGTTCACAAAATGGCATGAGTTCATTTGATCATTTTTCTGACCATCCAATCATCATTATTCTGTGCATTTTTGTTTTTTACTTCCTTCCACTCGCCTTATTCCTCTAGATATGTAGTAGTAACGCATGCTACCTGAGCTGAAGAACCTTTAAATTTGATCTGTCCTGAGTCGACAATTTTATTCAAGAGGTCTAAGAAGAAAAAAAATCTTGAATGGGATGACCCAACATCTAATGAAATGGGTAGTAATTGGGATGGTCTTCATCTCCTTCCTTGTTCAGCATCTTGGGCCTTGGCAATTAAACCAAATTATTTTCAGAGCCGAAATGAAGTAACCAGGAAATTGTTCATTTCATAAATAATAAATTTCTCTCTTCAAAACCTCAAATTGTTTCAATCTTTGATCACTTTGATCATCTTGACAAAAAGACCTCTATTTTTTACACTCATGAGGTGAAGCCCTTCCGAAATATGATGGTTTTTAAGTAGAAGCAGGTACAAGTGCTTTTTTAAGCATAACGGTAGCAGTCTATGCTCTACGAATTCTCTATCTGGGTGCTGATGGAATTAGATGAGTTTTATCATTAGTCTTCATAAGAGAATCATCAATCTGGTGAGAGATTGAGGTATGGTCTCGAAACCCCCCTATGTATTCCATAGGGATCAACGATGTGTGTAACTCATCACACAGATTTGCCACAGAGATTGGCAACAATTCCTCTTGAATATGTTCTATGCTTAGGGAATATATTAATCCCTTCCAGAAAGCAATGAAATATGAAACCCTTTCATTATCCCTTTTCTTAAAAATTGTATGATCAAAAACTGTAGTCTTTGGAAATGTTCAGCTGAATTAAAGAAGGAATCATTGACGATGATCTTCCAATATGGTAATTGACTGGGATTGCAAGCTTGTGTACCAAACAAAAGAAGGTCCTTGTAATGACTATACAAAACACCTGAGATTAACTTATTATTGTTATTAAGTGGTTACCATCATAGGATCAGAATGAAAACAAAATTTGTTATGTGTTTCTCTGGATCTCCCAAACCATTAATGATTTGGAATGTGGTACTTTCAAAATTTGACGGGGGTAGAATTGCATTATCCCAATCAGGGTAAGCTCTCTTTTTTGGTTGAATTTGAGCTCTTTTCCCCTCCATGGCTTCCAACTGAGATGTTAATGAATCATTAGTAGTTATTAACTTTTGAGAAACATTCGGCTGAGCTTGGACCTGAGCAGGTAAAATAACTGGAGTGTAGAAAAATGTAGTGTTTGGTACTGCAACTGATGCTAGCACCGCCTATTGTTGTTGCGTATGACCCGTAGGATTATAACTGTGAGGGTGTATAGATAAAGGAGGATATTCATGATGAATCTCAGTAACTACAACCAATTATCTTGGCTTACTGACTCCAGGATGGTTAGGAGGAAGACTACCTTGAAGTAGTTCTGCATTCAACCTCCTCAATTCCATTATTTCTTCCTCCTGTTGTGAAAATAATTCCTCTTATGAGAGTGATTGGCCTTCTCCAGAGGAAGGGTATGTAACCTGATTCATTCCATTCCCCTTGTTTGATACCTCTCATAGAGGGGGAAGTGGGTTATTTAAAGGAACACCCAGAGTCTGGGTAAGACTTTGATTTCATGTACGCACACCTTCTTCATTTGGGTCTATGCACCCAACTTCTTGAGCAGGAATATCTTCATCTGATCCCTCTAAGTGAGCCTAAACTTGTGGATCATAAAAAATACATTGATGACATTTACTGATGCATAATGCATTGCATCCCTTCTATCAACATTTTTTTGATATTGTCTTCTTCCGTGTCTTTTATGAGGCATTGTATTTTGTCAATTCGTTCCCTCTGGAACTTCTTGAGGAAACATAATTTGGTGGGAATCTCCTGATAATTTGGATCTTCATTTCCCTTGTGTATTCTTCCCTAATCGAGAGAAGAATTACGTTCTCTGAGGAAGAGATTCGTGATTTGAAAAAATCCCCAGTCTGGTGGACTGGGGTTGTTCATGACGTTCCTGCTATACTCCTCAAATCCTATTTGTTGATTCCGAGGTTTGGGTTAAAAGATTCCCCATTCTGGCAAGGTGGGGTGGTTATTGACATTCTATATCTAAGAAATTCTTAAAATATCTCTTGATCTTGTGGACTTTAGTATGGAAATTGGATGGATGCATCAACCTGTATCCTCTTTTATCACCCGGTTCAAGTGAACGCTAGATTATTTCTTGACACTTCTATCACTTGATGAAGTGCACGCTCTAAACAAGAATCATGTTCAATATTCTTGTTTTCTTGATGCCGTTGAAATTCAAAAACTTGTTCTCTGTATTCTTGACTTTGAGAAGAACTAGTTAAGGCATGTTCTTGAGTGATCCTTTGATTACAAACAAAACCAATTGGATGTGGCCGACCATGGGCATTAACATTTCATGAGTCCATTTTCGGTGTACATTTCTAACTGGAGAGTACAATGAAATGTAGTGCTCCATGACCCCCCCCATCCCCTGATTTGAATACAAGATGGGGAATTGGAAATTAACTGGCACAATCTTCTTTGTGCGCCAAGGCATGAATGTTGAAGGGATCTCTACTACTTTTCAGACTTCAGATATATAGAAACTAAGAGAGATGCCAAGTTAATTTGGCATTGTAACCCCTCTATTATCTTGACATGACATTCATATTCATCAAAAGATAATATTTTATTGTTCAAATAACATAGAGTTTTCCATATGTTGATTGAAATATCATGAATTATATATTCCATTAACATCTTTGGAATATCATACTGAGAGTCTGCGAAAGGCCAAAACATGACTGGCACATCATCTTTCGCCAGTTGTTTTTTCATATTCAGTACTTCCTCTTTATCATTCAATGAAGATTATTCTACGTGATTAGACCAGAACTGGTGCTTCCTTGTTGCTTCATCGGATTCAACAAGATTGGTAGATAATTCACTGATCAAACTAAAAGATGAACAACCCAGTGGTGGTTTGGAGAATAACCTACACCCCGGAATATCTTTGTATTGACAAAATATTTCACCTGCTTGTGGTAAAGCACCAGACATGACAGGCCTCAAATTTTCATGTTCCTCAAGATAAGAGGGATTTATCATCACTAAATTTTCCATTCGAGCATTTTACATGCAATGTGAATTACTACTGTGGAGAGGACTTTTGTAGGTAAATTCGTCAACATGGGGAGGACCACTATGGTGGGTTACCAAAAAAGATGAATCATTTTTCTCCTTGGTCTTCTCGCCACACAGAGGGTTCTTGTAACTCTCATCTGAAGATGATACTTTGAGATTGACCAAATTTTAATGAATAAAGCCTTCATGAGGATGTGTCTGATTAAGACCTTCGGAATAAATGTTCCCACTATTGGGAAATGAGGTATTAGAATCTTGAGTTCAGACAGATAATTCTCTAAGGGCTTCAAGAACTCCAGCATCGAGGAAGGCCTTATTAAAAATTGGATCTTAATTTTTTCACTTTGCTGGGCAAGTATTCTTATTAGGCGCCTTCATACTCACTTTAGGAACAACTTGTTGATGATAGTGGTCATTATAGGCAGGTGTATGTGGTTTCTCTAGAGAAATGATCAGGTTAGGCTGATTATCTCCTCTCAAATCAGGTGTATGTTCCTGACTTGGTTGTCTATATGATATGGCGGAGTATTATCCACATCCCTCTTGGATTGGAACAGAGGTTTGTGTTTGTTCCGGAGTGAAATATTGATGTGTCACTCTACTGGTAGAGATATATTTATATGTCTTCCCCTGATATGCTGAAAAAGCTGTTATAATATCCTGACTGGAATCCAAAATATGAGCATGGATTTTATTTTTCTCTTTCACCATTGACAGAATATGCTTGGTGACTTCAGATTCCAGAATGAGGATATACGACCATTCCGTGCTTGTAGTAGGTGTGTATTCCTACTCCTTTCCTCCTTTTCCTGTCAGTGAATTCTGATGGTACTCATGTGTGGGGGTAGAGAGTTGAGTCTTCCTCCTGTTTGTCATTGGGGCTTTCCAATTGACTTATCTGGATGCAACCAAAAAATACCGTTGGTAGGCTTGATAAATACATGCAGGTGTAAGTGCATGTTGATTTCACTCCTCTGAACATGGTTGATGAACTTTTCTTCAATACTGACAGATGAGGATGCTGGCAGGATTGATGAGTGTAAGCAGGTGTATGTGCATGTTTACCAGTTGTCAACACATTATGTTGGCGGGCATCATCGTATGTAGTCAGACGAGTCTACTGGCTGGTTGATGATTTATATACAGGTTTATATTCCTTTATATAGTAATCCGCCAGAATTTCCTGGCAGGATTGGCCTGCTACTACCATACGAGTCAGCTGGACAGTGGACTTAAAACGGACGGGTGTGTGTGCCCACTCGTTGCTTGCCACCACGTTAGGTTGGTGTACTTCTTCAGAGATGGAAAATATAATAACTTACTCACTGTTGACTGGATTTCTCCTTTTGTTGTTTTTCTTGCCTACTTGTGTTCGAGGAACCTGATCCAAACGCCTGGGGATGATACCCTCATCATGTTGATGGTGCACTGTTGCACGAGTCTGGAGGCGATTGTTGCTTAGATTCATCAGGAAAGACTCTTGTCTCCTTTAATTAAGGCCTTCAGTGGCCTTCTCATTCACCTCCCGAGAATATGGGAGGTTCTGGTGATTGTGTTCTTGGGATAACGACCCAAAACGGTTGGAGGAAGTGGTTGGCACCACCTGCTTCTTGATCGCTGGTTGTCGTTGTTCGAACGACCAGGGTGAATTATTGACTTGGAGGGCTTGTCGAGTGGCCTCCAGACATGGAATAGTACCATTTTAATGGTATTCCTTAACCAGCTCATTCGATACCCAGTGTTGAAGATTTGGAGTAGGTGATGTCGTCCTTAGAGCAGATGACAATCCAGCATGAGTAGCAGCAGAGGCATTCACAACAGTGGTATTCACAGGTGTGAACTTAAGTGAATCCATTTCTGTAATGCATAAGATCTTGGAAATGAGTTCTTGTTTGATATAATAGACGTAATCAAGATAAGTTCCACCACTACATCTTTTTGATGGGCACATATGTTATTGATAGTTCTGTTGGCCCTCTCATTGAGTTTAAATAGGGCCTAACAAATAAGTAAAACATCGTTTTATCATGGTTAAGGATTCACGTCGGGTTCACCATTTTTTGGTTTCCTATTGAATTGGGGATGAACTTGTTTGTTTAAGGTTCAATCATTCCTAGCGGTTTAAAATGGATTTGTTCATAGAACCGGAAACATCCAATGAATCTATATCCATTTGGACCTAATTTCTAACGGTAGGTGCTCATTAGTTGTGAATTGATAAGACTTAAGAATTTTCATTGGTCGAGACGATGAGAGGTCGCACTCATCACAAATTTTTTAGGGGAATTATTGTACACTTTGGGACTCTCTTTATAGATTCAATTTATGTTCATGAATCCTTATTAAATTACAAATTATGAAAATGAGATTTCCTTTAGATCTGACAATCAATGATTAGTATGTATAAGATTCAGAGAATATTTTATATGTATTTGAAGTTATTCATCGATAGAGAATCATATGTATTATTTAGAGATATTTAGTCAATGGTATCCTTAGATACATTATATAGAAATTTCATGGTCATTTTGATAACCATACAGGTTTTAAAGCCACTCGGCGAGGCAGTTGAAGTTTATTGTCATTCAGAAGGGCATAGATTATTTTAGAGTTGGGATCGTACCCATAGATGGGATACCTATGTATCCTTATATAGAAAAGGAATAATAACCCACGTAGTTCGAGTAAGTGAGTATGATGTATATGAATGATTGATGGCTCAAAGAAATTTGTTATAATTACTTTTACGCTCTAAGCTCACGTGACTCATTCTCGGTGTGAGAAACAAAAGGTATTGGTAAATCAAAATGATTGTTCCACGAAAGATGCAATCATAAGATATAATGTGGGGATTATATATGTATGACTGCCCAGATAGATGGAGATTGGGATTTACTTTAGGGAAGAAACCCAGGAACCAAGTCTATAAAGGTATATGTGCTTTATGGAGATTTGGATAATTAACTTAGGACTTAATCCTGAGAAGCATGACCAAATTAGAGAGGGCTTATTATTGGGTTTTATTCCTGAAAAGGAATCCCTAATCAAAAGAAAATTAAGATTGGTTATGAATAATTATGACTGGGGGTGATTACTGAAAAGGAGGCACATGTTAAAGGGACTTGAGTATTGGGGCTTATTCCTGAGAAGGAGGCCCAAATTAAGGGGAATTATGAAAACTGTGGCTTATTCCTGAGAAGGAGGCCCAAGTTAGGGGAAATTATGACTGTGGCATATTCCTGAGGAGGATTCCCATATTTGGGAATTTAAATACTGGGGATTACTTATGAAAAGGAGGCCCGGGTTAGGGGACTTGGGTGTACTCCCGAGAAGGAGACCCAGTGAATAGGGTATTTGTGGCTTACTATGAAGGAGGATGCCGATATTTAGAGAACATGGTCTGGGGATTACTCTTAAAAAAGAGGCCCATGTTAAATATACTCTTATCATAAAGGATGAGGTTGAATGAATTAAATCTCTAACCTTAGTGACATAAATTTATGTAAATCACTAGGTTTTGAGAGATGTTCCACATATTTCCATTCAAATAAGGAATCCAATCAAGAAATAATTCCATGAAATGGCATTTAAGAGTGTTCTGAAGGATTAATCTTGAAGAGGAGAGGTGGATTTGAATAAGATAGGTCATTA
This sequence comes from Viscum album, assembly GCA_963277665.1. Taxonomy (NCBI): domain Eukaryota; kingdom Viridiplantae; phylum Streptophyta; class Magnoliopsida; order Santalales; family Viscaceae; genus Viscum; species Viscum album. Next base: position 615,428,261 of record OY728164.1, read on the forward strand.
GGTAGCCGTAGCACCCAAAAAGAAATAGGCGCGCAGGTCCTACATGGGCTCGTAGGTGCTGGTCACTCTGGTATACCTAGGTGACACATGGGTACTTGTGCAACAGTTAACCCATGGGGTAATACTTGGGTGAGACATGGATCAAGCCCTTAGTATTATCCCTAGGGGCTTCCAAATGATAGGCGTGCAGGTTTTGGTGAAGGGATAAGGTGGCACACAGGTGTGTCTACTTCCCTTAAGGTTTTGAAACACCTAGGCGCGCAGGTGTTGATGAATTTCCACACTTAGGCCTTGTTTTCCCTGTTTAGACCTTCCATTATAGGTATGAAATTACTTTATAAGGGTTCAGAAGACTTCCATAAGAGTCTAGGGTGCCGGGAGCTCAAATATGTGTTATGGAATTATTCCGTCCGAGAAATGGGGGCCCACCGGGGGTATTAATGGCCTGGTGAAGACCCTGAGCGAGAATCAAAGAGGGCGTGCAAGTCACTTGCGTGACCACTATGCTAAGTTCAATTATATTTTCACGGCCATGAGGAAACTTGCACGACCCAATTGGAAAGAAATCCTTTTTCATTCCTTTGTCGAATTTTGATGTTTGGACAAAGGATTAATCACTTTGGGCTAAGGTACTCCCCTTTTTCAGTCGTTAATACTCTATGACGGAAAAGAGAGTAAAAAAATTATTTAATGATGTTTTCATTCATCTTCATCAAGGTAAATTCAAACACAAAAAGTTTTGATGGAAACTTGTTAACCACTTCTTCCATTGCTTCATGCATTATGCCATGATCTTTAATAATCGTACAATATTCAACAATTGTAGGTTTGTAACATAAAATATTTTGAATGTATTCTTCCACATACATTATGGCATATTTTCATTCATCAGAAACTTTCTCAAGATGTTTATTCATTACTATAATTTATTTCTTATGTGTTTTATTTTTCTCTAGACAAGCGGGATGTTAGGTTCTGAGCTAAAAAACCCTATAATATTTTTAACCACCTTCTTGGATATCTGAGAATATTTTTTTATCACCAAATATTCAACGAATATTTTTAATTTTTTTAAAATTTCTTCAACAGATCAATTTTTTTATTGATTCGTATTCAACATTCTTACTCAAAATAATTATTTTGTTTCTAGGAAACATCTTCTTCTATCAGTTGGAATAATTTTCTTCTTTATCTTTTCTGTTATACTTTTTCCATTGACAATATTCCTCGTAATCATCATTATATTCACCATAATTCTTTTTTGGGTAATTTATAACAAAGTGACTAATTCCACAATGCTCAAAACACTTGAAAGGAAGTTTATCTGCAAACTTTTTTCTTCCCATACAATAGTTCATAGATATAAGAGGCATGATTTTTTCAATCAAAACATTTTATTATTTATCTTCTGACTCATATGTATCTTATTCTTCAACAACATGGTTTTTAATCATTCTCATAGCTTCAATATAAATTTCCACATTCTTCTACATTTTAAAAAAATTGTTTTCCTCATTTCAGATGAGAAAATAATGTTATAAAATTAATCTTGATATAATTCATCATAATCATTTGAATAATAAATTTTAGAATCAATGGTTGGAAATGTTTCTCAAATGTTTTTTAGCATTTGTAGATTCTATCAATACATCTATTAATATCTCAATGTTGAAAAAAATAATTTATTCTGATAATGTATTCATCAATTATTTCTTCATCTCTCATAATAATGTCTTTATGTGTACTATGATAGATATATAGTTGTTCTTCCATATCTTTTGTATTCACTTAGAATGTAATTTTCATCTTGTCCCACATATATTATTAAATTTTTAGACCTCAATTTTGATAAATATTTTACGACTATGGACATGAGAATATCATTTATATACTTTCCATCTACATCTATATTTCTTTTATTAGAAAATTTTATATGATAATCATTTTCAAAAGGTGGAAACCTATAATGGTATTATCATAACATATATGCTAAAGATAATGGATAAGGGGTGATCATAGTTTTCCACCCATAATAAATTTTTCAAGTAAAAATAGGAAATCCACTACTATTGACTGAATTGTTATTATATATGATATTTATTCAACAAGATAACCTAAACAATTTGATACCAACAGATGATCTATGGATAAAAGAACTATTCAGAGGGATGGGGTGAAATTAGTTTTTAACATTTTATATTTTTCAAAAAGATTAGAATCATTTCACTTGAATCAAATTAGGATTTATATTATTAACAACTTATGTTGAATACTCATGCATGAAAAATAATGTATGAAGGAAACCCACACATTATTTAGAAGGTCTGGCTAGAATGTGAGAACCTATATCCATTCTATAAACACTTCTATGGGTCTACAGAAATCCACAATTATGAAGAAGTTATTACAACTTATGATAACTCCCATTAGATATCATATATATACCCATAAAAATGATTATACAAGCTCCCATAATAATACAATGTTTTATTTTATAAAAATTAAGCTAATAAAATACATATAATATTTTTTTAAACTGCTCCACAAATGCTTAGACCATGTCCCCATTCTGATTTGGCTGGATCTGATTCACTCAATCTAATGATACTGGATCATTATTTTCTCAATAAATTGATGCTGGATTGTGGATTATATTTCATTCAATACATTGATGATGTAATATTTATTGAATTTCATTCAATAAAATGATGTTTTTTTTTCTGGATCCAGTTTCTTTCAATACAATGTTGTTGTAAAATGGATCGGATTTCCTTAAATATAATGATTCTATAATATTTATCTAATTTCATTCAAATTAATGATGAAATAATCTGGATCTTATTTATTTCAATAAAATTATGACGTAATTTGGATCCAATTACTTTTAATACAATAATCTAATACCCAATCTCTAAAAAACTCACACTCTTCTGGAATTCTCAATATAATTATCCTTCAATAAGATGAGAATAACTACTACAATTTCCCTAGTGATCATCTATTCATGGATGTTTAAAAAATTCAACAATAAGATACTGATATGAGGATGAATTTATAATAAAATCTAGAAATAACAGTGGTAAACTAAAAATAATTCCCATATCCATAATTATAAAAAATTCAAAAATATCTCACATTAAAAGTATATATTTTTTTTTGAAAAAACTACTTATAATACTATGAGATTATTTAGAGCAATAATGTCAACTTTGACCAAATTAATTCTTCTTTATAATAGGCTCATTACGATTTATTTTCCAACATATAACAATATGTTTCTTTCCCATCCCAATATACTTTTTTAGCCAAAATAATAATTTCTATATCCATTCCTCTATCAATGTGGTTATGATTTTCACATTATTCATGTTATGATTTTCACAAAATGATGGATATAATGATCTCAAAAATATAATTATGATTCATTATAGAAAGGTGATTGTGAATCCTTTATAATTTTGGTTATAATTATCTCAGAGTTCGCATTATGATTCTCTATAGAAATATTATTATTATTCTCATATGATTCTAATTATGATTCACTATAGAATACTGGTTAAAATTCTCTCCTGAATGATGGTAAACAATCCTGATTAAGAAGTTATTATTATGAAAATTCATTTCCTAACTTTAAAATTATCCAAACCTCCTCACCATTTCATCAAATTATTTTTTTTAAATTTTTCATGACATATAATAACTTCTTGATCAAAAAATAATCATATGATTTTACTTTAGAATGTATGAAAAAATTTCTAAATTTTGAATTCATCATCTTCTCTCATAACTCTTCAGCCGCATCATTCATTCATGGATTACAATAATTATATAAATCGAAAAAATAATACATCCAACGTCAGATTATATTGAATTCAATGAAATGAATACAATGATGATTGATCTTACTACTACATGAAATAAAATTTCAATACAAAAACATTACATTTCCACAAATACCAAAATATTTTTATAAAATAATATCGAAATGTTTTTTTAATAACATCAAAAAATATGATTGTATTGGGAGTGAATTTTGATTTCTAATATGGTCCTAGGATGATCCTTGAGAAGAAATAATGTTTGTGGAATTAACCCATTCTTATATGATAGACATGGAAGTAATCCTTCACAATTATGGATGTTGCTTGATTTATTTTTTTGTCTTCCTCAATTACATGACTTATTCATATGATATGTTTTCGTGGATTATTCTCTTAATAACATTATGATTCATGTCATATGATAAACTAATATTTATTTCATGACTCATGTGTATGAATTTTTAAATGACTGGTATGATGGTCAAATGTTATTATCATGTTATCATGCCATTATTTTCATGATATTATTAGGTATATGTTTTAGTTACTCTAACTGGACATCTTGAATCATGATTCCTTCAGTTTCCATTACCTCACATATGATGAATGATTTTAAGTATGTTTAATAAATGGGATTATTATTATGGGAAAAAAGGATGACAATTGACCATGATATATGTTACACTTCCATGTTTCCAAACACAGTAAACCATTATTTTCCTTATCATTGATTTTTTCTAGTGTTATGAATATTCATCTAAAATTATTTAGAATCCATGTATGTTAATCATGGGTCTATATAGTTGTTAAAAAATGAACGACTTAGTCATCCTTTCTAAACAAGGATGAGATAACTTTAGTGAGACCCCTGTATCTTTTTTTTATGAAAATTTATATGGATGTCTCAATGGTAACTCTTAGGATGATTAAATATATAGTAAAATGTCCATGAATAATGATAATTTATAGAGTTAGTGGTTTCTTATTAATAAATCATTTCCTAGAAAATAAACTTAGACGGGGCAATAGACTATATGATCCTAGGGGTAAAAATCAATAAAATAACATTCTAAAATGTAATTAATCAAGAAACGGTGCATGACCCAAGGCATTCATGTACTCAAAGATTGGCCCTACCTTGGAATATTATTTGAGAATTTCATCATTATTTATGATCCATCATGGAAGATTTAAATATAAAATTACTAAGAATAACATGGATAAATGCAAAATATAATATAACAAAGAAGCATGTGTCATGATTTAGACATCATATAAGTAATTTTTCATGATTAAAATGTTTTATTCAATGACAAGTGTTTCTCTCACTAATATTTTTAGATTTATTCAATAGTGGGAACCCAAAAGAACAAGTTAATTTTTGAATGTGATTTTTTTATGAATAGTCAAATTGAATAATGAATAGAGTGAGTGAAATTTTGATTCTTCAAAATAAGTTTTCATGGAAAATTATAAGCAATTAATACCATAACTAACTATCATACTGATTGAATAAGATAAGGAATTATTTTTGGGGAGATTTCAGGTAGTGGATATTATAGTGGAATGAAGATTAGTTTTCGTTTTTAACTAGAATTCGTTAGGAAACAACCATGTGGATTTCATATATATAGACTCTTCCTTTTCATCCATTACAATTACATAATTTATAATTTAAATAACATAATAGCATTACACATAGTGGATTCAAATATTTAGTGTCCTAGAAAAACTAAAAGCATATATAATAATTACAATATCTAGCCGAAACATTTTTTAAATTTTTTCTTCTCTAGCTTCTTATTGGCACATGACTCCTCCTTAGTACATCTACACAAATGAGGATATACACAAAATGGGGTGAGATAATAGCCCAGTAAGAGGATATATAAGAGAAATATATCAATTCATGGGAAATACCATAACATAAGCAATGGATTTTGAACGTAATAGGTTTCATTAATAGAAGAGATGAAATGTGGTAATGCATAAAAATGAAACATCATGTCTTAGTGGTTAGATACCACACGTACTTGTGAACATAGAAAGAATCTTCATCACAAATAATTTCTCATTAACTAGTGAGATTCATAACTTTAACTAAAGCATTAGAGCGCTATATAATTTCAGGCTCACCCATCACATTGAAACATTCATATTGCACTATATAATTCTGGGCACACCCGTCACATCATAACATTATCATTTATCATGCACAAATCAATGAAAATATAGAAAAATGAACATAACTAACCCCTGAAAAGGAATGGATTTTATCTCATAATAACACATTCATAACCATTAGGATCCCAAACTAAATATGGAATAACATTCATGTTACAAGACTGTCAATCTTGAATGAGAAGTAAAAGGTGTGTTATTAAAAAAGAGTTGTTTTGGAAAACATTTTTTTTGACATAAATATTAGTGAAATACATGTATATACCATAAAAGGAAATAAAATGATGAAAAAAGTCTATTAATGAGTAACCATATCAAAATAGGGTGGAAGAGGCAGAACCCGAAGGATTAATGTTGGGTTCGAGAATTTCTCATTACCTTATATCCTATCACTACCTCTAATTTAATGTTCTATATAATGACATTATTTTCATTAATTATACATTCAAGAACAATTTATACATTAATATGGGTAATTTGTTTCTCATTATTTTATTTTATGAAAATAAATTTACTTTTAAATTAATTAATGATTTATGAATAATTATTTATGGCTTACAGAAATTCCATTGCCAAAAAGATGACCAAATTTTATTTAATTATTCATGGGTAAGGTTACTATTATTTTGGGACATTTTCTATTAATAAGGGTGATTTTACTATTCATAAGGGTAGCTGACTATTTACATGGTTATGTTACAATTCCCAAAAAATTATGTTGGATTTATTAGACTCCAAAAATCATCTTGAATAGAACCATGTATGCCCAATTTTCGAAATCCCAATCACATAAGTGACAAAATTATGTCTAAAGGTCACATAGAACACAGTAGTTCATTTTATTTTGTATTCAAATGATTTTATGACATATTTATAAGAATGAAATTTCCATTGAAAAACATAGTGTCGTTACATCATAGCTGAAAAAATATGTTCTTAATGTTAATAATAATGATATAAAAATGTAATTCTATTTGGAAAATGAAACGTTCAGTTACAATAATGGATGAAAATAATAACATCCCTAGGATATCATCTACTATTACGAGATTCATATATAGATTCTTTGTGAATTAAGAAATTCAAATTACTATGGGGAATGATCATTAATAGTGTCATCTTTGTAGTATGAGTAATGCTTAAACTACATACAAAAATAGACTATGAATTATATATTATAAGAAAGATGTATTATGGAAGAATATGATGAACCCAATTAATGGATTTAGGATTATATGGATTAATCAAAGTGCTTATGTATTTTGATTCATTATCATTGAATTTTTAGACCCATAATGATTAGTCAGTATTATTTTTTTTTATTAAGGATCTGAAAAAGAATATTAAATGGTAAAGATGTCATAGAAATGTTATTAAATGGAAAAGTAATATTTTCATGAAAAAAACATTATTAAGGGATGATAAAAATTAAAATATTATTGATATCGATAAAATAGTGTTTAAATTTGTTACATATAATATGTAAAAGTATAAAATAATTTTCATGGTACAAATTACCATGGAACAAAATAATGATTTATGGAAAATTTTGTTCATTCTATATTGATTGAATTTTATATCATTTTTATATTAAGGAATATATCTATTATTATTGGGAATCTGATGTTATGAGATTATTCAATATGTTTTTATGGAAATTAATTTTATTACAATGTATCAAGAGAATACAAGATGAAGGTATTCACATGATTGGTATATAAGAACCAAGATCCACTTTATTATACATAGGGGACCTATGTTACGCTTCTTTTGGAAAAATTTATTCATCAACTTTCTCATGTTTTTGTTATTTAATATTTTTAAAGGGTAAAAAGGGAGACTTTTTTTGAATGGTATATGTTTAAAATTTAATATTTTATTAGATATTAATGTATTAATTATTCATATAATGATTTATTCATATGTGATTACCTATCCTAAACATTTTCTGAGTAAAAATCATGATTTACAGAATAGTTTGTTTGTATATCTAGAAATCTAACATTCCATTAGTGCTTTAGGGATAACTTATATGACTATGTTTTTTAGAGTAACAGATGAATCATAAATTAAGTAATTAAAAACTAATGCCAAAGATTATTCATATGAAATGGAATGAAATCCCTTAGTAATATATCCCTACAAGTATTAATAAACTCTAGGAATGAATATTGGAATAAAAAAGTTCTCATAATAACATTGTAACTAATGAATCAAATACCCCCTTATATGATCACATATTTATGGTTCTTTGATCTTTTAATTTTATAGGATCACAAAAATTCCAATTAATTGTTTTATCAATCACTATGTATAATTATATATGCTTTTCTTCTATGTCCAAATCCACACCACCGAACTATTTTCTACTATGTGGAATTCAAGTTATCTGTTACAATAGGTAAACATTATGTTTTCAAGTTATCCATTTTAAAATTTATTTTTCATTCATGTTTTTATTAAGGATCCTATGAATGTCACTTTCAATAATTACAACATGATGACATAATCAAACTTCGATGGAAAAAACTTAATATCAAGGGGTTTATAATATAAAACAAAGGGTTTTTATGAATTATAATTTTTTTAATAAATTAATATCACTTGAAGGATCGAATTGAATGATAGAACATGTTAATCATGAGATACATGGTACAATTTTTTTTCTTCCATGGTATTCAATATCGAGTCCCTTTATATCTTACATTACAAACATTCACTATTTTTACTAAACTACAAAATACAAATAATAATATTATTAAAATATTAATATAGTTATCATATAGTAGTTGGAATGAATGTTTATGAAAATAGTTAACTATTTTTTGAAAAAATATTTCATTAATGTTTAAAAAATTATTTTATTTAACATAAATTAACAATAATTGACTGAATGAACATTTTAAAAATAATGAGACCCATTTAGGAAAAAAATATATTTCTTTTCACAGACGCTTTTCATCTATATTAATTACTAAAATCAGCATGAGGAATTATTTTAATGATATATATATATATATATTATTAAAACAAAAATTCATCATTTATCGTATTTATATTATATATAAGATATAGTAATAAATTCAATTTTATGCATAAAAGGTAATTTTTCAAAAAGGTAGATTTCCACATTTAATGGTGCAATTTCTTTAAAACAAAAATTAGAACATTTTGTAAATTATATTTGGTAAAATAATATTTATTCATGAATTAGTAATTTCAAAATTATATTAATATCTGTTTTATAATATTTCAGCAATATTTCATTTTTAGATGAATATTCTTAAATAAGGAATTTAAATTTTAGACTTCCTTTCTGATTAAATTAATTAGATTTTAAAATTGAGATTTAAAATGGTTTTAAAGAATAAATTGTAAAATTTAACATATATTAAACCATTTTAGGTCATTATAATCAACATCAAATTGAAATTGGATATAAATAAATTTCTAGCTATTAAATAATATTTCCTTTAAAAACCTATTATATTGTCTTAAGAAAGTGGTTAATTTTTAATTAATTTAAGAAGATTTTTACATTGGAATTTATCAAAATGGATTCAATATTTTTAATCAGAGAAATTTAAAATATATAATAACGTTAAGTTAATATTTTTTTTTAAAAAAAATTGTGATGGATATTAAAATAAATGAAAACAATTGACGTAATATAAGAGTTGATATTGTTGAGGAATTAAACTTATGGAAGAAATGTAGCCCTTAAAATGTCCAAAATAGATATTATATCCATATTTCATCCTTAAGAAATAATTGATTTGATATTTTTATTTATGTCTATTTTTCTGTAAAAACGTGGGTACACCAAACATCATTTAACTAAATTTAAATGTGTCCTCCCACCACTTATAAAAGTCCACCACCACTACTCCTCTATTAAAACATTCCAAGACAATATTAAAATCCCAAAACTAACCAAATATTATCCCGAGTTCCCTTTTATCCATATATTAACCTCAAATTGGGAGTAAATCCATCCAATGAAGCCTATTGGTGAAAACCAAAAGGAGTTACCTAAATATTATGTAATGTTCATCAACATACATATTTGTTTCCTTCGTTATACCATATAATTATTTTTATAATATTATTCTATAATAACCTAGTTATCATAAATATAATTAAATTGTGTTATGTTAATGGCATGAACTATAACTTTATAGACTTCCATCAAATGCGATTCACAGTCGTCGTTCATGTGTGAAACCGAATACCACCTCACGAAATAATGTTGTTCACTCTTCCATTAAAAGAATATATTGTTGATAATAATTACGGATATATGGTTTCTAAATAATATTCAGTATGTATTTAAACTACTATAATTATTATATAAGAAATATCATCATTAATTTAATTTTTAGGAAATTTAATGTGCTCGTTCTTGTGTACGATATATTACAACCTAACGATGTGATTTGATTCGTTCACACATAAGATAGAATATATTAAATAGATTTTTAATAAGTATGTGTGTTATATTTCGATTAATAATTCTACTATATTTATATTATATATATTTATAATTTAATTTTATTACTTTCAATATGAAAAGAAAATGGAAACAATGTTCATGTGTGTGTATAGCCTACCATCTTCATATGTTCCTCTTGGGTTTCAGGGCCCATCCTCTCCCATTTTCTCCCAGATCCGCTCCTCAGCTCTGTTATGATGTGATTCATTCCCCTAGGGTTTCCTCTAATCTATTGTTTGTCGATGTTTCTCCGTGGTTCTCTAGTTCTTCTAGTGAAGGTATGTGATTTGGATGCCTTCCATCACCCTAACCTACTCTGGTATCATGTTCCTTCATGCCTCACTAGGTCAGGGATGGTATGGAGTTAACCTGGAGATTTTGGGAATATGGTTTGGTGGACTTGGGTTTCCAGCTACTACTGGATTCGGTCTGTCATCCTCGGCTTCCGAAACCCGCTCTGACCTAGGGTTCCACCGCTACTCTCCAGGTCGGAGTTGGATCGATGGGTACACATGGTTTTGGGCCATTCAGATTGTGGTATTCAAGGTTACAATTAATTATTCATACTCAGTCTCATTCACGGTCTCATTACCGGCCCTATTTATGGTTTTCCCCAATTTTGTGTTCAATTTTTTGGTTTTCTATCTTTCTTGCGATTCATTTTCATCGGTGTTCTATTTTCAGTTACTGGATGATTGTGGCGAGGAGGAGCGATTGTGGCCTCTTTCAGTGGTGTTCAATGGTTTAACGGCTGATGATGTCGACTCCAAAATGTTGATGCTTGTGATTTGGTGACGACGACGATGACGCCCTGGTTCGGAGTCAAAGGTGTTTGGTCCAGGCGTCAACATCAAATTTCGGTTGTCTATGACGATGTTCATCTATGGTGGTATGTGATGGTGGGGTGCGTCATGTTGGTGACGATGCATTTCTGACTTTCTGGTTTTCGGTGACCCTCTTTTTTCCATCTCTGGAATTCTTGTTTGACCTTTACAGGTGGACGGTGGTCTATTATGTTCTGGAATTTGATGGTGGTGATGTTTCTCCCGTGACGGGTGTTGTGATAACGATGATGGTGTAGACGGGATGGCAAGACGAAGGAGGGTATGGGAGGCTACATGAAGTGTCCTTGGAAGTTGGTATTTTCAAGGATCATGGACTCCTTTAATTATCGGTATATTTTGAATTCTGAATTTCATTTTTCTGTATTGATTCAGTATCCCACACATGAATTATGGTTATCGGGGTTATCACCCCGCGTTAAAGTGGTTTATTTAAAAATATATAAAAAAGGAATCTTCAGTCAGTCAATAAAATAGTAATACATATGTATCATAATAAAATATATTGTATTATATATATATATATATGAATATTTATTATATATATTGTAAAATTATATTTCTTATAGTGGAGGTTTGAATGGATATAATGGAGTTTATGACATATTTTAAGGGGATTTCTTGTCTCAATTTTATTTCTATGAGACATACTCAATATTCACCATTAATATATTTTGTGTGGTATATATAAATCCCTATGAAATTTTATATATGTAATTTATTTTATTTTATTTTATTCAATGTCTCAATTTATTTTATTCTATCACATATCTCAAAATTAAAAATATAATCATGAAATTAGGGATTTACCTCTCACTTATTTAATTTGTGAGACACACACTATATTCAACACCTCTTTCTTATATGTGATATATATAATACCCATGAACATACATTATGAATATTATACCTAAAATTTCTTTTATTTGAAATCTTATTTGAGGATCACACATTTAAATTTTAATTAATTAAATGTTGTGTAATCTTTATGAAATTTTTGTCTCAATTTTATTTCTATAAAAAAAAGATATGTTATACAAAAATATCATTTTATGAAGTGTATATAATTCTACTTCAATATGTTATATCATGGATATCCTTATTATTATACTATTATAATCATTATATAAATTTATTCTCTCATTGGGATTATGATTCCATGTTAACAATTTGGTAAGAATTTATTTATATAATCTTATTGTATATGGGGATTGATTAAGATTATAATTCCATTTAAGAATTGTTATAAAACGTCTCTCAAGAACTCTCATGAATTATAATATCCTATTTTTATTCATGATTTCATCAAGAAATGTTTCTATTTTCCACTCTATGTTACTTAGGATAATTAATATAATATTTTTAGAATATTTTACTTTATTTATCACTTATGTCAAAAATATATTCTCTCCCAAAATGATGATTTTAAAAAATATTTTAAAATAAACAATATATTATTATTCTATGATTTAGATGTTATATTTTGTTTTATTTTACCATTTTACCATATGGTTTTAAAATTAATCTTGTTTTTATTTTTTGAAAAAATATATTTTGACATCTATAAACTATATATATAGAATATTTGTTTTTATGAATAATTAAAGTAAGAAATTAACTACTAGAATAACCATTAAATTATTTGATTCATACATTATAAATTTTAAATATAATTTTCAAAATATGATGAGTTTTAAAATTTATTATATTTAAAAAAAAATTCATATGATTTTCAAAGCATACTTTATATGTTTTCAAAAGTTATTTTTAAATAATAGTATTTGAATGATTCTAATTTTTATTTAATTTTTTTAAAATATATTTTTAATGAAATGTGGTTGATTTTTTTATATATTAAAAATAATATTATAATGAGAAATTATTTAATCCCTTAATAAATGTTTGAACTTTAATGGATATTTTTTTCAAATTTTAGATGTTTGTTTCAACGAAAAAGATTTTGAAAATTTTTTATGACCAATAAATAAATTTCAAATTATGTTTATTTTATTTAATAAATAATTTATGTGTTCTTTCAAAATCATTATTCATAAATGATTAAATCCATTGGTATTTTTTATTCATTACTGGGAATATGACCAAGGACACCATTCTGTTCCTTTATTTAAATGATTTATATACGAAGGCATGTTATTTATGATACAATTTTCTCTTTCATGGTTTATACCATGATAAAATTCTAATGACGCATTCTTTATTTTATTCTTTATTCTATTATGTAATTATTATGAAACCTATCACATTTTCAAAAATTATGATGTGGTGAAATTTTTATAAAACCAAAATAATTTCATAGGATATGATATGATATTTTGAAAACCCATCTATTTTTAGTGTTCATGTTATGATGAATGTTTTATTATAATTTAGAATATTTATGTATGATCTCATTAATTTAATGGTTAGACCAATATCCCCCTTAAAATTATTAGGTAAAGATCTATAGGTAAGATCCTGGGCTTTTCTAGAGTCACCCAAGGTGGGGTTTCAGACACTTGTTGAGGAATTTATGTACATTTAACATAGAGTAGTGACTTGGGGTTCATTTGGGGGAACATTTAAGGAAAACTAAAGGAAATTGGGTTGTGCATGGTTTGTGCACGATTTGACAGGTTGTGCAAGGAAACTGTGCCAAGAGTGTGAAACTAGATAGAGAGGTTTGAACGGTTTTTGCACAGTTTAAAAAACTGTGCGACCAAACCGTGCTGATCATGTTAAACTGGATAGTGGGGTCCACACGGATGTCTCATGGTTTTCCCTAACCATCCTCCACTTCTCAAAAAACTATGCACACAAGATATTAAATCATAAATCCTTTTCAAAACCACCCGAACTCCCAAGACATCCATATTTTCGACCTTGGATCTGGTATAACAAATTTATGGTGTTTACAAAGCATCATGAATAGAATACAAGGTGATATGAACGTATTCTTGGATATAGAAATCTTGTATTGAAAATCTGCTCTCCTCCATGTAAGTGGATTTCATCCTGATGCTTATTTAGTTCATTCAATTATCGATTCAAGATCTTTTCATTGATGATATCCACTGTTTTCTAATATATAAACAAATATGTTATGATATAGATCTAGGATTTTAGATCATGATATATATTTTAAATATCATGGTTTTATTCATCTTAATTTGGTTTTAGGGATTTAGATTCAAAGCATGATCAACGATGTTGTGCTGCTCGGATTTTGGGGAGTTCCTCTGGGCTAACATCCATAATGAAACTGAGGTAGGTGTTCTAAATTGAACTCTCATAGTCATGTTTTATTGTAAGTGAATGTGAGTTTATGATTTGTAAGATTCACTTGATCGTTTATTTCCAAAATTAGAGTGATTCTGAATCTGAAATGAAATTGAGTTACCTTGGTGATTTAATAAATAATTGATCCATAAAAAATGATGGGGGGTTTCCCAAATAGATCATTTATATATTTGATATTGGTATATATATATAAATTGATATATATAATTTTTTTAGAAGATAATTTATTGGTGAAAATTTATTGTATAATTATGTTTGGCAGTGTGAGATAATTAATTGGGAGAATAAATAATGTGATATGATATTGACCAATGATAATTAATTGAGAGAACAAATTATATGTCTTGATGTGATCAAAGATAAATATTTGGGAGAATTAATTATGTAATGATAATTTTATTGATTGAATTATTAATTTATGAGTTAATTAACATTTGTGTTCTTAGATAATTTTTGAGTTAACTAATGACCTTTGAAATGTTTAACTAATAGATGGATTAGTAAAAGAATAATATGGAAAATTCTTATGACTTAATGAATGATTAAATGGATGAGATTTTGAGGTGGTAGCCATGACATCCTAGACAGATTAGAAGATGGGACACAAACAAGGAATTATTCCAAATTGTTATATAATCTTAAGATTATGGGATGTTTATCATGATGTCCAACTCCGAATGAGAAAAGAAGTCGTAGGCATGAATACCTATAATCAACGAGATTTGGGGGTCTAGGAATGAGGACCTAAACCCAATGAGTGATAGTAATGAATGATATTTCAATGAGATTTTGGGATATATGGATGAATACCTACAATTAACGTGATTTGTGGTGCTAGTCATGATGACCTATTCAAAATGAAAGATAATAATGAATGATGTTTCAATGAGATTTGGGGTGATAGATATTATTACCTATAACAAATGTATGATAATAATGAATGATTTTTCAACTATGATTTGTGGTGCTAGTCATGATGAATGATACCAAATGAATCATAAAAATGATAGATGGTTAAAATGGAGAATTTGAATTGGATTAGCCTACTGTAATGATTAATGATTAAATGATAATGTGATAACTATTTAAATTTTTTATTGTATTTTTTCTTTTGTAAATCATCTTGTAATATATATTGACTGGATTTTTTTGAAACCATTCGTGGTGGAGTAATTAGTTGTACTCACACCCTATTTGGGCCGCCTGATCAGCACCCAAGAATAATTATTTGTTGAAGGGATGGATATGGGAACGACTATGCGCTTTGTTGGTATTTGGGATTGGACTGTGTGAGAGGGAACCAGATGCAGTTTAGGACCCATTTTGGATTCGTTGTGTCATTACATTCAGTTGCATTGTAGAGTTGTTTTCCATTCATTATCATAGAATTTTTTACCATTCATTTTTTATTTTGTATTTTCAATTTATAAATATAATATGACATGTAGTTGTTCTAGTTACGTATACACCTCTTGTACATTGTTATTTTTATTTTCTTTCACTGGTGTGTTATTTTTATAATAAATTTTATAGTCACCCCAAGACTATCTTACCAGACCCATATCGCTAGTCAGCACCCTATGGCGTACGAGGAATCATGCTTGGGGGATTGTGGCTAACTGGCTCGGGGAACCATTTAGTTGCTACTGGGTTGGGACGTCACAATGTTTTAATAGAGGATTTATCATTTATTTCCTCTTGTTCTGTCTTACAGTATTGGAAAAGGTAGAAAAAAGAATAAGAAGAGTCGATCCATGATAAAGAGATCGTTCATGATAGTTTCAATCCCATGAATGAGGGATAAATATGTGTACTCAGAGTGGGATTGTTGTGATTGTATTTTGTTGTTATAGTTGCATATTATTTCCTCTTAGGTTACAAACTTGTGGTGTGATGGTGTATTTGTTTTGATAAATGATTGATTTTTATTTTTGGCCTACGTAGGTACTATACTTGAGTATGTATGCATCATTCTAGACACTCAAGGTTGTTTTGACATGCATAATTCTAGGAACTCATGAGAAAATGGGTTGTGGGTATGTTTTTGAACTTGAACTATTTTCCTTGTTGTTCGATTGGAATAAAGATGAAAAATAAAAATAAATGTCTGTCTCATGAGAATCTTTATTACTAAATTGTGAATGGGAATGTAATTAATTGTTGAGTTAATTAATTTCAGATTATGTAATTAATTAATTGATTAATTTATTAAAGAAAATTAATATACCCTTTTTAAACAAGAACTAGTTTCTGGATGGTTGTGGGTAGTGATAAGGCCTTAGTGTTCACTGTGTGGTGAAAAAATGACGGATGAAGACATGTTGAAAATTTTGGTGTTATTTTATAATATTATATAAATTTTATAAGTTTGAGTTATGAGACCTGCGACATGTTTTTGGATTTGTAAGAGTATGCCTCCAAGATGCTTGTTAAGGGAGAGACTGATTGGTATGGCCCAGAATAGACTTCCCTGACCAGGAGCTTAGGGAACCATTGGTGAAATATGAGAAGACAGGGAACCGTTTTGGGAGAACATTTATTATTTAATGAAATTCAATGAGAAAGACCTAGGGTGGTATTAGAAATGCATGTTTGAGTTGAAAATGGAGTTTCAGATGTATCTCCCTTCTACCTATACTGAAGAGGGTGTAACTAAGTGAGTTGAATTCTAGATTGAATCTATAGAGTAAATACATGATCAGTTTGAGACTCCAAAAAAGAGGAGGGTAATGTTTGCTACATATAAGCTGCAAGGTTCTGCAAAGATTTGGTGGGACATTCATGTACGATATAAAAAAACTGATGAGATGTTATTGTAGGGCTTTTTAGTGAAGTTCTTGGAACAAATAAATCCAGATACACTGATGAAAGAGAATACTGTAGATAGTATTCATCTAATACAAATAATAATATCAATAATATAGTATTCAGAACATTTCACAGATTTACATCATTTTCCTCTATCTTTGGCGGTATATTATGCTTCTTTGGAAAACCGATTTCAGGAAAGATTTAAGTGTGAAATTAATTCCCAGTTTAATATCTTTAGGCTGAAGAAATTTTCCAAAGTGGTTAATCAGGATCTCATTTTAGAGGAGAACCTGAAAGGTGATTCTAGTAATGGACATGTATCTGGATGATTAGGGAGTGTGCCTTCTGAGAGGAGGGAGTGTCGAAAATTGAATCAGAGTAGGAATAGTGTAAAGCTCGGTGGACACTTAGGAGGAACAATTGCACCGGATCTTTCTCACGTGCATTTACACCAATGCGGTTGGCATGTAAAATATCATTCACATTTTCCTTGACCACTAGTGAAGTTATGGTTTTCTAGAAAAATGAGACACCTACAGATTTTCAATAAGAATCAGCAGTATTATGGAGTTGAGAGAGAAGTTCCATAGATTCAGAGTGTGGGATAGGGGTCTTCTAAACCACATAGGTCTGGTAACTGGAGTTCTAAAAGAAGGGGTGGAAGAGAATGTGGGAATTGTGCTTCAATGAATGAGAGTCTGTACTAGAAAATTTGAGCTTCTTAGGGGAGTCAGATGATGCCACAAGGAAGAGGGGTATGATAGTTACATGTAGTATAGCCTACAGAAGTAGAAGTATAGGTTGGTCTATCGACAGTGATATGTACTATTCTAGTTTCATCAATATTAATTGCTACATTGTTTGATATTGTTTCCTCTAATACCTTTATATCTGTAAATCTTGTTAAGTGTTTAAGCCTAGAGGCGGAGTCCATAAGTGGGGTGATGAATATCGATACACTGTTGGGAACACAGTCTAGGGATATCTATTTATGAAATGGATTTTTGCAAGAGATCAGAGTGTATCCTATCATTTGGGATATCTATGCACTAGATATTACAACCTTAAAACAGATTATGGTTATGGATTGGATAGTAAAATATATATCTGACAAAGATAGTTATTGCAGAAGAGTGACCTTTGTATATCATGAGGTTGGCTAAAATTTCCTTTGCGGAGAATGTGATATCCATTCATGTAGAGCTGGGAAAATTAATCAACAACTGGGGGAGCTCCCATCTCAATTTGTTATTATTTTTCTGGATGATGGGAGTTGTAAGAAAGGCGTCCTTCCACTAGTAGTAGAACTATTTTTAGATTTATTTCCAAAATAGTTCTTAGTTTTTAAACTTGAGAGAGTTTAGGAATTCATTATTGAAATGATTTCGGGGAATGAGCCGGTATATATTTCACCTTATAGAATGGATCCATCTGAGCTTCAAGAGATCAAAACATAGTTGGAAGAGTTGGAGGACAAATGGTTTATCTATCCATGTACATAGCTTTGGGAATCACCTATTTTGTTTGCAAGGAATTCCGATGAGATTTTATTCTTCTATGTAGATTAACGAATGTTTGAAAAAATAAATATGAAGAACTGATATAGTCTTCAACGTTTCAATGATATTTTAGTCTAGCTGATGGGGGAATGTGTGTTCTCTATGATCGATCTAGGATAAGGGTATCACCAGGAAAGTGTCCTGACATCAATATAACTAAAACTACATTTAGGAGCAGTAATGGCCTTTATGAGTTATTTGTAATGCCTTTTTGGTTGTCTAATACCCTAGTAGTGTTTATGAAATTTATAAACATGATATATTATCCTTACGTAGATCAGTTTGTGTTTATACTTGTGTATAAAATCTTAGTGTACTCTATGACTCCTGATGATCATTCTGAACATATTGAAATCATCTTGGGAACATTGAGATAACATCAGCTATGTGCCAAGATATCTAAATGTCAATTCTAGATTGATAATATACCCTTTTGGGGGAACATCATCTCATATTAAGGTTTTATCGTGATCCCTGAAATTGTGTAGCTAGTGATTTCATGGGAGCATCCCAAGTATGTTTTTTATATTCAATTTTTTTTTGGGATTACGTGCTTATTATAGGAGAGAAATAATGGATTGTCCCTAAATGGATTCAGAGTTTACTAGTTTGAAAAAAAGTATAATGTTTTTTTGGAAGAATCATGCGAGAATGATATCTAGGAAATGAATAAGCACATGACTTCTACACAAATTTTTATATTAACTGGGTCTACCGAGGAGTACTTGGTGTTCTAGGACACTATTGGGATCGGGATAATAGTTGTGTTGAGTAAAGGGTATAGAGTTGTTTCATATGGGTCTCGGCAGTTGAGGTCACATGAATGGAATTTACCTACACATGACCCTGATTTGGTAGTAGTTATTTATGATTATATTTGTATGAAAAACTATCTTTTATGTTAAATGTTTACTGTTTTTATGTATAACAAATTCTTGATGAATATATTTTCATATTGAGAATTTATTCTTTTGAAGTGAATTTGGGTAGAATATATGAAATAAATTTATTTTGAACTAGAATATAGACCTAGATGTGGTAATAATGTGGATACTTCTTTGACCAGGAAACCTCAGACTTAGTAGGTACATGAGTCAAGTGCAGAGTGGAATATGATGAATCTGATGGAAAAAAAGCATGTGGTAGTTTAAGAGAGCCATTAGAGGATGACTCTAGTTTTGGTATATGTGGAGTAAACAATCTTGAGATAGATTAGGGAAATGTAGTACAAGGATCAATAGTGTTTATCCTTGAGGTAAATCCTTGAATGTGGGGAGACACCTTCAGAATGTTAAATTGATGAGATGAGTTCATCTGTTAAAAAATGGATTTATGTGCATAGAATACAGGGAGAGGACCTCATGGTAGAATATCATGCTTCAGGGTGGGAGGTACTTCCTTGGGTGAAAAAAATGTATTGTGACCTTCAACGATAGTTTTAGTGTCCAAACATGATAAATAAGATATCAATGATCATAATAATATGGTTCACTTGTCAGCAGGTGAAAGCAGAGCATCAATGACCGGGTGGCCTATTGTAGCCATTGCCTATTCTAGAATGGAAGAGGTATGACATGACTATGGATATTTTTAGCAAATACTATTTCTCTTATGAATAATTATTCTCATTGGATCATTGAGCATCAACTAACGAAGGTATCACAATTCTTGACTAACGAGGAACACATTACAATAGATTAGCTGGGAGAACTGTATGTGAGAGAGATAGTTTGTTTGAATGGTTTTCCAATGACTATAGTTTCATATCACAATTTATGTGTTACATCATGTTTCTATAAGGGATTACTGCAGGTTCTTAGTACAAAAGTTCCATTATGTACAGCCTTCCACCAATAGATAGATGGGCAGTTTTATTGTACCATACAGGTGTTAGAGGGTATGCTGCGAGCGGGTCTGCTTTCCGGTGGTGATTCTGGGTAAAATAACATGGCTTTAGTTGATATTTTGTATAAAAATAATTATCATTCTACTATACACTAAAAACATATGAGTAACTATATGGAAGACCTTGTTTATCTCTTGTACGCGGGTTGGAGGATGGTGAGTCGGAGTTGATTGGACCGAGTCTTGTTCGGGAGACATCAGAGTAGGTTCAGTTGATTCGAATGTGCAAGTCTATGGCACATAGTAGGCAGAATTCATATGTTGATAGATGGGATGACCCATAGATTTTAACGACGGTGACCGTGTATTCCTTCTATTGTCGCCATAATTGGGTCACTATAGGATACAGAGGAAGGGCAAGTCAGCACCCATGTTTGTGGGACCATTTGAGGTGCTGGAGAGTATCGGGTCAGTGGCATGTCGATTTGCACATACACATAAATACAGTTCTTTGAATTAGGTTTTTCTTCGGTCAAAACTATGTTTGTATCACCATGACCTTTCTCATGTGATTTATGAAGAAGTGGTTGACCTTGAGACTGATGCCTCCTTTGAGGAGAATCTGATACGACTGGTGGGTTGTAGTGAAGAAGTGTTATGGGGAAACAGTGTGTCTTCAGTTCATGTGTTAGGGAAACATGGAAATGTTCAAGTAGAATCTTGGGATGGTGAAGTAGAAATGACGACCCAATGGACCAATATTTTTTGTTAGGAATCTTAGAGATGTTTGGGAGTGTAGCTCAAGGATGATTTGTTATAAGGTAGGGAAATTATTAGATATTTTCCTTTTAAGGAGTCATCGTGGGAACATTTCAGTATCTTTTAGAAGGTTTTATGTTCATTTAACTTAGAGTAGGGGTTGGGGCATGTTTGGGTAAACATTTAAGGAAAACTAAAGGAATTTGGGCCGTGTAGGGTTTGTTCATTGTTTAGAAAATTGTGCTATCATTATATGCCATGGGTGTGTAAATAGACAGAGTGGTCCACAAGATTTGTGGAGAGTTTGAAAAACCATGAGATCAAACCATGCCTACTTTGAAAAAAAAGATAGAGGGTTCATTATAGTTGGTTCATAGTTTTCCCTAACCATGAGCCTCTACCCAGCAAATTGTGCCCATGTTATTTTAATTATGAAAACCGATTTTAAAACCACTGAACTCTCTGATATTTTCATATATGTGACCTTTTATTAGTATTAGGGAATTTTAGGTGTTTCTAAATCCTCTTGTAGAGATTACATGGGGATATTAACACTGTTAATTGATATTTAAAACACAAATTCATGATTCCATATCCACTCAGAAAGTGGATTTCATCTCGATGCTTCTTTCATTATTTCTCTTACCTTTTAAATATATTTTCATGGAAGATATCAACTGATTTCATAGATATAATTCCATGAGAAATAATCTATTTATATAATATTTGAGCAAGAAATATATTTGAAATATCATGATTCTTTTGATCATAATTTTGGTTATAGGGATTTCGATACGGAGATTGATCAACGACCTTGTGCCGCCCTGATTTTGGGGATTTCTGTTTGGCTGACATCGGTCCAAAAAATAAGGTAGGTTGTCTTAATATATCTCACATAGTTATTTTTATGATAATTTAATATGATTTAATGATATGATACATTCACAAGAAGAATAATTACCAAAATTGGAGTATTTAGGAATGTGAAATTGAAATAATTTTCATTAAGGGATTTAATTTATAATTGAACCACAATACAATGTATGGGGGTCCAAAAAATATTTTGGAGATTTGATATTGGTTTTGATATTTAAAATGAGATATTTAATTTTTGTTATAAGATAATTAATTGGGGGAAGTTAATTATTGATTTAATGTTTTTTTGAGAGATAATTAATTGTGAGAATTAATTTTTTCCATGATGTTGGGTAAAAATTATTAATTAAGAAAATTTAGTATGTTCCATGGTGTGATCAAAGATAATTAATTTTGAGAATTAGTTATGGAGTGAAAATGGTATTGATTAATTAATTAATTGATGAATTAATAATGGACATCTGCTTAGTAAATTGTTGAGATAACTAATGACCCTTGAAATGTTTAAATAATTGAGTAATTAGTACATGAATAATGTGGGAAATTATTATGACATAAAGAATGATTAAATGGATGATATTTTGTGGATCTAGGAAATTATTCCTAGAACAATTAGATGTTGGGACATAGACATGGAATTCCTCTACAACAGTTATCCATGCGTGAGATTATGTAGTGTTGGGCCTGATGACCTTCACTGAATGAGAGAAGAAGTGATATGTATGAATACCTACACTCAAACAAATTTGGGGTTCGAGGAATGAAGACATAAACCCAATTAATGATAATAATGAATGATGTTTAAATGAGAGATGGGGTTATAATCAAGACAACCTACACTCAACAATATTTGGGGTGATATGAATGATGGACTACACGCAATGAATGATAATAATGAAGGATTTTTAATGGGATTTCGGGTACTATGCCTGACAATATACAACTAATGAATGATAACAATGAATGATGTTTCAACTGATATTTAGGGTTCTCGACATTACTACCAAAAAATGTACGATAACAATGAATGATGATTACAATGGGAAACATGAATTTAAATGAATTAATGGGATGGTTAAAGATTACATGAAAATGTGAAATATATTTAAAATATGAATTGTATTTATTGCTTCATAAATCCAATGTCACTCTCTTTTGACTAGACTCTTTTTTGACATCATTGGTGGTGGACTTATGAGTTGAACGCACACCCTATTAGGCTAGCCGGATTAGCACATGTGAAAAAATTGTTTTTGCAAGACAAGATAAGGGAATGTTTCTAGGATAGGTAGTGGTTTTGAATTGGTGAATCTGGAGTGAACCAAATGCATTTCAGGAATGGTTTGGGAGTCATTTTGTCTTTTCATAGAGTTGCATTATAGGAACATGGCACTTGAATTATCATATCTTGTTTTAACTTTCAGTTGATTGTTGTATTTTCTTATTTTGACTATAGGTGTTCATGGTATTTTTCCCCTTATTTAAATTCTTCCATACTTGTAAATATATATTTTCATCCGATGGTGTTTTATTCTGATAACCTAGGGTACAGTCTCCCCAAGACTGACTTACGTGAGCCTCGCTGCTAGTAGGCACCCTGTAACACCCCAGGTAAATAAAGAATATGAAATTTTTATATTTCTCCATATTTTTGAATAAAATGATAATATTAATTTAAATGGAACACTATGATCGATGGCATTCCCAATATGCAACACCATGTTTCTTTTAAATCTTACGTTTCACTCTAATAATAAAATAAAATTATTTTAAATGGTAGTTAAAGCCTAGCCGTTGTAATGGCGAGAATGAACAGAAATAACTACAAAATGATTATATATGTTTGTAAAATATTTTTAATTTTATCCAATAAATGATATAGTCTTAAAATGCAAATGAATCCAATTTTAAGCATAAATATTTTAATATTCATTAAAAGGTCGATTAACCGCATTTTTATGGAGAACCCTTTTTAAATATACTTTTAACAAATTTATAAGTTTTATCTAACAAAATAAAATCCTTTTTTAGTATCTTGATATCAAAATTTACTTTTTGTAAATTTTTGTTATTTTTCCGATAAAAATCATTTTTACTGAAAATGT
This sequence comes from Viscum album, assembly GCA_963277665.1. NCBI lineage: Eukaryota > Viridiplantae > Streptophyta > Magnoliopsida > Santalales > Viscaceae > Viscum > Viscum album. Next base: position 615,452,849 of record OY728164.1, read on the forward strand.
TGCATTTTAATTCAAAACCTCATTTTAATCTGATTTATTTATATGTATAGATTATATTTTTAATTGATATTAAATTTTATTTTGAATATATTTTTACCATTTAATCCAATGGTGGTCATTGTAATTAATTTCACTCTAAAATTGGACTTAAACTAGTGTCAATATTTTAATAGATATTGTTCCATAAAAACACGCTATTTGTTTTGAAAGCGGGCATTAATTATTAAATTAATTATTGAAACTTATATGTATTGAATTTTTTAAAATATAAATCATTTTTGAATTTGGAATATCAAATATTTCTTTGGATGAATTTTTGGTATTTTTCTGAAAAACTTCATTTTTTGATGAATAGTGAAACCACTAAGTGGTAGTTAAAGAAACTGATTTTTCGGTTAAATGAAGCTTTACCAATTCTGTGATTTGATTTTAAAAAATCTGACATACATGGTTTTCATTAGTAAGTAAAATGTGGTTCAATGAGATTAAAATAATTTTTTGGTGAATAGTAACTTTTAAGTTTTATTAATCAAGATTAAAGGTAATTATTGTAATTTAAGGCAAAGATAATGTTATAATAATATGAAATGACCTTGACACATGTCTTAACCTTCTTGGATGAGTAATGTACGATCAAGAAAATCCATGGGTAAACATGGGGACCCCATGTAGCCACTTTGGTAGGAAAATGACATAAATAACAATTTATTTAAAGTTAAAATTAAAATGTCACAAAAATGTGTTGTTTTACTAAAACTTGTTTTACATGGGGATATACAAGTCATATATTTGACTATAAATATTCATTAGAAAGATAAAAATATTTCCTAAATCATGATATTTTTCATATAATTTTTAGACATTAAATTAATTAATTTATTTATGACACCGTGATGATGCAGTGATTACCTCATAAATGAACGATATAAATAATATGAGAAGATAGGGTAAAATATAAGTCATAAACTTATCAAAAACCTATTTTATTGGTGGATTTCGAAACCTTATCACCATATCCTCGAAATATATCCTTTTGGGACCTTTAAAATTCTAAAAGCATTTCATAATAAAGTAATATTTTATAACTTTCCAAGAGTGCCCCTCCTCTTCTCTTATAAAAGCCCCCCACCTCTACCACCTTACCCACACCTCTAAAGCCTTTGTCTCGTCAAACCCCAGACCACTTCATCTCTTCAAATCCCTATATTTATCATTGAAGCCTCACCTTTTTCATAATTCTCTTCAAGAAACACATTTTGGTTCAAACCATGAAGAGTTACCCGATTTTATGGTAATGTCTTCACTTCTGTTCATTTGTTTAATTTTTGTTCTCCATCCCTCTAAACTCTTTTTATTCCTTATTTTGTAACAACACCAGTATATTAAATATACTAGGAGGTTTTTATGCGATGTATTCAGGCTACACTTACACAAACCTTCATTTAATGGTAAAAGAACATATTGTTTCTGTGGATGTCGTATTTCTGCCTCCTGAAACGATGATTGTTCAATCTTCTCTTAACACCTTTCATGGTGCCCATTATAATTTCACTGTATTTTATATATGATATATATGGTATTTATGTTTTCCATATGCTTCTTGTATTTTATATTTAAAACATAACTTTATGCTTTTCATGTTGTGCAAATGATATAATTTCATACGGGGAAGTGTGGACTACCACCCCCTCATGTGATGTGACTCGTTCATGAAATACATGGCATGTATAAAGAATTAAATTAATGAACTTATGTGACCCATAAAACATATAAATTATACTAGAATTATAATTTATATATATCTCAAATATTTCTCATTTCATTAATATGACAATGAAATAAAAGTAGCGTTCATGCGTACGTAAGGCCTACCGTCTCCATGAACGGTGCATTTCATTTCATTATGTCTCCAAATGCCATGTAATAGTATAAAATGAATATGCAATGGATATATTTGATATTTAAATAATTAATAATATTCAGGATGTGATTTAATTATAATTACATGGACAATCATTTTCAATCAAGTACAATTTTGACTCATGTACCAAACATCGACAAAAACGTCTGATATGAACTCACATTATTAACCAATTATTATGAAATTATAATATGGGATATGAACTTAATAATAATAATTAATGTATTTCATTAATCAATTATAAAAATACCAAAGTTTATTATTCAGGAATATATAGAAACGAACAAGACAAGCCAGACTTGAGGAAAGGGATCCTAACTCACTCTTTCTTTTTAAGTACTCTTTTTTATGTCAATTATTTTAAACTCATATTTCATAATTTTGAGGATGTTATTTTATATTCCTAATTCTGTACTTTTTATGTTAATATTATGAGAGACCATATTTGATCTCATAAATCCATTTTTGGATGTTTTTAGTGGCACCGTTAGGCTGCCGAGTTTTCATAAAAGATTTTTTCATCTCACTTTTATTCCCGTGAGATTTATGCTACATTTTCCACCATTTCCATTGAGTGGTGTAATTACTACCCATTATTCTACTCTTTGTGTAATATAATTTCGTTTATGATTATTTACATCAATGTTTTATAGTCTTTCTTTCATGGGGTGTACATTTCGAATGTTACCAAAGTCGATAAGGAAACCTTTCACCCTCCGATTTTTTAAAGACTTCTTTTTGTTTTGTCTTTTAAATTACATATTATTATGTTGGGATATGTTCATATATATCCTTATTGTTGTAAATTTTATGTCCAAGTGATTTGATACCCTTTATCTCTCTCATCAACTCTTTTTCTAAAATTTTATGTTACGTAGTAAGGCTATCAAACTTTTTCAAGGAAACTTTTTAAACCAATTTCAATTCTTAGGGTCAAAACTCTACTTCTTGATTTTTTCATGATATGAATATGTGTGGATGACATATGATTGTTTTACACTTATTATCTACTTATATTTGGTGTAATTATATTTGACATACATAATTATGTCTTTTATTTATCCTTGCTCTAAAGGAATGATCCTTGATTGGGATTACATCTCAATTTATTCTCATTGAGACATTTCTTAATGATATGAACTTTTATTCCTTAATAAAGTGTACATACATCCCCTTAGATAATACGTATCCATATTATTTCTATACTGACGTCATTTAAATGTTTTGAAAATGGTCTAATTTCATGTGGCTTATAATTTAAAGGTTCAAAATGGAAAATGACTCTTTTATTGAAATTTTTTTTCAAATGGTTTTAAAGATTTATTCTCTTAAACATTTATCATCCATGTCCATGTTTTAAAAATGTTTTTAAGGATTTATTTATCGGGACATGAATGTTTTAAAACCCTTTCATAAGTTTCTACGTGGTATGGGACACATTGATTCTAAAATCTCTTTTAAATGTTTTATTTTAATATTTTCAAAGTATAAAGGGATTTTTATCTCATAGAGTTTTAATGATTTTATTAGATGATTTTATTTATGATAATATCATGATGTGATCTCTTGTGATTGAAATGTGGAAATTTTATGTTTCTTTTATGCATGTTTTAAGTGTTTTGATTATGTTATGGTTCTTGAGAAATTTTTATGAAATCGGGTGGTTTCGTGATAAACTAAAACCGGGTGAGCCTGATATAGCTCTCCAAGGCATTAGGTAACGTGAAGGATTTAAACGTTAAGGTTTCTCCGAAGATATTTAGGGAATATACTATGATGGGTATTTCAAACGTGACAATGAGGGATACTCCCTACGTAATAATGTTATTAATGCCACATGTTACCTTTATGTCTTATGATTTATATTGAGTTATGCATAAATCTTATGATTTCATGAGGTATGTTAAATTTCTTACATTTAATGAGAAATGTATGATTTCATTGATTGTTATGTATACATGGACTAATGTTTTCTTTCCGTATTGTTATAACGTTTACTATGCCTTTTATGCTCATCCCATGTTTTTTTGAAATGTTTTTCACAGGACATAAAGTTGAATATGGTATAGGATGGGATCAAGGAAATTTCAGGCTGTCTAAAACAAGGAACTAGACATGACTTTTGTGTTCAAGAGTTTTTATTGTTTGAAAAAAAGGAAGATGAGGAGATGTGTCTACATTGTAGTCTTTGATATGTAATAGTTATTTCCTAATTCTCTAAAACTCTAAAGATGAAAAGATCCTCAATGTGAATTATTCATTTAATTCAATAATAAGTAATGTTTAAGGCCAGGTCCTTATACACCCTCTGGCATACGGTGAGGTGTGTTTGAGAGCATGTTTCCATCTGGCTCATGGAACCATTCAATGGATCCTAGGTTGGGACGCCACACTATATCTCATGAGACAAACATGGTTGGAATGGGGAGTAATACCATTCAATTATCGAAGAATATTGTTACTATAGTGTTAGGAGGGAAGCTTGACTACTAAAATTTATCTTTGGAATAAACAATTACTATTAATATTGTCTTGGTAGTGAAACATGTCTCATATGATGGTATGGGTACTGAACCCATTCCACTATTATAGCCTTGGAATTATCCCTTCACTACTATTGAAATAATTTAATATATTTACGTTTCTTTAAAAATTTCATCTCTTATTCATATGTTATGCTCTCAGGGATTACTAACTTGATTCACATTCGATTTATGTCTTATGATCTTAAAATATCAATTCAATGAATGAAGTTTATGATCATTGTTATATAGGGTATTATCATAAAATTTTACCCACATTTTTTCATTCCATTATACTCATGTTATTCATACATATCTCAATTATTTAGGGAAGATACTCTGATGGGTATTCCAAACGTAACCATGAGAGTCACTCCCTACATAAGAATGTTATGAATGCCTCAAGTTACCTCTATGTCTTATGATTTATATTGAGTTATGCATAAATCTTATGATTTCATGAGGTATGTAAAATTGCTTATGTTTTATGAGTAAAGTATGATTTCATTGATTCTTATGTATACATGGACTAAGGTTTTATTTCCATATTATTATAACCCTTACTGAGCCTTTTATTCTCATCCCATGTTTTTTTTGAAATTTTTTTCACTGGACATAATGATGAATAGGGTCAAGGATAGGATCAAGGAAATTTCAGGCTATATAAAACAAGGAACTAGACAAGACTCTTGTTTTCAAGAGTTATTATTTTGTGAAAAAAATGGATGTTGAGTAGATGTGTCTACTTTGTATTCTGTGAGATTAATAATTATGTCCTATTTCTCTTAAACTCTAAACCTGAAAAGATCCTCAATGTGAATTATTCATTTAATTTAATAATAAGTAATGTTTAAGGTCGGGTCCTTATAGTTGGTATCAGAGGTAGGATTAGATAACTTTGGGGTTAGGGTATTCTTTAAGCATAAGTGACATTACCACAATGGTTAGGATTTCAGAAAGAGTCATAGTTTTGAGATAAATTGAATGAGTACGTATATCATAGTGTTTATCTTCCTCATTTGTACATGATGATTTTTTTGATATAATCACACTGACATTTTTTGTTTTAGTAAATGGATGGATCTATCAGGAATGAAAGTGACAATGGGTTTGAAGGAAACTGTGGTGGTTATATGATTAAGAGACTGGGTAAAATTGGGGATTCATTGAGAAATATTGTGGTTATTCTAAACCAACTATAAGGAGTCATGATCATCCACTTGATCCTTGGTGATTTCTCAAATTCATCTTGTACAACAGAACCAACTCGATGAGGATTTTCATTTAATAATTATAAAGGTAACCATTAGGGTTTATATGATCCTTACTTTTGAGGTAATTATGGGTTACTATATGTTATGATGGAATATGAATGACATGAGATAAACTTGAGGTTCAATTATGTTATGGTTATTTTTGAAGATTTTATCGCTTTTTGTGGAATGTTATACGAATTATGTAGTTTTGGAAAAAGGACAACAAGTAGACCGTGTGACAACATGTCACGTCTGACGAAGCTACGGGAATCAGACCCACAACCAAAGTGTGACTGGTATTTATCGCCTACCACTGGACTACGTGAAGTCCCTGGTTATTTTGACTAATTCTTTTTAGTTATGTGATCTTATGAATATAGAATAATTTGATTTTGGGTTATCTATGAAAATTATTAACATATCATGTAGGATACGTGATTAGGTGAATTACTTTTCAGTATGAGGCTTTAAGAGTAACTGATGTTATTTGGAGATAAATGTTAAGGATTATCTTGGAAGACTATGTGATTAAATCCTTTAGAGATTTGGGTTTCCGTCTTAGTTTTGATTACTTTGAATAATTTTACGGATATATGTTTACTAAATGGTCTTTGTCGAAAATTGGGTTTTGTTTAAAAAATTTTGGAGATTAAGAATAGATTTTCTTTTTATAAAGGATTATCCTTTTGGGGATTATCTGATCTCATACTAAAAATTTTGGTTTTGGTAAGGGTTTAAAGACTTGGGAAATATATAGTTTTCTTTTGTGGATTAATTGATTCTCTAGATGCTGACTATAACGCTCTTAATTTGAACAAGTCATCCTAAATACTCGTCTTTTGGAGAAAATATTAGTTTGTGTAAGAAATATAGTAAAAGTTTATAGTCAACATGACAAGTAAGTATGTTTCCTTATGTTTTATTTAAGCTCATAAATAAATTCCTCAATGAAAATTAACTTAAAACGAAAATGTTGTCTATTAATTTTTTCTACTGGGGAATCAAATACCGTTTAACCCATCACAAGTTTGTAATTTTCTTGTTGTTAACTTTGTCCTAAACATGTTTTCTATCACTATCCATAAGAACATGACCATTTTTTTCTCCTCCATGTCCATGTTTTCCTACTTAGAATCCTAGTATGGGTTAACTCGGGTGACCTTTTCACTTCCCTTTCTTTCTTCTTAAGTGGTAGTTTAATTTACTCCTTTTCTGATGTGGGGATTTCAAAGAAGTTTCCAAACCCAATTTTAAAATTGTGAGGACGCAATTCCCAAAATGTGGGAAGAATATAACACCACAGGTAAATAAATAATTTGACATTTTTATATTTATCCATATTTTTGAATAAAATGTTAATATTAATTTTACGGGAACACTATGGTCGATGGCGTAACCAATATGCAACAACGAGTTTCTTTGAAATCTTACATTGCACGCTAATAATTAAATATTATTATTTTAAATGGTAGTTAACTCCTAGCCATAGTAATGGAGGGAATGAATGGAACTAAATAAAAAATTATTATATATGTTTTTCAAATATTTTTAATTTTATCGAATAAATGATAGAGGCTTAAAATGAAAATGAATCCAATTTTAAGCATAAATCTTCTAATATTATTTAAAAGGTCAATTAACCACCTTTTTATGGAGAACCATTTTAAAATATTCTTTCTACAATTTTATAGGGTGTATTTGAAAAAATAAAATCCTTTTTAGAATCTGGATATCAAAATTTACTTTGTGTAAATTTTTGTTATTTTTCCGATAAAAATCATTTTTAGTGAAAATGTTTCATTTTAATTCAAATCCTCCTTTTAATCTGATTTATTTATATGGATATACTATATTTTTAATTGATATTAAAGTGTATTTAGAATATATTTTTACCATTTAATCCAATGTTGGTCATTGGAATTAATTTCACTTTGAAATTGGACTTAAACTAGTGTTAATCATTTAATATATATTGTTTCTTAAAAACACAATATTTGTTTTTACAATGGGAATTAATTATTAAATTAATTAATTCAACTTATATGTTTTTAATTTTTTAAAATAGACATCATTTTTGAATTTGGAAAATCAAATATTTCTTAGGGTGAATTTGTGGACTTTTTCTGAAAAACATCAATTTTTGTTGAATAGTGAAACCACTAAGTGGTAGTAAAAGAAACTTATTTTTCCTTTAAATGAAGCTTTACCACTTCTGTGATTTGATTTTCAAAAATCCGAAATACATATTTGTCATTAGGAATTAAAATTTGGTTTAATGAGATTAAAATAATTTTTTGGTGAATAGTAACTTTTAAGTTTTATTAATCGAGATTAAGGGTAATTAGTGTAATTTAAAGTAAATATAATGGTATAATAATATGAAATGACCTTGAAACATATTCTAACCTTATTGTATGAGTCATGGCATACCAAGACAATCCATGGGTCAACTTGGGGACCCCATGGATCCACTTTTGTAGGAAAATGACATAAATAACATTTTTGTTAAGTTAAAATTAAAATGTCACAAACATGTTTGGTTTTAGTAAACCAAATTTTACATGGTGTTATACAAGTCATATTCTTTACTATAAATATTCATTATAAAGATAAAAAGATTTCCAACATCATGATATTTGTTTCCTAATTTTTAGACATTAAATAAAGTAATTTATTTATGACACCGTCATGATGTAGTGATTACCTCATAAATGAATGATTCAAATAAAATGAGAAGATATGGTATACTATAAGACTTACACAAGTCACTAACCTATGTTATGGATGTATTTAGAAACCTTATCACCTTATCCTTGAAATATTTCCTTTTTGAACCTTTAAAATCCTAAAATAATTTTATAATAAAGTAATATTTTATAACTTTCCAAGAGTGCCCCTCATTTTCTCTTATAAAAGGCCCCAACATCTACTACCTTACCCACACCTATCAAGGAATTGTCTCGCCCAACTACTGCCCATTTAATCTCTCCAAATACCCATCTTGATCATTGAAGCCTCACCTTTGTATGAATTCTCTTCAAGAAACCCTTATGGTTCAAACCAAGAAGAGTTACTGGATTTTAAGGTAATGTCTTCACTTGTGTTATTTTGTTTTATTTTACTTATCCAACACTATAAACTCATTTTATTCATTTCTTTTGTACCAAAACCAGTAACATCAATATAATATGATTTTTTATGTGAATTATTCAAACTACACGTACACACACCTTCATCAAATTGTTAAAGAACATACTGTTTCTGTGGATGGTGAATTTATGCCTCACGAAACGATGGTTGTTCAATCATCTCTTAACACATTTCATGGTGGCCATTATGATGTCACTGTATTTTATATATGATATATATGGTATTTATGTTATCCATATGCTTATTTATTTTATATTTAAAACATACCTTTATGTTTTACATGTTGTGCAAATGCGATAATTTCATACGAGAAAGTGTGGACTACCGCCCCCTCAAGTGATGTGACTCGTTCAGGAAATACATGGAATGTATAAAAAATGAAACTAATGAACATATGTTACCTATAAAACATATATATTATACTAGAATTATAATATATATATCTCTCAATTACTTTTAATTTCATTAATATGACAATGAAATGAATGTAGCGTTCATGCGTACGTACGACCTGCCGTCTCCATGAACAGGGCATTTCATTTCTTTTAATCTCCAAATGTTATTTTATATCATAAAATGAATATTTTCTGGATATATATTATATTTAAATCATTAATAATATTCTGGATATGATTTACTTATAACTACCTGGACAATCATTTTCAAACAAGTACATTTTTGACTAATGTACCAAACATCGACAAAAATGTCTGATATGAACTCAAATTATTAACCAATTATTATGACATTATATTATGTGATAAGAAATGAATAATAATCATTAAAGGAGTTCCTTAACCAATTATAAATGGACCAGTGTTTATTATTCAAGAATATAAAGAAACGAACAAGACAAGTTGGACATGAGGTAAAGGATCCTACCTCACTCTTTCTTTTTAAGTACTCTCTTTTATGTAATTTCTTTTACGATCATATTTATTATGTTTGAGGATGTTATTTTTTATTACTAATTCTATAAATTTCATTTTAATATTATTAGAGAACATATTTTATCTCATAAATCAATTTTTGGACGATTTAAGTGGCGCCGTTAGGCTGCCTAGTTTTCGTAAACGATTTTTTCGTCTCACTTTTATTCCCATGGGATTTATGCTACATTTTCCACCATTTACTTTGAGTTGTGTAAGTAATTCCCATTATTCTACTCTTTTTTTAATATACTTTCGTTATTGAGTATTCAAATCAATGTTGTATCGTCCTTCTTTCATGGGGTGTACATTTCAAAAGTTACCCATGTCGGTAAGGGAACCTTTCACCCTCCTATTTTTAAAATACTTCTTTTTGTTTTGTCTTTTAAATTACATAATCGTATGTTGGGATATTTTCATATATATCCTTATTTCTGTAAATTTTATGTCCAAGTGATGAGATACCCTTTATATCTCTCATCTACTATTTTTCTAAAATTTGATGTGACGTCGTTAGGCTATCGAACTTTTTCAAGGGATCTTCTTAACCCAATATCAATTCATAGGGTCAAACCTCTAATTCTTGATTTTTCCGTGCTATGAATATGTGTGTATGACAAATTATTATTTTACACTGAGTATCCACTTACATTTTGTGTATTTATATTTTTCACACATAATTATGTCATTTATTTATCCTTGCTCTAATGGCATGATCCTTGATTGTGATTACATATCAATTTCTTCTCATTGAGACATTTCTTAATTATATGAACATTTATCCATTTATAAAGTGTATATACAGACCCTTTGACATTAGATATCCATATTATTTCTATACTAATTTCATTTAATTTTTTTGAAAATGGTCTACTTTCACTTGGCTTATAATTTAAATGTTCAAAATGGAAAATGACTCTTCTATTAAAACATTGTTTTAAATGGTTTTAATGATTTATTATTTTATACATTTATCATCCACGTATGTGTTTTAAAAATGGTTTTAAGGTTTTATTTATAGGTACATGAATGTTTTAAAACCCTTTCAAAAAATTTCAAAGTGGTATGGGACACATTGATTCTAAAATATCTTTTAAATGTCTTCTTTTAATATTTTCAAAGTATAAAGGGATTTTCCTCTCATAGAGTTTTAATGATTTTATTAGATGATTTTATTTATGATAATATCATGATGTTATCTATTAAGATTGAAATGTGGAAATTTTATGTTTCTTTTATGCATGTTTTAAGTGTTTTTATTATGGTATGGTTCTTGGGAAATGATTATGAAATCGGGTGGTTCCGTGATAAACTAAAACTGGGTGAACCCGATATAGCACTCCAATGCATTAGGTAACGTGAAGGAGTTAAACATTAAGCTTTATTCGATGAGATTTAGGGAATATACTATGATGGGTATTCCAAACGTAACCCTGAGGGATACTCCCTACGTAAGAATGTTATTAATGCCTCATGATACATTTATGTATTATGATTTATATTGAGTTATGCATAAATATTATGATTTCATGAGCTATGTTAAATTTCATATCTTTTATGAGAAATGTATGATTTCATTGATTCTTATGTATACATGGACTAATGTTTTCTTTCCGTATTGTTATAACCTTTACTATGCCTTTTATGCTCATCCCATGTTTTTTTTGAAATGTTTTTCACAGGACATAAAGATGAATACGGTACAGGATGGGATCAAGGAAATGTTTGGCTGTCTAAAACAAGGAACTAGACATGACTTTTGTGTTCAAGAGTTTTTTTTTTGAAAAAAAGGAAGCAATGTAGATGTTTCTACTTTGTAGTCTTTGATATGCCATAGTTATTTCCTAATTCTCTAAAACACTAAAGCTGAAAATATCCTCAATGTGAAATATTCATTTAAATCAATAATAAGTAATGTTTAAGGCCGGGTCCTTATACACCCTCTGGCATACGGTGAGGTGTGCTTGAGATCCTGTTGACATCTGGCTCATGGCACCATTCAATGGATCCTAGGTTGGGATGCCACACTCTATCTCATGAGACAAACATGGTTGGAATGGGGAGTAATACCATTCAATTATCGAAGAAGATTTTTACTATAGTGTTAGGAGTGAAGGTTGACTACTAAAATATATCTTTGGAATAAACAATTATTATTAATATTTTCTTTGTAGTGAAACATGTCTCCTATGATGGTTTGGGTACTGAACCCATTCCACTATTATAGCCTTGGAATTATCCATTGACTACTATTGAAATAATTTAATATATTTGCGTTTCTTAAAAAATTTCATCTCTTATTCATATGTTATGCTCTCAGGGATTACTAACTTGATTCATATACGATTTATGTCTTATGATCTTAAAATATCAATTCAATGAATGAAGTGTATGATCATTGTTATATAGGGTATTACCATAAAATTTTACCCACATTTGTTCATTCCATTATACTCATGTTATTCATATATATCTCAATTATTTGAACATATTAGGAATCTGATCTCACTATTTCTTATGTTTCATTTCATGAGTTTATGATTATAGGATTTATGTCAGGGAACTGAATTATAATATCTTTAGGGGATACATTGTTGAACCATCACCATGTTAGGAGATTATGTTAACTATTTACGAAGGCACTAAATTATTGGTGTCCTTGAGAATGTAAAATTTTTACAGAACGAATATTAATCTAATATGATGTTATATCCGTGTAATTTATGATTGGGTCACTATATGATGATCTTATTCTTCTTCCTTGACCCCACGAGTGAGACCATGTAGCTATTTATGTATTATATGGTGCTTGAGTTTCTCTTGTAGAAAAATAACCTACACCACCATTCTTAAAATTATCATTTCAATAAAAACATATAACTATATAACAATTATCCATGGACAAGACCCACCATGGGGTTATATGGGTAATGTTCCCTTACATGAATAGTCGTGAATATTTGGTGGAAAAACAGGCCTTTTACTATTGGAAGAGCAGATTATTAATAAGGTAGAGGTTGATAGCCACTAATGTTGCATCATTTACAATCATACTTATTATATTTTGTTTTTGATATTCCACCTTCAATTACACCATCCTCCATAGATACAATTAGAAAACTAGATATCCCAATCTCATAAATTCCTACTATAAGTGATTTATATTACTCTTTTACAAATTTCTTGAGTTTTAGTTTGAATTGTTTTGATTGGATGTGTTAGTGGAGAATCCTTTCCAACTGATTATCCTTTAATATATTGTTTATTTAACATCTTTGATGTGGAATCAAATAGATATCTAAATTATTTTTAATACTCCACCATGGTATGATCACCTAACTAGAGTGACATAAACTCTTGAGACATGTCCACATCCATCATTTTTAAATACTTATAGGAAACATCTCATTGAAGTACCTATAATAGATATTCTCAAATAGGATTTTCATGGACCTTAGATTCGCATCATTTTTTATTGGTACCACTAGCATGGAAAGGTACACATCACTTTGGATATATCATAAGTCCCAAAAAATTTTAAGATAATATAAATTTTTCCAAAAAAAATCTTTATCTTCCTGGAAATCATTATTACCTAGGAAAACTGGTTGATTATTGTGTATAATATCCTAAACATGGTACTTCTCCCAATAATTACTTAGGGCTACTCCAAGAGGCTCTACTTGACCCTCCCATACTCCCAAAAATGTGGACTAGGCTCTCAACACAGTTGAATCAAAAAGATTATAAAAATATCTATGTTTTCTAAAGAAAAAGTATTTAGGAATCCCACATAAGAGTTCATGGGGTGATTCCATGGAGGTAAGTTAAAACATTAAAATCTAATTAAATTATGAGTTATTAATTAAATAATTATTAATTTGAAATCAAATATATTTACAAATAAATTAAATAAATAATATAGTAACAAAAAATTAACCATTATTAATCACATGTTTTAAGCATGTTGTATTCATCCCACTCACCCCTACCATACTAATAAATTATTGATCAATCCAATGGTCCCTGATTTCTTATAATAACATAAAAATTAGTACTAAGAGTGTGGTCCAAACAATCCTTCACACATTATATCAGGCATTGCAAATACTATATCCTATATACCAAATAACTATTATATCATAATCCATATACATATAGTATAGATATATTTTTTATGATTAGAATAATATACCTTTAACTGTGAAAATGGTAATTCTTTGGAAATATCTAAAATTAATTCTCGATGAAAATGAGTTAAATATTACTGTCGGTCCCCCCAGAATACACCTTTCGATGATTAGATACAATGTATCATAGAAATGTACTATATCCAATAGCACGAATTGTGTACATAATCAATTGGTGGGCCATAAATAGACATAAATAGTCATAATAAGAAGAATAACAACATATATATGTGATGACGTAGACAAACAATAATGAACACGTCACAAATGGAATTTATTGAACAGTTAAAAGTAAATATATATTTGAATTTGTCAAAATACATGGAATGTGATGGGTATTGATAAGGAGATACTTAATTAGAGGCTAATCATAATACCTGGTAAAAAAAGGGGAATCTATCCATCATTGTTTTACTAGAATTCCAACCCATCATATCACAACCAATATCCCATATAATATGATCAGGATCACAAACCAACACCCCTAACTTTATCCATATGATTTATTTTTTCATATACCCAATGGGTAAATGAATGGTGTGAGCTTATTAAACTCAACAGGATAAAACTAAATGTTCTATATTCAACCATGCACAGCCAAACTATGACATTATAGTTTGAAAATAATTATATATGAACCCAATTAAAATTTTGATGTAAATAAGAAACATGAAAAGAATGAAATGTACTTATAAATAAAGAAAATGAACACTTGAATCTAATTTGAAAATATAAAACATGATAAATAACTATAAGTGTTTTAGAATAGGGAAACCTAGATTATATGCATCACTAATTGGGGAAAATCATTAATTATTGTAAATGGAACTAAAATAATCACTAGGAAAATGAAATCACTAGGAAACTATGCCAATTAAGTGTGTACAAAACTATACATATCATCAGAAAAAAATTGTAACCAGTTAAAAGGACACTTTTTTATCACGTTTTTCCTACCCGAGAACATACATATTTTTATTATTTTTATCATATTTCAAATATATTTTTAAACAATATAAAATCATAAATAATTTAACATTGAGTTACATTTTATATCTGACATGTTGTTTCCACTTTTCCAAATACAATGGTTTGAGGAATCAATGTTTTCTAAAAATAATATGATTAAAAAGAATTTTTAAAATATTTAGATTTCACTTCTACACAATTATTAAAAACTAAATGAATAATTTAGTTCATTGAAAAAATTATTGGAAAATTAATCACTTATATATGGTGAGGAAATAAAATAGTAATAGAGTAAATCCACTTTAAAAGAGGGGAAATTCTCCTAAATCAAAAAATAGGGAACCCCAAACCTCAATAATACCATGGAAATAAATTTATTAAAATATATCCCCATTTCTCTATGACCTGAGGTTTGAGATAAATATTTTTAAGGGATAAAATTGAGGAAAAGGGTCCATGAACAATAAAATATAAGGATTCACTATTATATAATCTATGAGAAACCCTAAGAAAATGGAGCCATGAATAGAGAATATGAGCTACCTGTGAAATGAATAAGCTAATGTTGAGTGACCAAGAATATTGAGTGGTTAGAAATTATATTTTTGTTGGGGATACTTTTTGAATCAAATATTTTTAAATGACAAGATATGCCTCATTATTTGCCTATACTATTTTTCTTACTATGCGCTAATCATCTTGGAAAATGATATATAATAGAAAATCGTATAGTTGGATGACATGGTTTTAAAAATATTATTTAAACCATGAAAATCACCTATTTTAAAATTAATATACATTCAGTATAATTTGTCAACATTTTGACAAAACGGTATACCAACAATGTTAAAAATCATGCTTTTCCATGTATTAAATTTTTTCATGAAAAAATAGCCTAAGTGATATAAAAAAGTTAACTCTGAAAAAGAATAATATTTACAAAAAAATGACATGCCGGGGAAGACATAGGGGGTCGTAAACATGGAAAAAAATAATTATTTGAACCCATTTTATAGAAATGGAGTGATTTTTAAAAAGAACCAAAAAACCAATAAAAAATACTCAACAAAAAAACTTTTTTAAATTGAATACAAAAATAAATAATTTCAAAAATGTTCTTTATTACATTAAAAAAAGAAAATTTTACAATAAAATGATTCTTATATAACTTATCCCATTAAATTTAAAATATAGAACAATTACATAAAATAGTTTAACAAACAATTGGACCTTTTCAAAAGCAAAATCATTTAAAATATATTGATATACAATTTAAATAATAATTTATTTCTATTTAATCACTTCAAATAAAAAATATTAGGTTATGTAAATATTTTATATTAAAACTTTGGATCTTCAATTATAACAATATGAAAAATTATTTTTCAAAATGAATTTAATTTTTTAATAATATATATCAATATTGTACAAATAAATTCCTATAAAACAATGACTATATTTAAACAACATTATAATGAAATGAGAAATAATGATACACATTTTTTATTAAACATTAACACAAATTAAAAATTCTAATTTCATAAATTGTTAATATGAGATCCAAAAATAACATATATGAGTTGTAATTAAGGGACCTTGAGAAACCAGTAAAAATATATTTCATCGAACCTATTCATTTAATAGCTTTGAAAGTAATACTTAAATAACCTTATATAAAACATAAATAACATTTAACAATATATTTGGAATTATTTTTATTTTGAAAAATAAAATTTTGTTTAAAGGCCAAAAAAATGTAACTCAATACATAAACAGATAATCCAAAGATTACCCAAAAATACATATTCCACTAAAGAATAAATTTTAATTTTTTTTATCCCATAGTAGAAAAAAATATCTTGTAAAAAATATCTTATATAATATTTATTTTATTCTCTATTGCCAAAACATAAAAGTACAAAAAACTATTAAAACATGATTTAGTATGATTCTTATAATATTAATATTAGTCATATATATCCAAAACAACAATAAATAAATAATTAAAATGAAAAATGAAAATAAACTTTTTAATACATTTTACTAAAAAAATTTAAAATTTAAACGCTAATGAAACCCAAAATATTGATAAAACTAATATCAATTTAACAATATATATTAAAGAATCATTTTATTATATATTATAAAGAGGTCACTATTTTATTTATTTTTTTCAATTTAATAGTGTGTTCACATAAAATTATATTCTACACAATTTCAAATCATGTCATCAAAATTACACATCTAAATAATATTATTCTTTATAATTAAATAATTTGTGGAATTAGATGTTTAATTACAAATCATGTTTATATCATAGAGAATAACACAAAAATCTACCTCAAATATAATTCAAATAATCATTATTATCAAATTTAACAAATCAGGAAAACAAAAATAAATTAATTATTAATTCAAATTAAATAAAATATGTATATAAAATTTTTAATATAGTTGTATTCCTTGAATAAACCAATTCAATACATCTCACAATAAAAAAAATACAAAAGGGAATAATTCAACTCATTCATGGGTTAACTCGAAAGTACCCAGTTTCTAGACTAGCCCTATAAACAAGATAATTTATCAAAAATTATGTTAAATACTAATATTTAATGTGTATTTTACCCTTTACTATTTTCATATATCCTATAAATTATGACAAGTTTTCTCAATGCAGGGCTCTGATAAAAATGTGCGATGATCAATTTTGGGATACATTGATCTAGTACCTGGAAGGATATGTGAAGGATGTTATTGGAACCTTATATGATGAGTACATCTGATACAGATCCCACAATGATAGTTGGTTGAAAAAATATAACCCTCTTATGGGGGATTGTAACACCCCAATATTTTATAAAATACTTCTCTTGAAATAGTTTACTTCATTGATAGTTTTTTTACACGGAACTCCGAGTTTAAACGAACCATGACACACTGATAAAATATTAATATTTGTGATCATCATAACTATGATATTAAATTGGATGGTAAGAATATGATTAAATACAATATTAAAAATATATAAATATCCTATCCAATGTAAATTAATTTTTAAATTCAAAGTAAATTATTATTCAAATTTATTTAAATTTATTTTATTATCTAATAATATAATATATAAAAAATTACTACTTCTTTTGAGGAAATGTTAATATTTATTTCAAGATGATTTCTCCAAAATAATTTATAAAATGGAATTAATTATTTATATCAAAATATAAAACTATATTAGGATGAATTTCTTATAATTTTATGAAAGGATTCATTTTCTAATAGTGAGTATCAAAAGATGATTTTATTAGAAATTATTTGTGCCACCATTTAGTTTTAAAATTGTTTCATGAAAAAAAATTATTTTCAAATAATTTACATATTCCATTATACTAAATATGAATGATTTTTTTTCTTTAATTTAATATATAATTATATATAGGTTAGAAGTAATTTTCATGAAATACTTTTTTATGCACACAATGAGTTTTAAAATAAAAAAAGTTAAATTTATTTTTTTGAATGATTTCTATGAAATTGATATATTACATTTTCAATGAAATATATTAACATTCATTAATAATTTCTTATTCATTTCATAAGAATAATTATCTTTTTATTCTTAGAGATGATTTTTTTTGAAAGATATATTCATCGCATTTTTTGACTTATTTAAAAATTACAAACTGCGATATATATGTATTTAATTAAACAAAATGAACATTATTTTTTGTATTAGGGATTTCTTTAATACACCCTTTTAATTTTTGTTCTATATAAATAGTTAACATGATATAATTTAACAACTCTATTAAGGTTAGAATTGGTAAATCTAGATTTAAAATAAGTGTTAATGAAATAATTTGACATCCAAATTATTATTGGATGAATTTAATTTTACCCTTAATACTTTATTCTCAAAATAGATTAGTTAAATTTTAACAAATTCATGAAAATTATTAATATATTATTTAAATCCATGAATGATAAATAATGTTAGTATATTGGTTTTTAATATCTATTATATATAATAATTATGATAAAATTAAACTGTAAGTGAATATCACAATATATTTTGATCTTAATAAAAAAATTCATGATATAATTTTATTTAAAATTTTTAGTAATTATATTATTACCATAATTTATAATATAATACCAATTTAGTATTTCTAAATTTAATAAATAATATATAAATTAGTTTTAAAATAAAAAAAGTGATCCACAAAGAATGAGTTAAGGTGAACCAATGATTTTTTACATGAATAGTGAATATTTTGGAGGTGTTAAATAATTATATTATAATTCCCTAATTTTCATTATTTATTTGCAGTCAAATTTTTTGAATAGTTTAAAAAATTGAAAATACATATATTTTATCATTCCAAATAAATGTTTTTCATGAAAAAACCAATTTTTGGTCAAGTGGGAGCCTCAAATTAAAATTGAAACATAAAAATGAGTGAAAAAGAAGAAATAAAAGTTCACATGTATGTAAATAATGGAGAAAAACCGTGATTCCACTGCCAAATCATAGCATCAGACCATGAACCACCATTCAAGATTCAAATTAAAATTGAAACATTAAAAAAGAGCATTATCGCACTGTCACTATAGGAAGAATGTCAAACCATGAGAGCATTAAGAACCTCGATCATCTAACCAACATAAACTGCCCACTCTTCATCGCCTCCTCATAGTGACCGCCCATCAGTCAACATGAACACCTATAGCATTGAATCACTATCTATCTTGATGGACTACACTGTTAGAAGATGATATAGCATACGTGAATAAAATATATCCATCAACCATCATCGATACAAAACAACAACCAAAATCAAATTGTATAGAGTGAACAAAATAAAAAAACCACCATAAAATAAACCAAGAGAGGGGATAATAAAACAACAATCATGCCTCGTAAAACACAAACCCACTCACATGAAAACATCCCAATGAAACCGTAAATCCTTCTCACCCAACTGACCTAGAATGGATCATGGATACTAGAATCCAAAGAAGTGTGAGAGAAGAAAACATCTCCATTGAGAGCTAAAATAAGGCCATCACCATAAATCCCATAGAAAATAACATCATCTTACTAGAACCACTGAAAATCAAGGGAAACACCATTTGAAATATCTATCAATGGTCAAACGAAAACAAAAACACCCCCAAAAAGAAACCCCTGAAAAGGTGATAATATATCATCTAAATGAACTAGAAACCAAATCCGTAGAAGCCATCTTCAAATAGGATCCCCCGTCCACATAATTGTCCCCACCAACACCATCCAAAAACTTTGTAAACACCCTCATTCTAACAAAAAATGTATCAAAGTATAATAGGATTGAATCTAGTGTAGAGGATGGTGAGAGAGATAAGGGGAAAGCTGCTAAACCTTAGACAAACACATTCCAACATCATCAGAGTAAATTTGTGAAAAAATAAAATGTGGATTTTCATGAAGGCTCTCAGGATAATAGAGGAGGAGTGAGAGTATGTAATCTGAATATCAAAAGAAAAAATGACCAAAATAGAACCAGTAAAAATAGATGCCAAAA
The DNA here is from genome assembly GCA_963277665.1 of Viscum album. Taxonomy (NCBI): domain Eukaryota; kingdom Viridiplantae; phylum Streptophyta; class Magnoliopsida; order Santalales; family Viscaceae; genus Viscum; species Viscum album. The sequence goes on from OY728164.1 coordinate 615,473,350, forward strand.
TAATCAATAATTCCACAATATCTGGTAATAGAAATGAGATGCAGGAGAACTGATGAAAGGAAGAGATAGAGGAGAAGGGGTGGAAAGACGTAGAAAAAAGGAGCGAAAATGAATAAGAAACCATATGATAATTCATATAGAGAGCATAAAAATGATAATAAATTGGAATAAGCGACGAACTGACCAAAACTAGGTGGTGGACCCTAGATAGCGAAGAAGCATGCTTGATAGAGAACTCTGGCAGAAAATGGATCCATGAGTTATAATAAAATACTAGTTTATTAAATTATTTAATAATCATAATAATCATAAAATAAGACTTTATACATATAACATGACTTAAAATTTCATAAATTCTCAATTTAATTTTACATTTTCTATTTATAAGTAAAAATTACATCCATTTAATATTGAAAATCTTTTTACAATTGTTAAAAATTAAATTGGTTAAATAAGGATTAATCAAAATGATATTATTTAAATTTACAGAAAAACTAGTAAAAATTCTATTAGTATATTTTATTGAAACCATATAATAAATTATCATTGATTACATATCTATATAGATTAGTTTTCTTAATAATAAATTTATAATAATTTAATATTTTGAGAAAATTACAAAGATCTCATATCCTCAATCATAAAATGGAACCCCATCCATAAAATTTTGAAACTACATTTACCCATTTAGATCAAGTATATTATAATAATATATTCTATAAAAATCTATTGAAATCTTATAGTAGTTCTTTCCTTCCAAAAAAGAAAACTATATAGCCCATTTAATTATATCTATATGAGTCATTCAAAATAATACGAAACCTCCTTAACCAATAACATTATTTTATAATATTCTTTACAACAACTAAATATATGATATTTATAAAAATTAAAAAATTATATTAAATTATTATTATAAAATTTTACTACAATTATTAAAACACTTTTATACACCCTCGTTCCCACTAAATGAAGAGTGAAATTATATCTTGTACCTATATACAACTTAAAATCACCCTGTATATATATAATTCATATTTCACCACCATCTTTTATTGATGGGTATTATGATGGGTTTAATGATTATGTAAGACATATATAACATTGTTATACTCACAAAACTATAATATCACATAAACCAACATACCATTTATTCCATGCGAAATTATATTGTCATTCATGTGTACTTGTTGTTTACCACCTCCAAGAAGTGATGTGACATTTTTTCATATATATTTAAATTGGAAGGTAATTAAGAATAATTTGAGTAATATATATGTTATATATATAATATTAATGATCATGTATTTTTCAATAAATATCTACCTTTATCTGATTCCATCCATTGAAACACTAAAAGAACATTCATGTGTATGTGAGACCTAAAATCTATATGAAATGTAATAATTAATTTATCATACAAAACAGTTATGAATGATTATATACATGTATAAAAAGAATATTATTTTATTTTTTATCACTATAATAAATTATGAAGCTAATGAATACTGATCCAAATACAAGTCTGAAAACTATTGAACAAAAATATACAAGAAAAACAAAGAAGATATCACCAAGAATAATTACATTAATAATGTTGTTTTGAAAACATGTGAAATAAAATGTGATAATTACAATATATATGGTATGATATACATTTTTATGTTTTTTTAATGTATGAATAATAAATATATATTAATTTTATATTAGTATTCAATTCTTATGAATGGAGTTAAAAATAAGGTAACAAATTTTCATCTATCTTTTATTTATGTGAGACACATTACAAATTTACCACATTTATTTTATTTGGTGCATATAAAAACATTAAATTATTTATTTGATACATATTAACAAATTTTTTGGAATTTAAATATACATATAAGGTTCATTATTTAACACAAAATATGATTTATGAATCCATAAATTCGTTAGGGTTTTATGATAAAATCTTATTGTTTATTTGGATGGTTTAGGTTTCATATTGCAATGATAAAATATAATGATAAACATATAAATAGTTTACTAACATTAATTCCCATGTGGATATTTTCTAAGAATTCATGTTTTCCTCCCATATTCATCGTCTTAATTATAGAGGATACTCAAAATTAATTTTTAAGGTAAATTTAATTTATTTCTCTCTTATATTTTTTCCCAAATACATGTTTTATATAAATATTATAAAGATTATATTTCTTATTCAATAATAAATTTTTAAATTCATCTTCACTTTTTTTATATTTTTAAAAATGATTTGAAATGAATATATATATTTCCATAGTATGTACTTTGTGACTTTCTAAAAATAGTGTTGATGAAATGATTTTTTATCATATATTGATTGAATAGATTTCCTCGTCATCTGGATTAATTTTATTATTTATGTTTCTTTTAAAATATTACATGTTTATATTGAAGGTAAAATAAATTCCCATTATATTAGTGAAGTATTTTTTAATATGTGACTTAAAAATAGTAAGGATATTTTCCTCAATTCTATTTTAATGATATTTTAATGATATTTTAATTAATAAATGTTTAAACTGCTGATTTCAATTCTGATTTAATGGGGGTATAATCCATGTATACCGTCCTTATTCTTAGTCATGGTGTTTAATTAATAAGATGAAACTCTGTTTGTAATACCCAATTTTATCAAGTTTTATTCAATTATGAAATGAAAAAATGTTTATTAACCCCATTTCAAACCCATGGGTTATGCTAGGGTGAAACGTCTTTTTTTATGGGTTCAGATTTAATGAATGGTTTAATATATTGTTTATTAACTATTTATGTGTTTAATTATCCAATCAGTGGATCCTATATCTCCCTTTAATTAATTGGTAAATTATTGATATATCATGAGATAAAAAATAATGAAATGTAGAGAAGACCATTTTCAAAATGGGACATTCTCTAAAATGATCATATTAACAGTTAACACTATCTACTATTATAGTAAGAGGAGTGATTCCATTAAACTATGATAGATATTGAAAATATACTTGAGTATAAAAGAAATTATCTTCAATGAATAAGTGTACTACAAAAACTTATGTCTTATGACCATGTTATGTTTTATCATTTCTCAAATTTAATAATTCATTTATGATTCATCTCTTATTAACACCATGATTTATTAGATGAATCTTCATTAAATTTTTTGAATATAAGGTCTAATTTTCAAAATTTATTGTCATGTCCTCATACCCAAGTGATAATGATATTCCCAAAAGTTTTTTGATATCACTCATACATAAAATTACTAGGAAAATAAGTACACCATTACTTCTGTTTCGATTCACCATGTTTTGAAGAAAAATATCAATTATGTTGGGTAATTTTAAAAGAGGACAATGTAGGTGACGAATTAGATCTGTTATGAAATAATTGTTTGTATTCTCATGTTTCCAAAGACACAAGACCTATATGATTTTGAAATTAACCATTATGTTATGAAATGATTATTTATATATTAAAATGTGATGTCTATGTATGAAAAATATGGGTAGTTGTACCTATTATCAAAACATGTTTTAGTTATACTATGTAAACTAGGATTTCCAAACATTTGTAAGAACACTTGTGACAATATTTGTTAAATATAGAACCATAACATTTTGGTAATAATCATGAATGAGCTAGGTTATATATAATGATTCATAAAATAATATTTCAAGATATAGACATTCATTAAATGATTTTCAATCATGTTGTGGTTTTCCAAAATTATTATTTTTAATCAAAATAGGATTTCTGGTATTATTCATTATCTAGAACCCGAAGGAACTGAGTTAATATTGATTATTAAGGTCAATATAATTACTAAACACATGAGAAACCAAATAAAATAAAAAAAGTAATTTTAAACCATATGATTATTGATAATCATATATATTTTTGTAAAATTAATAATCTCAATATTGGTTAGTTTCTTAATAAAACATATAAGAGAATGATCAAATTTCGTAATCATGGTAGATAAAATGGGATTTATCTTCTAAGATGTCAATAACATTGGATGGGGCACTCAAATTAAATTTTAATAAGAATATAGAGATTATTTGAATGTGAAATAGATAGACACAAATTATATAATTTAAAAGGAAAAATGATATGTCTAATTAAAACAATGTATGAGACTAATATTTTCCCTAAAGTGTCCTTGAAATGTGAAAATTTACAAATTTTAATGTAAGTAAATTATCCAAATAAATGTCCTAGGAGAAAATTGATATAAGGGATATAGTAAGGTTTTGTAAGTAATGGATTCATTCATGAAGACAATGTATGTACAATTCGTGAATGATATAGTTTATTTTAATAGTATATCTGATGATAGAAGAATTAAGAATGAATACATTCCCATATAATTAATATTAAGGCAAGGTTCATATTGCATATTGTAGGAATGAAGTATTTGGGAGTAAGGTAATGAATCCATGTTAATTTTTTATGCATGTAGTGAGGTGATTGATGTTATTATGAATTTCGATTCAATATTTATGTTTTAAAAGTGTTATAGTAATGATACATTGCTTATATAAAATTGAAACATAAAAGGATTTTTCTAAAATAGTTTTTCATTAAGAATTTGAAAACATATTTTGAATGGTACTAATAACCACGGAATGTGATTTGGTAGTATGGTGATATTTTTAAAGAATACATGATTAAGTGAATGATAAATCAAAATATTTGCATGATTTTGAGTTAATAATAAATAGTTTAGTTAATTTGTTTATTGACGTTGATAATATTAGTTACCTAGAAATTTAATTGTCATATGATAAAATGTAGTTTCTGTTATATTTGATGATGTCTATTGAATTTTTAGACTTTTGGAAAATATTAAATAGATGAGAACTTATTTAATGAATAAGGATTATGTTAATTATTGAATCATATATTTTATCAATTTAGGTGAAAAAAAAATATTATATATATCAATATTGGTTTGTAAGTTTAATGTTTACAGTATGTTAAATATAATAAACAGACACTTTTTAATGATTAATGCAAAAGAATTTTAATACTCTGTTGAGGTTTAATCAACCACTAGGGTTTATAATTCATTTTATTATAAGTTTATTATCGACTAATTTACATTGATATATATAAATATTCTTAATATTTTAAAATTTAATCATTGTCTTTATAAAATTTTCAATGGTATTTCTAGTCATGTTATTGATAAAATTTAATGTTTATTTATAAATTTGGTTCACTATATTTTATTGAATTTCACTCTCCTAAAATATTATAAATTATTTTACCATGGAGATTAATTTTTCTTTAGAGTTTTTAATTTGGTTTAGTTCTTTGTAACCCATAGGTTTAACATGTTATTTAACAATTTTTTTTGAAAAATTGTAATTATTTTTGTGATGATTTAATCTAAAGGGTATGATATATCCTTCGATATTAAAGCATGTTTTAATATTTTGGATTTTTATGTTATTAATGTAAAGGATATTAATGTGGAAATATTTCATATAATGGTTTATTAATTTTGATACCGTCCATGTACTAATGGTTTTTGGTTTTGGTTTATGTATATGATTGGAGGAATATATTGATTTATATTTTATTCCTTAGATGATGAATTGAGTGTATTAAAAAAACATTATCTCAAATACACATCACATAGATAAATCAATTTTATTGTGATCGAAATCGATTAAAGACTGAAATTATAATTTTAAAGTAAATATTTTTCTTTTGGTTTTTATTTTATAATGTAATGTAATAAAAAAATTAAAGGAAAATTATTTTAATTAAAATATATTAACCAATTACATTTAATTGTGATAAATTTATGGAATTTTAAAACATAAATGATATAAGGGTTTGGGTTTGTTAACATTCTCCTACCTATGTTTTCTATAACCCTCTTTAAATCCTTGGGTGTTACTTTTCTCTTATATATCCACATTTTCACATTCCAATGATGTTATCATATTTTAAAACTTGTTTTGTAGGGACCACCAAACGTATTTTTCACTCGCTTTAGAGGACATTTTAATTAACGTCATTACGATGATGGATTTCAAAAAAGGACATTTAAAAAATGAAACCATTGATTACAAAATTATGGTTCAAATGTAGATCATAAAATTTATTTTTCGGGGGAGAATGTAACCCAGGGAATTTTTCTATATATTTTACATTATATATTTATATTTATATTAAAAAATTCTTTACACACAAAACTAAATTAAAAAAATGATGATATACTTTTAAAATATTATAAGTTCTGTTAGTTATAACATAGACTTTAAATTGGAAGGTTTGAATAATATTAACTAAATTATGAAATATATATTAAATTTCTACTCAATATAAATATATTTCTTAATTCTAAGTAAATAACCACTTAGTTTTTAGAAAAGTCATATTAGTCTTCAAAAATATGATTTCATCAAATATTATTATTAATAATTTTTGTGAGAAATTATAAATATAATATTATATACCTTTTACAAATTTTATATCATTAAATGAACTATGTTTTTAAATCATAATATGACATTTTATGAATTCTAAATAATTTGAAAAATTGATTAATTTCCCATTGAATAATAATAAATGTTGATTTATTGGGAATTATAGGTAAAAAAGATGCATTATGATATAAAATTAAGAAATAGTAAACTTATTTTAATTATCATCTAAATAAATAATTTAAATTCCATTTGATTCAATTTTATGTTCTAAATTTATTTTAATATCATATTTTAAGGGAAAATGAATTTTCCTACGAAAACTTTTTTATTTGTAAATTTTTTATATTAATTAATTAAATTGGTCACTAAAGGTGAATGGTTTCAATTAATTTTTATATTATAAAATCAATTCAATTTTGTAAAATTAAACTCATATTTTTCAAATAAATGGATCACAATAATTCAAATTTTGTGGTTAAATTTATTTTTTCAATTTCTACACATATTTTAAAATTAATTTCTTAAATTTATAGGCATTGAATTATATAAAATTACACATATGTTCAAAATCAAGATTTTCAAATTTGGAAAATAAAACCCTTTTATTTTTAGTATATTTGAACAATAATTGTGGTAATATTTATTTCCTAATTAAGGGGTAAATAATTTAAATATATATTAATAAATGATAAAATAAAAAATTATTCATAAATAATATCACATGATGAATGGAGTTTGAAATATTTCACATATTTATTTAATTGGATTATTTTAATGTGTTATTATATATGAAAATAACTTATATATTAATTTAATTGATGAATTTTACAATATGTCACTCCCTTTGTATTTAATAGATGTTAATTATATTCACCTAGGGTTTACCTTAGAGATCGTAGACATATCTAGTTTCAGGGATGTCTTTATTTCAAGTCATTATGACTTAATTCCATTATGTATTGCATATTTTCTTTATAGCTTTACAATTACCCAACTATTAACGTTTTTATATATCTATTTTGTTTCCACATTGGGAGAAGTATGTTTTTGAAAGAATAAATGGGTTTATATTGATGCTAATTAAATTATTTTAATTATATAAATTTATTTTTAATTTTCAATAATTATATAATTACATTCATTTCTTCTGCAACACTAATGAAATATTTCTACATTTAGAAAATATATATAACAAATGGTTTTTTAAAATATTAATAGTTATAGAAATTGATTGTTTTATGGTTTTCCATGATTAATATAGATTTATAAGACATATTATGTATGAGTGAAGGTCTTATATTTGAATTCCCTCTATGGGTTTATGAATATTATGTTAAATTTAATTAAATTAATTGAATCATAACATACAATAATGATACTATAACAAACGTTTTTTAAATAAAAAAATAAAAAAACATATAAATCATGAAATAATATTAGGAGGATATGAAATTTTTTAATATTTCCTTAATTTTCCATTTATTGGTAAATTTATTACATTATATAAAAAATATAAATTGCATTAATAATGAATAATTTAACACCATAGTAAAAATATGAATGTGTTTACAATGGTTAAAACAAAATGATAAGGTATAAAATGATCTTAAAATGTATAAATTCGATCATATAATGGAATTAAAATTTTATCTTATATTATATTTTTATATATGGCCATTTTTAAGCATTTTACATGAGAATTAATTAATAATAATTTTTTTTTAGAAATTACAACAGATCCCATCACCTCAATTATAAAAGGGATCCTCATCAGTTCTTCGTTACACTACATTATCCAATTTATCTTCCTCAAATCATGAAAAATTATCTTATGAAATTTTATATTCACTATCTATAGGTTATGTTATTCTAGAAATACAAACCCATGATCCCATTAGATTCCATTTAATGTGGATTTTTCAGTTAAGATGTAATATCCATAATTGATCACTTTCATTTTTAATATTATTTAACTCCTTTAAATATCTATTAATATTTATAAAATAGTAAATTAATTATAATAGAATGTATTAAATCCTATTATGATTATAAATCACTATTATACAACATTTTCCCAATAAACAAGAAGTGAAAATATCTCTCCTTCATATGTATGTCTTACCATCTCCACAAAACAATATAATTCATTACTACAATAGTATATTTTGAATAGTAATTATGGAGAGTGAAATGTTTATAAATTAAAATTTTAACATAATTATACATTTCTTATTATAATATCACATCTACATAATTTCCATTCCATAAATTGGGAAATGATAACATCATTCGTAGTGATGTACAAAAAACCACCTCTACGAAGCGATGCGATGATTTTTTTCATTTATATTTTAAATGTATATTAATGAGTGATAAATTTAAGAATATATACTATATATATGATATAATAATTATCCTTTAATGTTGAATTAATATTTATCTTTATTCTTTGTGATTATTCAAAAATAGAAATAGTGTTCATGCGTACCTACTACCTACTATATTCACGAAAGATATAATTAATATTTATATCTATACATGTATGAGTTAATATAGAAATGAAGTAAGTAAAGATTAATTATATTTAAATCCTAAAAAATTTCATCCTCAAATGTAACAATGATCAAAATACAAGCACTAAATTTAACAAAATAGGGCATACATGAACAATGATGAATATATCACAAGAAACATTTATTTTAATAAATATGTTTTACCAAACATGATACAAAATATTATCATAAGATAATATGTTGTAATATATAATATCATGGTTATGTAAAATATATATATATATAAATATATAAAAAAATCTCTATTTTTAATTAATGTTGTCTGAACACATATGAAGGTAGTCATAACTAATGAAATGAATTTTGTTAAGACCTTTATTACCCTGAGAAACATTCCATAAGAACCACTTGTTAATTTAATGTGGTATATAAAATAGAAATAAAAGTATTTGATGAATAATATTATGAAATTTTTGGAGGATAAAAATTCCATATATTTTTAATTCTTTTATGTATATTTTAATTCAAAAGATACCGCTGTTGTAATGGATATATATAAAAATATCAGTGTTTATTAGGATTATTAATGAAATTTTTTAAAATGATGAAATATTATGATTTATATACTAATAAACGGAATAATTTCTATAAAATATTTTTATTTATTAATAATAATTTTTTTATTTCAGTTTCCCCATATTAGGTGGTCATGATTTCAAGAATTTGTTTCTAAATTACATTTACATTATTTTACTCTTCGACCTAAAAACATAATTCTCCATAATCCCTGTATTCTATTAATTATTTAATGATGGTTCCTAAAAATATACTATGGGTTTTTAATGTAATTTACACACAATATGTATTTGTTATAAATGGTTTTAATGAAATTCTCTTTTTGTTTTCAAATTGATGTACTTTGTGACTTTTATGATAATAGAATGGAAGCAATGTATTTTATAATTATACAACAAGAAAAAAATTTCCGACCATGGTGAAAATTAATTAATTTCAATATACCATTAAATTACTACATTCTTATTTTGAAGGAATATGTTTTCTATTATATTGTCATGGTTTATTAATATTTTAACTCAAAATTTAATGGTTATTACATCGATAATGTTTTAATGGTCTTTTAATGGTATTTATATTATTAAAATACACCAACCTATTATCTCAATTATTATTTTATATGTATATGATCCAATGATACAATATATATTATTTATTGGTTTGGTTAATGAATATAATGTCATAATATTATGAATCTAATTTCATTTCCATGTATTTTACTCTGATGAAATGTTGAAATGTCCATGAAACAAAATAATTTTCCTTCAGTTCTGATATGATGAAATGTTTATGAAACCCATATCATTTTAGGGGTCTAATATATGAGTGAGTGGGTAAGTATTTTCAAACATATTTATTAATTTTTTTGGAAGGGTGGGGCCTGTATTTCACATTACTTCCTTGGGTAAAGATTAGAATCTCCTGATATAAAATAGTTTATAATAGGATGTGAACCCTATTTAGTATGAGAAATTATTCATTATGATAGCCTTTTGAGGTAATCATTACTATAATTATATTTTGGGGAGTGAACCCATTCCACTATCATAGTCATGGAAATATTCCTTAACTAATATAGGAATGAATATCATACTCTTATGTGTATTCCACAATCTAATTTATTATAATAATGTTTTCTTATGATTACTTAGGTTCCTTAATTCCTTTTTAGTTCATGTCTTATTAACTACCAATTTTTTTTCAACGAATCAATATTAGTATTTATAAAATTTTGTTTATAAATTTTTGAGGGTTATTACCAATGTTGTTAAACCCTTATATTGATGTTATCATAATGTTATCCTTGATATCTCCCTTGTTTATCCTTACAGAGAATCTATGATCAACATTTTTTATGTTTCCTTCCCCAAAGATATGAATAAATGTACTAGGTATAAAATTTATAATAACATTTCCAGAAATTAAGAACTTAGTGGGATATGATTTAGATCTTTTATGAACTTGTTTTTCAGATGTCCATGTTTCCAATGGCACTTAATATATATGATTCATGCATGGAATGATATCTTACGTAATGAATATTAATCTATTATGATGTGATATCTATTGATGGAATTTGTGGGTTTCTATCAGTAGGGGAAAACTTTATCATCGTGATTCCTTTTCCATGTGATTCTTGTCCTATTTTTAATAAAAACAATGCCATAGTGGATTGATGGTCCCTAAATGGAAAATAATGATGTCATTGTCGTAATAGATAATATAAATCTTATCTATTATAAATCCCAAATGGTTTCCCAGAGGGGATTCATTGACCATTAAGTGGTATTTTGTGCCTAAGGAAGAAGACCACTTCAAAGGATACATATATTGAAATATCCACATATTGGTTTGTGTTTATACATATCCCATCATATTTCCTTTTATCAGGTTTATTAATGAATGCAATTATATGATCCATTGGAAAAAAATTCAATATTTTCTTAGCTTAATTTATGTAATTCATATGTTCCTAGAGAGAATCCTATTTCATATGAGGAGGAGAGAAAATAACTCTATTATAAAGTGTTGTAGATACATAACCCATTATATGAAATTTTTTATATGGGATTGATAAAAAATAGTCGTAAGGAACAATTGGATCATAAGAGAATAGTTTTTTTATCATAAGAATTGGATGTGGCAAATGGTAATAGATTTTGTTCAATGACTACGTTTTATTAAGGAATATGTAATCCTTAGAGGGTGGTATGGCCTTATTCTTAGTTAAGAATTGATGAGTGAAGAAAATGAATCAGTAATAATGGTGATGTGGATACATGTACTATCTCATGTCCTTTTATTGGAGTTCTTAAGAAACATATGAGGGAAAGCGGGACACAAATTAATAAACTATGTGATCAATGTCCTTGTTATTTACAATTAAAATTTTATCATTTAATTTTCTATGATAATGTATTATTTAAATAAATTTTTTTTGACTAACATTCAAATAAATGGTGGAATGTATATTTAAAAAATGTATTTTCATAGAAAATATAAATTCTAATTATTGGGTGGTAGAATGAAGGGCGTATATGGAACATATGGTATTTTATTTTTGGGAGGGAATATATATTAGAGAAGTAAGAGAGTTACCACATGGTTATTGTATGCAATTATCATTTTAATGTATGAGTCGCATATTATAGTTAAATTGGAAAATATGTTGTGATAGGATGTGGAGAAAACATATCATTTTATTTGTGTTATTAATCTGAATTGGATTTCACTAATATTCAATTTTTTAGTTAAATGAGGTTGAAATTGGAGGAATCTATATCTATAATTATGATACATATATTACTGAATTGGAATAATACTTGGAAAAGATATAGGGGATGTTATTATTAACTAATATTCAGGAGGATGCCAAACATGGGATGCCATATTGTAATAAAAAGGTTTAAATGTTTCAGAATAAGTGGTTTATTTAATTTTAATAATGATATATTCACATGACTTTTAGGAATACAAGTATTTTAGTTATCAGAAGATTGAGAGGGGTATTTTATAAGATAATTAATTGCTAGTTATTCAATTTTTACTAATTAGATATTGTATTTTTCTCAAGAATGTATCGATCATAGTGATGATGTTTCTAAAAATTAATAGAATAGTATGTAAATGTTAAAGCTAGAGAAAATTAGGTGTTTTAGTTTGAAATAATGTTGCATAAATTTCAAGGTATTTAGGATTCAAATAATTTACACATTATTAGTTTTTTTAAATAATAGTGTCTAATATATTGTGGTGAGGGAGGATGAAGTCTTCAATTTATTTTAAGGAAACCTATATCAAATTTTTTCCTACCTTGCCAATTTTGTTAGCATAGACCAAATAAATATTTTATTGTTCACAAACTAGACCATAAATGATAGTAATCCTCATGAATGATTACATCCTTGAAATAGTATAAACTAGATAGATAAATCATTTAGGGTTTAATTATATGTCATCTAATAAATATTTCTATTCCTATTGAATATGAGAATGATCAAGGGTGAGTAGTAAGAAAAATTGTGTTCTGAAATTGAGGATTTTTTGTTCATCTTTTGTTGTATAATAAATTATGCTAAGATAACCAACAATATAAATATATTTGACATTCATTTCTCTTCCTCTAATAAATCATTTGTTGTATTTCCTGATATTTTTTCTATTATTGAATAGGTAATTGAATTTGAGTTGTTCATTGTAAGTCTTTGTAAACCACTTGAGAATCTAAATTTTTTTTTGAACATTTTATTTTTATTTATTTATATGGGTTTTTGAATTGTTTTTTAAATAATATGTATTATATGGGACTTATTCATACTACACATGCATCCATGTGATGTAATAAATGGAATGCATTTTTTGGACATGTTTTGAGAATTTATTAATTATAATCAAATGATGGAGGAGTTTTCTAGTGTCAAGAATGTTTTTTTGGTTGCTGTTGGATAAACATAGAAGATAGAAATGAGGTATTTAATATTTTTATATATGAGGTATTAGGGAAGAATTTTACATGAGTATTGAAGGATTTCATGGGGATTATTCTTCAGATGAATAGGGGTTTTCAAAATAGGAAAGGCATTAATTTATTCATAGAGATATATCTTGGATTATATATAATGTGTATGATTACTTATTATATGAAACCCATAGAGCACGTAGAATTAATGATTCACATTAGTGATATGTTTTTTAGAGATATTAATCACCCATGTGTATAAACATGTTGTTCGCCATTGATTTCACAAAAATAAGCTTTCTATATTCTAATGTAATATATTGACTTCCAAAAATAAAATCATGTAATGAGGAGAAATAAGTACCCCTTATCGAGGATAGATGGTCTATTTTAAAATAATAAGGAATATAGTTTTTTCTAAAATTAATATTTTTGATCCACGTAGAATTTTTTTTTTGGGAAATTGATAAATATATCTAGATTTCATCTCTGTAGTGTTTCTAAAGATATTTTTAATTAATTTTTATTTCCTTTAACGTTACCAATCCACAAGTGGTGTTTATGGGACTAATGAATTTTTTAATCAATACATTTTTCTATGAAATTTTATTTTTTAATATACTTTTTTTAATTCAATGCCCAAGAATGTGTGTCATGAGAATTTATGGATGGATTTTTAGGTCCTTCTTCTACATCAAATGTATAATAATATTTCAAAATACAATCCCATTGTGTGTGAAGTCATTTTTCATATTAATTTTGTTTATAAACATGAATAAGTTATAGATACTTATAATATTGGATTAGTTGTTGTGTATAATGTTTGAATGGATATCTTTTATGTATAGCGTTTCCATGAATCAACAACAAATCACAAAATATTTATATCCATGTTATCTATGATTTCATCACCCTTTATAAATATTAATAATAATGGTATTCAATTTCGTTTGAAACTATAATTTTAGTCATATTTAATGATATTTATGGGATATGTTTAGAATTGTATTTACCCATCTCTTATCCTAACTAGAGGTAAATTTTGAGGTATACTAACATTCTTTAGAACATGTATTTTGGTTGTGTGTTAATGGGGAAAAGTGTAGTTGTATATAATGGGACAATGATTCTATGGACCCAGGAATAAAACTATTATACTCATGATACATTGTTATTTTCTATGTGGTTTTTTTATATCAAAATAGATATTACCTTCTTGGATTGTGATATATGATATTAACTCACCAAATGTTTTTCTATACACCATATCATTGAGATATGTGGATAATTATAAGTGTAAGTGGATAATGTTTCCATAAGAATATGATTTTGAGATTTCATAAATATTTGAAATAGAAAATTTAGTGTCTGAATGATGGAGTAGAATTTATGATAGTGATATTGTTTAGAAATAATAAATGAATACAAGATAATTGTAAATATGAAATCATTGAACATATATTTTGAAATAATTGGAGGAGGAGAATTTTTATATATTGGGATGGAACATTCTTCAATATTTTATGACGCGGTGGAATATAAATTAGAAAACCCCAAGGCGGTTGAGTGTAGAGATCATATAATCCAAGGTGATGAAATTAAGGGATGGATATGGAATAATCAATACAATTTTTTTCCTAGGGATATTGTCTAGTCGCTGATTTATGAGATTTGTGGTATAGTATGAGTTTCAAAGTTTCCACCTAGTTTGGAGTCTATGTAATAAAATAATATTTCATTATTTAATGTGAAAATTATATATTTTAATATGAATAGTATAGAATTATAATTTTTATCTCTATATCTAATTTATTAGAGGGTTAAAGATGAGTATTGATTTCAGGTTTCATTTTCATGACCTTTAGGTGATCCCAATGGGAAGTGTGGGGATTTTCTTATAAATTTAATGACAACATTACCTCAAAAATCAGCATGATATGATGTCACCTGGTTAATATGTATTTCATTAAAAAATAAAAAAAAGTCATGTAGCTATGGAGTAGAGTGTGGTCAACGTGTAGGAATGGTTATATATATAAGAGGTGGAAAGAAATCATATATATTCAAGGATGATCATTTGATTATAACCCTGACATTTTGAGATATTGTTTTTTTATAAAAATTAATTTCTTTGAAAGCATTCTCTACATATAATATTATGTATAAGTGAACTATGATATATTAATAAACTATTTTTTATTTATTTTTAAAATTATTTCCCATCCATTTTATTATAGGATATAAATAGTATTAACTAAATTATGAAAATGTACGGTTTACTAATGTATAAAATGAATTATTTTTTTGATCAATTAATTATAAATAACAAAAATATTGGAAATTACACTAATTAATTTTATGAAAAAGGTCTTTGTACACATGAAATGTGTACTTAAATTAATAATATAAATCCATCTATATTTTTGAATGAATTTCATTAAATTTATATTTAATCTTGAAATAATTTATATGATTCAAAACCATAGATTTTTCCTAAAATTGGTTTTTATTAATTTTTGTGACAAAATACTAAAAAAATTTGTACTGTTTTATAAAAATTATTTGAAAATTTAAAAATAGTATTTGAAATAAAAATGAAAAAAATATGTTATATTTACCTTATAATAAATTTTTAAAAGGAATAATTATTAATACCCAATTGAAAATTTATTTTCATTAAAAATTTAATTTTTGTTTAAATATTTTATAAACAACCTTCTAAATTTTAAATTTATTTTTTATTAAATATTAGTTTAATAATATTATGATCTTTCTAATTTATTGTTATGTAATTATATTTATGAATTTTTTAAAATAAAAATAGTTTATTATAAATAAAAACATCTCTTTCAGAATCATATTTTGGTAGTGTACTCAATTATAATTTCAAGACAAATTTTGTCACTTTTTTTATCTGAATGTGATAATATGGAATAATTATTTGGAATAGTAATAATTATTATTAGTAAATAAGGTCCCCATTATTGTTATTCATAATTAATAGTATGAAAATTAAAAAATATATTACTATGGTTATGTTTAAAACATGATTAGTTGTGCTAAAACTAAAGATATATGAGTTACAATGACATAAAAACGTGTCTAAAATTAAATGGATGGAAATATTTAGACCCTACATCATCTAATATTTTTTAATGGTACAATTTGGAGAAATATATTGTCAATAAATACTTAATATACTTTATTCCATTAAAATATTTCAAGTGTGTTTTATCCACCACTTATAAATAGAAACCCCACTTCCTATCATATCCATACATAAATATAATTTTTCTCTACCAATAACATTAAAAATATCAAACTTAAATCCATCACGATTAAAAATATTCCATGTAATGAAATTTATTACATCATAATAATTTATTTGGTATAAAATTAAAGAAGGTGTTCGAAGAAGAGAAATTGGTCCTAAACAAACGTTTTAAACTAATTTCTTCGTATACCAACATAAAATATTATTAAACTATTCTGAAATATAAAAACGGTGTGTTCCATATAATTATATTTTATATTTTTAATATAATAACATATATCATTCTCATCTTGAATTATATGGGAAATGAAACCATCGATCATGTATAGAGTGGATTACCACATCCAACGTAAACCAAATTCGATTTTCATAACCGCCTCTCAGTGACGGATAAAAATTACTATTTAATTAATATATATAATATTTATAACATAAATTTAATCTTTTAACAATAATAACACCTCTCCATCCCTATATTCTAATTTTTTTATATAATAACATCTCACACCTGTACGTTGTGACCACCACAACCATAATGCGTTGTGATTTGTTTTATATTTTTTTATGAATAGTGAAATGTATACAATTAATGAATATATATTATATCTATTATATTAATTATTTTTTTTTGTAATTTGAAATATAATTTATCCTTTTTAGTTACTTTTGTTATAAAATGAAAATGACGTTCTTTCACATGTATGACTGACAACCACCACAAATAGAATAATTCATTACATTATTTATATCATTTAAGAGTGAATATTTATAAATGGTTAATTTATATGATATTTATATCATTAAAATAATTCAATATATTATGTATTTATGAGAAATGTATAAGGGCAGAAACTATTAGTCTAAAATGGTTACATAAAAATGAAACAATTAACATAAAGAAATGATGATTTTAATAAGGAAATATTAATAAATAGACGATTAAAATTCATAAATAGATAATATGTTATATAATAAGTTTTCAAATAATTCTTGTATATATGTATAACAATTTTTTTATATAAAAATAAATTATCAACACTTTATCCATGTGTTTGTCGAGGTATGTGATTTTCACCTCAATATTATTTTTCGGTGACACATGTCGTTTTATGAATATGATTCCTTTTTGTTGTGTATATAGTTGACATGAATTTAAATTATAATTATTATCATGAATATTATTTTATACTCATATAAATATATTTTTTTTTCTTTTTTAGGGATTATGATTCATATGTTACCAATGCAGGGAGGGGTTTGTGTTACAATCTCATTGTCTATCGAGATTATTTATGATTATGTTTTGATAATGAAATCCTATAATATACCTATTAATAAAATCATTAAATTTATTATCCCCAAGTTTTTAAAGATTTTAAATGTTTTACATTCATTTAACTCACATTGAGTACTCAAGAGACCAACATAATATTTTAATGTAAAACCCACATCATTAAACATTCCTTAAAAATTTTCCAGTAATTTTGTTATAATAAATGATTAAATAAATATTTATATTTATTTTCATTTATAATAAGTTATTTCAATATTCAATTGGTATTTTTCAGAATAAATATTCTAATATATTGTTAAATGCAATTTTAAATCCAAGTGTAAATTCTTGGATATTTCCTAACCATAACATGGGATATGATCCAATGATATCATCATTTATCATTATATTGATTATTTATTATTATTTTGAAAATATATTTATGAAACCCATTTTGGTCCATGACTTATGAAATGATCAATTGGTGAAATGTTTATGAATGTAATATAATTTATATAGGTTATGATATGGATATATTTTTGAAAACATATATATGACATTATTAATGATATGTGTTAAACAAATATAATATATTAAATCAATTAATTTGTTAATTATAGATATCTGTAAAGTTAAACAGGACAAAAATAGGGACTAAACCCTATTATTATGGACACTTTACATTATGATAGTCTTGGTAGTGAACCACTAAATGTATGACTATATGGGGATTGAACACAATTATTAATGATTTTCATGGAAATTATCCTTAACTACTATGTCTATAAATTTTTTCCGCAATTTTTTTGACAAAAATCTATGTATTATTCCCCTGTTATTCTCTAATATCTTATATTCCCTGATAACAATATGATTCATGTCTTTTTAACTACCAATATTTATTCCTTAATGATACAATACAATCAATGATATTCAAGGTATGGTTTTCAATTTTTTTTACTAATTTTATAAAGACATTATGCTTATTTTATGGTTATATGATCATTGAGATCCCCAATATTAAACCTTTTGGGTAATAAATGCTCACATTTTCTTATGTTTTCAGTCTACAAATTATGAAGAATTTTTTTATATATGATATGTTTAAGAAGGATTTATGTTATGAAGAAGTAATTGGGGGTGATTCAAATATATAATGAACTATTTTCTTATGCGTGTAATTTTTGAAATATGTTAGACCTATATTTTTGTGGTGTTGATCAATATGTTATATAATGAATATTAATCTAATAATATGTAATATTCTGGTATGAAAATTATAATTCATTTTATGTTGCAGTAGACAATGATTTAGTAACTCTTTCAAACAAGAATGAAAACAAATTAGTAATATCACATTGGATAAAACTATTTAAAATAGAACATCCTATTTTATAGTAAATAAGTATTTGTGGGTATCCTAGGAAAACATCCATGTTTGGACACTACAAGTCAAAATGTTTTTGGAATAGATTTATATGGGAGAAAAAAACTGGAAAAGAGTTTATTGAGTATACTTTGGACATTATTCTAGTGTACAATTAGTGTTCCCTTATTATTCCCATATTATAAAAAATTCAAAATATCTATTTTGGTATAATTATATTTTAATTATAATCCATCAAAAATTAATTTAAAATATAATAACAATTTATGATAGAGGATAATCTTATGCTGTTATAAATTTAAAAGAAGTTGTAATTACATTGAAAACCTTTTAATTAGTAGTTAGGATTTCTAAATATTATACAAAACTCATTATAATTATGCTATTAATTTGGTTTTATGATGTTATTCATAATAGATTGATAAAATATACGTGAATAAGATTATTAAAAAAAATTATGTTCTAAAATTTTATAAATTCTATATAAATTCTATTATATCAAGAAATTATGAAAGGAATTTATATTCTTATCTATAGATATTAGAATTTCAACATGTAGGGGAACTTCATATAATATTATTGTCACATATTTTTTATATGATTCTTCTATAGTTTATGTTTCTAGGAATGTGCTACACCCAAATCCTTTTTTTGACCCTATATATAAATTTTATGTTTTCTTAGGCATGGATTATACTAATATACAGAAATCCCATATCAAATGTATACTGAAGGGAATTCTGTTATTATATTCCATGCTAATAAATGTTTGTATATACATGGGACTAAAAATCTTAACATCTGATGAAAATAATATTAATTTAATGGGTCTTCATTCCTGTCCAAATTGCGAGTTTATATCATATGGTTTTGTAGAAAGTCAACATCGGGAGTTTGACAATTGTTTCAGATTTTATTGATGTCTTTTTTAAATATTTTCATAGTCCTCCTCTGATTTTGGTAGTTATGTTCCCCTCAAAACTCATTCCTGGTGAAATACATATTCTGATGTCTCCCTATATAAATACCCAATTTGAGTAACCCAAATTGAGTTACATGAATTAAAGAAGAAACTCATGGAGATTCATGAAAATTGGTTTTTCTAAAAATTTAATCTACTGGGGTGATCTATTTCATTTGGTTAATAATAATTGTCAATAAAAACACCTCACTATTGATTATCTAATGTCAAAATCTAGGAAAATTATCCACTTCCTCATTTTTATGAATTGATTGATCCACTTTTCTATTCTCAATGTTGTTATAGATTTTTAAACATTATTTATATCGCATAATGTTGTTTGAAAATGATGATATTCCTAAGACAACATTCCATACATGTTTTGGAAAATATGAATATACAGTGATTCCATTTGGTCTTACTAATACCCCTTCTATCTTAATAGATTAAATGAATATAGTTATTAGAGGTAACATTCGTCTATTTCAACCTAAATTTGTATATAATATTATTATATATTCAAATAAAAAGGAATACATTTAAAGTAACATTATCAGTATACAAAAAACACTAATGGGAAGAATATATTTATATATAATTTATAAAGTATGAATTTTAGCACAATAATATTAATTTTGGGAGATATATTCTAAGCATGTGTATATCTTTGGGCCCATCAATGAAATGAGTTATGGAACATTTTTTTTGACCAACTAAGGTTAAAATGATCTGAATATTTATTTATTTTTTATAGTATTAGAACATCATGAAGAATTTATCATGAATTTATAATATACTCACCATGATAACATATATTGGAGTAATTTTACTTTGAAAGATTAATTTGAGAAATATTACAAGTAACTAATGATTTGGTATGTAAATAGAAATATTCTTACACTAAATTATAGTGGATATGTGTTTTCAAGCTACAGTGAAAAATTATAGGATGAATTGTGATTCATTCTCATGTGGAATGAAATTATTATAGGTTATACCTAAAAAATGGACAGTTGAAGAGAAAAATTACAGAACTCATGATTTGCTGTTAGATGAGCTAATTTATTACATTAACGATCTGGATGAATTATTTTTATGGTGATATATGTGATATTTATAAAAAACATAAATTTTTAGTGTATATATTCTCTAAAAATATTTTTTTATTCTCTAAAAATAAGGGTTTGGTTGATTAATGGTTATGAATTAACAAAATCGTACCAATCTAAGAATTTAAACTAGGTTGTAGATTATCCTAGATAAAAGGATATTGTTACCTCATCAATGTTGAGGATCTAAAATAATCAAATATTATTTTATTTTCAACGGGGGGATATAGAAATCCTAAATGAATGAAATATTATCATTATCAAATAAGTATTAAATCATATATCCATGTAGGTATTAAATAGGTATAGAATGTAGATATGGAACTTTATAGTATGTTAAGGAATTTTAATGAGTTCAACCATGGTTTCATGGTAAGGATATGGTTCATGAATTGTGTAGGTGTTCTGTGTGTAAAAGATTTGAATTATGATCTATTACAGAAGTTTAATTATTCTTCATGTTATATTTCTCTAGAATGTATGATGACATTTATTGATATGAAGGAGTATTTCTAGTGGGATATCATGATGATTGATATTAAATATTATGTATCTTGATTATTATAATGTTAATATGTTATGGATGGGAGGAAAAAGTGTATGGGGATGTTAAAACAACCACCCATACCAAAACAGAAATGGTGGAACATCACTGTAGATTTTTTTATAGACTCCAGAAAACATTTTTGTTCCATAATTCAATTTAGGATATAGTTTATATCATTAAAATTCTATCACACTATATTTATATTAGAGAATATTTACATCTTGATGATCATTCTAGGTTAAACATAAAAGATGTTGTGAAATTTCATGGAGTATATTTTTTTTTAAATCTAACAGTGATCTGTGTTTTACAAAATTTATTTAGTGACTCATGTTTCCTGATATGGATATAGATTAATTTTAAATATATTATTATTATCCTTAGAGAAATGTTCATTCTTATGGTTCCATTAAAATCCTTCAAGATATCTCGATATCTTTTTCTTTGAAATTCAAATTGGTTAGGCTCAACACTTTCTCTTTGTCCATTTATCTTATAATAAAAACATCCACATGATCATTTAGATGGAACATTAAGAATCATGCTATGTCAATATGTTTAAAAAACTAATGTTCTTGGATCATTATAGAAAAATAAATATATTGGTTCCTTATTTAGCAATGAAAATAATAGTGAATGTCAATTGAATTCAGTTTCACATATAGGTATCTCAGAGTCGATAAAAAGTCAGGTTGATAATTTTCAAGTTGATACATTGTTCAGTTTTTATGAGAAGTAGTTTATAAAAACATGTACATGGAAAAAATTTGTAATATTCATAATGAAAATAATTTATTTCCCTAGTTATATATGACCCTTAATGATTGATGACGGATTAATTATGGTTTCTTATCATTTGGCACATCCAATTATCTATTATCATTTACCCTTGATTTACCTATTATAACATTAATCATTTTAAAAAACGTTATTCTCATATTATTTATTTTGGGGATTAAAATTTTTCCTTTAATTTTCCTCCTAATATGTAAAAGAGAAATTGATAAAAATGTTTTTATGGAAATATGATAATATTTATCTCGTTATTTGAAAATATTTTATTCATCATCCCCATTTAAAAAAATCATTATCATTTTAAATAATCCCATGTCTTTATTTAATATCATTTAACTAATGTTTTCCATTTCTCAAAATGGACTAAAAAATCAATAATCATTTCATTTTTTGAATTTGGTCCTTTTTGAGTTCTTTTACAAACGTGGGAACAAAATATTTTCCTTTATCATAAAAGAAAAATAATTGAGTTTACTACCATAATTATTACTCAATGAATTTAAGCATCCTATAAATATTTTAACAGTCCAATTCATTTTAAAAATTAAATTTGAAAATTGAAATTTTTTACATTATTAATAAAAGATTTTAAATTTAATAGGGTATTTTCCTAAAGAAATGTTTTATGATATCTTTTGAAATAATTTTTAATCAAATACGATGTCAATTTATGTTCCATAATCAAATGTTTGAATAGAATCCAATTATACCATCATTGTTCCGTCCCAATACTGTTCATGATTATGATGTACTATTATCATGAAACTCATTGCTTCTATAAGTTATGCTATAATTAATTCATAATTTTTTTGAAACCCCATTATGTTTCATAGGTTATAGAATGATGGTCCTATGGGAAAAATTATATGCTTCCATTATTTTATGTATTGGATCGGAATTGCATATCCCTATAATTCATTAGGATATAACGGGATTCTTAGCAGATGAATCAGAGAATAATGGTTCATGAACCCATCATATTAATGGACTATGTACACTATGATATTCATTGAAGTGATGTTTTACTACAATGATAATTTGGTGACTGAACCCAATCCACTATGATAGTTATATAAATGATACATTTCATTTAAAAAATGATTTTCTTTTTTATGTGTATTCACAAAATCTATGATGAATGGAAATTTATTTATCTATTGGATTATTTAGTTTTATTACATTATGATTCCTTCTTTATGAACAACAACGATTTATTACAAAAAAATTTATTATGTTTTGTGATATACATGGTAAGGTTTTCCGTTATTATTATCATCTTCTCAAACACTTATTCTAATTTTAGGTTTAATAGATCACTTATATCTACCTAATTTACCCTAACATATCATCATAGATCTACCTCTAACGTGTTTCTTTTCCCAATGAAATGATTAATGTTTTTAGGTATAACATTTCTATAATGGTGATAGTTTTGATGAACATTGTGGGAGTCGATGAATATATCTTCTGAACATGTAGATTATTTTACACGGTATCTATGTATACTCGAAATATAAGATTCAAAAATCGTTTATAATATTGTGTAATGAGTATTCCTCCACTAAGATTTAATAAATGACTACAAAATGGATGGGTCATTGTAGTTTTTATTAGAGATGGGTTTTGTACCCATTGAAAAATCAGATAAGAAAAAATTAACTAGAACCATTAGGATATCCAAATGTTTATAATAATTTCCTCATTTGTGATAATAAAGGATTCAATTTTCCATGAAAAAATCAATGTATATATATTAATAGTTTAAATGGTTTAAACATAGATGAATTTAGGGGTAATAACCCCAAAAAAACGTTGGTTTAATATTTCTTTAATTTCATGAACCAACGCAAGTTGACCCTAAATAGGTCACCCATGCCAGTACATGACATTGCCCGAAGGGCATTCCCAATCCCCATAGGATAGAATCTTGTGCCAGTAATCAATGTTTAATGGTTGTGAATGATTTAGACCAAATGCTAAATAAATAACCCAGAATAAAAAAGAAAACTGAAATCGAGTAGTGGAAAAAGAAAAAAAATAAACAAAACAGCTCAACAAACCTCCATGGGACCTTCCATATCACCTCCCAATCAAAGGCCGACCTTTCCCCGATAATTAAGAACTCAACCATGAAAACCAGAGAAATGTAAACCAGCAACTAACATGATAAATATAGGTGTGACCACTAAAAATTTTCAGTAGGGTTGCCATGATAAACTATTGAATCCAACATCTCCTTTCACGAAACAATCCACAAACACATGTTTCAAATACAATTATAAATGTAGGTTTTCTATATTTTAATAAAAAAATATAATTTACCCATTTTAAAAACCCAGCACACACCACGTCCCACTTCTGAAACAAACTTCGATTTTTCTATCAGATGGAAAACAAGGAAAATAATGCAGTGATAAAATAAATAGGTGAAAATATAAGATGGAAACAAATTATAAAATAAAGTAAAGAAGAAAAACAAAAACAAACCATGAGTGATCCTAAACATCCATAGATGACCCCTGGACGTACTCGGTTTTGGAACCACCTTCCAGTGTATGGTGAAGATCCAAAGTAAATAACCAACTACCCACACAAAACTAATCAATCCAGTGGAAAAGCCCGCCCGGCCTAACAAAAAATCCTAGGCGTACCAACCCATCTAATCAGGTTTGATTGGAAATAGTTACTCTGTCTCTAAAGGATTCCCATGTTACCATTTTGGATACAATAATATTGTTTAAGTTGGAAGGACCTCGTACGTGTGACTGATCTCACCAAACATTCCAACCCAAACATGGATGATTCCTATATGTTCACCCATAAAGGTATACACTAGTTTAGAGCACCTCCACTACATATTCAGTCGTATCACATTTACAAAGTTCCAACCAAGCCGTCATGCCATGAAAAACATTAAAACCATTTGATGAAATTTATCAAAATAATAAAATTTTTAAATGGGAATATAATAATAAAACGTCGTCATTTCAAAGAGTCAACAAAAAAAATTACATTAAAGAGGAAAGTTACAAACATGCCTTTACGACACACCCATCTCAAAATAATTACTCTAAAAACATTTAAAACTCCAACCAAAAACACACAACATCCAAACACAATCCATTCTTAATGTTAACACAACTCCACCCATGAATTGGAAGAACCAAATAGGACTTTATGTCCAAAATATTCAAAATCATTACCCAAACATCATCATTGAATTGAAAGTACCAAATGCACCTTTGAGTTGACATGAATAAATTCATTTACCTAGAAAATATTTCCAATACCTCATTTAAAATTAAAAATCCTAATGGGCTAAATCCTGGACTCACACATTTAAATCCTATTATTTATAAAAACACAATGAACCTCTATTCTTTGGGATCCATGAACCTTTTATTAAAATCAAACTCAACCACTCCCATTTTTTGAAATAAAACCAACCCTCATATTGGAAACATCAATCCCTTTTCAAAATATCTTAATACAACCATCATGCCATAGCCGTAAATGTAACAACACTCAAAATCCTCTTTCGAAAGAAAACACAAACCAAAACAATAACCAAATAAGTTTCAAATATTACACACAATTTGATAAACCGATAGTGAAATTTATAAAATACTACCAGGACTCAACCAGTTTAAAAAGACATTTATGAACAAGAAAATCAATTTTTAAACAATTTTCATACGCTGACGAAACAATGCATAAATAATATGTATAAGAAAACTACAAGATTTGTTAATGATTCTCTAAACAGGTAAAAGAAGTTACCCAAATCTAGAAAACATCATGATAAAATATTCGAGAGTTACGTGAAAAATATTTTCATATAGGGAACATTATCAAAATAGTTTGGACATCCAAAGAACACAAAATTCGTATGTACACATAAATATAACTACTAAAATACATGAAAACGGTTTCAAACAAAACCATTATATTAAAAAAACTATAACATATTACATATTTAAAGTGCAGGATTGCGAAAAAAAAGTCAAATTCATTACTAAGATCAATTATAAATTAAATTTATTTAATCAGAAAGGACAATGTGGGTATTCCTACCTCAATGATGAGCGCGGATGCGACGAAACATCAACAGGAGGGGAAACAAGGCCCTGTGAATTACCTGCACACCTAAAGTAATGTGAAAAATTCATATTGCACAACCAAGACGTTAGGGGTTCAATCAAAACACATAAAAACTCAACTGATGAAATAAAAGAAAAATAAATAAATTACTTAATTAATTAATTAACCAAAACATAATTAAATAAATAGATATACCGGAGGAAAGGAGTCTACACCAGGAGGGGTGGTGAAGGGGGTCAGGGCTTCCAAAAACAAGGCATGCAAGGGGTTAATGTTGCCAAATTCCAGGGGGATTACGGTGGTGCTGGAATTGATCAGTAGATCGAAGGGAGAGGACACGGGAGGTGGTGTCTTGCAGCTACTACCAGAGTGTCTTAACATTGTCGGTCAGAGCTGACGGAGGGGGAAATGGTTGGACATCAGTTGGTGCGGTGAGGCGGGGCCGAAGTAAGGTGGATGGGAAAGCATGGTCAGGGTTCGGTGAGGTCGTCGCCTCCATAGTAGGATGAATGTAGAATGAGGATGAAAAGGGGTTGGTGGATCTGAAGGGGATGAGCTCGGGGAGACTCTGCTGAGGCAAGGGCGAGGTGGTGGGGGCTTCAGGTGCTGGGAAAGGGAGCGAGCCGTGAAGGGGGGTGAGGGCAAGGGAATAGTGTGGGAGCTGTGGGTCGGACATAGGGCCTAAGGCTAGGCATGGGATTCACGCAGAGTAGAAGTGTCACGGGTAGGAGGAGAGGAGAAGGGGGGGGGGGCTGCGGGAAAATTAGGGTTTGTTTTTTTATATTATAATAAACATAAAATTACAGTTATAAAGATAACTATAAATAATAATAATAATAATAATAATAAGTATAATAAGTATAATTATAATAATAATAACAATAATAATCATCACAAAATAGATAATTGTATTAAGATTTATAATAATAAGAATAAAAATAATATAACTAATAAAAGTTAAAATAATAATAATAATAATAGAACCTATTTAATAATAATATAAATAATTTTATAATAATATTTTTATTATTCAAATTTAAAATATTAACTCACTTTAATTACGTAAAAGTTTTATTTATTTTAATCGTTTAACATTTACACTGGTAACAGGGCCTACCGCATGGCTATTGGCCACTGTATGATTACTGGGTATGGTTCTGATTCTCACTAAAAAGTTTAAATGACAAAAAATTTAATACAACATCAAACACGAACGTTGGTAAGAGAACCCATAGGAAAGAATTAATAAAATTAAAATTAATTTAAAAATGATGGTGTGGCATCTCTCCCCATCACAGACACGTTCTAAACCTAGAAAGTCAATCTGCCGAACACTAGACAAAATAAGAAATCATGCCCAATTGAAACCAAAAGAAACCACAACATAAGATAATGAGAGAACATGAGAGGTTTCTCCCCACCACAATAACTAAACTAGCACAAAAATTTAACACCCAAACATACCACCCGTGGAAGAGGAGGGGGAAACACGGAAACTCCCAACCAATCAAAACTATCTTATATAGAATAAGAAAAAAAACACACCCACTGAAACATTGAACTCTCCACCCATACCAATAAACCCATACACTATATAAAACTATTGAGATGATCATGATTCCAACAGTGAACCCATGTATAACTACAAGCCTTAACTCCTTCGTAGACACTTACACCTCCAAACGAACACCATTAAACTAGGATCAACCTATACATGGGCCAAACAAATTTCTATGAAAAGCACACGATTCTGAAAACCATAATCCGACAAAAAAACTATTTGATTAAAATAGAGCATGTATACTATAACTCCATGACGAATCAATGAACATACAGAGACATATAATCTTTAACATCATCAAAACAGGAACTAAAAAATTTTAATGTTCTACTGGCAACACCGAACAAAAAAACCTGGACCAAGAATTCACACCCCTGGAAACTCCTGATTGCGTGCGAGCTTCACTCTAAGACTCGTGGCTAAGGTTCTGATGGCTGAATCATCTTTTTCCTCACAGTCAGGAACTTGAATTCCTCTGGTCACAATGTCATCTTCAAGTGGAACTTCTTGCAAAAAATCTCCAAGTGACACAGATATCATCAACGATGACACGTACTCTAGGGATGCAACATCACTGCTTCACGTTCCCTAATCGGGCCACACTGGTGGCACACCACTAAATTGTTTGCACAACTAGAAGCCAAAATCACTACAGAAGAATATGTTGAAACAAGTTCCCCTAGCACATCCTTCATGCCAGATGGGGATCCTTCATGAGTAACTGGATATACTGGATTGTTAAGAACCTATACTCTGGAGACTAGTTCAGCGTAGAATGTGTCAACCACCAAATTCTTGAAATGATGGTCTTTAGATATAAGGAACCGCTCCTTGATCTCTAGGAAAATACCCCCAATGAACAGATAAGTATTCATCCAATACAATGAAACTTCCTCCTGAGAAAATGAAATAAGATCCTTGAAATGGTCAACATATGCTTTCACTATATGTTGGCCTTGTTGAATACGCATGAGCACTTCAATTTTCTTCATCTTTACCTCTTCAGGTACAAACCATCAGACAAGGATAGATTTAAAGACATCCCATGTCATACCAACTCGCATTGATGGTGTGGCATTCAACTCTCATTCGTCCATAGCCAGACCTTCAAACATACCCAAAAAATCAAGCACTCTAACAAATTTGGGAGTTCCCAAAACAATGAATACACACTCAACCCCTTCAAGCCATTCCGCTACTTCTAACAGACCCTGATCAACGTGCTGGATAGTCAATCAATGAGAGGGAACAAAATCTAGGAATTAATTTTGAGAAACCTTGGATACCATTAAGAGAAGCATTTTCTAAACAACATAGAAAACATAGAACCAAAACCAATATCAAGCCTAAGAAAGATCAAAGAAATCTCCTTCATCCAAAACAACTAGCTCAAAATAAATAATAAAATATAAACATAGGAGAAATTCCCTTTTTCATTTAATATTTCAAAACCTCCTTCTTTCCATGTCACTTTCCTAATATGAAACCCACTTTTCAAACTAAATTCCATTTCTAAAATTTATCTTAACTAATTATATTCTCTTTAGAAAAAAAAGTTATAGACTTTAATTACATGTGAACACCCCAGTAATCCCATGAAACGTTGCACATATATTCATCTTTTCCCATCCATATGCACCCAAACGCACTTCCCATGCATTCTCTAACATGTTAAATCATTCAAAAATAGTACCCAAGGTTGCACCAAAACCACATCTCTGTCAGTTCCAAGAAAACACTAGATTTTTATATTAGATGCTTTCAGTTTTAAAAAACCATTTCAAAAATTTGTGGCCATATAAAAGAAATAATTTTCATTTCAAAAACACCTTTTCATTTTGAAGAATTCATAGAAACCAAATGGAACCCAGACGACACTTAACATTCATCAATTCACCGAAGGGAGGGACTAGTAGTCATACATAACCTGGATACATGGTAGGGGCCAAGCCCCAAGGAATCATCAGTTACTATGAGGAACTTAAACTGTGTTTGATGACTCCACATGGGTCACTGCTCCATGTAAAATCATCATGTAACATTGGTTTACCTGCGTTGTCATCCCTCAATCAGAAACTAATATGAACGAGAAAAGAACTCAATTTTCGAACTACCACTGGTGACTTGAGGTTCGGAATGGGTGAGGGTTCATGAATTCATTCCCATACATACCTCTCAAGTCCTTAAAATACTAATATCAATCTATTTGAATCCCCAAAAAACAAAGTCCCCTCTGATACCTTTTTGTCGCGAACCAAATCGGGTTGACCCGAAACTGGTCACCCGAGCTGATCTACAACATGCCCCGAAGGGCGCTCTCAATCCCAAGGGGCAAGAAACCAGTTTCGGGCATCAAATTTTAATTTTTGGGAACATTTTACCCTAAAATATAATTAAATAACCCAAATAAACATAAAAAAACTGAACACGAGTAGTGAAAAAAATAAAAAAATAAACGGAGTAGCTCAACGTACCTCCACGTGACCTTCTACGTCACCTCCCATCAAAAGGTCGACCTTGCCTCGATAATGAGAAACTCAGCCACAAAAACTAGAGAAAAGGAATCCTACAACTAACAAGATAGAGATAGGTGTGAGCATTAAAAATTCTCATCAGAGCTTCCATGATAAACCATAGAATCCAACATCTCCTTTCCCCCAAACAATCCACTAAAAAAAGTTGGAAATTCAATTATAAAACTAGGTTTTCTATATTTTAATATAACAATATCATTTTTACATTATAAAAACCCAGAACATACCTCATGGTATTTATGAAGGAGACTACAATTTTGCAATAAAAAGGAAAACAAGGAAAAAAATGCAGTGCACAATGAAATAGGTGATAGTATAAGATGGAAAACAAGTATAATTGAATTTAAACAAGTAAACCAAAGACAAACCATGGGTGATCCTAAACAACCATAGAAGACCCCTGAGAAAACTCAGTTTCCGAAACACCCATCGGTGTATGGTGAACCTTCTATGTCTATATCCAATTGGCTGCCCAAAACTGACCAATCCAGTGGAAATGTCTACCCGACCTAACAACAAATATTGGGGGTACCAACCATTATAACAAGGGTTGATTAGAAACCATCACTGGATCTCTAAGGGACACCAAGGAATCCTTGGTGTATACAATAATACTGTGTAAGTATGAAGGACCACACATGTTTTACTCATCTCACAGTACATGCCTACCCCAAACACGGGTGCCTCCTATCCGTTGACCCGTAAGGGTCACACTAGAGAGGAGCGCCTCCATTAGAAATTCAATCATCTCACTTTTACAAAGTTCCAACTGCGATTTCATGCAATGAAAAATATTAAAAACATTTGAAATATTATCTATAAATACTAATTTTGTTAAATGGGATTAGATTAATCAAAACATCTTTATTTCAATGAGTCAATAAAAACATTACATTAAATATGAAAGTGTCAAACCGTCCGTCAAGACATACACATGTCGAAATCATTATTCAAAAAAATTAAAAACTTCTACTAGACACACACAACATCAAAACACAAACCATTATAAATTTTAACACAACTCCACCCATGAATTAGAAGATCCAAACATGCCATTAAGACCAAAATATCCGAAATAAATAACCAAACATCACTTTGGAATTGAATGTTCCAAATGAGCCTTTGAGTTGGCATGTCTAAATTCATTTAAACAAAACACATTCCCAATACCTATTTTAAATTTATATATCCAAATGGGCCAAATCCTTGAGGAACTCATTTAAAACCACTTATTTTAAAACACACAACGAACGTCCATCCTTTGGGATCCAAGAACCATTATTAAAATCAGACACAACTACTCCTCTTGTTTAAAATAACACCAACCCTCATATTAGATACATCAATCCCTTCTTAAAATATCTTAACACAACCACCATTACATAGCAACCAATGTTAAGACACTAAAAATCCTCTTTCAAAAGAAAACATAGACAAAAAACATATCTAAATAAGATTCACAACATCCACAAAATATGATAAACTGGAAGTGTAATTTATAAAATACTACCCAGACTCAACCAGTTTACAAATAATTTTATGAAAATGTAAGTCAATTTATAAACAATTTTCATAAGCATACCAAAAAACTCATAAATAATCTATATATGAAAACTACATGATTTTTAAACGATTATATAACAAGTTAAAAAAATTTACCCCAATCAAGAAAAAAACCATGATAAAGTATTCATGAGTAATATATAAAATATTTTCATATCTAAAACATTATCAAAATAGTTTTGAAATCCACATAAAACAACCTTCGTATGTACACATAAATTTAACTAAAAAATTACTTCAAAATTGTTTCTAACAAAATCAACAAATTGGAGAACATTATAACATATTATGTAATTGCACTGAGGTAATGAAAAACATGTCAATAAATTAACTAAAATCAATCAATAATTGGATGGATTTAATCGGAAAGGAGAATGTGTGTTTTCCAACCTCAATGTTGAGCACGGACGCGGCGAAACATCAACATAGGGGAAAAATGCCCCATGGATTACCCGCACACCTAAAGTAATGTAGAAAACACACATAGAACAACCATGAATTTAGGGTTTCAATAAAAACACATAAAAAACACTAATGAAATAATGTAATGATTAATAAATAAATTAATTAATTAACAAATTAATCAATAAGTAAATAAATAAATAAATCGATATATCGGAGGAGAGCAGTCTGCACCAGGAGGGGCATTGCAGTGGGTCATGGCGGCCAAAAACAAGGTGTCGAAGGGGTTAAGGTTGCATAAAATAGGGGTCTTGTAGAGGTGCTGGAGCTGATCGGAAGGTTGAAGGCATATGGAAAGGGAGGTGGCGTCTTGAGGCTGCTGCCGGAGTGGCTGGGAAAGGGATACCGGAGATGGCAGAGGGGGCAAGGGTCGGACAGTGGATAGTGTGGCGAGGCGGGTCGAGCGGGGTCAGGGTCCGACAAGGTTGTTGCCGCCGGTGCAGCCCAGACATGGAAGGATGATAAAGGGGGGTAGTCGGATCCGGTGAGGGTGAGTTCGGGGCACCACTACTGAGGTGAGGGTGAGGTGACAAGGGCTTCAGGTGCCAGGAGAGGGACTGAGGCGTGAAGGGGGGTGAGGGTGAGGGCATATAGTGGTAGCTGGGGAGAATCCAGAGGGTTGAAGGTTGGGCAATAGATTCATGAAGAGGATAAGGGTCGCGGGTATGAGCATATGGGAAGGGGGTGTCGGCTATTGGTAAAATTAGGGTTAGTTTTTTTCAATTAAAATAACAATATTATTACAATAATAAAAATAACTAAAAAAATTTATAATAATATTAATAATGATAATGATAATAATAATAATAATAAGTATAATTATAATATTAATAACAATAATAATAATAATAATAATAAAGAAAATGTTAATAAGAGTTATAATAACAAGAATAAAAATAATATAAATAATAAAAGTAAAAATAATAACAATAATAACACCACTTTAATAATTATATAACTAATTTCATAGTATTATTATTATTATTATTATTATTAAAATTTAAAAATTTAACTCACTTTATTTACATAAAAGTTTTATTTATTGTAATCATTTGAAATTTACCCTGGTACCTGGGTAAACCACACGGCTACCGGTCATAGTGCGAAGACCGCATACATCTCTGAAACTCACTAAAAAAGTTAAAAAAAAATTAATCTCAGACCCAGCCCAGGACTTGAAGCGAAAACCCATAGCCAAGATTTAATAAAATAAAAATTAATTTAAAAATTAGGGTGTGACAATTCTCCCCACCGTAGACAATTTCTCCCCCCAAAACATCAATCAACCGAACACTTGAAAAAATAGGAAATCATGCCCAATTGAAACTAAAAGAAACCACACCATAAGAGAACGAAGGAAATGGTAGGGTTCTCCCCATCATAAAAACTCCACAAGATCAGAAATTTAACACCCAAGCATACCACCCCAGTAATAGGTGGGTGACGATGGGACACCCAAATGATCCAATATATCTTCTATAGCATGAGTGAAACAACACCTCCACTGAAAAAAGTAACTCTAGACCCATAACAATAACCCCAAACACTAGAGAAAAACCTCTTAGAAGAACATGTTACCAACAGGGAACCCGAGTATAAATACAAGACTTAACTCATTCATAGGCACTTACACATCCAAACGAACACCTCTAAACCACGTTCAACCTACACAGGGGCCAAACACATATTTTAAAAAAAAGTGAACGATTAAAAAAACAATAATCCAAAAAAAAACTACTAGATTATAATAGAACATGTCTATTATAAGTCCACGACAAAGTAATTAACTTACAATGACATCCAAACTTTTATATCAGCATAACATGAAATAAATAACTTTTAATGTTCTACTGCCAACACATAACACAAAACCCAGACCAAGGCTTCAAACCCCCAGCGACTCAGGTCTGCACGTGAGATTCACCCCAAAATATGGGGTAGGGGTATTGATGGCTAGAGCATCTTTTGTCTCATAGTCAGGCCCTAGAATTCCTCTGGTCACAACATCTTCTTCAGGAAACACTTCCTACAAAATATCTCCATGTGACCCAGATAGCCACACCAATGACACGTCTTTGGAGGGATGCGACATGAAAAATTCACATGCTCGTACAATCCACACAGGTGGCACATGACTGAATGGTGTGACGAATTGGAAGCCAATATCAATGTAGAAGACTCTTCTGGATCAAGTTCTCCTGGCACATCATGCTTACCAGATGGGGAACCTTAATGAGTAACTGGACATGCTGGATTTTCAAGCACATACTCTCTATAGACTACATCAGCTAAGAATTCCCCATCCACCAACTTCTCAAAATTATGGTCTTTAGAAAGGAGGTCTTGCTCCATGATCTCTGGGCAAAGTCCCCCATTGATGAGATAGGTATTAATCAAATCTAATGAGGTTACCTCCAGAGAAAATGACACAAGATCCTTGAAATGGTCAACATATACCTTCACCATCTATTGGCCTCATTGAATACACCTGATCTCTGTCCTTTTCATTGTCTTTACATATTCTGGTATAAACGATCAGATGAAGATGGATTTAACGACATCCCATGTCATCAAAACTCACATTGATGGTGGGGTGACCAACTCCCAATCGTCCAGAGTCAGACCTTCAAACAGACCCAAAACAGCATGCACTCTGACAGCTTTGGTAGTTCCTAAAACCCTGAAGATATGATCGACCCCTTCAAGAAATGTCACTACTTCTAACGGGCCCCGATCACCGTGAATGATAGGAAATGTATGAGGTAGACAAAAAATCTAGGCATGACTTATCAGAATCCTTGGGGACCATTCTGAGTGGCATTTTTTGAACAACATATAAAACAAAGTACCAAAACCAATATCAAGCCAAAGAAACATCAAAGAAATACCCTTCTTCCAAAACAATCATCTCAAAATAAACAAGAATATTTAAACACATCCAAAATTCAATTTTTCATTTTAGATTTGAAAATTGCCTTATCTCTAGTCAACTTTAAAAATATGAATCCCACCATTCAAACCAAATTAAATTCCCAAAAATCATTTTACTTTTTTAAAATCTCTTTATAAAAACAAGGTCAAGACTTTAATTCCAAGTGCACAACTCTGTAATCCCATTAAACATTTCACATAAATTCATCGCTTCCATCAATACACACCAACATGCACTTCCCATGAATTATCTCACATGTGTAAACATTCATAAAGAGTACCTGAGGATGCACCCAAATCATATCTCTACCATTTAAAAACAGACACCAGATTTTTAGATAATCAGATTTCATTTTTAAAAAATCAATTTCAAAAATTTAAAGAAAAAAAATTCCCATTTTAGAAACCTTTTTTCATTTCCAAAAATTATATTAAACTAAGAAGAACCAAGATGAAACATAACTTGCATAAAATCACCGAATGGAGGGAGTGGTATTCATGCTTAACCTTACGATAAGGTACTAGGCCATGGGCCAAGAAAGAGTCAATGACTATGAGGAACATAAACCATGTACACTGATTACACATGGGTCACTACTCCATGTAAAATCACAATGTAACATCGGTTTTCCTCCATTATCATCCCTTAATCAAAAACTAATTAGAAAAAGACAAGAACTCAATTCCTAGACTACCCATTGTGACTCGCGGTTCATAATGGGAAAGGGTCTATGACGTCCTTCCCATACCTACCTCTCCAATCCCAAAAATCGTAATCTCTATCTGATGGACAACCCAAATAACAAAGACACCTCTAATACCATTTTTTCACCAACCAACCCAGGTTGACCCCAAACTGGTCACCTGATCCAGTCCGTAACATGGCTCGAAGGGCATTCCTGATCCCCACGTGCTGGAAACCTATGTCGGGCATTAAAGTATAATGGTTGGGAAAACTTTTTCCCCAAATATAAAAAAATAACCATGAATAAACCTAAAAATATAAATAAACCCGAGTAGTATAGAATGAAATAAATAAACATAACATCTCAATGTTCCTCCACGTGAACTTCCAGGTCACCTCCTAGTCAATGTCTAACCTTTCCCCGATAATGAGAAACTCATCTTTGAAAACCAGAGAAAAGGAAATATGAAACCAACATGATAAAGATAGGTGTGAGAAATAAAAATTCTCAATAGGGTTTCCATGATAAACCATAGAATCCAACATCTCCTTCCCCGAAACAATCCACTAACACAAGTTTGAAATAAAATTATAAAAGTTTGTGTTGGGAAAAAATCCCTCAAGTTATCATTGAAGCATTTTTGAGGTGATTGTGTTTGTTGACAAAGTGGAAATCTGTGCTGTGATTGTTGAAAAAGCAAACCATGTCATACAAACATGTTAAAAAAAGGGATTTCATGGCGGAATGTTGAGTTCAAGGGAAATGGTAAATGATCTATGTTTGATTCGAGAACTTCGACAAAGGAATGGATGATATGGAGGTGGTACAAAAAGAACAGAAAGAAGGTGGCACCATTTTCAATGGATTGAACAGTTTGAGGAACCAGAGCTCCCATCGTACATGTGTGGTGGTCGTGCAAGTGGTGGTGTGTTGCACAAGTGGGACTTTCACGCCAGATTTGAAGAAGGGCAGTTATTGTTAGTTGTGCCCCAATATTGGTTTGGGCATAAAGGGAAGTGAGTCGCGCAAGTTTGGAGTTGCAGAAGCATGTTCTGCACAAGTTTATAAGGTATAATTTCCCTCCAGTTTTGACTTGTGATCTAATACTTGTGTTCCGGATTAGACAAGCGCGCCAAGTAAGGTTGCTTTTCCAGTAGTGTTTTTAGGCTACGTGGATGCTGGAAGTTTTCCCGGTACCTTCGGTGCAAAGAGAGATTCATCCACGGGTGAAAGATGGACTTCAACAGAGCATCTACATACAGAGGAAGATGCACTCCTTCATGAAAATGAAGAGACCTACAAGCCTATAAACTGTGATTGGATCCTTTCCAGAGCAGTGAGTGAAGGAAGAGGAAGAAGGTGATCCTCTCCACCGGCAGTGAGCCAGAAAGAGAGAAACGGGGAGTGACCCTTAGGAAAGTAGTGAGCTGACCCTAAGCCTTGTAAAGGCAGTGATCTTGGGATAGAGTGACTATGCCTGAACCATTGTATCCACATCTAGTAAAGAATATTGGAATTTGGTACGACCAGAAACTTGTCGGCATATGCTCCTTGGACATAGCCCAGTGAGGGTGAACCAAGTAAAAATCATCGTGTCTACCTGCGTACTTCCCTGCATTGCATTTAAAGCATAATCATGACATAAAGAAGAAAATAAGTGATCATGATAAAAAAACAAGTGAAAAAAAGTGACCCTTGTAATTAAGAAGTCAATATCAAGTGGGGAAGGAAGAACGTTGAAGAAAAATATCCATACCCTGATTCACCCCCCCCCCCTCTCAGGGTATATAGGCCCATATTGGTCCAAAAAATTGGTATCAGAGAGAAGGTTTTTTTTAACATATTTATTTGTTCTGTCTTGGTTCAGTCGATTGCTCAGGTTAAATAACCATTCTTCTCTTATCATATTGTGCCATGGCGAAGGGAATAACATCAAAGAAGAAGCAGAAGGCTGGTGGTATTACACACTGTGGAAGTGTCGATGGAAAGAGTGTGATTCAGTTAAACGAATCATGTATTGAAGAGAAGAATGGTTTGGATGAATCATACTATGAAAATACTTACTCATTCAATGATGCTGAAGGAATGAGTGAAGAACCCGATTTTCCAAGTGATGTTGGAACAACTAATGATGAATAAACACCAAGAAGTTGAAAAGTGGAAGTTGTCCACAAGGCAAAATTATTGGATCAGAAATTAGATGAATAGACATAGCTACTGATCTCAAAGAGAAAAATGATTCTCAAGAAGAATAATTGAGAAATAGATCTACAAATGTGGAAAAATAAAAAGCTGGTGACAAGGGTAAGAATCTGAACTCAGGTGAGATACCAAATTTGAAATCTAAAAATGATGATCTTACTACACAGCTATCTGAACTAGTTCAGATTAATCGAAGGATAAAACAATAGAATGCATATTTTTCTAATTCTGTTAAAGAATAAAAATTAAAAGTGAATGAGAAAAGTGACCTGGTGGGAAAGAACACACGGGAACTAGAAGATGAGTTGAGTAGCGGGAATAATCTCAAAAAGGATATCAATGCTCAACATGAATCAAAAAATAAATAGATTCAATAATTGGATGAAGTGGTGGAGAAATCCAAGAATGAAATGTAGATATCAAAGGGAAAAAAGGAAAACATAAGTTGAAGGATGCACTGCGCTTTCTATTCGATTGTCCTTTGGAAGGTGACGATAAGATGAAAATGATGAATGAGATTTCTGAGGAGAAACAATAAAATATTTTCTCAGCTCAATGACCATATTGTTTGGGAATATCTGGCATTGGATTTGATGAATCCCCTCCCGTGAATGATAGAATTCAAGCCGTGAGCAATTCTAGGAGTGGATAGAAACATGTAGGTGCTGGAGATAGGCCTAAGAGGATAGTTAAAAAAAGAAGTGATGACATGTGCTATTTTTTCAGGATTCCTAGCCATACATAAAGATTTTTTAGAGACTCTGAATACATTTTAGGCGGTGAAGAAATAAACTGTAATAAATATGAGAATAATAAGAAGCATCATGAGAAATTAGAGAAAAGAGTCTCTCAGAGGAATGAATCCATTAGATGTTATTACTGTGAAAAAATTGGACATATCATGAGTATGTGTCAGGAAGCTCAAGAGCCCCATGTTAGAAGAATAACTCAATGTGTATCGGAATCTCTACATAGAAATGAAGAAACGAGGTATGCCTTTTATGGAAAATGTTTTATATGTTCAGATTATGGGAATTTGGCAATAAATTGTAGCAAGAAGAATGCAAGAAAGGAAAAGGAACTCGAAATGAGATTCTCAACTCTAGTGATGCATAATGAGAAATTCTACACTGGGAAACAACGTGGTAAGGAGAATAATAGGCTTAGAGCATTAGGGGAATCACATGGAGCTGAAAAAAAGGTGTATCAGTCACCTCCATGGTCATACTCCCAATAGCTGTCAAGGAAAGAATGTGAACAAAACTGGAAGATTAAGAGGAGATCTAATTCAGCTGTGATAAAGAACAATGAACGTTCAATGGGGGACTCACCGCTAGTGAAAAAGAGTGTGGTGACTCAGACATATGATAAAATAAAGATAAATAATGAATGTATTGAAAAATTCATATGTCGTGTTCCACAAAGAAAAATGGAGGAAGGTGCAAGATCCCTGCAATGGTGGAAGAAGCAAAGGAAGATAAAAAGAATAGATATTTCTTCTTAGAGAAGAAATAAATTGAAATGGAATTTTAGTTGAACATCAAAGGAAGAAATGTGTACTAGTGGGTTTAAACCCCAAATGGTTTGAATGGTCCGACATGCAGAATCCTCATATCAGAAAAAACTCAGTATGTCAGTAATGAATGCTTAGTCCTATGGGCAGAGTAGTTGAAGATGGCTAGGTAGCTAGAAGAAGCAAGGAAAGAGTGTGATTCACTGAAAGAATGAATCAAAAGGTTGACCTCTCAGGATCAACCACAATCCTCTTCTTGATTATTCCTGAAGAACCCCTCTCCCTATGTATATAAATTCTATTAACTTATGATTCATGTGTTTTAGGTTTTCGGGAGATACGATCCAAGGGTATGTGGCATCTAAGGATCTGAAGTGGAGAAGTGGCATGCCCTAGAGTTTCAATTGACTCAAATTAGGTACCGGAGTTGGAGAAGAAAGGGAGAAAACAAGAACAATAGAATGTGATTTTGTTATTAACTTTATCTCTTGTTTCCTACACCAAGTTCCAACCCAGATGGCTTAGAGATTTTGTTAATGGCTCAATTCCGAGTCGAAGATGAGAATAGATGATGCATAAGAAGAAAAATGATTTTGGCTCTAAAAGGTGGGACTAATCTTGGGAAGCGCTTCATAACATTGAGACAGAACTCAATATCATAATCAGATGCAAGATCTATCAAAGAAATAATTGGATGTCCCTACTCCGGTTTTGTCTATTGAGAGAACACACATTGCCAAAGTAGCAGTAAAAATCATGCATCTCATAGTTAGATATTTTGTTATAACAAATGTTGTATCAGCTAATTTCTTTCAGGATACCAAGAAGATAGGAGAGAAAATCAAAGGTGTTTAAACATGAAATCTGAGAGAATATAGTCAAATAAATGACATCATGGGACACTGAAACAGTGAAAAGTTTTCTGTTAAAAGAAAGGAAGTTGTAAGAGACTCAGGGGGAGTTGATGTGG
The DNA here is from genome assembly GCA_963277665.1 of Viscum album. Lineage (NCBI taxonomy): Eukaryota > Viridiplantae > Streptophyta > Magnoliopsida > Santalales > Viscaceae > Viscum > Viscum album. Next base: position 615,514,715 of record OY728164.1, read on the forward strand.
CTAAAGATGATTTAGAGAAGGATGATAATGGTGAGTATGAGGAAGTAAAATCCTTATCTACACAAAAACCAAATAGTCGAGTTGAAATTGACAGGAAGAATATAATCAGGGAACAATGAGCTCCAGTTCAGAAAAGAAGAATGAAATCACTGCATCAGACTTCATTACTATCACAGGTTGAGTCAAAATGCCTTTCTGATGTTGCTGAAGATGAAAACTAGGTTCAGGCCATGAATGAAAAGCTAAATTAGATTGAGAAGAAGCATACGTGGGAGATCGTTTTGAGGCTAGTAGATAAGAACATCATCGGGACTAAATGGGCCTTTCGCAACAAGATGAATGAATATGGAACTATGATTCGAAACAAAGCATGACTGGTGTCCAAAGGATACCCCCAAATAGAGGGTATTTATTTGGTGATACATTTTCACCAGTTGCAAGGCTGTAGACAATCAGATTATTTTTATCCATAGTACTGTAAATATGGTTCAATGTGTTCTAGATGGATGTAAAATATGCATTTCCAAATGGGGTCCTAGAAGAAGAGGTGTACATTGCACAGCCAGTTGGTTTTCTCATTGATGATGAAGAGAAAAAAAATTTCAGGATGAAGAAGGCGTTGTATGGGATGAAACTAGCACCAAGGTCATGGAATTCATTGCATAATAAGTATTTAAAAAATCATGGTTTCCAGTGTGGGGGAGTTTATTACAATCTCTATTTCAGCTACGACAGTAATCAAAGGATGATGGTGTTGGTTTATGTCGATGACATAATATTTGGCGGATCAGATGAAGGTCAGTGCAGACAGTTCTCCAAATTCAGAAAGAATGAGTTTGAAATGTCAATGATTGGAGAGCTAACATTTTTCATTGGTTTACAAGTGACACAAGGAAGTAATGAGTCTTTCCATTCTCAATCCAAATATTCCATGGAGGTTATGAGAATGTTTGGAATGGAGAATTCCAAGGATATGAAGACTCTAATAGCTACCCGGATGAAATTATCAAAAGATGAGGATGGCAAGGCAGTTAATATTAACGAATTCAGGAAAATTATTGGGAGCTTGCTATAATTGACTACAACAAGTCCTTATATTGTTTTCACCACATGCCAAGTAGCAAGATATCAATGTAATCCCAAGGAAACCAACATTCTTGCAGTAAGAAGAAAACTTCTGTATATCCAGGGCACAATGGATTTCGGCTTGACATATACTGAAAAATATCAAATAGAGTTCTTGGGATATACTGATGCAGACTGAGACGGTTCATCGGATAATAGAAAATCAACATCTGGTGGAGCATTCTATCTTGGTGGATTGCGTTTTTCTTATCAAAGAAAGAAGAAATATTTCATTTCATTGAGCATCGCAGAAGCGGAGTATATTGCAGCCACTAAAGCATGAACACAGTTATTATGGATGAACCAGTAGCATAAAGATATGGGAGTTGAAATGAAGTCTCCGATCGGAATCCAATGTGATAACTCAAGTGCCATAAATCTTAACAAAAATACCTTCCATCACTCAATGACAATACACATTGAGATAAAATATCATTTTATCAAGGAGATGGTTGATCCATGAATCGTGATGTTGGAGTATGTGCCAGTAGAAATACATGTTGCAGACATTCTAACAAAACCCTTACCGAAGGAAGCTTTTGAAAGGAATTGACTGGCTCTGGGAGTTCAGTAGACTCCCCGCACATAAAATATTATGGATGTGGAACAACCCCCTCTCCCCGAGGACTGATGTGTTTTTCCGTAATGTTCTGAAATGTGTTCTATTCTCTGTTACAGACATCAATGGTGTGATCTTTGGGTTCGTTGACAAAGGGGGAGAAAATAGTGATTATTCAAGGGGGAGAAAGTGTGGCTATTTGACAAATCATGAATGATATGGGAATAATCTGACAGGCGGAGAAGTGAGATAGGGGGAGAAATGATAAAGGGGGAGCAGAATAAATTTGATGATGATATAAGTGATCGATCAATGAACAGATATCCCGATAGCAGAGGGTCGTGAAAAAAGTAGAAGAGTGATGTTGGAAGAATTTTTCCAAAAATTATTATCAGTTTGGTAAAAATTGGTATCAGTTTGGTGTCGACAATGGGTGTAAGAGATGAAGTGATTCATTGATTTACTTTTCATTTACTCTTGTTTCCCACGCCGAGCATTGCTAATGTGGGATTAGAGTATGTGTTGAGTAAATCCTTGATCGCTATCAGAATCGCAATGAGGCGAATGGTAGCTGAAAAATCAATGATGTATCTTTTTGTGGAAGAGTTGTCAACAAACCCAATGGGGGAGATTGTTGGGAAAAAATCCCTCAAGGTATCATTGAATCAATTTTGTGGTGATTGGGTTTCTTGACAAAGTGGACAACTGTGTTGTGATTGATGAAAAAGAGAAACTTGTCATACAAACATGTTGACAGATGTGATTTCTTGGTGTATTGTTGAGTTCAAGAGCTGTGGCCAACAATACATTTTTTATTCAAGAACTTCGACAAAGGAATGGATGATTTGGAGGAGGTACAAAAATAACAGATACAAGATGGATCCATTTTCCAGTGTTTTCCAAATTTTTGTGCCTGAAAATCCACAAATGAAGAAAAGTGGTTTTTCGTAACGGGACTTGCGCACTGTGTACCTGATGGATTGAAAACTTGCGCGCCATATGGTTTTCAAGATCAGATCATCAAAATATGGAAAAGAGATCAGGGTCGGGAATGTATTGAGTTGTTCGCGCATGTGACTTGTGTGCCTGTGCCTAGAAGGATTGGAAACTTGTGCGCCTATTATTTTTCAAGATTAGAACATAAAAATGTGGCAATATAAAGAGGTTCGTGCATGTTTGGAAGTGGTTCGTGCAAGTGACTTGCAGGGGAAGAGACCTGTGCACCGAGACATTTGCACCGAGGGATGACTTGTGTGTCGTCGCGCAGGGTGGTCAAATTGCATATAAATACTGGACCAACACTCTTCATTTTCAATGGAGTTCAACACTTTTAGGAATCATAGATCCTGTTGCATAGGTGTGGTGGTCGGGTAAGTGGTGGTGTGTCGCGCATGTGGGAGTTGAGCGCTTGATTTGAAGAAGGGCGGTTGTTGTTAGTTGCACGCAATATTGGTTTGGGTGTAGAGGGACGTGAGTCACGCAAGTTCTGCAGTTGCAAATTCTTGTGTCACGCTAGTTTATAAGGTAGACTTGTGCCCCAGTTGTGACGTGTGCGCCGATACATGTGCACCAGATTAGACTTGCATGCCAAGTAAGGTTGCTTTTCCAGCAGTGTTTTCAGGCTGCGTGGATGTCGGAAGTTTTCCCGATACCTTCGGTGCAAAGAGAGATTCATCCATGAGTGAAATATGGACTTCAACAGAGCATGTACATACAGGTGAAGAATCACTACTTCATTCAAATGAATAGAACTAAAGGTCTATAAACTGTGAGTGCATCCTTTCCAGAGCAGTGATTGAAGAGGAAGAAGGTGATCATCTCCACCTACAGTGAGCCGGAGAGAGAAAAATAGGGAGTGACCCTTTGTAAAGCCGTGAGCTGACCCCAAAGCTTGTAAAGGAAGTGGGATTGGGATCGAGTAACTGTGCTCGAACCATTGTATCCACATCTAGTGAAGAATAGTGGTATTTGGTTTGACCTACAACTTGTGGGCATATGCTCATTGGACCTAGCACAGTGAGGGTGAACTAAGTAAAATTATCTGTGTCTGCCTGCGTACTTCCCTGCATTGCATTTAAAGCATCATCATCAGATAAAGAATAAAATTAGTGATCATGATAAACACACAAGTGAAAACAAAGAGATCCTTGTAATAAAGAGGTGAAGATCCAGTGGGGCAGGATGAACTTTGAAAAAGAATATCCATACCCTGATTCACCCCACCTCTCAGGGTATATAGGCCCTTATTGGTCCTAACAGTTGGTTTTACTAATTTTTTTAAAAAAATATCATTTATCCATTTTAAAAACCCAGCACACACCACTTTCCATTTCTGAAACAAACTACAATTTTGAAATCAGAAGGAAAACAGGAAAATGTTGGTCGGAGTGGATACTCAAGAGGGGGGTAAATTGAGTTCTAGTTAACATTTCTGTTTATAACACATTATGGTAGGAAAACAAAAAAAAATTTAAAATGACCTAGTTAATTTAGGAAGTAGAAATGTAAATTTTCAATTGGTCAACTGGTTTCTAAAAGGGTAATTAGTCCTCAGATAAATCAGTGTGGAACAATAATTCATCTTTTGAAACGAGTTTATTGAATTAAAAAAATATACTCACTAAACAAAACTAACTATCAATGTTTATGAAAAACAGGTTTCTGTTTTAGAAATTATAATCAGTGAATAAAACAAAATAGAGTAATTGATAATTTTCACAATAATGTAAACAAGTGTTTCAGTCCCTAGTAGAGACAAAATCCTCTCCACTTGGGGATCACCTACCACCAAGCTGTTTATATAAATAAACATTTGATCCACACCCTGGATCGAGGTTTTACAATAACACACCTGGCTTTCCAGGTCACAATTTCCCTCTACCATAGTTATTCTAGGGAAATAAAAGGAATAATAGATTGAGTTTTAGGATAGTTTGATATCCTCCAGTTATTCTCATGAGATAGTGTGTGTAATACAAATAAATATTCACACTGCACAAAATAGAAAATATATAACTCAACATAGTTAAGGATGAAAATAGAGTTAAGAATTATCTGTGTGTTGTGAACTAAAGATCTAGACTCAATGAATGTTGAGAATATGTTTTTATAATCTTCTACTCGAAGCCGTCTACAAAATAGGGTATCGTAGTTTCTGTAATCCAACATCAGGGAGTAAAACGGTTTAGTTCATTGATGTCTCGATGTATATTGAGACTTTTTGGTAAATATATCTTGTCAATGTCTTCTTGTAATCTCAAGCGCTTAGTTCATATCTTTTTGTATTGATACAATCTATGTATCAGTATCTACTAGTAATGCTATCATCTTCGTCGTATCATAAAATATGAGGTCCTATTATACGCCATGATTATCTACACATAAAAATATTTAGACATGCATGTGCCACTTACTTGTATATGGATTGTCCTACAGACAACATTAAATAATGTCAGAAACATTGATTTGTCTACATATGATTGTTAGTAATAAATTTGAATTAAAAAATGGAAAAAATATTTATATCAATCGGAGAGTAATCTTCGGTCTTTTGTCTTCAGTTTGATAACTTTGTTCTGTAATCTTCGGTGTGTCAGCTTTGGTGTGTCGACATCAGTCTGTCAAACATCAGTCAGCCGTACTTTGGTTTCGGTGTGTCATCTTCATTGAGTCGACTTCAGTCTGTCAAACATCGGTTTCAGATTATCAAACTTCGGTCTGTCGTACTTCAGTTTTGGTCGGTTGAACATTGGTCTTTCATAAATTGGTTTCAGTGTTTCATAACCGATGAGTCGAATTTGGTCTGTCAAACTTTGGTTTCGTTGTGTCATCTTCGGTGAGTCAACATCGGTCTGCCGAACTTTGATTTTTCATACTTCGGTCTGATAACATCTTTCTGTCGTACATTGGGGTTTTAAACAACTGTGTTTTGGATTCCAATAGAGATTGTGAAGAATCTGTCTTACATATACTGTTACAAGATGAATTGATAAACAAAGTAAATATAAAAAATACACTTGTAAACATATTGATTCATGTCTTATAAGTAGTTGAATTATTGAAATTGGCAATAATGATATGAATATTTATATTGACATGATTTTTTATTTTGATAAATACATTATTATGAAGGGTCCAACAATCTCCCCCTTTATGATAATAAAAAATTATGGAATATATAAAAATGGATGAATATACGTGTCCAATAAAACTAAAGTATGACATTGCTAGAATCTATTTAAACCAAATCTCCCCCTCACTAGATGGATTAAGGAGATAATATGCCACCCTTGTTTTCCGATTATCCTTACTTTCTCCCCCTATTTCATATGACATCCTGACTTTCTCACCCTTTTGTGATTAACAAAAAGAGAAAAGCAGAATGGAAAAATATAATAAAATAAGGATATCACAAGAATTTTTATTCAAAAACATAAGAGTACAAGACAATCAAGAAAGAAAAAATCCAATTAAAAAAGAATCAATCCATCACTACTAAGTGGTTGGATGCAGAGGAGCTTTGCCTTTGTTGTAAGGATCCAATGGAGAAGAAGTAGTGTTGGGAGTAGAAAAGGATGGAGGTGGTCTTATTACAACACCAGGCAGAGCAAGTCCTGTAGGAATAATAGCTTCAAGAGTAGGCCTTCTCTCTGACAACACATGGTCGAGATATTTCTTCGTAATGATTGGTTGAATATGTGTAAGAGCTTGAGAGACAGTCATTTGAGTTGGAGGCCGAGAGGCAATACCAATTGAAGCATCTAGAGGGACCACAATAGCCTCAGTTTGAACATGTACATAAGGTTTGAGCAGTTTGATGAAGTAATTTATGACTTCTCCTCTGTTTTGTAAAGCCTTCTCAAAGTCTCCCTTATTCTACATAAATTTACTCAGTAAAGCCATGAACTATTGCAACTAGAGTTTGTGATTTTTGAAAGATTCTATGACTGGGATAATTTAAAGATTTTTTTCCAGAAAATTGATACTATTGATGAGGTCATGCTTGGTATATATCTTAGTGAAATACTTATCCACTTTTTTCAGAATTTTATTCTGAGCTATAGAGGGTTCATTATTGCATTGTCTGACCATATTATATACAAGATCTGTATTTCGATGCACCTCTTCAAGGGTTTCCTTTTCAAAAACAATCTGGAGGTTTTGAATGTCCTCTCTCATCACAATCTTGAGAGACTCTAAATCAGCAATAGTGTTTCTACTACTCCTAGAACTTGATGGTCCAGTCAACATTTTTCCAAGGTCTTCTTTAAACTTTTTCAAATCAACATTTAGTATATGAGTTACCAAGTTCTTTAGAATTTCTAGAACACCACTAAAAGTGGTCTTGAAGTAAGAGGATAATGAATTCAGTTCATTTCTCATCTTTCTTACTTAGTTTCTCAGCAAAGTGTTTTGTCTAATAATAGTTTCTGCATTAGTAATATGATTCTGTTGAATCTATTGAATCCCAATTCTTGAAATTTTTGATGCATTAGCATCCGATATACTTATTGAGGAGGGGGATTCATTTCTAGATCCCACTAAAGATAGAAAAAACTAACATATCTCATTCGTAAGCATTTCCAAATCACCCTTATTGACATATTCACTAGGCACTGACTTAGTAAATGGGGCTACTACTGGAGATGCAACTATTGGAACAAGAGAAGTAGGCAATGGGTGAGCATGGACTTGAAGAACAAGAAGATGAGGTACGATTTCCTCATCTGAGTCAAACTCTAAACCAAAAAGTATATATCCTGGATTACTATTCCACTATCTTGCACAGGTCTAATCTCTTGGCTCAATAGTATCAATTCTTACTCTTCTTCCCTGAGGACCACGAATAAAATATATATCACCATTTTCTTCATCCTAGTCTCTAGCCATAATATCTTGTCTGGGGAAAGGAACCAATCAAAATTTAGGTTCCTCCTGAGCTCCTGCTTCTTCAGCTTCACTAGGTACTTCCTCAATTCAGGGTAGTGGAACTAAATATTCTTTATCCTAGACAGAATCCATAATATCATTCAATTCATGAATAATCTCTTAATTTTCAGCAATGTGATGGAGTGGTATGTCCTCATTTCAAACATCTCTATGATCATCAGCATGTTGATCAACAGGCTCTATTCCATCCCCATCTCCATGAATAGATTCTTCCTTGAATGTGTCAACCAATTGTTGTCCCACATTTAGAGAGTCACTCACATGCTCAAAACATCCTCCATCATCACCATTATCACCACCATCACCACCATCATCGCCATCATCAGATTCCTTATCTTGTCTACTATCATAACCTTTAACTCCAGTAACTATGGTTTCTTCCTCTTCTTCATCACCTGGAATAGTTTTTCTTGAATCAATTTCAATTGGTGGACTATAAGGTCCATAAGTCATATTCTAGGTACATTCATCACTATCAGGATCACTCATATCATCAAAAGGATATAATTCTTCCCTATGCACTTCATCCTCAGCTTCTATATCAAAACCGATAGGATCTTCTCAATGTTTGAGACCAGGATCATCTTCTTCCTTTGGACTAGAAGGATTGTCAACTAAATTAAATTCCTCATAAAACATTTCTTTGTCTCCTTCCCAACAACTCTAACATGGGTTCCTGAAGATCATCATCCATTTAGAATTGTATTCTTGAAGAATGAAACCACTGTAGGAAGTAATCATTTCATCTCTATCTTCCACACAGTCTAATTATTTCAGCATGAATTAAATCAATCTCTGATAGTGTAAGAAGTTTTCCTTATTAGATGGCTTAATCAACTCAGAAATATGTACCATAAGATATCTTCATAGATTCACCTTTATTCCACGATTCAACAAAAATATCAAGAACACATCCTGATATTTCACCGCAGAGAAATCCCCCTTCCTAGGGCCGATTTGATGTTGAATGAACTTAAAAATTAATCTTACCTCTCCTTCAAATTCATTTGCAACGGTTCTCCTGGATTCTTCATTTACAGTAAGCTCCTTTAGAGCATCTTCATATGAAAACAAATTTGATGAAGGATGAATATTACCAGGATAGTCAACATATACACCTTCATGAGGTACCTCTAGGAATTCTTCCAAATCCATCGAAGAGAAAACCAATTCCTTTCCCATTACTATAGATATCATCCCTATTGCCTCAGCTACATCCAAAGATATGATTAAATGCTAATATAAATCAAGCACATGTTGGGGATAATAGTGTATTTCATTGTTGGAAAACCAACTGACCCACCCTTGAGATTTCAGTACCTTTACCAAAAAATATTTTCTTTAAAGAATCCACTCAGTAGACAATTCCTTCTCAATTGTAATAACCAATCTTTCTAGGCCTGGTTTCCCAGTCCCACTGGTTTCACCCTTCTGATGCTCAGTAGAATGAGATTTTCGAGGCTCTTCCATTGAATGCTTAGTCCTTTTCAAGGTGAAGCTATGGATTCTAACAGAGTCTAGAGGTCGAGAGTCAAGAGAGAGACAATGAAAAATTGTAAGAGGCTTTACGGTCATGGAGAAGGTGAAAGGTCAGTATGGATTGGACATAATATATCATTTAGGGATTGTAAATCAGAAAACATAAAAATTACATACAGTAAGTTGAATGAAATAAAAAATCCTCATTTCACTCAAGGCACACAAAATATAAAAAACAACCCTTAAGTGTATCAGTGTCACAGAATCGGTTCCATGATGATCGGTTTCAAAACATTCTGTTTCACAAAAATCAGTTTTATAAAAATCAATTTCATAAAGATCGGTTTCTTAAAAATTTGTTTGTATAGATCGGCTTCATAAAGATCAGTTTCATAAATATCGGTTTCATAATGATCTGTTTCATAATGATTAGTTTTATACATAACGGTTTCAAAAAGATCCTTTTTATAAAAATTGGTTTCATAAAAATCAGTTTCATAAAAATCGGTTTCATAAAAATCATTTTATAAAAATAATTTTCTAAAGATTGGTTTCATAAAAATCGGTTTTATAAAAATAGGTTTCATAAAGATCAGTTTTAGTGAATATATTAGCAAGATGATGTTCTGTCCCAAAAACTTCATTAGTTATATCATCTTTTTGATAATGATCTCTCAAAAAGTGATTTCTTACATAAAAATTCTTTTGTTCATGAATTATATATTGGATTTGTAGAAATGTTAATAGCACATGTGTTGTCAGAGTTAGTGGAGACATGCTTGAATTGATATCCATAGTCCACTAAAGTGTGTTTCATCCTAAAAAATTGTGCACAACAACTACCAGTAGAAATGTATTCTACCCCGACATTAGATAAAGCAAAAGAATTCATCTTTTTACAGCACCAAGATACAAGTGACTTCCCTAACATGTGATGTTTACTAAAGGTTGTTTTTCTATCTAGCTTACAACAGGAATAGTTGGCATCTAAATAGCTTCTTAAATCAAATGGTTGTCTTCATGGATAAAATAGTACTAAGTTGGGAGTATATTTGAGATAATTGAAAATCCTTTTAATAGAATTTAAATGAGATTATTTGGGATTGGCTTGAAAGAGAGAACATATTCATACATTGAATATAATATCATGTCTGCTAGCACTATGGTAGATCAGACTCCCTATCATGCCTATGTAGTTGTTTTGATCCACTGATTCTCCAACTTCATCAGCTTCCAACTTACAAGTGGTACTCATAGGAGTATCACAACCTTTACTACCATTCACAACCAAATGTTTTAAAAGGTATTTGGCATAATTACTCTTATTTAATATAATACCATCTTTATTTTGAAAAATCTGAAATCTAAAAAAAATTGAGTTCTCCCATTAAAATAATTTTAAATTCATTTTGCATTATTTTTAAAAAATAAATTCAAAAAGAATATACAGAAGATACAAAAATTATATAATCTACATATATTTTTACTATAAAATCTTATTTGGAAATCCTTTTAACAAACAATTTAGGATCTTCTATTCCTTTAGTAAAACCTTTTGAAATAATAAAGTACTTAAATCAAACTTGCCAAGCTCTTGGAGCTTTCTATAGATGATATAAAGCTTTACAAAGTTTGAAAACAATATTGGAAAATTGGGGATTTGAAATTTTAGGGGGTTGTTCAACCAATACATCCTTAACTACATACCCATTTAGAAAATCACCTTTGACATCCATTTGATAATGTTTGAAATTAAAATGAGCAGCATAAGTAGTATCCTAATGGCCTCTAACCTAGATACAAGTGAAAAGGACTTCTCATAGTATATTTGTTCATCTTGACTATATCCTTGTGCAACTAACCATGATTTGTTTCTAACTATATTCCCAGACTCGTCAACATTGTTTCTAAACACCCATTTAGTTCTTATGGTCGTGGTTTCTTTAGGTATTTCATCATGTTCCCAGCCTTTGTTTCTTTCAAATTGATTTAATTCTTGCTGCATTTCCCTCACACAAAATTCACCATTGATATCATCATTAGTATTTTTGGGTTCAAGCTGTGAATGAAAAGATTGATGATCAACCTGGTTTCTTAAGGAAGCTCTAGTTTGTGTCCCTCAGTGTAAATAACCTACTAGAACATAAAAAGGACGATTCTTTAGAGTTATAATACCTTTAAAATGATTCAAAATAGACTCCAAATGATTTTCTATTTGTCCAGACTCAACAGGTGCAGATTCAAGATTATTCCTAGAACTAGTCACATTTACAGGGGATTTACTGTCATTATCATTAAGGTTCAGAATTGACATATGTTCCTCAAGATATTCAAGAGAGGTTTTGGGTTCATTTGGATCAGTCACATCAAATTTGACATGACCTTACTATTCCGCACATTTGGCCTTCTTATTGAAAACTCTATAGTTTTTTCTGGTAGTATAGTAACTTAAGAAAATTCCTTCATCACTCTTGGAGGAAAAATTTTCAAGATTATCTATAGTGTTAAGGATAAATACATTAAAGCCAAAAACATTGAAGTACATAACCATATGATTCATATTGTTGCAAAGTTCATAAGGGGTATTCTTAAAAACAGGTCTAATCTTGACTTTATTAATTTTATAACAAGATTTATTTACAGCTTCCACCGAAAAAATAAATAAGTAAATTATATTCACTAATTATAGTCCTAGATATTTCTTGAAGGGTCCTATTTCTTCTTTTCACAAGTCCATTTTGTTGAGGTGTTCTAGGAGAATAGAAATTGTAACTATATACACTGGGTGAGAAATAGGATTCAGACTCCTGATTTTTAAACTCACGTCCATGATCACTTCTTAAGGTCTTAATTTTATGTCAACTATGATTTTATACAATCATGGAGTATTTGATAAAATAAGAACAAGATTAACTTTTTTGATCTATAATGTATACCCATGTGTACCTAGAAAAATCATCTTTAAGTATATAAACATAGTGCTTACCATTTAAACGTGAAACTCATGATGGTCCAAACAAATCCATGTGAACATAGTCAAGAGGTTGAGAATTGGAAACATAATTCTTTGGTTTAAAAGAAACATTGTGTTTCCTTCCCTTTTGAAAATAACTGCACACTTTGTTATCTGGGAATTCCAGTTTAAGTAAGTCTCTAAAAAACCATTCCTAGTCTACTTCCTAATATAGTGCACATTGAAGTGTCCTAATCTTCTATTCCACATCCAGGATTCCTTATAAAAAGAATTTAAGAATGAATAATTTTTCTTAGGTAAATAATTTAATTCAACATCATACACATTCTCATTTCTGAGAGCAGTAAATATGAAATCATTTTTGGAATTAAAAACATTACATGAATCATTTTCAAATATGAAATTGAAACTATCATCACACAATTGAGAGATGCTAAGTACATTTTACTTTAATCAATCAATAAAAAAGTAATTTGGAAATTAATACTATATTAGGGTTACAGATATAGCTTAAGATGTCATTTTTTCCCTTTGCATTGTCACCAAATGTTATGTGACCACCATCAACCTTTATTAGGCTCTTGAAGCATGATTAGTCCCATGTCATATGTCTTGAATATCTACTGTCCAAATTCTAAAGAGTCTTATAAGAACTCTTTAGCCAACATCCCTGCAAAACATATTAGACATGGGATTACTTTGGTACCCAGATTTTCTTGGGTCCTGAGAGGTTAGCAATTAACATTTTGGGAACCCATACTTGTCTCACATATTTTCTATAATCAGAAGATATATTTTGAGACATTAACAGTTTGTTTTGTTCTTTAGAGAATTGTTTTTCATGAAATGATTCAGTACATGAACTAGTAGTAAAACGTCATGATTATGGAGTAATTTTAGTTTTAATGATCCATTGTTTTCCAGGATGATATCCCAGACTAGTTGTTTATTTTGGAGCAATCTATTGTCCTAGAAACTAAGTCAAGGTGTCTCTACCAGCAATGAATTTTTAAAGATAATTCTTAAATTGTTCTTTTGATGATTTGATTTTGGTATTTTCTTTTAACGGTTACGAGAGTTGTTTTCAACATCTAGAATTGACTTATAATTTTTATTTAAAGCATGTTGTCTCTTTAATGATTTATACTTGTACTTGAGCTTAATAAAGGTATCATCAAGAATTTCAAATTATTCAAACATTTAATCATGAATCATATCTTAATCATTATGTAACTCAATCTCATTATCATAATAATAGGCATTAAGTATTAGAGAGTTATGTGTTACATCAGATGTCTTTGTCATAATACATAAGATGTAATGATTTTTTAGCTCACTATCAGAAGCATCAGATCCACTTGAGCTGTTTTCTAAAGCATTCCAGGTAGTTTTTGTATTTTTTTATATCTTTTTCCTTCGTATTCATATTTCTTCTTTAAATTCATCTTAGGATTGTCTGCTTTCACATGTCCTTTTCGTTTCCACTCATAAAAGATTATTTCATTTGATTTTTCATTCCATTTTATGTCTTTCTTCCTTTTTCCATTACTATAATACTTTCCCTTTTAGTTTGACTTTATAATGAATTTCTTTTTTCGATAAAACATTTTGAACCTTCTAGCATGATGAGACATCTACTCATCACTATCTGAATCAGACGCTTCACTAGGGGATTTATCTATATGAACGTGACCTTTTTCATTGTTTTTTCACTCTGAGGTAGTAGTCCTAAATGCTACTGACTTCTTACAAGGTTCTCCATCTACATCATGATTCACCTTATGTTCTTCCTCATAAATCATAAGTTTTCCAATTAGCTCTTTTACTGTTAACATACTTATGTCACAAGATTCTCAGATGGAAATAGATGTTCCCCTCCATTTGTTAGGTAGCCATCGAAGCAGTCTCATTATCTGGTCCTTGTTGTCCACTGGATTTCCAAGCAAACTCATAGTATTCACTATTTAGTTGAACCTGAGATACTTTTTATAGATGGGTTCATCAGGCTTCATTTTAAAGTTATCATATTTAATAGTGTATGTATTTAGCCTCATTTCTTTAAAATTGGTCATTTCCTCATGAGAAGAAGCTAATGTATCCCAAATATCATATGAAATTTTACAAGAAGATATTCAATTGAATTCATCATCACCCAGAGAATAGTACAAGGAATTTATTTCTTTACAGTTGTTGTAATATGTAGCTTTAGACAACTGAGACTATTTATCCCTAGAAGTAACAGTTAATGTATGTTGTTATTAAATTGTGTCCCATATTTCAGGTCCCATACTTTCAAGATACATTTTCATTTTTAATTTCCATTGATTATAGTTATTACCATTAAATAAAGGTGGCATGTTAGTAGCAGCACCCTCAAATCTAGAATCCATAGTTAAATAGAATTTAAAGAACTGAAGATTTAGATATGAAAAAATTTTTAAGATCCTTATGATAAAACTAAAATCATAGTTGAAAATAATTTGAAAAACATGAAAATAAGTAAACCCACTGATAGAAAATGTTGGAAATAGTGGATACTCAAGAGGGGGTGAATTGAGTTCCCATTAAAATTTCTATTTAAAATAAATTATGGTTAGAAAACCCCCATTTTTAAAAATGGCACAGTTAATTTAGGCAGTAGAAATGTAAATGTTCAATTGGTCAACAATTTTCTCAAATGGTGATTATTCCTGAGATAAAACAGTGTAGAACACTAATTCAACTTTTGAAACGAGTTTAATCAATTTAATAAATACACACAGTAACCAAAAATAACGATCAAAGTTTAATCAAAAACAGTTTTATGTTTTAGAAAATATAATCAGCGGATAAAACAAAACAGATTAATTGAAGATTTTCACAACAATGTAAAACATAGGTTCAATTTCAAGCAGAGACATAATCCTCTCCAATTGGTGATCACCTTCCACCAAGTTTTTTATATAAATGAACTTTTGATCCACAACTTGGATATGAGTTTTACAATAGCACACCCATCTGTCCAGGACACACTTGACCTATACCACAGTTATTCATGGTAAACAAAAGAAATAAGAGATTGAGTACGAGGGTAGTTTGGTATCCTCCAGTTATGCTCAGGAGAATGTGTGTGTTATACAAATAACTATTCACACTACTCAAAATAGATAGTATTAAACACCACAAAGTTGTGGATGATAATAGAGTTACGAATGTTTTGTGTGTTGTGAACTAAATCTCTAGAATCAATGAATGTTGAAAATATGGTATTTGAGTCTTCTTATCGAAGTATTCTTCAAAATAGTGTACAGTGGTTCCTGTAATCCAGCTTCAGGGAGTGAAAGGGTTCATCTTGTTGATGTCTCCGTGTATATTGAGCCTTTTTGGTGAAGATAGCTTGTCACGGTATTCTTGTAATCTCAAGATTTTATTTATTATCTTTAGGTATGGGCATGGTCTTTGTATTCACATGTACGATTACTTTTATCATCGACATCGTATCATAATAGATGATGTCCATTTATAATCCACGATTCTCTACACATAAGGATCATCACACGTGCATGTACCTCGTACTTATTTACGGATTGTCCTACAGACTACATTAAATAATGTCAGAAACCTTGATTTTTATACATATGACCGTTAGAAATAAATTGGAATTAATAAAATGGAAACAGTTATTTATATCAATCAGTGAGGAATCTTCAGTCTATTGTCTTAAATTTGATAACTTTGTTCTGTCATCTTTGGTGTGTCATCTTTGGTGTCTCCACTTCAGTGTGTCAAATTCGTTCTATCAAAATTCGATATGTCGTACTTATGTTTCGGGGTCTCATCGTCGGTGAGTCGACTTCGCTTTGTAGAACATCTATTTTAGTATATCAAACATCAGTATTTCCAAAATCAGTTTCGGTCTGTTGAAAATCATTCTGTCGTACTTCGTTTTCGGTGTGTCGTCTATGGTGAGTCGACTTTGGTATGTCGAATATCGGTTTCAGTGTGTCATATTTGGTGAGTCACCATCGGTCAGTCAAACATTGATGTGTCATACTTCAGTCTGATAACATCGGTATGTCATACTTTGGTTTGTCAAAATTCAGTTTTAGGGAATCTGGTAAAGATTGTGAAGAATCATCCTTGCATATAACATTAGAATATGAATTGTTAAACAAAGTATGTGTAAAATATACACTTGTAAACATATTTATTCATGACTCATAAGTATTTGACTTATTAAAATTGGCATGAAAGATATGAATCTGTATATTAAAATGATTTGTGACTATGAGAAATATATTATCAAGAAGGGTCTAATAGAAAACAAGGTAGTGCTAAAAGAAATAGGTGACAGTATAAGTTGGAAAACAAGTATAACTGAAAATAAACAAGAAAATCAATTAAAAAACAAGGGTGATCCTAAACATCCCTAGAAGACCCCTCGACGTACACTAATTCAGGACCACCTTATGGCATATGGTGAATCTCCTAAGTCTATAACCAACTGGAGGCCACAAACAGACCAATCGAGTGGAAAATCCCACATTGTCTAACAAAAAATCCAGGGTTACCAACATGTCTAACCAGGGTTGAGAATCAACCACCTATCGATATCTAAAGGATTCCCAAAAAACCATGTTGGTAGCAATAATACTATGTCTATAGAAAGGCCCTCACATGTATGACTCATCTCACTACACTTGCCTACCCCAAACGAAGATGCTTCCTATACGTTCATCCATAAAGGGTTGCAGTAGATAGGAGAACCTCTAATACACATTCAATCGTCTCAATTTATCAAACATCCAACTGGGATGTCACGCCATAAAAAACATTAAAACAATTAGAAATCATTTCCCAAAATACTAAAGTTGTTAAATGGGAATGAAATAATCAAAATGGTATCAATTCAATGAGTCAACACAAACATTACATTAAATATGAATTTTCCAAACAAGCCTTCATGACACACCCATATCAAAATAATTATTCAAAAAACATTTAATACCCCGACCAGACACACACAACTATCAAACACTGACCATTATAAAAGTTAACATAACTCCATCCATGAATTAGAATTCCTAAACGAGCCATTATATCCAAAATATCCCAAGGAATTACCCAAACATCACCTTTGAATTGAAAGTGCCTAATGGGCCTTTGAGTTGACATTTCTAAATTCATTTACCCAAATCATATTCCCAATACAACTTTTAAATTTATAAATACAAACAATCCAAATCCATGAGTAACACAATTAAAACAACTACATTGAAAACACCCAAAGAACCTACATCCTTTGGGATCCAACAACCATTTTAAAAATAAAAATTAACCACTCCCCTTATTTGAAAGAACACCAACCCTTGTATTGGAAACATCAATCCCTTCTAAAAATATCATAACACAACCACTATTCCATAAACACAAAAGTTGACACACTCAAATTCTTCATTTGAAAGAAAATGCACATCAAAATCATAATCAAATAAGTTTCACAACTTCCATAAAATTTGATAAACCAACTGCGCAATTTATAAAATACTAGTAGGACAAATCTAGTTTACAAAAACTTTTATTAACAAGAATGTCAATTTATAAACAATTTTCATAAGCATCCCAAATAATTCATAAATAATCTGTATGAGAAAACTACACGATTCATTAAAGATTCTATAACTAGGTAAAACATGTTAACCAAATCCAGAAAACTCGATGATAAACTAATTGATAGTAATCGGAGAATGATTTTCACATCGAAAACATTATCAAAATATTTTATGACATCCACGGAACAGAACATTCATAAGTGCACATAAATTTAACTAAAAAATACTTCAAAACAATTTCTATGAAAACCAATAAATTGAAAAACACTATAACATTTTTACTAATTGTAGTACGGGAATGCGAAATAGGTCCAAGACCTAACTAAAATCGATCATGCATTAAATGGATTTAATCCAAAAGGAGAATGTAGGTTCACCTACATCAATGTTGAGAACATATGCAACTAAACACCAATAAGAGGGGAAACAACGCCTTGCAAATTTCCCGCACACCTAAAGCAATGTGAAAAACCCTAATAGCATAACCATGAATTTAGGGTTTCAAAAAAACAACATATAAAAACACCACTGATGAAATGATGGAATGAAAAATAAATATATAGATAAATTAATGAATTAATAAGTAAAAAAATTTATAAATAGATATACTAGAGTAGAGGAGTCTACCCCAAAAGTGGCGGTGCAAGAGTTCAGGGCTGCCAAAAACAAGCCGCACAAGGGGTTTAGGTCACCGAAAACAAGGGGCTTGCAGAGGTGCTAATGCTAATCATTAGGTCTAAGGTAGAGGTAAATTGATGTGGGGTATTGTGGATACTTTTTGAGTGGCTTGTCAAGGTCGTCCAGAGCTGTCAGAGGGGGAAGGGGCTGGACAGTAGTTGATGCTTCGAGGTGGGGCCGAAGCTATGAGGCAGGGAAAGAAGGGTCCGGTTTCGACAAGGCCGTTGTCGCGGGAGCAGCCCGGACGTGGAAGGATGTCAGAGGAGGGCTGCTAGATCCCACAAGGGAGAGGTCAGGGTGCCATTGCTGACAAGAGGTTGAGGCGGTGGGGGATTCAGGTGCTATAAATGGGAGCGATGCATGAAGCGGGTGAGGGTGAGGGCATAGCGCGAGAGTTGGGGAGTGGCCTGAGGGCAGAAGTTTGGGCACAAGATTTTCACTGAGGGGAAGGGTCGTGTGTAAGAGGAGAGGGAAATGGGTGGTTCCGACTGCTGGTAGAATTAGGGTTAGTTTTATTTCAATTATAATAAAAATATTATTACAATAATAAAAATAACTATAAATAAGTTATAATAATAATAATACAAATAATAATAATAATAAGTTTAATTATTATAATAATACCAATAATTATAATCATAATAAAGATAATAGTAATAAGAGATACAATAACATGAATAAAAATAATATAAATAATAAAAGTATAATTAATAAAAATAATAGCACCTCTTTAATAATAAAATGACTTATTTCATTATAATAATAATATTATTAAAATTTAATCATTTAAATCAATTTAATTACATAAAAAGATATAGTTATTTTAATTGTTTAACAATTACGTTGGTACCCAGGATGACCACAAAGATACTGTCCACTTTGCGATGACTGCGTAAGGGTCTGAAACTCACTAAAAAGTGTAAAATGAAAAAAATTTAATCTGACACCCAACCCAGACCTAGGCGCGAAAACCCAGATCCGTGAAATATTAAAATAATAATTAATTTAAAAAAAATGGTGTGACATTGAACATCCTTCTGGTGCATGGTGACTTTTATCTTTCTACACACATAGATTGACAGCCCTGAGGAAAATTCATTAGTTAGCACACATTTTATTTTGAAAATAATATCATTTAATTGAATTGAAGATAACCAATAGTGGCCACAGATAATCATAATGTGTCATAAATTTAAAAGAATATGTCTTGATTTAGTCATCCTAAAAAAATTCAATGACTCATCAGTATGATCAAGGATTTTTTTAAAATGATATTAAAAAATATTCAGAATGATAAGGTGGGTATATTCATGACAAAATATTGAGGGTCCCTACTTGAGATTAGATATAAAAATTCAAATATGTCCCGAAAATGTTTAAATCAATGTTAATTTGTATTATTTGTGAATAAATTTAGATATAGTGGTGAACACTCTTAATGTTATGATTATCACATCAAAATATATGATTATTATATGATTCATGATTTTTTTAATGTGAAAATATTTTTTTTATTCTCTATGTTTTTGAATTTTATGTTATCATATTCATGGATTAGATTTATCTACATAATGATAAAAAAATTTGATTAGTATGGGAATTCAAATTGAATGATTCAAACCAATATATGATCAAATATAGTTGTGTTTATAATGATGTCCTTATTAAGGAAATCATATCCATATTATGTGTTTCAATTCCTATATAAATGGGGTTTGTATCTCTTATGATTATGGTAATTACAAAATTAATGATAAATCCATTTTATGGGAGTTTGTTAATGTATTTATAGAATATTTTTCTAGTCTTACACATAATAATCAAGTTGAGTTCCCAGTAGAACCAATTCATAGATATACACAAATTTCAAAATGTCTACATAAATTTGAAATGAATGAGAAATAGGAATTGAAGACTCAGTTCTAGGAGACTAACGACAAGGGATTTATTCATCCACATGAATCACTATGGGGTTCACTCATTTTTTATTATATAAAAAACGATGATTAAAGAACCTATTCATTAATTATTATAAAATAAATAAAATCACACTAAAAAATAATTACCATAATCCATGTATTGATGAAAATATTGATAAACAGTTCATCAATATATACTTTTCCAAGAGTTATCATAATTTTGTATATAATTAGATGAGTTTGGATAAAGTGTATATACCTAATAAATAATTATTTTCATGGTAGATACACTATAAAGTGATAATGATTCTATTTGGTTAGAATAATTATATTATTGTTGGCATGGATTTATGGAATAGAATCTTTAGAGATTGCATTTTTAATCTGATGACATTATGTATATATTTTATTCTTATACATTCAATGAGAATGGGAGATCATGAATATTGCATGGGAATTATACTAAATAACTTAATGAATGAGTAATTGAATGAAATATTTAAATATTTTGAGTTTTTGATTTAAAAATATTCATTTTGGGTAAAATGAGAATTTTATTTGGTACAATATATAATATCAAATTGTCAAAAATTGGATTTAAAAAACGTTCTCCATCAAAAGGTGGTTAATTGACCTGTTAAAGAATATTAGAATATTTACGCTTAAAATTGGATTCATTCACATTCTAAGCCTCTAACATTTATTGGATAAAAGTAAAAATATTTGACAAACATATATAATCATTTTCTAGTTAATTCCATTCATTCCTTCCATTACAATAGTTAGGCGTTAACTACCATTTAAAATAATATTATTTTTTATTAGAGTGCATCATAAGATTCCCAAGAAACTCGTTGTTGCGTATTGGGTATGCCATCGTGCATAGCATCCCCTTTAAAGTAATATTAATATTTTATTAAAAAATATGGATAAATATGAAAATGTCATATTCTTTATTTACCTAGGGTGTTACATCCTTCCGACCTTTTGGGAATTGCGTCCTCACAATTTTAAAATTGGGCTTGGAAACATCATTGAAAATCCCACATCGGAAAAAGAGTCAGTAAAACTATAACATTAAAATAAAGAAAGAGAAGTACAAAGGTCACCTAAGTTAACCCATAGTAGGATTACATTTAGGAAATCAAGGACATGGAGGAAAAAGAAAAGGGTCATGTTCTGAGGGAGAGTGATAGAAAACATGTTTAAGATAAAGTTAACCACAAGAAAATCACAAACTTGTTGTGGGTTAAACGCTATTAGATTCCCCAGTAGGAAAAGTATAGAGACAACATTTTTGTTTTATGTTAAATTTCATTGAAGAATTTATTTTTGATCGTACGGAAGCATACTTACTTGTCCTATTGACATTCAACTTTTACTATATTTCTTACACAAACTCATACTTTCCCCAAATAATGAGTATTTAGGAAGACATGTTTACATTAAGAGAGCTATAATCAACTTCTAGAGAATCACCTAATCCAAAAAAGAGAACTATATACTACCCATGTCATTAGAATTTAACCAAAACCAAAACCATAATGGTTAGTACAAGATCAGATAATCCAAAAAAGGATAACCCTTTATTAAAAGAGAATGTATTCTTAATCTCCAAAATATTTCCAACAAAACCCAAAGTTCAACAAAGACCATTCGATAAACATTTTGTCCATAAAATTCTTCAAATTAAACCAAACTACGATTGAACCCCAAATATTTGAAGGATTTAATCACATAGTCTTCCAAGGTACAAATTAACACTTTTCTCCAAATAACATCAGTTTCTCTTAAAGTCTCATATTGAAAAGTAATTTACCTAATCCCATATCTTCCATGATTGGTTAATAATTTTCATAGATAACCCTAAATCAACTTAATCATAATTCATAAAATCATCTAACTAAAAAGAATATGTCATACTAACCCGGGACTTCACGTAGTCAAGTGGTAGGTGATAAATACCAGACACACTTTGGTTGTGGGTTCGATTCCTGTAGCTTTTTCCGACGCGACGGGTTGTCACACGGTCTACGTGATGTCCTTTTTATAAAACTCCAAAATAACCCTAACATGTTTTAACCTCATGTTTATATCAATTCATTCATATTACATCATAACATATATTAACCCATAATTACTTCAAAAGTAAGGATCATATAAACCCTAATGGTTACTTTGATAATTATTACCTGGACTTCAACATCGATTGGTAATCTCGTACATAATGCATTACAGAACTTACGAAGGTTCAAGTGGTTGATCATGACTGATTTATAGTTGGTTTATAACAACCAAAAGTTTCTTCATTGAATCCCCCATTTCATCCAGTCTCTTAATCAGAGAACCAACATAGTTTCCTTCAAATCCATTGTCACTTTGGTGCCTACAAGATCGATCCATTATCTAAAACCAAAAAAATTTCAGTGTGAGTATATCAAAAAAAATATCATGTACTAATGAGGAAGATAAACACTAATATATACTTACTCATTCAATTTATCTAAAAACTGTGACTCTTTCTGAAATCCTGGACATTATGGTAAATTCACTTTTTCTTAAAGAATACCCTAACCTCTAATGTTATCTAAACCGACCTCTGATACCAACTATAAGGCCCCTACCTTAAACCTTACTTAATATTGAATTAAATGAATAATTCACATAGAGTATATTTTCAGGTTTAGAGTTTTAGAGAATTAGGACATAAATATTACATCACAAAATATTAAAAAGTATACACTTATAGTAAGTTTCCATAAATAAATAAAAAACTCTGAAAAGAAACATGTCTACTTCCTTGTTTTAGATTTCTTGACATTTCCTGGATCCCATCCCTGGCCCTATTCAACATTATGTCATGTGAAAACATTTCAAAAACATGGGACGAGCAAACAAAGCTCAGTAAGGGTTATAACAGTATGGAATGAAAAAATCAGTCCATGTATACATAAGAATCAATTAAATCATACATTACTCATACAACATAAGCAATTTACCATACCTAATGAAATCTTAATATTTATGCACAACTCAATAGAAATCATAAGGCATAAAGGTAAAATTAGGCATTCATAACATTCTTACATAGGGAGTAACCCTCTTGGTTACGTTTGGAATACCAATCACAGAATATTCCCTAAATCTTTTCAGAGAAACCTTAATGTTTAACTCATTCGTGTTACCCAATGCATTGAACAGCTATATCAGGCTCACTCACCCTTAGTTTATCACGGATCCACCCATCTTCATAAACAATGCCCAAGAACCATAACATAATCATAGCACATATCTTAAGCATAAATGAAAGATAAAATTCCCAAATTGCAATAACAATATAAAATTTTAAGATATTGAAATAATAAATCCATTCTATAAACCATTTTCAAAACCATTTAGAACATTTAATAAATAGATTTTTTAATCAAAGTGTCCCATAACACTTTGAAGATTTTAAAATTTTAAACCATTAATATCCATATAAATAAATCCTTAAAACAATATTTAAAACATTGATATTAATGAGGAATATTTATAAGAATAAATCATTAAAAAAATTAAAAGGATATTTTAGTTGAAGGGTTTATAACAAAATGAGAGACCCTTTAATACAATAATTGAGGAATATCATTTAATTAGAACTTTATTATCTCATGAGAATAAATTTATTCATGATATAATATTTCAAAGGACAGTATATACACCATATAAGAGTGAATTGTTGCATAACAACAATGAAGTCTCAATCGAAAAATAAAATGAGATGAAATCCCTTATAAAGAAGGTATACTTAAATTAAAGATAAATCAATCTCATAATTATGTTTGAAAAATATAAATACACCCAATATAAGTAGATAATAAGTGTAAAAAAATAAATGTTCATTCACACATATTTAAATTATGACATATTCAATAACTACATGTTGAACCCAAAGAAATTGAAATTGGGTTAAGAAGTTCCCTTGGTAAAATTTGAGAGCCTAACGGCGTCACATTAAAATTCAAAAATTGTTTGGTGAGGGAGAAAATGGTATCTAATCACTTGGACATAAAATTTACATCAATAAGGACATAGGAAAACATATCCCAACATAAAAAGTTGTAAATTTAACGATATGACAAAATAAGTCTTTTAAAAATAGGAGTGTGAAAGGTTCCCTTACCGATTTGGGTAACATTCGAAACGTACACCCCATGAAAGAATTACCATACAACATTGATGTAAATACTCATAAACAAAAGTATAGTACACAATGTGTAGAATAATGGGAAGTACAAACACCACTAAAAATAAATAGTGGAAAATGTAGCATAAATCTCATGAGAATAAAAGTGAGATGAAAAATCCCTTACGAAAACTCTGCAGCCTAACGACGCCACTTAAAACATCCAAAAATGGATTGATGAGATCAAATAGGATCTCTCATCATATTAAATTAAAATTTACAGAAATAGTAATATAAAATAACATCCCCCAACATAACAAAGAGTATCTTAAAAGAAGTGACATAAAGGAGAGTACTTAAAAATAAAGAGAGAGGTTGGATCTCTTACGAAAATTCGGCAGCCTAACGGCGCCACTCAAAACTTCCAAAATAGATGGATGAGAGAAAATAGTATCTCTCTTCATATGAACATAAACAGTACAGTAATATTAATATAAAAAAACATCCCAATCATAATAAAGATGAGATTTAATGTAATGAGATAAAAGAGTGTACTTAAAAAGAAAGAGAGGAGTAGGATCCCTTACCTCGTGTATGACGTGACTCGAGCGTTCTTTAATCTCATGAATAATAAAATTTGTTCAATTTATTATTCCTTAAGGACCTCCTTTAAAGATTATTATTCAGTTCATATCACATATTATAATGTTATAATAATTGGTTAATAAAGTGATTTCATATCAGACGTTTTTGTCGATGTTCGGTACAAGAGTAAAAATTGACCTTGTTGGAAAAGAATTTTCCATGTAGTTATAGGTACATCATATCCAGAATAGTATTGACGTTTTAAATATCATATATATACAGTATATATTCATTTTATACTATTCCATAACATTTGGAGATAAAATATTAAAATCACCGTTCATGGAGACGGTAGGCCGTACGTACGCATGAAAGGTATTTTCATTTTTTGTCATATTAATGGAATTAAAACAAAATGAGAGATATATATATTATAATTCTAGAATTGTATCCATAATTTAGATGTAATATATTACATATATATCCATTATATATATGTACATATAATAGTACATAACATTTGGAGATAAGAAATGAAATGTACCGTTCATGGAGACGGTAAGCCGTACGTACGCATGAACGCTACTTTCATTTTTTTGTATTAAATGGAATGAAATAATAATGATATAAAGGTATATTATAATTCCAGTAGGATATAATATTTATTACCATTAATTACATCCTTCATACGTCCCATGTATGGCATTAACAAATCAAATCACTTTGTAGGGGCGGTAGTCTGCACTTCCTAAACTGATGATATCGCGTTTACCCATAATGGTAACCACAAATGTATGCCATAAATGAAAAATACAGAAGATTAAGGAAAAAATAAACATATAATATATCCTATATAAATACACTAACATCTTAATGGCCACCTTTGAAGGTGTTCAAATAATATTTAACAATCATCGTTTCGTGATACAGTAATTCGCCATCCACAGAAACAGTATGTTCTTTAACCATTATACGGAGGTGTGTGAAAGTGTAGCTCGAATACATCTTATAAAAAAATCCTAGTATATTTTTTACACTGGAGTTGATACAAAAAAAAAAGAAATAAAAAGAGTTTAGGGGTTTGGAGAATAAAAATAAAACAAAAAACACAAGTGAAGACATTACCTTTAAATCGGTTAACTCCTCTTGGTTTGACCCAAAAGGGTTTCTTGAAGATCATTATGCCAAAGGTGATTCTTCAATGATGAAGAGATGTATGTGGAGAGATGAAATTGGTAGGGGTTGGTCGATACAAAGGCATGATAGGCGTGGGTAAGGTGGTAGTGGTGGGTTTCTTTTATAAGTGGAGAGGACGGGCACTCTTGGAAAGTTATAAAATATTACGTTATTATAAAAGGAATTTCGTATTTTAAAGGTCCCAAAAAATATATTTCTAAGATAAGGTGATAAGGATTATAAATCCACCCATCAAATTGGTTTGTGACAAGTTTAGTACTTAGATTTTACATTATCTTTTCATTTTATTTAAATCGTTAAATAATGTGGTAATCGCTCCATCATCATGGTGTCATAAATAATTTAATTTATTTAGTGTATAAAAATTGTAATAAAAATATCATGATATAGGAAATATTTTTATTTTTATAATGAATATTTATAGTAAAAAATATGACTTGTATTACCCCATGTAAATTTTTTTAATAAAACAACACATGTTTGTGACATTTTAATTTTAACTTTAAATAAAAAGGTATTAATGTCATTTTCCTACAAATGTGGCTCCATGGGGTCCCCAAGTTGACCCATGGATTTTCTTTGTCGGTAATGACTCATCCAATAAGGGTAGGACATGTTTCAAGGTCATTTCATATAATTAAAACATTATTTTTACCTTTAATTACACTAATTAGCTCTAACAGCGATTAAAACATAAAAGTTACTATTCACCAAAAAAATATTTTAATCACATTGAACCAAATTTTACTTCATAATGACAACAATTTATGTAGGTATTTTAAAAATAAAATCACAGAAGTGGTAAAGTTTCATTTAAACGAAAAATCAGTTTTTTAACTACGACTTAGTGGTTTCACTATTCATCAAAAATTGAAGTTTTTCAGAAAAATACCAAAAATTCACCCTAAGCTATTTTTGATATCCTGAATTCAAAAATGATTTTTATTTTACAAAATTAATAACATATATTTTTAATTAATTATGTTAACAATTAATTCTCACTATCAAAACAAATAGCGTGTTTTTAAGAAACAATATCTATTAAAAGATTGACACTAGTTTAAGTCCAATTTCAATGTGAAATTAATTACAATGACCACTATTGGATTAAATGGTAAAAATATATTATAATTGGACATTAAAACCAACTAAAAAGAAAATCTAATCATATAAATAAATTATATTAAAAAGAGGTTCTGAATTAAAGTACACCATTTTTTCACTATTCATTAAAAAAATGAACTTTATCGGAAAAATACCAAAAATTTGCACAATGTAAATTTTTATGTCCCATTTCTAAAGAATAATTCTATTTGGTCCAACATAACATATGAAATTGTCAAAAAGTGGATTTATAAAACGTTCACCATCAAAAGGTGGTTAATCAACCTTTTAAAGAATTTTAGAATATTTACGCCTAAAATTTGATTCACTCACATTTTAAGCCTCTAACATTTATTGGATAAAAGTAAAAATATTTGACAAACATATATAATCATTTTGTAGTTAGTTTCGTTCATTCCCGCCATCAAAAAGGCTAGGTGTTAACTACAATTTAAAATAATATTACTATATTATTAGAGTGTAACGTAAGATTCCAAAGAAACTTGTTGTTGCATATTGGGTACGCCATCGAGAATTGTGTCCCCTTTAAATTAATATTAATATTTTTTTCACAAATATGTATAAATATGAAAATGTCAATATTCTTTATTTACTTGGGGTGTTACACTTATTATTTCATAGGAATGGGGGAACCATCTAATACAAATGGTTATTCCTATACGCTATGATACGTAGATTTTTTAGAGATATATTGTTCCATGTTAATGGGAGAACTATCATGTGTAATAGTCATTACCAACAAAAGTTATTCAACATTTAATTTTGAGTGCTTAAATACAGTAGCAAATATATAATAACATGTGGTAACGTGTTGTATACTAGAAAATATGTATCATGATTATTAAACTCACCATTTCTTTTTTAAAGGATAAATAGATTTGACCCCGCTATAAATGATCTGAATCCCTTCATTCTAGTCTCATATGACATTTGAAAACCCATCTACTTTGGGAATACTATGAAATGATATCTATGTATGGGTGAAAGGTTCATCCTTATTTGAATTTTCATTTAATACTTCATTGTTTTTTCTTAATAAAAAAACAATTGACCACTTTCTATTTGCAGGATTTGGAAAATAAAATAATTGTACTATCTATGATTCCATTATAATAGATTTTTAAATTTACTATTACTTATGAAAATCATCATTCACTAATTCAAATTCATCATTTTTAGTAGAACTGTAGTTATCAACCAACATGAACTGAAAAATCATCACTTTAAATGTTCTATAATTGAAATCCCATATTTTTTTATGATTTAAAATTATAACATATTCACGTAAATGGGATTTTATTCCTTGGTACCAAACACATGCATCGATTCAGCCACGATTGTAACTCCACAATTTTCCATGCTACTGTCTTCATCGTCTACACTGGAATATAACATATAATCATTAATTACATAACCTTATTATGAAAATAAAAACACAATTTTCCACCAATTATCCATCAAAATGGTTCTAAAATTGAATCCCGATAACCTTCTGAGTCCTTCAAAATATGGTCTCAAAACAATCCTATACACTAATGATTATATGTATTTGATAGACATATTTTAAACCATTATTGATTAAAATAGAATTTAGTTTCTTATTGGGATTTAACATATACAGAAATCTCAAATCATTTTGAAACCATAATAGTGGGCCTACTCCTAATATATAAAATTTAATGTTACAACATCTCTTCTATTATTCCATCACCCCCAATCCACCCATTGATACTGGATTTTAAGAGACCAATTCTCTAAACACTAGACATGTAATTAGTATAGAATTCAACAACTTCATCAATAATAGATCGCTCTACAACAGAACCCAGTGTCTGACCTTGATTTTTTTCACACCCATTCAAGATCTTCATGTACCATTCAATGGGGTATATCCATACATATTGTATAGTACCACATAGTCAAAAACCATCAAATGAACTATTTTATCAATGAATTTTGGTGGGAAGAACAATTCAATTTCACATAATATGATGTAAATTTTTCATTTCATAGTCACTAAATTGCCATAGTATATAACATTTTTGAAAATAAAATTAATGAAGAAATATAGTGTGGTTAATGTATGATGTACATTCATGGAAAAATTAAATGTAAATCAATACACATTAGATATAGAATCAAAACAATGAATTCATGTGATTTTATGCCCTTTATCATTAAAATGGTCATTGAGATAATGAACTTTATATTCGAATAATACCCCTGTAGAACATTTATGCTATAGAAGATTTTTCACAATTGATATCTCTCCTTACAAAAATGATCATAAGAAGATGGTGGAAAATGTTTGTTTTTTCTCAACCTCCACTAGTGACAAGCCTACTCAAGTTACCATGTAATCCATGTCCACACTAGACATAATTCAATCCTTTGGTTTTCCAGGTGCATATATAAATGTCATAATACACTATAAAATACATTCTTTTCAACATAAAAAATGTCAGGAAAATTGCTGACATACAAAAATTTCATTTATGTTAATTAAAAAGACTAATCTACATTTCATATCATGTTTTGAAAGAATTTTTTTAAAATTTTTTACAAAAACAATGTCCAATTCTTTTAATTTTATAAATATTTGACCTCCTATTAGTGGAGATGGTGTTGTATGTCCTTATGAACATCAATGGAAGGATGTCATCCCGGATTAATACTAAAGTCATTGGGGTTGAAATATGTGAAATCCTATAAATATGGATTTCAATAAATGTTTAACCATAATTGATATGGTATATTGTTCATAGATGGAAAACAATTGAGTTCTTTTAATACTATATCCTATGAATTTACAATAATAAGGAAATAAATTTATCAACTATAACAACACATATCTCAGAATGAAATCTTTTTTTTGGGAATCATAAAACAGAACACCAAAATCACAAAATAATTTTAAATCCTTGATCAATGGAAGAAAATATGCATCAATATCATTTCCCATCCATTTTGGTCCTGATATATGCATAGATAACATGAAATATTTTAGATATATTCATAACCATGATGGTATATTTAACCAACATTACCGGCCATTTATTATGTGTGTTTCTTTGAAAACTAAAAGGATTCAATTCATCTATACGTAACACAAGATGATGGATTCTCGGCTTGTTTCCAAATATTTTCTACTAATTGATCAATTATCTTCCACTGAGGAATATTTGTTAGGTGGTGTAGTTTCACATCATTAATTCTTGTTTTTGTATTCCACGTCAATTACCATACAGTCTCCTCAATTCCATATAGGGATAGAAACCATGGAATAATTTTAATGTTCAATAAAAATTTCATAAGACCAAATTTTTTTAATTCTATCTAGAATCAGCACACACTGGGAATTAAATAAGTGAATTTTGGATCTTTTGATATATAATAATGTAATTATGGAAGACATAAATTCTTTTATGGATCACACCCATCGAGTTTAGAATTCATTCAATATTTTATTTTCTGCTCGGAATCTCATTATCTTCAAGGAGCATGTCATTAAAGAAAGAATCCACTTCTATAAAACATAAATCACCCCATACATTTCCTTCTTTCATATTATACAGCTTCATTATGGATGAAAATGCAATATGTTTCGTGCATCCACGATATAATGGCATCTTTTCACAACTCGTTAACCTATCAAAATGTTTTGGACAATCACGAAGTTCATCATCATCTGTCATTGTCATTTTCGAAGTACGATATTCATCGTCATTCACATATTTAATGACATAATAGATACATTATTCATTATTTTCCACACTTGTATTCATATTATATGATCCAAAAAATTAGGATTATATCAACCACAAGCTATATACTTTTCCCCTCTATTAATTTTATCATTTATAACTTCGATCTATTTCGTGAGAGATCAAGTGTTCTTACAACTCCAATGGAATAATAGTTTTTCAATAACTACAAAACATCTGGGACTATATACCTATAGCAAGGTATCATGTTTTAATCTCAAATATTCAATTATTATTATCTCATTGGAGGAAATATATATCTAATGAACCAAGACCCACATTATTATGATGATCAACAAAAACTCTACAACATTAATTCCTCCAACATGATTATTTGGAAATTACATATTTTAGACATATATGCTCATTAATATAATGATTGGATATAGAAAACATACATGCATGGAATTTATCATTAAAAATTTTACACTGATAAAATAAAAAGTATATATAAAGAGAATTACAAGAATACATAAAGATGTAGCACTTTCTGCACAATGTTCATGGAAGATTATGGTTCACAGAGGAGAAGGGATTTGCATTAGAGGAGGGGTTTCAAAAAAAATTGGTTCAGTGGGGGAGGTGTTGTTCACAATGAACGATGGATTCATGATGGTGGAGGTAGAGGTGGAGGATTTAACAACAGATCAAGAGGAGGAGGAGGGGGAGGAGTTAGATATAGTAGCAAAGGAGGAGTCAGAAGCATAGGAGGAGGGGGGCACTCGATGGCAGTAGTGGCAGAGGAGTATTAATCTACAGTGGAGGAGTATGCAATAGGGTTTGTCATCCAGGATATCTTGCGCCATGTGAGAAAAGGATCAGACAGTTAGGGTTTTTTTATAAAAGTTGGAAAACCTTTTATCAATGCCTGCAAAAAATCACTGATAAATGTGTGTATCATCAGCGAAAAAATAGAATATGCAAATAAAACATTCCTTTATTATAACTTTTCTACGGCTAATAAAACTATAATGATATTAAATTATTTATATTTTCATATATATATTTACAAAATTAGATATATAATGAACACACACACACACACACATATATTAACTATAAATAATCAAATATATATATATATATAATTTATATTTTTCTATACATATTAATTTATAATGAAAATATTGATTATATTTATTATTATATATAATTAATATCTTCATTTTTATTTTATAATTAATTAAAAAAATATATATTTAATACGATTTATTATTTTGAATATATCTCTATTATTTAGAATTCTAATTATAAATATTTATATTTTTTTATAAATATTTGTATACATTTTTAAATATATTAATTAAATTTAATATATTTAATGAATTAATATATTTATTATAATGTTATTATTATTTAGATATAATTATGTATTTGTATAAATTTTGTTGTAATAATTAATCATTAAATAGATATTTATTGTAAATATATATTTATTATATATATAATTTAAATATTGTAAGAAATATATATATATATATATATATATTTATTTAAATACTTAGGAAAATAAAATAAATAAATTAATTATATAGTAATATATGCACATATATAAAAATAATTATGAAATTAAAATATACATTTTAATTATATATATCTTTTAAAAGGTTGTAATTATACAGATAAATATTATTAATATTTAAATTATTACAAAAATATAATAAATATATTCATAATAAATATATTTATATATAGTCAAATATATAAGAAAAATTGATATATATATTTAAATAAATATTTTGTTAAAAATAAATATATTATTTATATATAAATTTTTTGAAATTTAATAATTATATAAAGAAATATATTTTTTATTAAATAATTGTAAAATAATAATATACAAAATTTTATAATTACTTAAATGAAAATATATATTTATTTAAATAATCATTAAATTATAAATAAATAAATATATATATATAGATTTAGTATATTTATTTTAGATTCATAAGTATTTAAATATATGAATATAATAAGAATATTTTTTATATTTCTATTTATTTCTATTTTATAAGTATTCAATAATATATATATTTATCTAAAACATTATGAAACTATAATAATATATATATAATTAATATATTTATTTTATTTCAATAATTATATATATATATTTATATATTTATATATCTGACTATATAAAATTAATATATTTATTTTAATTTCAAAGGTATTTTAATATATATATATATATTTATTTATTTATTTATAACGATAATTAATATATATATATAGTTATAATTATAAATATAATAAATATATTTATTATAAATTTATAATTATTTACATATATATATATATTATTTATAATTCTAAATTGAAATATTTGTGTATATATATATATATTTTTATAGATTTGTAAATATATTTCTAGGATTATATATATCTATATAATTATAATTATTATAGATATATATATCCTAATTTTATGTATTTATGCGGACATAATATCATCATGAGAAGATAAATGAATCATATACCCTATGTAAAATGTAAATCATAGAAAACATGTCATCATATATATG
The DNA here is from genome assembly GCA_963277665.1 of Viscum album. Lineage (NCBI taxonomy): Eukaryota > Viridiplantae > Streptophyta > Magnoliopsida > Santalales > Viscaceae > Viscum > Viscum album. The sequence goes on from OY728164.1 coordinate 615,548,353, forward strand.
GAGAGAATGAATGGTAACCACATGTAATGTATAAATGGACATTCATGATGAATACATAATATATAAAAGATAATTATATTCACACATCCTTTGACCAAATTCATTGGAAACATATATTTACACAGACACACACACACACACACCCATATATATATATATATTAATTTATAAATATACATCTTTAAAAACTATTGATATATAATTACAAAAAAAAATATTTAAAAAGTATTTATATATAATTATAAACATACATATTTATTATTTATTTATATATAATTATAAATATACATATTGGAAAAGTATTTATATATATTTTTAAATATATATTTAAAAATTATTTATATAAAATTGTAAATTTATAATTATATTTATATAAATATATAAATTTAATAAATATATAAATATAATAAATATATTTAATTATAAAATGAAATTTATTATATATATTTCTATTATTAATATATATATATACTAATTTCTCGAATTCATTTTTAATTTAATGTATTCACATAAATATTTTTTTTGAATATATAAATAATAAATTCATTTAAATTAAAAATACTTTTAGTAATTTTTTAAGAATCATTAAAAATAAGAATGAAAAATGTATCCTTTATCAGTGCTAAAAACTGCTAATAGAGGGTAAACCATTATCAGGGATTTTTTTATCACAGATAAAGGGTTGGTTTATCAGCACTTTTTCCAGCATTGATAGAGGCCCCCATTTTATCAACGCTTTCTATATAGCACTGATAAAACCCTGCATATCGCTTTCTCAAATTTGTTGTAGTGAATGACTTATAAAATTATAATGTAAATTCATAAATGGGGAAGGCTTATGTAATGATGAATGGGTTAAATGGGATATACTATGGAAATGGTAATTCTTTTAAATGATAAAGGATTAATTATGTTTCATGTGTTGATGGAAATGTGATATTATAATGTTATGTGTATTTATTGTGTATGTTGGTGATGTGTCATGTGTGTTAAATGGGTAAATAAGAGTGTTCACATGGAATGATGGTTGGGATAAAGGATAGATGCGCCTCCCACGAGTCGGTATGGACTAATGCTCTAAATCCCACCATGGAATTCTCTAGTTAGGGAGTTGAACTGATGATTGAGATCCCTATAAATGCATTGGAGGATTACATGGATGAGTTCTCCAAGGTAAGACAAGTAGAATTAGATTGAGATTACCTGGACAGATGATCCATGGTATGTGATATGAAACTACTTGTGAATGATCACCCTTGTTGGATAGGGAACCAGATTTATAACCTTTTTCCTAGTGGTGGAATGACTTGGGATTTAGTTGAATAAATAGAAAAACTAACCCATGGACATAAATTATGATAATGGTTATTTAATTTAGGATTTTCCAATGGAATCTTTTACGGATTGTTTACATTCTTATTTATGTATAGTAATTAACTTTCTCTTAGACTATATATTTTTTTGACATAATTGGTGGTTGTCTGTCGATTTATACTCATGCCTTCCTCTGTCCACCATTGGGTACGTGAGATTTTTTCATGTTTGTAGGTCATGAAAAGGTAAATGGCTATTCTCTAGTGAATTATGTTAGGATCTGTATGTGCATGGATAAAGATTCATACTTGGAGCGTGAACTGTTTTGGGGATTCACGCTTTGACCATAAATTGGTATTCATTATTTTTGGAACTGTTTACATGGCATGGAATGTTTTATTATTTGGTTATTCTTAAACCATATTTGGTATTTGTTTTTGTTATGCATTATTCCTGGTTATTACATATTATTTCCTTTAATTTATATATTGTTTGCTGAGGATTACTCTAATAAAAACAGTATAGTCTCACCGCATGACCAATTAGATCCTTTTTTCTAGTCATTAACATCTAAAATATGAAGAAGGGTGATTTAGGGAATATAGAGACCTAAATTGGAGCACCGGTTTGGTGACTTCCATGATTGGGGACATTACAACTGAATTAAAAGTCTCATTAAAACAATATTGTTAACACCTAAAAATGAATATTTTAATAATTTTCTATTATTAAATAGATTTTGGATTGTTATAATGGGATAAAATTTTATACTTTAAATATTTACATGACCCTGGTAAAGAGATACGATAAAATTAATTTTATTATATATGAGGTTAGACCACATTTGACGAAATTGTAACTCAATGAAATGGATTTTCATCACAATATTATTTTTGTGAGACACATGATGTTTAAACAATAGTATCTATTTTAAAATGTATATATATCCCATGAATGTATTTTATTACTATTATCATTTAAAATATGGTATATATATGTATCCATATAATGTAATTTCTTGAATGGGGCTTACAAATCAAATGTCACCAAAGTGCTAAGGGTTTATGTTACAATCTCAATGTTTTTTAGGATTGATATTGATTACATATTATATAATGAAATATTATGATATAACTCTATATAATCTCTGTAATTTTCATATCCTAGGGTTATTTTGAGGGATTGTATTTTTATTTTTATTTTCCTCAATTTATGTACTTAAGTGATTGAAATAATATTTTAATGGAAAACATACCATATTTCACACTTTTGTAAAGAATAATTATCATTGATATAATTATATTATAAAAAGATAATGATAAGTTTTTTAATAATATTCTACAATTTTGAAATGTAATTATTACAGATGATTGTTTTATTAAGAAATGATTTAAAAAATTAACATTCCATTTTTTCTAAATATGCAAGGTTTTCAAATTTTCTACAAATGACTGAATGAAATGTTTTCAGTTATCATATATATAATTAAAAAATCATATATCCATGTAGGCCATTGAATTCCATGAAGGTTCTATTAAATTTTTTAATGTTTATTTTCAATGAAAATGAATACATTAATATTTTTAAAATTATTATATTCTATATAATTGATTTAAAATTGAAAAGGGTATTTTCTTCATGAAATTATCGTAGAGATACATAAAAATAATTTTACCTCTCTGGTGAAATACAATGATTTTTACTAACTTATAATGATGATATAATTTTTTGAATCCATCATTTTTCTCTCTCATGATTGTTTATGATTATGATGTGATGATATATATGAATAATTTTCCTTTCCATAGGTTATGATATACTAAATTGTTTAAATGATTACTAAACCCATTTCTTTTTCAATGGTATGATATGAAGTTCTTGTGGAACAAATGACATTAATTTTAAATATCTTATGGGTAGGAACATAATCATATATCCACCAAATTCATTGTGAGATTACGTATTTATCCTAATATAGTTAGGACTTGAATGGTGAGTGAAGCTATATTATTAAGAGACTCATTCCATTGTGATGGTATTGAGAGTGATCGATGACTACTACGATAGTGTGGGGAGTGAACCCAACTAATTTTATTTTAGTCAAAATGATCCTTAAATATTATCCTAATTATATAATGTTCTTATGTGTATATAATAAATATATATTTTATGACTATTCTATTATATTGGTGAATTTTTTCTTTGATTCCTTTATGATTCATGTCTCATGAACTAACAATAATTCTTAAAAGACTCATGATTATTTTATATTATATTAATGAAATAGTTTTGAAATTCCATGTTAATGTTCTCATACACTTATGTTAATGTTTTTAATGTAACCATTGATATTTTCCTTTTTTCCCATAATGAGAATTTTAGATCATGCATTCATATGTTTCCTTTCCCTAGTTGATGAATAAATGTATTAATTGTGGAAAACCTTGGAAGGATGATTGTAAGGAATATATAACAGGATACAGTGTAGGTATATTTTTAATAAATAGATTATATTTTCAAGATTCCAAATAAACTCTAGTTATACCATTACAGAATAGATTATAATGATATATAATGACTATTCATCTAAAAAGTTATAATAATAGGGAATGAAAGTGTGGGGTCAATTTAATTTTATACTAAGACACCTGCATCACCTTAACATTATTGAAATGAATATAAATTTATTTTTGTTCATAGTTTTTCCTTATTACACTATTGAATACATGTTTGAGAATGAATATGGAGAATATTTTCAAATCAATTGACTAAATGATTCATGCATGTGTCATTAATTTTGGATGAATTTGATTAAATCCTTTACCGCTAATTCATTTTTGTTACAAAGAGAGAGTTATTTAATAAATTATTGTAATATTTTATGAGGAATCATATATACAAAAACATATTTCTCTATTATGATTGATCAATATTGGTGAGGTGGTAGTAATTTATCGAGAAATAGTGTAAACCATGATAGATAAATTTATTATAGTTTGATTGTAGATGAATCATGATAATGATTTTTAAAAATATTATTTGGATCACTAGTTGAGATCATGTGAGTTTAAGGATACTAATCTTGTATTTTATAATGGTTCTCGTAATCATGGGAAGGTGATGTGTTGTATAGGTTGAAAATTTATTCTTTTTATTATATAATTTGATTTGATGGAGTAAATAGGATAATTTTTATGTATATGGGATATTCCAGACCATTTTATGAATCTCAATGTGTTTTCATTTATCAAAACATTTATGGAATCATTATTATGATTTTGATTTCATTGATTGGTTTGAGTAAGATGTTCAGAAGGATGCGGCATTTTGGGGTTATTTTTTATGATATATATATTAAAGGAAATAATCTATAATTATTTTTCAAAGACATGGTTTTTTTGTTGATAAATTATTGGGTAAGTGATTTATATTCTATGGATAATCAATGATTTATATTCAATATCTGTTGTTTTTTTGAATTGATTCAATATGAGATGATGATATTTTATTTTAATTGAATGAATTTATTTTGTTATCGGTTATTTTAAATGAATCTATTACTTGTTGGATAGATTAAAATTTGATATTCTTTTGTTGTGGATTTTTTATTATTATGTATTTTTATTATTTTATTGGATTGGTTTTCATTCATGTGGATGAGAATCATTTTTTGGGGATCTAGTATCGAGGTCTTGATTTTAGTGACCGAATATATTGATTTTTAAAGATATATAGGTGTTTAAGAATTGTATAGAAGTGTTCATGAGCGAACAGATGGGTTTTTTGTATTTTAGGGTAAGTGAGGATGTGTTTATGAGCCCATTACAACATTTTTTCTTGAGGGTTGTTCAATGACTGTTTGTGGTCATGGTGTCTTGTCCATTTGTTTGAATATAAGATATTTGATTTTATTCTAATTATATTGATGGAATATTACATCATGCCACTAAACTATTATATGGCTGGGATAAAAATGGACTTATTAGGTTTAGTTTTGTTAAAATCTATATCGTTTACAAGAAGAGTTTAAATGACCACTTAAAATTTACAATGTGTAATTGCCTTGTTTTATGGACACAATCATATGGTTTTTCACAGGATGCTTATAGAGGTTGAAGAAAAATGGAATAGTTAGTGGATATTATTCCACAATAGTTTGTGGGATAAAGAGGGGATATCATTGGATTATAGAATTTAATATAAAAAATGTTGGATAATTAATCCTATATGAATTTAGGAAAAACATGACTCGTCTATTTTTAGGGTCTATTGTATCCAAGTCAATGTGGTTTATGAAACAATATTGATTGTCCGAGACCATGATATAGATTATGGTTCAACATCATTTATATGACTCCTAATTTTTTTAACTATTAATTTTACATTTATACTTCTTCTATTCATTAATGTTTCCCTTAATCTGATCATATGAAACTATATGGTTTGAATTTATAGGTTTTATACTCCCTGAGAGGATTCCACTAACTCGTGGATTATTTTAATTAAAGCATCAAAATAGAAAGTATAATTATTTATAATTTATCATCATTATTAAAACTCTTTTATCATTGAAATTTTTGGTAGAATCAGTTAGATTTATTTGGAATAGTATTTACATAAGTTTGATGGAGTTATTAGTATGTTAATGAATTATTCTAAAATATTGGATTTTTATTCCCCAGAGAATATTATTTTTTTGGAATGTTGGTTCATGATTTATTTTAGGTAGGGAATTATAAATTCAATTTTATAAAAATTGATTCAAATGACATAATCATGTTAATATATTATTTTTTTTATTTGTATGTTTTATGAATAGCAATGAAGGAAAATTATAAACAAAAAATTTTAATGATTTATCATTATGTAAATGACATTGAATAATAAAATGTGAATGTGTAGAGTTGAGATAAGTATGTAAGTCTAGTAATGTGGGATATAGGGAGTAATTGTTTTTATTATATTACTCAACATTGATAAAATTAATATATAATATAATCTTTTATTATTGATTATTGAGAGAATTTTATTATTGAAACTTAATTGTTCATTGGCGAAGAATGAGATTATGATTTAGAGGTTGTGGTATATTGTTAGATTATGATGTTAAGTAACATATATATGGATTTTTTCTCATATCAACATGTAGTTATAGTGTTTAAATTATTTTTAGAATGTGGTTGGTTGATGAACCATTGTGTGATGACAATTGTTATTTTAGTTTTCAGTGAATTGGGTTTTCATCTATTTTTAGGTGGTTATTTGAAATATAGATTGATTATATCAAATTTATTTATTATAAAAATATTATTGGATACTTATCTTGTGTTCATTAAGGATTACTTTATTCAAATATTATTATTTTTTAATGGTGTATATTGTATTTACACTACAGGTTTAACTATTGTAATTGTAGTTTTACAACAATGTAGAAGTATTTTTCAAATAATTATAGCCACATCCAGTGGTAGATATTTTATTTGTCTAGAGATATCATTTTTTGATCTGTGGATTGAATTTGATTATTTTAATGGAATGTGTTGGTGTTAAAGATTGAGAGGTGTATAAATTATATTCTAATTTATCTGGTTATTATTAATATTTTCTGAGTAATTTAATTTCAGTGAAATATAACATTCACTACAATTTATAAACATATTCACATAACAAATTTATGGATAACGATGGGAAATAAATAGAATATATATAAAAATACATTATTATTATGATTATTTTTAATTCTAGACATTATTAAATATAGATCCAAACATCACGTGATTAGGCCTATGTAAACTATTTTGGTGTAGGTGGGGTAATATTTTCGAATCATCCATCCTACTCATGTTGGAAAGTACATTATCATAATTCATCTACTAGAATACCCATCTATGTTTTTTATTTATTTATTATAGAGTATTATTTTAATATATCATGTTGATATCAATTTGGGGTTGAGTATTTATATTTAAATTTGTTAATTATTTTTAAATATTCTTCATATAAACAATGTTTTTTCCCTACCCCCGCATCTTATTGTGTTTAGTCACGAATGTTAATAGTCATTATTTTTTCTCGATTTGGAGGAGTTATGAAAAGGTATTTTCATGTTAGAAAGTTGAATATAATGATGAAAAATAAAATCTAGTTCACTGAAACATGGGGTATGATAATGTGGAATGAAAACCTCTAATTTTTTCTAATAATTAGGAATAACTAAAATATAAAAAAACTACATAGAGTATGATGTTATTTTTCCAAAGAGATTCAGGACATGAAATCATTTCAAGACCATTAGGTTAATTAAATTGTTTTTGGGGTTACTCAATGGAGTATCATAATAAATTTATGGGTTGTTTCATACCAAAATTATATAAATAATAGGTCTGTTTCGGTTGTCAAATGAATGTTTTTATCCTAATTATAAAATAATTTTTTGTGTAGGTTAGATCATTGATACATGAATCCTAGTCTTGGATATGTAACATCACTACATGTCTACTTATCATAGAAAAAACACAACACATCATCTATAAATCATCATATTTATCATGTAATAATATATAGAAAATAAATTATTAACTGAAAACCTATCCTTATAAATTTTTAAACCTATACTAAAAATTATAGTTATAATCAATTAAGAAATTATAATTTAATTGGATTTTTTTAGAGGCAACTCGTAGTTCTACCATGATTGTTGTAATTTTTATTTCCATATTATAATAGATGTTTTCGATTTTTTGTTCATGGTTTGTAAATAACATATTCATGGACTGTAGTGTTTGTACCAAATACATTTCTCCCATATTTATACAGGGAACAATCTTTTCAAATATTTTCGACTCGTATCTATTGTTTAAGAGACTATAAAAAATATTAATGTTTACATTGTGACATTTTTGTGGTGTAAATTAACAATGAGTTGATAGTTTAAAAAATATCAACAATGATAATTAGGTGTAGAAACAAAATATTGGTTAATTTTTAAAAAATTGATAGTTTTTTATATATCATTTTATGAATGGAGTCTGATCGAATTTACTGGGATCCCATTATTTAGGATATGTTAGATGACCCGATGGTTAAAATATTAAAGACCAAATATAGACTAGTCACTTGATTTTTCATTTCTAAAATTATTGGGAAAAAGACATAATTTTCAATTTACCAGAATGATGACCTATAATCTAAAGCTAAAAAATAGATCCATGTGATTGAGTTATTAAGGAAAATATTAGGGGAATATATTGAACAATTGATGGAATTCAGGATTTTTCCCTACAGTCATAACAATTATTTTTTCTAAAAAATGTGAAATCATACCTTGAATAAGAATAGAATTAATTTTTTATATTTAAAAATAAATCACTTCATAATTAGTCACATCATTTATATTTTTCATAATTAAAAATATATCTTCAATAATATAGTGTGATCAATTTTATAAAATTTATTAATGTCCAATGATTATTTAAAATAATCATTTTGTTTATGGGAACTGGCATTGGTGAAACCCATACCTATATAACAATGTGATAATAACAAGAAATATATTCCCATTTTACATTATACATTGAGAAAATATTAAAAATTAGAATTACTATATATTTTCTAAATTATATAAGGAGTCTTAATTTCACACTTATAATATAATAATTAAATTTAAAATAAATAAAAGTGAATAAATATGTTATTTAATAGTTCATAAATAAAAAAACACCAAGTCCACCCCAAATTATGATATTTTCTACTTTTTATATATCATAAATAATAGTTTTTATCAACCACTATCCTTAAAATGGAATAATGATGATTATGTTACCAAATTCACATTATAAATGGGTTAATAATTGACCTATAACATTGATATTGGGATACCATATCTACCGATCATTAGGTCCTAATATCAGCTCTGGATCATCATCTATGTTAAATCTATGATTACATTTAGGACAACCCATACCACCCATAATAATGACATTCTTTACCTTGGGTACAATATCACTCACATTTTTTTTCTCATGGCATATCCCTTGAATTGGGAACTTGATGGGTGAGGTATCCAAACTAACTAATAAATGAGATTATGAATCATCTCAAAATAAAATGAAGGAATTCCATATCCATTATATGAATGATTGGATAACTCACTCATCAAGAGACGTTTACCAAGGACAAATCATGTTATATTTTTTAAGGATTCTCCTATAAAAGATAATAATGTATGGTTTTATGATGTTCTAATGAAATTCATAAAATTATATTTTTTTTATAAAACCATTTATCCACCAATTTTATTCATAAAGCACATTTTATTATTTCATTGTAACAGCAAAGAAAAATATAATAAATTAGAAATATATGTTTGTAATTTTCTAAAAAAACATGTATACTAAAATCAGAATGTCATAGTATATATATATATATATATATTAAATATAATATAATATTATCAATACATCTCAAAATATAATTAAGAATAGTTTCATGATTTTTTGGATCTAGATGTATGATTTTAAAATATACATGTTTTTTCATTTAATTATCAAATTTGACATATTAAGATAATTATTTCTAGGAAAAGAAATTTGAAATTTGAATCATTATTTAAAATTATGAAATTATTAATTTCTATATATTTTTTGATATAGTTGGATGTTTGTGTAACATATAAAAAATTGAATTAATATTTGATCAGTATTATGATGTGATAATTAATTTTAATAAAATACTCATTTATTCGAAAAATAATTATTTTAAAATAATTATTGTAATTTTGAAAATTTGGATGATTATATATGATCTCTTAAAGTTATGCTATAATAATAATAAATCATACTATTAATTTACGATTCCATTTTAAGATGGTAAATATTCTTTTAAATCATTATATTCATTATAATTTTTCAAAAAAAAGAGTTGCATTTTAAAAAAAATACCGAAATTTAAATATAATTTTTATTAAATTTTTATATCATTACTATGATAAAATATAATATATTTTTATATTATAAGATGCCTATATATTATTCTACATTTTGATAGGTGAGCTTACTATTTGAATAGTATGATTTCTATTCATTGTGGCTAAATTACTATACAAATTGTTCAGTTACTATTGTAATGGCCAGATTACAATTTCTATAGTCATATTTATAATTTTCAAATGTGACCCCTACTATAAATAGACCTTAATACAATCAAGTATTTATTCATTTATATTTTTTCTAATGACAATATATAATTTTAACATCAAAATGAATGTTATATTATTAACATTATCTTTTATATAAATTTTATCTAATGTCTATATATAAATTCAACATCATTATTTAAGATAATAATTTTTTTTTGTTTCTCTACGTAATTTATGTGATTTACAATAAATGAAAAAATTATAAGAAGAAAATTTACAATGATAATATTATAGGTTGTTAAAAATTATATTAAATTTCTATTGACTTCAGGGGATTTTCATGGTATATTTAGATTATTTTTATGAAATTTTATATTGAGTCCCCATAGATTGGATGTTAAATTTAACAATAATAATTTTCATTTATATTTTCGTTAATTTGATGATCATTGATTTTGGTTGTATATAGAAAGAATTTTTTGTTTGATTTTACACTATTATTACTAGATGAAATATTTAAGGTTCAAATATTTTCTATTCTATTAATTATATGTCATTTATTTTTTTCATTTGAATTCAATAAAATTTTATTTTTTTTCAATGTTTTTATTTTCTACAATTTTTTTCAATTTAATTAAATTTAATTCATTTTTATTCAGTTTTATTATGTTCAATCATAATTGAGTTTTATTGGTATAGTTTTTTAGGACATACAAGATGTTCTATATAAGTTTTTCCTTGTTTAGTATTTCATAAATATAGTCGTTGTGTATTCATTCATGAACACCATATAATATGATTCATTTACCTTATCTTCATTTGATTGTGACTCAACTCAACAATGTTTTTATTACATAATTTAAATTTATTTTCTAAATTAATATACAATCATTTAATTCATAAAAATATCAGTTTTGAATGTTTTACACTTTTTGTGGTAGTGTAGTTTTTGTCATAATAGATAAATGTTGTTTTGGTAGTTTTGGTTCAGTTAAAATTCTTCAATTTTGTTTATGATTGCGTATTTTATTAATAAAAGGATTTTTTTATCTAGTTTATTTTTATTAAATTTAAAATTATTATTATTTTTAGTTCAATTTGAAAATATTTTTGCCAATATTTTTTTGGTTTTTTCCTATTCATTTTATTGTTGGTTTCATAGGTCAAATATTGGTCACAATTCATTAATAATTATTATTAGGATATATTAGGAGTTATTCTATAAGATTTTATATTATATGAATCTATTGGAAGATGATAGATTAATTTTTTATATTCTTTCTGATTCTATGTTACACCCCAAGATTTCATAGTGTGTTATTTCTTCAAAATAATTCGATAACTTGCACTACACGCAACACCAAGTTCAACCACACCATGACTTACCAAACAATAATTTCAGAGAGTTTATGAATAGTATTAACTAAATTTTAAACATTATATAATCCTTATTATTTTAGAATCCATATTATGAGTTTCTTAGACATAATGTAAGAAAAAATTCATTTTCAGTATTGCAGTTTTACCAACTTTTAATAGTGGACCCTTTTTAAATGTAATATTTTAATCTTTTATATATTCAATTTGACTAAATAAATTTACTTTTTAGAATGGGGACATAAAAAATTTACAATGAAACATCCCAAGCTTCTACGGTACGCTTTCCTTTGAATAATACAGTAGTGTGAGTTGTACGCAACTTCGAGTTCTATCACACACCACAACCAATCAAACTAGCTGTTATGAATAGTAATACCTAATTTTTTAAATTTTATAAATTTTATCTCTCAAAATGGACTTCATTTTTGTATTTGGAGTATTGAATTTAGCCTAAGGTGAAATGTTGAAACTTTTCGGATAACATATATATTTTGATGAATACTGCAAATTACTAAATTTTAATTAAAAACAACTTTTTTAATCGAAATAATGTATATTTATAAATTATGAATATGAGTGGTTTTAAAGTATATATATATTATATTTTTGTCATTTAATACAATTTTGGTCATTTTACATATTTTCACAACTAAACCGGACATAAACAAATGTCAATCTTTTGATAGTTATTATCTCTTAAAAACACGCTATTCGTTTTGACGACAAGAATTAATTTTTAAATTAATTAATACAACTAATATGTTTTGAATTTGGTAAAATAGACATCATTTTTTAATTCATAATATAAAATATTTCTTAGGACAATTTTTTTCTATTTTTCTGGATACATTCATTTTTTGATTAATAGTGAAACCACTAAGTGGTAGTTAAAAAACTGAAATTTTAATAAAACATAATTTTACCGATTTTGTTAGTGAAATTTTGAAAATACAAGAGACACATTTAATATCAGGGAGTAAAATATTATCATTTAGGTCCACTTGTATTTGATTATGACATTTATTATTATTTAATTCAAAGAAGAGTTAAAAGAGTTAAAATCAAAGTTTATTTACTAAAACATTTTTAATATAGGGTTATACATAAGATAAATTTTATTGTAAATATTAATTAGAAATATAAAATTATTTCCTACATAATGTTATTTTATTTATAACATTTAGACACTAAATAATTTAATTTATTCATGACACAATGCTGATGCAGTAATTACATAATTAATGAAAAATTAGAATAATTTATATTATAAATACCCAAATAAATGTAATTTGAGACTTTTTATAAATAACAATAATTTTATAGGTCAATATGAAATGTTAGGATTGATTTAATTAACTTTTTCGGAAGTAATAATTCTGTTATGTTTTTTAAAGAAAATCAATTATTGAATAGTGTCAAAATTGACAAAAAAATCGTTTTTAAAACAAATATCATATTATTAATTGATATAATTTTTTTCAAAATCAAAGGATCGTCCAAGAGACTAATATATTGATAGGTTTATCATTAATGGACCACTTGGGGGTCTCTTGGATGTATATAGTATGTTTATTAACCATATAATATAAAAAAACAAAGAGACATTGTAAAAGTAAAACTAATTAATTAAGAGTTAATACTTACAGATAAGGTTAATATAATAAACTAGACCTGTCTAAATTATATTGTCTGAGTGGTTTTCGACCCCTCCACACCTTAACCTTTAAATAATCCACTTTGGAGACATTAGAAACCAAATATTAATTTATTATAAAATAATATTTCTAGCTTTTCCAAAGGTGCCCCTCACCCCTCTTATAAAAGGGAATTCCCCCTTCTCATTAATTCACACCTTCAAAGCCTTTTGGTTCCTCCAAAAACTACCCAAATACTCTCCCAACTTCCATAAATACAACCTAGAGGCCTTAGTTTTATCATAAATCCAACCTACGGAGCCCTTTTTATCAAATCAAAAGGAAGAACCCGAAGAAGAGGTAATGTTTTCACCACCCATTTTCAAATTCATTTCTTCTTCAACTTCTTCTTTCTTTGTTATTATCATTATAAAATAATAAATCCAGTATATGATATATAATTTAATATAATTAGTGATATGGTACAACCATATTCAGTATTCTATCCATCCTTTTAATGACATGTCACTATACGTGCGTACGTACGGCTTACTGTCTCCACGTCGTGGTGTAATTGTTATTCAATATATTATTATTTGGATGGGTATAATAATGATGTGTAATTAATGTAAATAATAAATATAACATGATAATTATTCTTTATATAAGATATTACATCCAATTAAATATTATTTCCATATCAAAAGAATGATATTGTCGCTCGTGCGTACGTACAGACTACCCTCTCCACGAATACGATGAGATTCATTCTCCATCGTATCCATTCAAGTATAATTACCATTTTATGATTTAAAAATAATTTTTAAGGACTTTAAATCATTATTGATATGAATAAGATACTGCCTATACATGAAAAACATGACTTACATAAAAAAACATATAAAATAAAACGAGTAAGTTAACACCCGAAACGACGATAATACTAAGATATTATTAACAATGAAATGTTAAAAGATCATATATGATAACATAACAATGTATATGATTTTTTATAATTTAATAAAAATTATTTAACCATTATATAGGAGGTTAACCTACCCCCAACTAAGGAAAAGTACAAGGTAAGGGTTATTTCACAATCTCTTCATTTTCCAAGGTTGTTTATACGTAATTATCTACTGGGACCTCTTTATCATCCACATCCATGTTTCATGAATGTGTATTACAAAACATTCTTACTATTTTAGAGAACAGGGGTTAAATTCATTTATAACCTTGTTTAACTTTTTATAAGAATTTTATACAGGAATATTTCCATCGTTTTCCAATCATGGTTAATTTTAACCTTTTCGACAAAATTGAGGTAAGAATGTTTTTTTAACTTATATGGAGGGTGCAGCTATTTTCCACTATTATAAAATTTTTGAAGCTTCCCTTACAAGCTTATAAAGATATTTTCAAAGTAAATGTTTTATTTTATAATTATGTGACTTTTAAATTATTTAAAAATGAATATTTTAAGTATTTCTGAAAGTTACTCTTTATCACAATCAGAATTTTAAACGTTTTAAAGATTTATCTTTCTAAATATTTTTAATTAATGTCCATGTTTTCAAAATGATTTTATGGATTTATTTATATGGACATTAATGTTTTTAAATGATATTTATTTTCAAAATTTTCAATGTGGTATGGGACACTTTGATTCAAAAATCTCTTTTAAATTACTTCCTTAATAAATGTGTGACTTTTAAATGATTTAAAAAAAAGAGATATTTCTCTCAAATAGTTTTGAATTCATCTATGTCTACATCCTTTGATGGATTTTAAGTTTATTTTAAGTAGTTATATTATGATACAAAACTTCCATATTGTTTTACTGTTTTTGTGATGTGTTTGAATATGGCTGTGTTATTCTTATACCATTCGTGGTTTGTGGATGAATTATTTACATTTCGTATGCTAGTTTTAATATGAATGATTATGTTATATTTAAACCTTTTCATATGGGAATGCATTTGAATTAATATGTGATGGGTCGATCCCTCTATAGCTCCTTGATGCATCGATAGGTCTCATGAGACAAACTAGTGTGTTGGCACAATGCCTTGGAAAAATCTTATTTGTAGTCTTGGCACAAGGCCTTGGCTATGTGGTTACGATAGTCTAGAATTATGAATTCCATCATTATGAATATGGTTATTGATATTTCATGTAATTATTTGATTAGTAGAATATCCATGTGAATAAATAAATGGAATTATTTGATTTTAAATTTTCCATACTATGTTGAAGATCAAGTTTAAAAGGCTTTTGTTTTAGTTATACATTTCCTTAAATGTTTATTCTTATTTATGAATGTTTATGCTATATTGTTATCCTTACTGGGAATTTGAGCTCACCACTTTATCTATGTTTTATTTTTCCCAGGATGTGAAGAAGTATTTTATGACTGACCTGTAGGGATAGTATGAGCGGATATGAAGATAATATATTGTTGTAGTTTTTCACTTATTGATGTAATGTAAACATTATGAATATCTCCAGTGTTTCCAAGGCTACTAAACTAATCGGCCATTCGAGACTTGATATTTCTTGTGATCATTCCAATGTTATGTAATAATACACCGACTCTGGTTATCTAGGGTCGGGGCATTATAGTTGGTATGAGAGGAAGATTAGTACAAACCATGGAAACTAGATTTAGATAAACCTTGATTAAAGCACATAGATCTAAGATGGACTTTGAGGATTAGTATAGAAGAACTTCCTAGAATTTTGGTATTGTAGAAATTTTGTGAGATTTTCGAGCAATACATCTCTATCTAGATACGAGCATGTAGAGGCGGATCTGGCACAGATGTACCTGGGGGTAAAACCCGAAAACACCGCTTTGAGCTAGACTCGAATGAGAACTGGTGTATGAAAACAAGCCTTGCTGCACACTTGGTTACGACACTCCTGGGGGATATTCTTAGGATAATTCTCATTCTCTTTACAAACCATTATGAAGGTTTTACAAGTATATAAGTCCTCAATGAAGATATTTTTATTATTATGGATTATATCCATAAACTATTTAATTTATGTTATGTGTTTTACATGTTTGGGATTAGGTATTGTTATTGATAAAATAATCTAGTGTATGCCATTGTTTAGAAATGGTGCCCACTAGAATGAATGAGAACTCCAGCAACGCACATGATCTAAAGAGAAATAAGGATCATATCTTTCATGGTCTTAAGCTAGAATATATAAGAGAAATAGTCTCCCATGTATTATCATCATATGAAGAAATAATAGCATTTGTTGATAAGATAATTAAAGATTTTACTCAGTCTTAAGGATTTGAGGGGAAGCAAGAGAATAAAAGGATGGAAGAGAGAAAGATGGATAAAGGGAAGAGGGAAAAGGAGAATTTTCCCATATGTGATAACTATGGGAAGAAACACCCTGGAACGTGCATGAAAGGAATGGGAGTTTGTTACAAGTGTGGAGGCAAAGGGCACAAAGTATGTGAATGCAAAGGTAAGAAAATGGTTTCAAATGTACAATGCTTCATTTTCAAGGAGTTTGTACACTACGTGATCCTATGTCCCAGTCATCAGACTATGCCGCAAATGAAGCTATTGGGTAATAATCATGTTATGATACTACCACATATGAAGAGTAATTATTATAGTTCTTATGTTGATTATGCCATTTGAGTGTTGTATCAACAATGAAATTGTTATAATAAATATGGACTATATAAGGATTGTACTGCACTACAATTTCATTAAGGACTTGAGATTGTGTGGAACAAATAAAAGTGACTCAATACCAGGTTAATTTTTTGGAAAATATATGGTTGAGAGAATGATAAACCATAATATGATTCTGATACCGAGGTAGTGATTTTAGAATAATAAATGATTGATTTGGATAAATTATATTGGATATTCTTGACTACCTTGGAAATGATTAATGATTTGTATATTCCATCATTGTTGGGGTTTAAAACATTTTTGGATTGAAGGAGTATATCTAATATTCTTTAAGGAATAAAGGATCATGAATGTAATCAATAAGGTTTTATGGTAATTCAAGATGTTGCAGTGTTTTAAAAGAATATATTATGAAGGTTTTCACATGTTTTTATGCGGAAAAAGGATCTTCATTGTGTTTACCTTCCTTATAAATTTTGGACTGAAGTATTTTGGATAGTTCTAGTTTGGATTATTTTGGATTTCCATAAAAAGGACAAACCGGAGGTCGGGCGACAACCCGTCTTGTTCGATAAGGCCACGGGACATGATCCCTCAACCGAAGGGTGAAAAGGGTGTACCACCTACCATTGACCCACGTGATGTCTTGGATTGAATAATGTCATTTTTTAATGGTTCTACTAGATGATTTATAAATTCATTTTTTAAGCTTATACGAATAGGATTAATAGAATATTATTTGTATGTTCTATTTTCTTTTAGAGTGAAAGATGAGTTTGTGGTAGAACTTAGTTAAAGAATGAGACTCCACGTGTCAATTATATAATTTTCTTCTTCTCTAATTCAATGAAGAAATTAATTTTAATACTTTAGTGAAGGGATCTTAAAACAAAAAAAAATGTGTTATCTGAATACCATATGTTTTGTTGAACCGATGGTATTTTAAATCATCATAGATTGATGAATTTAAGGCCCTCAATTTTACACTTATTTGTGATTGATGACCTCAATCACTACCTATAATTATTTACGTTCATCCGCCAATTATATGTCTCTAATTTCCACCAATGTTCTCCGAATAGAGATCATAATTTGGTGGTGACCCTTTCATTTCTGTTTTCTTGTTATTAAGAATAATTTTTATTAACCAAATTTCCGATGTTGGTTTTCCCACAAAGATATTTTCTATATTCAACCTTTTGTTTTCGAAGAACAATTTCAAATTGCGAGGATGCAATTTATTTTTGGAGGGGAGAATGTAACACCACGAGATTTCATAGTGTGTTATTTCTTCAAAATAATTCGCTAACTTTCACTACTCGCAACACCGACTTCAAGAACACCATGAATTATCAAACAATCCGTTCAAAAGAGGTTATGAATAGTATTAACTAAATTTTAAACTTTTTATAATCCTTATAATTTTAGAATCCATATTATGAGTTTCTTAGACATAATGTAAGAACAAATTCATTTTCTCTATTGCACTATTACAAACTTTTATTAGTGAACCATTTTTAAATCCAAGATTTTAACCTTTTTTATATTCAATTTGACTAAATAAATTTACTTTTTAGAATGGGGACATCAAAAATTTACAATGAAACAGCCCAAGATTCCATGGTATGCTTTCCTTTGAATAATACAGTAGTGTGTGTTGTACGAAAATTTGAGTTCTAACACACACCACAACCAATCAAACTAGCCATTATGAATAGTAATACATACTTTTTGAAATTTTATAAATTTTATCTCTCAAAATGGACTTCTTTTTTTTATTCGTAGTATCAAATTTAGCCTAAGTTGAAATTTTGGAACTTTTCGGATAACATTTATATTTTGATGAATAGTGAAAATTGCTAAATTTTAATTAAAAACAACTTTTTTAATCGAAATAATTTATATTGATAAATTATGAATTTTAGTGGTTTTAAAGTATATTTAGAATTAATTTTTACCATATAATTCAATCTTGGTCATTGTACATAATTATACAATTAAACCGGACATAAACAATTGTCAATCTTTTGATAATTACTACCTCTTATAAACACGCTATTGGTTTTGACGACATGAATTAATTTTTAAATTAATTAATGAAAATGATATGTTTTGAATTTGTTAAAATAGAAATCATTTTTGAATTCATAATATCAAATATATCTTAGGCCTAATTGTTGTTAATTTTCTGGAAACTTTCATTTTTTTGATGAATAGTGAAACCACTAAGTGGTAGTTAAAAAACTGAATTTTTTATAAAACATGATTTTACCGCTTCTGTGAGTGAAATTTCGAAGATCCGAGAGACATGGTTAATATCAAGGACTAATATGTGGTTCAATGAGATGATAATAGTATTTTTGTGAATAGTAACTTTTTACTTTTATTTTCCACGGTTAAAAGTGAATAGTGTAATTAAGATTTAAAATGATATTAATATTACCCTAAAACATGTTCTAATTATATTGGACAAGTGTATATCGACCAAAAACAACCTTAGGAGGAAAATATTTTCATTTAGGTCCACTTGTATTAAATTAGGACATTTATTATTATTTAATTCAAAGAAGAGTTAAAAGAGTTAAAATCAAAGTTTATTTACTAAAACATTTTTCATATGAGGTTATATATAAGATAAATTCGATTGTAAATATTAATTAGAATGATAAAAATATTTCCTACATAATGGTTGTTTATTTAAATTTTTTAGATATTAAATAATTTAATTTATTTATGGAACAATGGTGATTGAGTAATTACCTAATTAATGAAAAATTAGAATAATTGATATCATAAATACCCAAATAAATGTAATTTGATACTTTTTATAAATAATAATAATTTTCTAGGTTAATATGAAATGTTAGTATTGATTTAATTATCTTTTTTAGAAGTAATAATTCGGTATGCTTTTTACAAAAATCAATTATTGAATAATGTCAAAATTGACATAAAAGAGTTTTTAAAACAAATATTATATAATTAATTGATAATAAATTCATAAAAATATAAGGTTCGTCCAAGAGACTTATATAATTATATTTGTATCATTAATGGAACACTTGGGGGTCTCTTGGATGTATAGAGTAAGTTTATTAACCATATAATATAAATAAACAAAGAGACATTGTAAAAGTGAAACTAATTAACTAAGAGTTAATACTTAAAGATAAGGTTAATATAATAACCCAAACCTATATAAATTCTATTATTTGAGTGGTTTCCGACCCATACCCACCATAAACTTTAAATAATCCACTTTGGAGCTATTATAAACTGAATATGAATTTATTATAAAATTATATTTCTAGCTTTTTCAATGGTGCCCATCACCCCTCTTATAAAAGGGCACTCCCCTTCTCATTAATTCACACCATTAAGGAATTTTGGTTCAGAAAAACCCTGCCCAAATACTCTATAAACTTCTCTCAATACAACATATAGGCCTTAGATTGATCATAATGCTATCCTAAGGATCCTTTTTGATCAAATAAAAATGAAGAACCCGAAGAAGAGGTAATGTATTCACCACCATTTTTCAAATTCATTTTTTCTTCAACTTCTTCGTTCATTGTTAGTATTATTAAAAAATAATTAATCAATCATCTCCTATATAATTTAATATTATTATAAATATGGTACAACTATATTCAATATTCTATCCATCTTGTGAATGACATGTCACCATACGTGCGTACGTACGGCTTACCGTTTCCACGTCGTGGTGTAATTGTTATTCAACATATTATTATTTGGATGGGGATAAAAATGATGTGTAATTCCTGTAAATAATAAATATAACATGATAATTATTCTGCATATAATATATACCTTCCAACTAAATATTATTTTAATATCAAAAGAATGATATTGTCGCTCGTACGTACGAACTACCGTCTCCACGAACACGATAAGATTCATTCTCCATCGTATCCATTCAAGTATAATTATCATTTTATGGTTTAAAAATAATGTCTAAGGACTTGATATCATTATGTATATGAATAAGATACAACCTATCCCTGAAAAACACGGCTTACGTATCAAAACATATAAAAGAAAACGAGTAAATAACACCTGAAACGATGATAATACTAAGATATTATTAACAAAGCAATGTTAAAAGATCATATATGACAACATAATAATGTATATGATTCTTCAATAATTTAATAACAATTATTTCACCATTATACACAAGGTTAACCTACCCTCAACCAAGTAAAAGTACAACGTAAGGGTTATTTCACAATCTCTTCATTACCTGAGGTTGTTTATACGTATTTATCTACTGGGACCTCTTTATCATCCACATCCATGTTTCTTGAAAGTGTATTTCAAAACATTATTACTATTTTACAGAATAGTGGTAAAATTCATTTATACCCTTGTTTGACTTTTTATAAGAATTTTATAAAGGAATCTTTCTATCATTTTCCAATCAAGGCCCTTTTTAACCTTTTCGATAAAATTAAGGTAAGAATGTTTTTTTAACTTATATGGCGGGTGCGGCTATTTTCTGCCGTTATTAAATTTTCGGAGCTTCACATACATGCTTCTAAGGATATTTTCATAGTAAATGTTTTATTTTATAATTATGTGACTTTTAAATGATTTCAATAATGAATATTTTAAGTATTTCTAAAAGGTACTCTTTATCACAATCAGAATTTTATATGTTTTAAAGATTTATCTTTCTAAATATTTTTAATTAATGTCCATGTTTTCAAATTGATTTTATGGATTTATTTATACGGAAATTAATGTTTTCAAATGATATTTCTTTTCAAAAGTTTCTAAGTGGTATGGGACACTTTGATTCAAAAATCTATTTTAAATTACTTCTTTAATAAATGTGTGACTTTTAAATGATTTCAAAAAAAGATATATTTCTCTCAAATAGTTTTTATTTCATCTATGTCAAAATCCTTTGATAGATTTTAAGATTATTTGAAGTTGATTTATTATTATACAAAACTTCAATATTGTTTTGAAGTTTTTGTGATGTGTTTGACTATGGATGTGTTATTATTATACCATTCGTTGTTTATGGATGATGTATTTACATTTCGTAAGATAGTTTTAAAACGAATGTTTATGTTATGTTTGAACCTTTTCATATGGGAATGCATTGGACTTAATATGTGACGGGTGGAGCCTGCTATAGCTCCTCAATGCATCGATAGGTCTCATGAGAAAAAATAGTGTCTTGGCACAAGGATTTGGCAAAATCTTTTTTGTAGTATTGGCACGAGGCCTTCGCTATGTGGTTATGATAGTCTGGAATTATGCATTCCATCATTATGAAAGTGCTTATTGATATTGCATGCGATTATTCGATTAGTAGAATATCCATGTGAATAAGTAAATGGCATTATTTCATTTTAAATTTTCCATAATATGTTGATGTTCAATATTAAAAGGCTGTTGTTTTATTTATACATTGCCTTAAATGTTTATTCTTATTTATAAAAGTTTCCGCTATATTGTTGTCCTTACTGGGTATTTGAGCTCACCCCTTTTTCTATGTTTTATTTTTTCCAGTATGTGAAGAAGTATTTTATGAATGACCTACAGGGATAGTATGAGGGGATATGAAGACAATATATTGTTGTAATTTTTCACTTATTGATGTAATTTAAACATTATAAATATATCTAGTGTTTCCAAGGCTTCTAAACTAATCGGTCTTTCGAGACTTGATCTTTCTTGTGATCATGCCAATGTTATGTAATAATGCACCGACTCTGGGAATCTTGGGCCAAGTAATTACATTCTATTCCATGTTATTATATTAACTTCCATTTATTTATGTTGAAAAAATATTTTGTTTCATTTAGTTGAGTTAGTTACAAGTAAACCACAATTGGTCATAAAATGTACATGGACTCTCTCATGCTAGTAAATTTTAGTGATCCAAAATGTGGGTATTCATGTCATAGATTCTTTGTTATATTTTGAATTTTTAAAACTACTTGTAATAAAATTCCACACAAAAAATAAAACATTTACTTGAAAACACAATATTAAAGAAAAATAAAAACATAATCTCACTACATTTATAATTTATAATTATTTATTGGTATTTTGAAGATGGGAATTTTTTTATGAATGATACACCTGTGAAATTAGATGACTCAACCCTTCAAGCGATCATATACCTCAATTTCAAATGATCCCAATAATACCCCATGTTCTATCAACCATTTCACCTACACACCATGACCATCCAGAATGTTAAATAAATTTTATTGTGAAAATTTTAATTCATATCAATAAAATATTAATATAGACATAAATTTAATAAAATTCTTACACATATACCATCCAATGTATTTTACATGATTTGATTACTGATATTGGGAGAACTAGAATAATTTCATTATACATGGATAACATCTACCGAAAACATATATACTCTATTGAATGTTTACATATCAGGTTGTTATAACAGTTATAATCTCCCATGATCTATTTTTTGGTTTCATGCCTCATGCATATGGGTGCACCAATGTCACCTTTTATATGATCCTGAGAAATATGTTAAAATGAAAAAATATAAATAATAAAAAGTAAAATTGGAAAAAAAATAAGTGAGATGTAATTTAACATACATATAAACAAACTTATAATATAATAAGATCTTTAGTATTTAATAGACTGAGGTGATGATCTAGAATAATTTCCTAGGAAGTATAGTCTTGTTCCCATAAATGCTCAAGGTTATATTTATAAAGTGTATTAGATGTTGAAGGAGTGAAATCATCATATCCGGCAATGAGAAGGGTAGGAAATGGAGGCACTATAAACAAGGAATGATACAAATATAATGTTTATGGATACTTATTGTGATATGGAAATTGTATGAGAGAATTAAATCCCAAAAATAATGATTCTATAGGCATATGTGAAAATATCCCTAGAGTCTAAAGAGGGGGATAATATAGTCTAGTTGATAGGACATCTACTAGAAGGTTTGGATGTTAATTACTATGATAGCTTCTCCATGCAGCAATAGTAGCACCCCTTAATGGATGACCATATTTTTAAATCATAGTATTAGGTTGAGTACAGTTCTACTATCATTTAAATGAACAAACCAAAAAATTTGATAAATAATCTGAACATGTAATTAAATATAATATATAATAATCATATTTTATTTACTATAATAATCAAGGTAACTAAGGGAGGAGATAATATGTAGCATATACCTGAATCATTATCAAACAGTCTATTACTTTTATTTTCATGAATACATTTCATTATACTCATGAGAATTAAATGTATATTTTTTTAACGTAGTTATTAAATATTATGTATAATAATTATATGTAAAAAAAGAATATAAAGATTCATAACATCTAATTGTATCCACCTAGAATAAAAGTTTTTAAAAACATGGAATTTTTTTAAAAAAGTGCTTGAAACTTGTTTTAAAATACTATTTAATTTTTTTAATTTGATTCAAAATAATAACTTAAAATCGTGTTATAAATTATTTTAAATTCAATTTTTAAAAAGGGTTTTGAATTTAATTAATTATAGATTAATAAAATGAAAACAAACATACTATTCCACTGAGAAAACAAATTAATTTAATTATAGTAGTACCAACTTGTGAGAACCACGTTTAGAATGATTTAGTAAACATCATACATATATGGTTTATTTAATATATTAACCAATCCAATATCATTACAGACACCAGTTTTAAGAATTGGAAGGTTTGAGTCTACAAATACTATAATTGGTTTTAAATGAATATAGTTATCATTGGTTCTAATTTCATACCAACCATCATTAAAAATATGTATTGGAATTTCATCAATAATTATACTATTACTAGATCTTCGATGATCTTTCACATAAAAACATGTTTTCCACTAATTAGAAAATATATGGTTATTTGGTAGTCAGAAAGCGAGTCATGTTAATTTCTATGAATCAATAGTCATCAACAAATGTACCATGTCACGTCCTTAAAGAATACCATATTCATTAACTCGTTATGATTCAATAATTGTATTAGCAATACAATAATATTATCTTATCTACAAATCAATAATAAGACATATTTTTTATCGAGGATTTTTAAATGATGTACTATTATAGATATTGGTGGTCGTAGATAACATTAAACCATCATGTTCTGTTCTAAACTCACTACTAAATATTTTGTAATAAATTTACTCACAATTATAAATGAATATTTAATTTCACAAACTAATGAATTGGACCAAAATCTAATTTTATTAATTATTGAGATACATATTCAATAAGTAAACTTAATAACTGAAATATATATGAATCATAAAATTAAATGAATGTTTATACTATAATTTCGATCATTTAATGGTTGAATCATTGATTTCGACCATTAAAAAAACACTTTGATATAAAAAGAATCCCTCCATATCAAAGACAGATTATGATTAACTCTCTCTATATATATTTTATGATCACTATAAAAAACTAATATCAATGTTTAATATATATATGTATGTAGTTATGTATAATGTAATAAAATATAAATATTAAATTCAAATATTTGATAAATTTTAATTTAAATGTTAGTTAATCTAGACCACGTGATTTTCCATATATTTCACTTCAAGGATTACTATTTCCAATTAACATGACCCAGTAATTCATAATTTTTATGTAAAATATGTAAAGAGGGATCAATTTACCCTTAGTTATAATCATTATTTCTCATTTACTAGTTACATATTATGATAACATTAAATAAATACATAAGAAAATAAGAAAATTAATGAGTCAAATAACCTCTCACAATTGAACCCTTAATATGATTTCTATTTTAGAAATAGGAAATAATTTTAAAAACATTTCATTTACGAAGCGTACATTTAATGAAATATAAAAAATCTAGGAATAAGTGTTTCCATTTGAATATTGGCTATTA
This sequence comes from Viscum album, assembly GCA_963277665.1. Lineage (NCBI taxonomy): Eukaryota > Viridiplantae > Streptophyta > Magnoliopsida > Santalales > Viscaceae > Viscum > Viscum album. Next base: position 615,574,414 of record OY728164.1, read on the forward strand.
TATGAAGCATTAATGTGAAACATTATTGAGGAATTTTTTTCACTAAATAATAGAAAACTAATAGAGCCCCAACACTCATTATTATCAAAATAATATTATTATGTTTTAAAAAAAATTCACTATGAACATTTCGTAATGTAATAACCATCACATGTAAATTATTGGAAAGTAAATGATGGATTTTTATTTGAATAAATTCATGAATAAGGATTGCATAATCTTGAGTTCTATGAGATTATATTTTCAAATACATTATATTGGATTTTTTTAGATATAATTTTTAATATAAATAAAGAGAAAAGATATTCTATAACACATTTATTATTTTTTGTTTCTATGGGGGTGTAATCATAAAATTGGCAGATATAAGAATCCATTTATTTATAATGATACCCAAATGATGTCATTTGGGTATAATACCCAAATAAACTAGGACACATAAAGACCACAATTAATATTGTGCATTATAATTGAAATATATATATATATATATATTGAAGGAATAATTTTACCTATATATTTTTCAATGTAAATTCTATATAAAATATGACCTATCAAATTAGTTGATGAACATGTCCACTTAGAAAATATTCAATTATATATCAAATTCTATATGGATTTAATTACAACATTATTTATCTTTTTAGACTTATTCCGACCATCCATAATGATACATACCTAGAATTATTAATATCATGAATTTATTAAATATGATGGGTTGAATTTTCAGAGTTAACAATATTTTCAAAACTCCAATGAATCATTCATTGTAGACGATCCATTGGAAAAAACAAATAATGGTCTATGGAACTATAACTATGACAATATTTTAGTTTACCGATCACAGTTTCATCATATAAATAGAACATGATAGTTTCCCACTATTCTCAAACAATATATTATATCATAAAATGATAAAATAGTTACCTTCTATAGATGTACAACACACATATGAAATATATTTCTCAAATAATCATTAAATGTTTCACACCCAAATCCTAAACTAGATTAAACCCAAGTATTAATGGTTGTATATATTCATATACTTCATTTTTGGGATTTGAAGGTCCATATATTATTATTCTCATGAATATGAATGATTTTTTCATACACATCCTTGGATGAATGTTATATATTTGAAAACAAGACTATCCATGTGATATGAGATATTAACATTCTACTTGACATTTTAAATACATTTCTCTACAGACCCAAAAAAACTATATTAACCTTAGAGACAAAATTAGGATGTCATGAATCAAATTTTAACTATCCTAATCAAAATATATAAGAAATCAAGTCATCATTATGTTTTCTTCTCTTATAATCACTCCATCACACATATTTTTTGAGATTTTATTAGACCTGAATAGATTTTCAGGCCTATGATTCAATAGATACCTCAAAGGGACTTTTTTTGTAACACATCATGGTTTTAGATAATCTATTTTCATACAAATTTATATAATATATTTTTTACAATAATATTGGACTATTTTTTCATCACATAATGTGATGTCATGTATTTGGAATTCAAGAATTTGGTTATTTGAAAATACATGATTGATAGTTTAAATGAATTTGAAATAATGATTTTAGGTTATATTTTCATTATAAAAAAGTAATTCCTTAAAAATTTAAATAATATAAAAAATGTTTGTATTATAAATTCCATTCATGGGGTTTCCATGATGTACATTCCTTAAAATGAAATTTGTTTCATGTTTTTACAAACATAATATTAATGTTTCATTCCATAATCCTTTAATTTTTTCAAACACTCAACATCATTATTATTATTATTTGAATCATTAGTATTGATATAACTGTATTTATGATTTGACGCACTATATGTTCTAGGATTGTATAAAAATGGAAACCTTCAAAATATCAAATTCAACAAAAAACTATTTTCATTTCTATTATAGAAAATATAACATTTTATCTTCCATCAATTATGATATAAAACAAAATATTTTTCATAAAATAAAACTATATTTATATGGAATGTAACTTATTCCAGAAATATAGAAGGTCATCCACCACAATAATAACATAAAAAACTTATAATACCACCATAGGAAGAAATGATAAATGAAAAGTTAAAAAAAATATCAACAATATTATAAAACTCGGTTGAGATACAAAAAATAGGATACCTATATATAATATTCAATATACTATATAAAAATATTATATTAATATCAGTATGGTAGACAATAATTTAAAAATTAAATACAATCGATATTATTTCCAATATATAGATGAAAAAAATATGATCCAATTGATAGATATGAAAGATGTAGATATTTACTATTCAAAAAACTTTTACTCATTTTAAAAATCAATAATATAATATTAAGGTTAATAATAAATTGAAATTAATTTTATTAAAGTTTTCATCATTTAAATACTAAAATATATAGTGAAATGAATAATTCCATAACCCATTAATAAAATTGAAAAACAAACAATATATAAGAATAATTAATTGAATAATTTCATAATATATATTGAATAAAATAATTGATTTATAATAAACAAAAAATATTTAAGCCCTAAATAATTTCTCCATACATATCTATTCATGAAATTTTATCCTCACTAATATAATCACATAATAATGTCCCACAAAACCTGAAATATATTTTCTTTGAAACACATCTCTTATTATGAAAGAAAAATATATAATACCATTAATATATAATCATTTATCACATGTAACTAGAAACTTTTAGTTATGTTATAAAAAAATAATATTAAATTAAAAAATGTAGACTTGTAACTATCAAAAAAAATAATTAAAGAAATGACATATTCTATAATTGATGGATACATTTAACGAAATAAAAAAAGTATTACATATTAAATTACACAAAATATTACATGATATAATTTAATATATATTATATTATGAGAAATTACTTTTAATATAGGTTCCATATGTATAATAAGAAATAATTCCTATGAAGTACACATGTCTCTTATCTGAATAATATTTAACCATGAATAAAATCAATGTCTCACCCAACATCGAAACTCATTTCATTTAAAAATATTTATTATCATGGAATCATTCATAATATGATCAAGAAATGATTTAGCATTACATGTATGTTAGAAATTTCAAATTATAAAATAAAAATACAAACTCTAAAATCAATTTCATTAATTCCTAATAGTAGGCATCAAAAAAATAATAAGATACAGAATATGATATAATCAATGAATACTTATAATGATGCCTAAAAATTATAGGACATGAAAAAAGAAAAGAATAACATATAATATTATATTTAAATTAATTGTGCAGAAATTATTGTCATTCCATTATAAAATTAATACACTTAAATAAACAAAATTCAAAATTCCTTAAATTATTAAGGAAATAGAAAAATTACTGAAATAAATAATTTCCTAATTTTTTAATATATATTATACAAAAACATTTAAATTAGATATATGTATATGTATAATGGAAATAAACTAAAATATATATATACATATTTACTACTATAATATTTGTTAATAAATACTATAAAAAATTTATAAATCAGCCCTAGTCCAATGAATTGGGAAGAATCACAATAAAACAGTATCTTGGTTTGGATTGGATATATAGACCAAAATGATAATGATTCTTGGCCATAGAGATGACGGATTTGTAACTCAATTATTTTTATTATATAAGAAAAAAATAAAAAATCACTGAAATTGGGGAAATATATTGGGGATAAGATAGGAGAATATTCCACTAAGGGGTGAGAGATTTAGGTATGATGGGAGAGGATGGGTCGAGGGGAGGTCGTAAAACCTATGTCTCAACCAAATGATTTTTCAAAACCATTTGTCTAGCCTGATGTATACTAGTGATTTTAAAAACCATTAGTATATGCTTCTAATTATTACCCTGAACCAAAATTTATACAAATCCATATGTATATAGCTGTGTGTGTAGATTAAAATACCATTTGTGCATGTAATGGAATATTTCATTGAATTAATGGAAAATTAATTGTTTAATAATTATGGATTAAAAATTTAAATATTTTTAACAACGAACATAATAAAAATATTTTTATTATAGAGGTGTTAAAAGGGATATATGGAATCTATTTACCTAGGATTGCAATTTCACTTCAATTTCCCTTCATCTAGACAATTTTCAATATTATAACCTTGATTTCATTTATATCATGTATATAGTTCCCCTATACATGTTATATCATGAATGATTCATATTTATTTTAATTTATGGTCAAATTAATTTTGTTTCATCAAATGGTTATGAAATGTAATTTATTAATTGGTAATTTTTTCCAGAACACAGTTACTTTTTGATAGTGTATGTCTTATTTTCCGGGATTATATTATTGGGAAATTATTCCTGAAATTATTATTTTTTATGCTATATTTCAACTATTTTTTCAAGTATTTACTTTTTTAGAAATTATATCTCAATTTAATATCTCTAAATTCAATGATATGTTATTTTTAATATTTTGTTGTCTCACATATTACTTCTTTTAAACTTATGATTCTGTTATAGACCTATATTTTTTTAGGTGTATATACCTCCCATTGTTCTTTTATAACATATATACATATAATAATATTGATGATATTTAATTATTAATTTTAATTCTTTTCATTCACGGTATTAATGTTCAGTAGTTACCAAAATGGGGTTGTTTTTTATTATACAACCCCATTTATTTCAGATTTTTTATGAAATTTTGTATTTTGGAAAATCATGTACTATTATTTTTTTGATCCAAATTCATATTATTCTCTTATAGTTTGGAATATTGCTTTCATGATTAGTTTCTAATTCCACAAATATTTATTGATGAAAATTTAATAATTTTTCTTTAATTTTATTTTATTTTTGAATCTTCATTTAGATAATGAATAATTATATTTCATATCCAGGTTTTCTAAATTAATTTCAATATTTTTCATATGAAAACATAATAAGATACCAATTTTTATTTTACATTATCATTAAACATCTTTTAAAATTTATTAAAAACAAATTCCATAATATTTCCCACAATGGTCACTTTTTACCCTCCTTATAAACTTTTTTAAAATAATAATATTTTTTAAATTTACAATATAAATATATTTTACAACTCACGTGACCAATATTTAATATGAATCAGCCATCATAAATTTTTAAGTATATTTTTAAATAAATTTATTTTAATGATGTTTTGTGAATTTTTAGATCATTAAAATTATATATCAAATTTGATGGGGTATTTCCCTCAAGAATATTTATCATGAAATTTTATTATTATTTTTATTTAGTAGTAAAATCATCCCTTGAGGCTAATATTATCCATTAGGGATATTTGTTAATTATTATAGCCTTAATCATTATATTGATGAATTATAATAATTTTATTTCTATATTACAACAACGCATTTCTTTTCCACATTTAAATTAGGCTATAAAAGAATAACTTGCCTTTATGTTGAAAAAGACAATATTTCATGTATTATAGTTAAATTATGGATCTAGTACATTGTATATGATTAAAGATGATCCTAATATATATCATGATTTTTTTAGGTTTATTTTACACTATTATGAATTGGTTAATGTGATAATGTTAACTAGGATATGTTTCTCCTAAGAGACTAAATGGAATTAATGGGATTGTTATTTCATTTTTAAGATTAATGGTATGAGTGATATTAAAATTATGTCTTAGTTACCATGATTTATTCCTTTTTATTACATCATTTCCTATAGGTAATATTTTAATAACTTTTTTTACATGGTTTATGGTTTTTGGATTATGTAATTATTTTAATATGACAATTCATTATACCATGATTCATTTTTTATTATCCATGTTCTAATTAGTATGAATTTAACAATTAAATAATCATGAATATTTTATGCTTTTATTATTCTCTAATGAAATTATTATACCCAACAAATAAATTTAATTGGTAATAATTTTTTACCCATACTGAGAATTTGAGGTCAACTTATTTATGATTTATATTTCCCCACTTCAAAACCATTTATGTTAAATGAAATATTTCTATAAAGAATGAATTTTTAATGAATTTTATTGTAGATATTGAATATTTTTGTGAAATATTAAAATATGGTTATTAAAAAAAATATATCTTTAGGATAAGGGTATTTTAATGTATGTATTTGTGTTAATTGTCTAAAAATTGAAAAATAAATGTTCCATGGTTATTTTAGTTATCATATTTTTATTGGCATTGATGTTGTATGTTTTTAGGGAAGAAATTGTGTCACATTTATTGGCATCATATAATGAAATTTATTGATTTTTTTTATATTATTCGATCTAAGACTGTGAGATAGGGTTCTTAAAAAATAGAATCACAATAGTCATTTGAGAATATTTTTTGTTTTTAGTGGGATTTATCCTCCCAATTTATTTCGTTGAATCTAAAAACTGGTCCTCCTTTGACCCCTTATTTAAAACATTACTAAAGATGCAAATGGTTGAGTAGAATTTCATATTTGAAATCATACATCCATTAAATGTAGGTTTTTTTAAAAACCCTAATATAGGCATTAAAATCTATATGATGAATCTGCATGTATTTTTGGTGAACTAATATGGATATTGTGATCAGTCATCTTCCTTTTGATCCCATAAAACTTTCTGAGGTCATTTTTTATAGAACTAATATTTATCACATGTAGCACCTATATGATTTTAGTTTTTATGTTATGTAGAAAAGCTCTAAATTAAATTCTCATTCATTATTTTGGACCTAATATCAATGTATTTTTTGTTCACCATTGCATTCATGAGTTATATGTATTTTTGGAGATCAAAACCTCTATCGATAGTGAAAAAAAGACTAGTCCACACAATTAGTAAAGACCATGAAATCCAACCCCCATGGTTTCCCTAACCAGGAGTGGGCTAGGCAGATGGGTGATATAGGGCACATGAATTTTGTAAACATTGCATATGGGGCTACATGCTTGTGCTGGGACATCTTTAATTTTCAGTAGAGGTGGTTTCCTAAGTAGAGGATGGTTTGGAAAACCGTGGCCCCCAATACGTGTGGGGACCCTCTTTAAGTAGTGAGAGATGCATGGTATGTGCCCGGTTTTTCTAACCAATAACTAATTCATTTAATCCCTATTCCATTATGGTGAAATTACTAGAAACACCCTTAATGAATTATAACATACCCTTCAAATCTTCCTTATTCATTCAAGTGGTTGAATCTCTTCTTTTCCATCCACTATATGACCTCAATCCCTCATTCATATTATTTATCTTGTTCCTTCATCTTTTTTTTGGTCAAAGATTCATTGGTCTCATTGGATTCCTCCAATAAGACCCTCAATCAATTGGCTTCATTCATTAGTTGTACTCCTTTCAATGATGCAATATTGATGAAGGATCATAAGAACATTTTTAAGGTAATTGATCTATTCATAATATTTCCTTAAATCTAGGAACAACATAGGGCATATATAGAATCATTGGAGTACTATGTTTATATGGTAGGTTGTTTATGAATCATCCATCATGTATCATTATTTTGGTAAACTACTATAATTTTGTTCATTCCTATATCATTTGGCTATTCTTATTATGTTCATGTGAATTTACTATAATAAACATACTAGAATTCAGTATCCCCGTAATCATTTTTAAAGGCTATTTCATCCACTACAGGCACACCATGTGGGGGTTCATATTTATTTTATGCATTTAGTGGTTTATTTTGATAATATACCCAATAATTCGGGTGTTCTTCATTTTTCCTATATAAAAGTAAGTGTTAAAATTAAATTTAAATATTTTAAATTGTAAATACATATCAGTATCACTAGAACCTCCAAAGGTATGTGTTTCAAATTACACTACTACAAAAACGGGCAAGGGATGCCCTTCAATTTTATTAGCACTAAAAAAATCATTGATAAAGCCCCCCCCCCAATATTAGAGATTTTTTTAGCGCTGATAATGGGGGGATTTATCATCACTTTTCCCGAGCACTGATAAATGTAATGTTTCAAAAAAAATCATGAAAAAGAATAGTTTTTTATATAAGTATATTTATATTGATATAAATACAATACATAGTTTTTAAATATGTTATTGATACGTATAAATAAACTATTACATTAAATATATAATAATTTTTGTGTAAATGGCTTCAAAAATATTGTAATTTTTTTATTAATAAATTTCTAATTATTATCGATTAAAAATCATTTAATAACAATTTGAGGACACAAATATTAAATAATTTAATAAAAGATCTAAAATATGTTGAAAATGTAACCCAATCTTCAAACGGCCCTAACTATTGATCCGGGAGTGCGTTTGAGCTCTACAGTATATCAAATCGAAGCCTGCAATGATCTCTATGCGCTAGTTACCGTAGGAAAAGCATCTGTCACATTTTTCGATCCTAAAAAGGCCCATAAGGCCTCTAAAACTGGGTTTTTAGTCAGGATACCCCGATTTGTTAACATTCCAACAAGTATAACTTCTGATATGGATGACTGTTAGGCCTATACCACATATAATATCGAATATTGTTTCATTTTCTTAAATTTGACTGGTTTTGGTGTTGAAATGGGATTCTAGATTATATGTTATGGTCGTTTAAACATTCTATGTCTTTTCAAATACAAATATATAAGTATATATTCGTAAATATATATGTGTCTGATTGTGTTTGAGTGTCTATGTGTGTGTCTGTGTGTTGTATATAGGTATATATGTATGTATTTATTTATTAACTTATAAAAAAACATCAAAAACATATTTTTACATAAATTTATTTAAAATTAATCTCATAAGTACATTCTATGGATTTTCAAATACACACATATTTGTATTTATTCGTAAATATAATTGTGTTTTTGTGTGTCTGTGTATCTATGTGTGTCTGTTTGTTGTACATATCTATGTATGTATGTATGTATATATGCATTTATTTATTTATAAACACACATAAAAAACATAATTTTTCATAAATATATTTAAAACTAATCTTATATGTATATATAAATATACAAGTAAATATAAATATAAAAAATTATGACTAAAAATATTTATAAATATATATTAATATACGAATTAATATATATATATACTAATATATGAATAAATATATTTATATTAATATGAATCTATAACAATATATGAATAAATATAAATATAAATATATATAGGTATCATCAAATAAAGAACAAAAGGAAATGGCTTCCTGGTAAAGGTGAAGCCACGAAAGGGGGGAGGTCCTGGGTTCGAGTTTGGGTGGAAGCAAAGGGGGTGCACGCATATGAGGATGTTGGGAAGGGCAACGTGTGGGAGACCTCCTAGCGGTGATAAAGGGGCTTTGAAGTGCTGATAACAGCACCCCCGCATTAATTTTAATTTTTGTTATTTTTTTAATTTTTTTTGACCTTCATCAACGCTAAAAAAAGAGCTGATAAAGACCCCTTTTATCAGCGCTAAAAAAAGGGCTTAAAAGGGTCCTTTTTAGCGCTTTTTTAGTGATTATAAAAGGGACCCCCCTATATCAGCACTGAGATTTATAGCGCTTGTTTAGCCATGTTAAAGCCCTTTTTTAGTGCTGATATATGCCATTTTTTCTAGTAGTGTAAATAAATGAATGTCTTATTTATAAAATGGAATGTATATTTATGTACATCACTTGGCCTAATTAATTAATAAAATTGGCATTAGATTCAATTCATTATGACACATTGTGATTTCTATTATTAGTAAATCAATGAACATAATAATTATATATATATTGAATATTATGAATGGTTTCAGATTCTCTATAGCATTTGATATTAAAATGTATATTAATTTAATGATCCAATTGACTTATAAAAAAGAATGAGTATTACATGGCCTAAATAAAATGATGAATTTTGTAAAAGATGATTATTTAATGTGGAAGTTATTTTATTTTTAGGAGTGGTCAGATTTGAGAGAACTATGGATTCAAGATGGAATGCATTGAGTACTCAGAGGACTTAATTATGATTCAAGAATTTAGTTGTCAATGTAGATACCAACTTTGTAACAGGGTAATTATAACTAGAAAATTCACATTATGATGTCCTATAATCCTTTCTCTATAATCCAGATATTAGGACTCCATAGGTACACTCCGTGGATACATTTTGACATATCCATACATGTAGCACTATGGATCCACACCATTAAGTCTATAAAATGATTAGCTCATTTTACCCTGGATGATATCGAAGGACATGATTAAAAATATTTATAGTTGAATTCCATGGGTAATTCCCCTTGGAATAGACATTGATCATTTATAATTATAATTCATTTCATTACCTAGCTGGACCCACCCTTGATCCCATGGATTCATCGGTTATCACCATAGATAATAATTGTATTTTTATGATTATAATATTGCTTGTTATACCATGTATACATTATTATTATTGTCATGTTATATTGTAAATGATGTTTGTACGTCACTTCAATCATCTATATAAAATAAATTCAAATAAATTAAATAAATTGATTTATCTTTAGATAAATTTCCAATTATGGATGAAGTTGGAATGAGTGATTTATTCTACATTTCATTATATAATACTATATCTACACACTATCAGTTTATATTTCATAGACTAGAGTTGTATTTATGTCTTTGTTGGTTACATTATTAAATATATCTCTTGACAATTACTAGATGTCGATGGTAACCAGAAATATTACATGCATGTAGGTGTTGTAAAAGGGGAATAAAAATACAATGGACATTCGATTATGAATTTATTTATTAGCATAGATATTATTAGTAGATATCATGCATAGTGTTCTAGATCATGGATAGTTTTGGATTATTTATTAATTTCTCAAAACATTATTTTCTTATTGGGATGTGTTCCCAATTTAGAATCTTTTAGAGGCGTTACATAACTTATAATAAAAATTTTTATATGATTATGTTCCCATTTAATAGTTTTTTATTATTACTTTGATGAATATTATTCTTCTGCAATTGTGGGTTATAGGTTCAGTTTTTATAGATTGTATTATAATTATTTAGTCTATTTAAATTTTATTCCACTATTTATCTATTATTTCTAATCCACTATGCTCAACTATGATAATTATGGAATAACATCTGCACATACAGAAACTAGTTCCATGATACTAGTCAGATTCATATAGCATATAGGGAGGCACACTTTTTTCCAAACGGCCAACAATGCTTGTGGATCCTCTGAGAGGGACCATGTACTAAGGTGTCACAAAGGGGTATGAATGATATTTATTATATTTCATTACTATTTGATATAATATATATGTGATTTTAATGCTTTGGAACAAGGATATATAGTTCATTTTGGTGTAGCTATCCCACATTGAGGTTAAATGATATTTTTTCTATTATAAGGATTATTGTATTGTATTTGTTCAATATAGTTCGTAAAATTCACCCTTGGGTGAGACACATTATATATAATGGTTATAAATATTAATATAATTGTTATGATTATTATGCTTATTATCATTTTATTGATGTTTTTATCTTATCCTAGGCCCAATGATATGGGGAAAATGTTAATTGTTACATGAATCATTTTGGGCACATTGTAATAACATTCAATTAATATTTAATTAAATATAGTTTCATTTCGAAACGTGAATTTCTCGGTATACTTAATGAATTTTTTGTGATTTATAATTTATATATAAAATTATTATTCAAACATTTATTAAATGAAAAGGGAATTGGTTATTTAATGTGTTAGCATAAAAAATATAGTTTCTCCCTATATAGATTGATTGTGTATTTTTAAGCAGAATGTTTCTAGCTTTGAAAAATTTTCACTTCTAATTACATAAGAATCTATTTCTATTTGATTAAGTGATTTACAATTAAATCCATGTGGGGTATGGGCCCTCGTGGGTTATAATGATGAATTCCCCAATTTAATCTATCATATATTTCTTGGTATATTATTAGTATGAAAAATATTGGGAAAAATAAAGATTAAACTTGTTTTGATTATAGTGAAAAGTTGTATGGGGAATCATGGACATGAAATGTTGATACATTTTAATGAAATAATTATATATAAATGCATGTAAACAAAAAAAAATCTCAATCTAAATCATCATTTCAAATGAAAAGTTTATAGTATATGAATAGGAATGCACTAATAACCTATCATCTATTAGACCGCCACTAAATTAAACACGAACACTTACCTATACATGTCCTTCTAAGAGGGAAGTTAGGGTATTATATATTGGGTAGTTATCCCACATAATATGATACAATTCCACTAATGTGATTATATATTATTAAATATTTATTGTAGGTGTGTTTGTAGAATTTGTAGATTTATTCAACCACAACATCCTCATATAATATGCGAGAAGTGTGGCGATGTCCACACTCCGATGGTGGGGGCCCCAAAGGAACCAATGACTCCTCCTATGTGGACATCTAAAGAAACACCTATTAAATTGAAACGTTAATCATACCCATAGTTTTGAGAGGGCATTCTATAGATGATGTAATCCATGGAGGGTGATCAAAAAAATCATCTACTATGGATTATTTGACTAGTGATTTCCTATATTATAATCCAATTTCCATCATGGGAATGGCTATCCATAGATAATTGAGTTTTAGATGGATGTCACCTTATAGATATTTGATCATCAAAAGAATCATCTAGATGGGATGTTTTTTATTTCAAACAATATTCTCTATGATTCATCCAATTTCTACTAAGAAGTGATTAACAAGGCTGGTAATCATTATATAATATTCTTGGATAATATTACGAAAACCTTTTATGATTACTTCATTCATTAGAGAGTGAGAGAGACTATGACTGAGATATTATGCACATAGAGTTGGGTACTATTTCGTTTTTATATTATTTGGTGCATTTTATAGAGTTCAAGATCTCTTCACCTCTTCTATCATGTGGTGAATAATATCATGTTATCCACTTCGTGGATGGGATCAATAATTCTATATGTATCCAGGTAAATGTAGTTTTCTTACCTATATTTTCTGAGATCAAGAACCACAACCTTATCACCTAATGAATAAGAGGAAAAGGGACATATCTATGAAAAGTGGTTTAGTACCAAATATGTGAATTAGTTTCTTCAATATATGGAAGTGTACACAAGATGATTATCATCAGATTAGTGGATGATAGATTGTCCATGCTGGTATATCCATTCCATGATAACAACATAGGTAGTAGGGGAATCTAAAGTCTTAATTGGATATATATCCTCATATGTTCCATGTTTATAGTTGTATGATTTTTCAGTGTAGATTTATCTGACCATTCAAAATACTTCTAGTGGATGATTTTCGGTACCATATCAACCTTCAAGAGATGGAGTAGTTGTGTTGCATCATCAAGGAATTTGGAGTGGCACTAGGAAGACTAGTTGAAGATAATGTAAATGTCACAGATGATAGACATTAGATTATACATGCTATCTGTGAATACCTAATCATTATTTCCCAACTACAACATATTACTAAATATTAAATCAAAGGAATGAATTACAACTGATACTGAAGGATAAAAGTGTAGGCTTGTCTATTGTGTGATGTATTATTCAAGTAGCTTCTACTATAGTATCTACTATATTATATATAGGTTCCTCTCATTACTTTATCTCATAATTGAATGTAGAATGAATCATGATGGAAATTCAATAAGATTTTGGTGAGATGACCATGGAATCACCATTGGGAGTGCTGTAAGATGTTATATTCCAATCTAGGCAGTTCAACAATGAGATAGTTAGTAATCCAATTTTACAGGACATGTTTGTCCATGTGATTATGGTATTTGATTTCTTTATCAGGATTGTCTGGTTAGTTTCTTATCACACTTTTGTGAACTTCTATCATCCATGTGTCTCAATTACATCACCAGAGGGAGACAACTATCTCTATATGGGTTACTATAATGTAAAGGCATGTGAAAGTTTCCCAATGCACCGTGGTCTAGGAGGAGAGGCCATAGATATTTCTTGGCATTTAATATTTGATAATTGATTGAATCATATTGATTTCACCCCATAGTTGATAATTTAATGGATGTATTGTCATATTAATTTTTTAGATTACCACCTAAGATAGAGGTTATGTTCAAGATACAAATTGTTCTTGGAGCATCTCCACTATCTAGTCCATAGTACCTGATAGTACCTACATATAACTCACTACTCAAGATATGTTTATTGGATTTGGAGTCTAGATGTTTTATCCACCCCATCTCTTCATAATGGGATTAACCCATGCTATTCACTGGTATGGAGTGTGGGACACTTCTTAAATGTGTGTATTACTGAAGGTTAAACTAGAATATGTTTATGAAATAGAATATACTTCTTCAAATAGATTATCTCTTTACCAGCTCAAATGAGAAAGGGTATTATCGAATGTCGACAAGAGATCAGGATATCATCAGTTGTTGGATGGACCTTCATAAATATATCACATTTGAATTTTTTACTGGTAGGCTATATATGGGTATATCATGATACAATTTAATATTATGTAAATGACCTCCATTTTCATGGATTTTATGAATAGTGGTTTCATCACTTGAAGAGTAATTGTTCATGATCGTTGAAGAATAATTCATTGGGTATTGTCATAAACATAATGACCGTCCAAATCACCATGAGATCAAATTGAAAAATACCAGAGAGCATCAAACTTATGCCAGGAATCCAATGTGATGCTTGTAAATTGAAAAAATTAACATAATTGGTCATATAATCCTATAATCAGGTTATGTTGACCCAAATAAGTTATCTGATATGGATTATTGGGATTATCCCAAAAAACATGTTCGATATATAGAGATTCTTGCAGATGGATCGATGTTGAAAAAAATATTATATAGGACTTCTCAAAAATTCATTCACCTTTTAATAGTCATACAATGAATGATGTGAAATAATTGTGACAATAATTATGTTCGAATGACTTTTACGAACTAAAAAGAAGGCATACCTCAACACTTATTATTATTTCTATGAGGCCTGGAAGAGGTGATACTATCTTTTGAGATGCGTCGGTTATAAGATTGGGCGATTTAATACTGCAGGATGATGGAGTTTTTTTGGGTTGATCACGGTATTTCATGACTCACGAGATAAACCACCTTGTGAATGACCATAACCTAGTGGTAGTTGTTCATTATTCATACAGTTGTAGAAACTGTAAAGTGGTTGAATTATTTTTTGTGCATACTGACCACATTAGACTCAAATATTAATTTTCATATCCTAACATTAATCTTAGATAATATATATGGTTTTAATATCTTCAATCCTTCAATTACGAGCAAGAATAGACAACACAAAACGGAAATGAGGGAGCAGATGTGTTGATTCAAAAAACTCAAGAACACGACATACCAAAAACAACGATTGAATGGTAATTGATATATATTTTATTTGATATACCTCTAGATTTTAAGGTGAGTCATGATAAATATTATCTATTATCCTTGAAAGTTATAACTTCACTTCTTCTTAGGGGGAAGAGGAGGTAGTTTTCTATTCATGAAGGGTTTGTTTCTAGAAGAGAATAACTGGTGAGGACCCACCTTCAAATTGATATGTTGATGGAGATAAAATCTTTCATATTCTTGGAAATGTATGGGTTCCTTTTAACATGTGAGTGGAACTGATGTGAGAGACCCAATATTCTGAGTAGCTATTTGATCATGTAATAACTAAGATGTATCGAGATATGTGATGATGGTATTGGAAAAATGATAAGAACATTAGATAACACGTTTTATCACCAGGTGTTCCACCTTTTGGAAAGTGAATATAGATCACCAATGTCCCACAAGACTGTAATAGATGCTTATAGTCCTATAATGGAAATGGGAATATATTTATTTGGATATTGAAGCTGTAATACTATGTTCATCTCAAGAAAAAAACATAGTTTGGGTAGTCAAGGATCAATAGATGAATGTATCCCACTTCTTTCCTTTTTGTGATACGTTCACATTTGAGGAGGTGGGATGACCATATACTTGTAATATCATACCAATACATAGGGAAACATTTACTATCCATTAAAATAGTTAAATAATTTCTCATAAAGGTTTTTGTAATGGTTGCTGAGAATTAGGTGTACACATGTTCTTATAAGAACAAACATTTAGCATTAGAAAAATGTATATTTGGAATAGAGGATTCATGTTTTAGAGGGCATGCTCGAAGAATGCATCCATGATCTTGTAAGTTCTTCGGAAGAGAATTTCCCTCTTGTCTATTTCAGATAAAATTATAAATTATAATAAAATATTCAGATGGATCCTTATAAGGCCTTTTATGGAAGGATATTCCATTCACCCATGAGATGGTTTGAGGCAGAAGAGGTAGTGCAACTTAGTCCTCATCTCGTGATGGATAATGTATAGTTATTTTCAATGATAAAAATGTGTATGTATACTACTTAGTATATATAGATATCGTATTTCTATATCCATTGATAACATATATATTTTAACGTCGAGGATCATGTTTTCTTAATTATATCTCCCAATCATGGGAATAGATTGACACCATGTTAAGGGGATATTTTCCCCTCTTTTTCGTGATGTTGGAGATTATGTGTAGAGTCAGTATAGAAACTAATCTATTTCTATTACCTTATAGGTTCCATGAAATGTGCAAATTATTCCATGTTTAATAGTTTCCCTATTATCATGCCAGATTATATCAAACTATTTATCATAGAAGGGTATATTTAGATATATATTCTTCAATTATTGAGTATCCAATATGCATCATTGTGTAAAGCATGAAGGCTCACTAAGGTCAGTCTATCCTTTTAGAACATGTTTTTATCCAGCATATCCTTACAAATGAAGACACATGAGAGTGGGATGAGGACATATGTGATGAGTTGTGATATTTTTAATAAGATAATGATTCATGACCCTTGTTAAGTGAACTTGGGGATTATTTTCTTTAAGTGGAGAATATTGTGACAACCTAATTTTTCAATGAGGTATGGATCCATTAAATTATAGACTAAATTAATTTTTTACACAATATGGATTAAATTTTATGTAAATTATTTTTGGGTGTCAGTGGATTTTTTGAATTTTAGAACCACAACTAGTAGAGAAATATACTTTTCCATATGGTTAGTACATATTGTGTTATATAGTCTTCATGTTTTTTCTAATCGTGTGAGCGATGGATGTAGGGGTGAAGTATGAATAATGAATTTACATAATTTTTTTCCTGGTCATAAAACCCATGGGAGACTCTGTGATTTTAATAAGAGGAGGTCGCATGGGTAGAGCTCGGTTGGGAAAAATTTTCTCCCCCATCTGTGTGGGGTACCTATTTTACTAGGCTGAGGCACATAGTTGGAGAACCATTTTATTAATCATATTTTAAAACCATAATTCCTTATTTTTATGTATTAATATTAGAAAATTACACTTAATGAATCATAACATTATTCTCCCTCTCATTTTCTCTATTTTAGTGGTCAAATTTATTCCATTCCCCACATTTGATGATATCATTTCCTCTTTCATAGTCTATAACAACATTCAATCATCCAATTTCTGATCAAAGCTCCACTTGCCTCATTGGATTCCTCTTGGAATGATGTTTGATCCTTTTCTTCATTATTTGTTTTTCTTCCTCTAGATAAGATAATTTTGATGTGTGTTAAGATGAACTATTAATAGGGTCATGATATATTTTTCAAAATTTCCTCAGATCCTGACAAAACTAAGGGTTTATATTTGATGAATAGTGTACTATGGGTATACTTTAATGGTCAATGTATCATCCCTAATGTTGCACTGTTTTATAAACTACCATTATTGTGAAAAAAAAAATTCAATGGGTGTTTGTAATTAAATTTATGTGCCATTCTTATAAATAATGTGCTTGTATTCTATATACTATTTTATATATTTTTATTCAAATTTATTGTTATCTCTCATTTCCTCTCACCCCATGTAGGTGGGTTTTATTATGTTGGGCATTTAGTTGTTCATTGTGATAATGTTATCCCACCATTATAAAGATCCTAACTTGGACTTCATAACTGTATGTGTAATAAATAAACGATTGAATCGTTGATGGATAACACATTATATTTTCATGAAACTTCTATGGATGGTGTTTCAAATTAATCAATATACCATTTATTTGTTATGTAAAATTTATATTTTTTTATATCACATGACCTAAATAATACTAATTTTTTTTAATTGGTTACATGTTCTTATCCTGACTTTTTATGTCTATGAAAGGTAAAGGTGTTTCTGATGCTTTCGCTAGGGCACGCGCGTCCATCTACTTTAGTGAAATAGGCGCAACTATCATTACCATGTATTCCCGCTTTCCAAAGGAGGGTGTCATTATCTCCTTGTTCAGAGACGTTATCTCCTTGATCGAAACTGGATGATGGGTTGTCGGTTCTTCCTTCCATTGATTCCTCCTCAGAACTCGTCACCTAGTCCAGGTCTCCCTCTTAGATTTAATACATTGTTCATGAATGTATTCCCGACACCAAATTTTCATGGACACCAGTTAATTATGCTACTTCTGTTAGGAAATTCCATGGGGTCCGGTCAGGGCAGCAACCTTCGGTTTGTGGAGTAGTCATGTTGGGCATCACTGGCATGTCTGGACCCCAGGGATTGGTGTGTCTTTGTTATGTACCTTATTATAGGGCTTCTCGAGGGAACAGAAGCTCGAGACATCCCACATTGAACGCATGGAATCATATTCCATATGCATGTATCTGTGTTTTTCCTCATATTTCCATGTTTAACACAGGGTATGCCTTGAGTTTAACATCCAACGGGGAAGGATCAGACTAATCATAACATGGATTAGAGTGGATCAGATTGTGGAACCCCCCTGGGGGGAACACCGATATAGGGGCCAACACATGGATAGATCCCTGAATGCTATGGAGGGGAATGAAGTGGCATGATCTCATCGGGATGTGGTGGCCTCAGTAAGAGTCGAGATGGATGATGGTTTTGGTCTTGAGCCTCAAAGAGACTTCCTACGTACCATGCCTTGACATGGATCAAAGTCTGTGTAGTTCGAATAGTGGGGAATATACTTTAACGTCATGCATGACGAGGGAATTTGGGGCTTTATCTCTGAGGGGTCCAAGGTGTTGGTGAACCGACATGGTTGGAACAACCTGGTGGTGGGATTGAAACTCATGAGGCTTCCTACGTACCAATCCATCAAATGGATCAAAGTCCCCATAGTTCAGGGAGGGCTTTGTCATTGAGCTGATGTGAAGGTGAATCCGGGGGTCCACTGGTGGTGGGCATGAACATCGTGAGGTTTCCTGCATTCCATGCCATGACATGGATCAAATTCTTCGTAGTTCGGGATGGGGTGTGTCGTTGATCCGATGTGGATGTAAAATTTGGTCCAGGTGGATGATTGGATTGAACCTCATGAGGCTTCCTATGTACCATTCCTAGACATGGATAAAATTCCTCGTAGTTCAGGAGGGTGTGGGAATACAGTTTAACATCATGCGGGACGAGGGTGAACCGATGTGAAGGGTGTCAGAATTACTAGGTGGTGGGATTGATCCTCGCGAGGCTTCCTATGTATCATGCCTTGACATAGGTCAAATTCTCTATAGTTCAGAAGGGTGTGGGTGTCGGCGAACTAACGTGAATATGGACCTGGGGTCCGATGGGTGTTGGGCTTGAACCTCAGGGTGACTTCTTATGTACCATGCCTTTACATGGATCAAAGATCACATAGTTCAGGATGGTGTCGGGATTTCACTCTAGGCTACCCATGGTGTTTGGTGAACCATCATAAAGAAGGTCAGATCGACCAGGTGGTGGGATTGAACCTCGTGGTGACTTCCTACGTACCATTCCTTGACATGGATCAATGTCCACGTAGTTCAGGATGGTGAATCAGATAACCGACGTGAATAAGGTCCTTTGTCCAGGTGGATGGCAGGCTTGTTCCTCAGAGAGGCTTCCTACATACCATGACATGACATGGATCAAAGACCATGTATTTTAGAATGGGGCGTGTCGGCGAACTGACGTGGAGGTGAACCTTGGTCTAGGTGGATGGTGGGCTTGAACCTCATGAGGCTTCATACGTACCATGCCTTGACATGGATCAAAGTCCTTGTAGTACGGTATGGTGTGGTAACAGATTTTATCGTCATGTGGGACGATGGTGAACTGACGTGAAGGGGTTCGGACGACTAGGTGGGGGCTTGAACCTCCTGAGGCTTCCTATGAACCATGCCTTGACATGGATCAAAGTCTCCGTAGTTCAGAAGGGTGTGGGTTTCAGCAAATCGACGTGAAGATGGACTGGGGTTCTGATGGGTGTTGGGCTTGATCCTCAGGGAGGATTCCTACATACCATGCCTTCACATGGATCAAAGACCACATAGTTTAGGATGGTGTGGGTCTTACACTATATGCTGCATAGGGTGTTAATGGGGCTTGGCACACTGACAAGGAGATGGTCAGGGCCAATGGTTGTTGGGCATGAACCTCAGGGATGCTCCCTACGTGCCATGCCTTGACATGGATCAATGTCCTCTTAGTTCGGGCATACAGTTTAATGTCATGTGGGATGGGGGTGAAATACAGTTTAACGTCAAGTGGTTCTGGGGTGTTATCATGGATGATTATTACTGTAAGCCCACGTGAGTCATGCTCTGTGTGAAAAAAAGGAGTCGGCATGGACCTGACGATCACATTGCGAAAGGTGCTTCCGTTGGAAGTGGAGTGGGGTTATGCGTGGAGTGGACCATAGAGAGAGAGAGATTATTACTTACTAAATTATGGAGTCCTGAAGGAGAAAATGCACATTAAGAGAGGGGGATTGGGACATTCTCCAGGATGGAGGACAGAAGGCGACAAGGCGAAGCGGGAGAGGGGGATTGGGACTTACTCCAGGATGGTGGCCCTGTTCTCTATCACACCCTCTGATGGCCTTGGAACAGTGGAAGTGAGGAGGAGCAGGGATGTTGCCTATGGAAAGAATAGCTTGGGTCTTATGCCAAGGTGGCATCCCTTCCCCACGGAAAACCACCACTCCCAGAAGGAGGATATCATCACCTGTGGAGATGAGGGGGTCTGGAGAATGTCCAAGGCGGGGGGACCCTATCTGTGAGGCACATAGTCAGCTCACAGTTTAACATCATGTGTTGAGGACAAAGGTTCTTGGTAGTTTAACGTCATGTAGATTGGATGAGGTGGGTTTGCTCCACACCCCTAGGACTTACATAACAGATACCCTCTGCTCCTTGTGGGAGGGAAGGTATCGACAAGTCCATACTGAGGGTGTATCGTGGAGCAAACCATCATGGGTTCCATGTTAGCATGGTTAGGCAAAGAAACAATGTCCTTTAGCATGCCTATGTGAAGAAGAATTAGGTGCAACAATGTTACGGGTAGTATCATCTAGGGACTTTGAAGAAATATAATACCAACCTGGAGGGTCGTACGGGAAAATTATTTTCCATGCAGAGGGGTCCAAGGGTAGGGGCCTTATAGAGCTTTGCGGTTCTGTGTGGTAGAGGGAACATCCTAAGGTGTGTGCTTCACGATGTGGGGTACCTTATCATTAGCATGGGGCGAAGGTGAAAATGGGAGGTGCCTTGCTAAGTGGAAGGTTATTCGCGGAGCATAGCCTTGCAGAGCAAAGGTGCCTCATGGAGCAAAGTGTCAGGAAGCAATGTGCTTCGTGAAGTACAGTGATCCTGCCTTAAAAAGTGGATGAAGTGTACTTGAAGGGTACTTCACGAGGCCTAAATTCTCCCTGATGTCCATGGTCCCCTTGGGGATCCCCTTCCTTCAAGAAATATCTTAGGATTCATGAAATCCCTCCCTCTCAGAAGAGGGGATCAATACGAGACAATGGGGAGGAACTTAGTGATGCTGAAGTACCTCACACATCTCATGGTTCTATGAGTGGAAGAGTTCTTTGTGATTCCATATATGAGAAGCCGAAAGGCTGGATTTTCCATCCGGACAGCTCAGGGGGAGCCTGGTATTTATAGGCAAGAGGCATCGCAGAGCAGGGCTCAGGTGGCGCAAAGAGGGGTCGGGTGGCTTCGCGGCAGGTTCATGAACGTCAACTGGGGTCACAGAGCATCCCACCACCTTCTCTTAACAGTAGTGTCGTGAACATCAAATTCGTTCAAGGAGAGTCCCGCCTATTTGGCTTCACGGTGGCCACGATGTTGTGGGACTCCATGAAGGGGCTCCATGAGGTAGTATGTGGGGCCATCATGGGGCCTTTTCTTCATTCAAAATTTTGGCGCCAACAAATTCCCTCCCTCTGACATGGAGTCGTGGAGGGATCAAATGTCGAAGTCTTAGGGAAATCTCCAAAATCCTTAGTCATTGGCTGTGCATATTTGTGAGGCATGATTGAGAGGCCGATAGGGGCCGTGCGGGCTATGCGCGCCCTGAATCTCTATGAGGACTGGATGCGTTGTGAAGCTCCAACGGCTGTCGCCGATAAATAGGGGGTCTGCCATCACTTTGGTCCTTTCCTTTCTCCGAGATCTTTCCTTTTTTCACTCTCGATTCATGAATCTATATGTACTCTGCATGTGATCTCCGCGAATGAGGTCTTCACGGTGCCCATTGAGTCTTTGACTCTGCGTTTGCGCTCCGTGATCCGGCTTTGAACGACGAGGCAGCGCTTCTGCGAACTGTATTTACGAACGGCCTTCGTGAACTAACTTCACGAGTGATCATCACAAACCAGCCAAGTAAATTTCCATGTTCCAGAACCAAATGTCCCAACATGATGCTGTGCAGGGGGTCCTTGTGGATGCCACCCGGAGGGATGAAATAGAGAACAACTTGGGGCTAGGAGAGCTAGTCCGGAGCCACTCAGACCATAGTTCATTTGTGGAGCTGCTATCAGAGAACAAAAATAACTATATGATGTTCAATAGGTTGTCTATGTATAAATTTGGGCTGAGCGATGACGTCTTCATCCCTACAGCAGGTCAGGATGAGCCAGCATACTAGTTCCAGAGCATGTCGTGCCAGCACAGATGGTTCAGGGCACCCGATGGTAATTCTCGGGAGGATTTCAAGCCTGATATCTCCAACTGTCTATAAAATCACTTGATCATCATTGAAGGGAGGTCATTGGAGTTGGTGATGTCCCCTCCCATGTACCAAACCATCCTTAAGGCGGTGCTGGGTAACCAGAAGAAGGGGTGGTCCGAGGAATGGGACATGCGCCAGGGCGGAAATTTCACAGACTATTGGGCTTGTGCCAACTGGGTAGGCTCCTCGTGTGAGGAGTTTGGGGTAGAGTTGAGAACAGTGGGCCTGTATGAGGCATATTTTTCTCCCCATTTCAATATCTACCAGCTGAAGCAGTTGATGCTGGATTCGTTGAGCTGGTGGTCACCAGGTTTCAATACCTTTCACATGCATCAAGGGGAGGTCGGCATCAACCATTAGGACGTGCATCAGATCTTGGGGGTCCTGATACTATGGGAAATGTACGCCAAATTCCTCCTGACCATGGGTGAGTTGGAGGATTTGGAGGAGATGTCACGTCTGGCGATGGCATTGATGGAGCTTGTGCTCAGGGAAGACAAGGATTCCGTGTGGGATGTCCACTTTAAGAACTGGTTCAAGAGGTTATTGAACATACTAGAAAATAGAATGTTCCCCGGCGATTCCTCGAACCTTCCCGAAGGGTGCCCAAGGAACGGAAAACTCATACTGGCTGCTGTGGGAGGATAGCTAATGGAATACCTGGGGGTTCAGTGTCAGTTCTGAACAACAACCAATATTCAGCATTGTGGCCTTCATCACAGCTCTCATCTGTACTTGGATCCTGCTGGTTAGTGATACAAATATGGGAGTGTGGCCAAAGCCCTTTTATAATGGAATCCACTTTGTCTATAGGAGGACGGGTCAACCTGGGGATCCTGATGCTTGAAAAGTTGTGCAAAGTGTTGTGGCACATCAGTAAGGGGAAGAGGGCACATAGGATATGTGGGCCATTCCACCTTCAATAAGGGTGGATGGGGCGCACATCAGGGGTATATATGAGTATTTGAACCCCATCTCACCCCTAGGGTCAATCTTTCTCCCCTCGATCTTGAACTCAGTGGGGGAGATTTCTGACCAAGCTGACTACACCTTCGGTTCTGAACCAGGTGTGGAGGGTGGAGGAATTAAATTTCCCTCTGTTCCCATTGCCGACGGGGGCCTTCACGAATGATGGCCAGATAACATAACAACATCGAGCCTACCTCCTATCCTTTGTAGGTGGAGTCCTGGTGGCCATTGTAGACCGCGGGCATCTCTGCGAGCAGTACCCCCCACACCAGTTCACTAAAAATTACGGTTCCTGGAGTGACTAACGCCGCAGGTCTACCTGGGGGTGAGCTTCAAGGAGAACCCATGTGTAATGAGGCATATGTGGCTCATTTTATCATGGTAAGATTATAATATGAGGAATGTATTTCCTCCATTGACTGTCGTCCTCGTGTTGATAATAGAATACACCTAGAGCTGGGAGGTTGCCTACCCAGGGGAGATGCTGAAGCGGCCAACAATCCTGGTAAGTGAGGGTGAGCTTCCCCAATCTCAGGGTCGGGGCCAGAAGGCGACATGGTCATCCCGTAGTGGTGGGGATAATATAGTGGCGGCATCCACACATGTTGAGGAGGATGTGTCAGCTTCGGGTACGACAGTGGTAGCGTATCCAGTGGTCCTAACGGAATAGAGTCATCCAGATGGGAGGCCACCGAGAGGGTTCTACAAGATTTCCACTCAGGCCCAAGGGAAACGGCTGCACCACATTGACATGCCAGAGAATTTGGTCTTCTCGGAGGCATGGGACATCTGGGAGGTCAACCAGAAATTCCTTGTCCCATCTGAGTAATGGAAGAACCGTAACTGCCTCAGGATGGACTTTCCGGTGATTGGACCTATTCGATCCGGCTTTGCAATAACCCAGGAATAGGTGGAGCAATACATAACCGAGATAGAAGAATTAATCCATTCTTGAGGCACCCTTCACCCAATGAAAGACCAGGTGAGGGTACTACTAGATCGGATGGTTCCCCAACAGTTTTCGGCCACTGTGCTGAGAGAGTTCATCCCCCTACTAGATGAATTAGACGGGTCCTCCTGGGGAGATGAGGCCGGTAGGGAGAGTTCGCCGGAGGAGGGTGAAGTCGGTGAACGGTCCTCGGATCTCAAATATTTCACGGAGGCTCTCGAGGAAAAATCACAAGTTCCATATTCAGATTCCACACTTAGGATACATTGGATTCCATATTAGAGCATGTACTGTGCAAGATGACCTTGTGCGTAGACCTCATTGTCACCCCTCCACATGTGCCGACGCGGGACCTTCAGGATCCATACCCAGGACTGCATCAACTTCTGTGCCTGGCGGTGTTGGTATAGTAATGGTTGCCCCCGGGAGTCCCCATAACATCCAACTATGTACGGGGGTCCACGTCTCGGAGTTCCGACGACATCAGCCCAAGAGCGAGATCACTGATTTGACCTATGTAATTCTTCTCGACAGCATTCACAATTTTCATCCCCTGACCATGTTAACCGATATCCACGTTCCTTTCTTGGATTGTATAATCCTTCAACTGGCCTGGGCTGCTACAGTGATGTTGTTGGGGGATTTTGGTAGTGCTATTCTCATGGGAATGTCGATGGTCGTGCAGGTGAACATCCAACCTAACTAAACTACATCACTTCTGATCGCCAGTGAGGGTGCCAGTGGGATAGTGCCTGAGATCATCGAGGTGGGATTTGATGATGATGATCAACCAGATGATTCGGGCCCCACTACACCTGATCCGACACCAGACGTGGACCTGGATGAGGAGTTCCTGGGGGCATTTCATGTATACGAGCCCGACAGTCGCACTGACTGGGATGAGACAACCTCTGATGAGGAGGACATCAATATAGTTTGTTTATGATCATGGAATCTGATCACATGATTCATCAATGACACCCCTAAGTGCTATGGTTGAATGAGATGGATAGACTTTGTTTATGATTGTGTGAACTCTGTGCTGGGGGAGTGGATGGCTGACGCCCTCACATGCTCATCCGAGATCTTATGGCATAAAATATTATAGAGTATGAATGAGTCGTTGGAGTGGGATGGAAATGAAGGAAGGTGATAATCATCAAGTGGGTCTATAAGGCTGATGATGAGGTCTAGTAGCTGCCTGATCGGGCGGACGAGCACCTGACCTCCCTCAAGGTGAAATATGAACTAATATCACAATTGATGGTAGAATTGAAAGAGGCTAAAGACGGCTTGAGGAGAGCTTTGGGGGAGATGATCGCCATTGGGGCCGACTTGGAATGGGCCCAGATTGTGTCCAAAGAATTGCGCCCTATCGCCGCCAAGGAGTAGCAGGAGGTGAACAAGCGGCATCATCTCCTGGATTCCATGATCAAGAGGGTGACAGAACTGTAATGTTCCTTCGATGTGG
This sequence comes from Viscum album, assembly GCA_963277665.1. Classification (NCBI taxonomy): domain Eukaryota; kingdom Viridiplantae; phylum Streptophyta; class Magnoliopsida; order Santalales; family Viscaceae; genus Viscum; species Viscum album. The sequence goes on from OY728164.1 coordinate 615,600,973, forward strand.
TCAATCTATCCATCGGGGGAGTCTACCCCCAGGTTCTGTAATGATTACAAACCCTTAAACATGATTTCATGATTTGTTTGTTTGAATGTCAATACATGCATGAGTTTCGTTGTTCACATTGGTTTACTTCATCCTTGTGATGTTCACGGAGCGTCCAACGACCATTACCAAAGCTCATGTTGGTCAAGACAGATGTGAGAAACAAGGGATGGTTACCTCATCGCCCCATCCAAATGTATGAGTGCAAACCAAGCTTCGGGCATCTAGGGTTTGGACAACTGGTCTGTATTTATAGGGAAATGGGAGAGGTCTGGCTGGAGAATGAGGATCTCAGAAAAGCCGAATTACCGTTTTCCTCATGTGCTCTTGTGCACGAACGGTGTAATGCCAAGGGCACTGAAGTTGATTCAAACAGATGGGAATGAGAAGTGTGAATCATGATAACCAGGATTCAAGGCATTGTGGGTTGGTGTGATAATAAAAAATAACTATTGACCACATTCAAAACATAGTATTATTATTGTATTAGCCTAGAGTGGGGATTGGAAATGAGGGTCGACTGTTGACCGTGTACAAAACATAGCACCTATCACAATTACCTTCTGTTAGTATTCCAGAACATTGGCCCAGGACAGAAGGCGGGCCATAGGCCGAGCATCCATACTGTTAGGGGGTTCCTCCAGACATGAAAGAGGATGAGGGTCCGAATAAGGGGCACGCAATGCGAGGAACATGGAGTGAGAGTTTGATCAAATAGAATCCAAAACTCTTGAAATTACTCCACCATGGAAAAAGCACATTGGAAGGGCACACTGGTTTGATCATGGATCATTCCTTCTCTTAGATAGGGCCTCTCTGGCGATGGGGGATATCCCTTCCCAATGCCATCGTGGGGCATCCCGAACTTGTTTGGGGCACAATTCTAGTTGCACAGTTCCCCCTAAGGGGTTAAGCCAGGGGCCGAAAATGGGGAGGAACATGACATTAAAATTCCTGGGGCTGGAACCTAGACAATATACCGGGGTGTCCCTACATATCCCATGATGATGGGAATCAAGCCGTTCATAGTACTCGAGGTACAGTGTAATCATAGACCAACACTGACAGGTGAAATCCTCTCTGTCAGTGGATCTGGTGCATCCCATGATTAACATGGGGCATTCTGAACATGTTCAAGGTAGAATCGCATTTTAGTGTCATATGTTGAGGACATATGGACTCCTGCAGTTTAATGTCATACGATAGGACAAGTAATGAAAGGGAAGATCCCCAGTGGTATTTCCATCTGCCGCATTTCCATTGTCTCATGGCAGGAAATCAGTGCCGCCATTGGATCATCCAGGTGGGGGTGCCTATCTTGACGGGGATCCCTAACCACGAGTGCGTTGTCGGGCTCGTCGACATGATAGACGTGGTCAGCGGCTCTTGGAGAGACTAGTGGAATGTCCTGCGAGGCAGTTGCGGGAACCCGGACTGGATTTCTCGGATTGAAACAACTTTCAGGAGGGTTTGGTGAGACATATCGCGCCCTCTTGATGTGAGTTCTGACATCAACCCTGTCAGTTGGAGCGGTATGATCAGGGCTTCCTAGAGGAATCTTTTTGGAGGGAAGTTGTTCCTTCCCCTGCTTCCCCATACCAGGATCACCATAGTTGGGTCATCGCTCTATCGCACGTTCATCGAGGAGTTCGCCGACCATCCTCTTTTCCTCAGCAATTTTCTGGTGCAACGTGGCATTCTCGGGATCCTCTTCCATCTTCTGCACATAGGAAGACGGGTCAATGTTCATGATAGCTTCGATATGCACTTTTCCCTTACTGACATTCTGTCTTAGCACCAATTACTCAGTGGGCGCAGAGGTACCGAGGAGGTTTTTATACTGATGGGTAATTCTCCACGATGGGTCCAACAGTGGTGCACACCCTCTGTGGATAAGTCTCCATTGATAAACTCTAGCTCGTCCTCCTTGTCTACTATGTCAACCTTGTAGACCATGACCCATCTCCAGGGAATGTCCTCAATATCACATTACATGTCGGCCAGTCGTCAGATATGGCTGAAGAGGAGGGAAGCATACTTTCCCCAGCCACAAACTTGAACGTGGGGGGTTTCTTCCCTGATTATTTTACAGTTTACCTTAATAATATAAATGAATTGCTGCTGGAGGGCCTCATGAAAACCTCGTGACTCTGGGTGCTGGACCACCAGGAGTTCATCCAGATTGACTAGAGAGTACTGCTCGCTGATGTGCTAAAAATGCGCTTGGATCCTTGGATGCACCTCGCGATGATGAAAGAGACTGAAATGCATCTCCCATAGGGTTTAGTGAAGACACTCAACATCCTTTAGGGTGAGGGACTCGGGTTTGATGAAATCTAGTGCTGCTATGGGCCGGAACTCCTCAAGGAAGATGTCCGTTGCAAGGATGCTCCATAAGCTCCTCGACTCAATTTCAGGGTCTGGCCCTTTATTTCCCTACTCGCCAACCGGGGTTGGTTGAGGAACTGGCATCAGTACTGAGCCAGACCGCTGGGACGGCAGGTTGGCTTGTGGAGGATATGGCGAACGTGCTGACTGGCCGATGATTCTTGGGCTGTCCTTCAAGGCGTGTAATGACCTGGCCGCTGCGTCATTATAGGATGGGCTGACGACCACCATTCGTGGATAAGGGGCCAGTGATACCGGGGGTGGGTCATGATGCTTCTCTCCTTCCATTGGTCCCTAGAATATCTCTTTGTGACCTCTCATGGAGGTAGAAAGCGCTTCTGGTGATGATGGTGATGACTGCACGGCTGTAACCTGTGGGGTGGCCAAGTTATCATCCTTTGGGATAAACCTTTGGATAGAGGTGAGAATCATGTTGTCCTCACATTCTGGAAGTAGCAGACTGATGCGCCTCATCAATGCTCTGTCCCTTGACTCGGATGAGAGAGCATAGGGTTCTTGAGTTGCATCACACTCCGCTCTAGAGTCTGAGAAGCAGACCTGTTTGATTTCTATCCGTGCCTTCCCAGGATTCTTTTTGTGGTAGCAATGACCTACCTTCCTATTCCTGGGTGGCTCCTCGGGACAAGGATGATTTCCAAAATGTTGTCCTTCGGCCGCGCTTATTCCAGGGAAGAGAGAACTACCACTTGAGAAAGCCGAGGTGCGAGGAGCACCGGGACAAATGTCAAAGGGAAAATGGGGATGATCTCCATGAATAGTTTGTGAGCGGGAAAAACCTCACCTGGAACTGATGGGAGCATAGGGAGGACCTCCATGCTTGGTGCGGGTGGAGTGAGGATGACCTTCAATCCTTTGGTTTCCAGGTCGAGGAGGACCATTTCCAGCTACAGATAAGACATTGAAAGGATCCCCCCTTTGGAGAGAGAAAGAACTGCGGGGAAGACCCTCATTCGGATTGGGGGTGGCATGGGGTAGACCACCATTTCAAGCCTCGAAGTAGGGAATACATGCGCCTGTAGTGGTGGTGGTATGGGGAGGACCACCGTATGGGGTGGCGTCATGGCTGGTTGGTTCACAATGCCCCCCACACATGCCTGTGACCAGGAGAATCAACCCAGCCTGTATGTGGGGCAGTCGGGGCCTTGAACCAAGTTGGACGTAGGAGTGCCCCTGCTAGTGTGTGCAGGGACCGGATGATATGTGTCATCAGTGGCTCGGGCCATAGTAGCCGTTGATGTTGATGCCCCATGGTGGTCATCCTTAGCTCGTGCCCGACGTTGGCATCATGTTAGGCAATCTGGTGCTGGTGTCACAGGTGCATGGCTTACCCACTCCCCTGGTAAGGTTGGGGCGGTGACGCTGATGCGGTCGGGTGGGGGCCCTCGCTGGGAGCTCCTGGATTGCGACTCTGATCGGGCTGGTCCAGACATCGCCCACCTCATTAGCGTACGGTCGGTAGTCGTCGAAGCGCTCTTGGAACAAGCTATCGAAATGATTGAATGTTCGGGTGGAGAGAACTGACTCCCTACAGGGCCCTCGGTGGCGACGTTGACGGCGGGCCCAGGACGCCTCCAGGTCTCGGTGGGCCATATCTTGGGTCGATATTATGCCCTCCTCCTCGTAACGACGTACAAGGTCATTAATCAACCTTTGTTGGATGACATATGATGGGGAGATGGGGTGTGGGCGCCCCACGATTGTGGACCCAGATGTCTTTACAATAGTAGTGGATCAACACAGAGCAGATGTGCTGGCATTTCCCCTACCCCTGCGTAGGTGGGCGGGCGGTGATCACATTCCCATGGATGCAACCTGATTCCTGGAAGCAGGGAGAATAACTCATCAATGCTGCTAGGAAACGAAATCACCAACTACTGCCCCAGTGCCATTAGGTCTGTCGTGGCTGTTAAGAGGGATCCATGCTGACAACGTCGTAGAACGGGGCACCAAACGTTCTACTACCCCAAATTCTGGTGAGTTTTATGCCAGGCCCACTATTTTCCTTGGCAGGTCCCCTATCCAGTTAAATTTGGAGAAGGTTGGATTCTCGAAACAATGATGTGTCAGCTTATCATCCACCCAGGTTGGGTATGGCTTGCTATCCGGTGAGATGGCCATCTACTGCATTTCCAATGTCTCACGGTAGGCAATGAGTGTCGCCATTGGATCATCCAGGTGGGGGTCCCTGTCATGATGGGGATCCCTAACCATGAGTGTGTTTTCATGCTCATAGACATGATATACGGGGTCAGCAGCTCGTGGAACAATAGGTGTAACGGCATGCAGGGTAGCTGGGGGAACCCATGCTTGATTCATCGAATTGACTCGCTGTTCGGGAGGGTTTGGTTAGAAGTATCATGCCCTCTTTCCGTGTGTTTCCGTTTCAACCCTTTATGTGAGAGCGATATGATCAGGGCAGCCTAGAGGCATCTCACTGGGGGAAGTGGTTACTTCCCTTGCTGCCCTGGACTAGGATCTCCATAGTCGGTCCGTCGATCTATTGCGTGTTCAACAATGAGTTTTTCAACCAAACTCTTTCGCTCAGCATTTTGCTGGCGCATCGTGGCCTTCTTGGGGTCCTTTTCCATCTTCTGCACAGAGGAGGATGGGTCAGAGTGCTTGACAGCTCCAACAAGCTCATTGCCCTTACCGACATTCCGGCTGATCCCCAAAGACCCAGTGGGCACAGGGAGACCTGGGAGGTTCCTCTACTAATGGGTAATCATCCCCAATGGGTCCAACAGTGGTGGAACACCTTCAGTGTATAAGTCTCCATCAATAAACATCATCTCGTCCTCCTTGTCCACTATTTCATCAATATAGAACATGACCCTTCCCGGGGGCATGTCCTCAGTATCACATAGTGTGTCGGCCTCCCGTCAGATATGGATGAAGAGGAGGGAAGAATATTTCCCACAACCATAGACTTTCACGTGGGGGGTTTCTTCCTGGACGATTTTGTGGAGTACCATAATACTCTATGTTCATTACTGTAGGAGGGCCTCATGACAACCTGGTTACTCAGGGCACTATGCCACTAGTAGTGCGACCAGATTGAATAGAAAGCACTGCTCACTAATCTCCTCAAAATGCACTTGGATCCTTGGATATACCTCACACTGATGACAGAGACTGAGATGTGTCACTCAGAAGGTATAGTGAAGACACTCAACCTCCTCTGGGGTGAGGTACTCGGGTATGAATAAATCCAGAGCTGCTACGGGCCGGAACTCCTCGAGGAAGCGGTCCGCTGCAAGGATGCTCAAGATACTCCTCAACACAATTTCAGGGTCTAACCCTTGATTTCCCTACTTTCCAACTGAGGGTGGTTGAGGAAATTGAAGCGTTAATTAGCCAGATCATGGGGACAGTAGGTTGGATAGTAGAGAATACTACGAATAGGCTGACTGACTGCTGATTCCTAGGCTGTCCTTTGAGAGGTGTAATGATCTGGCCTCTATGTCGCGATAGGACGGGCTGACGACCACCATTCCTAGCTCAGGGGCCAGCGCTTCTAGGGGTGGGTCATGATTCTTATCTCCTGTCATTGGTCCCTAGAATATCTCTCTGTGATCTCTAATGGAGGTAGAAAGCTCTTCTGGTTATGATGGTGATGACTGCATGACTGTAACTTGTGGGGTCGCCAAATCTTCATCCTCCGGGATAAACCTACGGAGGGAGGAGAGAAACATGTGGACCTCTCATTCTGGAAGTACCAGGCTGATGTGACTCATCCCAGATCCTGCCCTTGACTCGAATGAGAGATGGGAGGGTTACTAAGTTGTGTCGCACTCCACTCTAGAGTCTGAGAACCAGATTGGTTCATCTCCATCCGGGCCTTCCCAAGATTCTTCTTTTAGAGGTGATGACCTTCCTTCCTGCCCCTGGGTTGCTCCTTGGGACAAGGCTGATTTCCAACATGTGGTCTTTTGGCCGCGCTACTGCTAGGTCAGAGAGGAATTCCACTTGAAATAGACATGGTACAAGGAGCACCGGGACAATTGTCGAAGGGGACATGGGGAGGGTCTCCATGAATAGTGCTTGAGCAGGCATGACCTCCCCTGGAACTGGTAGGAGCATTGAAAGGACCTCCATGCTTGTTGTTGGTGGAGCGAGGATGGCCTTCACTCCTCTGGTTGCCGGGTCGAGGATGACCTTTGCCAGCTATAGAGAAGACGTAGGAAGGATCCCCACATTGGAGAGAGACTGAACCACGGGACATACCCTCATTCGGATTGGGGGTGGCACGGGGTAGACCTCCATGCCGAGCCTCAATGCAAGGAAGACTTGCGCCCGCGGTGGTGGTGGTACAGGGAGGACCTCCGTACGGGGTGGCATCGTGGCGGGTTGGTTCACAACGCCCCTCGTTCATGCCTGTGATGAAGAGAATCAACCTAGCCTGCTCGTGGGGCAGTCGGGGCCACGATTCCAGTTGGGTGTAGGATACCATCTATTTAGTGTGTGCAGGGACTTGATGATATGCATCAGTGGTGGATCAGGCCACAATAGTTGTCGATGTTGATGCCCCTTGGCTGGCATCCTCAGCTCATGCCCGACGCTGGTGTTATGTCTGTCCAGCCGGTGCTGGTGGCGCAGGTGCATGGCTTACCTGCTCCTCTGGTAAGGTTGGGCGGTGATGCGTACACGGCCGGGTGGGGGCCTTCGCTGGGAGCTCCTAGATTGCGAATCTGACCAATCTCGGCTGGACGTCGGCCACCTCATTAGTGTAAGGCAGCGAGTCGTCGAAGCTCTCCGGGCCCAGGTTCCCGAAATGATTGAATGATGGGGTGGGAGGCAGCGGCTCCCTGCGCGGCCCTCGGTGGCGGCGTTGACGGGGGTCCTGGACCCCTCCAGGTCTAGGCGGGCTATATCCAAGGTCGGTTCCTCGTAACGATGTACAATGTCATTAATCACCCTTCATTGGATGACATCCAATGGGGTGATGGGGCATGGGAACCCCACTGTTCTGGACGTAGATGTCATTACGACAGAAGTGGATCCACACAGAACGGATGTGCTGGTGTTGCCCCTACCCCTGCGTAGGCGGGCAGGTGGTGATTGCATTCCCATAGATGTAACTTTATTCCTGGAAGCATGGAGATTAACACTTCAACACTGATAGGAAATGAAATAAAAAACTAGTTCCCCAGTTCCATTCCGTTTTCCGTGGCCGGTAAGAGGGATCAACGCTGAAAACATCGCAAAACGGGACACCCAACATTCTACTGCCCCAAATTCTGGTGAGATTTATGCCAGGCCCGCGATTTTTCTTGGTGGGTCCTAATGCCAGATCACTGGATCGGGTGACACGTCAATCCATGGATTCCCCAAGCGTTACTAATCTCCATATTGAGGAGAATATCTTCATGTCGGGCCCACCATTTCAGTTTCCGACGCTTCCCCCACGGCGCTCTCATCCGTCTGATTTAGTGCGATATGCATGAATTTTGATTCCCTTCATTCCTGATTTCCAAAGGCGGTCGGTATTCGCTCCTTGTTCAGGAACGTTTTCTCCATGATCGAAACAGGATGATGGAATGTTTGTTCTTCCTACCATGAATTCCTCCTCATAACTCGTCACCTAGTCCGAGTCTTCGTCGTAGATTTATTATGTTGTTCGTGAAACTCTTCCCAGCGCCATATTTTCATGGAAACCAGTTAATTACGTTGCTTCTTTCAGGAAATTCCTAGGGTTCCAGTTCGGGCATCAACCTTCGGTTAGAATAGTAGTCACGCTGGGAATCACTAGCGTGTCTGGATGATGGGGAGTGGTGTGTCTTTCTTATATCCCATATTATAGGTCTTCTTGAGGTCTTAGACGCCCGAGGAATCCCACATCGAACACGGGTATTCCAATTCCATAGGTATGTATCTGAGGCCTTCCTCAGCATCCCATGTTTAACATAGTGTATGCCGCGAGTTTAACATCAAGAGAGGATAGATTTGACTGATCAGAACAATAATTAGAGTGGATCGGATTGAGGACCCCCCTGGGGGGACACCGATATTAGGGCCATCACGCGGACGACTCTCTGAATACTATGGAGGGGAATGAAGTGGAATGATCTCACTGGGTTGTGGTGGCTCGGGTAAGAGTCAAGATGGATGGTGGTTTTTGGTTTGAGCCTTATAGAGACTTACTATGTACCATGACTTGGCATGGATCAATGTCCATGAAGTTTGGGTAGTGGGGAATACAATTTAACATCATGCGAGACAAGGGTATTTGGGGATGACGATCTATGAGGCCAAAGGTATTGGTGAACCGACATGGTCAAAACGACTGGGTGGTGTGATTGAACCTCATGAGGCTTCCTGCGTACCATTACATTACATAGATCAATGTCCTCGTAGTTCAGGAAGGTTTTTGTTAGTGAACTAATATGAAGGTGAACCCGGGGGTCCACTGGTGGTGGGATGGAACCTTGTGAGGCTCCATACGTACCATGATTTGACATGGATCAATGTCCTCGTAGTTTGGGATGGGGTGGTTGGTGAATCGATGTGGAGGTGAAACTTGGTCCAGGTGGATAATGGGATTAAACCTCGTGAGGCATAATACGTACCATGCCATGACATAGATCAAAGTCCTCGAAGTTCGGGATGATGTGGGAATACAGTTTAACGTCATGCGGGATGATGGTGAATTGATGTGAAGTGGGTCGGAATGACCAGGTGGTGGGTTTGAACCTTGTGAGGCTTGCTACGTACAATGCTTTGACATGGATCAATGTCCCCGTAGTTCAAAAGGTTGTGGGTGTCGGCGAACCGATGTGAAGATGGACCGGGATGGTATGGGTGTTGGTCTTGAACCTGAGGTAGGATTCCCATGTACCGTTCCTTGACATGGATTAGAGACCACGTAGTAAAGGATGGTGGGGGCATACACTCTAGTCTGCCCAGGGTGTTTGGTAAACCGACATGAAGGAGGTCAGAATGACCAGGTGGTGGGATTGAACCTTGTGGAGGCTTCCAATGTACCATGAAATCACATGGATCAACGTCCACAAAGTTTAGGATGGTGTATCAAAGAACTAACATGAATTAGGACCTTGGTCCAGGTGGATGGTGGACTTGATCCTCAGAGAGGCTTCTACGTACCATGCCTTAACATGGATCAAAGACCCTGTAGTTCAAGATCGGGTGTTACAGTGAACCGATGTGGAGGTGAACCTTGGTCCTGGTGAATGATGGTTGTGAACATTGTGAGGCATCCTACATACCATGCCTTGACATTGATCAAAATCCTCGTAGTTCGGGATGGCATGGGAATACAGTTTAACATCATTCGCGACTAGGCTGAACCAAATTGAAGGGGGTCAGAACAACCAGGTGGTGGGCTTGAACCTCATGAGTCATCCAACGTACCATGCCTTAAAATTGTTCAAATTCCCCATAGTTAAAAAGGGTGTGGGTGTCAGTGAAATTACCTAAATATGGACCGGGGGTCCGATGGGTGTTGGGCATGAACCTCAAGGAGGCTTCCTACGTACCATGTGTTGACATGGATCAAAGACCATGTACTTCAGGATGGTGTGGGAATTACACTCTAGGCTTCCCAAGGTGTTAATGGGGCTTGGCACACCGACAATAAGATGGTCAAGGTCAATGGATGTTGGGATTGAACCTCAGGGAGGCTTCCATCATAACATGCCTTGACATGGATCAAAGTCATCATAGTTTGGGTGTAATGTTTAACGTCATGTGGGACGGGGGTGAAATACAGTTTAACGTCATGCTGGATGGGGGTGTTATCATGGTTGATGCTAACTCTAAGGCCATGTGAGTCATGCTCGGTGTGAGAAACAAGGGGCAGCAGTGACCCGACGATCTCATCGCGAAAGGTGCATCCATGGGATGTGGAGTGGGGATTACCCTTGGAGAGGCCCAGATAAGGAGAGAGATTGGGACATACTCTAGGATGGAGGATCGAAGGAGACAATGCGCAATGAAAGTGGGGTATTGGGACTTACTCTAGTGTGGAGGCCTGAAGGAGACAAAGTGCAGTGGAATATGGGGATTGGGACTTACTCCAGGATGGAGGCCCTATTCCCAATCACACCCTCCACTGGCATTGGCACATATGATGTGAGTAGGAGTGGGGGTGCTGCCTCCGTCATGAAAAGTTAATGGCTTACGCCATGGTGGCTTCCCTTCCTCGTGGACAAACTCCACTCCAAGAAGGAGGATATCATCCCCTGTTGAGACTAGGGGGTGTAGAAAATTCCCAAGGTGGGGGGACCCTGTGAGTGAGGCATGTGGTCAGGACACAATTTAACATCATCTGTTAAGGAAAAATGTGCTAGGTAGTTTAACATCCTTCAGATCAGACGAGTTGGGTTTGCTCTGTACCCCTAGGACTCACATAACTGGTATTATTAGCTCTTTGTGAGAGGGAAGGTATTAGCAAGGCCACATCGAGAGGGTGTCGCAGAACAAACCATCACAGGGTCCACGTTAGCGTGGCTATGCGATGAAGCTATATCCATTAGCATGCATATGTGATGAAGAATTAGGCATAGTAATGCTATAGGCAGTATCGTCCATGGGACGTTGAAGTCACATCATGTTAATCTGGAGGTTCACACGAGAAAAGGATTTTCCATGTAGAGGGGTCCATAGTCAAGGGCCTTGTGGAGCTCTGTGGTTCTGCATGGCGGAGGGCACCTGAGAAGGGGTGTGCTACGCGAAGTGGGGTGCCTTAGCCTTAGAATGGGGTGGAGGTGCAAACGGGAGGTGCTTCATGAAGGGGAAGGGAATTCGCGGATCAAAGGTGCCTATCAGATCAAGGTGTTGTGATGAAATGTGCTTCACGAAGTACTATGATCCACCCTTATCATATGGATCAAGTGTACATGAAGGGTACTTTGCGAATTATAAATGCTCTGTGATGACCCGTTTCCCCTTCAGGATCCCCTTCCTTTGCGAAAGACCTTAGGCTTCTCGAAAGGAATCCCTCTTAGAAGAGGGGATCAAAACAATCAAATGGGGAGGCACTTCGCGAAGAAGAAGTACCTCACGGATCTCATGGTTCACTGAGCGGAAGAGTGCTTCTCGATTCTGGAGATGAGAAGCCGAAAGATCAGATTCTATGTCCGAATAGCTCATGGGGAGCCTTGTATTTATATTCAAGAGGCTATGTGGAGAAGGGCTCAGGCGGCGCGATGAGGGTTCGTGTGGCTTCGCGGCAGGCTCTCGAATTTCAACTGGGGTCACGGAGCATCCCAAATCCTTCACATCGTGACAGGGTCGCGAACGTCAATTGTGTTCATGGAGCGTCCATCCTCTTTGGATTCGGGGCAGCCGCGGTGCTAGGGGACTCCGCTAAGGGACTCCATGAGACGGTCTGTGGGGCCATCTGGGGGCCTTTTCTTCGTTCCAAATTTTGGCGCCAATAAACGGAATTAAATTAAAAACTAAATATGGAAGGGATATAATAAATTGTGTAATATACCATTAATTGTTTATATTTTGTATGTAGGAAAATCGAATGAACCATTTACGTTATTTAAATGATGGTTATTAAATGGAAAAATTGAAATGATGAATTATGTATAAGGTTTTTATTAAATATATAACATTTATTCATTATAGGATTAGTCATACATGATATAGACAGTGATTCCAAAGTGAATTATTTAAAAATGTTGAATAATCCATTATGATTCATGGAATTGGATACTATGGGGATACCCATTATGGATCATGGTCCTTTTCTTCTTATTGATTCATGAAATGACACCATATGATCCCCTAAAAATATTTCATTTTATATTTTTCAATGGATAAAATTATTGTATTAAAAATGACCTATTCAGACACATGTAATAATGATTTTACTCAATTGGGGCGAATCATTATTAGTTTGTTTTAACATGTGTATGATCCTTGGTCTTATTAATAACTATTTGTAGTAGAAATTTGCGGGTGATTCTCCTTGTAAGAATCTTAGACCCCTTAAATCCATGACTCATGTCATTTATAAGTTGGATCAACCTCTATGGTCAAGGATTATTTTGTTATTTCCTTGGAATCTCTAATAATTATCATCTTCATTGGATTCCTTGTAATACAATTGATCTTTTATTTTGATTTTCATGTTATATTGTTAGTTTAGTTTTCACTTCACCTAACTAATTTATTTTAACTAAATTTAAATGAATTGGGTAAATGGTCTCATGTTCAGTGAAATTTCCATATGAGGCTCACGTAGGTATGGGTTAACTATTAGGAAATAAATTTTATTTTTATATACCTCTACAATGTGAGTTTAAATTTAAAATACTAGATTTGTATTGAAGTTGTTCTTGATAGACTATTATGATTTATCTCACACCCTATCTCATCCATCGATGGTATTTGAGAAGATTAAATGTATACGAGTTATGACAAGGGGAAGTGTCACATTCTAGACACCTAATCATGATATATTTATTATTATGGTTCTTTATAACATATGACTCGGCCAATAATAGGGATGATGGATATTTTTTGGATTTATTTATTCATTTTTATAGCATGTGTTCCCCTAATCCATGTATACATGTTTTCTAGTTTTGTAGTGACATGAAATAAATTATCATTTCCATTTTAATATTATTTAATTAAAAATTTATTTACTAATTAATGTTTCATGGAGGTTTATGTCCACACACACTATAGCGGTTTACTGGTCCAATTGTTATTGTGTATATTTCCTGTTTTTTCTATTTTAAATTTTATTCCACTATCTATCTATTATTAATTATCCTCTATGTTTCACTCTAATTATTAGGGAATAGTCTCCCCATGGATACACTCTTTTCCTTCATTGAAATTCTACAGCCTCAGAAATATAGGGTTGCACATATGACAATATGTGGCCAACTGATCATTGGGAACCCCTGAGGATCCCAAGACTGGCACGTCACACCACTACCCATAATATCAATTGAATCTAATTAACTTGTTGGTTATTCATTTAATAACACATCAACATCCTATTTTAAATCATCAAGGATTTTTAAAATTATTGGTAATTTAAGGATGAAATACACCCTAAATATTCAAGTAACTCAATTTGAATACTTAAAGAACTCATTATGAAAGGCCACATTCTAAATTACGATTTCCCACTCATAGTGATATTAAATTAGAAACAATAAATTGACGTCAATATATACATAAAGAACATTTAGTTAATTAAAATTTACTAAAAATTAATGATTCAAACCAATAACCACCAATCACCAATACATAAAACATAATCATGTGTATTGAAATAGAGAAGATACAGTAAATATATTTAGTAATATATCCTCACATAAAATGAAAATTTTGATCCTATCTTTAATGACCATATAAATGTATTAATTTTTTTATCTCACCAATACATGTGTTATATCACAAAATAACATTACATAAAGAATAATTAATTCCATCCAACACAATAGTCACTCCATAAAAACCCCAACTCACCATCTAACTAAATCATGAACTCAATTCCCTACTAATTTCCACCTTATTGGGATCACATTCTTTATTCTTATCTACATATCAATTGAATAGTGAACATATAAGAAGATATTCAAATATGTTAAAAATTTGACTAATTATCTTGGTAATTAAATATATAACATGATTTTGAATATTAATAATTAAATTTCATTGATTGAATTGATTAAGTATATAAAAATTATAATGAATTCCCCATTATATGTGTATGTTTCGTTGCATGAAATATAATATATAGGGTTCATGAAGTGATTCTAATGGGTTCAATAAGTAAATTAAAATATTTAATTTATCATTGATAATAAAATAGTATTAGAGAAGATATTCCCATGTATTTCATCACATTAATTATATGTATATAAATTGGAATCCATATTCCTGTGTTTGATTGAGTTTTAATTTTTCTCACATTATATATGTCAAAAATATATATGAAAAATGCAAAACTACCACTCCTGATTAAGTATCAAAATATATTATAAAAAGAATTCATTACATGGCGGTAAATATTATTTTAAAATTCAGGTCATTCATTACATCAAAAATTATTTATATAAAAAATGATGAAGTACATTCCTTGAATTATTTAGATACTATTTATTAACGTATTACAAATTAATTAATGAGATGAGTTTTTTAGAATGTTTATAGTGATAATTTTTATCTCAAGGATAAGGGAATTTTAATGGAGGTATAACTATTATGTAATTAAGGATAATTAATATGGGATATGGATGAATATCTCTACTATAGAAAAAGGTTGTCTGGAAGATGAACCTAATTATATAAGACAATTATTTAGATAAATAAATTATATAATAGATGTCTAAAATGTTTTACAAATAGAATAAATCAAACCTGATTAGAATACATACCCCATAGAGAACTATTTCTATTCTCATAGGCAAGTCATAAAGGGGTAGCAATGTGGTAGAATAGATGATTCATAGGTCAACAAAAATTGAGAGAAGAATAAGTCTATGTAGGAAGGTAAAGAATATTTGAACAGCTATGTCGTTCAACAAAAAATTCCCACGATAGATTGACAATACTAATTGACATTATATATGGGTTTTTTAGAACATCATGATGGATATATCACTATAAACCGAACTTGTATTTTTTTCCCCTGAGAAATTTTTTATTATTCATCATCCAAATATAGAAGTATATAAGGCATAAATTATGTTCATATTGCATATTTTCATCTTCATGATGTACTAAGTACACCTATATCACATAATTATTAAATTAATGTACGTACATTTATTTATAAAATAACTCAACTATATATATCATTAATCATGTATACATTCATATAAAATACAAGATTATAATTCACACATATATTGAAATTGAATATAATTTTTTCATATATATTAGTGATATTTCATTAACCTAAGAATAAATTTATTATAATCTACGATGAATAATAATTTTAGTGAAACCATTGTAATGTTCATATGTAGATTGAATTATTTATAATATTTCATGATCTTGAAAATAAAATTCATGAGGTCGTTTGTGAGATGTGAATGAAGTATATGCCACCATGTATTTGTTAATTATCATAGATCAAATGTTATTACACATAATATAAATCACCAGAAGATATTTCTTTGAACATATTATATTTATTATATGTATATGATATTGTGGCTAGTATGATAAATATGACAATGTATGAAAATTATTCTACACATAAGTAGTTTTTAAGTTCATAACAAAATCACACTATAGATATGATAATTATACATGCGATGACTTCACATAAAAATATTATCCTGGAATAATAATAGTAGCTCTATATGATTAGTTATTAGTTTTTTATAGTAATAATTTTATCATGATCTATAAAAAATAAAAAATATGACGATCTTATTAAACAAACACAATTGATTCGAAGGTATCTTATAATAAATGTATATAATAATAACAAAATGTTTAATAATGATTGATGTAGAATTTATATAGAATATTTCAAATATATATATATATAATTATCTATTCCTGGAAAAATGAAGGTACAATGATTCTTCACTTATAAATCCATATAGAATTATATGAATTTTAATTAAATGATAATTATCATAATGAAGGACAAAAAATACCATGATGAAGGATGTGGACGGTTGAATATAGTATTAGAATATTTCATTAAATTATTCAAACGTATGAGAGATATTATTTGTGCAATGAAATTCTAAACCTCTATAAGATATAAAATATTGATGGATGATATTTACATTGTATCATGGAATTATAAATTAACTAGATATTTCAATTCATGTTTTGATATATTGATTTAAAAACAATAAAATAAAACGGTGAAAAATATAGAGGATAACTGACACTATTACATTTTATTATATTTTTTCATGTTGACTAATGTTTATATTGATTATTGATTACGACACCATACATTTTTAATAATACATATTCCCAATGTATCAAATACTATGAAGAAAACATGAATCATTATTAATCATATGTCTTTATTGAGCCAATTAAATATTGGATTTCTAGTGTAATAACATTGTGTTATGAAATAAGAGATGAATATGAAGAAATAAATATGGATGAAAATAGAGTGGTTTTCCACTATTTTATTCAACATATAGAAGGAGAATAATCCCATTAGTGAAATATAAGTCTAAGTGGATGGACCAACACATATTATTCAATATTGAATAAGGGGAAGAGTTTTTACACATCAAAATTTATTGAAAATTGTGTAAGAGTTTCATCTATATGAGTTTACAAATAAGATAATGAGATGAAAACCGTGTATAAATTCATGATGTTGTGAATATTTTCATTTATTATAAGAATCTTTTTTTATTACCCATGCTTTTGTAAAATTAATTACAAGGAGTCACCAGAATATTTTATACTCCAATGCTATATTAGTAGACGTTCACAAATGAATACTATTATTATAACCTACTTTCTTATACTGAGATTAGAATTCTATTTCTATGAAATATATTGATGAAATCTATATCACACTAAGGACTATATTTCTTACATTTAGATTTCAACGTTCTGAAAATATGGTATGCCAATTATGTGATTGTGATGTACGTGTTAAATGTACGGACTGAGAAAATAAATGAGAATGTGAGAATAGATTCACATTAATAAGTAAATGAGATAACAACGATGTTGATTAAAATGAGAAATTGGTTTATATGTATCCAACAATGATTGAATACATGGTGGTGTGATCATCCCTAATCAATCCCCTCAGTTGTTATCATACCCTTTTTATCTCAAAATGGGATTCATTTTTCAAATTTGTTCTTTTTTAATGATTGTAATCGCTCTTTAGGATTTTATTACAAATTTTTAATTATTGTTAAAAACATAAAACATCAGTATAGAATAATATATTTACTATGAAAATAAGGAATATAATATAGAATAAAAAATGAAAAGCTAGTTTATACCACCATTATATGGACCCATCCCTAAAACCTTACATAACCATGAATTAAATGAATAATTCACATTGATGATCTTTCCAGGTTTAGAGTTTTAGAGATTTATGACATAACTATTACATCTCAAAAAATTACAAAGTAGACACTACTAATAAGTTTCCATAAATTAAAAACACTTAAAAAGAAACATCTCTAGTTCTATATTTTAGATAGCATGTCTTTCCATGATCACATCCTTGACCCTATTCGTATTTGAGTCCTATGGAAAACATTTCAAAAACATGGGATGAGCATAAAAAGCCCAGTAAAGGATAAAAAAGAAAGAAAAATATTAGTTTATTCAAAAAACAAGTAAACCACGAACACTTTATCAAAGTAATACTTTTCACCTTTATGAAGTAGTAAATACTCTTCACCGAATAAAAGATCACTACAAATCCTTTGTAACCAAAAGATTACCATTAACCCATATAAAGAACACATAACATATAAAGGTATATTGGGACATAAACATACTTAAATGGAATAACAATGCGGTCAACTTCGACACTTATCACTAAATGGAATAGTCATATGGACAACTTCCATACCCAATGCATTGGAGGTTATAACGTAACCACCCGTCTTGGTATTCATAGTACCACCTGTCATATAGTTTATCACGTAACCACCCGTAGAATGTCCACGTACCATTATAAAATCATAACACATAAAACAATTATAAAGGAAAGAAAATATTTCCACATTTCAATCACAATATATCAATTAAATATATTTACATAGCAAATCCATTATCAAAACCATTTTCAATAACAAAATACATAAAAGTGTATATGGTATTTATTTACTTTTAAAAACATTATGGCTTTTTTAGGAAGCCATAGATCAAA
Source organism: Viscum album (assembly GCA_963277665.1). Taxonomy (NCBI): domain Eukaryota; kingdom Viridiplantae; phylum Streptophyta; class Magnoliopsida; order Santalales; family Viscaceae; genus Viscum; species Viscum album. The sequence goes on from OY728164.1 coordinate 615,619,247, forward strand.
TAATACTCATGGCAGTTGAAAGGTCATCGTCACCGCATACATTAAAAAGAAACATACTTTTTGTCGTTTGGTAAAATTATTCATACAGAAAATATTCCTTTTGAATAAAAGAAAAAGTCAAAGGGGTTTATACATCGTATAAAATAAAGTTGTGTATAAAACAAAATATGCTTCAATGAATGGAGATTTAGATGAAGTCCCATACAAAGATGGTATCCTTAGGTTAAGGATAAATCAATTACATAATTTATGTGTGAAAAATATAATAACACACAATATAAGTGGATATTAAGTGTAAAACTGTAACACCCCAAGCTTCCACGGTACGTTTCCCTTCGAATAATGCAATGACGTGCATTGTACGCAAATTCGAGATTTTAACACACCACAACCAATCAAACTAGCCATTATGAATAGTAATACCAACTTTTTGAAATTATATAAATTCTATCTCTCAAAATGGACTAAATTTTTGGATTCGGAATATCAAAATTATCCTAGGGTGAAATTTTTGTACTTTTCGGATAACTTTCATATTTTGATGAATAGTGAAAATTACTAAATTTTAATTAAAAACAACTTTTTTAATCAAAATAATTAATAGTGATAAATCATGAATTTGAGTGGTTTTAAAGTATATTTAGAATATATTTTTACCATTTAATATAATTTCGGTCATTGAACATAATTTCACATTTAAACCAGTCATAAACAAGTGTCAATCTTTTGATAGTTATTATCTCTTAAAAACACGCTTTTTGTTTCAACAACGAGAATTAATTTTAAATTAATTTCTGCCACTTCTGTGTTTTGAATTTATAAAAATGGATTCCATATTTGGAATCAGGATGTTCAAATTGCGTAAATAGGTAACTTTTATTTTTAGACATTTTGGATAATTACTTTGGTAAATATTTTATTTACCATGGTTAAAGGGTAAATCCGGTAAACAAGGGTTAAAAAATAATATTATAATAATATTAAATTACCCTAAAACGTGTCTTAAACATATTGGTTAATACATGGCAGACCATGGGTATCTTTGGGTCGATTTTGGGACCCCATGGATCCACTTGTAAGTGATAATGACACTTTATTTTAATTAAGTTAAAATAAAAATACAAAAATGACACAAGCATATATCTTTTAGAAAAACAATTGTTAAATAGGGTTATATATTTTGTAATTTATACTATAAATATTAATTAGAAAGATAAAAAGATTTACAACATAATGATATTTTATTTATAATTTTTAGACATTAAATAAGTTAATTTACTTATGACACAATGGTGATGAAGTAATTACCATAATAGTGAAAAATTAGAATAATTGATATTATAAATACCCAAATAAATATAATTTGAGACTTTTGTTGAATTAAACTAATTTTATAGGTTACAATGACATATTAGGATTGATGTAATTAACGTTTTTCTAAGTAATCATTCGGTTATGTGTTTCACAAAAATCAACTATTGAATAGTGTCAAAATTGACATAAAAGAGTTTTTAAAACAAATATTATATTATTAATTGATATTAAGTTTCTAAAAATATATGGTTCGGCCAAGAGACTTATATCATGATATTTATATAATTAATGGACCACTTGGGGGGTCTATTGGTGTATATAGTATGTTTATTAACTATATAATATAAAAATACAAAGTGACATGGTAAATGTCAAACTAATTAACTAAGAGTTAAAACTAAAGGATAAGGTTAATATAGTAACCCAAACCTGTCTAAATTCTATTGGATGAATTCTTTTCGACCAATACCCACATTAAAGTTTGAATAATTAACTTTGGATCCAATAGAAACCGAATATTAATTTATTATAAATTAATATTTCTAGCTTTTCCAAAGGTGCCCCTCACCCCTCTTATAAAAGGGAACTCCTCCTTCTCATTTCTTCACACCTTCAAAGCCTTTTTGTTCGGCCAAACCCTGCCCAAATACTCTCTCAACTTCTCACACTACAACATAGAGGCCTTATTTTGATCATAAAGCCAACCTAAGGATCCCTTTTTATCAAATCAAAAGGAAGAACCCGAAGAATAGGTAATGTTTTCACCACCCCTTTTCAAGTTCCTTTCTTCTTCCACTTCTTCTTTCTTTTTTATTACCATTATAAAATAATAACTCCAGTATAATATATATACTATGATGTTATTATAAATATGGTACAACTATATTCAGTATTCTATCCATCAATTTAATAACATGTCACCATACGTGCGTACGTACGGCTTACCGTCTCCACGTCGTGGTGTAATTGTTATTAAATTTATTATTATTTGGTTGGGTATAATAATGATGTCTAACTCATGTAAATAATAAATATAACATGATAATTATTCTTTATATATGATATACCATCCAATTCTATATTATTTTAATATCAAATGAATGATATTGTCACTCGTGCGTACGTACGGACTACCGTCTCCACGAACGCGATGAGAATCATTCTCCATTATATCCATTCAAGTATAATTATAATTTGATGATTTAAAAATAGTATCTAAGGACTTGATATCATTATGGATATGAATAATATACATCCCATTAATAATGAATATGGCTCACATAATAAAAAATATAAAGTAAAATGAACTTGTTAACACCCCAAATGACGATAATTCTAAGATATTATTAACAAATCAATGTTAAAAGATCGTATATTATACCATATTAAAGTAAATTATTGTTTTATAATTCAATAAAAATTATTTCTCCAGTATACAGGAGTTTAACCTACCGTCGACCAAGGAAAAAGTACAAAGTAAGGGATTTTCTTATCTCACTTTCAATTATGTGAGATTTCCATTGCTCGCCACTAAATTATTAAAAGTGGTGTATTGTGTACTGCCATTTGATATATATTATCATTATTCTCTTTATATTCATGTTATTCTGTATATAATTTGGTGGTTATTAACTTTTGTCCATATGACTCAGTTGATTAACGTGGTAAGGAGTTTCTTATCTCACTCTTAATTTCGCGAGAATTCCATTATTCACCACTTATTTATTGCATGTGGTGTGTGTACTGCCCATGTTTGTATTCATTGTGTAATATACTTTAATTCATGTATATTTACATCATCATTGTGTTATCCTTCTTTAATGGGTTCATGTTTCATAAGTTACCAAATCGATAAGGGAATTTGAAAAAATCCAATTTCCATTCATTCGGATTTACGCATACTCCATTGATTATTTTACTCTGAGATTATGTGTGGAATATCTATTCATTTGCTTATGTCATAATTTCCACTCCCCTTTTCTGTGGATATACTTTTTATACACAAAATCACTCCATTTATAATTTCTCAAGTCATCGATATGAATTTTATAAGAGTAATTTTAACTCATTCTCCATTAATTGAGTTAAACATCCAATTCATTGGTGTTGTTTTTACAAGATTATGTGTGAATGTGCTTTGATTTTTTTACACTGAATATCCAATAATATTTAGTGTATTTATATTTTTCACACATAACTATGTCGTTGATTTATCCTTATCCTAAGGGTACGACCTTTATGAGAGATTTCATCTTAATTTACATTCCATTGAGACTTCTTTGTTTATATACACCAAATCTCTTTTATGTGGTGTATATAATGTACTTTGACATAGTATATCATGAATCCCTTTATTCTCATGATATTACAATGTTTTTATTACCTCAATTATTTGTATTAAAGTGTCTCTATTTTGGTTATAAACACTAACTAAAATACCCTTTTTAATTATTTTAAAGACTTATTCATCTAAATCTTGCTCATTAATGTCCCTGTTTTAAAAAATGGTTTTAAGGATTTATTTATATGGATATTAAAGTTTTAAAATTAAAATCCCTTTTAAAAAGATTCAAAGTGGTATGGGACACTTTGATTCAAAAATCTATTTTTAAACGGATTCTTGACAAATTGTGTGTCTTTTAAATGATTTCTAGAAAAAAGGGGATATTTCTCTCAAATAGTTTTGATGATTATTTTCATCTATGTCCACATCCTTAATTATTTTTGATTGAGGTTAATGTGATACAATACAATCTTCCATATTGTATCGAATGAGTTATTTTTGACTGTGGATGTGCTATTTTTATACCATTCATGGTTTGTGGTTAAAGTATTGACATTTCGTATGCTAGTTTTAATACGAATGATTATGGTATGTTTAAACCTATTCATATGAGGAATACTTTGGACTTAATAAGTGACAGGTGGAGGCTGCTATAGGTCCTCGATGCATCGGTAGGTCTAATAAGACAAACTAGTGTCTTGGCACAAGGCCTTGGAAAAATCTTATTTGTAGTCTTGGCACAAGTCCTTGGATATGTGATTATGATAGTCTAGCATTATGGATTCCATCATTATGAAAGTGGTTATTGATATTTAATGGGATTATTCGATTAATAGAATATCCATGTGAATAAGTAAATGGAATTATTTCATTTTATTTTTTCCATACTATGTTGATGTACAAGTTTAAATTGATTTTGTTTTAGTTATACATTGCCTTAAATGTTTATTCTTATTTATAAAAGTTTCCACTATATTGTTATCTTTACTGGGCATTTGAGCTCACCCCTTTTCTATGTTTTATTTTTCCCAGGAATTGAAGAAGTAAAATATGAATGAACTGCAGGGATATTATGAGGGGATAATAGTGTGGATTATGGAGACAATATGTTTTTGTAATAGTTTTTCACTTCATGATGCAATGTAAAACTTTATGAATATATCTAGTGCTTCCAAGGCTACTAAACCAATCAGTCTTTCGAGATTTGATCTTTCTTGTTATCATGCCAATGTTAATTAATAATGCACCGACTCTGGGTAACTGGGGTCGGGGCATTACAGTTGGTATCAGAGGAAGTTTAGTAAAAACCTAGGAAGCTAGATTTAGATAAACTCTTATTAGATCACGTAGACCTAAGATGATCTTTGAGGATTAGTATAGAAGAACTTCCTAGAATTTTGGTATTGTAGAGATTTTGTGAGTTTTCCGAGGATTACATACCTGTCTGGATACGAGCAGGTAGAGGTGGCTCTGGCACAAATGTACCTAGGGGTAAAACCCGAAAACACCGCTTTGAGCTAGACTCAAACGGGAACTGGTGAACGACAACAGGCCTTGCTGCACTCTTGGTTACGACACTCCCGGGGGATATGCTTAGGATAATTTACATTTTATTTACAAACCGATTTAAGAATTATATATATAATATGAGAGTAAATGACCTTGGTTAATCCTAATATGATTCAAATTGAGAATATGGTGAAATGTTAATATCTAAATGATTTTACGACTATTGTTACTCACACAATGCTTTCTGGTTTTAGTCAATTGCTGGATTCCAAGGAAGTCATAGTGACTTTGATAATGATGTACAATGTGGGAATGGTGGTGGCAATGAGCAAAAAAATGGAATGTTGATAGGTGTAAAAGATATCGTCTTTATGCCAAATCAGTTTTCCAAAAATATGATCAACAACATATATATTAACCAAATCCCAGTCTCAACATGGAAGATAAAGGTGATGAATGATAAGAGCTCCTACAATAGAGACCATGGAGAAAAGAACCCTCAATTTTCATCATGCAGGAAATGTGGAAGGAGACACCTAGGAAAGTGTCTCAATGGGACAATGAAATGCTTTACGTGTGGGAAGGAAGGACATAAAGTGAATAACTGCCGAAGAAAAATGAAGAGTACTATGTAAGAAGATAAAAATCGTCCCAAGAGACCATTTACAGTCATTTGTCGTAAATGTAGGGGACCTAGACATTACCCGAGTGAATGTCCTATTCTATAGGATATTTTCTTGGTCAAAGAAGAATCTATGTGGAAATAAATGGTTGGAGAAATGTTTAAAAAGTATTAGCGCTCCTTGTTGATGGGTTTACTTTGGAATAATTTTTTCTTGTATTTGTAACCCCGCAGTTTTCCATGTGAGAATTATATTTGAGGAAGAATTGTCTCTTCTCTTGTAGATATAGGTATAAATGACCATTTGGTTTTATATGATCATTGGGGTTTGATGGAATTATAAGTTATTATAATTTGGGATGAAAATGCAAGGTATGATATAACATTTGTGGTTAAATTATGTTATTTTGAATAATTTATCTCATTTTGGTAATATTATAAAATATAGTTTTTGAAAAAGGACAACACGTAGACTGCGTGACAACCTGTCACGTCGGACAAAGTTGTGGGAATCACACCCACAACCAAAGTGAGATTGGGATTTATCGCCTAACACTGGGCTACGTGAAGTCCCTGATTAGTGTGAGTATTTTTTTAGTTAAATGATTTTATTGATCAATAATAAGTTTATTTGGGTTATTATGTCTTATCAAATAAATACCCTTGGTATAGGAAAATGATTTGGGGATTAAGTGATAAATGTTATTTTGGAAGATGTTTGCTTTGCTGGGAACACTATATGCCCAAGGAAAATAGAATACAATGGGGTTTCATTTGTAGAGTAATGGTATATTTTTATCTACATTTTTTATTGTGGATTTATAGTGATTTGGGTATTTATGGAAATGATTAACCTATAACAGAGAATATGTGATGATGTTAATTACTTTTAAGTATGTGACTTTAAGAGTATTTGATGTCATTTGAATATAAAATTTAAAATGGGAGACTACATAATCAATTTAATCTATGTTTTGGGATTCAATATTAGTTTGGATTATATTGAAGGATTTTAAGGACAATTGATTATTGAATGGTATTTATTTAACTTTGGGGTATTGTTGGTTTAATTTTAGAAATTAAGATTAGTGAATATTTATCTCAAGGAATATCCTTTTGGGGGACCATTAGATCTTTCACTAACCATTTTGGTTTTGATTAATCTTCAAAGACAATGTAAATATATAGTTTATCCTGCATGGATCATGTGATTCTATAGATGTTTATTCTAGCTCTTCCAGTGTGACCAAGTCTTCTTGAAAACTCATCGTTTAAAAAAAATTGAGTTAGTGGTGGAAATTTATTAAAGAATGAAACTCTACTTAAAAAGTAACTATATCTCTTAATGTTCTTAGTCAATATCATAAATGAATTCCTCATCCTTATTTAATGTAACTTTAAACAAAAAAAATGTTTTCTGTTTACTTTCCTACTAGGAGACTAATGGTCTTTTGTCCCAACACAAGTTTGTGGTTTTCTTATCGTTAACTTTCTCCTGATCATGATTTCTATCCCTCTCCATCATAACTTGACACTTAGTTTATCATCAATATACATGTTTTCCTACATGGAATCTGAGTATGGGTTATCTTGGATGGCCTTTATACCTCTCTTTCTTTCTTTTAAAGTGATAGTTTTATTGACTCTTTTTACGATGTGGGACTTTCCATTATATTCCCAAGCACAATTATAAAAATTGCGAGGACACAATTTATTGAAGGAGGGGAGAATGTAACACCCCAAGCTTCCACGGTACGTTTCCCTTCGAATAATGCAATGGCGTGCATTGTACGCAACTTCGAGATTTAAACACACCACAACCAATCAAACTAACCATTATGAATAGTAATACCTACTTTTTGAAATTTTATAAATTATATCTCTCAAAATGGACTTCATTTTGGATTCGTAATATCGAAATTATCCAAGGGTGAAATTTTTTTACTTTTCGGATAACTTTCATATTTTGATGAATAGTGAAAATTACTAAATTTTAATTAAAAACAAATTTTTTAATCAAAATAATTAATAGTGATAAATTATGAATTTGAGTGGTTTTAAAGTATATTTAGAATATATTTTTACCATGTAATACAATGTGGGTCATTGAACATAATTTCACATTTAAACCAGACATAAACAAGTGTCAATCTTTTGATAGTTATTATCTCTTAAAAACACGCTTTTTGTTTTAACAACGGTAATTAATTTTAAATTAATTTCTGCCACTTATGTGTTTTAAATTTAGAAAAATGGATTCCATATTTGGAATCAGGATGTTCAATTTTTGTAAATAGGTAACTTTTATTTTTAGACATTTTGGATAATTACTTCGGTAAATATTTTATTTACCATTGTTAAAGTATAATATCCGGCAAACAAGGGTTATGAAATAATATTATAATAATACTAAATTACCCTAAAATGTTTTAACCCTATTTTTTAATACATGGTATACCATGGGTATCGTTCGGTCGATTTTTGGACCCCATGGATCCACTTGTAAGTGATAATGACACTTTATTTTAATTAAGTTAAAATAAATACAAAAATGACACAAGCATATATCTTTTAGCAAACCAATTGTTACATATGGTTATATATGTTGGATTTTAGACTATAAATATTAATTAGAAATCTTAAAAGATTTCCTACATAATTTTATTTTATTTATAATTTTTAGACATTAAATAAGTTAATTTATTTATGAAACAATGGTGATGCAGTAATTACCATAATAGTGAAAAATTAGAATAATTGATATTATAAATACCCAAATAAATATAATTTGAGAATTTTGTCGAATTAAACTATTTTTATTGGTTACTATGACATATTATTATTGATTTAATTAACTTTTTTCGAAGTAATCATTCTGTTTTGTGTTTCACAAAAACCAACTATTGAATAGTGTCAAAATTGACATAAAAGAGTTTTTAAAACAAATATTATATTATTAATTGATATTAAGTTCCTAAAAATCTAAAGTTCGGCCAAGATACATATATAATGATAGTTATATCATTAATGGACCACTTGGGGGTTCGCTTGGATGTATATAGTAAGTTTATTAACTATATAATATAAAAATACAAAGTGACATGGTAAATGTCAAACTAATTAACTAAGAGTTAAAACTAAAGGATAAGGTTAATATAGTGACCCAAACCTGTCTAAATTCTATTGGATGAATTATTTTCGACCAATCCCTACCTTAGAATTTTAATAATCAACTTTTGAGCCATTATAAATCGAATATTAATTTATTATAAATTAATATTTCTATCTTTTCCAAAGGTGCCCCTCGCCCCTCTTATAAAAGGGCACTCCTCCATCTCATTTATTCACACCTTCAAAGCCTTTTTGTTCGGAAAAACCCTGTGCAAATACTCTTTCAACATCTCTCAATACAACCTAGAGCCCTTAGTTTGATCATAAAGCCAACTTAAGGATCCCTCTTGATCAAATCAAAAGGAAGAACCCGAAGAAGAGGTAATGTTTTCACCACCCCCTTTCAAGTTCCTTTCTTCTTCCACTTTTTCTTTCTTTTTTATTGACATTATAAAATAATAACTCCAGTATCATATATATACAATGATGTTATTATAAATATGGTAAAACCATATTAAGTATTATATCCATCCATTTAATAACATGTCACCATACGTGCGTACATACAGCTTACCGTCTCCACGTCGTGGTGTAATTGTTATTCAATTTATTATTATTTTGATGGGTATAATAATGATGTGTAAATCATGTAAATAATAAATATAACATGATAATTATTCTTTATATATGATATACCATCCAATTATATATAATTTTAATATCAAAAGAATGATATTGTCGCTTGTGCGTACGTACGGACTACCGTCTCCACGAACGCGATGAGATTCATTCTCCATCATATCCATTCAAGTATAATTATAATTTGATGATTTAAAAATAGTATCTAAGGACTTGATATAATTCTGGATATGAATAATATACATCCCATTAATAAAGAATATGGCTCACATAACAAAGAATATAAAGTATAATGAACCCGTTAACACCCAAAATGACGATAATTCTAAGATATTATTAACAAATCAATGTTAAATGATTGTATATGATATCATATTGAAGTAAATTATTCTTGTATAATTCAATAACAATTATTTAGCCATTATAAAGGAGGTTAACATACTGTCGACCAAGGAAAAAGTACAAAGTAAGGGATTTTTTTATCTCACATTCATTCTGTGAGATTTCCATTGTTCGACACTAAATTATTGAAAGTGGTGTATTGTGTACATCCATTTGATATATATTATCATTATTCTATTTATATTCATGTTATTATGTAAATAATTTGGTGGTTATTAACTTTTGGCCATACGACTCAGTTGATTAACGTGGTAAGGAGTTTCTTATCTCACACTTAATTTCGCGAGAATTCCATTATTCACCACTTATTTATTGCATGTGGTGTGTGTGCTTCCCATGTTTGTATTCATTGTGTAATATACATTAATTCATGTATATTTACATCATCATTGTGTTATCCTTATTTCATGGGTTCATGTTTCATATGTTACCAAATCGATAAGGGAATTTGAAATTCCAATTTCCATTTATTCGGCTTTACGCATACTCCATTGATTATTTTACTCCGAGATTATGTGTGGAATATATATTCATTTTCTTATGTCATAATTTCCACTCTCCTTTTCTGTGGATATACTTTTGAAACACATAATCACTCCATTGATATTTTCTCAAGTCATCGATATGAATTTGATAAGAGTAATTTTAACTCATTATCCATTTGTTGAGTTAAACATCCAATTCATTGGTGTTGTTTTTACAAGATTATGTGTGAATGTCCTTTGATTTTTTACACTGAATATCCAATTATATTTAGTGTATTTATATTTTTCACACATAACTATGTCGTTGATTTATCCTTATCCTAAGGGTATGACCTTTATGAGGGATTTCATCTCAATTTACATTCCATTGAGACTTCTTTGTTGATATACACCAAATCTCTTTTATGTGGTGTATATAATGTACTTTGACATAGTATATCATGAATCCCTTTATTCTCATGATATTAAAATGTTTTATTACCTCAATTAATTGAATTCAAGTGTCTCTATTTTTGTTAGAAACTCTAACTAAAATACCATTTTTAAATGTTTTAAAGACTTATTCTTCTAAATGTTGCTCCTTAATGTCCATGTTTTAAAAAATGGTCTTAAGGATTTATTTATATGGACATTAAAGTTTTAAAATTAAAAATCCTTTTAAAAAGTTTCAAAGTGGTATGGGACACTTTGATTAAAAAATCTATTTTTAAATGGATTCTTGACAAATAGTGTGACTTTTAAATGACTTCAAGAAAAAGGGGGATATTTCTCTAAAATAGTTTTGATGATTATTTTCATCTATGTCAACATCCTTCATTATTATTGATTGAGGTTAATGTGATACAATACAATCTTCCATATTGTATCGAATAAGTTTTGTTTGACTGTGGATGTGCTATTTTTATACCATTCATAGTTTGTGGTTAAAGTATTGACATTTCGTATGCTAGTTTTAATATGAATGTTTATGTTATGTTTAAACATGTTCATATGAGGAATGCATTGGACTTAATAAGTGACGGGTGGAGCCCGCTATAGCTCCTCGATGCATCGGTGGGTCTCATGAGACAAACTAGTGTCTTGGCACAAGGCCTTGGCAAAATATTATTTGTAGTCTTGGCACAAGGCCTTGGCTATGTGGTTATGATAGTATGGAATTATGCATTCCATCATTATCAAAGTGGTTATTGATATTGCATGTGATTATTCGATTAGTAGAATATCCATGTGAATAAGTAAATGGAATTATTTCATTTTATTTTTTCAATACTATGTTGAAGTTCACGTTTAAAAGGTTTTTTTTAGTTATACATTGCCTTAAATGTTTGTTCTTATTTATAAAAGTTTCCGCTATATTGTTATCCTTACTAGGCATTTGTGCTCACCCCTTTTCTATGTTTTATTTTTCCCAAGAAGTGAAGAATTAAATTATGAATGAACTGGAGGGATATTATGAGGGGATAATAGTGTGGATTATGGAGACAATATGTTGTTGTAGTAGTTTTTCACATCATGATGTAATGTAAAACTTTATGAATATATCTAGTGCTTCCAATGCTAATAAACCAATCGGTCTTTCGAGATTTGATTTTTCTTATGATCATGCCAATGTTAAGTAACAATGCACCGAATCTGGGTAACTGGGGTTGAGGCATTACAAAAACAATCTGATTCATTCACATATATTCATAGAATGACTTGTTGAAGGAGTACAAGTTTAACCCAAAGGATTGAAATTGAGTTAAGAAGTTACTTTGAAAAAATTCGACAGCCTAATGGCGTCACATTAAAATTCATAAAATTAGTTGGTGAGAGAGAAAATGGTATCTCATCACTTGGAAATAAAATTTACATCAATAAGGATATTTAAGAACATATCCCCACATAAGATGATGTAAATTAAAAGACCTAACAAAAAGAAGTATTTTAAAAATTGGAGGGTGAAAGGTTCTATTATCGATTTGGTTAACATTCGAAACATACACCCAATGAAATAAGGACCACAAAAAATTGATATAAATACCCATAAATGAAATTATATTACACAGAGAGTATAATAATGGGTAGTACATACACCACTCAAAGGAAATGGTGGGAAATGTAGCATAAATCTCACAGGAATAAATGTGAGATGAAAAATACCTTACGAAAACTCGGCAGCCTAACAATGCCACTTAAAACTCCCAAAAATTGATTTATGAGATCAAATATGGTATCTCATAATATGAAAATAAAATTTAAATAATGTGGAATATAAAATAACCACCCCAAAAATAAGAAAGTTGAGATGAAAAGAAATGACATAAAAGAGAGTACTTAAAAAGAAAGAGAGAGGTATGATCCCTTACATCATGTCCTACATGACTCAATCATTCATTAATCTCCTGAATAATAAAATAGAGTAAATTTACACTTGCTTAAAAACCTTTTAAGTTCATTATTCCTTTTATATCATTTATTTCCATTTTATGAACATCATGTAATTATTTATGTTAATAACGGTCGTTTTGTCGATCATTGGTATTTGAGTCAAAAATAAAATTCTTATAATTACAAGTTGTTCATGTGGTTAAATATACATCATATCCTGAAATATATTCATGATTAAATATCATGTATTTAATATATATCCCGTATATAAATTCATTTAAAATATTACAAAACATTTAGAGGTAAGAAATGAAATGCACCACTCATGGAGACGGTAAGCTGTATGTAGGCATGCACACTACTTTCATTTCTATTTCATATTTAATGGAATTAAATAATAATTATATAAAGTTATATTATAATTCCAGTATAATACCATATATATAATATCATTAACCCCATCCTTTATATGTCCCACATATGACATTAACGAATCAAATCCCTTTGAGGGGGCGGTAGTCCGCACTTCCTAAAATGAAGATATCACGTTTACCCATAATAGAAACCATAAAGGGGTGCCATAAATGATAAATACAGAAGAATATAGAAATAATAAACATAATATATATCATATATAAATATAGTGACATATTAATGGACACCATGAAAGGTGTTAGAAGAATATTAAACAATCATCGTTTCGTGAGGTAGAAATTCACCATCCACAAAAATAGTGTGTTATTTAACCATTAGACGGATTTGTGTGTAAGTTTATCTCAAATAATTATCATAAAAACATCATAGTATATTGAAGATACTGGTTTTGTTAAAAAAATAAAGGAATAAAAAGAGTTTAGGGTGTTGGAGAATCGAAATAAAACAAAATAACATTAAGGAATACATTACCTTTAAGTCGGATAACCCTTTTCGATTTGAGCTCAAAGGCTTACTAGGAAAGAATTATACCCAAAGTCAGGCTTCTAGGAGTAATAGAGGGATGTGGAGAGACAAAATGAGCATATCTTGGCCGAGCCAGTGGCTTGAGAGTTGTGGGTAAGGTGGTAGAGGTGGAGGCCTTTTATAAGAGAGAGGAGGGGTACTCTTGGAATGTTAAAAAAATATACTTTATTATAAATTGATTTTTGGATATCAAAGGTCCCATAATTATATATTTCTAGGATGAGGTGATAAAAAAACTAAATACACCCATCCAATAGGTTTTTGACCACTGTATGTCTTCGATTTTACATTATATTTTCATTTTATTTAAATCATTCATTAATAAGGTAATCACTGCATCATCATGGTTTCATAGATAAATTAATTTATATAATGTCTAAATATTATAAAAAAACTACTATGATGTAAGAAATATTTTTAGATTTCCAATGATTATTTATAGTGAAAAATATGACTTGTATAACCCAATGAAAACATTATTTTAGTAAAACTATTCATGTTTGTGACATTTTTATTTTAACATTAAATAAATAGTTATTAATGTCATTTTTTCTTACCCATGTGGGTCCATAGGGTCCCCATGTTGGCCAATGGATTTTCTTGGTCGGCCATGACTCATCTAATAAGGTTATGACATGTGTCAAGGTCATATAATATTATTATACCATTATTTTTACCTTAAATTACACTAATTAACTTTAATCATGATTAATAAAACTTAAAGGTTACTATTCGCCAAAAAATTATTTTAATCCAATTGAACCACATGTTTTATAAAAATGACAACAATGTAAGTCATATTTTTGAAATTCAAGTCACAAAAGTGGTAATGTTTCATTTAAACAAAAAAATCAGTTTTTTAACTACAACTTAGTGGTTTCACTTTTAATAAAAAATTAATGTTTTTCAAAAAAAATACAAAAAATTCACCCTATGATATATGTGATATTCCTAATTTAAAAATTATTTCTATTTTAAAAAATTAAAAACATATAAGTTGCATTAATAAATTTAACAATTAATTCCCGCAGTCAAAAAATAGCGAGTTTTTAAGAAACAATATCTATTAAAAGATTGACACTAGTTTATGTCCAATTTCAAAGTGACATTAATTCCAATGACCAACATTGGATTAAATGGTAAAAATATATTCTAAATACACTATAATATCAATTAAAAAGATAATCTATCCATATAAATAAATCATATTCAAAAGATTTTTTGAATTAAAATGCAACATTTTCACTAAAAATGATCTTTATGGAAAAAATAACAAAACTTTACACAAAGGAAATTTTGATGTGCGAATTCTAAAGAAGAATTTTATTTTTTCAAATAAAACATATAAAATTTTCAAAATTTTATTTAAAAAGGGTTCTCCATCAAAAGGCGGTTAATCGACCTTTTAAATAATATTAGAAGATTTATGCTTAAAATTGGATTCATTTTAATTTTTGGCCTCTAACATTTATTGTATAAAAGTAAAAATATTTGACAAAAATATATAATAATTTTTTAGTTAGTTCTGTTAATTTCATCCATTACAACGGTTAGGCATTAACTACCATTTAAAATAATTTTATTTTATTATTAGAGAGCAACGTAAGATTTCAAAGAAACTTGTTGTTGCGTATTCGGTACGCCATCGTGCATAGCGTTCCCTTTAAAGTAATATTAATATTTTATTCACAAATATGAATAAATATGAAAGTTTCATATTCTTTATTTTTCTGGGGTGTTACATCCTACCCCACTTTTTGGAATTGCGTCCTCACAATTTTAAAAATGGGCTTGGAAACTTCATTGAAAATCCAGCATCAGAATAAGTGTCAGTAAAACTATCACTTTAAAATAATGAAAGAGAAGTACAAAGGTCACCCGAGATAACCCATACTAAGATTCCATGTATGAAAACATTGACATGTAGGAGAAAAAAAGGGTCATGTTCTAATGGAGAGTGATAGAAAACATGTTTAGGAGAAAGTTAACCACAAGCAAATCACAAACTTGTGATGGGTTAAACGGTATTTGATTCCCTAGTAGGAAACATTAATAGAAAAAAATTTGTTTTAAGTGACTTTTCATTGAGGAATTTATTTATGAGCTTAACTAAAAGATAAGGAAACATACATAATTTTCATGTTGACTTTCAACATTTACTATATTTCTTACACAAACTTCAAAAGACAAGTATTTAGGATGACTTGTTCACATCAAGAGAGCTATAATCAACTTCTAGAGAATCACCTAATCCACAAAAGAGAACTAAATAATTCCCATGACTTTAGAGATTAACCAAATACAAAACCAAAAATGTTAGTATGAGATCAGATAATACCGAAAAAGTATAATCCTTTATAAAAAAAATATTTTCATAATCTCTAAAATTTGTAAATCAATACCCAAAGTTCAAGAAAGTCCATTCAATAAACATCTATCCATAAAATTCTTCAATGTAATCAAAACTAAGAATGTAACCCAAATCTTTGAAAGATTTAATCACATTGTCTTCTAAGATAAACCTTAACATTTATATCCAAATAACATCAATTACTCTTAATGTCTCATACTAAAAAATAATTAACCTAATCACATATCCTCCATGATAGGTTAATAACTTCTATAGAAAACCCAAAATCAACTTATTCTAGATTCATATAATCATATAACTAAAATTAATTAGTCAAAAGTAGTCAAACTAACCGGGGACTTCATGTAGTCTAGTAGTAGATGATAAATACCATTTGAACTTTGGTTGTGGGTTCGATTCCCGCAGCTTAGTCCGATGGGATAGGTTGTCACACGGTCTACGTGTTGTCCTTTTTACAAAACAAACTAGTAATTATAACATTCCCCAAAAGCGATAAAATCGTTGAAAATAACAATACTATAATTTATCCTCAAGTTTATCTCATGTCATTCATATTCCATCATAACATATAGTAACCCATAATTACCTCAAAAGTATGGATCATATAAACCCTAATGGTTACCTTTAAAATTATTACCTTAATATCCACATCGAGTTGGTTCTCTCATACATGGTGCATTATAGAAATAACTATGGTTCAAGTGGTTGATCATGACTCTTAATAGTAGGTTTAGAATAACCACGAGATTTGTTATTGAATCCCCTATTTCATCCAGTCTCTTAATCAGAGATTCACCATAGTTTCCTTCAAACCCATTGTCACTTTGGTGCCTGCTAGATCCATCCATTTACTAAAACCAAAAATGTCAGTGTGAGTATATCAAAAAAATCATCATGTACTAATGATGAAGATGAGAACTAAAATATATTAACCCATTTACTTTATCTAAAAACTATGACTCTTTCTGATATCATAGACATTATGGTAATGTCACTTATGCCTAAAGAATACCCTAACCTCTAAAGTTATCTAAACCGACCATTGATACCAACTATAAGGACCCATCCTTAAACCGTACATAACCATGAATTAAATGAATAATTCACATTTATGATCTTTTCAGGTTTAGAGTTTTAGAGATTTATGAAATAACTATTAAATCTCAAAAGATTACAAAGTAGACACTACTACTATGTTTCCATAAAATAAAAACTCTTAAAAAAAACATGTCTAGTTCTATGTTTTAGATATCATGTCCTTCCATGATCCCATCCTTGACCATATTCATCTTTATGTCTTATGGAAAACATTTCAACAACTTGGGATGAGCATAAAAATCCCAGTAAAGGATAATCAAATAAGGAAAAATGTTAGTTTTTTCAAAAAACAATTAAATCATGAATACTTTATCAAAGTAATACTTTTCACCTTTATGAAGTAAATAGTCTTCACCGAATAAAAGATCACTACTTATACTTTATAACTAAAATATTACCATAAACCCATATAAAGATAACGTAACATACAATGGTAACTGGGAACATAAACATACTTAAATGGAATAACCATACGGTCGACTTCCACACATATCACTGAATGGAATAGCCAGATGGCCAAATTCAATACCCAATGCATTGGAGGTTATAACATAACCACCCGTCCTGGTATTCATGACACCACCCATCATATGGTTTATCACGTAACCACCCATCAAATGTCCATGTACCATTATAAAATCATAAAACATAAAATAATTATAAAGGAAAGAAAATATTTCCACATTTCAATAACAATATATCACTTAAATATATTGACATAACAAATCCATCATAAAATCCATTTTCAATAACAAAATACATAATTGATTATATTGTATTTATTTACATTTAAAAACATTATGGCTTGTTGAGGAAGCCAAGGATCAAATAATAATCACGGCAGCAGAAAGGTCGTCATCACCGCATACGTTAAAACGAAACATACTTTTTATCGTTTAGTAAAATGCTTCGTACAAAAAAGATTCCTTTTGAATAAAAGTAAAATTAAACGGGGTTTATACACCATTTAAAAGATAGTTGTGTATAAAACAAAATAGGCATCAATGAAAGGAGATTGAGACGAAGTCCCATACAAAGATGGTATCCTTTGGTTAAGGATAAATCAATTACATAATTTATGGGTGAAAAATATAATAACACCCAATATAAGTGGATATTAAGTGTAAAACAATAATATTAATTCACACATATTCATATCATGACATGTTAAAGGAGTACAAGTTTAACCCAAAGGATTGAAATTGAGTTAATAAGTTCCTTTGCAAAAATTCGACAGCCTAACAGCGTCACATTAAAATTCATAAAATTATTTGATGAGAGAGAAAATGGTATCTCATCACTTAGAAATAATATTTACATCAATAAGGATATTTCTGAACATATCCCCATATAAGAAGATCTAAATTAAAATACCTAACAAAAAGAAGTCTTTTAAAAAGAGGAGGATGAAATGTTCTTTTACCGATTTGGTTAACATTCGAAATGTACACCCCATGAAAGAAGGACAAAAAAAATTGATGTAAATACCCATAACTGAAATGATATTACATAAATAGTATAATAATGGATATTACATACACCATTCAATGGAAATGTTTGAAAATTTAGCATAAATCTCACGGGAATAAAAGTGAAATGAAAAATCCATTATGAAAACTCGACATCCTAACAGCACCACTTAAAACTCACAAAAATGGATTTATTAGATCAAATAGGGTATCTAATAATATGAAAATAAAATTTAAATAATTATGAATAGAAAATAACATCCACAAAAATATGAATGTTGAGCTAAAAAGAAATGACATAAAAGAGAGTACTTAAAAAGCAAGAGAGAGGTATGATCCCTTACCCCGTGTCCGACATGACTCAATCATTAATTAATCAACTGAATAATAAAATAGAGTTAATTTATACTTTCTTAAAATCCTTTTAAAGTTAATTATTCC
The DNA here is from genome assembly GCA_963277665.1 of Viscum album. NCBI lineage: Eukaryota > Viridiplantae > Streptophyta > Magnoliopsida > Santalales > Viscaceae > Viscum > Viscum album. The sequence continues at coordinate 615,638,322 of OY728164.1, forward strand.
TTTTATATCATTTATTTCAATTTTATGAACATCATGTAATTATTTAAGTTAATAACGGTCGTTTTGTCGATCGTTGGTACATGAGTCAAAAATAAACATCTTATAATTACAAGTTGTTCATGTGGTACAATATCCATTATATCCCGAAATATATTCATTATTTAGATATCATATATTTCATATATATCTAGTATATAAATGAATTTATAATATTACATAACATTTATAGGTAAGAAATGAAATGCACCGTTCATGGAGACGGTAAGCCGTACGTACACATGAACTCTACTTTCATTTATATTTGATATTTAATGGAATGAAATCATAATGATATAAAGGTATATTATAATTACAGTATAATATCTTATAGATAATATCATTAACCCCATCCTTTATATGTCCCACATATGGCATTAACGAATAAAATCACTTTGTGGGGGTGGTAGTTCGCACTTCCTAAAATGATGATATCATGTTTACCTATAATGGAAACCATAAGGGGGTTCCATAAATGAAAAATACAAGTGAATATAGTAAACAAAAACATAATATATATCATATATAAATATAGTGAAATCTTAATGGCCACCATGAAAGGTGTTAGAAGAACATTAAACAATCATCGTTTCATGAGGCAGAAATTCGTCATCCACAGAAACAGTATGTTCTTTAACCATTAGAAGCAAGTGTGTTTAAGTGTATCTCAAATACATATCATAAAAACATCCTAGTATATTTAATATAATGGTTTTGTTTCAAAAGAATTAATAAAAAGAGTTATGGGGTTGGATAAGCAAAATAAAAAAAATAACATAAGAGAATACATTACCATTAAATCGGACAACCCTTTTTGATTTGACCTCAAAGGCTTCCTAGGAAATACTTATACCCAATGTGAGGCTTCTGATAGTAATAGAGGGATGTGGAGAGACAAAATCAGCATATCCTGGACGATCCAATGGTTTGAGAGTTGTGGGTAAGGTGGTAGAGGTGGGGGCCATTTATAAGAGGGAGGAGGGGTACTCTTGGAAAGATATAAAAAATACTTTATTATAAAATGATTTTAGGAAATCAAAGGTCCCAAAATTATATATTTCTAGGATAAGTTGATAAGGTATCGAAATACACCCATCCAATATGTTTTTTTCATGTGTATGTCTATGATTTTACATTATCTTTTCTTTAAATTTAAATCATTCATTATTGAGGTAATCACTGCATCATCATGGTGTAATAAATAATTTCATTTATTTAATATCTATAAATTATAAAAAATACTATGATGTAAGAAATATTTTCATATTTTCAATGATATTATATATTTAAAAATATGGCTTGTATAAAACCATTTAAACATTGTTTTAGTAAAACAATTCATGTTTGTGACATTTTTATTTTAACTTTAAATAAAAAGTTATTAATGTCATTTTCGTACCCAAGTGGATCCAAGGTGTCCCCATGTTGACCCATGGATTGTCTTCGTCGGTCAGGACTCATCCAATAAGGGTAAGACATGTTTCATGGTCATTTAATATTTTTATAACATTATTTTTACCATAAATTACACTAATTACCTTTAAACGCGAATAATAAAACTTAAAAGTTACTATTCACCAAAAAATTATTTTAATCCCATTGAACCACATTTTACAACCTAATGATAACCATTTATGTTGGATTTTTGAAATTCAAATCACAGAAGTGGTAATTTTTCATTTTAACGAAAAATCAGTTTTTTAACTACCACTTAGTGGTTTCACTATTCATAAAAAATTGAAGTTTTTCAAAAAAATACAAAAAACTCACCCAAAGCTATATTTGATATTATGAATTCCAAAATGATGTCTATTTTACAAAATAAAAAACATATAAGTTGCATTAATTAATTTAATAATTAATTCCCACTGTCAAAACAAATAGCGTGTTTTTAAGATGCAATATATACTAAAAGATTGACAATAGTTTAAGTCCAATTTCAAAAGTGAAATTAATTCCAATTACAACCATTATATTAAATGGTAAAAATATATTCTAAATAAAATTTAATATCCATTAAAAATATAATATATCTATATAAATAAATCATATTAAAAGGAGGTTTTCAATTAAAATGCAACATTTTCACTAAAAATGATCTTTATCGGAAAAAAACAAAAAATTACACAAAAGAAAATTTTGATGTCCGAATTCTAAAGAAGGATTGTATTTTGTCAAATAAATCATATAAAATGGACTAAAGTATATTTAAAAAGGTTTCTTCATCAAAAGGCGGTTAACCGACCTTTTAATGAATATTAGAAGATTTATGCTTAAAATTGGATTAATCTACATTTTAAGCTTCTAAAATTTATTTGATAAAAGTAAAAATATTTGACAAACATATATAATAATTTTTTAGTTAGTTCCGTTAATTCCCGCCATTACAACGGCTAGGCGTTAACTACTATTTAAAATAATATTACATTATTATTAGAGAGAAACGTAAGATTTCAAAGAAACCTGTTGTTGCGTATTGGGTACGCCATCGAGCATAGCGCTCCCTTTCAAGTAATATTAATATTTTATTGAAAAATATGAATAGATATGAAAATTTCATATTCATTATTTACCTGGGGTGTTACAACCATTCAAAAGAATGATTATTTTTTTGGTTTTCCAGGAAAGGATGAAATATCTATCTTCAATGGAAAAAACACATGGTTTATATTAAAACTATGTAAGAGGAAAATCCATATTCGTCGAATGATTCAGAAAAATAATGAGACAATAGGATATCTGGAAATTTATTTTTAATCTACTCACATTCAATAATAGTTTTGTATTGATAATTTATTTAAATGTTCTAAAGAACTTTTTTCCAAATATTTAATAGAAATACAAAATTATTTGTAGAAATATTCTGTTTATTTTATTTGTATAATTTTTAAATGATTGTATGTGGGAACACATGTCTTGAAGATTAATCAAAATAAATGTTGAATAAAATTGAGGTAAATGTTTAAAATTATGTGAATATATCAAAGAATGCGTGAGAAAATGAATTTATAGATGTATTATAGGTAGAAAAGTTCTAATTTTTTTAATAATTATAGATTAATATCATCCATTAAAATGATGTATTAATTAAATTATTTAGAGTTGATATCGATATATTAATTGACAACATAAAAAATTCATTGATGTAAAAAATGGATAGTTTGATGTGAAATAATTAATGATATAAAAGATTGACTAACAATAATATGAAATAGAATTTATTAATAATTATTTACATGATATAATAAATAATTTTTATCATGAATTTATCTTTGAGGTAGAAAATTATGAATGCATTTTCAAAATGCTGTTTCTTGAACTCGATATTAAAGTGGAAAATTTGTAAACGACTAATGCCAAGTCATAAAAATTTTCCAAGAAAGGAACTACATCCATAGATTGTTCAATGAAGGACTAAAATGAAAAAATATCAATATAATGTAGTGGAAGGATCATTACATCTTTTGATGATGGTTTGAAATAATTCTATAGAAGAAAGGTATCATTATTTATAATTTAAATTACTTGTTAAAAATTTGTTTCATTAAATATTTATTATTTAAATACAAAATCCATAAAAATATGGTTGAGGAAATTCTATGTGGAGCTTAATACATTGTATATAGTTGACATAAGGATGAATATAGAAGCTAGTTCAATTTTTTTTTAAAACTAGTTTTTAAGAATTGAAAAACATAGTAAGATAAATTCAAATTCAAAAAGAAATTAAACAAAAAATGATCATGGTGTTTCAATAAGTTTTGATCTTGTAATAGTCTTGGTAAATTATTATAGGATTTTATGTACAATAAGTTAATTTTAGAAGTATATGTAACCCATTTATAGTGGTGTAAAACTTGAGACGAATCAAAATTCACCTATTAATAAAAATTTATCAAACTCAAATAGATTTGGGAAATTTAATAATCTTTGTGACATTTTCAAATTTTTAATGGAAATAGAATATGTTATTCTCAATACATATCTAAATAAAATTGAAAATAAAGAACATAACATTTTTATGAAATGTGAATAAACCATGTTAATGAAGTGGATGAAAAATGAAAACCAAATAAAACCATTGAATATAAATATGATTAAATGTGATAGATCATTGAGTAAAAAATCGATGATGATTATGGGTAATTCTTGAATTATATGGACTAATATGAAAAAAGAAATCATGAGAATCCATCTATAAACTATAATGAAGTTATTGATGTACCCAATGAATTTTTATTTATAGTGACTTTATATTATGGAAAATAAAAAAAGTGGATGATGAATTAGAACAATCTATTGTTAAATGTAAATAAAATATTCTCTATGAAAATCCCAGATTTCCTAAGAGGGTGTAAATTCATAACTCATGTTTCAAAGAAGAACTCCTTGGAGGAGTAAAAAATGTTGTGAACAATTCCAATTGGGTTTTAACATACTATTATATCATAAAAAATACATAATATAAATTTAAATTTTATTAGGAATGAATTATATTGAAAAAAATATACCACATAATAAAAACACGGGTTTCTTGTGATAGATTCATTAAAAGATTAACATGTATGAATATATGTATGAGAATAATGATTTTAGAAACATGTTTAAGAAAATTACCTAGACCATTCTTATAACATTATAGTGAAATATGATCAACTCATTCCCATAACCATTATGTGGTGTTTTTCCTTTCATATCGATGAATATAATGTAAATCAAGTTCTAAAAAGGAGAAATTGAGTGGGTGGGGATACATTAAAAACTCGGAAAAAATGAGGAAGTTTTCTTCATAAATGAGATCTTATCATTTTCAAAGTAACATGTGTTACAGAATATAATAATTTAAAAAAATTGAAAATTAGCAAGTCATTTTCATAAAATAAATAAATATTTTGTTTTGATTTCATAAAATGAATCATTTTTTATATCCTCCTTTCAATAAATATATATTGATGAAGCATTACTAGAGTTCCTCTTTGAAGGTGATACAAGTTATTAATGAATTAGAATATAATAAAAGTAAGTTGTAATAAATATCTTTTGTAGAACATTATTTATGATGGTTCATTGATCACAGTATACATTTTTAACAATTAAAACATATAAAAAATTAAAATCCAAGGATTAAGTTGATCATGGAGTAAAATATGGAAAGAATTAAGGATGAAAACATTATTCAATATAAATAATAATATGAGGTGGAAGGTAATTAATTTATGTCATAACTAAAAAATTTATCATACAGAAATAAAAAACTAAATTTAAAATATTGGAATATATTAATATAGTAATTCATGACTTTATACACCATGATGATTATTTCATCAATACTATGTAACAAAACAGTTTAATTAATATGTCGGTATACACCAAAAACCCATTTAATGTCAGTATTCTGATTTATCTCAAGATACCTTTCAATATATAGAGGGGATATATATTTTTAGGGCCCAACCATCAATAAATGTTGAGTTCCTTATATATACATGGAATGATAAATTTTATTTATGATGAATATTTATTTTTAACAAACATCTATTTTGATTAAAGAGTATAGATTATTAATAATTCCATAGCTAATGAAATAAAATTCAATATAAAACCCTCTAAGTATTAATTATATATGTTTTATGAAATAACAAAATAAATTAAATAAATAATATGTATAATAAAGTTAAATATAATGTATAATATAGTTAATTTTTCTAGGCAATTTTAATGAATTATAATTTAGGATAAAAATGTATTTCTAAAAATTCCCTCAGTGAAATAGAAAAAAACATTGAAAGAATAAGGATAGAATCATTACGTAATACCCCTAATGATGTATTAATAAAACAGTGTATTTATATCATTGATGAGTAGAAATACAATAAATATCATTAAATAAATATTGATGAAACATTCTCGTTCACATTGATAATATGTTTTAAAATCTAAAAATTTCAAAAAATTAGGAAAAATATTTTATTTGAAAAATTCTTGTAAACATGTATAGTGTGATTCTATTCATTGACTAGTCAATATGGAGAAGAATTCTATTCATACTAAGAATGATAAAACAATTATTCCATTATCAAATTTGTAAAAAAAGTAAAAAAAATATTTTTTGGGAAACGATAATACAATTAATTTTAAACCATTTATGGAAAAATAAATCATGTGTAAAAAATTAATTAATTAATTAAATGATAACTAAAATTTTCCATTTAAAAATTATTATTCTAAAATATTAACATGGAAGAAAAATATACCTCAAAAAAAAAGAAATAAGATTATATATTCTATAAAACATTCCACTTGAAAGGTTCTTTTTAATTAAACAAATAAATATTATGAATAAATTTATATTCATTTCAAATTCATCTAATGTGAAATGTACACAAAATAAATAGTCTCAAAATAAACAATATGTCTTAGTGGAGTAGAATTTGTGACAGAATATCTTAAAAATAATAAACCATTAATGTTGGAATAATTAATGGAATTTATTGTGTTTATAAAAAATATAAATCCACATTAAAAAATTTCAAAAATACACAAAAAAAATTTATTAGATCCATATTCAGAAAATATTTAATAAAATTAAGAAGTAATAAAATATACTAAAGGGAAATTCAGTTTTGAAGGACATCCTACATGGTAAAATTCATTTCAAATACACATAGAATAAATAATTTTAATTGAATCTAAATTTCCATTTATTATTTTGGATTCATGATATAATATATTAAATGGGACATATATAAAAAAATTTCTGTAAATTATGTCTACAATAAAAAAATATACCTTCAAAAAGGAATAGGGATGCAATCTCCAACTTGAGTTCTGAATCCTCTCCAAATTGCTTTATCTTCTTGATTAACAAATTTATGTTAATTATTTACATGAATAAAAATATTTTCTATTTTATAATTCCTTTTATTTTAATTATTAAAATGTTATATTTATTTATATAATCGATTAAAATACCATCAGTCGTTATGATGTTATTCGGTTCATATTTCTAAAATTACACTGTTTTTTTAATTAAGGTAAAAGTGGTCATTATTCTTTACTCTCCAAATTAATAGTCACTAAATAATTATCAATTTTATACATATAATTTACTTATTGAACCATCTATGATACATAGTTTTGAAAAATGAACAATGTTGTAATCACGGAGATGGAAAACTGTACGTTCAAAAAAGTAACATTTCAATTTTTCCACGGTCATGATAGAAAGAACATATGTACAATATTTTATATCCATACATATCATAATATAAATATTTTTATATTTTTTTAATTAAATATTATTATATATTTCATCAATGTGATGTGATTATGAGAATTTAATTACATTTCATTGGGGATGTTATAGTCCACACATACACATAAATGATGTTATTTCTCAGTGAATAGAATGAATAAAAATTAAATGATATACATTATTTTAATAATGATATATATTTCCTTAATATGATACATATATTCATATATATATATAAACATAGTTAATCACTATAACCACCTATAATATGAGGTGATGGAAAATAAATTGAATTAGATCACGAGAAGGTAGTATACAATACACATTACAAATTGATTAATTTACCATTAAACAAAAGAGTATGCGGATATATGGTATTCCATTATCATAAAAAATATTATCATATGTGAGATATTTAAATTTTTATATCAACATGGATGAATAATATTGGAATGTGGTGGATCATTGAATAAAATATTAGAACTTTCTTAGGAAGAAATCTCTTCTTCGAACCACATATTTAAGATTTCTCCAAATGCCTTCATATGGGGGTTTTCTAATCAAAATATGATGTTATTGTTGAAGGAATGATGTATAAAAGATTTATGGGAGGTACTTTCCAAAATAAATGGTTATCTAATTCTTAATGAAATATATGAATATGTTTTTTTATAAGAGAGCTGAGAGGAACTCATGGAATTTCATGTAATAAAAATAAAAATAATAATTTATTTTAATACTAATATGGATAAGAAATTATATTATTCATGTAATATATTTATATGTTTCATAAAACAGTAATCTAATCATAATAAAATATGTTTAGTTGATATTTCATCCATATGTTTTTGTTTTAATCATGTCTACTCCTTCTGATAATTAACATGATAGTAATGTCTTTACAATTAAATTTTCATGAATGTCACTATAAATGGAAAAACGTCCAATAAATATAACATTATTGGCATTATAACCCATTAACATATCATGTAACCGAATATAAGAATTTATGGGATTTTTAAATAACATAATAAAATAATATTTATTATAAAATATCATTAATTACAATTTGGGAACTGTAAATTTAATTTTACATTAAATATAAAAATAAAATGACGTAATTTGAATATATAACATTAATACAACCATAAATAGTTATATTTATCAATAAAATATGTTGAACAAATTAATTCATTCATATCATATTTATTTTAAAACTTTTCTATGTAGTACTTTTATTTTTATTTTAATTAAATAAATAAACAATCGGTGTTTTAGGAACATTTAAGTAAATTATTTCATGAAAAAAATTAGATATAAATTACCATGAAAAATAAAAAATATGTACATTTCAAATGAATTTGTATTAATGATTGTAAACATAATATATTTTTTGATGTATGAGATTGTAATTTCATCCTTTTATTTATATAAATTATTAAAAAGTTCATACTACTTTCAATATGGAAACAAAGGCTCATATACCATAATACTGGTAGATGATGGAGAAAATTTTCAAATCCAATAAAATTAATTTCTATTTTAGGGATAATTTTTATTCAATTACAAATACGATTCACCCTTAATTATCACTTTGTACATTTACAATGGTAACTGTTTTAACTATTTTCACTATTCTGTGTGAAGAAAATTATCGTTAACATTATTAACTAATATTAACTATACATATTCAAAAAATTGTTTCCATATAACGATATTCAAATCCTCAATATGGAATAAATTTATTTTAGAATAATATAGTAAAGCATAATTAAAAGAGGCCATTCAGGAAAATGAAATTATCAAACAAAAAATAATCTTTTATTAATTCCATTACTAACAATAATAATTCAACAAATTTTAATTATTAGTTATATAATCTATAAACAACATTTAATTCATTTATTATTAGTATCTAATATAAATAATTAAAATTGAGAAAAATTATTCATTTACAATTAGTTTTAAAAAATATCATTTTAGACTAAAAATATTCTAATAGAAAAATATAGTGTAAATATCATTCAATTGTATTGATTTAGATTATATAAAACTAATTAAAAATTTTATTAATTTGAAATACAATTCAATGAATAATGTGACATTTATGTTACAAATTTTTTTAAAAATAAATTTTTGTTTTACAAAAAGGTTATATTTTTCACTATTTACTGAAAAATAATTTCTATCATAAAAAAATAATAATTTCAACGTAGGTTAATTTTCAAATGCAGATTTTTAAAATAATTTTATTTTTTAATAACATTTTTAAAAAAAATTTAATATAAATTATATTATATTCCTCCAAAATCAATAAAACCATATTTGATGAAAAATATATTCATGATGAATTTATATAATTTACTAATAAATTTTCCATGAATTTTGAATACATTTTCATCATCTATTATATTTATGCATAATTTTAAAAGAGATATTAATCATATTAATACTAAAAATTATAATGTATAGGTTATAACAGTCAAGTTTAACTGGTATATCACTGTTCATTTAGGATCACTGTTCTGCATCATGTATGCTACCAAACATTATGTTATTCATCAAAAATATCAGGGTTATACAATATCTCCACCTTCAATAAATTATTTCTTCACAATTTGAACATGTCCACTGATTCCATGTGATTAATATTCGAACTTTCCACTGTGGAAGTCCCACCTTAATAAAACATCTTCCTAAAAGGATGGAAATGTAAATATGATGATCATCTATAATGACACTAAACTACCTTTAAATATAAGAGAAAAATAATAGTATGTGAATATATAGGCACGTAAGGGGAAAAAAGGATCAGAGACTAATATAGAGTGATACAAAACATGGTGAAGTGAAATTTATATGACAAAAAGGATGTAAATCATTGATGGATGATAATGTCATTCATTCATATGATATTATTGTAAATATATAAATTTTTTGTATAAAGGTAATTTATCCACTATTTTGGGATAATTTTAATATCATGATAGAGGAAACCATTAAATAATAATACATGATATCAATTTATTTCAAAACATCGATTTTTATGTCTTTTGTTCATTGATCTATTAAAATTAATTTATTAATCATAAAATTATTACCCACGATGATTTTATTATTTATAATGCATAAATATTAAATTTTAATGCATAAGAATATCTATATATGGGTAATGAGATATTATGTTTAACACAAAAATTATACTAAAACTATAATTTATAGAATAAATTTTCCATTTTAATACATTAATCATTAAAATATCAATAGTGGAAGCCAAATTCCAACTAAATCCACTCTATTAGTTTTTTAACAATGTTTTATGTAAAAACAGAGTTATAATAACCTCGACATCACATAGGCCAGTGGTCAGTACAACTCCCTTATTGACCTTCAGTGTTGGGTCCATACCCCATGACCTTTCTAGATGCAATGGGATGTTTCCCAACTAGAGAGATATCACCATTCTAAAAAAAATATTAATATTATTTCGATAATGTTGCCAAAAATATGATAAACATCCAAAAAAATAATCATATAATAAATGTTTAACGACTAAAATTTATTTATACACCTTAATTTATTAATTTACCATATTATATTATTTTAATATTGTTACTTTAACATCACTAATCATATTAACCACAAATTTTATCAATGCCATCAATAAATTTCCAAAATATTCTAATGAAATTAATAATCTTTTAAAATATTCACTAAAACATATACTAATCAAAATATTTTTATTCAAATAAAGGCCTAATAAAATATCAGTAATCATGTTGAACTCCAATCAAATAATAATTTTAAAGGAATATATATAAATTTAAACATATGATTAACAGTACACATATCATACCAAGGAGAATTATTATTATCTTGTATAATAGGTTTTAATATATTCAATTAATTAATTCGACATAATTTTTAAAACAAAAACATGAAGAAAACCAAAAATTTCACTAGAGAGAGAAAAACTAGATGTAAAATAATTTATTACTCCATATACACTAGAAAAATTACCCCTATATACTATAAAGATTATTTTCCAGTATATTTCCCCGTGATGCATTTGTACAAAAAAAAATCAACATGTTGTATTTATGAAATGATTTATTTATAGGAAGAATATTTATTCTCAACCTTAATAATATTTTATTATGTTATCTTATAAATAGAAATACCCTCAAATTCGGGTATATTTTATTTGTTCCCTAATAACATTTTTCCTAAACCTATTTTCAATTTTTTCTAGTAAAATCACCCTGATACAAAATATAATGTCCCTGAATAATGTAGTCCGGAGACAATGTATACTTTAATAATATGGAATAATATACAACATATCACTTCCAAATAGGCCAAAAAGATAAAATTTCTGGTAAAATATAAACAAACATGAATGTCAAATTTTATTTTAATATATAATATACAACATAATGAAATTAAAATTTCATTTTACTTGAACTCATTAAAAGAATCATTCATCGTGTCCTTAGGAAATGATATAACATTAGTGACCCAATAAAGTAAAATGATACTAGAACCAATTGGCCACATGAAGTAAAACACACATCATTTAATGTTAGAGTCTACAAACTAGTAATGAGGGTATAAATTGTTATGGTGGGGAGACTATAAACTCATAATCAGATAAGAAAACAATGATAAAGAAGATAAAAAACAAATAATAATACAAATAGTAGAATATCACAAGTATATTAAATAATTACCCTATGTAGATTTTTTAACTATTAAAAGATCTATTTTCCTAGATAGGTAACATAGAAAAAATGATTTCATGATTGTATGATATGAAAAATGGGGATACAAGGAAACATGATACTAGAAATAAAAAACATGAAATACAAAATGAATAAAAAATCAATGTATATCCACATTATTAACACAACTATATGCTTAATACAATGCCACCACACTCTAACCTCATACAAAGAATCATTAATCAAAATATTGGTGCTTACCATTTCCCCTACCAATATATATGAAATATATTCATGTACTAATCATTGACCTGAATGTGGTGTGAGTTTATAATGTATGGAACCTTAAATGTTACCTAGTTATATATATTCTTCAAAAATATTATAATTAGTATTTAAGAAAAATCAATGATGAAATAAAATAATATAAAAATATTAGTACTTCTTTCTATGAGCCACGCTTATAATGCCTACTGCTCAACTGAAGACATAATATCCCTAAATAGGTGAATTTCTAATACTATATGTGTATGTTAGAATAAATAATAATTATTGGGACATGTGGAATATTTTTGAGGAAAATGTGTAAAATAACAAGTTAATGGAACTATGAGTTACCTTATGAATTATGACTTTAACAGACATGTACTAGTCCAAGGCGAAATATTTTTTTTATATCACCATAAGAATTTTTACATAATCCCCCTGGGACACATTCTATTTGGAATTAACAGTAGGTGTAATAATATTAATGTAATTTCATTAGTTCTTCTATCATGGTCATCATGACTATACCCAGTTGAATAAAATTTATCATAGTATCCAATGCTCTCTTCATGGATAAGAATTTAATGAACAATAATTTATACCATAGAGACGAAACACAATGTCAAAATTCCATTTCAAATATTATATCACCAAGACCATCATTCTAACAGAAGGACAAGTGTTTCAGTGGAGTAAAATTTACAACACCACTATATTAATAATGAAGGATTCTAGGTCATTGAAAATTATAATTATACATAACTACACACATTATACATAAACTAGGTTTGGGTGAAATAATTATAGATTTAAACTTCCATTTTCCACATTTATCTATTTCCTTTATAAGGTATATTCCTAACACACATTATATGTGGATTCAATTTCATATATACACATATGGATAATAATTATATCAAACCATTTCTCAAATTTATTTTAAACATAATTATTATTTTTTTCTTCGAAATCAACAAACCCCATGTGTTTCATAGTTTTAGAATAAGGATTAACCTTCATAGAAACATAATGTGATAAATATTAAGGGATACGTCTAATCGAGGTGGAATACCTTCAATAATGGAATTAGGATTCATGGTCTAGAAAAAATAAGTCATTATCAATTTAATAAACAAATTTTACACTTAATGGGAATCAAATTGAATGACTGGTTTGTGGAATGAAAAAAAATTATATAACCATTAATAATAACATGGAATTAGAGCTCGACCACCATCCTTATAACGATTTTGTAAACTTCATTAACATTTCACCTCGTATTAGGGATAAAATGGGAGAAATCATTAAAAAAGTCGAATTCACCAAAGATAGGGAATAAAAGAAAAAAAATATAAAACATTTCATATTAATAAATAATTGAACAGTATAATGAAAAATAATGAGAAACATACTAATTTATATCCAACATGATAAATGATGTTTGAATTAGAATACATAAGGATAAGATATTTTAAATCATATTAATAGAGAGGGAAGAAATCATCGATACGGGTAGCTTATGTGCAATTTTGGAATGAAAATAGGTGATTAATGATTAATGGTATGTAGTAAAAAATCAAATTTTCCCATATTTATAATAGGTTCACGGGTTGAAAGCATGTTTTTTAAAAACCATAAATCAGATGTTTTCCACCACTTTTATAGTGTATCACCCCATTACATGGCTAGGTTTTCTGTTTGACAAACCATGTTAATCTCATGTATACATAATTACAAAATTAAACACCGCCTCATATTATTGGTCCCTGGATGAGAAGAATTATTCAGCAACTACAATATGAAAACCTATAATTTATTATAATTTTTTCATATCCACGTGTACTCCCATACATTATAAAACTATCTATCGTTATCTATATATGGGTCACACTATTGATCTTCATGGTTACTTCTTTGTGTTCATCAACATCACACCTCCTGTTTCTTCTAAAATAAATTGTTGCTTTGGGCACTGATCTATACCCGAACACTCCCGAAACATCCATGAACTAATTTTTATTCCCATATAAATAAAATGAGATGTTTCTAATGAAATTTAAAGGTTACATACCTATATAAAAAGTTAGTCTGTTAAAAAAAACCCTCCTTAAAACAACTCATCCATGATTTTCTCTAATGCGGATGGTTAAATAAACATCTAAGAATAGAATAAATCAATGAGAATCTATGTCTACTTCTCTCTCCCATGTCTCATTTTATTCAAGTAAATGCTTTTGAATTTCATAAAAAAGAGGAACTGATCTACCTCATTGAGCTGTCATTCTTAATTACAAGGTACAAAACTAATTCTCCTATAATGTGGAATCAATATTAAACTCCACCTCACTAGGATGGAAAACATGAGATGGTTCTTAATATAAATAGGGATTTTATGAAACTTGGAAGACACCAAACCTAGAATTGTACCTTTGGGGTAATGACAACTGTTAGGCAACCAGGATGACTCTATCCAAAATCACAAAATGTACAATGAAACTAGGTTAAAGATTCAGTGGGTTCTAAATCATACGATTCAACAATCTTGATGACTCTTGCAAGAAGACCTGATTAATAACATTTAATTCATGTATTCAGTTGTGAAGATTCACATAAGTCTTCTACCTAGACTGATATGTAGTCCTAACATTCTGATAAGATACACCTACTTTGATATCACTTGAATAATACATTGACATAGATACACTACCACTCTTACGTTTAACTTTCATAAGGTTGTTAAATACGCTATACCATATACGGAATCATAAGGATACACATGTATATATATTATTGAATGGTTTTATTATAAGAGTACTCAGAAATCAGTTTTTAAAAATTCCATTAAAATCAACGATGTATGCTTAAATCATGACCCCTAAAACCTATATGATATGATTGAAAAGACCATCAGTCCTTGGATAATGGGATGTGCATATAAACACCAATAAACCAAGATACTTCTATAAACCCATCAAGAACAGTGACAAAAAGTGAACATCCCAGTCTATTAAAATGGTATGTTGAACTCCATAAATTCTTGTAATCTCCCAAACAAATAGTATACCTAAATAATGTAATAAAATAAAATTCATAATAGGTTATAAGTGGGTGAAAATTTTCATTATATCAAGGGACACCCACAACATGTCACTACCTAAAGGGGATATCCCCAAAGCCATCAAGAAATCCATGGGGATTTCATATCATTTCCACTCTAGTATAATAAAAAATACATTATTCCATTTTTGTGTGGTTCTCCACTTTCATATACTGACATGAACTACACCAAGTGAAAAAACATATGTTATCCTTTTTCCCCATTCAAAAATACATGTAGAATATATCATGGTACGTCTAGTTTAAATTACAAGGTAATGGCCATGGAGAAACAATAGACTCTTGAATCAACTCCCCCATTTTCTCTATCAGAACCCATACGTTAACATGAATACACAACATATCATACTCATTAATGACCCATTTAGGCAGTGGGTCCTCGACTAAAATTATTAACCCTAGGAATAAGCAGTTGGGGCCCATAAACTCTCTCATCATTACTCAATCCATAAGTAAATAGGTTAATGGAAATAAAGTGATTAAAATATATCCATAATGGTCCATAACACAAAATTAATCATATAAAATATGGAAATTAAGAACTATTAACTAGTATCCTACTGATACAAATGCATATTTTTCTTCATTATCAGAGAAAAATTCACTGCATTTACATTCCTAGGCAAATAACATGCTTAAAAATAAGATGACTATAGAAATTCAACACATCATCTCTATAAGATATTCAAGTAATTTTGGGTGAATATATATTTACTAATTTTTTGGCCTCTTTATATATAAAACCATTTCAAAAAACATATTTTACCCAGATACATAATGTATAGACCATAAATAATAACACAGGATAATGAATCAAGTAATTCTAGTCATGGGTTATCAACTAATGAGGCTCATAATATTTGAATTGATCACCCCGTATTAGCATATCTCAAGGACTGATTCCATGTAAATCATAATAAAAATCATATCATCTCACAAAATCTATAAGATTAATTTTCATAATTTAATTAAATATTATTTTCATTTATTTAAATTCATTCTTACAGGCATCATACCATGGAAAATTAGATCCCTTCATAGTCAAGCACATAATAGGATCATATTAGGAAGTTACATTATTTTTTATATTTCATATAACATCATGTTATCCATAAGAAACATCAAATATAAAATAAAATCTTGGACTCCTCCATGGATACTACTACTATCAAATTATCTAATATTATGGATAACAATGATTCTAAAATAATTTTTCAAAGAATGGGAACCTTATCAATGAAAAATTATAATTTTTTTGTCATGAAATAAAATAAATTCTATATTGTTGTAATCAATAATATGTCACTGAGTTTTTCATGGGATAATTGAGTATGAGAGTACACCATGATATGATACCAAAAAACCAAAATAAATGAATCTAGTTATGTATTAAAAATACGAGTCATTAGGTCCTTGAAAATGTTCAATGAATTCATTATACCTCATGAAATTACCAAATAATCTTATAAGTAATATCTACTATGAAATTATGTCACCAATTTATAAAAGGTTGAAATCATACTAAATGGTATCTCAACCTCAAATCAATTTATTAAATGGATCATCTTCCATAAATCATATTGAAGAAGTTATCTATACATGGCAATAAATATTGATACATAACTATAAATAGTTCATTTTTTGGTAATACACACAATATTTTAGGTTACAATCAACCTTCCTAGATAATGGGATATGTGAATTCCATGTTGACTTATAGGTTTTTAAAATAATTGTGGCTTCTTGTTCCTCCAACTATATCTTAAATTAATGAATCATTGATAGAGAAATATGGTAATGAGGAATAAAAATGACACCTCTCATTAAAATAGATAAATAGTAAAACTCCCATCTCTTTTCAAGGATATAATATAAATATAATTAGTTAATATGTCCTTGAAATAGTCCAGTATATGAGGATAAAATGCCTAATATGTTTTTGAATGACTCGGGAAATGACTAGTAATTTGGTATTCCACTCAACCAAGACCAGATGAATTCGGTCTGTCCTAACAATCCTAGATGTCTATTTATCCATGGTTAATATTTTAACCATTCACATATGGAGTGAAATACACAATTCAATTATATAAATAATTAGGATTTTCATTCAGAACCAACCAATCAAGACCAAGAATGATGTAAAAACCTATAATCTAAATGATAAAGAGGTTTCTTATAAAATGATTGCTCAGAGTATCTTGTATACATTCATTTAAGCAATGTAATATTTCTAATAATACTCACAAATAATTATCAAGAGTCCTCACTCTACAGAATTTTAAATCTCAAGGCCATGCTCTTTCCTAAATTCTACTATTGTGAAATGTTATGATGTGGCTATGTAAAAATAATGAAGTTACACTGTTATAGGATATTAAAACAATACATTGAAATATAGAAGGCATAAAACTCAACCCATCAGTAGTTAGCTATATGGAATGTATATAGACTAATTTTTTCCACTGATATACAAAATTAATACCCAATAAAGGTCCACTATGATTGGTTGTTTGTTTAATGTCTCGTACCCTCGTCCATGACTACCTCATCGTCTTAAATGGTCAGTATTACTCAAAATTCTTTTGTAGAAAAGAGATACTTGTAGGATCACTAATACCAATTGCAGTATCAAAATAATGGTGTAGATGCTAAATATAAAAGAGGGTGTTATTTTTATATTTTAAAATTGCTTTGGAACTTTTAATTTGGATATAAAAATTTCTATAGTTTAACAATGTTAAACAAGGTAAATTCACAAAACCTCTCGGTGTTACATAATTGCTAGATTTCAGAAATGAGGTTTCAGAAATGAAACATAACAAAAGTTTACAAGAACAAAGATTCTACCTTAAAGTGTATAGAATCATAATTAATCATAGTACAAGTAGAAGAAATTATAAGATAATTATACATGACTTATTTATCAAATTTAATGGAAAACAAACTTGAAACAACACATGTAACAAGTATAGAATCATTTAAACTAAATAGTAGGGTATTTAGAAACTTTAGATAAAGGTCCCTTGAATTTAAAGTTCAAGAAATTCTATTTTACCCACACTAGGGTAATCCCTTGATAAGAGTATGGAATGTTGTCTTGCTATCTTTGTACGCCCACAAACTTCAATGTTGTCTTCACCTCTGTCGTCTTATCCCAATATGCCCTCGAATGTACTCAGAAACATTCGTAGCCGCATGAAGCAATTCTAATCAAGATGTTCAGTATGCATAAATCATGAAAGTATCACTCTAGAAATCAATTTAGCAGCATGTAATATCTAGATTTGTAGAACTAATATTGAACATGTTCAAATGAGATATTATTTATAAGAACATCTTCAACGGTAAGCTCCATCCACCAATGTTCATATTTTCCCTTGAATTTACTAGGGACCTGTACACATGTCACTCAAAAAATGGTTAGTAAATAATAGAATACAATACATCCTTTCATACTTATAATAATGGTATGAAAATTAAGGCTACTTAATCAAATATAAATTTCTGGAGTCAAATGTTCGAAGTCTAAAAACATTCGGATTCTATATTGGTTGAACATTCAGATTCTGTTTTTCACGCAATTCGGTGTCCGAATTATATAGACTATATATTTAGAATTATAAGGAATTCGTGGTTAGAATTCTATAGACATCAGATTATGAATTCTGAGAAATTTTTATCTTGAATTCGATGGAATTTACAACCTGAATTTTGAGTAATTCTTAACTTGAATTCTGATTAATTCGGAACCTGAATTCTAGAGAATTCAGAACCTGAATTCTATGATATATGGAAACCTAAACTCTAAAGAATTCAGAGTATGAATTTCATAGAATTTAGATACTGAATTTCAGAAAATTCAGAGTCTGAATTTTAGTGGGATTGGAGTCTGCATATCAGAGAATTTGGAGTCTGAATTTCATGGAATTTGATATCCTGATTTCAGAGAATTCAGTGTCTGAATTTCTGAGAATTTGTAAACTGAATTCAGATCCTAAAAATAAAATTATCTATATATAAATATTTATTTAATTATGAGGTTTTATATGTAAAAATTAATTTTACAATTAGGATGAAAAAGAGTTAGATTTTAGAGCATCTATAATATGAACAATTAAAACATGGTAAGGATAAAATTTCCTTGCTGACATAATTTTTTACTTATTAAAAAAAATCATAAGGATAATTAAATTCTCCTTATGATAGTGTGTTTGTGATTTTCAAAACATGACTGAATGGAAGAATCATATGAAAACCTTATTGAATCAACAATCAACCCCAAATTTGAATAAATGTAATTTTCATAAGGAAACCTTATTGACTCAATTATCTCCTTCATTTTGGAAAGCACAAACATCCTCACTAAAAATAATATAAGTAATTTAAAAATTTTACTGTCTTGTGAATTAAAACTTATTTCCCTTTACTTATGGATCAATGTGATTTCGACGAAATCTCCCTTAGGCTTTGAAATCTCTAAGAATTTTATTCTGAGTTTCCTGAATGAGATATTTCGTTTTCTTGCATATGAAAATATTCATGATGAAAACTCCCCCTTAGATAAACTCTCCCTTACATAGGGAAATTTTCTATTTACTTATTATTCTTTTTGACATTCCTTTCACCCCAATTGTGGTTTTCAAAATGAAATACAGGTAATGGAAAATAAATTTGGTGCATGAAATATTAGTACTAAACAATAATAAAATATGAAGTGAAAACCCCATTTCGTTATGATTTGAAAGTTTTTGTACAAGAAGAAAAAGTAAAACAATATATAAAATTTAGAAAAGTCTATCCTTCTTTCTCATTTAGAATCACCTTATTTACAATGGTATTGATCTTCTTTATCTCATTGTGATCCTCCTCTGCACGTTTGAGAAGCTTATCTTGATCTTCTGTTTTCTTCTTTAAGGCATTGATTATCTTTTCATGAGACCTAAGAGATTATGACTGAGCCTTCAGAATATCTTCTTGCCCAGAATTAATTTCTTCAATCTCAACTTAGATATCCCTTTTCATCTTCCAACACGGAAATACTAAATTTAGATTCCCATTCAGATCATTAAGTTCTTGCTTCTAATAATCTTGTTCAAGAGTCAATGTTTCCTCAAAACTATTATTATATCCATGATCTTCACATATTAGATGTCAAAGGACTCCCCAAAACTATCTTGAAAATAATCATGGATTCTCATCTCTTATAATTTTTTCCTTGAAATTTTTTTCATCTTCTTACAATATCTTTTATGAGCTTCGTATCCAATGAGAAAAGTCTTGAAGTCTGCCTCGAGTTTTACACATTTATCAATCACCATGGATACTGGATCTGATTTTTAATTTACTGAATGTTGAAGAATCAGGAATCTCGATTCTATACTGGGAGATGTTGGATTGGTCCCAACCAACTTTTTCAAATACTGAACTACAATGTCATATCAAAGAGAGGACGATTCGAAATCCGAGACTTTGGTTGGTGAGGAATCCATTTCTAATTAAATTGCATTCCTCTTCGATGAACAAACAACTTCTTTTTTATTTACAATAGATTTTCTAGGTGTATCCACTACCACTTATTTCCCCTTATCATCCTTCAGAATGACCTCTTCTTGATCAGGAGATTAATGTTCACTATCTGATAGCTGAATGATTTTGTCTTCATCAACTTCTACATTTTCAGCTCCTTCCTCAACATCCTCAGGGTGATTGAAATATTTATTGATGGATTCTTCCACGGATGGTTTATTTTTTTCATGTTCACCCTTATATTAATCCTTACCAAGAGTAGAATGCATTGAAAATTAGGCCTGAGAAGTCTGAAATGGTAATTTGTTAGAAGGGATTTCCCTCTCAGGATTTTTTTCTACTTGATTTAACACATCATCAGTGACACCACTTACTTCTTCATCTTCTTCTTCTACAAAATCTTATTCATCTAATTATTCTTTATGTTATTTCATAATTACAAACTTGTTTTTAGGCTTCTCAGGAAGTGATTCTTGAATAAATGTCTCCAGTGCGTGAACTTTTTCAGAAGCTTTCTCTGTTTCCTTGAAAAGGGATCGGACTATTTTAGCTTCCAACATCTTCTTCTTCTGCTTCTTCTCTTCCTGTTTCCACTCAAGATCATCAGCAACATTTTCATTCAAAACCTTTTCCTCAGAACGATCCAAGACAAATATAGGGTCCTTTTCCTTCTTGTTCTTCTTGTATTTTCCCAACTTAGACACGACTTCATCGGAATATGTTTTTCCTTCTTTGGATTTGGAGGTGCGGATTGAGTTTCCATATCCACTGGGGGTTTTGCCTTTTCTTATGGTTCCATGGATTTCCTCTTCCATACACCCCTCTTTGATGTATCAGTTGCTTCCCCTTTCTTTATTAAGGCTTTAACTTCCTTTAATAATCGATCATAAAATTCTTCAAATTGACTATTAAATCCAATCTTCATCCTCCTAAGAGTATCATCACTTATCAGCATCACTTTGGAGTTCCTCAGCCTAAAAATTCATGAAATATTAAAATACTAATGACAAAGGAAAATCAACTTTGGAAGAATGAAATGCTACATAATTATCTGAGACATCACATTCCCATTCATGGTATTTTCAATCGTCACCAAGATATACTTGACAAGGTTAATTTTTCTGAAGTTCACCAAAATATCCAATATATATAAATCACTATTCTTTAGAGTATCCTTATCTCCTTTCCCCGGTTTGGAAAACCATTTAACCCACAATTCAAAAATCTGAATGTTTGTATATTTATGTACTATATTAGATGTCTTCACCTTTGAAAGTCCAAGGACTGATAGATAGTTTACTTTATCAAATGAACCAAATACATCGGGTAGTTTGTGAGTACAGAACTCAGACCCACCTTCAAAAAAATTACAAATCAGACTGGATGCCTTACTATAACAAATATATTTTGTATTCCCGTAATACTTAAATGAAAATTCATCTTGTACTCTTTTGTTGAAAAATCTTATTGTCTCATAGAATTAAACCAGAAACTCCAGATACATTGGTTCCTGTTCATTCAGTTTCGATATGAAAACACTCTCCAACCTATTCAACTTGATGTTCTTAGTGATAATGGCATCATACATATTAAAAAAATTCAAATTAACCAACCTTTATATGTAAACCTTCCATTCATAGCTTTCCTATACATACAACATTTGTTTTTAAGATAAAGCTTAAATAGACATTCATAACTAAGGAATCCTTGAAGATTCAGAACATGCTTATGAAGGAAGGGAAGAGCATTACCATGCGACGACTTGAGTTTTGATGTGGGACAAAAATTTGGGGTCCATTAAATAGGTAGTTGAAGCAATTGTTCAGCTTCCCCAACTGATCCAATAGCTAAAAAGATTTTTAGAATATCTAATAGTTGAGATGATAGTCCCGGAAGGATTTTGATAGATTCTGATCTTTTGAGGTTATTAAAATTAATATTTCGTATTTAAGGAAATTTTAATTTGAAATTAAAAAAAAAAGAAAATACCAGCAAGAAAAAATGCTTACGAAGACATGAAAGGAACCATTTATTTCAGAATAGTAGGAAGATTATTCACAATGAGAAATTTTATTCTTGGAGATCATTACATTCTAAAATATACCAGAAAGTTTAGTCAGAGGCAAACCAATGACCATTTATTTAAAAAAAGAAAATGAAAATTACATCAGACAGGCACAACAAGGTGAGAACAACAATTACATATCATAAAATTTAGACCCATCACCACATCTTGGATACACCATTTCCTCCACAGTAGCTGATTCCCACTCCGAACTTTTCTGAAATTAGATTAAGAAAAAAAATTAACTAAGAAAATTATGACTATGAAAATTTTAACGATAAAAATTTGTCTAAGAAAATTGTAACTACGAAAATATTGACTACAAAAATGTTGACTACGAAAATCGAGTCTATGAATATTTTAACTACGACAATTTTGACTACAAAAATTTTGACATTGAATAATTTGACTATGAAAATTTGGAATATGAAAATTTTCACAACGAGATTTTTCATTATGAAAATTTTGACTAGGAAAATTTTGACTATGAAAATTTGACTATGAAAATTTTCACCACGATAATTTATACTACGAAAATTTGGACTATGAAAACTTTCACTTTAGCTAACAAGAAAATATACTCCACCTATGAAAAAAAAGTTTCTTACTGTAAGGAGATAGGTGTCAACAAGAGGTTAATAAGGAATATTACCTTACGTTTATCATTCCTAACATCTGTTTAATGTATTCAATTCTGTTAGATGGTAAAAATTTTGTGAAAATATCAGCAAGTTGATATTACGTTCTGGTAAATTAAAAATGTTATCTCCTTTTTGTCTGTGATCTCTATGAAAGTGATGACTAATATCTATGTGTTTTTCCTAAGAGTGATGTGCATGGTTTATTATTAAGGCAATGGACCTAGTATTATCACAGAATATTGGTGTTTTCGTAAAACTCATACCATAGTCTTTGACTGGGTGTTGCAACCTCGACACTAGACCTCAAAAACATCCAACTGCAACTTATTCAACTTTATTAGTTGAAAGTGATACTGTGTGTTGATTTTAGCATCACCATGAAACTAATGAATATCCTAAGGAATGACAAGTTACAGATGTACTATTCCTATCCATTCTACATCGACCAATGTCAGCAACTAAAAAAACATTTAAAACAAAATTATTTCCACATGTATAAAATATTATTAGATCCATGGTACACTTTATGAAGGGAAAACTCATTTTCACTGTCATCAAATGAGATTCCTTCGGATTTTATTGATATCTTGCACATAAGAATACTGGAAACATTATGTCTGGAAGACTAGTTGTCATGTAAATAAGGCTTCCTATTATAGCTCTGAAAGGTTTTTGATGTACTGTTTTCTCATCATCATCAAGATCACGTGAATTTGAGGTACCTATGTGAGTCCATATACTCTTAGTGTTGTCAAATCCATAATTTTTAAGAAAATAATTAATATACTTATATTGACATATATAGATTCCTTCTGGTTTTTGAGAAATTTAATAACCATGGAAAAATGTTAACTCACAAATCATACTCATTTCAAACTCAAATTTCATTATATCCGCAAATAAATCATTTAAATATTGCTGAGTTGACCCAAATATAATGTAATCAATATAAATTTGAACAATAAAAACATTTTTATTGTATTTTTTTATAAAAAGGGATCGATCAACATTTCCCTTAACATAATTATTTGAATAAAAACCCTGAAAATCTATCATACCAAGCTCGAGGGGATTTCTTAAGTCAATACTATGCTTAGGTAAGTTTTTAAACATGTTCAAGATGTTTTTAATCTTAAAACCCATGAGGATGTTAAACAAAAACTTCCTCTTAGACAAAATCAATTAGGGAAGAACATTTAACATCCATTTGAATATGTCTGAAATTGAAGAATACTGTAAAGGAATGTAGGATATGAATAGATTCATGTACAGCTACAAGAGAAATAAGTTTCTTCATATTCCATTCCTTCTTGTTGATTATATCCTTTACCAACTAATCTAGCTTTATTTTTTACTATGATTCCATTTTCATGACACTTATTTCTAAAGACCCATTTTAATCCAATAAGAGAAGTTTCTTTAGATCTTTCAACCAAGGTCCATACATTATTCATCTCGAATTCTTTGAGCTCATTTTACATAGATTTTATCTTTTCAACATCAGCAAAAGCTTCATCAATGATTTTTTGTTCTAATTGGGAAATTAATACTATATGTTCTACATAATTTATTAAGGGAATTATAGTCCTGAAAGGTGTATTTACATCACCAATGATAATACCTCTAGGTTGATTCATTAGAAACAACTTATTTGGGTTTTTTAAAACCTGTTCATCAACAAATGGTAGGAAAGTATTCAATGTTAAATACATCAGAAATATTTTCTTGAACATATTCCTTTTCAGAAGGATCATCTATAAAGGGTAGATTATCCATTTTTTAAAACACATATGAAGATGAAGGTTGTGGTGGTTTAAAAACAAAGGGATCAGTTTATAAAATTTGACATGTATTGTTTCTTCAATAGTATATGTATTTTTATTTAAGTCTCTATAAGGAATAGATGTTGTGGAGTAGCCTATGAAAATTCCATCATCATATTTTTGTGCGAATTTGGGTAGATTATATTTAGTATTAAGAATGAATACCTTGCAATCAAAAACCATGAAGTAGTAATGTCTGTGTTTTCTAACATTTCATAACTCATAAAAAGTTTTATTTAGTAAAAGGACTTATCAAAACATGATTTATAGTATAACAAGAAGTACATAGAGCTTCAACCCATAAATGATTGGCTATATAATATTTACTCAACATGGTTCTTGTTATCTCTTAAATAATTATATTTATTCTTTCAACAAAACCATTTTGTTGGAGATTTCTTGGGGCTGAGAAATTAAGAGTAACGTCTTTTCTACTACGTAATGTTTAAAAATCATAATTTTGAAAGTATACTCCAGGATCAATATGAAATTTTTTCAAATGATGGGTTTTCTCATTCTTAACATGGGCTCTATAAATTTTAAAATAAGAAGATGAATCATATTTCTTTGCTAAAAAATAGACCCATGTAAATCTAGTGTAATCACCAACTAAAAAAATACATAATATTTTCCTCCAATGCTTCCAGTGTGTGTTGGGCCAAACGGATCCATTTGTTATAACTGTAATTCATCAGTAGTTGAGACTTCACCGATTGATTTAAAACATGATTTATGATTCCTTCCATTTTTAAAAGAATCATAAACTTTGGAAGAAACAAATCTAAGCTCTAGTAGATCCTTAAATAATCATTTCGTAGAGAGTTTTCCTAGGTTCTTGATGTTAGAGTGTCCTAGCCTTCTATGTCATTAACATTAATGATCTTCCATTTCACTAAGACAAGGTAGATATTTTCTCCGATGGTCTTCAATTTTTAGTGTGTAAACATTCAATTACCTATGAGAAAAAAGAATATATTCTTCCATGGAATTGTGTACTAAACATTTGTCATTCTTAAAATTCACAAGGTATCATTCATCACATTATTGACTTATGGTAATGATGTTGTGCTTAAGAC
Source organism: Viscum album (assembly GCA_963277665.1). Classification (NCBI taxonomy): domain Eukaryota; kingdom Viridiplantae; phylum Streptophyta; class Magnoliopsida; order Santalales; family Viscaceae; genus Viscum; species Viscum album. The sequence continues at coordinate 615,664,852 of OY728164.1, forward strand.
CATTAATAAATAAATAATTTCAAATAAATGTGTTTCCTAGAAGAAGAATTTTACATATACCAATATTTTCTCCCTGAGCATTATCTCTAAATGTTACTTTTCCTCCCTTCGTCTGGATAATCTTTTAAAATATGTTTTTTACAGTCATATATCTGGAACATACAGTATCCATGTACCATGTTTTTCTATTTTTACAGTCTTTATTTTCTTGAAAAAAATAGTTAGACTTTCGGAACAAAATATTTCTTTGATCTGGAAACATCATAATGAAAAATTTTAGGAATCTAAATTTTCATAGAAAAATAAGCTTTAGGAAAACCTTAAGACTGAGTTTTGTTTACTATTATTTTTATAATTCCCACCACAATGATACTTAGTGAATAATGGAGCACTTTGAGGAACAAAATCATTGTTACTGAAAATCGGTTTTGAACTAGTATAACCAAAACCAAAATTATACATTTGAGGTTTAATTTGGGAATAAATTTTATCAAAATTTTCTTTTCCTAAGGTAATGTTTAAAAAAAAATTCCATAAGGAAAATATTTCTGAATTCAGTCTTATTACAATGTTCTTATCCTCAAAACATTAGTTTTATCACTAGAGTTAGACTCGAAAAAAATTTCATAGATATTACTTTTTCTGGATCCTTTAACAGTTTATCCTTCTCATAATTACCTTCCTCATGGGTTTTTGAAATATTATCAAAATAACAGATTTGTTTATCAATATCTTTAGTAATATTTTATATTCCCGTTGTAAAAATTTAAATCCTAGAATTTTCATTATCACACTTTTTCTTGACATGTGAATTTTCATTCTCAAGGATCTTAGCAAACCTAGAAACATCATCATAATTAGATAAATTATTATCTTCATTAGAATAGGATTCTTCATATTAAGATTCATAATATTTAAAATAATTATAATTTTCTTTCAAGGATAATTTGGTCATGGATTTATAATTGTGTTCATTTTACATTAAACAATGATTTTCAATAGGTAACTTTGCAAGTAAACAAAGATTCTTCTGACCAGAAGATTCGTACTCTTAGGATTCATCAGAAGAGTCTCCATACTGGCACTCAAGGTGTCATAATATTTCAAAACATTCTTAGCTTTATCCTTGAGTATTTCATTATATTTCTCTCAGAATGATTTTCTTTTCTATCTTTTCTCTTACGCATAAGACAATTTGGCCTTATAAGCTCCGCCCTTTTGCATTCATAAAAATTGAATTCAGAGACTTTCTTATACTTTCTTCCCTTCTTCTAGATTATATTATAAAAGTCATTATTTCATACTATCTTATTCATCCTTTGAGAATGATTAGATTTTTCATTCATAAAAAGTTTCACTTTCACTTGGTTCAAATAAAAATAGTAACCATTTTAGACTTAGATCTAGTAACTCTTTCAAGAGTCTTGGATTTAATATGATTGGAGGTCGTTTTAAAAGCAACAAATCCATTTCTATTATTCATATTATTTAGTTCAGCATGTCATTTCATTTTGGTTTCATGTTGTAGAAGAGTTCCAAAAATCTAATCAAGATTTATCTGTGAGACTTTTTTATTCTCATCAGTAGCTGTTATCTTTGATTCCCACTCAGTAGGCATAATGTCTATAATCTTATGAACAAGTTACTCATCATATAAAACTATTATACCCATATATTATAAAATATTATTAATATAAATAAATCTCTGTTATAATTTACATATAGTTTATCCATAATTAAATAAAAAACAATGATACTCATCTCTGTGCCCAATTATAGGTGAAGAAAGACCTTATATTAGTTAGTAATAAAATTATTATGATATAATTAATCATAAAATGTATTCATTAAATAACTCAAGAACATATTTTGTTGTATATTTTTCTACATGATTACAACCCAACACATCTGGAATGATCCATGAAGAATGTATGTATTGATATTCATTACCATTACAAGATATAAATCTAGAATATTGAAGATAGATAACATGGATTCCTACCATGTCTCAGTATCATGAGGATTTATTTACTCAAAACCAACATGATGGTGAAACTCCTACAAATCTATAGTCATCTCCATTGAAGATACATGGAATATATATCCTTCTACATGCTACATTATCAAAAAATTCAGTCTCAATACATAGGATTAGTGACTAAATAAATAATAGTAGGTGTTTCCTCATATCTCACTACATGAGGTAATATGGGAAGCTTATGGCCCACCACCTACAGATTGTGGTCATCAATACCTACATGGTTCTCTACCATATGTCTTTGTGGTGGCATATTGCAACAATAGTTTGTATAAAACTCATAAATATACATGATAATGTAATTTATCCATCATATTGAATTAATAAAATTAGAAAAAATTATTCAAAAGATAAAACACCGCAATTATTAAACCTATGTCTTGAACTATATTATATATAAGGTCCTAATGGTTATATGAGAAAATCCCTACTTCCAGTAATGAGGTCTGTCCTCAGACATATTCCATATTTAACATCAATGGTTATTTCATATTGAGTGTCAATTTACTATTATAGAGGAGAAAATATTTAAAATTCGATTAGAATGCCCAAATAATTGTATGAATTTATTTTTACATTAGTGAAATTGAATATTTATATTTATATGAATATATATATATATATCCTACTAATGTAAGATTCATCTTCCAATCCCATGGTATTAATTCATATTCTTTATAAGGTCACTCAGCTCAATCTGGTTATCTCACATTCCTATAGGGAAGCAATCCAAGTTGTAGAATGAGAAGCAAACCAAGTTGCAGATGCTATGAAAAAGAAAGAAATCATGTAGAGGACAATGATGTTTTCCTTTAAATACACATTTTACTATATTCCAATGGTGGATCTTGACATGTGTGGTGTCATGTATTCTCATTTCTAATATATTCCCTTGTATGGTTGACTTATCTATCTATTTTTATTAAAAAAATTATGTCCTTATTTGACCGAATCATGTACTTTATGGTAACTATATTGAACAAATTTAATTTCTATTATATATATATAAAAAATATAAATTTCAACTTAAATACATATAATTTTAACCATGGATTTTTTTTCCATGATAATAATGTTTCATGGCACAAACATTAAATAATTTGTATCTTACAAGGACACCATAAAGCTATATGATAAAAACGCATTTAGATGGATAGAAAAACATTAAATAACAATTTTTTTCTCATAAATCCTACACATATGTTAGTAAAATAAAATGTACCTAATTCATGGCACTACAACATGCTACATGCAATGTATGCTCTATTTTTATATCGTAGGGATTATACCTGAGGAGTAAATCCTTTGGTGTCTATAATAATTCATTAAAAATAATTCCTCACTATAAAATGCCATGAATAATAATATATTCTCTAAAAAATAATAATAAACCTCAATAATAATCCATGACACACATGATGAAATTTAAACAATAGTAATAGAAAAAATCCAAAACAACAATTTTCATTGATGGAAACAAGCCTTTTTCCTTTTAGGAGCGTTAGCTATTCAAAGGAACATGCTAATTGAAATATTCATACACTTTCCAAGAATAATATTTACCAACCAAAATTTTTTTTTGAAAAGGGAAATGGGACAATGACACCACCGATAACATATCAGACCAAGTTAACTGAAAAGTTAGTGAACTAGTTGTCCATGTGGCATGAAGCACACATCTTCATATGTGATAGGATTCTAACTAGAAGCAAGGGTCTATGGTGTTACTAGAGAGACTATAAACTCTAAATCCTAGTGGAATATAATAGTATGTATGAGAAAAATATTATATATAGAATAATAATGGAAATACTGGAATATCAATAAAAACAAAAATAATAATCAGTATGACAATATCGAGAACAATAATTAGATTTCAAGAAAATATCAAGTAATATATAAAAAAGATTTTCATTTCATTATGATATATAATCTTGGTAGTGAATGGTAATAGAGAGGAATGATTATAAAACATGAAATAAAAAGCGAACAGGATGACCAAAATATATCTCTAATATCATCATCAGTATAAACTCAATCCTCTACACCATACTCATTCATATTATTGAAATGAAAAAAATTGTTGGGTGCTTCATTTTTTTTATACATGCATCCATACTGTCGAACATAGAATCATTTGGAGGCCCATAATTTTTGTGATATAAACACAATATGACATAACAAAAGACATGGTAAAAGTTAAACTATTTAACTAAGAGTTAAATCTAAAGGATATGTTTAATATGGTGGCCAAAATATTTTAAAAACCTATTAGTTGAGAGGATTTAAACCAATTTCCATATTACCCTTGATATAAATCCATTTAGAGCTATTATAGACATAAAATAATGTTATAATCAATTGAAATTTCAATGTTTTCATAATGTTCAAGCACCTCTCTTATAAAAGGGTACTTCCTCTTATCTAAAATTCACATCTCCAAATCCATTTTGATTCGTCCAAAACCAGGTCAAATCTACTCCAAACTACACTCAACTCATCCTATATGTCTTACCATGAGAGGAAATCCAACATATAGAGCCATTTGTTTCAAATCAAAAGGAATCACCCCAAGATATGAGAATTATTGTATCACCTCTTTCAAACATATATTCTTATTCTACTTCTTATTTATTTTTTGTGAACATGCCAAAATAATGAATCAAGTAAATTATACTTTATGATATGTAATTATAAATATGATAAAACTATATTCATTATTCTGTACAAACTTTGAATAATAATGTCTACATTCGTGCGTACGTACGACTTACCGTCTCCACGTCATGGTGTAGTTTATTATTCAACACTACATTATTTAGATGAGTTTAATAATTAGAATAATTAATGTAAATAATGAATATAACATGTTAATGATTATTTATAAATAATATAATATTTAATTAAATAATATTTCACTATCAATATAATGATATTCTCACCCATGTGAACGTATTACCTACCGTCTTCAAGATGCGATGAAATTTATCTTCAACAATCACCATTATTATTTTTAAATAAATATATATATATATATATATATTGATTATGTTTGAAAAATATTAAATAATATTTATTCTTATATAATATATATTTATGTAGATAAATATATTTCATTTACATACTTCCAAAAAATTCAATAAGAAAACGGAAACAACATTTATTCGTACCTACAGACTACCGTCTCCATGAATAGTGTTTCCATTTCATATATATATATATAATACATATTTATAGTTCTAATATATATGATATATAAATCATGTTTTACATTCCTGATATATGTAAATCATTATCTATGTGATACAATCAATAGTAACAATTTGAATCACGTACGATAAAAATAGAGATTATAAAACAAAATGTAACTTTATCATGGACAATTATTGTTAAATGGTAGTATAATGTCATAAATTATTCATATATTATATTATAAATAATAATATTGTTCTTATATAATTTAATAACATATTATGGTAATTATATTGGATTTTAAATGTACCCGCGACTAAAGGAATGTACATGGTAAGGGTTGATTCTTCAATCTCATTATTATATGAGATTATTTGTTATAATTATTTATTTGGACATATTTATCATCCTTATCCATGATTCGTAAAAATGATTTCATAAGAAATATATTATCGTTTTATATATGTGTATCTTTAAAAAGATTTTAATTTTACATTTTTTAAAGATATATAATTCCAAATATATTTAATTAGTGTACTTGTTTTCAAAAGGATTTTTAGGATTAATTTATATGAACATGGTTGTTTTAAAATGTCAAATTCTTTAAAAAATTTCAAATTTTTATTGGATAAATTGATTCAAAAATAAATTTTAAATAAAATTCTCTATAAAGTTTTTGACTTTTAAAATTTTTCATGAAAAATGGATACTTTTCTCAAAGAGTTTTATTCATAATTATCAACTATGAAAACATCCTTTACGGGATAAATTTTTTGATTGGGGTTGAATTTTTATAATACAATCTTCCATATTATATTGAATGAGCTATGATATGTTTGACTATTAGTGTCCTATTTTTATACCATTCATTGTTTATGGTTAATGTATTAATATTTTGTATGCTAGTTTTTATATTAATGATTATGTTATGTATTACCATTTTCATATAAGCAATGAATTGTGCTTAGTAAGATATGGGATGGTCCAACTATAGCCCCTCAAGGCATAGGTAGGTCTCATGTAACAAACTAGTGTCATGGAATAAATACTTTCTAGAATATTATTGGATGGTCATGGCACAAGGTAGTGACGTCATAGTTTTTATGTCGGGCATTATGCATTCCCTCATTATGAAATTAGTTACTACATGTGATTATTTGACTAGTGAAATATCCGCGTACAAGTTTATATTGTAATGTTGGACTATTTTTACCATACTACGCTCATTTTTTATGTTGAAAAGGCTTATTTTTTTATTATACATCTTTCCATAAAATTTTATACATTCCGCTGAATTATTTAACCTTACTGAGCATCTAAGATCACCCCTTTCTTATGTGTTTTTTTCCCAGGATGCCATGAATTGTATTATGATTTATATTAAGGGTTATTTTAGTGGAATAATGAAATATAAATGTACAATTTATTGTTTGTTTTATGTTATAATGGGTAATGTAATATTCTTGTATTTAATCTATTTTCCAAGACTACAAAACTAGCCTGTCCTTCGGGGATTGATTCATTGTAATCATACCAATGTGTTAAAATAATTCACCATATCTGGGCTTATGGGTTCATGGAATTATAGTTGGTATTAGAATAATTTTAGAAACAAATATGGAAATGGATTTATAAAACTATGAATAGGGATCATAACCCGAAGATAGAATTTGAGGATAAGTATTGAAGAGAATACTAGAATTTTAAAATAGAGATAATGTGGGTATTCATTCCAAATACATCTCAGACTAGATTGTACACATTTATGTGGTTCTGGTTTAGATGTAGCTAGGTGTGAAAACATCTATAAGGTATTCTGAGCATGACTCGGGGTAACCTGGTATATGACAATATTCCTTATTGTGAACATGGTTTGACACTCCTGGGGGATATGCTAAGGACAACTTACATTTTTATTACAACCCATTAGGAAGAATTTATGAATAAATATTTCGTTATGGAATCAGTCTTTATGATTATAAAATTAGATATGCATAAATTTTTTAATTTATGTTAAGTATTCCACTATTATAAAATCCAGAATTATGATTCATAACATAATCTAGTGTATGAAATTGTATAGAAATGGAACCTAGTAGAAATAATAACTACCTCACCAATGCACATGTTCCAAAGAGAATGAATGATCCTATATTTCATTATCTTAAGACAAGATTTTTAAGGGAAATGTCCTCGCATTTATTCTAATCATATGACGAAAGAGTATCATGTGTTAACAACATGAGGAATTAATTATTTTGGTCTTATGGTATTTATGGGTAGTGAGAGAAAAAAAGAATGACAGCGAGAACGATAGAAACAGGGTAGATGGGAAAGAAGGGTTTTCCCATATGTGATAACTATAAAAAGAATCACTCTCGGATGTTCTTGAAAGTATGTGGTGTTTTTCATATGTGTGGGAAAAGGGTGATCTGAAAAAAAAAATTGAATGGAAAGAAAGATATTAATAATATTGAGTGATTCAATCATAGAGAAATGAGGAATTTAAAACATAATTGTCTTAAGCATCAAATAAATAAATCTCATAATAATCAAAGCGCACAAGGTTAATTATATGAAGTTATTATAGTCGGCGTGGAATAATTAATGTATTTGTATTTATCGGTTGAATAATTTTGTAATTTGAGTTTTATACCAATGATGTAATGGTTAAATTAATTATGAAAATAAATAAGGAATTTGCTGCATTACAATTTCATTGAGGATCTGACATTGTTTGCTTTTATGAAATGTGACTCAACAGAAAGTTAAACTTTTTTGAAAAATTCATGTATAAGAGAAATATAGACCTTAATATTTTCCTAATAGTGAGAGAGTGATTTTGGAATAAGAGATAATTCATTTGGATAAATTATATTACATATTCATGACTACCATAGAACTAATTAATTGTTTTTTATTCCATAATTATCTAATTTTATTAATTTTTGTATTCAAATTGTATATCTTGTCTTCTATAAGGAATAAGGGAGAAAGAATATATTCAATAAGGGTTTAATATAATTTACGGTGTTACCATGTTTTATGAAAATACAAGATGAACGTAGTCACATGATATTATGAGGAAAAAATAGACCTTTAATTTGTTTACCCCCATATAAATATTTATACTGTCAGTTTGTGCTCAATTATTTTTGATAAGTCAAAAGGTAGGAATATAGTGTGGTGGGAACTGGATATTCTTTTGAGGGTAAAGTTTTATATATTAGATACTTTGACCTAACATTTTCATTTTTAGAAAACATATAAATGAATAAGGATATTCTTGTTCTCCATATTATTTTTAAAAAGAGTTTTAGGCATTAAAATATAATTTTGAACATTCATTTACATGTGTAAGGGTTGAAGTGAAAATAGATCGAAGCACAACCAAATTATAATATTGTAATTATGATATGTATGGAAATCAAGTATGTTTTCTCGAGCTGTTATCTAGATGTTGATAAATCCCATATCTTAAAAAAATTATCTAAAAAAATATATTATCCATTTTTTAAAACCTGTTCATCAACAAATGGTAGGAAAGTATTCAATGTTAAATACATCAGAAATATTTTCTTGAACATATTCCTTTTCAGAAGGATCATCTATAAAGGGTAGATTATCCATTTTTTAAAACACATATGAAGATGAAGGTTGTGGTGGTTTAAAAACAAAGGGATCAGTTTATAAAATTTGACATGTATTGTTTCTTCAATAGTATATGTATTTTTATTTAAGTCTCTATAAGGAATAGATGTTGTGGAGTAGCCTATGAAAATTCCATCATCATATTTTTGTGCGAATTTGGGTAGATTATATTTAGTATTAAGAATGAATACCTTGCAATCAAAAACCATGAAGTAGTAATGTCTGTGTTTTCTAACATTTCATAACTCATAAAAAGTTTTATTTAGTAAAAGGACTTATCAAAACATGATTTATAGTATAACAAGAAGTACATAGAGCTTCAACCCATAAATGATTGGCTATATAATATTTACTCAACATGGTTCTTGTTATCTCTTAAATAATTATATTTCTTCTTTCAACAAAACCATTTTGTTGGAGATTTCTTGGGGCTGAGAAATTAAGAGTAACGACTTTTCTACTACGTAATGTTTAAAAATCATAATTTTGAAAGTCTACTCCAGGATCAATATGAAATTTTTTCAAATGATGGGTTTTCTCATTCTTAACATGGGCTCTATAAATTTTAAAATAAGAAGATGAATCATATTTCTTTGCTAAAAAATAGACCCATGTAAATCTAGTGTAATCACCAACTAAAAAAATACATAATATTTTCCTCCAATGCTTCCAGTGTGTGTTGGGCCAAACGGATCCATTTGTTATAACTGTAATTCATCAGTAGTTGAGACTTCACCGATTGATTTAAAACATGATTTATGATTCCTTCCATTTTTAAAAGAATCATAAACTTTGGAAGAAACAAATCTAAGCTCTAGTAGATCCTTAAATAATCATTTCGTAGAGAGTTTTCCTAGGTTCTTGATGTTAGAGTGTCCTAGCCTTCTATGTCATTAACATTAATGATCTTCCATTTCACTAAGACAAGGTAGATATTTTCTCCGATGGTCTTCAATTTTTAGTGTGTAAACATTCAATTACCTATGAGAAAAAAGAATATATGCTTCCATGGAATTGTGTACTAAACATTTGTCATTCTTAAAATTCACAAGGTATCATTCATCACATTATTGACTTATGGTAATGATGTTGTGCTTAAGACCATTAATAAATAAATAATTTCAAATAAATGTGTTTCCTAGAAGAAGAATTTTACATATACCAATAATTTCTCCCTGAGCATTATCTCTAAATGTTACTTTTCCTCCCTTCGTCTGGATAATCTTTTAAAATATGTTTTTTACAGTCATATATCTGGAACATACAGTATCCATGTACCATGTTTTTCTATTTTTACAGTCTTTATTTTCTTGAAAAAAATAGTTAGACTTTCGGAACAAAATATTTCTTTGATCTAGAAACATCATAATGAAAAATTTTAGGAATCTAAATTTTCATAGAAAAATAAGCTTTAGGAAAACCTTAAGACTGAGTTTTGTTTACTATTATTTTTATAATTCCCACCACAATGATACTTAGTGAATAATGGAGCACTTTGAGGAACAAAATCATTGTTACTGAAAATCGGTTTTGAACTAGTATAACCAAAACCAAAATTATACATTTGAGGTTTAATTTGGGAATAAATTTTATCAAAATTTTCTTTTCCTAAGGTAATGTTTAAAAAAAAATTCCATAAGGAAAATATTTCTGAATTCAGTCTTATTACAATGTTCTTATCCTCAAAACATTAGTTTTATCACTAGAGTTAGACTCGAAAAAAATTTCATAGATATTACTTTTTCTGGATCCTTTAACAGTTTATCCTTCTCATAATTACCTTCCTCATGGGTTTTTGAAATATTATCAAAATAACAGATTTGTTTATCAATATCTTTAGTAATATTTTATATTTCCGTTGTAAAAATTTAAATCCTAGAATTTTCATTATCACACTTTTTCTTGACATGTGAATTTTCATTCTCAAGGATCTTAGAAAACCTAGAAACATCATCATAATTAGATAAATTATTATCTTCATTAGAATAGGATTCTTCATATTAAGATTCATAATATTTAAAATAATTATAATTTTCTTTCAAGGATAATTTGGTCATGGATTTATAATTGTGTTCATTTTACATTAAACAATGATTTTCAATAGGTAACTTTGCAAGTAAACAAAGATTCTTCTGACCAGAAGATTCGTACTCTTACGATTCATCAGAAGAGTCTCCATACTGGCACTCAAGGTGTCATAATATTTCAAAACATTCTTAGCTTTATCCTTGAGTATTTCATTATATTTCTCTTAGAATGATTTTCTTTTCTATCTTTTCTCTTACGCATAAGACAATTTGGCCTTATAAGCTCCGCCCTTTTGCATTCATAAAAATTGACTTCAGAGACTTTCTTATACTTTCTTCCCTTCTTCTAGAATATATTATAAAAGTCATTATTTCATACTATCTTATTCATCCTTTGAGAATAATTAGATTTTTCATTCATAAAATGTTCACTTTCACTTGGTTCAAATAAAAATAGTAACCATTTTAGACTTAGATCTAGTAACTCTTTCAAGAGTCTTGGATTTAATATGATTAGAGGTCGTTTTAAAAGAAACAAATCCATTTCTATTATTCATATTATTTAGTTCAGCATGTCATTTCATTTTGGTTTCATGTTGTAGAAGAGTTCCAAAAATCTAATCAAGATTTATCTGTGAGACTTTTTTATTCTCATCAGTAGCTGTTATCTTTGATTCCCACTCAGTAGGCATAATGTCTATAATCTTATGAACAAGTTACTCATCATATAAAACTATTATACCCATATATTATAAAATATTATCAATATAAATAAATCTCTGTTATAATTTACATATAGTTTATCCATAATTAAATAAAAAACAATGATACTCATCTCTGAGCCAGGCTATTCTTGTTTCAATAACATTGGATGTTCCGAAATGAGTAACTTCAAACTTCTTCCAAATATAATTTGCAGCTTCACAATAAGAAATCTGGCTGTATATGTTCCTGGTCATAGAACACAACAAATTATTGCGTACATTATAGTTTAGTTGATATTATGAGTTTTCATTATTAGTAAAATTTTTGAATTCCTTATCAGGAATCTTATAATCTCCAGTAATCATAACAAAGTTTCCAACTCTAGTGTTAATGACAAAAGTCTTTATACTATCTCTCAAATATTCATAATAATTCCCATAAATAATAGGTGGTCTAGTTGGATTACTATTATCAATTGAATCAACATTCATTCATTTCATCTCAATGAAAAATATCATTCCACACTATCTTGTTTGTAATAAAACATTTTAAACAAGGATAAAGATATCCTAAGTCTGAAAAATATAAAAAAATGAAAAAACATGGGCAAGAAAACTTATATGTTAATATGTTTATTTTAGAGACCAGACCACTAATACCGTTTGTATGATCTCTTATACCGATTGTAGTATCGAAAAAATGATATATATTATCAATATACAAGAGGTGGTGAATTGTATATTTTAAGAAGACATTTGGAACTTTTACAGTGGATATAAACATTTATATTGTTTAACAAAGTTAATCAAGGTAAATTCACAAAACCTCTTGGTTCTAGAAACATGCTAGATTCTGGAAATGTGGTTACAGAAATGAAATTTAACAAAAGATTACAAGAACAAAGATTTTACCATAAAGTGTATTTAATCTTACTTAAAAAGATTAAAAGTATAAGAATGATTAAGATAGTTTTTCTTTACTTATTATTCAAATAAAATGGAAAATAAACATTAAACAACACAAGTAACAAGTATAGAATATTTTAACCCAAAGAGTAGGGTATCATACAACATTGGATAAAGGTCCCCTGATTTATACATTCAAGAAAGTCTGTCTTACCGTCACCAGTGTAAGCCCTCGATAAGAGTATTGGATTCTATCTCTTTATCCCCACAATCCCTCGAATATATAGGTACTCAACACCTCTGTATTCATATCCCCAATAGTCCTTGATTTTACTTAGCTTCATTCAGAGTCGAACGAAGCAATTATGAACAAGATGTTCACTACGCACAAAGCATGAAAGTCTCTCTCTAGAAATCACTTCATCAGCATGTAATATCTAGAGTTGTAGAACTGTTATTCAGCTCGTCCAAATGAGCTGTTATTTATAGGCACATCATTAATGGTTAGATCCCTCCACCAATGGTCATATTTTTTTTGAATTTTAGAGGGACCTATACATGTGTAACTAAAGCTACGGTAAGTAAATAGTAGAATTCACGACATTATTTTCTACTTATAACAAAGGTAAGAAAAATAAGGTTTCATAATCAAATATAAATTTCTGGAATATAAAGTTTGAAGTCTAAAAACAATATGATTCTATATTTCTTGAATATTAGGATTATTTTATCAATTAATTATAATTTAGAATTATATAGACTTCAATGTATGAATTCTGAGGAATTCGGAGTCAGAATTCTATAGACATCAGAGTCGAAGTATGAGAAATTTAGAACCTGAATTTTGAGGAATTCAGAACCTGAATTCTGAGGAATTTGAAAACGGAATTCCAAATTATTCAGGACATGAATTATGGGGAATTTGGAACGTGAATTCTAAGAAATTAAGAACTTAATTTATAGGAATTCAAAGTCTAAATTTCAGAGAATTCAGAGTCTGAATTTCAATGAATTCGGTGTCTGAAAACATGGTAAGGATAAATTTTAACTGGGAAAGGAAAATATTACATATTAAGGAAAATATAAGGGAAAATTAAATTGGACTTAATATAGGCTGTTTGTGATTTTGAAAACATGAAGGAATGGAAAATTCAAAAGGAAACCTTATTGACTCAACAATATCCCCCAAACATGAATGAATGGATATGTCATAAGGAAACTTTATTGACTCAACCATATTTTCCACAATTTGTAACATATATTAACTGTAGATCCTATCTATTTAGAAACTAGATTTTTTTTTAAAAAATAATTGAAGATAAATTATATTTCTACTAGAATGGCCATCAAGGGATTCTCTATGATATTGGGGCCTGGTATGTTATGTCATCCAACACTAATGGAATAACATTGGGCTACCAGTGTAGATAACTTGACAACAACTACCATTATGAGTACCCTCTAGGGGAATCATTATGTCTTCAGGGAAAGTGATATCTAGTCCATGTGTCACACCACCGTATCCCACACCTATAGCCTCTCTAATATTATAATGACTGACGAGGGAATAGTTCCCTTAATGGGACACACCAATCATTTTGATGATGTTTACATTTTATCATATTTCATAACCTAGACTACAATCAGGTATCATAGACCAATATTACATGTCTCTAATTAGAATTTTCAAGATTTACTAAAAGTCAATAATGATTGACAAGTAGTCCATAAGGAACATTGTGCCCAATTATAGGTGAAGAAAGACCTTATATTAGTTAGTAATAAAATTATTATGATATAATTAATCATAAAATGTATTCATTAAATAACTCAAGAACATATTTTGTTGTATATTTTTCTACATGATTACAACCCAACACATCTGGAATGATCCATGAAGAATGTATGTATTGATATTCATTACCATTACAAGATATAAATCTAGAATATTGAAGATAGATAACATGGATTCCTACCATGTCTCAGTATCATGAGGATTTATTTACTCAAAACCAACATGATGGTGAAACTCCTACAAATCTATAGTCATCTCCATTGAAGATACATGGAATATATATCCTTCTACATGCTACATTATCAAAAAATTCAGTCTCAATACATAGGATTAGTGACTAAATAAATAATAGTAGGTGTTTCCTCATATCTCACTACATGAGGTAATATGGGAAGCTTATGGCCCACCACCTACAGATTGTGGTCATCAATACCTACATCGTTCTCTACCATATGTCTTTGTGGTGGCATATTGCAACAATAGTTTGTATAAAACTCATAAATATACATGATAATGTAATTTATCCATCATATTGAATTAATAAAATTAGAAAAAATTATTCAAAAGATAAAACACCGCAATTATTAAACCTATGTCTTGAACTATATTATATATAAGGTCCTAATGGTTATATGAGAAAATCCCTACTTCCAGTAATGAGGTCTGTCCTCAGACATATTCCATATTTAACATCAATGGTTATTTCATATTGAGTGTCAATTTACTATTATAGAGGAGAAAATATTTAAAATTCGATTAGAATGCCCAAATAATTGTATGAATTTATTTTTACATTAGTGAAATTGAATATTTATATTTATATGAATATATATATATATATCCTACTAATGTAAGATTCATCTTCCAATCCCATGGTATTAATTCATATTCTTTATAAGGTCACTCAGCTCAATCTGGTTATCTCACATTCCTATAGGGAAGCAATCCAAGTTGTAGAATGAGAAGCAAACCAAGTTGCAGATGCTATGAAAAAGAAAGAAATCATGTAGAGGACAATGATGTTTTCCTTTAAATACACATTTTACTATATTCCAATGGTGGATCTTGACATGTGTGGTGTCATGTATTCTCATTTCTAATATATTCCCTTGTATGGTTGACTTATCTATCTATTTTTATTAAAAAAATTATGTCCTTATTTGACCGAATCATGTACTTTATGGTAACTATATTGAACAAATTTAATTGCTATTATATATATATAAAAAATATAAATTTCAACTTAAATACATATAATTTTAACCATGGATTTTTTTTCCATGATAATAATGTTTCATTGCACAAACATTAAATAATTTGTATCTTACAAGGACACCATAAAGCTATATGATAAAAACGCATTTAGATGGATAGAAAAACATTAAATAACAATTTTTTTCTCATAAATCCTACACATATGTTAGTAAAATAAAATGTACCTAATTCATGGCACTACAACATGCTACATGCAATGTATGCTCTATTTTTATATGGTAGGGATTATACCTGAGGAGTAAATCCTTTGGTGTCTATAATAATTCATTAAAAATAATTCCTCACTATAAAATGCCATGAATAATAATATATTCTCTAAAAAATAATAATAAACCTCAATAATAATCCATGACACACATGATGAAATTTAAACAATAGTAATAGAAAAAATCCAAAACAACAATTTTCATTGATGGAAACAAGCCTTTTTCCTTTTAGGAGCGTTAGCTATTCAAAGGAACATGCTAATTGAAATATTCATACACTTTCAATGAATAATATTTACCAACCAAATTTTTTTTTCGAAAAGGGAAATGGGACAATGACACCACCGATAACATATCAGACCAAGTTAACTGAAAAGTTAGTGAACTAGTTGTCCATGTGGCATGAAGCACACATCTTCATATGTGATAGGATTCTAACTAGAAGCAAGGGTCTATGGTGTTACTAGAGAGACTATAAACTCTAAATCCTAGTGGAATATAATAGTATGTATGAGAAAAATATTATATATAGAATAATAATGGAAATACTGGAATATCAATAAAAACAAAAATAATAATCAGTATGACAATATCAAGAACAATAATTAGATTTCAAGAAAATATCAAGTAATATATAAAAAAGATTTTCATTTCATTATGATATATAATCTTGGTAGTGAATGGTAATAGAGAGGAATGATTATAAAACATGAAATAAAAAGCGAACAGGATGACCAAAATATATCTCTAATATCATCATCAGTATAAACTCAATCCTCTACACCATACTCATTCATATTATTGAAATGAAAAAAATTGTTGGGTGCTTCATTTTTTTTATACATGCATCCATACTGTCGAACATAGAATCATTTGGAGGCCCATAATTTTTGTGATATAAACACAATATGACATAACAAAAGACATGGTAAAAGTTAAACTATTTAACTAAGAGTTAAATCTAAAGGATATGTTTAATATGGTGGCCAAAATATTTTAAAAACCTATTAGTTGAGAGGATTTAAACCAATTTCCATATTACCCTTGATATAAATCCATTTAGAGCTATTATAGACATAAAATAATGTTATAATCAATTGAAATTTCAATGTTTTCATAATGTTCAAGCACCTCTCTTATAAAAGGGTACTTCCTCTTATCTAAAATTCACATCTCCAAATCCATTTTGATTCGTCCAAAACCAGGTCAAATCTACTCCAAACTACACTCAACTCATACTATATGTCTTACCATGAGAGGAAATCCAACATATAGAGCCATTTTTTTCAAATCAAAAGGAATCACCCCAAGATATGAGAATTATTGTATCACCTCTTTCAAACATATATTCTTATTCTACTTCTTATTTATTTTTTGTGAACATGCCAAAATAATGAATCAAGTAAATTATACTTTATGATATGTAATTATAAATATGATAAAACTATATTCATTATTCTGTACAAACTTTGAATAATAATGTCTACATTCGTGCGTACGTACGACTTACCGTCTCCACGTCATGGTGTAGTTTATTATTCAACACTACATTATTTAGATGAGTTTAATAATTAGAATAATTAATGTAAATAATGAATATAACATGTTAATGATTATTTATAAATAATATAATATTTAATTAAATAATATTTCACTATCAATATAATGATATTCTCACCCATGTGAACGTATTACCTACCGTCTTCAAGATGCGATGAAATTTATCTTCAACAATCACCATTATTATTTTTAAATAAATATATATATATATATATATATATATTGATTATGTTTGAAAAATATTAAATAATATTTATTCTTATATAATATATATTTATGTAGATAAATATATTTCATTTACATACTTCCAAAAAATTCAATAAGAAAACGGAAACAACATTTATTCGTACCTACAGACTACCGTCTCCATGAATAGTGTTTCCATTTCATATATATATATATATAATACATATTTATAGTTCTAATATATATGATATATAAATCATGTTTTACATTCCTGATATATGTAAATCATTATCTATGTGATACAATCAATAGTAACAATTTGAATCACGTACGATAAAAATAGAGATTATAAAACAAAATGTAACTTTATCATGGACAATTATTGTTAAATGGTAGTATAATGTCATAAATTATTCATATATTATATTATAAATAATAATATTGTTCTTATATAATTTAATAACATATTATGGTAATTATATTGGATTTTAAATGTACCCGCGACTAAAGGAATGTACATGGTAAGGGTTGATTCTTCAATCTCATTATTATATGATATTATTTGTTATAATTATTTATTTGGACATATTTATCATCCTTATCCATGATTCGTAAAAATGATTTCATAAGAAATATATTATCGTTTTATATATGTGTATCTTTAAAAAGATTTTAATTTTACATTTTTTAAAGATATATAATTCCAAATATATTTAATTAGTGTACTTGTTTTCAAAAGGATTTTTAGGATTAATTTATATGAACATGGTTGTTTTAAAATGTCAAATTCTTTAAAAAATTTCAAATTTTTATTGGATAAATTGATTCAAAAATAAATTTTAAATAAAATTCTCTATAAAGTTTTTGACTTTTAAAATTTTTCATGAAAAATGGATACTTTTCTCAAAGAGTTTTATTCATAATTATCAACTATGAAAACATCCTTTACGGGATAAATTTTTTGATTGGGGTTGAATTTTTATAATACAATCTTCCATATTATATTGAATGAGCTGTGATATGTTTGACTATTAGTGTCCTATTTTTATACCATTCATTGTTTATGGTTAATGTATTAATATTTTGTATGCTAGTTTGTATATTAATGATTATGTTATGTATTACCATTTTCATATAAGCAATGAATTGTGCTTAGTAAGATATGGGATGGTCCAACTATAGCCCCTCAAGGCATAGGTAGGTCTCATGTAACAAACTAGTGTCATGGAATAAATACTTTCTAGAATATTATTGGATGGTCATGGCACAAGGTAGTGACGTCATAGTTTTTATGTCGGGCATTATGCATTCCCTCATTATGAAATTAGTTACTACATGTGATTATTTGACTAGTGAAATATCCGCGTACAAGTTTATATTGTAATGTTGGACTATTTTTACCATACTACGCTCATTTTTTATGTTGAAAAGGCTTATTTTTTTATTATACATCTTTCCATAAAATTTTATACATTCCGCTGAATTATTTAACCTTACTGAGCATCTAAGATCACCCCTTTCTTATGTGTTTTTTTCCCAGGATGCCATGAATTGTATTATGATTTATATTAAGGGTTATTTTAGTGGAATAATGAAATATAAATGTACAATTTATTGTTTGTTTTATGTTATAATGGGTAATGTAATATTCTTGTATTTAATCTATTTTCCAAGACTACAAAACTAGCCTGTCCTTCGGGGATTGATTCATTGTAATCATACCAATGTGTTAAAATAATTCACCATATCTGGGCTTATGGGTTCATGGAATTATAGTTGGTATTAGAATAATTTTAGAAACAAATATGGAAATGGATTTATAAAACTATGAATAGGGATCATAACCCGAAGATAGAATTTGAGGATAAGTATTGAAGAGAATACTAGAATTTTAAAATAGAGATAATGTGGGTATTCATTCCAAATACATCTCAGACTAGATTGTACACATTTATGTGGTTCTGGTTTAGATGTAGCTAGGTGTGAAAACATCTATAAGGTATTCTGAGCATGACTCGGGGTAACCTGGTATATGACAATATTCCTTATTGTGAACATGGTTTGACACTCCTGGGGGATATGCTAAGGACAACTTACATTTTTATTACAACCCATTAGGAAGAATTTATGAATAAATATTTCGTTATGGAATCAGTCTTTATGATTATAAAATTAGATATGCATAAATTTTTTAATTTATGTTAAGTATTCCACTATTATAAAATCCAGAATTATGATTCATAACATAATCTAGTGTATGAAATTGTATAGAAATGGAACCTAGTAGAAATAATAACTACCTCACCAATGCACATGTTCCAAAGAGAATGAATGATCCTATATTTCATTATCTTAAGATAAGATTTTTAAGGGAAATGTCCTCGCATTTATTTTAATCATATGACGAAAGAGTATCATGTGTTAACAACATGAGGAATTAATTATTTTGGTCTTATGGTATTTATGGGTAGTGAGAGAAAAAAAGAATGACAGCGAGAACGATAGAAACAGGGTAGATGGGAAAGAAGGGTTTTCCCATATGTGATAACTATAAAAAGAATCACTCTCGGATGTTCTTGAAAGTATGTGGTGTTTTTCATATGTGTGGGAAAAGGGTGATCTGAAAAAAAAAATTGAATGGAAAGAAAGATATTAATAATATTGAGTGATTCAATCATAGAGAAATGAGGAATTTAAAACATAATTGTCTTAAGCATCAAATAAATAAATCTCATAATAATCAAAGCGCACAAGGTTAATTATATGAAGTTATTATAGTCGGCGTGGAATAATTAATGTATTTGTATTTATCGGTTGAATAATTTTGTAATTTGAGTTTTATACCAATGATGTAATGGTTAAATTAATTATGAAAATAAATAAGGAATTTGCTGCATTACAATTTCATTGAGGATCTGACATTGTTTGCTTTTATGAAATGTGACTCAACAGAAAGTTAAACTTTTTTGAAAAATTCATGTATAAGAGAAATATAGACCTTAATATTTTCCTAATAGTGAGAGAGTGATTTTGGAATAAGAGATGATTCATTTGGATAAATTATATTACATATTCATGACTACCATAGAACTAATTAATTGTTTTTTATTCCATAATTATCTAATTTTATTAATTTTTGTATTCAAATTGTATATCTTGTCTTCTATAAGGAATAAGGGAGAAAGAATATATTCAATAAGGGTTTAATATAATTTACGGTGTTACCATGTTTTATGAAAATACAAGATGAACGTAGTCACATGATATTATGAGGAAAAAATAGACCTTTAATTTGTTTACCCCCATATAAATATTTATACTGTCAGTTTGTGCTCAATTATTTTTGATAAGTCAAAAGGTAGGAATATAGTGTGGTGGGAACTGGATATTCTTTTGAGGGTAAAGTTTTATATATTAGATACTTTGACCTAACATTTTCATTTTTAGAAAACATATAAAGGAATAAGGATATTCTTGTTCTCCATATTATTTTTAAAAAGAGTTTTAGGCATTAAAATATAATTTTGAACATTCATTTACATGTGTAAGGGTTGAAGTGAAAATAGATCGAAGCACAACCAAATTATAATATTGTAATTATGATATGTATGGAAATCAAGTATGTTTTCTCGAGCTGTTATCTAGATGTTGATAAATCCCACATCTTAAAAAAATTATCTAAAAAAATATATTATCCATTTTTTAAAACCTGTTCATCAACAAATGGTAGGAAAGTATTCAATGTTAAATACATCAGAAATATTTTCTTGAACATATTCCTTTTCAGAAGGATCATCTATAAAGGGTAGATTATCCATTTTTTAAAACACATATGAAGATGAAGGTTGTGGTGGTTTAAAAACAAAGGGATCAGTTTATAAAATATGACATGTATTGTTTCTTCAATAGTATATGTATTTTTATTTAAGTCTCTATAAGGAATAGATGTTGTGGAGTAGCCTATGAAAATTCCATCATCATATTTTTGTGCGAATTTGGGTAGATTATATTTAGTATTAAGAATGAATACCTTGCAATCAAAAACCATGAAGTAGTAATGTCTGTGTTTTCTAACATTTCATAACTCATAAAAAGTTTTATTTAGTAAAAGGACTTATCAAAACATGATTTATAGTATAACAAGAAGTACATAGAGCTTCAACCCATAAATGATTGGCTATATAATATTTACTCAACATGGTTCTTGTTATCTCTTAAATAATTATATTTCTTCTTTCAACAAAACCATTTTGTTGGAGATTTCTTGGGGCTGAGAAATTAAGAGTAACGACTTTTCTACTACGTAATGTTTAAAAATCATAATTTTGAAAGTCTACTCCAGGATCAATATGAAATTTTTTCAAATGATGGGTTTTCTCATTCTTAACATGGGCTCTATAAATTTTTAAATAAGAAGATGAATCATATTTCTTTGCTAAAAAATAGACCCATGTAAATCTAGTGTAATCACCAACTAAAAAAATACATAATATTTTCCTCCAATGCTTCCAGTGTGTGTTGGGCCAAACGGATCCATTTGTTATAACTGTAATTCATCAGTAGTTGAGACTTCACCGATTGATTTAAAACATGATTTATGATTCCTTCCATTTTTAAAAGAATCATAAACTTTGGAAGAAACAAATCTAAGCTCTAGTAGATCCTTAAATAATCATTTCGTAGAGAGTTTTCCTAGGTTCTTGATGTTAGAGTGTCCTAGCCTTCTATGTCATTAACATTAATGATCTTCCATTTCACTAAGACAAGGTAGATATTTTCTCCGATGGTCTTCAATTTTTAGTGTGTAAACATTCAATTACCTATGAGAAAAAAGAATATATTCTTCCATGGAATTGTGTACTAAACATTTGTCATTCTTAAAATTCACAAGGTATCATTCATCACATTATTGACTTATGGTAATGATGTTGTGCTTAAGACCATTAATAAATAAATAATTTCAAATAAATGTGTTTCCTAGAAGAAGAATTTTACATATACCAATAATTTCTCCCTGAGCATTATCTCTAAATGTTACTTTTCCTCCCTTCGTCTGGATAATCTTTTAAAATATGTTTTTTACAGTCATATATCTGGAACATACAGTATCCATGTACCATGTTTTTCTATTTTTACAGTCTTTATTTTCTTGAAAAAAATAGTTAGACTTTCGGAACAAAATATTTCTTTGATCTAGAAACATCATAATGAAAAATTTTAGGAATCTAAATTTTCATAGAAAAATAAGCTTTAGGAAAACCTTAAGACTGAGTTTTGTTTACTATTATTTTTATAATTCCCACCACAATGATACTTAGTGAATAATGGAGCACTTTGAGGAACAAAATCATTGTTACTGAAAATCGGTTTTGAACTAGTATAACCAAAACCAAAATTATACATTTGAGGTTTAATTTGGGAATAAATTTTATCAAAATTTTCTTTTCCTAAGGTAATGTTTAAAAAAAAATTCCATAAGGAAAATATTTCTGAATTCAGTCTTATTACAATGTTCTTATCCTCAAAACATTAGTTTTATCACTAGAGTTAGACTCGAAAAAAATTTCATAGATATTACTTTTTCTGGATCCTTTAACAGTTTATCCTTCTCATAATTACCTTCCTCATGGGTTTTTGAAATATTATCAAAATAACAGATTTGTTTATCAATATCTTTAGTAATATTTTATATTTCCGTTGTAAAAATTTAAATCCTAGAATTTTCATTATCACACTTTTTCTTGACATGTGAATTTTCATTCTCAAGGATCTTAGCAAACCTAGAAACATCATCATAATTAGATAAATTATTATCTTCATTAGAATAGGATTCTTCATATTAAGATTCATAATATTTAAAATAATTATAATTTTCTTTCAAGGATAATTTGGTCATGGATTTATAATTGTGTTCATTTTACATTAAACAATGATTTTCAATAGGTAACTTTGCAAGTAAACAAAGATTCTTCTGACCAGAAGATTCGTACTCTTACGATTCATCAGAAGAGTCTCCATACTGGCACTCAAGGTGTCATAATATTTCAAAACATTCTTAGCTTTATCCTTGAGTATTTCATTATATTTCTCTCAGAATGATTTTCTTTTCTATCTTTTCTCTTACGTATAAGACAATTTGGCCTTATAAGCTCCGCCCTTTTGCATTCATAAAAATTGACTTCAGAGACTTTCTTATACTTTATTCCCTTCTTCTAGAATATATTATAAAAGTCATTATTTCATACTATCTTATTCATCCTTTGAGAATGATTAGATTTTTCATTCATAAAATGTTCACTTTCACTTGGTTCAAATAAAAATAGTAACCATTTTAGACTTAGATCTAGTAACTCTTTCAAGAGTCTTGGATTTAATATGATTAGAGGTCGTTTTAAAAGCAACAAATCCATTTCTATTATTCATATTATTTAGTTCAGCATGTCATTTCATTTTGGTTTCATGTTGTAGAAGAGTTCCAAAAATCTAATCAAGATTTATCTGTGAGACTTTTTTATTCTCATCAGTAGCTGTTATCTTTGATTCCCACTCAGTAGGCATAATGTCTATAATCTTATGAACAAGTTACTCATCATATAAAACTATTATACCCATATATTATAAAATATTATCAATATAAATAAATCTCTGTTATAATTTACATATAGTTTATCCATAATTAAATAAAAAACAATGATACTCATCTCTGAGCCAGGCTATTCTTGTTTCAATAACATTGGATGTTCCGAAATGAGTAACTTCAAACTTCTTCCAAATATAATTTGCAGCTTCACAATAAGAAATCTGGCTGTATATGTTCCTGGTCATAGAACACAACAAATTATTGCGTACATTATAGTTTAGTTGATATTATTAGTTTTCATTATTAGTAAAATTTTTGAATTCCTTATCAGGAATCTTATAATCTCCAGTAATCATAACAAAGTTTCCAACTCTAGTGTTAATGACAAAAGTCTTTATACTATCTCTCAAATATTCATAATAATTCCCATAAATAATAGGTGGTCTAGTTGGATTACGATTATCAATTGAATCAACATTCATTCATTTCATCTCAATGAAAAATATCATTCCACACTATCTTGTTTGTAATAAAACATTTTAAACAAGGATAAAGATATCCTAAGTCTGAAAAATATAAAAAAATGAAAAAACATGGGCAAGAAAACTTATATGTTAATATGTTTATTTTAGAGACCAGACCACTAATACCGTTTGTATGATCTCTTATACCGATTGTAGTATCGAAAAAATGATATAGATTATCAATATACAAGAGGTGGTGAATTGTATATTTTAAGAAGACATTTGGAACTTTTACAGTGGATATAAACATTTATATTGTTTAACAAAGTTAATCAAGGTAAATTCACAAAACCTCTTGGTTCTAGAAACATGCTAGATTCTGGAAATGTGGTTACAGAAATGAAATTTAACAAAAGATTACAAGAACAAAGATTTTACCATAAAGTGTATTGAATCTTACTTAAAAAGATTAAAAGTATAAGAATGATTAAGATAGTTTTTCTTTACTTATTATTCAAATAAAATGGAAAATAAACATTAAACAACACAAGTAACAAGTATAGAATATTTTAACCCAAAGAGTAGGGTATCATACAACATTGGATAAAGGTCCCCTGATTTATACATTCAAGAAAGTCTGTCTTACCGTCACCAGTGTAAGCCCTCGATAAGAGTATTGGATTCTATCTCTTTATCCCCACAAGCCCTCGAATATATAGGTAGTCAACACCTCTGTATTCATATCCTCAATAGTCCTTGATTTTACTTAGCTTCATTCAGAGTCGAACGAAGCAATTATGAACAAGATGTTCACTACGCACAAAGCATGAAAGTCTCTCTCTAGAAATTACTTCATCAGCATGTAATATCTAGAGTTGTAGAACTGTTATTCTGCTCGTCCAAATGAGCTGTTATTTATAGGCACATCATTAATGGTTAGATCCCTCCACCAATGGTCATATTTTTTTTGAATTTTAGAGGGACCTATACATGTGTAACTAAAGCTACGGTAAGTAAATAGTAGAATTCACGACATTATTTTCTACTTATAACAAAGGTAAGAAAAATAAGGTTTCATAATCAAATATAAATTTCTGGAATATAAAGTTTGAAGTCTAAAAACAATATGATTCTATATTTCTTGAATATTAGGATTATTTTATCAATTAATTATAATTTAGAATTATATAGACTTCAATGTATGAATTCTGAGGAATTCGGAGTCAGAATTCTATAGACATCAGAGTCGAAGTATGAGAAATTTAGAACCTGAATTTTGAGGAATTCAGAACCTGAATTCTGAGGAATTTGAAAACGGAATTCCAAATTATTCAGGACATTAATTATGGGGAATTTGGAACGTGAATTCTAAGAAATTAAGAACTTAATTTATAGGAATTCAAAGTCTAAATTTCAGAGAATTCAGAGTCTGAATTTCAATGAATTCGGTGTCTGAAAACATGGTAAGGATAAATTTTAACTGGGAAAGGAAAATATTACATATTAAGGAAAATATAAGGGAAAATTAAATTGGACTTAATATAGGCTGTTTGTGATTTTGAAAACATGAAGGAATAGAAAATTCAAAAGGAAACCTTATTGACTCAACAATATCCCCCAAACATGAATGAATGGATATGTCATAAGGAAACTTTATTGACTCAACCATATTTTCCACAATTTGTAACATATATTAACTGTAGATCCTATCTATTTAGAAACTAGATTTTTTTTAAAAAAATAATTGAAGATAAATTATATTTCTACTAGAATGGCTATCAAGGGATTCTCTATGATATTGGGGCCTGGTATGTTATGTCATCCAACACTAATGGAATAACATTGGGCTACCAGTGTAGATAACTTGACAACAACTACCATTATGAGTACCCTCTAGGGGAATCATTATGTCTTCAGGGAAAGTGATATCTAGTCCATGTGTCACACCACCGTATCCCACACCTATAGCCTCTCTAATATTATAATGAATGACGAGGGAATAGTTCCCTTAATGGGACACACCAATCATTTTGATGATGTTTACATTTTATCATATTTCATAACCTAGACTACAATCAGGTATCATAGACCAATATTACATGTCTCTAATTAGAATTTTCAAGATTTACTAAAAGTCAATAATGATTGACAAGTAGTCCATAAGGAACATTGTGCCCAATTATAGGTGAAGAAAGACCTTATATTAGTTAGTAATAAAATTATTATGATATAATTAATCATAAAATGTATTCATTAAATAACTCAAGAACATATTTTGTTGTATATTTTTCTACATGATTACAACCCAACACATCTGGAATGATCCATGAAGAATGTATGTACTGATATTCATTACCATTACAAGATATAAATCTAGAATATTGAAGATAGATAACATGGATTCCTACCATGTCTCAGTATCATGAGGATTTATTTACTCAAAACCAACATGATGGTGAAACTCCTACAAATCTATAGTCATCTCCATTGAAGATACATGGAATATATATCCTTCTACATGCTACATTATCAAAAAATTCAGTCTCAATACATAGGATTAGTGACTAAATAAATAATAGTAGGTGTTTCCTCATATCTCACTACATGAGGTAATATGGGAAGCTTATGGCCCACCACCTACAGATTGTGGTCATCAATACCTACATGGTTCTCTACCATATGTCTTTGTGGTGGCATATTGCAACAATAGTTTGTATAAAACTCATAAATATACATGATAATGTAATTTATCCATCATATTGAATTAATAAAATTGGAAAAAATTATTCAAAAGATAAAACACCGCAATTATTAAACCTATGTCTTGATCTATATTATATATAAGGTCCTAATGGTTATATGAGAAAATCCCTACTTCCAGTAATGAGGTCTGTCCTCAGACATATTCCATATTTAACATCAATGGTTATTTCATATTGAGTGTCAATTTACTATTATAGAGGAGAAAATATTTAAAATTCGATTAGAATGCCCAAATAATTGTATGAATTTATTTTTACATTAGTGAAATTGAATATTTATATTTATATGAATATATATATATATCCTACTAATGTAAGATTCATCTTCCAATCCCATGGTATTAATTCATATTCTTTATAAGGTCACTCAGCTCAATCTGGTTATCTCACATTCCTATAGGGAAGCAATCCAAGTTGTAGAATGAGAAGCAAACCAAGTTGCAGATGCTATGAAAAAGAAAGAAATCATGTAGAGGACAATGATGTTTTCCTTTAAATACACATTTTACTATATTCCAATGGTGGATCTTGACATGTGTGGTGTCATGTATTCTCATTTCTAATATATTCCCTTGTATGGTTGACTTATCTATCTATTTTTATTAAAAAAATTATGTCCTTATTTGACCGAATCATGTACTTTATGGTAACTATATTGAACAAATTTAATTGCTATTATATATATATATAAAATATAAATTTCAACTTAAATACATATAATTTTAACCATGGATTTTTTTTCCATGATAATAATGTTTCATGGCACAAACATTAAATAATTTGTATCTTACAAGGACACCATAAAGCTATATGATAAAAACGCATTTAGATGGATAGAAAAACATTAAATAACAATTTTTTTTCTCATAAATCCTACACATATGTTAGTAAAATAAAATGTACCTAATTCATGGCACTACAACATGCTACATGCAATGTATGCTCTATTTTTATATGGTAGGGATTATACCTGAGGAGTAAATCCTTTGGTGTCTATAATAATTCATTAAAAATAATTCCTCACTATAAAATGCCATGAATAATAATATATTCTCTAAAAAATAATAATAAACCTCAATAATAATCCATGACACACATGATGAAATTTAAACAATAGTAATAGAAAAAATCCAAAACAACAATTTTCATTGATGGAAACAAGCCTTTTTCCTTTTAGGAGCGTTAGCTATTCAAAGGAACATGCTAATTGAAATATTCATACACTTTCAATGAATAATATTTACCAACCAAAATTTTTTTTCGAAAAGGGAAATGGGACAATGACACCACCGATAACATATCAGACCAAGTTAACTGAAAAGTTAGTGAACTAGTTGTCCATGTGGCATGAAGCACACATCTTCATATGTGATAGGATTCTAACTAGAAGCAAGGGTCTATGGTGTTACTAGAGAGACTATAAACTCTAAATCCTAGTGGAATATAATAGTATGTATGAGAAAAATATTATATATAGAATAATAATGGAAATACTGGAATATCAATAAAAACAAAAATAATAATCAGTATGAAAATATCAAGAACAATAATTAGATTTCAAGAAAATATCAAGTAATATATAAAAAAGATTTTCATTTCATTATGATATATAATCTTGGTAGTGAATGGTAATAGAGAGGAATGATTATAAAACATGAAATAAAAAGCGAACAGGATGACCAAAATATATCTCTAATATCATCATCAGTATAAACTCAATCCTCTACACCATACTCATTCGTATTATTGAAATGAAAAAAAATTGTTGGGTGCTTTATTTTTTTTATACATGCATCCATACTGTCGAACATAGAATCATTTGGAGGCCTATAATTTTTGTGATATAAACACAATATGACATAACAAATGGTTTCTACATTATTCATTATACTACATGGTTAATGTAGGAACTATAAAATTCCATCTAAACCTCATGTGTTTCATAAAAAACTAATATTTGGTCAAATTAATTAAATAATATTACATATGTCATTAGTGAAACACTTGAGGTTCAGATGGAATTTTATAGTTCCTACATTAACCATGTAGTATAATGAATACAAAAGACATGGTAAAAGTTAAACTATTTAACTAAGAGTTAAATCTAAAGGATATGTTTAATATGGTGTCCAAAATATTTTAAAAACCTATTAGTTGAGAGGATTTAAACCAATTTCCATATTACCCTTTATATAAATCCATTTAGAGCTATTATAGACATAAAATAATGTTATAATCAATTGAAATTTCAATGTTTTCATAATGTTCAAGCACCTCTCTTATAAAAGGGTACTTCCTCTTATCTAAAATTCACATCTCCAAATCCATTTTGATTCGTCCAAAACCAGGTCAAATCTACTCCAAACTACACTCAACTCATCCTATATGTCTTACCATGAGAGGAAATCCAACATATAGAGCCATTTTTTTCAAATCAAAAGGAATCACCCGAAGATATGAGAATTATTGTATCACCTCTTTCAAACATATATTCTTATTCTACTTCTTATTTATTTTTTGTGAACATGCCAAAATAATGAATCAAGTAAATTATACTTTATGATATGTAATTATAAATATGATAAAACTATATTCATTATTCTGTACAAACTTTGAATAATAATGTCTACATTCGTGCGTACGTACGACTTACCGTCTCCACGTCATGGTGTAGTTTATTATTCAACACTACATTATTTAGATGAGTTTAATAATTAGAATAATTAATGTAAATAATGAATATAACATGTTAATGATTATTTATAAATAATATAATATTTAATTAAATAATATTTCACTATCAATATAATGATATTCTCACCCATGTGAACGTATTACCTACCGTCTTCAAGATGCGATGAAATTTATCTTCAACAATCACCATTATTATTTTTAAATAAATATATATATATATATATATATATATATTGATTATGTATGAAAAATATTAAATAATATTTATTCTTATATAATATATATTTATGTAGATAAATATATTTCATTTACATACTTCCAAAAAATTCAATAAGAAAACGGAAACAACATTTATTCGTACCTACAGACTACCGTCTCCATGAATAGTGTTTCCATTTCATATATATATATATATAATACATATTTATAGTTCTAATATATATGATATATAAATCATGTTTTACATTCCTGATATATGTAAATCATTATCTATGTGATACAATCAATAGTAACAATTTGAATCACGTACGATAAAAATAGAGATTATAAAACAAAATGTAACTTTATCATGGACAATTATTGTTAAATGGTAGTATAATGTCATAAATTATTCATATATTATATTATAAATAATAATATTGTTCTTATATAATTTAATAACATATTATGGTAATTATATTGGATTTTAAATGTACCCGTGACTAAAGGAATGTACATGGTAAGGGTTGATTCTTCAATCTCATTATTATATGAGATTATTTGTTATAATTATTTATTTGGACATATTTATCATCCTTATCCATGATTCGTAAAAATGATTTCATAAGAAATATATTATCGTTTTATATATGTGTATCTTTAAAAAGATTTTAATTTTACATTTTTTAAAGATATATAATTCCAAATATATTTAATTAGTGTACTTGTTTTCAAAAGGATTTTTAGGATTAATTTATATGAACATGGTTGTTTTAAAATGTCAAATTCTTTAAAAAATTTCAAATTTTTATTGGATAAATTGATTCAAAAATAAATTTTAAATAAAATTCTCTATAAAGTTTTTGACTTTTAAAATTTTTCATGAAAAATGGATACTTTTCTCAAAGAGTTTTATTCATAATTATCAACTATGAAAACATCCTTTACGGGATAAATTTTTTGATTGGGGTTGAATTTTTATAATACAATCTTCCATATTATATTGAATGAGCTATGATATGTTTGACTATTAGTGTCCTATTTTTATACCATTCATTGTTTATGGTTAATGTATTAATATTTTGTATGCTAGTTTTTATATTAATGATTATGTTATGTATTACCATTTTCATATAAGCAATGAATTGTGCTTAGTAAGATATGGGATGGTCCAACTATAGCCCCTCAAGGCATAGGTAGGTCTCATGTAACAAACTAGTGTCATGGAATAAATACTTTCTAGAATATTATTGGATGGTCATGGCACAAGGTAGTGACGTCATAGTTTTTATGTCGGGCATTATGCATTCCCTCATTATGAAATTAGTTACTACATGTGATTATTTGACTAGTGAAATATCCGCGTACAAGTTTATATTGTAATGTTGGACTATTTTTACCATACTACGCTCATTTTTTATGTTGAAAAGGCTTATTTTTTTATTATACATCTTTCCATAAAATTTTATACATTCCGCTGAATTATTTAACCTTACTGAGCATCTAAGATCACCCCTTTCTTATGTGTTTTTTTCCCAGGATGCCATGAATTGTATTATGATTTATATTAAGGGTTATTTTAGTGGAATAATGAAATATAAATGTACAATTTATTGTTTGTTTTATGTTATAATGGGTAATGTAATATTCTTGTATTTAATCTATTTTCCAAGACTACAAAACTAGCCTGTCCTTTGGGGATTGATTCATTGTAATCATACCAATGTGTTAAAATAATTCACCATATCTGGGCTTATGGGTTCATGGAATTATAGTTGGTATTAGAATAATTTTAGAAACAAATATGGAAATGGATTTATAAAACTATGAATAGGGATCATAACCCGAAGATAGAATTTGAGGATAAGTATTGAAGAGAATACTAGAATTTTAAAATAGAGATAATGTGGGTATTCATTCCAAATACATCTCAGACTAGATTGTACACATTTATGTGGTTCTGGTTTAGATGTAGCTAGGTGTGAAAACATCTATAAGGTATTCTGAGCATGACTCGGGGTAACCTGGTATATGACAATATTCCTTATTGTGAACATGGTTTGACACTCCTGGGGGATATGCTAAGGACAACTTACATTTTTATTACAACCCATTATGAAGAATTTATGAATAAATATTTCGTTATGGAATCAGTCTTTATGATTATAAAATTAGATATGCATAAATTTTTTAATTTATGTTAAGTATTCCACTATTATAAAATCCAGAATTATGATTCATAACATAATCTAGTGTATGAAATTGTATAGAAATGGAACCTAGTAGAAATAATAACTACCTCACCAATGCACATGTTCCAAAGAGAATGAATGATCCTATATTTCATTATCTTAAGACAAGATTTTTAAGGGAAATGTCCTCGCATTTATTCTAATCATATGACGAAAGAGTATCATGTGTTAACAACATGAGGAATTAATTATTTTGGTCTTATGGTATTTATGGGTAGTGAGAGAAAAAAAGAATGACAGCGAGAACGATAGAAACATGGTAGATGGGAAAGAAGGGTTTTCCCATATGTGATAACTATAAAAAGAATCACTCTCGGATGTTCTTGAAAGTATGTGGTGTTTTTCATATGTGTGGGAAAAGGGTGATCTGAAAAAAAAAATTGAATGGAAAGAAAGATATTAATAATATTGAGTGATTCAATCATAGAGAAATGAGGAATTTAAAACATAATTGTCTTAAGCATCAAATAAATAAATCTCATAATAATCAAAGCGCACAAGGTTAATTATATGAAGTTATTATAGTCGGCGTGGAATAATTAATGTATTTGTATTTATCGGTTGAATAATTTTGTAATTTGAGTTTTATACCAATGATGTAATGGTTAAATTAATTATGAAAATAAATAAGGAATTTGCTGCATTACAATTTCATTGAGGATCTGACATTGTTTGCTTTTATGAAATGTGACTCAACAGAAAGTTAAACTTTTTTGAAAAATTCATGTATAAGAGAAATATAGACCTTAATATTTTCCTAATAGTGAGAGAGTGATTTTGGAATAAGAGATGATTCATTTGGATAAATTATATTACATATTCATGACTACCATAGAACTAATTAATTGTTTTTTATTCCATAATTATCTAATTTTATTAATTTTTGTATTCAAATTGTATATCTTGTCTTCTATAAGGAATAAGGGAGAAAGAATATATTCAATAAGGGTTTAATATAATTTACGGTGTTACCATGTTTTATGAAAATACAAGATGAACGTAGTCACATGATATTATGAGGAAAAAATAGACCTTTAATTTGTTTACCCCCATATAAATATTTATACTGTCAGTTTGTGCTCAATTATTTTTGATAAGTCAAAAGGTAGGAATATAGTGTGGTGGGAACTGGATATTCTTTTGAGGGTAAAGTTTTATATATTAGATACTTTGACCTAACATTTTCATTTTTAGAAAACATATAAAGGAATAAGGATATTCTTGTTCTCCATATTATTTTTAAAAAGAGTTTTAGGCATTAAAATATAATTTTGAACATTCATTTACATGTGTAAGGGTTGAAGTGAAAATAGATCGAAGCACAACCAAATTATAATATTGTAATTATGATATGTATGGAAATCAAGTATGTTTTCTCGAGCTGTTATCTAGATGTTGATAAATCCCACATCTTAAAAAAATTATCTAAAAAAATATATTATCCAAATACCTTATGTTTTTTTGAACTGATTATACTTTAAAAAATTATAGATTTTCGGTTTTGAGGCCCAAAATTTTCCATTTATTTTTCAGTTATTTGTGATGGATGCCCTCAATCACTCCATATATATATTTACATTTTTACTCCAACAATGGGTCCATAATTTCCACCAATGCTCTCTTATTCAAAATCCTAATTTGGTAGTGAATCATAAATTTCCCTTTCCCTCTTATTAAGATTAAATTTTATTAACCCCATTTATGTTTTGGGTTTTCTATAAAGGTAATGTTCAGTGTTCATCCTTTTATTTCAGAAGAACAATTTCAAATTGAAGCGACATAATTTAATGGGGAGGGTAGAATGTACAACACCAATATTTCATAGTACAATATCTCTTTAATGTCATTTAATAGCTTATATTACAAGAAACACCGATTTGGATTGCGTTTTATGAAAGAATGAGTTTTTGATAAACAAAACAATAGTATTATAATTGTTTAAATGATATGTTTGTTATCATTTACATATTTTAAGATTAATAGTAACAAATAAATTTTAATTTTAATTTATAAATTTTTCACAAAAATAAAACATATTTATAATGATATATATGAGTTTTTTAAAAATATTTTTATATTTAGAAAAAACTATTCAAAATTAGAATTGGGTGAATTTTTGGTAAATATTTTTATCTAATAGAAATTGAATTTGGTAATATATACACAGTTTTTGAATTTATAATATCAAAATTATCTTTTGGTGAATTTTTGGTATTTTTCTGTCAACATACAATTTTTGATAAATAGTGAAAAATACTGCATAGTACATTAAATTCAACTTTTTCATTTAAATATTTTTGTTTAAATAAAATATATCTTAATTTAAAAATATATAACTAATAAATATATTAGTCCATTGAAATTCAATGGAAAAATTTTATAATAATAATAGATATATAAAATTTCATTGAACTTTTTAACATCTTTTACCTACCTTCTAGGAACATTTTCAAATTTGCATAATATGTAATTTTACCACTTCTCTGAATTAAATTTCAAAAATATTACAGACATTATTGTAATAACTAGTTAAAATTTTGTTCTACTGGATGAAAATAATATTTTGTGAATAATAGAATTTGAATTTTATTTAACATGCTTTAAAGTAAATTATGCAATTAAAGTTAAAAATGAAATTATAATAATATAAAATTACCCAAACACGTTTAATAATTCTATCGTATAAGTTATTTTAGAGAATAATATACCTTTTAACAAAGATAATATTCTTTGTGATCCATTTGGGTTACATTAGGACATTTATTATATTTTATTAAAAGAGTTTAAAGTGAGAAATTCAATATTTAATAACTAAACCATTTTTAAAATAGTGTTATACATAAGATAAGTTATAATATGAATATTTTTTAGAAAGATAAATTGATTTCTTAATTAATAGTATTTTATTTTTTATTTTAAAAATTAAATAATGATATTTATTTATGACACAATGATGATGCTGTAATTACCATATTAATGAATGATTAAAATAATTGATATTATAAATATTAAAACAATAGTATGTTGAATCTTTTGAAGCCATCAAAGAATTTTATAGGTGAATATAACATGTTAGGGTTGATTCAATGTATTTTTTTCAATGTAATAATGTTTTTATCACTTTCAAAAAAAAAAACGAAATACTAAATAGTGTCAAAATTCACCTAAATGGGGTTTTAAAACAAATAACATTTTATTAAATGATATATTATTCCAAAAAATCTAGGATTTTAAAAATGAATTATACAATGTAACATTTTTCATTTATGAACCACTTTAGGTTTTTAATGCATTTTATGTTAACTATATTAACCATGTATTATAAATATACATGAAGACACAGTAAAAGATATACTATTTAACTAAGAGATAAATTTAAAATATAATTATAATATGGTTATGTAAAAATGTATAAAAACTATTGGTTGAGATTCATGAGACTCGTACAACCATTTCCTCAAAATAAATCCTTTTTGAGCTTTTATTAAACAAAAACAAATTTATAATAAATTAATATTTCAAGCATTTTCTAATGTACCCCTCACCTATCTTATAAAAGGAAACTTCCCCTCCTCTTAAATTTACACCTCCAAATATATTTGGTGAAACCATTATTAGCTCAAATCACATTCCAAATACCCTCAATATATCCTAGATTAAATAACTTGAATATAAATTTAACCTACGGAGCCCTTTTGTTCAAATCTAAAGAAAACACGGTAAGAAGATATAATTATTTTATCACCTCATTCAATGTTTTTTTTCATCTTCTACTTCATATTTCATTTTTTTTTACTATACTAAAAAAATAAATCGTGTACCTTATACGTGGTTATATTTTTTTATAAATATGTTTCAACCATATTCATTATTCTATACATTCTATGAATGACAATGCCACAATGCATGTGTACGTACGACTTATTGTCCCCACATCTTAGTGTAGTTTGTTATTCAACCTAAAATTATTTAGATATGTATAATAATGAGTATAATTAATGTAAATAAATAATATAACATGTTAATGATACTATATATATAATATACCATCCTATTAAATATCGTTTCACCACTAATAGAATGTTATTATTGCTTGTGCGTACGTACGACTTACCGTCTCCACGACCCGATGAGATTCAGCTTCATCAGTCAACATTCAATAATTTTTTTAAAAACAATATATTTGATAATAATGGGATATATGGAATAATATTTCTCCTAAAAAAATATTTATTCATATAGATAAATATATTCCATTTAGTTACTTTCTTACTATTCGATAAGAATATGGAAACAACGTTCTTGTGTACGTACGAACTATCGTCTCCATGAATTGTGAGTCCATTTAATAAATATTTATTAATTATACATATATATATTATGAATATATATTATATGTAAATAATTTTTTATATTCTGGAAGTATGTATATAATGAACTAAGTGATATGATCATGAATAACATGTTAAAACCCATACGATAAGGAAAGATATTATTACACGAAATGGTACTTAAAAATAGAATATATTATTAAATGGGTCATAAAAGTCATAAATGAATCATACATGATATCATAAATATGAATATGGTTATGTAATAATTTAATAACATAATCTGGTCATTATATATGAGGATAAACATACCCTAGACTAATTGAATGTACAAGCTAAGGGTTAATTCCATAATCTCATTATTATCTGAGATTATATATGTATAAGTATTTATTGGGAAATATTTATCTTCCATGACAACGTTACATAATTTTTTTTTCAAAATAAATATTTTACATTCTTATGGAAGGGTATCATTATCATTATCTCCATTTCAAATGTTTTAAATATTTATTTCTCTATATCTATTTTATTAATGTCCATGATTTAAAAATGATATTAATCATTTATTTATATGGACATGATTGTTCTAAAATTTTTACTCCATTAAAAAGGTTCAAAGTGTTAAGGGTCATGTTGATTAAAAAAATATCATATAAATAACATCATTTATAAATTGTGTTCCTTTTAAATGATTTTATAAAAATGGATACTTATCTCAAAGTGTTTTACTGATAATTTTCATCTATGTCAACATCCTATTTTAGAAAATATTCTGGATTGAGGTTGATTTATTAAAATACAATATCTCATATTGAATTTAATGAGTTTTGATATGTTTGACTATGGATGTTCTATTCTTATACCATTCAAGGTTTATGGATAATGTATTAAAATTTCATATACTAGTTTTAATACAAATGTATATTTTATTTTTGATCTTTTTCTTATGAGGAATGAATTGGACATATTAAGAGAAGGGTGGTGCCAGCTATAGCCTCTCAATGAATTGGTAGGTCTCATGAGAAATACTAGTGTATTGGCACAAGGACTTCATAGAATATTTGTTAATGGTCTTAGCACATGGCCTTGAAATTTCATTTATTTTGTTTTTCATTATGAATTCCCGAGTTATAAAATTTTTTATTACCTGTGATTATTCTATTAGTAGAATATTCATGTGCATGTTTATATGTTAATGATTGAGTTATTTTACCATATTATGCTCATGCATCATGTTTAAAACTTATATGTTTTTATTATTTATATTTCCATAAATGTATATAGATTCTGCTAAATTATTTACCCTTAATGATCATATGAGCTCACAACTTTCTGGTGTTTTTAGTTTCTGAGGATTCCAAGAAGTGTATTATGATTGGAATGCAGGTTTAACCGAGGGGAATACTGTCATTTTTATATGATTATTTATGACATGTTTTATGTTAAAAAATTGTAATGGAATATTCTTTTATTTTATCTATTTTCCAAGTCATCTAAATTGATTGGTTCTTTTGGAATGGATTTTGTGTAATCATGACAATTTATTAAAATAATTCACCAGCACCCGGATTCATTGGTCAAAGCGTTACATTATGATACATACTTTTAATTAAGTCATAATATACTTGAAAAATGAGAATCATAATATAATAATGGTATAATATTATGTATAACCATTCCATGGACTAATGTAATATAAATGAGGTATACATAAAAAATAATTTTATAAGGGATCTATGAGGTTCCATATACACTAGGACATTATATGTTTAGTACACGCTTGAATGGCCCAAACTCTACGATATTACCATATGGTGTTATACCTGAGCCTGAGAGACATGTTATATATAGAATTGAAACTAGGTGTAATATGATATGTATCATTTAATATTACTTTGTGATTGGATCATATGACAATATACAATTCAAGGATTTCAATCTCAATGTTAAAAGTCAAATTCAATGAAAAGAATGCCATTCCAAAAAATTTCAAACAGGTGGAGGATAAATTGTGCAACATCCATATTAGATATAAGATCAATATTAAAAATACATTAAAACAAAGATAATATTTTTAAATTAGTGATATTTCCCAAAAATTCCCATCAATAATTATGGATTCCATGTTATGTAATAATAATCGATTTTTCACAATCATATTGTTAGGAAATGTCCAAAGTTATAATTCAAAATAGATGGTTGAAAGTATTATAACATTAAACATCCATTTAGCTCATATATGAATTTCATTTATATGATATAACCCTAACACACCTTATAAGTTTGTTCAATTATATAAAAATGAATGTGGGGGAAAGAACGATATCACACCAATAATATAATAAAATTGAAATATCTGAGTTCATTTTTAAGGAAAAATCAACACACCTCAATGAATGATTCTATTCCTAATATTGAATAATGTTCATAGGAACATAAATAGACCACCCATATGGGGTATTTAATGTTGCAGAAGATAACCAATAATATACAAACCAGTATGCAAGAGCCAACCTAAAACATATTAAAGAAATAATCATTTAGTTTAACATTTATTGGGAACTCCATGAAAATTCAAAATATTGGCATGATGATGAATAATATAAATATTAAAAACATTATCGAAAAATAGATATAACACATTACTTATATTTTTAATAGACTCCACAACTACTATCAGACTCTAATGTCGGCACGAAAAAGAGAAATATTATTTTTAGAAAAATTCCTTGAAAATAGAGAATTTTATGTTGAACGGTTTTAGTATTATATATGGAGAGATAAATAAATAATGGGTATAATATGAATGAGATATTAATAATTGGGTATTCAATTTTTTGAAAATTGAAAAATCAGACACCGTGTTGACAATAATTTCCATATCCTAGGAAAATTGGGAAGTTGAATTTTTGATGAAGGAATTAGGTGAGTAATTTTCGAATGAAATGTAACTAATAAGGGTTATAGGATTGGTGGAAAAGTTCCTCATGTCCCATATATTAAATAGGAAAATAGTTTGAACACATTTTTTTAAACTACATACCAACTATTGGATACCATTTCCATGTGGAATACCCCCTATCATGGCTGGGCACACTATTTTACAAATCTATTACAACCCTTTCATACCTACCAACAAAAAAAGAAACACCCATTATTATGTATAATTAGGTAGATAAAACTATGAGCCAACCATTTTGAGCATACATGTAAGTTATTATTGGTTTTTAATGACCACACACCCTCTATCACATGGTCAATATTACAATTCAATTCATTATGTGTGTCACATGGTTGAGGAGAATGATTAAAAAACCATGTTCCAACCGTACACCTTATTATATTTCTAAAAAAAATAGCGCTTCAATCAAATAATAATCCCAATATACTCTTAAAACCTCCCATATCTCATTGTCAATTTTATTATATATAAAACAAGATGATTAATCTAATTATAAAAGGATACATAAATATATCAAACTTTATGATGTTATAATGAAGAAATACCATGTCTAATCATAGACTCTTAGAAAGGTGTATGTATAGTGGATGATATCATTTATCAATATGGAATAATCACAATTTTTAAGAAAATAACTGAAAAATTGTCAGTTAATCAACAACATGTGACTAATGATTAATATCAAAAGAATAAATGATGAGAAAAATAATGAAATATAATTAATAACTTGACAATGATTTTAAGCCATATATATTTTAAATAAAAAAATATTCATATGTACATGAATAAATGAATTCTTAGTGATGAAAATGCTTAATAATGTATTTAATAATTTTAGAAGTCAATATTTCTATAGAAACAAAATCGTTCATAATGAAATTCATTTGATGGGTAGGTATACACTAATAACACATTTAATAGTATCAAAAAAAATTTTACTCCTTATACATTTTGATGAATTTACGGGGTATAAAATAATGGGTCCCACACATGAATTCTTGTCAAAATTATTTCTACATATATATAATGATCCACCTAATTCATGAGAAACTTGTATTATCATACAAATACATTATTAATTAAATAACATGGATTATCAATAATACCTCTGTCAATAAACAACCTTTCAACGTAAAACATAATATGTATAAATGGGATATGGGTTAAGAAATAATAAAATATATGATAAAGAGAATATGTATTTCTACAGGAAATATAAAGTATAATAATGTAAATGTTTAAAGAAATTGATAATATACAAAAAATTAATCATTAATGTTAATTTTGATACATTGCATGGGTAAACTGTTCATTGACCCTCTTGAAAATGAATATGTGTGGTATCATTATATTATATATCAATTGTTGTATATTTAAAATAAATTGTTTTAATTGTTTATGAATAGAAAGATTATTTAAATAACATTTAAAAAATATTGAACAAATTATGTTTTATCATTAAAATATAATTTAAAAACAAAAAATATCCAGAATATTAGTAATATAATTTTCTTTTAAAATTGACATCTAAACATTCAGCGTATGCTTCAATGAAATGTGCTATAATAATAATGTGTAGTTCAATTCATGTGTAGTTCATTAAAATAATACTTCATTCAAATTTATGTAACAAATGTAAAAAAGTAAATCATTTTGTTAATTTATAGAAGTATTCTTTTCAAACCATTTAGCCTAAAATCAAACAAGGTAGAAATGTAATTTAATAAATTTATTGTATAATAAAAAGGAATTTTGACAATTTGTTTTTTGAAAATCTGAATCTTCAGGAAAACATTACCTGATCAAAAAGAGAAATAAGATCTTTTTTTATTTGAAAAGTTCATAATGAATGTGAAACATGGAATAATGTGTTATTAATCTAAAGTAAATTTATATACATGCTAAATACCTAAAAAGGGTTATATATTCAGTACATAGAAATAAATAAGTTCATACCACTAAAAATTTATCAATAGAGTATAAGGTGAGATGAAATCTCATTCCATGACCATGATGTAGAAGTGATAATATATGAATGAATTTATCAAATGTAAAAAATTTGAATCCACCCAAATAAATTAGAAGTAATAAATAATTTAATAAAATATAGTTATAAAAATAATCTTAGAATAGAAAATTCAATGAATAAGTAATATAACCCATTAAAATAAATTTAGTTAGGATACACCTACAATATGGTAAACATATATTAAAATCCAGTTGGATGAATTAATATGGATTAAGAAATATAATACTATAAATGATAAAGTACTTTTAATTATAAATGTTAAAGGGAAAAATCTATACACCATATATAATTAATTACGGGAATTATAATATAATATTTCTTATTTAGGTTAAATTGCGATAGAATGCCTTACCTTAGGTATATCACATCTCATACATCAATTTTCATTATGATTAGTATGATTGTGTTATTTATTTAAATTCAGAAGAGATTTTGTAATTTTTTTTTATTTTTTACCTTGTTATATTTATTTATTCAATCAATTATGTCATCCTCAACCATTTTTATTATATTTGATTCATATGTCCAAAATGAAATAAGTAATTCAATTAAGGTAACATGTATAATTTTTTCAAAATATCAAGAATAATAGATATAAAATATTTATCATTTTTATTCATAAAATATACAATTTAAAGTATCCATGAAACATGGATGTGAAAATAAAATTACCTTCATGGAGATGGTAAGTCTCACATTTTCAAGATTAATGTTTACATCTTTCAATGATCATGAAGAAAAAATAACAAGTAGTATTTTTTAAAATAATTACCATATTATTGTTAAACAATTTTATTTCATTAATTTGACTTATAAATATAATCTATGTGATGTGGTGATTGTAACGCCCCGACCCTAGATACCCAGAGTCGGTGCATTATTACGTAACATTGGCATGATCACAAAAGATCAAGTCTCGAAATACCGATTAGTTTAGTAGCCTGGGAAACACTAGATTCATTCATAAAAGTTACATTACATCATAATGTAAAAAACTACAATAACATGGTCTCCATAGTCTACACTCATATCGCCTTCTGACTATCCCTGTGGGTCATTCATAAAATACTTCTTCACATCCTGGAAAATATTAAAACATTGAAAGGGGTGAGCTCAGATTCTCAGGAAGGATAACAATATAGCGGAAGCATTCATAAATAAACATAAACATTTAAGGCAATGTATAAATAAAACAAAAACCATTTAAACTTTAACTTCAGCATAATATGGAAAAAGTAAAATGAAATAATTCCATTTACATATTCACATGGATATTCGACTAGTAGAATAATCACATGCAATATCAATAACCACTTTCATAATGATGGAATAAATAACTCCAGACTATCATAACAATGTAGCCAAGGCCTCGTGCCAAGACTACAAATAAGATTTTTTCAAGGCCTCGTGCCAATACAATAGTTTGTCTCATGATTCTTAACAATGCATCGATGAGCTATAGTGGGCTCCAATCGTCACTTATTATGTCCATTG
Source organism: Viscum album (assembly GCA_963277665.1). Taxonomy (NCBI): domain Eukaryota; kingdom Viridiplantae; phylum Streptophyta; class Magnoliopsida; order Santalales; family Viscaceae; genus Viscum; species Viscum album. The sequence goes on from OY728164.1 coordinate 615,708,161, forward strand.
CATTCCTCATATGAATAGGTTTAAACATATGATAAACCATAACATATTTGTATCACATAAAACATGCATAAAGGGAAAAAAATTTCAACATTTCAATCAAAAGATATCAATTCAACACATTGATATAATAAAAACACTTTCAATACCATTTTCAATACCAAAATAAAAGAAAATTAAAACTGTGTAATTATTTTTCATTTAATAAAAGTTATGGCTTGTAGAAGAAGACGAAACCCAAATAATGGTCATGGCGGAGGAGAAGTCATTTTCGCCACATACGTACGACAAAAAAAACATTCCCATTTGTCATTTAGTAAAATGCTTCGTATAAACAGATTCATTTTGAATAAATGTAAAAGTCAAAGTTGTTTATACACCATATAAAAGAAGGTTGTGTATAAAATAATATATGCCCCAATGAAAGGAGATTGAAAAGAAGTTCCTTACAAAGATTTTTTTTAATAAAATAGATATATTATGTGTATTCACAATAATTACACATAAAGAAAGTAAAAATACAAGATTGGACATAATAATATAATGACATAATTTGAAAGTAGGAGATTAACCCAAATAATGGAAATTGGGTTAAGAAGTTCCCTTACATCGTGTACGACATCACTCGAATGTTCTTTAATATCCTGAATAATAAACTAGAGTTAATCTATAATTTCTTAAGAACCTTTTTTATGTTCATTATCCCTTTTATATCACTTATTACAATGTTACGAAAATTATGTAGTCATTTAAGTAAATAACAGTCGTTTTGTCGATCTTGGGTACTTGGGTCAACAATAAACTTATTATAATAACAAGTTGTTTATGTGGTAGAATATCCATTATATCCAGAATTATATTAATGATATAGATATCATATATATCATATATATCAAGCATATAAATTCATTCATAATATTACGTAACATTTAGAGGAAAGAAATGAAATACACCGTTCATGTAGACGGTAAGCCGTACATACACATTGACGCTAATTTCATTTATATTTCATATTTAATGGAATGATATCATAATTATATAAAGGTATATTATAATTTGAGTATAGTATCATACATAATATCATTTCCTCCATCCTTTATACACCCCACATTTGGAATTAACGATTCAAATCACTTTGAGGGGGCGGTAGTCCGCACTTCCGAAAATGAAATTATCGTGTTTATCCATAATGGAAATCATTAAGGTATTCCATAAATGAGAAATAAATAAGCATAAGGAAAACATAAACATAATATATATATCATATATGAAAATACGGTCATCATAATGGCCACCATGAAAGTTGTTAAAATAAGATTGAACAATCATCGTTTCGTGAGGCAGTATTTCTCCACCCAAATAAACAGTATGTTCATTAACGATTGACGAAGGTGTGTGTAAGTGTAAATAAAATCCTTATCATAACAACATCTGAGTAAATTTAATATATTGTTGTTGTTACAAAATAAATAAATAACAAGTGCTTAGGGGGTTGGAGAATCAAAATAAAACAAAAGGACATTAAAGAAGACATTACCTTAAAATCGGGTAACTCTTTTAGATTTTAACCAAAGGCTTCCTTGGGATGAATTATGACCAATGTGAGGCTTCTTGGAGTAAGAGATGGAAGTTGTGAGAGTATTTGGGAAGAGTTTGGCCGATCCAAATGGCTTTGATGGTGTGAATAAGGTGGTAGAGGTGGGGCCTTTTATAAGAGGAGAGGAGGCGCACACTTCGAAACTCATGAAATGATACATTATTATGCAATGAATTTCAGATTTCAAAGGTCCCAAAATTATTTATTTCTAAGATAAGGTGATAAGGGTACTAAATATACTCATACAATAGGTTTTTTACATGTGTATGTATTATATTTTACAGTATCTTTTCATTTTATTTAAATCGTTAATTAATGAGGTAATCGATGAATCATCATGGTGTCATAAAATTTTAATTTATTTAATGTCTAAACGTTATAAAAAAATTACCATGATATATGAAATATTTTTATATTTCAAATTAATATGTATAGTCTAAACTTTAACTTATATAACCCCATGTAATAATTGTTTTATTAAAACAACACATGTTTGTGACAATTTTAATTTTACTTTAAATAAAAAGTTATTAATGTCATTTTCGTACCCAAGTGGCTCCATGGGGTCCCCAAGTTGACCAATGGATAGTATTGGTCAGCCATGACTCATCCAATAATTTTAGGACAAGTGTCATGATATTTTGATATTTTTATAATATCATTTTTACCTTAAATTTCACTAAATACCTTTAATCGCGATTAATAAAACATAAAAGTTACTATTCACTAAAAAATTATTTTAATCCCATTGTACCAAATTTTACTTCCTAAGGACAACCAAGTATGTCGGATTTTTGAAAATCAAATCACAGAAGTGGTAATTTTTCATTTACACAAAAAATTAGTTTTTATACTACCACTTAGTGGTTTTACTATTCATAAAAAAATTGATGTTTTTCAGAATAATACCAAAAATTCACCCTAAGCTATAATTGATATTATTATTTCAAAAATGGTTTCTATTATAAAAAATTCAAAACATATAAGTTGAAATAATTAATTTTATAATTAATTACTGTTGTCTAAACAAATAGTGTGTTTTTAAGAAACAATATCAATCAAAAGATTGACAATTGTTTATGTCCAATTTCAAAGTGAAGTTAATTATAATGGCCACCATTGGATAAAATGGTAAAATTATATTCTAAGTATACATTAAAACCAATCAATATAATAAATTATCACTATTATTTATTTCTATTAAATTTATTTTTTATTTAAAATTTCGTAATTTTCACTATTCATCAAAATATAAATGTTATCTGAAAAGTACCAATATTTCACCCTAGGATAAATTCGATATTCGAAATCCAAAAATGAAGTCCATTTTGAAAGATAAATTTTATAAATTTTCAAAAAGTAGGTATTACTATTCATAATAGATACTTTGAATGGTTGTGGTGTGTGTTAGAACCCGATGTTGCGTACAACACACTCTAATGCATTATTAAAAGAGAAGCATACCATAGAATCTTGGGGTGTTACATTATCCCCTCCTTCAAATATTTCATCCAAAAAATTTCATATAATATCACTGTATAAAAAGACTCGGGTGATTCTTCATCATATGTTTCTCAGGTTTCCACGATGCCTCTTCCATTTTAAGGTTTCTCCATAGAACATTTACTAGATGAGTCGTTTGGTTTCTCAGCACTTGTTCTCTTGTATCAAGAATCCTAACGGGATCTTTGAAATAAGATAGATCGGGATCCAGTTCTAATTTTTCATAGGTGAGTAAATGCGTTGGGTAAGGCATGTATTTTCTCAACAGTGATATGTGGAATACATCGTGAACTTTGGAGAGACTTGGCGGCATTGCCAAACGGTAAGCTACAGCCCCAATTCGTTCTAGAATATCGTAGGGTCCGATGTACCTGTGACTGAATTTAACCTTCTTACAGAAACTTATAACTCCCTTCCAAGGAAACAACATCAAGAAAACATGATCTCCTACCTGAAATTCCAACTCCTTCTTTCGGTTGTCAGTATAGCTTTTCTGCCTACTTTGAGCTGCTTTGATGTGGTTTTGGATTACCTTCACCTTCTCCATCGTTTCCTCCACCAGTTCTGGGCCTACAAGTTTTCTTTCAGCCACGTCATCCCAACAGGTTGGTGTGTGACATCTCTTTCCGTATAACGCTTCATATGGTGCCATCCAAATACTTGAATGGAAGCTATTGTAATAGAAAAATTCTACCAGAGGTAAATATTGATCCCACATACCCTGAAAGTCAAGTGAGACAGATCTCAACATGGTTTCCAAGGTTTCAATAGTTCATAATGATTGTCCATCTTTTTGGGGGTGGTAAGCAGTGCTCAAACGAAGTTCAGTATCCAAGTCCTTCTGTAGACTTTTCCAGAATCATGATGTAAAACAGGGATCACGATCTGAGAAAATCGACAGGGGTACTCCATGAAGGCTCACAACTTCATTAATATATATACATTCTGGACGTTGAAGTGGTAGATCTTTTCTTATAGAAAGAAAAGGTGCTGACTTCGTGAGACGATCAACAATGACCCATATTACGTCATTCCTTCAAGGAGTCTTTGGTTCTCCCATGACAATGTCCATCGTAATATTATCCCATTTCCACTCAGGTATGGAATGAGGTTGCAATAATCCATCAGGCAGTTTCCTTCCAGCTTCCACTGGTTGACAAACCATACATCTTGACACAAAATCAGTAATCTCCCTCTTCATGTTGTCGCACCAAAAATTTCCTTTTAAATCTCTATACATTTTGGTGATCCCAGGGTGTATAGAGAAATTGGAACTATGAGAATCATCCAACAATTTCTTCTTTAAATCAGGTATATCGGGACCACAAAGTCTCCTCCCAAATTTCAAAATTCCATCTTCATACACAAAGTCACTCAATCGCCCATCATTGAGAACATTAATCTTTTTTTTCAACTCATCATCATCATACTGAGAACACTTTATCCTTTCTATTAAAGATGTTTTAGCAACCATTTGAAAAATTATTGATGTTTCACCCTCCATGGTGATTCCCATTTCCATTTTTACTAGAACCATGAAAATAGTATCCCTTTCCACTCTCATCATGTTCAAAACTCCATGATCTTTTCTACTCAAAGCATCTTCAACATTACTTGCCTTCCCCGGCTGGTAGTGAATCATGCAATCATAATTCTTGAGTAGTTCAAGCCATCACCTTTTCCTCATGTTGAGTTATTTTGTGAGAAAATATATTTCAAGCTCTTGTGATCTGTATTTATCTCACATTTTCACCATAGAGATAATGTCTCCATATCTTCAAGGAAAAGATTACAACAACTAACTTGAGATCATGAGTAGGATAGTTCTGCTCATGAATTTTTAGCTATCGTGATGCAAATGCAATAACCCTATCATTCTGCATAAGGACACAACCATGTCCTTTCATTGATGCATCACTATAAATAACGAAACCCTCATTCCCTGATGGTAGATTCAATATTGGAGCATTGACTAATCTTTTCTTCAGTTATTCAAAACATTCTTCACACTCTTTTGCCCAAAAAAATTTAACCCCTTTACATGTGAGATTTGTAAATGGGTTAGCCAATCGGGAAAAATTCATGACAAAACGTCGATAATAACCTTCCAAACCAATAAAGTTGCATACATCAGTTATAGTCGTCGGTGCTGGCCATTATTAGATTGCCTTGGTCTTAAAAGGATAGACGGAAATTCCATCCTTAGAGAAAATATGGCCAAGAAAATAAATCTCCTGAAGCCAGAATTCACACTTTCTAAACTTCTCATATAATTCATGCCTTCTAAGAGTCTTCAAGATAATGCACAAGTTATTTTTAAGATATTCATATCTTTTGGAGTATACGAAGATATCATCAAAAAATACCACCACAAAAGCATCAAGATATTCCATGAAAACACTATTGATTATATCCATGAATACAGAGGGTTCATAAGTCAATCCAAAAGGCATTACTATAAACTCATAATGCCCATACCTTGTTCGAAATGTTGTATTAGGAATGTCATCTTTCTTCACACACAACTGATGGTATCCAGATCGATGGTCAATCTTTGAAAAGAATTGAGCTCCATGTAATTGGTCAAATAAATCATCAATGTGGGGTAGATGATACTTGTTGTTTATTGTTATAGCATTGATCTCCCTATAGTCAATGCACAACCTCATAGATCCATCTTTCTTCTTAACAAAAAGGGCAGGGGATCCCCACGGAGAAACACTAGGGTGAATAAATCCCTTATTACTCAATTCTTCTAGTTGTTTCTTTAGTTCAACTAATTCCACGGTGGCCAATCTATAAGGGGTATTCGATATAGGCTTTGATCCAGGAATTAAATAAATAGAAAACTCAACTTCTCATTCTGGAAGATGTCCTGGTAAATCTTCCAGAAACACATCTTCATATTCTTTCACAATAGGTACATCTTCTATTTGAACATTCATTTCCTCACCCTTAGTCATTTCATTCTCTTCCAACCCAATAATTGAATTTAGTTGATCTACAGGGGAGGATCTAAATAAAAATTTGGTGGTGATGATTCTTCTCTAAAAATAAGGTGTTCCTTATCATCATTATTAAAAATTGTAACCTATTTATTCTTAAAATAAATCTTTTGCATCATAGTCTGAAAGCCAATCTATACTGAGGATTATATCAAACTAAATCATATGTATGACAATGATATCAGCGGATAAAGAACAGTTATGTGCTCTAATGGGGATTGATTCAAAAAATATTGTTGCAATGATACTTCCCTTAGGAGTTTTGACTGACAATTATCTTGATAAATAAAATTAGAAATATTTAATTTTCCTAGTAAACTTGGAAGATATGAAACAATTTGATGATCCAGAATCAAATAATACATTTTCTAAACATGAGGAAACCATTAAATTACCTACCACTATGTCTTTCAGAGCTTCAAACTCAGTAGTAGTGATAGCATAAGCTTGGACTTGATCACTTGGCCTCTTCTGAGGTAATTTCCCCTAACTCTTAGGACATTAATTTTCATAATGTCCCATCTCTATAAAATTATATAATTCCACATTGACAGTTACTTTATTTCCCTTTAAATCATGAGCTTGGTGGCCTTTTTCACCACACTTTTAACAGACTCACATTCCTTTCAAAAAAGTACCAGGGTGTTTCTTCCCACATTTACTGCAGGAATGATATTCAACTTTTCCCTTATTCCCCTTATTTCTATTTCTAGATTGATCAGAAGATCTCTTCTTTTCATGCATTTCTTTAAAGTCATAAGACATAGAGAATTACTTTTCCATCTTGATAGCAAATGAGAAAATATCTTCCTACGATGAGAAGGTTTGTGAGACTAATGCTCGACGGAGAAATGGTTTTAACCCATAAATGAAACGATGAATCTTACTTCTTGTGTTACGTATATAATCTACATCATGCCTCGCTATCCTTGTAATGTTTTCCTCAAACTTTGCGTCATTCTCATCCTCATTCTGGATCAGTCTCAGAAATTTCCATTGCATATCTTCTCGATGGTCATGTGGAAATTATTTTTCTATGAAAATTTCCATAAGCTCCCTCCATTGCATACTTGAAACTTCTTCATCTTTCTTTGTGTTTTGAATCAGTGACCACCATTGATCGGCATCTCCAGTGAGGCGGTAAACTGCCAAAACAACCTTCTCCCTTTTGCTACTCCTGAAGGTGTGGAATATTTTCTCTAAGGAGTTTATCCATTGCTCAGCTACTAATGGATTTTTACTCCAATTAAATATTGACGGTTGTTTCCTCACGAAGATGTCTAACATTGATCCTCCATGTTGTGGATCATGGTGCTCCATACGAGTAAGGTTATTATTCATAACCTGAGTGAGTTATCCCAGTATGGTAATAAGTTGTTCAGAACCAGTTGTATCTCCATCTCCACAATACATATCTTTAGCAGGAGGTAAATCCCTACATAGAGTGCATGCATTGATACGGTTTCCATTCCTCCCACTAGGAGCCATTTCTAAACAATGTCATAAACTAGATTAGTTTATGAATCAAAATAAATAATTCCATACTTGTAAAATATTTAACAAAAATTGAACTATATTCATAAAAATGTTTTCTTTGAGGAAGTATATAATCATAAACCCTTCATAATGGTTTGTAACGAAAATGAGAATTATCCTAAGAATATCTACAGGGAGTGTTGTAACCAAGAGTACAACGAGGCCCATTGTCATGCACCAGTTTCCATTCGAGTCTAGCTCAAAGTTGTGTTTTCGGGTTTTACCCCTAGGTACATCTATGCCAGATCCACCCCTACCTTCTCATATCCAGACAGGGATGTATTGCTCGGAAAACTCACAAAATCTCTATAATACCAAAATTCTAGGATGTTCTTCTATAATAATCCTCAAAGTCTATCTTAGGGTTATGTGCTCTAATCAGAGTTTATCTAAATCTAGCTTCCAAGGTTAGTACTAAACAACCTCTGATACCAACTGTAACTCCCCGACCCCAATTACCCAATGTAGGTGCAGTATTACATAACATTGGCATGATCACAAATGATCGTGTCTCGAAAGACCAATTAGTATAGTAGCCTTAGACACACTAGATACATTCATAAAAGTTACATTACATCATAAGGTGAAAAAATACAATAACATGGTCTCCATAGTCCACAATCATATCCCATTCTGACTATCCTTGTGGGTCATTCATAAAATACTTCGTCATATCTTGGAAAATATGAAAACATTGAAAGGGGTGAGCTCCGAGGCTCAGTAAGGATAAAAATATAGCAGAAGCTTTCATAAATAAACATAAATATTTAAGAAAAATGTATAACTAAAACAAAAACCTTTTAAACATGAACTTCAACATAATATGGAAAAAGTGAAATGAAATAATTCCATTTACTTATTCACATGGAAATTCTACTAGTCGAATAATCACATGTAATATCAATAACCACTTTCATAATGATGAAATGCATAATTCCAGACTATCATAACAACGTATCCAAGGCCTCGTGCTAAGACTACAAATAATATTATGTCAAGGCCTCATTCCAAGACACTAGTTTGTCTCATTAGACCTACCGATGCATCTAGGAGCTATAGTGGGCTCCACCCGTCACTTATAAAGTCCAATTCATTCCTCGTATGAATAGCTTTAAACATATCATAAACCATAACATAATCGTATCACATTAAATATGCATAAAGGAAACAAAAAATTACCACATTTCAATAACAAGATATCAATACAACACATTGATATAATAAAAACACTTTCAAAACCATTTTCAATACCAAAATAAAAGAAAATTAAAACATTGTAATTATTTTTCATTTAAAAAAAGTTATGGCTTGTAGAGGATGCTGAAACCCAAATAATGGTCACGGTGGAGGAGAAGTAGTTCTCTCTGAATACATACGAAAAAAAATTCCCTTTTGTTGTTTAGTAAAACTCTTCATATAAAAATATTAATTTTGAATAAACATAAAATTCAAACGTTTCTATACACCATATAAACAAAAGTTGTGTATAAAATAAAATCTGCCCCAATGAAAGGATATTGAGACGAAGAACCTTACAAAGAATTTTTTTTAATAAAATAGATCTATTATGTGTATTAACTATAAGTAAACATAAAGAATGTACAAATACATAATAGGGAATAATAATATCATGACATAATTTGAAAGTAGGAGATTAACCCAATGAATGGAAATTGGGTTAAGAAGTTCCCTTACCTCGTGTCCGACTTCTCTCAAATGTTCTTTAATCTCCTGAATAATAAACTAGTGTTAATATATACCTACTTAAGAACATTTTTCAAGTTCATTATCTCTATTATATCAATTATTACAATGTTACAAAAATTATTTAGTCATTTAAGTTAATAACGGTCGTTTTGTCGATCTTTGGTACTTGAGTCAACAATAAACTTCTTATAATTACAAGTTGTTTATGTGGTAGAATATACATTATCTCCAGAATTATATTTATGATGTAGATATAATATATATCATATATATCCAGTATATACATTCATACATAACATTACATAACATTTAGAGGTAAGAAATGAAATGCACTGTTCATGGAGACAGTAAGCCGTACGTACGCATGAATGCTACTTTCATTTCTATTTCATATTTAATGGAATGAAATCATAATGATATAAAGGTATATTATAATTCTAGTATAATATAATATAATATATCATTTAATACATCCTTTATATATCCCACATATGGAATTAACGATTCAAATCACTTTGAGGGGGCGGTAGTCTGCACTTTCAAAAATGAAATTATCGTGTTTACCCATAATAGAAATCATAAAGGTATGCCATAAATGATAAATAAAGAAACATAAGGAAGACATAAACATAATATATATATCATATATGAAAACAGTGTCATCATAATGGCCACCATTAGACGTGTTAAAAGAAGATTGAACAATCTTCATTTAATGAGGCAGTATTTCGTCACCCACAGAAATAGTATATTCATTAACCATTAGACGAAGGTGTGTGTAAATATAAATTGAATCATTCTCATAATAATATCCTAGTATATTTAAAATAATGGTGTTGTTACAAAATAAATAAAAAAATAATTTAGGGTGTTGGAGAAGAAAAATAAAACAAAAGGACATTAGAGAAGACATTACCTTAAAATCGGGTAACTCTTTTTGATATGAGCCAAAGGTTTCCTTGGGTAGAATTCTGCCCAATGTGAGACTTCTAGGATTAAGAGTGGGAGGTTGAGAGAGTATTTGGCAGAGTTTTTCCCTGAAAAATTGCTTTTATGGTGTGAATAAGGTGGTAGAGGTGGGGGCTTTTTATAAGAGGAGATAAGGGAACTCTTGGAAACTCATGAAATGTTACATTATTATGAAATGATTTTCGGATTTAAAAGGTCCCACAATTATATATTTAGAATATAAGATGATAAGGGTTCTAAATATACTAATACAATAGGTTTTTGACATGTGTATATATTAGATTTTACATTATCATTTCATTTTATTTAAATCATTAATTAATGAGGTAATCACTGCATCATCATGGTGTCAAAAAAAATTAATTTATTTAATGTCTAAAAATTATAAAAAAATTACCAAGATGTAGGAAATATTTTTTTACTTATAATGAATATTTATAGTCGAAAATTTAACTTATATAACCCCATGTAATAATTGTTTTTGTAAAACAACACATGTTTGTGAAAATTTTATTTTTACTTTAAATAAAAAGTTATTAATGTCATTTTCATACCCATGTGGCTCCCTGGGGTCCCCAAGTTGACCCATGGATTATATTGGTCTTACATGACTCTTACAATAAGTGTAGGACAAGTGTAATGATATTTGCATATTTTTATAATATCATTTTACCTTAAATTTCCCTAATCACCTTTAATCGCGATTAAACAAACTGAAAAGTTACTATTCACCGAAAAAATTATTTTAATCCCATTGAATAAAATTTTAATTCCTAATTACAACCATGTATGTTGAATTTTTGAAAATCAAATCGTATAAGTGGTAATGATTCATTTAAATGAAAAATTATTTTTTAAACTACCACTTTGTGGTTTCACTATTCATCAAAAAATTGTAGTTTTTCAGAAAAATACCAAAAATAAACCCTATGCTATAATTGATATTATGAATTCAAAAATGGTGTATTTTTTACAAAATTCCAAACATATAAGTTGCATTAATTAATTTTATAATGTATTCCCATTGTCAAAACAAATACCGTGTTTTTAAGAAATAATATCAATCAAAAGATTGAAAATTGTTTATGACCAATTTCAAAGTAAAGTTAATTCTAATGACCAACATTGGATAAAATGGTCAAATTATATTATAATTATACTTTAAAACCAGTAAACATAATAATTTATCACTATTAATTATTTTGATAAAAAAAATTAATTAAAATTTAGTAATTTTCACTATTCATCAAAATATAAATGTTATACGAAAAGTTCCAAAATTTCACCCTAAGCTAAATTCGATATTCTGAATCCAAAAATGAAGTGCATTTTGAATGACAAAATTTATAAAATTTCAAAAAGTAGGTATTTCTATTCATAAAGGCTACTTTGAATGGTTGTGGTGTGTGTTAGATCTCGATGTTGCGTACAACACATGCTACTGCATTATTCCAAGAGAAACGCACCATGGAAACATGGGGTGTTACAGTGATGATAAAAAAATTACATCGATTCTTGGTGGAATTAGTCCAAACTTTTTCTTAGATGGAATTATCATTTTTAGTTAATGAAATTGTATGAATGTTAAGGATATATTATATTTTCAGAATGATAAATATATAAATAATATCACATATATAAAATAAATATATAATTACAACCATCGATAATTGGAGGTTATGAAAAATGAACATCATTGGTTAATGATGTGGTAGTCATCTGTACAAATTAATGATGCTTCATTCTCCAATTTGATGGAAGTGGAAATGAAGATAATGTATTTAATTATTATAACAACATATTATTATGTGAGAGATACATATATTATTATATTACCACGTATTTATAATATTGTAAGGTTATGTAACAATAAATAAATAAAAACACTCAGTTAATAATGATACCTCTTCTTCAAACAACCTATTTATGTTTGCAGAAAAAACCATCTTAGGAGGGATTAAAAACCCATACAAGGACACTATAATGTTGGGATGGTTTTATGGGAGGGATTTTTTAAGTGTTTTCCCAATATAATGGTTCTCTAAGAGTAATTAATGTGTAGAATAAGTTTGTTGTAACAAGAGTGTGGCGAGTCACTTTTGGGATTTCATATAATACAAAATTTATATAAATTAATTTTCATATAAAATGGACATAAATTGAGAAAATTATAAAAAAATATGAGTATGTGAAAAAAGTATAATAAAAAAATATTTTACAAATATAGATGATTTTTTACCCATGATCATTTTGTTTTAACCCATTTACCACATTTTTTATAATTATTGTCGAATTGATGTTTTTTTGTTTATGGGTCAGCCAAGATAAAATAAAATAGAAAAATGAAAATAAAAGGACCATGGTTGAAATTATAATCTATTCCCTATATAAGTGGCTGAATTTAAAATTTTATTAAATTTTTATAATTTTAATTAAAAATTAATATTTATAAAATATCATCATTGTTCATTTTGGAACTTTTTAGGTGAATTGATTTCAAGACATAATTAAAAATATATAGTCGGTATATATAACCTTCAAACATCCCATAAAATTTTATATTTATCTGAATTTTTTTATATCACTCTAATTTATTCAAATTATATTAATTTTAATATTTTTAAATTTGTTCATTTTATTTATTTTAATTTAATATTTACAATGTCATTAGGGAAAAATCATTTAATGTTTTTTATTCATCACAAAATTATTCAAATAAATTACCATGATAAATAAATATTATTTCCTCATAAAATTAAAATTTATAATGAAACATAACAATAATTTATCTATGTGTTAACACATAGTATATTTATAAAAGTAAGATAGTGACATTTTTTCCTTGTCATTGCTTTATATAATATTAATCTAATAATCATGAAAATATTACACAAAATGTTATATATTCAACCATTATATGACTATGTCTGCAATTTAATTATATTTTTCAATGAAATTATTTGTTACTGATATATTTCATCCCTTATCATATTATTTTTATCTTTAATAATATCAATTTACATTCTATGGAGGTAAAAATTTATTACTGTTTTTAGTATTAATTATTAGAAAAAAAATTAATTTACCTTATTAAGTGTTTTTAATTATTATGACTACCAATATATTATTCATTTAATAAAATGAAATCCCAATATTTCACATGAATTCATCTATTTATAATATCGAAATGTGTGGTGCATGGTGTTTTTTTAGGAAAATGCATTTTTTCCAAGAAAACGATGATATTATATTAACTTTATGGATAAAAATCATAATTATATGAATTTAAATTAATATAAATAGATATACTATATATAAATACTTCTTCTAAATATTTTACTATATTGAATTTTTATAATTAATAAAACAAAAATATTCAATCCATATATAGAAATTTCTACAAAAATGCAATTTTAGGGAAAAATAGACATTTAGAAAAGGGTTGTATAATGTTTATTGAAAATTAATTATCATATTAAATATAAATAAAAAATATTTATTTAATTTAATATAAAATTAAAATAATAATAGTACTTCAAAATTATAGAATCTATAAAAATGTAAGTTAGGTTTTGAAAAAAGTGTTTTTTCAGAATATGCCTTGATAAATATCTATTTTTTGAAAAAGATACAAATATCAAGAAATTTAATTTTTAAATGTTATTATAAAAATTCGAGTTTATATTTAATGTATTACTTCTAAAATTTGATGAAATTAATTATATTATATTCTTATAAAATATATAAAAAATTATTTATGTCAAATATATTTTAGAAAAATGTAAATACATTTCATAAAATTTTGTTCGAATTTACTAATATATTTCCATAATATAAAATTATTATACATAATTTTTTTAATAATAATTCCATATTTATACCCCATATATCAATGTATAAATTATAAAAATTATGTTTAAATAGTGTAAATCAATTTGTTAGGCTCGTTATTGTGTGTTGAATATGCTATCAAAAATAATAAAATTTTATTAAAACATAAGGATATTAACTTAGATTTATTCATTATCTTTTATATATATATATATTTATCGGCTTTAAAGGGTTTGTAATATTATTTATAGATTCCATGTAATGTATTTTGATGTTATATTCTTGAATTATTGTACATTATTAAAAATACGGAACTCTCGGTCCATCATATGCATTATGAGAGATGAGATTAAATTAGTATTATAGTGTATACATTATATGAACTGAAAATATTTTTGGGATGAAAATAATAGGGATGAATCATCATGGTATTTAAATTACTATTTTATCATAATAAGAGTAATATTTCAACCAATATACGAGATTTATAAGTGGAAGAAGTATAATAATGTTTTCATTTGGGTAGAAGGAGAAATGATTATGTATATAACTATTTGTATAAAAAAAATTAATAAATAGTTTCATTCATTGAGATATGAATATTGGAGAATAATAAGTAAACTAAGTAGTATTTTAATAATTTTTTCATACCTCTGTATTCGGTGGTATTTTTTAAAACCAAACATATTATTATGGTATATTGTGGGAGAATCCTAAGTGTTTGATGCACCAAGTCATTATAATGAGATGTTGAAAAATGATTATCATGTATATACCCTACTATATTTTACTAAAATGATGATTCTAGTTTATAATGTGACCGTAGATAAATAATTATCACATCATGGAATAACTATCTCAAATTGAATAGTGAACCATATTAAAATATAGTCAGATTTAATGTGGTTGAAAGGATTTGATTTGTGAAATAATGATGGTAAAAATATAGAAAATGATAACCAAATAGCCTTAAAAACAAAATGACATATAGAGTAATTAGATTAAATTTATAATTTTTACTAAACGCCCCTTACACCATTTTAACTCCTATGTGAGTTGAGATCATACATAATTTGTACACTATATCCATAGTGAGGACCATAAAATCTAAACTTCCTACCATTTAAATACCCATTTTCATCCATAGTAAATTAAATAATGTGTTTTAAAACACATCATTTAATCAAGAAACTCTCATATATAATGTTTTGGTTTATAACCTCTAAA
This sequence comes from Viscum album, assembly GCA_963277665.1. Taxonomy (NCBI): domain Eukaryota; kingdom Viridiplantae; phylum Streptophyta; class Magnoliopsida; order Santalales; family Viscaceae; genus Viscum; species Viscum album. Next base: position 615,723,533 of record OY728164.1, read on the forward strand.
AATGTATGGTAAAAGACATTGACTAAATCCTAGATAAAATATATAAAACAATCCATAAAAAAACTTTCTCTTGTGGTTGTATCCACATATATTAAATGAAGAAAATAATGAAGCGACATATGATATATTGTAAATCCTAAAACTGATATTTGTTTGTTTGTGACTTGCATAAACTATTTAGTGTTACTTTACAATTAAAATATTTGAAATACATTCACATAAAATAGAACTATAAATTCTCCAAGGAAAACCTAACAAGTCATTATGTTTCAAAACATACATTTCACTAGTGATTAACTATCCCATACTATATATATATATATATTCATTATCAACATCAAGGGTGTCATAATAAAATATAAAATAAGATAAAATGACTCAATCATGAATTTAAATTTTAGTAGTCTATATGTTGCAACAATATGTGTTGCTTCTTCTACAAATGATGATATAAATTTGAAAAAAATACCCTTCTTCAAGGGGTCCATGTCTCAGAGGTTATATAAAGAAAATCTTACTATCATGGATATACTGATTAATAAGAGGTTCTTGCTGAATACAACTCTATTAGACTACTTCTCATGGGTCCTAATTATCCCTACATTAATAGGTATCTAGTATTGGTTTCCATTTTTAAATATCAATAAAATTATATGAAAATGGATCAATACCAACAAACCATATACATTTAATCCCATGACACTATTAGTATATATTCTATATGCACAAGGATCTCATGAAACACATGCATACTCTAACCCAACATCATACTGTCTTATTTATGATCAAAACATCCATTAGATTCAAATAATCAATGAATTTACAGTATAAAAAATATACAATAAACCCTGGTTCAATCATGTAGATAACCACAAATACCTTATATAGAAAATTGATTTATAACTAGTAGATTAATAAAATAAACTCTATTTAAATTTATCTTATCCATTTAATCAATCATACAATTAAACACAAATATCATTTGAATCCCATATTCCAAATTTAATGAATGAATATATGATATCATTCTCACATGAGTGAATTTAAAAATTAAAAACTAATAAACAACAGATTTTTGGAGAAATTATAAAATCATAAACTAAAAAATAAATGAAATCCACTACCATCTTTGAAAACATTGAATTTGTATATTATTTTTTGATGTATACCTAGGTATATGGTATATATATTTATATACATTAGAACATATAATATATGTTTCTACCATATCCCAAATATGATGATAAATACCTGTCTCAGATACTAGTTGGTATAAACCAATTATATTTTAACTAATCCTTTACTAAATTGGTGGAGATACATGTCCTATGGAGTACGTCCTTATAAGATAAAAACATTAGACTATAAAGGATATATATTAGTTAAAAATGTTATAGTATACCATCTACATCATACAACCATAAATAAAAATTGAGGTATCAAAATTAAATATTAAACCATAGTTAGTAATAGAATAATGTAATTTTAAACCGTAGACTCATATACCAAGATCTTGTGCTAAAAGAACACTCTTTAATTAGTGGATTACATACTTTATAAAGTATTCATAATCAAAAAATTTCATAATTATGATTTAATTAATAAATATTGAGTCAATTTTAATTCTAGAGACCATTTTTTTATAGAGTTTCATTGAATTATGTAAAACACATTACAAAATAAAAACATTGACATTCTCATCAAATGAAATTTTTCACATTTAACATAGATGTACTTTTATCATATTTTTTCTCAAATATTTATTAAATAATAGGATCTTATGTTTCCCCTATTGCTTAATTCATGATACATTTTTCTCATTTATGATATGTCACCATTAACCAAGAAATAATTCGTAGAAATCAATAATAATTCTAAAAAAAATTAATAAAACTTGATGAGAAAACAATTATTTTTAAAAAATATATAAATACAAATGAAATATCTTATAAAATAGGATATAATTAAAAAAATATAAAATATTAAATTTAATTATATAATTTAGGATCCAAAAATAGTCACATAATTACTCTTTAAATCAACTTATTTAACCAATGTTTTCAATGAATATTTTATTTAGAAATCATAATGAAATAAATATTATTATAAAGGATATATGGGATGGAATAATCAGATAAAAATTTCAATCACCCTTTCAGTGTAACAAACTTCATAGTAAATTGTAATTATTTTATTGTATTCACACACAAGCTATTAATTTATAATAAAAACATGAATATAAAATATATCTCAGGGAAATGTAAATAACCACATATATTACAATAACTGTTTTAATAGCGATGGAATGAATGATTTTGATCATATTAATATTACCATAATGGTAACTCAACTATGAATTCTTTCATACTATCATGGATTCTCATCAATGAAATCATTTAAACTTTTAAGGACTCTCAACCAATACAATATACATAAAATAATGGCCTATTAAGCAAGACATTATTATATTATGTTATGGAATATAGAAAGTGATAACTACTAAAATTTTCTTATTAAACCCACTAAATAAGTTTATGGTCTAACATTAACCTCAAATATTACTTACCCATGTCCAACGACTCACTAATATATAGTATTTTCAATAAAAAACAAAACCAAAATGAAATTCTAATCCAATAAGATAGAGATAAATATTAATGTATATGTAATTCTAGTATTCCCTATAAAATAAAATATCAAGATCATAAAATTATAGATATATAAATTTGAAGACATAATTAGATAATATCATTGTTATAGTACTATAAAAAAAATTTTAGTGAAAAAAAAATTATAAACACATTTATGATATCATTATCAACTTAATTTGATAAAAAATAAAATATACTTTTATCTTGGTAATCAAAAATTCAACATGAATGTGGGAATAGAATATACTTAAATAACCATAAAATAATATAATTTAACCACTAAAAAAATAATAACTATTATGGTGGGATAAGGTAGTCATAATGAAAAATCATTAAAACATTCTTTTCGCATTTTTAATGAAATTTAAAAAATTACTTGTTTATAAAAATATTTTACAATCTATTATTTATTCATTTGTAAATAATGTATGTAGTATTTGAAAAAGACCCTTAAAAATAAAATATTTATATGTAGAAATATTATATAACCATTTTTGAGCATTGATATAAAAGAGAAATATTTTCAATGGAAAATTGAAATCATGGTTTTAATGAAAAACCATTACATTTTTTCCTGGTCCTCCATGTACAAATTTTACTTTACATTAGAAATATTATTTTGTATTACCCATAAAAAATTAATTGATTCATCTTTTTTGGATACCAGGACCTCTAGTAATTTTTTAGGATAGTTGGGGGTAGATTTTTGTAGGACTTACTTGAGATAATGGATTGTAATGTGGTTGTCTAAAATGAATAGGCATGAGTTGAATGGGATGTATATTGGTCATGAAGTACCACATTATATGTAATGGGTTATGTATGTGATGTTCCAACATCAATGGTAACAAAAATATTGTGTTATTGAGATTGTGCATATTTAGATATTTTAAATGGAATTGGATATCCAAAAATGGAAATTAATAAATGGATTAGAAAAAAATTTTGGTTTCATTCCAGGGGAAATGTTTTTGTTTTGGAATTCTATTTTTCATAGAAATAGTTTTGGTGTTTTAATAATATATTTCAAATTGTTTTATATAATTGTTTTCAATGATTGTTTTATAAAAGGTGATGATATTTTATATCTGAGTGGATAGATTAGCGATTTCATTTGGTGAATGCGTACTGAGATTGATTAATCAACCATACTTTGGTTGATTGGTGATTTTACCCTTATATTTTTTTAGGACACATGAAATGGTAATCTATCACACTTATTTAGTGGTGTATCATGATACATTATATGTTATTTAGAGCTATATGATGGATCCATTTAGTTATTTGGAGTTATTTTGGTAGTAATTTAGATTTGTTGGGTTTGTCTTCAGTTGTGAACATTTTTGTTAGTTATCGTCTGTTGTGTTACATTGTTATTGTTTGGATTAAATATGAATTTTATTATTGATAGTTGGTTACATATTTATAATGCATGAGGTAGTGGTTTATTTTTTATCGAGGTTTTGGAAGAATTTATTTATACCAAAAAATGGAAAATGATCACCCACATGTATTGAAGTCCTTGGAATTAATTTCCAACTTTTATTAGCCTGGGGATGTCGATTATGTATAAGTTGAAATTTTTCCTTGGTTTAATCCAAGGAGGAGGGGTGATATTTTACATGTGTTATCTCATTGTTATATGCATGAATAAAAAGATGTCATCCATTATTTGGGACATTGTGTTGAAATAAATAATGGTATATTCTCTGTTTTGTGATGGTAGAAAAGAATAGGATTGTTGGGACATGAAATTTATTTCATAAAAAGGCATTACTAGAATTTTTTTTCTGATATTCATGTTATGATGGATTTAGGAAAATTTGTGTTTTTGAGACAATTATAGAATCTAGAATATCATTATCATGGGTTTATACAATTAGATGATCATGAAATACATTTTAGAAATTATTTTCAACTATGACTTCACATTCATTTTGCACAATGAATTATAATTTATTTGAAATATTATTGATATTTTTTTCAAAATTCTAATGTTAATTTAAAATGCGATATTTTTTAAAGGTATAAAATGAATATATTTAAAATGGTTTGATTTTCAATGTCATGGGGATATTTTAAAAAGTGTATCATGTGGAAAATATAGAGTTTTGGAATGAAATGTTGTGATATATGATGTGGTAGTATTTAAAATTTTTAACCCTTCAGTTGGGTGTGATTGAGACTTATGGAATTTTTTGTCTGTATTGAAAATGGAACCCATTATGCATCGTTTAAACAAACCATATGAGGCTAATGAAAATGTTGTTTTAACTGATACATAAGTGAACCAATAGCTAGTTTAGAGTATATTTCAAGGATTTCAGGTTGCGGATTTCAGGAATATGTGGGATGAACTAATAAAATATAGTTATTATTTTCAGTTCCAAAAGAAGTATCAACCCATTTTTTGGGTGATTTGGGGCCCCAGAAGTTAGTGTTTTGGAAGAATAGTGTGAATTATATCTTGGATTTCATTATAACACCAGTATATTCAAAAATATTGATTTAAATGTACATGTTGGATGATCCTCTATTCCAATGGTGGGATTCAAAAGCTTAGGATAAATTATACAAAGACCATCAATGGGAGGTTTTGGAGAAATTTTCAAGAGGAAATTATATCCTCAAATGTTAAGAATTGCAATAATGAAGGATTAATTTCAAATAAAATATGATAGCCTCATAGTGATAGAGAATGTGGCTAAATTAATGATTTCTATCCACTTTTCTCCCTAAAAATTCTACCAGCATGTCTTTGAGAGTATGAACTATTGAATCAAGGAAGAAGTGGGAGATACCCATATAGATTGATGTACTATGTATAAACAATTATACAAAGACGGTCTATAATGATAAGGTAGGAAAAAGGGACATATTAAGTGCTTTTATTGGTGGGAGAAAGTTGATATATATGAGAAAAAATGGGAACATGAATAATGGGAGATGAAGAAGAGGGATACATATTTACCAGGTATGATGATGAATAAGAATCCGAAAGATATAATAGTAAAGATAATGAATTGAGATAAGGTTAAAAAAGTTACATCCTTAAATCGACAGGTAAAGGGAGAATCTTGATACCTATTGGAAATAGTAGGAATTATAATGAGGGGATATGTGAATGATGGAAAACTATTTCCATGGTATGAGGATGAATCAATATCAGACGGATGGAATAGTGAATATTCCACCAAAACCCAAGTGCAAAGCATTATTATTCCAATGGGGTAATTTGGACAATATTAATTGAGACTAGCTAGAACCACCTTGATAATGACACAAATTAAACGTGATAGGGGAATCATTAATGTTATTTTCATAGTGAAACAAGGTTGGGTGTTTAGGATAATTCTCATGTCTCATAGAAATCATATGCTTTAACAGGAAAATTTTACCAAAATTAGTTTCATTAGTATGAAAGAGATATCCATGGTTAGTACAAGAATACCATGACTCCTTAGTATGTGAAATATCAACATGTTAATAATGAACAAAGATCCACAAGGATGAAATTATATGGACATGAACATGTTTTTGTGGATGATCATTCTGGACCATCGACTTTGATGGGTAAGATTTTAATTATTTCTGCACTTATATAAGACTCATTTGATATGGGTTTGTCCAATTCATTTATTGATTCTTATTCAATTGGTTTATCTGATTTAAATATTGTGATGATAACATCAAGGTTAAAACATCAAACCGATCTAGTTCAAACACAATATTGAACCATTATGTGTAAATAATGTTATATAACATTTGACAAAGCCGAGATGATATGGGACTATAAATACATAAGATTGATCTCAATTATATCATCATGGGTATGGATTGGTTGATATTTTTTATCTATCACATGGACTGTTATACACATTGGGTGGGATTTATAACTAAAGATGGTGTCTAGAATCAATTTAGAGGAGACCATAATATAGTAGCTAGTGAAACATGCATGTTTACATAGATGGTTGGAATGATATCATACCAGTTGGATGTTCTGATATTATAATCAATGGAAGAGATAGAGAATAACAGTTTTCAAGTGTTAGTTGAACAATTTTTAGATGTCATTCATGATAATTTATCTGAATTTCCACCCATAATAGAAGTGGATTTTATGATTTATTACCTTCCATGAAACTATCCAATTTCCCTTATATGTTTTAAGATTCAACAAAAGGATTTAATGTAGCTTACAGTAAAGTAGGAAGAGTTTGGAAGAAAAGGTTTTATTTGGTCAACCATGTATCCATGGGATGCACCACTATTCTTTATTAAAATGGCAGATGGAACTCTCCAGGTGTGGGTATATTATCATAATCATAAATAATTATTATAAATAATGATAATCCATTCCCATGCATTGATGATATGTTCGATCAATAGAGGTGATCTCATTGGTTCAATAAAAATGACATAAACATAGGATATCACCAATGTTGGGTTTTGAAAGAGGATATTCCAAAAAAAACATTCATGAGTAGATAAGGTCGTTATGAGTATGTGTTAATACCTTTCGGTCTTATGAATGCACCCACAGTCATTACAGAGTTGATGAATCAGATAATTCAAAGGTGTATTGATTTTTTTGGGTGGTGTTCTCAAATAATATATTGTTGTATTGAAGGATAAAGGTCGAACATGAGCAATACATAAAGGAAATGTTGTGAATCTTAAGGGATCATCATATTTATTACTAATTATTTTTATTTTTATTTTATATTAAATGAATCTATTTCCTTGTCCATTTAATATAAAAAATGGTTTTCTCTCGATACAATGATGAAAAAAGCAATTATATCTTGGAAATGTCAACAAATGTCTTTAATATATATTGTTTCCTTGGTCTTGATAGTTATTAACAATATTTTAAAATTTAATAATCATGAATAGATTCTCAAATTATAGCTCTGATAATGAAAAATGATCCATTACAATAGAAAATAGGAATGAAATAAGTCATTTCATTAACCATAAATTCACCTTAAATCTGCACTAGTCTTTATTTTTCTAGATTTTGGTCAAGGAAACCTGGTGTATTGTTTCACTTCTGGATCAATGTTGGGATGGGTTCTCATGAAGGGAGACCATTTTGATTATTATTGATCAATACAGTTATAATTTCATTGGGAGAATTAACCAACACATGATTTTGAGTTATATATCATAGTTCATGCATTGAAGACTTGGCTTCATTACCTCTTCGGTGAGAACCACATAGTGTTTGAAGATAATAGTATCACTTAACTTATTATTCCCAAATTTAAATTTACCATATGAAGAAGAATATATGTGAGTATCATTTTATTATTGTCATTGAATTGATGTATACATTGGGTAATGTCAATATAGTGGAGAATTCATTATACAAAATGAATTACGATCTGTTGGAAAAAGAAGCTACAATGAGTGGATGCTCATGCCTATCTAGTTGACATGAACATGTAATCTGAACACCAAGGGAAAATGTCATTCTTCGTTTCTATTATATCATTCTTGATTTGGATTAGATAGATACAATGGTTCATTCATATGATTCAAAATGTGTTTTAATGAGGCCAGAACTCTATTGCGTGGAGACCTTTTAGGGATGGAGGTTGGATGAGAGTAAAATTTCATGGTTTAGAAACAATATAGTCATAACAACAAATTTTTAGGAACTAATTATTTATTTATACCACCATGGGTAATGAGTTTCTCATACTAGAATATTGAATATGTTTAAATCATTGAAAGCCTCGTTTTGGTGGGTTGGTATGAAAAAGTTAGTTGGATGAATTTTGTTTTTAATGTTTATGTTATCACTAGGTTAAGGTATAGAATCAATGAATAGTAGGTATATTTAACACTTTACATATTTCCCTTATTAAATGAGTGAATATATATATGTAATTTTTGGTAGGTTTCTTAGTAAAATTCTGGGAACACGATGTATAAGGAATTGAAAGAATAGTTTTGATGGATTGGTTAAAAAATTCATGTTGCTGAGTATTATTTCTGATGTTAAATTTATTATAAGGATAAGGAAGAGAATCTTTGACCAGTAGGTTTGTTATAGTTTATAAATATTCCTATTTGGAAATGAAAGTTGATTGATATGATATATATGATAGGTCTCTCAAGAATAGTCTGGTAACAATATTTTATATGGGTTATATTGGATCATCTGACAATGTTGTCCCATTTCATCAATATTCCTGAATCTCAAATTGTGGAGGACTTTTAAAAAAAATATTTGTGTGAATTCGAAAAAAGGAATGTTGTACCAGTTCATATAGTGTCAGACTGAGACCTCGGTATGTCGTTTCATATTGGTAAATCAATTCAATTTTCCTAGGGTAATCCATTGACTATGTGTATAGAAATTCATCCTCAGATGGATGGACAATCTGAATGGATGAAAATAATTTTGGATGAAATTATGTTGTCTTGTTTAATGGAATTTGGCGGCTCAACGGAAGGGCATGTATTGTCATTGGAGTTATTAGATGACAAAAGATATTTGGCCACGATAATTATGGATCACTTTAAATCATTATAACGGCATCCTTATAATTTTACACATTGTTGTATGGAAAGAGGTGAGACATCAGTTGTTGGGTCAAACATTTTTTATGAGGCAACTTCAAAATTTTAATTGATCTTGAAATAGATGGAGACAACTCAGAGTTGTGTGAAATTGTTTGTGGATTATAATCGATTAAAATTTTAATTCATGGAGAGTGATCATGTATCATTGATAATAACTCCAAGGATTGAGAATCAACATTTTGGTATGAATGTAATGTTATTCTCTTAATACATAGGCCCTTTTGATATACTTGAACATCTGGTGAGGTGGACTGTTGGCATGAATTTCTACCATGTTATATTGTTGGGTATCATGTGTTTCTTGTATATCATATAAAAAACTATCAGCCTGATCTTGGAAATGATATTTGATGCCCGTGCATTGAAATATAACTAGATTATTCAATGGTACTTCTTCTAGAATGTATTTTGGTTAGGTAATAGAATGTATTATTTTAGAAAATAATCAGTCTATTATTAGTTTTTTGAAAACATGTTCTGATTTAGGATGATATAAGGGAACAAAAGAGTGAAATGGTTGAGCTTAGGTATGTAATTTTTTGGAAGTTTGTGGTGGTAAAATTTTCGATAATGGAAAGACGAATTGTGGCGAGAATGGTCCCACCCTAGCTTCAAGTATATAACCCTTTTTTATTTATTTTATGTATATGAAGTTTTAGGTTAATATTTTGGAGGGTTTGAGTGTATTTGGAAAATTTTTGTAATTTTATAATGGTGAATTTTATTTCATTGTTTGTGAAAATATTGAATCTCTAATGTGGAACCGTGCACCATGAGACATAGGCTAATGGGACGGTACATGGTTAGACACACAATTTTTCCAAACCATTCCACATCCTATGAGAACCATAAAATGTGGGATAATGATATTTTATATGCTTTAATAAATGTTTTTCTAACCACTTGGGACATCAATGTAAGGTTCTCTTTCAGAAAGAGGTTGGTGAATGATTATTGCATGGTTTTTATAACAATGTGACTCTCCATTCATTTTATAAAAACATGATCCTAAAAGATGGATATCTTTCGGTGTTATGTGTAAACACATACTTTTATATTCAATTTGTAACTAACTCAAAATTTATTCTTCCCAAAGGATGTGGAACCATTCCCCATCAAATAAGAACTTATCTGATGGTTTTCATGGCGTTTTGATGATCAATTTCATTTGAAAGTCCTCGTTTGTGGTGGTTTTTCTTGTTTTTACATAGATAAAATTTCATCAATCTAATAGTTTATTATATTTAGTCTATTTCATTTATATTTATTTTTATGATAATAATTATTATATTTGTCCATTTTGATGTTAGGAGAAGAGATATATGGTAGGTTTTGGTTGATTTAACTTGGTTTTGTAGATGTTTTCATGTCATTTTTCATTTTCTCGATAATTTCATTGGTAGGTGGCATCACTCTAGTCTAATTTTCAAAGAACATTAATGATTAGTTTTGAATTAACTTTTTTTCTAAATATTTTATTAATTGATTTTTCAATTGTTTTGATGGAAACCATATTTTTTATGGTTTAATGAACTATATAAATTTAGTGTTTTGTTAAGTAGTTTTTTGAAAACATAATGCAAAATTATGAATTTAAAAGTGTAATTTGGTTTTGATGAATGAATATTCTTTTTAAAATGTGGATTCTTTTTTTAAATGGTTAGAAAATGATCATTTAGCATGTGGTTATATTAGATGAATAATCAGGAGTTCAATGAGTAGTATATTGGTCATGAAGTACTACCATCGATGAGATGTGTTATGAATGTAATGTTCCATCATAAAAGGTATCCACAAGATTATGTGGAAGAGATTGTGTGTGATTGTTTACAAAATATGGAATGGGTGAGGCCAAAATTGAAATTGTGAAATGTTTCCAAAAACATGTTTGGTTTCATTCCAGGGAATACAATTTTTTAAAAAATATTTTTTTTTGTGTTGGAATACTTAATTTCAAAATGTTTTATATAAATTTTTCTATATAAATTTTTTTTTATTAATGTGTTATCATTATCTATCATACTGGAATGATTAGGGATGTCATCTGATGAAATACTACTGATTATCATTACTCTCCACTACTTTGGATCATTTGTGATTTGGATGATATTATTCCTCATGACATAGGAAAATATAAATAATCAATCTTATTTATTGTAACATCATGATTGAATGGGTGTTTTATGGAGTTAGATCAAGGATCATGTTGGATAATTGGACTTATGTGGTTTTTTCATTGAGTTTTGTTGGTTTGGTCTTCTGTTGTGTACTTTTATGTTAGTTTTCTTTAATTATGGTTCTTTCTTGTAGTATTTTTATGTCAATGGTAATATTATTAGTTTTTTACACTGTTATCATGCATAATGTAGTGTTTTATTTGTCCATTGTATGTTTGTATGGGTTTTTTATTTCAAGAAGGGAAAATCATCCCCCACTTTTAATGAATCCATTGGAAGGCTTTTCCTTATTTTAAGACCTAGTGGATTTCATTTAAGGACATGTATAAATTACACCTCATCTTAAGCCAATTAGTATGGGGTGTATGTTTCAAATTACATTACAATACAAACCAATGATGATGTAGTAGTTTTTCAATTCATATAAATTTAATGTTTTATCATTTGAAAAAAATAATTATTTAAATGATATGAATGAAAATTTCCATTCCATGATATTTTTATAAAAATTAAATAATAGGGAGGTGTGGATTTATTAAATTTAAATAAGTTTGTTGTTTTTTAAATGTAAAATTAATTATATAATCAAAAAATTAATATTGATTTTCTTCCATAATAATTAATATATTTTAAATAATTATAAATTCATAAAAATAATTTCATCATCCATGTGAAACCTATATTTAAAATTATTTCAACCATGTTCCGTTTATGTGGTGTTTCATCTTTTAAAGTATCTAAATTTACCCCATATGAGTAAAAATATTAATATAGCCATACCTTTCAAAAGGGAAAAATAATCATTTAAAATTTATAATGGTAAAAATGTGACCCATACTTGTAACATTTTTATTTGATAGGATTATTTTAACACATATTCATAATATGTTAAATAATAATTAATTTTGAGTCATTTTTCAAAAAAAATTAACTTATATAAAATTTAATTTTTTTTAAATTAGAGGATTACCCCTCCCTTCTATTCTAAATGGGCACTACTTCACATTTATTGACATATGAAAATCAATTGGGTTCATCCATGAATACTGAAATAACTTCCTAGAATCTATCACAAATTCTATAGGCCATGTTTTATACATAATACCATTCTTATATTGCTTATGAAATTATAATAATTATACTTTACAAAGAAGAGGTATAGGTATTAACCACATGTATTAGTTATATTTCAACTCTGACCTCAATCAAATATTTAGAAACGGTGCTAATATAAAAACAGTCAACCATACGAGGTATTTATATTATGGTAATGTAATTTATTATATCAATGCAATATTTTATTAAATGGGATATAAAACTATAATTTTTGTGTATGGTGGACTACCAACACATGAAAAAATGTAATGCATTTCTACTCTATATCTCAAATCATATTATAATTGTGAAAATAATTTTTATATATGATATTAATTAATTATTTATAATTTTTAATATAAAATATATTATTTAGTTTCTCATAGTTTCATTCAATGCAAAACTATAATGTCATTGATGAGTATATACAGGCTATAATCCCATTGAAGTGATGTGATTTGTTTTTCATCGGCTCATAAGTTTGATGATATATATATATTTTAAAATAATTAATATTGATTTATTAATATAATTATAATTTTTTATTTAAAAAATAATATATACCATATTTTTATAATGGTAAGAGGAATTAGAAATGTCACTCATGTGTACATACGACCTACTGTCTCATGATTGTATTATAGTTCCTTTTCTATAAATGTCATTTATGATTTGTTTATAAGTATAATTGATGTATAAGAAAATATTTTTATTTAGTTATTTTTATTCAATTCATTATTGAATAATAGCCTTTTGACCATAGTTAACAAACTGAATCCATTTTGGTTTTATGGAACAATCATCTCCATACCATCCAATGTGAGATAAATTTAATTATAAGTAAATATACCATTGTAATAAATAAAATAATTTTTTTATTATCATGAAAAAAGAAAATAAAAAAGATAAATAATAATCAAAATTTTATTATTCTGGTTCATAATGAATGTACATAATGATATAGACACAATTTATGTGAATTTAATTAAAAACCCTCTGATAATGCTTAATTTGAATCTTGTTTTCTTCCATGTAAATATTATTATAATAAATTTAATGTTGTACTTAAATATAAATAAAAATATTATAAATTTTTATCTTTGTCTCCTTAAAAGTGTTATCAAATGACTATTTTATTGTTTTTAATTACATTATAATAAAAAAATCAATTCTATATTTTAATGTATTTTGAGATAACGACATTTCCCACAATCATAACTAATATTTTTTAAATTCATTACATTGTAATAATTCCTTAGTTATTTACTGATATAGAAATTTCCCTTTGTCCTCGAAATTCTATATCGGATATATGGTTTTTAATATCAATGTATATAACAATACATAATTTTTTTCTTACAGGTGAAAATAACATTTTTATGGTTCCAGATTATATTTATTCTATTATGGTTCATTAGAATATTTTATTGGTTGTATGGTTCCATTATAAATAGAGAGTTTTACCATTACTTATATCCTATTCACTAGGTAATGGGATGAAGTTAACCGGTGAGGTTTCTACTAAGAGATAATGGAAATTCACAATGAAGGCTAATATACTCACTCAATAAGAACTACCTTTTTATTAATAAAAATTTGACGATGAAGGAGGTATAAAGTTTTGATGGAATTATGAATCACCATGTAATATGATATTATATTTTTGAGTCAAATCTATATTATTTTTTAAAATTAGGAGATTATGAGAATGTTAGCCTCTTTATGATAACAAAACTGGCCACCAAGATCTCATATCCCTAAATATTGTTGAACTCCATATCCTGACCAAGTTGAATATTTTACTTCATAACATAATAGATTAAATACCTTAGGATAATGGGATCATTTAAGAGAAAACACAAAATAATATTTATATTTTACTACACCAATGTTGTCATGAAATTGAATTTCCTACATAGTGGAATTCCACTATATTGAGCTATATCCTAACCCCCAATAGAATTACATTAAAAAATATTTAATAAAATATAAATAATGACATAAAAATGGAATAATTCACTAAACAACCACCTCTAATAACTCCATAACTCTAGGAAGTATCCAGATTAAACCATAGATCTGCACTAGTGGGCGTCCAATTGATGCAACATTTTTGATGCACCCTGTAATTCCTGATATATTCATTCCTAGTGAAGTGATCACTACTGGACACCACAATCACAAAACATAGAAGAATAGTTCCATGCTATGAAAATAACAATAGATAATCAACATTATCCAAAAACGAGATAAAATATTCTACCTTGTGGTATTATGTTCCTTTCAACCATGATCACCCAACATAAAGAAGAAAAGACCATGGGTCAAATATTGATCTTGATGACCTGGTTCACCACCCAATCAATTAAATATGAATTAAATCACTTCTTAGATCCCTCATTTATATGAATGGGCATCATTTATAAAATTTGAATTAGAATTTTTTAACATTTTCCTTCAATGAATATGTTTGAGTTGTTTCCATTTTATGATCATCAAAATACAAGAATCACAAGGCCAAGAGAACACATTTCCATAGAATAATATCATATATGGTGATTGACTTATTCCAAATACTATAGAAAAGAAGGTTAAACATTATAGAAATATTTTACCACTAATGTATTCTTATCAATTCATCATGATGAAATTTTGGGTGAATCAATGTTTTGAAATACTTCAGATTGATATGTTTTGTGGTTGACTATAATAAAAATCAATGGTTTGGCTCATCCAATAGGTGAATAGTAGTATTCAAACACTTCTATTAGTCATTGAGTGTAGTGTTTATGACATAGTAGTGCATGATTACATTCATGATATATATATATATATAAAGTCGGGAAACCTATGTTTAATATGTTTTGACCAGCCCAATTTAATTTTCAAAACCACATGTCACCCTTCCCAACAATCCATCAAATATTTCCTTCAATATATCCAAGAAAAAAACCATTATCCTTATAGAATGTTTCATTCTTCTAGGATACACTTAAAGAATTATCAATACTCTACATACCTATAACCTATAAAAATTTTCCATTAAGTCAACCCATTAGTAATTTCCCATGATATTTTCGCATTAATTAAATTCATACCCACTTTCATGTTTATAAAATCCACTCCCCCACTACAATAACAATTTACCGCCACTTCAACGAATCCCAACATCCCCCCCTTTAATGATTTATTATAAGAATGCCTTACAAAGAATAATTAAATCAATGTTAATTCCATTATTATAATTATATCATTGAGTATTACCACAAAAATTACTTTGAGAACAGAAAAAACATTATAAATGAATAATTAATTAAATAACAGATATTTTTAGAGATTAAGGAACATATACCAATAGAATATTTAATTTACTATTTAAATAGTATTGTTATAAATGTGAATAGTAAATAGAACAATAGAATATTAACCTCCATATGAACATATATATACAATTTAAGAATCTTATAGATGAATATAAGCTATAATTATTTTAGTGCATAAGTAAATAAATGTTTTTAAAATGTCAAATTAAGTGTTGGTATTTTCATTAAACATTTATGTTTAATTTTAATTTTACAATTAATATATTGCATTAATATTTTTATAATAAAATTTAGTCATAAACCGATATTTTATATATATATTATTATATGATAATTTTATGATAACATAATTATTTTTTCAATGTGTTATATAACCAGTTATAATTTTATAATGTTTATTTTTCAAATCAATGATTAGTTAATTGAAAAATATATTTCAAATATATAGTAAATTGCATTGATATAATTAATTATATTTTCAAATTATTAATATTTAAAAATGGTTAGGGTGAAATTTTGTTATTTTTCTATAAATTATAATTTTCAGGGATTGGTGAAATACGTTAATTTACATTATAATCTAAATAAATAAATTATTGATTCATATATTATGTATGGATGATGTATGATCCATTTTTTCAAACTCACATGAACTAGTTATATTAATCAATTACTATAATCCTCACTATTGATAGTTTTGATCCAAAATAATAATCATATGATTAAAATAATAAAAAACACTCCTCTCCTACAAATTGAAATACCATCCCCACCGCCCCTTTTCCTCACAAATAGAAATCCAAAAATATATTTAAATTTGTACCATTACTATTCCTTATCCCAATCCCCATGGCTTGGTAATTTTTTTCCTCACTAAAGACCATTCCCATGTTCCATACATATTGTGTCAAGAAGAATAATTTCACAATGTAAAATTTCATTTGATTAAGTTTTATTTTCTTCAAAATTTCACAGCTTTCCATAACCCTTATTAATCTTCCTCTACCAAAATGTCATGAAAACCCAAATACATTTTATATTTTTTAATATTATTATTATTTTGGTATATTTACTATAAATTATCATATCATACCCTTTTCTTATAAAAACGAATACTTAATTCATGATGGGTTGTATTACCACCATCAAAGAGGACGAGTTTTCAATTTACATTACCACTTTTACGGATGGATTTAGAACACTAAAATCTATGAATATTATTTTAATTGTGTTTGATATCATTTTATCGGTTCCCCAAAAAAATATATACTTAATGTAATATATTATAACAAAACTAGTCTGTGATAATCGTAAAACCACCATCATTATATAAATGGTAAAAAATAGTGTTTAATCTAATGAATGATCTTCATATATGAAAGAAATAATATATATTAGAATTTTTAATCCCCTGGATGATCATTAAAAAAATTTATTCTCAAATCTGAAAAAATATCCTCATTTGATATGATCTTCTATACATATATATTAGTGAACCAATCATGAAAACCACGGAAACGTACACACCCAAACAATAAAAATGAATCTTATAGCTCCAAAAAAGGTCATATATAGATATAATAAAATTATACTATATAAAATTAATTAAAAATAACTAGAAAATTAAATAAATAATTAATGTAATCTGATTATCTATGTTCTTTAGATCAGGTGTGTACAATTTCATTCATAAGGTTATGGATTCTTTTTGAACATCCATATTTTCCATTAAGTTACCAAATATCTCTATTTAATCCACTTTAATTCTTAATTACTCTTATTTATCAATCCTACATTATCTGTTCAAGCCCGATTAATCCCTTTTCTATCAAGAAATACATGATTTTTTAATGTACACATCTCAATTCCTCCTAATAATTAATCTCTATCAAAGGAAACGTCCTAATTTATTATCCATTTTCATGTACCATATAAATTTTTTTTAACAACCACTTATCATAAAATAAATCAATTTATCATGATATCTCAACTTGTTTCATTTTTGGTTCAATATAAAAATCATTCATTTTTGTTCTTGAAATTATCTTTAATTTTTTCCTCACACAATGCCAAAATTTATCATTTCCAATGTTTCATAAAAACTCATTTTACATGTTTTCACTTCATTTTGACATCCTTTATCATTAAATACTCATATTGTTTCCTTATGAATGTATATATATGTTTAAATACATTAACTCATTGAAAAAATTATGATAACACTATTTTTGATATTCCATATCACAAGGATATGATAAAAACTGTATTTCAAGGGAAGACCTTATACATAATTCATCATGTGGTGAACACATACCTGAACATGTAATTATAGGTGTGACTAAATACTTATCAAAAACATTATTCCATGTTTCATATTGTGGGATTCCATACTAGGGAACAGATTAATCTCGATCATTTTAGGGATCCTTGTTCGCTATATGAAATAGTCTTGGAAGTATTCATTCACTAATGATCCTCCATGTAAAATGACCTTAGATGTTATCATTGACTCATGATTGTCCCTGTGTAATGGTGTTGGATGTTATCCCTGAATCATTATTATTTTATTTTTAGTTTGACAATATTTCTATGATCATATGATTAAATGGTCTCATGATATAGATATTATTATTAAATATTGTTATCTACATTCCACGTTTTTTATTGACTTATGTAATTTATTATATCCCTTGTGATATGATTTGTTCTTAATTATATCAATATACAATGGTTTTTAACACAACTATTTATTCTGGTATTTTGTAGGTTATTCTTTAATGATGTGAGATATGAATTGAATTTTGGATAACTATTTGGATATTAAATAAAAAATGGTTTTATTCTTTCTAATTATGTATATAATCATCCCAAGACAGAAGACATTATAATCATTAGATTTAATTTTTTTCTTAATTATTCATAAAATAATATAATAATATGTGTAAAAGGATAGGGTCATTATAGTTTGTATTTGGGAATGGTCTATTTAATATTAATGATTAAGACTAGATAACAATTGTAAGAACCATATATATATATAATTTTATCACCTTGGATAAATTAGATCGAATCATATACAATAAAAAAATATTCAATTTAAAGTATAATCCTCATATATTCGATGTTGAATTGTAAATAATATTATTATATAACTATTCAATCACCCCAAAAAAATATTTTAGTTAATGGAAGGGAATATGATAACCCATGATAACAATCAAGGTGATAGTTAATTTGAAGATTAACCTATTGAAATGACATATTTTATGGGAACATGTTATGAAAACATCATGAATTTCCATTCTCAATTAGACAATTTTATAAATAATTACATGAATTGTGAGGAACTCCCCACTCATATGAAAGCTCAAATTTTACTTTATCCATTTATGTGGAAAGGACTCCCATTTTTTGGATATTTTGATCCCATAATCATTGAACAATTGATCAAATCCATTGAGAATATATTATTTATCCTCCAATTCTAAAAATAAGGGAATTTTTTGTTGGTGGATTATTATTTTTATGGGGATGGTAATCAGTTTTGGGATCTTATAAGGAGCACGATGCCCAAAGATTAAATTGGATCCATTGAATGGTTTGATTACAAGAAAATATGTTTAAATAAATATTTTCCCTTAACTCTAAACCATAATATGGAAAGGGAGTTCCTCATATATAAGACGAAGAAATATGTTTATATCGGGGTTTTTGGGGAAACAATTACACGTCTTTCATGATACACCATTTAATTTTTCAGCATCATTGTAATAAAAGTGGATCAAATATTTTAGGGACAAATGATGAGTCTAATAAAATCCATAGTTATTTGAGTCTTTGATGGATATGAGAAATTTTGTTGTGGTTCCTTTATGGTTAGAGTGGATATTATAAACCTTCAATGATCTCATGATCCCCATGATAAATAGAAGAAACTCAAGTATAATATTGGAGGACAAATTGATAAATCCCTTGGTGTAATGGGAAAAAAACTCTCATGTGTTAATTTTGTTGGAAAAAGCTTCATGGTAATTATTTAAAGGGAACTAGGAATTGCATCAAATGTGTAAGACCATGGAATATAGATAATAATTACCCAATTGATATGAAGAACCCTAGTAATGTGGAAGTGTAAAGGATAGTTCATATTAACACTATGCGTGTATTTAAGTGTTTAAACATAATGTAACATGGGAAATATGTGAAACATTTCCCCCAAGCAAGAATTGTTGGAGGAAATTAATGAAAAAAACCTCCAAGACAGTGAGGAATGGCATATGATATCACAACTACTAAGGTGAAGTCTAAAAATTATTTGGTAACATGTACACCTGTTATTCCTTTAAGAATAGGGAATTTTCAATTTTATTAGGGTTTTAAACATTCTTTCATATAAATCATGTTTAGTAGAACTATTCAAATCCCAACTCCAAATATGATGTTTTAGTTAATTGTAAGAATTGAATAATGAACTATTTTTTATCCAACATGTATAACACCACCAACTAATGTGTCTTGACTAGAAATTCATGAATTCATTTTATTTATTCCTTGGGTAGAGTTTGATTCTATATTGGGAATGGTTTGAAAATAATTACACAAAGAAAACATCAACAATCGGGAAAGGGATATCACTCCTTACATCTGGAGGTATCTTCCAATTGTATAAAAACCTAATGAGGTGAGTGAATATCCATCAGAAGAATCATCTCAATGTTTTATATTATTTCCTTATTGATGGAAATTAAATATTTATTATTTCAAAATATTATTAAGAAAAAAGTGTTAAACTAATATTCAACTGCAAAATGAAAAATTAAACTCACATAAAATGAATATATGATTACCACAAACCATTTCCCTAAAACATTCAAGGAGACATTAGTTAACTAAGTGTATGGTTCATAACTTATTATATCTAAAAATATTGCGGTTAGTTTTTTTGATGGTATTATGAGCTATTCATGGCAGATCATCCCATTGGTGATGACCAAAAATAGAATCTGGTCATGTTTGTCAATCAAGTAGTATGACCCCACATTGAGATTCAACCTCAGGGACCTCCCTATCATTTTCGATGCTTCCTATTTATATGAATTGAGTAACAGAACCTGATAGAACACTTAATCGTCCGTTTTCAATAGAAATTCAAAGGTTCGTTCAGAAAGACCACCTAGTTTCAAATGACATAAGAGGTTACTTTCCATCTTCACGTGATTTTTATTTTTTCAGATTTGGTCTCCAAAGTGGGAGGTAAATATGAGTAATCCCTACCACCATTCCTCATTTTTTTTATTCCTATTACTCATCAAGATTTATGATTAACTTGAGAAAAAAAAGTGTCACTTTCATTGGGCTCCTGCACACGGACCCCAGCTCAATAGGCCATGTCTCATTTTTCAGTTCTCAAACCATTAACTATAAGAACTTTAAAGCTATTTATCAATTGAACTAGAGACCGATTACTTGGTGTAGACCCCCCTAGATATCACACAATATTTTTATTATCCAAATAATGTGATGTACCCAATATTCGATTTAACAAGACACCACGTTATAAACTAAGAATTCTGCATAAGAGGAAGTAGAAACACCCACTCCACAGCCTGCCACCTAGAACACAACATCCTTACTGACATAAGTTTGAATTTCTATCGAAGCATCATTAATCTGGACACAACCCACATGCACTCTATCATTTTCATTGAAATTATATGTATTTAATGTGGATGAAAAAATGAGGTCATATATCAGTCTGTTAAATAACTTAGGGAACAATTGGTTATCCAAGGACACCCCCAATTGATTCTCTTTAGGAGTGTCTAAACTTCTCAAACCAATAGACATTAACTCATTTTGAACAAAACTATAAAAGACCTAAGTTGAATCATGGAATTCCACTGAGACACAGGCTGGATGCACCTCCTCCACAGACTCCTATTCCACCAAATAAGAAAGCATTAATGATTGAGGAACACCTAGGCATTTCCAAAAAATCCATAGAGAGAGAACACCATAAACACTAAATTCTATACCAGTTATATCATGTCCCAAGAATACTCCCTCAATCAACTATATGAATCCTTTTCACTATGGTCTTCCCTGTTCATTTCCATAAAATGGGAACCACATTGATAATAATCCATCAAGTGTCCTAGGCTCTTGGAAACACAACCAAACTAATTCGTTGATTCAAAAAACATATATTATTTTTAACAGTACTCCTCACAAAGAGTAATCCAAAAATAATTAAACAAAAATCACCACACATCCATTTCAACAAAAACTAATAGGTTAAAAGGTTGGGAAGGAGACTCGATTCGACAATTAGAGCACATATATCTACCTAAAATGATTCAAAGAATATGAATAACAGTGGGGTTTTGAAATGCAAAAGAATGCTTCAGAAAACGTACCCAAATTTCCATTATAAGATGATCTCATTTAATATGAAAATAAAAATACCATATAAACATGTATAATATAAATACATTAACGTTAATAGGGGTACTTGATTTAGAGTTATTAAAAACTTCCTCCATTTAGAAATGAATCATAATATTATGGTCATAATGTAGACCCATTATCCCTTATCCTTCAAATCCAACAATTCGATGACAATCCGGTCAAATGAATCTATATATAGGTCTCACTGCATAAAATGAGAAACCTCAGTAAGTTTCAAGAGACATAAGGATCATGAGAACTCCATGGTGTAGATCAGAAGATTTAGGAAACCATCATGAAAATCTAGATCTTTTAGAAAGAGAGATACATGATGGAATGTTGTAACAATGTCAGGATTCAAGAAGGGATTGGAAGAGTAATTTCTCCATTTCATGAGACAACACTGATGTGATCCCTAAATAATTTCATGTTCTTATTCCGCATTGATAGGTTGAGTTCCCAATTTAACATATTCCTTGACCTATTCATATAACAAAAACCATATTTGTAATGGACACTATTGAGTTATAGGAACTGAAGAATAAGTTATATGAGAATTTATAAATGGTATTATAAAACCTAGTATGTAACGCCCCGACCCCAGCTACCCAGAGTCGGTGCATTACTTCGTAACATAGGAATGATCACAAAAGATCATGTCTCGAAAGACCGATTAGTTTAGTATCCTTGGAAATACTAGATACATTTGTAAACGTTACATTACATCATAAAGTGAAAAACTACAATAAAAAAAGTCTCCATAGTCCACTCTCATATCCTCTTCTGACAATCCATGCAGGTCATTCATAAAACACTTCTTCACATCCTGGAAAATATTAAAACATTGAAAGGGGTGAGCTCAGATGCTCAGTAAGGTTAACAATATAGCGAATGCTTTCATAAATAAACATTAACATTTAAGGCAATGTATAACTAAAACAAAAGCCTTTTAAACTTGAACTTCAACATAATATGGAAAAAGTAAAATGAGATAATGCCATTCACTTCTTCACATGGATATTCTACTGGTCGAATAATCACATGCAATATCAATAACCACTTTCATAATGAGGGAATGTATATTGCCAGACATTCTGAAACATTTTGTCAAGGCCTCGGCCAAGACGTCTAAAATGATTAAGGCCTCGGCCAAAACCATAAATCAAATTGGGAAAGGGCCTCGGCCAATTCCATGTCTAGTTGTCTCATGAGACCTACCGATGCATCGAGGAGCTATAGCGGGCTCCACCCGTCAATTATTAAGTCCAATAAATTCCTCATATGAATAGGTTTAAACATATCATAAACCATAACATAATCATATCACATAAAACATGCATAAAAGAAACATAACATTTCCATATTTCAATCACAAGATATCAATACAAAACATTGATAAAAATGCTTTCAACACCATTTTCAATACCAAAATAAAAGAAAGTTAAAACATTGTATTTATTTTTCATTAAAAAAATGATGGCTTGTAGAGGAAGCTGAAACTCAAATAATGGTCACAGCGGTGGAGAAGTCGTTGTCGCCACATATGTACAAAAATAAAAACATTCCCTTTTTTTCGTTTAGTAAAACGCTTCGTATAAAAAGATTCCTTTTGAATAAACATAAAAGTCAAAGGGGTTTATACACCGTATAAATGAAAGTTGTGTATAAAACAAAATATGCCTCAATGAAAGGAGATTGAGACGAAGTCCTTACAAAGCTAATTTTTAAAATAAAATAGATATATTATGTGTATTCACTATAGGTACACATAAAGAAAGTAAAAATACAAAATAAGACATAATAATATCATGACATAATTTGAAAGTAGGAGATTAACCCAAAGAATGGAAGTTGGGTTAAGAAGTTCCCTTACCTTGTGTCTGACTTGACTCAACCATTCTTTAACCTCCTGAATAATAAACTAGAGTTAATATATACCTTATTAAGAACCATTTTTAATTTCATTATCCTTATTATATCACTTATTACAATGATATGAACATTATGTAATTATTTAAGTTAATAACGGTTGTTTTGCCGATCTTTGGTACTTGAGTCAACAATAAATTTCTTATAATTACAAGTTGTTTATGTGGTAGAATATCCATTATCTCCAGAATTATATTCATGATTTAGATATCCTATATATCTTATATATCCAGTATATACATTCATTTATAATATTACATAACATTTAGAGGTAATAAATGAAATGCACCGTTCATGGAGACGGTAAGCCGTACGTACGCATGAACGCTACTTTCATTTCAATTTCATATTTAATGGAACAAAATCATAATGATATAAATGTATAATATAATTACAGTATAATATAGTGTATAATACCATTTACTCCATCCTTTATACATCCCACATATGGCATTAACGATTCAAATCACTTTGAGGGGGCGGTAGTCCGCACTTCCTAAAATGAAATTATCGCGTTTTACCCATAATGGAAATCATAAAGTATGCCATAAATGAGAAATAAAGAAGCATAAGTAAACTATAAACATATTATATATCATATATAAAAATAGTGACATCTTAATTTCCACCTTTGAAGGTGTTATATGAGTGTTGAACAATCATCGTTTCGTGAGGCAGAAAATCGTCATCCACAAAAACTGTATGTTCTTTAACCATTAAGTGTAGGTGTGTGTAAGTGTAGCTAGAATCCATCTTATAACAACATCCTAGTATGTTTAGGATACTGTTGTTGTTACAAAAGAAATGAATAAAAATAGTTTAGGGGGTTGGAGAAGAAAAACAAAACAAAACAACATTAGAGAAGACATTACCTAAAAATCGGGTAACTCTTTTTGATTTGAGCCAAAGGCTTCCATGGGAAGAGTTCTGCCCAAAGTGAGGCTTCTAAGAGTAAGAGGGGGATGTTGGGAGAGTATTTGGGCAGAGGTTGGCCGAGAAAAATTGCTTGAAAGTGTAAATGAGGTGGGAGAGGTGGGGGCCTTTTATAAGTGGAGAGGAGGCCCTCTTTTGGAAAGATTGAAATGTTACATTATTATACAATGATTTTCGGATTCTAAAGGTCCCACACTTATATAATTCGTGTATAAGGTGATAAGAGTTCGAAATATACCCATCCAATAGTCTTTGGACAAGTGTAAGCCTTGTATTTTCCATTATCTTTTCATTTTATTAAAATCGTTAAATAATGAGGTAATCGCTGCATCATAATGATGTCATAATTTAATTTATATAATGTCTAAAAATTATAAAAAAATTACTATTATGTAGGAAATCTTTTTAGCTTTCTAATGAATATTTATAGTCAAAATTTGGACTTTCGTAACCCCACTTAAAAACTATTTTAGTAAAATAACTCATGTTTGGGTCAATTTAATTTTAACATTAAATAAATATATATTAATGTCATTTTCCAACTAAAGTGGCTCCATGGGGTCCCCAAGATGACCCATGGGTTGTCTTGGTCGTCCATGACTCATCCAATAGGAGTAGGACAAGTTTCATGATCATCTCATATTATTAAAACATTATTTGTAACTTAAACTACACTAATTACCTCTAATCGCGATTAAGAACTTAAAAGTTACTATTCACCAAAAAATTATTTTAATCTCATTGAACCACGTTTTACCTATTACTGACAACCATGTATGTCAGATTTTTGAAAATCAAATCACAGAAGTGGTAATATTTCATTTAAACGAAAAATCAGTTATTTAACTACCACTTAGTGGTTTCACTATTCATCAAAAATTGAAGTTTTTCAGAACAAAGCCAAAATTTCACCCTAATCTATAATTGATATTCCGAATTCAAAAATGATGTATATTTTACAAAATTCCAAACATATAAGTTTAATTAATTAATTTTATAATTAATTCCCGCTGTTACGACAGATAGCGTGATTTTAAGAAACAATTTATATCAAAAGATTGGAAATTGTTTATGTCCAATTTCAATGTTAAATTAATTATAATGACCAACATTGGATAAAATGGTAAAAATATATTCTAATTATACTTTAAAACCACTAAATAGTATAATTTATCACAATAAATTATTTTGATTAAAAAAGTTGTTTTAAGTATCTTTCACTATTCATAAAAAAATTGGAAGTTCTCAGAAAGTTACAAAAAATTCAACTTAGGATAATTTCGATATTACGAATTCAAAAATGAAGTCCATTTCGAAATATAAAATTTCTATAATGTTAAAAAGTGGTTATTACTATTCATAACAGCTACTTTGATTAGTCGCGGTGTTTTAGAACTCGAAGTTGCGTACAATGCAAGCTATTGCATTATTTAATGAGAAGTGTATCGTGGAAGCTCGGGGTGTTACATTCTCCCCTCCTTCAATAAATTGCGTCCTCGCAATTTGAAATTTTTCTTTGATAATAAAAGGTTGAAAAGATAAAATACCTTTGAGGAAAACCCACATCGGAAATAAGGTTAATAAATATATAACATTAAAAGAAATCAAGATAAGTACAAAGGTCACCCGATATAGCCCATTAAAGGATTCTATGAAAATATGGATATGGAAAAAAACAAACCTTCATGGTCTGATGGAGAGTTATAGAAAACAGGATTAGGAGAAAGTTTAACCACAAGAAAATCACAAACTTGTGATTGGTTAAACGGTCATTGAATCCCCAGTTGGAAAAGTTAACCGACAACATTTTTGTTTTAAGTTACCTTTTATAATGTTGAGGAATTTATTTAGGAGATTTAATATGAATGTAATGGAATATACATACTTGTTATGTATACTTTCATTCGTTAATAAATTTTTACCACAAACCCAACTTTTACTCCAAATGGTAACGGAACTCAAAAATATTCTATTTATCATAATTGTATAAGGTTCCAAATGTTAACACATACCATTTAGATTAGTAAAACGATTTTGTAATAACCAGGGAGTTCCTGTAGGCTAGTGGTAGGAAATAAAGGCCTATCGCACTATGATTGTGGGTTCGATTCCTGTAGCTTTGTCCGACGCGATGGGTTATGCCCCACCCTGCAGGTTGTCCTTTTCCTAAAACTATAGTATCATAATATTCCAAAAATAATCTTCATAAATGCTTTAACCTTAAACAATACTATCCATGGTTCAACTTAATCCATTCCAACCTTAATAGTTATCCAAAATACCTTCGTCCAGACTTTCTCTAAAAGGTCTCTAAATTCCAAA
This sequence comes from Viscum album, assembly GCA_963277665.1. Classification (NCBI taxonomy): domain Eukaryota; kingdom Viridiplantae; phylum Streptophyta; class Magnoliopsida; order Santalales; family Viscaceae; genus Viscum; species Viscum album. The sequence goes on from OY728164.1 coordinate 615,751,007, forward strand.
ATCAATTGTAACATCAGATTCCCCAAACAAAGAAAAGTTTCTCCTATTGTCACATACTAAAAATCTGATTACCTTAATCATATTAAAACCTTACTGAAATCAAAAAGTACTGCAGTATAATCTTTATATATATCACATTATTCTTATAACAAGAATATAATCCTTGAGTCCAAAAGCACCAATACATTAATTATTCTGCTTCAACTGTAGTAACAGCATAAGATTGTCCTTGATCCCTTGGCCTTTTCTGAGGTAAGTTTCCTTGACGCTTAGGACATTCATTTGCATAATGCCCCATTTCCCTACAATTGTAGCATTCAACTTTGACAGCCTCTTTCTTTCCCTTGCAATCACAAGCCTGGTGACCCTTTTCTCCACATTTATAACAAACTCCCATTCCTTTTAGGCACGTACCAGGGTGATTCTTCCGACAATTATCACATAATGGAAAATCCTTCTTTCCCTTTTTCCCTTTATCTGTCTCATGTTCCACCATTCTCTTCTTCTCTTTCTTTACTTTGTTGTCATAAGACTTAGAGAATTCCTTTTCTGTCTTGATAGCACAAGAGACAATATCTTCGTATGATGAGAAGGATTGTGATACTAATGATCGACGGAGAAATGGTTTTAACCCATCAAAAAAACAATCAATCTTACTCCTTGGGTTACGTATATAATCGGTAGCATGTCTCGCTATCCTTGTAAAGTTAGCCTCATACTTTGCGACAATCTCATCCTCCTTCTGCCTCAGAGTCTGAAATTGCCTTTCCATATCTGCTCGATGGTCACGAGGAATGTATTTTTCTAAGAAAATCTCTTTGAACTCCCTCCATTCCATATTCGATACTTCATCATCTTCCTTTGTGTTTTGAATCAGCGACCACCACTGATCGGCATCTCCAGTGAGGCGGTAAACTGCCATGACAACCTTCTCCCATTCACTACTCCCCAAGGCATGGAATATTTTATCTAAGGAATTTATCCATTTCTCATCTACTATAAGATTTGTACTCCCATTGAAGGTTGGTGGTTGTTTCCTCATGAAGCGGTCTAACATTGATCCTCCACGTTGCGGATCAGGGTGCTCCATATGAGTAAGGTTATTATTCATAACCTGCGTGAGTTGTCCCAGTATGGTGAGAAGCTGATCAGCACCAGTTGTATCACTAGCTCCACCATAATTATCTTGAGTAGGAGGGAAATCCCTACATGGAGTGCGTGCATTGATACGGTTTCCATTTCTTCCACTAGGCTCCATTTCTAAACAATGGAATAAACTAGATCAGTTTATGAATCAAAATTCATAATCCCATACTTATAAAACACTTAACATAAATTGAACTATTTATGGATATAATCCATAATCATAAAAATGTTTTTTTTTGAGGAAGTATATACTCATAAACCCTTTATAATTATTTGTAATGAAAATGAGAGTTATCCTAAGCATATCCCCCAGGAGTGTCGTAACCAAGAGTGCAGCAAGGCCCGTTGTCGTGCACCAGTTCCCGTTCGAGTCTAGCTCAAAGCGGTGTTTTCGGGTTTTATCCCTAGGAACATATGTGCCAGAGCCGCCTCTACCTGCTCGTATCCAGACATGGATGTATTTCTCGGAAAACTCACAAAATCTCTACAATACCAAAATTCTAGGAAGTTCTTCTATACTAATCCTCAAAGTTCATCTTAGGTCTACGTTCTCTAATCAGAGTTTATCTAAATCTAGCTTCCAAGGTTTGTACTAAACTTCCTCTGATACCAACTGTAACGCCCCGACCCCAGCTACCCAAAGTCGGTGCATTACTTCGTAACATAGGAATGATCACAAAAGATCAAGTATCGAAAGACCGATTAGTTTAGTAGCCTTGGAAACACTAGATACATTCGTAAATGTTACATTACATCATAAAGTGAAAAACTACAATAAAAAAAGTCTCAATAGTCCACTCTCATATCCTCTTCTGACAATCTCTGCAGGTCATTCATAAAACACTTCTTCACATCCTGGAAAATATTAAAACATTAAAAGGGGTGAGCTCAGATGCTCAGTAAGGTTAACAATATAGCGAAAGCTTTCATAAATAAACATTAACATTTAAGGCAATGTATAACTAATACAAAAGCCTTTTAAACTTGAACGTCAACATAATATGGCAAAAGTAAAATGAGATAATGCCATTCACTTCTTCACATGGATATTCTACTGGTCGAATAATCACATGCAATATCAATAACCACTTTCATAATGAGGGAATGTATAATGCCAGACATTCTGAAACATTTTGTCAAGGCCTTGGCCAAGACGTCTAAAATGATTAAGGCCTCGGCCAAAACCATAAATCAAATTGCGAAAGGGCCTCGTCCAATTCCACGTCTAGTTGTCTCATGAGACCTACCGATGCATCGAGGAGCTATAGCGGGCTCCACCCGTCACTTATTAAGTCCAATACATTCCTCATATGAATAGGTTTAAACATATCATAATCCATAACATAATCATATCACATAAAACATGCATAAAGGAAACATAACATTTCCATATATCAATCACAATATATCAATACAACACATTGATAAAAATTCTTTCAAAACCATTTTCAATACCAAAATAAAAGAAAGTTAAAACTTTGTATTTATTTTTCATTAAAAAAAATGATGGCTTGTAGAGGAAGCCGAAACTCAAATAATGGTCACAACAGTGGAGAAGTCGTTGTCGCCGCATATGTATGAAAAGAAAAACATTCCCTTTTTTTCGTTTAGTAAAATTCTTCGTATAAAAAGATTCCTTTTGAATAAAAATAAAATTCAAAGGGGTTTGTACACCGTATAAAAGAAAGTTGTGTATAAAACAAAATATGCCTCAATGAAAGGAGATTAAGACGAAGTCCTTACAAAGATCATTTTTAAAATAAAATAGATATATTATGTGTATTCACTCTAGTTACACATAATGAAAGTAAAAATACAAAATAAGACATAATAATATCATGAAATAATTTGAAAATAGGAGATTAACCCAAAGAATGGATGTTGGGTTAAGAAGTTCCCTTACCTTGTGTCTGACTTGACTCAACCGTTCTTTGACCTCATGAATAATAAACTAGAGTTAATATATACCTTATTAAGAACCATTTTCAATTTAATTATCCTTATTATATCACTTATCACAATGATATGAAGATTATGTAATTATTTAAGTTAATAACGGATGTTTTTCTGATCTTTGGTACTTGAGTCAACAATAAACTTCTTATAATTTCAAGTTGTTTATGTGGTAGAACATACATTATCTCCAGAATTATATTCATTATTTAGATATCCTATATATCTTATATATCCATTATATACATTCATTTATAATGTTACGTAACATTTAGAGGTAAGAAATGAAATGCACCGTTCATGGAGACGGTAAGCCGTACGTACGCATGAACGCTACTTTCATTTCAATTTCATATTTAATGGATCAAAATCATAATGATATAAATGTGTAATATAATTCCAGTATAATATAGTGTATAATACAATTTACTCCATCCTTTATACATCCCACATATGGCATTAACGATTCAAATCACTTTGAGGGGACGGTAGTCCGCACTTCCTAAAATGAAATTATCGCGTTTTACCCATAATGGAAATCATAAAGTATGCCATAAATGAGAAATACAGAAGCATAAGTAAAATATAAACATATTATATATCATATATAATAATATATACATCTTAATGGCCACCTTTGAAGGTGTTATATGAGTGTTGAACAATCATCGTTTCGTGAGGCAGAAATTCTCCATCCACAGAAACTGTATGTTCTTTAACAATTAGATGTAGGTTTGTGTAAGTGTAGCTCGAATCCATCTTATAAAAACATCCTAGTATATTGAGGATACTGTTGTTGTTACAAAAGAAATGAATAAAAATAGTTTAGGGGGTTGGAGAAGAAAAACAAAACAAAACAACATTAGAGAAGACATTACCTAAAAATCGGGTAACTCTTTTTGATTTGAGCCAAAGGCTTCCATGGGAAGAGTTCTGCCCAAAGTGAGGATTCTAGGAGTAAGAGGGGTATTTTGGGAGAGTATTTGGGTAGATGTTGGCCGAGAGAAATGTCTTGAAAGTGTAAATGAGGTGGGAGAGGTGGGGGCCTTTTATACGTGGAGAGGAGGGGCTCTTTTGGAAAGATTGAAATGTTACATTATTATACAATGCTTTTCGGATTCTAAAGGTCCCACACTTATATAATTCGTGGATAAGGTGATAAGGGTTCTAAATATACACATCCAATAGTCTTTGGACAAGTGTAAGCCTTGGATTTTGCATTATCTTTTCATTTTATTAAAATCGTTAAATAATGAGGTCATCGCTGCATTATAATGATGTCATAATTTAATTTATTTAATGTCTAAAAATTATAAAAAAATTACTATTATGTAGGAAATATTTTTAGATTTCTAATGAATATTTATAGTCAAAATTTGGACTTGTGTAACCCCACTTAAAAACTATTTTAGTAAAAAAACTCATGTTTGTGTCAATTTAATTTTAACATTAAATAAATATATATTAATGTCATTTTCCAACTAAAGTGGCTCCATGGGGTCCCCAAGTTGACACATGGGTTGTCTTGGTCTTCCATGACTCATCCAATAGGAGTAGGACAAGTGTCATGCTCATCTCATATTATTAAAACATTATTTGTACCTTAAACTAGACTAATTACCTCTAATCGTGATTAAGAACAAAAAAGTTACTATTCACCAAAAAATTATTTTAATCTCATTGAACCAAATTTTTCTTCTTAATGACAACCATGTATGTCAGATTTTTTAAAATCAAATCACAGATGTGGTAATATTTCATTTAAACGAAAAATCAGTTATTTAACTACCACTTAGTGGTTTCAGTATTCATAAAAAATTGTTGTTTTTCAGAACAAAGCCAAAATTTCACCCTAAGCTATAATTGATATTCCGAATTCAAAAATTATTTCTATTTTACAAAATTCCAAACATATAAGTTGAATTAATTAATTTTATAATTAATTCCAGCTGTTACGACAGATAGCGTGATTTTAAGAAACAATTTATATCAAAAGATTGGCAATTGTTTATGTCCAATTTCAATGTTAAATTAATTCTAATGACCACCATTGGATAAAATGGTAAAAATATATTCTAATTATACTTTAAAACCACTAAATAGTATAATTTATCACAATAAATTATTTTGATTAAAAAAGTTGTTTTAAGTATCTTTCACTATTCATAAAAAAATTGGAAGTTCTCAGAAAGTTACAAAAAATTCAACTTAGGATAATTTCGATATTACGAATTCAAAAATGAAGTCCATTTCGAAATATAAAATTTCTATAATTTTAAAAAGTGGTTATTACTATTCATAACGGCTACTTTGATTAGTCGCAGTGTTTTAGAACTCGAAGTTGCGTACAATGCAAGCTATTGCATTATTGAATGAGAAGCGTATCGTGGAAGCTCGGGTGTTACATCTCCCCTCCTTCAATAAATTGCGTCCTCGCAATTTGAAATTTTTCTTTGATAATAAAAGGTTGAAAAGAGAAAATACCTTTGAGGAAAACCCACATCGGAAATAAGGTTAATAAATATATAACATTAAAAGAAAGCAAGATAAGTACAAAGGTCACCCGATATAGCCCATTCTAGGATTCTATGAAAATATGGATATGGAAGAAAAACAAACCATCAAGGTCTGATGGAGAGTTATAGAAAACAGGATTAGGGGAAAGTTTAACCACAAGAAAATCACAAACTTGTGATTGGTTAAACGGTCATTGAATCCCCCGTTGGAAAAGTTAACCGACAACATTTTTGTTTTAAGTTACCTTTTATAATGTTGAGGAATTTATTTAGGAGATTTACTAAGAACGTAAGGGAATATACATACATGTTATGTATACTTTCATTCGTTAATAAATTTTTACAACAAACCCAACTTTTACTCCAAATGGTAACAGAACTCAAAAATATTATATTTATCCTAATTGTATAAGGGTCCAAATGTTAACACATACCATTTAGATTAGTAAAATGATTTTGTAATAACCAGGGACTTCCTGTAGGCTAGTGGTAGGAAATAAAGGCCTGTCGCACTATGATTGTGGGTTCGATTCCTGTAGCTTTGTCCGACGCGACGGGTTATGCCCCACCCTGCAGGTTGTCCTTTTCCTAAAACTATAGTATCATAATATTCCAAAAATAATCTTCATAAATGCTTTAACCTTAAACAATACTATCCATGGTTCAACTTAATCCATTCCAACCTTAATAGTTATCCAAAATACCTTCGTCCAGACTTTCTCTAAAAGGTCTATAAATTCCAAAATCAATTGTAACATCAGATTCCCCAAACAAAGAAAAGTTTCTCCTATTGTCACATACTAAAAATATGATTACCTTAATCATATTAAAACCTTAATGAAATCAAAAAGTAATGCAGTATAATCTTTATATATATCACATTATTCTTATAACAAGAATATAATCCTTGAGTCCAAAAGCACCAATACATTAATTATTCTGCTTCAACTGTAGTAACAGCATAAGATTGTCCTTGATCCCTTGGCCTTTTCTGAGGTAAGTTTCCTTGACGCTTAGGACATTCATTTGCATAATGCCCCATTTCTCTACAATTGTAGCATTCAACTTTGACAGCCTCTTTCTTTCCCTTGCAATCACGAGCCTGGTGACCCTTTTCTCCACATTTATAACAAACTCCCATTCCTTTTAGGCACGTACCAGGGTGATTCTTCTGACAATTATCACATAATGGAAAATCCTTCTTTCCCTTTTTCCCTTTATCTGTCTCTTGTTCCACTGTTCTCTTCTTCTCTTTCTTTACATTGTTTTCATAAGACTTAGAGAATTCCTTTTCTGTCTTGATAGCACAAGAGACAATATCTTCGTATGATGAGAAGGATTGTGATACAAATTATCGACGGAGAAATGGTTTTAACCCATCAAAGAAACGATCAATCTTACTCCTTGGGTTACGTATATAATCGGTAGCATGCCTCGCTAACCTTGTAATGTTAGCCTCATGCTTTGCGACATTCTCATCCTCCTTCTGCCTCAGACTCTGAAATTGCCTTTCCATATCTGCTCGATGGTCACGAGGAAAGTATTTTTCTAAGAAAATATCTTTGAACTCCCTCCATTCCATATTCTATACGTCATCATCTTCCTTTGTGTTTTGAATCAGCGACCACCACTGATCGGCATCTCCAGTGAGGCGGTAAACTGCCATGACAACCTTCTCCCATTCACTACTCCCCAAGGCATGGAATATTTTCTCTAAGGAATTTATCCGTTTCTCATCTACTATAGGATTTGTACTCCCATTTAAGGTTGGTGGTTGTTGCCTCATGAAGCTGTCTAACATTGATCCTCCACGTTGCGGATCAGGGTGCTCCATATGAGTAAGGTTATTATTCATAACCTGCGTGAGTTGTCCCAGTATGGTGAGAAGCTGATCACCACCAGTGGTATCACTAGCTCCACCATAATTATATTGAGCAGGTGGGAAATACCTACATGGAGTGCGTGCATTGATACGGTTTCCATTTCTTCCACTAGGCTCCATTTCTAAACAATGGCATAAACTAGATCAGTTTATGAATCAAAATTCATAATCCCATACTTATAAAACACTTAACATAAATTGATCTATTTATGGATATAATCCATAATCATAAAAAAGTTTTCTTTGAGGAAGTATATACTCATAAACCCTTTATAATTATTTGTAAAGAAAATGAGAGTTATCCTAAGCATATCCCCCGGGAGTGTCGTAACCAAGAGTGCAGCAAGGCCCGTTGTCGTGCACCAGTTCCCGTTCGAGTCTAGCTCAAAGCGGTGTTTTCGGGTTTTATCCCTAGGAACATATGTGCCAGAGCCGCCTCTACCTGCTCGTATCCAGACAGGGATGTATTTCTCGGAAAACTCACAAAATCTCTACAATACCAAAATTCTAGGAAGTTCTTCTATACTAATCCTCAAAGTTCATCTTAGGTCTACGTTCTCTAATCAGAGTTTATCTAAATCTAGCTTCCAAGGTTTGTACTAAACTTCCTCTGATACCAACTGTAACGCCCCGACCCCAGCTACCCAAAGTCGGTGCATTACTTCGTAACATAGGAATGATCAAAAAAGATCAAGTATCGAAAGACTGATTAGTTTAGTAGCCTTGGAAACACTAGATACATTCGTAAATGTTACATTACATCATAAAGTGAAAAACTACAATAAAAAAAGTCTCCATAGTCCACTCTCATATCCTCTTCTGACAATCTCTGCAGGTCATTCATAAAACACTTCTTCACATCCTGGAAAATATTTAAACATTAAAAGGGGTGAGCTCAGATGCTCAGTAAGGTTAACAATATAGCGAAAGCTTTCATAAATAAACATTAACATTTAAAGCAATGTATAACTAAAACAAAATCCTTTTAAACTTGAACGTCAACATAATATGGCAAAAGTAAAATGAGATAATGCCATTCACTTCTTCACATGGATATTCTACTGGTCGAATAATCACATGCAATATCAATAACCACTTTCATAATGAGGGAATGTATAATGCCAGACATTCTGAAACATTTTGTCAAGGCCTTGGCCAAGACATCTAAAATGATTAAGGCCTCGGCCAAAACCCTAAATCAAATTGCGAAAGGGCCTCGGCCAATTCCACGTCTAGTTGTCTCATGAGACCTAACGATGCATCGAGGAGCTATAGCGGGCTCCACCCGTCACTTATTAAGTCCAATACATTCCTCATATGAATAGGTTTATACATATCATAAACCATAACATAATCATATCACATAAAACATGCATAAAGGAAACATAACATTTCCATATATCAATCACAATATATCAATACAACACATTGATAAAAATTCTTTCAAAACCATTTTCAATACCAAAATAAAAGAAAGTTAAAACTTTGTATTTATTTTTCATTAAAAAAAATGATGGCTTGTAGAGGAAGCTGAAACTCAAATAATGGTCACAGCAGTGGAGAAGTCGTTGTCGCCGCATATGTATGAAAAGAAAAACATTCCCTTTTTGTCGTTTAGTAAAATTCTTCGTATAAAAAGATTCCTTTTGAATAAACATAAAATTCAAAGGTGTTTATACACCGTAGAAAAGAAAGTTGTGTATAAAACAAAATATGCCTCAATGAAAGGAGATTAAGACGAAGACCTTACAAAGATCATTTTTAAAATAAAATAGATCTATTATGTGTATTCACTCTAGTTACACATAAAGAAAGTAAAAATACAAAATAAGACATAATAATATCATGACATAATTTGAAAATAGGAGATTAACCCAAAGAATGGAAGTTGGGTTAAGAAGTTCCCTTACCTTGTGTCTGACTTGACTCAACCGTTCTTTAACCTCCTGAATAATAAACTAGAGTTAATATATACCTTATTAAGAACCATTTTCAATTTCATTATCCTTATTATATCACTTATTACAATGATATGAACATTATGTAATTATTTATGTTAATAACGGTTGTTTTGCCGATCTTTGGTACTTGAGTCAACAATAAACTTCTTATAATTACAAGTAGTTTATGTGATAGAATATCCATTATCTCCAGAATTATATTCATGATTTAGATATCCTATATATCTTATATATCCAGTATATACATTCATTTATAATATTACGTAACATTTAGAGGTAAGAAATGAAATGCACCGTTCATGGAGACGGTAAGCCGTACGTATGCATGAACGCTAATTTCATTTCAATTTCATATTTAATGGAACAAAATCATAATGATATAAATGTTTAATATAATTCCAGTATAATATAGTGTATAATACAATTTACTCCATCCTTTATACATCCCACATATGGCATTAACGATTCAAATCACTTTGAGGGGGCGGTAGTCCGCACTTCCTAAAATGAAATTATCGCATTTTACCCATAATGGAAATCATAAAGTATGCCATAAATGAGAAATACAGAAGCATAAGTAAAATATAAACATATTATATATCTTATATAAAAATAGTGACATCTTAATGGCCACCTTTAAAGGTGTTATATGAGTGTTGAACAATCATCGTTTCGTGAGGCAGAAATTCGCCATCCACAGAAACTGTATGTTCTTTAACCATTAGATGTAGGTGCGTGTAAGTGTAGCTCGAATCCATCTTATAACAACATCCTAGTATATTGAGGATACTGGTGTTGTTACAAAAGAAATGAATAAAAATAGTTTAGGGGTTTGGAGAAGAAAAACAAAACAAAACAACATTAGAGAAGACATTACCTAAAAATCGGGTAACTCTTTTTGATTTGAGCCAAAGGCTTCCTTGGGAAGATTTATGCCCAAAGTGAGGATTCTAGGAGTAAGAGGGGGATGTTGGGAGTGTATTTGGGTAGAGTTTGGCCGATCCAAATGGCTTGAAAGTGTAAATGAGGTGGGAGAGGTGGTGGCCTTTTATAAGTGGAGAGGAGGGGCTCTTTTGGAAAGATTGAAATGTTACATTATTATACAATGATTTTCGGATTCTAAAGGTCCCAGACTTATATAATTCGTGGCTATGGTGATAAGGGTTCGAAATCTACCAATCCAATAGTCTTTGGACAAGTTTATGCATTGGACTTTTCATTATCTTTTCATTTTATTAAAATTGTTAAATAATGAGTTCATCGCTGCATCATAATGATGTCATAATTTAATTTATATAATGTCTAAAAATTATAAAAAAATAACTATTATGTAGTAAATCTTTTTATCTTTCTAATAAATTTTTATAGTCAAAATTTGGACTTGTGTAACCCCACTTAAAAACCTTTTTAGTAAAATAACTCATGTTTGTGTCAATTTAATTTTAACATTAAATAAATATATATTAATGTCATTTTCCAACTAAAGTGGCTCCATGGGGTCCCCATGTTGACCCATGGGTTGTCCTGGTCAGCCATGACTCATCCAATAGGATTAGGACACGTTTCAGGCTCATCTCATATTATAAAAACATTATTTGTACCTTTAACTACACTAATTACCTCTAATCGCGATTAAGAACTTAAAAGTTACTATTCACCAAAAAATTATTTTAATATAATTGAACCATATTTTACTTCTTAATGAAAACCATGTATGTCAGATTTTTGAAAATCAATTCACAGAAGTGGTAATATTTCATTTAAACGAAAAATCAGTTATTTAACTACCACTTAGTGGTGTCACTATTCATCAAAAATTGACGTTTTTCAGAACAATGCCAAAATTTCACCCTAAGATATAATTGATATTCCGAATTCAAAAATGATGTCTATTTTACAAAATTCAAAACATATAAGTTGCATTAATTAATTTTATAATTAATTCCCGCTGTTATGACAGATAGCGTGTTTTTAAGAAACAATTTATATCAAAATATTGGCAATTGTTTATGTCCAATTTCAATGTTAAATTAATTCTAATGACCACCATTGGATAAAATGGTAAAAATATATTTTAATTATACATTAAAACCACTAAATAGTATAATTTATCACAATAAATTATTTTGATTAAAAAAGTTGTTTTAAGTATCTTTCACTATTCATAAAAAAATTGGAAGTTCTCAGAAAGTTACAAAAAATTCAACTTAGGATAATTTCGATATTACGAATTCAAAAATGAAGTCCATTTCGAAATATAAAATTTCTATAATTTTTAAAAGTGGTTATTACTATTCATAACGACTACTTTGATTAGTCGCGGTGTTTTAGAACTCGAAGTTGCGTACAATGCAAGCTATTGCATTATTGAATGAGAAGCGTATAGTGGAAGCTCGGGGTGTTACATAGTAATTAACCATGGGGTACACCAATCCTATTTTGAATAATATGAATAGATCAATACACCTCTACTTTTATTATTTCATTCCCAGTAAAATCATGATAAACAATTTATCCCCTTGTATAGATAGATAATTGGTCTGATCAACTACAAGGGCATAATTATTAATCTAAGGTAGATATTTAGTTGAAATATCACCAAACTAAAGGTAGTGATGGAATATACTTATAATACAACATTTTTAAAGAGGTATGGAACCAATGAGAATATAGTGATTCCAATCCGACTTAGTAATAATCCCACTATTTTAATGTAATTAATTAATAGAGTCTTTTGGGGTTACCTTGACATATTTTGGTAGTCTTTAATGACGACATTCTAATATAACTAAAGAATAAGGAGGAAAATGAGTAGAATATTATTACTAGTCTAAAATGTTTTTTATAAAAAACTATAAGTAAATTATAATAAATGTCTGCTCTGGATGGAGGAGGTATCATTATCGTGGAATTTTATCCCCATTAATGGAATATATGTTCACTTATATAGGAAAAATAAAATCTAATAGTGGCCCAGGACAACATCTATAATAGAGAACCATAATTTTTTTAGCCTAAATTGTTATTACTAGTGTTTTTTACGAAATAATCATGATTTTCAAACCCACTAACCAAGAATACATAGATGGAAGTAATGTTTATCGAGACTAGTGATTGTGAATACTACTGCAATGAGTTGAAAAAGAGGTATATCACTACACCAATATGCACACTTCCAAAATGTGGGGAACCCATTGTGGTGTATAGTGATTCTATAATGATAGGCATAGGCCATATAATTGTGATAAATGATAATTTGATGTCTGATACATCAAGGTAGTTGAATATTTATGAAAACAACTATCCCACAAATGATATGGAGTTGTGAGATCTGATCATTACATTGAAAATTTAGAAGCAATATCTATATCGGGAGAAATCTGAGATACATAATAATTATTAGAGCCTCTAATATACATTCACACAAAACGTTCTTAGTTTGTTCCCGTGTAGACAGTTAGATATCATCATGTATTACTACTACTCAATCCACATCCATCATCATAATGAAAATATGGTGGATGATGTTCAATGATAGAAGGATCATATATATTTATCAATCAATATAGTAGAGAAGAACCAAAAATTTATATAATTTCAATGAATGTACATGGGTATCGTTAAAAAAGGAAAATCAACAATCCTTTCATGAAAAATTTCAAAAAAATATCTTCTAGAGAAATTAAATTATTCTCAATGAAATGATTTGCTAATTCAAAAAACGTGGATGATATTATTAGTTGTAATTCATCAAAATTCAAAATTTATTAGGAATGATTCATATGATTTGTGTCATGATTATGTTTTATGTCCAATCTAGAGATAAGTAATGAGATTTTAATGTTTTTAGATAGGTTAACATTCTATATTAACCTACAAAGTAGAAAGATTTTTTTTTGAGTTCTCCAAGAGCATCATTGGTGGGATAATATGAAGAAGTAGGTCACTAAATATACATTTAAGTGCCTGTTATTTTTTCATGTTTAGTAAGAAAAAATGTATAAGGACATGATTCAAGCATTACCCATAAAAAATTGAAATTGGAAACCATCACCTTGGAATTTACCACTATATATCCGCTGAAATTTATATGAAATAATGCTATATGGGCACATATGTATCTTATTAAAAAGATATCTCAAATTAACAAATTAAAGAGGAATTATCACTCAAAATAATATTATGAACATAAATAAATAAATTTTTGTGGAATCATGGATTACCATAAACGATTATATCTGATCAAGACCAATGATTTACCTCAATGTATGGAAAATAATCTAATAAGATCTTAAAACATAAAAGAAATTCAATATGTTATTTCATCCTCTAATTGATGGACAATATGAGTAGACTATTCTAAACACTATATTAAACATGGATATCATTTTATATAGAATTCAATTAATATGGGATTAACATCTACCTATGGTCTCATTCTCTAATAATAATAATTTTCAATTTATCATCCAGGTGGCTTCATTTGAAGACCATTTTGTGAAAATATATATAACACTGACATGTTGTGATGAAGTCGGTAAATGTATGGTATTAGAAACATAAATAGTTAATGAAATGGTGATAAAGTTGAAAATCATTCAACAACATATTCGGGCTGCCCAAATTTGATAGAAGATGTATAAATACAATCTTCTATGAGGAATAATTTTAATGGTTAGAGATACAGTATTTCTCCACATATTTATGTGGAAGATGATCATGAAATTTGTGATATGTAGAATGCAATGTCTTATGTACATCAATCCCTAAATTAGTATTAATTGTGTCGGTGTTGTAACCCATTTAGTAGAAACATTACCTAATATGTCTCATTATAATATGTATTCCAAATACCCATATTCATTATGCAAATATTGGATCCATCACATTTAATAAATTCAGTGGTGGTACAGTTAGAAAATTATATCTTTTGTGAGGAGAAACTAGTGTGGATGTTGGGTTGTTGATATAATGTATTATACAAAACATATACTCACCAAGTCAAGGATATATTGAAATAACATATATATATAGAGGTAATATAGGAACATGAAAAAAATATAAGATAGGTACCTTCACATGTGTTCCCCATAGTATGTAAATACAAAATGTTGGGTGTGAAATTTCATAAGGGTTGATGAATATAAAAATAAACAATTCTATAAATGGAATTTCAATTATTATAATTGAAATACTGTATAAACCACAAATAATTCATATTGAGAACACAAAAAAAAATCTTTATTAATAAATAAATAATGAAATAAGTGGAATTTTTATAAATTAAACATCCTATACCTATTGAAAAGTAAATTCACTATTGGAATAGTAAAATTACAGTTAAAAATTAAAAATTTTCAAATAGAATTTTTACCTCAAATATGAATGTATAAATAATAATTATTTATAAAATATATTAAAATATGATATAATTATATCATATATTTAGTAAAAAAATGTTTTGAAAATGATAAATTAAGTGTCAGTCTTTATAAAAAACATTAATTATTATATAGAATTTATATATTAATATAATTATATTAAAATTTTATTTTCATCAAATAGATTAACAAACAAAGATTAGGTTTTCCTGTAATTAGTTTTTAATTTATTGAGACATTCATAAAATTTTCATAATGTTATAAAAATCATTTATCATTATAAAAATAGTATTTTAAATAAATGATGATTTTATTTATAAATATTATTTTCCATATTTATAAAATTCTTTTCATAAATTGGAATAAATTTTTTAAATATACTTGCAAAATGATTTAGGGTGAATTTATTTTATTTTTCAAAAAAAAAGTTTCCTAAATAGTAAAATATGGTAATTTAGGGTGTAGGATAAATACATGAATTATTGGGTCCTTGATGATGTATGGATGATGTAAGAATAATTTTTTAAAACTCATATTAATAAGTTATTGGAAATTGACACATGAATCGACACTATTTATTTTCATGATACAAAATAATTCATAAATGAATAGATTTTATAAAAAAATATTCTCTCCCCCCACTATAAATACCACCTCTCACCACCAATTCTCCCCACACATATAATTCCTTGAATAGATTAAAAATAATACCAAATACTCATCAAAAGACTCATTACCACATCCGGGTCATTCTTGACTCACCAAAAGACCATTCATATGTGCCTTAAAGAGGATCTCAATGATATGAAGATCAAGGGGTTAATTCCTCTTTCATTTCCAATTATTTTATTATCAATATCTTCTTTTATTATTTTATACACACCTCAATATCCACAATATTCCTGAAAACTAAATTATATTATATATACTATCATTTTATAATATTATTATAATTTACACCAATAATTCTTTTCCCAACCCCTTATTTACTAATAATGAAAACCTTATCTCTGATGTGTTGATTTATTTACATCAAGGAAGATAAGAATTCATTTTACATAACTGCCTAAAAGGATGGTCATAAAAAACATTTTAATTTTTGAAAATGATTGTTTAAGATATCATATAACCTATTTTATGTTTTTACCTATTATACATAAAAAATATTATATAATAGAACACAACTTATTAATGATAATCTCGAAACCACCAAATTAATTTAAATAGACACCATTAACATTTTCTCTAATGAATAATCGTTATATAATGAAATAAATTATATATAAGACCTTTTTATCTTATATTAGTTCATTAATAACATTTTATTTTAAATATTGATAACTATTATAGGTTTACATGATATTTAATACATCATCACATGTTAACAAATAATTAATACCAAGGAAATGAACAATCTTGAACAACGAAATTAAATCATATAACTTCTACAAACTTGAAGAAATTTTAACTTCCTGACCATGGAGTCATGGAGTATGATAATTAATTGATTATATTTATATAGATTCAAGATTCAATTCCCAATGGAATGAACAATTTATCATTTTTGGAAATACAGATTACATACAAGATAAAAATAAAACATTAAAAAAAATAAAATCATAAGATAATTAAATTATCAACATCCTTGACAGACTATTTAGATAATTCATCATTATATCCTACTTAATGGAAAAAATAAAGGACAGATTAAATTCACCTTTCATGGAGACAGTAGTCAATATGTATGAGTGAATGCAACATCTATTTTTTTTATCATATTTAAATATCTAGAAAGTAATATATATATATATATATTGTAATTATATTATATTATATTTGAAATATATGTCATATATGGTTCTTAAAACCATCCATTATAGGTAACAAGTATAGTGTTAATGAATCACATAACATTGTGGCAGAATTAGTCCACACTTCCAAAAACGATGGTATCATATTAAAAAAATCTTTAATTATAATGTTATTTATTATAAACTAGTTAACGAAAAATAATGACTTAATTAATATAATATATGTCATATATTAACATTGTTTCCATTATTATTCTCACCATGTTAGGTGGTAACTAAAAAACAAATAGTAATCCTTTCGTGAGGTGACACTTCGCCGAACTCATAAATTTTATGTTTGGTACCCATTAGATGGAAGATTTTTTATGTTTACATTTAAAACAAATCATAAAAACATAAATTTATATTTTATATACATATTTTATTATTTAATCATGCTAAAAAATATTTTAGAAGGGTGGATAATGATAATTAGGAAAATAATCTTGATGAACGATGTCACCTCTTCATTGGGATCTACTTTTGGTTTGAATGAACGAGATAACATGGTCAGAATTATAAACAAAACGAAGGATTATCTGAATGTGGGGGGATAATAGGTTCTTATATTTGCAGATATTGTGTGATCCAAATGTCTTGATAGGTGTGGATATGTGGTAGGGGTGTGCTCCTTTTTATTGGGGAAGAGGAGTAGTAATCTTGTAAAATTTCTAATGGGAATTTCAAACTGGTTTTCCACATGTTTATTTTCTGAAATAATGCGACCAAATTCATTAAAATGTAGGATATATTCTATATATAGAAGGAAAATAGATTAAGGAAAAGTTTATACATCATTTTTCCCTAACGTTGAAGGATTAGTCTCATGGTACGCTATGTTTTCTCTTAGTCATTGTAATTAATTTTAATCCCCTTCAATTATTTTTTCCCAAACATTCTTTTATTTAATATAAATTATAAATTAATAAAATAATAAAAATTAAGTAATTATCCAAATTCAATTCAATTATTTTGTATAAATTATTTTAAAAATTATCCTACAGATGGGGTGATATATAAATGTTTTTAAAGTAAAATTTTCAAAGGTGTTCAATATTTTTATATCTAATTTTAAATTTAAACTTATTAAAATGGCCTAAATTTTAAATATTATATATATATATATATATATATATTATTTAATTAAAATTTAAACCTGGTTTTAATAATAATTAATTCATATAAATAAATTAGATGAAAAAGAAGATTTGAATTAAAATTAATTATATTTCACTATTCATTAAAAAATAAATGTTCATTGAAAATTACCAAAAATTTACTCAAACCAAATGTTGTAAATTATTTTCGAAAAAATTAATCTTAATTTATAATATAAATTTTTTTAATTTTAAAAATTTATATTTTTAAAAGCTTCACAATAAAAAGATGTAATGTTGCTTTTATAAATATAAATGTTTTTATGTGTAATATTGGGTTTTTTCATATATTATGATACAAGAACTACTACATGAAATAAAAAAATTGTATATAATATATAAATTTTTTTAAATTAATATCACTCAATTATTCTAGTTAATTAAAATTATTAGGATAAAATGACTTTTTTAGCAAAAAATTGTTTTTTTATTAAAACATTCCCTTTAAATTAGAATTTTACTCTATTCATTTATAACTAATCCCTAACCAATAAATTAAGAAATATGTTTTCTTAATCAATTCAATAATATTCATAATAAATCAATTTAAATTATTTTTTTTATTTTTATATTAAATTATAATATTTTTATTAATATATTATTGTTCAGTAAATATAGGTGTTGTGTGTAGATCCGCCACTAAGGAAAGTCAACATATGTGTAATGCAGGATCAACATGTTGCCTTGTGTTGCGAAATATTTAATTTATTTTCTGTGTATCATAATATTAACTTGTTGTTTCATATAAATCAATATAGTGAAAATAAATTAATTTACACCAAAAATAAAATTTAGTAATGTATTGCGATGTTACATTCTCTCAACCTTAAATAAATTTTGTCATCATAATTCAGAATTATCTCAGTAATCAAGGTATTGATATATTAAAATAATATATTCTTAAAAAACCCACATGATTAATAGGGTTAAAAATATTAAGTAATAAGGGATGAATTTAATTATTATTGTCATGTAACGTGGTTCCCTAGTAAGAGAATATTGGTTGGAAATGGTAACATGGATCTGGAAGAAAAATAAAACAATTATGTTTTGATGAAGAGTGATAGATGACATATTCAATTTAATGTTGATGACTAAAAAATTCTAAAAAATAATTATGAAAACGTACATTGATATCATAAAAATGATGATAAATGGACCCCCATTTTTTTCAGGACCATTTTCTTATAGTTGATAAATCCATTCACTCTATTAGAATATAAGAAAATATATATTTTTATTTCATCAACGCAATCTAAATCATTTTATTTTCCATGAACTATTTCTACTCCATTTCATAAAATATGTTTCACCATATTGTTATGTAATACATTAAACTCTACTACGTCATCTAAAGACCAACTTCTTCCATTTCATATATGGTTATCTTTTTGAGAATATTATGATCCAAATGATTAAAAGGGTCACAAAGTTTCATAATTTAACTTATCAAATAAAATTTAGTATATTTTTATCATCACATTCCAAACATGATAATATTATAATAACATAAATTACCATTAATCCTTATTGAAAACATACAATATTCATATTCCATAAATCGAACATTGATTATTGGATATATTCTATAATTCCAAAAAATGATGTGAAATTCCTCATTAATATCATAAAACATGCTGACAATAAATGATTACATAGTTCTAATGTTTTCTGAAATTATCAGATTTAGTTTATACCAAAAATTAACTTCATTATCCAATGATCATTCTATTAACATTAGTGTCATTTTAATTGTTATCATTCCCTTAACCATGTTTTTTCAAAAATAAATTACTTTATATGGAATAACATATCTTTTTACAACAAAATATATAATATCAAATCCTTAATGAAAATGTATAATAGTACAATCCTAATAAATTAATTAATTCATATAACATGTATATAATTGATAGAATTTTCAAATGAAATTATTCATGAATCCAAAAACATGAACATTAATAATTTCACTTCATCTGTGGATGTATCGTAATCATGGCCATGATCCATTATCATCTTTTCGGGTATATTTGATTAACACATGAAACATTAATTTTCACAGTGACAAGTTTTTTGTATAGTGTATTGATCATTTGAATTTTATTTCATTAACTTTAATCTATAAACATAGTGTCCTTATTCCACAAAATTATAACGAAATCCCACAACTTCAAGAATGTACATGGTGTTTCATTCCACAATTATCAAATTCGGGAAAATAAATCATTTTTTCCCTTTATACATATTTTGTCTTATAATCCAATTCAATTTATGATTTCCATTGAATCAATAAGATTTTGATAATTATTTTTACATTTAATTAGAAGATGATGATATGTCTTTGTATATTGAGAATTAATTGCAGACTATTTACCATAGAAATAGTGTCACATTACCATATATTATATGATCATTCATTCTGTTTTGATCATGTACATTAGTGACCTTCACATTCTTTCTTCTAGGAAGCATTTCTTAATGATGACATGTATAATAATAAATCTAGTAAACGAAATAACATAAATTGAAAATTTAATTTATAGATAACCTATTAATAATAAACATGTTTTCTCTGGGATAAGTTTTTCTTTAAAATCATTTTTAATGGTTCTATAGTGAAAATGTAAATTTTCCAATGAATATTGTAAAGACCCGGGAATTTCAACGTAAATTTTTTCTTAAATTATTTGGAATTTTATGAGTCCACAGTATCTAACGGCACTCGATTCTAAGGCTCAGAGTGCCTGTAATGATCCGTCCAATTTTTATTAAACATAAATTAACGTGCGTAATCTGTTTTCCTGAAAATGTCGAATAAATCTTAAATGGTAACTTAGATCAGAAATATGAGGCCACCATTGGGCTCACAACGGCAGGTTTACCCTAGGTGTTACATATGTTTAGTCGATGTGAGCCTCATGTGAGACAACCTGAAAATGGCGTAACCGTAAGTAAAATAATAAAATAGTGTTATTTTATTTTTTAAATGCATATAACTCACAAAATGTAACTCAGATTAAAAATCTAATACCACCGATGAAATCGTGAGGGAATGCTTTCATTATGAAAATACTAACTTGGGTCATCGACGACCACAAGAGAATGTTTGTTTTTGGCCTCAAATAAAATAATAAAGTGACAAATTTGTATCAACGGAGTTGGTTCTACTGCAAAACGTAGATATCTAATATTTCTATTATATTATGCAATACTGTTAAGGGTACTGAGTGTGGTTTTCAGTTTAGGGAGTCCAGTGTTGGTGCGGTGACCGACATATCCAAACACCAGGACCTTGACTACTAATTTCTGACATGGTGCACGAAACACTGATTGTGTGTGTGTTGCAAATGTTTTCTTTAATTCAGCTAAAACCAAGTCATCACACTAGGTATAATATTTTGAATGTGTCATATTTGTTCATGATGACTCCATGAAGACAGTCAATTAGTGTTCTGAGAGAGTGCATGATGAATTCCCACAGAGCGACGAGGCTCCAGTGTAGGGCCATGTTACTATGTTGGTACCTTCGGGTGGTGTACTAGAAGCACCACCACCCATTGGGCAGAAGATTCCACCATCCGTACTTGCAGATAGTACAAACCGACAGAGCACGTTTCATGAGTTCCAGTAGTAGTGGCCTCCTAGGTTCGGGGCGAGACAGATTCCAAGGCAGTAGAGGACTGGCTGGAGGTGATTGCTAGATTTTTCCGCCTAGTTGAGACACCAGTAGAGTGGATGGTGGAATTAGCTACTAGTGTTTTCTTATGAGTGAACATGATGTTGGTCCGCATAGTGATGAGGCTTCAGTACATAGGCCAATGCATGAGATAGTACCTTTAGTTAGTGTGCCAGCTATATCACTACATGTTGCTCAGTAGTTACAACCGATGATACCGGTAGAGGACTATTGTAGGCTTAGTTCCTTACATGTGTTTCAACATTAGATATCCTCAAGTTCTAAGAGGATCCTGATCCATAGGCGGCTAAGGACTAGCTTGAGGTGGTGGCTAAGAGATTTTTAGAGCTTATACAGCTTTGGCAAGACGACGTATTGGTAGCTGAGTGTTCATCGAGGTATACAGATCTTTCCTCGTACTCAATGAATATGATTCGATTAGTGCTTTAGAGCTCAGTCCTCTGAGTGAGGTTTTTTTAAGGATATTTGAGCCATCGATTTTTCCTCTATGCATTCCTACTTGTGTTAAGGTGCTACAGAGAAACTTTTTTGTTGAATGTTCATTGGCTGAGCGGATACATCCAGTGAATGTTAACATTTGGAAATATTAAACTACCGTCAGTCTTAGAGACATGAGTGGTTGAAAAGTTTTGTGAAGAATAAGTGTTAAGTACAGATGAATCTTCAAGGAAGAAGACATGGAAGTAAAGCTTGGAGAGCAACATGAGGTGGTGAAAATTTCGACATGTTACAACCACCCTGTTTTGTAGTCCTCGCTAGGCTCATGGAGCTGGAGTGCATGAAAAGAGAGTAGCTGCATGTGGTCAAGGATTGTGACCCAAGGGCTCTAAGAATGATTTCAGGTACGTGTCTACTACTAGATACCGTATCAATAGACATAGATACCATTAATTACTTCCATCCACGAATATTATCCCATATCTAGTGTATCCCTTTAAACCGTTGAGTTTACCATCACGTCTAGATATACTATTGGGAGGAGACTCGATATTCACACTTACGCAGATGGTGTGATCCGACCCTTGAGGTGAGTGTTTCGGTTGGAAACTCTTGGAGAAGCGTCCAGGCCTTACAACATTAATATGGGTATTGTCTAGGAAAGCACAATTCATACACAGATTGATTGTATTAGTCAAAAAGGTTTTGGTTTATCTACAATGTTGGGAGGAAGTTTTCCTTGGTCGGTGAAAAGTAAATACAAGGTAGAACATAATGAAATCATAGATAAGAGGGTGCAGTAGTTCACTCAGGAGTCGGCTAGACTTACCTTTGTGCCAGAATTCTCCAGAGTTGCAGCACCACTATTAGCTTTGACGAAGAAGGGGAAACCTTTCATTTGGTCAGATAAATGCCAGCAGAGCTTTTAGGAGTTGAGCTAGTGGTTGACTAGCGTGCCCATCTTTAGGCTATGATGATAAAGGTGCAGATCATCCATGAGCGGATGAAGACTGCATAGAGTAAACATTAGTACTATGTTGATAGGATACAGAGACCACTTGAGTCCGAGGATGGTGACCACTGCTTTTTACGGGTCACACCTCGATGTGGTATACAATGAATTGGTCGGGAAGGCAAGTTATATTTGCGTTTCATCAAGCATTTCCAGGTCCACAGTAGAGTAGGTGAGTTGGCATACCACCTGGCCCTTCCACCTTAGTTGCACCGGGTGCATGACGTCTTCCACATATCTCAACTGAGAAGATACGTGCACGACCTGTCCCACATCATCTACCACAGGGAGATGGACATCGATGATGGGGAAACTTTCACAGAGGTCCCAATGTAGATCGAGGATTGACATGAGCGGGTCCTATGTGGATGGTAGATTACTCTGACGCACGTTCGCTGGCATCACAAGAACCTCCAGGAGAGAACATGGTAGCGGGATGCTCAAATGCGTTCTCAGTACCCACTTTCGCTTCCCTAATGTATGTTGTAGCTTTATGGGGACGTAAAGCCCTATGGTGGGGGTATTATAAAGACCCGTAAATTTTAATGAAATTATTTTCTTAATTTAATTGGAATTTTACGAGTCTGCAGTTTCTGACGACACGTGATTCCAAGGCCCAAAGTGTCCATAATGATTCATCAATGTTTTGTTAAGCTTAAATTAACATGTGTAAGAAGTTTTTCTAAAAAAGTAAAACAAATATTAAATGGTTTCTTAGATCAGAAATCTGAGGCCACCGAGGCACTCAGGATGGTGGGTTTACCCTAGGCATGACTTAATTTTAGTTGGCGCGAGCCTCCTATGAGAAAACCTGAAAATGGAATAACCGTAAATAAAATTATTAAATAATGTTATTTTATTTTTTAAATTCATATAACTCACAAACAGAAACTTGGATTAAAAATCTGAGACCACCACTGAACTTGTGAGGGAATGCATTCTTTATGATGATACTAACATGGGTTGGCGAGGGCCACTAGAGAAAGTTAGTTTTTGGCCTCAAATAAAATAATTAAGTGAGAATTATTTTATTGTAAAATTCATTACATTGAAATGGTAACTCTGATTGGAAATCCAGGGTACCGTTGGGTTCGTTTGGGCATGTTTCACCTAGGTAGAGCCTAACCTCGAAAGCAATGGGTCTAGGGTGACTGTTAATAATTTTACGAACATTTTTTTCAGGTACGTTCAGTAAAAGTAAGTTTGGGATTTTATATCTTTTGAACCAGTGCTTGGAATTGAAATATGAGGCCACTGATGAAGTCACATCACTGGTATTCTCTTAAGAAGCCATTACCGCAATTGCGTTTGGTCGAGAGTGGAAGTTAATTTTTTGGGGTTTCTTAATAATGTAAATAATTTTTTGTCTTACAAAAATTAGTATATTTGGTGGTTATTTCCTCAAAAGGGATGTTGGTGGTGGGTCCCACACCCCACATAACTTCCATTGGGAGGATCTACCAAAGGGTGGGGTCCACATGAGCTCCTAACCTTTCAACTCCTTCATTAACTCCCTTGAACACTCATTAAACCTATGAACTTCCATATTAATGTGGAGCTTCTCCATCTCCCTCACATTATTGTTTCCAACAAAAATGTCTAAATAATTCATTTTTCATTTTGAATTAATTTGAAATACATGGAAATGTTATATTATGGGAGGGCCTTATTATTATTTTGGCTTAGAAAATGTTTGTGGGGGGATTTTGGTAGAACTAAGGATATGAGGAGGTTTTTTCATCCAGCGAGGAACGTGAAGAATACGAAGAATGATGTTCTATCCACAGAAAACATCATCCTTTATTCTTCCTCCGCATCAAGGGTGAAAACATTTCCCCGAGGAACAATGACTACGCTTTCTCCTCAGACGCTCCCTGACGTCGTCTTCGAATCCTCTATCTGCGGCTCAACAACGTGCAATGTCATATTCGATGTAGGGGTTTTTTATAATTATACATGAATAAATCATCTCGTTCATGTTGAATCTGTTGGAATGTCTTTGGCCAAATGCTACCACCTAAGGTGGAGGGCTCGGGCCAAACGAACATTGCAGGATGACCCTCCGATGTTTCCTGAATTTATTCGTGATAATGGTGTGCTGGAAGAGGCCAGTAGTGTGCAGAAGAACCACGGCCTGAAACCACGGGCTGCACGGCCAAAGAAGAATCGTCCGGCCGTAGCCGGCCGGGCTGGTGGAACCACAGCGCCCCATGGTGCCGCACTGTTGAGGAACGCAGCCCACGCTCCATGGGCCGATTTGGCGGACGAACTGGTCGGTTCGTCAGCCGGCTGGGTTGGAGGAGGTCGCGGCACCCGCAGGTGCCGTGTGGGAGTACAGTGTCACACTATTCGGGCTGCTCGCGCCAGGAAGATAGGCCGGCTTCGGCCGGCCAGACAGGATGACATCGCCGATCAGCGCCGCCGCTCCGGGAAGTTGGGGGGCGGTGCCCCACGCACCGGCTTGCCCAGCTGGCGAAGCCACAACCATCCACGGGCCGGACCGCACCCCGTCAGGCTGGGCCACGCCACACCTTGCCGGGCTGCGTTTTATCGGGTCGGGCCGACCCCTTAGCCGTGTCGGACCCGCTGAGACAGGACGAGCTGACCTTCCAGCCCACTAGGCTTGACGGGTCGGGCCCTTTACGCTTAAATGCGAATAAATTCATGAATGTGTGTCCAATCAACGCTCCATCTATGGTACTGGGATCCTCGTGATGAGGTAGTCAATTTTCAATACTCTTAGTGAGTTTTGGAGGGCTTTAGAAAATGGTCGGGTTTGGATTGAGTGTAAATCCAATCGGGCCCCTGGAACGGAAAATCCAATATCTCTCAGACCAGACATCCGTTTGAAGAACCGTCAGCGGCATTGGTTATCTCGTTGAGAAACGTTCCTTTGAAGAAACCCCATGGGAGATTGGGGTATAGGTGAGTTATGGTCATGTTTGTTCATACACTAATCCAACCGGGCCCTCTGGACTAAAATGCTAATAACTCACAGAGAGAGCGTCTGATTGACGCACCGTCTGTTGGGTTGAGACCCCTATGACGTGGTGCTCCTTTTGATATTTTTCTAAGAGTCTATATGTAACTTGGAGTATCGGCTTGTGTAACGTGGAGGGGAGCCTCACGGTTACGAGAGAGCAGATTGGAGAGACCTAGTATCTGGATGAGACTTGACGAATGCTGATCGATCGGATCGAAGTGATTCGGATGGCCCAATGGGGAGCGCTTGGTTGTAACAGCAGAACCACCATGGAGGAGCGCATGGTTGTAGCGACAGACCCGTGATAATCGACAGATGGAGTACCTATGTAGGCTATGAGGGGGAGCGCTTGGGTGTAGCGGCAGACCGATGGTGGGAAGCACTTGGTTGTAGTAGTTGGTCCACAGTACTCGATAGGTGGAGTACATCAGCAGTCCAATGATAGTGGGAAGCGCTTGGTTGTAGTATTAGGCCCACTATAATCGACAGAGGAGCAGTTCTCCAGTAGCCATGGTTTTGACATATTGAATAAATATCCTGGTTTGAGCTGAGTCAATGACCTTTGCGTTTTCCTCTTTATTTAGATGGGTTATTTGATAACATAGGTATATGTATTGGCATATACATAAGTAATGGTTATCCATTGAAATTACACTTTTTGGTTTTTCCTTGTTAGATTTCATGATACCTTGAGAGTCTCAGGGTCCCTACTGAGTATCGTTATACCCACCCCTAAACGGGCAATGCCCGCACCTCGTTGTGTTGGGTGCAGACGACGGACAACGATGACCGAGGTTGAGTGTACAAGGACCGGACGATACCCGGAGGTGGACCACATGACGTGACAGTAGACGGAGCGTATGGACGGATGTGGAGTGCTATGGATTCCATATTTACCTACCCTTGATGTAGGATTTCCCGGAGGACGATACAAGAGCTGCTCTTTACTTTCAGTTGTTAGTCCTTTTACTTGTTCTTATTGTTCAGTTGTGTTTGTATTCTAGCCCATTTACTTTCCATCACACTCTTTTTTATTCATCTTTACATAGTGTTTAATTTTTGCAGAATAATCTAGTGTGTTGTTTTACATTCATTTTTTCAATGCCTTCCCATATTAGGGGTTTACGCCTTTGGTGCTAGTCGACATCCCCTAACCCCTGGAAGATGAGCTTGGGGTTGTCACAACATGGTCCTAGAGGACGGGTCATGACAAATATCCACAGAGAGTTTCTACCTAGGTTTATAGTAATTACCATTATCATGTAACAGATTATGACCGAGTCAAGACTGGCACACCTTGTTAGTGTTGATACCCCTTGGTACAAATATCCCAAAATAATTCCCCCTTATAGTAATAATACATGATAGTATTTATCGGAAGACCCACATAATATATATATCTTATTAAAATTCAAAAAAATTATTCTCTAAATATCCTCAATGTCTATCTTATGGTTATATTACCTAACATATGCTTCCTAAATCTAGTTTCCATTGTTTCTAGTAAACCTTATCTTATACAAACTAAAATGCCCCAACCCCATATGTTTAGAGCTAGTGAATTACATTATTACAATAGAATTATTTCACAATTTAAATTTAAAAGGATCCAACCATTTAATAGTTTTAGAATACTAGATTATATACATGATACCAATAATATATATGTAAAATAGTTAAAATTATAATATTAAAATATCCCATCATCCTTGAAAGTTCATTAAAAATTATCTTCATCTTATTTCTTGTGAATAGAATAAAAATTATAGTGATATCTAAATAATTAATCAATTAGAAAAATAGACATGTCATTTTAAATAACAAAATAAAAATGAGAATCAAATAATTTGATAAGGATGAATCAATTTGAATGGTAAATTATTGAAACTTATTCTAAAAAATCCACATAATGGGAATAAAATATATCCATAGATATGCCAATGATAAATCTCGTGGATGAATAATAATTGAGTCTAAATGAAAGAAAATGATAAATTGTTGGACACCATGTATCCTAGTTACATGACATCTTTTATGCCATGAACTTTTAGAATATGATTTAGATTATTTGGTAAAACAAAATCCAAATTTTTCAACTAATTCATCTCATCAAACAACCAATTCAATGAGGTTATATCTATAATGCGGCCCCACCCATGTCTTACATGTCCAATGCATTCCTCATATATCAAATAAATAATATATTTAATAAATATTTTGCCTTATTTGAAATTATCTATATCGAATAAACATTATGGACTTATAAAATATTACCTAGTGAAGGATAGGTAATAAAAAGGGTTGTTCATGTTGAGGAATAAAAATAAAATGGAAATAGCATTAAAAAAATTATTGAGTAAATGAATATTAAACATTCCAAATTCTCTCATTCAACTCCGATACATTTAATCCCTATCACCACAAAGGAATAAAATTTAATGAAATTATAATGTCATAAGAATAATATTTTTGTTATATAACCTAGGAAATGGATGATTATAAAACATATAAAAGAAACATGGTTCATAACATTACAATATGCCCCAATGTCATGAAATTGTAATGAAATCAATTACCTTATCCGCTCATTTTTTTTTTGGGGTATTTAAAATCTATTATTAGAGTTTAAATTATGTTACAAAGTTATATTAGAATCATATTAATATTCATAATATCAGAGATGAACTTATTATAATATCTTAATACCTGTTTGTTAAAAGTCATTCATCATAGTCACAATCATATGGGCTAATTGCCTAAATTTTCAATTATGTTTTGACTTATTAATTATTGTTCTAGTCATTTCGACAATGATTTCATTATTTATAGAATATAAAAAATTAATTAATTATCATACATATTTATAAATATGTATTATATATATATTTATATTAATCCATCATATATAGATATATGGAATGAAATGAACAATTCATTGATATAGTATGTCATTTGAAAGGATAAACGCAACTTCAATTTTATTTAATGAAGTTGAAATAAAGTAAATTTTAAATATGTATATTCTGATTCCATTTTCATAAACACGTAATATATTTTACATATTTTTATTTAAACCACATTTTAGTCATTCCAGGTCTAGTGTGAAAGAATCACATCACTTTGGGAAGGCCAAAGTCCACACTTCAATAATAGATGTTATCATATTTACAGAAAACATAATGTATAAAGTTATGTTTTATAAAATATTCATCTAAGCACAATGAAATAATAAATATCATATATATCATATATTTTCATCGTTTTCATCATAATTTCCACCATGATATGTGGTAATGGAAAAATAAACAATCATCGCTTCCTAAGGCAAGAGTTTTCCGTACATATAAATTTTATGTTTGTTAATTATTTGATGGATGTTTTTGTTAGTTTAGGTAAAATAGTTAATATAATAACATATATATATAATTAGGATAATTATTTTATTATTTATTCATGTAATAATAATAATTTATGGTGGTGAATATTGAAAATAAAAGGAAATATGTTGAGAAAGGATGTTACACTTATTTGGGTAACTCATTTTGGGTTGCACCAATGGGATTAATTAGTTAGATTTTATAGATAATTTTGAATTATAGGAATTAGAGTGGGATTTTGGGTGATTATTTTATCAGTTTTTTAGAATAACTAGGATGGTTGGGTGCTTATTTATAGTGGAGAATGATTTTCATTCTTGAAATTTTGTGTAATAAGAATTCCATCCAGGGTTTTCTCAAGTCATGTAACTTTAATAATGGACCAGATTAGATACAATGGATTATAGGGTCTAAAACATACCATAAAATTGATTCTGAAAAATTTTATAGGTCATTATGTCATTTATGTTTCAGGTTTAGTCTCTTGTTAATGTTATTTTTTTGATGACCATTATAATTTTTATTCGCTTTAAATAATCAATTAAAAAAACTATTCTTCACTTATGAGAAATTATAAAATATTTTAAATCCCAATATTTTATACAATTTTCAAATTCAAATAAAATTACTGTAATAAATGAATTTAAATTAATCCTACAAAGGGGATCACAATGAATGTATTTAAAGTAAAAATATCCAAATGATTTCATTGTTTTTATATCTAATATCAATGTGAAATTTATGAAAATGACCTCAATTAGATTAAATTTTATGAAATTTATATTGTGTGACATTAAAAAATATTTAAAATATAACATAAAAATATAAATTAATTATATTAAAAATTAGTTTTGAATAACAATTCAATATTTTTTAATATTGATTAAAAAATGTATGTTTAGAGGAAAATTTCTAAAAATAACCATAAAAATATTTTAAAATTTATATTTCACTAATTATGTTTGTTTCTAAATATAAAATATATAAATTTTAAATTATTTAGATTTAAATTATGCTCTCAATCAATGTACGGTAAAACTTCTTTTATAAAAATATTGGTTTTTATGCATAACATTAGGATATTTTTTATCGTAATATTTTAAAATAAATTGAGTTAATGATAAAACATTTGGTGAATATAATATACACATTATATTAATATCACTCAAAAATAGTAAATATTTTAATTTATTAGGATAAAATGACACTGTGAGAATACAAATAGTATTTTCGTATAAAAAATTCCCTTTATACTCAATTGGATCTAGTATTCACATACAGTAAATTTTTAATATCTCAATTCAACCATATATTTTATTATTTAGTAAATTAAATTCATAACACTCAATTTAACGGCTAGGTTTTACATTTTTATATTAAATAAAAATCTTTTCAAAAATATATTATTGTTCGATTAAAAATGGTATTGTGTGTTATGAATGCCATCGAGGAAAATCGGTATTCTATGTAACAAAATATAATAGGTGTGCTAATGTTTATTGAAATAAAAAATATATTTTGTGTGTTATATAATCATGAATTTGTGGGCATTATAACTCAATCTATAAACAAAAATTAAATTTATTCTGGATGGAAAATATGACAAATTCATAGGGTGTTATATAAATGATCATAAAAAAATTATAACAAATAAAATAAATATTAAAGAGGTTTTGAGTTAAATTCTTATTAAATCTATTTTAAATATCTATTGAATTATTTTCATGTGTGTAATACTTTTGAAAATAGGTTAAGGGATTTTTTTGGACATCCATTTTTCCTTGGAGTTATGATTTATCAATATTTACACCAATGTAATTATTAATTCACATATGTACACATCTAAAATTATGTTCTTATAATATAATAATATTTTAATAGATAAATTAATCATTATTTTATAGGAAATAAACGTTTTTATTAGGTTACATTGTCAATTACTTTTGACATACAATCCTTGATAAAGGGAACTTCCCAATTAATTACCAATTTTGATATACCATCAATAATAAATTATTATACACAATTATTCTTATAATGTAATTAATTTTATAATGATAATACACAATGTTTCATTTTATTTTTTTATATAATATTAATATGTTTTCTTTTATAAATGATCTTTCAAATTTTACTTAAATCGTAATAAAATATTTCTTTTGCAATGTCTCCTAAACACTAATTTTAATCGTTTTCACTTATGTATTATTTACCTTTCCATGATATAGAAATATTCTTCCTTATGAATGTCTATATATGATTTTAATTAATTTTTTAATGTAAACCATTGAGATATTCATATTTTTATATAGGACACGATAAGACACCCAATTCATTCCATGGTTATCTCTTATGTTTGTTAATTCACGTGGAGCACATATGCATGGAAATGTTATTATGGGAGAACCAAAATAGAACTCGAATTCATTAGGAATTGTTTAGTCTCATGATACACCATGTTGGGATAGTGGGTTAGGTTGATTCAGTTATAGGACTTGGCCGACCCTGTTGAAATGATCTTGGTTTTCCTCCTTGACTCATTCTCCTCTACGTGAAATGGTCTTTGTGGTTATCCTTGAATTAAGATTATGTCATGTTGTATGTTTGTTTTTCATTTTTACAAGATACTATATTTACGTGATCCTATGATATACATGTTATTATTCCTTATGTTTATACATGTTCCATTATTTTTTTGTCCTTATGTTATTCATTCTAACCAATGTACTATGATTTATTTCTATTTTTATCCACTTACAGGGTTTTTTAGTTTACCCATTTATTCATGTATTCCTTATGTTATGCTCTACAGATTTGAGGAAAAAAATGATATTATGATATCATTATGTTGATTAAATAATATATTTTTTATGTTTTTAATTTTCTAACTAATCATAAAAAACACAAGACACTATGATTATTGGAATTTTTTTTGTTTATAATGCCCAAAATTATATAATAATATTTGTAATGTTTTAGTGTCCCTATATAAGACTATATTTATTTTCATCATTTCAAAGATAATGTTATATGGATATTTTATGACAAATAAATCATTCATTACAATGGATTTTATAACAATGATAATTAGAATGACCCTACCCCTTATATAGAGTAATCAATTCTTCCAACAAAACACATAAAATTATATCTGAAAAGTAATATTATAAAAAATGCCTCTGTTTTAATATCATTATAAATTTGAGCTCTGGGGTACTCTATTTATAGGTGAATCCATTATATACTCATCTTCTCATGTATACTGTTTCAACTATGATCCATGGATGACATAGTTATTTAAGCAGTTATTTTGTACTTGTTGACCTTCTAACCACTCTCTTGTGTGTTATTAGTGATTCATTTTTTTAATATATTGGTAAAATGAAGTCTGAAATTGATGTAAAATAACATATATTTGATGTAAATAATGTTATAGATAATTGACATGAGGAATCCAAAACACAATTCAATGATCTAAACTAAAATCCATTGTGGTTCATAACATCTTTAGAAAAAATCACAAAATGAAACGTCAAAACCAAATTGCCTCATTACAATTATAATATATTCTTACTCTATATTACCATAATAATTTTTATCTAATAAAAAAAGTTATAGTTGAATACTTTTTTCTTATCAATGATGAAGTGAGGGAAAGGTCCATATATATCTTATATAGGGTGGGAGATAGAAACATAAAATTACTAAATATGTATCTAAATGATATGAAGGCGATAATAATGATTAATATCCATCTTAGGAATTGTTCATAAAATTGGTATGTAGAAGTTGTATGTAATCTTGTAGATAATATTTTACGGATTTGTGGGATGGTGTAACTGATGAGGATAGTAACTGGAATTCAAGTGATAAAGAGGATGATTTTCTGAAAAAAAAATCCTATGATGGTGGAGGTTAGTGATAACGAATGTATGAATGATTTAATTTGGAAAAAATGGAGGTTTAAGAGTATATTATATGTATGAATGAAGATATTTAACTAGGAACTTATTAATTTATAGATTATTTTAATTTTTAAATATGAAGTACTAATGAAAAGAATATTGACGATTTCAAATAATTTCTTCATGGATGTTCCCTGAATAGATTATTGTGTTCTTCAAACCATGTGATGATTTATAATGATAAATATATTATAAAACTCAGTGATAATTAGGTGAATTTTCTTTTCAAATATGATTTAAATAATCTAACCACACCCTTAACAAAATCCTTGTTCATATAAAACCAAATATCATCTTGTATGAGAAATAATGTTTCATTTGAGGATAACGAATTTAACGGGAAACATGATTTTTCAAGGGAATGTGTAATGGCATTAAAAATATGAATATTGGATAAAAAATTATGATAATGGACAATAAAAAAATAATTATGATCATATTAGGTGAGGATATATTTTTAAGGGTGTAAAAAAATTTCATGTTGTGGCTCTGTGATATTCCCTCGAGATGCTACACATCTACATGGATTTTGATTCTACCATGGGGAGGTTTTTTGGATTCATTATATTGGTTTGAGGAGTGTTCCATCATGATCATAATATTCATAAATAACTAATTATGTAATAAGATTTCCATACATGTAATATCAAATTCCAAATAGAAAGGGGGATGATACATATATTCCAGAATATGTTTATGTCTAATGTTTTTTACATTGTCTATTCTCTAATGATGTGTTGTTTTTGTTTAAGGGGAGGCTTCAGTATATAATTTTCATCATCAATAAAATGATCGACTATAGTATATGAAGTGGTAAGAGGGTTAATAATTCTAAGATAATTGTTCTCACACCCTTGGGAAATTGGGATCTACCTGATAAAAATATAATAGAGAATATGAGTATCCAAAATAGGCACCTATTGATGGAGTTCTAGAGAGCTCGGATGTCTGATGGTTAAATAATATGGTGTTTTGATAATATTATTATTAATATTTCTATTTACAATGAAAAATTTGAAAATGTAGTTGAATATATTGAACAGTCCATATCATCTCTTAGATAAGATCATATCACATCATCTTCTGGTTTCCAACCCCATCCAATAATGATGAAGTCTTTCAATATTTCCTATACATATACTAATGAGGTGATATTTTAATGATAGAATAGAGCAGATTATATGATAACACTACCATAGGAATTTTATGATCCCAAAATACTTTGAAATACATTAAATATGACCTATATATTTCCTTAATATTTTATATGGTTCTCTCATACTAATAATCTATCTGAGAGTGACAATTAGTAGTGAAGCTATTTTTTATATCAAACGCTTACTAAAGTTGTCATTAAGCCCTGATTTAATCTAATAATACCAATCACATTAATTATAGAGTCTCACACTATGAAATATCAATTCTCCAATTATGTATATATTAGTGGGATTATAAAGATAATAATATTCATTGATAGAAATTAAATGTTTTGTCTTTATAACAAAATCCACTAACACATAAATAGTGTTATTAAATTATGTGTCTTCCTAATATCTTTGAAAAAATTCAGGGTAATGATTTTTCATTTACATTCATGTGTGAAAATTAGGTTCATTGTAATCATAAAATTTTCTAATTTATCCATGAATTTTAGTGATAACAAGAATCAACAAACAAATCTAGTAATCTCCCACATTATATTATCATAAAAGAAGTTATGTATCAAATATATATATACATAACAGACACTCAATGACATATAATGAGGGATGATATATACATATAATCCAAAATATCCCCCATCGTCTCTGATTTTTATTTGACACATATGTGTGTTCCAAACCATATAACCCAATCTCCAACAAAGTTGATATATCGACTATTCTCTACTTTTTTCTATAGTACATGATCACCTTTCTTATCACTGTTTATCCTCTTCAGAATTGATGGATTATGTGTTCTTTGATTAATATTGTATTATTATACTTTTCTTATTTCCATATAATTAATTTCTAATTTACAATGATTTGACTATATCAATTATCATCATTTTTCACATCACTAGATCCTTTCTACTATGAAAATTTTCTACATTTTTTTGTTCCCATGATGGTAATTGATCGATCATGAAGAGTACTTGATTATATAAAAACATCATTTTTGGCACATGTCATGTAAATTATTTTTGAATATATTTTTGTGGATTCTTTTGATTTATTTATATTTCACCGATATTCTTTTTAGATAATGCAGTCATTTAAAAAACATGATGTTATCTAAAATTGACTGTAGATCATGTTTTAATAGTTTAACTCATGAAAATTTATCTTTTTTGAGGAATAGGTGATCAATTTATCA
This sequence comes from Viscum album, assembly GCA_963277665.1. Lineage (NCBI taxonomy): Eukaryota > Viridiplantae > Streptophyta > Magnoliopsida > Santalales > Viscaceae > Viscum > Viscum album. Next base: position 615,786,683 of record OY728164.1, read on the forward strand.
ATAACTATTATTCCATATCTGAACCCATATTTGAAGGATCAGTGTATACCACAAAAATTAACCAACTTAAGAGTATAATGAGTAAATTTTTTTGATATTCCACTTTTTCAAATCCAAATAAAAATTCAATGAATTTTTTTAAAACAATTACACCCTTCATATTTATTATATTTGTTTAGATGATATTAATTTTTTTGGGAATATATTATATCTCAACCCTTCATTTTTAGTATCATAACCAAATTTAAACCATAGATAAATACTACGCCACACATAGTTGATCAAAAAAATAGTCTATCCATGGAATGAGATACTTATTATTTGTCATTAATTTTTATGTTTTTATTAATAAATGTTGAGTCATATTGAACCATACGTCATCTTTATGAATAGAACTGGTGTACCCTATGTTGTGCAACATGGGATTATAAACCCTTTATTTAGATCACAAATAGTTTTCTTATTAGATACTAATTTTCCATAGTGGCCATTTCATATAGAGTCTTTTATGTAAGAAAAGGTCAAGGTTTAGCATATATATATAATTCAACCTACTATATAGGAGGAAGTCAAGGAAAATATTTTTAATATACTTTAGAATACACATTATAAATAAAAACTTCTTCAAGAAATATCCTCTCTTTAATTTCAATAATTTCAGTTAGATACAAATTCTTAGATGAAAAAATATTACATGTTTCAAAATATTATACCAAATGATTTTTATCCTCTTCATTTAACAAGTATATAAATATAGGGTGATTCAATATTAATTTGTTGATCTAATTATATTGGAATTATATTGAAGATCTATATATGGAATTCCAATCCATGGAATTAATTACATCAACATCTAATAAATGATGCATGAAAACTTTATATGGTAGTTTTATCCAAAAAATATGGATATGCAATGTGTTATGAGTTATATGGATATAATTGGCCCATTTTCTATATTTATGGATAACTCAATGTTCTTTTTTTGAGATGATTTTTGAGTTGTTCTAAAAAAATAAATGATATGAAAGATTTCAATAAACAATAATAATTTGTTTCTTCTATTATGAAATGAATTACTACTTAGTTTTTTAACAAATAATTATAAGGATTCACATCCATAGGTGTTAATGAATTGTCACCCTTTCACTTCAAAACATATTGGTTGTTTTCATTGGTTTTCATAAAAAACACATCACATGGAGAATTTAGATTCATAGTGTCCTAGTTCATTATACTTTTAATATTAGAAAATATGATTACGGTTAGATAGAGAAATCCTTCTTCTATCCTGTTGAATGATTTATCCTGTCATATATAAATATTTATATTAACTTCCATCATGTAGATAAAAAACATCTTTGTCACCATTCGATAATTCAAAATATTCTTATTTCCTCACTTTTGATATGTGGGATTTTTTCCTTTCATTCAACCATTATATTTCTGAATTTTATAACTATATTTAAACATAAATTAAAACTAATTATTACTATGATATCCATGTGATTAACTAATCTCTTCATCTAATTGGAGGGATCATCAGAAAATATCCATAGATATTTTCAGTTCTATAATTTCAAAATCTTTTTGAATACCTGGAACCAGACCTCCAAAGAATCGTTCTACATTTCTTTTGAGGGAAATGTAAAATAATTTGAGAATTATATATCAGTCATGTGTTTTTTATATTATACACCCTAATGAAATCATAATTCTTTTACATGAGGGTAAATAAATTTCTCTAATATTTTCATTTGCGACTACGAGTAAAATATTTGTCAAATAACTTTTTATGTAATTATTTCCACTTCAAATATTTGATATCGTTCACAACATTTTTATATTATATAAATTCCTACAATTAGAAAAAGTCTCCCACCATATGGTAAATATAATGTAGAGGCATTTAATTATAATAGAATTAAAACTTAGATAAGATCATTTGATGCGATTGGAGACATTTTTCCATAATTAAATGAATAGAATATGCACTAAATGTTTGTGTCCTTTTAACATAAAGGATTTGATATCAACATTCATTTGGGAATTTTTTTAATTACTATGGATTAAATTCTCTATCAAAATCATGTATTGGATGAAATTTATTGTCATGATGTTATGGAATCTTTTTTCCATCAGGATGGGAATATAATTTGGGTATTCATCACATTTTCCCTCACATTATTTACTCACTAATTTTTTAAAATTTCCAATTATTTGAAAAAAAAAATATAAATTTATAGATTTTTATTTTAATTATATTAATGACATACATAGTAAAATTTGAACATTAAAGGGATAAATCAGAAATGGAATATATTCTGCAACTTATAAAATTATTTTTTTTAACTTATGTGCTGCATGATCTATTTAATAATATGTAATATTATGGTAATTTTTGATTCATACGTAATATTTCCTAAAGTTTTTTTCAATTTCTAATGTATATCCCGTAATATTATCTAACATGGTATATAGTAAGTATGGTTTTCATGTACTACATAATGTTATAGTTAAAACGAATATTAACATTTCTAAGATAATAGTTCCTAATGATTTTTTCCACATCACACAAGGCACTATAAGAAAAAATTATAAATCCAATGAAAATATATGATCGGAAAATTACCATAAATTAAAAATTATAAATGTTATTTATTATTTTTAACTCTTATCATTTGGGTTTTAACCTTAGAAAAATTGTTTTTACCTTATTTAATTTTTTTTCTACTATTTTAACATTTCATTATAGTCAATAAATTATTTTAATCAAATTATATAATATTAATTTTGGTTATTTAATATATTTTAGTTATTTGAAAAATTAAAATAATAAAATTAGACGAAACTAAATAAAAATTAATCCCACGTATATTTTAAAAAAATGGTTTTGTAGGAAATTCAATTTTTACGGGGAAGATTATCTCATATTAATTATATGACAAGTAAAATAAATTTTATATTTTTATATTAAAATTTATAAAAATATAATCTATAAATTAAAATTATATAACAACACATTATGTTTTATGTTAGTTTATTAATATTTTATGACAATATGAAAATAGTTTTTTGGAAAATCTTTTTTAAATTTTAATAAAAACTTATAACAAATTATTATATAAATTGGATTTAATGTAACAAGTTTGATGAAATATAAATTAATAATAAATATTATTTGAAAATTATAAATTTAATTTTAAATTACTATATTTCATTTTAATATATAGTATTTTGATCAAAAATTTTTATTTTTCACTATTCCCTACTAAATCAATATTTCTTGTAAACTATCAAAGTTTATGTAATGTCCTAGTTCAGAATTCAACTAAACAATGCCTTGTACCTGATTGGCCACATGGACTCAATCATATTTACCCAAATTCTAGAGGTTACAAACTAGTAGTGTGGGCCAATTATGTGATAGTGGGGAAAATTTAACCTCATAGGTTGAGGTTAACATAATGGAATAAACATTAACCAATTGCAGAAATAGTAAACAACAAGAAACTGATGTAATAAACTAATTAATTAAGGATAAAGTTAACCATAAGGAATATAAAATAAAGATGACAGCGCATATCACATGTTCTACAAAAACAAACATGATACATTGCAGTCAAGTACAATACAATACTAATGTACGGTAAAAAAATGAAACATAGAGGAATCTCAAGCTTTGGATTGGTCTCATGCTCTAATGATCCTAAGCTTTATTGAAGTACCTATATAGGGATACTTTCCCATATTGACACATGTTGAAATATTTTATGAAACCACCAATGGTTTATATCAATCGTTCAAGGAGTATATGCAGTTGTTCTGTATTGTAATGACATGTAGTAAACAAGTAGGCACTCAGATGTATACAATCCTAAAATTACATTAATTCATTTAAATAGTTTACTATGTTCATTACTATTTTATTTACATGATGTATTTAGGTCTCTGAATTCAGCCTAATCCTAATAATCTCCATAGAAAAATAATATCAATAGATGTCTCAGAAGACCTTGTGACAAGTATGTAATGTCTGAATCCAATCTTGTACTTTAACATGGTAGGTGTGTCACAATTCATTCCATTACATCATTTATGTATAACCTATGTACATTATTAATGCTCTTATTTTGTAAGTGTATTATCACTACAGTTGTATTTCTACCAACATCATATGAGTTCTTCCTCATTGGTATTACTATGGACCCCTAAGTGTCACTCTCGACGTTTTTACAAGTTAAAGAGAGTCTGTCCACAGTGGTCCTACTTGGGATCCCCAAGGTATCACCCTATGTGAAATATAAGATTTTTTCAATTCATTTCATCCATATAAGTCAAAGAATTTAGCCCAACTGTCACTAATGACATATATATCAAAATTCATTCGAGTCTCTCTATGGAATTCTAATGTGAACCAATGTGTCACCCAAGGTTCAAGGTACAGTATTCATACGAGTTCATTCACGACATTCTATGCTGAACCAATATATCACCCAATGATATTTACTATTTAGTGATTAATATTTAATAAAACATTCCAACCAGCTTAACCAGAAAAAACACTGCATAGAAAAGGGGAAAACACAATCCCAATGCCATAATCAAAAACATAAAATTTCTACAGAACTGAAATTTTATATAAAATAATAATGTTTATTTTAAAAAAACTTAAAAGGGAAAATGAAGGCATGTCCATGGAAATATGTATACTATAAATCTATAAAACAATCATTAAAGGGAAATACAGCTCTGGGGTGGCCACTAATCAATAAACAAAGATAATCATGCTTTAATTCAAGGAATTAATTGCCATAAAAATGTCAGGTAATAATAAGTATCTTATTTCCTTCACAGAGACACCCTAAACATGGGTGTGTGACAAAACAACACATATAAATATCTCGACAATTAATTAGAGTCCTTATACCACCTACCTTGATGTCATACAATCAATATATTCTGACATTGTCCCTTGAATCAGCAAAGAATGGAGTAGATATTTAAGAAGGGAATAACCATTAAACCTTATATAACATCCACTTGATTATAAATTAGTAATAATTACTCAAGAAGAAGAAATATCTAACCATGTGGATTCAATCGAGACTGACGATGAAATGATTAGAGTTCTGACAAAGCTTCAAGAGCATCAACGAGATCCAAACTCTTTGTTCTTCAACCCGGTGAGTCTCCTATCCAAATGTGGAGAAAACAAGGATATTGTCGATTTAATGCGGAGAAAAAGTAGTACACAGTATTTAAATCCATATGCATGGTATTTATATCATTTTATTGTTCATTGTTTTATTGAAATTGTTTAAACATCCCACACTGACTTGCCAACATGACTACACAAATTGTATCATGAAGTACATGGCGTATTGTGGCTCTTTCTTCTCACCCATTCCAACATGATCACACACCACATATTCCTATCCTAAACGGACATACATCATAATTTTAATATAGGATTACATGGCGTGTAACACTAAAAATCCATTTTCCTATTTTCCCATTATTTTCTCAAAAAGAACAGAAGCTGATACAATATAATAAAATTTTACATAAAAAAGAACATAGTTCTTAAAAACACCCCCTTTAATGAATTTGTCCCCAAATTTACTATCCAAGGATTTTGAAGGAATATCTAAGAAAAACTCTTGCCACAGAGCACGTACACCAGCATCCCTCTCCCATATCTGGTCCTACACTCTATCCTACTGCCATAACACCCTTACGAGAGGAACTAACTGTCCAAGGAGAACATTCATGATCTTTTCAAAAATACAAATCAGATTCTCTTCAAAGGATGCATCATCCTGATGCTGAGCTACATCGGGCAGATAAACGGTGAGATGAGTATGAGTGATAGAGGAGAAGGTGATATATGTGGAGGATGTCATGCTTGGCTCGATACCTCTAAGGAAACTATAACTAATAGGAAACCAACCGAGCTTGTCCCAAAATATCATATGGTCTGACATATCTTGGGGAAATCTTACACTATCCTATGATCCTCTTGTGACCCAATATCGGTGTAATAGCTAGAAAAACTCGATCGATGACCTATATCCCCAAATGGTGTTTACGAAAATCGACATAATATTTCTGATGATACCCTACAGTATCTATCCATATATTAATCAAGTTATCCTACTCATTATTCTCCTAGAAAATATGTGGTTCCAACATAGCTGCATCGCCTGCCTCTATCCAACACAGGGCTGGTCGACATGGACACCTATAAAAAGCCTAATATGGAACCATATAGACAATAGCCTGATAGCTATTATTATATGAGAACTCAACCAGGGTTATATGCAACTCAATATTTCCCCCAATGTCCAGGAAACATGAAGACAATGTGTCATCTACAACCTCTATCGTACGCTATGACTGTCCGTCGGTCAGAGGGTGGAATGTTGTTCTTAGAAGCACATGTGTATCGTGCGCCCTCTAAATAATTTGTTTGAAATGAGATGTAATGTGGAATTCCCTATTTTAAACGATAGAATGATTGACCCAATGAATTCATAACACTTCACAGATATGTAGATTTCCAAGATCATCAACACCAATGGTCTCTTTAATCGGCAAGAAGTTAGTGACCTTCATTAGACTGTAAAAACTGACCCTCGCAAAATTTTTTCCTATAGGTGACCAGGATAACCCCATCATGAAATCCATAAATACATCATTCCATTTCAACTCCATAATGGGTAGTCGTTGTAAAATCCTAGCTGGCCACTGATGGACCCCTTCACCTGCTGATAGGTGGAACATCTTGTTTTAAAACAAGTTGTTTCACACATCATGCCTAGCCTCCAGTATTGACTGTGTAATTCAGGGTACATCTTACAGACACCGGGATGTACTACCCAAGATGCGACAAGAAACTTCGTCATCAACTCCTCTGGTATATTCCTTGGATCCCATGAACATCAATGGTCATACATAACATCATCCTCACTTATCGTCCATCCAATTAGAAGGTCCTCACCTACTATGCTCTCCCGTATAACTAGGAAATCAGTATATGATAGCTGACTCATCCTCACATTGTCATGTGGGGTAGTGGAAACAAACAAAGATGAGTGATAAGTCTATTCCTGGTTGTTCTACAACTCTAAATGCATCTCAGAAAACAAATCCATTAGCTTCCACTCGCCATTGGCTTTCTTCACTATCTATATCGGAGTCCTCCTTTGTAGTAGGTTATCAACTAAATTTATTTTTTTAGGTCTATAGGAAATCTAAAATTAAAAGGAATTAAATTATTTCACCCTCTTTTGTTGTCTCGTATTCAAATCATGCTAATTAATGATGTATTGGTGACTTTTGAGGTTTGTGTACTCCAAATAATGCTCTACTAATAAATATTGTCTCCAGCAACAAAAATAATGAAAAACCGTAGACAACTCGAGATCATTCATCTGATAATTCCCCTCATGTGACCTCCCTTTCACAGAACAATGTGTAACAACTAGATACCCCTACATAAGAACTTCTCCTTGCCTAATACCTAACACATCATTGTACACATTGCAACAATTACCCGACTCTAGAAATAAAAATACTGAAATTGAAGTCAAATATCTTTTCATCTCATAAAAGGCTTCCTCACAAGAGTCTAACCACTCAAACATCACTCCCTTCTTGGTCATGCCCATCTTCAGAGCTTCTAAACATCAGATGATGGGTACAAAACTCTTGTAGTAAAATGCTAGCCCCAAGAAACTATATCCATAAAAATGTTATTGGTCATCTATTAGGTATCTACTAATATCACCTTCACTAGGTCCACTGATATTCTATTCTCTGAGATGACGTGATGCAAGAAGTGAATCGGATCCATCCAGAAGTGGAATTTAGCACGCTTAGCATATAACTAATGCTCCTTCAAGGAATTCAAAAGAATATTAAGATGTTTGGATTTTTTGTCTTGGTTTTGAGAATACACAATGATATTGTCTACAAAAACTACAACTATGTAATCTGGGTAAGGATGGAAGACTAATTTCTTCAACACCATGATAAATTTTGGCATGTTCATGAGAGAAAATGGAATAAAAAAGTACTCATAGAGACCACACCTTCTAAGAAACGCAGTATGATGGTTGTCTGCTTGTTTAACACATACCTGGTGATATCCTGACCTTAAGTCAATCAATGAGAACATGTGGGCTTCTCAATGTTTATCAAATTGGTAATCTATCCCTTGAATTTGATATATTTATTTAATATTCCACTCGTTCTGTTTTCGATAGTACATGAATAGCCTAAGGGTATCAACCATGTTTTTAGCGAACGGGATCGATGAAAAACAAGAAGATGTACTGCTCTGGATACAACCCTTAGCTTATATAACATGTAATTGCCTCTTGAGATCTTGAAACATTGGCATCTACTTCTTACAATAAGAAATTTATACTAGTGCATCTCATAGAAGTAGAATGACAGTGAACTCCACCTCTTTAATAGAAGGTTGGACTGAGAAGTCACCCAGGAAAATTTCCTTGAATCTGTCAACCCATGGAGGTAAATATATCAATCATATTCTCTAATTATCCAGATATAAACCCACAATCTGTGATGTCATCCAACCCAGCTCACGATGCTCAGGTCCTGCTCGGTTTTCCTGAACATCCCATTCACCCTTTTGTAGAATCTCCACACCACCTAGTGATGTGAAACTCACCCTATGATGATAGGAACCTACAAGGATCAAAAATAAACTATCCATACCATTCCTATAATGACATCAAATCCCATTACCTCTAAGACATCAAGGTTTCATAGATAGTGACACCAACAAATCTCAAGGGGGAACTCATTTCACTAACGCATAACTTCAGTTCTAATCCATAATTTAGTTTCTTGTTTCATAACACCATAAAAAGTAAAGACATGGTTCCCAAGGCTCTCCAAAACAACGGCATATATAAATCTATGTGACGTACCTGTATCAAAATGTGATGAGGATAAAATAGAGGTGACCCGAATAGTCCCTCTAATAGAAGATGGTACGAGGTACTACCCCAACTGGGTGTGTTTCCCTGCATACGTTTGACATATACTGCGGCCCTGAGACACTACATGGCTACCCTTAGCGGACCCGCCCTTCTATCGCCGAGATACTGCAATCTGGCTACCATAGCCACACCCACCGCCTGGAACTGAAATAATCAATATATTCTAGTTACTAGACAATAGTCATGATATTGACCCTTCTCCAACACATGGAATTTATAGAGAACCAATATCACTATCCACTAGTGTGAACGTCATGAAGAAGTGTTGTATATGGCCAATCATTCTACAGGATCGGCACTCAACCGAGTCCTTCAAGATATGGGTCGTCATATGACCTGACCTACCGCACTGGTAGCACCACACCTATATTATCGAAGAAAGCTTATGACTACTCATATCCCTACGAGAAATCACAATACAATGCTTATTGCTTCTGGTTGAGATATTATCAGATCTCATTTCCAAACTGCCCCATCTCACACCACCATCTTCCTATAAATTATGCTCAGCAATCAACACCTAATTCATAATTGAAGAGAACTAAGGAAACAATAAGAAATTCACCTGGGAAAAGATGACAAAAATGAGTCATTACTTGAATCATTTATCTTTTGATACATCATCACCTATCAGAAAAAGTGAAAAACACTAAAGCTTAGTAAAATTAATAAAATAATCCATAATTGATAGTGTTCCCTAAACCAGGTGCATGAAATTTTGGTCTCGATTGACCCTCAATATCTCAAGAAAATAATTATCATATAAGGACGCATGAAATTATTCCCCTTTCATATTCCGATGATGCCTTGGGTGAGTGGTATCATTCCACAATCTCATGGCGGAATCACGAATCATTTAAGATGAGATATTGACCATCCTGTTGACAGGCGTCTCTAGATGCTTGAAGATAGAAAACAAAGATTCCAACCATAATTATGTAGAATGTGTTCCGCCATCCCCTAAAAATTTAGGTACATGTTTCTACTAGAATATATTCAGCAGCTCCACCTTAGTTGTGGCAGCCTGCGGTGCTCCCCAGAAGGTCGGCATGAACCTCACGAAACCTTCTCAAAATTGGGCATATGCACCCACTTCCAATATAATAGGTGGTGTCGTAACAGTCACAATTGGAGGATCCATTGGTAGCCTATGGACCACCATTTCTAGAGTATGCTCATCGCCACTCTCTTGGTGTATAGATCGATGTCCTCACATAAACATGACCGTATGAAGTCCAGCAAACACGCCTTATAATCGACTTAACGATAAGGGAAAATGATACTCAAAAGACCTAGAACAATAAAGTAAATGAAATCATTCATGTTTTCATAAATAGTTGTACATAGTGTGTATAACTTGGTAAAAGGTGTGTTATGTTATTCCTTTACATGGGAGTGTATCTCTTCCCAACATGGTAACGTAACACACCTCACACATGGCATGTTCCTCCTAAAAAATAACATGTACATGAATTTTCATCCATACCAAGATACTTCTACATAGCTATAACAACATGGTTTGGCCAGTGTAAGACTAAATGGCATGTTCACCCATGACAAAGCATGTACAAATTATTTTTCATCCATTAGTGTCATTAATAACTTGGTCTGATACATATTCGACTTCCACATGGCGTGTACTCCCATTACATGGTGTGACCTGCTCAAATATCCAAAACCCATGTTACCTTCTCACACAACATGTTACACGATCAAGGGATACATGGCATGTATACATGGTACAAAATATGTATTTATCCAAACTCTGACTCATGTTTTCTCTCACACAAACTGTTAAACTGATATTTACAACACAATATGTACACAAGGTATAAAACATGTTCTTATTAAATTGTAGAATACATTCTTTTCCAATAGGAAGAAATCATGGCATGTTAGGCTAGACATCATGCTGTGTATATTTTGTTTTTCAGGACCAAAACATTAGATTTAATAGAAAAACCTTGTTCATTAGAAGATACATCATGTGTGATGCCATATTTTGATCCGTGAGGGCCTAAACTCCCGACGAATCAATGTTTGTACCCCAAATAGATCAAATTGTAGTAAAATCATATATAGAATGATGATTCATGATCTGGGAAATTATGATATGAGAGGACCTATACACATCATGAATGAAATTTGGCATCCATTCAATCCAATCCATAACATGTACTAACCCAGCTATCAAAAACGTAGGCTAAGATATCACATCTTTTATCATAATAACATGCGATGTCTAATGAATCCTAGATGGCATGTCATGATGCATGACATGTGATTATAAAAAGTTTCAATATGATTCATGATATGAAAGACCCTCATTTCATCAGGTTGCAACTAAAATATGACGTACATATACATCAATACTAATAGAATAAATTATGTGCGTCATCCAATGGTGAAATTGAATCAACTATTATAGCTCAAAATATAATTATCACAAGTAAATTCGAGGCAATTTGTCATTTCCCTATATGTGGGGTTACTACTCCTGGGCACAACTATTTACCAAATAACTACTTATTCATATCCTCATATATTGGCTCCATATAGAAAGACAATTATGAAATGAAATACAATGATACCACTTTGTAATGTACTGGGTTTGGATTCCACTAAATGGTGCCCCATAATCAGTTTTCCACATTTCCTGAAGAGAATTTTCTCAAACGCCAGAGGCTGCTAAATATAATCAAGGGACTAGGGTGTGATAATAGGGACACTATTCCATCAATGGCAGATTATAACACATCGAAATAGATATTAACAAATATTATAAGAAGTTAATAGCATGAAACTGAAGTAAACTACTAAATACTAAAGGATAATGATTACCAGAATGAATATAATATCAAAATGATGCATCATGTCACATGTTCTATGAAAATAGAAAAATAGAATAAACATAAATCATGTAAAATACAATACCAAATAATGGTAAACCAAATGAAGCTCTGCAGCACCACGATCCTTGGCATGGTCCCATTCTATCAAGATCCTAAGTTGAAATCACATAGCTATATTGGGAGGCTTACCCATATCGATACATGCTTAAATATAGTCTGTTTGTTCCCAAATTCCTGATACAAAAATGGTATGAGAAATGAATCCCATTTGGAAAGCAGCTATGGTCTGTGCCAATCTATCAGTGGCTATATGCAGCAGTTGTGTGTAGTAAGGACATGCATTAAAGTAGTAGGCACTCATATGTAAACAATCCCAAAATTACTAGTGTTCATTTATAGAGTTTAATATGTTCATAATTTGTACATTTAAATGATGTATTTAGGTCTCAGAATTAACACTAAGTTAGACATTCTGATTATCAAGGTAAGAACAATAGAATTCTCAGAATATCATCTAAAAAGTAACTAATGTCTGAATCCATGCTTGTGCATTCTCTTGGTTGATGTTTCCAAATTAATTCCATTAAATAATTTATGAATAACCTGAGTCCATTCATGATATTACAATGATTGAATTCAACTATCACAACATGTGTAATTCCTCCAACATCCTACGAGTATGTCTTCTGTGGTTCCACTATGGAACCCCGAGGGTCACTCTTGATGATTGTATAAGTTCAATAGTGTCCATCCTCAGTGGTCCTACTAGGGATCTCCATGGTATCACTCAATGTGTAATATATGATTATGTCAATTAAGACCATCCCTGACGGTCCTATTAGGGAGCCTAATTGTCACTAATGACATATAACCCAAAACACTTTTGATTTTGTCCATATCATTATAAAGTAAACCCATCTGTCACCCATTGTTCAGGATATAATAGTTATGCATGTATGTTCATGTCATTATATGTTGAACCCATGTATCAACCAATTCAATTTACCATTTAGTCATTAAAATGTAATAAAACATTCTAACCTTCTTAACTAGAAAAAACACTACATAGCCATGAGGAAAACAAAATCCCAATTCCATAATCAAACACATAAAATTTATTTACAATTTTAATTCTAGATAAAATAATCAAGGTCATTTAAAACAATCCATAATTGGAAAACAAAAGCATGTCCATGGAAATCCTATGCCAAAACGTCCATACTACAGTCATCCAAGGGAAACACACCAATAGGGTGGCCCTTAGTCAAGCAACAAATCTAAATGTTCTTTAATTCATTTAATTAATTACCATAATAGTGTTAGTTAATGATTATGATCAAATTTCATTCAAGGAGATTCCAAAAACATGGGAGAGTGGAATAAATAAATATATAAACATCTAAATAATTATAGGGAGGCACATGACCACCTACATCAATGTCTTATAATCGAAATACACTGACGTCGAACCTTGAATTGGCTATGAATCTCGTAGATCTATAAAAATGGAAAAACCATTAAACCCTAAATAACATTCTCATGAATAGAAATTATAAATTACTACTCAATAAAAAGAAATCCCTTATATATAGGACTCAAATGAGGCTAATGGTGATAGTATCTTAGTTCTAACAAAGCTTCAGTAAAAAAAAATAGCTTCAACCTCCTTCTTCTTCTTCCACACAATGAGTCTCCTGTCCAAATTTGGAGATAATGAGGCTACTACCCATTTTAAGCAGAAAAATAGTACCACGTGCTTGAAAATAAAAATACAAAGTGTTTATGTCATTTTAGTGTTCGTAGTTTTTCAAATTTTCTTTACGTGTCCCGCACCGACCTGCCGACATGGCGACACAATATGTATCACGAAGTACACGACCTGTAGTGGCTTATTCATCTCTCCCATGCCAACATACTCAGACACCATGTATCCCTATCACACACATCCACAATTCATACCATGTATATAGTATTACAAAACATTTAACCCTAAAACAAACTTTTTCCATGTTTCCACTTGTTTTCTCAAAAAAAACTCAAGGAAAAATAATTGAAGGAAATTCTATCTCGAAATAATAAATATTTTCGTAAAGTATCACTATAGGAAAATACTGGCATTCTAATTTAAAATTAATTTTAATATTATTATATAATATTTCTATATATCTATAACATCATTAAAATATTTTCCCACAATGAATATAAATTTTTTTATTACAAATATTTTTTTATAAAATATATATTTTTATTAACGTTGAGTTATTATGTAGTATGAATTTGAAAATATATTTATATTTATTATGAAAATAGAATATATTTAAAAAAAATTTAGTTATTACTATTCATATAATACAATTTAAGGGCTACATTCTATGAGTCACATTTAAATATGAATATTATGTAACAATTAATTTAAATTCAATGGTGTGTGGTGTATATGTTTTGTAATACAGTTTTCATATTTCTAAAAACTATAGGAGATAGGTATAAAATATTATACTCATTGATATTGTAAGATATTCTTAATACCCTTATCTCCATAGAAAATAATCTCAATTTATTCACTTCCTCATGACCATGAGAGTGACTTAATATTATATTAAAATTTTTCGAATAGTTTCAATCCAATAATATAGAAAAGATTTCCTCCTCAACTAAATTATACCCACAAAAAGAGAAAGTAACCATGAAAGTAGAAGTAATAAGGTGTAATCCAAAGAAAGTTTTCCAAATAAGAGTTATTTTTGTTTTTTTGGTTCATGTAACACCTAAAAACCTATCATGAACAAGATGGTATAATAATATAATTATATAAAATATTCAAAATATACTATTATATTTATGTTATACCACTTTCCCACTCCTAATCCATCCAATGGAAAGGAAAAAAATCACATGTGGATACTTGTGGACTACAACATCCATGAAGCGATCTATTTAATTTTTCATCAACATATCATATGCTTTTTTTAAGGATGTATATAATGTATATTAATGATATTTATAAATATTTATGATTATTTAAAGATAATATTTTTCTTACATCCATACCACTGAATCCATTAGATGAAAATAACATTACTCATTCATATGTTGGAACACCCACCATCTGATGCAGTGTGATAAATTTATTATCGTCTCCCATGGATGATATTAAAGATATATCTAAAGAATTAATTAGTTATATATATATATAACTATGATAATATTATATAAAATAAATGTTATTATTATACAATAACTCATTATTACTCAATCAATTGTTATAACATGTTCTTGTTTTGGTCAGTTTTACCACCTCTATGAACAATATTATAATGATTATGTAGCAGATACTTAATGAATTATATGTTATTGTAATATTATGTTATAAATAATAATTTTGGATTAATTTATGATTATTAATTAGAAATAAAATAATGGCTTTTTAATAACATAGATTCCATCTATAAAATCTATGTTAAAAAAAATGGAATTACCAACATTTCATCAAGACCAGTATTATAAGTCCCAATAAATAATCACTTAACTATACAATAAAAATATAAAATATATTAAATAATAGATAAAATTTTTAATTTGAAAAAAAATGACCATGGTTATAGGACCATAACCACTGATCTAAAATGTAGGTGAAAAATAGAGTAAATAGAACTCAAAAGATTGATTTTAAAGAATAATTACTAATAAGTGTACAATTTGATGTTATAACTAAATCATACCTATTTTGATAATTATATTATCATATAATAGAATATTTATATTAAATATAAATTTATTATATATAATATTACAGAATGTCTGCCTTTGGGGAATTCTAAGGTGTGGGAATTTTCATTTCAATCACTTTTCCATGAGACATAATAGAATTGGATAAAATCATTTTTGGTGAGTATTATAAGATACCATATGAATATATTTAATGATATATTTCATTATATTATTTATTTTTAAGAATCATTTTCATTTTTTCATATTTAATGTACATTACATTTAAATGTTTATTATCTAGTATTGTATTTTAATAAAAACCTTTTATAAAATATTTAAATAATTTATTTCTTAATGTTTTTCCTTAATATACATGTTCATTTAATGTTTCATGAATGTAAAAATTATAAAAAAAATTTATTTTTTACTATAATGGTAGACTATATTTTACATTCACTTTTGTAGTTATTTTTTTGGATGATCTATACAAGTTTTATTTTGATAAAATGGGAGAGAATAATTTTTATAACAAATGTGGAATGAATTTAATTTACCTGCATAATTAATCATATTATTTTAGAATAGTGGACTAAATTTTTTCTTATTTTTCAACAAAATTATTATATTATGTCAATTTGGAAAATTTTATTTTAATTTTTTTTTATGAAAAAGGATTTTTACCCTTATTTTCCACAAAAAACCATACACATATTTTTTAATGTGATTATCACAATAATTAAGGATTTTTTGTGATTTAAATGTAAAATAATATTATTTTTACGTATATTAGGGTATTTTTAAATTTATGGTGATTATTATTGATCAGGATATAAATCTCTAATGAATTGGCTAATTATTTGTTCTCGATAGAATTATGTTGGAATAAATTGATTATATTATTCAATTTGTAAATGTTCTTGTATGCATTATTGTAAGAGTGAAATAAATATAATCTCCCAATGTACCTTCATATATTTATGATGACTGTAATTATGTTTTCATGGATTCTTTTTATATACAAATTTTATATAATGGGAATATGTTTAAGGGGATTTTTATGCACCTTTTAAAGATGAAAATTGTTTTTTTATAAAAATTGGTTTCATGAGTAATTATTTGTTAACAGGGGAACTCAAGTTATGATTTTTTAAATTATTATTACTTATTAGGTTTTTTGTGAAACTTTATGGGATATTTATTCTTATTCTATGGTTATTAAGTTTATTTTGTAGATAAAATTTATTCAAATATTATATTTTTTATGGAATGTTAGTCATTATAAATTGAATAATAAGACCAAAAAATATGGTATCCCTTACAAAGTCTTTTATGAACATAACACATCCTTAAATTTTGTAAATATTTTTTATGTGTGATGAGTTACTATATCTTGGCCTATACATATTATATAAGGATTAATAAAAAATTAGAGAATTTGTTCTGAATGAATCTAGAGATTAGATTTAGGAATTTTATTTCTGTAGAAAATGGATAGTAATAAAGATCCTTTTTTATAGTTAAATAAAGATAATTATGATTTTTTCATAATTATTTAAAAACAAATAAAAAAATATATCTTGTAAACGTGTGAAAATTTAGTTTTTTTAACTAATTAATATGGATGGATTAATGCACTTTCTTATATAGTTGGCATCAAATCAAGGGTTTAAAAAAGAGAAGAGTTTATGAAATTAATATTTTTGGATATAATATTATTAATTTTATTTTTATGATATTCTATTATAATTATATATTATAAAAATAACAATTTTAATTCATTTAAATGTATTGAACAAGAAATTATAAGGTCAAAAATCAATGAGTCAGACACACTGATGGTTCTCTGAATGTGCAATGAGTTAGTATAGAAACTGGGGTAAAAATTATTATGGTTATTCCAACCCATATATAATGATTTATTATTACCATACTAATCTTATATGAATATAAAAATGAAGTAATTAATGGAAAATAGTCTTTCATGAATGTTCTTCTGTAAAACATTATAAAGGTAAACAGATTCATTATCTAATGTATCATGAATATAGGAAGATGTACATTGAAAATATCTCAAAAGAAAAGAAAGATATTTTAATTTTTGAGAGTATTGTAATATTAAAAATATATTTAGTACGATTATATTTCAATTATAATATAGTAAGGTAAACACAAATAATGTTTTCTAAAATTCATGTGATGATAAATAATTCAAAATTAAATATAAAAGGCGTAAATTGTATTTCTGTTTCTGTTTAATGTAGGATTAGACGTTATATATTTTTTAATCTAGGGATATAATTTATATTTTTCATTTGTATGAAAAATTTATATGATATACAACATAAAAAACTGGTTTAAATATTATGAATAAATTTTATTTATTGTAGTTTTTACATATATTGTAAAAATATTTTGGATATACAATAATATTATTTTTGGATTGATAAGACATAAGTTCATCTGTTTAGTAGTATAATTAACAAATTGAGGTGTTTTAGGATTGAAATAAAATGTTATGAATTATATATTTGGATATTTTTATAATATATATAGAACCATGAGATTTAAAATTTGAGTAACAATTCTTGTTTAATTTGTGATTTTTTTTTAAAAAATTTTAAAAATATTAATGGTTTATGAAATATTTAATATTGATGTAATTAGGTTTATTTATTATTAAATTGTAATTATATTTAGAAGACATATTTATCAACATAAATATTACCATTGTATTGAAAAGTTATTTTCTGAATATGTTATGAAAATAAAATTTTAATAACTCCACTATATTTGGAACATTATAATATTATGTTAAATGAAAATATAATTGGGTAAGATAGGATTTTATTTCGGGAATAATGGTTAAGTAAATTATGGGAATCATATATGATATTATTTTATATTTACAGTCAAATAGACTATTTATGGTAAATATTAAAATATTTTTAGCGAATATTTTGTTACAAAATAAGCTTTTTGGGATGATGAATTAATTTTTGATAACTGTTATTTGGTGATTCATATTAATTAATCCGAGAAATTATATACGATAAAATCATTCCAATATATAGGTTTTTATTTTGGTTTGAAATATTTTAATGTGGTTTTTATTTATTTACTTATGGTATGATTTAAGGTGAAATTGGTGTGTTATTTTAAGGTGACTTGTAAATCATTTTAGTATCTCAACATGTTGGTTGTTATCTTAAATTTTATTAACATTATTTTTAAATTAATGGATATAAACATGGGAAATATATTTTCATCAATTAATGGGTCTTATGAGTAATTTTAATTTTATTTCAGTTCTTCACTAATGAAAAATTATTCTTTAATATTAATTACATGGAGTTAGATATGATTTTTATGTTGAAAGATATCAATGTAGTAAAATAATCGGTGATGTATTACTTATAAATTGAAATAATATTTTGAATTTAGACTTTATTAAAACTATCACTTGATGGTAAAATTGATTCAAAAATCAAATTATTAATTTCAGGAAATTTACACTTAAATATCATGATATACTTTTAAAAATTCCTCCCAATGTATGATAATTATATAGTTATATGAATTTATAAGATAAAAAGTTTCTTGGTATTGACATAGAAAATTTATGTTAATGATAATATTTATATGAGATTTTTAAACAATTTTATTAAAAAAAATTATAGATTCAAATAAAAATTACGACTTTTAACTTTCCGTAAGATAGGAGAAAATAACACCTTTATATTATAGTATAATAATATTATTAGTTTTTTATTTTATAAGCTAAACATAATAAAGATGATGAAACAAAATATGATATATAGTTAAAACATTATTATATAACCTAACCGATGTATAGTAAATTTTGAACTAGAGTTATCATACAATGAAATATGTATTGAATATTTATTTATAATAACAATTCCACCTTTAATTCCTATAATGTAACAACCCAAGATTTCAAAGAAAGTTATTTCTTCAAAGTAATTCAATAACATTCACTACACGCAACACCGAGTTCTAGCGCACCATGACTTACCAAACAAGCCGTTCAAAAGAAGTTATGAATAGTAATAACTGAATTATGAACTTTATATAATTCTTATAATTTTATAATCCATATTATGAGTTTCTTAGACATAATGTAAGAATGAATACATTTTTTCAGATAAAAGAAGTATTTTTCAAAAAATACAATTTTAAAGCCTTTTAATGGAGAAGCCTTTTTAAATCCAATATTCGAAACTTTTATATATTAAATTTTACAAAATAAACCTCTTATTAATAATAGGGACATATAAATTTAGTTTCAATAATGTTTTGGTGTTTTTCTGATAACTTTCATATTTGGGTGAATAGTGAAAATAATATATTTTAACAGAAAACAACTTTTTTATCAATATAATTTAAAATTAAAATTATAAATTTTAATGTTATGGAAGTATTAATAGATTATATTTTTACCATTTAATCCAATGATGGTCATTGTACGTAATTTCACTTTGAAATTGGACATTAACAACTGTCAAACTTATTATAGTTATTAAAAAATGAATTTTGGTTTTAATAGCGGGAATTAAATTTAAATTAATAAATGAAACTTTTTTGTTTTTAATTGGGTAATATAGACTTCATTTTTGGATTCAAAATATCTAAATTAGCTTAGGGTGAAATTGTGGTACTTTTTTGATAACATTCATATTTTGTTGAATAGTGAAAATTACTAAATTTTAATAAAAACAATTTTTTTTAATCGGAATAATTAATAGTAATACATTATGAATTTTAGAGATTTTAAAGTATAATTAGATTATAATTTTACAATTTAATCAAATTTTGTTCATTGTACATAATTTCATATTTAAACTGGACATAAGAAAATGTCAATCTTTTGATAGTTATTATTTGTTAAAAACACGCTTTTTGTTTCGCCAACGGGAATTAATTTTAAATTAATTTCTACCAATTATGTGTTTTGAATTTATAAAAATGGATTACATATTTATAATCAGGATTTCCAAATTGTTTAAATAGGTAACTTTTAGGTTTAGAAATTTTGAATAATTATTTCAGTAAATATTTTATTTACCATTGTTAAAGGGTAAATACGGTAAATAAGGATAAACAAATAATATTATAATAATACTAAATTACCCTAAAATGTGTCCTAAACCTATTAGTTGATACATTTCCGACCATGTAAATCTTTTGGTCTATTTTGGGACCCCATATAGCCACTTGTAAGTGATAATGACACTTTATATTAATTAAGTTAAAATAAATGCACAAATGACATATGTGTATATATTTTAGAAAACCAATTTTTACCTAGGGATATAAATGTTTTATTTTTGACAATAAATATTCATTAAAAACATAATAATATTTCATATATAATGGTATTTTATTTAAAATTTTTAGACCTTTAATAATTAAATTTATTTATGACACAATAATGATGCAGTATTTTTCATAATAATAAAAGAATTAAATAAATGATATAATAAATTCAAAAATAAATATAATTTGAAAGATTTTATGACATCCAATAATTTTATTGGTTAATATTTCCTATTAGTATTTAATAAATTAATTTTATTCTAATTATTAAAGTTGTTAAGACATTAACACAAATCAATTATCAAATATTGTCAAAATTGACATAAATGATATTTTAAAACAAGTATTATATTATTAATTGATATTATATTCCTAAAAATATAATGTTCGGCCAAAAAACTTATATCATTATAATTGTATCAATAATGAACCACTTGGGGGTCTCTTTGGATGAATATAGTATGTTTAATAACTATATAATATAAAAATACAATGTGACATGGTAAGTGTCAAACTAATTAACTAAGAGTTAAAACTAAAAGATAAGGTTAATAAAGTCACCCAAACCGGTCTAAAACCAATTGGATGAGTTTTTTTAGACTTATACCCACCTTATAATTTTACTAATCCACTTTGGAGCCATTAGAATCCAAATATGAATTTATTATAAAATAATACATTATGTTTTTTCAAAAGAGCCCATCCTCCCCCTTATAAATGGACACTACTTCTAACCAATTCCTCACACCTCTAAAGCCTTTTTTTTTAATCCAACCTCTGCCCAATAAAAATACCTATATAACTATACTTCTACTTGAAGCATTAACGTAGTCATAAGGCACTTCAATAGTCATTTTTGGTTCAAACCAAATAGCGTTACCCAAATTAAAGGTAACAATTTCTCTTTGCTTATTTTCATTTATTTTACTTCTCCTACCCCTAAACTCTTCTTATTCTTTTAATTTTTTTTTAAAAACAGTATACTCAATATTCTAGGATATTTTTATGATAATTATTCGAACTACACTTACACACACCTCCATCAAATGGGTGAAGAACATAATGTTTCTGTGGATGGAAACCAAACACATCACGAAACGATGATTGTTCAATTATCTCCTACCACCTCTCATGGTGGCCATTATGATGGAACTATAATTAAATATGATATTAATGATATTTATTTTATATATAATCTTCTGTAATTTAATTTTATATCATACCATTATTTGTTTCATGTTTTATACATATACGATAATTTAATTTGTGGAAGTACGGACTAATGCCCCCTCAATGTGATATGATTCATTCATACCATAAATGGAACATATAATGGAAGGTGTTAATGAATCTAAGTAACACATATAAGATATTATATTATAACAGAATAATAATATTCTTATTTATCATTTGGTTTTGATTCCTTTTAAAATGAAAAATGAAATGGAAGTAGAGTCTGTGTGTATGTACGGACTACCGTCTCCACGAACGCGATGAGATTCATTACCCATAGTATCAATTCAAGTATAATTATAATTTGATTATTATAAATAATTTTTAAGGACTTCATATAATTCTGTATATGAATAATATACAACGTATCCATAACAAACATGTATTATGTAAAAAAACATATAAAAAAACGAGTAAGTTTACACTCGAAATGACGATAATACTAAAATATTTTTAACAAGGAAATATTAAAAGATCATATATGATATCATATTTTCGTATATGATTCTTTTATAATTTAATAAAAATTATTTAACTATTTTACAGGAGGTTAAACATACCCTCGACTAAAATAAAGTGCAAGGTAAGGGGTATTCAACTCATTCCTTATACTCGTGAGATTAATGCCATATTGCCACTATTACATTTTGTGTGGTGCATGTGCTTCCCATAATTGTATTATTTGTGTAATACACGTTCATTTATATGTATTTACATATTCATTTTATGATACCTCTTTCATGGGGTATATGTTTCGTATGTTACCAAATTGGTAAGGGTTAATTCCTCAATCTCATTATTGTCTGAGATTTTTTATGTGTAATTATTTATTGGGACATTTTTATTATCCAGGTCCATTTTTCATAAAAATGATTTCAAAATGAATATTTTAAGGATTTGTGAATGGTACTCATTATCAATATCAGAATTTTAAATGTTCTAATGATTTATCATTCTAAATATTTTTAATTAATGTCCATGTTTTCAAATTGATTTTAAAGATTTATTTATATGGACATAAATGTTTTGAAATGATAATTCTTTTCAAAAGATTAAATGTTTTATTGGACACTTTTACTCAAAAATATATTTTAAATTACTTCTTTATAAATGTGTGACTTTTAAATGATTTGAAAGAAATTTTTGTTTCTCTCAAATTGTTTTGATTTCATCTATGTCAACATACTTTGATGGAATTTAAGCTTATTGGATGTTGGCTTATTATGATAAAAAACGTCCATATTGTATTGAAGGTTTTTGTGATATTTTTGACTATGGATGTGTTCTTTTCATACCATTCATGGTTTATGAAGAATATATTGACATTTAATATGCTAGTTTGAAAACGAATGTTTAATCCTTTTCATATGAGGAATGAATTGAACTTAGTAATTGATGGGTGGAGCCCGCAATAGCTCTTCGATGTATCGGTAGGTCTCATGAGACAAACTAGTGTCTCGGCACAAGGCCTTGACAAAATATTATTTTTAGTCTAAGCACAAGGCCTTTATTATGTGGTTATTATAGTCTGACATTATGAATGCCATCATTATGAAAGTGGTTATTGATATTAAATGTGATTATTCGACTAGTAGAATATCCTTGTGAATAAGTAAATGTCATTATTTCATTTTTTCTTTCTCATATAATGTTGATGTTCTAGTTTAAGAGGCTTTTTTTACTTATACATTTCCTTAAATGTTTATGCTTATTTATGAATGTTTCCTCTGTATTTCTTACCCTTACTGAGTGTTTGAGCTCACCCTTTTCTAAGTATTATTTTTTTTCTAGGATTCCAAGAAGTGTATTTTGATTGATATGCAGGGTTACATCAAGGGACTAATGGTGTTCATAAAGGATTATTTATGTTGTATTGTATTTTATAATGTGTAATGTAACATTAATTCATGAAATCTGTTTTCCAAGACTGCTAAACTGATCGGTTTTTCGGGACTTGATTCCTTGTATTCATGCCAATGTATTTAAATAATGCACTGACTCTGAGTAACTGTGGTCGGGGCATTACTGTTGGTATCAGAGGATGTTTATAAATATCATTGGAAGCTATATTTAGATAAAATCTGATTGGAGAACATAAACCTAATATAGAATTTGTGGATTAGTATAGAAGGATTTAGTAGAATTTTGGTAATGAAGGGATTTTGTGAGATTTCCAAGAAAATACATCCACGTCTAGAAACGATAAGATAGAGGCGGCTCTGGAACAGATATAAATAGGGTTAAAACCCAAAAACACCACTTTGATCTAGACTCAAATGGGAACTATTGCACGACAACGGGTCTTGCTACACTCTTTGTTAGGACACTCCCGAAGGATATGGTTAGGATAAATCTAATTTTCATTACAAACCATTATGAAGGGTTTATGAGTATATACTTACTCAATGAAAACTTATTTAGGATTACAAAATATATCCATAAACAGTTCAATTTATGTTTGGTATTTTACAATTTTGGAATTATTCATTGCAATCCATAAACTGACCTAGTTTATGCTACTTTGTAGAAATGGCACCCAGTCGAAGGAATGTGAACTATAACAATACGAATGATCTAACGAGTAAGGAAGATAATATCATTCATGGTATTAAGCCAACATCTAGAAGGTAAATAGTCTCCCATGTATTCTCAACAGATGAAGAAATAGTATCATTTGTAAATAATAAAAGTAAATAATTTCTGAGTCCTATGGATTTGAAGGGAAGCAAGAGAAGAAAAGGATGGAAGAGAGATGGTTGTATAAAGGGAAGAGGGAAAAGAAAAATTTTCCCATATGTGATAACTGTGGGAAGAAACACCCAGGAACATGCCTTAAAGGAATGGAACTTTGATATAAGTGTGGAGAAAAAGGACACCATGTACGTGACAGCAAGTGTAAGAAAAAGGTTTCAAATGTACAATGCTTTATCTGAAAGGATTTGGTACATTGTCTGAACCAATGTCCAAATCATCATAGTATGCCACAAATGATGCTATTGGATAATAATCATGTTATGATAATACGGCAGATGAGACTGAATGATTAGAGTTATTATAAGAGAATTATGTTATTTGAGTGTTGTATCAACAACGTACTGGTTAAATAATTATGGAGTATATAAAGATTGTACTGCAGTACTATTTCATTAAGGATTTGAGATTGTGTGGAACAAAGAAAAGTGACTCAATAGCAGGTTAAATATTGGGAAAATATCTGGTTGAGAGAAATATAAACCATAATATGGTTCTGATACCGAGTTAGTGATTTTGGAAGAATAAATGATTGATTTGGGTAAATTATATTAGATATTCTCGACTACCTTTAAAATGATAAATGATTTGTATATTCAACCATTTATGGAGTTTACAACATTTTTGTATAGAAGGAGTATATCCAGTGTTTTATAAGGATTAATGGAGCATAAATGTTATCAATAAGGTTTTATAGTATTTCAGGATATTGCAGTGTTTTAAAAAAATACACGATGAAGGTGTTCACATGCTATTACATGGAAAAAAGGATCTTCATTGTGTTTACATAACTTATAAACTTTGGACTTTGAGTTTGGACATAAGTATTTTGGATAAGTATAGTTTGATATTATTTTTGAATTTCCATAAGAAGGACAACCCGGAGGTCGGGCGGTAACTCGTCGCGTCCGGCAAGGCTGCGAGACTTGAACCAACAACCGAAGGGCGACAAGGGTGTATCACCTACCACTGACCCACGTGATGTCCAGCATTGAATAATGTATTTTTTAATGGTTCTTCTAGATGATTTAAAATTTCATTTTTTAGAACCCTATATGAATAAGATAAATAGAATATTATTTAAAAGTTATATTATCTTTTAGAGTGAAAGATGAGTTTGTGGTAGAACTTAGTTAAAGGATGTGACTCTACCTATCAAGTATATATTTTTCTTCTTATATTATTTATTGATGAAATTAATTCCTATACTTTATTGAAGGGATCTTAAAATAAAAAATGTATTATCCTAATACCATATGTTTTTTTGAACCTATGGTATTTTAAATCATCGTAGATTGATGAATTTAAAGCCCTCAATTTTACAATTATTTGTGACTGATGACCTCAATTACTAAATATAAATATTTAGATTTTTCCTCCAGTTATATTTCTCTAATTTCCAGCTATGTTATCCAAATAGAGATCATAATTTGGTGGTAACCCTTTCTTTTCCCTTTTCCTCATACTAAGACTAAATTTTATTAACCTAATTTCCGATGTGGGTTATCCCAAATGTATTTTCTATTTTCCACCATTTATTTTCTAAAAATAATTTCAAATGGAGAGGAATAAATTTATTGAAGGAGGGAAGAATGTAAAGCCCCATTATTTCATGGATCATTATTTCTTCAATTTAATTAAATAACTTTCACTACACGCAACACCGAGTTCTAGCACACCATGACTTACCAAACAGGTCGTTCAAAAGAGTTTATGAATATTATTCACTGAATTTTTATCTCTATATAAGAGTTATAATATTAGAATCCATATTATGAGTTTCTTATACATAATTTAAGTACGTATAATTTTTTTTCAGATAAAAGAAGTATTTTAAAAAAAATGTAATTTTTCCGCCTCTTAATGGAAAGGCCTTTTTAAAACAAATATTTGAATATTTTATATATTCGAAATGACAAAATTAAATTCTTCATTAAAATCAGGACATAATAATTTAGTTTCAATATTTTTTTTGGTATTTTTCTGATAACTTTCATATTTGGGTGAATAGTAAAAAATACTATATTTTAACTGAAAACAACTTTTTTAATCAAATAATTTATATTGTTAAATAATAAATTTTAATATTATGTAAGTATAAATAGATTATATTTTAACCATTTATTCCAATTATGTTCATTTTATTTAATTTTACATTGAAATTGGACATAAACAAGTATCAAACTTTTCATAGTTATTAAAAATAAGACTTTTGGTTTTAATAGAGGGAATTAATTATAAATTTATAAATGTTAATTTTATGTTTTTTATTTGGTAAAATAGACCTCATTTTTGGATTTTGAATATTGAAATTATCTTAGGTTGAAATTTTGGTGCATTTCTGATAACATTCATATTTGGATGAATAGTGAAAATTACTACATTTTATTTAATAAAACTTTTTAAATCGAAATAATTAATAGTGATAAATTATGTATTTGAGTTATTTTAATGTATAATTATATTATAATTTTACTATTTAATCCAATTTTGGTCATTGAAAATAATTTCATATTTAAAATGGACATAAGAATGTGTCAATCTTTTGATAGTTATTATTTGTTAAAAAAACAGTTTTTCATTCGACAACGAGAATTAATTTTAAATTAATTTCTGAAAATTATGTATTTTGAATTTAGAAATATTGATTCCATATTTATATTCAGGAGGTAAAAATTGTGTAAATAGTTAACTTTTATTTTTAGACATTTTGAATAATTATTTCTGTAAATATTTTATTTACCATGGTTGAAAGGTAAATCTGGTAAACAAGGGTAAAAAAAATATTATAATAATACTAAATTACCCTAAAAAGTGTCTTAACACTATTTGTTTATACATTTCTGACCATGGGAATATTTGGGTCGATTTTGTGACCCCATGGATCCACATGTAAGTGATAATGACACTTTATATTAATTACGTTAAAGTAAATGAAAAAATGACATAAGCATATATCTTTTAGCAAAATGATTTTTACATAGGGTTATATATGTTGGATTTTCTACTATAAATATTAATTAGAAAAACTATAAATATTAATTACATTATATTATTTTATTTATAACTTTTAGAATTTGAATAAATAAATTTATTTATCACACAATAATGATGCAGTATTTTCTTTAATAATAATTGAATTAAATAAATGGTATTATAAAAGATAAAATAAATATAATATTAATGTTTTGATGACATACAAGAATTTTATTGGTTAATATTACATATTATTATTTCTGAAATGAATTTTATTAAAATTAATAAATTTGTTAAGACTTTAAAAAAATTCAATTATTAAATAGTGTCAAAATTGACATAAACGAGTTTTTAAAACAAATATTATATTATTAATTAATATTATTTTCCTAAAAATCTATGTTTCGTCCAAAGGACATATATCATGTTATTTGTATCATTAATGGACCACTTGGGGGTCGCTTGGATGTATATACTATGTTTATTAACTATATAATATACAAATACAAAGTGACAAGGTAAGTGTCAAACTAATTAACTAAGAGTTAAAAATAAAAGATAAAGTTAATAAAGTGACCCAAACCTCTCTAAAACATATTTTTTGAGTTATTTTAGATCAATACCCACCTTAGACTTTAAATACTAAATTGTTTATCCATTATAATTTGAATATGAATTTATTATAAAATAATACTTTAAGTTTCTCCTATAGAGCCCCTCCTCCCCTTATAAACGTACAACACTTCAAACAAATTCCACACACCTATCAAGACTTTTGGATCATCCAAACTCTGACATATTAATCTCTTTATATCTCTCTCCTCCTCATAGAAGACTTACCTTAGGCAGAAGTCACTTCAAGAGTCCATTTTGGTTCAAACCAATGGGAGTTAGCCAAATTAATGATAACGATTTCTCTTAGCTTCATTTCATTTATTTTACTTCTCAAACCCCTAAACTATTCTTATTCTTTTCGTATGTAAAAACACCAGTATACTCTATATACTGAGATATTTTTATTATATGTATTATAACTACACATACACACACCTCCATTTAATGGGTGGAGAACATAATGTTTCTATGGATGGCAACCAAACGCCTCACGAAACGATGATTGTTCAATTATCTCCTACCACCACTCATGGTGGACATTATGATGGAACTATAATTAAATATGATATTTATGATATTTATTTTATATATAACCTTATTTAATTCAATTTTATATCGTACCATTATTCATTTCATGTTGTATATATATACGATAATTTCATTTGAGAAAGTGCAGACTACTTCCCCATCAAAGTGTTATGACTCGTTCATACCATACATGGAACGTATAAAGGAAGATATTAATAAAAATAAGTAAAAAATATAAGAAATTATATTATACTGGAATAATAATATACTTATGTATCATTTGGTTTTGATTCCATTTAAATAGAAAAATGAAATGTAAGTAGCGTTCGTGCGTACGTGCGTACTACAGTTTACACGACCGCGATGAGATTCATTCCCCATTATATCCATTCAAGTATAATTATCATTTGATGATTAAAAATGATGATTAAGGACTTGATATAATTATGGATATGAATAATATACAATCAATACATAAAAATCATGTCTTATGTAACAAAACATATAAAATAAAACGAGTAAGATAACATTTGAAACGACGATAATACTAAAATATTATTAACACAGAAATATTAAAAGATCATATATGATATCATATTTATGTATATGATTCTTGATAAATTTAATAACAATGATTTAACAATTATATAGGAGGATAAATGTACACTCAACTAAAAGAAAGTGCAAGGTAAGGGGTTTTCATCTCACTCCTTATTCTCGTGAGATTCTTTCCATATTGCCACTATTACCTTTTGTGTGGTGTATATAATGACTATAATGGTATTATTTGTGTAATACACTTTAATTTATTTGTATTTACATATTCATTGCATTATACCTCTTTCATGGGGTGTGTGTTTCGTATGTTACCAAATAGGTAGGTTTAATTTTCAATCTAATTATTATCCGAGATTGTTTTTTTTAAGTATTTACTGGGACAATTTTATTATCCATGTCCATTTTTCAAAAAAATGCTTTTAAAATGCATAATTTAAGGATTTTTGAAAGGTACACTTCATCAAGATCAGAATTTTAAATTTTTTTAATTATTTATATTTCAAAATATTTTTTATTATTGTCCATGTTTTAAAATTGATTTTAAGGATTTATTTATATGGACATGAATGTTTTGAAATGATAATTCTTTTGAAAAGTTTGAAATTAGTATGGGAAAAATTGATTCAAAAATATCTTCCACATATATTTCTTTATAAATTTGTGTCTTTTATTTTATTTTAAAAAAGTTATATTTCTCTCAAATAGTTTTTATTTCATCTATGTCAACATCCTTTGATGGATTTTAAGCATATTTGAAGATGGTTTATTATGATACAAAAATTCCATATTATATTGATGGTTTTGTGATATTTTGGACTGTGGATGTGTTATTTTTATACCAACCATTGTTTATAGTGAAATTAATGACTTATCATATACTAGTTTTAATACGAATGTTTATATTATGTTTAAACCTTTTCATATAAGGATTGCATTGGAATTAGTAAGTGATGGGTGGAGCCTTCTATAGCTTCTCGATGCATCGATAGGTATCACAAGAAAACCTAGTTTCTTGGCACAAGTCCATGATGAAATATTATTTGTAGTCTTGACACCAGGCCTTGACTATGTGGTTATGATGGTCTGGCATTATGAATTCCATCATTATGAATGTTTTTATTATTATTACACGTGACTATTTGACTAGTAGAATATCCATGTGAATAATTAAATGGCATTATTTAATTTTATTTTTCCCATATTATGCTAAAGTTCATGTTTAAAATGCTTTTGTTTTAGTTATACATTGCCTTAAATGTTTATGCTTATTTATGAATGTTTTTGCTGTATTTCATACCCTTACTGAGCATTTGACCTCAACCCTTTCTATGTTTTATTTTTTTCCCTAGGATTCCTAGATGTGTATTTTGATTGATATTCAGGGTTAAGCCAAGGAAATAAAGGCATTCATAAAAGATCATTTATGTGGTTTTATATGTTATAATGTTTAATGTTACATTCATGTATGTAATCTATTTTCCAAGAATGTTAAACTGATCATTCTTTCGGGAAATGATTCCTTGTAATCCTACGAATGTATTAAAATAATGCACTGAATTTGAGTAATTGGGGTCGGGGCGTTACATATAAAATATGAAATCAATTTTATATAATGTCACATAAAATTAACAATGTTTTATAAATTGATTTCTAGGTGAAATTTTATAGTAAAAAAAATTTATTCACTATTTTTGAAGGATATTATTGAAATTTATATATTATATATTCTGTAAAATAATATTATATTTATTTAACAATGTTTACTAGATATTAAATTTTGTAATAATTAATTTTATAGATCAAAAATATATTTTCTTCAAAAAATGTTTTTGTAAAATTTAGTGTTTGAATATAATGATTAATATCTTTCAAAATTTGAAATTTGGTTTAATGACATTTATTTTAAAAAATAATCATGTAATAATAGTTTTATAGTAATTTGTTTTTTATTTAACTGAAAAATGATTTTGTGGTGAATAGTGAAATATGTTTTCTTATAAAAATATAATTTATTTACATGTTTTTATAAAAAAACAATTCTATTTTGGATCAGTGTTAAATTTAAATCAAAACAATTTTATAACAATATCCAATTAATTAAATTTAAATGAATCAATATTTTATATTTGTATACATTGATTTTAAGGTATAAAAAATAGTTTTTCTAAAAAGTGGTAATTTTATTTTCTTACATTAATTATATTAAATTGTAATTATACCATATCAGGAAAATGAGACATAAAAAATGAATTGTTTATTTTTAATAATATAGATAAAATTAATTAATGTGGTAAATTTAAAAATTTCTCATAATGAATACATATGTTAGTGTAAATTTGTTACCTTGGTAAATGTTAAAATAAGTTAGTTCAAAGAAATATATGTTATATGGTCAAAAAATTATATAATAGTTATTATTGGATGATTTTACGGAATTCACTCATGTATTATCTTCAAAATTTAATTTTTTTACTAAAAATGTTGATGAATGTGAATAAATCTTTTTCTAAACATGGAATAATTACAAGAGTTACAACACCCTCACTTATAAAAGGCTACATCATCTCCCAACATATCTATATATATAATGAAATTTATCACCAAATTTATCAAACAAAATTCCTCAAAATGATTAATATCTTTTTCCAAAAGAGACTACTATTATCAAAAGGAGAAAACAAGAATTATGAAGGTGTAAACTCAATATGGTTTTCAGAAGTAGTTGTATAACTCTTAACATTAAATTTCATGTTTATTTATTCATTTCTGTCGTTACATTCTTTAAAATTCATAATACAAAACATAAAAAATATTAAAATTATACATAAATTTTATTATGATAATTTTACACCCTATTTTCATCTCCATTTCTACCCCATGGGAAATCTAAACAACACTTTTGTATACATATATAATACCACCTCCACAAAGTGAACTGCATCAATTTTCATCACCACAACACATGGATTTTTATAATAGTGAATCAAATTAATATATATTATATTAATAACATAATTATGATTATGAAAATATAATATATTACATAATTTTTTACCCTTTCAACCATTTTTTAATGACAATGTCGCATGTGTGTACGAGACGACTACCACCTACACGGAGCAATGTCATTATTTTTCAATACCATCATATATGGATGTTTCAAATAGTGATTATTTGGAATTAATATTATTTATGTAACCTTATTAATAAAATATAAAAAATATATAATCATTAATCAATAACATATTCATACTCAACCTGTTGTTTTTACATGTCTTTATTTTTGTCATTTTTTCCACCAAAATTAATAGTGATATAATGAATATGTTATGAAATATTATTTAGTGTCATATACTAGTACTTTTATATAATAATGATAATTTTAAAAAATAATATTTAATGGTTCCAATTATTTTTTTTTCAAAAAATCATGTCCTTCTTTGCAAAAAAAAATCTTACAAAATTGAATTTCTGAACATTTCCTAAAAACTATTACCATAACATCCATTAAAAATTAATATGCCTAAAAAATCTTATTAATTTGTTACAATGTTAGGAATACTATATAACTGATTAATTGATGACCATTGTGCATGGAACATATCACGTAAACCAAAATATTCCTGATAAATTGAATAATTAAAACTCGGAATATTTATTTTAAGGAAGTCTGATGAATAAATTAGAAATAAAAAGTTAAAATTGAATCATATATTATATTATAGTTTTGAATATAATTCTATTAGAGATTTTCAATGAATTTAAAATTATTCTAGTGAAATATTGACCACATTTGACTTTGTGCAAGTCCTAGATAAGAGGATTTCTTATCTAAATTTCATTTCATGGAACCGTAAGTCATTAAAACCAAATGTATTTATTTTTGTTGTTTATTAATTGATTTATAAATATTAATTATCATTAATTTCATAATATTATTTTTTTAAAAATCTATTTAAAATTATATTCTTTATTATAATTATTTATAATTTCTTATTGATTGATGAGATAATTCAAAAAAAATTTCTCAAACTACTATACCATTTTCATTATGACTAATTTTCCTTCAGATAAATGTTTTCTAAAATTTTAGAATAATTTTTTTCACATACGAAATTTTCAGTTTTATTTCATTTTATACTATATTTGAAAATCATTGTAGTTGTTTAAAAATTGAATATTTTAAAATTTTTCTTACATGGTTCTTTGCAATGTGAAATAAATAAATTTTCTTTTATACGACATTAATGGAATTTCCCACCACCATTATAATCATAAAGTAAAAATAAATATATAAATTTTTTTATTTTTTAATTCAATATATTATATCTTAATATTATAGGAACTTTTGTAATTAGATTGTTAAAAGAAATATTTTCTTATCCTTATTTTTAACAAATTAATAACGTATTTCTGTATATATGTTAAAAATAATTTTACATCGGATTTTATAATGTCTGTTTATGAATATATATATTTTATGATTTTTATACTACTTTTAAATTCTTCCTAATAATGAGTCATCCCAATAATGATCTCCAATTCATTAGATAATAATTAGTTCATTCAAGAATTATGTAGTAATTATTCGAGGAGGATAATCCATTTTTAATAGTAATTTAATATCTGGTTGTATTAGTGATAAATTTTAGACACACATTGAACCTATATAAAATTAAATTCTTTTAAAATAGATATGAAGGTGGTAGATTTTACATCTTAAGTTAATATAATGAAAATATGTATAACATGTCAAAAACATACACTGTAAAATTCAATGTGAAAAAAATTATACATTTCAAGCATTGAAAATTATAATTATATCCCAAATTGTTTTCTCATCCAATAATTAAATAATTTTTGGGAAAAACTGGAAGAGAGACGAACTCGTAAACAATTGAAAAGAAAATGCGCAGTGGAAAAAATATTTCCCCCTAAATAAAAGCAGATGTCCAGCGATAGAATTGTGTGTGAAGAAAAATAAAGTTGACACCAGAACTTTTTACATGGAAAAATTGAATGAGAATAACCAAGGGACCTATGCCAGAAAGAGGAATCCACAAAAATCAATAGGTCAATGGTAGAGACATCAAAAAATAGAAGGTATCTCAAAAGTAATATTCAAGAATAAAATTGTGGATCAAATATGGAGAATAGTAAATATGATCGTCGACGAAAGGCGATCACCAAATGGGATTCCTCTCGGTGTTACTTTTGTCTTTGATATTGTAATTTCTTGCCTCTGCCTCCTTATATAGGAAAAATAATCAGTGTCAAATAATTTCAACACATCAAAAGAGTGTCACTGCATGAATTAATTCATGTGGTCATGGCCCTCATTAAAAAAAACCATTAATAGATAAACTATGTGGGCACCATTTGAGGAAGCATTACGCAGTGCACCAACCAGGAAGGCACTCAACAAACTCCCCCTCCGACTCAATTTGGGATTATTTCCAACTATTTTTCACTCGTGATAAAATAAATATCAGCCTCCCCTAAAAAAAGAAATCTGAAATTGAACTCTGACTGTTATCAATAATGGAACACAACTCATGACTCCTGCTAGTAAATAAGACTTTCGATATCCCAGAAACACCTCGGGTACTACCGATGTCTTCTGATAACGTCTTTCGAGTCATAGAAAAACTGCTCCACTAGATATCTTCTACCACTTTTTGCAACTGAGGACTTCAACCAATTCCTATGATACCAGATGTTGGGAGAGATGATGAATGTGATGAACGTGCAATCAATTTTAAAGCGAACGCACATCAGAAAAAATAATTCCCCCAAATAATATCGAATGTGCAGTGACTGAATTAATTGTGCAGAAAAATAAAGTTGACAGTAGAAATTTTTATGTGGAAAACCCGAAGGGGAAATACAACAGGACCTAGTCCAGAAAGTGGAATCCACTAAAATAAAGAGGTGCAGGGTAGAGACTCCCAAAAATGAAATGGATCTCAATAGTAATACTCAAGAATAAAAGTGTGGATCAAATATAGAGAGTAGTAAAGATGATCGTCGATGAATGGTGATCACCAAATGAGATTTGCTCTCGGTTTTGTTGCTACTAGTGATGTTGAAATGTCTTGCCTCTCCCGCCTTATATAGGAAAAATAATCAGTGTCAAATAATGTTGCCGCTTCAAAAGAGTGTCATCGTGTGAATTAATTCACGCGGTCTAGGCCCGAATTAAAAACACCAATTAAAAGAGAAACACCAGGGGCACCATATGAGGAGGCCTTATGTGGTCTGCCAACCAGGAGGGCGCCTAACCATAATAAAAAGGAAAAACATGATCACAAACATTCTGAAAGAACATTTATGTATAATGTTTTATGGAATAAGGAAAAATTCATCCATAAAAATAACCAGGATGTTAAATGAGAATTCATCATAATTAACCAATGTATTATAATTTAACAAAAATCCATCTTTGCCTTCCATATGAAATTCGAACTATAAATTATTCATTCATCCATATTATTTATAACCTTATGGTTAATGAAAATTTATAAATTAGAGATTAAATTCTCATTAACGGTAAATATAAGAATTAACTAATGACTTTCATCAATCTGTAGATGAAATGCATAAGGAAATAAAAACATAATCAGATCGGATGATAAAATTATAAAATAACTCATTCCAATATATATTTGAATAAAAAATCATGAAAAAAATAAGGATTTAACAATGGAAAGGTTTACAAGGATCAATAATATGTATCCATTTGATAAAAATCATGTTAAGAAGGATTATTATAAACCATAAGAATAAATTGATAACTAGGAGTTGATGTATGGAAACAATACCATCATATAACTCAAAAGCATTAAAATGTGAGTAAGTATATGATAATATTTAATTATAGTTCTCTAAAGAAAAAATAATTTCTTTATTAAATAGATAACTATATAGGGGAACCGATCATATATGCTATAATATTCTCACATAGTACTACCAAGACCATCCCATCATACAATTTTAAGAGGATCAACATTAGCTATTTGGGCTTCCCCGTCATATAAGAAGTAAAGGGGTCACCAAATGAGATCAATGTCTCCCACCATATATAATATACATGAACCAAAAAGTAAATAAATATATATATATATTTGATAATAAAACTAAAATAAAAAGTAATTATTTATTTTGAAATTCGATTAACCAATTAAAATGAAATGGTTAATTTTTAAATCCATTTGATACATGATTAACCAAAGGAAAGGATTTGGGTTCCAAAACATTTTCAATAGTATTTGATTTTTCAAATTAAAATCAATGGGTTATATAAATATCTATTGGAATAATGATTATCATATAGACAAGAAATGGCTTCAATAACAATTAAATTGAAAAATTACTAACCCATTTAAAATAAATCGGTTCGATAAAAATATATTAAAGACATGATTAACCCATTGAAAATAAATTGGTCTGACAAGAATTTCACTAAAACATCACTAATACATGGAATATAAATGGATTCATAACAATTTCCTTTGGAAAATATTATTCACTGAAATGTTAATGATATCCATAACAATTCCATTGAAGGATTATTAACCCAATGAATAGAAATGGGATACATAATAATCTCTTTGAGTTAGGATTAACCAATGGAATATAAATGGTCTCGATAAAAATATCATTGAACAATGATTATCCCATGTAAAATAAATTGGTTTCAGTATAATCTATATAAAACATGATTAAAACATAGAACATAAATAGGGTTTATAAACATATTTTCATGTTCAATATTTTAAAGAAAGAATAATAATGGAATCATTAGTTAATATCCCTTACAAAGAATATTTTACCTCAAAGGATATTATCTTATATGGAGAAGGGTTTTGAAATATATAATATAACATAACTTATAGAAATTAAAATTTCATACAAAATAAATTTTTGAAACAAAATAAAATCTAAAAAACATTTTTTTTAAAATATTATTTGAAATATATAATGAAATCCTTCAAATTTTATTTAAAAAATTATTAATAAAAAAAATTTCATTCCTCATTGAAATGTATTTTAATAAAAATTAATTATTCAAATACTTTTATTTGAAAATTATATTGAAATATTTTAATTTAATATTAAATGATAATAATTTTCATGATAGTGGAAATTTTCATTTTTGTAACATATTTTATAATAATGATTCCTATCAAATTTTCGGTAAAGGCCAAACCGAAATTATTTATGCAAATAGCGTGACGATTCATTTTAATTTTTTTTGTAAAGAGAAAAATCTGGGTAAATATTTGTTTAATAAGTAATTTTTTACAAATAATAAAAAATTGGAATCATTATTGGGAAACATATTTCTAGATGAAAATAGGTTTCTGATATAATGGATAAATGATGTCATATTTTAATAAAATATATTTTCCACTTATTTTAATTACCAAAGAGTGAAAAAAATGGTTCTGTTACATGAAAATGAGACATGTAAACATATTATAATAAGATTCATGTGAATTAATTAGGAATTAATCCTTAGATATCATCATTGGAAGAATAATAAAAAACAACCCTGATATATGATGAGATTGTGACATACGACTATTACTACATTGGAAATGTTGAGTTATTGATAACTTGAAAGAAGAAAATCAAATAAAACATATAAGATCCTGAAAAAAGATATTAAATTTGAAAATTTTAAATGGGTTAGTATATATACCTCAACAAATAAGATATGTCTATAAAATACATTCATCTCGAAGATGTTAAATAGATACAAAAATCACTTAAAACATTGTTATCATCGATGTAATTAAACCAATAAAATAGAGATAATAAATGGGACATGTAATGTACCTAAAATTTAAGGATAATAATAATAAACTACATTTTTGTGAATTATATACAAAACATAATTCAAATATGTTCTTAATATGATATCTAAGAGAAGTAAATGTGAAATGAAAACAACCCTTACCTCAGAAATCCTTTGGGTTGAAAATGATTATTAATCAATTGTAATTTCTAAAACCATGTTGTTAACTTATTATAGAACCATATTATTATTTATAATATCAAATATTACTCATTTATAAAATATTTACACCCCTTACTTTATAACATTTCATTATTTTCGTTACTTTAGATGAAAATCATCTTGTTTTATCATTCGTACATTATAATGTTTCTTCATGTTTTTTTTAATATAATAGAATTAAATACATTCCATAAAAACTATAATTAAATAATAATAATTTTAATAAATCATGTATAATTTTAACACCTTTCATGAAATATGGTAATGATAAATGATGTACGATACGTTCATAAGGATCGTAGGTTCTATATACACATGAGTAATGTTTCAGTTTTTCGATGATCATTATAGAAACGTGGTAATTTGTCTATTATAATTATATAATTATAAAAAAATCCTATATAACATATTATTTACTTATATATACTTATATATATAATCCATTTTTTCTGGTGATAATAAGAGGGTCACATCACATCGTGAAGATTCGGTTCTGCACCAACACGATTGATGTTGTCATCTTTTTGGTGTGAAATATTAAATGATATATTATATTTTCAGAATTTTAAACAGGTCATAAATATAATTTTTTTACATATATATCAAATATAATCATTAAATATATATTTATCACCTTCCATGCAATGTATAAGTGGGAAAAAATAATCGCATCGCTTTGCGAGGAAGAAGTACGCCGTACACACAAATGATGATGTAATGTCCCAAACGGAAAGGAATTTAAAATAAGATTATATAATATAACAAATCTATAGATATAAATATTTCAGAAAATTAATATATATATTTATATATACATTATATCCATAATCGTACTCTACCATGAATGGTGGTACTGGAAGAACAAGTGACTTAAGTTCAAAATGTGGTACGTCGACGTACACATAAATGATGATATCATGATCTATTTAATGGAATTGAATAATGTTTTAGATAATTAAAAACATTAAAAACATTATTTTATATGAAATATATTTTTTATTACATCATATTGGTTTAATAATAGATTATGTTGTAATAGATCAATATAATAAAAATTTGTTGGCTATCTAACATTATTTTTTCTTTGGGTATCAACAATATGATTTCCCTAAATCCTTATTTGGATGATTCTTTTCAAAAAATAATGATCTAATGATAAATAAGGTTAATTTGGTAACTTTTTTGGGTAGTCATATTCATAATCAAATATGTGTGAAGGATTAAAGAAGCAAGGAGTCGGGCTGTTATTTATTAAGTGACGAAGAGGATGAACTTTTTATCATTGAAACGAATCCAGTGATCTAACATTTTTCTTGTATGAGAAGGCTAAATAATATACTATTATAGATAATTAGTGGTGTATTGGTTGAAATATTAAAATAAAATTGTTTTTAATCATGTTTAGAGGAAATTTTACCCCTAACATTTTTGTTTAACCCATGGTAAATCAATTTTTACCATAACCATATGAATTAATTTTCTATGTCTCCAATATTAAATTTGA
The DNA here is from genome assembly GCA_963277665.1 of Viscum album. Lineage (NCBI taxonomy): Eukaryota > Viridiplantae > Streptophyta > Magnoliopsida > Santalales > Viscaceae > Viscum > Viscum album. Next base: position 615,826,799 of record OY728164.1, read on the forward strand.
AAAAAAATAGGATTAACATATTATAAATTATAAATTATCCTATTAATAATTATGAAATCAATTTTCCAAATTCAACAAATAAAATTGTAAAATTTTAATTTATGTTTATCTCCTCAATAATGGTCAAAAATAAGGTTTTTATGAAGAATATTTTTTTACCAAAATATGATTCTATATTAATTATATTACAATTAATAATTTTTTTTAGAAAATAAATTAATATTAAATGATATATATTCTATAAATTTAATTTAAATCATTACTAAGTCAGTTTTATTTTATCATAGTAAAATGGGGAATCATTATTCCTATTAAACTATTTTATTGAAAACATTGTTTTTATACCCAGAAACAAACATATAATAAAACTAAATATAAGGATGATTGAAAAGAAATAAATTCAATTAAAAATATATAAATTATAAATATGATAATTTAAAAAATAATCAAAACAGATATAGACTTTAAAATTACATAATATATAAAAAACAAAGTATTATTTTATAAATATTGTTATTTATCATTATTCATTAAAAATAAATATTTTCTATTAAATCCAAAAATTTCCAAAAATTTAAATACTGATATTTATATTTTAAAAATGATATTAATTATATAAAAAATATTTTTTAATATCTCTTATTTCATCTAAATAGGTTGGAGTATGTTATTTACTCTATTTAAAAAAATGGCCTTCTACAAAACTCACATGATTTTAAATCGTCCCTGCATTTTTAAATTTCAACCGGAAAATTTCGACATTATATAGGTATTTAATGGTATTAAATTTAAAAAAAATTATAGAAATACCCATGTAATTAGAGTATTAAAAGAACAATCTACAATTAAGAGAGATTTGAGGTAAAAAATTCATATGAAATAACAAAAAATTAGGTTTCTATGTTAGATATGTTGGAGTAAAATTAAGGTATGTACATGGATTAAATGCATTATTAATTATAAATATTTACTGATTTCATTTATTATAAAAATTTATTGATAAATATAACATTAAGGTCCTCAAAAACATAAATATATAATTATTTAAAAGAATATATGATTCATCTGATTTGAATAGAGAAGAATTTTATTTTCAAGATCAATATTCTTAATATTGAGGAATTAAATAATTTAAATGAATATAATGAAACACAATTTATTGATATGTTTCTATTTCAAATTCCCAATTTTATCCTTTGGGTTTTCATTAATAAAATAATAAATAATATATTGGTCCAATAAATAGTCATCCAAAGTTTAATATTCTTTTTCTTAAAGCACTAAATTTACCTTAAAAATTAAAAATAACAATAAATTGTATAATAATATATTCCTATAATGTATATAAATTATAAATAATTTTTATATCACATGGTAAGAAAATTCAAAATATGAATTAACCATCATGTGAAGCATTAATCATAAAAATTCACTTATAACAATAAATGTTAAGACTAAATAAAAATTATTTAAATGAACCAATATATAAAATAAAATAAACTTAAAACGTGTCTTATATTCATTGGTTATCTCATACTTTTCTTCTTAAAATCCTAAAAATATAAAAATCAATTTTTTTGTAACATTAATCATTATGTCACTCAATAAATTTTAAATATTATAGTTATAAATATTATAAAACCTATTTTTAAAAAAATACCTTATTTTAAATGACAATATAAACACAAATTGTTATTAGTACCATAAAAATATGAATGAATAAAAATACACAATACATTAACTTTATGTTTTACATATAATTATACCTAATAAAACATTTGTGAAATTTTTATCAATAAAATTAAGACATCATCTCAAAAAACCTCAATGGGGTTTCAAATAAATTGAACACATGATCTCCCTATTAATTAATTAATATAAAGGACTAAAAAACTCTTATGAAAACCAAAAATGAAAAAAATATTAATATTTAATGTTTCATGAACCTACATATGATGAAACTATGAAATCCCCAAATCCACACTCCCTGATATTAATAATGGTGACCCAATTTATTTGGCATAAAAACCTTATAACCTCAAAATGAAATTAATATCACATAAATTATCAAGGTATGTTTAGGTTTAAATTATTATATAATTAGAGAAAATACCCATAAAATCTATTAAAATGTCATTAAATGGTAATTTAACCCAAATAACCAAACTTTTTTATTTCATGTTAATTTGTTATTAAAATCCATCTGAAATATTTTTTAGATATAATTCGTTAAATGTTATTATTTATAAACTATGTGAAACTAAAATCTAAAACGGGTTATAGAAAATCTTGGTAAGGGTAAAAAAAGCATTAAAAACTGGATTACATCAATCAACATAAGAAGTTAATAATGGTATGAAATCAAAATAAGATTTCATGAGGGAATAAAAAAATAACACTAAACCCTCAATACATTAATCCTTAATCATGAAACATATAATATAGATTTACAATGTAAATATTTATAAGAGTAAATAATTAGGATCCATGTGATATTAGTCACAGTCAAAGGAAATTTCATAATTAATTAATAAGAATATATAAAATGAAATTGAATATTGGAACATTACCATAATAACAGTCTTAAAAACAACTACAATTTGAATTACCATTCGGAAGATATCCTATATAATTTTACAGATAAAAAATCATTATCCTATTAATTGTATTCATAACTAGGTTCACAAATCATATATAATATAATTAGTTCCCCCAATACTATATGTGACACCCCATCATATATGCTCTAATGGGATCAACAAATTATATCTCATCCTCCCCATTGTAAAATATTTAACAGGATCACCTGCTGTTATTTGGGAACACCAATCATGTATAATGTCTATGAGCCATAAATCAAATACATATATCCTTAATTTTATCATAAAAATTATATAAAATATCATTACTAATTTTATAACATGATTAATATGATTTTATGATTTTATTACAATATCAATCCCTTTGAAACATGATAAACCCATGGAAATGAATGGATCCCATAACATTCTATTTGAAACATGATTTTCCCTTGGAAAATAAACGGGTTTCATAAAAATATATCTAAAACATGATTAACACACATAACAAATGGGTTCTATAATAATCTATTTGAAATATTATTAATCGATGTGAATGAAATTGGTTATATTAAAATCTCTTTGAGTCAAAATTAACTTAAATAAAATAAATGGGTTCTACAATAATCTATTTGATTTCGTATTAGACAATGAAAAAGAAATAATTTACATGAAAAATAACTTCAAGAAATGAAGAATCCAAGGAAAATAAATTGTTTCCATAATAATATCACTGTAACATTATTAACACATTAAAAATAAATGTGTTCAATAACAATAACTATTAGGCGTCATTAAAACATTAAATTTAAATGTGTTCCATAACATTTTAGATTAATTTTTTTTAGAAAGTAGAAAATTAAATTAGTTTAATATCAATATTTTTGTAAAATAATTAACTACTAAAAAGGAAATATGTTTCAAAATCATATTGTAATGATAACCCGTTTAGTGAAAGAATAATAATGGTATACTAGGTTCGTATCCCTAGAAATTCATAAGATATATCAAAGAATAACATCATACATAGGAAAATATTTTGGAAGGCCATAATGAACATATATAAATGGAAGGTAAAAAAATTTTGAATATAAATTTTTAAAAAATATAACATATTTATAAGGACCCTACCTTAATAATAACGTAATATTGAGTTATTTTAAGAATACACATTGAGGATCTTTTAGGTTTAGAGTTTTAGAGAATTAGATCATAAATCATGAATTACATTCCACATTTAAACAATGTAGTTACAGAAAAGACAATATTCATTTTTTCCCATCAAAGAAGACATATTTAAAATAAAACATGTATTCTTTCTTGACACTTTCTTGACACTATCATCACATCATGTAATTTTCCCTTGACGGGTGAAAACCATTTCAAAAACATGGGATGATCATAAAAAGCTCAGTAAGGGATATAAAAGTACCAAAATTAAACATTAGTCCATGTATAAACAAGAATCAATGAAATAATAATTTATTTATAAAATATATGCACTTTAACAAACCTCATGAAATCATAAGATTTATTAATAACTCATAGAAATCATAAGACATCAAGGTAACTTGAGGGATTCATAACATTCTTACGTAGGGAGTAACCGTCATGGAAACGTTTGAAATACCCATCACAGTATATTCCATAAATATCATCATATAAACCATAGATTTTATACTCTTCCTGATATGAACTGAATTGGAGAGCTATATCGGGCTCCCCTTCCCTTAGTTTATCACGTAACCACCCGTCTTCATAAACAATGCCCAAGAACCATAACATAATTATATCACATAAAACATGCATAAAGGAAACATAATATTTCTACATTTAAATCACAATATATCAATACAACAAATTGATATAATAAAAAAATTATAAAATCCATTTTCAATACCAAAATAAATGATAATAAAAAAGGGTATTTATTTTTCATTTTAAAAAAAGTTATGGCTTGTATAGGAAGCCGAAACTCAAATAATGGTCACGGCGGAAGAGAAGTCATTTTCGTTGTATATGTAAGACAAAAAATTTGTTTTGTCGTTTAGTAAAACACTTCATACAAAAAGTTTCCTTTTTAATAAATTAAAAGTCAAAGGGGTTTATACACCGTATAAAAGAAAGTTGTGTATAAAACAAAATATGCCTCAATGATAGGAGATTGAGATGAAGTCCCTTACCTAATGTCTGATTTGACTCAATCAGTCTTTAATCTCCCTAATAATAAACTAGAGTTAATTTATACTTGATTAAGAACCCTTTTCAAGTTTATTATTACTTTTATATCACATATTACCATCTTATGAACATTATGTAATTATTTAAGTTAATAAAAGTCGTTTTTTTCGATCATTGGTACTTGGGTAAACAATAATCATCTTATAATTATATGTTGTTCATGTGGTAAAATATCCATTATATCCATAATTATATCCATGATTTAGATATCATATATATCATATATATCCAGTATATACATGCATTTATAATATTACATAACATTTAGAGGTAAAAATTAAATGCACCGTTCATGGAGACGGTAAGCCGTACGTACGCATGAAAGTTACTTTCATTTCTATTTCATATTTAATGTAATGAAACAATATTGATATAAAGGTACATTATAATTATATTATAATATATTGTATAATATTATTAACTCCATCTTTTACATGTCCCACATATGGCATTAATGATTCAAATCACTTTGAGGGGGCGGTAGTCCGCACTTCCAAAAAATGAAATTATTGCGTTTATCCATAATGGAAAACATAAAGGTATGCCATAAATGAAAAATAAAGAATCATAAGGAAAACATAAACAAAATATATATCATATATAAATACAATAACATCTTAATTTCCTCCATGAAAGGTGTTAAAAGAAGATTGAACAATCATCATTTCGTGAGGCAGTTATTCGCCATCCACAGAATCAGTATGTTCTTTAACCATTAGACGAAGGTGTGTGTAAGTGTAGCTAGAATCATTCTCATAAAAACATCCTAGTACATTTAATATACTATTTTTGTTATAAAATAAAGGAATAAAAATAGTTTAGGGGGTTGGAGAAGAAAAATAATAAAAAAGAACATTAGAGAAGACTTTACCTATAAATCGGGTAACTCCCCTTGGTTTGAACCAAAAGGGTTTCTTAAAGAGATTTATGCCTAAGAAAAGGTTTCTAGGATTAATAGAGGTATGTGGACAGATAAAATTAGCAGAGATTAGCCGAGCCAATAGCTTGAGAGGTATGGGTAAGGGGTTAGAGGTGGGGTCATTTATAAGAAGGAGGCGGGGCACTCTTGGAATGTCATGAAATGTTACTTTATTTTAAAATGATTTCGGATTTTAAAGGTCCCAAAATGATATATTTCGAGTATAAGGTGATAAGGGTTCTAAATTCACCCATCCAGTAGGTTTTTTTACAAGTGTAAGCCTTAGATTTTACATTATCTTTTCATTTTATTTAAATCGTTCATTAATGATGTAATCAATGCATCCTCATTGTCTCATAAATAAATTTATTTATTTAATGTCTAAATATTATAAAAAAATAATATGATGTATTAAATATTTTAATCTTTACAATTGTTATTTATAGTCTAAGGGATCTTTTACACAGACAAAACGAAAATTGTTTTACTTAGGTGTTACATACTTTTGTGATATTCTCCATTCTTTAAAAATAAAATGATAAAGTGTCACTATCACCCAAAAGTTATTCCATGGGGTCTAAATATTTTCACAAGGAATACCATGTTCGGCCATGACACAACTAATAGAATTAGGAAACATGTTGGGGTCATTTTTTATTAATACGATATTATTTTTTTATCCTTAACTACCCCATTACTAATTAATCATGATAATTAAAGATAATTACCGTAATTACTATTCATAATGTTCAAATACACTAGAGTAATAATTACATAATTTGGACCTTCTGATTCTAAATATAGAACCCATTTTTCCAAATTACAAACACAGAAATTTTAGTAATTAATTTAAAAAAAAATCTCGTTGTCCAAACAAATAGCAGGTTTTTTTGAAATAATATCTATGCAAAGTTTGGCACATGTTTATGCCCAATTACAAAGTGATATAGATTAAAATGACCAGAATTGTATTAAATGATAAAAATATATTCTAATTAAACATTAAAATCATTTAAAAAGATAATCTAACTATATAGTTAAATTACATGAAAAAGCAGTTTTGAAGTAAAATGCAGCATTTTTCACTATTCATTAAAAATTGAACATTGTGAGAAAAATACCAAAAATTTATCCAAAGTAATTTTCAATGTCCCAATTCTAAAGAATACATTTATTTTGTAAAATATATCTTATATAATTTTCAATAGTTTGAAAAAAAATATCCATCAAAAGGTAGTAAAACAATCTTTTAAAAAATATAAGAGTATTAAATGCTTAAAGTTGGATTTATTCTCATTTTATGCCTCTAAAACACTATCTAATTCATAAATAGACATAGATAAGAAAATATATTATTCATTACATACTTAAGATTTTACATCCTTCCCACCATTATAAAATTGCATCCCTACAATTTATTTACTTATAGAATAAGTGGGGGTATTTATCCTTTATTGCATTTTCAGATTCCCATGTTGCCTCTTTAATCATGTGGTTTTTTCACAAAATCTGTACTTGATGAATCGCCTTATCCGGAAACACTTTCGCCCTATGGTCATGAATCTGGACCAGTTGTTCCTTATAAGATGTATTCTCTTCCAGCTGAAATACCTTTGGAAGCAAAACAAGGGATGGGTCTGACATGTACTTCCTTATCATTGAATAATGAAAAACATTGTGTAATGAGATAAACTCGGAGGTAAATCCACTCGGTATGCATCTGATCCAGCTCTCTCCAGAATTTTATATGGTCCAATGAACCTTGGGCTTAGATTTACTTTCTTATCAAATCATGTCACACTTTTCCATGGAGATACTTTGAGAAAAAAATGCTCACCTACCTCAAAAGAAATATCCTTCCTTCGGTTATCTGCATAAATTTTTTTCATGCTCTGACTTGAGCTCATGTGTTTCTGTATCAGATGTACTTTTTCAACCAACTCATAAACCAATTTTGGTCCCATCAATTTCAATTCACCTAATTCATCCCAAAAATCTGGAGTTTGACACTGCTTCCTATATAATTCCTCAAATGGTGCCATCTGTATACTCCAATGAAAACTGTTATTATAAGAAAACTCAACCAAAGAAAGATGTTGGTCCCTAATTCCCTGATAATCCATCGAACAAGCCTGCAACATATCCCCCAAATCCTGAATTGTTTGTTCTGACTGCCTATCTGATTGAGGATGAAAAGATGTACTAAAATTTAATTCAGTACCCAACGACTTCTGAAGGCCTTTCAAAAAGTTAGAAGTAAACCTCAGATCATGATCAGATACAATGGAGAGGGGAACTCCATGTAACCTGTCTATCTCTTTAAGATACAAACATGAATGTTGGTCTACGGAAAACGTGTCTCATATAGTAAGGAAATGAGCATATTTAGTCAAGAAATCAACAATAACCCAGATTGCATTATTACCTCAAGGTGACTTCAGCAATCCCACAATGATGTCCATTGATATATTCTCCCATTTCCAATTTGGAACTGGTAAAGGATGAAGCATCCCTTTCAGTAGCTATCGCTCTGCATTAACCTATTGACAATTCAAACACTTCACAATAAAATCCTCAATGTCTCTTTTCATTCTGTCCCACCAGTAATACTCTCGAAGATTGTTATACATCTAAGTACTACCTGGATGAACTGAAAATGGAGAACTATTAGCTTAACATAAAAACTCTCTCTTCAACTGTGAATAACGGGGAACTCACAATCTCTTCCGAAATCTCAAAATGGGTTATGAAATAATCCATCATCAGTACGGTGGACTCCTGCCTTGCTAAGTAATTTCATTTGTTTGTCCACTACCTCTTATCATAGTTGGTTATAATGATGGATTTAAAATTATATATATGATATTTATAATAATATTAAACCATTTTATTACTTACATAGTATATTAATTCATTAATTTCAATTTCATTGGTGATCCAATAACATAGCTCGTGTGTACAAAGAACTACCTCCTTCTGCAGGTATGTGATTCGTATATTGCTAATGCTTTACAATGATGGTAATATTTAATTAGTTAATTAATATATGATATATATATATATATATGAAATAATTGTTATAATGGTCAAATATTTTTCATTTGGATAAAATAATATGTAATATTTCATTTTTACTCAAAGAAAGATGATAATATTTCTTGTGTAAGTGTAGACTATAGCCTTCCAGAAGTGATGATACATTATTTTAATCCCCACCCCATGGATTATATATAATAAATTTATGGAAATTATATGAAATATTTGATAATATGATCATTTTTTAATTTTAAAATACTCTTTACCACCATTAAACAATGATTGTGGAAAATTGGAAATGTTACCCATTCATACATATGAACAACCATCTCCATGATCATATCATACATCATTTCTCAAACCCATATTTTTTTATTGGTATTAAAATTATAATATATATTTAAAAATGATAATTACACATAAAGAACCATATATTATGAACACGAGCTATATCATTCAAGACAAGTAATGAATGTGAAAAATAATGAAATTATCACTCGAAACAATTAAAATAATGAATGAGTATTAATAAAAGGGTGATAAGATGTCATTAAGTGACAATTTATGATATTACAAATATCAATATGGTATTTTATAAGTTAATAACAAGTTTAGAAGTGATTAAATAGTTCTAAAATTAGGTTTAACTAAATGGATGTAAGAGGTATGGGTATTCAGATAAATTTACTTTAATTAAGTCATATTGTAATGTCACACACAGAAATTTCTTTTTATGGTGATTATAAATCCAAATTAACATGAAATATCATGAATAATTTTCAATTCATGGAATTTAATGTTTGAATTTGATTTATATCCTAATAAGGTATGTGACATCAAAATTACCATGTTGTAATGGTTATTATACAATCTCAGTCTCTTTTTTTGTTATCTTTATCTTGAAAGAAAAATTTTATTTTCCTTAATTTTATTTTAAAATTAAATTAAAATTTAATATACATATTATTGTATCATGGATATGATTATTTTCTAAATCGTATACCATTTATAGATTCATTATTTTATTAACATGGAAAATATTGATAAATATATGTCCATTACTCAATACATTTTTTATGATAAGGAACATTGTTCATAAATTAAATTAATTATTTTTTATAAGCGTAAATATTTGGATATGGAGAAATGGGTGGTACACAGTTCTAGATAGCCCCATGGTGCATCAACAAATATCATAAGATAAAATATATGGGAAAACATATGTGTTTTTGCTCTATACTTTTAAAATATCTTCAGGAAATATTTAAATAGTAGAGTAATCATGATGTATATGAAAATTATGTTAAATAATTAAGAAATTTATTCATTAATAATATATTTATTACCATTATCCATGATATTTTGACTATGATATTATTTCTAGATACTTTTCATTATCAGTTATTGATCTAATGTCATGTTTTTTAGATATTTACCTATATATGTTGACTATTCCTTATATATTATGATCTTAATGTTATTTATTATATGGAATTTTTTTATAGTAATTTACCTTTCCATGTCGATTATTCATATTAACGATGATATATTCCACTATTCTTAACCCTCCCTATGAAGTTTAAATCTCCATCATTTTGTTTACTTCCCTCAAGAAATGAAGAGGAATTCATCAAATGAGTTTTCAATGATGTAGTACATTTTTATTAGTTATTTATTATGTTTTTTTTTTCAATTTATATTTTTAAATTTGAATCAATTACATATCATGATCTCTAAAACAATTAAATAGATTCATCACTAATGATTCAACACATTGTATATGTTATAATATAATAATTTACAACACATGATCTTGGTTACTAGGGTCAACATTGTTATAACCTCATTAATATTCACTAATTTACATTTTATTTCACCATTAAACTAGAAACATATATATAATATAAATTCTAGAAAACTAATAATTACAACTACTAATCAATTATGCTATCTCTTATTCTTATTAATGGACTTGGTCCTCTTATTTATCCATTATTTTAATTTGAATAATTCATCAGAATTCATAGATTTCTTTGAATATATATATTTTTATTTAATAGTATGTATAACACCATCATTTTCTTCATAATAATTCACAATGTTTGTTATCCTTTGATAATTTATAGAAATTTATATAATTCCACTACACATGAATAATGAATGATTTAATTTTTTAATTTATCTTTATTATTTTTAGGAATTTTTTATATAATGGACATATACATAATGTTCTTTTCATCAATTTAAATATATTAATATAAAATAATAGATAGTTAAACACCAAATTTCTTAATCACCAATTTGACCATGGATTTAATGATCATTACATATTCAATCGTATTACTAAAATTTCTATATTTATATCTACTATTTAGAAGATAAGTTCATAATAAATATAGATAATTTCATTTTAAATATTAAATAAATAAAACATTTGATATTTTTTTCGAATATTTGTAATTAAATTTTTAAATTCTATAACTTCCAACATGTAAAAAATCTACTAATATGATAGAATATTTATATTTAACCTCTATAAATTTTCATCAATAATCTAAATATTATACCATCATGATATATTCATGTTTTTAACTATTGATAAATATATATTAGATTACATGATCTTCACATTACCTTCGTATATTTTTTTTTGTTTATCCTATAGTTCATTGTTTACGGGGAGGATAATTTTTTTTATAACTCCATATAATAATGATGTTAGTTCAACATTTATATACTTCCAATATACCTCTTTATTTTTCATCATAATGAAATCTATAGGTTTAGCTCTAAAAAATATTAAATGAATATAGTCACCATATTAGTAACACCAATTTCATATGAATTAAAATGGTTTAACATTCGAGTCATCAACACATTAATTGTTTTCAAATTAAAGAATGGGAGATCCAATTCTAATCAAATAAACGAAAATTATGAATTATTTTATATATAATTATTATAATCTCATATATTTTTTGTTTTCTATAGTACATTTGATGATCCAAGACCTGTTATGTTACAATAGATAGGGTGGTGAATTAGTGTTACCAGTTTTTTTGATAGGATAATATTATTGAACATAACCAATGTTAATTATTAAATTCAATATATAATATTTAAAATGTATTCATTACATTTATGAAATTATAGAAAAGGTAATTAGTGAAAATGAAATTTTATAAGGTTAAACCGTATCAGGAGATCCCAATACATGTCGTGTTAAAACATTATTGAGACAAATATTTTATTATCTCTATAATATTAATGACTAGAAATAAATAGTATGTGTCATAACCCAACCCAAGATGGGGATCAACCGGCAAGTACCACAATCCCTCCTCCAAAGGCTATGGGCTAGAAACTAGCACCGATGGCAAAAAAAAACTCAGGGAATTCTATGACTATAAATCTGTGAACACACACATGCAACAAACTCAATGCAGATGTGTAGAGGTAATCGAACAAAGGTATCAAACCTACTATAAATAAACCAATAATTCATGAACACTAAATTGTAAAAATACGTTATAGAAAAATGAATGGGGAAAAAAGAAAAAATACACACCAGACCTAAAAATTTCCACAACCTCGTAGTAAATTAAAATTAAATGGATGAGAGATCCGCACTCATGAAACCCAAGCTATAACCACCATACGTGGTCTAGGAACTAATATCCTTATGCTCCTCTATAGTTATGATCAACCCGCCCATCATCTTCCTAAGACACAACATGTGCGGGAAAATTCCATGTTGGTGTGAGTATAAAAATACTTGGTAGGACTCCCTGAAAGGGGAGTCATAAGAGATTCTATGAAAAATGAAGAAGTAGAAATGACAACGTATAGTAATAAGAGTGTAGCAAAATTCATCACGAGAGTTATGTAAGAATATTTGAACAGAAGGAGATATAAATGGTGAGAAGGTGAATTTCTTAATGTGCCTTTTCTACCAATAGTAGGAGTGTTGACTCATCCCACCATGAGAATATAGAAACCAAAAGCACATGGAATACCCCAATAATATTGGCCTCAATTGGAAGGAGAGTATACAAAACCCAAGAAGTGGGAACTACAAAATAAATGAATATATATATACCCTCAGTCAAAGAATCTCATGCAAGGGATTAAGGGCATATCACTCTCACAACCTAGACCATGAATGTGCGTAACCAACAGTTCCATTTAAAAATATCAATAATTCCCAGTACCTCATCATCTGCTCAAAAGTAACAATTTAATGAGGATAAAACTACCACACCTTGATACTATTTGCTTTGGGTAACACATGATTGGTTTTAAATCACCATACAAAAATGTGTCTTGATTGGGAATGTGCCCCTCTAAATCATGAGGCCAACGTAACATCACAGTAAATATCGTCATTAATTCATAGAAAGGTGGTCATATCAATGATGTGGACCCATGCATAGCCCATCATGAGGGTTCCACCCTAGTCCCATCGATGACCCATACCTAGCCCCGCTGGAGGGTTAAACTCTAATGTCATCGAGGACCCATGCCAAACCTGAATTGAGGGTTCCTCTCTTGCTTTATCAAGGATCAATAACCTACAAGGCTGGAGGTTTCCACTCTAGTTTCATCGAAGACCCTTAACGATCCCAAATGGAGAGTTCCACTCAAAAAATTGTTGAAGATGCATTACCAACACGACTGAAGGGTTACACTATAGTGACATTGAGGAACTATTCCCAAATCAGCAATAGGGTTTTAGTCTAGTGTAATCGAGGAACCATGCATGTCCTGGATGGAGGGTTCTAATTGGAATTCAACAAGAAACTCCACTGCATTCAACATGTGTCTCCCCAGAAAGGTGTCACACCCAGAACATCCTGTATAGTATTTCATCATACATCTTATCAAGTATCCTAAGAGACGATGCTATCATAAAACAAATATTATTGTCAAAAACATGTAAATTCTATTCCATCTATATTATTTCCATGATTTCACATTTAATAATATCACAAACAAGCCTCTGCACATCCAGATAGATCACACCATTACCAACATCGTGGAAAAACATGTGAGGTAGATTGTCTACTTGCTCCAAATGGCCATCAGATGAAAAAATTTCATACCACTGCACAATGATAGAAAGGAAACTTGTGGGGCCCACATAGCACATCCTAATAAAGATTTATGGATCACTCCATTTCGATCCTCTACAAAAACAAACGATATAGACTAATCTTTCATCCAAAATTGATACCTAGTAATAAGTTGAATGTCACCACAAATTGTGTGAACCATGCCTCATGAGGGATGCACCATGATCATGATATTAATATCTAAAATTGATTTCAAAATATCCTCCTCAATATCGGGATCCCATCATCGTTGATGAAACATTGATTGGATGTAGCATGATGAAATTATGGCTTGTCAAAAAATAAACAACAATGATATATTATACTTAATATGACATCTTGGGGACTCAATATACAATCCTGAAGAAGTTATACAACATCAGTTTTAAAAAAACCATCTCGAAAACTATGCCGCACTACCACAGACATCATGTCAATCAAACACTCCATGTATGGGTTACATTCAACACAACATTTGAAAATAATAATAATATTATTATTTTAGGCTGTTTAATAGATCTAATCCCTGATTCCAAAAATGGTCTGAAACACATGTCTTAAATAGGCCATGGTACACTCCATGCATCCATAGTACGCTTCTCTTTCAATAATATAATAGCTTGCATTGTATGAAAGTTTGAGATTCTAACACACCACGACCAATCAATGAAGTCATTATGAATAGTAATACCCACTTATTCAAATTATATAAATTTTATAGTTCATAATGGACTTAATTTTTGGATTCGGAATATTGGAAGTATCCTATGTTGAATTTTTGTTATTTTTCCTAGAACTTCCAATTTTCGATGAATATTGAAAAATACTTAAAAACAATTATTTTTAATCAAAATAATTTACAGTGATAAATTATACTATTGAGTGGTTTTAAAGTATAATTAGAATATAATTTTACCATTTTATTCAATGATGGTCATTATAATTAATTTTATTTTGAATTTGGACATAAATAATTATCAATATTTTGATTGATATTGTTTCTTAAAAACACGCTATTTGTTTTGACTACATTAATTAATTAAAAAATTAATTAATTCAACTTATATGTTTTTAATTTTTTAAAATAGAAATTTTTTTTATTCGGAATATCAATTATATCTTAGGATAAATTTTTGGTATTTTTCTGAAAAACATTAATTTTTGATGAATAGTGAAACAACTATGTTGTAGTTAAAAAACTGATTTATCATTTAAATGAAATTTTACAACTTTTGTGAATTTAATTTAAAAAATATGACATACATGGTTGTAATTACGAAGAAAAATGGGGATCAATGGGATGAAAATATTTTTTTTTTGTGAATAATAACTTTTACGTTTTATTAATCGCGATTAATGGTAATTAGTGTAATTTAAGGTAAATATAATGTTATAATAATATTAAATTACCGTTACATCTACCCTACCCTTATTGGATGAGTCATGGTCGACAAATAAATTCCATGGGTCATCTTGGGGACCCCATGGAGCCACTTGGGTAATAAAATGACATTAATAACTTTTTATTTTACGTAAAAATAAAATTGTCACAAACATTTTTTGTTTTACTAAATCAATTATTACATGGGTTGATATAATTTAAAATTTAGTCTATAAATATTCATTAGAAATATAAAAATATTTCCTACATCATTGTAATTTTTTTATAATTTTTAGTCATTAAATAAATAAATTTATTTATGACACCATGATGATGCAGCGATTACTTCATTAATGAACAATTTAAATAAAATGAAACGATAATGTAAAATATAAGACTTACACCTATCTAAATCCTATTTTATGGGTATATTTCGAACCTTTTTCACCTTATCCTTGAAATATATCATTCTGGGATCTTTAAAATCCGAAAATCATGTCATAATAATGTAACATTTCAAGACTTTCCACGAGTGCCTCTCCTCTCCTCTTATAAAAGGCCCCCACCTCTACCACCTTATTCACATCATCAAAGCCATTTGGCTCGGCCATCCTCTACCCAATTAATCTCTCAACTTCCCTCTCTTACTCCTATAATCCTCACTTTAGGATTAAGTCTTCAAAAGGAAGCCTTTGGCTCAAATCAATAAGAGTTACCCGATTTTAAGGTAATGTCTTTTCTTATGTTCTTTTGTTTTATTTTGCTTCTCCAACCCCTTAAACTATTTTTGTTCATTTATTTTGTAATAAAACGAGTATCTTCAATATACTAGGGTGTTTTTATGAGAGATATTTGATTTAAACTTACACACACCTTCGTCTAATGGTTAAAGAACATACTGTTTCTGTGGGTGGTGAATTACTGCCTCATGAAACGATGATTGTTCAATCTTTTTTTAACACCTCTCATGGGGGCCATTAAGATGTCACTATATTTATATATGATATGTATTATTTTTATTTTTTCCTTTTGCTTCTTTATTTTTCATTTATGTCATACCTTTATGATTTCCATTATGGGTAAACGCGATAATTTCATTTTAGGAAGTGCGGACTACCGCCCCCTCAAAGGGACTAGAATCGTTAATTCCATATGTGGGATATATAAAGGATGGAGTAAATGATATTATATATGATATTATACTGGAATTATAATATACCTTTATATCATTATTATTTCCTTTAATTAAATATGAAATAGATATGAAGGTAGCATTCATCGTACGTACGGCTTGCCATATCCATTAATGGTGCATTTCATTTCATACCTCTAAATGTTATGTAATATTGTAAATTCCTGAATATATGGAAAATATATGATATATATGATATCTAGATCATGAAAATAATTCTGGAGATAATGGATATTTTAACACATGAACAACTTGTAATTATAATATGTTTATTTTTGACTCATGTACCAAAGATCGACAAAACGACCGTTATTAACATAAATAATTACATAATGTTCATAACATGGTTATAAGTGATATAAATGGAATAATTAACTTGAAAAAAGTTCATAAGAAAGTAGAAATTAACTATAGTGTATTATTTAGGAGGTTAAAGAATGATCGAGTCCTATCAGACACGATGTAAGGGACTTCGTCTCAATCCCCTTTCGTAGTGGCATATTTTATTTTATACACAACATTCTTTTATACAGTGTATAAACCCATTTGAATTTTATTTTTATTCAAAATGAATATTTCTATACGAATAATTTTTACAAAACAAAAAAAGGAATTTTTTTCTTACGTATACGGTGACAACGACTTCTCCGCCACCGTGACAATTATTTGAGTTTTGGCTTCCACTACAAGCCATAACTTTAAAAAAAATACCAAGTTTTACTTTTCTTTTAAAATTGATTTGATAATGTTTTTATTATATAAATGTTTTGTATAGATATCTTGTGATTGAAATGTGGAAATGTTATGTTCCCTTTATGTTTGTTTTATGTGACACTATTATGTTATAGTTTATGATATGTTTAAACCTTTTCATATAAGGAATGCATTGGACTTAATAAGTGACAGGTGGAGCCCGCTATAGCTCCTCGATGCAACGGTAGGTCTCATGAGACAAACTAGTGTCTAGGCATGATGCGTTGAAAAAATATTATTTGTAGTCTTGGAACGAGGCCTTGGATACGTGGTTATGATAGTCTGACATTATGAATTCCATCATTATGAAAGTGGTTATTGATATTGCATGTGATTATTCTACTAGTAAAATATCCATGCGAGTAAATTTTATTTTAATTTTTCTATATTATGATAAATTTCAAGTTTAAAAGACTTTTTTATTAGTTATACATTGCCTTAAATGTTTATGTTAATTTATGAATGTTTCCGCTATATTGTTATCCTTACTAAGCATCTGAGCTCACCCCTTTCTATGTATTATTTTTCCAGGATATGAAGAAATATTTTATGACTAACCTACAGGGATAGACTGAAAGGGATATGGGTGTGGACTATGGATACTATGTTATTTTAGTTTTTCACTTTATGATGTAATGTAAGACTTATGAATATATCTAGTGTTTTCAATGCTAATAAAATAATAATTCTTTCAAGACTTGATCTTTTGTGATCATTTCAATGTTACATAATAATGCATCGACTATGGGTAACTGGAGTTGGGGCATTACAGTTGGTATTATAGGCAGTTTAGTACTAACCTTGGAAACTAGATTTAGAAAAGCTCTGATTAGAGCACATAACCCTAAGATAGACTTTGATGATTAGTATAGAAGAACTTCTTAGAATTTTGGTATTGTAGATATTTTGTGAGTTTTCTGAGAAATACAACCCTGTCTGGATACAAACAGGTAGAGGTGGCTCTGGCACAAATGTGCCTAGGGGTAAAGCCCGAAAACACCTCTTTGAGCTAGACTCGAACGGGAACTGGTGCACGACAAGGGGCCTTGCTGCACTCTTGGTTACGACACTCCCGGGGGATATGCTTAGGATAATTGCAATTTTATTTAGAAACCATTATGAAGGGTTTATGTGTATATACTTCTTCAAAAAAAACATTTTTATGATTATGGATTATATCCATAAACTGATCAATTTATGTTAAGTATTTTACAAGTATGGAATTATGTTTTTTGATTCAAAAATGGATCTTGTTTATACCATTGTTTTGAAATGGTGCCTAGTAGAAGAAATGTAAACTGTATTAATGCACACACTCCATGTAGGGATTTCCCTCCTGCTCAAGATAATTATAATGGATCTGGTGATACAACTGGTGCTGATCATCTTATCACCATACTGGGACAACTCAATCAGGTTATGAATAATAACCTTACTCGTATGGAGAACCATGATCCGAAATGTGGAGGATCAAAGTTAGATCATTTCATGAGAAAAAATACATCAACATTTAATGGGGGTACAAATCCATTAGTAGCTGACCAATGGATAAATTCCATAGAAAAAATATTTCAGGCTTTAGGGAGTAGTGAAAGTGAAAAAGTTGTCATGCCAGTTTACCGCCTCACTGGAGATGTTGATCAATGATGGTCATTGATTCAAAAAAAAAGGAAGATGAATAAGTATCAAATATTAAATGGAGGGAGTTCAATGATCATATCTTAGAAAAATACTTTCCTCGTTACCATTGAGCAGATATGGAAAGGCAATTTCTGAGTCTGAGACAAAAGGAGGATGCGAATTTCAGAAAGTATGTGGCCAACATTACAAGGTTAGTGAGGTATGCTGCAAATTATATACGTAACCTAAGAAGTATGATTGACCATTCCTTTTATGGGTTAAAACCGTTTCTCTATCGAGCATTGGTCTCACAATCCTTCTCGTTATATGAAGACATTGTCTCGTGAGATATTAAGACGGAAAATGAATTCTCTAAATATTATGACAATAAAGTAAAGCAAGAAATGAAGATAATGGTGGAACAAGAGACAGATAAAGGGAAAAAGGGAAGTAAGGATTTTTCCTTATGTGATAATCTTCGGATGAATCTCTCAGGTACTTGCCTAAAAGGAATGGGAGTTTGTTATAAATGTCGAGAAAAAGGTCACCAGGCTCATGATTGCAAGGGAAATAAAAGAGCTATCAATGTTTAATGCTACAATTGTATGGAAATGGTTCATTATGAAAATTAATTTCCTAAGAATCAGGGAAACATACCTTAGAAAAATCCAAGGGATCAATGCCAATCTTAAGCTGTTACTACAGCTGAAGTGGAATAATTAATGTATTACTTCTTTTGGACTCAAGGATTTTATTCTGGTTATAAGATTAATGTGATTGTATTGAAATACGTGTTGTTTTCATTATGGTTTTAATATGATTAAGGTAATCATATTTTTGGTATGTGACAATAAATGAATTTTACTTTTTTTTGGGGAATCTAATGTTACAATTGATTTTAGAATTTAGAGATCTTTTAGGGAATGTCTAGACAGAGGTATTTTTGATAACTATAAAGGGTGGAATAGATTATGTTGAACCTTGGATAGTACTTTTTAAGGTTAAAACATTTCTGAAGATTATTTTTAGACTATTATTATACTATATTTTTAGGAAAAGGACAACATGCGGGTTGGGGGACAACCCGTCGCGTCGGACAAAGCTACAGGAATCGAACCCAAAACCATAGTGCGACATGCCTTTACTACCTACCACTAGCCTACATGAAGTATCTTGTTATTACAAAATATTTTTCTCCATGGTATGTGTTAAAATTTGGAACCATGTACGATTAGGATAAATATAATATTTTCGATTTCTATTATCTTTTTCAGTGAAATATGAGTTTGTGGTTGAAATTAGTTGAAGGTTGAAACTCTACATGTCAAGCATATATATATATATATATACATGTCTCTTATTCAATGAATAAATTAATTCTTAAACTTTAGGAAAGGGATATTAATACATAATTTTTTTATCCTAATACCTTATGTTTTGTTGAACTGATGATATTTTCATCATAGATTGATGGCTTTGAGGTCCTCAATTTTACACTTGTTTCTTATTTATGGACTCAATTACTCCTTAAAAATATTTACGTTTTCCCACCAATTATTTGTATCTAATTTGCATTAATTTTCTACTAATTTAGATCATAATTTGGTGGTGACTTTTTCATTTCCCTATCCCTCTTATTAAGGGTAAATTTTATTAACCTTATTTCCGATGTGGGTTTTCCACAAATGTATTTTCTACATTCAACCTTTTATTTTCGAAGAACATTTTCTTATTAGGAGGACGAAATTTATTGAAGGATGGTAGAGTGTAACACCCCAAGCTTCCACGGTACCCTTCTCTTTCAGTAATGCAATAGCTTGCATTGTATGCACATTCAAGATTCTAACACAACACGACCAATCAAAGTAGCCATTATGAATAGTAATACCCACTTTTTGAAATTATATAAATTTTATATTTCAGAATGGACTTCATTTTGGGATTCGTAATATCTAAATTAGCCTATGTTGAATTTTTGGTATTTTTCTAAGAACTTCAAATTGTCGATGAATAGTGAAAAATACATAAAAACAATTTTTTAATCAAAAAAAATTATAGTGATAAATTATACTATTGATTGGTTTTAAAGTATAATTATAATATAATTTTACCATTTTATCCAATGGTGGTCATTATAATTAATTTCATTTTGAAATTGGACATAAAAAATTGTCAATCTTTTGATTGATATTGTTTCTTAAATTTACGTTATTTGTTTTGACAACAAGAATTTATTATAAAATTAATTAATGCAACTTATATGTTTTGAATTTTTTTAAATAGTCATCATTTTTGAATTCGTAATATCAATTATAGTTTGGTGTGATTTTTTGGTATTTTTCTGAAAAAATTCAATTTTTTATGAATAGTGAAACCACTAAGTGGTAGTTAAAAACTGATTTTTGGTTTAAATGAAATTTTACCAATTCTGTGAATTTAATTTAAAAAATCTGACACATAGGGTTGTAATTAGGACGTAAAATGTGGTTCAATGGGATGAATTTTTTTTGGTGAATAGTAACTGTTAAGTTTTAGTAATCTCGATTAAAGGTAATTAGTGTAATTTAAGGAAAATATAATGTTATAATAATATTAAATTAGCCTTACACTTGTCCTACCATTATTAGATGAGTCATGGAAGACCAAGACAATCCATTGGTCCACTTGGGGACCCCATGGAGCCACATGGGTAACAAAATGACATTAATAACTTTTTTTAATGTAAAAATAAAATTGTCACAAACATGTGTTGTTTTTATAAAACAATTATTACATGGGGTTATATAAGTTACCTTTTAAACTATAAATATTCATTATAAAGAAAAAAATATATACTACATCATGGTAATTTTTTTATAATTTTTAGGCATTAAATAAATCTATTTATTTATGACACCATGATGATGCAGTGATTACCTCATTAATGAACAATTTAAATAAAATAAAAAAATAAGGTAAAATCTAAGACATACACTTATATTAATACAATTTGATGTGTATATATTGCACCCTTATAACCGTATCCTATAAATATATCATTTTGGGACCTTTAAAATCCGAAAAGCATTTCATAATTAAGTAACATTTCATGACTTTCCAAGAGTGCCCCTCCTATCCTCTTATAAAAGGCCCCCACATCTCCCACATTATTCACAACATCAAAGCAATTTGGCTCAGCCAAACTCTTCCCAAGTACTCTCTCAACTTCCCTCTCTTACTCCTAGATGCCTCACATTGGGCAGAATTCTTCCCAAGGAAGCATTTGGCTCAAATCAAAACGAGTTACCTGATTTTAATGCAATGTCTTCCCTTATGTTTTTTTATTTTATTTTATTTATCCAACCCCATAAAATCATTTTATTCCTTTATTTTGTACCAAAAACATTATATTCAATATACTATGGTGTATTTATGAGATGGATTTGATTTAAAATTACACACACCTTCGTCTAATTGTTAAATAACATACTGTTTCTGTGGGTGGAAAATTACTGAATCATGAAACGATGCTTGTTCAATCTTCTTTTAACACCTCTAATGGTGGCCATTAATATGTAAATATATTTATATATGATTTATCTATTGTTTATGTCTTCCTTGCGCTTTTTTATTTATCATTTATGGCATTCCATTATGATTTCCATTATGGTTAAACGCGAAAATTTAATTTTATGAACTGCGGACTACTGCCCCCTCAAAGTGATTTGAATCATTAATGCCATATGTGAGACGTATAAAGGATGGTGTAAATGATATTATATATTATATTATACTGAAATTATAATATAACTTTATATCATTATGATTTCAATTCATTAAATACGAAATAGAAATTAAAGTAGCGTTTATGCTTACGTACGACTTACCGTCTCCATGAACGGTGCATTTCATTTCTTACCTCTAAATGTTATGTAATACTATTAATGCATGAATATACTAGATATGTATGATATATATGATATCTAGATCATGAATATAATTCTGTAGATAATGGATCTTTTACCACATTAACAACTTGTAATTATAAGAAGTTTATTTTTGACTCAAGTACCAAAGATCGAAAAAACGACCGTTATTAACTTAAATAATTACATAATGGTCATAACATGGTAATAAGTGATATAAAATGAATAATGAAATTTAAAACAGTTCTTAGGAAAATAAAAATTAACTCTAGTTTATTATTCAGGAGGTTAAAGAACGATCTAGTCAAGTCGGACATGAGGTAAGGGACTTCGTCTCAATCCCCATTCATTGAGGCATATTTTATTTTATACACAACTTTCTTTTATACAGTGTATAAACCCCTATGAATTTTAATTTTATTGAAAAAGAATATTTTTTATATGAACTGTTTTTACAGAAAGTCAAATGTTATGTTTTGTCTTACGTATGTGGAAACAATGACTTCTCTGCCGCTTTGACCATTATTTGAGTTTCAGCTACCTCTACAAGCCATAACTTTTTAAAAAAAATAACTACCATGTTTTAATTTTCTTTTAAAATGGATTTGATATTGTTTATATTATATCAATGTGTAGTATTGATATCTTTTGATTGAAATGTGGAAATTTTATGTTTCATTTATTCATGTTTTATGTGATAAGATTATGTTATGGTTTATGATATGTTTAAACCAATTCATATAATGAATGCATTGGACATTATAAGTGATAGGTGGAGCCCGCTATAGCTCCTCGATGCATCGGTAGGTCTAATGAGACAAACTACTATCTTGGCATGAGGCCTTGATAAAATCTTATTTGTTGTCTTGGCATGAGGCCTTGGCTACGTGGTTATCATAGTCTGGCATTATGCATTCCATCATTATGAAAGTGGTTATAGATATTGAATGTGATTATTTGACTAGTAGAATAACCATGTGATTAAGTAAATGGAATTATTTCATTTTATTTTTCCCATATTATTCTAAAGTTCATGTTTAAAAGGCTTTTTTAGTTATACATTGCCTTAAATGTTTATGTTTATTTATGAATGTTTCCTCGATATTGGTATCCTTACTGAGCATTTTTTCTCACCCATTTCTATGTTTTATTTTTCCCAGGAATTGAAGAAATATTTTATGAATGACCTACAAGGATAGTCTAACAGGGATATGGGTGTGGACTATGGAGACTATGTTATTGCAGTTTTTTACTTTATGTTGTAATGTAACAATAATGAATGTATCTAGTTTTTTCAAGGCTACTAAACTAATAGGTATTTCGAGACATGATCTTTTGTGATCATGAAAATGTTACATAATAATGCACCAACTCTGGGTAACTGGGGTTGGGGCATTAGAGGCCATGTCAAAAAAAGGGTCATGCTGCCAGTAAAGGCACGTCAATCAGGCGTCGTACAGAGAAATGGTGATTGAATGATGATATTATAACTAAATATTTATAATAATATTTTATTTTGTAATATTATTTATTTCATTTTAAACATTCATGCAATGGAGGAATTCTTGAGATCTCTCCACCCTTTCATCAATAAGGATCATGGGCGACCCCATCCCCATTTTAACTTTTTTTGAATTTTTTTTAAATTTTTATACCAATTAATTATTCCTTCATCTGCTTGTGGATTTTAGGTAAGAAACCATAATGTTTCTATCCCCCCTTCTCGAAGATCTCTTTCTCACATGCTGGTAACCTGAAATCCCACACTCATCCCATAAAAATCTCACCACCCTCTTTACCTCACTGTTGTCATAAATTTCAAGATCTTCCCCCATGGACTACCCCACCTAAACCACACACCACCACACCAGAAATTCATTATTACTCTATCTACCTCACTCTTCTTGCATCAGCCGACCGCTCTACCTCCTATGATAATCATTATGCCACAACCGGCCTTGATTCATGCTCTACCCTCCTGAAATAAACCCTAATCGGGTAGATCCACCAAAAACATTCTGATTCAACATCATTTGATAAATATATCACATGTAACTTGGTCTCATCGCATATCTGAATCCTGATTTATGATTTCAAATGTGAAAATTTCGATTTTTCGGGTGATGTTGGAAACCAAATTCATGATAATTGATTATTGTGTGTCTGTTAAACCACTGGCCAAAATGAAAAATGATAATTAACAAATGATGTTTGAATAACGTAAAAATGAATAAAAAATATCATTAATAACCAAGAATATTGTTTGGATTATCCTTGATTCATAATCATTATAATGATGAATGATGAATAATTAAAATTATTTACTAAAAAAATAAAAGTAGTTTATTTCAATTTCTAGTATTGAGTAAGAAAAAAAATTGATGAATAGGAAACCAAAATGCTTAATGTTTATTTAGGGGCATAAAAAACCATGGATGAGTCCCAATGGGATTGGATAGATCATTGATGATGAAGAACGTGCTCACCAAGATAATATTTTTTCTACTCTTTGAGTGGCCTTGATAAAGAGTTTCATTTTTTTCATCTTCTTTTATCGTTAGACTGTTTAACGGTGTGAAGATGAGAGGGTTGTCATTGGAAAAATATAATTATGAGAAAACTCTATCAAATATGAATTTATTATCATATATTAGGTTTATGTTATTAGTAAAATCATTAGATAAATAAATATTTGATTATTTAATTATTCTTCCATGAGGGATCTTCAGATGCACGTCTCATCCCTAGGATAAACACCATGTTTTGAACCCAAGCACAACTTCATATTAATGATCTGATAAACTTTTTAATAGTTATCCTATATTCATTATTTAATTGTATGTGCGTAATATAAATTACATATAATAATTTTATAAAATTAATTTGGAGCACATCTAACCATGAAAGTGCACTGCATCAAAGATACAAAATCTGATATAATATTATAAGAAAAAGTCTTATTAGAAAAAACGGTGGCCCTATGTCATTAATGTTGAAGTTTGTGGGATAAAACCAATTATATTTTACATTATTAATTAATAAATTACTTATAACATCTTGATTGCTCTTATGCGTGTCAATGCATGTGATAATGTCCAAAATATAGTTGTTGCATTAAAGGGTCATAGCGAATCCATTCTAGGAAAAGAACTCATAAGTTCCATAACACTACACTTGAATATATGTTCTATTGTCTGATGGTATTATTTGTGTGTCACAAATAATACCGGCCATTAGGGGTGAGAACTCATAAAACATCAATGCACCATCTCATGGAGTGTGCACTTGGTAATATCCAAGAGGATATTATAAGAATGAGACCCGTCAATAGGATATCCACATTCCATAGTGTAATTGGATGTTACTATCTGTATATGTGTTTTTTGGTCCTCATACTTTAAGATTATTATTAATGTCCAATACAACTCACACAGAAAGATGTATTGAAGAAAACTATGATGACACATTGTTCATAGTGAGGATTGATATATTGGGTTCATCATGATTAATAGTGAATTAGTAGATATTGCGAGAACGGATTTTTCCCTTCTATTCAAAAATAGAATGTATATCTCATGCATTTTTGTGGAATTTATATAGTCTACATAAATCCATTGACATGGTAAGGAATGGGAAAGATCAATTACAGAAATTCAAGTAATGAATAATCATGCACATGGGTTGATGCAAAAACCATGCAACCCACTTGATTCGATATATCATGACATAGGGATTACATTTCACAGTAAGCATTCGTAGGAGATGAAACATCATTGCAGTGTTAACATATTTCACTATGGGATATTTAGTGTGTTGCGAAATGTTATCCTTGGACTTTAGGCATGCTCCGCCTAATGCCACTGAGATAGAGGACGGGATGGTCACACACTATGTGTGTCCAAGTATCATGGTTAAATATTAATTTTTCAATTTCAATAAATATTATCCCTCACAATGGTTTAATAATTATTGAAGGAAACCAAATCGCATTTATGTATACAGTAATTATTCAAGAGAATATAGTATGGGGGAAATAATATATTTATTAGTGAGTAATGTAGTGATATTTATTTTAGAAACAAATAGACATTTTTCGAGGTCTAGTAAATGTGGTCGAGGGAATAAAGGTAATTGAAAAAAAATGTCGCGCATATTTAAATACATGCATTGAAGTTTTTAGGGGATTTTTGAGAATTAATATTATTTATTTTATTAAATGATGTTAAGTGTAATTCATTGGGGTGCATGTCACGTAATAAAAATTATCAACTGTTATTATTAGACATTGGGTATTAAAGAGAATTAAATTAAATGAATAAATGTTTTTTAATAATTAATTCATTTTATTATTCTATATAATTAAAATCCTAATTATATTATTCTCATTAACTTATAAATTGATTGGGGTTGTGCACAATAGAGCTAGAAAAATATCTCATCAAAATAGAGAATTCCTTTTCTTTGAAGAACGCTCTCACGCTATGAGAGAGATCATCCGGCACCGGATCTAGGGGATCACATTGCAAGGGGCTCTCATGGAAATCGAAGCAGGACATGCCTACAAAAGGATCTTCTATGATAGAACCCGACGATCCATTCAGTGATGTCAAGATATATGTGGATCATGTGTGGATCACCGCTAGAGGAATCCTACACGTGGATTCAATGACGCAACGACATATCATATCAGATCGTGACTGGAAACATCAAATGGGAATGAATTAATTCAAAGAAATTCATGAATTTTAATTAAAATAATTATAATTGAAATATGATGATCCAATATCTAGTTCTGGGACTACCTTTTATTATTTCTTTGTTCTTTCAATTCTGATGATCTGGAATTATTATATCTGTGATGGATCTTGGATTGATCATTGTTAATGGGAAAAATTAATGTTAGGTACACCCACCCATGTGCTTCCACTGTGACTAGAACCTAAAAGTTGTATCAAAGGTTATCGTATGGTTTATTATAATTATTTATTTTTTCATTGATGAATTAGACATTTAATAATTTAGTTGTTTCTATTCATGTTAATCGTTCTGCAAATCTAATTCATCAGATCTATTCCTCCTCTATTGTTTCTTGTTTACCTTAAAAAATGAATTTATCATTACGTTTTCATTTAAATAATATATAGGATCTCATCTGGAGGTTTCAAACATTCATGTCCACACAAAACATGAACACAGGACAGTTGTTTGGCAGAAAACACAATTTTTTCTTTGTAAAATTCATCAGATTTGTCTGCGAACCCGGTAGTGTCTTTGGATTATATCTATGTTTTTATGACTCTTTGTGTTGACTTGGAACATGTGGGATATGGTTTTTGGATTAGATGTTGCGGGTCTCATTTAACACAACATGTAATCCCTTCATGATAGGGTTTGACCGTGTTCCCTAGACATGGCTTGCACGACCAGAAACCATGTAATCCAGATACTACACAGTGTGTGTCCCAATAAACATTCCATGTATTACAATGATTTTTGAACTATATCTACATGAAATGTCCCTGGGTATGTACATTGGATAGACTGTGAACAAAAGAACACATAGTGTATTTGGAACTATAGGTCGTGTACTCATCCAAGTTACCCAGATTTATTAAAATTTATTATTATATTATACAAACCCTTGATACGTGTACCATAGTGGACGCATAAATATGAGACAAAACCTATGATAGGTGTTATATATATATGATTAACTTATCATCTTCATTATGTTCATTTATCCACATTGGGTAGTTATGGATGTGAATTCATTAGGTTTCCTCCTAGGTACGAGTTATGTACAACAATAATTTAAATGAATTTTTTTATTTAAAATTTTTATGGATGAGAATCTAATGAAAATACAGAAAAATGTATTAAGATAAAAGGATTGATTAATTAGAGATAATAAATTTATTTGAGTGTTATTTATCATAAACAACAACTATTAAGAAATTGAATGAAAGTTTTATTTATGCGTAAATATGGTTTCATGTATGGATGATCATGGGAAAGACAAACACCTTTGTATGATAATGGATTATTTTAATTAAATTTGTTGTCCTGCGAGCCTTCTCCTCATTAATATGTAGGGTTTGCGTGCCCAAGATTTCATTTATGTAAAACCCCATTTTACCCCTCACATACGAGTGAGATAAAAGCATATATAATGGATAGATCTCCAAATCTAGTGGATCCGGCTCAAGTTAAGATCCAATGAGAAACCAATACAAGGAGCTTCAAATGTGGATAGGTGTGATGTAGTAAACCCAAATGAAAAAGGTTCAAGGTATTTTCTCTTAGGTATTTGGTTTGTTCATCAACAACTAGATAAACTAACCAATAAAAAAAGATGATGATAATACCATTTATTTTATTTCACAGAGAGGAAAATTTTATTTATTATCGGTGTGTTATCATGATCACAAAATTAATGAGTTATAAATGCATGCAATATGGAACTAAAATAAGACCAGATTATGTGTAAATATTATCTTAGACATGGTTAATCACTTAGGTATATCCCACTTAGGATTAAAAATCAATTAATCAATGATAATAAAATGGAAATTTATGTATAAGGATAAAATCCCTCAAATAAATATTATGTTGGTATAGCCTTCCATATTCATGGTTAGAATCAAACCATAGTTCAAATTTATTGACCAACCATATTTGGGGTGCATTCAATTATAGTGGAATTCTAATTAATGTTTTTGGGATTACATGACTTGGTTTACATCAAGGGTTGACTACCACAATAAGGCATATTGTGACCAAGATGTTAAGAATAAGGAAATCCAATATAAAATGGTTTCAGGATTGGGGTGTCCACACATCGGGTCATTGAACTGTGAGTTAATGTATTTGGAATTTATAATTCTTATCTAAACCCCTTTATGTTTTTTGACAACCCCATTTTTGGGTAATAAAAAGGGTAATATAGATCCTTTCCACCAGAATATTCAAGAAATTAAACATTCCAATGTCAATGGTGATTGAAATTGGATTTCAATAATATAGTGGGAGAATGATAATTATTAATTTTTTTATTTTTCTTAGTTTTATCATAATAATGTTCTAATCCTTTGTTCATCATAATTTGTAGAAACGGAATGAATAATTACTTCAATATTATCATGGATAACCATACTCGAGAAGGAAAAACTTCTCACCAGCACCAATTTCAAGGAATGGCAGAGGCGTTTACGCTTCATCCTTTACCACAAAAGAAAATTGTATATGATGGAAGAGCATGTTCCAATTGCGGCTGGAAAATAGGATAGTGATAATGAAATATCTTTCTATATATTTATGATTCCAAATATTTCCAATGTTTCATGCTATCTTCCATGTCTAATAATCTCTTGTTACAATATGAAAACACCAACATGTATAGCATGATGTCCCACATTAAAGGTCTCAACCAATAGAAGGTGAGACTAGAGTGATATGAGATCTCCAACACATTTTTTACAACTAATCATGGAGATTCTATGCCATTCAGGCCTCATTTAGTGAATATTATTGGATACATTTAATGCCGAAAAATTATAGAATTTTTTTCCCCAAATGAGTTATGTACATATAAGATAATATCATAACTTCTCAAGACCTTCTATATCTTTATTGTCAACTACAACATGGGAAACACTGAGAATTTTCTATCAGTACATCTGACCATAATTCTCCATGTAGATAAGGACATGGGGCTTGACCAACTCGGTGCCCTTATAGTGAATATTAAAAGGAAGGACATGGAAATGGTTCCAACAATTCATACATGGTTTGAAGCACCTGAGCACTGTCCATACAAGATGGAGAATATCCAGAGGAAGGGAAATGAACTTTAGGTGGTATGTTTTTCATGTGGAAAGCAATGCCACTAGAAGATTAACTGTACGTAGAAGCGTGGGGGCTCTAATGGTGTGTTCATTATCGAGTGTAATCATTCCATTCTACACATTGGGTATTAGATATAGCTTATTGGGCATACATCTGTATTCAAATGTAGGAAAATCATATATATATATATAAATTATAGGGGAGATGTGGAACATTGAGCTACTAAT
The DNA here is from genome assembly GCA_963277665.1 of Viscum album. Lineage (NCBI taxonomy): Eukaryota > Viridiplantae > Streptophyta > Magnoliopsida > Santalales > Viscaceae > Viscum > Viscum album. The sequence goes on from OY728164.1 coordinate 615,857,608, forward strand.
GGAATGAGGTTGGATACGTTGGTATTGTCGATTACCATCTCTCATTGCTAACTGGGATGATTTTGGTTTTACGTAAATATTATTATGTTCCTAGTGTTACCAAGAACATAATTTATGTATCTTGTTTTTATATAGTTGGATTATTTTTAAATTTGGAAATAAGGGTTATTTCATTTATAAGAACATAATATGTTATGGTTTCTCAAAATAAAATAATGGTTTGTATGTATTAAATTAAAAAAACCATGTGTTGGAAATAGAAAATGAAACAAACTCACATGACTCATAAATCACCTAGTTATGGCATCACTGTCCCAGTCTTGTAAATGAGATGATATTGAAAAAGAACTTCCAAGACTGTTATTTAGACTCTAGTAAGATAAAACGACTTGATATATGTCATTCTTGTTTAAAAGGAAATATTACAAAGCTTCCATTATGTGGACAGGATGAAAGGGCCACATAGCTTCTCGGATCACTGCACACAGATGTTTGTGGACCATTTCCAATAGAAGCTATAGGTGGATACTCATACTTAATTAATTTTACTCATGATTTGAGTAAATATGGGTATATCTTCATAATGAGGTATAAGTCAGAAGCCTTATAGAAATTTAAAGAATTCATGAGTGAAGTATAGATCCAGATTGGTAAGATGATAAAGAGGCTTCGAACTGATTGAGGTAGAGAATATCTAACCTGAGAGTTCATTGATCATCTACAGGTGTTTGGGATTCTGTCTCATTTGAGTCTTCCATATTCACCATAGTGGAATGGTGTTAGTGAAAGAAGGAATTCCACCTTTTTGGACATAGTGAGGTCTTTGACGTGTTCTTTAGTTCTTCTATTATCCTTTTGGGGATATACATTAAAAACTGCATCATAAAAATTAAATCGAGTACCAATAGAGGTGGAAAATGGAATTCTCCAGGAGTTATAGAATGGAATGAAACCCATTTTGTCGCACACATGTGTATGGGGATGAAAGGTGTTTGTTAAGTCCTTATCAGCAAAAATATAGCACCCTAGGGAATGAGGTGTGTCTTTATATGTCACCCAAGGAAACAAAATTATATTACCTATATTAGCCTTCAAAAAAATGTGATTGTCACCAGAAAAGATGAAATTATTGAGAGGAATGACAACCAAAATAAGGATATTGGTATAAATATCTATATTAGTGAAGTTAGTGCTCAAGATACACATGAGTTGGTAAAGGAACATGTTCCACAGTACCCTGTCGAAGAGGTTCCAAAAACACAAGTACTGAATAAGAACTCAATTGAGGTAAGGGAACCATAGAGATTTGGATTCCTAGACACCGAGGACGGTGAATCATTATTGTTGGACAATGATAAACTACTCTCCAACATGGATGATTTAGAAATATCAGAAGCTACAAGATGGTAATTATATATGAATTCTAAGATTGATTCCATGTATCAGAACCAATTTTTTGTTCTGGTCGATGATACAGTTGACATAAATCATGTTGGATACAAAGGGGTATTCAAGAGAAAGCAAGACATGGAAGGCTATGTTAGGACCTATAATGCAAGGCTATTGGATATATGATTCAGAAATCATTATGAAATTGAATATGATGAAACCTTCTCACCAGTTTCCATGTTTAACTCTATTGGAATAATACATTACATAGAAACTTACCATGAATATAATATTTTGAAAATGGATTTAAAAATGGGATTCCTTAATGGTAACCTTAAGGAATATTTCTATATGAGACAACCAAATGTTTTTGTGACACCAGGTGAAGCCAAACAGGTTTAAAATTTGTAGAAATCCAATCATGGTTCAAATCAAGCATCCATGTCATAGAAAATTAAATTTTATGAAGCCATAAAAAAATTTGTTTCATTAAGAACGAATGAGAGAAATGTGTTTCTACACAATTTAATAGGAATGTGATCGTTATCCTAGTAGTATTTTTTTATGACATATTACTTATTAGAAATGATGTACTAGTCCTACAATCAGTTAACAACTAGTTGAACATGTATTCTTCATGAAGGACTTGGGAGAAGAAACCTATATTCTAGGGATAAAGATCATTCTTGAAAGATCCAAGAGGTTTCTTCGACTATGTCGGGGTACACACATTGACCGTATAAAAAGAGATTTTGTATGGAACAATCCTAGAGGGGATTGGTTCGAGTGTCATAGGGAAATCATCATTCAAGGATAATGTGTCTTCAGACACAACAATATAAAGATATAATGAGTGATATCTCATATTCTATGGCTATAAGATCCATCATGTAAACCATGCAATGTACCCGGATTTATGTTTCCAATGCACAGATCATGGTATGAAGATATCAAGCAGATCCAGGAGAACATCATTGGACTTCTATTAAGATTATCATTATGTATCTGAGACGATCTAAAGATGTGTTCATGGGGTATGGAGGAGACTACGAGCTTGTAATCAGAGGGTATCCTGATGATAGTTTTCATGAAGATAAAAACGATCTGAAGTTGCAATCTGGATATGTTTTCTGTCATAATTGATGTGTTTTTAGCTGTAAGTGTTCCAAGAAACTAGTTTTCACTGATTCTACAGGGGATCCCAAATATATAGTGGCTTATGATACTTCCAAGGAATACTTCTGGATTTGTAATAGTGTACATGTGATTGGTGTGGTTCCTAGTAGTAAAGATCATTCACATTGTATTCTGATAATACTATCGTGGTGGCTCCTGCAAAAGAATCCTGCACACATCAATGGATAAATAACATTCACCAAAACTATCATATATTGAGGAATTTATATCAATGGGGTGAAGTTGTTGTGATCAGAGTGTCCATGGAAGAGAATATGATGGATCCCTTAACTAAAGGCATATCATAGTATAAGCATGAATATCATGTGAGGGATAATAGGTTAACGATTGTTAGAAGTTGGTTGTAGTCCATATGGGGGTCTGTTGGATTTGGTATCTAAGAACAAACTAATTTATACTTTATTCATTAATAAATACCTTATCAAATCATATTTATTATTCTACATGACAATTCTTCATATATTTTCCGAACGATAGATATTTAATTAAAGGGTCAAAGCTGAGCACAACTATGATGAGAAACCGGATGTTCCATAACATTGTTCTTAAATATATGTTCTATGACTGGATGATGTTATTTGAGGGTCACAAATAATACATCCATTGGGAGTGAGGAGTGATAAAAAATTGAGGCACCATCTAATGGTGTTCTCCCTTGGTAATATCTAGGAGGATATCATAAGAACGAGACCTTCCAGTGAGAAATACACATTCCATAGTGTCATTGATTGTTCCTATTTGTGGTCGTGGTTATTGGACCATAGACTGTATGGTTATTATAAATGGGTATTAAAACGCACGAACAAAGATGTATTGACTAAAATTGGGATGAAACACTGGTCTCTGTGTGGTAGGATATGTTGGGCACATCACAAGAAATACATACCTAATTGATAATGTGAGAAAGGTTTTTTCCCTTATGTTTCATAACATAAGTAAATATCTCAGTACCTTTGATGGAATTGATATAACCTAAATGAATCCATTTCCAAGGTATGTAATGGAAATGTTCAATTCTAGGAAGTCAAAGAAAGAAAAATCAATTACATGGGTTGCTAGCATAAGCATGAAACTCGCTTGATTCGAGATATCACGACAAAGGGATAATATTACATGGTAATAATTTCTAGGATTTGGCACGTCATTTCAGCGTCTACTTCATTCTCTATGAGTTCCATGGCATATATCTAGATGTTACCCTTGGATATTAGGAATGTTCCGCCTAATTCCCCTGAGAAAGAGGCTAAGAGAGTCACACGTTATGTTTGTCCATGTATCTGAGTTAAATGTTAATTTAACAATTTGAATAAATATTATTCCCAAAATTTTTTAATAATTATTCAAGGAATCTAAATCACATTTATCTCAACACTAGTAATTTGATAGAATATTTTGTGGGAGAAATAATATATTTTTTATCATGTACTGTAGTGATAATTACTTAACAAATAATTCAAGGTTAAATAAATCTGGTGGAGAAAATAAAGACATCGGAAAAACAAAAATACACATTGTGAATAATAATATACATGCAGTGTAGTTTTTTATAGTATTTGTATGAAATAATAGTATTTATTTCATTAAATGATATTAGGTGTAATTCTATAGGGTGCATGATAAGTAATAATAATAGTAAAATGTTATTATTAAACATGGGGTATTAGTAAGATTTAAATAAAATGAATAAAATCTTTCAAATCATTAATTAATTTTATTATTATAATTAATTAGAATAAAAAATATATTATTCACATAATACTAGACATTATTTGGGGATATGGACAATAGATCTAAAGAATTCTCTTAAGCTGAGAAATAATTACTTTTTTCAAATATTCACTCATGCGAAAAGATAGATCCCCCTCCACTGGATCAAGTAGAGCACTTTGCAATTGGATCTCAAGGCAATCAAAGGTGGATATCACAAGAGAAGGATCTTCTATTATAGCACCCAGGGATCCCTTTAGTGACAACCAGAGATCCGTGGAGCCCATGTGGATCACCTCTAGAAGAATCCTACACTTGGAATCGATGACAAAAAGACAAATCCCATTACATCATGACCGAAAACATCAATGGAGAATAAATTTCATCATGGTAATTGATTCATTTTAATTAAATTAATTATAACCAACATACGATGATCTGTACTATTGTTTCAGGAATCCCCTATTTTATTTCAGTCTTCGTTCTACTCCAATGATTTGACATTATAATTTTTATAACAGTGCTTGGATTCATCGTCACTAACGACAAAAATTAATTTGGGGTACACCCCCCCCCCCACATGCTTCTGTTGTGCCCGAAACATTCCCCCTTCAATTATTTTGTCCATAAAAAGAAAAAATAAATAGAAACATGGGATACTAAGTTTTCATCAAGATCTCATGTTACTAGGAAAACCTATACATTTTTATGTTACCACAACACATGAATCAATTGAATGATCCATCCTCATATGATTCTATCCATTCTATGATGTGTGTAGAAAAACATACATATCTACTCCGTTGGATCACATGGAAGACATCATGCGCCTGATCCAACTATTAGGGTAATTTAATGGTGGTAGGAAACTTCACCATATCTTATTGCAACAGGAATCACTGTTGGACTCTGGAATAGGGTCTCATGATTCCCTCCTACTCTAACAGGGTCATTTTTAGGGAAGCTAACTGCTCCAAAACATCTTTTACTAGGATATCCTATGAAATCCAGCTAATGGAATCTACTATAATATTTCCCATTCCCATAGTATAGGCTATCTCAAAGTGTAGTTCTATATGTACTTCCAACAAGTGTTGATGTCTAAATTTCAAGTCTCTCTGGGTAAAGACGTACGCAGAAGTCTAGGGTTCTGAGTAACCCACAAGTGCTATCCAAGATGTTAGAGGCACTACATCCTTATGGAAAATATTACTGTTATTATCATTAGTTACTGAGTTTGGTAGTTCTAGTTATAGGGTATCGATTACCCTGAAATGTAATTGATAACTGTAGTAGCAAGACTTGATGTTGAGAACATGTGGTACCAATGAATTGGTCATGGGAGTAAGATCAGCCAATTGCATGGGACTAAACATAGAAAGAACACGGTATACCCCACATGTCATCTCCCCTCATCCATGGAGAGACACCATAATATAGGAACACTGCAACACCCACAAATGGAACTCTATACAATGGGAGTCAAGAAGAAAACTCCTTTGGAAACACCATGACCTTCTCTGACACACCATCATAAAACCTCTCCATGATCACACAAGTTAGAGGGACTCTTCCATATCTCCAAATACATTCGTATATACCTCCGATAATAATGGAACACGGTTAAACTGATTCCCCACAACACCCATATAACACCTAAATCAAGGTGAAGGGAGAAAAGATCATGTCACCTAGTTCATAACATTTTCTACTACAAAGAGTATAAAAGGGTCAAGGACTACTAATTATCATCTCTTTCTCTATAGAGTCTTAGACATCCAAAACTTATGGCTATTCATGAACCCATTTTCTAGCTTCCAGATCATGACATGGGCCACCTTGTTGGGGTGTAATGACTTCAAAACGTCATCCCACACCTCTATCTCATCATTCAACACCACCTCCTAAGAGACCTCTATGATCAGAGTGTTCTCTCCTTGATATCGATCCACTATTATATAGCCTAATATTCTCAGCACATCTCGTCGAGTAGTTTCGTGCCATGTGACCCTTCCCATCACATGCATAACACTAGCCCTCCATATGTTTTCTCTACACTTTGATCTAGCGGGGACCCATATTACTACATGACTGTGACAAATCATGAGCAGATCTCATACACCAAGAGTTTATCTACTGATGTCTCCTAGCTATGGTAGACGTCTATGCTTTATTTCACCCTCCTCCATAACTAGTTGCATGGAATAACATGAGACTCTCTATCATGAAGGTATTATATAGCACCTTTGAATAAGTTGGTATGCACAAGGGTACTAAAATAGCATAGATATCCCTATTGATTCCTTCATAAAACTTGTGTGTTCAGTAGTATATGTCACAATGATTGTCCATAGAGTAGAGTTTAAGGTATGTGAACCTAGTCACATACTCAGCCACTATCTTCCTTCTATATATAAACCCAGGGATCTTATGAAGTTGGAAGGATAACAATATGGAGGGGTATTACTCCTCATGAAACTGATTCTAGATGTCATCCCACAAGAGGTCCAAATTGGTGAGTACATGAGTAACCATGCTCCACCAATGCCCAACTGTTCTATTATAAAGGGTAGCTTCTAAAGACACCATATAGACTATATGTGTCCATGAAAGCCTGAAGAGGTGGACCCCCGAATCTAACCAAACCTATTCCCCTAGAGGGCATGTATCACCGTGAATCCTTAGTGGTATAAGTTGGTGGAACACATGAAGTGTTCTATATGTGTACACATCCTCAACCTACTCTTCTATAAATGACTGCTTTTCTAGAGGTGAAGATGTTACCACCATCCCATCTGGAGAAAGTGGATCACATAATGGGTCCTGAACTACAACCTTATCACTCACATGATCATCAATACGAACTGGAGATGGAATCCTTATTAGCTATCATCATGGAGACAAGATGATTGTCATAAATTATTATTGTGTTCATATGAGCATATATATACATACAAATAACACTGTGGATCTATATAAATAAGCATAGTCAAATACTGAATCCTATATGATTCATACACAATTTGATTCATGGAAAATGTGTCTAATGGTGTCGAGTCTACAGATGGGTAATCAGGGTCTTGGGATACAGATACGTCAGCCGCACGTACCATTAGTGGACAGAATGGGATGAGAGCTTCTCTCGAGACACATCGACACTCTTACCCTAATCCTAACCAAAACCTTTATAGGGAATATTACGAACAACATCCCAACGGTCTAACTGGCTTCAATACCACTTTTTAACGACCCAACCCATGCCGGGGATCGAGCCAAAACTACACCAAAGCCCACCTCCATAGGCTAGGGGATAGAGACTAGGACCAAATGCACAATAAACTAAGTGAGGACATTTCCTATGAGAATGTTCACACACTCGCTTCCATATAAATGAAAAAGTGTAAAGGGAATGGGTTAAAGGATGATAAAAAGTCAATAAATAAACCAAACATGCAAGAACAATAAAACATTACAATTATAGTTTAGTAAACTAAACTGGGAAAAAATGATAAATTAATACCCAACCAAGAATATTTCCACAGCATGGAAGTAACTAAAGGTTAATATAAAAGATATCCCTTATCCTAGAATACATGTTATAGCCACCATACATGGTACATGCACTTGTATCCATATGCACCACTCAATTCACGATCAACCTATTCGTCGTCTGAAGAAGGCATGATACATTTGGGAAAATCCCACACAGGGGTGAGTATAAAAATAATCAGAATGAAACCCTGAAAAGGAAAAGGGGGATCCATAATAAATAATCTAATAAATAGATCAGTAGATAGGAAAAGTTTTATTTTAAGTAGTGAAACTGAACCCAATAAGATGGTTTCATTAGTTTATCTCATCACACGAATCTAGAAATGGTGAGAATCTAAAATTCACATCGAGGTTTTTCTATATATAGTAGGATAAAAGACTAGTCCAACTGTGAGAATCTAGAAACATAAATTGCATTTAACACCCCACATGTATTCAGCCCTCTTGGATGGATAGTATCCAAACCATAAGAGTGGGAAATAAAATAATGTATGTATATATATATACATGTGTGTGTGAGTGTGTGTGTGTGTGTGTACACTCTATCAAAAAAGCCCAAACGAGGGAGTAAGGGGATCTGCATATCATAGCTCTGCCTAAGAATGTGAGTATCCAATAATTCAATGTAAAACTATACTCCATTCCCATCACCTCATCATATTCTTTGGAGTCACAAGTAAAAGGGGATAAAATCACCGATCCTCGATACTGTCTTCTTTGGGTGACACAAACTCGCCCATATAGTTTTTAATCGCATTACAAGAATGCGTCTCAGTTAGGATAGTGCCCCTCTAAATTGTGAGGCCAAGGTAATATCAAATTAAATATCAACATTGTTCTTTAGTAAGGATGTCATCTCAAATTTGAGGACCCATTCCTAGAAAAACAAGTGGGTTCCACATTATTGTCATCAAGGAACCATAACCAGCCCAGGTTGAGGGTTCCACTATAGTGTCATCAAGGACCCTTGCTCAGCAGAGCACGAGGGTTCCACTATAGTGTCATCAAGAACCTATAAAAAACATGTATTGAAGGTTTCACTATAGTGTCAACAAGGAAAATAAACATCTCGGCTCGAGGGTTCCACTCAAAAAATGGTTGAGGACCCATGCCCAGCCATGCTGAAGGGTTCCTATCTAGTTTCATCGAGGACCCATGGCCAGCATGGATAGAGGGTTCCACTCTCATGTCATCGAGGACCCATGAACATCTTGGATAGAGGTTTCCATTCGGAATTCAACAAGGAACTCCACTATAGTCATTAGGTGTCACCCTAGAAATTCATCACTCCTAGAACTTCTCATATCACATTTCTTCATACATTTTCTCTACAATAACAAGAGTTGATACTGGAGTAACCCATGATTCCTCTACAAATGCATCCATAGGATCACCAACTGACATTTCTATAATTTTTACACATTTAATGAGATGACTAAAAAGGATTTTCACATCCAAACAAATCAAAACATTACAATCATTCTAGAAAACGTGCAGGGTAGACTATCCACTCACTCCTAACAGCCATAAGATGAAATAGATGTCTAATTCCACACTACCCAAGAGTGACATCTCATGGGGACCACATCATGATTATAAAAAAATTGTATATAATGATCCATTGTAATCCTCACGGAATAGCACCTGATATGGACTACTCATTCATCCAAAATGGATTCCTTGTGTAAATGATTCATTTCAATGCAACATGTGCAAATCAGCATTTATGGGTATCGCCCCTTTATCATCATTTAAATATCCAAAGTTGGTGTAAAATGAACCTACTCATCATCAGGATCACAATTCCACTGAAGGTACATCGATTGGATTCCGAATGTAGAAATTATGGCGGGTAAAACAAATAAAAATTATTATATATTATTATAATTTTGAAATTTTCGGTACCCAATCACAAAACATGAATAATCTATCCACGATCAATTTGTAAATGACCATCATGAAAACATGTTCATTCTTCCACAGACAACACGTGAAATGGAAACTCCATGTAGGTGTTTTGATCCGAATTTGAAAATAATAATAATAATATTATTTTTCGGTGTTTAATAGATCCAATCCCTAGGTTATTGAGATATACCCACCATTGGTCTCAAAAATTCTGCCTTGAAGACAGTGTCATGTCACCACTAATGGCACTTCAATCAGATATAGTTTTGTGAAGTTGTGACCAAATGATTATTTGATAACAACATAATAACAATAATATTTTCTATTATTATTATTATTGTAATTTATTTCTGTTTTACAATAAATCAAGGTAGTAAAGCATGAACCCCACCCCCCCTCACATTATTGCTCACATGAAATTCTGAATTCTTTTTTATCAATAAATCAACATAGGAACATATGATAACCCACCCACTTTTCTCCATGCGGCTGATATACGCCCCAACCCCATTTCCCATTTATTGAATTTTATTTTTTAACAATTTATTTTCCAAATCCTTATGACTTTTTCTTATTTAATGTTTTATGGAGGAAATCCTAATTTTCACATCACCCTTTTCAAGATCAGCTCTTCTTCACATGTTGGTACCTACAAATTTTACATGCAGCACCCAAAAATCTAGTTGTCCTCTTTTCCTCTCCATTGTCTCCACGCTCAGAAGCCTCCACCTCGGATAGCCCAACCTGATGCATGCACCATCATGCAAGTCACCAGTTCATCCCTTATGCACCTCATCTTTCTCTCACTGGACGAACATCTCAACCTCCACTATGGATCACCACACCTCATCCAGACATAGTTCTTGTTCTACGCCACCGCGGTAATCCCTAAACACAAAGATTAATAAAAAAACATCCTCATTAATCCTAGTTAATATAATATACCTCTGGTCACATTTTCTTGCCCCCGATATGAGTCAAAATCTATGTTTTCAATGTGTTTAACCAAGACTTGTGTATGAATGGGTCGATTATATGATTTTTCATTAAAACTAATTGCATAATAATTGATTATTGGATGTTTCTTGAACTATGTACTAAAAAGGAAACCATCAATGAACTGCTGAAGTATGAATTAAAAAATGATAAAAAATTTGAAAAAAAATCTTGTATATTTTTTGGGTTTGGCCTTGATTCATCATTGTTAGAATGATGAAAGGAGAAAATGAAAAATTATTAATAAACCGATAATATAAATTTATTTCAATTTATTTGATCGTGAAAGGGAACAAATTCAAAAATAGTAAATAAATATTATCAATGTTTAATCAGAGTCCTAAGACACCTTGGATGTGTCCCAACATGATTAGATTGATCATTTTTTATTAATAACATTCTCACCATGATCTTATGTGTTCAACGTACTTCAAATCTCCATGATTTGTAGATTCGTCATTGTTTTTCGTCCTTTGTCGTCTACCAATGCGAAATAGAGGAGATGAGAGGGCTGTTATTGGTAAAAACGAATTAGTATTCAAACTATCTGAAATATTAATTTATAATAATAAATTAGGATTTAGTTATTAATATAAAAATAATAAATATTTATTTATTTATTTAATTATCCTTCAACGATGAAAAATTTGACATACATCCCATACTGACTCGTTTAATGTTGTTCCTATTGTAAAAACCACGTTCCAGACCCAACTGTGACCTCTAACTTCCAAATGAATCAACCATTTAAGATATATACCATTTTCATTAATTAACATGTATGTTTAATATTAATCATATTCAATAATTTTATAAAATAAATTTTGAGAACACTAGATCTCAGAATTGCACGTCGCATCACCGCCAAACACTGAAATAATATATATAAATATTTTTAATCTTTTTTCTAAAAACACAGCTCCATATAGTAGGATTATAATAAATTTTATGGGTATTTATCTTTCACTACTCATTGAGGGTAAATATCATCAACAAAAAAAATATGAATAGAATAATTTATAAAAGAAACATCAGTTATTTAATACCCATCGTCACTATTAAAACTAAATCATATATTAATATATTCACTAGATGCTAATAATTATAATGTCCAAACCAGGTTCATTCTATAATATTAACAAAATAAATTCTCCACAATACAACAAGAGTTCCTCCACATTGGAAAAAGGTTGTCGACTAGAAGTGAGGGTGTATTGTTATACCGTGGGGAGACTATACAATCTGATGAATATAGGAAATAACAATTAAAATTACCGTATATCATTAAATGATGATATAAATTATAGTAAATAGTATGTAATTAAATATCAATATATCCAAATAAAATTAAAATAGATGATGATAAATTCAAAAACATGAAAAATATAATAAAAAAATTATAGGAATGTATAACTATTTCACCCATACAACCGACCACCCATTGGGATAGTAATATAAAAATAAAAAACAAAATAATCAAATCTATAGTTTCTCCACTATATCTATAAATAATATATAATCCAGAATCCCGATACACTATGAGTAATCATTCACAATCATGGAACACTCATCCTAGGAAAGAGCACAAATTTTATCTTACAATAAACATGTAAGATAATCTTAATACACATGTGAAGTAGAGTCCTGATGAAGGTGTGAGTATATCATAGAATCCCACCACCAATTTTATAAAAAAATAACTAATTAATTAAATATTGTATAAAGATAAAATGTTGGATAAAATTAAATACATAAATTAGGATATATTTAATAAAAACTCTTCACTAATTAAATTTTGGTCACTTTAGTTATAAAGTGAATCAAAATATTACCAAACCTACATCAAATTATGGTGTACTATACACCACCTAGGAAAATCATATCCACTTCATTACGTGAAAAATTAAATATTTTTCAATGAAACAACATGTATGTTTATCCTCTTAATCCATGATTCCTTACATAAGATGTCAACCTCTAAAACAAACAACAATTTTCAAATCAGATTTTTCATTCATCATTACATGATTCATCCAGGTTCTCATTCCCTATTCTGGAACAAAACTATTCCATTGTTAATGCTATTTTTTTCTCATAAATGAATGTGGATGGGTTCAGAGTGTTGGTATTTGGACATGATGGTTTTAGGAAATGACTATGATCATGTTGATGGTGTATATTTTCTCCACGTCTATTGTGATGGTTTAACATTTATATCAATGCACTGAGAACTAAATTTTATAAAAATCATGGTAAAAATATTTGTGTTAGTTTTATGTAGATTATAATATACCTTTGGTAATAAATCAGTCCTTATATAAAAAGGAAGTAATGAGGATGTGGTGGGATCCAATGTTTTTGGACAATTTTTGAGATGATGGTTTAAATTTAACATAGATATTAGTGGGATATTGGTTGTTTCTATACACATTTAAGAATTCATTTTGGATACAATATGTGAAATTTTTAAATTGAACTATGATTTGGATGAAATGTTGATTTGTTCAACGTTCATAAATGGACAAAGCGTGAACATTATATGATGTTTGGTTTTGATTAAGAAGATGGGTTATTATGTTTTAAATAAATAATTATGTATGTTTTCATGTCATATATTTATAACCATGACATCCTCATTATGGGAATGATAATAATAATAACATTTTGGATTTTATATAGAAGGGTGTTCCATCATTTCTTATTGGTGGTTGTGGGATAAAAATAGCATAGGAAGCACCATGGTTCAAATGGAAAATTGGATGATGAAATATTAATAATTTTTTGGGATGGATGCTCTCATTAATGCACTAAAATAGTGTTTTGGTTATAAAAATGAGAATTGGATTGAGTTTTGGGGGTTGATCGCCTTAGGTTGGAGGATATTCCTTAGGCGTGTATTGGTGTTTGGGGGCGTACGGGGGTATTGTATATTGAATATGACCAACAAAAACATATGAGATGTCAATTATAGGCCATAATGACGTCTCATGGATTAAAATTATTATGTTTTGATGATTATAAAATCCTTAATCTATAAGAGTTATCATAATTTTGAGAAATGGTTTGAATTTTTGGTTTGGTTGAAAAAACAGCATTTAAACATGGAATTTAATGGAATATGAAGGGTTGTAACCACTCAAGGGACATATTTTTTATTTTTGATGTTGTTTTTTGAGGGTTTTTAGATTTTTTATTAGTACTATGGATTCATATGCATGATTTCATTTTTTGTGTACGGTACACAAATATTGCTAAACATGCACCATAAAAGTGCAGATCATTTATTAAAGGGAAATGTTATATATAAGTATTTTTTTTACCAAAAATGAATTATAAAGTGTCCCAAAATGATGTCCTATTATTTGTAAAAAAATTTAACATATTCATATTCGAGGAAGTGTAGTATATAAAGTCATCACATGGGTTAAAAAGATATATAACCAAACATTTAACCAATAACAAGTTTATAGAGATTATTTTTACCTTATAGTATTTTAATCCTATAGCCTCTAATTTTCTTCCTCTATAATTATCATGAAACCCAATGACATCCTCCCAAACTCACCTTCATTTATTGTCAAATTTTTGTAATTTTGGATAATATATATGGTGTTGAAGTTGAATGTTTCACCCCTAGTGGTTTTCTCTCCACTTCATCTTCCACTTATCAAATGATAGAGTAATCAAAACAATGGTATTTTATGTATATTACAATAAAACATGGTTGAATAAGCAATTAATCATGGGAAATTGGATTTCATGTGTAGAGGTAATTCTAAGATAACTTATATGCATTATATCTTGGTATTTAATTCATATATGCGACAATATATATTTTTTCAATTTTTTCCATCAAATTTGTAATTAGATAACTTTATATATTTTCTTTGTATATAGATTTATCATGGAATGTGTTAAGGGTAATGTTTAGGGTTATTTATGAGTTTTTGGTTGTGGTTATGATGTGACAACAACATATATTGAGAATTTTGGAATTATATAAATTTAAATAAAGTATTTAATATAACTATATAGTGGTGGGATTAAATAACTAATTATAAGGTGAATATAATCAGTTGACTCTGGTGTTTTGGTTATGATATAGGACTATATATGGGTTATATGCGTCCTTATGGGTTTTTATGGGAATTAGAAATATATCCACCCTTATTGAATTAATTTTGAAATATTTATTTGAAGATGGTGGTCTAAGGGAATTAACCATATTATTGGAAGATAATTTTAATCATTATGTTGTATGTGTGATAACACAAGATTCGGGTGCATTGCATCAATCAAAGAAGAAAATATTTAGTTCTTTAAATTGATCACTTATAACTTCAATGGACTACAACATATCAGTCGGATATTATGAGATCTAACATACATCCATCCTTTTGGATTTCGAATAATCTTAATTAGAAATGTGGGAATCAAAATTGTGTACTAGGGTGGGTGTGTTATGAGTTTTCCTAGTTATGAATGTTAGTGGTCATTACAACACGAGTATAGGATTATAAGGTATAAATTTTAAATAAGTGTCGTATGAAAAGTGAAATTAATAAAATGTTATGTTTTAAGGTTCCCATAATTTGGGAAATTTCTGTGAGGATTTTGAAATTGTTTTATGCGTGAACATGGTCTTTTGATCCCATATATGTACTTATTGAGTGAAAAATATTTCATTAAGGGAATATTTTTTTTTCAAATTGTGGCACTAAAATAAAAATTTACATAAAAATGGTGATTTTAAAAAGAACATACATTGTTTGTTTGAAATTAGTCTATGGTTTCCCCCATAGTGAAAATGTCAAAATAGGTCCTTTAATGGTTTTTTTGGAATGTATGGTTTTGATCCTATTTCATATATTACTAGGGTAGAATCATGTATTACGGGTGGCATCAAAACGATTTTCTGTGGAAATGTGATATCAATAAATTTTTAATGATTTTCTAAAATTTTGTTTTAATTTCAGTTGGGGATTGACCTTTTGTGCCATGTAATTATGATGATGGATTATTAACACATTTGTAAATAATGATGTTTGAAAGGGATATTTTATAGTTTAATTAATATTTTATATATTTAATGTGTTGGATCGTGCAAATTTGTTGATGATGTGACAGTTTAGACATCATATTATGTCTATTGACACATATGTTGTATTATGTGTTTCAGAAAGACGGACATGTTTCTCCGCCCAAATATTTTTTGACTTGATACTCCAAAAGAAGGGTTTAGTATATCAGTCATTTCATTCCATATACATGGTTTGTAATTCTTGATATTACTTTCTAGTTACATGTTTTATGATGTTGGAAATTACACACATCAAATATGGTTTAAGTTCTATATTTATTTTCTATAAATGGATGGAATTCTTTCTGGTTTACATTGTATATTACAATCAAGATCATAGCTCAGATGACCAACTTCATCAATAGAATAATTGGTTTGATAGGGTGTCAAATATGAACCCGAGGGCAATCATGTTAATGAGTATGTGGTTGTTAAACACCTATCAATTTATTTTTATAGTTCTCTGTAAAAAAGTAATTTATAGATTTCTTTTCATAATAAACTGAGTTTAACCAAATTGTGATATGCTATGAAATTATAATTATTTAACATTATATTTGTCACTACCAATTGTATTAGAAGGCATATATATAAATTTTTATTTTGATATAAAAATAAAATAGTTTACACATATATATAATTAATTAATTTTTTATATGTTAATTAGAAATAAAAATAAAAATAATCTGAAATAAGGGAGATATATTTTTTCTAAAAAATGTTTTAGTGAAGAAAATGTGTTTTCATATTGTAAAATTAAATTTATCCATATTGGTTATTTATTTTACTGAAATATATATATATTATTCTAAATTTAGTGTTTTATATTTAATATAATGTTTTTCTAATCATGGGAAAAGAATAAATCCACTACTATGATTATATTGTATTAAAAAATTGATTTTCATCATGTTTGGAGAACTTTTTAAATATGAATTTCAACTACGTATATGAATGGAATATAGAAATATAGATTCAATTTTTGGAATCATGGAGATAAAATTTTATAAATAGGTCCCTTATAATTTTTTTAGTATAAATAGTAACCATACAAAACTATTTACACCTTAGTATGGGTATAAACGGTAAAATAAGGTTAAATCATATGGATAATGCTTTAAAATTTATCTTACACTTTTTTATATCCTACCATCAGAGTGGATTTAACAAATTTAAATCAATGAATAAAATATATGGCCAAATATTTTATTTTTAATAGAATATGTAATTTATATTCATCTATGAAATGGATAATTACAAAATGTATCTGGCATGGAAAAAATGTCTCAAAAATATTACATGTTGAATAAAGGATAATTATTCAATTATAGATTTTAATTTGAAATAAAAATATTATTTTATAATATTTATTTTTTCTATTTTTTGGAGACTTGATTAATTACCATTAATGCTTATGAAATTTCAAAACATTATTTATTAAAATATAAGAAAAATTTAACAAAATAGTTTATGAATGTTTTATTTTATAACGTTCAAGTGAATTATTATGTTCATATAATTTTAATATACTTATTACCTATTAGAGATGTTTAAAATTTATTTTAATTGAATTCTATTTTTCATTGGTTCATTTAATGTCAAATATAATGAATTTTTCAAAAGAAGACAATAATGTTATTTTATAAGAAATTATATGTTATTAAATAATTTAAACTGGATTAAAATTATATACTAGGCCATGTTAGTGTGAAATGGTTTAAAATATCATCCATGTTTCATTTATGAGTTATTTATCCATTTATGGAATCATTTTTAACCCATTAATATGGAAATTGTTCTTACTATGGATAAAATCAACAATGATTAAATAAGGGGTTCATAAATAAGATAAAATTAAAAATGTCCTAAAATTGTAAGAATTTTATATGAAAATGTTTTTCTAAATGTAAAATCTTTTCTATATAATCTATAACAATTTTGAATATGTTTTATTTACGATGACATTGTGACATCAAATTATTTTCTTAGAGGTATTTCCATTCCTATTAATTATTGTCTATTTATTTTGGTGCATCATGAGACTACCAAGGATAGAGTTAATTATCTACATAAATTGAAAAAATCAGGTATTCATTTCTATTTGAATTAATTAAGTCCATATATAAATGTTATATTAGGAATTGAGGTCTCTATAGGTTTTACGAACATCTAGGGTGGCATGGAGTTTAATGATGAAAATTGATCATAGTCTATAGGAGATGTTTACACCATGTAAATTGTATACCAACCATATAATTTACTTAAGGAAGAAACTGTGTAATTTCAATGGGTGTGAAAGGATTACACCCATGTTTTTATAATTCATGTCACATAATGGTTATGTTAGGTTTTTAAAAAAATGATCTATAAATTCCTCTTTCATGGATTTTAGGTATTACATGATATGTAAAATTGTTACACTACATGTAATCATCAATTTTTGTGGTTTAATAGGAACAAGAAAACTGATTATTTTTTCAACTATAAAAATCCCATTTTCTATCGAACAATCGGATCTTAGGGGAAATGTTCAGACATCCACCCCTACTGAATAATTTTTTTTTGAAATTGAACACCATTCTATGGTTGTTTATTTCTCCATATGAGTAATAAATTTTTTAACAATTGATTTTGATCATGGTAACAACATATCATTGTGTTTATGAATCTATGGAACTTTAATGATTGTTATTCATGTTTCCTTCTAGATCCATCACGTGGGAATATCTGAAAGTCTAACCCTTTCATTGGTTGTCGTACAAAATTTGAGTTTATAAATGTATGTGTTTTTATTCTTCTCCAAAAACGATTATTCATTTAGTGTTGATTCTGATATGTTTTTATCAATTCTAAGGAATCCATTATCATCATGGGTTTCTTTTTTCTCAATGGTAGATCCAATTGTAGGTATGTGGCTTTTGATTTTTAGTTAGTTGTTTCTATATATTTCTTATGATGGATTAATTATATTGATTTGTCTAGGATAATTGATTTAGAAATTAAATTGAATGATTTTATGGATGAATTATTGATATTTTAATGTGTTTTTTTCAAAATGATGATTTTCCCAATTTTGGTAAAATAAAATTTATTTTTTGAAATCATTATGAAATGTTTTTTTGAAATAGATTTCAAAGAATAAATATATTAAATGTTTTTGAAAATCGACCACATCTGTCATCTTGGGTACATAAGTGGATGGATTAGCTTTGGTTTTATATCCATTTATTAACTGAGGGTTCGCTAATTGGGTGTTCCAATATTCTTGATGAAAATTTTGATAATGAAAATTTTGAAGAAATTTTTTTGGGGATTAAATCATGGAGTGTTCACATTCTTCTTAGGCGCATGTTCTGAGAACTACATTGTGCACTAGTCATTTATTGTTGAATGAGTATTTTTATAGAGAGACATGTAGTAATCCTGATTATTACGTAACGCTATATTTTTCTCTTTTACAATATAGGTTAAACATCTGTGTATTTGATATAATATATGATGCATGATTTTTTAGTCTGATATGGATGCTTGATGTAAATAAAATTCTATGAAACTATTTTTTAGATACTATATTTGAAATATCCATAAAATAAAATCTTAATTATTTTCCATTCTTTTTATATTAAAACAATTACAATATTTATCATCCCATTATTCATTAATGTGAGGAATGTATATTTTAATGTACATATATGTTATGGAACACCTCTGGGGGATCATAATGAGCCTCTTAGAACACACCATATACACCACTTTGAATGTTCATATACATTTTTAGGTCATTCATTGATGGGAATGGTAAGGAACCATTGTGAGGCATCATGGTTTATTTCAACTTGTCTGGGTTTCTAGGGGTGAGATGATGGGAGTATTCACATAATATCAAATGCATTATTAGTTTTTGTTATTTTTTCCTTTATTATTAGACTTCTATTTTGGATATTATTTTTAAATTTTAGATTTGTAGATTCTAATGTTATATTTACATTGTTGAATATGTTATTCTCTTTTGTTGTTTTTAATATATATATATATATATATATTATATGTTGTTTCTTTAGGTTGGGAAATTTTATTTCCTTTGGTTGTGGATTGATTTAAATGTGGTAGACGCCAACTAATGGAGATCAGGAATATCGTTCGCACCTGATAATAATTCTGGTCAGGTACCAGATTCATAGGGTATATGGGATTTTGGAATCCTTGTTTTGTATTAGAGGTTGGGTTTTTATAAAATCCTTTGTTTTGGGACATTATTTTGATTTTATATAGGATTTTTGGATATGAATAGTATGTTTCATTGATTTACTAGATAACTATTTATGTTACAATACTAACGTTACCAATGTATATTGGGATGTGTGAATATTATTAAGTGATCATGATATTAATATCATTAAATTATTATGGATTTCTATTTTGAACTATGAATATATTATTTTCTAATCATTTTATTAATTTCAGTGTTATGTGGAAAGCCTCTGAGGCGTGTTCCATGAGTTCCTCAAGAGGGTACATTGGATTCTTCTTTGGGGAACCCACCTATATATTGATATCTTTTCGCGGTGATCATCAATGTTTTCCAGGAAGTCAAACCAAATGTTCCGCATGTTTAGAATGAATATGTTGAGGTATAGGGAGGATTTGTGGGAGACATGGATCATTAATTGTAATTCTATATCGAGAATCCACCATATTTGATTTTAATGAATGAACCTCATCTGCCGGAGTAATGTCTTGAGATAATTGATTAGTTCATTGAAATCACGGAAACACTATAGAGTATCTAGGTGATGTGTGTGGTGAACATCAATCTAGTATTTTCTATGTGATGGTGGGATTACAAGGTATAGAATGATTGAAATGTGGGATTGTACAGTATGTGTTTCAAGACACTCTTATTGCAGTCGTTATTTCGGTATCGTGGGTGATAAAAAATGTCTCTATACATTTTCACTTTATTGAAGGTATACTATTCTGTTTCAGGGATCATAATTCAGTTTATTGAGGTATTTAAATTTAAACTATAGGTATTAACTAATTACTAACTAAATGATATGAAGTACCAATTTGTGATGTATTTGGAAATATTATCTCTAGAATTCATGAAGAAGATTTATACAAATGGAGTGATGATTTATATGGATATCATGGATGAGATTAATTTTAAAGGTAGTTTTTTTCATTCTACCTCATTTATTACAGAAAAATTAATATTAACTAGATGACAAGGGGAGAAAAAGAAGTGTTTAGATAATTATAGGGGTGGTAGTGGTGGATCTCAATAGTAATATAGCATTACAGCTAATTTTTCTTTTAGTTGGGTCAGAAAAACTTTATACCAGTGAGGCACGGTTAAAAACACATGGATTTTTTTTTAACAATGACGATTTAAAAAAGTCATAGAAAACATGTTCATCTCTAGTATTTTGTATGGATAAGTATATGAATCATTATTGATTGTGATCATCGGATCTAAACGTAACTCCGAAATAGTCATTTGCTTCAATGATTATATGGATCATGCATTATGAAACCAATGTGAAGGAACATCATTCATTAGAGTAGTTTATAGTATAGCTAGATGTATGTTTACTGATAGTGAGGGGTGTCATCTTTATCACATCTTCCATATAGATTCTTTTATTTTTTACTGTTTCTTCCCACACATTTGTAGCTGGTAATTTTTTTCAAAAATTAAAATCTAAAACAGGTGTCTTCTACATTTTATGGAACTATCCATACATCATATTAATATAAATGAATAAGGGTTTTAGTTTCCATTTACCATAATATCGATAGATAATGCAGATATAGTATGTTATTTTGTAATTCTTGATCATTACATATTTCAAATTATTAATGGGAATCATTATCATCATAATGTGGTTAATTATTTTATTTTATTTTTTTATTTTTGTGGGATGATGGGAGATATTTGGTTTATAGGGGGAGTGGGATCTAAGGTATTGTTAGGAGGGACCATAACTCACAAAACATGTTAATTTTTTTGTATGATATATCCTTTATTGCTATTTAATTTTCATCAATTATTGATTTTGCCAAGATTGTTTCAGATTAGCCTGGTGGTTTCAACGATGATTTATAATTTCATAGTATAGAGGGTAATAAATATTTTATTATTGATAATGTTCAATGAACATAGATGAATTCAAAAACATCTTATTTAATTCGACAATCAGAGCTACTAGAGGACAAGATTCAGTAGGATAATCTGATGGAAAATTGATCTCTTCACCCTAGTGTTTATCATCGTCAATCCCATATGCAATTTTCCAACAAGGGAAATGGTTTAATCTGATTTTTTGAGGGATTTAAGATGTTTAACATATTAAAGATTAAAAATAAATTTTATTTTTCCACATGTGTGTTATTTTTATAGCCATTGTAGGTGGGATAGTGGTTTTTGAATATTTATTTTTTGTCATGTTATGATGAGTGCATAGTTGAGGAGTTATATATACCAATGAATTGATTGACAAGCCGTAATGGCCATTATGAATATCATGTTACTAATTTTGGTATTACTAATGATCATTGTCACGACCCATCCCCTGGGGCTCGTACCATGTCTACCCAAATCCCTCATTCAATAGGCCAAGGGCTGGAGAATAGCACAAGTATTCTATAAAACTAGGAAGGAATTTACATTATAACCAGTAAGCACATGTAACTAAGCACACATCTAGATAGGAACACAAGTAAACTGAACTTTAAACAGATTGAGTGAAGTAAGTAAAAGGGGAAATAATACAGGACCAACTGGAAAGTACAAGTACAACTGTGATACAATACAACTAAAGAAAAGGGATGTCTAGCTTCTAGGTTGTCCTCTCAGGTTCCTACCTGAAGGGTAGGTACAGATCGCGTCCTCAGCACTCCAAGTCCACCCGTCTCCTCTGTGTACCGACACACCGTATAGTCCACCTCTAGGTAGCATCCAGTCCTGGTATTCTCATCCTTAGTCAGTGATGTCCATCATGTGCATCCAAAACAAAATTTTGTGGGAATTACCTTTGTAGGGGTGAGTATAACGATACTCAGTAGGGACCCCGAGACCCTCTAAGTCTCAAAAAATTCATCAAGGATAAAAAAAGTATAAAATCAAAAAATAACCTTACTTAGGTATATTCACATACATATTCCTATGTTATGCAGTAATCCATCTCGATCAAGAAGAAAACACAGAGGTACTGAGTTTGCTCATCCCATGATTTATTCTAGGGGTACTATTAAGTAACATTCCCCATCATAACGTCTAACACCTCGACTCCCGGAGAACTACTCCTATATCTATTATATTGGGACTACCACATCACACAAAGGAGCTTCCCACTAAACATGGACTACTGAGGTACTCCTCCCGTCGAGTACAGTGGGTCTGTCGCGTCACACAGAGGCACTCCCCACCGTGGGTCTGCCACATCACACATAAGTGCTCTCCCTTGTGGCCTGATGAGATTTTACTCCTATCAAGTATCATGGGCATTCCACATCACCATGGTGCTCCCCACGTTGGGTCTTCTGCATCACCAAGGCTCTCCCAACCGGGCCTTTCGAGTCACTCCGAGTTGAAACGGTCAGCAGTCATCAAGTGTCAGCAAGACACTACATCTCTGCACTATGATCTCTCGTCTCAGGGGGGGATCCTTCCCACAAACTGTTAGTTGATAATCCAACTGCCACAAAGTCTTGAATAAGTATCTCAATGGTCTGCCACATCATAGGGGTCTCAAAGAAATAGAAATCATGTCAAGAGGATACCCAGTCTGTGAGTTATTAGCCTTTTAGTCCCAAGGCCTCGGTTTATTTCATGCTCTATCTAACCAAACCATTCACCCATCTTAGTCCAAAACACAATGGGGTTTTAATCAAAGGGGCTGTCTTGGTCTATGATTTTCAGGACCACTGATGGTTCGTCAAACGAATGTCCAGTGCCAAAGTTATGGCCAACAAAATTAAAAGGGTCATAGGGGGCTCGGGTCTGGTCTGACCTGGTCAGACTAACCCAGCCCGTAGTGCAAACCAGCCTGTGAGGGCCGCGATTGTTCCCCAAGGGTGGCTCGGATGACGGGTACCATGAGGGAATGTACAGGCCTTGGGGGTGCGAACCGGCCGTGGGTCAGGGGTCCTGGAAATGTGTCAGGTTACCGGTTGCAGGGCGACAGTTTATCCATGGGATGGCGGTTTAGCGGCAGCATCTCGGTGGACAACAGCGGTGTCTCGGTGGATAGTGACGGTGTCTCAGAGGACGGCGGTGGTGGCTCAGTGGACGAGAATGGATGCAGCTTGATGGAAGGTAGCGGCAGCTCGACGTGTGACGACAGTGGCTCGACGGATGGCGCAACAACGGGTGGTGGAGCCGTGGGGGGAAGAGCGGATGGGCGTGAAGGTCGCAAGACAGCGGCGGTCACGGGGTGATGTCGGTGCGTCAGTGCCTTCATCACGTTCAACACCACAAATCATCACAAGATTTTCAAAGGGGTCAGGACATGTTTTTTTGGCCCTTTTCCTCCGCGTTACGGTGGTAGAGAACGACACAACATAAACAAGAATAAAGAACATCAAACATTACCACCTCCCACAATAATTTTTTCCAACCTCAAAAACAAAATCATCCACATTTTTTGTTTTACAAAGAGAAGAACATGTGAATATAATCAGACACAAATTGAATCCCTACCTTGGATTGTTCGTTGACGGAGATTGCGATGTAAGTACAAACATCGATACGTCATAGATGAAGATGTTCCACGTCGGAGGAAGTCCCAATGAAGAAGGTAAAAGGCGAGGTCATCATTATTTGTTAGTGGAGAATTCTTCATTGGGTGGTGAAGTTCTTCATTGGATAACTTTATTTCTCACAAAGCTTTCTCCTCTCCCAATTCCACCAAAAATGTCATGTAGCCAACATAATAGATTATGTTGGCTATTATGTTCGTTGGAATGAATTCAAAATATACTAATTAAACAATTATCTATGATCATAAAATTTAATGTGGTGAATTGGAATAAATTAACATGGAGGAGGATCAAGAGGATCCTTCACATTAAAGAGGGACTTGGGAGGTTTATCCCTCATTAATAGGTTCCGGTGGTCCCTAGCACTTAAATAAAAAATAAGATATTACAGGCTCAGGTGGTCCACACCACAATAACCTCTCATGGGATGTTACAGTCTAGTGGTCCCCACTTCTCAACTTACACATGTAGTGGTTACAACCAATATAATTAAATCTGGGTTTATTGTGTTATTAATTCCACAAAAAAACCAAAAAATATATCCTTCACCCTCAACCAACTGCAATCGTGGTGAAATTATTCTTAAGAGAATACCAGAGTATCGAGTTAAAAGGTGACCACAGATTTAAATTTCGAGCACCAGTTGAAAATTTAGAAAAACCCACTCTCATGTTTATAGAACATACCCAAAAAAAGATCAGAAATTTATTTCGGGCACTCTGGGCCTCAGAATCACACACCATTAATTTTCGCAGACTCGAAAAATTATATTTTATTTAAAAAAAAATTATGTTGAAATTCTGGGTCATTACATTCTCCCCAACTAAGGATTTATGTCCCTGTATTCCACAACTCAAACTAGGGAAACAAGTGGGTGGTATTGATCACGCATATGAGCCTTCTGCTACCATGTGTTCTCCTGGATGTTCTCGTGCGACCAATGTTAACGCACCAGAGGTATCGAAAATCCAAAAAGGACCCACTCCTTTCGATCCTAAATCTCGACTAGAACCTCCATAAAAGTCTCCTCATCACCGAAGTCCATCTCACCATGATCGATGATGGAGAAGTGTCATTCATGTATCTCCTGAGCATGGATACATGGAAGAGATCATGCCATAGGTGGAACTGATGTGAAATAGATAAGTGGAATGCCACCTCTCCAACTCTGTTGAGGACCTGAATATATCCAATGAATCTAAGAGATAACTGGCTGCCTTGGAAAAATATCTGTAGCCCCGTTGGGGTGAGACCCGTAGAATGATATGGTCACCATCCTAAAACACCAGAGGTCTCTGTATTCTGTTGGTATATGACTTCTCTCTACTCTGTGCAGCCTTTATCTGCTCCTGGATGATTTGAACCTTCTCTGTGGTAGCCCATACCATCTCTTGTCCCACTAGTGCTGACTCCCTAGGGCAAGTCCAGCATAATGGTGAACTAAAAGTTCTCCCGTACAACGTCTCAAATGGTGTCATCCCAATGCTCAAGTGGTAATAGTTGATGTATACAAACACCACTGAAGGTAAGTGATCCTCTTATCTGATACCGAATTTGAGGACAGAAGCACGCATAATGTCCTCGAGGGTCTGAATGGTCCACTTAGTTAGGCCATCTGAATGGGGATGGAAGGCGGTGCTCAAACGAAGCGGAACCCCAAAATCATCATGCAACCCCATCCATAGGAGGTAAGTAAAACATTCCTTCTGATCAGAGAACATTGCCGAGGGTACTCTATGTAGCCGTACAATCTCTTGCACATAGAGGCATCCCATGCTCCCTACTGAACCCTTCTCTCTGATAATTAGGAAGTGGCCCGACATGGTGAGTTGGTCGATGATCACCCAAATCGAGTGATGTCCCTTGGACATAAGTCGATGTCCCGTTACAAAGTCCATGGGTATCACATCCCACATCCACTCTATGACCTCTAAAGGCTGAAGCAAGCCTATTGTACATGATGCTCCGCCTTCACGGGCTGACAAGTGAGGCCCTGAGAGTCAAAATTTTCTACTGCTTTCTTCATTCCCGGTCCCCAATGAAATCTTAAGAGATCTGGGTACATCATCTCCACTCCTGGATGTACCCCTATAGGGGATGTGTCGAACTGTATCAACACTTCTTCCTGACGTGACACTGGTAACATGGTACATCCTCTAAAAAGGATGACGTGCTTCCCACCTTCAGAAAATCCATCAGGTGCTTGTCCTGTGGATATCTAAACACGTCATGCCTCGCAGTCTATGTCCACATGTTGTGCCTCCCTAAATCACTGAAGAAGAGGGGGACTGACTATAAGAGACTGTAGAAAAGCTACTTTATCTCTATACACAAAGGATATCTGGCTAGCGGCCAGCTGCTCTGTCGCATCACCAAGCATCTATATAACGGACTTCCTACTGAGTGCATCTGCTACAACGTTCCCCTTCCCAGGAGTATTTACTATCATGAATTCTTAGTCCCGAAAGAACTCAATCCAAAGTCATTGTATTAGATTTAATTCCTTTCAGGAGAAGATAAACATGATACTCTTTGGATCTGTGTACACTGTAAAACACTCGGCCACCAGATAGTGTCGCCACATCATCAAGGAGAAGACAACTACTGCTAACTCTAGGTCACTGGTAGCGTAGTTCAGCTCGTGTTGTCTCAGTTGTCGAGAACAATAAGTGATCACTTCTCGCTCCAGCATCATAACACATCCGAGTCGGGTCCGTTATGCATCGCAGTACACTATGTACCATACTCCCTCCTATGGAAGCCTCATATGGGGGCAAGAGTCAGCCTCAGCCATAGCGCTTGAAAACTCTACTAGAATTTATCCAAACAATCAAAGGGTTTCCCCTTCTTTTTCAATTATGGTAGTGGTGCTGCAACTATGGAGAAGTATGGAACAAACCTCTGTAAATTTCTATCCAAACCCAGGAAACTTTGAACCTCCGTCACACTCCTTGGTGGCTCCCAATGAAGTACTGCCTCAATCTTCGTTGGATCTATAGCAACACCAGCCTCCGATATGAAATGTCCCAAAAAGTATACCCCTCAGATCAAAAACTGGCACATTGAGAGATTACCATAATCTTGGTGCTCTCGGAGTTTGACAAGTACTACCTATGAATGATAGGCATGATCCTCCTCAGTAGTCGAGTAGATCAGAATGTTGTCAATGAAGACCACTACAATGAAATAAATGTATGGATAAAATATCCTATTCATGATTCCCATGAACTCTTCTGGAGCATTGGACATGTTGAATGGCATAACCAGGAACTAATAATGGTTGTACTGACACCTGAATGTTGTCTTCTACACATCCTTGTCCTGTACTCTGAGCTGCTGATAGCCTGATCTAAGGTCTATCTTCGAGAACCATTATGCTCCCTTCAGCTGATCAATGTGGACATCAATCCTCGAGAGTGGGTGCTTGTGCTTCACGGTTTCCTACTTTAGGTGTTGATAGTCATCATAAAGCCCCAAGCTTCCATCCACCTTCTTGGAAAACAAAATCAGGGCATCCCAAGGAGAAACATTATGCCTGATGAATCCCTACCCATGCAAGTCATCTTACATTACCCGTAGCACACGAAGCTCCGCAAGAGCCATCAGATATGCTGGTGTAGATATCATTGTCATCCCGAGATACAATTCAATGTAAAATTACTCCTCTCTGTGATGAGTTAGAACCGAAACATCATCTGGGAGAATGTCCGAGTATTGGTCCACCACTATAGGATAATTCAGATTCTCCACTTCTACAGCTCCTAGGGTATGGCTAGCCAACAAATGAGTGATCAACTACAGTCTCCTCCGAGTAAGTCCATCCTACGCTGCAAAGGATCCCTTCTCGCTGGTGAAGGTATACCTGGTCCCATCTTTGGAGACACAACACACCTTATTCCTAATACAGTCTATCTAATCATTGACTATAGATAACCAGTCCATACCCAAGAAAATGACATAAGGCCTCGACACTACTACTAAGAGATCCCAGCTGAATCTATCTCCTCCTAGAGTGAGCTCGCACTGCCAGCACCAGGGCGTAATCATCGAATCTGCTACAATAGGAGACTCATTACATTATGATCGAGCCAACGGCTCTGTCAGAATCACCGAGCTCCGAACGATGGAAGTTCCAATAAAAGAAGTACTGAAACTAGTGTCTATATGTACTACACCTATGGTAGAGTAGAACCAGATGGTACATTATATCATCTATGGAGTGCCATGTTCATAGGGCTCTGCTTACTGGAACTGAGCTCTCCTCTGTCTAACTGCTCCCTATAGTCAGGGTGGACCTCTCAGTGGTGGCGGCAATAACATCTCAAATCGTCTTCCACCACCAGCTGTTCGGCCAGCTCCCCTTCCATGTCTTCCTGCTCCCTACAGACCTCCTTGTTCGAACCTCTATCTCTACCTGGGTTGTCCCTCGATTGTATGCTGATCATTCGAACGTCGGTTCGGTTAGTCACGAGCCATGTGACCCTACCCAACACAAGTGTAACACTGCCCGCTCCTAGTTTGACTAACTTTGTCTCGGGTGCCCTTTACAACTGATCACGAGTCATTCACTCATCCACATTTATGTCTAGTCCTCTTGGACCTCTATGACATATATATGCTTCCATCTGTAGAAAACATTACTATGTGATGACTAATAGTGGGTATCACAGCTGGTGACTACTCAGTAAGTAATCTCTACACCATGATGGCTCTCTCCAATACCCATGCCAGTGTCGGGATGCTGAGTGAGAACATTGATTCCATGATATCTCGTATTAGCCAATGGTCGATGGTTTGGGACCTGAGGAAAGGGTTCCACACGATATCTATGGATTAACGTGAGAGGTTAGTGAACCTTTCTGAGTATTGAGCCACAGTCATGTTGCCCTACGGCAGATGAAGAAGTTCATGTATGCGCACTACGTGAAGAGTCACTGGGAAAATCTCTTCCTAAAACAGGCTCTCAAAGACTTCCCAGAGAAGTATCACCTCATCATGGACCTAGGGCATCAAAATCTACAATCTACCGGCTTCTGCCTGTAGAAGGCTAGCAGTAAGAATAAAAATGATATCGGTTGGTTTCCCTATGAGTCAGAAGACTCTCAACATAGCCTCCATCCAATCCTTAGCCACCTATGGGTGCGTCTCTCCCCTGATCATTGGGTGGACTCTGGTGTTGGAATATGTGTAATGTGCTCACGCGGCGTGCACCATCTACTGTTGGGGCTAGTGGCATCGGCGGCCCAATGGGCAGTGGTACCGCAGGTGCCTCTACAGGAAAAGGGCCATGCATCGAGGCCTCATCACTCGGTTGGATATTTGTTCTTACAAATCTTGGAACTCTAGTTGGCTGTCTGTGTGGAGGAATCCTGATAAAAAGAGGTGTTCCACTGTCAATAGGTTACACTTGGTGGGTTGAACGTTATGCATAGTTACCTGACTCATAATATCACAACGAAAACTTCTAAAAACACACACAAAATCAGTGTTTTCGTGCACTTATTCAGAACTAAGAAGTCAGGGTCTTGGTGTATGGATACGTCATTCACCGCACCAACACTGGAATCCTTGAACTGAAAAACACACTCATTACCCTTAGACTATTTCTTCACAAAAAATATCAGAGACCTAGTTATGGGGTAGAATTGACTCCTCTAAAACTAATTATTCATGAATCATCCTCCGAGGCTCGTGTTGTGACTTCACCAAGACCTCAATCCATTGGCTAGGGGCTGGTGACTAGCACCGAAAGTGTATTCCCAACAAACGTGGAAGGAATTTCCTTTATAACCTGTAAGCACATGAAACAAAGAAAAAAAATATTGGAACTCATGTAAAATGAACTCCAAATAGATTGAGTGAAGTAAGTAAAAGGGTCTAGAATACAATACCTGCTAGAAAGTACCAGTAAAACTATGATACAATAAAACATAATAAATGGGAAAGTTACATGCTGGGTCATTCTCCGAGGTTTCTACCTGAAGGGTTGGTACTGATCACCTCCTCAGCACTCCATGTCCACTTGTCTCCTCTATATACCAACACACCATATGTTCCACCACCAGGTATAATCCAATCTTGGTAATCTCAGCCTTAGTCAGCACTGCCTATCGTCTGCATCCAACACAACAAGGTGCGGGCATATCCCATGCAGGGGTGAGTATAATGATGCTTAGTAGGGATACCGAGACACTCTAGGTCACACAAAATCCATAAATGATAAAAAAAATGTATAAAAACAAAAGATAACCATACATAGGTATATACCCATACATATAGCTATGTTATCAAGTAATCCATCTCAATCATGAGGAAAACATGGAGGTACCAACACAACTCATTCCAGGATTTATTCTTGGGGTATTGTTAAGTAACATTTCTATTGACAATGTCGAACAACATGGATACTGGATAACTTCTCCTCTATCGAGTACAGTGGGCATGCTGCATCACACAGAGTTGTATCCAACTATCCATGGACTTCTTGGGTACTCTTTTTAACGAGTACCATGCGTTTGTCGCGTCACACAGAGGCGCTTCCCATCATGGGTCTACCGCATCACACAGAGGTGATCCCCCGCATGGCCTGCTGAGGTACTCCAACCTATCGAGTACCATGGATCTGTCGCATCACCAAGGTGCTCCAAACATTTGGTCTTCCACGTCACCATGCACACCCCATAGGGCCTGTCGAGTCACACAGTGTCGAAACGGTCAGCAGTCATCCAGTCTCATCCATCCACTAGGTCTCTGCACTATGCTCACTCGTCTTAGGGAGAATTCACTCCACAAGATACTGGTCAATACTCCAACTGCCACAAATTCCCAGGAAGAGGTATCTCAAAGTTCATCCATGTCATAGTTGTATCAATGTAACAGACAACGCGTCAATCAGACTTCCTTTCTGTGAGTTATTATCCTTTTAGTCCCCGGATCCCGGTTGGATTCGTGCTCAATGCAACCTGATTATTTCCCATCATTAACCAAAACATAGTGGGGTATCACTCAAAGAGACCGTTTCTATCTAATATTTCCATCGCCACTGACAGTTCGTCAAACGGACATCGGATGCCAATGTTATGTCCAAAAGAAGTAAAAGGGTCATAGTGGGCTCGGGTCTGGTCCTTCCTGGTTGGACCAACTCGGCCTGACCCGGATGGGCAATCCTGGTTTAGGTTGACCCGACCTATTGGGTTTGGCCCGACCTACGAGGTTGGCTCGAACGAGGGGTACCACGAGGGGGTGGACCGACCTTGAGAGTGTGGATCGACCGCAAGGGCACGAACCTGTCGTGGGGCAGTGGACGATTCATGAAGGCATGGACCGGCTGCGAGGGCATGAACCAGCCACCAAGGTGCAGATCAGCCATGATCGGCGGTCTGACCATGGGTTAGCGGACTGGCCGCTGGGCAGCGGTCCAGCCACGTGACAGTGGTCCAGCGACAGTAGCTCGGCGGACGACGGCAGCAGCTCGACGGATGGCAGTGGGGGCTCAGTGGATGGAAGAAGCAGCTCGGTAGATGGTGGAGCTATGGTTGGCATAGATATGGGTGGTGGAGCTGCGAGGCGCAGAGGTCACGAGGTGGCGGTGGTCACGGGGCGGGGTCATTGCGTCATCACCATCATCACGTTCAACACCACAAATCATCACTATATTTGTGGGGAGTTGGGACATGTTTGTTTCGCTCGTACCCTTCACATTAGGGTCGTAGAAAATGGACCATCATAATCATGAATGGAGAACATCAAACTTTACATCCTCTTGCAATGATTGATCCCAGCCCGAAAAAGAAAATCATTTGCGTTATTTGTTTTAAAAAGGGAAAACATGGGAATATAATCACACCCAAATTGACCCTCTACCATGTATTGTTCGTTGAAGGAGGTCGCGAGGGATGTATAGATATTGATTCGTCGTAGATGAAGATGTACCACATTGGAGGAAGTCTTGAGGAAGAAGGTCGAAGTCGAGGTCAGGGTTCTACGTCAATAGAGCATTCTTAATTTGGAGGTGAGGTTCTTTATTGTAGAACACTATTTCTCCCAAAGATCTCTCCTCTCCCAATCCCACAAAAAATTCCATGTAATCCAGATAATTTATTATGTTGGCTATTATGTTCATTGGAATAAATTCATAATAGACTAATTAAAAAATTAACTGTGAAGGCAAAATTTAATGTGGTGTGTTGGCATAAATTAATGTGGAGGAACCTCAAGAGTCTCCTCCATAATAATGTGGGAGTTGGGAGGTTTCTCCCTCATTAATAGGATCGGGAGGTCCCCACATCATAAATCAAACCTTGGATGTTTTGGGCTTGGGTGGTCCCCAGCACCATAACTACTCATGGGAGGTTATGGACTGGTGGTCCCCACATCTCAACATCCACATGGAGTGGTTATAACAAATAAAATAAAATGTGTTTTTATTTTATTTTATTATCTCCACGAAAACCCCAAAAATTATCTTTCACCCTCAACCAACTGTCTCCGGGGCTAAAGTCTCCTTAAGTGAATACCGGCTCTACGAGTTCAACGGTGCCCTCAGATTTCAATTCTGAGCACCAGTCCAAATGATAGAAAAACTCGCTCGCACATTCCCTAAACGTACCCGAAACAAATGTTGAGAAATTCATTCTCGGCACTCCGATCCTCGGAATCAAATGCCGGCAATTTTCGCGGACTTGTAAAATTCCCATTTAATTAAATAAAATTACGTGGAAATTCTGGGTCTTTACAATCATTTAGTTTTTAGGAATTGATGATTTTGATATTACATAATTATCTTGCCACAAATTTTCCAATGTCTGGGGATGATATTCTTGTTTACTTGAGATTTGAGAACAATAACATTTACCATTTGAGTTTTGTTCTAGAGATGATGTAGAGTCATTATTTATATTTAATGAATTCAAAATGAAAATTTTGGATTTAATGAAAAATGATAATGAATAACATTATTTATAAATATAACCTATTATTTTACCTTGAAATGATTAATGCATTTTATTATGGGATGAACTAATAAATGTCTTTGTAATTGAGAGCATTTTTGGCCATTTATGGATTTTGTCGATGGATCGTGAATGAATTTTATATATTGGAATCACAATTGACTACTATAACCTTGAATGGGGTGAAATTGATATGGGATTTAGAGTTTTAGTCTTAATTCAATGAAATGAAATGATTTATGACATCAGAGCGTTTTCTACTCTTACCTGAGCCAATTTAGGTTTTTTGATTCCCTATGATACTTCTCGAGTTGGAATGAGATTTATTTTTTGAGAAGATATTAATGTGGTGTCTTAACAATATCTCTATATTTCACCACATGAGTATAATTAATCCACATAAGATTTATATTTTATACAGTTATTCATTCACATATGATTTGGAGGAAATATTTTTTGGGTCAAATTCACGATAATTTTTGACCAAATGATTCTGAGCTATATCTCGTCATATAATGTCATGAATATCAAACAAATAAGATTGCTGGAATACCTTCCTAATTTAACCAAAAATGTTGACTATATCACAATGAATAGAAATTTCATTTCAAATTCTATCAGTTGAAAAGTATGATTGTAGTCTATTCTGGATTCAAAATTGTAGTGGAACCTTATGGGACACATCACTAAATTACATCTGGATTCTTATTGTTACACCCCAAAACTCGAACCTTATGTATTGATATGTAATGTTTACTTTTGTTTGAATAATTGAACAAAACATGTTTCTAAAGAGAAGGTAATAATATGGTTTTAATTTATATTAGAATTAAACCGAGTAAAACACACGAGAGGATAAAAGACTTTTCATTTATAAAAAACACCATAGTGTTTACAATACACCGAGACCAAAAGAGTAATCAATCCTATCCAAAAATACCTCTTAATAACCCTATATGAATTACATGGAGACAACATAAAACAACAATAACCCAAAGTAAATAATATGAATTCTTAGAATTTTTCATAATTGCATATGAATGTCCTAAGCCACAACGTCCACACTAAGCACCAAAGGTATTACGTGAACTATGTTCATCAATCGACTTGAGTTTTAAGACACCCTAAGCCCTGGATTTATAAAACACTAATGTGATTGTTTCCTTGGAAAACCATGGATCTCTTACAGT
This sequence comes from Viscum album, assembly GCA_963277665.1. Lineage (NCBI taxonomy): Eukaryota > Viridiplantae > Streptophyta > Magnoliopsida > Santalales > Viscaceae > Viscum > Viscum album. The sequence goes on from OY728164.1 coordinate 615,892,341, forward strand.
TATAAATATCACTATTATCCTTTTGGGATAATTAATTGAAAACTTATAAAGGTATTTTATTTCCTCTTGTAATTGGGTTATCAATTGAATGAATAATAAATACTACTCCTAACCACAAACACTAAAAGGACAGAGTGAAATGTTTTGAATTATACATTTGGGTTTTTGAAATTTAATACAGAATTCAAAACATGTTGCAATTAATTCAAATGTATTTTAATGATTTTCATTTAGTGTCTTAAACTATGTCTACACTGTTTTAATTGAAATATACTTTTAAATAAATAATGTTTTGAGCCCTATGACATTAGTATAAGAGTTATCATTCAATGTTGTAAATTTTTATGTTAAATTTTTTTGTTTATAGACAACCTTTTGAAATACTTTAAGTCTAATTTGTACACATTAACCTTCTAATTTTTAGTAAAATCCATGTATAAAAAAAAGAGAGATAATTTCTACAATCAATTGTATTCAATTATGGCATTATTTATATTATTATTTAATGAGGTTCATATTAAAAATTTTGGCACGCTAAGTTCCATCCCTTGATGGCTCGGCCAAGGGAGGCAGATCACGCTAGCTGGCTGAGCCTAGCCCTCATCCCAAGCATGGGTCACCCCGAGCTCGGGCATAGGTCTCCCGAGTGGCGCACAAGAGAATAAGAGCGCATGAACATATGTGTGTGTGGCACAGGAGCAAGGTCACGGTGATCACAGGTAGGCCAAGGCAAGCGAGAGAGGCAGGAGCCAGTGTGCAAGGCCCCCTACGTGTGGGTTGTGTGATTTTTGAGTGAGTAATCGGAGTCTTAGGCCTATAAGGAAGCCGTGCGTGCATTCTCAATTCGATGTGGGAACCATTTTTTCGGGAAAAACTTTATTATATATGTTGGATCAAGAAGCACGCGATCTGGACCATTGATCTTGATCCCGCATTTGACCTCCAGTAACCACAGCTCATCACCTTGTTTTTTGGATCCGTTCGATCTAGTAAAATCTAATCGTGGCCTTCCGAATTTTTTAAAAATGCAGCATCAATCTCTTGTCATCTAATTAGACTTGGATTTAATCTGAGCCCTCCTTACTTTTATAAACCACGAACGCATACCAGCCATTGATTCCAAGACCAATATGATCCTTTCCTCATAATCACACACCATTAATTTTTGCAGACACGAAAAATTCCAATTTAATTAAAAGAAATATGTTGAAATTTTGGGTCTTTTCATTCTCCCGAACTAAGGCATTACGTCCCTATATGCCACAAAAAAAACTAGGGAAACAAGTGGGTGGTACTGAGCACGCATCTGAGCCTTCTGCTCCTATGTGTTCTCCAGGATGTTCTCATGCGACAACTGTTCACGCATCAGTGGTATCGACCGTCCACAAAGGTACCACTCCTGTTGATCCTCAATATCTTCTGGAACCACCATTAATGTATCCTCATCATCGACATCTAGCTCACCATGGTTGATGATGTGAGAAGTTTCATTCGTGTATCTCCTCAGCTGGGATTCATGGAAGACATCATGCAATAGGGGGAACTGATGTGAATGATCTAAACGATATGGCACCTCTCCAACTCTACTGAGGACCTAAAAATGTCCAATGAATCTCAGATATAACTAGATGCCTTTGAAAAATATTTTTAGTCCTCGTTAGGGTGAGACTCGTAAAAAGATATGGTCACCGTCCTCGAACTCCAAATGTCTCCGTATTCTATCGACATATGACTTCTCTCTACTCTATTCAATCTTCATCTGCTCCTGGATGATCTGAACCTTCTCTGTCATAGCCCATACCATCTCTGGTCCCACTAGTGCTGACTCCCCAGGGCTAGTACAACATAAAGGTGATCTAAATGTTCACCAGTACAATATCTCAAATGGTGACATCCCAATGTTGGAGTGATAACAGTTGATGTATACAAACACCACCTAAGGTAAGTGATCCTCTTATCTGATACCGAATTTGAGGATAGAAGCACACAGAATGTCCTCGAGGGTCTGAATGGTCCCCATAGTTAGGCCATCTGTATGGGGATGGAAGGCAGTGCACAAATGAAGCTACACCCCAATAGCCTCCTGCAACCCCATCCATAACTGGGATGTAAAAAATTCCTACGGATCAGAGAACGTCGTTTAGGGTACTCTATGTAGCCATACAATCTCCTGCACATAGAGGGATCACATGATATCTACTGAACTCTTCTCTATGATCAGTAGGAAGTGGGCCGACATGGTGAGTTTGTTGATGATCACCCAAATCGAGTCATGTCCCCTGGATGTACGTTGATGTCTAGTTACGAATTCCATGGTTATCACATCCCACTTCCACTCTAGGACCACTAAATGATGAACGAAGCATGTTGTACCTGATGATCCTCTTTCACATGCTGACAAGTGAGGCCCTGAGAGTGAAACTTTTCTACTACTTTCTTCATTCCCAGCCACCAGTGGTATCTTCAGAGATCCTGGTACATCATCTCCACTCCTGGATTTACCCCTAGAGGGGATGTGTGGAACTCTATCAACAATTCTTCCTGAAGTGAGAGTGGTAACATGGTACGTACTCTAAAGAGGATGACGTCCTCCCCACCTTCAGAAAATCCATCAGTTGCATGTCCTGTGGATATCTGAGACGTCATGCCTCGCAGTCTATGTCCCAATGTTGTGCCTCCTTGACTCACTGAAGAAGTGGGGGAGTGACTATAAGTGACTATAGATGAGCTTCCCTATCTCTACCCACAAAGGATATTTTCCAAGCGGTCAGCTGCTCTGTCTCCTCACCAAGGAGTTGTATAACAGACCTCCTACTAAGTGCATCTGCTACAACATTCCCCTTCCCATGAATATTTACTATCTTGAATTCTTATTCCTGAAAGAACTCAATCCAATGTCACTGTATCAGATTGAGGTCCATTAAATAGAAGATAATCCTAAGACTCTTATGATCATTGTACACTGTAAAACACTCACCAACTAGATAGTATCGCCACATCATCAAGGAGAATACAACTGCTGCTAACTCCATGTCACGGGTAGCGTAGTTCAGCTTCGGCTTTCTCACCTGACCAGAACCATAACTGATCACAACTCACTCTGGCATCATAACATATCCGAGTCTAGTCCGTTATGTGTTTCAGTAGACTACGTACCCTATTCCCTCCTATGGAAGCCTCGTATGGGGGTAGTATTCAGCCTCTGCCTCAGCTTTTGAAAACTCTACTACAATTTCTCCAACCAAACAAAGGGTTTCCCCTTCTATTTAAAGTATGATCATGGTGCTACAACTATAGAGAAGTCTGGAACAAACCTATTTTAATTTCCATCCAAAACCAGGTAACTTCGTACCTCCGTCACACTCCTTGGTGGCTCCCAAGGAAGTACCACCTCATTCTTCGTTGGATCTACAGAAACTCTTGCCTCTGATATGACATTTCCAAAATAGTAAACCTCTTAAATCAAAAACTGGCACACTGAGAGATTTCAACAATTTTGGTACTCTCAGAGTGTGACAAGTACTACCTACAAATGATTGGCATGCTCCACCTTAGTAGTCGAGTAGATCAGAATGTTGCGAATGAAGACCTCTACAAAGCAATCAATGTATAAATGGAATATCCTATTCATGAGTCCCATGAACTCTGCAGGAGCATGGGACATGCTGAATGGATTTACCAAGAACTAATAATGGTTGTACCGACACCTAAAGGTTGTCTTCTACACATCCTCGTCTCGTACTCTGAGCTGGTGATAGCCTAATCCGAGGTCTATCTTCGAGAACCATTGTGCTCCCTTTTTCTGATCAAAGTGGAAATAAATCCTCGAGAGTGGGTACTTGTGCTTCACGGTCACCTTGTTCAGGTGACAATAGTCAACATATAGCCCCAAGCATCCATCCACCTTCTTGGAAAACAGTATCAGGGCATCCCAAGGAGAAACCCTAGGCCTGATGAGTCCATACCCATGCATGTCATCTTACATTACCCGTAACACACGAAACTCCGCAGGAGCCATCCGATTTGCTGGTGTAGATATCAGTGTCATCCTGAGATACAATTCAACGTAAAAGTTCACCTCTCTATGATGATTTAGTCCCGAAACATCATCTGGGAAAACATTCGAGTATTGGTCCATCACTACAGGATAATTCAGATTCTCCACTTCAATAGATCCTAGGGCATGGCTAGCCAACAAATGAGTGATCGGCTATAGTCTCCTCTTGGTTAGTGCATCCTGTGCTGCAAAGGTTCCATTCTCGACGGTGAAGGTATACCTGGTCCCATATGTGCGGAAACAACACACCTTATGCCTAATACAATATATCTAATCATTGACTGTACATAACTAGTCCATACCCAAAAAAATCATGTAATGCCTCGACGGTTCTACTAAGAGATCCCAGCAGAATCTCTCGCCTACTAGAGTGAGCCCGCACTTCTAGAACCAGTGTGTAATCATCGAATGTTCTACCATAGAAGTCTCTTGCTATTTTGATCAAGCCAACGGCTCTGTCAGAATCTTTGAGCTCCGAACGATGGCAGTGCCAATAAAAGAAGGACTAGCACCAGTGTCTGTAAGTACTACAACTATGGTATATTAGACACAGATGATAACTTGTATCCTCTAGGGAGTGTCATGATCATAGGACTCAGCTACCAGGAACCGAGCCCTCTTATTTCCACCTGCTCCCTATAGTTGGGGTGGACCTCCCAGTGGTGGCGGCAGTAACATCTCAAATAGTCTCCCACCGCCAGCTGCACGACCATCTCCCCTTCGATGTTTGCCTTCTCCCTATAGACCTCCTTTGTCAAACCTCTGTCTCTGATTGGGCAGTCCCTCGACTGTCTGCTGATCATCCGTATGTCGGTTCGGTTAGTCAGGAGCCCTGTGACCTTACCCAACACAAGTGTAACACATCCCGATCTTGGTTTGACTAATTCTGCCTTGGGTGCCCTACACAACTTATCATGAGTCATGCACTCTCCCACCTATATGTCTGGTCCTCTAAAACCATCTATATTTCTTCAAACTCTTCAATTTTTAGTTTGAAATTGTGATGAGGTTTTCATGGAATATATTTTTGGATTACCATGGAATCTATAAACGAAAAATTATATTTGGGTTGTGATTAATTAGTTGAAAATTTTGATCATTTAATTCCAATAAAGGGTGCAATAAATTTAATGATACACGTATGCATCCTATATAGGATATTATGATGATATAGAGGGATCCTTATGTAATTGTTTCATATTGGTTTCATAGGATTTCAATGATTTTTGTAGGATTATCCATGATAAATGGGGACTTATATAAAGTTGTGTACAACATACCATCCATAAGAAAATTTTCAGACAACACATACTATTAAAATCATGAATGATATGATTAATTCATCCATATTGTATTTTTGTGGATAATGGGATGAAAATAATGGACTAGAAGAGTTTAATTTTAATAATAAGTATAATTAATTGATTATAATGGATCCCTTTACAAAAATTATTTGGTTATCCATGTAGGTCAACTCATTATTGGATAGAGGGGAGAATTACCACTTTGGAGAGTCCATGTCTAATTCCGGAAACATAAATAATGAGGTTGGATTTATAATTGTATCTAGTTATAGCTTTTAGTCAACATAAATATTATGTTGAACAATTGTTTCATCTACAAGAGTTTTCCAGTGGTGACTCAATTTTCTTGAATGTTTCTCTTTAGTTACGTCACTATCTACTGGGAAAATTTTGAAAGTTTTGTATAAGATATTTTGGAATGATTGTTGTCATTGAGTGTCATGGATAGGTAACTTTTTTAAAATATTTAATGTTTAAATTGATGGTTATTCATTTTTTCAACAATTCATAGATTAGGAAATATCTTCTTGATTCCTCTCACATTATTAGATGTTAATGCACTATATTAGAGAAAAAATTTCCTAATCTGAATTAGCAAGTATAGATAGGTGACTCTCATGTGAATATATTTCAAGGAAAATAAATTATGTTTTTTAATGTGTAATTTATGGAAGAATTATATTCAAAGAAGTTATGAGAGCATGATTTATTGATGATGTGGAATTAGCCTCACAAATCATCTAGACATAATTCACTAACATGACTACTCGAGGATAGATAGCCGCATGGTGGGGAGTTTGTAACATCTCATTTCCATATTCTCTATATTTCTCTTCTAATTATTAATTTTACTATTTATATGGTTGCATATTGGGAATCTCTATGTTGGATATAATTTTATAAGATAATGGAAAAATATCTAGGGATTTATTTTTGTTCGAATTAATGGGGTCTAGTTATTAATGTAGTTTTTTATTTTCAAGGATCTCCAAAAAAATTTATGACATATTCTATGGTTTGGATTTTTCGTAAGAAGTCATGAATTTTAGCAGTCTTTAGAAGATGTAAACAAGATGTAAATATCTTACTCGCATTGTAATGTTTTCTATGAATATAAAGTGACATTATATCAATCATGAATGGTTTATATACCATGTTTTTTGAATTCAAATATTTTAATGGTTAAATTAAATTTTTAATAAAAAAAGATATATATTTTAAGAATGATTGGGCTTAATGGATTGCACAACATGTAGTGGGATTCCACACAATGTGTTAGTAACGTCTTGTGGTTTTTATTACTTTTTATGGAGGATGTTTTTTTATTCGCCCACATACACATTTCTCCGCATCTAGAGTATCATAGTTATGATTTTTATTGGCATCTCTCTTTACTAATCATTTCATTGGGCACACTACGATGATTTTGGTTGTAGTGTGCATCCCCAGATGAGTACCCTTTCTGATTCAATGATTCCATAGATCATGGTAATTCCACAACATTATATTCAATATTTCATTCATCTACCATTATAAATATTCATTTTTATCTGTATATATATCTTTGGATCTTTTTCCGAAGGCTATCCCTTATTTTGTTTGTACCGTGGTGTGGATTCTAATGAATTATGAGTTATTGTTATTCTTCTTCACCATAAATTATTCATGAAAAATATATTTGGATATTTTTTGAAAAAATATAGTGAATTTTTATCATTGTTTATATATATATATATATTATTTTTATATCCCATTGCGATCCTATGTGACCAATGTTTGGGGGTAGTGGTTCCATATGAAGCCTATGTGGGTTGAAATGTATTTCTATAGTTTTGATAAATTATTAATGAATCATATTTTCCCAAATTTATTACTATAAATTATTTTGTAAAAAGCTGAGACAAAGTGATGAGATGATGAGCGATTCCAATGCCCAGTGTTCTGGTAATGATTCTCTCAAAAATTAATAGTATTAATAATATGTGAATTTGAATTTGATGATAAATTTTTAATAACTCTTAAACATATTTGAGGATAAAAAATCTAAAGGCACAGTTGATATCAGAGCACTGGATTTACTCTTGGTGTGACTAAACATTAGTCGGTGCCTTTTTCTAATAAAAAAGATGGGTTTAAGCATATAAAAAATAACTAAATACAAGTAATTTATTTTAAAACCCAAATAACACATAAATGGTAACTCAGATTCAAAATATGAGACCACTGTTTAGTTCATAATGGTGGGTTTCCATATGTGAGAGCTAACATCAGCTATTGTGGCACAGTACTGAAAGATGGTTTTTGGATGTAGACTTTATTAAAATATTTTAATAAAAAAATTATTCCTGATGAAAAGAAATTGTTTCTTTTAATACTTGTGTTCATTGAATTTAGTGTTATTACTATAAAAATATAATTCCTATGAGGAAACGATACATAGGGATCTCAAAAAATGGTGGAAGATCATGGACCGAAGATGAAATATGAACCTTATTTTCAAAGGATATTTACCCACGACAATAATGTGGTGTACGTTATTTGTCAGGTAATGGACCGAATCATGGTAGGGAATTTTTTATTTTATTTATTTTCCCTATTCATGAATTTCACTATGAATATGCACCAATGAAAATAAAATTTCCACATGGATCGATCATTGGTGCATGATTGGATTTAAATATGTGGCGTGTTTATAGGAGAATGATCTTGTGATTGTTTATTGGGTTTTGATTTCCATTCAAACGAAAACATATCTCAATCCTCACAAACATCAATAAAAAATTTTCAACTTGGTTGATTTATTCTTTTCACTTTTTCCCAACTATTATTTTTGTGTCATGGGAATTCTTCATTTGGATGTGGACTATATAGGTTTTTATCGATCAAGAATTGTACACTCAATCACTAGATTAACAATCTGATATCACATATCATGGATTTTTATGGAATGAAGGAGGTGAAACGACAACGAATATGGACAGATCAACGCGGTTTGGGATATATCGTTGGTAGAGTGAATTTTAATATAAATGGATCATAACTTGATTCTAGCCCATGTTGATGAATAACATGAGCCAATGATTTCATACATTCTGTCGTTTAATAAACTGGAGCAAGAAAGGATAACTGGTTTCTTAAATAAGGGTCCAACCATGCACTGGTGGAGACATTCTATGATGGTAGTAGGCGTAAAAATTCATCTTCACCTCATTGAAGGCCCACAATGGTGGCGTGCTTATAGGGGATGTGGTGCATGCACGGAGGCCATGCAGTGGGGTTAAAATGTGTTGAGTATTAGAGGACATAGATAGAGATGGTTGTTTCAGGAGCATGAGCCAACATGAAATGTGGGTCGGAGTAAATGACCTAGGTCGTGGGCCTCTAGGCCCATTAGGATAGGGTGGTTCGATTCATATTGGGTAAGGTCTATTCAGACAAGTCAGATCGACCAGATCTGGTTGGATTGGCCAGTGGGCTGAGTTGGGTCTGGAAGGTCGGTTAGGGACAGAACAGACCCAGAACGGACCTGGATTGCGCCTTTCTATCGAAAATTTCCATATCAATATAACGAAGCATCTGATTGATAAGCAATCTTGTGCATTGAAACACTTTCTATGGGTGTTCATTCTGAAATATATTGGTGGGGTTTTAAATGGATCAATAGAGTATAACATCATTCCCTTTTTCTTTTTCTATGAGGGTTATATGTGGGATCTTGTTTCTATCATATATTATGAACCTTACTCTAATGTGTGTTTTCTCAGCCCGACTTCGATAGTAGTATCAGTGGGTTGGAGCATGTATCACTCTAAGAGGCCCAGTCAAACCCATTTCACATCATGGTACCATATATAGGAATTTTGGAGAATTTGTGAACAATATTTTCATCGAAATATGTCCCTTATGTATGATAATGTTTCCAGTAGGGCAAGGAGTCCCCCCACTGAGCCCTGGCCATGGAGGACCCCATATCAGTTTATCAAGATCATATTATATCTATTCTAGAAGACTACACTTGAAGAGTGTGGTTCAGGTTGATTTTTGTGGTTGATGATTGGATTTGAATTGGTTTCTTTCTGACTTGGGGGATACATAACTTGTTGACAAATTTTGTGTTACAAACACTCGATGTGTTACCGACACTCTGTGTGTGGGAAACACTTCATGTGTTTCCAACACTCCATGAGTTACCGAAACTCCATGGATTATCAAAACTCTTTGCATTATTGAGACTATATATCTTAGGTAACTAGATAATGTTTGGAGACCCTACTTTTCTCATAGGTACTTTCGTTGGACCTCTTCAATGTGATTCTATCAAAGAGTTTGATGAGTTTGATCACATGGGAGGTGCGTGCCCAGATTGGAACCATGATGCTTGTAATGGATTAGAATTTGGGTCTTGTAATATGTTATGAGAATACCGGGATGTTGTTTTTATATGTTCTATAGACATATACATGTGTCTATAGGAATGTATATTCTTATTGATATTTTACCTTTATGGTATTTTTTTGTATTTTTTTCGTGGAGTTTCCTCTATGAAATTCGTTTATGGTTTTGGGGTGTTCTAGTAATTGTTGTTTTACCCACACCTATTTTGGAATTTCACTTAGTTTTCATGTATTGGGCTAATGATTAGAGATTTTAGGGATTCCTTGGTGGACACGGACTAGGTGGTTCTTTGAGTGATCTGACAGAGGATGTGTGTTCCTATGTGTTCAGAAATCTTTCCTAAATCAACACTTCAATTGTGGTTTTTGGGGATATGTTTTCAAGTCATGTGCTATCACTTATGAATACTCATCATGTTTTTTGGATTCTATTCTGGACTAGTTTTACATTACTACACTTTACTTCCCAATCATACTCCGTGGTTTGTATCTGATATTATTAATTATTTTTCTACTTAGTATTTTTACATTACTTATTTTGGTTCATAGACACTTGTGTAAGTGCAGAAATACTTAGGAAAATTCCCCCCATTTGGGGGATATTCGTACTCATCCCTAGTGGCTAGTGCATGTCCTATTAGTGGATGTCATAGAAAATTAATGAAACAGATCTTTCTAGGATGGGTTGTGAATGAGTGGTATCAGAGTGCAGGTCAGTTCTACTAATGTACCAGTGGTATGTGTGGTTGGGTTTGGGAAATAGTGTTGAGTTTTTTGAGTTTGACTTTAAGGCTAGGGTGTCTAGTATTGGTTTGGTGGAATATGTATCCATACATCAAGACTTTAAAAATATACATTTCAACTTGATATATGAAAACACTAGTTTCATGGAGGTTTACCTTACATGCATAATATACGAATGAAGTGTTTTTTACATGTCCTTCTTGAGTCAGCTCACCTTGTATACTCTATTTACCACGAGAAATAATGTTTTCTTACAGTATGTTTTCACGTCACAAGCCAATGGGGTATACATTTTATGAACACGGGTTATATATGATTTTTTTGAGGCCTCCCTACGGGGAGACAGTCAAGAAAATATATTTTCATATGGATTATCAGGAGGTGTAACTTTCTCTTGTTGATTAGTTCTTAAAACCACCTCCAATGGAACAAGTGGATGTGTTTTTCCATAATGAGTTTTTCATGTATATTTTTGAACTAGGTGATGATACACGTGGTTTGAGTGCATATCATAGGCTTATGAGGTGGTGATCTGTTGGGATGAAGGGTTAGTACGACCCGCCAATTATAGGTGTGCGATGTAAGTTGTCTGATATGATGTTCTGTAAAAACTTTCAGGGGAACATTAGTTCCCTGAGGGTGGGATTTTAAATTCATTTCACAAGATCCGATATCTTGAGAGTCATTTTACCGTTGTTCATGCTTCAGTTAGAGAGGTGGTTCATGAACTACCAAAGATGTGGCAGTGGAAGAAGCATAAAGATCCATCGAGCTACAAACATGGAATTAGGGACGTGGAAGCAGTAGAACATGGCCAACCTTTTGACATGTTACCACCTCCACTAGTAGGTGGTCCCTACAATACTTATGGATCTATTGGATAATAGATGATATTGTTACAGGACTTCGAGTATTATAACCACATGATCCTAGTAATGGTTCAATTTACGATATGTGTCTTTCTTATTTTGATGAAATAGACTATAACATGTGTATGTGATTTCCATTCCTACCACTTTTCTTACATGATACTTATAGTTTTTGGTTAATCCAATGACATGAAACTTAATAATAGATACACCCAAAAGTGGAGACTCATAGATCAAAAACTCGTGACGACATGGAATCCTCACTCTTAAAGGATATAGATGTTGTTGGGAACCCTTGGCGATAGCTTTGATGCCTTACGATGTCATTCTCAATATGGACTAGTATCCACTATTCATTATTAGACAGATTGTTTTTGCAAAATGGTGTGGTTCGCCCATATCAATAGAACATTATTTCCTTTTATATTCACAAAAGTGGATTACTTTCACCTTAGGATGGACACAAAAATAAGAGGGTGCAACCGATTACTCTTCAATGGCTAGCCAAACCTTCACAGCTGTGGATTTTTTGATTCATCATATTCATGTAATGGATGTGGAGTATAACATCACCATCACTAAAAATGTTCCATCATTAGCTCCCCATAAATAGTTAGTCATCTGTGTTGATCTAATCAATGATAAAACACTGATATCTACAATAGAAAATTAGATGGTTCACACAGTGCTTCATGAGCATTGAGGAAATTGTATAACAAACAGTAGAAGGGATTTGAGAGACCTAGTGTTTCACATTTAGAATCCCTAGTTTGTCATCACTGACATTGGACATATCATCTCAGATACTGGAGGTGAAATGGATCACATGAATGATGAGGTAGGGTTTCTAGAGTTTCCCCCTCTTGAGGATTACAAAGGAGGGTGTCGATTAGGTAGTGTTATGTGACATAGCAGGAACCCGAATTTGTAATTTCATAATGCATATGGATGAAGTTATTTCTCCTGGTTCATGCGTTTTGAAATAAAACAAATTATAATATGTGACCCATGATCTTTAGTCAGTAGAGGTAGTATCGGGTTGAGGATATTGTTACCCAACCTGATGGACGCGTAGAATATCATCCACTTCAATCATAAGAGTCTCATGTATATATTATCTGAGAATGATTGGAACTTCATATAGAGTTGATGGCTAGAGTTCCAACAGGACTATGACGTGGATATTGTATATACTTTTGTGATGAGGAACATGTTAGTAGATTCTTTCAAAAAAAATTATAGCTTTCAGTTTCTTAATGATGCATTAGGGAAGTTAGCCACATTGCAGATATCAATTGTCTGTTGACATGGTGCATCTTATCAATGGTGAATTGTTGTAACCTCTCCACTCATACAATGAGTTTAGGAGGCACAACGTTAGGATACATACTATGATGATCTACATTCTCAAATGACTATAGAGAATTCCCCTGATGGATATTATAATGATGGAGAGTTTGTTGTTATTTCTAAAGTATTCCCATTGAAAATATTGACGTAATTAGAATATTTACTAATCAATTTTCTTGAATCCCCTTTTGTGTAACATCCATGTTTCGAAATGATGTACCAGAACCTATAATGTTAGTTTGGTTTCAACAGACGATGCTGGACTTTATAGAGTTTTTGTCTTAATGCCTTACTTGTACACAAGTGAATGATAGGAATCATGTTGAATTGAGTTTGACTACTCCCTGTAAGGTTTTGTAACATTAATGGGATTGAATGAAAATGAACACAATGAAAATAGTTCAACATATTTCCAAGTTTCATGATACCATATAGTTGTTTGTTGACTGACTCACCATGTCAGACCACTTCATACCTATTTTGGTATCTTGGATGAGAAGTAGTTTTATGATTCCTCTACCTGTAGAAGATAGTTTAGCTTCATGGAGTTCCATCAATGATCATTTCAGAGCATTATTCTCTCATCACAAGCCGATTTTTGATGGAATTGTAGGTGGAATTTGGTACTCAATTATAATTGATCACAACGTTTTACCCCCAATAGATGGTCATACAGGGTGGACCATTTAGTTTTAGGAGATAATGCTTCATAACTGTCTACTATGATTTGGTTTTAGTTTGTAGGATCACATACCTCCGATGGAGTTTATGTACATAAAAAGATACCCAACCTTCATTGGTATGTAATCATTTGAGGTTATGAATGAGAAAATCTATAGGTCACCACCTTGTTCGACTGACCTAGGAGAGTATGTTCTCTTAGGCCCAGAGATGATGTAGGTGACCACAGTGAAGGTTGATTTCATCCAGGATTGGATAAAGACTACATATATCTATCATAAATTTTACGAAGATAGGGGACAAAGGCCATTGGAATTTGTGGAGGGAGAAAATGTGTTTCTTTAGGTCTATCCTTGCCATGGGATTTAGAGATATGGTCGGAATGGAATGTGGTCTCTGAGATTCATTTTCTCTTTCCTGATACTACATAGAGTAGTTGGGGTGGAATATCTTATGGATCTATGCCCACAATCAGACTAGGTACTCAACGCCATCTACATGTTTTAGCTGAGGAGATATGTTCATGATTTATTGTATGTCATTGACGAGGGAATCGTTTGCTGAGAACCTAGTAGAGGTCATGTATCGAAAGAATGGGAGACTTCTATGGTGGTTGATTTTTCTAGTTCACGTTCAGTGGAAGCGCATGAATCTCAAAGAGGGTACATGGGAGTGGGATTCACATATTCTTGATAATTAACCTAAATTGTATGTTTATCCCATTGTTTTGGATTTTGGGTAGGTAAATCCCTATGTTGGGAAGACTTTGGTGACTCATATTTTCCAGATTTTTTTAAAAATTATTTGTGAAAATTTAGAGACTAGGGGCTGAGACATCCCGAGAATATGTGTCCTGGTGTGCTTAGAACAATTTTCTAAAAAATGTATTGTTTTTAATAGCTTGAAGTGAAAAAGAGGAATAACTATTAACCTGGTCCCAGGATCATAAATTTTAAAGATACATTGATTTATGACTTATGGATTTACAATAAGATATACTTAACATTAGTTGGTGCATGTATTCTATATAAAAATCCACCACATGGGTAACTTCACGTAAAATAATTAAATAATTATATTTTCTTCTAAAATTATAATAAATCAAAAATTGTAACTAATATTAGAAATACGAGACCACTGCTGGGGACATTAGGAAGTGTTTTACCTTGTCATGTCCTAACAGCAGCTGGTGTGGACTGGATCCGAAGGATATTATTTTTATATATTCTTCATTAAAATGTTTATATAAAAATATTGTATTCTTGACGGAATGACTTGTTTTTTATACATGATTATCATAGAATTTAGGGTTATCACCATTACATTTAATTTCTCTATGGGATGGAGAAGGTGATATATCGAATGAATGATGCTGGATCGGGGAAAAAATATCAATAAAAAGGCTTGTATTCAAATGTTATTCACCAAAGACAATGACATGATGATTGTTCTTCATCTGTGATCAAACTGAAACGATGTATAGAAATTTTTATTTTATACTTTTTCCCCGTTCATGAATTTCATGATTAACAAGGACCAATGAGTAAATATATTGTCATGCATAAAAATTGTTGTTGTCAGATGGGATTTACCTTTTTTAGGGTTTTGATCAGATATAGATCATCTGATTATTTATTGGATTTTTATTTTTTTTTATAATGGTATTTAACTACAATGGACATTAATATCAATCAAGGTTCATTCCACTTACTTGATTTATGCTTTTCTCGCCCTCCATTTTTCATCAACATGTGAACTATCCATCTATACCATAACATCTCTGGTTGTGATTGATCGATCTATACACCCCCAATCTGTGTTGACATGATCTGAAAACATAGATGTGGGATCCACATGGCATGATGGAGGTGAGACGACGACGAAAATAGTCAGATTGATGTGGAATGGGGGAAATCACAGTTTGAGGGACTTTTTATCGAAATGAATCATCACATCAAATCGATCATAATCCGATAAAGAACATGACCTATAGATCAAAAAATTACCTCTATTTCAAAAAATAGAGCACTAGAGGAGAATAATTGGCCTACAGAAGGGTCCACTTACCCATCGATGGAGCACTACAGTGGAAATAGCTACAAAAATGCTGATAGACCGCATTGAAGGCCCACATTGGTGGCATGGCATGAGTGGGTTGGGTGGGGAAGCAGAGACCATGCGGTCGGGGTGGATCATGTTGACCCATAAGGGATACGGCCATGTTCGATTATGTTGATCACACATGAGAGCTTGCATCACATGCCAGACCAGATGATCCAGGCCATGGTATAAAATGCCAAATGGACCATGTCCAGAAAGACGAGCCCATTGTGCCAGGTTGGTTTGAGCCAGAATGGGTCAGATTTGACCGAGACTGGACCTAGATTAGGTATTTTTACTAAAATGTCCATATTATTCAAATGTAGAATTCAATTGATGTGTTTTATATGGTGATCAGATGCTTTCTATAGAGTCGTCCTTTTGAGATGAATTGGTGGGGTTTAGTTTTGATCTATGATGATAAGAGCACACCCTTGGTATTTTCCTATGAGGGTTCGATGCAAGATCTCATTCCCATCATAGAGGATGAACACTATTCTGATGTGATTGTCTAAGTCAGGCATTGATTGTTGAATCAATGTGTTATATCATGTATTGCACCAAGACACTTGACCAGTCCTCAACTTCCTTCATGATAACATAAATATGGTTTTTGGAGGTGATGTGACCAAAATTTACATGGGATGATATCCTATAACTAAAATGATGTTTCCATTATGTCCTGGAGTCCCCCCATTGATCCCTGGGCACATAAGACCCCTTATACATGTATGGAGATCATATTATTTCCATACTACGTCAATAGAACATACAAGTGTGCTTCAACATGTTTTTTGTGGTTAATATATTAATGATACATGGTGATAAAATTACTTGGATTATTCATGAAATATCAACACTCTGTTTTATCAATAGTCCATGTTTTACTAACACTACATGTGTTACCGACACTACATGTGTTACCGACACTCTGTGTGTTAAAAAAATATTTTTTATTTGCAAGACTAGCTATCTCAACAAACTATGTAATTTGTTTATACACTAGTTTTTTCTAGGGAACTTTGTTTTGACTTATTCTAGGTGATTATATCTGATTGTTCGATGAGTGAGTTGTCCTTATAAGTGAATTATATGAGTGGAACTGTGTAGCTGGTAGTGGATACAACTTTAAGGCTTGGAATCCTTTATTAGTATACAAGTATGTTTTTATTATTAATTTTGTAGACATATACATATGATCACATGACTATATCCCATTGTTGGTTTTTTCTAATTGTGTTATTTCTATATGGTATCGTCGTAATGGTGTTTTCTCTATTGAATTCCTTTTTGTTTTGGGGGTGTCCTATTGTGTATTCTTTTAGTAACCCATGAACAGGATTTCCCAACATGTGTAATGTATTGTGATGATGATGGATGATTTGATTAAGTCCTTTGTGGACTAGGAAAAGGTGGTTGTTATAAATTTCTAACAGAAGAGGTGTTCTTCTATAACTTTAGGAATCTATCTTACATGCACCATTTTGGTCGTGTTTTCAACAGACGATTTTTACAAACATGGGCTTTTTTTTTGTAGACTCTTTCATTTGGAGGGCTTGTATTATGAAAAAATGGTACATTACAACACTTTACATCCATATCATACTCTATGGATGTTATATTAGTGTATACATTCTTGATCAACTTAGTATTTTTACATTTCATCATTTTGGGATTGGAGATGTGTGAGTGTGTACAGTTACATAGGAAAATGTCTCCCATTTGTGGGATATGAATACATAATGCTATTTTCATTCCCATGGACTATTGGAGCCTGGATTTGGGTTGTCATAGAATGGGCCCCTCTATGATGGGTCATGAAAAAAAATATTTATAATTGATATAGCATGATATTATAGTTCTATTAGTGATCATTACATGAGATTTTCATTATAAAAGTTTCCCCCTATTTTTGTAAATGAAAATTTATCAACCTGGAATTGTAAAATGGGTTTTTAAAATGGATTTCATATCATGATATTGATAAAATGTTTTAGAAAATATATCACATGGAATTACCTGGGTACTTGTGTGGAAGGTTTAAATTAGATCCATCTTCCATGCACTATTTAGGGGTTTACTCATCAAGAGTTTCTCTAATATTTAGGGTCGTTTTTAGGGAATTGAAATTGAAATTGATGGTGTATAAAATATAGAGGTGTTTTTATACTTCTCAAGCTTCAATTACAAAGGATTAATTATGAACTGGATATTTATTATTGTATGAGTGGTGTACTAGGATGACTTATATTGATTAATCAAATGATGATCCCTATTATTTAGAATTTTATTTTTTACATTATATATAAATTGATTTGAGATTGTATATGGTGAATTATTTGGATGTAATTAATATGAGTTACTAAAATATATAATATTCATTGAAACTATATTAACAAGATAATTTTTGAGTTCTCTGAAAAATGGGAAATTAATTATTATTATAATTTTTAAATAAAAAATGATAAACTTTTTATCATATATTTTTTCTTTTATCATTAAATTGGTGAAATTATTATCGAGATGAACGTTCTGGAACACCTATGTGGGATATTTCTTAGGAAATTATCTCACACCATACACACACATTCGTTGGTATGTAGATATTTTCATAACCATTTTTTCAAGGAATAAATATGGACCATAAAGAGGTATTGAGGTGTCTATCATCATGTCTGGGTGGTTGGTGGCGTGATGGTAGGTTTTTTTCCACCAAATCACATAGAGAAGAAGAATTTTTTATGTTTTCCATTATTATTGGACATATCTATTTGAGTTTGTTTCAACATTTGAGATATATAGTTTCCTCCATTTTCGTTCAGTTATGGAATATATTGGAATATTTATCTCTTTAAATTAAATATATATATATATATACATTCAATGTCGTTGATTTATTTTTGGTGAAGTCATTCCATCTAGTTGTTGAATGATGCTAGACTACTAATTGACAACCCATATAGATCGAGAAATAACCATTGAAATGTTGAAAATTCAGGATGGGTAAAATTTTTAGAGGGTGTATTTGATGGCTTCATAACACAATTTATTATATTTTAATCATTTCAGAAATTCCATGTGTTTCTTCTAACTCCCTTATAAAAGGACACCCAATTTTTTCTTATTAACACTACATAAATCAATTTAGCAGGAGAAAGCCCTATAAAATTTACAGGAAAGTGATCCTTATTCGTTATCTAGAGGCTTCAGTCTCCCTATAATATTATCCCATATGTCCGTTAGAAAATATACAAAATATTTCATTCATTGAACTGGTAACTCCCTTTAGCAATGAAATTCCTCGTTCACTTCTTGTTTTACCTCCATTAAGTCAATTTTATTAATCATAAATTATTTTCAGAAATATCTCGAATGTAATAAATTTCAATTATTATAAACCAATAATTAGTATCCCTTTATCCAAGAAAATGGGGAGTGAATGAGTCATTTTTTCAACATAGTACTTACATTCACCACATAGGAATAAAATTTATTTTTCTTCAACATCGTTAATTTATAAGTATTATAAATAGTTATAAATATATATATATTATATTTATGAAATAAATATTCTGTTTTAGTTTTAATATCATATCTACCTTCTTTACAACTAATCCTTTCAAAATTGATGTTGTTTCTTCTGTGTATATTTGGACAACATACTTCAAAAAGCGATATGATTTTTTTCATTTCATATTTACATGAATGGTAATAAAGATTTATCTGATTATTTATATTATATAATAATTTAATTTTAATGGAAAATTAGTTTTTACATTTAATTCATTCCATCCACCATATTTTTTTAGTGGTATCCATGCATACATACGAGCTAGCGTCTCCCAGAACTGAGAAAATAATTTTTACATCTATATATTTTTTTATGACTCATAATGAATATTTAATTAAAATATATGAAATTTATTTCCGGATTGTTATACTAGATACGGTGGATCGAGTATTAATGTAAAAGGAAAAGGACTAAAGAACCAAAACATTCCAGAAAAACAAAGCCTTTATCATCTACAACAGTGATTTCAATAAAAAATTTAAAAATAAAAAGAAGACATGATTCATTATGTATATCATAAATGTTATGATATATATAGATTTTTTTCTATAATATTTTTTAAAAAAATCAATATTTATTTTATTAGAGTATCAAACATGTATGTCGAAAGGTGATACATTAGGTAATAGATTTTTTCCTTCATATTTTATTTAGGTTTTTTATCCATAAATTTATATTTTTGGATATTTTTAATACATAAATAATAAAAAAATATGATTTATTATTCTCCACTATTTTCTACTAAATAATAAATTATTTCTTTACAATTATTAATTTTATGTATTCAACATATTACTGTAATGTTTCCTTGAAAACCCCCATTATTTATGTCTTTAAGCAAAAGACATTTTCATTCCATATCATGGTTTTGGAAATATATTTCAAGGAATATTTATAATATTTAACATTGATTTTTAAAATTAAATTTTAATAATGAATTAATTTTATTTAAAATGTATTAAAAAAGATATTATATTTTTCCATTAATTCGGTAATTTTTTACATTTTAAATATATGTGGAATAAATTCACAGTTTTAACATATATGATATGAATATAACTTCCCAATATCATATAAACTCAATTATTTAGATATTCCATTAATTTTTTTCCATGTTTTATTTTAAGGAAATTTAGTTGCATAATTTAATTGAAAATTTTAAATTTAGATATGTTATTTGAAAATTAAAGGAATATTTTCTCCATGAAATATTATAGTGACTCTTTTTATGATATTTTAGTATATGAAAAAATATGTTGAAATTAATTATATTTTACCAGGGATATGATATTATGATACAATAATTACTATTTTTATATATGGATTATAATTATGGGAATGATATTTTTATAAAACACAATTATATTCCATTGGAAATGATAGGGTGAAATTATAAAATATTTATGAAACATTATTTCATGGAATTGGTTATGATATGAATATGTTATGAAAGATTAATGATTTTATAGAACAAATATGTTTGATTATCATTATGTTAATGATCTAACTGTATATATATATAGACATATAATTTGGGGGATAATGTTCTACATGACATGAGATAACAATGTAAAAAATGTGGATGTGGTTTGTCTACTATGTGAAACAAATCTATGTTCATGATCCACTATGGGAAAAGGTGATGATTCATGATACCTTTGGAGACGGGAAATGTTTTTTGATGGCTGAACCATCATGATTTATTGTTCTAGGTTGTTATCCTTGATATATTAATTTATTTGTACATATTATGGTTCCACACTTTTAGGAAAATAAATAATGGATCATGACTTATTTATGATGTTTTCACATTCTTATGATTCATTTATTTTATATTGACAAATTACTATTTTTTGAATCATGTTTAAGATCAAAATTATATTTTTTATTAAATTTTCATGTTTTGTTCATGATATCATACCCTTGTGATTATCATATTCTTCAATATTATCATTGATTAATATCTATAATGATTACCAATACTAAGCATATATTCTCACCTGTTCATAATCTTACATTCCCCTAGTGATGAATAAATGTAAAAGTAGGGTATATATATAGGTAGAATAATTTAAGATGATCATTATTGGAAATTTTAATGATATTTGATGAAGTAATATTACTGTGTACCTATAATTAAATGATAATAAAAATTTTTGGTCTTTAAGAATTTATTTATGAAATTTATTGATTATTAATCTAAATACGTAATATTTATATTTCAAAATAATTCTATATTACAGTTGGTATCCAATTAAAGGATTAGAAAATATATGGTTATTATGATAATAAAAAAATATTATGTAACTGGGGATAAGTATTAGTATATGATAATAGTCTACTGTATTTTAAATGAAAATATTGACCCATATTTTAAACATTGTTCCCAAAGATTGAGTTGAAGGTCTCATTATTTAGACCATATATGAATTAAATGTCATGATTATTTGATAAATTACTATACCTACAATATATTGATGCTTAAATTTTTTTCGGGGTTTTAGTGAATCACTTGAACCTATAGAATTCATCAATAAATGAATATTATTGATAAAAAAATGATTTTCCACCTAATAAAATACATCATTTAAGATATAGAATATATAGTCTTGTATTTATTCTTATACAATATTTTCAATAAATGAATCATGTTGTTCTACCAAAGATTAAAAAAATAGAATAATATACTATGGAAAATTTTACAAGGAAACAACAAACATATTTTAGTGTGTATCATGATCCACAAGTGACTGAGTGAGGGATCTACATGTTACGAGAATAAATATATGTTTTCATGTGCTTGTACCTTGAAATATTTCTCCTATATAGTATTCATTTTTAAGGAGTTGTACAAAAATGGTAGATCCATTTTAGTAATAAAATATAATAGGATGAAATTTACTCTATGGAATCACTTAAGTTTAAGAGGATATTTTTCAGTAAGTAAATAGTATAGATTATATGATCAAAAATGATGATGTAATTCCTTGATGATAATGGAAATGTGGAAAAATACATTGGTAATTATGAGGAATGTTTTACAATGTTGCTATGTTATTCTTCATGTCTATCCATTAGCCTTGACAAATTTATTTATTTTTAAGGAAAAAATTATATAAATTTGTTACAAATAAGATACCTTGGTAACTATATTTCACGACCGCCTTCACCAAGATGAGGGAAGGGGCATCAGATTGCCAGACCCTTCTTTCATCAAGTTGAAGGAGAGATAATGACCCCCGAGACCTGCCTTCAATAGGTCTCAGAGTGGTGACTAGCACTAAGGAAATATAATCATACACAAAATGGAAGGCATTGCCATTATTCATTAATAGTATTGAGAGATAATATAGTAAATCCCAAAAACACCAAAACTGGGGGTAAATGTAAATGCAAAAGAAATCCATTCCCATATTCATGTTACAAAAGTAAATACCACAAGGTACAAGGGGACTACAAAGACAAAGTACCAAGGAAAATGAAAAAAAAACAACTGCCACTTTCCCAACATCCGAGCTAATATGGCCCCACACGATCCCTGAAGTCTGTATGGAAACCTGAAAGTAGTTTTATATACATTGGGTGAGCATAAAAGTATACACAGTAAGGAAAACCAAAGAATCTTGTGCACAAGTGTGGAGGTATTCTAATGACCTGTGAGAAAGAGACACACCAAAGCACCTAGTAAGGAAATTTATCCACATGAGCCTCACCAAGGCACACTTCCCAAATAATTCAAGTCAAGTAATGTATAGTAATAGCACATAGACATTTGGGTGCCTCGTTCCACATTCCCACTGGTTATTGAAGACTTCATACGCATCAAACCAATCCCACCATTCTCACCGCAGTCCAACTGCCACACCCTGCCCACGCACACCTGGTCCACAACCACACATCCCGCTGACAAACACCTCGGCCGCAACCACCACACGAAACCATGCCTGTAAACACCTGGGCCAAAACATCTATTGTTACGTCCGAAGACACCCGGTCCTCATCTTGATGATTCTTGGGAACAACTATCCCGCACACACATGGCACAACCACCACAACTACCCTTCTCGAAGAATCTTGGCCTATAATGGACCTCAGGCCATCACAGCCAGCCTAAAGAGTCTTGGGCTATTCGGGATGGGGAGCAGAAAATGAGCTAATAAGGATCCACTCATATGAGTGTTTGGAAAAACACCCTCCACCATGAAATGGGGGTGTATGGAACAAAGTTCTCAACGTGGGTGGGGTACGAATAAGAAACATAAAAACTGCAGATATAAGTATAGGTAACAATAACTCATCCCATCCTAGGGTTTCAAAGACAACCTAATCACAAACACCCTTTTTACTATTAATTCATAATAGAACATCACAGTACTCACTGCCAAGTGATAACACATTCTCAAAACCAAATACCCATTTTAACCATTCTTGTTTTCACGTTCAAGTAATTCCACTAGGTGAATTCTATAGTACTGGTCTAATAACCGGAATAACCACAAGCTAGAGAAAGAGAAACAAGCCAAGCATAAATTTAAGCATTCACTCCCGGTTCTCTTGTAATGTTACAAAAACAAAAGGATCCGTGAGATCCCTCAATGTACTAAACCATCCCAAACTTCGAGATATAGCCCCACACAGCTTCAGATTTACAAACAACAATTGTACCACAACAAAGGATCCCATCCCCATCCATATCACCCCATAAGCATCAAACAGTACAACACACCTACTACCAAAACACAATAGGGAAACATCCAAGTTCAAGAACACCATTCTCTATGTTTTCTTCTTTATATTTAGTTAACCTGGGTAATCACACTAGGTTTGATGTTCACTGGACATTCATTTAATCAGCCGAGTTTACATAATTAACCAATTTCCCACGTTGGAGAAATTAAATTATCACAGAAGACAAGGATTCATTAGTGATCTAGGAAATACCACCAATGGCCATGATTTTCAGTGGCCATGATCCCATACATTTCAAAAAATAAATAATCAAGGGTAAGAAAAAAGCAATAGATCATCGATCACACTCCCCCCTTCCTTCTTTAAAAGTATTTTTATTATCCTCATTAACATTTTGGTTCCATCCATTCCATAGAATCAGTAGGATACCATCCCAGCATGATACACAGTAATGAGAGACCAGGGATAACCCTACTTGGATTGTCAAGGATCTATGTTCTTCTCCATAATCCAAGAATGGGGAATCCGTGAATTGAATGGGAGTAACGTCGGGGACTCCAAGGGTGAGCAGAAAAGATTCAACACAGGTGCACCACTCTCCTCGGGAATGGCGAACTCAAAACACACCAGGAAGAAAGGAGAGGGAAAAGAAGAAAGAAGAAGAAGAGATTCTCGTGCGAAATAAAGATGGGATCTAGTTGTCACGGGATATAAAATTTTGAACGGTTATATGGTGAGATCATGGTTTCACCAAGCGATTGGGTGGTCACACAAGACTAGATTAGTTTTTATTTAATGATTCTCATCTGAAAAGGTGGTATCAGCCGTTACATTCAATGGTTTTTATATAAACAGAGGGGCACGTTACGCGGACACACACACAGCTGGGTCTGTTGAGGTTCTCCCCACTCATATGAATTTGAACATTGATTATTGGATCAAAATAAAACGGACTTGAACCAAATCAAAATGGTTAAAAAGGGCTAAAAGTTGTGTTATGAGAGTAATGTAGAAGAATAATCTGACAAGACTGGGTAAAACTGATCACGTCGTACCAATCGTTCCACACACAGAACGGTCGCACCAATCGTTCCACACACCGATCGGTCACACAGATCGTGCCAGACCCCGATCGGTCGCACTGATCGTGCCACACACCGATTGGTGACACACCAATTGGGTGCACACTGATCAATCACACGTCGATCGGTCGCACGCCGATAGAGCGTCGTGCCAACGAGACGCCACCCTTATGATCCAGATTTTGGCAAATGAATGGACCATGTGGGTCTGGGCAATTACATCAGATACCTCTCAAACTATTCTTTCCCTCGATAATTAAAACCAACCCAGAAGAAAAAGTGGGGGTCCGAACAACCACCTCGAATGATAAATCTCATGAGTGAAACTCACCAACATCTAGAAACAACTCTCCCTCAAAAAACCATGAAACGTTAAAGGGTAAAGTTATCCAGTCATATGGGTAAGGGAGTTTTTCATCCTTGACAAGATACAATCCACTTTGGGTGGCACTGACTCGCCTGCATGGGTTTAATCACATCCACCTTAATACTTCTTGATTAGGGATCAGGTCCTCCCCTCCCCACATTCAAGACTTTTCACATGCATATAGAGAATAAGGAAAGCATTCATTCCATAGTTAAAAAGGTAATGAGTTCTATCACAAACAAGTATAATCGAAAAAAACTCAAAACAGCTCTGGGTATTGGGCGCACAACTGTTTCTCTCGTTCTGAGGTACTCTCTTCCAGCCCACCATGTATCCACAACCCGCAGACTAAAGGAATGACCCATACGCGGAGCACCTTTTCCTCACGATCCACGATCCTTACCTGTCTTTCCACAAAATACATGTGAGCCTCGATGTCCATTTTTCCCTAGTCGAGGATGTCTGAATCGTCATGTTGATAACACCAGAGTTGTGACAAATGGAAGACGTCATGTATTCTTAGTAGCAGAGGCGGTAACTCTAGCTAATAAGCCACTTCTCCCACCGACCGCAACACTTCAAATGGTCCGATTAACCTTGGAGAGTGTTTACTCCCGTTGTTGAAGCTCTGTTGCCCACGACGAGGGGAGACCATCCAAAATATGTGGTCCCTGTCCCCAAACACCAAGGGTCTCCTCCTATTATCAGCATATGACTTCGGCCGATCCTGAGCTGCCGTCATCCTCTCCTATATAATCTGAATCTTTTCTGTCGTGCTCTACACCACCTTCGGGCCATGTACACTTGTTTCCCCAACCTCTGTCCAGCACAAGGGTGAGAGACATGGCCTTCCATACAAGGCTTTGAATGGAGCCATTCCAATGGTAGAAGTGATAGCTATTATTTTAGGAAAACTCTACCAGAGGCAATTTTCGCACCCACGATCCCCCAAAATCCAGAATACAAGCCCGTAGCATGTACTCCATTGTATGGATGGTGCGCTCTGTTTGACCATCTGTTTGGGGGTGGAATACAGTGCTAAGACGTAGTTGGGTGCCAAAATCATGCTGCAATCATCTTCAGATTCGTGAGGTAAACCGTGCATCCCTATCCGAGTCTATGGATCTATAAACTCCCTGAAACTACACCACATCATCCATGTAACTCTGTGCTATGGTATCCACTGCTCCTGACACCTTGATCGCCAGAAAGTGAGCCAATTTCGTCAACCGGTCCACCACTACCGAGATAGCGTTCCACCGTCCTTGATCCTTGGGTATCCCTGTGTATAAATCCATCAAGATGTCATCCATCTTCCACTAGAGGATGTCCAAAGGCTGCAACAAGCCACCTGGAACACGGTGTTAACCCTTCACCTGCTGACACACTAGGATCCTAACCAGAAATCTTCCATCACATGCTATACCCTGGGCCACCAGAACTGACCTCTCAAACTCTAGTACATTTTGGAAACTCTTGGTTGCACTGCTAGGGATGTGTTTTGGAACTCACCAAGAAACCATCCGTGCATATCCTCTAGGAAAAACATATTTCCTCAAAAAAGAACCTGATTCTAACCATCCTCTGTCTACCCTTCTGGAGCATTGCCTTGGTAAACCCAGTCATGCATCACTTCAATCTCTATGTCTCCCCACTGAGACACCTCATCCCTCCACAGTAGATATGATTGCACCGTTATTTGAAACAAAAAACCTATACCACCATCCTCCCTCGCATCTAGGTGCAGAGCAGCAAACTCCTCCATCGCCTTCCAAGCATCTGTCGACTCTCGAACCGCATCCTTCTACGACTTCCTTCTCAAGGAATCGGCCACCACATTCACTTTTCATGAGGTGTAGGAAATATCAAAGTTGTAGTCTTGAATGAAATCCATCAACCATTGATGCCATGAGTTCAGGTCCCACAGGGTGAAGATATACTTCAAGCCTTTTGGATCTGTGAAAACCATGAATCACTCCCCAATGAGGTAATGCTTCCACATATTTAGTTCAAAAATGATCGCCGCAAGCTCCAGGTCGTGGGTGGCATAATTATGCTCATGAGGACGCAACTTTCTAGACCTGTAAGAGATCTCCCCTTGTCGTTTCATCAAAACACATCTGACGCCTCATCCTGAAGCATCACAGAACACATAATATGCCTCCCCTTCATCTGGAAACCTCAACACTGGAGAACTCACCAACTTCTCCTTTAGATAGACAAAGTCTTCCTAGCACTGCCCATACCACACAAAAGCCTGGCCCTTCTTGGTCAATGCTGTCAAAGGTGACAGAACTCAAGGGATGTTGTGAACAAACCTCTGATAGTAACCTTCTTTTCCAAGGAAACTACAATCTTCTGCCACGTTTTTGGGTTCATCACAAAAAACAACCACCTCGATATTCGATGGGTCCACCGCTAATCCCTGCTCGGACACCACGGTCCCAAGGAAGTGCACTTCTCATGTCCAAAACTTGCAACTGGACAACATCCCATAGAGTTGGTGCTGTCAGAGGACTTCTAAAACTGTTCTCAGGTTCTTAGCATTATCCTCCTCAGACCTTTAGTAGATTAGGATGTCATCAATAAACACAACTACGAACTGATATAGGTATTCCCGGAAGACGTAGTTAATGAGCCCCATGAACAAAACTGGAGAATTGTAACCCCGAATGAAATAACCACAAACTCAAAGTTCCCATATCTTCATCTGACGGCAGTATTTGAGATGTCACCCTCCTTCACCCTCAACTATTGATATCTCGACCGATGGTCAATTTTGGAGAACCACCCCGCCCCTTTTAGCTGGTCGAAAAGGTCGTCTATCCTCAGGAGAGGGTAATGGTTCTTAACTATTGACTAATTCAGTCTCTGGTTGCCTATGTACAGCCCGAGACCACCATCCTCCATCTCTGCAAATAAGACTGGAGCATCCCAAGTTGACACACTTGGTCGAACAAAACCCTTCTTTATCAGTCTTCAATCTGAATCTGCAACTCCCGCAACTCAGAAGGTACCATCTGGTAGGGAGGCATCAAAATTGGATGGGCACCAGGTTGCAAGTCTATCCTGAACTAAACATCACATCGAGGGGGTAGAGATGCCACCTCCTTAGGGGAGATGTCCATAAACTCACATACAATCCTTGAGACTTCCACCATCTCTGCATCCACCGACTCCACTAATAGTTCAGCTAAGAAGGAAAGTTGGGGATCATCTCGCCTGCTATTTTTCTGGCAACCCCGCTCACCTATTAAACTTACACATCGGCCATAGAAATCTAAAATAACGAACCTTCCTCGGAAGCAATGAATGACGACACATATAAAGAACCACCTGTCAATTCCTTGTATGACATCGTAGGGTTGTATATGCAATCGTAGAAGATCCCTGATAGGCTAATGTGGCCCTATCATCAATCTACACCCTCAGAAAACATAGAACAAGTTGGTATGACCTCTGACTGGTGTTCTCAACACTAGGGGCACTGGATGTATCTCAACGTCAAAACCCATAGGACATGCCAGACAGGGTGCAACAAAGGAGTGAAAAAATCTTGTATTGAACAAGGTATAAGAAAGAGTATTAAACAAGCTGATCATACCTCGAATGATTTCTGGCCCTGCTAGAGCTGCTACCTCCGCGGCGTGTAACAGTCCATGCCCAGATCCCTTGACTCTCGGATGTCAGCCTCCTCCCCGACCACCCCCTGGCCGAGGTCCTTGAGGGGCGTCTTGAGGTCGGCCTCTTACTGCAATGCATGCACTTGGAGGAGCTGGAGCTTCCTACCGCTTCTGATGCTGCTGAAAGGGTCTAGATGGAAATTGATGCTGCTGAGGTGGGAAATAAACCTACCCACCCTCTCTGTACTGTACTCAATTTGGGCACTGATTCCGAAGGTGCCCATATCTTCCACAGATGAATCATCATGGCCTAGGCCTGAAAGGAAAGTGCGAGGGCCAGGAGATCAGAATTGGAACTGCTGAGGCCTACTTCCTGCTAGTTGAAACCTAGAGGGTTCTCACGCTGGAGGCCTAATGCTGACGGATTTTCCCTTCGACAAGCCCAACTGTATTCCCTCTCGTGATACACCTCCATGAGTGTGCATCCTCTCCACCACTTCATACTTCGTCTAGACCTCCAAGTTTGCCTCTAGGGTGAAGGGAGTAACAATATACTATAGAAAAGGTCGAAGTGCCTAAATCAAACGTATCTCCCAAGACCCCACATCTGGAAAGAGGTCCGAGGAATGTGGAGGAGATCCTTGAACTTGATCCCCAATTCTCTCACTGAAATGCTCCCCTCATCGAGGGAGAGTATCTCTTGCCTCTTCATAGCCTTCATCATGGAATATAGGAGTATCTCCCGGAACTCCTTCTAAATGTCATCCCATGTAACATTAGTCTCCTTCTTCTTCCCAAGATAATGCTTCCACCACTAACACGCTTCCCCATGCATCTGGCTCATGAACAGAGGAACCAAATAATCATTCAGAGCCCAGATCATGCTGAAAGCTATCACTAGCTCCTCTAACCAGCTCTCTATCTCCATGTATGAGATGATGTCCTCGTACTTCCCGAGGATATGCCGCTAAAAGGCACAAAGCGTCCTCTGCCACTGATTGTCTTCATCTTCTCAGTCATCCCTCTATCGATTAGCCAAGTCAACCTCCTGGGCCTCGATCACCCGCACTACTCGTGGTCATCTCCCAGTTGTTATAGCTGCAAGGTAAACAAGGAATGCGTATTCCCGAGTAGTGTAGAATATTGTTCTTAAATTTTCTAAGATTTGTCATTAATTTTAAATTCCCAAAATACCCATGAAACTCAATAACACAAGTCATTATGATGCATATACCTTCCCTAGGGTCTCTACCCTATAATCATTGCACCCACACTTGGTCGTTTAGTAGGCCAAGTGTCATTTCATCGGATCACATGGGGCCCTAAAATCCTATTTCCTTACTGGTCTTCCCTGACCTAATTCATGCCCCAAGATCACCCAAAATTGTTGCCCTACTATCCCATGCAATCCTCATAGTTCCTAACTCCAGACACCATCATATATCTCAACCTCTGCTCTAATACCATTCTGTTATTACCCACCTTCACCAAAATTAGGGAAGGGACAAAATATTGTCAGACCCTTCCTTCTTCAAGTTGAAGGAGAGATAATGACCCTCGAGACCCGCCTTCAATAGGTCCTCGAGTTTCCACTTGCACAAAGGTCATATAATCATACACAAGATAGAAGGCATTGCCCTTTTTCATTAATATCATCAGGAGATAAGATAATAAATCCCAACAACACCAAAAATGTGGGTGAAAGTATAGCCAAAAGAAAACCATTCCCCTATTCATGTTAAAAAAGTAAATACCACAATGTACAAGGGGAATGGAAATATAAATTAACAAGGAAAGTAAAAACAACAATTTAAACGGACACAATATTCGAGCTATTACGACCTCGCACGGTCCCGGAAAACCTCCTGGAAACCTGAAATCAGTTTTATATATGTAGGGTGAGCATACAAGTTTACTCAGTAGGGAAAACCAAAGACTCTTTTACACAAGTGGGGAGGCATTCTAATACCATGTGGGAAAGAGACATCGAAAATCACCTAACAAGGAAAACTATACACACAAGCCTCACTAACGAACACTCCCAAAATAAATCAAGTCAAGTAATGTATAGTAATAGAACATCGACATTTGGGTACCATGTGCCACTTTACCACTGGTTATTGAAGGCATCCAATGCATCGAACCAATCCCTACATTCTCACGGCAGTCCCACTGCCAGAACCCGCACACACACACCTGGTCCACACCCACACATCCCGCCTGCAAACACCTGGGCCACTACCACCACATGAACCAAGCCCGCAAACACATGGGCCAGAACAACTACTACCATTCCCGAAGACACCTGGGCCTCATCCCAAAGATTCTTGGGAACAAGCTGCTCGCACAGACCAGAGCCAACCACCACAACTACCCTGCTTGAAGAATCTATGTCTATAATGGACCTTATGTCATCACAGCCTGCCCCGAAGAGTCTTGGGCTATTCGGGAAAGGGATAAGAAAAGGAGATAATAACCAATCTATCATAGGAGTGTTGGAAAAAAAACCCTCCACCATGAATTGGGGTTGTTCTGCACAATGTGCAAAACTTGGGTCAGGCACGAATAAGAAAAATAAAAACCAAATATATAAGTATATGCAACAACCACTGATCCCAACCTATGGTTTACAAATGCAACCAAAGCACAAACCCCCTTGTTACTATTCATTCATAAAAGAACAAAAAAATACTCAATGCCAAGTCACAAATCATTCCCAAAACCAATTCCCCATTTTAACCATTCTAGTTTTCAGGTTCAAGTAATCCCATTAGGTGAATTTTACACTACATGGAAAATAATAGGCATAAACACAAGTTAGAGAATGAGAAACGGCCAAACAACAATTTAAGCATTCACACCCAGTTCTCGTGTAAAGTCACAACAACAAAGGGATCAGTGAGATCCCAGAAAGAACTGGAACCAAACCAGGCCTCGAAATACAGACCATCACAGCTTTAGATTCACCACCAACAATTGTAGCACCATAGAGGATCCCATCCCCATACACATCAACCCATAAGTATGAAACAATACGACACATCTACTACCAAAACACAGTAGGGAATATTCCAAGTTCAAGAACATAATTCGCTATGTTTTCTTCTTTTTGTTTAGTTTACCATGGAGATCACACAAGGTTTTTAGCTCACTAGACATTCATTTAATCATCCGAGTTTATGCAATTAACCAATTTCCCATGATGGATCCATTCAATTATCACATAAGAAAAGGGTTCATTAGTGCGCAAGAAAATACCACCAACGGCCATGATTTTCAGTGAGCATGAGCCCATTCAGTTCACAACATAAATAATCAAGGGTAAGGAAAAAAGCAGAAGTACATTGATCACACTCTCCCCCATTACATCTTTAATAGTCTGTTTAATATCTTCAGTAACGTTTTGGTTCCATCCATCCCGTAGAATCTGTAGGATACCCTCCCAGTATGATACATAGTAAGGAGAGACCAAGGATAAACCTACTTGGATGATCAATAATCGATGTTCTTCTCCACATGCCAAGAATGGGGGATACACGACATGAAGGGGAGGAATTTTGGGGATTCTAAGGGTGAGCAGAAAATCTTCGGCATAGGCACACCAGTTGCCTCGGGAAGGGTGAACTGAAAACACACCATTAAGAAAGGAGAGGAAAAAGAGGAATGAAGAAGAAGAGATTCCATTGTGATATAAGGATGAGATATGGTTGTCACAGGATAGGGAATTTTGAATGGTTATAAGGTCGGATAGTGGTTTCACCAAGCAGTTGGGTGGTTACACATGACTTATTTAATTTTTATTTAATGATTCTCATCAGAAAATGTAGTATTAGCTGTGGAATTCAATGTTTGTTATATAAACCAGGGGGTACATTACGTGGATACACACACAGCTAGGTCCGTTGAGGGTTGCCCAAATCATAGGAATTTGAACATTGATTATGGGCTCAAAATAAAATGGCCATGAACCACTTAAAAAAGGTTTAAAAAGGGATAAAAGTGGTATTATAAGAGATCTGTAGAAGAAAACCCCAACAAGGATGGGTGACACCAATCAAGTTGTACTGATCATGACACACACCGATCGGTCGCACCGATCGCGCCACACACTAATTGGTCACGCCGATTGGTGAGTCACTGATCATGGTACTCCAATCAGCCACACACTGATCGATCACACTCTTATCGGTCACACGCTGATCGGTCTCATGTCAATCGGTCACATGAGGATCAATCGCACGCCCATCGATCGCATGCCGATCGGTGGCACGCCGACCGGTCACATGCCGATACAGCGTCCTACCACCTAGACGTCACCCTTAGGATCCGGATTTTGGAAAAGGGATGGACCATGTGTGTCTGGGACATTACACTATAAAAAAGTCATTCAATGTTCACTCCAATTAGAAATATATATTGGATGTTCAAAAATTCTTCATGGTTATTATATGAATATAAATATATTCTATCATTAAAATACGAAAAAATCACATTTGGAGTGAAATTATATAAATCTAAATCCTCGAAATGTGGGAAGAAACATCACGGGAATTTGATGAATGGAACATGCAAGCTCATTAAATTTGGAAAGGCCATTCATAGATCACATGAATGTAAATATTAAATTAATGGCCTTGTTATTTCTATTGTGGAAACGGCGAGTCGAACATGTTGACATTAAATATTATCCACAAATTTTATTGATCATTGATGGTGTGGAATAAAATCAACATCAATGAAATGAATACTGTTTTGGAATATTTTTTCATCCTTCATGAATAATTGTCTATACTTTCCATAAATTTGTTATATATTTTTTAATATGTCCAATACCTATTAAAATATGTATTTCTAAGTCTCCATATTGAATGGGCTTGATTATGTTATTTTACTTTTAGACATTTTTCCAAGATAATCAGCACAAGGGATTCATTTTTCCATGTACAACACATTGGGGTCCACCAGTACATTTTTTTTGATAAATATGTATCACTGTGACTTTATATAGTCTATCTAGTACCTAATTATATTAATATAAATAAAAAGTACCATATACCCACTATCAATGTTTTTTGTCAATTATGTGGAGAAAAAATACATTTCTAAGATTGAACTTCATTATAGATATCATAAATTGTACTTCAACATGGGGGATATACCCAAGAGTGACTTCTATATCAGGTAATGGAATTATGAAATTATAGTGTTGAAATTTGGGCTCACTAATTCTCCAACATATTTTAGGTATTTAATGAATAGAATATATATATATATATATTATTGATTCGTTTTGGATGTACTTATAGATGATAATCATATACATTTAGGATGAATTAGAGATCAATTAGATCACTTGAATGTTGCGAAGAAGTCAATGAGGATAAATAATTTTTATGAAAACTATATCGTGTTTGTATATTATCTCCAAATAGTTTCATTATTAATTCACATAATCTTCGTTGAGGATATATTTCTATATTATAAATAGAATATATATGTTTTGAGAAATAAACCAGAACAAACACTGTTACTAAAATACATATGCTTCATGGTTTTAATGGATATAATCAATGCCATTTGAGATATTTATAATGATTTTATTATTAAATCAACAAGTTTACTGGAAAGGGTTCTCGGTTTTGAAAAAAAATTAATGTAAAGATTATTTCAATTATCTGAAGAGAAATCTATTAAGTGAAATTCTTATAACACTGCAATATATTATAAAAGGACTTGTGAACAATATTTATGCGTAAATGAAGGGATTGTGATGTGTCCACATGAATAAGGACTATGTTACATCTCAATCTTCATGAAAGGTGAAGGGTGATGAGAAAAATTACCCCACTCTAAATTTAGAGTTAGGTGTATTAATTTTTTGTAGTAATGATATAAATAATTTATCACTACATAGATAGGTTTTTCACATATATTGATCATAAATGATTGAAGTATAAATTCAGATAGAATGATTCGAATATGCACACTATTATATAGTTTGAGTTGATTGTTGATTATTAATACTCAATACATTACCCCATAGGAATGTGAATAATCAATATGATGCTATAAGATAGAAATACCATGAATTTTTTTAAATGGTGATGATAGAAAGAGAAAAAATACATATAGATTTTAAGAATATTGAAACATAAATTTCCAAGAATGTGGACATATATTATCTTTATCAGATGATAGATAAACCATCCATCCTTGTGATGATTAAATTGATGTAGAAGAAAGAAATATAGATGAAAAATAAGTCAAGATAAGTTCTTTAGTTCAATAATGATTATTATAGAATGATAAGGATTGGAAATCAAGTATATTTTTCATCCATAATTTAATTGATGAAAGAGCTGTTAGGGGATACTCATAGTTCATCATTCTCAATTCATGCTTAATGTAAAAAGATATATAGTGGTCTAAAAGAATATTTCTCTCAAGATAACATTGATGGGATAATTGAGAATATGTATCTTGATTCATTATATGTTAACATTTTTATTATGAGACACGTAATTTTATGGGGATGTTCCAGCCATTACCAATACCTAAATGTATATGGGAAAACATCATAACGGATTTCATCATTGTACTCGCCAAAACTTCTAATGGGAACTATAATATTAATATCATCCTCAGTAATTATTGAATAATTATTTTTCATATTTATTAATAATTTGGAATTATATTTTTATTTTAATATATTTGTAATGATATTTTTAATAGCTAAAAAAACGTAATAATGAGGGCCTCAGAAATCATTCATTTCTCATAAGAATGATTTATATCAGAAAATAATAAATAATTAATGTTAATATTTTATGTAGAACATATTGCATAGTGTTTGTATCATTTGGAATGAATAGTACTAAATATATTTTTTATAAAAATGTTTATTAATTTATTTACATTCAGCTAATAGATTTGATAGGACTAAATTATGAATAGATATAATTTTAATCATAAGATGCTCCGTGTTTGTAAGAGGTATTTTTACAACCTTTTAACGGAGTACCCATTGTGAAGATAATTTTTAGAAATATTAATTTTAATGTAAAAATAAACTTCCTATTTTAAATTTATTCGTAAAAATTATTTTGATGTTAATATTTTTTATTTTTCAGTAATGTTTTATATTATATAAAATATTGAAAAATATTGACTATTATTTCAAAACTAGATTTTCAACTAATTCATTTATAAGGATAAATATTATTTTATATGGTTTAAATGATTAATTAGATATTTTTAAATCAATTATACCAATTTAGTTCAATTGAATCAATAACATGTTGAAATTGATTATAAAAACATACCAATTATTTGAATGTTTTTATTTTACAAATCGATTGTCACAACCCATCTTTAGAATTATACTTAAATTAATTTTTACCACTTCAATGATTAAAATTTGGAAGAATTGATTACATATTACGACTAATAAAATATTAAGATGTATAAATATGTAAATATTAATTTTTTTACTAAAAATAATTGTGAACTTGAATTAAATTAATTAAAATTATTAAGAGAAAATAAATCTTTACAAGAGACTATCCTTAATTTTTGTATCAAAATGACCTAGAAAATTGTCTAAAATCTATTATATAGACATATTAATAAAATATCCAAACTTATATATAAATTTTATAATATTTTTTATCAAAATTACATCAGAAAAACATGTGTGGAATTCCCATTTAAAAAAATTAACGAGAGTTCCACTCCTCCCACACTATAAAAAAGGCAAACAACCCTCCCACATCATCACTCCTCTAAATTAAATTTTTATCAACCCATAAATACCCATATAAATCTTCCAATACCTCCCATAATTATATTATCCTTTAATTGTTCATAAATCCACCGATGGATGCCGTTTTGGGAAAAGCAAAATGAGTTACCTGAATAGGAGGTTACAACATTCCTCAAGCTATTTTATTTTATTTTCATTCTACACATCTGAAATACATCATATTAAATGAATAAATAACAAAATAAATATACTAAATATTATATCATGTTTTTATTATAATTTTTATACCTAAAAGAAATAAACATCCCTCTAATGGGTAACAAACATATTGTTTTTCTATATGATGAACTGCCTCCTCAAAAAATGTTCTAAAATTATAGCTTGACCCCTATAATGTTTGGTAATTATAATAGAAAATGTATTAAATATTATATATATGATATTTATTATATTTATATTCTTATGTAAATTACTTATACACATAACTTTTATACATAACTTTTTTTACAGGTACGATAACCTCATTTCTCGATGTGTGGACTACCGCATCCTGAAAGTGTTGTGATATATTCAAAAACTACATGGAACATATTAATGATAGGATTAACTAAATTTTTTTTCCATAAATAACATTTATATTAATTTGATGACATAATTAAATTATATTAAAAATTACACATCAATTTTTAAATAGTTTTACACACAATTTAAAGGTGATAATATCTTATATGGACCAGTGGACTACCACCTCCTCAAAGTGAAGTGAATACTTTTAGATCATAACAATTAAATATGAAATTATTTATGACTAAATAATATTTTAAATAAAATATAATGATAATTATGTAATGTTATATTTTTATTTATTTTCTTTATATTCTAATAATTGTAAATGAGAACATTACTCATGTATACATATGTCCTACCATCTCCATGTTTCTATAATTTGATAATTTTTCATAAAAATATGTAATGTAATTTTTTGAAAGTATTATTGGAATATAAATATGATAATTATTACTTGTTTATTATTTTTCATCTGTTCATATAACCAACACATTGAACATGGATGATCTGGAAATGTTGTTTTGACACGTAAACAGAATATGTTAAAAATACCCAATGTAAACTTAATTTTCTATGTAGTTGTATATAACTATGAAATAGGTGAAATATATGTAAATAAGTATACATGAAAATATATATAAAGCCAGTATATATGTAAAAAAATGTTTTTTATTTAGGGAGTTAAACTAACACGTGATATATGAGACCCAAGGTATGAGATTTTGTCTTGATCTCATTTCTTTTTTTCATATATTGATTATATGAACCATTTTTATTTTATATGGTGTATATACAACCACTTTGACATTATATTTCTATAATTTATCAATTATAATATTATTAAATATTTTATAAAATGTTATTACTTATTTTATATTATGATTTAAATGTCAAATGAAGTGTGAGATTCATTAAATGTTTAATGATGTAATCATTTCCCCAGCATAATATTCTTGTATTATTTTACATATTTATTTTTTATGAATATATAAAGGGATGAAATAGAAAATTTATATATATTTTAAATTTAACTAAAATTTTATCAAAATTGATTTAGTTTACAGGCCTTATTAGATTAGTTTGACTAATGGGAAAAAGAATATTATATTCTAAAAGTACAGATTGAAAATAAATTTTCCACCACATTGGAATTATTTTACTTTTGGGTTCTTCTGTAGGGTTTCATTTTTTCTTAAATGAAAAACAATATTTTTCTATATTATTTATTTTAATGTGTTTTTATAATGGATTTATTTATCAAATATGTTAAAAAAATTCTTATGATTGAAACTGTGATTTTATGACCATAAAGTTTATATTTGAAATATTTTATACGTTATAATTATATAAAATGTACTGAAATATTTGATGAGTATTTCTATAATAAACAATTGAATGGTGGTTTCATGAAAACCCAATAATGGATTGGTTCATGATATTGATCAATTGCATTGGGTATGGAATTCAGTTGTATGGATATTTTATTTGTAAGAGTGAGATGTATGAAAGTAGATCAAAAGGTTAACCCAATTATTAAAGAGACATGTATAATGATGTTCCATTAAACCGTAATATATATTAATTTCAATTGATTCTTTTGTGGTAATGTATTGAGTTTAAAAAAAATTAAAATGATGTTATTATAAATTCAATGTATCTACTACATATCAAAGTGAAATTTATTATATCATTATAAATTTTTTATGTTCTATAATTTTCAATAAATTGAGGTACGTATTTTTCACTTTTATATCCCATAATTATATTTCTAAGGAAATATTGTATTTTTAATGTTTTTAGATGATTTAAGGATGAATAATGGATTTGAAGAAGTCATGTTTATAGTTATGAAATGTATTCATTAATGATATCATTATTTATTAACTTTTTTTATAATAGAAAAAATTTATACTATTTAGAAGTGCCCTCTTGGTATTTTATTATTTCATACAGATGATTTATGACTTGAATATCATAAATTATAATCTTGAAAATATACCAAATGTTAAATATAAAATGTTTTTGGACATAACTCATGATTTTATAACATTTTATGACAAAGCACATATCGTGGGAATCATAACAAATGATTAGATAACAATTATGTTTAGGTAAATATTAAATAAATTCCTTTAAAATATTTTACATTGAGTTTATAATGAAATTCTATAAAATTTTATTATTAAAATTTCGTTTCATGCAGTACATGATTGTTCTAAATTGTTTTCTATACCGAAAACAAGGAAGAAATAGTTGAAAGGAATTAGGTGAACAGTATACTTCCAAATCAGTATCTTAAGCTGGATATA
Organism: Viscum album; assembly: GCA_963277665.1. NCBI lineage: Eukaryota > Viridiplantae > Streptophyta > Magnoliopsida > Santalales > Viscaceae > Viscum > Viscum album. The sequence goes on from OY728164.1 coordinate 615,931,810, forward strand.
ATTGGAAAAAATTAGTTTTTTTCAGTGAGGGATCAGTTTACTCAAGATATAAATGGTGTTGGGGTCCATGCCACAGATAATCCTGATCAACTAAAGAGGAAAACAATGATAATGGAGCAATTTATGCAATAAAATTCACAATCATTTAGAGGATCATCAATCCTCGTGATATATGAATGATGGATGAATGAAATAGAAATTATATTAGATGTCATGGGTTTTTCTGATAAAAAAACTAACTACTCCAATAAATCATTATGAATGTGAAACCAATCATTGTGGGTTAATGGTTATGAATATTAGGAAATTTAAATATATTGAAGCATTGGAAATGGATAAATTTATGAATATTTTGTTTGATAAATTTTTTTCGCAATGTAAATAAACATAGGATGATGGATTTATCCTTATCATTACGATAAAAGGATTAATATACGAGGACTATATATGATGAAAACCTAACTCGACTAGTAAAGTACATCCTCTATTTTATTAGATTTATTGATAGAATGATTACTAGATTTTACACCAGATCAAAGCCAAGATATTAAAGGGAATTTAAATCTCATGCATTCAAGAAAAATAATAAACTTGTTCGATGCACTGAAATTGTTGACAAAATGTTTTTTATAATGCGTCCTATGAAAATAAAAAAATCTGGGTTATAGTTGGAATGAAATCAGAATATATTAATCAAACAACTCTGAAGTCAATAAAACCAAATTACCATCTTATGATAAGTGTGGTAAAAAAATTTCCCAATTATGTGTTTAAAATATTGGTAAATTAATATGATGTTGTAAAAATGGGTATACATTTCGTGACTACAAGGAAAATAAGTAGATTATTAATGAAATGGATGTCATATGATGTTTTTGTTGTGATGAGTTAGTCTATTATGCCAATATGTGTCCAATGATAAATGCCAAGGCTGGAAACCAACAAGGTATAAAATTAAATTGTGTGGAAAAATCATTTTCCACTACTATAGTTGATGAAGCATAGTAAAAAAGAGTGGTTATAGTTATGTTACTAGTTTATTCATGTTTTTTCATCAATCTGTTTCATTCTAAATCATCACAATCATTATTTTCGAAGAAAATGTCTAGAAAAATAGAAATATATCTCTAGAAATAAATAAATTACTTTTGGTGAGAAATCATAAGTGGATTTATTAGAGCAACCAATATATATAAGAATCTTTATTTTATTGTTATTTGGATTTTATTTCCTGAAAATATTATCATACTACATATAGTGGCATTTGATATCATATTTAGTATAGATAGGATTTTAGTTTTCCATGATTATATACTATTTAATGAAAATAATGTTTTATTAAATGGTTTAATTCATTGGATATCATACCAAAATGTTGAGTAATTGATGAATTATGGATGTGATAGCTACACTAATTATGTTGTTGATTGAAAATAATTTTTTTTGATTAGTTACATCCATGTACTGTATGAATTTAGTGATATATTTACTAATTAATTTAATAGTGTTTGAAATTATTAGTAAGCTATATGTCCTATCGATTTAGTCACTGATGATAAGTCTATTTATAAACCCTCTTATAGAATTGTTCATGTAGAACTTGAGGAATTGAAAAAAACATGTGAATTTCTTTAGAAAGGTTTCATTTCACTATGTACTTCCCCATGGGGTTCCCATATTTTATTTTTGAGAATAAATATGGTTCATTGATACTTTTCATTTATTATAGATCCCTAAATATCCTCACATTTTAGAATATGTTTCCACTCTCCCATATCAATGATTTGTTTATTTAGCTCCAGGGAGCATGGTATTTTTTCTAATATTTATCTATGGTTGGGTTCCATCAGCCGACAGTGAATGTGGATGAAATTATAATGAAAACATTTCAGATGTGGTATTATAATTATGAGTTTGTATATATTCCCTCTGGGGTATCTATAGAAAATTTTGAATTTATGATTATTATGAATAGTGTCTTCTATTATTTTTTTTATCAGTCAATGGTTGGGTTTAAAAATGATAATTTATAAATTATAAAACCCATTGGAAACAAGAAAGGAACGTAAGGATTGTTTTCCAAAATTTAAAATAAAATAAAATAAATGAAAATATTCTTAATACTAAATTTTGGTTTGAATAAAATTCATTCAATTGAACTATGTTTTCTAAAGAATGAATAAATGTTGACCCCTCTAAAATATATGTTGCTAAAGAGTGGCTATGAACTACCAATGGCATTGAGATTACTATTTTTCATGTATTTGAAGGTTATAAATGATGGTTTGTTGAAGCCATCAATCAATTATGTATCCCATTGAATATTTTAACTTGAATAGGAGTTCAATACATATAGATAATATATTGTGTTGTCTGTATATAGGAACTGAAAAGATGAAAGGCCAATGATAGTTTTTGGTATTTACCTTCTAGAAATGGTGAATTAATTATCTAAAGTGATTATTTATTAAAATTAAATGGTTATGTATTGATTAATAATTAAAAAGAAATTTATTATGATTCTCATAATTTCCAAACACATGCGTTAAAATACAGTATCAAATATTTGTAATTATATACTATTTTTTTGTATAAAACATTTGGAGGGACCATCTGAATTGTGTGCGGTGTGAAATATATAATTTTTTGAAATGTTTTATGTTTATATTCTTTCAAAAATAGTAAAACATGATATATAGAAGATATATGGAAAAAATTAAAGATATAGATTTATTTATTCATTATTATAATGGAAAAATAAAAAAAGGAAGTTGATGCGTTGCGAATAAAATGTAATGATACATTAAACATGCCACTTTTTGAAAGTAACCCTTTGGTTAACTATTTGGTGAACTATTTCCTAGATGTATTGGATATAGTGACATCCATTTTTTTGTTTCATGATTAAACGAATTAGATATTGTTAGAATGAATTATCATAACATATATTATGGGACAATATCTATAAGAAAAGGTAGAATACATTTCAAATGGTAAGTTTAATTGTTTTAAAATTGAAGCACAAGTTGTTTTGAGATTTGGTAAATGACTAATTGTGCCTTGTGATTAACAATTTAGGAAGGTGTTATTGATTGAATCTCATATTTCTTTATTTCCTATTATTCATCGATGTAATATGTTGTATAGATACCTTCAGAAGTATTACTTGTGGGATGATATAAAAATAGATATTTTCAAATTTATTGTGAAGTGTTTCACATTTTAACAAGTAATAAAATAGTAAATGTTACCAAAGGGAATGTTTCAAAATTTTAATGCGCTAGAGTGGAAATGAGAAAATTTATCGATGGAATTTATGGTGGTATTTTCTATGACATCTCTAGGTAATATTGTGAGCATGGTTATTATAGTTCAATTAAATAATTTTTCACATTTACAACCCATTATACATAAATGTCATTATATTAGCTTTATATACTATATATAAGAGAGATTATGAAGTTATATGGTGTTCATCTCTCTACATTATTAGACTGTGGTCCTATCATTACATACAATTTATAGAAATCCCTCCAAATGTTATTGGGTACTGAGTTAATTTTTAATACATATTTTCATCCAAGATCTGATAGATATACTATGTGGTTGATTCATACCATAGAATATATGGTTCATTCACACACAATTTATTACTAGGAATGTTCAGATTTACATCCATCATTGGATGTGATTTTAACAATAACATAACTTTTTATTGTATATAGATTGATCCTATCTTTAAATGAGGAGGAAATTAGAGTCTAATACTTTATTTTTGTGATCATGTTGGTGAAAGGAATTATGTGACCATAGTTGGTATAGGGAACAATAATGTTTTTTGGATGATTCAGTTAGACATGAGGATTGTTCAAAGAAGGTTTAAGAGATATTTAGATAAACATATAACATTACATTCCTTATAGGTTGGTGATTATGCCTTTTTAATGGTTTCCCCATCATAATATGTGTTATGTTTTGGTAAGAAAGGTAAGATGAGCCCACAGTTCATTGGACATTATGAAATCCTAGTTAATTTTTGATAAATTACCTATTTATTTGACTTGTCTCTTTCTTTAGCTTAGTTACAGATTTTATTTCATGTTTCAATGTTATTGAAATCAACATCAGACTAATCTCATGTTTTGAGCAACGAATGAGTACATTTGGGATAGAATGATTCTTAGGGGGAATAACCAGTCTAGATTTTGAATGCGAGGGAAGATGTATTATGGAATAAGGTAAATCACATGGTTAAGGGTTTTTTGAAAAATAATATATTTTAAGGCGCAACATGTGAATATAAATTATATGTGGAAAACATATAAACACTTATTTCATATGTAATTAAAATTACGAGGGCATAATTTCAAAATGGAGTGAATGATATAATAGCCAAAGTAAATATAGAATTATATTTTTTTAATATATAATAAAATTTTTTAATTTGATAATAATTTTACCCTATAAAGAATGTTATGTTTGATAGCATACTCTAAATGAAACAATGTGTGCGATGGAAATCGTATGATCCTTGTAAGATAATGTTGTACCAAAAAATATTATATTGTTAATATTATCATTTTATATGGTATTTGTCTCATAGTCATTGTGATAGAAGGAATTAATAGGCCTAAATATTGTACTTTTATGATTATTATTAATTTCTTAAATTCATTCAATAAATTTTATAGGCTTAGAAAAAGAATATTTCAACTTTTATGCACAAGAAGATCCAAATTATTAAAATGTATTCATAAAACCTTTATTGGTGAAACTAATTTAAATAAAAACATTTAAAATTTTATAAATTCATTATTTCAAAAAAAACCAATTTTAGAATGATAAACAATAAAATTAGGCTGGGGTTAATATTTGTTATTTTTATGTGATGTTAAAATTTTTATTGAAGGTTGAAAAATAGTGAATTTTAATTAAAAATTATTATTCTTATATTTTAGTTATAAGGATAAATTATATTTTGAAAGGTTTATATAGTTTAATAAGATTATTTTTTATCAATTAACCCAGTTTAGGTCATTAGAATCATTTTCACATTGAAATTGAATATAAAAAAGAGAATTTTATTGAATGTTTTTACTTTGGAATCTCATTGGAACATCTCATCTGAAAGATTAAATATATATAGATATATATATACCAATTATGTGTTAGGAATTTATGAAAATGGATTCCATATTTGGAAGGAAAATAATTTATAATTTCAAATAAAGGAATACTATTTTTTTTGAATTTATATATTAGAAAATGTGATTTAAATTAATTAAAATTATTAAATGAAGAATTAGCATAACATGGAAAAAAGAACTAAACATAATGTCCCAAATGACCTAGAAATTATTACAAAAGAAAATGTATGGCCATAGTTTGAAACTATAAGCCTTTTTAAATAATGTTTTCCATTATGGTTTCTTTATAACATTAGAAAAACATGTGTGGAATTCCCATTGTAAAATTTTACAAGAGTACAACTCCTCTTCCACTATAAAACGGAACTCACTCGTCCCACTTCTTCACACCTATCCATTCACATTGTATTTTCCATTTTCTTCCCAAAAAGATCACCAATATCATTCCCCTAATATATTAATCCAATCCTTTCTAATAAAGCCATCTAGGTATGCCCTTTTCGGAAAACCCAAAGGAGTTACCCGAATAGGATGCAACACCCTTCATCAATATCTATTATTTTATTTTAATTCTCCACATGCTAAAATATTATTATTAATTGAACAAATAATAAAATAAATTTCCTCAAAATTATGGGATTAGTTTCGTAGGATTTTGAACTACACATACATTCAAATCGATCTAGTGGGTAACAAACTTATCTTTGTTTTGTACGGCGAATGACTGCCTCATAGAACATTGTTGCTCATTCTTCCAATAACACCAATCATTATTTGGAATTATAATGTAAAATATTTTTATATATGATATGAATTATATTTATTATGTATTAATGGTTCATTAACACTTTTTTACCATATATCATAATAGATTCAAATTTATTTATTTATTATAACATCGTTTGTGGATGTGTGGAACACCACCTCCTCAACGCAAAGTAATATGTTCACACACTAAATAGTACATATTAAGATTGTGATAAATTAATTATACGATCTATACGTAATAGTAATATCAGATTAATTACATAATTAATTCATGGTAAATATAACACATCACTTTATTTTACATTTTTTCACAGACTAAAAAAGTGATAATGTTATTTGTGGATGTGTGGACTACCGCCTCCTCATAGCAATGAAATTATTTTTACATTACAATTACTCTATATATATATGTTTTCATTATTAAATAATATTTTTTATATTATATGATTATTATTAGTAATTTTAGATTCTTATTTACTTTTTTTCATAATGAACACTGGAAAATTAGAATGTTACCCATGTGTACATTTGGCATTTCGTCTCCATGATTGAGACGATGATTAATTTTTCCTAACCATAATTAAATATTGGTTTAGAAATTGTAATTTATATATATATATATATATGTTAATTATGAAATTATTATTCTTCTAGAAATTTTCATATAAGAACTAAATTTACTATAGATGACTAATGGATGTTGTTTTGACACATAAACCAAATATGGTAAAAACAACAATGGTAAACATAAATTTTTATGTTTTTATGTGAAAAATTGTATGAAGTGAAATTAAAATTTAAAAATAAAAATATTAAAGGATTTCATGAATGTATATAATTAATATATTATTATTATTTAGAATTTTAAAGACACATGAGAAAAGGTCGACCCAAGGTAATTGATTTTGTCACAATCTCCTTTTGTTGATGCATTAATTTAGTATATTCACCATTTTTCTTTTATAAGGTGTATAAAAAACACCTTTGACAAAAATTATCCATATTATATCAATTATGATGATAATTAAAGTTTTATTAAGTGTTATTAAAACATTTATTGAGTGAATTAAATTTCCAAAGTTGTATAGGACACTTTGAATATTTATATGATGTAATCATTCTTTTAAGAGGATATTCATGGTGATATTTTAAAACTACATTTCATATGGATAAAAAAATGGTTATAAATAAAATTTTATATCTATTTTTAATTTCATTTTATTTTTTTAATAGGAAAGATTTTATGATCTTTATAGTGAATGATTTGAAAAATGAAAAATTGAATGTTCTATTCTTAACTTACTTGATGCTGATAAATTTTATGCCGCCATGAGAATTATTTTATTTTTTTATTACTACGTATGTATTATTTATTTACTAAATGAAAAGAAAATGTTTTTTGTAAATTATTTTTTAGAATAGAATGGTTGTACCAATAAATTGAAATTTTATAATATGATTGAAAATGAAATTTTCTTAGTGAAATGTTGAAAACTGTAATCGATTATGTGTTATGATTATATAAATTGTACATGTACATTTTATGGTTGTTTCTTTAATAAAATAATTTAATGTATTTTGATGATAACCCGTTGATGGGTGGGACTGTGATATCCCATAAATGGAATGGTTTTGGTAGATAGACATATGTATATTCCATTTTTAATAGTCACATGTATGTAATTCAAAAATATGGTCATTTCATTTATAAGAGTGGATTTTATAATTATGTTACAAGTTACCTTTATGTATTTTATATTCATATTTTTTTTATGGTAATCTTGTGAACATAAAAAATATATTAAGTAATATTATTGTTAATGGAATTTATATACTACATATCAATGTGAATGTATTAATTCATATTAATGTTTTTATAAGTTTTAATGGTTTATAAATGGTCTAATAGTATCATTCTTATTGATTCCCTTAATGGGATATTTATTATAATCCATTATTTTTTACACGAAACTTTCACATATTCACGTAACTCTTTTTCACGCAATTTTTACGTGCATCAGATCTCATATTTTCTCTATGTATTGATCTAAGCTACGAATGAAGGTGGTCACCTATTATTTATAGTTGTCACTGACCCTCACAGGAAAAACAAACTTCTTCATCCAAAAAATCATATTCTATGTGCAATTATTTTCAGACAAGAACCATTTTTTGTGCACATGTTATGATTTTTCGCACAACTCATAAATTTGTATTTCTTTGGCATTAAGATCATGTAACACATGTTTAGAAAAAATTCCAACCTACATTCACTATTATGTAAAAAAATTAATTTATTTCACATTCCATGTTTTTTACACACAACTTCAACAATTCTTATAACTTATTTTTTTTAAATAGAACACTCAATTTTCTAATTTTCAACCCAGAACTTTTAGCAAACACTCAAAAATTGAACCTACATGAATCTTTTCTCTTTTTTACCTCCTCCACATCGTTCATTCATTTTTCGACATTTACTATCAATCCTACATTTCCAAAAACATCTCTTGAAAATGTAAATTGACCATTAAAACATGATCTGTCAACAAACATCACCAACCCAAAAATGCTGAATTGTTACATTAGGGGATTTTTTCCCAAAAGCGAAATATTGTTTGGAATTTGTATTCACATATAAATATTCACATTTTATTATTGTTAAATGGGGTTTATGATATTAAATTTATCAAAATGGACTCATAATTAGAAATAAATAACGATGTATCCAAAAATATAATAATCCACAATAATTAATAGTAGATGAAGAGACATATGCTCTAGTAACTAGAATTGATGCACTTCATTCCCATCTATCAAATACTAAATTTGTAAATTTCATAAATTTTCAAATGGATAAAACATGTTCATTCATTAATGATTATTTAATGAAGGATTTTTATGTAGAAAAATTCATTGGTTTATAAGTTGAAATATGAAAAAATCGGGTATCTAAAAATAAAATGAACCTTTGTAGATATAAACAAGCCCATCTAGTCTTGAATGATATATGAACTAGTTTATTATTACAAAAAAACATTTCTAAGGGAGTTTTGGATCCATCAAATTTTATAAAGAAATTATTCTAAAAACTACATCATTGTTCAATTTTATATCTAGGAATTTTTATTCACGTCAATTAAAAAATAACAAATAGATTTCATTGTGGAAAATTTGAAATCTAAGTATTATATGACATGATTTATGAGATTTAATTCATGGGTTTTATACTTCACAAGAACCATTTGGAAATTTTATATCTCGATAAAATTATATAAAAGATATTATTATGAAACATTGGCATGAAAATAGTAAGTATATAAGTTATAAAATCAGAACCACAAAAAAATTACATATAATTTAGTCTAAAAACGCATTTGATCAAAACATATTTAGATGAATTTTTTTTATTTTATTATACATAATATTTATTTATACTATTATTAAATTTTAAATATTCTGTTGTATAATGTGTCAATATATTTCTAAATAATGCCATTATAAGGCTGTAAAATTATTTTTTTTACATTGAGTGATATTCAGACCATGGATTTTTTTTATTCTTCTTTGAATGTCTTGGAAAAGTATTTTTTTCATATCCTAAAGTTGGTGTTTTTAAATTCTTTAGAAAAAGTACATATAGATATTCTCATTTCATATGAGAATGTTGAGTTTATTAGTCTTCTATGAAAAGAAATTATGTAGCACAATCAAATGATAAATTAAGAATATGTGGCATATACAAAAGGCCGAGATTCTGTGTTTTTGATTCAACAGACACACACACTAATGATATCATGATTATTCTTAAAACTAAAATTTTATATGATAACACTTGTTCTATTAAATTATGTAAAACCCATTAACATAAATCATGAGATAAGGACATAGATATAATTCATTATCACTGTTGATATCAAACATAAAAAGGTGATATAATTTTACATCTCATTGTATTGAAATAAAATATTGGAAATATTTTTACTAAAAACCATTATTCTAATAAATATTAATATATTAAACTGAATATTGGAATTGAAAATTCAAAATAATAATTCATATTCAATTATTTATTAAACCCTATTTTCATAGTAATGAACTCATAAAAAAGACAAATTATATAATTTCCATGTTTCATTTTTATTCTCGTTCTAATTTCCTATAAAAAATCTTAAAATAATTTTTGATAATTTGTTTTTATTGATTATCTATGATTTTTTTGGGATTTTTATCATGCATAAACAATTGAAAATGAAATTTTATGGGAATAAATTTCCATATAATGTTGTCATTGTATAATTTTCATTATAAAACATTCATTACAATATTTTGATTATTAAATTTTGGTAACAAAACTGCCCGTATAAATATTCATTAATAAATATTCCTCATAAAATTTTCCATATCAAAATTTTCTTATATAAATGTTGTTATATAATTTTCCTTGAGATATTTTCATTTTAAAATATCCAATGTAAAAAATTATTAAAAATATATTTTTCCCATATTTTTTTATGAAATTATTCATGGTGGTTTTTTCTAAGAATCATTTCAATCAAATATTTTGTGTCAAAATTTTATTCGTAAAATTTCATTAAATTATAAATCCTCCTACAAAATCATTTTACTGAATAATATTTTCATAAAAATTTAATCAATTACTCTCTAGAAGATAAATTTAAAAATATTCTAGATATATATATTTAATAATTTCAATAATATTTTTACCACTACTAAATGTTTCTCATAAGTATATGTGATTAAAAAAATATTTGTCCAATAAAATATATATATATATATATAATCTAATAAGAAAAATAGTTCCGATATTTTTTTTATGTTAGTACTGAAAAAAGTGATTTGATATCAAGCATTAGATATGGTATATTGAATAATCTCTATCTAAATCCTATATATTTGGGGATGGAACATCTCTTATTCATCATCATTTCTATCTTCATTCAGTTTTTCAGCTCTATTTTTTTCTACTAGATATTTTAAAATTCAAATGTTTCTCCATTTAAACTCATGGAATAAATATATGTTATTTCAAGATGAATCCTTGTTAAATAAAGGGTGATAAAAATTTGGTGGTTTGATAATTATGATTATTTTTAAAAGATATATTAATATTAAATATTTAGAGACATTTTCATAAAAAATTATTTTATTTTCATGTGACACTGATAAATATTGATTTTTAGAAGTAGATCATGTAACACTGCTAAATATTTATTTCTATAGAAATTATTATAACTTAAATTTGTAAAATATAAATATTATTGTTGAAATTAGTTTATATGTTGAATGAAATTTACTCAGTTATATGATTACTATTACATGAGTATATTTTGATAAGGTGACGACCGAAGGTTATTTGTTTCCTATGAATGAAATAGTTTGAAAGCAGTTTCAGTAATATGATCATTATTGGAAAGTAGATAATTATTATTTTAGAATAAATGTTATAAAATCAAAATCACTGTTTTTAAAAAATAATTTATTTTATTAAGTCTCCATACTTTTAAAAAGTGATCCAAATGATGATGTTAAATGAAGAATTATTTGATTTCAAAATAATGAAAGAGGATAAAGTTTACAGTAAACAAACGTTTGGGGTGTATAAAGATTTTTTTTGAATTGAAATTAAGTAGTTATAAACACCGTAGATAATTATAAATATGATGATAATGATTAAATTTACAAAAATAGTAGTTTTATAAATATTTTCATAAACACACAGATGTTTTTCAAACAAAAGTGGAATCTGTTACGAAAGGGAATGGTCTTATGCAAAATATTCATTGAGTTTATCATTTTGAAAATTCTGAAGTACAATACTCAATACAATCAATTCAATTTATAGATGTGGATACCTACAATTAATTCGAAATTATTGTCGACCATGTGAAAACTCATAAAAATAATGGAATTTACAGATAGATTTTATAGGACCATTTTCAAGATATAAGAGGATACCGATGAAATTTAAAATTTTCAATAACTGATGGAATAAATAATTCGTGAAAAGTCATCAGGTTCTCAATAAGTCTAATTATCTATGATGTAGATGAAGAGTATTTCATTTAATGTTCAAGATAAAGAAACTTTTATAGAGTGTGTAAAACATTATATTTATCATAATCCAATTAGCTGAAATGATAATGTTTTTATTGATGAAGAAAGAATTGATGTTTTTTTTGAATACCATAATAAACATTTTAATGTCAATGATTATGAGGAATGAAATGTGTTAGAATATTTTTACAATGAATTTAATAATGATATTTATAAATGATATGGAATAACAAGACCTTTGAGGTATCAAAATCCACCACATCACCTGATTCCAAGAATTACTCTCATTCCAAAACATTAAATTCATTGGAGAAGAAGATAAGTTGTTTTAAATAATATTTTATAGTTTTATTTATATTATGGTCAATTTCATAATCAATAAATGACGATTTAACTACTTATAAAGTTTTTTAATATGTTGAAAAATTATAAATTAGTGAAAAATACTCTATATTTGGTTATTCGAAACTTAGTTGAGTTCAACTATTTTAAATGCATAGTTCATGTTGATAGAATAATTTTGACTCTTGTTATAAGTTAGTTTCACAGATTTTATTAAGAGGTATATCTTTATTATTATATTCCAGAGATTGTTATCAACTTGATAAAGATATATTTGAAAGCTATATGAACATTTTTTTACATGAATATGATCACACAAGAGCCATTCATGGTTTGGAATTTTTTGTTATGAATAAAGATGATGAGTTTTTGAAGTTTCCAAATATTTTTTTAATATTGAAAAATAAGGTTCCAAATTGATAAATGTGGGTATAGTTCATGATTTTGATAAAGATTAATGTTTTCATTTTTTATCATTATAAACAAAAATTTAAAATTTAAAAAATAATATAAAATCCTTCAGCAGTGTCAAAAAATTTTAAATATTACATTCATTGGAGGAATGATAATTTTTTATGGAAATTAATAAAAGAATATCAAATATCTTGATAAAAATGTAGAAATATTCTATATTTCAATTGATGAATCATAAGAAATATCATAATTGTGCTAATAATATTGAGAATATAATCAAATACCTTATTAAGAAATTTTTATTTATTTTCATTATGAACATTGGAACTATTATTATAATAATGTAATTTTATACATTGTTGGGAAAATGTGAATTGAAATTCGTTCTAACTAAATTTAATGGATTTTTTATATTCATTTTGTAATATATCACATTTTATTTTGATATAATATCCATTAACATTTAGAATATTTTTCAATATAGATATTTAGCTCAGAAAATTTTTTGTATCAAATTATATGTTCTATAATGTAATTCTTCTGAAAAATCAATATGATGGATTAAAGTCTAAATATTTTAAACAATGATCATCGTATTTTTATAATTTTAATCTAAATGAGGAAGTAAAAAATGATTAAAAAATTTTGGGAAAAATAATTATGTATATTGAATTAATAGGGATGTCATATAATAAAATGAGTAATATTTTCTGGATACATTTTTTATTTTATAAAATTAGACTTTTGTTCTGTTCAAAATGGGAATTAATTTTGAATAAAAATTTTAATCAATAATTTATCAAATTTCATTGAAAATATAAATACATTTCTGTTGAAGTATATGTTTTTCAATATTTTATGCATCTTAGTTGTATATATTTTTCTCTAGAAAATTAATGTCTCTAAATAGAGGTATATTAATTTTTACGATGAAATTAATATATGTATATTGGATAACATGGTATAATGAATTGATAGACTATTAAATATATTTCTATAAAGATTTATAATTGCTCCGAGGTTAAAATATGAGTTTCATATAACTTAGTGATTTTATATAATTGCTTTCTGATAAACATTTTATGTATAAAAGAAGACATTTTTTTTAAATATATATGTCTTTAAATCATTTAGAATGATATATATAATATTTTTAGATGAAAAAAATTCATTCATTTTATATCATATCATGTAACAACATTGATAGTGTATAATCATATGATCATCGCATGAACATTTTTATCTATCAAAAATGATTATTTTCAGAGGACATTAAATATAACTATGAGAATATTGGAATATGATTGTCAGATCAAAAAATATAAATAACGATGTATTCAAAGAGGAGTCACCAATCTGTTTAAAACTCAATCTATATGATGTTTACATAGTTGTAAAATATTTTTACTCATAACATGAAATAATTTAGACTGTTTTTGGATCTATGAAATCTGGGTTAGGATTGTAAATATCATTGGAAATATTTATTTTAAAATTGTTTTTCTTTCAAATCAGGATTGATCGATTAAATCCTATAATATTATGACACAGGTTTTGTTTGATCTTCATATCAATGGTTCGTTTTGACACGTAAATATATAGATCATAATCGTAGTATGAAGTGTTTCTTTACTTAATGAAAATAGAAAAATAAATATTGTTCAAAACTATGTATATATAATGACTGGTTATAGACATAATCAATGAATAATGTTAAAGAAATTGTCATTATTTTACAGTGTTTTATAGTTTTTGATTTTTGACATTATAATGTATTTTATTATATGTTTTATAATTTTAATTTTCCACTATACATTTCTCAAATAATTTTTTTACATATCCTAAAATTTCTTATACTCTGATATTCAGAAAAACTGTCTGTCTAATTTATAATCCTATGATCAGAAAATCATTCTTTCTAATACTGTTATGTGAAGAGGTTAAATTATTTGAATGTTTTTTTTATGATCATAAATACAAATAAACCACCTTATTGTATCCATTTATATAAACTTCAAGACTATATATATATATATACTAAGGAATTAGTGAAAATATACTAACATAATTCTTATAAGTGAATGTGTAAACCAATGAATATTTATTTTAGGATATATAAATTATCATCTAGTGAAACTGTTTATTTGAAAAAAATGGTACGATTGAAGGTTTTTTTAATTTAATTACTAGAAAAAAATGATTTAAACTATATTTTTTAAATGAGTTAAGAGTTTTTAAACATATATTCATAATTTCATGTTAATTTTTTGAAAAATACTATACTTTATGTGAATGGTTCTATTGAACATTTATTATCTCATCTCATAAAGAAGTTAAATAATTTTGAGTGAATTCTTCTAATATTTTTAAGGATCCATGATAGGGAGGTAAATTAAATTTATCACAATAATAGTTTGGTATCATTTATTCCAAAAAAAAATATAGTGTCGTTACCAACAATTAAGGATGGGTTTTTTGTTATAGTAAGATATTCTGAAAAAACTATGAATTAGAAAAAAAACGAGACATAATTATCATAGAATTTAGAAAATATAATGATTAAATGTTATATATAATATATATATATATATATGTTTCAATGAACCCCCATTATTATTTAGTGAATAATAATAAGTACATAATTTATATGCTTCTTAGTGACCATGTGTAAAATCGAAATTTCTATTTAGTATTATTTCTTACTAAAAAGGGAATTAATATATTACTAATAAATGAATGGATTACAAATAATATTGACAAAATAAAAATTGATATTGTAATGATATTTTATTGAAATATACTCATTAATAATTGATAATATTATATGTTTTGATTTTTTCTTCATATTTTCATTTCTTATGGCATATAAAACAATATGTTTGTTGGATTTCACCATTGAGTTATCTTATTAGTACTATGACCATTATCATTTAACTGTATTTTTGAAATAATTTCAATTAATATATTATGAGTTTATTTTTTCATTCCCAATAGAATCGATGTTATCTATGAAAATAATGACTGAACTCAATTCCATATCATGATTCATTTTGACGTAATGTTAAATTATCAATATTGAATGGATTCATTATTTTACATTGTGTTAGGTGGTGACAAAATCTATTAATGAAACACATGATATGATAGAATTGAAATGGATGATCATGATGGGATATATAACCATTTTATTATTCATATACTGTAATGGCTATCAATACATATTACATTGTGGTTATAATGTTCTATAAATATGAAATTATATTTTGATACATAATGTAATTTTCACATATTAATCCTAATATAAAGATGATTGATTGAAAAAAATTTAAATATGTTTTTTCATTCCCCATAAGTTGAAATCTATTACAGATCATTATTTCAATAAAATATTTATTTCAATAATTTGATGAATGGTAGTCATTTTATCATTATATTCAATATACAGACCTTGTTTCATCAATTTTGTGTGTTTTTTTAATTTCTATTTTAAAATGGCTAAAGAGAAATAATGGGTTATTTTCTATATATGAATTGGAAGTGTGTTACGAAAATGAATTACTTTATAAATTTTGATACAAATATAAAAAGAAAATATAATTTATGAATTTCCATATATGAAACAATCCATTCCCAGGTATTATTATTTGATTATACTAGTTTAAAACAGTTTGGTGGTCAATGATACATTTGATGATATATGGAAAAACGATCATTTTTTAAATATTTATGGATATGGAATAGGTAAAGGAATGAACGTTTGATATGTGAAATAATTTCATATTATAGATGTGGATTATTAAAAAAATTTATAAATAAAATTATATTGTTTCTCATTTCAAATTATGATTGTGATTTTTCAATTTAAAATCGGAATAAAATAAAAATAATTTTCAGATTATATAATGACTAAATGGTGTTAACATGATGGTTAACTCAATTGAGATTAATAAATTGTTTGGAATAGATAATATTATAATTTATTTATTTAATTGATGAATTTTATTAAAGAGGAATATTTTTCATGTGGTGTACTGAGAATATATTTTTTTTGTAAATTATTTATTAAGTGACATCTAATATCCAAACAAAGTGACAAAAAATAAATTTAATAAGATGTTTATATAGATTTTTTTGACTATAATAGATGATTTTGATAATGTTATACTTTAATATATTTATCTATTTAATATAATCGTGTACATGAATAAATATAATATGGGTATTAACAAGTTATGTTTGACTAAATTTACGTTGATTGAGATAGGAAGTAGTAATCATATAATGTTCCATGTGAGTTTTATTAACAGAACACTTTATAAAATAAATATTTTATTAGGTAATACTACTTTAAGAATACTAAATTGTTAAGATTATAAAACAAAATGATAACTTGGTGACATTAATATCATTAGGGATACTTATACATAGTCTTATATAAATGATATTTATATTATTTTCAAATATTACATCAAAAACATCCAAAACACTCGAGGATGAGACTAATCATATTAATTAATTGGTAAAATGAAAAATATATTTATATAAATTTTAATATTAATATTCATTGAGGTTCTTATAAGACGAATAAGTCGAAATAATATAAATTTCCAATTATGTTCATTTCCTTAAAATATTATTATCAAAAGAAAATTGAGTAGGATGATAAAAACATCATTTAAATGATAAGAAAACCATAATTTTGTTAAATTCATTAAAAATTATATAGTATAATGAGAATAATAATTACTTGAATTTGGAATTGTTTTTTTGTAATAATGAAGACCAGTTTAAAGATTTTTCTCAGTTGAAGAAAATTTGGGGTAATATTTCAATTATTTAAACTCACAACAATAGGCTAGATAAAAATTTTGTCTATTTAACTATTTGAAAATAATGAAATGTGGTTGAATGATTAAAAACTCTATTTACGAATAGGTTATGTAGAAATAAATAATTCTAATTATAAAATGGATTTAGAAGAATTGAAGCATAAATCTACTAAAAATGAAGGAGAATAGACATAGGCATAAACTAAAATAATGATAAAATATTATATAAATTTGGAATGATCTAGGAAATATAATAAAATATTTATTCAAAATTTAAAGATTGAAAATGTTTTCTTAATTGGGTTTTATGTTGTTTGGTATAATCTTGGTGTTTCCATGATGAATTTCATGTGTTTTTTTTGTGTTAGAAATGATTCAAACCATGAATGGGATACAAAATGTGAAAATATTTCTTTTAAAAATCCATGAAAAACTTTAATTTTTGTAAAAAAAAAGTATGATGTGAATTATATTCCAAATGTGAATACATCTCTATGGATTTTTAATCTGAGGAAATGTCTTTTTCATCATACACGAAACCTGGGGGATACAATCTATGAATTCATAATTTGTGATTTTGATAAAATTATATATATTTGGCCTTTATTGGGTTTCATGACTAAATCCTAACTCATATTATTTCTAGCATTATCCCTAAGACCATAGAAATGATTATTTGGTTTGGGTGGTTTTCATTTATCAAGTATTTTTGAGTTTTTCAATTGAAATATGAAATGGTTGGTTGCTTCACCTTAGGGTACTAAATTTGTTAACCTCTCCTCCATGATAAATATATTAGGTTTGTAGTAATGTTGATAGTAATTTGGTTTCAACTGATCAATATTCCTTTTATATAAATTATTTATTTATTCAATTGTTTCATTTTTTTTGTTCCTGGTTTTGTTTTCTATTGTGGTGAGGAAAACGAGTTTTTTAATGTATGTATTGATCTTAACTCTCTGTTAAACCATTTCCATGACATCAATTTTGAGATATGTGATCTAATTTTAGAGAAATTTATTTTTTATTTTCAGTTCATAGTCCATCTTGTAGTTTTTGAATCCCATTTTAGGTGGTGCTGAACCTGAGATTGAGAAAATTGGTTCTGCCTCAAAATGCTGTTATCAGATTTATTGATTACTCTTGTTTTATTAAAATGTTTTATAAATTATTTTAAATTATTGAAAGATTTGTGGGAGGAAATGGGTTTTTGGAAAAATAAAGCATTACTTTATATTTTCAAATTAATTTTATTATAAAAACAATTGTTATATTTATATCAAGATATATTTTTAGATATAGGTTTTTATATAAAATATGGTGGTTGAAATTTTATTGTTGAAATTATATTATCATTCTAAATTAAAAGTTAATAGATGTAAATGGAATAATTGGATTCTTAGGTGGATGGTGTAATAATGTGACATATATTTTGAAATTATAATCATTTTGACTCTCAAGATTCCCACCATCCATATATGGAACTCCTGGGTTTGAAATGATGGAATATAATGACCCCAAAGTCCCCCACCAGAACGCCCTGAGTTGGAAACCCACCCCAAGTGTATACAAACCTCCCAAAAATTAGAAGGAATTACCCTTTTTTTGTAACCAATATTAGGAGATAAGAGGTTCCAACTCCAAAAAAACTCCATGAAATATATATAATATAAACCGATGCCTATACCACATGGATGTTTAAAGTAAAACTATTATAAATACAATGAAAATATCAAATGTAAGGACACAAATGTATAATAAAAAATAAACTCCAAAACATTCCCAAAGTCTGAGCTATTAAGGCCTAACACGGTCCCCATATTTCTTCGGAAACCTGAAAGTAGTTTAATAATGTACTATGGGAATAAAAGATTACACACTAGTAGAGAAAAGTATCTCGTGAACACGTGGGAAAAGAATACTAATGCTCCCACGATAAAACAAATGAACCTATAGCAACTAACCAAGTTTTCTAACCATCAAATTCATACCAAGGAATGCTCACCATGTAACACAAGTCATGTAAAGTATTATTGTAATCACATCGGTAATATAGTACCTTGATAAACATTCCCACTTATTAACCTCCCTCATAACCTAAGGGAAAACATTGATTTACTCCCAACTCATTTGAAAACCCAAATCACTACCCACTCGCACACACATGGGCCTCACAGCCTTATCTCATCCTTATAATCTGGGAAAAAATTCCACATCACATCCCACCCTCTCACACCTTGGCCTCAAAACTATATCTTACCCCCAGACACCGATGACACATGCTATATCACTTCCAATATTATCCCAAAGACACATTGTAAGTATAACAAATATCATATCGAATACACTCAGAAAAAATATATCATAGAAAAACCTATTCATAATGAACCACTTCAGGGATAACGATTATTGGCTATCACCACCTGGAAGAGGGAGTAGGGAAGAGTGGTTGTCTATCAGTTTATCCTCGCACTGAGATGTTTCAGAATGACAACCACCCTATAACAATTGGGGTGTTTGCAACATGGTGATCAATTGGGGTGGGGTGCATACATAAAACACTTGGAAGAAAAATTCTACAAATATATAGTATTAAACACATAAGGGAAACTTATGGGATCATAATCTAACAACAAACCACCCCATAATACTACCAAATTTTATTCTAACTCAAAATGAAGAACTACACAACCATCCACAGACATAAATGATACCCCCTTTTAATTCAATTAAGTAATTATTTTGTAGTATTGAAATTATCATTTTCTTATTATATATTTATGTGGGAGTATACCAAGAATGACAGACAACTACCAACATAGAAAAAGTCATTCAAAGGAAGAAGAACAATTGTTAAAACAACACACTTCACATCACACTCTGCTAAACACCCACACCTACCACTATCATCATCATTTTGCAATGTATTTCTAGCCAATAAATATTCTCAATAGGGGATTCCCACATATAATATCGACACCAAATAATACACATCATACAAACAATAACAGACCCATCAAAACAAAAATTAGTATCCCCACTTCATCACCACACCACCTCAATGAACAAAAAATACAACTTGGATTGTGTCCCACAGAACAACAGTAATTATCCAATAAAATCAATCAATATCTCAAACGGATATTCTATTTAACCACTTGAACCAACAACACATATCCATGCCCTAAAAAACATCACTAAAAAACTATAAAAGCCAATATTTTAATAATAATCAAGGCTCACATTCATTAATTATAGTTTTTAATTGAGAGGAATTCACCAAAGTGTTTTGATCCTAGAGAATCCATTTATTTAAAAGCATATATGATTTCACTCAATTTCATATCAATATCCTTTCAACATAAAATTAGAAATAATATATTGTAGGTGTGAAAACAATGTTCACCCACAACCATGACAGTTTGTAGGCATATATACCATTAAATTGACAATATTGATCAAAATTGTAGTAAAATTATATTATCATCATCACATTCCCAGCCCCTGTTATTGGATTGAAACTAATTAAATTATCTTTTTTATATTTTTATTCAATTTTATTTACATTTTTTACATTTATACACCCATAACAGATGAAAACGTAATATGAGAGACGAAGGGATACATACCAAAATAAAAAATAATGAACAATTCCTTATTTCTCCATAGTAGGGGGTGCTAATGTGGTAAGAAGAAGACATCATGGAATCCATATCCAAGGCCACATCACAAATTCAGGACTCCTCATGGAATGTTGTGTTGGGGAACACATGTATCATTATAATGGGAAACATAAATGGAAGAATGGATCACAACATTACAAATGAAAAATCTTATATCAATAGAAGAAATGGTTTCAAAATACATTGAATCAAAATCATGATCATGAATACATATTTAGAAAATGTAAAAGATTCATTATAATTTATAATTTAATGTTAAAATTAATATACATTTAAAAAGATTCAAAATCCCATGAAAAAATGCTTTAAACTCATTTAACATCAAATTAAACATTAAAGGGAAGAATCTTGAAAAAAATAAGAACCATTAGTAATTTAAAAAACTATTGGAGTTTATTCACTAGTGGATGAACTATCATTGGAAGACACACATTTATGTGACCTACCGTTAGAAGAATATCCATTGGATGAGCCACCATTGGAAGACACACAAATGGATGATTCACCCTTGTGAGTCGCAGATGAATGAGTCACTGCAGCGAGTCATTAATAGAAGAGTCTCCGTCGTAAGTTTTTGTCTAAAATCAATATTGGACGATCCACCATCGTGAGTCACTACTGTTCGAGTCACCATCGAGAGTCACTGTTGGTGACCTAATATCAGCGACTCACTATTGGGAATCACCGTTCTGAGCTATCGATGGATGACTCCACATTGGCAGTCACTTTCATGACTCACTATCATAACTTCTAGTTTCGAACTACTAGTGTGAGTCACTATTAAGATTATGCTATTTGAACCATATCTATATGAGAAACTATTATTAAAATTTCTATTATTTACAACTCTCGAAATGATTCTCTATTGCTTTCCAGATCACCATGAAAAATAAATTTTTTTATGTTAGGTCCACTAGGCTGAGTACCCTGAGAGGGGTGGTGAATCAGGGTATAACTAATTATAAATAAAGCTTGTTCTGATCATGTTTTTCTGTTATGAAAAACACTCTTCTCTCACATTCCTATTGCACAATATAAACAGGAGTTAAAGAATGCACATGACACATCATGTTTTACTTGGTTAACCGCTAAGGGCTACGTCCAAGGAGAATACAACGAAAAGTTTCTGGTCGTACCAAATTCCACTATTCTTCACTAGATGTGGATTACATTGTTCGGGATAGATCACTTCTATTCCTAGGCTCACTTCATTTACAATATTTAGGGTCATCTCACTACTTTACTAAGGGTCACTCCCTGTTTCTCTCGCTCTGGCTCACTACTGGTGGAGAGGATCACCTTCTTCCTCTTCTAAGCTCACTGCTCTGGAAAGGATCCACTCACAGTTTATAGACTTGTAGGTCTCATCATCTACATGAAGGAATGGTTCTTTATCTTTCTATAGATGCTCTGTGGAAGACCAATTTTCACCCGTATATGAATATCTCTTTACACAAAAGGTATCGGGCAAACATCCAGCTTCCACACAGCCTGAAAAACACTGCTGGAAATAAACCTTACATGGTGCGCAAGTCAATCTCAGCGCGCAAGTATCTGCGCTCAAGTCACAACAGGCGCACAAGTCCATCTCAGACACATGCGCGACACATGCTTCCCCAACTCCAAACATTCACGACTCACTTCCTTTTACGCCCAATCCAATATTGGTGCGCAACTGCCAAAAATCACCCTTCTTCAAATCTGGCACGCTAGACCCACTTGTGCGACACACAACCACTTGCGTGACCACCACACCTGCGCGACGGGAGCTCTGAATCTTCAATGTGTTGAACTCTGGTAATGAATGAAGAGGGGTGGTCCAGTATTTATATTCAAATTGACCACCATGCGCGAAGACACGCAATTCACCTGCGCGACCCAATCTCGGCGCGCACGTCTTCTATCCTCCTAGACACTTGCGTGACCAACTCACAAACATGCGCTATAACACCCCAGGTAAATAAGGAATATGAAATTTTATCATTTATCTATATTTGTGAATAAAATATTAATATTACTTTAAAGGTGACGCTATGCATGATGGTGTACCCAATACACAACAACGAGTTTCTTGGGAATCTTTCATTGCACTCTAATAATAAAATAATATTATTTTAGATTGTAGTTAATGTCTAGCCGTTATAATGGAGGGAATGAACAAAACTGACTAAAAAATGATTATATATGTTTGTTAAATATTTTTACTTTTTAAAATAAATTTTAAAGGCCTAAAAATGAGAATGAATCCAATTTTAAGCGTAAACATTCTAATATTCTTTAAAAGGTTGATTAACCGCCTTTTGATATCGAACCTCTTTTAAATCCACTTTTTGACAATTTTATGTTTTATATTTGACAAAATAAAATTATTCTTTATAATTGGGACATCAAAATTGACTTTGTGTAAATTTTTGGTATTTTTTCGATAATGTTCATTTTTTAATGAATAGTGAAAAATATTGTATTTTAATTCAAAACCTGTTTTTAAACTAATTTATTTATATGATTAGATAATCATTTGAATTTGTTTTAAAGTTAAATTAGAATATATTTTTACCATTTAATCCAATATTGGTCGTTGGAATTAATTTCATCTTGAAATTGGACTTGAACTAGTGTCAATCTTATGATAATTAATGTTTCATAAAAACACGCTATTTTCTCTAACAGTGGGAATTAATTATTAAATTAATTAATGTAAATTATACGTTTTGAAGTTTTTAAAATAGATATCATTTTTGAATTCGGAATATCAAATATAGCTTAGGGGGGAATTTTTGTTATTTTTCTTAAAAACATAAATTTTAGATGAATAGTGAAACCACTAAGTGGTAGTTAAAGAAACTGATTTTTTGATTAAATGAAACATTGCCACTTCTGTGATTAGATTTTCAAAAATACAACATACATGGTTGTCATTAAGAAGTAAAATTTGGTTCAATGAGATTAAAATAATTTTGGGTGAATAGTAACTTTTAAGTTTTATTAATCGCGATTAAAGGTAAATAGTGTAATTTAAGGTAAAAATAATGTTGTAATAATATGAAATGACCTAGACACATGTCCAACCCTCATTGGATGTGTCATGGACGACCATGAAAATACATGGGTCAACTTGGGGACCCAATGGAGCCACTTTGGTAGGAAAATGACATAAATAACTTTTTATTTAAAGTTAAAATAAAAATGTAACAAACACGAGTTGTTTTACTAAAAAACATTTTAAATGGGGTTATACAAGTCATATTTTTTACTATAAATATTCATTAGAAAGATAAAAATATTTCCTACATCATGATATTTTTTTATAATTTTGAGACATTAAAAAATTTATTTATTTATGACACCGTGATGATGCCGTGATTACCCCATAAATGAACGATTTAAATAAAATGAGAAGATAGGGTGAAATATAAGTCATAAACTTGTCAAAAACCTATTGTAAGTGTATATTTAGAAATATGTTCACATTATTCTTGAAATATATAATTTTGGGACCATTAAAATCCGAAATGCATTTTATAATAATGTTACTTTTCAAGACATTCCAAGAGTGCCCCTCCTCTCCTCTTATAAAAACCCCCCACCTCTACCACCTTACCCACACTTCCAAAGACTTTGCCTCGGCCAACCCCTGCCCATTTTGCCTCTAAACATACCTATCTTACTCCTAGAAGCATCACTTTGGGCAGAAGCCTTTCTATGGAAGCCTTTGAGCTCAAATCAAAAAGAGTTACCCGATTTAAAGGTAAAGTCTTCCCTAGTGGTCTTTTATTTTATTTTGCTTCTCCAACCCCCTAAAATTTATTTATTCCTTTCTTTTGTAACAACACCAGTATATTAAATATACATTGATGTTTTTATAAGAAGGATTCGAGCTACCCTTACACACACATCCGTATAATGGTCAAAGAACATATGGTTTCTGTGGATGGCGAATTACTACCTCAAGAAACGATGATTGTTCAATATTCTTTTAACACCATAAAATGTTTCCATTATGATGTAACTATATTTTATATATCATATATATGGTATTTATGTATTCTATATGCTTATGTATTTTATATTTAAATCATACCATTATTCATTGCATGTTTTGAAAATGCGATAATTTCATATGATGAAGTGTGGACTACCGCCCCCTCAAGTGATTTGACTTGTTCATGCAATACATGGACTGTATAAAGAATGAAATTAATGAAAATATGTGACAAAAATAACATATATATTATACAGGAATTAAAATATATATATATATATATTTATATCATTTTTTAAATTCCACTAATATAACAGGAAAAAAATGAAAGTACCATTCATGCGTACGTACGACCTACCGTCTCCATGAACGGTGCTTTTTGTTTTTATCTCCAAATGATATGAAATAGTATAAAATTATTATGTAATGGATATATATGTTATTTTAATCATTAATACTATTATGTAAATTATTTACTTATAACTACATGGGCAATCATTTTTCGCACATGTTCATTTTTGACTCATGTACCAAACATCGGCAAAAACGTCTGATATGAACTAACATTATTAAAAAATTATTATAACATTATAATATGTGATATTAACTGAATAATAATCTTTAGATGAGTTCCTTTGGCAATTATATATTGACCAAGGTTTATTATTCAGAAATATAAAGAAACGAACAAGATAAGTCGGACTTGAGGTAAGGGATCCTACCCCTCTCTTTTATTTTAAGTACACTCTTTTATGTCATTCATTTTAAGCTCATCTTTATTATGGTTGGGATATTATTTTATATTCCTCTTTCTATAAACATTATGTTAATATGATGAGAGACCCTATTTTATCTCATCAATCCATTTTTGGAAGTTTTAAGTGGCACCGTTTGGCTGCCGAGTTTTTGTAAGGGATTTTACATCTCACTTTTATTCCCGTGAGATTTATGCAACATTTTCCAAAAGTTCCTTTTAGTGATGTATGTACTACCAATTATTTTACTATTTGTCTAATATAATTTTGTTTATGAGTATTTAAATCAATGTTATATTTTCCTTCTTTCATGGGGTGTATGTTTCGAAAGACACCCAAGTCGGTAAGGGAACCATTCACCCTCCTCTTTTAAAAAGACTTCTTTTGTTGGGTATTTTAATTTACATATTGTAATGTTGGGATATGTTCTTATATATCCTTATTGATGTAAATTTTATGTCCCAGTGATGAGATACCCTTGTTATCTCTCATTAACTCATTTTATGAGTTTTTAAGTGACACCGTTAGGCTGTCAAATTTTTTTCAAGGGATGTTCTTAACCCAATTTTGATTCTTTGGGATAATATTGTACTCCTTGAATATGTTTTTATATGAATATGTGTGAATAAC
This sequence comes from Viscum album, assembly GCA_963277665.1. Lineage (NCBI taxonomy): Eukaryota > Viridiplantae > Streptophyta > Magnoliopsida > Santalales > Viscaceae > Viscum > Viscum album. The sequence goes on from OY728164.1 coordinate 615,958,438, forward strand.
CTCTGATTTTTTACAATTAATATCAACTTATATTTGGTGTATTCATTTGTCACACATAATTATGTAATTGATTTGTCCTTAATCCAAGGATACCGTCTTTGTATGGGAATTCATCTCAATCTCCTTTCAATGAGTCATATTTTGTTTTATACACAACCTTGTCTTATACGGTTTATAAACCTCCTTGACTTTTACATTTATCCAAAAGGAATATTTTTTATATGAAGTGTTTTACTAAATGGAAAAAGGGACCGTTTTTGTCGTACGTATGCGGCGACAATGACTTCTCCGCCCTCGTGACCATTATTTGAGTTTCGGCTTCCTCTACAAGCCATACCCTTTTTTTAAAAGAAAAATAAATACCATGCTTTACATTTCTTTTATTTTGGTATTGAAAATGGTTTTCATAATGTTTTTATATCAATGTGTTGTATTGATATATTGTGATTGAAAATTGGAAATGTTATGTTCCCTTTATGCATGTTTTATGTGATACGATTATGTTATGGTTCTTGGGCATTATTATGAAGACGGGTGGTTCCATGATAATCTAAGGGTGGGTGAGCCCAATATAGCTCTCCAATGCATTGGTTAACGCGAAGGAGTTAAACATTACGGTTTCTCCGAAGAGATTTAGGGAATATACTATGATGGGTATTCCAAACGAAACCATGAGGGTTACTCCCTACATAAGAATGTTATGAATGCCTCAAGTTACCTTTAGGTCTTATGATTTCTAGGATTTATTCATGATTTGATGAGGAATGTTAAAGTTCTTATGTTTTATGGGTAAAGTATGATTTTATTCTTATGTATATATGTAATCATGTTTCATTTCCATATTTTCATATCCCTAACTGAGCTTTTTATGATCATCCCATGTTTTTGAAATGTTTTTCACAAGTCAAGGGAAAGGTACATGATATGATGATAGTTTCAAGGGAGTGTCATGAAAGAATACATGTTTTATTTTAAATAGGTTTCTGTTAATGGGAAAAATGATTACTATCTTTTATGTAACCACTTTGTTTAAATTTGGAATGTAATGCATGTTTTATGATCTAAATCTATAAAACACTAAACCTTAAAAGATCCTCAATGTGTATTCTTTAAGTAACTCAAGATTAAGTAATGTTTAAGGCGGGGGACTTATAGTTGGTATCAGAGGTTAGATTAGACAACTTTAGGGATTATGAGTTTTTTTAGACACATGATTTTTCCCTATATCCATTTTTTTTAGTTAAATACTTATTTTATAACTTGTTTCAGGTCAAGTACTGTCAGTTTTGAATGGAAGAAGAAGGATCCCAAATTACTTTCCTAACTCTTCCTGATGACATGCTTGCAATAATTATTGCAAAGTCATGTTCGGATGATTGTGAAACTTTTTCTAGCGTACAACTCACTTGCAAGCAGTTTTTTGAGATAACAAACACCTCCACTATAACCCATTATCATCGTGGATCATGGGATGTTTTTAGACAAATAATATTTTCACAATTTTCTCATAATTTCATGAAAGGTAAATATTATCAATGTATTTTAAAATATTTTACCTTATCACAAGATTTTTAATCATATAATGCTTTTAAAAATGGTGCTGAGGAAGGAGACCCTTGCAAAACCTATTTATATCTGCTTTTAAAATATTGTCTCTCAGAACATACTTATCGTTTTTTAAAAAGACCAATAATATAAATTTTCAATTCAAATTGTGTCCGAATATTTTATAGAAATCATATTTTATCAGATGTTTTGGAATTATATGTCATACATGATTATTTTCCAAAACTGTTTTTCTGTAAACACCCACATGACCCATGTTGTACAAGGTGTATTTGGATGGAGGAAGCAAATGATTTTGAAAGATCCCTATATCATTTTTGTAATGCATGGGACTTCTACCTACGTGAGTAAGATGACGATGAAACCGAGTGGACGCCATGATTAAGGTATGATGTTATTCATTTTGGGAATCATTTTATTTTATCATATGGTGGTGAAATAAGACTTCACGAATTATGATATTGAGATCGTAATGAATTTGGTTGAAAATGAGAGGTATAAGGAAACTATTGAGGTTAAAACATGTTAGGGTTATTTTTGTAGTTTTATAAAAAGGACAACATGAAGGTCGTGTGACAACCCATCACGTCGGACAAAGCTGCGTGAATCTAACCCACAACCAAATTGTGACTAGTATTTATCCCCTACCACTGGACTACATGAAGTCCCTAGTTAGTATGAATTATTCTTTTTAGTTAGATGATTTTATGAATTAAGAGTATTTTCATTTTGGGTTATCTATGGAAATTATTAACCTATCATGGAGGATATGTGATTAGGTTAATTACTTTTCAATATGAGACTATAAGAGAAACTGGTGTTATTTGGAGATAAGTGTTAATTTGTACCTTGGAAGACTATGTTAATAAATCCTTCAAATATTTGGGTTTCAATCTTAGTTTGGTTTACTTTGAAGAGTTTTATTGACAAATTGTTTATCGAATGGTCTTCGTTGAACTTTGGGTTTTGTTGGACAATTTTAGGAGATTAGGAATAGATTTTCTTTTTATAAAGGGTTATCCTTTTATGGATTATCAGATCCTATTCTAATAATTTTGGTTTTGGTAAGGGTCTAAAGACATGGGAAATATATAGTTCTCTTTTTTGGATTAGGCGATTCTCTAGAAGTTGGTTATTGTACTCTTAGTGTGAACAAGTCTTTATAAATACTCATCATTTGGGGAAAGTATGAGTGTGTAAGAAATGTAGTAAAATATTAAAGTCAACATGATTAGTAAATATGTTTCCTTAAGATCAAAAATAAATTTCTCAATGAAAAGTAACTTAAAACAAAAATGTTGTCTATTAAGTTTTCCTACTGGGGAATCGAATACCGTTTAACCCACCACAAGTTTGTGATTTTCTTGTGGTTAAATTTCTCCAAGACATGCTTACTACACTACAAGAAAACTGTCGCGAAACGCGTTTCGTGCCGCCGTTTCGCGGCGGTTTTAAAAACTGCCACGAAAAAACTGCCGCTAAACGGAAAAAAAAATATTTTTAATTTTTTTTAATTTTATTCGAGGATTAGGGGTGGTTTTTTAAAAAAATGCCACGAAATAGCTACGGTTTCGGTAAAACCGCCGCGAAATAAAATTAAAAAAATAATAAAACACGAGAAACCCCGAAATCACTAAAATGACCATAACTTTTGATCCGGGTATCCGTTGAAGCGCCACAACAAGTCAAATCGAAGCTCATGAAGAGATCTAGAGGTACATATAATCAAAACCGTGAGACGTTCTATGGTATGGATGATATTAGAGTTATAAGAAAGTTGAAAAAAGTTATCCAACATCCAACGAGCATAACATTCACTTCAGGTGTCTGTTTGGGCTCTACCACATATCAAACCGAATCCATCAAAGAGATTTATGCACCAAATCTAAAGAAGATAACTTCTGTTGTGTTTTTTGACCCCAAAACCCCTCCGAAGGCCTCCAAAACCTTGTTTCTGTCACCAGTGTCCCGTTGAACTTGTCTTCAAACAGACCTGTCTTTCGATCCATGTGTCAGTTCGGCCTCCTCCACCTCCCAGATCATAGCTCATTCCATGAGATTTAGTTTGACTCGCCGCGACAACCACATGCACTCCTAGATCATATGTTTTGACCTTTTTAGTGGTTATCGGGTTTGTTATGTTTTTCAATGCCTCATTTCTAGCACCTGTTCCCCGTCAGCTTTTTTTAAATGGTCATTAATTCTGATCCGCCTGTCCATTCAGACTCTTTCACCTTTCAGGTCGAAGATCGTTTCAGGATCATTGATTTGACAAGTCGCGGATCTAAAACAGACTCTTGGATCAAATGTTATCTCCGTTAATGTGAGTCCAATGTTTTTGTCTCTTTATGACCGTTTTGACGGGTTTTAACGGTAACTCCATTTATTACTGTTTATTTGGGTTTCCATGACTAATTATCTTTATCAATGGGTTTTTATAGGTTATTATGATGATTATGTTGAATTATTAAGGAGTTTTGCAGAGTTCTCACGAGTTTTCATGTGTTCTTATTCTTTCTAATGCCTCATTCTTCATATGCTTCTCCATACTTTTTCATGCGTTTTCATGATTTTTCATCCCTTACCACGTCATTTAATACTTTTTCAGGTGTTTCCTTTATTATTTATTATTTATTATTTATTATTTATAATATACTTTTATTTATTTATTATCTATTATTTGTAACTTGTTATTTTTTATTTATTATTTTTTTATTTTTTTATTTTATTTATTATATATAATTATTAATTAATTTTGTTTATTTATTATTTATTATTTATTATTCATATTTATTTATTAGTTATTATTTATTAGTTATTATTTATTAATTATTATTTATTAATTATATTTTTTTATTATTTATATTTATTTTTTATTTTTTATTTTTTATTTTTTATTTATATTTTTATTTATTTCTTATTTATTAGTTATTATTTCTTACTTCTTATTTCTTATTTATTATTTATTATTTCTTATTTCTTATTTATTATTTCTTATTTATATCTATTTATTATTTATTATTTAATATTTATTAATTATATTTATTTATTAGTTATTATTTATATTTAGTTATTATTTATATTTATTTATTATTTATATTTATATATTATTTATTAATTATTATTTATTATTTATATTTATTTATTATTAATTAATTATATATCTTTATTATTAATTATTTATATTTATTTATTATTTATTATTTATATTTATTTATTAGTTATTATTTATTAGTTATTAGTTATTAGTTATTATTTATTATTTATTATTTATTATTAATTAATTTTTATTTATATTTATTTATTGTTTATTATTTATTATTTATTATTTATATTTATTTATTATTTATTAATTATATTTATTTATTATTTATATTTATTTATTATTTATTATTTATATTTTTTTTCATTTTTAAATTTTTATTTATTATTTATTATTTATTATTTATTATTTATATGTATTTATTTAATATTTAATATTTAATATTTATTATTTATTATTGATTATTGATTATTTATTATTTATTATTCATTATTTATTATTTTTTATTTTTTATTTATTTTTTATTTTTTATTTTTTATTTTTTATTTTTTATTATTTATTATTTATATCTATTATTTATTATTTATTATTTATTATTTATATCTATTATGTATTTATTATTTATTATTTATTATTTATTATTTATTTATTATTTATATGTATTTATTATTTATTATTTATATTTATTTATTTATTATTTATTATTTATATTTATTTATTATTTCTATTTATTTATTATTTATATTTATTTATTATTTATATATTATTTATTATTTCTATTTATTTATTATTTAATATTTAATATTTATATTTATTTATTATTTATTATTTATTATTTATTATTTATATCTATTATTTATTATTTATTATTTATTATTTATATCTATTATGTATTTATTATTTATTATTTATTATTTATTATTTATTATTTATTATTTATTATTTATTATTTATTATTTATTATTTAATATTTATTATTTATTATTTATCTATATTTATTATCTATTATTTATTATTTATTATTTATTAATTATTTATTATTTATATTTAATTCTTATTTGTAATTTATATTTATTTATTATTTATTACTTATTATATATTATTCCTTTTTTTTAATTTATTATTTATTTATTATTTATAATTAATTATTATTTTTTATATATATTTATTTATTATTTATTATTTATTAGTTATTGTTTATTATTTATTATTTATTATTATTGAGCTTATATCTATTATTTATGAATTATTGGTTTTTTCAATTAATATATATAAGTATATTAAATTGTCTTTATTAACCACATGACGAGCTTGCTGGAGTGGTAAAGTCTTTGGAAAATATGCAAGAGGTTAGGGGTTCACATATCTACAAACGCAAACTTTCTTTATATTGCATGGGATGTGCATGCATGGATAAAAAAAGTAAATAAAATAATACGAAATAAATAAATAAATAAAATAAATACAAAATAAAATAAATAAATAAAATAAATACAAAATAAAATAAATAAAAAATAAATATGAAATCAAATAAATTAAATAAATAAAATAAAATAAATAAATAAATAAAATATATACAAAATAAAATAAATAAAGAAAATAAATAAATAAAATAAATAAATAAATAAATAAATAAATAAATAAATAAATAAATAAATAAATAAATAAAATATATAAATAAATAAATTAATAAATAAAATAAATAAACAAAATAAACAAAATAAATAAACAAAATAAATAAATAAAATAAATACATAAATAAAACAAATAAATTAATTAATAAATTAATAAATAAATAAAATATATAAATAAAATAAATAAAATAAATAAATAAAATATATAAATAAAATAAATAATCAAATTAAATAAATTAAAAAATAAACACGAAAAATAAATAAATAAAATAAATACGAAATATATATATAAATAAATACGAAAAATAAATATATAAATAAATAAATATATAAATAAATAAATAAATTTAAAAAAAATTAAAAAATTAAAAAAATAATAATAAAACAACCACCGCTAAAAAATCGCTACGAAACGTTCTTCGACGGTTTTGAAAACCGCCGTGAATAGTTTCTCGACGCACGATTTCGCGGCAGTTTTTGAAAACTGCCGCCAATCGATTTAGCAGCGGTTAAAACCACCACGAAACGAAAAAAAACCGCCGCTAAAAGCCTTTTTTGTCGTAGTGCTATGACTCTCTCTCAGAACATGACCCTTTGTTTTTTCCTCCATATCCATTTTTCCTACATGGAATCCTAGTATGAGTTAACTCGGGTGACCTTTGTACTTCTCTTTCTTTATTTTAAAGTGATTGTTTTACTTACTCTTGTTCTGATGTGAGATTTTCAATGATGTTTCCAAACCCAATTTTAAAATTGCGAGGACGCAATTTCCAAAATGGGGGAAGGATGTAACACCCAGGTAAATAAAGAATATTACATTTTAACATTTATCCATATTTGTGGATAAAATATTAATATAACATTAAAGGGGACGCAAAGCTCAATGGCGTACCCAATACGCAACAATGAGTTTCTTGGAAATCTTACGTTGCACTCTAATAATAAAATAATATTATTTTAAATTATAGTTAACACATAGTCGTTGTAATGGCAGGAATGAACAGAACTAAATACAAAATGATTATATATGTTTGTCAAATATTTTTACTTTTTACAATAAATATTAGAGGATTAAAAATGCGAATGAATCCAATTTTAAGCGTAAACATTCTAAAATTCTTTAAAAGGTCGATTAACCGCCTTTTGACGAAGAACCTCTTTTAAATCCACTTTTTGACAATTTTATGTTTTATATTTGACAAAATAAAATACTTTTCTAGAATTGAGACATCAAAATTAAATTTTTGTAAATTTTAAGCATTTTTCCGATAAAGTTCATTTTTTATAATGAATAGTGAAAAATGTTGTATTTTAATTCAAAACCTCTTTTTAATCTAAATTATTTATATGATTATATTATATTTTGAATTGGTTTTAAAGTGAAATTATAATATATTTTTACTAGTTAATCCAATAGTGGTCGTTGGAATTAATTTCATCTTGAAATTGGACTTGAACAAGTGTCAATCTTTTGATACTTATTGTTTCATAAAAACACGCTATTTGCTCTGACATCGGGAATTAATTATTAAATTAATTAATGTAACTTATATGTTTTGAATTTTTTAAAATAGAAATAATTTTTGAATTCGGAATATCAAATATAGCTTAGGGGGAATTTTTGGTATTTTTCTGAAAAACATCAATTTTAGATGAATAGCGAAACCACTAAGTGGTAGTTAAAGAAACTGATTTTTCGTTTAAATGAAACTTTGCCACTTCTACGATTTGATTTTCAAAAATCCAACCAATAAAATCCATGGGTCAACTTGGGGACCCCATGGAGCCACTTTGGTAGGAAAAGGACATCAAGAACTTTTATTTAAAGTTAAAATAAAAATGTCACAACCATGAGTTGTTTTACTAAAACTCTTTTTAAATGGGGTTATACAAGTCATATTTTTTATTATAAATATTAATTAGAAAGATAAATATATTTCCTACATAATTATATTTTATTTATAACTTTTATACATTAAATAAATTAATTTACTTATGACACTCTGATGATGCAGTCATTATCTCATAAATGATCGATTTAAATAAAATGAGAAGATAGGGTGAAATATAAGTCGTACTCTTTTCAAAAACCAATAGTATGTGTGGATTTATAACTATTATCACCTTATCCTCTAAATATATAATTTTGGGACCGTTAAAATCCGAAATTTATTTTATAATAATGTTACTTTTCAAGACCTTCCAAAAGTGCCCCTCCTCTCCTCTTATAAAAGGCCCTCGCCTCTTCCGCCTTACCCACCCATCCAAAGCCTTTGGATCGGCCAAACCATGACCATTATGTCTCTCCAAATCCCTATATTACTCCTAGAAGCCTCATTTTGGGCATAATTCTTTCCAAGTAATCCTTTGATCTCAAATAAAAAAGAGTTACTCGATTTAAATGTAAAGTCTTCCCTAGTGTTCTTTTTTTTATATTGCATCACCAACCCCCTAAACTTTTTTTATTCCTTTCTTTTGTAAGAACACCAGTATCTTAAATATACTTGGATGTTTTTATAAGAAGGAATCGAGCTACATTTACACGCACATCCTTGAAATTGTTAAATAACATACCGTTTCTGTGGATGGCGAATTACTGCCTCACGCAACGACGATTGTTCAACATTCTTTTAACACCAAAAAAGGTGGACATTATGATGTCACTGTATTTTATATATCATATAAATGGTATTTATGTTTTCTATATGCTTCTGTATTTTATATTTAAAACATACTTTTATTCTTTACATATTGTTCAAATGCGATAATTTCATATGAGGAAGTGTGGATTACCGCCCCCTCAAGTGATGTGACTCATTCATGCAATACATGGAATGTATAAATAATGAAATTAATGAACAAATGTGACCAATATAACATATATATTGTACTTTAATTATAATATATATATATATATATATTTTAATTACATTAATATGACAGGAAAAAATGAAAGTAGCGTTCATGAGTACGTACGGCCTACCGTCTCCTTGAACGGTGATTTTCGTTTTTTATCTCCAAATGATATGGAATAGTAAAAAATGAATATGTACTGGATATATATGATATTTTAATCATTAATAATATTCTGGAAATGATTTACTTATAACTACAAGGGCAATCATTTTTCAAACACGTTCATTTTTGACTAATGTACCAAACATTGACAAAAACATCTGATATGAACTAACATTATTAAATAATTATTATAACATTATAATATGAGATATGAACGGAATAATAATCATTAATGGATTTTTTTAGGAAATTATAAATTGAACAATGTTTATTATTAAGGAATATAAAGAAACGAACAAGACAAGTCAGACTTGAGGTAAGGGATCATACCCCTCTCTTTCTTTTTAAGTACACTCTTTTATGTCATTCCATTTAAGCTCATATTTCTTATGATTGGGATGCTATTTTATATTACTATTTCTGTACACTTTATGCTAATTTTATTAGAGACCCTATTTTATCTCATCAATCCATTTTTGGAAGTTTTAAGTGGCACCGTTGGGCTGTTGAGTTCTCGTAAGGGATTTTTCATCACACTTTTATTCTCGTCAGATTGATGCTACATTTTCCACAATTTCATTTGAGTCGTGTATATACTACCAATTATTTTACTCATTGTTTAATATAATTTTGTTTATGAGTATTTACATAAATGTTGTATTTTCCTTCTTTCATGGGGTGATTGTTTCGAAAGATACCCAAGTCGGTAAGGGAACTATTCACCCTCCTCTTTTTAAAAGACTTCTTTTGTTGGGTCTTTTAATTTACATATTGTAATGTTGGGATATGTTTTTATATATACTTATTTATGTAAATTTTATGTCCATGTGATGAGATACCCTTGTTATCTCTCATTAACTCATTTTATGAATTTTGAAGTGACGTTGTTAGGCTGTCAAATGTTTTGAAAGTGAACTTCTTAACACAATTTTAATTCTTTGGGATAAGCTGGTACTCCTTGAATATGTTGTTATATGAATATGTGTAAATAACCTCTGATTTTCTTACACTTAATATCCACTTAAATTTTGTGTATTCATTTGTCACACATAATTATGTAATTGATTTTCCTTAATCTAAGGATACCGTCTTTTTACGGGACTTCGTCTCAATCTCCTTTCATTGAGTATCATTTTTTTTATACACAACCTTCTTTTATACGGTCTATAATCCCCATTGACTTTTAAATTTATCCAAAAGGAATCTTTTTTATACGAATCATTTTACTAAATGACAAAAGGGAATTTTTTTGTCATACGTATGCGGCGACAACGACTTCTCCGCCGTCGTGACCATTATTTGAGTTTCAGCTTCCTCTACAAGCCATACCATTTTTTTAAAAGAAAAATAAATTCCATGTTTTACATTTATTTTATTCTGATATTGAAAATGGTTTTCATAATGTTTTTATATCAATGTGTTGTATTGATATCTTGTTATTGAAAAGTTGGAATGTTATGTTTCCTTCATGCTTGTTTTATGTGATACGATTATGTTATGGTTCATGGGAATTATTATGAATATGGGTGGTTCCCTGATAAACTATGGGCGGGTTAGCTCGATATAGCTCTCCAATGCATTGGGTAATGCGAAAGAGTTAAACAGTAGGGTTTATCCGAAGAGATTTAGGGAATATACTGTGATGGGTATTCCAAACGTAACCATGAGGGTTACTCCCTATGTAAGAATGTTATGAATTCCTCACGTTACCTTTAGGTCTTATGATTTCTATGATTTATTCATGATTTGGTGAGGTTTGTTAAAGTGCTTATGTTTTATGGGTAAAGTATGATTTTATTCTTATTTATATGTGTAATCAAGTTTCCTTTCCATATTTTTATATCCCTTACTAATATTTTTATTCCCATCCCATGTTTTTTAATTGTTTTTTCACAGATCAAGGTAAAGTTACATGATATGATGACAGTGTCAAAGGATTTTCAAGAAATAATCATTATTTTATTTTAAATATGTTTCCGTTGATGGGAAAAATGAATACTATATTTTATGTAACCAATTTTTTTTTAAATGTGGAATGTAATGCATATATTATGATCTAATTTTCTAAAACTCTAAAATTGAATATATCCTCAATGTGTATTATTGAAGTAACTCAAGATTAAGTAATGTTTAAGGTTGGGGCCTTATATGCGCTAACCTGTTTCCTTTGAAAAATTTTGATCTTATGATCTTGAAAAACATATAGCGCGCAAGTTTACTATACTCCAAGTCCTTGTACCGCCTCTAGACCGTCCATTCCATCATCGACGTTCTTGAATCAAATATGGATCTTTTACCACAAGTCTTGAACTCGACATTCCACAATGAAATCCCATTTGTCAACAAATTTTTAGGTCATGATTTGCATTGTCAACAATCACAACATAGATGTCCACTTTGTCAACAAACACAATCACCTCAAAAATACTTCAATGATACATTGAGGAATTTTTTCCCAACATTTTAATCTAATGGACCGAGGAGATCCGACACTTACATCAGTTATCCTTCAAGATATTCCCATACTAGAGAATCCAAAAACTTCATAGAAGAAAGAGGTCTCTGGATAACCAACCCATTAGAATCCTGTGATGGTTCATGCTATACATGAATCACAATTATGTTTTCGAAACCCCATGGTCCAATGATAAACCATCGGGTGTTGCTTGAAAGTTACAGTGGAAATATCCTTATACGGGAAAATATCATTTGACATGTGCTTACCCAAATGAAAAATAGACACACTATAAAAGAAAAAAACCACCCTATCTAGAAATGTGAATCATTGAATTCTATCCTCCATGTCACGATACGATCCCCTCTGGGTGGAAGTAACTCACCCGCACGGGTTTAATCACATCAAAATTAATGAATCATTATTAATAATTATATTCTCCCCTCTCCAATCATAGTGTATTTATCACACATAATAGAATAAGGAAACATATCATTTCTTAACAAAAAGGATCAAAACATTTCATAAAAAGGAAAAACAAATGAGAAAAAACCCAGAACAACTCTGTGTACTGGGTGCGCATCTACGTTACTCACTCGCAAGTATTTTCCTCCATGCCACCATTCCTTCACAAAACACAAATCAAATTATTTTTTGTCAACATTTTTCCATATCCTAATGATCCTGGATCATTATAGGATTCTCACCTATTCCATGTATTCTTCGATATCCCACTATCCCCAGTCGTAGACATGGGAGAAATTATGATGTTTCTAGAAAAGATGAGAGACATGAAAGATAATGTGGAACATATCCATCATCAATAGAAACACCATCAGGTAAGCCACCTCCCCAAAATATCAAAAAACCTCTAGGGGACCAATGAACCTAAGTGAAATCTATCTCCCTCTACAAAATCTCTACTTCCCACGCTTTGAGGAAGCCTTCAAGAACACATTCTCCCCACCATCAAACTACTAGGTCCTTATAATGAGATAATAATAGGACTTCTACCAGTCCCGTTCTTCCTTCATAATCTCAAAATCAAGATGAAACTTTTCTATCTTTCTCTACACACCCTTAGGGTCACAAACAACTATCTTCCAAACCTAATTCCTAAATAAATTACAATATAATGGTCTTCTGTACAAGGCTTCAAAAAGACACATTCCCATCAAATAGTGGTTGATATTATTTTATGAAAACTCTACCAATGATAGGTATTGTATCCAAGATCCACAAAAGTCCAAGATTCAAGATCACATAATATCATCAAGTTTCTGGATTCTCTATTCTATCTATAAATCGATCTAAGGGTGGAAGTTAGTCTTGAGGTGTTACTGAGTTCCAAAATCTTGATGAAATATCCTCTAGACTCCCAATGGAAAACATGTATCCTGATATACGATAATGGATATCGTAACTCCATGAATCCTCCCCATCACATCCATGTACTTCTTATCTAAGTAATTCATTATTCCTAACTATTTAATTGATATGAAGTGAGAAATTTTTTTCAGCCAATCCGATACCCCAAGATAGAATCATAACCTCATTGATACTTGGTCAACCTTATGATTAAATACATTCATATTTCATCCCACTTTCTCTATGGGACATCTAACTACTTTAAGAAAACACCAAGAATGAGCTGTTAATCTTTCACATGCTGTAATGCTAATCATTTCACAAAAAACTCGGCCACTGCAGGTTTCATCCGGGCCACCAAAACTACTTCCTAAATCCATTGTACATTTTGGAAAATCAATGGTCTACCAATTTAGGTGAGATACAAAACTCACAGAGGAAATTCTGACACACATCAAGTGGAACAATTATACTTCAACAAAACAACATTGGGTTATGAAAATCCTCTCACTATCCCTCTATAGCATCACCAATTTCCACATAATGTCACATCACCTCTACCTCTAAGTCTCTCCACTATGACTTTTACACCTACTACATTAGAGAATAATGCAATATGATCTGAAAAAATCACCCTCTACCACCATCTATTCCTACATCAATGTTCCAAGGTGCCACTTCCTTCATCACCTTCAAATAATTTTCAGTTTTCCAAACATCCACCATCTTTGACTTTATACTCAATGAATCAACTAAGACATTCCCCATTCCTGAGGTGTAAGAGATCTTAGTATCATGATCCAAAAGAAACTCAATCAACATATATTATTTCATGATTACATATTTATGTAGAAAGATATACCTCATGAACTTTTGATTTGTGAAGACCACAAAGCAGCCCCTAATGATGTAATGTCCCCATGTCATTAATGAAAAAACTGTTGTGGTTAGCATCAGATCATCGGTAAAAAATGTTCGTTCAAGGGGAAAAAACATCATATACATATAAAAGATAACTGAACCATACTACATTAGTACACATCTGAATTCTTGATGGGAAGCATAAAAAACACCTCGAACAACAACCCTTACTATAGAACCCGAAGCACTATATCACAATCCAAATTCCCTGTATGATAGATGAATGCTTCCTAGAACTGCACAATCTACACAAAATCGTGGTCCTTTATATTGATAATTGTCAACGGAGATACAAATTGAGAGAAATGTGGTTCTGACAAACAATAAGAGAATTCCACACCATGAAAAATGTGAACTTATACCACATTATTGTGTGATTTCTAGGAAACAATGAACTTGAACACTAAAGGTTCCACCATTACACAATACTAAGACACCAAATGTCCAAGAAAATATACATCATATGTCCAAAATTATCATATGGATGAATTTACATTGAGTGGAAGGTTCTAACGGACCTATAAGATAGTCTAGAGATGCTTGGTATGTTCCCCCCATGAATTTGAGTAGATTAAGATGACATCAATGAAAACACCAATGAACTGGTCTAGGAAATCATGGGAGATAGAGTTCAAGATCACCATGAACATAATTTTTGAGTTCATAACACCGAACAACATGACTATGATTTTTATGTTTTCATACTTACACCTGAAATATGTATTTAGGATATCTCCCTCCTTCAACCTCAACTAGTGATACCAAGACCACATATCGTTCATAGAAAAACAACATTCTCCACATATATGGTCGATAATATAGTCTATCCTCAAGAGTTTGTATCATTTCTTGACCATCACTGGATTCATTCTTGGGTAGTCTATGAAAAACCTCAGACCACCATCTTCCTTCTTCTCAAAAAAAAACTAGAGAACCAATGATGAAATTATGGGAAAGATAAATCCCATATTTATTAGGACATCAATCTAAATCCTATACTCCTACAACATAGAAGGTAACATTCGATAAGGAACCATCCATATTGAAAGACCACCATAATATAGGAAATTCCCAAAAACAACATCACCTCAAAGGGGTAGAGTAAAAATATCCTCAGAGAAGGTTGATAAGAACTACCAAAAAAATATAGGATCTCCAACCATCATAGAATACAATTATTCCATGGAAATATATACTAATAAGGAAAAAAGAGGCTCGACATTCCAATTTCCTACCCAAAGGACCCGTTCAATTAGAAAATCAACTCACAATCTATCCATGTATCGAAACATGACTAGTCAATGTAAGTATTTGATATTAGAGAACAAATACTACAACTAGTTGATTTTGAAAATGTCAGAATATGGTTCAATCTCTAAAATGAAACAATCCCAATGGGACTGATGTAGTCCCATCATTAGTTTACATCCTCATCAAACATCGAACAAGGTTGTCTTACCATTGACTGGCATGCTCAAAACCATGGGCACGTAAAAACCCTAAAAATCTAGTCCCAAATCATGTGATAAACCAAGAGAAATAAATTAGTGTGAATATCATAAATCACACTAATCAAAAACAGAACTTCTAAATAAAATTTTTATACCTCTAAAGATCATTGGTCTTGTTTGATGCACATCCAGGGAATTGTGTAACTTATCACACCCATATCATATAACCCTGCACTGATGAATACATCCATGACCACACACGGGTCGAGTTCCTTGAGGGAAAAACTATGGTCTGCCTCAACCCAACACATATCGCCTCATCAATGCATGAGCCTTCTGTCCTTGGTGATGAAATGTCCTATCAAGGAACTCCTATGGGGGATGGTGTAGATGTTGGACACCCCCACCATGCTAATCTCGATCAGCCAATGGACACTAGTTTTGAATATTTATATGGAATCAAATAAATGAATCATATTGAGCCCAATCACATGGGAATGAGATGATGTCTTGAAGGCCGGAACAAGAACTATTGTGGTCAACTCCCCACTGGAAGAAACCCGGAATGCCCTGGCGCAAGATACATGCAACTGGTATCCATTCCCATAGAATAACCATATTGGATCCCCTCTCATGATATAAATCCTCACATGTGCATCTTTTTAACTACTCCCATATTTTTTGTACCTCTATATACGTTGACACGGTGATGGGAGTTACCATGTACTTAATATAACTATGAGGTGTATCATTTAGAAGTCTCTCATGAGAATATTCATCTGGAATGAGATCCATAGAGAAATAGGAGAACAATGAACATGATACCCAACTCACGTACAAACATACTCCCAATATATAGGGAGATTAATTCATACCTATTCTCAACCATCTTGTTCGATGAAATGAATTCCTCCTAGAACTCATCCCAACATCATCCAATAACATGTTAGGATTGTCCCTCTGTCTTAGGTAAAACCTCCTCCAGTGGAATATTGTTCCCTGTATCTTGGTCACTACCAAAGGAAAACATTACTCTATATGATATCAGATCAAACTAAAGGTGATATCATGATCATCAAGATAAATATCCATATCCACATCCAAAGCTCAACCCTTGGGCATTCATAAGTCCTACCTCTACAAATCACGCAACATTCTCAAATGTTGGTCATCATTCTACACAATAACAACCGTTTCCTAATCAAATAGATCGACTTATTGGGAATCAGCTACATGTAGTACGTGTGGACAACAAATAGATTCCATGGATAAAAATGGTAAACAAAAAAAAGCTATGACCGATTAGTAAGGACTTTTATTTAAGATTAATTCTAAATAATTACTTATATATATACCCTAAAACACCCAATTTAAAAAATAAAATAGTATATTATATTTCATTACCATTTTTATGGTCTCTACCCTACCAATGGTGTAGAAACACATTCTCATTCGGTAGACTCAGAGTCGAAGCATTGGGACATGGGAGCCCAAAAATTTTATGTACTAGCCAGTTTTCACAAGACTATGTCATGCACCAGGATAACCCAACACTATTGTGCTACCAACCCATTCAATATGAGTTGTTCCTAACTCCAATATCCATTATATCTCTCCCCCATCGCCTGTAATCACATTCTTTCACAACCCCATCACTCCATCATTTCCCATATTACGCTTATAATGATGAATAGAAGATAATGACCCACGAGTCTGACATCAAGTAGGACACGAGTTGGCGATCTGTACCATGTGTTTATAAATATAAAAAAATTTAATGCAATAACATTTATATAGTATAAAAAAATCATGATATACGGTTTATCATCCAATCAAACATCCAAGACATTTATATAAAATAAAACCAAAATCTATCAAACATGAAGGTTTAAAGTAAAACAATTACATGTATAATGAAAATCACCAATGTTATACCAAATAGTAAATTTAAGTAGTGATATAGAAACTATCTCAATGTATGATCCATCACCATCCCCATAGTCCTAATAGTAACCTGAAAGATGTATTATCATTTATTATGAGCATAAAAGTATTCTCAGTAAGATAAACAAAGACTCCCATTCACAAGTGGTAGAGGTATACTAATGTTCATGGGTGAAAATAAAAGAACCAAAATCATATAAATATGTATTATAACCATTCCTACCACAACAAGGAATAATATAAAAGTAATTAAAGTCGTGTAAATTTATATAGAAATGATTTTTTTGTCAAAATTCTTCTTGATCTAATTAAATGTATTATTATGTAAAATGGTTATATAAGACATATTCACTTCTATGATTTTATGTTTTTGGTTTTCACAATTCCATTATTAATTTTTACAATTTCTAAATAGTTGTTTAACATTGATCACATGATTACTATAAATATAGGGATTTAAAATTCCAATTTACATAGAAAAAGGAAGTGGTGACTTCATCCAGATGAAATTTTCCATACAAAGCCCATTTGTTAGATCTCGAAAAGGTGGTGGTTTCATTGCGATTCACTCTTGACCAATCCCAAGATGATATTTAAAACATTATTCTCTAGAAAATCGCCTATGTGAGAGTTATATGTTGATAGAGACCACCACCCAGGAGATGTTATCTGAGCCACCCCAAGAGTTTGTCCCCATCACAATCCTAACCTTTATGTCTTATGTGGGTGTTATAAGGGGTTATGTAACAAGACCCTACCACTATTATTATGTGAATTGTTGTTGTATATAATAATTAATATGAATTCATTTTATTATTGTTAATTTTTTAATAGCATTTAATGATAAAATACAATTTTTAGTTATTATTCAATTTAGAACTGTTTTTAATGAATTAATGGATTTTTAATTCAAAAGTAGTTTTGTAATAATAGTATTAATATATTATTATTTTATTAAATATTAATTTTCCTATAATTATTAGGAATACATTTGTGATTTTTAAAAAGGTTTGAAACCCGTTTTTGTCAAAACCCAATAAATTTAAATAAATGCCATTTTTTATTTTAGAAGCTACAATTATCATATTTAGAAAATTATTTAGATAAAATAAATATTTTTTTGGAATGAGGACGTCAAAAACATCCAATGGTGAATTTTTCATAATTTTCAAAGCTCATTTATTTTTCTGGGTAATAATTAAATATCGTTAAAATATAAAATGTGTGTTATGATATCATAATGACCAATTTTGATGTAGTAAAATTCAATAAACATGGTTTTCAGCTAATATATGTTTTTCCATTAAAATAATGCAAATTTAGGATTCATTTATTTATTTTACAAATCATTAGTGGACCCTCCAAGACATATAATACATGTTATCGTTTTATATTGATTTCATTGAGAGTGTGACTCACCTCTACAAAAGAAAGCGTAATAATTTTAGATGTTCGACCATTTTCCGTATAAAATATTTTTTTTCAAATCCCCTTAGGAAATAACCATGGGATAAAACATGGGATGGATTGTGGTTTTGATATGTTTAATGGGTGGTGACCAAAACCTAAAAAATAAGGAATTCCACCTTCATTAAAATATAAACCCACCAAGATCACACATCCTCTACACTAAAATCCGTTGGAGTGGGACAAACCCTACCCTCCTCTCACTATAACCCTCCCAAGGTACCCGAGTCTCTCATGGAACCTCTCTCAAGCCTCTCCCAATCCATTGAGATCACAATTCCAAAAAAGGGATTTCTTCCGTTCTCATTTTTGTAAAAATTTCATTATGTTATTATATAATTTTTTTTTCAATTAAAGATGGTGGAGTATGATTTTACACCTCCACCATAAATATATAATTATTTTTTATTGTTATAGAACCCTTTCTCTCTCATTAATTCCTCCCATGTACACACGTTACCATGCCAAAATTCAATAATGAATTTACATATCCTCATTTGTATTAAATATATTATTTTGATTTAGAAATGTGAATTACATTACATATGTTATGACATATATCTATATGAAACCCTTACATTAGATTTCATGTATATATAATTAGATACCTTTTTATCTCTCATCATCAATTTTAATGAATTCTTATGTCATATCGTTATGCTGCCGAAAATGCATTCCAATTTTCAAAGAAAAAGTCATTGTGTAGTGAATAGAATGCCCATTTATCTATCAAGGGTAATCTATTTTATAGAAATTTACATATTAAATATATTCTTTCATATATTAATTCTACATTCCTTTATCATAGAATACATGATTATGTTTAATGAATCAATGTTATATGATCCATGTGGCACATTTATGCATGAAATGAAATGATTATGAAGGGTGTGTCCTAATAGCACTCCAATTCAATGGGTAAAGATTATTATCAATATAAACCAAGTGAAATGCTTAATAATTCTAATTCCAGTTCAGTGATGGTTTACTCATGATCCATGTGCAATTATCCTTCGCTCATGCTAATATCATTTTAAATCTTGATTCCACATTTCCAAATTGTTATTATCATATTATATCATGCCTTTATGTCCATGTTTATCTTATGAATGATTGATATAATTATTTCCTAATATGTAGTGTATTATTGTTTTTTTCTATGTTTACACCGTTACTAGGATTTATAGATCACCATTTTTGTAATTATTTACTCAGGTTGTCCCATACAATTCTAAGTACGAAGGAATGATGTGGTCGTGTAAAATATGTTTTCAATAAGATGTTGAGTTTTTTTATATTTTTATGAAATGTTCCTAATCCCCAGAGACACTATACATCTCGATATTCTATGTTATATCATGTTATTTTTAATGTAATAATTTTTGTTTATTTGTGTAATAAATAGCATGGTTGTTTTAGCTGGTACTAGAGAATAAGTTTATTTATTTTGGGATTAGTATTATAAAAACATAGTGAAAGCCTTGGGGACAAGACTAAGAATAATAAAAATATATATAAATTATGGTGAGTGTTGAGTAAGTAGATTATCCAGACAATACATCCATGTATGGATATGAGTTGGTAGAGGTGGCTCTGGAAGAGATGTATCTAACGGTTAAACTAGAAAACAATACATTTTCCTAGACTCGAACAGGAACTAGTGCATGAAAATAGTTCTTAATACCCTCTTGGTTATGAAACTCACATGTTATTTACTTTGGTAAAATAATAAGATTGGTATGAACCATTATTAAGGTAATTAAAAAACTTCCCAATAATAATATATATTGGGAAATAGATCATGGATAACATTTATTAAAGCATATAAATTTATAATTTGAGAAAATAAAAGTAATTTACAGGTCATATATATTTTTATTTGGATTAATATTTTTGTGTTACCCATATATATCCTTTTATTCTTTCCATATTCTAGTAATTGGTGGACTCAGTCTAACAACAGATGTTAATATAAGAGTGATGATTGTTCTAAAGAGATACACAATCCATTGAGAACATGAATCAAAAACATTTTCATGATAGTATCTATGTTAACTCATGTTTTGAATATAAACATGGGTGAAGATTAACAACCCACCCCTCCCCCAACATGAAATTACATGTCACAATATTGAGCTTCTTGAGACCAAGGACTCTTAATTTAATGGATACTTTGATCCCTCCATCACCGAAAAATTGACCAACTCTATTAAGAAGATCTTATGCATCCTTCAATTTTCTAAATAAGCGAAGTTTCTTCTGGATCCATATCATATGGTGGGTGAATCTGATCAATGGGGGACGTTGATAAAAAATATATGAAGCATGTGGAAGAGATCAAGGCATTGGAATAAAAGTATTTCCATAAAATGTTTTTCAACAAATAATTTCCACGTACCATCCATCTTATGATGTTAAGAGAAATCCATGCCCTCAAAAAAAAGTCAGAGAATCTAAAATAGCGTATGAGAAAAACAATAAAATTTTGACCACTTCTTAGGTGGGCCAAAACCTAGCCTAGGAAAATCCCTAGCGTTCAGTGAATTCGAGAGCTATGAGGGAATTGTCTGATGTTCCCCCAATGTCGAATTGGATATCGTAGAATCTCATGGGTATCATGGGGAAATGTAGCACAAGGTGGAAATTAATTCTAGTGGTCCAATCGATAAATGCATCTATGATATTAAAATACAGCACCCCACTTGCCAATGGTTCGTAATGAACCCCTTGGAAATTGACTAATTTGGTCGAGGAAATTCTATAGGTGTGGAAGAGAAGGGCACCAGGTAATTAACTACCGACAAGAAAAACATGTGACTATAATGTAGGAGATAAACAATGACTTGGACCCTCAATTAATTGTTCGATATTTCATCTACAAATAACCGAGGGCATTTTCAAACCAGTTCCCTAAGACAACGGTTTTCGAAGGATACCAATAACCTCCAAGGAAGAAAGGGTGAGCTTTTTCCATCACTACCACCAAAGTGGTGATAGGTATGATAGTTATTAATTCAACAATAGCATAAATACTTTTTCATTATAATTATACACAATATTTTATAATCTAATTTTTTTGTAGAACAATCCCAACACTTCCTAAAATCATGGAATTAATGTTGGCGTTGTGTATGAAAAATGGGGTAATAATTTCACCCCATGAATATAACTCTTACCCTATCATAATTTGTGGATTTAACTTCCTAGAAAACATCTCCATACTCCCTATAGTGTAATTTTATTCAATTATTGGAATTGATTAAATTTACTTATATAGATTCTACATAAATTTCCCTGAGTGGGAAATCTATCTCCATATTGTGAGTCGACCACCGATTTAGTATAAGTGTAGGTAGGAGGATGAATCTTATTTAAAACCATCGTCTCCTACGTGGGTATTACTGACCTTTGATGACACATATAGCTCTTAGATGATTGATTCTAAGGAATAATAAATCCTTGAATTGATGCCTAATTTGTGGGCAATTCACTTAAGTGTTTCCCAAGGAATTGTATGGTCTTTCTCCTAGAAGAGATGTATAATTCAAAAATGATACTATTCCTATGATTTTTCCAATATCAAAGGCAAAATATAGATTCAATGAAGTGGAGTTTGAGGAGTTGATGGAATACCTATAGGAGAATCTGGATAAAGTGTCTATACGCTCAAGTGCTTCATCATGGGGTGCATTAGTCCTCTTCGTCAAGAAGAATGATGCGTCAATGAGCCTTTGCATGGATTATCATGAGCTCTAAAAGTCATGATAAAAAAAAGTATCATATTCACCTAATTGATTACTTATTTTATCAGCATGTGGAGCAATATACTTCTCCAGGGTGGATCTATGCTCAGGCTATTATCATGTAAATGTGAATATGGAAGATATCCCGAAGACTTCTTTTCGTACAATGTATGAACACTATGAATTCATAGTAATTACTTTTGGTCTCATTAATTTTCCTGAAATATTCTTTGAAATGAGGAATACTATATTTACATATTACCTTGAAAAATATGTGGTAGTATTTATACGTGATGTTCTAATATAACTCCAAACCATTGAAGTGAATTAGGAGAAATTAATCCCTATACTAGATACCGTGTGAATGGAGAAGATCTATGTATTGTAAAATAGTTTTTAGTTCTGGTTGATGGAGGTATAACTCATTGGGATTATAATCACAAGCATTGAGACATCTATAGATCCCTTTAAGACAACTACATTTGAGGGATGGTCGAGGCCAGCATTGGTAATATGTATCTTTAGCTTCATTGGGAAAGATGGATACTATCACAGATTTCTGGAATATTTCCCACAATTTTCAAACCCTACTAACAAGCTAACAAGGAAGTGAGTCATGTTTCCACGGAGCAATGAATGCGAATAGGTATTAAAGGATTTTAAAATGAAGTTTATCAATGTGCCTGTCCTCGTACTACCAACAACTGGATAAATATTTGTTGTATTATGAGATGCTTCGAAGAAGGTCATGGGTTGTGTGTTGAAGAAAAATGAAAAAGTTATTTCATATGCTTCACGGAAATTGAATGATTGGGTGAAAAACTATCTAATACATGATCTAGAGTTGGATATAGGGATATTTAATTTCAAAATTTTCCAACATTACCTCTTTGTGGTGAAGTGTAAAATATACACGGATCACAGAAGCCTCATGTATATATTCACACACAATGAGTTGAATATGCACCAAAGATGATGTATAATTTCGATCAAAGAAAATGACTTCTCAATCTATTTCCACCTTGGTAAAGATAAAAATGTTTCAGATACACTAAGTAGAAAGAATCCATCAATTCTATCAATGATGAGAATATTAAATTATCCAATCATCATATATTTGATAAAGATAGACATGATAATCAAAAATAATGGAACATAATAAATTCTGTCACAAATAATAACTCAACCATATCTTTTAGAAAGGTTAAAGGATTCTCAAAAGGATGATGCTAGAATTTAGAAAAATGTGGGAACTATCAAAGAAGGGAAATCATCGGTGATCAAGCTTAATGAAGATGGAATTGTGAGACATGGGTCAATACAATGTGTTTAATCAAATGCAGAGTTAAAGAAAGATGTTTTTACTAATTTACATAGTTCGAATTTCTCCATTCACCAAGGAAACACAATGATGTATTATGATCTACAAGAGCATTATTATTGGTATTAGATGTATAATAATATATATGAGTACATATCAATGTGCCTATTATGTCGGAATTTTTAGGATGAGAGTCTAAAGTCTAAGGATATGATGAAACCATTACATATACTTGCATGGAAATAGGAGAACATAACCATGTACATTGTCACTGAAAATCTGAAGAAATCCTAAGGAAACAATATTATGTTGGCTGTTGTGGATCTTCTTACAATGATTGTACACTTCATTGTAATTAGATAGGATTTCAAATTAGATCAACTAGCATAGATATATATCAGAGTAGTGGTAAGGCTTTATGTAGTACCACTGTCGATTGTATCTGATCGAGACCCCAGATTCAACTATATTTTTTGGAAGATTCTTCAAAATGCGCTGAATACTAAGATGAACAAAAGTTGATTAATCATCCTCAAACTGATTTCCAATCAAAGTGTACTATCCAAACAGTCGAGGGCTTGTTGATAGAACACATAATATGCTTAAAAAAGGATAGGATCAACAACTTCATCTGGTTGATTTCTCTTTCAGTAACAATTTCTACTAAAGAATCCAAATTTCTCTTTATAAAGCCCTATTTGGGTAGAGGTACAGAACAAAATAATTTTAGGATGAAGTTGGGGAGTGAAAAATCATAGGTCCAAAAATGTTTGGAGAAATTTTAGATATGGTCAAGTCTATTCAGAAGCACATTAAAGAAGCTTAGAGTTGAGAAAAGATCTTTGGTGTTAATCTTCGACGAGACATAGAGATTGATGTTAGAGACATTGTATTCCTCTTCATATCTCTATGGAATAGAGTTCTTAGATTTTGGATGAATGGAATGCTTCACAAAATGTACATCGACCCTATTAACAACCTTGATCGCATATGATTCATTGCCAATCGACTAACAATCCCACCAAACCTATCTCTGGTACATTATGGCTTAAATGTATAACTCTTGAGGAATTGCAGACATGTCCCATCCCATGTACTCAGTTCATATGTGGTTCCATTAGATAATTACCTCCCTTATTAAGAGAAGCGAGTGAAGATCATGTATCATAGGAAAAAAATTCTTTGATATAAGATCGTGACCCTCATCAAATTTTTCTAGAGAAAAAACAATTTTGAAGTACCAATGTGAGAATTAGAATAAGTGATGAATTAGAGTTACACTCATCTATATTAGTGCGAGAAACAAAAATTTCGAGGGAGAAATTTTTATGGGGGGAGGATTGTGATGCCCTAAACATTTTCTTGTGAATATTTCTCTTGATATAATTAAATTTCATAAAATAAAAAATTGTTTTATAAGACATATGTACTTAATTGGTTTTATGTTTTTTGATTTCAATATACTATTAAGAATTGTCTCCATTTCTAGTATTACCTTTGAATAGTGAAAACATGATTAGTATAAATATAGGGCTTTAATGTGTCCTATTTACTCAGACAAAGGAAGCGATAGACTCATGCAGTATAATTTCTCCGTACAATGCAGATTTTTCGGAGCTCAGAAAGGATGTGGAGTCATTGGGATTCACTCATGGCCAAGCCCAAGACAAGATTCAAGATGTTAACTTGAACAGAACTACCTACGTGAGAAGTGGAAGTTGATAGAGATTACCACCCGAGCGATGTTATCCGAGCCACCCCAATAGTTTGTCATCATCAGGAACCATACCCTTTAGTCTTATGATGGTGTTATAAGGGGTTATGTAACAGGACCATATCACTATGATTATGTGAATTATTTTTTTATAGAATAAAAATTATTCTTTCATTTTATTATTTTTACTTCGTTAATTTTTTCTAAAGAAAAAACAATATTTGTAGTTAATATTCAATTAAGGTGTCTATTTTGAAAAAATAATGGATTTTTGAATTAAATAATAATTTATTAAAATATTATTAATAAATTACTTATTATTAATTATAAATTATTGTATAATTTTTATAAATACAATTGTGATTTTTGTTATGGTATGAATGTTGTTTTTTTCAAAAGCCATGAATTTTAGATAATTGATAGCTTTTATTTTAAAAGAAAATATTCACATATTTAGAAGAATATTTGGATAAAATGATTTTCATTTTTGGAATTAGGATGTTGAAATTAGTCAATGGTGATTGTTTTATAATTTTATGATGTAGTCATATTTTTGGGTAAAAATTAAATACTATTTAAATATATAAATTGTTTTTAGACTTCATAATTGAAAAACTAGTGGTGTTATAAAATAATATAAACATTTTTTTTCAGAAAATAATTGTTTGACCATTATAATAATCTGATTTAAGGTTTTTTTGATTTATTTTACAAATATTTAGTGGACCCTCTAAGACTTATAAAACATTTTATCATTTTAAATTGATGTACTTGAGAATTTGACTCTACTCCATATAAGTTAGGCTAATATTTTATGATGGTTGGAAATTGTCCTAATAAAATATTTTCCCCACTCCCATTTGGAAATAAACCATTCCAAAAACCATGGGTTGGTTTGTGGTTTTGACTAGTTTAATGTGTGGTGTCCAAAACATAAATAATAAAGAATAACATATAATTTCCTATATAATCTGACCCAAGATCCCACATCCTCTTCTCTGAAAGCCTTTGTATCCCAACCAAACCCTTTACACCTCTTTGAATAATGCTTACAAGGTTCCCCAAGATCCATATAAGCCTCCATATCCTCTCCCAAGCCATTGGGATCACATATCCTTGTAAGGGATTTCTTCCACTCTCATTTTCCCAAAATTTCATTATGTTATTATAGAATTTTGTTTTCAGTTATAAATTTTGGGGTATGATTTCTCATAGCCCACCATAGAGCATTATTTATGTTTTAATGATAAGATAACAATTTATTTGTCATTATTTCCTCTTATGTAGACCCATTACCTTGCTGAAATTCTTTAAGGAATTTCTATTTCATGATTTAAATTTCAGCCATTCATTTGTATTAGGAATCTAAATTTCATTTATTATATTGGGACATGTATATATATAACCCCCTAATAGTCTATTTTAAGTAAATATGATGAGATATCCCTTTCTCTCTCATCAACAATTTATATAAAATATTATGTCACACTGTTCTGCTGCCGAAAATCCACTACGATTTTCCAAGCCAAAGTCAATGTGTAGTAAATACAATGCCCATTTCTCTATCAATGTTATTCACCTATTTGAAAATTAAATATTTATTATAGAGTCTCTTTTATTAATTCCACATTACTTTATCTTGGAATAAATGATTATTTTTAATGAATCCATGTTATATGATCAATGTGGCACATTTATTCATGAAATGAAAGGATTTCGAAGGGTCTTCCCAAATAGCGCTCCAATGCATTGGGTAAAGATTAGAATCATGATACATTATGTATAATAAGGTTTTACTCATTCTATTTCAAGTTAAATGAGGGTTTACTCATGCTTCATGGGAAATGAGCCTTGTCGCGTGCTAATATAATGTAAAATGTGGATGCAACATTTCCAAGTAGTGATAATCATGTTATACCATAAATTTATGTTAATGTTTCTCTTATGAACCATTTATATAATTATTTCCAAACATATATTTTATTAATCATGCTATTCCTTATTTTCTCTCTTACTGGGCTTTATAGATCAACCTTTTTTCATTCATGTCCTCAGGTTATCCCATGCAATGCTAAGTATGAAAGAATGACGTGGTCATGTAAAAGAAGTATTCAAAAAGAATTTTCGGTTTATGTTTCATGTGGTTATGTAATGTTCTTAATCCATAAAGGAACTATAAATCTAGATCTTATATATTTTATCAAGTGAGATTTTTAGGTAATGAAATATTTTTAAGTGTGAACAAAATTGAAGGGTTGTTATAACATTGATAATAGGGTACCCCACCCCACTTTCACACTGATTAGCCTCTCTCACAGACTAATAGAGAACGTCTTAGATCTCCCACCTCTTTTGAAAGAACCACATAACAACCCCCCTAGAAACATATGGTCCGAACAACTACGTCTCACACTCATACACATGTGAAACATACCACATCACATCCCTCCTACACACACATGGGCCTCACAATTACATCTCGCCCACAGTCACCTGGGCCACATACTAAATCACATCCAATATCATCACAAAGACACATGGGATGTATAACACATCTCATCCTGAAGACACCTAAGAAACATAGAATCATGCACACACACCTCATCCTCACGAACCAAAATGTTGCAAAATAATCTTTCACAATCACTACCTTGATGCGGGACTAAGAAATAGTCGGTGGCCAACCATCCATCCCCCACAATTTTGTTTGGTAAAGACACCTCCCCCATGATAATGGTGTGTTTACAATATAACGGTCAACTAGGGTGAACTACATAATAAGAAGACCATTATATACAGGTATACATATATACAGTATCAAACCCTGTAGTCATAACTAGGGTTTCTTAATAAAAATACTACCACCCATAATAATGTCATCTTTTCTACAACCTATGAATGAAAAACCACATAACCAACCACAAACTCAAATCATATTCCCAACCAATACATTTATCCAATTCACATTATTTATTATACAATTAATTTATTAATTCAATATTATCCTTGGAAACTAAAAATCTGGCCACACATCATCACACATAAAAAAATTCATATAGATAAAGAATAAGATTTTTAAAAATTGCCAACTTCATATCTGCCTCTGTTTAACACCCATGCCAAGCACTACCATCAATATTTTGTGATAGCATTCCACCCAAGCCATATCTTTAATGGAGAAAACCCCAAACTCACATATACACCCAACAATACACCTCATAAAAACTATAGGCCACACATGAAACCATTCACTAAATCCCCACTTCATGACAACACCATACCAATCAACACAATCAAAAAATAGTCATATTTTAATCCCTCAGAACAACATTTCACATCCATTACCAAATAAATATATTTATCATCTTCATATTCCATTACACTAATGGGTTCACCCAACACATGTTAACACCAATAATAATATCACCACACAACCATACAAGGAAAAATTTGCAGATTTATCAAGGATCTCATTATTTAATCCGACCTTTTAATTCTGGGACGATTACAAAACATGTTCTATAAAAAGGAATCAATTTATTTAACTGAATATATATGGTTAATAAATTTATTATATAATGTCATTGAAAACATGTTCAAAAATATACCATCATGGATGCACAAAAAATTACCAATGACCAAGGTTTTTATTAGGCATATATCACATAAAATTAACATTATTGACCAAACTTTTGTCAAAACAATACAATCATAATCACTTTTTAAAAAACATAATAAAATATAAAAAATGGTTCAATTATCTTTAATAAATAGGAAATGAACAATATTTATAATGGAAACATTCGTACACCCAACAGACATGATACATAAATAAGAGATATGAAGGAATAACTAATTGAAGAACAGAATATCAGCAATTACTAATTGTGCCAAAGAAGGGGTGGACGTGCATTAAGAAGAAGTATCTAGGGAACAAATATCCCAATAAATTACACAAACATACATATAAAAATTGAATAATGTTTCAGGGAAAATCATTATCAATATATTTGGAAACATACAGGAAATAATGGATCTCAATATTATAATGGACACATCATATATAAATGGAAGAAAGAGCTTCAAGAACCATTTAAGACGGATCGTCTTCCATACCAAGTTTTTTTACTATCTAAAATAATCCTAATCATTAGAAATTTAATTATATACATTATATCCTTTAAAATGACTTAAAAATAACACAAAAATTATTTAAAATCATTTTACGTCAAAGATATCAAAAAACGGGAGAATCTAGAAAAAATTGTAAAAAATAGACAATTGAAAAAATGTCCTAATTGAATCATCAGTGGTTAACCTAAAGTTATAATAATAAATTTTATGTTACATAATGTTTTATGATTCATAATTGGATGACTCATATTTGGTAGAATCCACATTGGATGAGTCACCGTCATGAGTCACCACTAGACGAGTGACTATCACAACTCACCATTGGATGAGTCACCGTCGCAAGTCACCATTGGATGAATCCCCTTAATAGGTCAATAATGATTGAGTCACCATCGTGAATAACCATTGAGACCTACATTTAGACACTCACTATCATCACTAACTATTCTATGCTACTAGTGGATCACTCATCGTTGGGAGTCACCATCACGACTAACTATCATGACCACCATTTCCTCGTACCTATGTGAGTCACCGTGGCAACTCCCTGATCCAACCCAACATTAGATGAGATAATATTGGAGAATATATATATATTTAAAATATTTAAATGTTTTATCATTTCCTACATGAACAACATAGATGCTGTATTTTCACAAATTAAAGGATGGGTGAGATCTGAGGCAATTCATTCAATTTTGGGTTTTTATTCAATTTTAAGAGTGATATATTATTGGAATTGTGATTTAATTTACATGTTAGATGGGTTAAAATTATATACTTTTCCTAAATTTCCAATACCTTGATGCATGGGTCCTAGGTTATTTCAGTAAAAACTACTAATATATGATGTCTGACTATCCTATTTATCCTACAAATGATTTATAATTATATTTTTTTACCATTGTCCTTCTGAGATTCACAATTCGGATTTCATATAAAATTTTTTATAAAGTTACTTTTTTTATTGAAGTTATTCATTATACTATATTACATAGAATTATTTTACAAATATTGGAATGGGGATATGTTTTCAATGATTTTGATAGAAAAACTGTTCGACAAATTATAATGAAATATTATCATAAAATTTCTCCTATTTCGATTTTTGTACATAGACATGATATGAATCACCAATATGGTATCATTCTAGAATTTTTACGCTCACACCATGAACATTAAATTTGGAAAGTATAGACCATTCATTATCATTGAATACATGAAAAAAGGTATGATTGTGAGGAGGTGTGGATTCTCTCAGTTGGACATGGGTTTTTTGTGGTGAGATGATTGTACCTAGCCAATTTTTACAGAGATGATTAGTTTCAAGTTTCATTTTTCCTATAGGGATTTTTGAATCATTCATTATAGTTTTATATAGTTACTTTTTGTTGTGTTTCTATCATTATTATTTATTTTACTATGTCTTATTTTGTTGCCAGTTATTCCTTTTTAGTGTATATATATATGACATGTATTTTGTTTTTAGATGGAAGAAAAAATTCCATCTAGGATTTTCTTAATTCCTATGTTCCAGTCTCTAGACCAAGGTCATCATGAAAACCCATATGGTAAATTATAAATTGATTTAGGGACCTTCTATTAGAGGGTATTCTATTTTAGTTTGTTATAATTAGTATCATTTGAGGTTCTTCCTCAAGAGTCACTAACTTGGGACCTCTGGAAGACAAGAGAAAGGATCATCTGGACTTGAGAGTTACATTGTCATGAGTGATTGTCTATCTCATTCCATGATGATCCTCGAGATACATTGTGATGTTGGGATTTTTGTCTCTTGTGTGAATTTTATTTTCATATCTAATTATTTTGTTATTTTTAATTTAACTAATACTATCTTATTTTATGATTAGGTTCAAATATTTTCATCATGCCTAAACCTGCTGCCAATATGTCTTCTTCATGTTCCTCATGAGGGTGCATCAGGATATTATCCTCAAGGGAATCCTCCTAATGATCATAATCGTTTGGATGTTATTGTGTGGGTTGTTTGTGTCATGGTTCTGAATATAATATGGCTTGAAGAAAAAAATGGTCTACTATATCCATTAGATGAGGTATGTAAAAACTTATAATTATAGTTTCTATATAAGGATCCCTCAAAATATAGGTGTATAAACATACATAATGACATATAATTTGGGATATATTTGACTGTCATAGTATTTGACATTATAATAAAAAAAATGAAATCATGTTTCTGTGAATGAAATTTACAATATAGGGACCCATCACATAGGGGGGATTCTAGTATTAGGAAAACCACCATTTGGTCATAGACTGGGAGGTTTCAAGACCCAATTTTTTCATTATTTATTACTAGATAATATAATGATAATTAATTATTCGGTGTTACTCTAATTTTTGTAGGGATAATTTTTTGTTATAGAGTACACCCTCATTTTAGTGTATGCATTTTTCTTTTATATGATAGTTTTTTTAATTGAATATCTAAGAGAAAATATATACTAGCTGGTTTTATGTCTAGATATCTATCTATAAACATTTATTAAAACTATTTCCACCTTTTTGGAGATGGGTGATTTGGATATTGTGGAAAAAATGTATGTTATGGTATATAATATCATCTCTATATATTATCTTCCTTTAATAGAAGTATAGTGGATTGTAGAAAAATAAGAG
The DNA here is from genome assembly GCA_963277665.1 of Viscum album. Taxonomy (NCBI): domain Eukaryota; kingdom Viridiplantae; phylum Streptophyta; class Magnoliopsida; order Santalales; family Viscaceae; genus Viscum; species Viscum album. The sequence goes on from OY728164.1 coordinate 615,990,878, forward strand.
AAATTCGCACAATAATCACACTATTGGTGATGGTTTTTAATAGAAGTGGAATTTCAATGCATATTAACCATCGATATGTACTGGCCCCCTAAATTTCTATCAGTTCTGAAAGGTAGTGAACAAATGATTTACGTGATTCATTCCTTTATATATTTTCATTGCTTGTGACTACAATGGCCACATGTAAATGTTATGAAAATCTATCTTTACACCTCATTATTATCAGGGATATTCATCTCTAAATCCCACTATGGTGGTGTCATATTCCTCAAATCCTACATGTCTTCATCTTTATGCCTCAATATCAGAGAACCAATACACATTGGATTGTTTTTCTAAAAGATGACGATGCTCACATATTAAAATTTTAAATGAAAAAATAATTATTTCATATTTTGTAGGACCTTCTGGATATGGTCATGCTCTTTTCAGTAATTTGTATTTTCACATTTTTATATGAAAAACATGAATTATAAATCATTTCTATTTTTATATTGTTGGATACTACTATTAGAAATATTAACGATATTGGTTTTCAATGTCTGTGTTAATTTTATTAGGATTAGATGATTTATTATGTTATTTCATGGATCATGATCTTGATCTATTGAAAATCATCTCTATGTTAGATTAGGTTGTTTATTATCTAGAATATAATGATTTTTATAATTGGTGGGTTTGTTTCTATGTTGTTTGTGGGAGTTATAAAGTTTTTCCTAGAGAGTGGGATCTGAGGATTGGTTGTGTAGGACCAGCCCACCCATCACTCTATATTCTTTTACCTACAGTTTCAATTGAATCTATTGTTTTTACATATATTTTTTATCTTACCTTATTTTATTGGTACATTCTAAAATTCTTCCAATATGATATATTTGGTATTTATCTAGAGAGGAAGATGTGACCATTGATCTGGTGTTGGGTAAACATCTGAACTCAATATCCTCCCATTAAAAGGAACCTTATTTATAAAATGTACTCATGATATAGTTTAATGATATGATGGAAAATAATTTTTTTTCATCATAGTGTATCATAATGGTCATTATATGTGAAATTTTCAATGAAGGTTGATTGTTTAACAAATTTTTTTATAAAATATTAAATGTTAAACATGGATGATATTAATAATAAGTACCATTCACATTGTGTGGAATATTTTTTTGATCATTTAAATGGGGAGAATTAGGATTCAATTATAAATATTCAGTCATGTTATCATCAGCCTTAAACTCTGGAGTCTTATATTATGAATACCTATTTTAGTAGTCGTTTTGGCCATTAAAAATATATTGTGATTACTTATTTTCAGGCTAATGAGCTTATAGTTTTATACCTTTGTTGAACAAGATATTCCATGACTATCTCGACACCATTTTCATTGTGTTCATGGATGATATTTTGGTTTATTCAATATTATATAATCAGGAAGAATTCCACCTGAATCTTGGTTTTAAATATCCAGAAGAGTTACTATCATTATGTGATCCTATAAAAATATGATTTCTATTTCCATGTTGTTACTTTGATAGGGAACATGATTTCATAGCATGGAAATTCCACAAATCATGAGAAGGAAATTTTTTATTTGTAATGGGAAGATCCATGGAGCATCTATGAGTTAAAAAAATTCAAGGTAATGATTTATATTAATGTTTTAACAATATGGAATTAATTATGATAGAATCTCTATTTAATTATCTTATCTAGAATGGATTAAAAATCAAATTATTCTCTAAATGTCTTCCTTTATTGATATGCTCAAATTTCATCTGACATCAAATCCTAATTTGATATTTTTAAGTCCAATAAAGTATATGTGGTTAATCACTCGTCTTGTAGGGTAATTTTGTTTTTTAAATATGAATGGTGATCCTGTTGTGTGGTATATATATCCAAAACATTGGTAAAAAGTGAAAAATGATCCCAGTCATGATTTAGAGCTTCCAATAGTTAATCATGTTCTTAAATATGTGAATATTATTATTTTTAATAATGTTTAACTATCAATATAGACCATAAGTGTTTGGGATTTATATTTATAATAATTAATTGAATATTCGGTATATGAAATAGTTGGAATATCATGATAAATTTTATTTCTGCATTTTCTAAACACTAGGGAAACTAAAAATTATTGGAGACTCTTTTTTAGGAATGTTCCACCACATGCTATAATGGAGTTAAAGGAATAGTAATAATTAATGGGTACATTAAGTAAGATGCATGTATACATGTAAATAGATGATTTAGTAAGTGTTATGACATAATTAATGTTATCTTTATCGATTCAGGGCTCTTTTTTATGGTCAATAGTAAGTCAAGATTTATAAAATAATCATTGAAACCCTTTATGGTGGGGATACCATTTATAGTTGATCTCCCACTTATAATATTATAATCAATTTTAGGGAATAGGTTTTCATCCCATAATCCTTGATAACAAATGTTTTTAAATAATTTCAACATTTTTCATGGTCCATTCATCTATTCACTGTAAAAATTTATTATTACATGACATGGAATTTATGTTGGTTGAGAATATGGCTCGACATTGACAATTATATTCCATGATGTTACACCTTGAAGTAGATAAAGGAAAAGGACTGTATATGCCATTTGATTTTTGTAATCCCATTATATTACTTGATTAGAAATAGTAAAAGGTTTTTATGGTAAAAATTTTTGTATTTTCAAAAACTCTTTGATGGAAGAGTGCTATCTAGGTAGTGATTGAGTAGTGGATGAAATTATCATAGTTTATTCCCATAAAGGTAACCTACAAGATTAAATATCTTGGTATGATGAATGATTACATGATCATGATGTTGAATGTGGTCATATAATCCATTTTAATAGAAAAGGATAACAAGTATACGTCCAAATTTTTTTAGGATTCCCCATGAGGTGGTGTGAACAAAGGTTAGGTTGAGTTCAACATACCATTCCTAGATAGATGGTAAAAAGTAGTTCTTTTCTTATATTATAAGATATTCTTTGTGAATTAATATTGGATTTATGGGGATAATTTTTTATCCACTTGAGAAATGTTGAATTTACTTATAACAACAATTACTAATTTCCAATATAAACAGCTAACTTCATGGATTTTTAAGTGGTCCATGCAGGTCACGCCATTATTGGGACGTGGTGGGTGAAGGATCACTTGTTGAAATGAGTCACATTTAGGTGACATGAATAATAATTCAGTAAATATTTCAATTATTTATTACAAATAAAATTCATTTGAAAAATATATGGATCAAAAATGATATTCGTTCGAATTATTCATCGGTTAAATGGTTTTATTGTAGATTTATCCATCGCTAGTCACCCACATAATTCAAAATATGGGAATATGGAATTGATATATATTATATAATTTGAGCTCAATGAGTATATATGTTTGGTTGTTTATCATTTGGAACATGTGACATAGTTGGTATATATACACAATGTTTTCCACATATCTTATATTAAGAAGTTACATCCAAATATGTTGAAAGTTATGAGATAAGAGGAGATTCAATTTGGACCACGTGTTAAAATTATTGATAGGCCAATGAAGAACTCTGATTCACACAGTAATTTTAAATGTTGGAAGTCTATTGTATTTTCAAATGTTTCATGTACACCTGGATTATATTCTCATGATACATGGGAGTATGAGTCAACAATCTAGTTAAGTGGCCACTCAAAATTCTGGATAATTATTCTTCCATGTGACATCCTTGGGGAAAAATGGCCATTAGTGGGGAAATTGTAACATCCATGTAAAAAAGGACCCATGGATTTTAAAATATTAAATAGTTTTTTCTTATGATTTTAGGATTTTTTGGATAATGTAAAAATAATTATATAGAATTTGTCATCCCATCTTGTACCATAACAAGTCCATTCCTTGAATCAGTTTCCCAATTTGAACATATTTCATCGATAATGAATTGTGAAATAAAGAATGCTTGAAAATATTTTATTTCATGAATCATATTAACTCAATAAACTCACAACTCATGATTTTTATATAGAGGAAATTCAATTTTCTAAATAAATGTAACTCAAGTTAATTCTGCCATGAATATTAAATTCACATTGTGAAACCATTATTTGAAATAGTGGTTTTGAAAAAAAAATCATTAATAGTTCAACATGATTCATTATCCCTTAATGACTTTGTATTTTTCTAGAGGTATGGGATGTTTCCAACCCACCCATATGGCTTCGATTATTACATGACCTCTATCTTTGTAGTTTGATTCTCATACGACGAGTTTGTTTTGTTACGCACCTCTCCTTTATTGATCACTTTGATTGGAAGTATAATTAGTTTTTTTCTTTTGTATATTTTTATGGTATGTTTTCTATAAATACATTTGTATTAATTAGTGTGTTTTTATTTTTGATCATGGTTGTTTTTTAGTTTTTGGTGCAAGGCCTTATCTTCCAAATCAATGTGATGATATGAGATCCCCATTGACCCATTGTTTTTTGATATATGATTATATGATTATAGAATCAAATATAGGACCTTCACATGTTTGTTTTGATAATCCCATCATTCAGGTGGTGTGTAGATTAGTTTGTGTGTGGGGAGAACCCTGTAATTGAGACATGTAGTTCCATAAATAGAATATGTTATATGGAAAATTAATTTATCTTTTATATTAGAAATATTTATAAATGAATTGGCATGATTAATATAATTTATTATGTAAATTGTTTTTATAAAAAAATATAGCTTTTATGAATTTTCTTAAAATATGGTCATTTTCAAATAATTGTGAAATGGATTACTAAGTGTTGATTCAATGTCTGTTTTTATTGAAAAATTGACATTGAAATTGTTTGGTTGAATATATAATACATTATGAAATGATTTGAAAAATGTATCACATGTTTTTTTGGGTATATAGGTGGATTGTGTGGTGACAAGATTTGTATTTTAAATATATAAGGGAGTTAAATTTTTTGGGTTATATTCTCTTCATAGGTCGAGATGCATTTTGGAATATGACATTATTGATAGGAAAAGGGTTATCATTCAATTGTGTTTTTATATTCACCATTCCTTGATTTATGGATCATTTGAAATTATAGTCCCCAATAGTTATATTTATTTTATGATTTCCCTAGATTACCTAACTATTAGTTATCCTTGTAGTGATTTATCAGTGCATTTTTCATTATACTATTTTGATTTCGTATAACTATTTTTTATAAATTACTATATTTCATGGAAATTATTCATTGTAATTTATTTATCTTTCATTTTTTTAGAATGATGGAAAAGGGGATACTATTTACCATAGTTTTTATATGAACAATATTTTAATGGTTAAAATTAAATATGTTCAAAAAATAGAGAATACCAGTATTTTTTTGAGACATGCTATAGAATAACATAGTGGGGTCGTACAATTTTTTTTTACACACTACACATTTCCTCACAATAATCTAGACCTTGTATTTCATTTTTTGTAGAATAAATCAAGGTTTATTGGTATTTAATTATGGGTTTTATCTACATCATTGAGGTAGATGGTGATGAGCTAGAGGGACATTTGCACATGTCACATAAAGTAGTAGTTTGTGGTAATATGTTTCCATTATATTTTGTGTGCATATACCTTATATATTTATTTGATTTATTTTGGTTTTATCTCTACCAATATAGTTTCTTTGAATATGGGATATTTCTCTCATGGGTCTTATTTTCTATTATGTTTATATGCATATTCCATGAAACACTCTATGAGGGTTTCTTAAATAATTTCAAATGGTTGTTTTCTGATGCTCAACTACTACTCAACCACTAGTGGGGATCTAGAATTCCCTTATGGTCATGTTGAATTGGTTCAGGTAATATCCTTAAGTCAGTACCCTTGGTCATTTTTTATACCATCTATTAGTATGGATTTTATAATGAAAATTTAAAATTTTTCTTAAAATGATGATCTAAATTTCAATATTTAATTTAAAAATTATTAATATTCAATTAATTTATAGGTTTAAAATGATAAGATAAAGTATTCTTGAGTTAAAAAATTTAATGTGGATCTCAATTATCATTTAATGATTATATGGGGAAGATACCATCAATAGAGAGGTTACCAAAAAGGGAGATAGGTAGTGACACTCCATTTTCATACATAAATATCAAATTTAATTATGTGTGAATTTATTAATTAAAATAATTTTTTTATTCCACAATCATAGGGTTTCAGTATTGTATGAAATATGAACACATAAAAAACTACTTCATATGTGAAAATATCATCTTTCACTAATTTATTCATATGTATAACTCTTCATTGTCATATCATACATCATATCTCCCTATAATATTTGGGGAGAGGAAACATAAGAATGGGTGATCTCAAATTCTCAATAAGTGTAAATAATGGAGATATCAATACTAAATGATCATAATGGTATGGGAATATTAGTTTAAAAATTGATAAACATAACCTTCTTGACGTAGATCATCAACAAATTTCATTTAAAAAATCAATATATTAATTAAGATATAATTAAAATGGAAGAAAAATAACATCATCAATGATAAAATATCATTTTCATAAGACAACGATTTGTGGAAGACACACAAGAATAGAAATTCATACGTCAATTCTCTCCACTAAAATATTTATAATATGTTATGTTTAGGATAATCACTCATGTTTCTACTTCAGGCATGGGATAACCTCCCATGTATAGTATTTTAGTATGTTAATACCTCTCATTTACCTTATTTTGGGCATAATGTATCCTCCCATATTCACAATTTTTTCGAGCTTTGGAATAACTTCCCAAGTGAATAATTTCTTTTTGGGAATAACCACATATATACCCTTTTCAATTATAGAAAATTAATCACTTCCCAATGGATTGGATGACGATATAGGTCCCACAAATCACATAATCCACAAAATATCTTTTCAAAAAAATCATTAAACCTTCATCATATAATAATAATTAAAATAGAAATGGTTTTTATAAACATTTAATTATGGAATATACCGTGGGAAACAAAACATTTTCATAAACCTTTCATCACTCAATATTATGTGGGAATAAAATGTGGCCCAAAAAAATAATCGTTATAATTATGAGTCATCCATAAAAATAATAATAATTGTATCATTGTATCATATACATCATTAATCACATGTGACCTAAAAGGATTTCATCGTAGATGGAAAATTATTTTGAAGGATCACTTAGAACATTTCTTGAGGATAATCTCATTTACATTTTTAAATAAAATATAGAAAATAACATATTTTATCAATATTAAAGTATAAAATACTCAATTAATATAACCTAGTATTCATTTGAAGTGATATTTAAATGATTAAGTGGTCATGATGGTGGAAAATATAGGTCATGTCATACACATTAAAAAATATTACATTCCCAAGTTATGTAAAAGTAAAATGTACATCATTCGGAATATTATATTTAAATAACATTAAAACAATTTTCCAAATGTAAAAAATTTTTAATGAATGGTTTTTAAAAATATTCAATTATATTAAAAATATATTTTAAATAATCTTTTTGAAAACATGGAAATTGAAGGAAAATCTTTTTTGACCGATGAGAGAAATAAGACCAGTTATCCTTTAAACCATTTTTTATTATATAATTAGTTTATAAGGAGAGTAAAATTAAGTGGAAACGTTTAATTTATTATATTTTATTGATTATATTATTATTAAAAAAATCATTATATACATTTAATAACAATTCATCATAAAAATCCATGATAAAAATTGAGATTTGAACAAAAAGCAGTTACAACATTTGTATCTTTGGAATCATAATACCCATGAAGTAAATAAAAAACTATAGATATTTACATACACATAATTTTTATAACATTAATCCTAAAATATATTAATTATTAGTATATAAACCACAATAAAAGTAGTGGGGAATATAGAATGTGTCCCATAGAAATAAATGTTCGAAAAATGTCATATACGTCAAGTCTCAACATTCCTCAAACATGTTAGATCATAATTTATTATAAATATAGGATTACTATAAATATATTCTAGATCCATATTCTTATATATCAAACAATATATTATTTTAGTGAGACCATTTATAACCCGTTTATTAACAATTCATTATTATAATCATGTTTGGGGTAATTATTAAGTTTTATTCATGTATGTTTTTGTTTATTAGTTTTGGTATTTACACAAAAATGAATGATAAATAAATTAGAAATTCTATGAAATTATTTTTATATAATATATATTCCCAAAAAATGTATTTGTTGATATATATAATACTTTTAGAGGGAAAATAAATGACATGGTTCATAGAGATGATAGTTAATATATAAGTATAATTGTGGAATCAATTTTAGTGATGAATAAAAAAATAGGAGTTAAATAATATATTAAAATTTAAAAAATATTAATGATATATTTATAATATATATCAATTAAATATATCATTATTATGAAAAATTTTAAAATAAAATAAAAAAAGCCACATCTATTTGTGGAGGCAGTAGTCCACCGATACACACATTCAATGTAATAGTTTTAAAATGGATTAGAAGGTCATAAGGTAAATGAGGTATTACAAGTATAGGATTATAGATATTTAAAAAATATCATATATAAATATTGAAATTACTATTGTTTGTTTTCATGAGAGGTGGAAAATGAAAACGAATTACATTAGTTCTTGAGGCGGTAGTTCTCCGTACACATGATCAATAATTTTAATTCCCATTTGATATTGGAGATGAATGTATGAAATTAAATTACCAAATGTTTTTTAGGATAGAATAATAAAAAATGTATTTTATTGATTATGGGGAATGATTTGTATACTGAATTTGGGTATTTTTTTCAGATCCAATATACTTTTTTATATGAATATGGAAGATTAGTGGCTCCCTTTTATATGTTGGGAGAGGGAACACATTTAAATTTTCAAATAAAAGAATACTCCACTCATATAATGAATTTAAAAGGGAAAAATAGATACTAATTTAACATTAGGTTTGATATGGTTACAAAATATCCATAAAATTGGACATGGAGAATGTTTTTGGTCATTTTAACCCATATCATTTAAGTTTATACCCCAGTAAACCCAGCATAACCATAACTATAATAATTAATTTTTACATTTCACTATTCATTGTGAAAATTTTAAGATGAATAAATTATATAACATTAATATTGTTAATTTATAAAATAGAATCCATTTTACCAAATTAAATTCACAAAGTGATATAATTTAATTTATTATTAATCCAATATATGTAATGAAAAAATAGTTTCAAGTAAAATGTTTCAAAATTATGAAAAGTCTATCTATTTTTCTTTTACAAGATATTGAAAGAAATTATTAAATTTGATTTATTAAAACATAATTTCTCTAATAATACTATAATTTATTTTTTAACAAAATATATTTTTCTAAATGTAATAAATTAAATGGTAGTTTTTAATTGAATTCTATATTTTTGACTATTCATTAAAAAATGAAACTTTTCAGAAAAATAAAAAATATTTAATATAAAATAATTGTTAAATTTTTGTATAATAAATGAGGTGAATTTTTTCAAATATTTATTCTAAAAGTTAAAAAAATTGTATTTTAATTTAATTTAATTAAAATAATTTGTGTAAAATTTATTTTCAAAAATTATAAATATTTTACTATAATTTAAAGCATATAAAGCAATGTATTTTGATTTTATAAAATCATTATACATATTTTTTATATAATTATCAATATTAATTCATTCATGTATAACAATGTAGTTATAAAAATCATGTTAAAATAATATTAATAGTAGCTAACATTTTATTAATGTATCATATTTCCTGTAAGGAAGTATTTCCATTCAATTATATTTAATGAAAAAATGATATCATAATAACTCATGGTTTAACATTTTACACCCATTAAAATGTAATTATTCCTCAAAATTCCCTAGAATTGATTTTATATTCTAGTGATACTTCTAACTCATCATATATTCATGTTCCCATTAGGTTCCTCAAGTTAAAATCATTTCTATAAATAAATTTGTAGGTGAGTGGTTATGTTTTATAGAACATTCTTTATATGATCATGAATATATATTGGTTTTTGATCATTATAATAATGATGAATTTGAATAATTTTTTCAGGGATTAGTACATGTGATGGATCAGTTCTATACATCCTTATTAGAGACATATGGAACATGTCGTGCACTTACGAGTGGATTAGTGAATGATCTACGTGATAATAATCCGTCACTAGTATATCATGAATCTAGAAAGGTACGAGAAACCTACTGACCGTATTTCCTTTATTTATAAATCCTATTATCTTATTCTGTGATTAAATACATAAAAACCCTTCTCATTAAATTCAAACACTTGATAACATTAATAGTTTTTAGCAATACATTCCAACCGACTCTATCTTTCAATGACGAGTTTTTCAATGGATCAAATATTTACATCAATCTATTTGACTATTTTAGCTATAAATAGAATTAATTTGACAAATTTATACAAATATATTTTATATCTACACAACATTCCATAGATAGATTCATAAATACATATCTTAATTATCAATTGAAAGTTTTTATAGTAATTAATATCTAACAGATGAGGCTATTTTTCCCAACCACCTTTGAAATCCATATAAAATGTTATTATTATATCATCCAGGATAAAAAATATTCTCAAAAAACAACCATCAATATATGGATGTTAGGAAATGATAAAACTCATTTCTGAATATAGTGATTGTTAAAATTGGCACAAAAACATTGAGGTAAACCTCAGATCCCGTTCAGGTATTATAGAATGTGATACCCCAAGAAACTATTTCACTTACATAATTTAGATCAATCAAAGATGATCCAATGTTAAAAATTATCTAATATAAATGTTCTGTGATATCTTTTTAAGGTGTTCAACTATATCTCATATATCATTTTACCCCTCAAATGATCATTGAGATTGAAGACTACATCTAGTGTTATGATATCCCATTTCAATCCTTTTATTTGTAAGTGTTGTAATGTTCCAATAGAATTTATTCTCTCATTCATAAATTGTTAACATACCATGAACTGAGATAAAAAAACAAAATTATATCTCTTCATGAAAACACACCATTAATACTCTTTCAAATATCTATACATATTTTTACATCTTATATGAGTTGATAATGAAGAACTATGAACATTACCTAAAATATCCATTTTCAAATATAGAATAGATTGGACTCATAAATGATTCATGAATCATATCATTAAATAAAAATAAAGGTTAAAATTGAAGAAATTAACTACCAAATTATGTAGATCCATATATTTCATTGGATACATTTTAATCATTACATTAATAGATGAATGAAAATGTATTTGAGGATGATAGGGTTTCTCCATTTCCTTCATGATTTCATGATCTGTTGTCTACATATATATAGATATTGTATCAATTATGGTACCCATAATAGATAATATAGATTGAAATTTTTAACTCAAATCATCATCCAACTTGTTTTCCTTCCTAGGGTGATAATTTATTGATCATTCCTAATATTTTATTTGTTCTAACCATCTTCAATCAAACATATTCAACTCATTATAAGTGAATATAAACAGTAAGAATTTAGGTTCATTATATATATATCACACCTTTCTATATAATTACCATATATATATATTTTAAATTCAAAAATCACCTTGGATATAATTAAAACATTACTTGGAAAACATTTCTCTGGATCATTCAACTATCAAGAGGCGTAATGTATCACTATATCATTCTACATGAGGATACTTCCTTTTTCATTATTCAATGAACCATTCTATATTTCAAACCCTTATTCACTGAAATGTAATTTAGGAATAGGTTTACTAATTATCATTCTCTAAATTCCTTGAAATTTTGTTCACTTTCAATTATCCAATGGATTGTGGATCACATTTCAGTTAACATGGTTATTGGATTAGATAGTAGTGACAATTTTTCCATCACACATTCTTAATTTCCATTAAAATTAAAAATTAATCATATCTAATTCAATTTGGTTTGTCTAGGGTAATGTATAGTAATGTTGGTGTTCGATGTATCCACAAATTTACTATGTCGTGAGATTATGGAACCAAAAAATGAATCTGTTTATTGTAAAAAATCGTATATAATACATTTTTCAATAAAAATATCAATATTCAAGGACATTAGCATAATTATCAAGTGATATTTATGCTCTTCCATGATCTTTTAATATATTATAATTTCATCCATAAATACAAAAAAAACTTATAAATGTTTTCTCTAATGAATCTATTCATTAAAAAAACATTTATTACAAGGGAATCAATAAGAAAAACTAGAATTCGTATATATTCATAGTTATCAGAAAATGTATGAAATTAGATCATTGGTATACCCATATTCATGAACATTAATTAATGAAATATATAGTTAATTTCAAGATATTAATATAATTGATCTCCACACATTAGATCAAAAAAATAAACTATACATATTATGATTTTTCTTTTACATATATTGTTCTTGTTTACTTTTTAATAATCAATTAATAAATGAATAAAAAAATTTATTTATAAAAAAATAACATATGAACCCAAATTTAAAAAACATATCCAAAATAATCTCTCTCAAGATACTCCAATAATTTATTCTTTAATTACTTTAAATAATTTTGGTCACTCTATATGGATTCTCTGTTTGATGTGAAACATCGTATGTGAATTCTAATGAATACTAAAGATTATATTTAAATGTATTAATTGGAAAATCATCCAAAAAGATATAAACAAACACACATAAAAATATATATCATCAATGTTCAGATTCTCCCCAACCATATGAGAAAATGACCATTCCAGATGGGAATTAGGTATCATAATCAGGACATGATTTCCATTGAATATTACTATTTTTCATAACACTAATAGATGATCATTTGTTTTATTTTAAATTTGAAACATGAATTACCATAATTTTAAATAAATGTGGTATTTATATAGTTAATTGAAATCAATTTTCAATGATAATAAAAAATTAATCCAAAGGGAACATGGTTGGATTTTGTGGATGCATATTCCCCCAAAATTCAAAATGAGTAGAGTCATAGATTTGAGATGTTATTATAATACCTTTATGGGATTTCACATGAAAATCATCAGCAAGTATTCATGATTTTATTAGGATTACCATATAATTTTTATAGATATAATGTATTTGGTAGATCCTTAGACAAATAATACATTATCAGTTATAGAGTGGATGATAAATAAATATTTTACCATATTATTATTATCACATATCTCAATTGTAATAGTGAGTTATGGACATATCCCATTATCCCTCATCTAAAACGTTTTGGACTATGATCTTTTTCAATAACCTTTATATTTTTTGACTTTCTAAAATAAAACTTGTAGTAGTATCATTTGATGAAAAGGAGATTTAGTGATGCATTCTATACTACTTTCTTTCTATTATAATCATTAACTAACTTTATTCCATGAGTTAATTTTAAATATACATGATAGCTATACATTAAATAATTAATCCATTCTCTAACTCCCTTTGAAAATTTACAACATCTTTTCTTATATAATTTGATCCTAATTGGAATATCATATTCATATCTCCTTAGTTTTTATGTTTTTTTTTCAAATTCCAAATTCCTTGTCCAATAATAACTATCAGATGGATGGTTGATAGTAATTTTAATTTACACATTGAAATCACGTTAAATGATTTATCCATAGCTACCAGTTCCACATATTACAAACACCATTAGTATATATAGTTTTAGGACCTGGATGAGTTGATGAACCATAAATTTTAGTTGGATTATTATACCACAATCTTACCTCGCAAGACATGTTCAATTTTCCTTGTAGGTTAAAAAATATTCATCATTCATATATTTTATTTCATGGAAATACATATCAATTTTCATATAAAAAATATGAGTAAATTTTTTTTGAACAATAATATCTTACACAAATCCCACTCCCCATATTCATTTTTTTATTCATACCATATATCTTGTTAAATGTTAACCATTTACATGACTCGATTTCCAAATGATAGACATATGTATTGAAATATTCTAACTGTAATCATCTTGGCAATAAAAAAATTATTTTAATGGTACTAAATAATTTATAAAAAATTAGTGGATTAGGTAAAGACTAAATATAATATTGTATTTGGCTCATGTTGTACCCAATATAATGTGTTTCCCTCAAATATCATATGAAAGTTCATTATTAATTGTAGATTATGAATGTAGTGTAGTCATAAAAATTTTATTTTTCATTCTATATCCCATTATATTTGGGTTCATATCATTAAAATTACAGAATGATCCCTCATATTTAGTATTATAAAAATTACATTAGTTTTCATATATAAAATAAATCCATAAATAATATTGTGTGAAGAGTTATTCATTGTAGAATACAAAATAATCATGAAAATTTAAAAAAATGACTATATAATGACACCTTCTTTTAAATTTATGTTTCTTATGATTAAACTAGGTCATTGATGATCATTATTTAATTCCATTAAGATAGTTCATATTGTTATTGTGAATTTCCAAATAATATCCTCCCTGGAATGTCAAACTAGGTATGTAGTTGGCTTGTCATTGTGCACTAGTTGACAATTGATTTAATAACCAATTTACCCATATTGGTGTTATTACACCTAGGTACAACTATTATCGAGATAAAACCCTTTATTATGAACAAAATTTGGATTTTATATTTTAGATACCACTCACACATTCTATACAAAAAATTCTTGGATATTTTCCTATAAATAGTATTTTTCTTATTATTCATAGTAATGTTTTCTCAACATAGATTCCAATGGTTAACTAGAAATTCCCCTCTGATTAATAATAGATATACACATGTTTCATAGATAAATATAACATCATATCAAAATAATATTTTTTACATAACATAATGATCCATAAAAGAATCATATGAGTATAGTTCCATTTGAATCACATATATCGATACTACTCATTCACATGTAAACTATATCATATACCAGTAAAATAATTGTATTTAGAGCCCATATTATTCCATTATTAAATAATAAAATTATTCATTACTTGGGGAGAGGAAACATAAGTAATGGTGTGATGAGATGCTCAGTAAGTACAAAAATTATGATGTCACTAAAAATGAGAATAATTATACCGTAACATGAATGTAACATATAAAAAATTACCCTGTATAATTTAGATCATAATATTATGTCATGGAAAATAAATTATAGTTAAAAATAAATGAGTCATAATGTAATCAATGAACATGAAACATTATAACATTACATTTTCAAAATAAATAAATTTGTAGCATACAAACTAGCATATAAAATCTTATTGCATGTTTACACACTAGGACATTCATAACATGTTGTTCATGGGATAAACATAGGTATTACTAATTTTGGAATAAGAAAACATCCACTGTATTATCATTAGGGATTTCTATAGCTTCCCAAATACACTATTTTGGTCTTTGGATAACCTCTCATATACCCTCTTCTTTTATTCCTAGGATAACCACTGGTGTACCCTATTTCAATATTGGGGTAGCCTATCCGGTAACCATTGAGATCATCGATCATTAATAATTAGAAAATTAAATTAAGGGGGATATATTCCCCAACATCAAATAGTCTAGATATGTTCATGACCTATGATCTTAAAATGTTCATCCTATTACAATCGATGTAAAGTAAAAGGGATTCAAAAAAAATTGCCATAGCATAACAAGTGAGAAGGAATGTGGTTTCATAAATAGTTCTTCATATATTAAACCATTGTAATAAAATTAATTGCATAAAAAATTGTAATCATCGTCATAAATTATATTCATGAAGAATAATGATAGTATCACAGGTTAATATCCCCATCATAATTATGTAACACCAAATGAAGTAATATTCAATGGAAAATGATTTTGAAAAATCAATAGGAACATTTATTAATGAAAACACCTTTTCCATTTTAAAATCACTAATATAAATGAAAACAAATTTTCCATCCTAAAAGAAAAAAATTTCATTGAAAATAATATTTAAAACATGTAAATAAATCATCAAACCACTAAGTGGTCTTGAAAGTGGAAAATAATGTTTATATCCTATACATTAACACAAATATATATTTAAATTTATTTTGTAAATGCTAAAAATAAAATAATTAATAAATTAAAAATATAATGTCACTATTTTTTCCATGTAGTAACTTGAAATATAACTATCTATATTTTTCGATCCAAGTGCTAAGATGACTGGAGATTTTGAGACATATTGGACTTGGATTTATATTATAAATATATAAAATTTATTAATATCACTCTTGAATAATTTCCATAAAATAGTGGAAAAACTCAATAATAGACTCTTGGATTTGTAATTTAAATCCTCATTTTTTATGTAGTGGTGGCATTACTGATGTTGTGACATAATAATTATTTGCTCCAACTTATTAGCATGAAGGCCATCATGGTTTGCCAAATAATTTAATAAATTAACAATTTATTTAATTGTTTTATTATTTTCCATGACCTATACCATAACCATAAATACAATTTTATGGTAAATTCCCAGGTTTATCCTCGTAAATAATATGATTTGAGTGATAGACCATAGATAATCTCTTTGTGAATGAAAACATGTCCATATCGTGACGATGAATCATTTTACCAACGGAGGTTGTGGATCTCACTAGCGATGTCAATATGTGATCGTTCATTATTACTTATTGATATAAACTAATTTAGGATGTCATTTTATGTTTATTTCAGGAAAATTTATTATCCCATGATGAATTATAAATATCTCAACCATCAACGTGTTTTATAGGTCGATCATGACAAAAAATTAAATTTTATTTATTTTTTGTAATTTTGGGAACTGTTTTGTTTGAATATAAATATTCTATATTCATCGTAATAATAGAATTGAATCATGTACAAACCAAACAGATACAATTATCATTAAAATTTATCCTTTTGGAAATCTACCGCATATTCTTAACATATTCATCTTGAGTAATTTTTTTCGATTACTGGTTGATGAATACATGATATTCCATCATTATAAAACCATTAATCAGCAGAATAGATCTATAATTTGTTTTAGGATTGTCGCCAATGTGTCATTATGTTTATGGGACAATTATGGGATACTAATAAAATATTTTTGGATCCTGTTATGGGTTTTGTAATGGGGTGACGTTACAGCTCGATAGGATGTGATTTTTGAGAAGTGGAGGTAGTAAAAATATATTCCTTGGTATAAATGTGCACTGTTAGTCCCATATAATCTATTAATGATAATTATTGGAGGAATAATTGATGGTTGGTGGATATGGAGAATATGTGTTGAACAACCTAAATGTTTTGGGAAATCCCATATACAAGGTGTTTAATCCAAATATACATATCTTGTTCAACCCATGGATGCAGCTCTATGGATTCCACAAAGAATAAAATATAACATGTAGTGTAAAAAACATCACATGATATGTAACCTAACACATTAAATCTCTATGTACCCTCATGTATATATTCACAACCAGAGAATAGACTCTAATCCATGTTACTGAACCCAGCTAGATTCACCTGGGATAAGTTGTGTACTTAGACACAACCATGTACAAGTAGAAAGGCAGGTTCACATAGTCGTGGGCATGTAAAACATTATGTTACATCTCAAACTCTATATTACATGTCCCCTAAAATTTCTACATGGTTTAATGAGGATTTTCAATTCATTTTACATGGAAATACACTGGCTGACCAGAGGATAATAAGACATGATACATACACCAGGTACACACCTTGCACTCCCTTATTTGGTGTTTGGTACCCTTTATTCATTAATTTATTTCTTGGAATAGTTTAGTGTGATTCCATGACCCCTTACTAAGAGGTTACATTATGGAATTACATCCTGGAAATGGGTTTTTAATCCCCTTTATGGGTTTAGTATTTAATATAGTTCATTGTATCCCATTACATTAATGTGGTGTAAATATCTATACTTTTCTGGGGGGTCATGGTATTATCTTGACAACCATAGATTGGGTTTCAATACAATATATAGAAGGATGATCTAGTTGGGTTTGTGGTGTTTCCCAATGATAGTGGGTGTGATCCCCTACACATATGATGGGGTCAGTAGTGATATGTTGATATTATTATATCTCGATGATTATTATTTTTGGAATCTTATCATGTTGATGTATCTCTTTTAGATTAATAATCAATATTATTTATTCTTATTTTTTTGGGATACATAATATGTATTTTTATAATCTCTCATAAAAGGATGATTCCAAAAAAATCATCTGTTATACTGATGGTAGGACATTTGATAGTGTCCCATGAGGATAGAGTGAATGAAGAGATTAGTTTAGGCTAGACATAATGTAGTTTTTACCAGTTTTTTATTTGAATGTAGTCCCCTTATTCCAAGAATTTTGTAATTCTTTTCCACATTAGTTGGGATTGAATTCCAACTATATATTTCAGTAAATTGTCATTGTATGATTGTGGGAAACATTTTACTTATTAATTGGTAATAGTTGTGTTTTTTATATTCTATCATTATGTTTACTTGGAGATGTGATTGTTCATACATAAATATTTTGTAAATTCCTACCTTGTGTGTGATATTATTACATATCACTAGTCTCTTGTTTAATTACTATTGAAGGAAGGGTTTGATTAGTCACAGTTAGATTTTTTACATTAAAGATAACTATTATGGGTCAGGTTTTGAACAAGAGGATTCAGAGTAATTGGTTCCATCCTAGGAACATATAATTTAATTTTTTCAACCATTAAGGTCAGTTATGGATTTGTGGAAACTGTGTTGAAATTTATCAATGTAATAAATTTTGCTATAGACTATATTGTTGGTGCGGTTGCAGATGTATCCATTCACCATGACTCTATTAACCTTCATGGTGACGTGGTAAATTTTGACAATGGGTTTTTGGAATAACATTAGTAGATTAATCATATAATAATGAGTTTGTGGTTTATATTTACTTCTAGATAAATCTACCCATATATATTTATATAATGTGTTACATTATGAACATTTTAGGATACTTATTTAAAGATATCCATCTATGATTATAATGCATGATCATGAGGATGATCAGCCATGTGGTGAGGAATTTCAATAGGGTTATGTAAAAGATGTTCTACCATAGATGGGTTTTCAGTTATCCCCCCACATGTTATGTTATGGATTGAATTATTAGTACAATCTAATGGTACATATTGGTTGGGATTACTACATGATATTTAAGGGAAGGAACTCCTTGGTTACTTGGTGAGATAGAACCCCCATGTAACTGAGGCGTGGCTAGAGGTAGTCGCCCATGTTATCATCATTATAATAACACCAACATATTAGATAGTGGTACCTAGTAGTATAATTCATTAGGGATATATTGGGTGATATTGGAGTCTAATGAAATATACATATAATTAGGATGATCTATCATTGTAATATTTTGAGAAAATGTTTTAGGATAATTTCTATATTGTCATTTTTCGATTACTTCACATGTAAGAGAATATCTATTTATAGAAAAGATGTATGATCATATCAGAATATTAATCAAGTTTTATTAATCTCTTATGATAATACCTTGATGTGGTTTGACAACTTTTATTAAAGGAACAGACCATCCAGAAGGGATAAGAATGGTTTATAAAAGATTTTGTAGTATATATTAGAATTCCCAACTATTATAGAGTTATTGACAATGTTTTAGTTCTGAAGAGCTTCTTGGCATATCAGATTCCAACAACAGGTGATGGTAGTTGGAATACAGGAGGTGATTCCTTGATAATGGGAAAATTATGGTAGTCATTAGGATATAGAAATGAGAGATACTCTAGATTATTATTGAAGGGTAGAGTATATGTAGTTCAGTCCTGCCATGATGGCTCATGTGAGCATAGGGAGAGATGGTAGTTCTTTTGTGATGGTCAGGAACGTAATGTTTGAGAATGTCCCACCCACCATAATACAAATATGGAGAGAGCCAATAGACCACCTAGAAAATATAATTATCATGAAAATGTAGTTATGTAGAAAGGAATATATTTTTGATTATTATCTATAGAATTAATATGTATAATTTGGTTTAAATTATTTCTTCTGCCACCTCTAGGTGTTTGTGCCAGGAATAAAAAAGGTTGAGGACTTTGGGGGGGGATGATTATTGGAAATGAAGGCCTAAAATCCTATGGATCATAGGATGACTAGAGGTAAAAAATTTCTGTTATATAATTTATCTATAGTATATATAGACATGGTTCTGAGCCACTATTTTCTTTTCACATCACATGTTTAAGACTTATATCTTTTAGTTGAGCAATTTTCTTGACCCATTCTCTTGGACCCTATAAAACCTAGAGATCAAATTAATTAATTTTTTAGAATTAATTAAAACTTATTGATGACTTTTTTTGGGAAATGGACCATGTTATTTATTCATTATATGTAACAAAAATTTAAAGTTGTTATACATGTGTCACATAGTATATCTTGTGTTACACAGAGTACCAATTTTTACCAAACTACAATATACGATAAATATTATTAAATAAATTTTAATTATAATTTTTTTTATTGGATGGGAATGAATTAAAAATTTTAAATATCCTATTAATATATATATATATATTCAATTTGTATTAATTATATACTGTTTAGCATGAGAATAATATTCATTTAAAGAAAAATGATTTTTTTTCTAAATATGAAGAACTTTTTTTACAATACTGATTGATCATTATTAGAGAATATAAATTAAAATTAAATTTTGAATCCTTTAAAAAATTTAAAAAATATCTATTTTTAATTCATAATAGCAATATAATATTATGGTTTTTTTTTGGATTTCCTCTTATGTTTCATTTTTATTAACTGGGAATCATTTTAAATATTATTTTAAAAATAATTTTTCTCAATAATTTATAATGATAAAATATATTTGTAAATGGTTTTAATATAAATCTAGATAATTTTTATATCAATTAATAAAATTTATGTCATTATTATCAATTTCATTTTGAAATAGTAAATAAATATAGTATAATCTATTGATCATTTTCATTATTAAACCCTCATTTCTAACCATATCTATAGTATTATTTTTAAATTTAATACTACAACATAATTGAATTGAATTGGTAAATTTTTTCCACATTTTAAATAGTAATTATTTATACTTTGAAATATGGATAAAATAATTTATTACCATGGTGATTAGTGAAAACATATTAATATTAATTATAATGATTAGGGTAAAAATGGGTTTACATAATGGTCAAACATATAATACAAGGGGTACAATGACCATTAACCTTGTCCAAAAAAAAACCTTTTCTATAAAATATTTCAACAATAAAATATTATTCTCTATTTTGATTAGCTTTTTGGATATTATTCCAACAATTTCACTTATATAAACTGTTAACTAAAAAGAAAAAAGGAATCTTCCTTAAATTTAATATTTCTAATGATTTGGGATGTAGAAAAAAATTAAATGATACACTATTAATATTGATTTGAAATTTAAATGATTTTATTTTATCATAATAATTTATTTTAAAATATCTACATTAAATATTAACTTTAAATGTTAAAAATTATAAATACATGATTATTTTCTTAATAATTACCTAAAATAAATGATAATAAAACTATAAAATGTGATTGAAAATGAAATAATTTTTTTCTTAAATTGATTTTTCTGATGAATATATCATGTTTCATTGGATTTTTATTAATATATTCATATTAAATTATTTTCTTGGGGTTTTTAAATTCATATTAAATAAATGAGAACAAAATTGTCAACAATTGTTTATCTAATAAATGATATGTTATAAAATGATTTAAATTTTATAATGATCCCATGTTACTCAAACACATTTATAAATGTTAATAAATATAACATATGTTACATTAAAGGACTAATTTTTATATTAGAATTAAAAAATGGCATCTAAATAGTAAAAACACTTTTATCATTATTATGGTTAATATTATGTTTTTCAAATTATGTATCATTTAGTTGAATTAATTTCATGCACATAAAAGTTATTATTATCTAAATTTGGTATCACATTTTATAATGGTTGGGAATAAATATTATTATATGTATTACTTTAATATATTCCTATATTTTGAGATACATATGTTGTAAAATTTGAACTCGTAATAAAAACCAAAATGGAAAAAATATTGAAATATTGAAGTAAAGGAAGAACATTATAAAAATGATATTAGTTTTATGTTTTGAAGGAATATATTGACCAAAATAACATACCTTATAATAATATTTAATTTTAGATCCATGTTTTTGTTGAGCCAAAAGTCATTAGATATAATTTAATGATTATTATAATTACATATATACTAAAAATATAAAATATTTATAAAATGTTTTAAAATTTTTATATAATGAAATCATGATTAATGTAAGATAACCATAAATATAATTAATAAATACATGAATAAAAGAGAAATCAAATTTTAATTGAAATGAAACGTTAACATGGATTTGATAATTAAAGGATAATAATGGATTTGGAGAAAATAATATAGGGTTTGATATATATGAATTTTCCTATCTCATAGATCTATACAAAGAAAATTTTATTATAAATTAATATTTAATGAGTAAGATGACATTCAAGACTTATAGTAAGGGGTTTTTGACTCACTTTGTTCTTTTCTGAGAAACACGATTTATTCGCAACATCAATATATTATGTAACGTATTTAATTAAAATCAATGAATACTGTTATTCTCTTCTAGAAAAATATTTGTATTTACATATCCATGTGAGGGTTTCTCTTTCATGGGGTATATGTTTTGAAGGATGAAAATTCCTTAATGAAATTTTTTAAAACAATCCTTTGAGACGCATATTATGATACACACCAATATTAATTTATGTGATGTATTGGTATCCCTACTAACTTATTAGATATTTAATATAATTAATTAATTAATTTTTTATAAATTATGTAATTTTATTCTATCTTTTGGATTAATAATCAATGCAATTAATGTGGTATGAAATTATTGCTAAAATTACATTGTTTATTGGGATTATATATGATCATGATTCCATTAATGAAAATTTTGATCCATACTTAAATAATTATCAAGAATTTTATTCCCTTATGGTTAATTATTATTTCTCCATGTAATTGTTCCTTTTTCCACTCCTTGTTTATTATGGTAGTTGTGAAAATATATTTATGAAAGTACAATATTAATTCAATCTTCAGGCGAAAAATTGATGTATTAAAATACCATGTATTAAAAAAAATAATTTTTTTAATTATACATTTTTTTCATTTTTAAGGAAATTTTTTTTAAACATGTTTTATGTCTCTAAATTAATTTAAATAATTTTCATGTCTTCCTTTATATGTTTTTAATGTTATTTTAAAAGAAAAGTTTATTTTGAAAATTTTTAGAATTTAAAAACTTTTTTTTCTAAATGGAATTTAACAATTCCACATGAAATAATATATTAATTTTTAACTATTAATTTTTATGTTATTGAAGTGGATTTCATTTAAAATTATTTAGAAAATTCATTAAATTTTAGAAGTTGAATTTCAAAGAGACATTGTATTCATTAAAAAATGTTCCAAGTGATAATTCAAAATCCTCCTCTAACAATGATGAAATAATTTTTTATACTTTATGATTTACTTGGTAAATTATCTAGTGAAATAATTCTTATTAATTATTTGATGATTTTATGAATAATATGGTTAGTGTTTTTATGAAACCCATTTCTCTCTCATATACTATATCATGTAATGATGCTTTTGAAGCCTGATTTTTTCATGGTTTATGATATGAATAAATGAGTTTGAAACCTTTAAAATTTATATATGTTATGATATGATGAAATTTTTGGGACACTTATTTCATTTCATGGATTCTGATATGATTAATGTTTATGATCATGTGAAATACATTGGTATGATTTTCATTATGTGAATGGTGGGACCAATATGTCTCTCTAATGCTTAGGGTAATGATTGATAACTCATGAGTACATATGTTATGAGAGAACCTGACTATATGTTCACAACATTATTTGTGAACATGACTATAAGTTTACAATGTTATGTGTGATCATTAATATTTGTTCACAATTTTTTTTGGAAACTAATTACATGTCCACAATGTTATATATAAACCTGATTATGTGTTAAAATTGTTATGTTTGGACCATATTATGTGTTCATAAAGTTATGAATCAACCTGATGACATGTTATCGAAATTATTTCATAACCATAATATATATTCACAATGTTATGCATGAACATTATTACATTTTCATAATATAATGTTTGAATCTATTTACATGATAATAATATTAATCATGGAATTCTCATTCATGTCTATAGTGGTTGGTGTGTTCTTGGTTTATTTTCCATAAGTTTATGAGTGTCTATGATTTCGTTCCCTTAAACTAATAAGAGAACATGTTTATATTTATTTATCTTCACAATGTTGTAATATTATTATTACTCAACAAATCTATTTCTTATGCTAATGTTATGCTCTCAAAACTGATGTTATTTAATTCCCATATGATTTATTGTTTATATACTAAAAATTATTACTACAAGATGGGTGATTGTGATTTATGATATATTGGTTATGGTTTTAATATATTTTTCTAATTTTAAAATACCCCTTTGACAATTATATGAGTACATACCTTATTAATATAACATTAATGAGCATATGAGCTCTCCCTTTCTTTTGATTCTGGTCCACATGTTATAAATAAGGGTTTTACGTAATAGTACAGAATGGTTTGATATTTATGGGATAAATTGAAGATAATTTAAAATCATATATTATTATATTACCATGATTCAAATTACACTGTATTATTCATTCTAAGAGAAAGAGTTTATGATATGTAATCAATATTACTAACAAATGATGTAATGTCCATGTATCATAAGCCTTCATCTCTATAGTTGGTTAAAAAGGAATGGTTTAGTCATCCATTTGGAAACTAGGATGAAAAATAATTATTGATATCCCTGTGGATATTTATAAGGATATTTCTAGGTATTCATTAATGGATAATTCTATGGAGGTGTTGTAGTATAAGAAAATTTCCTTGAATATTGGTAAAGTATTTACAGAGTGGTTTCGAAATAATACATCACTTTCTAGATACTAAATGTGTATATGGATATATAATTGTTATGACTAATTAAAACTAAAATTTAAAAAATGACTTTAATTAAATTGGGTTAGGAATTAGTGTAACATAATCGTCCCTACTAGACACCCAGTTTGGGACTCATGTGTGATATGCCTGGTAAATTAAAAAACACATTTAGAAACATCATAGAGGATATATATATATGATCAATATGAATTACTTATAATAAATATAATCTGTAAAAAATTAATAATATGGGTTCTTAATATAGAAATCTAAAATGATTTTTAATCATATATAATTTTTTATTATAATTATTTTTTTTTCATTGAAAATAAATGGAACCCAAAAGAAATATGTTAATTTGGAATGTAATGTAAAATTAAAATATTTTTATATTAATAAATAAAATTTTATATTATATTTATGAAAAACCAAACTCATTTTAACTCACAAATTTTATAAGACATGTGTCATGGAGAGATTCTAAAGGATCGATATTGGGGATAAATTTTATTGAATCCTACTAATGGAAACTTCTAGCTTATTTTAGTGGAACGAAAACTCTAGAAGATACTATGAAATAGATATCTACCACTAATAATATATTTTATATCCAAAATTAACAAAATTATATATTTATATTTATACAAATCAATTTGAAGGTAATGTTAATTAATGGTGTACTCTAATTAGGAATATGAGGGTTACTATCATATTTGATTCAATGTATTGCTATGAGTTCACGAAATTATTTTCCATTAATTACATTTTTCTTATAATTCATAGAAAATTTATGATTAGTGTATCCCATAAATGAAATATAAATGATTAAAAAATAAATAAAAAATTCAAATGAATCTCACAAAACCATAGAGAGAAGAATATCTACTATCACTTATTCACAATGTATGTGATAAAATATATATGGAATTGTCCTAAGGGGAATAATAAATTATTAATATGTCTATGGAGATGTCACCATGTGAATTAATTATAATTTTATGTCAATAGAGAGAATGGTATTTTATATTCACATCTTGTAATTCAGTGAATCAAATTTATGAATTTTTGGAATGATGTAAAAAAAATATATTTTGGTGAATGATTGTTAAGAGAATATGCAAAGTGTTATGATTAATTTATATACTTTAAACTGTATAGAGAATGATAATTCCTTATGATGGTAAGGAGGCATCGTAGAATATGATGTGGAATCTTAATTTATGGCTTCAGTATGAGGTAGAATAATTGAATTGTTAATGAATTTAGATTTATAAAATATGTAAAATGGTTTGATAAATATATAATGATTTATAATATATGTTTTCATTACAGATTTAAATGATTATATTATATTATTCTAATGAAAATAAAAGTGATTTAATGTAAAAGTGATATTTACTATTTTGGTAAGGAACCCCTTAAAATGTTCAGGATGATAACAAAATAGGGTTTGGTTTTGATAAATATATGATTAAAATTGATAAAGTAAATTGGATTGTATAAATGACCTCAAAACTAAGGTTTAATTTGGTGAACATTTAGTTTATGAAATCATTGTTGGATATTAAATAATTTGTTTATCTATGTAATATATTCATATTTTTTTCATTATATTGAATAAATGATGATATTTTATTTTTTCATTAATGTTCTATAGAAATTAATGTTATTACAATATTTGAAGTGAATACTTGATTAAGGTATTCAAAAGTTTGGTATGTGAAAATCAAGAGGTAAGTTATTATATATGTGAGACGAATATCATAATTACTTTGATAAATTTAGTCACATTATTTCCCACATTTTCAATCTTTAACTATTAAAGGGTTCATATTGTTAACCATAATTAAAATAGTTTATTATGAACATTAAATGAGGTTTTAAGGATTAAGGTATTGTATCAACATATTTCAAAACACATGATAACCATATTTGTTTTGGAAAATATTTAGATATAAATAAAAATAATTTTTAGTCATTTATGGATCTTAATAGCCATTAAAATTGATTTTCAGTGAATCATGAAATAAAATGAAGTTTTTTATATTATTGTATTGTAATATGGGTTGAATTATAAATTGATAAAAGAAAAATCAAAGGATAAAATTAATCTTATTAAGTAGAAACAAATCATGAAATGATATTTCATTTGATTCTTATACTATAAAACAACACATGATCTTTTAGATAAGGGTCATGAAAAAAATGTTATCTTTGTACATTAATTATGTATTTACCGATTTTTTATTATTATTACATTTTCATGGTTCTCATCTCCATAAAATTCTACTTATCATTCACTGAATTTTTATCAATGAACATAATAACTCTATAATTATCTATGTTTTTATTTCAATACCACGTCTTTACAATAAAAATATATTCTCCTATGTGGAAACCCAGTTATGAGTTACATTGGGTAACCATTATACGTAAAATGTTACCCTTTTAAAGGATAATTTAGTAATCATTTGAATATTACTTTTTTAATGAATTTAAAATTATTATATTAATAACTATATGGAATAAATGAATTTTGAGGCACAAATTCATTTTATGGGGGATAGAATGTACCACTCTATGTTTTTGAGGATAATTTTATAAATTTAATTAAAATTAATTGATGGATTTGATTGATTTATACACCATTGTATGGTTTCTACATACAAAACAACATGTTAATCATGAACTACCAACAACACTATGTTTGTCTTTAGTTACACACAATATTATTTCTCTTAAAAATATAATAAACTATAAATATGATAGATTCCACATATCCATTGAAATCAATGGAGTGGATAAGATTATCAAAATAATGGAAATATAAAATTTTCACATGTTCTGTATTTATGTAATGATTATAAATAAAATAAGAATCATTTAGAGAAAAAGAGAATGTTTTTTCAATAACATTGTCTTTTCTAAAATATTGGCTAATCTTGATTTCTCCATGTAATATAAAATTACAATTTTACCCCTTTGAAAAAATATTTCAAAAATTAATCGTAAATTTTTACAACATAATAACAATATTATATATGTTCGGATTTAATTTATTTTTTCAATGATTTTTTATTTTTGACAAGTACTAGGAAATAAATACTTTCAATTAAAGTCGACCATTTCAATTAAATAATTTAAAATTTTAACCTATATTTTGGATTTTTTTTGAAATAAAACGAGTTAAATTTTATATCCTTTATTAAAATTTATTTTATTTGAATGAATTTTATCTTGATCTTGGATTGAAAAAAATATATAAAATTTTTATCTTTTCCACTATACAAAACCCATTTTTTCATCACATCTTCAGGATAAATATTATATTATGTACTTCAATAAAATTGAATTGAATTTATTAAAATTGATTCCATATTTTTTTCAAGAATTATATATAATTTATAACAATCAAAACTTAATTTTTGACCAATTATATTTTAAATAAAAATAAAAATTCATTACAATGATTATGGTAGACGAGTATATATAATGGTTAAATAAAGAATATATCGTATAAATGACCCAAAAAACATTTCAAAAACCTAATTTCAAAAAATATATAGTGTTCTAAAAAATTATTCTATATTTTAGGATATATTTGGAAACTATTACATGCTTCTGATCCAAATAATATATTCTTTAAAGAAAAATACCAAAAATACCAAAAATACCATACATTTTATTTAATATTTATAAAGATCTAGGACAAAAAATGTCACGACCCGTCCTCAGAGCACGTGCCGTGACTACCCCAAACCCGCCATTAATAGGCCAGGGGCTGGCGACTAGCACCAAAGGCATAAATCCCGATAATAGGGAAGGAATTTCCTTTATAAAAGTAAACAAAACACCATAGAGTACAAGCGGAAGTAATACACCATGTACAAAAGGAAGTCCTGAAAAGTAAATCGGCCAGAATACAAACCCGATCGAATGTACAGCTACAACTGAATGAAAGTACAACAGAAAAGACAAGCTGCTGGAAGAATAGAAGCAGCTCCTGGGTCGTCCTCCTCGGATCCTACCTGAAGGGTAGGTACAGATTGTGCAGCTCTTGGATCGTCCACCATGGATCCTACATGAAGGGTAGGTACAAATGGACCCCACAACGCTCTCACCCATCTGCCTCCTCCGAGTATCGTCTATTCGTGATGTCCACCTCCGGATAACGTCCAGTCCTCGAACACTCGGCCTCCGACAGCACTGCCCGTCGCCTGCAACCAACAAAATGAGGTGCGGGCATAGCCCGTGCAGGGGTGAGTATATGATACTCAACAGGGACCCCGAGTCCCTCAAGGTCTCACTAAATCTCACAATGATAACCACAAAGAATGATCTCAACATATAACCTCTACTTAGGTATATGCCCATACATAATCCTAAATTTTCATGTAACCCATCTCAATCAGGAGGAAACACAAAGGTTATCAAATCAACGGATAACCACTACTTAAATATATGTCCATACATATACATAAGATATCAAGTGACCCATCTCAATCATGAGTTAAACACATAGTTCATAGACTCAGCTCAAACCATGACTTTCATTATCGAAACTATAACTACTGAAGAGCCTCGTCTCTGATCTGTAAAGTGATTCTATCACAACTCCGAGGTAATGCTCACTAACCTAAGACTGCTGAGGTACTCCTCCTGTCGAGTACCGCGGGTCAGCCACCCAAACATAGTAGTGATTCCCGCCGGGGTGTGCAACCCAAACAAAGTAGTGCACCCCCCTCTAATATCCTGCAGAGGTACTTCTTCTTTTGAGTACCGCAGGTCTACTAACTGCTACCAGGTGCTTCGTCCGACGTGGGTCTGCACCCAAACAAAGTAGTGTTCCATCCACTGGGCTAGTCGACTCACTCCAAGTCGAGTGGGTCGAGCTGTCGTCAGGTCTCAGCCAGCTACACGGTCTCCGTACTCCGTACTCTCGTCTCCGGTAGGGTCCGCTCCACGAGATATAGGTCGATACTCCATGTATCAAAAAGTCCCACGAAGAAGTATCTCATATGACCGCCTCGTCATAGGGGTCTCAATGCAACACACGACTCATCTATCGGACGCCCGGTCTGTGAGTTATCAGACTTTTCAACCCATGTCCCCGGTTGGTTTCGTGTGCGAACCAACCTGACCGTATCTCAACTATACCCCGAACTCTCATAGGGTAAACTCATAAGGACCGTTTCAGAACGTGATCACCAACGTCGCTGATGCTTCGTCAAACAGACGTTGGGTCTGAATGTTATCATATTTTCCGTTCTAGGGGCCCGGTTGGATTTCGGGTTCAATCCAACCCGGAAACTATCCAACTACATCCAAAACTCAGGCAAAGTATTCCATAAGTTCCGTATCGACAAGAGGAACTCAACATGACAGACAACGCGTCAATCGGACGCCCGGTCTGAGAGGTATTGGCCTTTTCGTTCCAGGGGCCCGGTTGGGTTCGTGTGTGAACCAACCCAAATACACTTTAACTATGTCCAAACCTCGAGCGGAGTAAGCCAAAAGGACCATCTCAAAAATAGGAATCCAACAAAGTCGATGTCACGTCAATCGAACGTCCGAAACTCATGTTATAGGCGTTTCTGCTCCGAGGGCCCGGTTGGTTTCGTGTTCGATCCAAACCGGTCATACTCAAAGATCTCTTAAACATTGACTGTAATATACCAAAATGATCGCCTCGATCAAAGGATCACATCTCAACTGACGATGCGTCGATTGGAAGTCTGTAGCCCATGTTATGGGCGTTTGAACAAAACCTGCCCGAAAATAGGGGTTCGGGCCCGGTCCGACCCGGCCCGATACCACCCCCCCCCCCACCGGGTCGGCCCGAACCGGGTCGAATCGAACCGGTTCCAGGTCCAAACCATTAGGGCGTGGGCCGGACCGGTGGGCGCGGCTTCGCCCAGCCGGTGCGGCCCAGCCCGGCCTGGGCGGCCCGACCCGATGCAGCCGGTCCGGCCCGGGGCAGCTCGGCACTGGCCGAGCAGGGTCAGCTCGATGCTGGGTGAGCGGATGCGCAAGGGGGAATTACCCCCTTCATTGAAGCGGAATCCCCCTCCAGATTGGGCCCGCTCCCTTTGACTGTCGGGTGTTAGGACCCCCGATCTCCCTTGGTCCCACGCGGCCGCGGGACCACCGTTTGCAGCCACAACTTAAGCTGCGACGGACACTGCTGGCGGCGCGCCAGGAGCCGCGGCCTCTTGGCCTCCGTCCAGTACCGGCCGCCCCCTCTGTCCGTCGGTGCCGCTGTGCCGGCGTGCCGCGCCGACAAGACCTTCTACGGGCCACCGGATGCGCTCCGGTGGTCCGTTTTGCCTGCGATCTTCGCCAGCGGTCCTCCCGAGACCGACTCTTCACTGCGATGTTTTCAAAATGCCCATGCATGCCGTTCCTCCATCGCACATTGACCCGCACATTAAATAAACAAATCGCAGCCTCTTCCTGGTTTTCAGGCGCTGCATGATGGCGTCGTGGCTTTGTTCGACCTCCACGGCGCGGCGCGGCGGCACCGCACTTCTTCGCCTGTTGTTCTTGTTTCCGCGCGGTGTTGTTGCACTGCGCACAATTTTTCATTCAGCGAAAAACACAACATCGAAGGGGGGAGGAGATTCGGTCATATCCGTGTGATCCAACCTCCTCCTGTTAATCCGATAACAAGCGTCTTAGGAAAAGAATACTCACGAACAAGAAAATAAACCCCTACATCAAGCGTTGTTGAATGAATGTTCGTCGCGGGGAAGGGACGTCGCGGAAGACGGCGTCACAGAAGGAGGATTGTCGGCGTCGTGGTATATGGCGTAACGTCGTCGATCAATGAGGATGGAGTCTCTCACCGGCTGCAGACATGGAAGAAGGTGGTACAAAGAACTCTCCTTTGCGGTGACAAAGTTCTTCATCGAAGACTGGCGTTCTTCATTGGCGACGGTGCGTTCTTCGTGTTCTTCAAGGAGGAAGATGAAGTTCAAGACTTGAGCGAATCCTCTCCAAATTCTCCCCGCACAACCAAAACTCCAACTTAATGAAATAAGACCTTGTCTTATTTAATTAACACACAATCCAACTTTTCAATTTGAAATTCGAATTGAATTCAAGAATTAATTACTTTGAATAAATTAATCAATTAATGAGTTGACTTTTCATTTAATGGGGGTGCAGGTACATTACCTAATTAAAAGACGAGGGCTTAAAGAATTTGAATAGGTGGGGCTCGTGTGGGCCCCACCCCACAAATATCATTCCTAGAGGAGTATGATATAGGGGGTCCCACTCCAACAACTTAGCTTAGGTTAAACTACGTTAAATAAAAATCAAATTGTTTGCACCATTTTATTTTATTCTTCACTTAAGACAAAATTTTAATAACCTCACCCAAGCTAACCCAACTTCGGAAAAGGTCTTCCAAACAAATTATTGGCACTGCGATTCCATCGGTGTCCTTAGTTTTCGATTCTGAGCAACGGTTCAAATTTTTGGAAAACCCGCTCGTTCGTTCACTGTACATACCCGAGATAAACATTGGAAATTGATTCTAGGCACACCGGACCTCAGAATTAGGCGCCGTCAGAAACTACGTTCTTGTAAAATTCCAAAGAAATTATGAAAAAATATTTCCTTGAAATTTACAGGTCTTTACGTTACTCCCACCTCATAGCTTTACATCCCCGTAATGCTTTAACACAAACAAGGGATTCAAAAGTGGTATTAAGCACGCATCTGAACCTTCCGCTCCCATGTGCTCATCTGGAGGTTCCTGTGCTGCCTACGAAAGTGCACAAGGGGAATCAACCATCCTCGTAGGACCTGCTCCTGTTGATCCACTATCTCCACTGGAACCCCGCAAAAGTCACCCCATCGCCAACGTCGACCTCCCCATAATCGATGATATGCGTCGGGTCAAGCATGTATCTCCCCAAATGAGACACGTGGAAGTCGTCGTTCACCTGGTGCAACTGAGGTGGATGGGTCAAGCAGTAAACCACCTCACTTACCCTGCTGAGGACCTAGAAAGGTCCATTTAACCTTGGAGATAACTTTCCACCTTGGCCACATCTCCGTAAACCTCGTCGAGGTGAGACCCGTATAAGGACGTGGTCGTCATCCTCAAACTCAAGAGGCCTCCATTTACTTATTAGAACAGAAACTCAAAACTCCCACTACTATGAGGGTAAGGTTGACTGACTCAAGAGTGATCAACCGCACCCTCTTGTGCATGAATTTATCTTGTGCTGCCTAGGGTTTCCTTTTCGCCGACCAAGGAAAACACATCTGACGCTATAGATAAACCAAAACCTTTTTTCCAAATACCGTACGTTTGTGTATGAACTGTGATTGCCCAGTCCATACTCAGAACAACGTCATAAGGCCTCGACGCTGCCACAATGAGATTCCAACTGAAACTCTCACCTCGAGGGTCTGACCAAACTGTCGGCGTAAGTGTGATTATCGAGTCTCCTCAAAGGTATCACTAGACGTGAGGGTCTAGTCTACGGCTTACGAGAAACTATAGGTCTGGGACAACATTCTTGAATGGAAGGAATGATTCATATCGATGTCTGTTACTACGACAACTAGTAGTAGACACAAACTGTCCCTTGAATCATTTCTTTAGAGCCATTGGGTCACACTCCTTGACCGCATGCAGCCGCACTCTTCCCCTGCCCTCCAGCTCCCTGAGCCTGGCGGGGAAAACTAGGGTCGGTGGTTGTAGCATGTTAAAATGTACACCATCTCATGCTGCTCTCCTAGATATGCCTCCATGTCTACTGCTTCTTAGACTCATTGTTTTTAAAGATTCTTCTTCATGAAACATTTAACACACTCGAGTCACTAGGACTAGCACGAGTTCCCTGTTTCTTACTGCACTGTGCAGTCTTCATCTGCTCCTGGATGATCTACACCTTCTTTGCCTACGATCTGTAAGAGCTGCTAACATTTCTCATTTACTGAAAAGATAAACTCGGTCTCATCTCCTGGATGAACCACTCCCATTGCCTAATATAGTCAATCCGGACATGAATGATGCATTCATGTCTGGGATGACGTCGTAAGGCCTCGACGTTACTACCAAGAGATCCAACCGTCACTCTCGCCTCCAAGGGTCAAGTCACACTGTCTGCATCAGTGTGAGGTCACTGGGTCTCCTCCAGTAGAAATCTCAAATGTGAGTGTCATGTCAATAGTTTTAACTGAATCCTCTCAGTATCAGCCGAATAAAAGGATAGGAAAGAAAACATCACAAAGATAAGAGTCTATTTATTACTGCAGCTCGTAGTACAAGACACAAATACAACAGAAACATGGAACTAGAAGTACCAAGAGAAAAATTAATCCACTAGTTCCTCTCTTGTCCACATGCTCCTGGAGCTCTACTTCCTTGTCCACTGCTCGGCTGTTTCTCAAGCACCCGCCACTGCTTCTGCCTCTTTGGGTCCTCCAAAGCCTACAGATCAACTGTGTGGGGGGTTGGACAGTCACGTGCCAGGTGACCCTTCCTGCCACATTGATAACACTTCCTACTCCTCGTATAGCTGGATCTGCTCCACGTGGATCTTTGCATCATCTGTCTACTTCCCATAGATGACTCAGCTACTGATTGAAAATCCTGCGGCCAAGGAAGCAGCTCCTGAACACGCTCGGGGTGTAGAGAAACTGGTACAAACTCCACCCTGAAGAAGGTCTCGAAGTCTCCCCAGGTGAAGGTCATCTCGTCGCAAAACTGGAACAAGTGCCTCCACCAACTCCCAGCTTTTGACTAAAGGAGGCTGTTAGAAACGATCACCACGAAGTCTGCTGGCGTCCCTACTAGCCTGAAGACTCTCACCATAGCCTCCAGCCAATCCTCAGCTGACTGCCGGTCCATCTCTCCCCTGATCCTCGGTGGCCTCTGTTGCTAGAACTCGTGCAGTGCACTCATGAAAGGTTCACTATCTACTGCGGGGGCTGGTGGCATCAGTGGCCCAACGGGTGGTAGTAACACTAGTGCCTCCGCTGGTGCCTCAACTGAAAGAAGGCCCTGTACCAAAGCCACATCGCACGGCAGGCTGCCAGTACGAACATCCCTCTGGGCTCTAGCTGGTCGTCCGTGGAAAGGCATCCGGACAGAAACATAGGTGACACGGTCAAACGATTTATACCTGTTGAGATGACCTGGTTTGAGCTGTTTTATGTGAAATTTTTTGAAAACACACACAAAATCAATGTTTTCGTTCACAATGTCGGAAATCAGTTGTCAGATTTCTCGTGTATGGATACGTCGCCCGCCCG
This sequence comes from Viscum album, assembly GCA_963277665.1. NCBI lineage: Eukaryota > Viridiplantae > Streptophyta > Magnoliopsida > Santalales > Viscaceae > Viscum > Viscum album. Next base: position 616,026,469 of record OY728164.1, read on the forward strand.
CACTAACACTGGAATCCCTAAACTGAAAACAACACTCTATACCCTTAACACTATTGCTTCAAAGTAGGAAAAATATTAGAGTTTATAAGTTATGAAGTAGAACCGACTCCTATGATACCAATTTGTCACGACCTCTCCTCGGGGCCCGTGTCGTGACTACCCAAAGCCCACCTTCTATAGGCCAAGGGCTGGTGACTAACACCAAATGCATAAATATCGATAACTGGGAAGAAATTGTATTTATAATAGTAAACAAAACAACATAGAATATAAGCGGAAGTAATAAAGAAAGTAAAAAAGGAAGTGCTGAAAAGTAAATGGGCCAGAATAAAAACTCAATCGAAAGTAAAGCTACAACTAAACGAAAGTACAACTGAAAAGACAAGAAGCTAGACGAATAGAAGCAGCTCATGGGTCGTCCTCCTCAGATCCTACCTGAAGGGTAGGTATAGATAGTACAGCTCCTGGATCGTCCACCACGGATCCAACCTGAATGGTATGTACAGATGGAATCTACAACGCTCTCACTCGTCTGCCTCCTCCGAGTATCGTCTCGTCGTGAAGTCCACCTCCGGATACCGTCCAGTCCTCGAACACTTGGCCTCCGACAGCACTGCTCGTCGTCTGCAAATAACACAACGAGGTGCAGGCATAGCCCAAACAAGGGTGAGTATATGATACTCAGTAGGGACCCTGAGACCCTAAAGGTCTCAATAAATCCAAAATGGATAACCACAAATAATGATCTCAATAGATAACCTCTACTTAGTTATATGCCCGTACATATACCTAAGTTATCAAGTAACCCATCTCAATCATGAGGAAACACAAAGGTTATGAAATTAACGGATAATCACTACTTAGATATATTCCCATACATATACCTATGTTATCAAGTGACCCATCTCAATCATGAGGTAAACACATAGTTCAAAGACTCAACTCAAACCAGGATTTTCATTATCGAAACCATAACTACTGAAGAGCCCCGTCTCTGACGAGTACAATGATCCTGTCACAACTCCGAGGTAATGCTCACTAACTGAAAACTGATGAGGTACTCCTCCTGTAGAGTAACGTGGGTCAGCCACCCAAACACAGTAGTGCTTCCCACCAGCGTCTTCCACCCAAACACAGTAGTGCACCACTCCTCTAATAGCCTGTAGAGGTTATCCTTCTGTTCAATATCGTGGGTCTGCTTCCTCCTACCAGTCGCTCCGTCTCCCATGGGCCTTCACCCAAACATAGTATTGCTCCATCCACTGGGCTAGTCGACTCACTCCAAGATGAGTCGGTCCAGCAGTCGTCAGGTCTCATCCAGCTACACGGTCTCTATACTCCATACGCTCGTCTCTGGGAGGGTCCGCTCCACGATCTATTGGTAAATACTCTAAGTATCACAAATTCCCATGAATAAGTATCAAAAAGGACCACCTCGTCATAGGGGTCTCAATTCAACAGATGACGTGTCTATCAGACGCCCGATCTGTGAGTTATTAGCCTTTTCGTCCTAGGATCCCGATTGGTTTCGTGTGCGAACCAACCCAATCGTATCTCAAATGTATCTCGAACTCTCATAGGGTAAACTCATAGGGACCGTTTCTCAACGTGATCACCAACGCTGCTGACGGTTCGTCAAACGGACGTCCGGTCTGAAAGTTTTCAGCTTTTCCGTTCTAGGGGCCCGATTTGATTTCGGGTTCAATCTAACCCGGAAACTAGCCAACTAAATCCAAAACTCAGGATAAGTATGCCATAGTTTCCATCTCAACAAGTGGAACTCAACGTGATAGACGACGCATCAATCGGACGACCAGTCTGAGATTTATTGGATTTTTCGTTTAGGGGCCCAGTTGGTTTCGTATGTGAACCAACCCGACTGCACTCCGAATGTGTCCAATCCTTGAGAGGAGTAATCCAAAAAGTCTGTCTCACTAAGAGGAATCCAACAAATTTTACGTCACATCCATCGAACATCCAGAGCTCAAGTTATAATCGTTTCTGCTCTGAGGGCCCTCTTGGTTTCGTGTTCGAACCAAACCGGTCGTACCTAAAGTTCTCTGAAACATTATGTGTAATATACCGAATTGACCGTCTCTATCCAAGGATCACATCGCAATTGACGGTGCGTCGATTGGAGGTCTGTAGCCCATGTTATGGGTGTTTGAACGAAATCTACACGAAAATAGGGGTACGGGCCTGGTCCGACTCGGCCCGATACCCCCACCCCCAGTCGGCCCGAACCTAGTCGACCCGATCTTGGTCCGGGTCCGGCCTATTAGGGCGCGGTCCAACCCAGTGGGAGCAGCCCGGCCTGGACGGAGCGGCCCGATGCGGTCGGTCCGGCCCGGGGTGGCTCAACGCTGGACGAGAGGGGTCGGCTGGACGCTGGCCGAGCGGACACACAAGGGGGTGCTGCCCCCTTGATTGAAGCCACGGACCCCTCCATGTGGGGGCCGCTCCCTTTGATCACTGGGGGTTACGACCCCCGGTCTCTCCTGGTCCCGCGCGGCCGCGAGACCACCACATGCCGCAGTGGCTTCAGCCGCGGAGGACCATCCTAGCGGCATGCCGGACATGCCGGTAGGACCTTCCGTGGACCACCAGACGCGCTCCGGTGGTCCGTTTTGCCTGCAGTCTTTGTCAGTGGTCCTCCCGGGACCAGCTCTTCACTGGGAAGTCTTCAAAACGCCCCTGCGGCTAGTTCCGCCATCGCCCGTCGAGCCACACTTCAAATAAACAAATCACAGACTCTTCATGGTTTCCCGGCACTACGCGACGTCGTCGTGGCTTTGTTCGACCTCCACGACACAGCACGACGGCGCCCCACTTCTTCTCCCTTTCTTCTTGTTTTCGTGCGGTGTCGTTGCACCATGCGCCTTTGTTCATGCCGCAAAAAACACAACATCTAAGGGGGTAGGAGAGTCGATCGTGTTCGTGCGATCTGACCTCCTACCGTTAATCCGCTAAAAAGCGGCTTACGAAAAGAATATTCACGAAAAAGAAAATAAACCCTTACCTCAATCATTGTTGAAAGAAGGTCCGTCATGGGGTAGGGACGTCGCGGGAGACGGTTTCACGGAAGGAAGATCTTCGGCATCACAGTATACGGCATAGCATCGTCGATCTCGGAGGATGGCGTCTCTCACCGGCTGCGAAGAGGGAAGAAGATGGTACGCCGAACTCCCCTTTGCGGTGACAGAGTTCTTCATCGAAGACCGGCATACATCGTTGGCAACGGTCTGTTCTTCGTGTTCATCAAGGAGGAAGATGAAGTTCATGACTTGAGAGAGTCCTCTCCAAATTCTCCCCATACAACCAAAAATCCAACTTAATGAAATAAGACCTTGTCTTATTTAATTAAAACACAAGACAACATTTCAATTTGAAATTCAATTGAAGTCAAGAATTAATTACTTTGAATACGTTAATCAATTAATGAGTTGACTTTTCATTTAATGGGGGTGAAGGTCCGTTACCTAATTAAAGGGGGGGGGGGGGGTTTGAGGAAGTTGAATAGGTGGAGCTCATCTGGGCCCCACCCCACAAATATCCTACATAGAGGAGTATGATATTGTGGGTCCCACTCCAACCACATAGCATAGGTTAAACTACATTAAATAAAAATAAAATTAGTTGCACCATTTTATTTTTTTCTTCATTTAACCCAAAATTTTAATAACCTCACCCGAGAAAATGCATCTTCGGAAAAGTTGTTCCTAAGCAATTACCGGCACTATGATTCCATCGGTGTCCTCAGATTTCGATTTCGAGCACCAGTTCAAAATTTAGGAAAACCCGCTCGTTCGATCACTGAACGTACCCGAGCTAAACTTCAGAAATTGATTCTGGGCACACCGGATCTCGGAAATAGGCGCTCTCAGAAACTGCATTCTTTTAAAATCTCAATGAAATTAAGAAAAAAAAATTCGTTCAAATTTCTATGTCAATACAAAAAAGTTCTTTTGTTTGGTTATAAATATTATTTTCAAATTTAGGTGATATTATTTTATCATGATAAATTAATTTAAATTTCTATTTATTATATATTTAGATTAAATTTTTAAGAAACACCAACTCATAAATTAGTTTTTACTGATTAACTAAAAAAATGAAAATAAAAAATATAAATAGTGAGGTTAATTACATTAATTAATACATACAATTCATTAGGTATATGAATATATTATTCCATATAGATTTTTATATAATATATCAAAATTCTATTATTGTCATCGTTTTTAATATTCAAATTAAATAAATACTATCAAAATTTACATTATTGTTATTTCATAATAAATGATACATTAATAAGTGATTAAAAATTACAAAATGTAATATATTCAAAATTTTGATTTTGATTTTTTGATAAATATAATCTATCTAATATTAAATGAAAAATCAATATTTTATAATTATAATACTGACCCCTAAAAAGTAAAATCGTTGTTAGCATAGTTATGGTTAAAATAGTGTTTTGTTCATTTTAAGCACTTCTATTGAATTTATTTAGAACACAATTGTAAATTTTATTTTCTAAAAATTCTATAATGCTTTAGAATTAGTGGATATATATTTTATTTTTTGTTTTAATTTTATTTATAATTAATGAACATGTTAACTATGTAAGATTATTTTATACCTTAATTAAAACCAAAATGGTAAAATTGTGGAAAATATAAGTAAAATATAAACATAATAAAAATGATTGTTTTTTGAGGGGGATGTATATATAATCCAAATAAACCCCATCCATTATTATAATGTTTTAGATCCACATTATGTAAGGGAGACCTCCCAACATTGAGTACATTTTAGTATCTATAATAATCCCACTCTTCCTCAACTATAAATGGGGATTACCACCCTCCCCTCCACTCTTCACACATAATAATAAATTTTCCATGATGAAACCCTTCAAAAATAGTATATGAACATACATCAAATAATAATTTTAGCCTAATTTAGAAATTAATTCAAACATTTTATTTGTTTCTCTCAAACCAAACAATTATATTAGAGAAGAGGCATTATTCTTCTAAAAGAAATTATATTTTATTTCCCTCTCCACCATGAATTTTAATTTTAATATAATTATATTATAAAATTATTATCATACATTTAATCAGTAAGGATTATGTTAATTTTATTGTATAACTATTATTGTTAGGAATAATTATGAAAATATTATTTATATATGAAATTTATGAAGTTAATGATGTTATTAATATTAAAAAAAATTGTAACACATACATTCATATAAAAAATTTCGGTAACATGATAACATTGTTCTGGTGTATGGAAGAAAACTTACTTGCAAAGATATGTGATTAATTTAGACATGGAATTGAATTAAATAGATGTGGTTTAAAAAAGTAATATTCAATATATATATATATAATCAAATTTAAAATTGAAATAATTTATATATACATATAGATATCATTAAATTTTAATTCCTTTAATATGATATGAAAATAGAAACATTATTCACGAGTATGTACGACCTTTAGTATCTATGAATGGTGCATTACATTTACCATTATTATATTTTGTAGATTAAAATAAATACATATAAACTAATTATATTTGAAATTTATAATATTTTTATATCTATATATAATATTAAATCGTGAATAATGAAAAATTAAAAATATATAAGAAAATTCAAAACATATATAAAAGACAAATAAAATGTTACCTGAATCCCAACTTTAACATTTAAAATTTTACAGGTGCATAATAAATTGATAGGAAAAAAATATGGTGATATATATATATATGACTATGATTTTATAATATAATTATAATAAAATTATATTTTTTAGGAAGTGTTTTTGATTGAGTAAGACTATAGTAAATACATAAGGTAATGTATATCTATCTCTCTTTTTACATTTGTGGAATCATGTTATATTCACCAAATTTTTCATTTATATGTTTTAAATAATTACTAGGAATGTATATTGTTATTATACTCCTAAAAAATATTGTGTTTTACATTTCCTTTTTATTATTTATCTTTCATGGGTTATAGGGTTCGAAGGTTGATAATGAGTAAGGTAATCATTCCTTAATTTTCCATCTTTGAGGAAAATGTTTTATTATAGACCTATATTATTTGATGATAAGTATATAATGAATGTTTTTCATATAATATCATAAATTGTATACTTGTCATTATATCATATGTTTATTTTATTTTTATTCATTCATGGGGATTATAAATCAATGTTTTCAATGTGGTTAGTTTTTATTGCAATAATCTCAGTGTTTATTATTATGCTTCCATTGAAGAAGTATTATGATAAATCTCTTATGAATTCTTATCAATTTTCATATTGGATTTAATTCATTATATCATCAATTAATAGTTCACTTCTTTCTCTCTACCTTATATAATATAATTAAAAAAATATTTTTATAAAAACTTGACTTTATTTCGCACTGTGGTAAAAATTGGTTATCTTTAAAAACCATTTCTTCTATTTACGATTAATTTTTTTTAAAGTTATATATAAAATAATTTTAAAGTAATTGTCTTTTAAAATGTTTTCTGTTTAAAAAATAATTTTACCAATTTCAAAATTCCACTATATGTTTTCACGATTCTTTTTAGTAAAAATTTATTCCAGAAAAGAAACTATTTTTGTTGATAATTTGAATGTTTTGTGTTTATGATACAAATATTTTTATTGAATTAGTTTCTCATCCATAGATAATAAAATGTTAAAATTCTTATAAAACAAAAATCCTCTAATAATTCATGTTATTATGAAGTAATTATGAAACCTAAATATTTTTAAAAAATATTTATAATACGATGAAATGTATATGATACTAATTTAAATTCATGGGTTATCACATATTGAATATTTTTTATGTTGTTAAAAAAATTGTATTATTTTCATTATTTGAAAGGAGGGACTTATGTCTCCCTCTACATCATCAGATAACGATAGATAAGTCATGGGTATATATGTTACAGGTGATCCTGATTACATTTTCTCAATACTATGTGTGAATATAATTACACATTGAAAATGATATGTGTGAACCTTATTGATTGTACAAAATATTATGATTCAAAATTGTTAAATGTTATCAAGGTCATGAGTGAACCAAATTACAAGTTAACAATGTTTTTGTTAACCATATTACATATTCACAATGTTATTCTTGAACCTGATTACATGTTCACAATGTTATTTGTGAATCAAATTACATGTTCACACTGTTATATGTGAACATTATTACATATTCAAATTTATATTGGGTGGGCCTCATTGTATTTTCCAAGTATTATTTGTGATCCTGATTACATATTCAAAATGTTATGTGTGAAACCTGTAACATGTTAACAATATTACAAGTGAACTTGATTACAAGTTCACAGTGTTATAAGAAAACCTATCCTTAGTTTCATTGATGTTATGTGAGGGATCAGGAACATGTCCATATTTTTATTTATGTGATTGATTACATGTACTTAAATTATTATGTGAACATGTTTGTATTTATATATGTTCTTAATGTTATAATATGATTTTTATTCTAAATATCTATTTCTCATTCCAATGATATTCTTTCACGACTCATGTTATTTGATTCAAATATAATTCATGCATTATAAACTATTGATCTTTATTCCATGATCCATGATGATTATCATTGATATGTATGTCGTAATTTTCAATGTGATTCTCATGTTCTCATACCCTTATTCTCATGATATGAATATATAAATATATTTTTAACATTATAAGGAAAATATATATAACCATTTGAATATTCCCTTTCCCTAGGAAATGATGAATGTTTTTTATATGTATTATAATGGGGGATATCATTATGGGATACAATTAAGATCCTTCTTGAACAAATAATTTTATATTTCCATGTTTCTATATGAATTATACAATTTATGACCTAGGGAATTGGTTTTTAGTGTAATGAATAACCATAAAAAATTATGTATTATCTATGTATGTTATTATGGCGCCACTATAGGGAATCTATCTATAGTTGAGTTAGTGATCACAGATATCTAATGATGGGGTGACCAAACACTTGGATGAGAGTGAATCTTTTGGAATCGATTTTTTTGAGTGATAAGGCCTTATAATTTCCTCTTAGTTTTGGAAGGTTTATCCGTATTTCCTGAGTATATTGATTGTTTTATATGGATTATGCATTTTATCTATAGGGATGGATGAAGGATTTCCTTCAAGGGTGAGAACGATACACATCACGCATATGGAATACTCATACAGGGTAGGATGAATCCAATTATTCACATATTTTCAAGAATTTTTATTTTATTATAGTTTCAATGGTCCACCAGATTCCATGGTGGAGTATGTACAAAACATTATGGATAATGTTCTGGGATCACATACCTATCCCTAGAAAGACATTTGCAATGGCCATCACACAAAAACTACCTAGTAACAATGATAAAATATCAAATGGTATGTTAGATATTTTAGATTCTAGGGTGTAGTTATAGGTCTTCCAAAGGAGGGGAATTTTAAGAAATATTTTTTCTACAATGGAATCCCCACTGGTTTTCACCACAATGGAAGATGAGAGATTAATGTTTTATATGGATTATTGGTGCATACTGTAGGTGGCTATAAAGCATAAAATTGAACTATCAGGGATATAATATTTCATAGATAAATTGATATGATCATGATGCTTCTTGAAGATTGACCTCATAACAGTCTATAAACAACTACGAGTATATAATGAGGATATACTAATGTTGAAATTCATATTTCTCTATGGTATCTATGATTACATGGTGATTAAATTCCCCATAGTGAACTCCCTTGCAGTGGTAACAGGACTCATAAACTATATATTTTATCCATTAATAAACTTGTATTGGGTTTTAATCATTTATGTGGTGTTAAAGTTCATGGTGTTTGAGGATTAGAACATTAGAAACATGATGATAGTCCTAGACATATTCAGTGGGAACTAACATTAAGGAAAGCAATAATAATGCCATTTTTGATTTTAAGATGTCCACTTTTTTGTAATTTCAACTTAATATATGGTTTTTAAATGGCACCTATGGTGGTAATTGTAGTATTAGCTTGGTATCCACCCAATAGATTGGTTTAGGTGAGAAGAATCCTTGGGATGGAAGACTACAATATGAAATTCATACACGATTAACATAGGAAATTAAATACTTTTAACGGTTGTTCCATAATAGAAAACAATTCATTTGGATTAAATTGTTTATGAATGTTTTTTCCAAGTTGAGGAAGATGATTAAGAGTACCTCATCTTGTTATATATAGTGGTGTGTGTCAATTACATAGTGTTTTATGATGCCGCATGGACCAAAAATTGGTATAAATTTATGTATAGGTGGGATTTTATTACCTAAATGTCTCAGTAGTTGAGATCCCAAGAGGAGAACTAATTTACACCTGAAATTGAGTTGGTAGTGGTATTCTCTTCCATAAAAATATAGATAGATTACCTAATGGGAGATTGTTTTATCATCTACTATTACCAAAAGTGTATGAAATATATCATATATTATAAGCATATTATCTAAAGAAATAGGTAATGGATAGATAAACTATACAATTATGACTCTAAAACATTCATTACTCCTTGTGTGGTGAAGGTGAAATATGATTATTTTATTAGGATATCATGTGCTAAATATTTTTTCTAATAATTTAGAAAAGTTGTCCTCAATATGGTTTCTTGTAATGGAAATAAATGAAAAATCATATAAAAATTGATGGTTGTTACCCCAAAACCTATTTAGTATGTTATGGTGGAAATGTGAGGAGATACAGACAGAGGGACGTTGCATTCTCAATTATCCATTTTTTATGATCATTCTTTATTTTTTTAATGTACGGGATGGAATCAAATTATTTGGATTACAGAACATGAAACTAGGGACGTTGTGGGTGGAGTTCATGGGGGGGGGGGTTCCTTACATCCACTTGGAAATACGAAAAAGAGGGTAGATGATGTATTAGGACCTCTATCATCTTTTTGAGATCCCACAAATTATGAAAGGTATAGTATAGTTTGTCTCTTGATGCATCACATTTAAGGAGGTGACCATTGAGCACTATTTTCCAATAGGTATAGTTTAACCCCATATGATTCTATATTGAATTTAGGATGGTTTGCAAAATTAATTAATCACAAGGTTACCCCATACATAAATATGACATGATTCAATCTGTGTGACTATAGAATGAATCACTATGTCAATGAAAATCCAATATATTTGAGTGAAGGGTTCATTAGATAGCATATGATTCTATTTCATGATGAAAATAGTGTTTATCCACTATGGTCCCTTGGAAGTCATTTCAGTCCATGATTTCCACTTCTCATCATGATTATATATAGAGTTTCAAGACCCCATTTATACTCAATTGTGTTAGAGAAAAATAATTTCACCACCAGATTGATGGTCAAAATGATTGGACTGTTTTTGTTCAAGAGGACATGCTTTAGTTTTTTATCTAATAATTTCAGCCTAGATTAGAGGACCACCTATTATTGGATAAGATAACATCAAACATATTGTACCATAAAACCATCATCATGGTCTAATTCAGGGATTTCTAAATGATACCCATTAGGATACCATTATATTGGCCTGATCCGTGTGAGTTAGCACACAAGGGCCCAATGATGGTGGAAGCTACAATAAAGAAATTTCATATTATCATGGAGCTAGTGGGGAATACACTAATATGTAATAAATCTTATATTAACTAATTAAATAGTCATTTTTTGTTCGAGGATGAATAAAGTATGTTTGGAAAGGTCTCACATCGATTTTTTTTGTAGTGATTTTTTATTTGCCGAATTCTGTCAGTCAGATTCATTCTCTCATTCCAGATACTATTTCATGTTGACCATGTGGCATATGAAATGGAATTATAATTATAGTTAGACTATGTACATGATGTCTTACATGTTTGTTAACTGAGAAGGTACTTGAATGACCCATGGAATGTTTTCTATTGGTTTATTCTAGGCATCGAGGATGGATCTACCTTTACAATGTATTAGGTGAAAATCGAGGATTGTGAATTGATGATCCTTCAAGGATGAATGATTCCCATTCTATGTTTCTGGTAAAAGCATGTAGATCTTCAAATGAGAGTTTTGGAGTTGGAGACCAATATGTTATATCAGAATAAATATTTTTTTATTAGTATTTTTATATTTAAATGATAAAAACACATACTTTCAAGAAAATTTATGGTCTCATTTTTTTCATGTAAACCATTAAAATATATACATTAATAATTTTATATCCAATATCTAGGATGACATGAAATTACTATCCTAGATAAGCTAATAATTGATATTAAAAATATATTAAATATATTAATGTCACACATGGATATTTTTTATGAAAAGTATAGTTAGTCATAAATAATTTCTGAAATAAGATAAGTAAGATATATTTTTATTTTTTAATTTGTGTTGATTTCATAACCGTAGTGATGTTAGAGAGAGACAATTGATCAAGATCACGAAAGAGGACTGTTTCACCAATTCATGTGATGGATCTTACCAATTATGTCAACGCGCGACTGTTCATCTTCAATAGTTGATCAAACATGTGGTAGGATGTTATTTTATATAGATTTATATCCACCGAATTATTTTATGATTATTCTTATTCAACTACACCAACATGGTGATTCAATTTTTTATCAAGATTGAGGGCCATGAATTATTTTTTTCATGGGATTTAATGAAATCTAGTATTTTTATATCAAAATTTTTTATGCATTGTTTTATTGAAAATGATTCATTGAATGCTCGAACACATTTACTATCCATTCCTCATTTGTGTTTTATGGATTTATCTAGTGGTTTTATGGAACGTTAACTAAGGTATATTTCATTGTCCCACAGTTCAATGAATAATAAGTATTATATCATTTTAATAATTTCATTAGCACAATAGATCCCGAAAATTTATGTGGTTCATGATCGTCATGATAAGAATGACATGTGAGATGGAGGGTGGATCGAGACCTAATTAGTGGATCATGTTGTGTGTTTAAGTGTGCAGTGATGTAATGGTTTGATGGAATGAAAATTTTTGAGAGGTGTTTGTGGTCATTATTCAGCCACCATAAGTTAAGACAGAATCCATCCCATGACATATTTTTAGTGGAATTGAATAGATAGTGTATGGATGGATGGATTTGCGTGAAATGACAAATTGGAAAACCTTGATTTTTTTTTGAGAAATTCCATAATACACTATTCTTATTATAGATATACATTTTGTCTTGGACTTATAGTAATTCCACTAGCGTTTCTATGTAGATGAAAATATCACATGTCGTGTTAATGTTTTAGACATTGTGTAACAAAACATGTAAAATTTCCATATACCCAGGGCTTTACATGAGTGCATGGATTACAATTATTTATATTTTGTTCTAAAAACGAGTAGGTATATAGGGGATGAGATGTGTAATCAAACACAATGATGTACACTTACACCAAAATGTGTATATAGTAATGAAATAATGTTCATGAAATTTTTTTGGTTGCACACAACATTCCGTACATTCCACTACACACATTGTATCCAAATACGAGATAGACCATGTACATTTTGGATTAAATTATAGGTGAGATGAGAAGATACTTATGAAATATTATTTGGACAGATACATTTTCAACCCATAGTATACAATTTTCATTCACACATTAGGTTTGGGGAACCCTTTGTTTCATCATTTTTTGATAAAATCTATTACCTATGATTCCATGGTCCATTTCCATGTGGGTAATGTAACAGCCCGATATTTTATGAAAAATATTCTTTTTTATTTCACTAATCTCTTGTGTTGTACGCTACACCAAAAGGAGCTTTCACAACTCGCATCCTTGACTTGTCTTGCATTACACGCAATCGCGACCTTCCTCGATAGCGTGTGTAGTACGCAATACCGAGTTTCACTAAAGAACGATATGCTATTAAAATATTATTATAACTAGCCGTTATGAATAGTAATAACCACCTTTTAAAATTTTAGAAACTTTATCTCTCAAAATGGACTTCATTTTTGGATTCGGAGTATCGAATTTAGCCTAAGGTGAAATTTTGGTACTTTTCGGATAACTTTCATATTCTGATGAATAGTGAAAATCACTAGATTATAATTAAAAAACAACTTTTTTAATCGAAATAATTAATAGTGATAAATCATTAAATTGAGTGGTTTTAAAGTATTTTAGAATATATTTTTACAATTAAATATGATGTTAGTCATTGGATGTAATTTCACATTTAAACCAGAAATAATCAAGTGTCAATCTTTTGGTAGATATTGTTTCTTAAAAACACGCTATTTGTTTTAACAATGGGATTTAATTATAAAATTAATTAATGCAACTTCTATGTTATGAATTTGGTAAAATATACTTCATTTTTCAATTCAGAATATGAAATATAGCTTAGGATGAAATTTTGGTATTTTTCTGAAAACTTTCAATTTTTGATGAATAGTGAAACCACTTAGTGGTAGGTTAAAAACTGAATTTTGCATAAAACTTAATTTTACCGCTTTTGTGTATGGAATTTAGAAAATCCGACAGACACAGTTAATATCAAGGACTAAAATGTGGTTCAATGAGATGAAAATAATTTTTGGTGAATAGTAACTTTTTACTTTTTTTTTACCACGATTAATAGTAAATAGGGTAACTAAGGGTAAATATGATATTACTATTACACTAACACATGTCCTAATTCTATTGGATAAGTTTAATTCGACCAAAAACAACCTTATGAATATAATATGACCATTTAGGTCCACTGGGATTAGATTATGACATTTAATATTATTTTATTTAATGAATAGTTAAAATAGTTAAAATCAAAGTTTAATAACTAAAACATTTTTAATATGGGGTTATACATAAGATAAATTCGACTATAAATATTCCTTAGAAAGATAAATAGATTTCCTATATAATTATATTTTATTTATCTTTTTTAGACTTTAAATAAATTAATTTATTTATGACACAACGATGACGCAGTAATTACCCTTTTAAGGAAATATTAACATAATTGATGTTATAAATGCTCAAATGAATGTAATTTGAGACTTTTTATGAATTCAACTAATTTTCTAGGTCACTATGATATATTAGTGTTGATTTAATCATCTTGGATCGAAAATATAATTCTTTTATGACTTTCACAAAAATCATATATCAAATAGTGTCAAAATTGACACAAAATAGTTTTTAAATCAAATATTATATTATTAATTGTTATTTTATTCTTAAAAATCTATGTTTCGGCCAAATGACATAGATAAGGATATATATATTAATAATAAACAATTTGGGGTTCGTTTGGCATGTTATAGTAAGTGTATTAACCATATATTGAAAGAAAACAAAAAGACACGGTAAAAGTTAAATTATTTAACTTAGAGTTAAATCTAATTGATAAGGTTAAAATAATAACCTAAACTTGTCTAAATCCTATTGGTTGATAGGATTTCGACCCATCCCCACTTTAGCTTCGAAATAAGACCCTTTGGAACCATTATAAACCGATTTTGACATTAATATAAAATAATATTTTGAGGTATTCCTAATGTGCCCCTCTCCTCCCTTATAAAAGGACACCTCCTCCCCCTCCTCCTCACACCATTTTGAGGACTCAATCTCGGCCAACCCCTGACAAAATCTCTTCTCCACTTCCCTAGAAACATCCTAGAGGTTCTGGTCTTCCTCAAAGACCAATTTTAGTGCCCTAAGAGGAGGTCTCAAAGAGGCGCTTCAAAGAAGAGGTAATTACCGTTACCAATTCTTTCATCTTTATTTCTTCTTCCACTTCTTCTTCTTAGGTTGTTTCATTATGAAGTAATAACATCAGTATCAATAATATACTGATATGTTATTATAAGTATGAAACAACCCTATTTCACCATCTATCCATCCTACGGAAAAAGAAATCACCACGCGTGCGTACGTACGGAATACCTTCTCCACGCCGTGGTGTAATCTATTTTCCACCACCACCTTACATGGATGGGTATAATGGTGTAAAGAATAACTATACATAGTTATTACAAAATCATATTGATTCTGATATATTGTATAATCCACTCCAATTCAATTCAATATTTATGGAAATGATATCATCGCTCGTGCGTACGTATGGACTACTGTCTCCACGACGCGATGAGATTCATTCTCCATGTTAACCATTTAAGAATGTTTATAAAGTATATATAAGAAATAATAATGAAATATAGGATATTATAAAGCTACTGTATTTATGTATATATATATATATGTGTGTCATCTACTTACTTCCATTTCATGACAATAAGGAAAGGAAAACAGCGTTAATGCGTACGTACGGACTACCGTCTCCATGAACGGTGTTTTTCATTTTATTTATCTATCAATTATATATATATATACTGAATATATATGATATATAAATCATATTTTATATTCTGGAAGTAATTAAATCATGATATAAGTAATAATTATGTCAAGAACAACAAGTCAAAACACCTACGATAAATGAAAGGATTTTACCCAAAACGCTTCTTTAACATGGAATTTACAAAAGAACGGGTAATATAATGTCATAAGTGAACCATATATGATATCATAACAATGAATATGATTCTGTAATAAGTCAATGACATTATTTAAATCATTATACAGGAGGTTCGGACACATACGAAGCCAATCGGACCTAAGGTAAGGGAAATATCACAATCTCATTTTTATCCGAGATTGTTTATTCGTAAGTATTTACTGGGGTGTATTTAATCATCCACATCCATGTTTCATCAATATTTAATATTATTTCCATCCACCTACAATTGTTTAAATCCATTTTTACCCTTTGGTGAGTTTTTAGTAAAAGAAATGAAAGGAATCTTTTGTAATTTTTCGTACGAGGTACTTTTTGACTTTTCCGACAAAAGTACGAAGAATGTTTTTTTTAACTTATATGACACGAATGGATTTTTAAAACATTATTTCCAAGAAAAATCATTTACATGTTTTCAAGTTTATTTTTAATCAACTTATTTTAGTTTAAAGTTGTATGACATTTTAAGAAAGGAAAAATGTTTTTGAAGAAGAAAGGATATTTTCCTCAAGAATGGAGTTCAAGTGTTTTTTTCAAAATTATTTTCCATCTAAGATAATAAAGGGTTATGTTTCTATCCCTAATATTACATGGATTTGATTATGTTGTGATGGAAATTTTTTTATGAATTCCATTATCATATATGAATTGTTTTATGATGTCATGATGATTAAGATTCCCATTTGTGTTACATGGGTTATGCAATGATGTATGATTTATGATTTTGTGGCACACATAATAATGGTATCATTATGAGATGGGTGGGACCGATATCTCCCTCTAATGCATTGGGTAAAGATTTTATATCTCATGAGATAGACAGGGCTGGAATGGTAGGTTATACCGGTTCAGTGAAACAGGACTGAAACGAGGGTTACTCGATTCAGAAAGGGATTTTGTCCACTAAGATAGTCTTGGAAATGAGTCTTGACTAACAAGAAATTATTCTCTATGATTATGTGTGAATGCCAAAAAGTTTCATGTTTTAAGTTATGATTATTGTGATTACATTTCACTTCCATGATTTACCCCATGTTATAAAATTATGATCTCTTTTGCAGGTTACGATTTCCAAAAGTTATGTGCTTATGTATATGATGTGATTGATATTTATTTTGTTTACCCTTACTAAGCATTTGAGCTCACCCTTTTATATTTTCTTTTCACCAGGATATAAAGAAAGCTTTTAGGTAAAAAAAAGGAAGATCTTTATGGGTGATTTTGAAGATCTTTAACCACGATTAGAAGATTATATTCTGAGTTTCCAAAGACACTAAACTATTACGATCCTTGTGTGTGTGTTTTCTGTTATGTACTAAGTATTCCGCAAATGTAATGTAATGTCCATGTAAGTTAAGCTTCGGGTCTCTACAGTTGGTATCAGAGGAAAGGTTTAGTCAACCATTGGAAACTAGGATGCGAAAACGTTAGTGAGATCCCTAGAGATATTTCTACGGTATGTCTAGAGATGTCCCTAAGGTTAAGTATACGTATAGGTTATAGTACTAGAACTACACTAACGATCATAGAATTAAACCTAAGATGTTAGATATTGAAGGTACTCCCCCTTTATTATGTTGTTTTCCCTATCATGATTTTTTCCTCTCACACTATTCTTTTTGGGTTTTAGACGATGGCTGGAACCCGAAGGAACCGTGTTGATCAATGCAATGGACAATGAAATGATTGTCCTCCTGAACAAACAAATGTTATGGGAGATGGAGTGCAAAATCTTATTGCTATACTTACACAAGCTATGAATCATTCTGGACTTCCAAATGAGAAGAGAAGGGAACAATATTCTATTGAGTCCTTCATGAGGCAACGTCCACCTTCTTTCAGTGGGTCTTCTGATCCACTTGTTGCTGAACAATGGATCAGTACCACTGAAAAGATATTTTCAGTTCTTCAATGTTCTGAGCATGATAAAGTCATCTTAGCAGTATATCGTTTGGAAGGTGAAGCTGATCAATGGTGGAATCTTATCTAGAATACAAGGCAAAGAGATGAAATTCAGTCCATGGAATGGGACAAGTTAAAGAACTTATTTTTCAATAAGTACTTCCCTCGTATTCTTCGAACAAATATGGAGAAGGAGTTTCTTGAACTAAAGAAAAAGGATGATGAATCTGTTGGTATATACGAAGGGAATTTTACAAGACTTGCAAGGTATGCATCTGGCATTATCATCCAACCTGAAAGTAAAGTTGATCAATTTTTCAGTGGCTTAAAACCAAGTCTTCGAAGGGCATTAGCTATAAGAGACTTCAGTAGCTATGAAGAAATTGTGCGTTGTGCTATCAAGGTAGAAATTGAAGTTGGTGTTACATATCCATCTCATTGTTTTGACAAGAAACGAAAGATGGAGTTCAAGGAGAAATCTCAGAATAATGGTGAAAAGAAGATGAATGTTTCCTTATGCACAAAGTGTGGAAAGAAGCATGGTGGAGATTGTCTTAAAGGGACTAGATAATGTTTTAAGTGTGGAAAAGAAGGTCATCGAGCAGCTGAGTGTCGAAGTAATGGAAAAAGGGTTTCTAATGATGTGAATAAAGAAAACACTGCAGAGAATGCACCACCAACACTTCAATGCTTCAAGTGCAAGGAAATGGGGCATTATTCTAATAAATGTCGTAATCCAAGGGTCAGTGATGATCAACATGAGCAACCACTGAAGGCAAAGGACAAAGGGAAGTCACATACGATCACTATAGGCAATGATGAATATGACAACGATGTGGTGGAATGATTAAGTGTTTATGTAATGGGATTCCAAAATAATTTTGTATCATTGAGTATTGCAATATTTATTGATGTGGTATTCAAAGTGATTGAGATATTTTTTGGAAATAAGATGATATGCGCATAATGAAGGGAAAACGAGAAAATGAAATGTTTAATAGTATTCATGAGCTCATGATTGATATAAGGACTACGTGATATCATGGTTCGAGTATATAGAATTTTGAGGATTTTGGTATGTGGAAAGTGTAACTTTAAACTGCATTCATGTTTTCACTAAGGTATTCAAGAGAATACATGATTAAGGACTTTGAATGTTTGGAATGTGACAAAAAAACATATCTTATGATATATGGGGATCAACGATGGTATTAAATCTCTGGTAATCGTTTTCACTATGTTATGAGAGTAGACTGCAGTATTATGGATAAGCCTAAAGATTGAAATGGATTATGTTGGACATAAGTGAGTATTGTTTAAGGATAGAAGTTTTTTTCGATATTATTGATGGGATGTTATAGTAATGTAGTTTTAGAAAAAGGACAACCTGCAGGACGGGCGACAACCCATCGCTTCGGACAAGGCTGTGGGAATCGAACCCACAACTGAAGTGCGACTGGCCTTTATCGCCTACCACTGGCCTACAGGAAGTCCCTGTTTAGTAGAAAATAGTTTTATTATATTAAGCAGTATGATATATGAAGTATATGTCCATTTTAGGAACCATATGTGATTAATCTCACTATAGATCGACTTATGTATATAATTTTTTCTAAACTTTTGTTTGAGAAAGATGGAATGACCTGTCATTCTATCACATGATCTGCTAACACTACACGAATAACAAATTCAACTTCATTTATTTAAGAGATGAAGTGGAAATTGTTCACGGCATGAACAATAGTGAGATTGTACCAAAATAAAGAAATTATTTATTCTAATTCAAATTTTCAACTTTAGGGAAATGATCTTGAAAACCAAAAATGTTTTCCTAGTGATCTTGTACCTGATGAATCAAATGGTACCTTAGATCGTCACAAATTTATGGATTTGTGATTACTGGATTTTCCATAGCCATGTTCTCTACCACTCTCCATCTGAACATGATGGTTATATTTCTCTTCCATATCCATATTTTCACCTATGTGGAAACCCAGTGATTAGTTTATTTGGGTAATCGTTACATTTCATACTTTAGTTTTTAAAGCCAAGTTTTGGTATTCCTTTTTACGATGTGGGTTTCTATTAAAAAACTTTCGAATAGTAAACCATTTATAACCCCGACGAATTTCGAGGGCGAAATTCATTTTAAGGGGGGTAGAATGTAACAGCCCGAGATTTTATGAAAAATATTCTTTTTTATTTCACTAATGTCTTGTGTTGTACGCTACACCAAAAGGAGCTTGCACAACATGCATCCATTACTTGCCTTGCATTACACGCAATCGCGACCTTCCTTGATAGCGTGTGTAGTACGCAATACCGAGTTTCACTAAACAACGATATGCTATTAAAATATTATTATAACTAGCCGTTATGAATAGTAATAACCACCTTTTAAAATTTTAGAAATTTTAGCTCTCATAATGGACTTAATTTTTGGATTCGGAGTATCGAATTTAGCATAAGGTGAAATTTTGGTACTTTTCGGATAACTTTCATATTCTGATGAATAGTGAAAATTACTAGATTATAATTAAAAAACAACTTTTTTAATCGAAATAATTAATAGTGATAAATCATTAAATTGAGTGGTTATAAAGAATATTTAGAATATTTTTTTACAATTTAATACGATGTTGGTCATTGGATGTAATTTCACATTTAAACCAGACATAATCAAGTTTCAATCTTTTGGTAGATATTGTTTCTTAAAAACACGCTATTTGTTTTAACAGCGGGATTTAATTATAAAATTAATTAATGAAACTTATATGTTATGAATTTGGTAAAATATACTTCATTTTTGAATTCGGAATATGAAATATAGCTTAGGATGAAATTTTGGTATTTTTCTGAAAACTTTCAATTTTTGATTAATAGTGAAACCACTAAGTGGTAGGTTAAAAACTGAATTTTGCATAAAACTTAATTTTACCGCTTTTGTGAATGGAATTTAGAAAATCCAACAGACACGGTTAATATCAAGGACTAAAATGTGGTTCAATGAGATGAAAATAATTTTCGGTGAATAGTAACTTTTTACTTTTTTTTACCACGGTTAATAGTAAATAGGGTAACTAAGGGTAAATATGATATTACTATTACCCTAACACATGTACTAATTCTATTGGATAAGTTTAATTCGACCAAAAACAACCTTATGAATATAATATGACCATTTAGGTCCACTTGGATTAGATTATGACATTTAATATTATTTTATTTAATGAATAGTTAAAATAGTTAAAATCAAAGTTTAATAACTAAAACATTTTTAATATGGGGTTATACATAAGATAAATTCGACTATAAATATTCATTAGAAAGCTAAAAATATTTCCTAAATAATGATATTTTATTTATAATTTTTAGAATTTAAATAAATTTATTTATTTATGACACAACGATGACGCAGTAATTACCCTTTTAAGGAAATATTAACATAATTGATGTTATAAATGCTCAAATGAATGTAATTTGAGACTTTTTATGAATTACACTACTTTTCTAGGTTTCTATGATATATTAGTGTTGATTTAATCATCTTGGTTCGAACATATAATTCTGTTATGACTTTCACAAGAATCATATATCAAATAGTGTCAAAATTGACACAAAATAGTTTTTAAATCAAATATTATATTATTAATTGTTATTTTATTCCTAAAAATCTAATGTTCGGCCAAATGACTGAGATAAGGATATATATATTAATAATAAACAATTTTGGGTTCGTTTGGCATGTTATAGTAAGTGTATTAACCATATATTGAAAGAAAACAAAAAGACAAGGTAAAAGTTAAATTATTTAACTTAGAGTTAAATCTAATTGATAAGGTTAAAATAATACCCTAAACATGTCTAAATCCTATTGGTTGATAGGATTTCGACCCATCCCCACTTTATCTTCTAAATAAGACCCTTTTTAACCATTATAAACCTATTTTGACATTAATATAAAATAATATTTTGAGGTATTCCTAAGGTGCCCCTCTCCTCCCTTATAAAAGGACACCTCCTCCCCCTCCTCCTCACACCAATTTGAGCACTCAAGATCGTCCATCCCCTGCCAAAATATCTTCTCCACTTCCCTAGAAAAATCCTAGTGGTTCTGGTCTTCCTCAAAGACCAATTTTAGTGCCCTAAGAGGAGGTCTCAAAGAGGCGCTTCAAAGAAGTGGTAATTACCGTTACCAATTCTTTCATCTTTATTTCTTCTTCCACTTCTTCTTCGTAGGTTGTTTCATTATGAAGTAATAACATCAGTATCACTAATATAATTATATGTTATTATAAGTATGAAACAACCCTATTTCACCATCTATCCATCCTACGGAAAAAGAAATCACTGCGCGTGCGTACGTACGGAATACCGTTTCCACGCCGTGGTGTAATCTATTTTCCACCACCACCTTACATGGATGGGTATAATGGTGTAAGGAATAACTATACATAGTTATTACAAAATCATATTGATTCTGATATATTGTATAATCCACTCCAATTCAATTCAATATTTATGGAAATGATATCATCGCTCGTGCGTACGTACGGACTACCGTCTCCACGACGCGATGAGATTCATTCTCCATGTTAACCATTTAAGAATGATTATAAAGTATATATAAGAAATAATAATGAAATATAGGACATTATAAAGCTACTGTATTTATGAATATATATATATATATGTATGTCATCTACTTACTTCCATTTCAAGACAATAAGGAAAGGAAAACAACATTCATGCGTACGTACGGACTACCGTCTCCATGAACGGTGTTTTTCATTTTATTTATCTATCTATTATATATATATATATACTGAATATATATGATATATAAATCATATTTTATATTCTGTAAGTAAGTAAATCATGATATAAGTAATAATTATGTCAAGAACAGCAAGTCAAAACACTTACGATAAATGAAACGATTTTACCCAAAACGCTTCTTTAACATGGAATTTACAAAAGAACGGGTAATATAATGTCATAAGTGAACCATATATGATATCATAACAATGAATATGATTCTTTAATAAGTATATGACATTATTTAAATCATTATATAGGAGGTTCAGACACATACGAAGACAATCGGACCTAAGGTAAGGGAAATATCACAATCTCATTTTTATCCGAGATTGTTTATTCGTAAGTATTTACTGGGGTGTATTTTATCATCCACATCCATGTTTCATCAATATGTAATATTATTTCCATCCACCTACAATTGTTTAAATCCATTATTACCCTTTGTTGTGTTTTTAGTAAAAGAAATGAAAGGAATCTTTTGTCGTTTTTCGTACGAGGTACTTTTTGACTTTTCCGACAAAAGTATGAAGAATGTTTTTTTAACTTATACGACATGAATGGATTTTTAAAACATTATTTCCGTGAAAAATCCTTTACAAGTTTTCAAGTTTATTTTTAATCAATTTCTTTTAGTTTAAAGTTGTATGACATTTTAAGAAAGGAAAAATGTTTTTGAAGAAGAAAGGATATTTTCCTCAAGAATGGAGTTCAAGTGTTTTTTTCAAAATTATTTTCCATCTAAGATAATAAAGGGTTCTGTTTCTATCCTAATATTAAATGGATTTGATTATGTTGTGATCGAAATATTTTTATGAATTCCTTTATCATATATGAATTGTTTTATGATGTCATTATGATTAAGATTCCCATTTGTGTTACATGGGTTATGCAATGATGTATGATTTATGATTTTGTGGCACAAATAAGAATGGTATCATTATGAGATGGGTGGGACCTATATCTCCCTCCAATGCATTGGGTAATGATTTTATATCTCATGAGATAGACAGGGCTGGAATGGTATGTTATACCGGTTCAGTGAAATAGGACTGAAACGAGGGTTACTCGATTCAGAAAGGGACTTTTTCCACTAAGATAGTCTTGGCAATGAGTCTTGACTAACAAGAAATGATTCTCTATGATTATGTGTCAATGCCACAAAGTTTCATGTTTTAAGTTATGATTATTGTGATTACATTTCACTGCCATGATTTACCCCATGTTATAAAATTATGATCTCTTTTGCAGGTTAAGATTTCCAAAAGTTATGTGCTTATGTATATGATGTGATTGATATTTATTTTGTTTACCCTTACTAAGAATTTGAGCTCACCCTTTTATGTTTTCTTTTCCCCAGGATATAAAGAAAGGTTTTAGGTAAAAAAAAAGGAAGATCATTATGGGTGATTTTGAAGATCTTTCACCACGATTAGAAGATTATATTCTGAGTTTCCAAAGACACTAAACTATTACGATCCTTGTGTGTGTGTTTTTTGTTATGTACTAAGTATTCCGCAAATGTAATGTAATGTCCATGTATGTTAAGCTTCGGGTCTCTACAGGTAACGTGTGTCATTTCATTATAAAAAATTTATTTTTATCCCCTCATAGGGTTTAGTATCTGATAGAGTTCATTTTATCTCCCAATGGGACTAGGGTGGGATCCCCTATTATTATAAGGTGTGGTTCATGGTATATCATGACCATTATGCATAAAGAGATAGTTCCATTTCTAGATTTATGGCCTTATAGAGTTTTTGGTGCCACCTAATTACCCTCGGTGTTATACTCTACAAGTATAATGAGCCATTCAATGACCCAATTAGTAATTAGTGGTGATAATTTATCCCTCTATGATTAATATTACCTATATTCTTGAAGAAAAAATCATATTTCTTGATGTATTGGTTGAGTCCACATGAACTGATATGAGTATTTCAAGGTTTTTATTATTTATATATCTCTTATATAAATGGTTTATATGGTTTTTTGAGGAGTAATATTGATTAATTAATATTGGTGTCTTCATGGTGTACAAGTAGATATATTGATACTAATCCGATGATGGGAGTTGTTTTTACATATTATTTCTAATGTAGACAACATGCTATTGGATGTTGTCCTAGAAGGATTGAGAGAAGGAAGTCTATGAGTTGGGTTAATGAATAGAGTTGTTTTCCAATTGTATATAAAATTATTATTACACTTAATTTATGTAGGTTAGTATAATCATTTCTATTGGTTAGTAATTTATGCCCCCCAACATATAACTATCAGTACTTTTATCATACTCTGACTGTGTGATATATGTTTCTCATCCATTATTATCTATTATGTTTTTTTATTTCATAAAGTTATTGGATTAGGGATCCGTTTGTGCATAAAAATATTTTAGTACAATTCCATTCATGTATGAGATATATTTACTCTATATTGTCCTCCAACCAAAATCATATTCGATGCACGCATGGGAAAGTCACACTTAGTTTATCACTAGCAATATGGGACTTAGTGGGATGTGTATTATCAAACATTATAATTCCAACAAACAGAATATAAAAAAAAATTGGAATAAAACAAGATATTAAAAAACTATGTATAATAGTAGAAATATTCATTATATAAATTTTAGAAATCAACGAAACAAAAGAAAAATGATTATTGACCGAAGAGTTAAATAAAATTATCTTTCCATATAATTATTATTGTGAAATATTTTGTTAATAAAGAGTGGGTTATGATGTGAAAACATGTAATTATCATTAATTACCTGATTATTAGGAAAATAATTTGTTTATTGATATATAGGTCTTAATATTTCACCAAAAAATATAATCATAAAAAAATCATATATACAATGAGATTGAATAAAAAACTAGATACCACTTTAGTAAATTGTTTATAA
This sequence comes from Viscum album, assembly GCA_963277665.1. Lineage (NCBI taxonomy): Eukaryota > Viridiplantae > Streptophyta > Magnoliopsida > Santalales > Viscaceae > Viscum > Viscum album. Next base: position 616,051,761 of record OY728164.1, read on the forward strand.
TATAATTAATGAAATAAAAAACCACTAATGGATATGTAAATCCATATAATATAAATAATTATAATAATAAAATAAATTTATTGAATGCACATATATCAAACCAAATAAAAAAGTGTTGAATATGGAATATGACTAATAAAAATAAGAGTGAGATGAAAATCCGGTACCAAAAGTAAATATTATATTCATACATGGTGTAATCTAACATAAAATATTATTTTGATAATTATAAAAATATTATAGAAAAATAATAATATATTATTCATTATAATATTTACATATGACTTTAATTTACTCATTTATTAATAATTCCTTATTAAACTCACATTTCGGGTAATAGATTCTTCATATCGCTGGTATATTTTGGAATTGTAGCTTTAGTCAAATACATTGATCAATGATATAAATACTAATGTTTTTAAACCAGGATATAAATTTATAAAATATTATTTATATATGTATTTTCATTAATTCCAAAAATTTGTAGATATAAAATGAATTACACCATTTATGGAGACTGTATGCAGTACATATGCTTAAAACATTTATCCATTTTATAGACAGAAGAAAATAAATACATATAAATAATATATCACCTTTAAAGAATAATTTTAATTCCTTAAATTTTTTATATATTTATTATATATAACCTTATAAAAATCAATTTTAAAAAAATTAAAAAATGATTCAGATCGCTTTGTGGAGGCTGCAACATACACATATGCCTGTGTTGTGTTATCATTTTCAAACATATTAGATGTTAAAAAAGAATATGTGGTATTATAATCATAGAAGTATAAATCATTCATAAATATAAAATATATAAATAAAATCCATAATTTTCAATGTCATTGACTGCGGGTGATTTAAAATGAATTAAATCGGTTCGTGAGGAAGTAGTCTTATATACACACAATAGACTGATTTTTTTACAATTTGATGGTGTTGGAGATTCATATAGGTAATGAAATTTAAAATCTGACATATATAAATATTTAATAAACTGATTTTAATATATAATTGTAGTTAAAGTAGACTTGATTTAGGTTGAATAAAAAGTAATACAAAAAACTCATGATTAAGAATTATACGCCTTCGTCAAAAATCATCCTTATTATTCCAAAAAAATCCTTCTCTTGGTTGAATCCATAAAAAAATATGTCCTCTATGAAATGTTTATTGAATTAATTGAGGGATTATTTTCGGTATGATCCAAACCAAAAGGATATTTTTTTTGAAGATGATGTGATAGGGGTTCTCTTTTATATGTGGTGGGGAGGTTACACTTGGAATATATGATAAGAAAATGTTTTACCCATGTTTTACATAGTCCATAATGATTTCAAATGTATTTTTATAGACCATGCATGTATATAAGGTCGAAACATGGCCCAAAATTATTATTTTAAGATGTTTTTATTTCAATTTATCTCTTAATATTTTATTTTAACCTTCTATTAACATGTTTTATCCTTAACGATGTTAATTATATTTTTAATGAGTTCATCATTATTATGATAATTAAAAGGATTAAAAATTATTATATAATGTAATTTATTATGATTCAAAATAGAGAATATATATATTCAATCTCAATTCGAAAAATTGGTATATTTTAATTTAATATTATACATGTGGACTCAATGAAGAATTCGTTTTGGAAGGAAAAAATTTTCATATGTATAATAAGCGTATTTATCAAAATTTAAAATGATATTGATTCAAATCACCAATATTTGATTTGTTATAGCATAAACTAATAAATTTTATATATATTATTTTTTCAAAATTAAATGTATATTAATAAATTATTTAAATTCAAAGGAAGCATTAAATAAAATATGTATTTATCACTATTTATTAAAAATGTAATAATTTAAAAAAATCTCCATAAAATAATTTTCCCATTTATATTTAAAAAAATGTCTGTTATTTAAAATATGTTTTTGATCTTCTAAAAAATATAATTTTATTATATTTTCCATTGATAAAAATCATTTTTTTGATAAAAAATCATTTTCAAACCATATAATTACTTTACTAAAAATTATGTACTTATTTATCATTTTATTTTATTTAAATAATAACATTATACATAATTTTCAAGAGAAGTATTCAATTAATATCACCATGTTTAATGACTTGGCTGTAATGATCATGCTTTTTTATTAATATTTATAGTATCTTATTATTCCATTAAACTCGATGTATCATTTATCACTAGATTTTGAAAAAATAAAGAAAAAAACATGAAAAGAATATTTCATAAAAATTAATGTTGTATCATGAATTTTTTGATGTTACTATTTTAAATAGTGATGTGGATAAGGAACATATTTTCCCATGAACAATTATTCATTTTTACTGATTATTTAAAAAAAATTAATTGGATTTATTTGTTTAGGGTGATCATTTCATCATTAAGGTAGTAGAAAAAATCAATTTAATGTTTTTTGTATATCAATATAAATAAACTTGTATTATGAAGAATATAAATAAAACTAAAAGACATCAAAAAATAAATACTCTATATTTTTTCAAACTCATAGACTTATCATTATGGGTATTATCAATTTATATCCATCGAATTCATTCCTAAAAGGGATATACACTTGCTGATAGATTTCGTTTACAGTAGATGAGAACCCTAGAACATCAAAGGGGTCCTATTACATTCCCATAAATGATAAATGATGACACAGGATAAAGAATAATTCAAATATAAATTTCAAAATCACAATTTATAAACACCCAAACATGAGGTCTTACAAAATCATATCACCTCAAATAATTTAATTTTGGGATTAGATCATAAAATTTTACCTCAGATCTACTAAAATTTGATACCCCTAACATTTTCCATTAATATCAACATTATTAGTTGATTGTGTCAAATAATAATGTATATTACTATGTCAATAATCACATGGATTCATAACCTATTGTGAACCACTATATAGATGTGGGAGAAACCATGACTCATATATTAATCCCATCATTTGATATGATTATGGAATATCATTCAACATATGATTTAAGGATATCATAATATTTGATATGATTCAAATGCATATCACATGCTATGAATCTTGGGACATCAATCATTATTTTATCAATATGTTAAATTATTTCCTCCAATATCCTCACATAGAGAAAAATAATATAACAAATTTTGAGGAAAACATAAAAACTAATTGTAAATACATCTGTAAAATTTTTATAATATCTTGTAAAATTCTATACTTTTGTGAATAAACACTTTATCCAGTATTCAATCATTAATAAATGGACTAAGTTTGTGAAGTTATTTTTCTATAAAAATTTTAAATTAATAAGATATCATAATTTTATAGAGGTAATGAATGGGTTGAATGTATAAAAACATCATTGATAATCAAACTATAAATAGGTCTCATGTGATCTCAAAAATCATTATCCTATCTACATATGAAAATTACCACAGTAATATTTAATCTATACATTATATGTATCCCAATAAATTTATTTTCTTGGAAATAAGTGGAAAACTAGATAAGGGTATTTTCAATATCATATGGGCCACATAACGACGACGTCAACATTGTCCTTTAACAACACATTCATTTATCAGTGATAGAAATATGTGCTAATAAGGTCCATCATTATCAGCAATAAAATAATAGATGATGAAGTGTAAAACATATCAATTATAATATAAATCACTAATAAATGGTAACCTTTATTAGTGGTTTTGTAAGAGCAGATCATGGTCTAGAATAAAATGTAATAATTAAAAAAATAAAAATGTATAAACAAATTGATTAATGAAATAATTATATCTAAAAATGAATAAATTGACTATACACACACACTTATATAAATATATATATTAAAAATTATCAAATAGTGTATATTAAGGATATATATATATAATGTATTAATAAATTTTAAATAAATAAAAATTAAAAATCAGTATATGAATAAAAATATTAGATATTTTCTTTATTAAATAATTATTAATAACTATTAATAAATTTAGCAAACATATAGATATATTATAAATATTAATATATTTTTCATATTAAGTATAGATATCTAAATTAAATAAATAATAATAATATAATAAAAAACGTAAACTGAATAAAATAAATGTTTTTGAATATTTTATTAATGAAATAATTATTAATAAAAATGAATAAGTATAATATATATATATAAATATATATTTATTTATATTAATTATAAATAGTAATAAATATTATATATTAAATATAAATTTAATGAAAATGCATAGAATATAATAATTAAAAACATATTAATACCATATACACTGTTAATGTTTTATGATTTTTCAATTCAAAAAATACTAAACGTCGTGTCATACATTTAATAAATATACCTATATATATAATTAATGCATTTTAAAATACAACACACACAAAAATAAATTTATGAAATTAATAAAATATTATTTAGAAATTGATACACCTAATATTTAGGTAATTAATTCAAATTATAGTGTATTTTAGAATTTTATTATTACTGGATACATTTTATATATTATGTACTTAATCGATCAATTTTATATCTTATATTTATTACTATCACTATAAGGGTATTATTTATTCATTTTATGTATTATTTATTTGTTATATTTTCTTTTTTTAAATTGTGTTTTATTTATTTATTTATTTATTTTTTACAATAAATTATCATTTTCAATATGTATGCATAATTACTTTAGTATATATATATATCATTATTTGTAAAATTATTTTTATTTAATTATTCAAACATATCCATTTTTTTAATATTTTCAAGGTGTACTCATTTTGAATTATTCAATTTCACTTATTGGTAAAATTCATGTATTTACGATTCCCTAACTACTAATAATGTTAAAAATGTATTTGTAAAAATATATTTAGAAAATAATTTATTTAAAATTTTATATTCACAATATTTAATAATTTATATATTGATAATTATTATGAATAATTAAATAAGCCTTTTTAAATAGGTATTTACATAATTATAAATGAATAATTATATATATATTAATTGTTATAAAATTATAATAAATTTATTTAAATAATGTACTAAATGAGAATTGGTCTCAATTACCTAATGTGACCCACAAGGTCAACCACCACTGAACTACGCCCTGGGGGATATCTATTTATAAATATATAAATGTATAAATATTAAAATATTAAAATATACTTTTATATAAATATATAATTCATTCTTTTATATTTTAATAACTATGGTTGTAATATAAAAAATTATATATTTTAATAATTAAAAAATTGTAATAAATGTATTTAAATAATTATAATTTTAAATCCATTACCAGTACATTTCATGGACTAATAAAGATCAATCTTTATCTATGATAATAAATAGACATAAAATTTAACACCTATATGTTATTTTTACCACTGATAATGCTTGGTCGTTATCATCACTAAAAAACTGGTAAACAATCCTTTTATCATGTCATATCAATGTATTACTAAAAATCGTTCTTTGATATTTCTTTTATGAAACCACTAATAAAAGTGTCCCTAATAAATTTAAAAGAACACTTATCATGACTCAGTCACTCATGATTCTTAGGAATATCATAGAAATAACATACTTTTTGCACTTCTCCCCTACAATCCCTTAGATGAATCAGGACAACAATATAATATATTTTACTTTTTACATTTCCCCTATCATTGCATAATTTTTGGGTTATATGGTTAGATTTTTTCACTATTAATAGCCTTGATGAACCCTAAATCACATCTCTCAATCTCTCTCACCTACCTATAGCTACATAACGCCACCCCTTCACAATAAACACATTTAAGCTTTATACGAGAACATTTTGAACTGTAGTTCTATTAACTATGGCATCTAATGGTGATTTATTTGATGTTTCAATTATATTATTTCATGATGCATATTAGATGTTCTGGGTTGTAATTTTTTAAATAATTTCTCTTCAGTATGACATTCACCTGAAGATGAAAAATAGATTAACACTAAATTGGACTAATTTTATAAGGAATGTTACATGATATGAATAATATAAGGTGGGTTCATATACATATTATTTAAATGTTATTGGGTTAATCTAATTAAAGAATGTAATATTTAATTTCCTTAGTTTATATTAGTAATCATTATCAATATGTTATATAGAAATTATTTAATAAGGAATAAATTATTTAAATTTTCACTAAAATCAGAATAAGCATAATTTTTTTGTTTTATATTTTACACAAATTGAATTGTTGTGATGTATTGTAATGAAGTGGAATGTATATAATCGATTGTTAGATTATGGTTTTCAATACAATTTACCAAAATAATATTTATTAAAACATTGTAGTTATGAGAGAAGATGATAATAAATTTGTTAGGTATATCAATAAAGGAAATACAATTTTTTCAATTATCAATGAATGAATTATAATAATTTCCCATGGTTGTAAAATTTATAATTATTTAAAATATACATTGAATATTTATAAACTAACATTAAATCTGAATTTATGAATTTTTTTAAAATTTTAAATGATAACATGTCATTCAACTACATAATATATCTAATTATTGTTTATGATATTCTAGATGCGGCATAAATAATATAAGATGTTGTATATGAGTTTACTTTTCTATGAAATTATTATATAAATAAATTCATCTATAAGAATAATTTTATTTTTGATAAATTATATTTATTTAGAAAATTTAATATAATTTTATTTCTATGGGACTTTGTTGTGTTATGAATAAATTTATCTTTATGAAAACTATGAAATCACAATATTGTATAACTATTCATAACCTATACCAAGGTAAATCAAAATGTTTCCTAGACCTTGGAATCATCAACCGACATCCAAATGATTGATAATATATATGTTTTATTCAACATGATCCATGGGAAATGGATTTAAAAACCCAACTGACAAAACATGTTCATATATGTTAGATAGTGAACAATAGAATACATTGTATATAAAAGTATACCCGAACAAGATAATTAAAAATTGATAAACCCTAGGTAAAAAATTAAATGTATTGGAAAAATCAATCTAACATTGATGATACATACTCCACAAGTCTCCATAAACAATCATTTTATACTGTTTCGATTCCAATAAATAATAAATCCTTATAAAATTAATCCTAATGAATTTTCATTACATGTTCCCCAACATTCACATAAAGAGGTTATTTAAAGTAAAAAAGCAATATTTTCCCCTATAACATTCCATGAAATTCATTGCCAAGAAACCCTGTATCCCATTTTCATTTTATGAAAATATTCCAAATGTATACAAAACATAATAGTCTCATGAAACATAAATAACATCTCATAAAAAAGGCCGGAGGTTTAAAAAATAATGTTGTGTAAATAAGGATTTATTTTTGAAATATAGGCATATATTTAAATACACTCCATGCCTAAAATTCCAAATTTCCATTCATATCTCCTAAAAATTGTTTCTATTTTAACACTCATACAATACATCAATACTCAAGTACAACATAACTTCACTACATTTATTTAATCATTCCTCATATGGTTGATGGACTTATATCCCTTTATGATGTATTTTACACCCTCTTTCATACTATACTTCTTCCCACCAATGTGGTTCCAATGATCCTTGATGACATACCTCTTACAAGGATTGTATTCCTTAATCTACGTCAAAGCCACTACAAATATGACTCCTAATGGTATTCATCCCTTAATGAGAAGAGCCCTCCAACCCTATTTTCAACATTTTCAATAGGATACATTCTATTTGAATATTAGGGAAATAGATGGTTATCAATCTTCTCTGCATCCTCACACCAATACCAACCCATGTTTGTATCACCTATAATCCATTATAAAAAGAAATGATTTCAGTGGATGTGGCAAAAAATAATTTTTTTTGAGTGGATGTAAATGGATGGGAATGGAATTCATATGTATTTTAATGTTCATTCTTGTATATTTTAATATTTGAAATGTTTTATGTCATAGTTAAATTTTCATTTAGGTTATTTTTTAACCTCCGTAGATATATACCTTTTATATTTGATATAAAGGTTTTTATAAATGACTCAAAACATAGGTTAGAGTTAGAGATGCTCAATAGGGATGAGATTATTTTCTCATCATAGTGTTAAATACCTTTCATTTCTCGAATATTTATTTTTGTGTTTTGTTTCCATAGACTCATCCCCCATCTCATCAATGATTTTTGAACAAATAATTTAATTAATCATCCAAAATAATAACCAATAACTCGGTATTCTATGACTATTGGTTATATTAGTTCATTAAATATAGGTGAATGTCAACAAATGATGGAATATTGGTATCAAGAATACCAATGCAATAATAACTATTCATGAGGTATTGCATAAACAAACCTTGGGACCACAATGATGGGAGGAAGGATAGTTTTATTGAGGGATTCCAATACATCATCAGGAGATATAAGAAAATCATGTGACTGAGGATTGATTAAATAATTGTAGTGGATGTCAGTTTTACAAGAGTATTGTGGTATCATATCTCTATCCAAGATAGTAACACTTTTCAATAAATATTCATGTAAATTTGTAATTTTATGCAATTAGTGTAATGTATTATTATCATTATTGGAAAATATCATGATTAAAAATGTATTAATATAATTACTTATAGATATGAAGAATTTACTAATCCCAATGAGTAATAGTATATTGATAATGAAATTATAGAATTACTAGGGTTTCAAAAACATGATCATGAAAAAAACAATGACACTGCATCACTGAGGTGAATAATAATTTCATTGTAAGAAGTATGGGTATAAAATTTTAGGTTGGTTGGAATCGAAGAGGCCAACCTCTTGACCATAACAAGTCATTGTTTATTTGTTATATTGTTTTCACAATGATGACGAATGTTCCAATTGACATTGATTCATAGACCCATAGTCAACTTGTAAGGAAGGAAATCCTTTGGAATGCTAAAACGATATTTTTATGATATACATTCCCTATATTATTGAAAAAATATATTAGAAAATATTTATTGATCTTTAATTATTCAGATTAGTGATTGATTATTTTATAATATTTCAACAGTACATTTTCCTGAATGTCCATTGAAAAATTCCAAAGAGGATATTAAACACTAACAATATAGTTACATATTTGGGATGTTTGGGTTAATGTCAATCTCCACCCACTAATTCGTTATGCACATTTTATAAATAAATAATCATGTATTTTAATCATCAATCAACATAATGAAAATTAATTCAGGTTCATGTATTCAATTATATATTATTTTACATTATTTTGTGTTTCCAACATCATTTAAAATAATTAATTTAGAAAAATACATAATAGATCTGAAACTAATAAATGTGAATAAAAAACAATGTTCCAATTTAACAAATAATGTATGGGTTATAAGTCACTAGATTATAAATCATTAATTATTCTCAATCAATAATAAATGGTTTATTATGTGATAAGAAACAAATATGATATGTAGTTTATATAAATATTGATGAATCATAATATAATTCCACTTACATCCCATTCCATTTTCTATTGATGGTGACCAATGTCATTTAGAATGATAATTTAGTTGATGAAAACATAAATAATTATGAGATGCATGTTTATAAATGACATAATTGTATCTTTTAATGACTTTTAAATATATTACATAAAAATGTATATTTATTTTAATAATTTTTTTACAAGGTTACACACAAGAATCGACCACCACTTTACGAAAAGGAAAGCTACATTCAGTGGATTTGAATTTGCTTGAACAATATAGTCATGTTAGCAGTCTATTTTTTATCATATCTCTCTACATATATTTCGAGAAGATACAACCAGATGAATATAATCAAGATATGGTGTAATGATTGTAGACAAAAATATACACACTGAGTGATGTTATGGTCCATTCTGGTTTGGTAGAACAATTTATGAGTACGGATAAAAATGAACCAGAGGTAGAGAAAATATCGACACATGAATCATATGATTCCACTAGATTTGAAGATATTCATTTCCCCCAACTACATACCATACCCATTCTATTCAATTTTTTCATTAAACATTCTCATAAATGTGTATCAAAAAACATCTGTTAACATTATGTTACTAAAATTCTATAGTATATGGTTGTATTTGATCTGTACTTGTCAACACCCATGTAACATCATGTTTTGATTAGTATAGTGTATAATATCAATGGTGACATGAAACACCATCAAAATCTTTGAATGGATCACATCACACTGGGGACTGTGATATTTCATGTGATGACTACTGAGGTCCATGTCCAACTTTTTTGTCAACATATTACAATAGTCAACCATCCCATTGGATATTTCATTACATGGACATCTACTATTATAAAGATACATGAGTTATGAATAAAGAACATTTTCAAATTCATAAATTAAAACAAATGTTGATAAATTGTCAAAACTAATGTATGCTTCTACATATGGATAATGAATTTGAAAAATAAAAAGTTGATTTTAAAAAATATAGTAAATAATCCTAGAAAGCATTGCATGCTTCCAAGAGTTGCTTCACTCTGAAAGATCCATAAAAAACAATTGAAACCATTACAAAAACTATTATAGAACACATTTCATGATAAATATATTTATTAAATTGGATATAACAAATTAATATATGGATGATCATTCACATGATGAATTAGTCTTCAGACCCTAAATTATATTCTCAAACTTGAATGGCTCATAAAATCTATTATGAATTCAAATATAAGATAAATATTCATAATACTTCTATTGATATTTTGAGCTACATTGTTTAATAAACTAAATCACTATTCATATTTTCAAAATAAATTATATTACAACTATATAAATGGAACATCACATGCATCAAGATATAGATTCATTAATCCATGTATCATTATAGTAGTAGGATATATATTTGAATGATGATTATACTAAGAAGAAAAAATGATTTACCTGAAGTGATTAATAAATATTTATCAGAAAAATACTCATTATAATACCTACATTAAAATCATAATACACTAAACTCTTGTTACAGAAGATATTTTTTTTAGTTTTTTCATGACATTTTTTTCTATTGTTTCCAATCACATGTTTTTTATCACTGTTAATATGGACACCCCATGTAAATATTTTTTCGATGGAATGCAAGGACATCAAACCAACCACACATGTTATTGAATGAGAAAATGTAATACACTACACTAAACATTTTATATATTACATTGAATTTTATGATTTAGTCTATGTTTTTAGAATATTTTTTTGATAGGGAGGTCACATAATGTAGCATAGATCATGGCATGGATTTTGTTTATAATGTGATAAATCCTATTAATTGGTAGAAATGTAACAAATTAAACATATATATAGAAATATTTAATAATCAAACAATTTTATGAAAATTAATTATTTTTTACAATGTTTCTATGGTATACAAAACATGATAATTTAATTGAATGTCGATATTATGTTTGAAAAGTTATAAGAGAGATCAAAAAAAACATCTCAATATAGGTAATTTATAAAGGTAGATAAAATATCCTTATATATAATTAAAAATTATTATTATTTTATATAATCATAGTATTATACAAATAATGACAATCCTTTATAATTAAATAAGTAAATAATGTATTTTAGAGATGATTTGGAAATATAATTGTTTTTTGAATGTATACCAAAAAAATATGTGGCTACCAAGATTCTGTTATAGTATGATTTATAACCATCAATTTAAATTTTTATTGTCAATCTTTGGGTTTATAATTCTTATAGAAATGACATAAAAAATAATTTTTTTGGGAAATGTTGGAGATAGAGGTGGAGGCAGGGTCAAAATTAGAGACAAATGTGGAATAGCAAGAATAGGTGACCACCAAGGAAAAGACAGAGGAGGAGATCATGATGTGTTGTGTTGAAAATAAAAAAAAATCTGGGTAATGAAGCAGAATGAGGATCATACAAATATTGTGTTTGCGAGAAAATTGATTAAATTTTGACACAACACTTTTCACTTAATATAAGTGCCATTGTAAAATAATTTTTTGTGTGATATTGAAATAATGTTTTCACCAATTCTTTAAGTTATTTTATAAATGGTGGTAATCCCCCAATATAATATTTCGATATCTGCAGCATTAATTTATCCATTAGTTTTATTATTGATAAATTTTTACAACCCCCAATAATCAAACATTTATATAATAGGAATTAAAACTCTGAATAAATATGTCTGCAATAAACCACCTATGTATGAATATGTGTGAGAGGAAAACTGAAATAAAATAATCATTGATATATCTTTTTCATTGAGGAGTGATGGTGACAATGTTTCCATTATCACTTTAAAATAAAAAATTTAATATAAAAATGAGTCATTCAGTGAAATAAAGAAAAATTACAATCATTTTACTTCAAAATTTTGGTAAATCAATCATAATTCAATTATGATTTATATGAATAAATCTCTTATAAAATCCACACACAATGAAGCATGTGTGTCTTAAAGTGTGTTTTTTCTAGTTTAAAATGGAATTTTAGAATAAAACAATAGTTGAATACTAAAAAATTAGAAATCTCGTCCATATAATTTTGAGAATTTATGTGATCGTCTGTGAGGACATGTCATAATAAACCTCACCTCAATCGTAAGCATGGTCTGTCCATCATGAATAATATTGCATCTGTTTATTCAAAATAAACATTACTTTTAGTGCTAAAAAACTAATGACATACTCAAATATGAGTAAAATCATTCTAAATTTCCGGTTTTATTAGGAAAATGATTAATAAGTCATTTGTGACGTGTATATGTCAACCACACCTCAATCTGACTATGGTGTGCCTGGTATGACTGAAATTTCCCTTTATCAGTTTAAAATCAACATTTTAATAAAAAAAAGTGCCACTCGCTAAATACTGGTAATAATTATATATTTTTCGTGATAATTTAATAGAATGAAAATCAAATCACTTTTGATGTGTATTAATTATTCTAATGTTAATCCCATACATGAAGCATCTTATATGATAAAAAGTGAATGTATCTTATTTAAAATGACATTATATTAAAAAAACACGACGTACTCTAAGACAAGTAAACATATTCAAATTTTTTTGAAACATTATGAAAATAATCCTTATTTCATTTGAGACATGTCAGCCACACCTAAATATAATTCACGATGTGATTGGTATGTATCTAATTATGTTATTTTATTCAAAATAGACATTAATTTTAGTGGAAAAAAGAAACTGACATTCTCAAAACTGATAAAAAACATTAATATTTTTTATATGATAAATCGACTAACAAATTAATTTTTTTTATGAATTAGCTGCACCTAAGTTGGACTCATGGTGTACCCTGTTTGACTCTATGTGTTTTTATCAGTTTTAAATTGTCAATTTAATACATAAAGTCTCAATCATATAAAATAAAAAAACATTTTCATATTAACTTTTATATTTCTGAAAATTATTCATAATTAATTTATGATGTGTAGCAATTATTCGAGTGTCAAACCCACACACGATTACATATGAATGACAAAAATTACAGGTCTCTTGTTAAAAGTGACATGTTATTAAAAAAAATGTTCTATAATAAAAACGAATATAACACATTTATATTACTATAACACATTAGGAAAAGATCTATATTTTAATTATGACGTTTAGGAATCCATCTCACCTCAATCTGTCTCACGATGTGACAGATATGGCACAATGTGTGTATTTTGAATCAAAATTGAGATTAATTTTAGTGAAAAAACAACTGATATAATCAAAATAGAGAATACACATTTGTATGGTATGTATACAATTGTAAAAAAATCCATAAGTCATTTTCGATGTTTACTAACAAGCCACACATTAATCCAACCTACGGTATCAATGGTATGACTCAATGTTTTTGTAATTAGTTTAAAATTGATATTTTGACACAAAATTTATCGCTCACTGAAAAAAAGAAAACAAATGTGTATTTTCTTGGTAAACTACTTAAATGATTAATAATTAATTTTGGACATGTAGGAATAAATATATTCTCAATCTAGAACACGATTTGAGTTGTATGACTAAAAGATCATGTTTCCAATTTAAAAGGTCATTTTACTAAAAAATATTTGCTAGACTCAAAAAAGAAACAATTTCATAATGTTTTGATTCTTTATGAAAACGATCCATATTTACATATAAAAATTAGACACACCTCAATCTGATGAAATATGTTACCGATATGACTCCATGTGTGTATTTTTATTAAAAGATTACATTAATTTCAGTGGAAGCACATACATACACAAAACCTATCAAAACTATTCGGATTGTTACAATAGTTTATGAAAACAATACAATTGTAATTTTTTATCATTAGGAATTATCTATAACAAAATATATCTCATTGTGTATCTTATATGACTCAATGTTTCTGTTGATAGTTTAATATTGGAATTATGAAATAAAAAATTATCTCTCACTTGAAACTGAAAAAACACACACACGATGTTTCCAGATAATTTATAATTATCATTCTTGGATAATTTGTTATGTATAAAAATTAGTCTCATTTAATAGGAACACATTATGTGTCTTTAATGTCTAAAATATCATGTTTATGGATTAAAATTTTATTTTATTAAAAAACAAAATTAGAAAAATCGAATATGAGGAAACAGATTTGGAATTTTTTGATACATTTAGAAAATGATCCTTTTGTCATTTGAGATGTTTCATAAATTATCTCAAATGAATATGATTGATTGTGTGACTGCTATGACTCCCCATATGTCATTTTATTTAAAATAGAAACTAATATTTTTGGAAAATAAATTTCATAGTAAAAATAGAAAAGATTAATTTGTATTGTATTTTTACATTAAGAGAATAATAAATATGTCATTTGTGATGTTTATGAATAATCTAATATTATATCTTACTCGTGGTGTGACTGGTATTACAGAATGTTTTTGTTATCAGTTAAAAATTTTATTTTAAATCAAAAAATGTGTAAATCACCTGAAAATGGGGGAACATGCTCGGATTATAATGATAATATATGAAAAAGATTCATAACACATTTTTGATATGTTGGAATGAGTCTCATGTAATAATCACACTTGATGCGATGTGTATGATTAAAATTTCACATTTCTAGTTGAAAGAGACATTTTATTAAAAAACATAAATGTCATACCCCAAACTGAGGAGACCAATACAATTTGTTCTAATACATTATTAAAAGGATCCATATGTTTTTTTACAGGATTAATAGAATCGCCCAAATATCAATATGGAACATGTTGGGACTTGAAATAATGCGATCTCATATTTTTATTCCGATATTAATTAATTTTTAGTTGAAAAAATAACAGACATACTACAAATTTATAAAACAAATTTTGATTGCTTTTATAGTATATGAAAATGATCTATATGTTATTTGAGATTTGTAAGAATCATTTACAACTCAATATAACACATGGTTACTCTATGTGTGAAAAAATTTGTTTTTAAAATAAAAACAAGCTTTCAAGCATTTAGTCTAAGACATGGTGTGATTTTTTTTTGAAATATAATCCTCATTAATACATTTATCATTCAAATAAATATATTTAATAAAATTAATTCAAACAAATGAATAAAAATATTGAAAATAAAAATAAGAAATTAATATTATTATCAAATTTTAAGAAATCCCTTAACTGAAAAACTGAGGTAAAGCTAGTTGTTGTAGATAATGGTGAATATAGATGAGTATGTTGGGTCTTAAAGATCAATTATACACATGAAACATAAGGATCCTATATCAGAACCATAGAAATATCATAACAACCTCCAAATAGTTGTAAAATATTTGATGATAATATATACAATAAGGATCATATATCCTGAATGGCCCGATGGCCTTAATTTTTTATTTATTTGTGATAATCCACCTTCTAAGGGGTGAGTTTGAACCCTTATAATTCCAAAAAGCTTATGAGAAAATTTCATGACCCATAGATCATAGAGGAATCAAATAGAAAAGTAAATTTTACTACCCCTCCATAAGAAATGTCATGATATCAACATGCCACCATCACAATGATAGTCAAATAGTTGAATATTTCAAATATGGAAAATCATAGGCTCGATGGCAATTCAATAACCACTCAGTTTTCTTAATACAGTTATCTCTTCACTGGTGAATGTGCTATATCTAGATCATCATCCGGAGCCCTTCCCCTTGTCATCTAACTAGATTCATATGAAATTTCATGTGCCCTGAAGTACATAAGGTGGCATAATGGTCATGTGGTGTCCTAAAGGCTTTGCAAGACTAGAGGACCAAATCGGTGGCTCAAAGGCCATGATGGATTAATAGGTGTTCATGGTAAGGTATTGACCTATTCCTACTACATGGAATCTTACTATACAACTACAATAACCCCAAAAATATGTGTTCATGTTGATTTGATCTCAATTCTCTTGGATTTAAATGTTGGGCATTAGGAGATATGGTGAGTGACCAAATATAATAGACTCTTCAGTACTAGGGATGTTTTTGGTAATTCCCATATGAGGTAAGTGGGTCATTATTTGTTAAATTGGGTTCTAATATTTTTTTAACTAAAATTTACATCATTAATAACACACACGTATGGTTTTTTGGAGTTTCCATGTGTTCAGGAGGAATGAAATTCCATAATTATGACCCATATGAATAGATTCTATTTGGGGTTAATTTTTTTTAATTATATCATTAATAGTTCAAAAAAAACTCATTCCCCCTATTTGTAGGGGTTAATATTTTTCATAGGGAGCTTTCATAGTTTTGACAACCCATGATCCCCATTTAGTGGATGAATATATGCCTCACAGTTAGCTATGAAAAAATAATGGTTTCCCCTATCATGTTCTTCCAATGTACCCCCCATGGTCCTCCATAACATCCAAGATCAATCTAAAAATTTTCCAATGAAAATACCCATTATTATATTGTTCAATACATCTTATAGGAATTTCATGAAAAAAATGTAATAGAATGATAAAATATCCCACCATAAAAATTTCTATCATGAGAATATGATCATGAATCAAGACCCATAAAGATGATGGCCATTATGTCAACAACAATGATTCCTACATCAATGTTTCATGGATATACCATCCTCACACAAACAATACCCATACCATAGAAATAATTTTATTTCACATTACCTTATCATGATTATTCATAATACAAAAAAAATAAATTTTTTTTGAATCATTAGTAACATCAGCATCCACACAATCAATCACATGGGAAGGATCTATATGATACCTCGTAGTTTGGGAAACATGAAGTACACCAATGATCAAATTAGAAATGAGATGGTAATTACAGCTAATATACCAACTTTCCATATATCTCCATAATAAAAATGGTTCCAAATAAACATTACTTCTTACATTGCATGGTTTAAAAATTAATGATACCCTAATCAATGTAAAATACATAAAACACTTATGAATAATAAAAATGATAGATAATGATTAAAATTGTATGAATAAAATCATATATGGATTAATGTTGTCCAAAATATATTTGAGATCATGTTATCAATTTCTTTAATCTCTTTAAATTGGACTCGACCCAATAAAAATTGCACTACCAACTCCTCCTAGAAGAAGAGAGATCAACATTGAATCCCACACCACCCTTAAATGGGTGGAATATTTTTTGATGCATGGTATCCATTATTATAGCAATATTTGACCATAGAGAAATGTTTTTACCATGATCTACCAGAATAAAAAACACATGCTTGATGAATATCCTTAAGAACCTCGATATTTCCCTCTATGCATATATCTATCTACAGATTATAATTCACGGTCTATTTGAATTTGAATCCCTTACATACTCCACAACATTATAGAACCAATATTTGAACCTCAATTCCATGTCAGAAACAACAATATTCAAATCCTAATGAATCCCCAAAATCTCATGGTCCTACAATTCTCTAGTGTTTCCAACATTCATATTCTCATTAATTGGTGTGAAATATATGAATTCGTAACATGATAAATAATCAGAATAATTTAATTCATCCCACTCGAAACCTATATGAAAAAATGAAAATTTTCATGGAAATATTTTACCACATCCATATCATAATTTTTAATGATTGGGACAATCCAATAGGCCTCTAGGGCTTCACCACAACATTCCTCCAAATGAAATACTGTAATATTATATTTTGAACTGAACAAATCAACCCAACCACAAATATCGAAAAATCATGTTACAAAAAACAATGATATCCCCAAGGTGAATGGAAAAATATGAATGGTTCCCACGCTCCATGAAAACCAACCACTAATAATTTGTAACAACCAACCAACCATTGAATGATAATTCTGGAATGGGATACTAAGACCACTCACCTGGGGTCTACCATTTATAGAAGCATTTAATAAATTATTTGGAATCAGTAAGTGGAACCTCAATTGGTTGAAAACTCTCGTTAACATATGAGTCCACAATTATTAAATATAAAAAAATTTCCACCAACCTCTTCCACTAAAATTTCCATATCGTAAAAATAAATAATATACTAATCATCAAATTATACCTTCAAGTCTTATGCCAGTATTTTTTGGTCAATGCATCATAAACCTCAGTTCCTTTCCTAATAGTGTATGAAATATCAAAACCAAAATTTTGATGATTGTATAAGCATCGTCTCTCTCAAAATTTTATATCCCTCTGAGTAAAAATAGTATTCATTCCATTATGATCCTAATAAACTATATGTTTATCCCCAATGATATAGTAAAAAATATTTTTTTAGTGCTGAATAACCACATCTAACTCAATATCATGGGTAGCGTAGTTCTTCTCATTATGGTTCAATTATAAAGAAGAATATGCCATATCAAATTTACTATTTATTTTGAGACACCCCAAACACATTGTGAAAGCATCTTTGTAACCTTTCTAACCCAAAACCAGATCCAGATGAATTAAAATCGGTGTTGAAATCATCATCACTGTCAATATATATATGAATTTTCCTGTTACATTAAAACATTACATCTATATAAGTCAAACATGTGATCGAATATGTATTCATAAAGAAATTATGATTAAACTATATAACTAAATCCATAAATCACTATATCTCAAATGATTTTGTAGTCTACTATGAGGAAATAATGTCATTAATGTTATCATGGTCATTTAGGTCCCAACACTTAGATATAAATGTCCCAAAAAATATCACATCTAGAATTCAAAATGCTTCTTTGTAAAGAATATCATTTATACAATGATCTATCCTATAATTAATAATGATAAAAAAAGATATATATGAACCTCCTCCTACATGGATTACACCAAAATACCATCCAAAATCACAAAAACCAAAATGTTAATGTGAAACGATAAATTATTTTTCAATAAATCCATAAATACAATTGGAGTGTTGGTGAAACAAATGGAATAAAATTAATCACTAAATACATATATTGACACATAAATGGAGTCTTAGGTATATACTATTCAAAAAAATTGAAATAGTTATACCCTAAAGTGATTTAAATCATTAAAAACTGGACTAACCCTCTAAATGGCCAAAAAGATCCTCAATCTCAAGTAAAAGATATTATTTAATAATTGACATCCAATTTTACATTCAATAAACTAGACAAGGTCAAACACTCTGTTGGGATTATAATAAGTATGATATATGAATCCCATGGATACATGGTGTGTTGAATAAATCCCTTAGCCTCTAGATTCTCATGCTTGACATTATGTTTTAGCCACTCGGTATGTTCCATTTGATGTGGTGGAATTGATATAAGTATCATAACCTACGAATGTAAGTAGTAAGCATGACCACTCTTTGTTGTGGTAAACTATAAAAATCTTGTATAAATACTTCAATGTATACTCTCACTATTTTAGGATGTTTTTTACAATAAAGGGACACAAAAATTGAGTAAATCACTAAAATTTTCATGATATTACACCTTCATAAGGAAAAATTTCCCCCACACTTATTGATCTAGATTCCCTCCCACAATGGAAAACATGATGAACCCATTATAGATAAACACTAAATCATTCATGAATGAATTGTATGTTACACCTTGTATTCAGATATCATCACCAGAAATGTGGGACACATTAAACCTTTTTTATACCATTTCCTAAAAGTAATGGAATGATAATTAAATTAACTTATATGTTCTTAACCTAATCGCACCATGTCAATTTACTTTCATGATATATAATAATGGCAATAACATATAAAAAAAAGATAACACCGTAAAAGCTGAATTAATCATCGTACATATAGTATTAGTTAACCCAGCATCAAATTCCTCAAATACATTATAAAACCAATAATGAATTCTAGTATTATCCACTGGACACCCCCTTGTCCAAATGATTAAACCCACTACCATTGGAATATTCTGTATGAACATTCTAACCCTTGCTGAGAGTGGATCCAACCTCACTTCACATGAATATCATTTCAAAAAATGGGTTAAGTTACATGGTTATCCACAATGATGAATATTTTAGTATCCTCTACATAGTTAGTCTTTACATGACCACAACATCCTCACTAGTAGTAGATGACATGTTGATATCTTGTTTTGTTTGCTAAAACTAGTTTTGAAGTAAACTGACCACCATATTTTCACTTAAATAAAAAATATACACCTGGAATAATATTTCAACCTACCTAAGATTTACCAAGCCCTAAATTTTAATCTAGGTATACCTAATAAAATGATTATTTTTATACTACCTTCATGTTTGATGGAAACAAAATTAAAATCATCATATACTAAATATCTGACCTCAACCCCAACTCAATACATTGATCCTTTAGGTCTTCATTATTTTCATGCTCCGTTTCTAGATACACAATCTTAGTATAATGAATATAACACTCTAAAATTATAAACTCCCCATTCAAAAATCTATGAATCACATTGCTGTTTTCAACATGAACATTCTTTGGGTAAAATACTTGATAGAGTATTTTCTTCTAAGAAGTAAAGGTAATGTCTTCATGAAACATATCACTCATGTCGGAGACCCACCATATCAATCCCAGCGCATTAAGAATATATGTGGTGAATCCCAACATATAGTCTTCACGTTTCATCATGATGTTAGTTATGCTGTCAATTTTCACAAGGCACACCATATACTTCTACAGTCCCATACCACTAGGGAATATGGATAGATGGTTCTAATAAATTCTATTCGATGATACACTGCTCATCCAAGATTCCTCATACCCACTTCCCCTTATGTTTGAATTTTGTGAAATACATGTTCAAATAATGAAGGTTCCACTGATGTATTTTCCTACAGATCCAATTTGTTAACATCATTTCAAATATTGGTAAGATAAATTGTAGAGCCATTTGATGTTTAGAAAAATACAATTATATCTCATCATTATAGAATATTCAAAAACTAATAATAATAAATTGTGAAATTTTATATATTCCTTAAAAATTATTAAATATAAACAAATCATGATTTATATAAACAATATATTCTGATTTATGAAGGAATAATTTACTTTTATTTAACATACCATTCAGTTTATTCTAATGAAATTAGACACCATGTCTCAACCATGATAAAAACATTCTGACCATCCATGGTAACTAGAGTACAAAAATTTAAGTGATATTGACAATAACCCTCCAAAACATAATCTATGAATTATATTGGTCTTAACACTAAACTAAACAACACACATAAACACCATTAGGCACTATAAAAACACATCTTCATGACTATCAATATGATACCATTCTTTGACGAACCATCTAGATTTAAGAAGACCACCTACTAGAGATAGACCATCGCGATGGAGAGGTTAAAATGATAAAAAAATATGTATCATATAAAAAACAGGAGAATAGTTTATAGTAAGTAAGTTAAATAAATAGATAAAAATTATACCTAAACCAAATTATAATTTATGAAATACAAAAAAATATTAATAGACACGACCTATTATCTCCATGATATCAATTTTCACTTTTAATCCATCCCACAATGAAGGCAACGATGAAAATTGAAGCATTTATGTTACAAGATTCCCTTCCCTTCAACTGGGTCATAGAAATAAACGTCTAAATCTAGAAAATAAAAAATCATCATTTTTTAAAAAGGCCACTAAGATAACACCCAAGATTCTATTCACGTTCCAATAAGAACAACACAATAGTTATTTCTTTTAAAACAAAAACTATTTTTCAAATAATTTTCATATATCTGAAACCATTTATAAAAAATTTTAATTGGTGTATATATATCATATTCATATTCACAATGTAAGGAATATGAAAATTAAAATTTATAATATTTGAAATAATATCCTCACATTATAAGGTAACCAAGTTTACACATATTATTGAAATAATCCATAATGTTATTTATTGTGATACAACATAATGAGAAAACATGTGTTTGACAATCGATGACATAATCCACAATGAAATAGATGCCCAATTAATAAAAAACAACAACATATTTTTCCTTATCAATTGGGAATACACTGTAGAAAAAAGTAATCCTAAACTAGGAATATATTGGTACTAAACAATATCGAGTCCTACCACAGTATATCAAAATAAAAAAATATAGTTTAATTAAGAACACTAAGAGTGACACTAGTTTTCCTGATGCACCCAATGTCGACAATGTGAAAAAAAATTAATGTATAATTTCCTAAAAAAGAGTAAGTTTCATAAAACATTTTAAAATATGTGAAAATACAAATTGTTTTTTGAAAACCAATTACTAAATTAGGACACCTATTACCGAATTTAATGAATCACATGGGGTGAAAAACCTAAAATTAAATTAAACCCACATTAAAATTTTGTGACATTAAATAAAATCCATTGAAACAAATGTCCAGTTAAATTTAATGAACAAACGATATTAATTTTACAAGAAAAATATATAAAATATTTATTTAAAACAATATATAGAAATAGAAACTTCATGAATTGTTGTAAAATTAATCACCCTCGACAATGGTGATTAGAGAAGATTAAATTCTTCTAATGATCCAAAATCAATAAAAAACATAAATCCACTATCAAACAACATGGATCTATAATTAAACCTCCATTGGGACCGAAAAAACATTTGTATAAGAGATATAATGAGGATCTATTAAAAATGAAAACTGGATATATTAATCATAGAAACATAAGGTAATCCATTACCAATGATAGAGGTATACCTATATTCCAAAGAGAGAAGCCCCTATACAAATGAGGAAGGATTATTTTAGGACACCATGTGGTTATGGGGTCATTAAATGTTAAACCAGGGACTTTTGGATTTGTAATAATAAAATTTAAGAGCATTAAATATATGCACACATGATTTGTTGGATAGGTCACATGATCATGAGTTACAATGAATAAAAATTTTGGGCCCTATACTATGATTCCATTTAGGGTGCATGGTTTTAAATAATTGTTACATTAATATTGTAATAAATGGTTAATTCCAATCTTCTATTGGTGCACAAATTCCATGGGGTTGCTGAAAAGTTTTGAAAAACTATACACTGCTTCTTGCAGATCAACACATGTCGCATAGTTTATTTGGAAGAAACACACAGATTCTCATAATCACTTCAAAACTATGTGTAACCCCATATGCCTCCAAAAAATCATAGAATTTCCTGATATGACCACAAATGTAAGACCCCACCTAGGAATAGTTAAAATTTTTTCAAGATGTACCTAAACAAAAGCAAAGAAACATTACTGAAAAACAGATAAATTTATGAATTAATAAAATATACTAATATGTTAAATGAATAAATCACATTTCATTCATATAAGAAACTAATACATCACATGTACATCCTCTAAGTAGTTGGTCACAAAAAAATCACTCAACCATGATTAGGCATAAATTTCCATATACTAATATAATAATAGACTAATGATGCATTAATTAAATATATGAATAAACTGATACCATCATAGATAATATCTCAAAAATATCATTACATGAAACAAACCCCTTAACCATCTGATTAAAAAATAAAAATTGACTCTGCATGGAAGGTTTTATTGTATGACGGTTCTCATCTTCGGAATTTAACTAACATATTCTAATTGATATTAATTTTTTTACACCCCTAATTACATCAATCATTATAATAAATTCTTTATAATAACAGTGGTGGATAACTATATATTATAATGTGTAACTTATTAACCCAATAAACTATTCACTATATATCATATAGAACTATCTATATCAAGTAAAATTCTCAACCTGAATTAATCATAACATTTCATTACATCCCATAAATCAAGGTGATTATCATCAATTAGGTAAAAACATAATATTTTACTTTGAGTAGATAATTATCATTTCACTTCAAGAAATATTGATATCCAATATGAAATAATAGTAATGTTTATATTTCATTTTTATAGCACAACCATTTTAATATTCATAAAATATTCTAAATTATATTCAAAACACACTTATGAAAAAAATTATTATATGAAATATAATAGGATCCCTAATAATCCAAATATGTGCTACACAGATAGAGGGGTTTTAAACTCATTAAACCCATTCAATATTTCCATATCCTCTCCATATGAACATCAATTTAACCCCTCCCACTAAAATCTTTTTGAGTAACCTATATGTTATGAAATCTACATAATAATGATGAGAATTATAAATATTATTTCTTTGATGTTCATCTCTTATATGATATTAAATCCTCTTTTATAGTACAACATCCTCTACCATGTTTCTAATAATATCATTTTATACATTGAAATATTTTTAAGTACATCATCATCATTAATTCGTCACTTTCCACACATAGTTTCATTTAAAAGTTTTTTATCGATTATAACATTTTAAATAAACCATACCCTAATCATATATGGATATATACTTAAATTCACTAAATATTTTGAAACAAATAGTATTTTATTTTATTCATTTATATTTTCTTAGTCCAAAATAATTCCAACTACCCAGAGAGACAATATATTATATTCATTACATTTTGTGATGATCCACTAACTACTTTTTATTAAGGAAATTACTATATATATATATTTTTTAATTTTTTAATTAATTAACCATCATTTCAAAATCATATATGGTTATATATTTTTTTGATCATATTATTCTTAAAAATGTTATTTAGTCATTAATTTTTTGTCTGATGGATGTGGAATACCAATTCCCCATATAAATCAAAAAATATAGGTAAAAACATTTATATTGAATAAATGATGTTCGTGGTTTTATCCTTTTAAAAAATGTTATAGTGTCTAGTGATTCATATACCACATATATGATATCATTTTATTCAGAAATACTATTTCTAACAGCAAACATCTATTATCGCATAATAGAAATCAGAAAAATATTAACATAATTTTGGAATATTTAATTTCAGGTAAGAATATTTCATCTCAATCTACTTATTGATGTTGAAAACATTTTTATCACCCCATGATCTAAGAAAATATTATACATAATTTTTTTGTTTATATTTAATTCTAATATATTTATAATATTTTTAAATAATTTAATCTATATACATACATTTCAATACTGATCAAATAATTTTTATAACAATAATACATGATATGGACATTTCTTGGTGCTTGATAAACTCTTTTAGGAATTTCAAAAAATTATATCATATGAAATTATAACCCTTTATAACTAATTTATCCTTTTTGTTTCAATAACCTTGAATTAATAGTATATTAAGTCGTATTGAAATTTCCAACAAATTTTTATTCTATAAATTTAATATTTTAACAAATTTTCGAATAAAAACATCATAAAAACGTATTTATCTCATGTATACGTCCTTAATAATCAACAAATAGATAAAAATTAGTAATATTCTGATCAACACATTCATATTTTCAAAAAAATCTATTAATGACATCAAAATTAAGTCATTAATATAAGAAAGCATTTTATTATATCTTTAGTATCATAAATTCATTAACATACACAATAAAATCAATTATATTATGGGAGTCTAATTTTTCATTCATCACATTACATTTATTTCCACTACAACAATAGTGAATAATTATATATTCAATATATTTTTAAATATTGTTATATTAATATTTTTAATCTATTATTGTATTAAAGATTTAGTTTCCTTGAAACATAGAACATTGATTACATAAGTAATTTATTATCTTAACGGACTACATTACATCATATATTATTTTTCATATATATTATGGTAAATTTAAAATTTTATTTGGATGCTAAAAATGTTATTATTCATAAATAGAGTTCTTTTATATGTGTTTCTTATTTTATTAATATTTAATTAATAATTTTAATAAATTTCCACTAATAAAAAATTTTCCCATCTTGAATTTATCATATCATTTAATTGGAAAAGACTTATATTACCATAATCCAATGAACCTTCACAGGTGAAAAATGCACCAAAAAGTTATGTAAATTCAAAATAATCTTAATTATATTAGTTATGATTCATATATGGTGTATATTTTAATCATTCTCCTAAATCTATAATATTAATAATCCCATGTATTTTTTTCTATGTAAATAAAAATATTACTTAATCCTTAATAAATTAACCTAATTTAATCACTAAAAATGAGGTAGTTAACCTCTTGGACCACCTCATATCATTATTTTTTATAAATTATAATTATGAGTAATAATACATTGGTATAAATATGTGCTGTTTTTTATTGAGGTTTGAAAAAGTGACACTTGGTAAGGAATATAACTGTTATATTTTAAGGAGATTTAATCCTCAATATAAAATATCTTATTGATTTCTATACATTACATGATGAATCACGTGATTTTTGGAATCATATTCCATTAAAATACTTGTTTCTTTAAACCATATTGATGTGTAACCTCTCAAAAATTCATATATTGTTATACTTATTTAGATCCAATGACAAATATATATAGAAATATCTAACTATAGTCATGATTGAGGTAAATATAAACCTCTAATGTTTCATCTTAGATGTTTCTAAAATAAAAAATCTCTTATTTACTATTTTGGGATCCTTAGATTGTAAGGCACAATTGTTTTAAAAGAACATTGAACACTCTAGTATAGGTGAAAATAATACCATGATTCCTCATAACTAGGAAAAATGTAATAGATATATATATATATATATATTAAATAATATATTCAAACACCTATGATATTTGTAAATATTAAATAAATACTTAAATCAAACTCGTAACTCAAATTCCATGAAAATGAAAATAATGTGAAATATTATACCTGACATATAACACCATAAACATGTATAGGATGATCCGTATAAGTATATTAATGACATATACTAAATCATTCATAAAAATTCATAAAATAAAATATTTAAATCTATGAATCATTAAGGAATTATGTTGTGAATTGTTATATTATTCACAGATTTATTAATGAGAAACATATTTTTGAACAATTCATTAATAATAAATTTTTTAAATTTTTTTTAACTGGTATTTTTGAAATTATATAATTTAAAAAAACAAATACTTATAATTTTAGAACATAATTATTTTTTTTATTAATTATATGAAATTTACAATAAATATTAGATAATATATGATATATAAAAATTTTACTTTTTAATTATAATTTATTACTATCTAAACATTTTAAATGTCACAAATAATTTATTCCTTAAATCATGTTCAAATAAATGTTAAGAATAAATTACTCTAGATTAAATATTTTTTTAATGGATGCATTTAATTTTAAAAATTAAAATTAATTTTTTTTTAGAATTCATATTTTTAAATATAATAACTATTTATATTTGGGAATGTTTGGTAATATAAAAATTCTCCATAAATAGTAATTTTTATTCAATGTAATAAAATTATATCTTGCCTGTAATTTAGGCCGTATTTTTCTCACAAAACATAACATACATCATATGAATATTCAATTAACAACTATTGAACCCAATTTAATCATAATTATTTCACGATAATTTATTCTATAAATGATTGATGATAACAATATATAAACCTATTAGTTTTATTATGTTACAGAAAATGTTAAAATAATATAACAATTATAAATATATAAATATATAAAAAATTACCAGTAATTTTTTTATAAAAGATAAATATATGAATATTTCACAAATAAATTTTGGAAACATATTTTCTTATTTAGAAGTAAAATAACATTTTATTTATATTAAATTGATAATTTTTAGGAATATGATTGATAAATTTAAAATTCTCTAATTTTTTTATTCACTACAAGAAATCTGGGTATTTCAGTCTGGCGAAACGGGCGACCTCCATTGGCGGTCGCTAATGGTGGGCCTTAGCGACCTCTATATGTGGTCACTGATCTCAATTAAAAAAATGCATCATAATTTCCCCCCAATCCTAACGCACCCTGACCCCGACCACAACCCCATCCCTTCGCAGCGAGATCCGTGACCGCCGCCCACCCCTCTCGCCATGTCGGATGCTGCCGCCGCCACTTTCACTCCATCTTCTTCCACCACCAATCCCCTCTACGGCTACCACTTCTCCCAATCACCTTTCGAAACACAGTGGTGATACCTTCACCATGACCCCCCCCCCCCCCTTTATCTCCCTCGCCCATTAACTCCTCAGTAGTCATCCTTGGTCGCTGCCCTCTCCGTCATGCTATATCACCTCACCTGTCACCGCTGCCCTCTCAATCACATTGCCTTACCATACCTAATCACTACACACCCTACCGGAGGCACCACTACTCCTCTCTACCACCGCCCCCAATCCGGACGCTTCCTACAATCGACACTGTCCACTCAGGTAATTCCTAATTTTTGGTTTATCTCCCTATTATCTAAACCTAATTTCTGTTTCAGGGTTTTGATTTTGCCTACCATAATCTGTTTATCAGTTTTTATTCATCTCCACTTCCAATGAAGCTCGACTCATACTCTATTATCCACAGATTTGTGTATCCCCTCAAATGAATACAACATTGATTTTGGCTAGGTATATCCTGAATTATACTTTCTGAAACCTATATATATGCTCTGTATATATGTGTTCTACATATATGATTTGCATAGACATGATATATATTTTTATTTAATTCCAATTTATACCCTTTTTATAAATTTCATGTTCTATATATAGATCATATATATTCCAATTTAATGAAACATGGGACTAAAATTTTATGTATTCTACATATATGTGTGTGTTTGGGTTTTCTATATACTACAATTTATTGTGGGTTATATAATTATGGTCCCAATTTTGTTGTTTAGTTTTATCCAAGATGTTATTCTAGCAATAATGTTTTCATGATTTGGTAGTGATTATCTGATTTTTATCTCCAATTTCATCGCACTTCCTCTGACAATTCTGCCCACGGATTCTGACAATTGATGATTTGGATACATATGTATGAACTTTATCTCTCTTGTAGATGCAATCAAATCTGGTCAATTCCTCCGCTGTGCCCATGCCCATTTTCTCTGGTTTCGGCCGCCTCCATTTTTTTTGAATTCCAAAATATGTAACCCTGTTTTTGGAGCATTACAATGGTTTTGAATATTATATTTCATTCATTTTATTCTGCTAATTTTACTCACTGCAATCATTTTGTGCTTTTTTATAAAATCTAATTTTACTCACTACAATCATTTAGATGATTCCATTTGATCAAATACCTCTTAATCTCTTTAACATTATACGTTCTCTGTGATGATATTTATAATTTGGTCCATATCCTCCATATTTAAATAAATCATTACGAAATAATTTGTTTTTTAAAAATATATTATTCCATGAAGGAGGCCTTACTAGATTCCCACAAATATGGTTATACAATAGCTTAGTATCAAGTCTTCCTAACTGGGATGGCATCTAAAATTAGTGGTTATAATCATTAAATACATTCCTTTAGATCACCCTAGAATAATCCAAGGGGATAAGATCTTTAATCTGATCAAGAAGACCAACTGCATCCACAATAAGAATATTTTACAACTCCGGTGGAACTATCCATGTAGGGGTAATTTCCATGTAGATGTAATGGGTTTTTATATCCAATTTGTGGCCAAAAAATAAATATGAGACTACCTATATAAAAACGATTAATCTGATAGAGTAATGGATCTATAATAGCCTCCAATTGTAATCCAAATAGAAGATACAATTTAGAAAAAAATTATTGTTAGAATACACTCAATATAACTTCTATTCATAAAGGTAAATGAATCATTTGGTTACTATAGAAGATGCCAGATGTTGCTGTAAAAGAAAGACCCAATGAATAATCTTAATTTTTTAATGCTATGTCAACTAAAATATTTTGGTTTGGTAAATTGGTTTTATGACACTGTGGAAATGATTTCATAGATAGAACCATTCCAAATGATGTTGTAGTGATCCAAATAAATCCATGAATCGACATTGAATCCCAAAAACAAGGATAATCCACATCCAAGGATAAATATAGGAAGCACAACTCAAGGTGAATGGTTGGAAACCTTTAATTGATTCATGAAAATAGCGTTAGTGAAAAATTTGTTGAAATATATTTCTCTATGGAATGAATATCCTCATGATGTTGCTATGTTCATAGGATAGTAACCAATATTTCTATCTATATTCTTTATATAATGCATAGATCCCTTTTTTGAGAATTTCCCTCAAATTTGGACTCTTCTTCTTCATGTTACACATGATTCCGTAAATAAAACATCACTTTGTAGATTATTTCATAACTGATTTTCATCTTTTTTCAATGTTTAACACTATCTAATTAATTTTAATAAGTGTTAATATATTATTTGTAAATATTAAACTCTGTTTTTAATCCTTTCTATAATTTTACTCTATTATTGTTTATGCGACTATTTCTTATCTCTTTTTCATTCTGCATTTTTAATATTATTGCATGTTTATATGTGATCACTGTTAGTACCCCTCATTGTGGAAGTTCGCTTCCTAATCTGGTTGATCGACATTTCAGGTTTTTTTATTCATCAAGATTTATTTTTCAAGGCTATTATACATATATTTGACCAAATATTATAAAATCACATTGATATATGCATGATCTCTTTCTCATGATGTTTCATGATATATGTGCCTTCATAACCAAATTTTTTTACATACTTTGGGTAAGATCACAAATCCCAACTTCATATTCCTCCAATAAAGAATTTTAATATATTTCGATACTCTTTTTTACAATGAAACATTAAAAAAATATTCATCTTCCATCTAATGGTTGATCTTATGCATATTCATGCAACCATATAGCAATGCATCCTCAATTTGAACTGTACACACGGCTAACTCCATTATTTTATTCGGGTCTATAATACTACATTCTAGTTTTTTTTTGTTCTGGTTATAAAAATGCATTCAAGATATTGGAATGCAGGTTTTTTAGGTGGTTTCTTCTATTTTTTTATGGTTACTTCATTTCGGCAGGTGGAATGTAGGTTTTAAAAAAAATCTTCTTACTAGCGACCACCTATGGAAGTCGCTATAGGTTTTTTATTGCATAAACATTAGCGACTGCCATTGGCGGTCCCTTTCTATTATATTTTTCTGAATCATCAGTTTCCCCCAAGATGTCGCTGTTGATACTCTTGATGTGGCCTATAGGGTCCACTTATGGTGGTTGCTAATGGCCTTTAGCGTCGGGCCAACTGTGACCCCCATAGGCGGTGGGTAGGTAGTCTCTAATGGCCATTAGCTACTGCTTTTAGCGGTTGTTTATACTAGTATTTATAGTAGTGATTTATATATTTTTTATTTATATGTTTTGGAATTTAAATGTTAATATTCTACCCAATTAGTGGATACAATAAATAAATTCTTGAAAATGAAAATAAATCACGTGATAGGAAAACAGAAAAAATTATATTGAAGAGAAATATTATGAAATATTTTATTATATAAAAATGGAAAATATTAGACCTATAATGTATATATATCGTATATTCTTTATGTGTATTATTAATTTTCATAATAAAAATATAATTTACATCAATTTATGAAAAATGGAAATAACTTATTTTTGGGAATTTTTTTATATACGGAAAAATTTCTTATATATTGGCCAATCAAAATAGTAGATATATTATGTTTCATCCATATTATTTGATACACTATTTTTTTCACTCAACTTTTTTCCTCTACATAAGATATCACATACGATGTAGCTAATGACTTAAAAAGAAACTTTATTTCTCGGTAACATACCTTGGGATTTTAACTAGTTGTACCCATTATTTATATAAAAATAGAATTTATATTAAAAATAATATATATCATAAATAAAGATAGAGAAATTAAAATTTTCACCCTAGGTTATATCACATCATACAAAATATAATGCCCTCAAGAAGATTATGAAACCCATGTTATTCAGACAATTTGAAAAAAAAATATTTTCTGTGGTTGATAAATGTTACTTTGATACCACATAATATTGATTCGAATAGTTTCTCACAATCATGGAAGTGGAATAAAACCATTTATTATGCTATGATATTCATAACAATTCATGTCTCAAGAACATAAATAAATTTGTAATATATGAGATTCTATATGTTTTATCAATGAAAAAGGCATAGATTTATCTTGAATAAGATATTTGGAAACCAATATAATTAATCACACAACCACTTGTATATCAATGGAATATAGAATAATTTTATTTTATTATAAGGTACTTGAACACGAAATGAGTTGCATCACCTGTTCAACGCTAATAAATATATAATCAGGTAAAATATTTTGTTGGATAATAATTATCATATTTAATATATTTTAACACTACAAATGTAGGGTATATTCTCTACATATAGGATCACATCAATAAAATAATGGATTTCATTATAGATTCTCATTAGCTGGTTATCATCATACATTACTCATAATGAATTTTTGTTGTGATCGATTAATCATTTTAATATATAAAATGAAAATGTTTTTCTATATATAAAAAGACTCTTAGATTCATTTCAAAATTTAACCGATGTAAGTGATGTGATTTAATCCCTGAACCCAGAATTTAATAACCTTTTTTGTCAGTGATATATAATATCATGCCCTAGACTATATCAAGATATAATAATCTATGATATTCTTCGTATGCATATCACATTAAATAAATAGGTCAAAATTATACAACATTACGTAAAATTTTTAATTAATTTCCTAAATGGGTGCACCACTTTCAAAAAAATGACCATGGATTACATAATATAATTATATAATATTTGGACACTACATTTTAGGTTGGATTTAATATAGTATAATTAGTAGATCTTCATAAACAATCAGTTGATGGATTTATTCAATCTATGACTAAATTTTCACCATATTTTATTGATGATCTTATTGTGAGAAAAAAATTTATTGGTTCAACATCAAGAATGGATTATCCACCAGAGATTGATTTTAATAAATTTTTTATATAAGGAATTTAGAAACTATGGGATAAAAATACACATTATTTTTATTTGTCTTATATTATTTTTATAAGGTTTTGGGAATTAAAATATTTACAGATAATTTTGTTACTAATATTATTAC
The DNA here is from genome assembly GCA_963277665.1 of Viscum album. Taxonomy (NCBI): domain Eukaryota; kingdom Viridiplantae; phylum Streptophyta; class Magnoliopsida; order Santalales; family Viscaceae; genus Viscum; species Viscum album. The sequence goes on from OY728164.1 coordinate 616,085,445, forward strand.
AAAAATTTATTACTAGATCTATCATAAATTGAGATGAGATAGTTCATGCAAAAAATACTATATGTGTTGTGGTAGGAAATTTTTTCGATCCTTATTTTTACAATTTGATTTAAGGATATATTTTTAATGATATTTTAATCTTTTTCTTGTCACCATCTATAATAATATAGAATTACCGATATTTTATACTATGTTTTTATAATATGAAAGGGGGAGAAATATGAAGAATATGACAATATAAATAGATATATTTTTCATTTTACTGTAGTATTTTTTACTTGTTGTATTGTCCTTATAATTTAATAACAGTTAATTTTATCTCAGTTCAATTAATTATTAATTTTTGAAAATTAAAATGATTGAATATTTAATTAATTTCAAAATATTACATTCAAATAATTTTTTATTGTTAATTATATCTTTTGAAAGATAAGATCTTATTATGATGAAGTCTAATAATATATTCATAAATAATAGATTATATAATTCAAAATTGAAACTATGTAGGATGTATCATTTTATTTTTTAGAAGATGATCTTCAAAAGTGAAACCATCTTACTTGTAATTTCAATAATCTATATAAAATTATTTTCATTTATACATATATTTTATGATTTTTTTTCAGAAATACTTACATCTAAATACTAGAATATTTTGGAGATAGGGTCAGTTGTTTTTGTTATAAATTTGATGTATTGTATTGTTGATCAGAAGGAGAAAAACATATGTATTCTTAATTAAAGATCATTAGTTATTTGTTTTTCTGGAAGTGGAAGTGGTTTTTTAATTATTCTATAATGAGGTTTTAATAATTGGGATTGTCAAAATTTTATTATTTAGAATTTTATATTGTAAGGTGGTTTATTTTCCAAAGTTTTTCTTTTGTTACTCCTAGTATTATGTAATCTTTCATTTCATTGGAATGGTCTAGTTTACTGGGATGGATATTCAAACTGAATATCAGTATATGATATCTATTACTACAAAAAAATCATTAATGAAATTTTCACTTTATCTAATAAAATGCCTTATTTGGTCAAATGGTTATATAAAATATTCACTTCATTTGTTTTTTGTTTTTGATTAAAAATACTGTTAAGAATTGTGACCACTGATAATATAATCATTAAACAGTGATCACATGAGTAGTATAAATTTAGGGCATTAATAAATACAATTTAATCATATAAAAGAAGTGATGAAATAATCCAGAAAACATTCCCCATATGAATCCCATTTGATAGAGCACGTACATGAGGTGGCATCATTGGGATTCACACTTGACAAAGCCCAAGTTGAGCATCAACATGGTAAGCTCGAACAAAACCACCTATGGGAGAAGCGGAAATATATAAAGAATACCACTCGAGTGATTTTATCCGAGCCACCCAAAGAGATTATCACCATCAGCCACCTTACCCTTCAGCCTTATTCAGGTGTTATAAAGGATTATGTTACATGACCATTGTATTCATACCATGTGTATTATTTTTTTATAAAATAAAGAATATACAATCAATTTATTGTAACCTTGTAAATAGTTTTTAAAGAAAAATTAGTATTTTATTAAATATTAAATTAAGAAATTAGTTTTGATGGATTAATCTATTTTTAAAAAAAATAGTATTTTAATAAAAATATATCCCGGAATTACTTTTTATAAATTATCGTATAAATATTATGAATATAATTGTGATTTTTATTAAACATTGAAATCTATTTCTGTTAAACCCAATTAATTATTGATAAATATAGTTTTTTATTTTAAATATAAAAAATTTTAATATTTAAAATGTTATTTAGATGAAATGGAAATTATTTGGGGAATCAGGTCGTCAAAATTATCCTAAAGTGAATTTTTTCATAATATTCTGAGAAAATCAAATTTTTGTGTACAAATCAAATACTGTATAGAAATATAAACTATTTTATGAAATAATAATTTCTCAATAGAGATGAAATAAAATACCATAAAACTTATTTTCGGGAAAAATATGTTTTACCCTTAAAATAAAGCGATTTTTGGTTTGTTTTCTTTATTTTAAAGGGCCATACTTGACCAACCAAGACTTATAAAAAATTTACTTTTAAATTTATTTTTTTGAGAGTGTGACTCGTATCAACATAAGAAACCCTATTATATTAAGAAGTTTCTCCATTATACATAGAAAATATTATTTCCCACTCCCCTCTGGAAAAATCCATGGGTTGGTTTTTTGGTTTTGAATAGTTTAATGTGTGGTGTCCCAAACCTTTATAATAATGAATTCTCTCCCTTTTCCTATATAAACCCACCCAATCTCCAACGTAATCTTCACTAAAAGCCTTTTATTTTCATAAAACCTCTACCTCCTCTATCTATAATCCTCCCAAGTCACCCAAAACTCCAATGAAGCATCTCTCAATCCCTTCCCAAGCCTTTGGGATCACACTTCCAAGTAAGGTATTCCTTTCGTTCTAATTTAATCTAAGTTTATTAAAATTGATAAGAACTTTCATTTTCAATTATAAATGTTTGAGTATGGTTTCAAACCACCCCCATACTGGCCTCTTTATGTTTGAAAATGGGATAACCACTTTATCTCTCATTAATTCCTCCCATGAACACCTATTACCATGCCTAAATTTCGTAATGAATTTATCTCTCCTTATATATTTTCATGCAATTATTTTTTATCATGAATATAAATTACATTACAATTTCTGAGACATGAATCTACATGATCCCATTAAATTACATTTCATATACATATTATGCTTCACAATTTCTTTCCCATCAAACATTTTTATTAATATTTATGTCACACCGTTATGCTGCTGAAATTGCACTACTATTTTCCAAGCCAATGGCATTGTGTAGTGAATACCATGATCATTTATCAATTAAATGTATCCACCATAATACACATTTAGTTATTGTTTAAATAGATTCATGTATTTATTTTACATTCCTTTAACAAAGAATAAATGATGATTGTGACTGATTCTATATTGTATGCTCTATGTGGCACACTTATGCATGAAATGAAAATTTTAAGAATGGTGTTCCATGATAGAGATCTAATGCATTGGGTAAAGAGTAGTACTTTGATACATCATTCCAATTGAGAGTTTACTCATGACAAATAAAGATAAATGATGGTTTGGACATACTCCATGTGAAATTATCCTTGGAGCATGTTAATACACGGTTAAGTGTTATTTCCACATTTCGTTGTTATGATAATCTGTCTATGTCATGACTTTATGTTCATGTTTATCATGTGCTGGATGGATATTAATATTTCCTAAAATGTATATTAATATTCTTGTTTACTTTTTTACACCCTTAATGATCTTTATAGCTTACACATTTCTTATGAATATCCCCATGTTATCTCATTCAATGCTATGTATTAGGGAATGTAGTGGTCATGTAAAGGATGTTTTAAATAAAAATGTTGTGTTTCATGTTTTATGTCATTATGTGTTGTTCCTAAGCCCCCAAACACTCTATACCTCTCGATCATCTATTTTGTATCATGTTATGTTTTTACGTAAAAAATTAAGGTTTATGTGTATAATAAAAAGCGGGGTTATTATAGTTTGTATCAAAATATAGGTTTAGTTATTTTGGGGAATAGGATTAGAAAAACCTAGTAAAGCCTTATAGAAAAAAATAAATATAATAAAAACATCCCTAAATTGGGGTGAGTATTTAGTTTGTGGTTTTTTCAAGAAAATAAATCCATGTCTCGATACGAGCAGGTAGATGTGGCTCTGGAATATATGTACCTAGGTGTGAAATCTCCAACAAGGAGTTTGAGGCATGACCCAGGGTATCCTAGTACAAAAAAATGGGCCTTGTATCAATCTTGGTTATGACACCCCTAGGGGATATGGTTTTGTAAATTCACAAGCTTATTTTGAAAAATTATTAATAGAATTCAAAAAAACCCCGAAGAGTATATGTTATAAATGAGATAATTGATAACAAAAACTAAATCCTATAGATTTATAATTTAGGAAATGATAACTGTTTATATGTCAATAATTTTTTACATGGATTACACATTATTTGTTATCCATAATGATTATTTTATTCTATAAAATGGCCTGTAATAGGAGGAATCAAGCTAACAACCAATGTGATGCCAATTCTAATGTGTTTCCCAATCTGATGGGAGGAGGAATCGTGAGATTTTTCCTTATTCTCTCTCAGTTAACATAATAATGTAATAGAAACATGTTTTAATAGAAAAATTCAACCCCACCCCACCCCCTCCCAAGAAATAAGTATTCGTTATCGAGAACTTTATGAGACAAAGGCCTCTTTCTTTTAATGGATCATTTGATCCCTCAATCACAAAACAATGGATCATATCCATAGAAATGATCTTCTTCATCTTTTAATTTTTTTGAACAAGAGATGTTTCTTCTCCCGGCTGATCATATGAAGGGTGGAGCTGATCAATGGGGAAAATTGATAAAAAAAATATGAATACAGAGGAAGAGATACAGGAGTTGTAATGAAAGGATTTCCCAAAATTCTTTTCAATAAATATTTTCCTTGATCCCTCCATATTAAGATGGAAAGGGAATTCCATACCCCCAAGAAAAATTAATATGAATACATTAGAGTGTACGAGAAAAAAATTACAAGGCTGACATGATATACCTATAGCTTTTTTGTTACCCTCGAATTCAAGGTTGACCACTTCTTTGGTGGGATGAAATGTAGCCTTCGGAAATCCCCTACATTCAGTGACATCGAAAGCTATGAAGAAATTTTCTGAAGTGCCATCATGGTGGAAATGAATATCATAGAACCTCAAGGGTATAATCGAGATAATAATCAATATGTGGACTTCAATTATGGCAGTCTGATTGATAAATCCACCGGTTATAAGAAAATGAAGCACCCCACTTGCCAATGATGGGGAAAGAAGCACCCCAAAAATTACCATAAGGGGATGAAGAAAAGAATTTGGTTTGGAAGATAAGGGCACCTAGCCATTAATTACTAATAAGAAAAACATGCATCTGCGATAGAGTAGAAGAACACACTGTTCAACTCTCATTGAATTTTTCAGTACATAATCTACCAAGAACTTGGGAATCATTCAAATTAGTCACTAATAAAAGGGGTTTAGGATGAAACCAATATCCTCAAAGGTATAATGGTTAATATTTTGCCATCACTACCAACATAGTGAACCCCAAAAATGATGTGGTGATAGGTATGCTAGTTATTCATTTATTAAAAGTGAACATACATTTTGATTATGGTTCAACATGTTATTTTATATCCTTGATGTCTAGTAGAAAAATACATAAACCACAACAAATCATGGATGTAAAGATGTCTCTATGTAAGAAAAATGGGGAAATCATTTCATTCCCTATATATAACTCCTCAAATATCATAATTTGTGTATGGAAATTCTCGTTTAACCTCTTCATTCACCCTCTAGAGGAATTTGATGCAATTCATGGAATGGATTGACATTAATTATATAGAGAAGACATAAATTGTCATGAGAGGGAAATAAATCTTCTTATGGAGAGTCGACCCCCAATTCAATACAAGTGTATGGAGGATTATGAATCCTCTTTAGCACCATCCTCTTAAGCATTGATACTTCTGTCCTATAGGCATGTGTATCTGGCTATGATGCTTGAGTCAATGGAAGAAATTGTCCTTGAAGATGTGCCTATTATGAGGAAATACACTAAAATGTTTTCCAGGTATTTTTATGGTCTTCCTCCTAAAATGTATGTTGAATTCTCAATCGATCTTATACCTGTGGCATTTCTAATATCCAAATTCCTTATAGAATGGATGTTGGGGATTTTGGGGAGACGAAAAACAACTACAAGAATATCTGGATAAAGGGTTTATACTACCAAGTGCATAACTATATGGTGAATGTGTCCTCTTATTTAAGAATAAGGATAGGTCAATGAGCATTTTCCTCATTTATCGTGAACTTAACAAAATCACGATAAAGGACAATTATTGTTTCCCATCAATTTAAGAGTTGTTTGATCATATTCATTGAGCACAATACTTTTCTATGGTGGAATTGATTTCTAGATATTATCAAGTACGGTTTATGGAGGATGATATCCCCAAGACTACATTTTGTATAAGAATAATGCACTATGAATTCATTGTAATACCTTTTGGACATAAAAATTCTCTAGTAATATTCATGGACATGATGAATTTGGTTTTTATTGATTACCTTGAAAAATTTGTGGTGTTTTTTATATACGACATTCTAATAATCTCCAATATCAAGGAGGATCATGACGACTATATAATACCTATAGTTGAGACCATGGGAAAGGATAATATATATGAAAAGTACAGCAAGTGTGCATTATCATTGAAGGAGGTCTCATTACTAGGTCATATCATTACAAGAAACTGTATATATGTGTATACCTAGAAGAAATTTCAATAGAGGGAAGGTCGAGGCCAACATCGGTAACAAATATCTGTAGCTTCTCAGGTTAGTTGGATATTATCGCTGATTTGTGAGAAAAATATGATGATTGTGATACCCTCTTTCCATGATAACTCAGAAGGGATTCCAGTTTTATTAGAGTGATGAATGTGAAGAGAGATTCAAAGAGTTGAAAAGGGTATTATCACTACACCCATGCTAACAATACCCACCAGTGGAGAACTTTTTGTGGTATTCAGTGATGTTTTTAAGAAGGGCATGGGTTTTGTGTTGATGAAAAATGACAAATTCATTGATTATTCTTTAGGGAAATTGATGTTTCCTTTGAAAAAATATTTAACACGTGATCTGGAGTTGGCTGCAGTGATGTTTGATTTAATTATTTTGTAGAATCATCTTCTTGGGGATAATTGTGAAATTTATAAGAACCATAAAATCCACAAATATGTATTCACACAAAAAGAGTTGAACATGCCCCAACAATGATGGTTATATTTCATGAAAGACTATGACATCTCAATCCATTACCACCCCAGGAATGAGAACATGTTTTTGGAGACTCCACGTTGAAAGGATCTTTTAATTTTATCATTAATGGGAATTTAAAAGGATCCAATATTCTAAGATTTGATAAAGATAGACATGGGAATCATAAATAAAGGAACATAATGAATACATTCACAAATTATTTCTCTACCATATATTTTAGAAAGGTTAATTATGATGAATAAGATGATCTGGGAATTCAAGGTAGCATGGAAATTATGGTAAAATGAAAATCCATAGAGTTTAATTTTAATGAAAAAGTAATGGTGAGATTTGGGAAAAGAATATGTGTTTAATCATGTTCAGAGCAGAGGAAAGTACTTTTGGATGATGTACATAGTTCAAATTTCTCTATTAACACAGGAAACACAATAAAGTATCGAGATATATGATAGAATTATTGTTGGGATAACAAGAATAAAGATATCATGGAGTATACATCAATGTTCCTGGTGTGTCAGCAAGTGAAGTCTGAGAGGTAGATGTCTAAGGGGATGATAAAACCATTACCCAAACTATCATTTAAATGAAAAAACACCACCATGGACTTTTTCACCAATCATGAAAAGACATCGAATGGAAAAAAATTCTATCTGGGTTGTTGTGTATCTTCATACAAAGACAACACACACAATTTCTATTCGAGAGGATTTATCAGTCGATTAGCTTGAATAGATATACATCAGAGATGTGATAAGGCTGTATGAAGTACTTCTATCTATTTTTTCCAATCAAAATCCAAGATTATCCTCTTTGATTTGGAAGAGTCTTCAACATGCTATGGATATTGTTCTGAACATCAGTACGACTTATCATCATCAAATTGATGGACAATTTTATTAGACTATCAGGAAACCTGAGGAAATGTTTGGAGCAATTAAATAGAATTCAAAGGATTATGGGATCAACATATTCATTTTTTTTAGTTCTCATACAAAAAAACGTTTCAAATCAAGCATGGAAAATGGCTCCTTATGAAGCCCATTATTGAAAAAGGTGATCAAAACCGCCATATAAGGATGAAATTGGTGAGAGTAAGCTCCTAGGACCTAAAATGGTGGATGAAATAGTGGAAAAGGTGAAAACCATTCAGCAACATATCAAGGAATCCCAAAGACGATAGAAAAGTTATGCAAATAACCTCCAGCAAGACCTTGAGTTAAAAGTTGGATACATGGTATTTCTACACATATCACTATGGAAAAAGGTCATGATGTTTGGAAAGAAAGGGATGTTACGTCCTTGGTACATCGACCCCTTCAACATTATTGATCGTGTCGGGGTTGTGGCCTATCAACTAGAACTTACACCTAACATGGAAAAAGCACTTGTCGTCTTTAATGTGTCCCTCTTAATGAAGTACATTCCAGACCCTTCCTATATACTCTCTTCAAAGGTAGTACATTTATAGGATTATTTTTTATACAAAGAGAAACCAGTGAAGTTCTTAGATCGAAGAGAAAAAGTTCAGCCGAATAAGACTATACCTCTCATAATGGTGTTGTGGTGAAACCACATGTTTAAAGAAGCGATGTGGGAATTAGATGATGTGATGAAGTAGAGTTACCCTCATTTTTGTTAGTGTGGGAAAATGAAAATTTGAGGGTGAAATTTCTTAAGGGATGAATATATTACTGACCAAAACAATCATTAATGAATTTTACATTTTATATAATTAATTTTCTTATTATGTAAAATGGTTATAAAATATATTCACTTCTTTGTATTTATGTTTTTTGATTTTAAAATACTGTTACGAATTTTGATCGTTGCTAATATTGTCACTGAACAGTGATCACATGATTTGTATAAATATATGGAATTAAAAATTCTAATTTACTCAGTTAAAGAATAAATGTCCTCATCTATTAGACATTCCATATATGAAGCCCATTTGATGGAGCTCGAAAAGGAGGTGGCGTCAATGGGATTCACTCTTAACCTTACCCAAGATGAACTTCAATATGTTAAGCTCATACAGAACTTCGTATTCGAGAATTGGATGTTGATAGAGATTACCACCCGAGTGATGTTATCCGAGCCATCCCAAGAGTCTGCCAATATCTTACACCTTACACTTCCATTTTATATGGGTGTTATAAGGGGTTATCTAATAAGACCATAGTATTATGAGTATGTGTATTATTTTTGTATAGAATAAAAAATATACATTCTTTTTATTATTAAAAACTATATAGTTTTTAAAGAACAAATAGTATTTTAGTTAATAATCAATTATGGAATCTATTTTGATGAATTAAGTTACTTTTGAGTAAAATAAAATTTTATTAAAATATTATAAATAAATTAATTTTTCTAAATGATAGTATAATTATTATGAATACAATTATGATATTTATTATGGATTAAAATTTATTTCTATCAAAACACATGAATATTTTACAAATTTCTATTTTTTTAAATAGAAAATTCAAATATTTATAAAATTATCTACGTAAAATGATCATTATTTTTGGAATAATGATTTTAAAATCATCTAATGGTGGATTGTTCATAATTTATGAGACGATCGAACTTTTTGGTAAATATTAAATATTGGTTAAATATTTTATGTATTTTATGACATTATAATACCCCAATAGTGATGTAATAAAATAAAATAAAACTAATTTTTGACTAAAATATGTTTTAGCATTAATTTTATTAGATGTTAGGTTTTTTTATTTATTTTACATATCCTTAGTAGACACTCCAAGAATTATAAATCATTTTCTCCTTCTAAATGATTTAATTGAGTGTGTGACTCACATCCACATAAGAAACCCTATTATTTTACGAATTAATACAATTTTTCATATGAAATATTGTTATCCACAACCCTTTGGAAAATATATATGTGCAAAAAACTTGGTCTGGTTTGTGGTTTTTTTAGTTTAATGTGTGTTGACCCATACAAAAATAATAAAAAAAATACCTCCATTTTTCTATATAAACCCACCAAGGCTGAAACTTCCTCTTCATTTAATGCCTTTGGAGTTCTCTCATCCTTTTACCCATCCCTATATATTCCTCCCATGGCACCCCAAGCTCTATAGGATGCTCTCTCAATCCCCAACCAAGCATTTGGGATCGCAAATCTAAGTAAGGCATTCATTTCGTTCTCATTTTATCCATGTTTCATAATATTGTTATGTGATTTTAATTTCAATTATAAATGATGGGGTACGGTTTAATACCACCCCCATATAGACCTCTTTATGTTAAAATAATTAGTTACCCCCTTTATCTCTCATTAATGCATCACATGTACACCCCTTACTATGTGAAATTCCGTAATAAATATCTCTCTACTAATTTTAATTCAATAAATTATTTTGTATCATTAATATAAATTCTATTACAATTGATGAGACATGTATCAATATGATCACCTTACGTTCCATTTAGTTTACATATGATGAGACACCCCTTTATCTCTTTTTAACCATTTTAATAATTTTTTTGGTCACACTGTTTGGCTGTCAAAATTGCACTACTATTTTACAAGCAAAAGAAATTGTGTAGTGAATTCCATGCCCATTTATTTATCATCTGTATTCATATTTATGCTCATTTACTTATTATATTAAATTGTTTCATGTTTGTATTCCATATTCTTTTATCATTGAATAAATGATGATGTTGAATGATTTTATTTCGTGTCATCAATTTGTCACTCTTATGCCTGAAAAGAAATGTTTAAGAAGGATGTGCCCTGATAGTTCTATAATTCATTGGGTATATATTATTATCATGATACATCATGACAAATTAGGTTCTAATTATTCTAATTCAAGTGAAATGAGTTTTTACTCATGATTCATGTGCAATGATCCTTGTCTAATTATAATACAATGTTATGTTTTTTACCACATTTCAATGTCATGATAATCTTTCTATATCATAACTTTATGTTCATGTTTTACTTGTGCTCTATTTATATTACTATTTCATAATATGAATTGTAAAATTCATGTTATTCCTTGTTTATCCCCTTATTGGGATTTATATGTCACCATTTTCTTTTGCATTTCCTTAGGTTATCCCATACAATGCTAAGTACGAGGGAATATAGCGGTCATGTAAAGGAAGTCATCAATAATGATGTTGTCATTTAGGTTTAAATTTGTTTTGTAAGGTTTAAATTGTGTCTTACTCTCAATTAATAGGTTTGACTGCGCTGGTATATGCATGTTCTATGGAACACAATTTTGATTAAATTAATTAGTAATCAATGTGACACCTTTACTCCCAATTTATAATAATTTATATATATAATTTAATGGATGAACTATATCTCCCATGGATGTAATACTCTCACTCTTAACCATATAAATCAACATGTTATTCATTATTAAATTGGTAACTGACAAATAGACGTATCTTTTATTATTTATTGTTTGTTATTTGATATTCTTGAAGTGCTGGTAATTTTTTCATTGTTTAATAATAAGGTTGTAAACAAATTTATTGTCTAAATTGTGTTATTGAGAATTTTTTTTTTAAGGTGGTTTGTTTCACAATGTTTTTCATCTTTTACTACTAGAAATATGGAATCTTGTTTTACATTTGAGTATGATAGTTTTAAAGGAAGTGTATTCAAACTCAATATTTGTATTTTATATTAGTAGTTATAATAATGAAATGGATAGAATCCTACAAATTCTAATATTTTTTATGATTGTACGATTGGTTGTTACTCTCGATTTATAGGTGTTTTTTGACTAGTATATTCCTGGTATGTGGAAAAAAATTTAATTACATTCATTAGTAATCCACCTGACTCATTAGCTTCTATGTTATAATATTTCTTCTATATTAATTAAATGATGAATTTGTTTCTCCCCTGCATGTAGGAAAATCACTCAAAACCATATAAATCAATGGGTTATTAATTACCTTACATTTAAATTGTCATAATTTAAATTTGAATATGATGGCTTGAAAAAGCCTATAGTTAGGTTAAACAAAGATTAATGACTTGATTAGTTTTTTACCATGTTTTGTAACAATATATTGGGATAAGATCTTTATAAAAATGATTTTCATCAATATATTGTAGAATGAATTATTTCGGTTCACTTCTATAAGGAAATTTTTTTCGATGGACTTTTCTAATATTGGTATAGAAGTATGGTTATCTAAACGATAAATGGTTTTCTCATTTTATGAAACATTTTATTTGTTAAATGAAATTCATAATGCTTTTTTGTGGGAATAACATTTTTAAAAAATTATTTCACCAAAAGAGGGAATGGTTCATATAAAAAAATTCAATTGAAAATATTTTAGCTCAAAAAAAAATTAGATATAATATTATCATATTCCAAAATGCCACGACCTTTCATTGAAGTGTTTTGGAAAAGAAATAGAATATTTTTCTTTGGGAAAATAATGATTAGAATTAATATGGTTTTATATGAATTTATTTTTTCTAAAATGTTTCTCAAACAATTCTTTTGAAGATAAATGAATCATAGTTGTAGAAACAAATTTTTTATAAAAGGGAAAATAATGATTGATCGTAAATGCGATAAGCTACACAAAACTCAAATAAACAATGGGGATTTAAATGTGATTATTTTATCCTTTAATTAAATATGATTATATTATTATTATTGAATAATTATTGAATTATTTATTTATATCATATATATATTTTAAAATACTATGTAATTACTCATATTTTTTTGTAATGTATTTTTATTTTTAAAAATATGTTTTGCACTAAAATGTAATTTATTTATTTTCTATAAATTTTATAATTAATTTAAGGAACATTAGATAATTAATTTTTCTAATGAAAACTCAATATTTTAAATAAAAATATTAATATTATCTTAATTTATTATTTTTATATTTTCTGAAAATATATTTTTTGTGTGTGTACTGATGAATACCATTTTTAAATAACATTGTTTTTATTTTAAAAACAATGAATTTAAAAATACTATTGTTATTTTTTTAATATTAAAAAATAATAATTTATTTATATATAATTTAATAAATTAAATTTAAATCAAAATCATATCAGATTTTTGAATAAGTTTATTTTGATGCTTCTGAAGTATTTTTCTGAAAGCTATTATGAAATGCCCAATGATTGTTCTGTAAAATTAATGAAAATAAAATATATTGATAAATTAGTCACATGAAATTTTTATATAACATATATATATATATATATATATATGATTCTAAATTCATTTATTAACTAATACTAGTTATATATTTATTGTTAATTCATATTTTTCATGAAATTTTTTTTTTGAAAACCACGTTACATTGTCCCTATGGGATTTATTTTTAAATTTTATTTTTACACAACTCTGAATTTATTTTTATAAAATGGATTCCATATATGGAATCATAATATATAATAATAGGTAATAATTCTGACATAATTTTTTAACGACATGAATAGTAATTATAGTAACCCTTTATTACCATGATAAAGAGAAAATAGGTTAATTAAAGGAAAAATTAATTTATCAAAGAATAGAAACATTGTAACCCCAAAAACATGAACATTTATATTGACATGAAATTATGAATATATTTATTCCACATTTTACATTACAAATTAATAAATACATTTTTTTAAATAATTCTATTATGATATCATAAAACACCAACTATATTTTTGAGCAATACAAAAATTTCATTTAGGGAATTCCTTTTGATTAATTAGTTTATTTTTAAAATAACTTATATTTAATAAAATATTAATATTATATGATGATTGAAACTTTTTCTTGATAACATAAATTTTATGATATCATAAGTTGTACCTATATTCTTTCGAAATCATTTTTTGTAATAAACAAAAAATTTCCCAATAAATTTGAACTTTGTTTTAAAACTATAAAATAATATATTTATGATTTTTAAAATTAAATATTACATTTGGAATTATCACGTCAAATTTATCCAAATGGGTATGTTTCATTATTTTCTAAGACAGTCGATTTTTTGAGTAAAAATGCCACGACCCGTCCTCGAGGCCCGTGCCGTGACTACCCCAATCCTACCCTCCATAGGCCCATGGATTGTGACTAGAACCAAAAGCATAAATCCTGATAAAAAGGGAAGGTATTTCCTTTATAAAAGTAAAAAGATACAACAGAGTACACAAATAACGTATGCACTAAGTAAACTAAGTACAAAAGCAAGTGTTGAAAGGTAAATGGGCCAGAATACAGACCCAGCTGTAAAGTACAATACAACTGAAAGACGTGTACAACAGTAGTAATGTATGTAGCGACCACTGAGTCGTCCTCCAGAAATCCCACATGAAGGGTGGGTATAGATAGCCTCCTCATCACCTTGGGTCTGGTCGTCCGCTATGTGTACATCCTGCCAAGTGGTCCACCTCTGGGTACCATCCAGTCCAGGCTCCCTCGGCCTCTGTCGGCGTTGTCTGTCGTCTGCATCCAACACAACGAGTTGTGGGCATAGCCCGTGCAGGGGTGAGTATAATGATAATCAGTAGGGACCCCAAGACCCTTAAGGTCTCACGAAATCCAACAAGGATAAAACTAAATGTATTAAATCAACAGATAACCTTTACTTTGGTATATTCCCATACATATACCGAAGTTATCAAGTAACCCATCTCAATCATGAGGAAAACACAAAGGTCATTGACTCAACTCAAACCCGTATTTTCATTCACGATGTCGAAACCACGGCTGCTGGAAAAAACCTCCTCTGTCAAGTACAGTGGCCTTGTCGCGACTCTGAGGCATTACTGACAAAAATTATACTACTGAGGTACTCTTCCTGTCGAGTATCGAGGGTCTGTCGCCCCAACAAAGTAGCACTTCCTGCCATGGGTCTGCCACCCCAAATCAGTAGCGCACCCCTAATAGCCTACAGAGGTACTCTCCTGTCGAGTACCACGGGTCTGCCGCCCCAACACAATAGTGCTCCTCCACAATGGGTATGTCGCCCCAATACAGTAGCACTCCCTACTGGGCTAGTCAAGTCAATCCGAATCGAATCGGACAAGCAGTCATCAGGTCTCAGCCAGATACAAGGTTTCCGTATTCCATACCCTCATCTCAAGAAGGATTTGCTCCACGAGCTACTGGTCGATACTTCCAAGTGTCACGTAATCTCATGTGGATGTATCTCATTAGACCGTCTCGTCTTAGGGGTCTCAACATAACAGAAGACACATTAATTGGGTGACCGGTCTGTGAGTTATTAGCATTTCTGTTCCAGGGGCCTAGTTGGATATCAGGAAAAATCCAACCCGGCCATTCTCCAACTGCGTCCAATCCTCATGTGGAGTATGCCAAAAGAACCATCTCATCAAAAACAAATTCAACATATTCGACATAATGTCAATCAGACGTCCGGTCCTTATGTTATAAGTGATTCTACTCCAAGGACCTGGTTGAATTATGTTAGTTCCAATCATGGCTATTTTCCAAAGTTATCCAAAACTCACTTAGAGTATCACAAAAATAATTCCTCATCATGAGGGGCCTAGTGCCGCAGACGGCACATCGATCGGACGAACGGTCATGAAGTTATTCGCATTTAAGCATACGGGTCTGGCCTGTTAGTCCCAGTGGGTTGGTGGGTCAGTCCGACCAGATTCAGTGGGTCCAAACCGGCATGGGGGTCATCCTGGCCTAAAGAAACATGACACGACCTATGATCGGGCATGGCCCGGCCCGGAGGGGCGTGGAATGGGCCATCCAGGCGCGGCCCGACCGGTCGCGTCTCGGCTGGCTGGCCAAGCGGCTGGGCCCGAAGGGGCCAAGCAATCCATTTCAGGGTGCGCGGCCCCCCAGTTGCCCGAACTGGTGGTGACAGGCGGCGCCACCCTAATTAACCTACCAGCCTTCATTGAGAAAGTAGCCTTCTTTGGAGGGCCTCAGTTTATCCAGCGCGGCGCCCTCCTGGCGTCGCAGTCCTGCTCAGCCCGATCGGCCGCCTGTACGCCGGTTCGATGTCGAGCGGCCTGCGGAACGCGGGCCGCAGTCTTCCACAATGCGGTTTCCCTTGTGGCACTATGGTCGTCCTTCGTTCTGGACATCTTTAGCCGGTCGGTTCTTTGTCGGTCGAGCGGGCCATGGTTCCTCTCCATGCAGCCGACATACGTCTGCCAATTTTTCTCTGGTCTCCACCATCCCTTCCGTCACTGTTTCCATTGAAAAAGAAGAAGGATCAACGGAGGGTCGTCGGCCCATCTTCTTTCGGCATGCACCCTCCGTGTTAGGTGGTATCACATGGACAATAACAATCCATGGGTTTTAACGAAGGATGAAGCATACTTTTTAAACAATTAAAAAATGAAACAATCCCCCTACCTCGGTTTCAAGAGTGGAGTTGCGGAAAGATGATTTTAAGATGACGTCGGGGAGTGTCCGAGGAGGAAGCGACATATTCTCACATGTTGTGGTGAAGAGAAAGGATGGAATGTCTCTGTTCTTCGTGTAAGGATGATTTTCTTCGTCATAATAAGAACAGTCCTCCAAATTTTCCAAAGGTTTTCCCCACCAAAAATATTTTCCAAAGAAATATATATTAAGTCCATCCCATTATGTAACATTGAAATATATTTTAAAATTACTTCAAATTGTAAATTGGATTAATTATGGAATTAGGGTTGGTAACATAAATGGATCGGAGATGGAGATGCTCCACAAATTAATTAAGTGGAGAGTTAACAAACAAAATGAAAGAGGGTGTTAATGGCAGAGTTCAAGGGAGTTATGGGGAGATGGAAAGTTTAAGCCATGTGTGGGCCCTACTACAAAAATATCCTCTCATGGGAGGTTATTTGGGTGTGGGCCTCACCTCTAACTCCCCTTGGGAGGAAATTACTAACATAGATAAAATTAAACTATGTTCCATAATTTTATTTAACTTCTTCTAATTCACCCAAAAATTAATTCTCAACCCCAATAAAATGAAACTGCAGTAAAGGTACCCTTAATCAAATGTCGGTGCCAAGAGTTCATCGGTTCCCCCCGATTTCAATTCCATGCACTAGTTCAAAAGATATAAAATTCCGAATGCACTTTTACTGAACATACCCGAAAAAAAAGTTTGGAAAATTGTTATCAGTCACCCTCAACTCACGCCGGTCGAGGTTAGGCTCTGACTATATAAAACACTCACCAAAAAACTGATCGATACTCTCGTATTTTCAATCCCTGATATCATTTAGAAGTTATGAATTTTACAATAAAATAACTGTAACTTATTTATTTTATTTGCGGCCATAAACTAACTTTTTTCTAGTGGCCTGCGCTGGCAAAAGATAGTATCTTCTTAAATAATGCATGCCCTCACGAGTTCAGCGATGGTATCAGATTTTAAATCTGAGATACCATTTGTGAGTTATAACCATTTGAAAAATAAAATAATTTATTTCATTATTTTATTTACTGTTACGCCATTTTTGGAATTTCTCATAGGATCCCCGCACTGACTACATAAAAGTCGCGCCTAGGGTAAACCTGCAATCCTGAGCTCAACGGTGCCCTCATATTTCTGATCCGAGTATCCTTTTTTGATTTAATCCCAATTTTTAGTAAAACTTCTTACCCGAGTTAATTTAAGCTTAAAAAACATTAGAAAATAGTCTCGGGAACACCGGTCATCAGAATCAGGTGCTGTCAAAAACTGCGGACTCGTAAAATTACAAAGAATTTAGGAAATAATTTTTCTTGAAATTTAATGGTTTTTAAATTTACCACACCTCAGGGCTTTACGTACAGGTAAAGATACAACACACTCTATAGAAACAAATCAGGGTACTGAGCATGCATCTTGGCCTCCTACTCTGATTTTCTCTCCAAGAGGCTCTCATGCTACCAGCGAATGCGCACCAGAACAATAGAATGTCCACGTAGGACCCACACATGTAGATCCCTGCTCTCCATCGGAAACTCCGAGAATGTATCCCCATCATCGATGTCCATCTTCATGTGGTCGATGATGACAGATATGTCATGCACACATCTCCTCAGCTGAGATATGTGGATGATGTCGTGCAGCCGGTGCAACTGAGGTGGATGGGTGAGGCGGTAAGCCTCCTCCCCTACTCTACTGATGAGGAAGGAGGAGTTACAGTAAGAGACTGATGTTAGGCAACACCATCTCTATCCACAATGAATATATGTAAGGAAGCCAGCTACTCAATCACTTCTCCTTGTAGCAGAATACCAGTCCTCCTACTGTTCGCATCCGCAACACCATTCCACATCCCAGGAGCATAGACTATATCTACGTCATAGTCCTAGAGGAACAGAATACTGAAAAATCATGCTACAACGAGGGTAAATATGGCCGATTCAAGAGTGATCGACCGAACCCTCCAATGCATGAGTTTATCATGTGTTTCCTAGGTATCCCTTTTCGCCGACCAAGGAAAAAACCCATCCCAACATTGTAGAAAAAACACTAACTTTTTGACTAAGATAGTCAACCTGTCTAAAAACTATGGTTGCCCTGTCCATACCCAAACTAACATCGTAAGGCCATGACATTTCCACCAAGAGATTCTAACTGAAACTCTCACCTCATGGGTCATATCACACTGCCAGCGTAAGTGTGATTATCGAGTCTCCTCCCAAAGTTATTTCCAGAAGTGATGGTCAAGTCAATGGTTTTAACCAGAAACTCTTGGTATGGGTCCAGATTCATGGATGGATGGAATGATTGGTACCTATGTCTTTTGATACGATAGCTCGTTGTAAACACAGACTGTACCTCGAATCGTTCCTAGAGCCCCTGGGTCACACTTCTTGGTTGTATGCAACTATTCTCTTCCCCTACCCTCAAGTTCCCTGAGCCTGGTGGGGAAATCAGAGGTGGGTGGCTGTAACATGTCAAAATGTACGCCACCACATTCTGCTCTCCTAACTCTACTTCCAAGTCTAGTGCTGTGTAGATTCATCTGTCCTTATGACTTCCCCATGTTGAAAAATTTTACATTCCCATGTCTCTGAATCTAGTTCAAGTTCCTGCTTTCCAACTTCTAAGATTCTCTTACCGTATCCATTTAGTCAAAGAACATTCAACCAAAAAGCTCCTCTCTATCACACTAGAATAAGTTGGATTTCATAGAGTAAAAGTGTTGACTCATATGTCCATTAAACACACCTCGCTCTAAGGTCCAAGCTCTAATGAAATGATTGTATCATAGTCATCAAGTACCAGGAACGATTGGTACACCTCGATGAATACTCATCTAACAACATGTCATCCTACTGGAGCTGTATAAGCTCTAGAAAACTCTCAGCAACCTTATCAAGCCAATCCTAAGCCGCCTGTGAGTTGGGATCCCCTCGGAACCTGAGGGGTGTCTATTGCTGAAACACATGTAAGGCACTAAGACTAAATGTGTCATCTACTAGTACTGCCAGTTCGAACTACTGACCAACAGGTAGTGATATAGCTGGAACACTACCCGAAGGTACTATCTCAGGCATCAGTCCACGTACCAAAGCCTCACCTATATGCATACCAACCTCAGGGGCACTCAGTGGAAAAAACCAGTAGCTAAGATCACCATCTACACTACTAGTTTATAATCTAGGTGTAGAACTCTAGAAATCGCCTCCATCCAATCCTCTAATGCTTGAGAATCTTCCTCACCTCATAGCCTCGGAGGCCTCTACCACTGGAACTCATGCAACATGCTTTGTCGTTGTGAACAGTCCGCCAGTGCTGCTGGTGGCATCTTCTACCCAACAGGTGGTGCAGCTACTGGTACACCACTTGAAGGTGCCACCATTGTAAGAGAGCCCTACACTAGAGACTCAACGCTCAGTGGGACGTCATCGGGTACTCTAATGGAACTCTAGCTAACTGTCTGCGTGGAGGCATCCTGAACAGATGCGACATGGTCAAACGATTTAAACATGGTGAGTTGACCTGGTTGAGATGACATAATTAAAACTTTTGAAAACAGGCACGCAATAAATGTTTTCATGCACTGAGTCGGAAATCATAAATCAAGTTCTTGTTGTATGGATACGTCAGCCACCACACCAACACTGGACTCCCTGAACATGAACCACACTCAGTACCCTTAACACTATTGCTTCACAGAATGAAAAGGCAGAGTCCTGAGTTCTGCAGTAGAACTGACTCATTTGAAACCAATTATTCATCACCCGTCCTTAGGGCCCATGCTGTGACTACCACATTCCCTCCATCCATAGGCTAGGGGATGGAAACTAGTACCAAAGGAGTAAATCCCAATAAAAAGGGAAGGAATTGCCTTTATAAAAGTAAACAAATACAATAGAGTACACAACTAAAGTACACACTAAGTAAATTTAGTGCAAAAGTATGTACTGACATGTAAATGGGCAGAATACAAACCCAATTGTAAAGTACAGTACAACTGAAATACTAGTACAACAATAGTAATGTATGCAGCAACCACTATGTCGTCCTCCGAAAATCCCACCTGATGGGTGGATATAGATAGCCTCCTCAGCACCTCGGGTAAAGCCATACGCTCCGTGAACGTCCCGCCAAGTGGTCAACCTCTAGGTACCATCCAGTCCTGGTACCCTCGGCCTCTGTTAGTGTTGTCCGTCGTCTCCATCCAACAAAACGAGGTGTGGGCATAGCCCATGCAGGGTTGAGTATAACGATACTCAAAATGGACCTCGAGACCCTCAAGGTCTCACTAAATCCAACAAGGATAAAACAAACAGTATTAAATCGACGGAAAACCTTTACTTTGGTATATTCCCAAACATATACCTAATTTATCAAGTAACCCATCTCAATCATGACGAAAACACAAAGGTCATTGACTCAACTCAAACCAGGATTTTCATTCAAGATGTCGAAACCACGACTGCTAGAGAACACCTCCTCTTTCGAGTACAGTGTCCATGTCTCCACTCGGAGGCGCTACTCACTAACCTTAGATTTCTACGGTACTCTTCCTGAAAAGTACTGCGGGTCTGTTGCCCCAACACAGTAGCGCTTCCTGCCAGGGGTCTGCTGCCCCAACAGAGTGGCACACCCCCGAATAGCCTACAATGGTACTTCTCCTGTCGAGTACCGTGGGTCTGCCTCCCCAATGCATTAGCACTCTTCTTCAATGGGTGTGTCGGGCCAACATAGTAGAGATCCCCACTGGGCTAGTCATGTCACTCCGAATCAAATCGGACAAGCAATCTTCAGGTCTCAGCCAGCTACAAGGTCTCTCGTATTCCCTACGCTCATCTCAGAGAGGATCCACTCCACGATCTACTAGTATATACTTCCAAGTGTCACGTAGCCTCACGTGGAAGTACCTAATGGGACCGCGTCGTCATAGCGGTCTCAATGAAATAGACCACACGTCAATCAGACGCTCGATCTATGAGTTATTAGTATTTCTGTTCCCGGGGCCCGGTTGGATCTCATGTACAATCCATCCAGGACATTCTCCAACTGCGTCCAAAACACATGTGGAGTATGCGAAAAGAATTTTCTCATCAAAAAAATTCAACATATTCGACGACATGTCAATCAGACGTCTAGTCCATAAGTTATAAGTGTTTCTACTCTGAGGGCCCTGTTGGAATTGTGCGCATTCCAAACCCGGCTATTTTCCAAAATCGTCAAAAACTCAATTAGAGTATTGCAAAAAAACCTCCTCTTCGCATGGATACAATTTACATAGATGGCGTGTCGATCGGACTCATGGTCGTGATGTTATTCACATTTTAGCGTATGGGCCCGGCCCGTTAGGCCAAGTGGATAGCAGGTCGGTCTGACCCGGTTCGGCGGGCCCAACCTAGCATGGGGTGTCAGCTCGGCCTAAATAAATGTGACTCGACCTGGTGGCAGGCACGGCCTGGCCTGAGAGGGTTCGGCCTGTTCTAGTGGGGCGCGGCCCGACTGGTCGCGGCTCGGCCGGCTGGCCGCGCGGTCCGTGGCAGAGGGGCGCGACCACCCGTCTGGCCAAACCGGCTGGGCTAGGCAGTGACGCCCTCCCTAATCGGCCGACCGAAGCCGACTCTCCTTCATGGTGCAAGCATCCCGATTCGGCGGGCCGTAGTTCATCTTACGCGGCACCCTCCTGGCGTCGCGCTCATGCTTGGCCCGACCGGACGCCTGCCTGCCGATTCGCCTGCTGAGCGGCCAGCGGAACGCATGCCGCTGTCTTCTACATCTTGGCTCCTCTTGTGGCACCGCGGTCTATTTTCAATCTGGGCAGATTTAGTCGACTGGTTCTTTGACGGTCGATCATCCCGTTGTTGCGGGCCGTGGTTCCTCTCCACGCGGCCGACATACGGCCGCCACATTTTCTCTAGTCAATGTCATCTGTTTCTTCACTGTCACAATTGAAATAGAACAAGGATCAACAGAGGGTCATCGGTCATGTTTGTTCGTCTCGTGCCCTCTGCGTTAGGCGGTATCACATGGCCAATATCAATCCATGGTTTCAACGAAGGATGAAGCACAATTTTTAAACAATTAAAAATTAAAACAAACCCCCTACCACAGTTTCAAGAGAGGATTCATGGAAGGAGGATTTGATTATGATGTCGAGGTGCGTCCGAGGAGGATGTAGCGTCTCCACAATTTTTGTGGTGAACATGAATGAAGGCACGTCATAATTCTTCGTCGAAGGATGGTGTTCTTCATTGTAAGATGAACTCTCCTCTATATTCTCTAGAGGTTTTCCCCACGCAAAATATTTTCCACCCAAATATATAATAAGTCCATCCCATTATATAACATTACCATGTATTTTTAAATTAATTCGAAATGTAAATTGAATTTATTATGGAATTAGGGTTGGAAACATAAATGTATGGGAGATGGAGAGGCTCCACAAATTAATTAAGGGGAGAGTTAACAAACATAATGAACAAGGGTGTTAATGTGGGAGTTCAAGGGAGTTATGGGGAGATGAAATGTTTATAGCATGTGTGGGAACCACCCCACAAATATCCTCTCATGGGAGGTTATGTGGGTGTGGGCCCCACCTCTAATACCTCTTGGGAGGAAATAAAAAAAATAGAAAAAATAAAATTGTGTTCCACAATTTTATATAACTTCCTCTAATTCCCCCCCCCCCCAAAATTAACACTCCACCCGTATAAAACAAAACTGCTGTAAAGGTCCCCTTAAGAAAATACTGGCGCTGCGTGTTTATCTGTGCCCTTGGATTTAAATTCTGCGCACCGGTTGAAAAGATATAAAATTCATAATGTGTGTTTACTTAACGTACCCGTAAAAAATATGGAAAATTATAATCAGTCACCCTCGACTAGATCCGGTCGATGTTAGGTATACCTAATTAAAACATTACCCAACGAACCCGTCAAAACTCTCGGATTTTCAATCCGAGATACCGTTTAGAAGTTACAAATTTTACAATAAAATAATTGTCACTTTATTATTTTATTTGCGGCAAAAAACTAACTTTTTTTGGGGCCCCGCTGGCCAAAGTTAGTATCTACCTAAATAAATCATTCCCTCACGAGTTCAGCGGTGGTCTCAGATATTTAATTCTACTACCATTTCTGTAACACCCCAACATTCCATGGTACGCTTTTCTTTGAATGATGCAGTAGCGTGTGTTGTACGCAACATCGAGTTCTAACACACACCACAACCATTCAATGTACCCGTTATGAATATTAATACCTACTTTTTGAAATTTTATAAATTTTATCATTCAATATGGACTTCATTTTTGGATTCGGAATATCGCATTTATCCTATGGTAAAATTTCGGAACTTTTCGTATAACTGTTATATTTTGATGAATAGTGAAAGTTACTAAATTATAATTAAAAACAAAATTTTTTATAAATATAATTAATAGTGATAAATTATTATATTGACTGGTTTTAAAGTATTATTAGATTATAATTTTACCATTTTATCTAATGGTGGTCGTTAGAATTAACTTCACTTTGAAATTGGAGAGAAACAATTGTCAATCGTTTGATTGATATTGTTTCTTAAAAACACACTATTTGTTTTGACAATGGGAATTAATTATAAAATTAATTAATGCAACCTATATGTTTGGAATTTTGTAAAATAGACACCATTTTTTAATTCAGAATATCAATTATAGCTTAGGGTGAATTTTTGGTATTTTTCTGAAAAACATCAATTTGTGATGAATAGTGAAACCACTAAGTGGTAGTTTAGAAACTAATTTTTCATGTAAATGAAACATTACCACTTATTTGATTTTATTTTCAAAAATCCAACATACATGGTTGTCATTAGGAAGTAAATTGTGGTTCAATGGGATTAAAATAATTTTTTGATGAATAGTAACTTTTAAGTTTTACTAATCGCAATTAAAGGTAATTAGTGAAATTTAATGTAAAAATGATATTATAAAAATATGAAAATAGAATGACACTTGTCCCACACTAATTGGATGAGTCATGGAAGCCCAATAAAATTCATGGGTAAACTTGGGGACCCCATGGAGGAACTTGG
The DNA here is from genome assembly GCA_963277665.1 of Viscum album. Taxonomy (NCBI): domain Eukaryota; kingdom Viridiplantae; phylum Streptophyta; class Magnoliopsida; order Santalales; family Viscaceae; genus Viscum; species Viscum album. Next base: position 616,109,892 of record OY728164.1, read on the forward strand.
GTAAGAAAATGACATTAATAACTTTTTATTTAAAGTAAAAATAAAATTGTCACAAACATGTGTTGTTTTACTAAAACAATTATTACATGGGGATATATAAGTTATATTTTCGACTATAAATATTCAATGTAAATCCAAAAAGATTTTCTACATAATTATATATTTATATAATTTTTAGAAATTAAATAAATTAAATTTTTTATGACACAATGATGATGCAGCGATTACCTCATTAATTAACGATTTAAATAAAATTAAAAGATAATGTAAAATCTAAGACTTGCACTTGTAAAAAACATATTTGATGAGTATATTTCGAACCCTTATCACCTTATCATAGAAATATATAATGTTGGGACCTCTAAAATCCGAAAATCATTTCATAATAATGTAATATTTCATGAGTTTCCATGAGGGCCCCTCCTCTCCTCTTATAAAAGGCCCCCACCACTACCACCTTATTCACACCATCAAACCATTTGGCTTAGCCAAACTCTGCCCAAATACTCTCTCAACATCCCTATCTTACTCTTATAATCCACACTTTGGGCATAAGTCTTCCCAAGGAAGCCTTTGGCTCATATAGAAAAGTGTTACCCGATTTTAAGGTAATGTCTTCTCTAATGTCCTTTTGTTTTATTTTGCTTCTCCAACCCCATAAAATCGTTTTATTTTTTTATTTTTAAAAAAAACCAGTATATTAAATATAATAAGATGTTTTTATGAGATGGATTTGATTTACAATTACACATTCCTTCGTCTAATGGTTAATGAACATACTGTTTCTATGGGTGGAAAAATACTGCCTCACGAAACGATGATTATTCAATCTTCTTTTAACACCTCTAATGGTGGCCATTATGATGACACTATTTTAATATATGATATATATATTATGTTTATGTTTTCCTTATTATTCTGTATTTCTCATTTATGACATACCTTTATAATTTCCATTATGGGTAAACGCGATAATTTTATTTTAGGAAGTGCGGACTACCGCCCCCTCAATGTGATTTGAATAGTTAATGCAATATGTGGGATGTATAAAGGATGGTGTAAATTATATTATATATGATATTTTACTAGAATTATTATATACATTTATATAATTATGATTTCATTCCATTAAATACGAAATAGAAATTAAAGTAGTGTTCATGCGTACGTACGACTTACCGTCTTCATGAACGGTGAATTTCATTTCATACCTATAAATGTTACGTAATATTATGAATGAATTTATATACTGGATATATATGATATATATCATATCTAAATCATGAATATAATTCTGGATATAATGTATATTTTACCACATGAACAACTTTTAATTATATGAAGTTTATTTATGATTCAAGTACCTAAGATCGACAAAACGACTGTTATTAACTTAAACAAATACATAATGTTCATAACATGGTAATAAGTGATATAAATGGAATAATGCACTTGAAAAAGGTTCTTAATCAAGTATAAATTAACTCTATTTTATTATTCAGTAGTTTAATGAATGATCAAGTCAAGTCGGACACGAGGTAAGGGAACTTCTTAACCCAATTTCCATTCATTGGGTTAATCTCCTACTTTCATATTATGTCATGATATTATTATGTCGTATATTATATTTTTACTTTCTTTATACGTACTTATAGTGAATAAACATAATAGATCTATTTTATTTAAAAAAATCATTTGTAAGGGATCTTCCTAACTCAATTTCCATTCTTTGGGGTAATCTCATACTTTAAAATTATGTCATGATATTATTATGTCCTATATTGTATTTATACTTTCCTTATGTGTACATATAGTGAATACACTAATATATCTATTTTATTTAAAAAATTATATTTGTAAGGGACTTTGACTCAATATCCATTCATTGAGGCATATTTTTTTTATACACAAATTTCATTTTTGGGTGTATAAACACCTTTGACTTTTACGTTTATTCAAAATGAATATTTTAATATGAAGTGTTTTACTAAACGACCAAAAGGAATGTTTTTCTAGTTGTCCGTATGCGTCGACAACGACTTATCTGCCACAGTGACCATTATTTGAGTTTCGGATTCCTCTACAAGCCATAACTTTTTTTAAATGAAAAATAAATACCAAGTTGTAATTTTATTTTATTTTGGTATTGAAAATGGTTTTGATAATGATTTTATTATATCAATTTGTTGTATTGATATCTTGTGATTAAATGTGGAAATGTTATGTTTCTTTTATGCATGTTCTATGTGATATGATTATGTTATGGTTTATGATATGTTTAAACCTGTTCATATGAGGAATGAATCGGACTTCATAAGTGACGGGTGGAGCCTGCTATAGCTCCTCGATGCATCGGTAGGTCTCATGACACAAACTAGAGTCTTGGCACGGGGCCTTGGCAAAATCTTATTTGTTGTCTTGTCATGAGGCCTTGGCTACATAGTTATGATAGTATGACATTATACATTCCATCATTAGGAAAGTGGTTATTGATATTGCATGTGATTATTCCACTAGTAGAATATCCATGTGAATTAGTATATAGCATTATTTCATTTTAATTTTTCCATATTATGCTGAAGTTCAAGTTTAAAAGGTTTTTGTTTTAGTTATTCATTGCCTTAAATGTTTATGTTTATTTATGAATGCTTTCACTATATTGTTATCCTTACTGAGCATCTGAGCTCACCCCTTTCAATGTTTTAATATTTTCCAGGATGTCAAGAAGTATTTTATGAATGTCCCGCAGGGATAGTCAGAAGGGGATATGAGTGTGGACTATGTAGACCATGTTATTGAATTTTTTCACTTTATGATGTAATGTAAATTTTATGAATATATCTAGTGTTTCCAAGGCTACTAAACAAATCGGTCTTTCAAGACATGATCTTTTGTGATCATTCCAATGTTACGTAATAATGCACTGAATCTATGTAACCGAGGTCGGGGAGTTACAGTTGGTATTAGAGGCAGTTTAGTACTAACCTTGGAAGCTAGATTTAGGTAAACTCTGATTTGAACACATAGACCTAAGATAAAATTTGATGATTATTATAGAAGAACTACCTAGAATTTTGGAATTACATAGATTTTGTGAGTTTTCCGAGAAATACATCTCTATCTGGATACGAGCAAGTAGAGGCAGCTCTGGCACAGATGTACCTAGGGGTAAAACCTGAAAACACCGCTTTGAGCTAGACTCGAACGATAACTGGTGCATGAAAATGGGCATTGCTGCACTCTTGGTTACGACACTCATGGGGGATATTCTTAGGATAATTATAATTTTCATTACAAAATACTATAAAGGGTTATGATTATATACTTCCTCAAAAAAATTTTTTTGTGATTATGGAGAATATATATAAATAGTTCAATTTATATTAAGTGTTTGGCAAGTTTGTAGCTATGTATTTTGATTCATAAAGTAATCTAGTTTATTACATTATTTAGAAATGGCGCCTAGTGGGAGAAATGGAAAATGTATCAATGCACGCACTCCGTGTAGGGATTGCCCTCCTGCTCAAGATAATTATTGTGGAGATGGTGATACAATGGGTGCTGATCAACTTATCACCACACTGGGACAAATCACTCAGGTTATGAATAATAACCTTACTCGTATGGAGCACCCTGATCTACAATGTGGAGGATCAATGTTATACCGCTTCATGAGGCAACAACCACAACAATTTAATGGGGGTACAAATCCATTAGTAGATGAGCAATGGATAAACTCCTAGTGAAAATATTCCATGCTGTGGGGAGTAGCAAAAGGGAGAAAGCTATCAAGGCACTTTACCACCTCACTAGAGATGCTGATCAATGGTGGTCGCTGATTCAAAACGCAAAGGAAGATGAAGAAGTATCAAGTATGGAGTAGTGGGAGTTTAAGGAAATTTTCTTAGAAAAATACTTTCCACATGACCATCGAGCAGATATGGAATGGAAATTTCTGAGTCTGAGGCAGAAGGAGGATGAGAATGTCGCAAAGTATGAGGCCAACTTTACAAGGATTGAAAGACATGCTACAGATTATATTCATAACCCAATAATTAATATTTATCGTTTATTTTATAGGTTGAAACCATTTCTACGTCGATCATTAGTCTCACAATCCTTCTCGTCATATGAAGATATTTTCTCGTGTGCTATCAAGATGGAAAAAGAATTCTATATGTCTTATGACTTTAAAGAAAAGAAATAAAAGAACAGATATTATGATCAATTTGGAAAAGGAAATATGGGGAAGAAGGGAAAATTTGTATATCAGTCCTGCAGTAAATGTGGGAAGAAACACCTCGGTACTTGCTTGAAGGGAATGGGAGTCTGTTACAAGTGTGGTGAAAAAGGCCATCATGCTCATGATTTCAAGGGAAAGAAAGTTGATGTCAATGTGGAAGGCTATAATTTTAGAGATATGGGACCTTATGAAAATGAATGTCCTAAGAATCATGGGAACTTATCTCAGAAGAGGCCATGGGATCAAGGCCAAGCTTATGCTATCACTACTGCTGAGGTTGAAGATCTGAAAGATGTGGTGGTGGGTAATTTAATTCTTTCCTCAAGTTTAAAAAATGAATTATTTGATTCTGGATCATCGCATTGTTCCATATCTTCCCAGTTTTCTAAGAAAATTAGATACTTCCAATTTGATTTAACAAGAGAATTTTCAGTCAAAACACTTAAGGGAATTATCATTGCAATAATGTTTTGTGAATCAGTCCCCATTAGAGCACAAAAATTTTATTTATCCGCTGATCTCATTGTCATACATATGGTTAAGTTGGATATAATCCCCTGTATCGATTGGTTTTCAGACTATGATGCAAATCCTTATTTTAAGAAGAAGGGGTTACTATTTTTGATGATGGTGATAAGGAACACCTTATTTTTAGAGCAGAATCATCAGCACCTGATTCATATTTAGATCCACCCCAGTAGCTCAACTAAATTCAATTATTGGGGAGGAAGAGAATGAAATGACTGAGGGCGAGGAAATTAATGTTCAAATAGTGGATGTACATATTGGGAAAGAATATGTAAATGTGTTTCAGGAAGACTTACCTGGACATCCTCCAGAATGAGAAGTTGAGTTTTCCATTGATTTAATTCTTGGATCAAGGCCTATATCGAATACCCCTTATAGAATGGCCACCATGGAATTAGTTGAAATAAAAAAACAACTAGAGGAATTGAGTAATAAGTGATTTATTCTCCCTAGTGGTTTGGCATTGGGGAGCCACTGTCCTTTTTGTTAAGAAAAAAGATGGATATGGGAATCACCATGGAGGGTGAAACATCAAATTTTTTTCAAATGGTTTCTAAACCATCTTTACTAGAAATGATAAAGTGTTCTCAGGCCAATGATGAAGAGTTAAAAAAGGATATTAAGGCTGTGAATGATGAGCGATTGAGTGACTTTGTGTATGAAGATGGAATTTTGAAATTTGGGAGGAGACACTGTGTTCCGGATATACCTGATTTATGGAGGGAATTATTGGATGATTCTAATAGTTCCAATTTTTATATACACCCTTGGAGCACCAAAATGTAAAGAGATTTAAAGGGATGTTTATTGTGTTAAACATGAAGAGGGATATTGCTTATTTTGTGTCAAGATGTATAGTTTGTCGACAAGTGAAAGTTGGAAGGCAACTACCTAGTGGAGTATTTAAACCTCTTCCCATACCTAATTGGAAATGGGATAATATTACGATGGACTTTGTCATGGGAGAACCAAATACTCTTAGAAGGAATGACGCACTATGGGTCATTATTGATCGTCTCACAAAGTCACCACATTTTCTTGCAATAATATATGATCGACCACTTGAACGTCTATCATGAATATATATTAATAAGTTTTGAGACTTCATGGAGTACCCCTGTTGATTTCCTCAAATCATGATCCCCATTTTACATCATGATTTTTGAAAAGCATTCATAAGGCCTTGGATACTGAACTTAGTTTGAGCATTGCTTACCACCCTCAAACAGATGGAAAACCAGAACGAACTATTCAATCCTTCGAAATCATGATGAGATCATGCTCACATGACTTTCAGGGTATGTGGGATCAATATTTACCTATGGTAGAATTTTCCTATAATAATAACTTCCATTCAAGTATTCAGATGGCACCATATAAAGCATTATATGAAAAGAGATTTCGTACACCAACCTTTTTGGATGATGTGGGTGAAGGAAAACTTGTAGGCCCAAAACTGGTTGAGGAAACGATGGAAAAGGTTAAGGTAATCCAAAACCACATCAAATAAGCTCAATGTAGGCAGAATAGCTCTGCTGACAACCGAAGGAATGAGTTGAATTCCAGGTAGGAGATCATGTTTTCTTAAAGGTGTCACCATGTAAGGGAGTTATACGTTTCGATAAGAAGGGTAAACTGAGTCCCAGCTACATCAGACCCTTTGAAATTCTAGAGCAAATTGGGGCTGTAACTTACCGTTTGGCAATGCTGCCAAGTCTCTCAAAAGTTCATGATGTATTCCACATATCACTATTGAGAAAATACATGCCTGACCCAACACATGTACTCATCTATGAAAAATTAGAACTAGAACCTGATCTGTCTTATTGTGAAGAGCCCGTCAGGATTCTTGATACAAGTGAACAAGTGCCGAGAAACCGAACGCCTCGTCTGGTAAAAGTTATATGGAGAAACCATAAGATGGAGGAGGCAACGTGGGAACCCGAGGAACTTATGATGAAGAATCACCTGAGTATTTTTATACAATTATATTATATGAAATTTCTAGGGTGAAATTGTTTGAAGGAGGGGAGAATGTAACACCCCAAGCTTCCATGATATGCGTCTTTTTGAATAATACAGTAGCGTGTGTTGTACGCAACATCGAGATCTAACAAACACCACAACCATTCAATGTAGCTGTTATGAATAGTAATATCTAATTTTTGAAATTTTATAAATTTTATCTTTCAAAATGGACTTCATTTTAGGATTTGGAATATCAAATTTAGCCTAGGGTAAAATTTTTGAACTTTTTGGATAACATTTATATTTTGATGAATATTGAAAATTACTACATTTTAATTAAAAATAAAATTTTTAATATAAATAATTAATAATGATTAATTATTATATTGAGTGGTTTTAATGTATAATTAGAATATAATTTTATCATTTTATCCGATGATCGTCATTATAATTAACTTCACTTTGAAATTGGACGTAAATAATTGTCAATCTATTGATTGATATTGTTTCTTAAAAACAAGCTATTTGTTTTGACAACAAAAATTAATTATAAAATTAATTAATGAAACTTATATGTTTAGAATTTTGTAAAATTGAAAACATTTTTTAATTCATAATATCAATTATATGTTACGGTGAATATTTGGTATTTTTATGAAAAACTTTAATTTTTGTTGAATAGTGAAATAACTAAGTGGTAGTTTAGAAACTAATTTTTCATTTAATTGAAACATTACCGCTTCTGTGATTTGATTTTCAAAAATCCTACATACATGGTTTTCATTAGAAAGTAAAATTTGGGTCAATGGGATAAATTAATTTTTTTGTGAATAATAACTTTTAAGTTTTATTAAACGCGATTAATGGTAATTAGTGAAATTTAAGGTAAAAATGATATTATAAAAATATGAAAATATCTTGACACTTGTCCTACACTTATTGGATGAGTCATGGAAGACCAATACAATCCATGGGTCAACTTGGGGACCTCGTGGAGCCACTTGGGTAAGAAAATTACATTAATAACGTTTTTTAAAGTAAAAATAAAATTGTCACAAACATGTGATGTTTTACTAAAAAAATTATTACATGGGGTTATATAAGTTAATCATTGGACTATAAATATTAATTGGAAATATAACAAGATTTATTACATCATTATTTTTTTTATAATTTTTAGACCCTAAATAAACTATATTTTTTATGACACAATGATGATGCAACGATTACCTCATTAATTAACGATTTAAATAAAATGAATAGATAATGTGAAATCTAAGACTTACACTTGTCAAAAACATATTGGATGAGTAAATTTATAACCCTAATCAACATATCCTTGAGATATTTCATTTTGGGTCCTCTAAAATCCAAAAATAATTTCATAATATTGTAATATTTCATGAGTTTCTAAGAGTGCCCCTCCTCTCCTCTTATAAAAGACCCCCAACAGTACCACCTTATTATCACCTTAATGCCATTTGGCTCGTCCTAACTCTGCCAAAATACTCTCTAAAATTCTATCTATTACTCTTGTAAGCCTCACTTTGGGCAGAATTCTTCCCAAGGAAGCCTGTCGCTCACATCGAAAAAAGTTACCCGATTTTAAGGTAATGTTTTTCTAATATCCTTTTGTTTTATTTTGATTCTCCAACCCCCTAAACTATTTTTATTTATTTCTTTTGTAACAACACAAGTATATTAAATATACTAGTATTTTTTTATGATAAGGATTTTATTTACACTTACACACACCTTAATCTAATGGTTAATAAACATACTGTTTCTGTGGGTGGTGAAATACTGCATCACGAAACGTTGATTGTTCAATATTCTTTTAACACCTCTCATGGTGGACATTATGATGAAAATATTTTAATATATGATATATATATTATGTTTATGTTTGCCTTGTGCTTCTTTATTTCTCATTTATGAAATTTCTTTATGATTTCCTTTATGGGTAAACACGATAATTTCATTTTAGGAAGTGTGGACTACCGCCCCCTCAAAGTGATTTGAATCGTTAATGCCATATGTAGGATGTATAAAGGATGGAGTAAATGATATTATATATGATATTATACTGGAATTATAATATACCTTTATATCATTATGATTTCATTCCATTAAATGCGAAATAGAAATGAAAGTAGCTTTCATGCGTACGTACGGCTTACCGTCTCCATGAACGGTGCATTTCATTTGTTACCTATAAATGTTACGTAATATTATGAATGAATTTATATAATAAATATACATGTTTTATATGATATCAATTTCATGAATATAATTCTGGATATATTTTATATTTTACCACATGAACAACTTGTAATTATAAGAAGTTTATTTTTGAATCAAGTACCAAAAATCGCCAAAACGACCGTTATTAACTTAAACAAATACATAATGTTAATAACATGGTAATAAGTGATATAAAAGGAATAATGAACTTGAAAAAGGTTTTTAATAAACTATAAATTAACTCTATTTTATTATTCAGGAGTTTAAAGAACGATCGAGTCAAGTCAGACATGAGGTATGGGAACTTCTTAACCCAATTTCCATTCTATGGGTTAATATCCTACTTTCAAATTATGTCATGATATTATTATGTCCTATCATGTATTTGTAATTTATTCATGTGTACTTATAGTGAATACACATAATAGATCTATTTTATATAAAAAAATTTCTTTGTATGGGAACTTCCTAACCCAGTTTACATTCGTTGGGTTAATCTCCAACTTTAAAATTATGTCATGATATTATTATGTCCTATATTGTATTTATACTTTCTTTATGTGTACATATAGTTAATACACATAATAGATCTATTTTATTTAAAAAAATAAATCTGTAAGGAACTTCATCTCAATCTCCATTCATTGAGGCATATTTTGTTTTTTACACAAATTTCATTTATACGGTGTATAAAACCCTTTGACTTTTACATTTATTCAAAAGGAATATTTTTATATGAAGCGTTTTACTAAATGACAAAAAGGGATGTTTTTCTTGTCGTACATATGCGGAAACAATGACTTCTCCACCGCCGTGACCATTATTTGAGTTCTGGCTTCCTCTACAAGACATCACATTATTTTAAATGAAAAATAAATACCAAGTTTTAATTTTCTTTTGTTTTGGTATTGAAAATGGTTTTGATAATGTTTCTTATATCAATGTGTTGTATTGATATCTTGTGACTGAAATGTGGAAATGTTATGTTTCATTTATGCATGTTTTTTGTGATATGATTATGTTATGGTTTCTAATATGTTTAAAACTATTCATATTAGGAATGAATTGGACATAATAAGTGACGGGTGGAGCCCTCTATAGCTTCTCGATGCATCGGTAGGTCTCATGAGACAATCTAGTGTCTTGGAACGAGACCTTGAGAATATCTTATTTGCAGTCTTGGCATGAGGCCGTGGCTATGTGGTTATGATAGTCTGACATTATGCATTCCATCATTATGTATGTGGTTATTGATATTGCATGTGATTGTTTGACTACTAGAATATCCATGTGAATAATTAAATGGAATTATTTCATTTTACTTTTTCCCTATTATGATGAAGTTCAAGTTCAAAAGGTTTTTGTTTTAGTTATACATTGACTTAAATGTTTATGTTTATTTATGAACGATTCTTCTATATTATTGTCCTTAATGAGCATCTGATCTCACCCCTTTCAATGATTTAATATTTTCTAGGATGTGAATAAGTATTTTATGAATGACCTGTAGGGATAGTCAGAAGGGGATATGAGTGTGGACAATGGAGACCATGTTATTGTAGTTTTTCATTTTATGATGTAATGTAACTTTTATGAATGTATCTAGTATTTTCAAGGCTACTAAACTAATTGGTCTTTAGAGACTTGATCTTTTGTGATCATGCCAAAGTTACGTAATAATGCACCGACTCTGGGTAACTGGGGTGGGGGCATTACAATTTTTGAGTTATAAGAATTTTAAAAATAACATAATTTATTTAATTAATTTAATTACAGTTGTTCCATTTTTGGAATTTCTCACAGGAGGCCCGCACCGACTAAACTTAAGTCGCACCTAGGGTAAACCCGCCATCCTGAGCGCAACAGTGCCCTCAAATTTCTGATCCGAGTAACCGTTTAAGATTTATTCAACTATTTCAGTCAAACCGGTTACACGTATCAATTAAAGATTAACAAAATTTCAGAAAATTATTCCGAGCACACCGGGTCTCAGAATCAGGTGCCGTAAAAAACTGCGGACTCGTAAAATTCAAAGAATTTAAGAAAAAAAATTCCTTGAAAATTACGGGTCCTTACAAAAAATAAAACACGATGTAAATATATTTTGTGTATTGTCATCTCGTAATGGACCATAAAGGGTGAAATAATTTTTATAAAGGTTATACATTACCAAAAATAAATTAATCGTTTAAAATAATGTGATTTTAGATTATATTACTAATTTTATAAAGATTTTATCAATCCTTCAAAACCTACTAATTATTTTGATGGATTAAAATATTTTATTTAGGAACATGACTGACTTCCACATCAGTTACAGTACTCTTTAAATTAATGTGGAAGAAAGGATGATAAATTAATAGAAAACCCCCAATTTTGAATAAAACATGGGGATAACAATCCAATAGTTTATTTTATTGTTTTTTAATAATATAGAGTCGAATACCTATGATTGAGAAATGATAAATAATTCCCTCACATTTACTATATAAACCCACCAAATCCCTATATAAATTAATAAGAAATCCTTAGGAAAATTTCTTATTCTTATATACCATATATATAGTCCCCTAAATATTCTCCAAATCTCTAAATAGTTTCCTCCAAATATTTTTGGAATCTCTCACCCATGGTAAAGGATTTATCACTTTTTTTCTAGAATTTCATTTTTGTTATTCTCGTTAGATTTCAAACAATTTTTTTACAATCCATTTTTTTAAAATTTGATGAGTCAATATTTTAACCCCCACTAAACTCTCACATTATACTTTATAGAAACCCTTACCAAGTTGATTTTCAGTAACGGATCACCCACTCTCAACTTTTTTAATAAATAACCCCTTTTATGTTATGACCCTTATTTACTCTTTTTCACATTTGAATATGTTCTTCCATATCCAAATAAGGTAAATATTATTTAAAAATGATTATTTAAATCATTCAATATAATTAATCCCTCCTATAATTCATTATGTACATTTTTTACCAAGATTAAATTTAGTATGGGATCCTATCATTCTCTAACTTATTTAAGTTTCTACACAATATTATTTCTTTTTTAATATAATTAATAATGATGGGATATTTCCATCCATATCAACCATACAAATTTTATTTATATGTGAGTATAGGTCCCTTTCACCAAAATTGATCCAATTAGTGAACATTTGTACTCCCCTGATTCACTAAAAGAATTTCACCTTGATATTTTTATGTAAAAAAGATATGTAAAGAAAATCGAGTACTATTTAAAATCATCGGTGTTCAACTTTATCAACATATAAATGAATTATTTGGGACATAAAAGTATTTATTACTCTCTTATTTATCAAGGAATAATATTATACGATAAGTGATTAATTGAATTATAATCTATGTGGAACACTTTATTGTGATTATAAAAGGAAATTAATGGGTGGGTCCACAATTATATCACATTTAATGAATTGTATAATGTTTTAGCCATATGATAAATTATATGATGTATTAGGGTGTGAACCTAATCCATAATTATTGATTATTCATGATGATATCTGGGATGTTATCCTAACTTATGGTTATGATACAATGTTTTTTGTTTCAACATTTCTAATTTTTCCTTTATTATTATAATTCTATATCAATACTCATTGTAAAAGTTTGCAATTGTAAAACCATTTATCCTTTATTGATATATATATAGTTTAATAGGTTTCACTTCTCTCACATTATGAAATTATAAGCACATTACTACTATTTATTGTTCACCACTTTATAACATACATCCCCAGGTCATCCCATGTAGTTTTCAATACGAGGAAATGATATGATCATTCCATTGATGTTTTCAATAAATGTGATGTATTCCATCTTCTATGTGGTTTTTTAGTTAACCAGATTCAAAAAAACTAGATATATTGATTTTTTTGATTTTATTATGTGAACTATTATGAAATAAATAATTAATTAATGTTTAATAAACATTATGGTGTTCAAATTTTATATCAAAGGAATGTTCCATTATTTTTGTTATTTGGATTAGAAAAATCTTGAAAATTTCATCACAACAGGTATATATATATGAATACATACCATGTTTTTTAAAAATTATATAGTAAGTGGTTTATCAAAAAAAATAAATCCTTATATAGATAATAAAAGGGGATTTGGATCTGAAATTGACTATCATATGAGTAACACTAAATAATACAGAATATTTCTAGACTGGATCGAATATGGGTGCCCAAAAATGGACATTTCTGCTCAATTGGTTTGACACACATAGGGGTATATTTTGAAAAAATAATAATTTCATTATAAACCAATAGTTAGGTAATAATAATTCATGTAAAATTCATTTTTCGGGATCATATAATTTACATAATTAATTTAATCCTAAAAATTTATAATTTATAAAATTATGTGATATCCCTCTAATGTTAATTGGATTCATATTTGTGTGGTAAATATTGTAAAGAAAAAATCCATATTATTCCCATTATTCTTGAAATTGTATATAAAATATATGAAATATATTTAATTTAAAAAATTAAGATTCAATTTATTAAATGGGAATAATGTAACCACCTCTATTTTTTGAAAGATAAAACTTTGTTTCATAGTTTATGTGATAAACAGAACTAAGCCAAAACAAAAAATGACTATTTGAAAATAAAATTTATATCTATTAAATTATTTTTAAAATAATGGTTGGATTAAATAAATTATTATATATATATATCATATATATATATATATTCAATAATTATTTGTAAATAATTAATATAATTTTTTTAATGTATTTTGATTCTTAAAAGTATGCGTTCAGAAACAATGATTTTATTTATTTATATATGTATTAAAATTGTTTTATAGAAAATTTAGGAAATTTATTTCATTAATAAATCTCCATTTTTGATATTATAATATCATAATTATTTTATCATGAAATCTTGGATTTTTTTCAAAAAATATAAATTTTTGAGTGAAAACTAAAAAACACCATATAATGTAACAAATTTATTTATTTAGTTAAATTATTTAATTTTAATGTTTAATTAATTTTTTTTCATTAATAGAATAAAATTGATATTTAGTTATATTTATATCAATTAATTACAATTTAATATTATTTATAATAATTTTTCTATACATTTATTCAGCAAAAACACTGTTTTCTGAAAACTACTTTAAAATGTATCATGTTTTCTGTTGATAAATATAGAAACTGACATTAATAAAAAATTATTTTAATGAAATATTTATATTATATTTATTTATTTATGAATTTCAATCCATATAATTAGGATTAATAGTTATATATTTAATGTAAAATCTTCTTTTCTATGAAAATATATTTTTTTGAAAATTTATTTCCATCTAGCCGTTGGGTTTTATTTTTTTAATTATCTTATTCCACATTTCTGAATTTATTATGATTAAATGTTTTAAATATTTAAAATTACAATAATTAATATTCTGTAATAAGGTAAAATATAATTTTTAACAATATTAATAGTAATTATAACAAATTTTAATTACCATAGTAAAAGGAGTATACGTTAATTACTGGTAAATATAATTTAATAAGGACAAAAAACAATAAAAACTCAAATAGAATGAATATTTATATTTACTTGAAAACATAACTATATTAATTGTTTATCATTTCTAATTTATATATTTTTCATTAATTATTTATTTAATAATTAAATTATGATACGAGAAAACAAAAATTGTGTGCTTATGAGTTACAAAAATTCAGTTATAAATTTCCTTTTGAATATTTAAATGATTTACGAAAGAAACTATATTTAATGAAATGTTACTATTAAATTATTATTAACATATTTAATTGGAAATATATCTTTTTTCATGTCATATGTAATATCTATAATGGTCAGAATGTCTTTAATATAAAAACCCCAATAATTCTCAATAAATTTCAATTTATTTTTAAAGGTTTAAAATGGTGAATTTATAATTTTTTTCAAAAAATATATATTCTTTTTTGAATAATCACATAAAAATTATCTTATGGTGAATATTTCATTATCTTTTGAGACAATCAATATTTTATGTAAAAAATAAAATACCATATAAATATACAGTGTGTATTATGACATCAAAATAATTCAAAAATCATGTAATAAATACTATAAATGGTATCCAAGAAAAAATATCTTTTTAAAAATTTACATAATTTTATTATAATGTTATTTTATTAATTGTAAAAAAATTTTACAGATCTTACAAAACCTAAAATATATTATGTGGTTTAAAACATTAATTTAATTAGATGAATCACTTCTACAACAAAAAGGGTATTATCTAAATGTGTTAATCCCTTGGACAAATGAAATAAAAAAATGAAACTTTGGACCATACAATGGGAAGCCCATTAAATGGTTTTTGGTTTTGGTTATTATATTTAATAGTGTCCAAAACCTACGTTTGATAAATGATAATGAATTCCCAACTCGTTTCCTATATATAACAATCCATGTTCCAAAAAAAATTTCAATCTAAAATCTTGGATCATGTCCCTACCCATAAATCCATTCTGCATTGTACAACTATGGTTCTCCCAATATCGCAATAAGATCATATCATGCATTTGGGAATCACACTACAAAGGAAAATAGATTTCTCTATTCTTTTTATTCAAGCACATATTTAATTTTATGCCACATTGTTTCCATTTGGGACTCCTTTGTTGTGATCACTTTCAACTATTTACATTAAATTTGATAACATGTGATGAGTGCCGCATTTAACACTCATTAATAAATTACATTTAACTTTAGGAACCCATTATTTTATAATGAAATTTAGTATGGGGTCCCCTAATTTCAAATATTTTATAAATCAAATTATTTTTTTATTCAACTTGTGAATGATTTTTTTCATGTTGGGATATGATATTATACATACAAATACTCTCTATTGGCAGTCTAATTTATGATATACCTACATCAACATCTTTATTATATCCCATGATCCTTTATGTACACCCATTAGCATTCTAAAATTTAATAAGGTATTATTTCATTATCTACAATCATAATGTTTATTAATTATTCAATGTCTTTTGTCTCAAAATTTTAATGATGGGATGTTGTATTATATGTCACACATACTATCCATTTTAGGTCTAAATGAGGATATACCCCTTCAAGTTTTAATAATCAATTCCATGAACATTTATACAACCATGTTTTTCTACATAAATTTTCCATGATTTTTCGTGAAAAGTAATTGTGCTTTGTTACCTATAATTGTTTCCTATTAATGGTGTTCATCTCCATATAATTGGTTGTAAATTATTATGTTGTTTCATGTATTATTACAAACTACATTATCATGGAATATAATTTTTCAGTAAATGATTCCATCATTTAAGGTCATTAGGGAACACAAATGCATGTGAAATAAATAAAATTGATGGTCACTCCCAGAATTATATAGCGCTTCAATGAATTGGATGATTTTTTTTCTCATGAGATACCATTTATGGGATTAGGCGATCAACGTAATCCAATATGGTACATTTTCCATCATCATTTCTTCAATAATAACATTATAATGTGTTTGTGATGCAATGTTTTATGTTACATCCACAATTCTCTTGTTTCCATTATTTTTATTATTTTATTTCATGCCTCATTGTCCATGTTAAAATTTATCACTCGTTCTATTTAACATTTATATGAAAATCACTCACATGTCTTACTTTCTTAAAATTTATTCATTTTTACTCCCATATAACTCATTATAGATCACTCAATTCATATTTACATCCCGAGGTTATCCCATGGAGTTCTATTTGTTGAATGATTAACATGATCATGTTAAGGATGTTTTCAATAATTAGTGATGTATTCCATGAATTATGTTGTTATCTAATGTACGTAATTAAGAAATACACTAGATTTTTTTAATCATCCTAGTTTTATTATTTAATAAATAAATAAATAATTTTAATAAATATAATGGTTTCCATAGTTGTTATCAAAGGAATGATTAGTTAATTTTTGTTTTCCATATAAATAAACTCTAAATAAATTATTATATATTCTACTAAACCAAAAAATAAATCAATATATTTTGTTATATTATATTTGAAATGGTTAATCATGAAAATAAATCCATGTCTAGATAATAAATGTTCATTTGGATTTCAAAAAGTATCACTTGTGAATACCACCTAGAAACACCAAATTTATCTATATATAATTTGACCCTACATGAAGACAACAGGTCGTGCTTCACACCTAGTTTGATACCAATGGTGGATATGATTGGTTCAATTAAAAATCTCATTAAGTACATTATTTAGGGAATATGAATGCACATAAAATTTTTTAATATGTGATTGATAATGTATAACATATATTGAACCCTCAAAATTCATAATTTATGGAATAATAATCATTTATATGATTTCAATTTAATGTAAATTGGCTTCTTATTATGGTGTTTAATAGGTCAAAAGTATAAATAAATAATTTTACATTTATTTAGTTAAATGGATATAAATTAGAAGAACATATTTCTATATAATAACGTGAAGAAAAAATTATTAAAAAAATGAATAATGTAACCGCTATATTTTTTTATGGAGAATGATATTTTTATAGAGTATGTGAAACAAAACTCTGATAAAAAAAACGATTGTATGAATATTAAAAATTTAATAATTCATTAAATTTGTGGATATGATTAGAATTACATACAATATTAAATATATATATATATATGATATAAATAATTAGTAAATAATAAAACATATTTTTGTAACGTATTTTTGTTCTTCAAAATAATTTTTATTTAAAAATATTTTTATTTTTTTAATAAATATTATAATATTTGAGGTAAAATTTTGAATATTTTTTTACAAAATCATGTCTATTTTAATCAACATATTAAAATCATTTTATGTTGAAAATGATGGATATTTTAGAAAATACAGAAATTTTTTCAAGGTATATTAAAAAATACAATTTTTATGGAAAATTATCAATTATTTTGATAAACAATTATTTTAATACTTTTTTATTTAAATGGAAAATTTTTATTTTTAGTTTTATATAAAAAAAATTATATTAAAGTAATATTTTATCATATTTTTGTATAAGTTTCGTTTAATGCTTAAAATGATTTTTTCTTAAAGCAATTTCAAAATCAATAATGTTTATCCTATTTAATTACATAAAATAACCCATAATAAGAAAATTAAATATTGTAGTTTAATATAATATATCAATATTTATGAATTAAAATTAATATAATGAATTTACTATATATATAATGAATTTAATAACATATTTACATTTAAAAATGCATCATTCAGAAAATTGATTTCTATTATGAATGCCTATTTTATTTATATATATATATTTTACACCATTATGAATTTATGTTGATAAAATTGATTCCATATTTTTAATCATCATGTATAATATTTGGTAACATGGAAAACATAATTTTTTACCAATATAAATAGTAACTGTATTAACTATTTATTACCAGAGTAAATGAAAAATAATTTATGGGAAATATTAATTTAACAAAAACTATAAATAAGTTTACATAATAGTATGAGCATTTATATTAATTTAAAATTATAAGAATATTAATTTCTTAATTTTTTACTTAATAAATGAATTACTAATAAATTTGATAAAAAATTATATTGTGATAAGATAAAACAGAAATTGTATCTTTAGTATATAAGAAATTTAAATTATGAAATTTACATTTATGAATCAATAGATTTTTGAAATAAATGATATTGTAATTAAATATAATTATAAAATCATAATTGATAAATTTAATTAATATAATAAATATTTTATATTTTAAATTTAATTTAAATAATGAGATGAAAATATTTATTGTAAAAAACGTCGCATTTCTTACAAATTTTCACTTATATTTAAAAGTGAAAATTCAAATATTTAGTAATTTATTTTTATTATATAAATATTATTTTTTAAATTAGAAAATGAAAATTTTTCTATAGTGGGGTTTTCATAATTTTTTGAGACAATAGAATATTCGAAAAAAATATAAATACTGTATAAAATATTATGTGATTTTTGAAATCATAATAACCCAAATATGAGATAATAAATAGTATAAATGGTATAGATGACCAAATATATTTTTACTAATTAATATAATGTTATTTTTTATATTATTTTATATTTTTTAAAATTCCATTATGAATCTCCCAAACCCTATAATATATTTTATGGTTTTAAAATCATTTCATTAAGGACATGACCCCTTTATACAACAATAAGGTTGTTATAGTAATAATTTCTTCCCATGGACTAAATAATTAAGTAAAACTGCCCCTCTGGTAGAAACCATAGCCAAAAACCATAGTGAGAATTGTGGATATTTGTTATTTTATATATATAGTCCAAAACCAATGTTTTTGAAATGATTAATAATTACCCACCCATTTCATATATAAAACCACACAATATAATGATTATCCGCACTAAAAAACCATTGGGAATATCATCACTAATAAATAAACTCTCTTGGGTCCTCCAATTTTGCCCCAATATTACATGAATCACCTACAAAGTGTTTTAGATTCACTATCTCAAGGTAATGGATATCTGTATTATTTTTTATTAATTCACCAATTCTTTGTTATTCCTACTTATTTCTATTTGTGGTTAATTTTTATGTTTTATGAAAAAATTATTACTGTCCATTTTTAGAAAAAATTAATGAGATATTAATTTCACTCCCATTACATCCTACCATGAAACCTTATTAACAGATGTTAATATTATGAAATTTAGTAAGGGATCTCTCACTCTAAACTTCTTTTAATGCATTTTTGTTATTTTATTTCTCTCAATTTAAAAATTTTCTCATTGGTATATGTTCCTAAATATCCCCCTTAATAACAATTTTATTTATAAATGATGATATTCCCCTATCAACCACATTTTCCCTCCAACGATCCTATATGTACTCCGATTTCTATGCTGACAATTTTTTGGGATCTAATCCATATACAATCTATTCAAGTTACATCATTATCAGATGTATTTTATCTCCAATTCCGAAATATGTGATATGTTTCCCCCCATTTACACATTATAATTCATTCTATATCTAAATTTTTATATATCCATTTCAATCTTATTAAGCATTTCCATGAACACAAATATGTCCATGTTATGAGTAAAAATTTAATAAGATTTTTCATATTGAAAAAATGTGTAGTGAATAACCTTTCCCATTACTAATCAATTGTGTTCACCTTCATTAACTTATAAACAATTTATTAGAGACACACATTAATATATTAGAAACTCTTTGACGATGTAATAAATTTTAATGACATATTATTTCTTGTTTTATGATCTGTATGGCCTAATTAATTATGATAATGATGTAAATGTGATGGGTGAACCAATAATTACATATATATCTAAATCGTAGGTAACGTTTTATTATCATTGGATAACATACAAGGTATTAAGAAATATACATAATAAATTACGAGTCTTTTTCCATGATGTATTAATTTCAGATAGTCTTAACGTATGTTTATTATGTTGTGTCTTATGTTGTTGAAAAATTCACTATGTTTCCTTTATGATTATAATTTTATATCACGCCTCATTGTTCATGTTTATAATTATACCTCATTTAATAACCCAGGTTTAAGCATATTTATGTAACATATATTAATTTATTCATGTTATTCAATTTTTTATTTCTTTATTGGTATTTATAGCTCAAAAAATTATAATACATTTCATCAGGTTAACCCAAACAACTATAAGTAAAATGGAATAATATGATCATGATATGGATGTTTTCAATAAATATAATGTATTACCTATTTTATTTTGTTATGTAATATAAGAAGTTCCAAAAAAAATCTAGATAGCTCGATCATCCAAAATCTATTCTATTAACTCTTATTGGACAAATAAATATTCATTATGTAACAAAAAGGAAGGTTTTCATATTAGGTAATGGGAGACTTAGAAGATATGTATAAGAATACTATAGAACTTAATTGTTTGTCAGTAATAAAAAAGCTATTTGGTATTTGTTTGTCATAATGAATATCTACATATTATTTTCTAAATCAGTAATACTAAATCAAGATATAGATAATGTTTTTGAAGGAAAAAATTATATACAATGATTCAGATAATTTTATGTTATAATTTTTAAAAAGGTCACGGGAATCCATGGATACTTATGTGATTATCTCAAGTGAAATAATTATTTGGGGTTAATTGATGTAAGATATATTAATAACATTTAGGTTATCAAACATAAATTTAGTGTGTCATATTTGGGTGATATAATGGATAAAAAAGGAAATGGTATATTATCTAATCGAATGAATTTGAAGTTGTTAGAGAGAAAATAAAGGGGGATACAGAGACATAAGTCATATAGAAGAGGAAAAATAAGTTTGATATTTGGAAAAATATTTCACCTTATATGTGACTTTCTTGTTAGTGGATTTATGTTTCTTATACTAAAGGATGTTTAAAATGTTCTAAAACTTTGTAAAAAACTTATTTTAAAGGGACATATAAATTATGTGGGTTTAAGATTGAGTTTTGTTGAATTGTTTTTCAAAATAACTGTAGAATCATTTATCACATTAAAAGGTGTTAACAATGTTTCTTTTTATCTTAAATAGACGCAATAGGGACCTTAAATAATCTGATTGACATATTTTATATGTTTAGAACCTTTCTATAACATTTTAGGAAACATAAATGAGAAGAGTACGAATATTATTAAAGACAAAGAAATCATAATGTAAGACACAATAAAATTCAATGTTATAAGAATATCACACCACCAAAGTAAAGGAATATCTATTTCAATCATTCCAATATAGAAATAAAATTCAAAAAGTTTGAACATATTTATATTGATGTTTTGTGACCACCACTAGTACATTATTACAGATAATATATATAAATTCATACCAAAATTGGTTATTAGATAAGAAAATTATGTAGTGAAATCATAAGACCAAACAAGCTTCGATGATATTTTTATAATATAATAATATGGTGGGAAGAGAAATAATAATAAATCCCAAATATCTAGAATTGGGAAAAGATGATGAGTTTACTAGAAGTATTTTTTTACAAATACTTTATGAGTAATGGAATCTAGAATGAGATTAATATTCTATTTAGACCTAAAAAATGATGTTGATGAGGCAATACATTAGATATTAATTATGAGAAAAATAATTACTCTGAATAAATATATAAATTATATGTAATTTTTTATAGATTGTATAGGGACCAATTTTTATAATCAATTTTTTCCAATATAAATAGTTGGCATGCATGTATTGAAATAACATTGGTCATATAAATAACTGAATATATATCACCTCTATGTTTTTAAAATATTAAAATATATTATTTTTTATGATAATAAAAAATTTAATCAAAATTCTAAATCTTAATAAGGAATCTTTATTGAATTTGGACACTAGGAAATTGGTCTTCAGTTTTGGGTTTTCTAATGGAAGAACATAACCAAATGACAGCATGTATTATTTGTTGAAAATATATTATCGAATGATTAGTCTATGACGGAACAGAAATTTGTTTATACATATTCAAATTCAGTTGAATAAGATATGAATGGTGGTTTCATGGGATCACATGTTCATATATATTCAATTATATTTTAATTTAGAATAAGGCCACATAATATAAAAGATTGATTGTATGGTATATTTGAATGTTATGATGGATATATAATGGTAGATATATCAGAGTTATCAGGAATTGGGAATGATCATTCAGGAGTTGTAGAAGAAAATTTAATCAAGGGAGGAGTTTATAAAGGGGGTGTTATATAAAGAGAAGTTCCATAATTTTTAGATCTAGAAGAGAATGATTAAAAAATTAAGGCATGAATATATCTAAGGATCATAATATTTGTATACATGTATATATATTATCATAGTTATTTATATCTAGTGGATGAAGTATAAAAAGGAAATTTAAAATATGTTTTCACATTAAATGAATCTAGAGGGTTAATATTAGCAATAAAGGAGGAGTGGGATTCACTATAATTGAATAAATTATGGGAGCTAATGGAAATACCACTAGAGAGGAAAGAATTTTTGAATTAGTGATATTTCAATTTGAATTTTTATGTTCATTGAATAAAGTTATATAAATATAGTATAGTTTTGAATAGTTTTTGTTCAAGGAGTAAATTGAGATCTCCATGAAATTCTCCCCAGAATTAAAACATACAACATTTTGAATAGCCTAATTTTTTGTTGAATTTTGAAATTTATACATAGAAAAAGTGTATATTAAATGATATTTAATCAAAATTAAATGAGGAATAAATTTATAATATTAAACTAGTTGGTTTAATGGACAACCAAAATCAAGGATTCGTGAAAAATTAAAGAGGATTATATTGTTTGAAACTAGTACTGAGATGTTGGAGCATGATGATTGACTATTTCATGGAAGATATAGGTTTTCATTAGAGTAAATATGATAATATTGTTTTTTATTTATTTCATTTGAGATTACATTACAATATTACCATTGTATTTTTATGATATGTAGTTAGTAGGACTAAAAATTAAATATATTTGGATGTTTGAGGACGATTTTTCTAGAATACATGGAATGTAAATTTATGGTGAATCTAAGAAGATCGTGGGAATAAGCATAGAATTTGATAGGTATATTTTTTGGTTTTTTGATAATAGAAGTAATATATCAATATGATTATTAAAATATTCATAAATCATTAACTAATATATAATGAACTTCTCTTGTTATTCACTTTAAACATTCAATGAAATAAACACAATGAATCTAAGAAGATAATAATTGTATGATTAAATTTACATAATCATCATTATAAGGATGTTATCATAACTAAATATTTCTCATGAGTTGGGGGTGGTCATCTGTTTTATGGAATTGATAGTGTACGGTTAATTCATATGTTGTGAAATGTTTATTTGATACCTCATAGTAATAGAATTAGAATATCGATGTTTTACATATGATAATCCATTTCTAGGGTTTGTTGATAACGATTTTAGATATTATTTATATACTTATAAAATTGGATTGACATGTGATTATAAATTCATAATAAAAATAATGAGTTGGTTGATTGGTTACAACTTCGGGTATCACTTTCTATAATAGAAATTTATTATGTGGTCGTAATAAAAGCATGGAAGTAGATAATACAATAAAAACATTTGGTTGATGAATTTAGCTGTATCCAACATAAATTATTGAAATAATATTATATTTAGTGAGAAATTAATTTTTCTATTAAAAAAATTATTTCACATAAGGGATAAATACATTAATCAGATCAACCATTATATATAGTAGATGTTGTTTGATGCTGGGTTGGAATCATGAAAGTTGGATGGAAAAAAATATAGTTATTTTTATAATGAGTTTCTTTCTAGATTTAATGAGGAAAGATACATCCAATGTAGTACATTCTTGAATGGAAAAATGTAGAATAATATTTTCTAGAGAAGAATAAAAAGTCGTGTTTCAGATTTTGTGGATGCTATGTATTTTTTGATGTAGATATTTAGTGGGAGATTAATGGGAATTCGGAGACCTATTTAGTTTAAGTGATTAGGAAAACTATAATAATAGATTCAGTAATTTTAGAATTCTGTTATGCAGTGGTATATTTAATGGTTTTCATTCACATTTAGGAATTAGGTTCTCATCAGGATTTTGGTTCATGAGGACATTATAAAAAATTTATTTTCCTAAGATGTCTATTTTTAAATGATTTCAACATGTTCTATTAAATGTTGGGATGTTTGATTTTCCATGGAATGTGTTATATCACACAGAGATGAGGCCACACTCATGAATTAAAAAGGAGATTAATTATTAGAACATTTAAATAGAAAGAATCTTGTACTTTTTATTGTTCAGTGTAACTAGATGTATGGGTGTTACTCTCTATAGATTACACTAAGGTAGCCATTTTTTATATAGTGTGTGTAACACAATTTATCTAAAACTCCATAATAATCCAAGAGACTCATTTTTCAGTAATTTTTATTCTTTATTATGAATAAATTAGGTTCATTAATTTTTGACCAATATATATTAGACAATCTGTCTAAACCCCAAAAATCAAAGTGTTCTTTACACACTTACATTTATAATACATTATATTAATATAATATATGTTGTAATTACCATGGATGATTTGAGGTATAACATAATCTTTTTAGTTATATGAACTTTATTTTTTCCACGTTTTAGAATGTTATTTTGGAATATTAAACTCCTCTGATTAATTTATACCCAGAAATTCATGAAAAAATCATTGTAATAAACTATTACAAGGATGTCTAGTTTAAAATAATTTTAAATTATTTATTCAATTTCTCCCCATTTTTATAGACACTATGACCTAGTATTTCCTAATTAGAACATTAAATTCAAATAGATAAATCTCAACACTATGTTAAGCTGACACAAGAAGTAATATTTTGGGGGGAAATATACAATATTTAAAGAGATGTAGTGAGTCTATCGTGTCAATTCAGGAAAGAATTATTACTTTTTATATACCATTATTATATATAAATATTTATTATAAATTTATTCAATAAAAATAATTTTCATAAATGAATATATGCATGATTATATAAAAATTCATTGAAGAAACACGTTTAATAATTAAAGGATATGATAAATTATATAGAAGTATGCATCAAATTATATATAATTTATAATAAAAATAATCCATAGAATGATACTATTATATGTGTAGAATGTAATATTTTAGGATTTAATAAGCTCCATTTAAAAGATAAATTAATTCCTGGTATCATCAAAACATAAAATGATTGTTAATTAATTATTAATCAATTCAACAAGATTCTATTAATAAAATTATATATTATGAATTCATTACTTGGTATTCTACATTTCTAGTAGATAATATATTATTTGAAAAAATATGATCAAATTATATTGTGAATAATAATTTTCGAATTTTGAATTTTCATGAAAACAAATATAGAATACTAGATAAATATAGATAATGTCAACTTTCTATTTAATAACATAGAAATAAAATCACATCTAAATATTTTTATTATTTTTAATACATTTATAATTATTTAAATAATTTGTTTAAATGAATTTAATAGTTTCAATATCATGTATAGTATATAACACAGAGTGTAGCTTGTGTTATATAAAACACTAATATTTAAAAAATGTGTTATATTATTAAAATGTTATTATATGACAGTTATCACCTAGTTATTAGAGTGAAATGTATGAATATAATAATAAAAATGATTATAATTATTGTTTTACACTTGTATATAAAATTATTTCATGGGTGAAGAAATAATTACAAATGAAAATAAGATTACAACTTGAATACAATGGAAAAAATTCATTGAAATGATATTCATAGAAAAACAAACACATTTGACCACAATAAATTAATCTATAGATTTTTTAGTAAATTATATAAATGAAATTTATACATTATATATTGAATATGACATTTAACATTCATCTTATGTGATTCCAAGAAAATAGATGAAAATAAATCCAAATTTTTCGTTAAAATATTTAATTTTCTAAAAATACATTATAGTCACATTTTTGGACTCATATATTAAATACATTTTTTTGGAATAATAAGAAGGGTTATTTTTGATAATTTTATAAAGTGGTTAATTATTTGTGGGATAATAAAAAGTACAAAATTTTAATTGAAGATTTATTTTTAGATAAATTATTTTTAATTTTTAAGTATATTTTATATTTATATTAAATTAATTTTAGTTCAATTATATTTTTATTAATCTACTTTAGGTCAATTTACTAATTTTAATATTTAATTTTTCTATAAAAATAATACTAAAATTAGTAATGTTTCCCATTGAAAAACCATCATTCTCTTTGTGTATTCATGTATAATTTTGAATTAAATTCTTATAATTTTATGAATTGAATATTAATAAATTATTCCATCATTGGAAGAATAATAATTTATATTATATAAAAAATAATGAAATATTATCAACCTATACTGGAGAAAATATAAATAAAATATTTTCTATAAATTAGTTAAAAAATGGTTATATATATGGATAAACAAAAAAATTACATTTTAAAATGAGCTCAAAACTAATATGAAATATATTTGATGAAAATATTTCGATGGTATAATTTATAATAATTGATAATTTTTCATTTCGGTGCTTTTTTTCATGAGAGAAATGTCGTTCAACATTATTTATTAAAAAAAACATTGTTTCCACTCCCCTAACTTATAAATAGAGATCATATCTCCTTATTTATTCACACATTACAATTATTTGGTTCAGAATATACATTCCAAAATACCTTCCCAAATTCTATACTCCAATTATAAAAACCTTATTTTTCACTAAAATATAGACTGTGGAATATATTGGTGTAATCCAACGGAGTGTACCTGAAATAGTTATATGGTTCTTCAATGAGCATTTTTGCATTATTTCATCCACCTCCAACTTAAATTAAAATTGAAACATTAATCTATAATAAACAAAATTTATTCAAAAAAGGTATATTTTTATATATTATTTTCATGATCCAAAACCATCTCCACTATCATTATATAGGATAAAAAATGGGCAATTTTCTATACTGAAGACTACTACCTCACAAATTGATGTCATTCATTTTTCAATTTCCACATTTCGTAATTGGGTAAGATGATGGAACTAGTATATATAAATGTATATATTATATTTATAACGTTATAATATCTATTTATTATTTATATAATATATTTATATTTAATTTCTATTCCATATGGGATATGATAACGTCGCTCGTGTGTATAGTAGAATTCAATATTGCATAACAATGAGATTTATTTTGAACTAATGCATTACATGGAAGAAATTAAGGATAATATTAAAAAAATACATGTGATATAAAGGAAATAATTTTAACATTCATGAAATACTTTTAATTTTCCAAATATAATATATCATTTTTTTACCTTTTTACTCTCTAAAAAAGATAATATCATTTGAGTATGTGTCCATAAAAACCTTCATAGAGAGATGTGACTCTCATATTCTTTAACACACAACAATGATGATATGTAATAGTATATTTAATGGAATAATAATTTATTTATTCAATTATGATAATTATATAATGATTATATATAATTACATTGTTTTTATTATGATCGTTGTAAAATTGAAACTTTACTGATTCATACATAAGACCCACTGCCTTCATGATTGTAATAAACATCATTTATCTAAACTGTATTAAATTATTATTCATTAAAGTAAAATGTATTTGTGAATGTTTTAAAGTATTTTTTATGTGAAAATATTGAGATACATTATTATATTTAGGGATTAATGATAAGTATATTTTGAAAAGTTTTCTGACCTTATTTAAAAATATTTAATTTTTGAAGGGATACAAGGTGAACAATTTATCTAATAGTTTATCGTGATCCTTGAATGTGGTTTGAAAATTTATCACATTACACAACTATATATATATTTATTTGTATTTGATAGTAATTGGGAGCAATTTTTTACAAGAGGTGGAATTAATGAATTATAATTATATTATGGATATTATGCAGTTCATAATAGATGATAAAAAATTAATATCATGGATTAAGAGATGAATTGGAAATTTTCCTAGGCCTAAAATAACGATGAAATTGTCTATATGAAATAAAAAAATATCATCTATGTAAATTTGTATATTATCTCCGTCTTGATATAATTGTAATTTTTTAAAACTATGAAAATAATCTTGAAATAAAATTATTTCTTCCAACCATCATTTTTAATCATATAAACAAAACTTTTCACTCTATAATGGTTTATTATATTATGGTCACTAATATTATCCTGACCAGGTATTCTTTTACTCTCTATTAGTATTTCACTTTGTATATACTATTTTATGTCCATTTTTTTATATTAGAAAAATTTCCCCTCATAAAAAACCTAGTATGTGTTATTCCTAATAATTTATT
Source organism: Viscum album (assembly GCA_963277665.1). Lineage (NCBI taxonomy): Eukaryota > Viridiplantae > Streptophyta > Magnoliopsida > Santalales > Viscaceae > Viscum > Viscum album. The sequence goes on from OY728164.1 coordinate 616,138,945, forward strand.
TCCATCAATTACTTTTTCAAGAATTTTTTTCCCAACTTTATAATATATGATTCAATGAATAAATTTTAATATTATAAACCTTTTATGAATGATGATAATTTGATGGGATATATTTATTTTATAATGGGTATAATGTAAAAACAATATATTTTAAAAAATATATTTTTTATATGAATTATATCTTTTGAGTTACATTTAAAACTATGCTCTCATTGCATTATACATGAAAATAACATTAAATAAAATTTTGTATATTATAAAAATGTAATCATATGATAATTATCACAAATCCATTAGAATTGTTGATATAAAATATTATAACTACATTATGAAATTATATGTTCTAATCATATATATGAAATAAATTATATTGATAAAAAAATTTAAAAGGAAAATAAAAACTCTAAAAATAATGAAATTCTTTCAATTAAAAAATATTTTAAAGAAAATAAAAGTACTTTTTAAAATTAAATATAAAAACCAAATTTAGTCAATGCTTTTATGGAAATTTAAATATAATAAATTCAATAAACTATTTAAAACATATATAATGATCCTTATGGACATGATATAAAAATAAATCCCATTTTACACCTAAGAATATATTTTTTAAAATTTAATTTTTTTCACTTTCTTTCGAAAATAATTTAACAATAATTTTTGAATCTGATAGAAAAAAATAATTTTAAAAATTATGTTAATTTTTAAATAATATTATCAAAATTATATTTGGGATAACATTAATGAATCATCTGTAATTATTAGGTTTCTGAATAATAGTGAAACACACTACTTTTTAATTGAAAACGTCCTTTTAGATTACATTATTTATAATGATAAATTATATTTTAAATATCTTTAAATTTCTGATGAGTTCAATTATATACATATTACTCTAATTTAGTTCAATGGATTATTTTAAATATTTAATTTTTTATAAGTTTTTTAATCTTTTGAATCTTTAGTATTTTTAAATTTACTTTCTTATCGCTTCGGCATGATTACTTTTAAATTAAATTTCTAAAAATTAATTTCTGTAAATATGAGATTTGTTTCCAAATTTTTAATCTGAAAATTTTATATCATCTTATATGTTCAAAATAATGTTTTACCCATATTAATACTGAAGATAAAAATAAATTATTACCTTAATTAAGATAAATATTGATTTATAGGGAATTTAAACTAAATCATAATGATTAAAATTACATGAAAACATTTATAAAAGAAGTTATATGAAAATAATTTGACCCTATAATATCCACTTATATATAATAAATCATTTTGGATCCCTTTTTCTTGAAAATTTGTGGGTATAGATTTTTCTATTGAGAAATTATATGTTTCCCACTAAACATAATTAATAAAGACCAACAAATATCCTCTATTATTCAAACCATAAAATTGAATTAGATCCTATAATAACATCCAAAATTAATTCATGAATTGTTTAATGACATTTTTAATACAATATTTTCATAAATCCATCAATGGTAGAGGTTTGATTTATGCATCATGAGGATACCTAACAAAGTGGGAATGTTCATAAATGGGTATTTTAATTTTAGTTACTATTCATACTTTAACAAGTATTTGTTTAATTATTTTATATTATTACATCAGTATCATCAAATTATTGAGATGTTTTTTATTTTATTTTAATGAAATACATCAATATCCACTTTCATCAAATGGTTTATGAAATGATCATCCATGTGTATATGGGAGTACCACCTCATAATCAGTTTTCATTTCGTTCTTCATTAACCCCTCTCATAGATGGGTAGGAATATATATGTAATGTATATTTATGATATTTATAAAATAAATATACATAATGATTAATTATATGATATATAAAATTTAAATTCCCTTCTGTGTGGGAAAAGATAATGTTGCTCATCGGTATATGGGACTACTGCCTCCCGAAGCTATGCAATTTACATTTCACATAAAGATTATATGTAAGAAAATAAAGATAATGTTAATGATATATGAAATATAAATGAAATTATTATATATTAAATACATAATTATCATTTTTTATAGATAATATATCATTTTAATTCTTACGATTTCTGTCACAAGAAGATTATATCATTGTTCATATATGTGTGAGAAAAAACTCTTTACAAAATGACATAACTCTATATTTTCATCACAACATAACATGGATGTTACTTATAATTAAATTTGAGTTTATAATATTTTATTTTTTATAACATTATAATATTATAAATTTAAAATATTACATATCTCATTTTGATAATGATCGTTGAAATTTTGAAACATTACTCATGCATACATATGATCTACAATCTCTATAATCAATAAGTGCATCATTTCTCAAGACCATAGTTAAATGTTTTTCCATTAAATTATAATTTATTTATAAATGTTTAAACAATTAAATTTTATTATGATTTATATTATGTAATTATTCTCGATGTTATAAGATAGAAGATAAAAAATTAATACAGATACAAAAATCATAGTGGATTATAATAAAAATATGATTTTTTATAGAATTTTTAATAAATTGAAAATAAATTTCCATAAGAAAATAAAATACTTTATTATATAAAAACATTATTATATTATATATCATTAATAAAATTAAATTTTTTACAAATAAGGTATGAACATTTATGAATCAGTTCAATACCTAAGGTAAGTTATTTCTATTTACACATCTATTTCAAAGTGACATATAAAAAGTAACATATTATTTATATTATGTAGAGAAAATACATATACATTAAAATGTAATGATTTAAATATCCTCCATTTCATGATATTCTTTGTTTCATTTTTTATTCTTCTTTGGGGCTCATGATTTGAAACATACATATGCAGTAATGAATCCAAGTCATAATATTTCTTAATTAGGTAATATATTTTTTATGAACATATTATATTTATTTGGTGAATTTAAATAACCTTTGACATATTATATCATTAATTTAATTATTATAATGATATTATAATTTTTATTACTATTATTTCATGTGTTTTCTGATACAATGATACTTAGGTTATAATGTTTTTATGTTATATTCTCATTATTTATCATGATTATAAATGATTATGGTTATAAGGGTGAAATAGTATGATCTAACACTCATGAATTTCTATTATTTTCTTATAATTTGTGTTTGTACATAAAATAATAGTTTTCCCATCATTTTCAACTCATTATGTAATTATTGGTCAAAATACGTTGTTTCCCTAATAACATGTTCGTATTTTTCTCATATGTTGAAAATCATTTTCCATACAAAACCACATTTTTTAAAATAAGATTAAAAAAAATTTAAATGATATTTTCTAATAAGGGATTATAATTTATGATATAAAAACTTCATGACATTTTTATATATCTTTATATATTTTATCCTTTTTATTTTTAATAGAAATGAATTTCAAAATGCATTATAAAAAGTTTCAAATAAGAATAGTTATATACCTATAGAAATATTTTAAATAATTTATAAATATTCATTATTATGATTAAAATATATTTTTATAATAAAAAATTTCAAAATTATTATTGGATTATTAGTTTTAAAATATATTTTAAAATAGAATTTATTTTCTTTCATGAAATGTTCTATATGATATATCATTTAAAATTATTTTAAATATAAGATGATGTCTTTTAACATAGATCTTTCAAATGTAGGGATATGTTCCAATGAGATGAATATTATTATTTATATTAATTATATTCTATGATGAATATATATATATGAAAATTATTTTTCATCCATAAGCTATATAGTGATAATTTATTTTTGAAACCTATTTCTTTTTCCATGAGTTTTTCAATGAGTAAATAAATATAAAACCAACCAATATCCAAAATTTTGATATGATGAAATTTTTTTATACCTATTTATTTTCATGGGATTTGTTAAATTGAATTCTTTATGATCTAATGTAACAAATATTTATAATTTTAAATACCTGAAAAATGGTAATGGTATATCAATGAATATTGGTTATGTTATTAACAAGAATTATGGATACTTTATTACCAATGATTTGTGGAACCTTTATATCAATACATTGTATTTGAAAATAATTTATATCTCATAATATTGAATGTAATGGAATATTGAGTGAACCTAATGTAGTATGGGGAATTTTCTATTATGACTATCATGGTTGTGAACCTCATATACTAAGTTGGTTTGGGGAGTAAACTCTATCTACGATGGTCACTATGGTATTGATCCTTTAATAATTTCGAAATTATTTTCTACGGTTATGTGAATGAAGAATTTCCATTTCATAACCCAATGTTATATTCCCATGGATCATTTTCACTAATTTAGTTATGATTTCTGTAATACTAATCGTTATTCTCTATGAAATAGATCATGATTAAAATATTCATGATGATGGTTATGGACTTTATATGTTGTAATCCTGTTTTTATACCATTATTATCATGTTATGTGTTAGTATTTCCCAAAATTTCCAAGACAATTCATATATGCTTCCCCTTAATTATGTTTCTTTTCACCGTGTTATGTGCAGTGTTTTTAGTTAGGTTATAATATTAAAGAGTACAAAAGGATAAGATATTTATCAATGATGTTGATGATGAATCACTAAAACTACATTATTGTGTGACTAGTATCTAAATAGATTAATCAATTATAGTTAATAGTTTTGTGATTGTGTAATTCGTATAATATTAATCTATAGATATGAAAAATTCATATACAAAAATGCAAAGTGGTTATTTTTTTGATAATATTAACAAAATTAGAAGCTCACTAGTTTTATTGATTGAGATACTATAATTTGTTTTTGTTTATATATAAAATGATACAACATATATCAGTCTTTATATTAATAATTTATTCTTCTCATTAATAAATATTTTCATTTGTAACATTTACATTCAAAAAAATACTACATTTGAATGTATATAATATGTGCATCCATATTTTGTTTTACGACCACATGAGAAGGGAAATAATACTAATCCACAATTTAATTATATACATAAAATCATTATTTAAGAATAGATATTAAATAATACAAAATTACACATATGAGTTATATATATATATATACTTCCTTTTGAAGATTTTACATATGAATAACAAGATAATAAATGACCTACATCATATCCTAGTAAATTCCTCATAGACACCATTCATGGTCAATGTATTTGTTAATATATTTCATTGTCTATGTTTTGGTTTTAATCCCTTAATTTGTTTATATATAGAATTTTAATTTTTTTTTGAGGAGGTTCAGAGGCGTTCAAGGGGATCGAGACCTAAAACAAAGTGAAAAAATGTCATTCTAACCATGTTTTATGGTTTGTTCATGGCTTGTGAAAACCATAGGAGGGGTAAATCTGAAATATACCCCCTTGGATAGAGGTTTCTCGCATAGTTGGTATGTGGTTTGGAAAAAAAATATAGTCCTCACAAGGAATCTGTGTGGATTAACACCTATTAGACATTGGTAGGTTCATGCTTTAGCACACTTTATGGCTTAACCATGTGAACCATTATAAAGTGAAAACTATCCAAACTTCCCCAAGATGATTTTTGGTACCCACCCAATTTCCCACCATTTTTCCCGCATTCAACCAAAGTGAAGAAAAATGTTAATCGAAGAATTCATGGGATCATTCTTCTTCAGTTATATGTCATTCAGTGCATTGTAAGGTGTTGAGAGAATCTATGTGTGAGCCTAAACATGATATTATCATTTTAAAATTTGGGATTAAAGATTTTTTCTTCATCATTATAATCCCTAAAACCACATTCTATTAATGATTCAACGGATGGATATTCAAGGGTTCTTTTAATCAGGATATATGTCCATGGTTAACAGTGTGTTCATCTATAGATTCAATGAAGGTGGTCAACAAGTTATATCCTATTTTAATTCTGTGTTTTTCACCTTTCATGGTAGTATGTTTAATTTCTTATTTATGTTATTTTAATCGCCAAAGTAATATTCGGAATAAATTTTTTCCTAGATGAGGATTCGAACCCCCAATTAACCCATTGGGGTTTTCTTGTATGATTATACCATTTCAGGACATTCTTGGGGTGCACCAATATTACCGAACATGATAAATTGTTTTTTTGAGCTTAGAGTTTTTTTTCTATTTATACATATCACTTCATTAATTTTCTTACCTGATTTTGTTTATTTAATAAGAGGAAATAATGATTGTTTTGTATTATTATTGACATTAGCTTTAGGGTCGTTTGAAAAAATGTGAAATATTTGTTAAATGGAATAATATGAATTTATAAAATGATCAGTGGGTTGTAATAGAGTTTTATTAATTTTTTAATATCTGTGAAATTGATGAAATATGTAAAAGGACATAACATTTAGAAAAAAAATTATGATTCTAAATTTGTTAAGGCAAAAGGGTGATTACTGTGATAAAGGAACTTATAAATTTTATTGTTAAGTGTTATGAATTATGTATGATTTGTGTTATGGTATATGTGGTAAATATACAAATAAGAATGATAAAATGTCATTTTGGTATGTGGGGTATTGACATGACATTTTACACACACAGGGTTGGGTTGGATAGAGGGTTTAAACACCACTCCTAGAATTCATGGGATGGGGATTCAGACTAAGGAACAATATCAAAATACAATCATTAAATGATACAACCTAGAATGAGGATCCTTGGAATGTGAGACATATTGTTATGATATGTTTTCCATGCAGAGTTATAATATATTATTTATCCCATTATGGATAGATACTTTTCTACCGATGACATTTTTTAAATGATTCTAAATGAATTAAATGAATTAATTTTTTTGTTGTAATACATGTGGAAATTAGAAATGTGTCTAAAAAATATATTATATTTTGAGAATGGAGACAATATTAAAATGGTGTCTACTAAATGAATAGTGATTAAATGTTGGTGTGCCATATTAAGAATGTAGCACATTAGGGATGTGAAATGGTAGTCTTATATGTGTGATGATGTTCATCGAGATAGTGTGCATAGTATGAGTAGTTATGAAAAGTTAATTTTCCAATTTATATATGTTATTGATGATTTATGTTATATGTTATATGATTCAGGATTTTCATTGTATGATGATTCCACCACCTCGATGCCTAGCAGTTGGGTAAAAAGTGGATGTCCACAATAGAAATCCTCCATAGGTATAGAATGGGGTGCTGGGGATTCAGGGTATTAGGAAAGAAGAGAAGTTATGTGTTAACATCTCTCGTTTTATGAAAATGTTGTAGTGGGAACCAAATTGGGTAGTATGGACCATGTTTTATATGACTACAAAATTTCAACTACAACACCCTCTGATTTTTTTTGTTATGTGTGTGCTTGATGTAGGTGAGTTCTATATGGAGTTTATCCATAAAATCTATTATCATCTAGAGACACCACCTAATAAGATAGTAAAGTAGGTGGGTTATATACTTTGAGGGATGCAAAAACAATGGGGGGACATCATGATTCAGACTGATCAAGTAGATGGTATGTTATGGAAGGGATTCCAAAGAATGTTTCTATAACACTTCTATATGGTAATCTTTAGGAATTGGAATGCTACAAAGTTTTAGTGTTTGACTCAAGGGCTATGACATTGATGCGTTATGTTAGTCATTTGATCGAATTGAAACAATTTTTATGATATTTGGTAGGGTATGTGGCCATATTTAAAAGGTACATCTTGGATGATATTATATAAGAGATTATGTCCCATGTAAATATTTTTTTTAAACTAGTTTTACTACAATAATAGATCATTCCATTATTTTAGAAGGATGTATAAAGAAGGTTCTAGGTAGTATGCTTGTAATCTCAAGTGGGTGATCCATATTTGCAGCTTCCAATGGTAGGAAGTTCCAGTTAAAATGCATTCACACAAGCAGTGGTAGTCAGGGTAGTTATAAAAATTAACCATCCTCCCAGGGTAATGATCAATTTTTCTATTATTAGTTTGGATAACGGGTACATATGGAAGGTCAGTCTCCCCAACCACTAGGTGAATTCTGTGAAGTGGATAGTTTGAGGGATGTGTAGAGGTTCTATAAGAACTATCAATATATTTGTATTGATGGGGGTCCAATTCCAGTATATAGTTTTATTAGGTCATCAGTTACCCATTTCAGGTAGGAAACTAGACATCTATCGGCTATAAATGTCGAGCCAGTTTGTGTGGTATTCTGAGATAATATTTACCATTCCAATAGGTTAGTGGATCACATTGATAAAAAATAGGATCCCCTGGTAGTGGTACTAGATGAATTTATATTGTTCAGCCTATAGGAGAATGTCGTGAGGTTGGACCATCCACTATTTAAGGTAAAATTCACGTGGGATGTATATTATCTTTTGCGTTATTCAATACATGTTCCTCACACACTTTTACATATTCTTGTATTTTGGTTGTTTTGGGACTGTTAGAGGAAATATTGTGTGGGGTTATATCAATTAATACACCATTCGGGTTGTAAGAAAAAAATATCAGGCAATGCAAAGGGTGTGTTCATAAGGTTGGTGGGAATTGTTTCCCATCAGTTTTGTATGTGTTTGAGATGTCCTATTTTTATATACTTTTTGGGATGTAATGGCTAGTGAAATATCAATCCCATATTGAATCTTATAATTGGAGGGTAACATTCATGTATCTATAGGGAGATGTGTTTGTCGATCATTGTGAATGAGAAGTTTGGATAGGCCTTGCTGAGATAGTTTGTTCACAATTGGGTGAAATCATAGCCAAAGAGTTTTTTTATTCATGATGATGGGGGGGGGGTTATAGAATTATATCTCATCTCTAGTGGTGGATTAGTTTTGTGATGGGTTTTTGGAAGATTTATTGAGTCCCCAACCAAAGAGGTATGTTTAGATAATGATATAGTTGATGTCTCGTGATGGGAGAGTTTCTATTATTCACTATAGAATAGAACTGGTAGAACCTCAAGAGGATCAAAACTTGTTTAAAGAGTTACAGAATAAAGGGATTATTTATCCTATTGGTTTTCCTTGGGGATCTCCAGTGCTGTTTTCCTAGAATGATCATGGATCTCATTGACTATTTTATGATTGTATGAATATGACTAAGATTATAGTTATGAATCATTTCCATATTCCTTGTAACGATGAGATTTTTTACCAAATAAGAGGTGATTTAGTGTTTTAAAAAATTTATCTGAGGTTGGGGTATAATCATCCATGGGAGAGACCTTCATATATATTTTGGACTACATTTAAGAGGTTGAATGGGTAGTATATGTTTTTTTCATGACCATTGAAGGAGACCAATGTGTTGAATGTTTTTATATTCATAATGAACTAAATCATATATCGTTATCTATATCAAATCAGGGGTTTCATTGTTGAATAAATTATAATGTTCTTCAAAACTCATGGTGATCATTCAAAACATATTAACATTTTCCTGAGTATACATTGATATAGTCGGTTATAGACTAATATATCCAAAGGTCACTTCTAAATTGACATAGTGCATTTATTTATGAACATAATCTTAGAGGATGGTGCGTTCATATACATGGAGAAATTTAAGTTGGTGGTTTCCTTGGAGCAGCCCAAAAATTTTTCTGATATTTGATGATTCATAGGTTTTGCAACACACTATCAATGTCATACTAGATACATTTATTTTGTAGTTGAACCACATTCGATTAGGTCCATAAAAGGAATCAGTGTTGAATTGTTTGAGACAATTGATAATTCCATCCAATGGTTAATAATGTAGTTGACTACCACATTTTTCTTGGTCTTACCCTTTCTAAGTAATGAGTACACCTGTATTTTTCATTCATATTGAGTTATTCATAGAGGAATGTTGATTCAGATGGTCATGTGGTTGTGTATGGTTGATAAAATATTAGGCTTCCTGAAATAAACTACCTTAAATTTTTTGTTGAATTGGATGAAGTGGTGTATGCATTAAAATGTTGGAGGCAATATTTGTTGGGAAAATTCGATAGGGTATATACTGATCATAAAAGCCTAAATTTCATATTGTTTCAATGATATTTGAATATTAAACAGTGAATATGGGTGGATTACTTTTACTACATTGAATTTTATCTTGTATACACACCAAGAACGGAATTCAATATTCAAGATTTATTAAGATAGAATAATCAAAATCAGGCTATTCATGAATCATCTTTTTAGTTGAAGACAGTGGTTTTGTTTTTTATGACACATCTTGATGTGTTGGAATGTAAATGGAATATGAGCCTTGAATCCATGGTAGTGTATTCCATGCATTTTATCCAAATTAAGAAGGTAAGTATGATGATCCTAAATTTCTTCCATTAAGTAAATGTTTTAAAGGTGTGTAGTCATCTATAGTTTGGACTATTGGAGATGATTGGATCCTTTATATTCATATTCATGATATTGTGATAGTAGATATATGAGAAGTTTATATTCCTGAGTTTAATGAATAAAAGTGTGTTATGAATCCTAGTTTTACCAAAATGTATTAGGCTATTTGTATGATGTATTTGTGGATAATAATGATGAATTAGGTTTCATGTTTCGTAGCATTATTCCTTTCTTAAAAATATGTAAATCATGTGCATTTGTGACTAGGTAGTTTGTTAAATCAATTTTTCATTCTACAATGGAAATTGGATGGCATGATGAAGGATTGTTTTGTGGTTTCTTCCTAGGATGAGGTGGATGAATGGTGCAATCTAGGTAGGTGGGGATCAATTAACTAAGGTGGATCATGTATTACCAATTCAAGAGAAATTCACCATAGATATTGGTTTAATGGTATTTTTGGAAATACGCTTTTATGCATGTTGTTCTGATAATGAATGATACATATGAAGTTATCTTATTTACATAACCATTATAGACGGTTCATTAGAGGGTACTAGGAACCCATGTGTTTTTCTGTATTGCTCTTCACCCACAGAAAGATAAGAAGTCAGAGCATACTATTATAGTGTTAGAGTACATGTTGATAGTCTGTGTATTAGATTTTGGTGGATCATTTTAAATACAATTAGAGCTATTGGAGTTTTCATACATGAATATTTATCATGGTATGATTCATATAGAAGCATTTTAGGTAATCATTGATAAATTATTTAGCTTTTTTTGAGTTGGTTAGAGGTGAGAATCAAAGTTGTTTGGATAAGGTCTCATGCGGAGATTTCAAATAAGATTCGGTTAATAAATAAACATAATTAAATTTCATTGAGTATTAACAATTCATATGTGGATCATTACTAAAGAAATCTCAAGTTTATAGTGATGGATCATGTGTTCGTTCGGGAGTAGCGAAAGTTGTATCACAATCAGATTCAGAAGATGTGTTTGTTGGTTCCTATTTACGTGTTACCACTTCAGATTGTGGAGTGGATCATATCAGTGGCATGTTTTTTGGCACTTCTACAATTTTATAGTGGTATGGATGAAAATTATCACTTTTAATTTCTTAGGATGTATCATCCTGACCCATCTTTCATGATTTATATTGATGATGTTTAGCATGAGGATGATGTGTCCTTTTAGGAGCATTTGGTTTGGATTGGGGATAATAGTGAGAAAGTCTTTCTGTGAAAAATTTAGCCATTGGTTAGATTTTTATTGAATTAAAATATTTTTTTGAACAAAACATGTGATATGGAGTCAGATATGAGATCCTACTTCATAAATATCTTTTATTTAGATTCATAGTGATGCTTGGATATGTGGCTTGAGGATGAGTCGTTAAAAGGATAGAAGGTTTTGTGATCCATGTATTTTTAAAAGTTTATAATTATTTAAATTTTGTTTCGAATACCTTACTTTTTAATATATAAATACTTTTCAAGGTGTGTGAGGTGGTTTGGGGGTGTTATATGTGCTAAAGACATCAATGAATCGGTAAAATTATTCATTTTGTACTTGTTGCATGGTTTTTGCATGGTTAGAACAAGATGTGCGATGGTGAATACCAAACCATGAAACCGTGGATAGATCATTATACCACAACTGGACCATTCCTTTTAAATCCATATAAGCATCCCTAGGAAACCGTACATCATAACCCATCTTGGATAGAGGCAGATGAATGGTTGGTACTAGTTTTGGGAAACTATGGACAAAAATATAGAACCCATTAAAATGTGAAAAAATACTAAAATTCCCCCTCAAGAATTTATAAAAAAACCTATTTTCCCCCATTTCATCCTAATTCAAATATGTTAAAGGAAAAACATTATTCATGGCTCCCAAGGATCTTTTTAATTCGATTATAGGCTATTGGGAACACAATTTTATGTAGATTGAAGCATCAGGCCACTCTAATCTTTCACATTCTTCTATTTTCCATACTATGGCTTGAAGATTTGTTCTTATTAATAAAGCAACCTAAAACCCTATGACATATAGTGTATCTTTTTATGGGTACTCATGTTCTGTTTGAATCCTTATCTAATGATAAAGTTCAGGGTTTTTTCTGATTCAACATACGTGGTCTATAAATTAGTTTCTATAGTGACTGTCTTGATTTTTACATTCTTGTTTTTGTGTATTCGTTCCTATTATTATGAATTCTGTTTACAAAGTTGTATTTTCTAAAAGTGGTCTTTTATTTGAGGATGGGAAAACCTCATAACCCCATTGTGGTGAATTTTAGTTCATTATACTGATTTATCACCACTCATGTAGTGTAGAAATTTTCTCTAACTTGAGAAATTATAATGACAAGATTAGTGTTTCCATGTGTTAAAATATATCCATTTACGAATACCTTGATATGATTACTTTTATATAAATGGTGAAATAATTATACATGTGTTGGTTCATTGGCGTAGACTAAAAGGTTTATTTTACAAAATGTGAATATGCGTTAAATATAATAAGGTGAATGTGAAAAATGAGCTATGAGTTATATTATAATATTATAAATGATATAATTCACATTAACTTGATGTGATATGTGATATGGGATAACATGTAGAAATTGTTGAATATACCAAATGGGTTAACTCATAAGGGTGATCTATGTGATAAATCAAATGTGAAATGACATTATTATGTGTTTCAGATTTTGTATATTTCATGATATTGTATATGTGGTAAATGGATTGATAAAAAATTTCACATGGATAGATGGTATTTGGGGTATAAAATTGAGTTTCAAATACTTTAATTCAGGTTGGAAAAAGGCTTTAATCCCCACCATTATAATGAAAGTCTTATAGATTCAGACATAGGCTCTATACTCCTAGCAGTTGCATTGGATGATACTACTTGGTTTGGGACTCCAAGTTAAGTGTTATACAGTTTTTGTGATAAGATTTTCTTAATGGGATATGTATTTTATATCTCCACTTATACATAGATATTTTTATGATTCTGTCATTTTTTAAATAAATTAAATACATTACCAATAAAACGTGAATGAAAAATGAACTTAGATCTGATGATTATATATATGAAAAAAATGGAAATAGTAATGGGAATAGAAAAGGTGAATATTATTAACTAATAGAACTAATGTTTTATTTTTTTAACGCTTAAATTATTTAGTACATTCATGAACTATATGTTTAGAATGGATATTTTTGAGATACCACTTGTTGTGGCCTACTATGTGGTTCTCAAACACTACTCAGGCTACTGTTGGGTCCCCATTTAGATTTAATTGTTGCATGTAATGATAAGGGAATCCGACCTATACTAGAAAGTTGATTTGGTCTTATTATGTGAATGGATGAGGTTATAAACGTGGATTTAATACCCTTTTGGGATTCATTCATGTTTATTTATCTCCCCCCACACAATAACAGTTTTATACATTCCATATTTAATATTTTTGGTGTTTGTACCCATATTTGGGAAATGGATGGTAATTCATGTTTTATTTTTTGTTATTTATTCAATTATTGATTAGGGTTAAATGATGGGGGTTACCCTAATAAAGATGGTATATTCTACCCATGTGTTAGATTCATCCATCACTACTAGTTAGAAACCTTCGGCTTAAGGGGTGGCATGGTTGAGGTCATGTGGTGAACCATATCAATGAATCAGTTAGTGGATTCTAGGTCAGGGACACTACATACCAACCTTCATAGAGATATCATACATCAGGCATTTTTTCATAACTACTGGAAACTAGACATATTAAAGTGTGAAATTAATTGATCAGTAAGGATAAACCAAGGATATATAAATGAGCACACGAGAGTAACATGACTATTATGGAATGATAACATGAGAATAGTATTTCAAATTAATAACCAAAATATCATAAAAAATAATATTAATTCATGGAAGTAATCAAAGAAAGATATAATACATAAATCAAATAGAAATTAAAGAACATTATCCATGATAATATAATATTGGCATTAGGAAAATGATTATTGAATAAACATATGTTGGAAAAATTATTTCTATATTAGTAAAGGATCAATTTAAATGCAATCATAGTGGATTGGGTTCAATAACCAAATCATTGTTATATTAATGTTATACACTCAATACTATCATTTTGAAATAGTTACTTAATGAACGTGGTTTATTCCCCATTATAGTCATGTTTATATAATGAGATATCAATAATTACCCAATTCATTGAAAGGAGATATAGGTCTGACCTATCACAAAATGAAAATCATACATATTTATTCCACAATTTTGTAAACAATTAATCATATAGAAACCCATGAATTGAAATAGTATAAAGAACTATTCAATATAGAATAACACATATAAAATGGTATTTATAAACTTTTTAATCATTTCAGTACACTATAACCTATAAATATGAAAATGTAATCATAAATTTTGTCCCATAATATTCAGTAACATTCATGATAATGAACATGAATGGTATTTTTTCTTCACATCCCCTGTAAAGAATAACTGAAATCAATAATTAAATTTTAATAAATTCAAATACCTTTACAAAAATGTTAAATCATTTTTGATCAAATTATGATATTTATTTTAAATTAATTAATTAAAAAATCCTGTTTATGAATGAAAAAATACATCAAAACTACCATAAAAATATTCAATGTGAGATTTAATAAAAAAAATTATTCATTATATTGGGAAAGTCCATTCATGTAATATATGATAAAAAAATTGCTCCAATAATATTGTTAGAAAAGAAACAAAGTACTATTTTTTGGGAATGATAATAATATAAATATAAATTAGTTTTGTTAAATGAAAATGATGTGTAAAAAAGACATTAATAATTTATTAGACAATTGTAAAAGCATTCATTAGAAAATATTTAGAAAACATGGATATGGGTAAAAAAAAATTTCTAACGCAGAATATAATGATGCCTATTTTCCATAAAAATATATTTTCATTATTATGAGTACATAATATGTGGAAAATTAAAAGAAAAAATGTATTCTCAAGAAATAAAAATAATAGAATAAAATTAATGTGATTTATCAAACAAATATTATGGAGCATAATCATTGTAAAATTAATCATAATTAATACCCATTAATAACATGACTATAACGTAAAAACCTGACCAAATTGGTAAAATATTAATCATATGACCCAAGAAAGAGATTAAATATGATGGATTTATAAATTACCCTAAATTTACTGTGATTAATCAAAACATACATTAAATGTTAATTTATACAACAAATATCAGAAAAAGGGGTTAATATGGAATTTGTATCATGGAAATAAATTCAAGAGGAAAACATTTTATACAAGGTTTCACATCCTTAATATTCATTTTAACCTACTATTTACCAAATCTTGTTATGTTATACGTATATTATATAATAATTATCATATATATATATATCTAAACTTATATTATTTAATGATAATATTTTATCTCTAATTCATTAAAACATCATTTTTAAATTCACTATTTTGATTATTGTGTGCTTTTTTCATGTATTTTTTTGTTCAGTAGTTTTTATCAATGAATATTGATCATGGATCCATCAAATAAATATTGATTATAATGGAAAAAATAACATAAATATTTATTGTTATCATATTTATAGTAGTGTAGTTAAAAAATTTAATTACACCATTAATGGGGATGACTGGCTGTACATATGCAGTAATGTTATTATGAATTTCTGATAGAGGCAATGAAAAAAGGAAAATATTTATTCATCATTACATGAAAATTATTATATATTATATATCAAATATATTCATAGAATTAATCATCATTAAAATTTATATAAAATATAAATAAAAAAGGATTCATGTTTATTTGTGGAGGTTATCATCCAAACTTCATCTTGAATGACATGATCGTTTCCCAAAGGAATGAAGGGTCAAATTAATATAAAATTAGGCTATATCCACTATTCTATATCCATGTTTATATAGTTTAGTGTCTATAGGTTGATTTACATACATGATTTAATTATAATCTTGTCTATATCTTAATTTAAATCGACTATTTAAAAAATTGTGGAATTGATTTGTATTTATTTTAAACCACACACAATTCTCATATCCTACCCGTGAGGATATTAATCTTATTATTATTCATCCCATAATAATTAGAATACTCCCATATACGTTAAAAAACATTATATTTTTTTCATTATGATTCATCATTTCCTTATGTGATTCCACCCATTATCTTCTACCCTCTAATTATTTGTGATTCTCGACTACGATGTCCCAATGTTGATTCTTGTTGCACCCTCTTCGGAAATCAATAATTGATTTTCGTGATGAATTTTATAAATATCATAGGCTACCATTTAAGATGGTTCAACTATACATAATATATTATTACCCATCCACCTCTTCACGATTCATCATTCCATACATCCCTTTTTTCAAGCATTCATACTCTATTGTCTACATCATCCGAACCCAACTCCTTCCACGAGTAAACCACACGCCAGTTCTACTGTCAGGTTATCATATATTCATTGAAATATATGATACTATTTAATTATATTAGAGGACCATAGAATATATAAATCAAATTCTTTCTATTTTTTGGACATTCACAAGCCAACCATTTCCATTTCTGCGAACTAGAGGTATTTGCCTCTTCATAATGAGTATTATAACTTCATACATGCTATTGTGTTGTAGGGGCCTCCTTTTTGGACCATAGCTTCCATAACCATTACAATAACACATAAAATATTTTATAATATGATTTTTCCTATTAAAATATTTTTGCTTTTGTAGCTTGTTTTGATATTGGAATGGAGCATTACAGTGTGTTTTAATAGATGGAATCATATCAATTTACATCAATAGTTGATTTATTTTATTGTTTATATCTAGAATTCCTAATGAGGACAAATGAAATTTCCACCACATAACATGTTATTCAAATATCCATTTATTTTTTTGGTTTTATTGACCATTTTATTTTCCCTTTTATATTATTCAAGAATGTATCATGAAATATTATGATGTTTTGATAATATAAGGATGATTTTACATTTCAAATATACATTAATATATGATATAATGATAAAATATATTTTATATCATTAATAAACTGATACTAGTATATTTAATTAAGTGTAATCTTGATTTAACCACTAAATATTTATAGTCAAATCATGAAATGAAAACTCTTAGTTTTCATTGATTTAGTTAACGTAATGTTTTCAATCACAAATAGATGATAATTTCAAGAACAATTTTATATATAAAACTTATTATGTTCCCTATAATTTAGGATAAGGAATTATTATTACCGCATTACATGATCTACTAAATCAATCATGTGATAGATAATGATTATTTGGAATATGACAGTTCATCTCCATCTATAATGATAAATTTTTCTATATAGTATTTTTCAAAAAAAATTAAAAAAAATTTCATAATTAATTTATTTTTTATCATCACAATAAATAAAATGAGTTAGGTACAATATCTTATCATTTTAATTATATTTTTTCCATATATATTTAATGGTCAATTAACATTTCTTCCTCTTGACAGAAAACACATTTTGTTATTGAAACAATTATAGTAATCAAATATTCTTTGAAATGATAGATGTATTCAATAGGAAAATTATTTTTCTTCCCTGATATTAATGCTTATATAAATAGTAAATGTTGATTATGAAAATGAATTTTAGCACCCTCATGAGATACTAATATAAGTGATCTAGAAGATAAAATTAGGGAGAAAGTTTTTCTTTATATTGTGTCACAAAAATTTAAAATATCATTCATGCAATATTATTTAAATGTAAATTTTATGTTACATTGACATAAATTAGAGAAACATAATTATAATAAATGAATAATGTAAATATAATAATATAATATTACTTTTATGTAATGGATTCTTTTATACATTCAGATATTCAATTAAACAATTAAATTAATAAATAATTGGAAGAAACTTATTTAATTTTCACAATAATTTCATTTACTTCATACATAATTTGTTCTCTAAGAGAGGGTTTTAATTAATGAATTAATTTGTATGAAATCATCATTTTATGGTGTCTTTTTTTAAAAGAAACATAACGTCTACTAATAAATTTTAATTACATATATAGATTATAAATAAACATTTAGGAATATAAATTTAACTCATCAATTATGATTTTCTACAACACAATATATAATAACTTCTAAATGATTTTAAAAAATAAAATTCAGACATGAAATTATTTTTTTCAACTATACTTATAATAACTATTAATTATTAAACAAATAATTAATGGAATTATAATATATACAATGAAAACTCTCATCAAGATCACTAAAATAATACTTCTTATTATAATTATAGGTCGTTTTGTGAAGAAGATTCTTTGATCTGTGAATTATAGGAATTGATATAGTAGATCACATTATGAAAAAATGTAGAACATCATACCATATTTAATTTCATAAATATTCAATTTCTATGTATGAATAAATTATAAATTTTTTCAAATGAAAATGAAATAAAAAAATTTCTCATACTTGTGTATTTTAAACTACTTCATTACCCAATTATTCTCCACATTCCATTAAATATTCATTTTATAATTACATATATTAATCATCTAAAATCCAATTCCTTGGAATTTTCAATTTAAAATTCATAATCTGTATATCATCTCATCAAATATCATTCCAAGAATCATTCACAACCATTAATTCACTTTAGAACTTCAATTTATCACTGTTGTCCAGAGATGATTAAAATATAAATTTGGTAGTCTAGGAGGCCCATACCAATCTATATTAGAAAAAACCAGATTTTTTAAATATTAGTAAATTTATGTAAAATTAAATGTACAATGACGAAATTATTGATCATAAACTATTGTTATAAAGGAAAAAATCATTTTTTCTATATAATACCATCAATAAAAACTCTGAAAGGGTATGATTTTTTATTATTATGACATTGAATAAATATTTAAATTAAGGATCATAAATTCAATAATAAATATGTGACTAGAAAATTAATGTAAAAAAAATTAATAGCCTATTTATCTAAGTAATTAGTGGGATATATAACTCAAACATTATTATGGCAGGATTAATGTATTTTATAACTATATCATAAAATTTTCTTCAAAATTATTTAATTATATTTCCAATATAATGATAAATACATATACCTAAAAACCACATACCATAGGCATGTTCCATGAAATATAATTGGTTTGTGACTACAACAATGGGTTTACACGTTATTTTTAATGTCATTTGTCACGACCTGCCCTCGGGGCCCGTGCCGTGACTACCCCAAGCCCGCCTTCCATAGGCCATGGGCTGGCGACTAGCACCAAGGAATAAATCCCAACAAAAAGGGAAGGCATTGCCTTTGAAAAGTAAACAACCAACATAGAGTAAGCAAGCGGAATAGTAAACACTAAGTAAAAACAGAGTACAACTGAAGTGAAGAAAAGTAAATGCGTCAGTATACAAACCCAAACTGAAAGTAAAGTACCACTCAAAAGGGAAAATAGAAACTATAAAGTAAAAGCCGATACACCAAGTTTTCCACTAGAGATCCCACCTAAAGGGTGGGTACAGATAGCTCCACTTCTCCTCAGGTCCCGCCGTCCGCTCTGAACACGTCATGCCCAGTGGTCCACCTCCAGGTACCGTCCTGCTCTGCAAGCCTCAGCCATGATCAACGTTGTCCGTCGTCTGCAACCAACACAACGTAGTGCGGGCATAGCCCGTGCAGAGGTGAGTATAAGCTACTCAGTAGGGACCCCGAGACCCTTGAAGGTCTCCCAAAATCCACAAACGATAAACCACAAAGGTGAGATACAAACACGAAGTAACAACCGACACTGCTTAGGTATATGCCCATACATATACCTAAGTCATCAATTCCAATACGCTCTAACCTCCGAGCCCAAGTACAACTCAGTCCAAATAAGAATGTATACATATTCCACAGAGGAAAGAAAAACGAAATCCACACAGGATAGCACAACACAATCCACACAGGATAGCAACAGGATTCATCTCACACAGGTATACTTCTTCGAAAGACGATAAAGATGATCTATGATTCATCAATGTCGTCGGACCCATGGAGGATCGATATTTAACTAACCCCCGCAAAGACCCACACAGGATCGGGCCCACACAGGACCTGTAGGCGCTGGTTCACACAGGACCGCTGAGCGCAAGGACCCACAGAGGATCGGACCAAGACAGGATCGGGCCCACACATGACCTGTAGCACTGATCAACGTAGGATCGCTGAGTGTTGTAGTCGTCGTCGAATCCACCAAGGATCTCTGTACTGTCGTCGTCGTAGTCACAGTAGAAGTAGAAGTAGCAGTAGCAGTCACAGTCGCAGCCAGCACTAGGGTTCCCGCACACAGGAAGCTCGTTCGGGAGGGTCCGCTCCACAAGCCGAGAGGCTGATACATCAACTGTCACAAGTCTAGAGTTGATGTATCCAAAATTTCCGTATCGTCAATAGGAACTCAACGCAACAGACGGCACGTCGATCGGACGCCCGGTCTGAGTGTTATTGGCTTTTTCGTCCCAGGGGCCCGGTTGGTTTTTAAGGCAAAACCAACCCGACCGTACTCCACCTGCATCCAAACCTCGGGCTGAGTATGCCAAAAGATCTGTCTCACTAAGAGGAACAAAACAAAGCTGATGGCACCTCAATCGGACGTCTGTAGCTCAAGATATGAGCATTTCCGCTCCGAGGGCCCGGTTGGTTTCGTGTACGTACCAACCTGGCCGAACTCAAAGTATTCTTAAACTTTGAGTGCAATAAACCGAATCGACCGTCTCGATCGAAGGACCGCATCGCCGCTGACGGTTCGTCAATCGGAGGTCCGTAGCTCAAGTTATGGGCAAAAGACCTAAATCGATTTGAAAACGGGGGGTCCGGGTCCGGGCCGACCTGGCCCGACCCCCCCTGGGTCAGAACGAACCGGGTCAACCCGAGTCCGACCTGGCCCGGCCGGCGGTGCGGCGACGCAGCAGCGCGGCTGCGCGGTCTGGCACGGCGACGCGGCCCAGCCGGCAGTGGCGCGGCCTAGGCGCTGCTCGGGTGCCACGCGCGGGGGGCAAAGCCCCCGATTAATCTCTCTGGCGGCGCGGCTGAAGCCGCGCCTTTGAGAAAACCAGCCCTCCACGCGGGGGCTTTCTTTTGAGAAAACGGGGGGCGCTGCCCCCCCTTTATGTAACCGCGGACCCCCCATTATGGGGGGCCGGTTTTGGCCAGCCAGGGGAATTTATTCCCCCGGTCCTTCTCCCTTCCGGCCTGCCCAACATGGCCGGCCGATTCTTCCTCAACGGGACCGGCAAGGCCAGTCCCCCTTCTGGCTTCCGACACTGGCGGCCCGGCTAGCCGCCGGTCCTCTCGTCCCACCGCGGCCCGGAACCGGCCGCGGCCTTTGTCGTTCGGCGCGGTGCGACGGCACCGTGCCCCTCCGCTGTGGCCCCGCTCCGACCGCGGCGCCTTCGGTTTCCTTCGATGTGGCGCGACGGCGTTGCGTTCTTGATAAACTATCCGCAGCGCGGCGCGGCGACGCCGCACAATATTTTCCGTGATGATTCCCGCGTGGTGCGACGTCACCACGCCATCTCGTTCATCCTCAAGAAAAATAATAATAATCAAGAACAAAGGAGGGGAAAAATCTGGCCGTGTTTGTGCGGTCTGGCCCCCTCTCGTTAGACGATAACACATAAATATTTATCCTCACGTTTTTCATTCTAGAACCAAGAAAGAGGATAAATAAATAATCAACAACAAACCCCTACCTCGGTTTCAAGATCGATGATCGTCAACGACCCGCTCCTGTCGATCCTCGATCTCCACAAGAATCTCCGTAAAATTCGTCTCATCGTCAACGTCAAGCTCCCCATGGTCAATGATGTGCGTCGGGTCATGCACGTATCTCCACAGCTGAGATTTGTGGAAGACATCGTGCACCCGGTGCAACTGAGGTGGTAGAGCCAGGCGATAAGACACCTCGCCAATCCTGCTGAGGATCTGGAAGGGTCCGATGAAGCGTGGAGATAACTTTCCGCCTCGGCCAAATCTCCGAATACCACGTCGAGGTGAGACCCGCAAGAAGGAGTGGTCGCCATCCTCGATCTCTAGTGGCCTCTGCATCCTGTCAACGTATGACTTCTGCCGGCTCTGATCTGTCCTCATCCGCTCTTGGATGACCTGGACCTTCTCTGTCGTGGCATGGACCATCTCCGGTCCCACAAGTGCCGACTCCCCAGGGTCTGTCCAGCACAAAGGAGATCTACAAGGTCGGTCGTACAATGCCCCGTACGGTGCCATCCCGATGGTGGAGTGGTAGCTGTTGTTGTACGCAAACTCCACCAAGGGTAGGTGGTCCTCCTAGCTACGACCAAAGTCGAGGACACATGCGCGGAGCATGTCCTCGAGAGTCTGAATGGTCCTCTCCGTCTGACCATCCGTTTGAGGGTGAAAGGCTGTGCTCAGACGTAGCTGCGTCCCGAACGCCTCCGGTAACACCTTCCAAAGCTGTGAAGTGAAGTGAGGATCTCGATCAGAGACGATAGATGATTGCACATCGTGGATCCGCACAATCTCCAGAACGTAGAGACATCCCAAGCTCTCCAATGAGCCCTTCTCTCTAATGGGTAAGAAGTGTGCCGACTTAGTGAGTCGGTCAACAATCACCCAGATGGAGTCGTGACCTCTGGAAGTGCGTGGAAGTCCAGTCACAAAGTCCATAGATATCCCTTCCCACTTCCACTCCGGGACCTCCAAGGGCTGTACCAAGCCTGCTGGTACCTGATGCTCTGCCTTCACCTGCTGGCAGGTGAGGCATCGAGAAACGAACTCTGCTACATCCTTCTTCATGCCCGGCTACTAGTGATGTCGTCTGAGATCCTGGTACATCTTTGCCACTCTAGGATGTACCACCAAAGGAGAAGTGTGAAACTCTCTCAGCACCTCCTCTCGCAAAGCGACTGGTACCATGGTATGTCCTATGAAAAGGATGTCGTGCTCTGCTCCAAGGGAGAAACCATCAGGTGCCTGTCCCAAGGATATCTGTGCACGCCATGTCTCACAGTCAGCATCCTCACGCTGTTCCTCTCTGACCCGCTGCAGTAGTGGAGGGGTGACTGTGAGAGAATGAAGGAAGGCTTCTCCATCTCTTTCCACGAAGGATATCTACAAAGAGGCTAGCTGCTCTGTTGCCTCCTCAAGTAGCTGAATGATCGTCCTCCTGCTGAGGGAATCGGCAACTACGTCCCCTTTCCCAGGAGAATAGACTATCTCAAAGTCATAGTCAGGGAGGAACTCGAGCCATCGCCACTGTCTCAGGTTCAGGTCCTTCTGTGAGAAGATATACCTGAGACTATGATTATCAGAAAAGACTATAAATGCTCACCCATCAGGTAATGTCGCCATGTCTTCAGAGCGAAGACCACAGCTGCTAACTCCAGGTCATGGGTAGCGTAGTTCTGCTCATGCGGCCTCAACTGACATGATCCATAGGCGATCACTGCCCGCTCCTGCATCAGAGCACATCTGAGTCCGGTCCCAGATGCATTGTAGTAGACTACGTACCCTACTCCCTCCTCAGGAAACCTCAAGATATGTGCGCTAGTCAATCTCTGTCTCAGCTCTTGGAAGCTCTTCTGACATCTTCCTGACCACACGAAGGGTTTCCCCTTCCTCCTTAACGTAAGGCAAAGCTGCAAAGATTTCTCCTTTTCCGAAAAGTGAAATCCGGTCTCATCCCCTGGATGTACCATGTTCCTTGCCTAATACAGTCAATCCCGTCATGATTAGTTAATTCATGGCATGGATGACGTCGTAAGGCCTCGACGCTGATACCAAGAGATCCAACCGTTACTCTCGCCTCCAAGGGTTGAGTCACACTGTAGGCATTAGTGTGTGGTCACTGGGTGTCCTCCAGTATGAATCTCGCATGTGAGGGTCATGTCAACAGTTTTTAACTGGCACCTCTTAGTAAAAACAAACAAAAGACAAGAAAACAATTGTCACCAAGGCAAGTATCTTTTATTACTTCAACTTAAAGTACAAGGACACAAGGCAACACAAACTACGAAGCTAGAGGCATTATGGGAAAAGGCCTCTATGCCTGGAGCTAGTCCCGCACTATTCCACCCGCTTCTGGAGCTCCATGATCATAAGCTACAGCTACCTGAAGATGTGCTCTCCCATGAGGTCGGGGTGGACCTCCTGGTGGTGGTGGTTGTAGAGCCTCAAAGGGTCGCCCACCACATTCTGCTCGGCCAGCTCCTCTGCCTCGTCCGCCTGCTCCCTGCGGACTGCCAAGGTCGAACCTCTGCCTCTGCCTAAGTGATTACTCAACCGTCTGCTGCTCCTCTGCACGGCGGGTCAGGCAGTCACGAGCCATGTGGCCCTGCCCACCGCACGAGTAGCACTGCCTGCCTCTCGAAAGACTGGCTCCGCGTTGTGTGCCCCGCACTGCTGAGCCAGTGTCCTGAGGTTGTCTTCCTGAAGGTCTGGTCTGCCTGGACCCCTGAGTCATCTGTCGACTGCCTGCCGCAGAAGACTCTGCCATGTGCCGCCCTGCGGTGGGTCTCGGCGCTGGTGTAGACTCAGCAAGGAAGCTCTCGATCAAAAGGGCCTGCTCTAGTACTCCTGTCTGAGTCGGTATGCTAAGGGAGATCAGCGATGCCCTGATCTCGTGTCTCAAACCCTGCTCGAAGGTCCGGGCCCAGAAGAATGGATCCCGTTCCATGTCGGTCAAGTAGCGCGAGAGATCAGTAAATCTCGCCGAGTACTGAGCGACAGTCATGCTGCCCTGCCGCTTCTGAAGAAGCTCCTGGATACGCACCGCACGATGGGTGGCTGGGACGAATTCCGAGTGGAGGATTCTCTCAAATTCCTTCCAAAGTATAGATGCCTCATCGTGCACCTGGAGCATCAAGATCCACCATCGGCCCACTGCTGCGTGTAGTAGGCTCGCAGCGAGGATCACCATGAGTTCTGCAGGTGTCCTCACTAGCCTAAAAACTCGTACCACTGCCTACATCCAGTCCTCGGCTACCTGGGGATCCATCTCCCCGTGAAACATGGGTGGACGATGGTGCTGAAACTCATGCCGTATGCTGAGGCGACGTGCATCGTCAGCGGCTGGTGCTGGAAGTATCGGTGGCTCGGCGGGTAGTGCTACCGCTGGTGCCACTGCTGACAAAGGGCCCTGCACTGAGGCCTTGTCACTCGGCGGGCTGTCGTCACACTTGACTCTCAGAACCCTAGCTGGCTGCCGTCGTGGGGCCATCCTGAAAAGGTAACATGTGCGCCACTGTCAGAACAATATACCTGGTGAGATGATATAAAGTAATCACAATGAAAACTTTGAAACACACACGCAATCAAGGTTTTCGTGCATTAAGTCGGAAATCAGAAGTCAGGGTCCTGGTGTACGGATACGTCGGCCGCCGCACCAACACTAGACTCCCGGGACTAATAACCACACTCAATACGCTAAACATTATTACTTCACATAGAAAAGATCAGAGTTCGCGGTAGAACCGAACTCCTTCGATATAAATTTGTCACGACCCGCCCTCGGGGCCCGTGCCGTGACTACCCCAAGCCCGCCTTCCATAGGCCAGGGGATGGAGACTAGCACTAAGGCATAAATCCCAACAAAAAGGGAAGTCATTGCCTTTGAAAAGTAAACAACCACCACAGAGTTAGCAAGCGGAATAGTAAACACAAAGTAAAAATAGAGTACAACTGAAGTGCGGAAAAGTAAATGGGCCAGTATACAAACCCAAACTGAAAGTAAAGTACAACTCGAAAGGGAAAACATCAACTGTAAAGTTTAAGCAGCTACACCGAGCTGTCCACTGGATATCCCACCTGAAGGGTGGGTACAGATAGCTCCACTACTCCTCGGGTTCCGTCGTCCGCTCCGAACACGTCACGCCCAGTGGTCCCCCTCCAGGTACCATCCTGCTCTGCAATCCTCAGCCAAGATCAACGCTGTCTGTCGCCTGCAACCAACACAACATAGTGCGGGCATAGCCCGTGAAGGGGTGAGTATAAGCTACTCAGTAGGGACCCCGAGACCCCTGAAAGTCTCCCAAAATCCACAAAGGATAAACCACTAAGGTGAGATACAAACACGAAGTAACAACCGACACTTCTTAGGTAAATTCCCATACATATACCGAAGTCATCAATTCCAATACTCTCCAACCTCCAAGCCCAGGTACAACTCAGTCCACACAGGAAATTATACGTATTCCACATAGGAAAGAAAAACGAAATCCACACAGGATAACACAACACAATCCACACAGGATAGCAATAGGATTCAGCTCACACAGGTATACTTCTTCGAAAGACGATAAAGATGATATCTGATCCATCAATGTCGTCGGCCCCACGAAGGATTGATTGCTAACTAACCCCCGCAAAGACCCACACAAGATCGGGCCAACACAGGACCTGTAGGCGTTGGTTCACACAGAACCGCTGAGCGCAAGGACCCACACAGGATCGGACCCACATAGGATCGGGCCCACACAGGACCTATAGAACTGATCCACGTAGGATCGCTGAGTTCTGTAGTCATCGTCGAATCCACCAAGGATCTCTGTACTGTCGTCGTCGCAGTCACAGTAGCAGTAGCAGTAGCAGTAGCAGTCACAGTCGCAGCCAGCACTAGGGTTCCCGCACACAGCAAGCTCGTTCGGGAGGGTCCGCTCCACGAGCCAAGAGGTTGATACATCAACTGTCAGAAGTCCAGAGTTGATGTATCCCAAAGTTCCGTATCATCAACAGGAACTCAATGCAACAGATGAAACGTCGATCGGATGCCCGGTCTGAGAGTTAATGGCTTTTTCGTCCGAGGGGCCTGGTTGGTTTTTAAGGAAAAACCACCCTGACCGTACTCCACCTAAGTCCAAACCTCGGGCGGAGTATTCCAAAAGATCCGTCTCACTACGAGGAACACAACAAAGCTGACGGCACATCAATCGGACGTCCGTAGCTCAAGATATGAGCGTTTCTGCTCCAAGGGCCCGGTTGGTTTCGTGTACGAACCAACCCGGCCGAACTCAAAGTATTCTGAAACTTTGAGTGCGATATACCGAATCGACCGTCACGATCCAAGGATCGCATCGCCGCTGACGGTTCATTAATCGGAGGTCCGTAGCTCAAGTTATGGGCAAAAGACCGAAATCAATTCGAAATCGGGGGGTCCGGGTCCGGGCCGACCCGGCCCGACCCCCCTGGGTCGGCACGAACCGGGCGACCCGACCCGAGTCCAAACCAGCCCGGCCGGCGGAGCGGCGACGCGGCGGCGTGACTACGACGTCCGGCACGGCGGCGTGGCCCGGCCGGCGACGGCGCGGCCTGAGCGCCGCTCGGGTGCCACGCGCGAGGGGCAAAGCCCCCGCTTCATCTCTCTGGCGGCGCGACTGATGTCGCGCCTTTGAGAAAACCGGCCCCCCCATGTGGGGCCTTCTTTTGAGAAAACGGGGGGGGGGGCTGCCCCCCCCTTTGTGTAACCGCGGCCCCCCTTTATGGGGGGCCGGTTTTGGCCAGCCGGGGGAATTTATTCCCTCAGACCTTCTCCCTTCCGGCCGGCCCAACATGGCCGGCCGATTCCTCCTCAACGGGACCGGCAAGGCCGGTCCCCCTTCAGGCTTCCGACATCGGCGGTCCGGCTAGCTGCCGGTCCTCTTGTCCCGCCGCGGCCCGGAACCGGCCGCGGCCTTTGTCCTTCGGCGCGGTGCGACGACACCGTGCCCCTCCGCCGCGGCCCCGCTCCGACCGCGGCGCCTTCGGTTTCCTTGGACGCGGCGCGAAGGCGTCGCGTTCTTGATAATCATTATGTGGCGCGGCGCGACGGCGCCGCGCAATATTTTTCGTGATGATTCCCGCGTGGTACGACAGCACAACATCATCTCGTTCATCCTCAAGAAAAATAATAATAATCAAGAACAAAGGGGGGAAAAAATCTGGCAGTGTTTGTGCGGTCCGGCCCCCCTGTCATTAGACGATAACACATAAATATTTATCCTCATGTTTTTCATGTTAGAACCAAGAACGAGGATAAATAAATAATCAATAACAAACCCCTACCTCGGTTTCAAGATCGATGATCGTCAACAACCCGCAGAAGACGCGTCGCGGTGGTCGGCGTCACGGAAGAATGATGTCGATGTCGTTGGAGCGAGGATTCGAAGTTCTTTGACGACGATTTCTTCGTGGAAAATCATCGCGTAAGAGTTGACGTAGAAGGATGCATTGTCGGTGTCGCGGGTAAGGCGTCGCGGAAGAAGATTCCCGAGAACCTAGCGTTCTTCGTCGATGCTCGAAGGTTATTCGCGTTCTTCATCAAACCTTGAAGAAGAAGAAGAAGAAGAAGGATTCAAAATCTCTCCAAGAGGCTAGAGAATTCTAACCAAATAAAATAAGCTAAGGGCTTATTTTATTTACTCAACCAAACCATTTGAAAATCAAAGGTTTGAATTAAGACAACTCAACCCATATAATAACCCAACTTGTCAAGTTAAATAAAGGAGAAGGTTAAGCGAGTTTTAAAAGAGAAGAAGAAGTGTTATGCTTCAGGTGGGCCCCACCACACTTAATCCTCCCAAGGGAGGATAAGTGGATGTGGGTCCCACCACTAACTCCCTTTGGGAGAAGTTAACCAATAAGTTAAAATAAAAATTTGTATTTCACAATTTTTATTTAACTTATTCTAAACACCCAGAAACTAACTCTCAACCCGAAATAAACACAACCTCGGAAAAGGTCTCCTTAAGCGAATATCGGCGCTGCGAGTTCATCGGTGTCCTCAGATTTCAATTCCAAGCACCGGATCAAAAGTTAGAAATTCCCGAACGTTCGTTCACTGAACGTACCCGAGCCAAACTTCGGAAATTGATTCCGGGCACTCCGGGCCTCGGAATCAGGTGCGGTCTGTAATCGCTTTCTTTTAAACTTCTAATGAAAATTAAGAAAAAAAATTCCCTTGAATTTTACGGGTCTTTACATCATTTTTCCTCAAACATAAAAAAATAACTTAATGATAAATATAAGTAAAAAATTCGAATAAGTAATATATTTATATTAGAATAATAGAAAAATGTAATTATAATTAATATATCACCTATAGGGGTCTCGTAGTCAATGTTTTTAGATGATATCTAGTTGTTTGCACTGGTGAGAGGGGATGTAAGGAACACTAGGTCAGCCTCATCTTTGGTGTGATGTTGTGACCACTTCTAGGTGTGATAAATCCATGATCCTTGTGAACCATAATAAGAGTTAATTAGGCTCCATAATCAAATTCCATCTTAAAATAACAATGGGATCCTATCATATGATATAGTGATAAGGGTGGAAATTGATAGTTAAATGGGTAGATATTAGAGAAAAATGAGTTGAAATTTTGGCTTCATTGTAATAAATGATTGTTACTAAGAATAATAATTCAATATATTTTTTTAAGTCATTAATAAAAATATAAACTATAATGTAAAAAACATACAAATAAATCAATGAAATACATATAATGGGTGAAAAATCTATGCATATTCAATTTGTATAATGTTTATTGAAATTATTTTTTACAATTTATATAATTAATGGAATCCATGAAATTTTAAATTTACTATTTTTAGGTTCCTTAGTTTCAAGAGGAACAATCATTGAGATACACCTTACACCACAACTCTTATAGGCCTTTGCATTTTATTTTTCTACACGTATTGGAAAACACTTCCCATAATTAAATAATGATAACCACTTTATTACATAATATTATAAATTATTGAATGCATATGAAAAATCAGTTTATATAAATAATAAATGATATCTCCATGAATTGTTTAAATATAATGATGAGTATAATTATATATTAGCATAAACCAAAAAAAATTCTCCTAGTTAATACATTATCCAAATTTGGTATATGTAAATTATTTTCCAAAAATTGTTTTTTTCTAAAGATATACTATAATATATTTGGAAAAAGTGAATAACGTAACAATAAAGATTATAGAAATAAATTTGACTATAAATTTAAATTTTAAAAAACATAATATATTATTACTATTTCAATTATGATATTTGTATTAATTTTGTTTAATTATTTCATTGATGATTAATTTTTACATTACAAAGTATTTTAAATAATATTATTTCATATTCTATAAAACTTTTTTATTATATTTTTAATTTCCACAGAATGTATATAATTTTTTTATATAGTGTTGAATTCCTCACTGATGGGTTTTAGAAGGAGTTACAATATATTTTGGACATTTCCTTCTATAATGATATAGTATGTGGACTGAATCATGGATTGTGTTTTGATTATGATGAAATGATCTAGTTACATAATAAGAAAGTGATCTATTATATCAATAGACATGGTTCTAAAAAAATATTATATATTGTATTATAAAGGTGAACATTCTCATTTTGAAAATGACATCGATTCAGCTAAAATGAATGGAATGAAAAAATCGATTTCTGATCGATTTCAATTTATTTTTGAATCCATATCCTCTTGTAGGCAAGTGAAACATAAAATATATAATATAATTTTATTTCATATGATGATAAAAATGATGATGTTGAGAGTGTTAGAAATATAATGGAATATGAAAATACTAATGTTTATAAATCATACGGAGAATGACAAAACATTAATTTCATAATGTGATAATATCCTGGAAAATAATTTCATTAATTTATATATATTATGTAGGAATATATCCATACATTTGATAAGTATTCACTACATAATGAATCATTTTTTCTAGAATGTTAATTCATGTAATCAGTGTTGGTGGAAAATTTAGGATGTTCATCTATGGATATCAATTATTTCCCAAAAAAATTGTTAGATGTTCTTGAAGGAAAACACATAGTTGTGTAATTGGATACTATGTGGTACCTCACAAAGGAAGAATAATAAAGATATTACTCAATATCACAATCCAGATAAATTGATACAAAACTTCACTTTACTTATTATGATTAAAAAACAATATGATTGAGAAAATTGAATGAAATATGTGATGGCATATATATGAAAGAAATAAGTATAAAGATTAAATAGAGCATCTGGAATATATATTATATTTGAATAATCATGATAAGTTATAGCCGTATATTTCATAAGAACCATGAAATTATAGATTGGGATTATCATATGATTTCCTAAAAAAAATTATTCAAATTCATACTACACATAGTACTTTTCGTGAATTCATTCACTTTTATAACATTCATTCATTAATATGTATAAAGAATCTGTTTAATTTCATGAATATATTGATATCTTGATTAAATTATCATAAAATATATATTAATATATACTTACATCCATTAATAGATTATTTAAATGGACATTTCATTATTTGTGTGTAAGTATTTGATGCCTTAAATATGGAGTAAATTATATTCTGTGCATCTTTTTTTTGATGAAATATGATTAACCAGTTTACATAATTTTTTATGGTTGGGGTAAAAATTGGAAATTACTATATGATGTTTTTATAAATAATTAATTTTTTATATATTATGGGTTTAATGAATTGTTTTCATCATATGGAAAAACGTTTTCTACTAATGGATTGTCCTTAATGGAAAAAAAGGTAATGTTCGAAAAGGTTATCAAGATATATGAAAAACTTCAATGAATTTATGAGATTTATATTATTATGTAAAATGATAGATTAAAAATATTATTACCTAAATTAAATAAAATATAATAAATTTAAAAATTCTTATTTCAAACAGAAACAGAAATCTTGGAAGGAATATTTATTATTTTATTTTCTCTTTTTTTCATAAAATTTAGTGTTTCATTATATGTATATAATTTTAATTAAGATAAATATTTGTGATATGTATTGAGAAAACTTTTTAAACATCAATGACATAAAAATATATTATTTTTAGTCACATATTGATTTTATATATTTGGAAATAATAGAAAAAATTTATTCTGATTTTATTTTTCCAAATAAGTGGAAAGCCTTATTTTTTATTATATTCAAAGGTGAATAAGCTAGAAATAAATTCTTATGGTGTTTGGCTGTTTGATTATTCTATATTTTTGTTAAATTAACAGTTAAAAAATGTTTAATACACAGTATGTGAAATGAAAATCTCTTAAAACCAATGATTAACATGACAAGTTCCATTAGTTGATTGCAATTTACATTTGGAATTTATTTTCACCTAATTTTAGAGTGATTGTTAATGTGTAATTTAATTTTTTTGACTAATTTATCTCCATAGATTGAGAAGAAATTTTTTACAGAAACTTCTCAGATATGAAACTATCATTATTTGGGTTATGAAGAAAATTTTCTAACCATCATTTTTGAGAAGTATATTAAATTTGACTATACATTCCTAAAAAAAATTATGGTGGTAGTGTTTTGTGTTGGTGTTTGTATCCTATAGATATAATTATGTTTACTTTGAAAACATACATGATAAATAAATGTAATACTTAATACTCTACTATGAGTGTCTATTTAGAACATGAATAGATGGATTTATATTAATTATATATAGATTTCATTACTATGATGGTTAATCAACTTATTAGAACAGAATATGAGTAATAGGACTCCATTAAGTCTTCAGTTCTTTTACGTCCCCATATATGGGGATTTTAGATTTTACTACTTCAATACATTATGCCTAAAAGAATGTGATATGGCTCATCATACTATATTGTTCAACTGGTATTTTATTGATGATTAAACCAATTATGTAAATTAATAAATATTCATTTTTTTATTGTTTTATTTGATTTTAGATTCCTATATTTTATATTTATTATATTATTAGATAAAAATTAGAAATTATAGAAATGATACATCCTTATTAATTTACTATGTGTAAGGAATAATTTCTTAATGATGTATATACTACATGGTCAAATAAAAATGAAAACAAATTCCATTTTTCTCATAATTTAATCAATGTATCTATTTAATATGTTATGTTGGTATCTTATAGGTTTTTAAATGTTTAATTAAGGATGTATTATATGAAATGAGATCATTTTACACTGTTCCAAATAATGTGGTATATGATTTTAAGGAAGTGGGTTTAAATGGATTCTAAATTATATTTTAATTATTGAGAAAAATAAAAAGTAAATTTATCAAGATGGTTTCATGATAATCACCAAAACATATTTTTATGTGAGGAAATTCGAATAAAATCCTAAATCAGATAATATATCATCTTATGGGGTTGTCAAAAGAATCATTTTACTACATTACTATGACATTGTTGTGTCCCAATATCGAAATAAATGTGGTTTGATTAAATGACACTAATAGGATTGAATATAAATGACTTTGGGTGTGCACAAATTTTTATAAAATTTTAGCTTCATACCGATGAGTGATATATTCTTATATTAGATGAAAAACATGTGTTTTATATAATTGAACTATTAAAAAAATATGGTTTCATTGTTTATTTCATTTCCAGATATATTTTAGACAAAAACAAGGATGATAATGATTTTTTAGATTAATTTGTCATTATTTAATCACTTGATTCATTTTATGACACTAATGATTATAATGTTCTGAATGAATTTTCAACCAGAAATTTTCATATAAACTCGAAGCTTTGTTTTAATTTAATGGTTCTACTTGATATTATTTCAATATTTTTTTTCTGTTTGTAAACTTTCATACAATATATTAAATTAAACTAAGTTTTTTTCCTGAGAATTTCACAAGATATAATATCTTTTTAAAAAGTGTTGATTGTGAATTAAAAATTCCAAATAGCCAACTATACAATATAATTTTTGAAATGAAATACTTTTTTTTATGTTCATTGAATATCATTTGTTATGAAAAGAAGTGCCCAAATATCATATATTAAATGTATAGTTCATTGGTACAACATTCCATCAGACTTCATCATATATGTATAATTATATAATACTCTACACTAGTACACGTAATGAAATAATATTTCTTGTTGTCATTGATCATTCAATATGTATGGGCCAATAACGGTATAAATTAATATATTAATAGTTGAGATAAAATATAAAATCATGTTACATAACATATTAAATTGAATAAATGATTAACCTCATGTTCTTGAAATAATATTTCAAGAAGAAAATGATAACCAATGCATGAAAAGTATTCTCACATAATTTCCCAGCAGCACATTGGTATAGATATAAAATATATAATTATACCATTGATCCTATTAACTATAGAAGATAATTCATCAGTGGTGTTCCATATTTTTGAAACATTAGTCTAATTCCTCGATAAATCTATTGGGTTTTAAATTTTTTTTTAAAAAATCATTAATTATCATAAATTGGATGATAATCCCCTAATAACCTAGTATTCAAAATATTTTGCAGTAATATAGGGGTGAACATTATTTAACCAAAAGAATAGGGAATATAAATAATGATATAATTATCAAGATCCATTAGAATGAACTATTTTAAAACATGATTATATAAGTATATAATCAAAGAATATTATTAGTATATATTGTTTTATATTAGTTACGTGATATATCTAATAAAATATTGATTGGTCGATCATGTCATGTCCATATAATTCCACATATTTTCGGAAAAATAATAATTTTACAAATGTATTATTTTATTTTATGTCGATTAAATGCTGTCTATGAATGTTGTTATTATGGATTATGGAAAATTTTAGTCTATAATTACTTTTATCATGCACATTTAATCGGAATTGTGGCATTCATGAGCATATGAAATTACAAGATGATGTGATGTTTTATGATATTCAACATACTCTATATCCACCATTCGGATTAACGGAAAACCTATTTCCCACGTTTTATTCACAAAAACCCAAAAATATGAGATAACTATTCCATTTATACAGGATGTTGTCTATAACTGGAATTAAGGCTATTGAAAAAATTTATAAAACACATATATTATCCTTTCATACCTGGTGTCTTTCCCATTATTCACCCCAAAACATATTGGGAATCAATACTACAACTAGTAATATAATGATCAATATGACTATTATTGGAATACCCATACTCATAAATATATATTATGAATAAGAATTTCTATTAAAGAACCACCATGATACCCAAAAATATATAAACAAAGTGGAAATTTTAAAAAATTATATATGGATCCATGAAAAAACAACCTTTAATGGTTCCCATTTGGGTACCCCATAAGGACTGAGGACCATTTATGATTTCCAGTAACAAGAAATGACATTTCAGGATTCAAAATTAATCATTATTGGAAATAATTCTTCCAAATAAAAAAACTATTATCTACAACATCCTTCCAATAATATCATATTTAATTTACAATAATCGAGATAAATATACATATAATATAATAGCATTTCAAAAATAATTTATAGCATTTATGTAAAAAGATTTCAAAAAATGATCATATTTAATTAATAACTTTTACCATAAAAAATTATCTATTAAAAGAAAAAAATACTATAAACATAGTAGAGAATTTAAATAAAATTAAGAATACTTGAATGTTGAAATTTCATGACATAAACGAGATATAAAAAAAATTTAATAAAAAAAATAGAATATCACATGAAAAATGAAACTGCATATAAATCATGAAAATGATAAACCTACCACCTCTCGAATTACCGTAGTAAAATTTACTTCATATGCTACATTCAAGATATAAATGTACTATATATGAATCACAATTAAAAAAGATCAGAATACATGCAATACATGCATGTATATAGTGAGGAGATAAAATATCATTAGTCATCTTCTACATACACCGTGTATATCCTTTTTATATAAATCAAATTCATGATATTTTGAAATTAAACAATAAATATATTATACTATATTATAAGATAAATATATGTAAAAAATTGCTTTTTTTCTACAATGATGACACCATTGGGCTAATATTATTTTTTTGAAATATAATATTATATAATCAATTCCAGTAATTATGATAATATAATATAGTTACAATGAGTATTTTTCAATCCATATAATGATAAATAATTTTTTTGATGTTATTGTTGAATTATTTAACATTATATTTAATTCTATCTAGAATGGAATATTATTTTAAATTTATACGACATGATTTTAAAATATGATGACATTATATGGTAAAAAATATATATAAATGAAATGAAATAATATATTTTGTGATGTCTCCTATGATTTCCTCTTTAGGTATAATTAACATTTTGATATTATGTTATTTCATGTTATTCAATTGTTTTCTAGTAGTTTTATTTTATAATATTATATTTTTCAGATACATCATTGAGGATACAATAAGATTATGATGTGTATAATAATAGTATGGAAGGGATGAATAGTATTACTGATTCTATGGTTTATCCTACCAATATGACTCTATAGTAACTGGGGGGTCATTTAGTTCATCTTCCAATCATCCCACTTCTATCACCATGATTTAACCCTCCTATTATTCCATCATCATATTTTCGATTCCCAACTCTTTGATATCTATTTCTTCTCATTCATAACTAGGATGGTAGTAATCATCCACTCTCTCATCATTATTACCCATTCCTACTACCCATCATACAAGGAAAAGTTCCCCATATATTCCACCATCATATCCATATCCAAATACTTCATTATCTGTATAGGGATATCAATTAGTATTTCTCTATCCATCAATACACTTATTATCATCAACTATACAATGTACTTATACTATAAATATCCTCCAACCTGAGAGGATACTCCACC
This sequence comes from Viscum album, assembly GCA_963277665.1. NCBI lineage: Eukaryota > Viridiplantae > Streptophyta > Magnoliopsida > Santalales > Viscaceae > Viscum > Viscum album. Next base: position 616,176,149 of record OY728164.1, read on the forward strand.
TCCATTAAATGAAGCACTTTCAGGGTCAATAGATACCGAATGTACAAGTATGAGTTAAAAAATTATGAATAGTGATTAATGATAAATTCATATATATTGTATTTTTATATAAATTATTATTCCTGATTTGATACAACATCTAGTAGAAAATGAGGATGTATAAAAATTAAAGGTCTGGAATTAAAAAACACGTATCAGTGGTCAATAAAATGAGGATAGTGTTATAGATGAAAAAATGATATGGAATGTAAAATATCAATGGGTAAAAATTCTAAACAATTTAATATCATTTAGGTTCGACCAATAATATGTAGGGAAGTTAAATAAAAATAAATGAAAAATTTATTTTTTGTTATTTGGGATAGTAATTTTAACAAATATATATATATATATATATATATATATATATTAATTTTTAATATTTTAATAATAGTTATTTCTTCCATTAGAACTCATATATAATTTTCAAGGTTTAAAAATATGCTAACGTCGCATGATTAATATAATTAGATGATCTGTATTTAGATGAAAAATATGATTTATATTTAGGTTGGAACGTGAGGTATAGTCTATAGAAAGACTAAATATTTATCCGTAATTATTTCCTAATATCACAATATTGGGAGATGATTGGTTGATGGAATAGTTTTGGAATTATGGTATTAGCTTAAATTTATATATAATTTATTTTATTAAATTTTCTAATGTATAAATTAAATTATTTATTTATGTAAATATAATTATATATTTTATTTTATATATTAGAAATCATATACAAGAAAATCAAATACATCTGAGATCATATAAATTCATACTCTTTGAAACATTTCCACACCAGATCATGAGAAAGATCCTATAATTTTACATATATGGTATTTAAATGGGCTTCCATTGTGAATTTACTTTTATATATTATCCTATAAATCCAATTTGTTATTCATTAATATTTTTTAATACTAATATTTCCCTAAAAAAGGCCATAATCCTTTTAATTTTTTGTGTTATGATTTTTTAGGTTGGAGAATATTATATTATGTTCCATTAACATCATATGGTTTGACCTCTTCTGGGGACTAGAAATCCAAATCCTTCTCTATTGGACAATATATAGATTTATTATTCTTATTACATTCTATTATCTATATTATTAATGAATTTTAATGAAATCCATAATCTTATTTGAAATAGGTTCTGAATAGCCAGTATAATTTATATATATGGTAATTTTGGATTTAATATCTTTAGTTTTCTTCATACCATTCTTTTTTCATGATAAAAAAATATAAAAAGGTAATTTAATTTTTTTATCATTGAAATGTAATAATAATACATTTTTAGTGAGGAAAAATCCACAATAATAATAGACACTCTAAATAGAATTGTTACGTCCAATATAATAGAAAACCACTCAATATCATTTTTTAAATTTAGTTTATCGATATTCATTTTCTTTCTCCCATACATAGATTCCACATAAAATATATGATGAATATTATTTTTTTCCTTTTTCCTGTTCATAAACTTCTTAAAAGTTTAGTTGAATACATTAATATATTTATATTCTTCTATTCATTACGTACATAGTATATAATATTTTATTCCATATATGATAATTAAAATATATATAACCTCTTTTAAACATTAGTGAACTGCAGTGTTCCTACTATTTCTTCTTCTTCACACTAATAAATTAAAAACACCTCTTATTCCTTATGCATCCTCAATTATAACATATTGTGAACAAGAATATTAGTATCTTTATTTATTCCCATTTTATCATTATTTTTTCATCAATTCAAATATTATTATTTTCCATTCAACTATCTGTATGGTATAATAATCTGCATTGCATCTTATTCTTTATTAATTCAGTACATAAATGACAACATCAGTTCATATCCTCTTTGCATTAAATCTAACAGATTCCATGATTGTTGGTATAATTATTGTTCTTCCCTCATTGAAGTAGTATATTATTCAATAAAAAACAGTGTCACATTATCATAATATATCAATACATATATATACATATATATATAATAATTACAACATTTTTTGGTCATAATCACTCTCTTATAATTCTTTTTATTTAACCTTACTACATGTATGTTTTATTTTAAATTAACAATATTAAATGTAATTTAAAATATATCATTTTAAAAAAAAAACATAATTGGACTTCATTTCATCATTTATACATATTTATGTCGATTATACAAATTACATGAATGAATAATTTCTCTTCTTCATATTTGTGAATAATTCTATAAATAATCTCAAGATATTCTATTTTCAGTCCACAAAGTCTATATATTAATTATGATACACATTTTCATTTTATCATGAAATTTATAGTGGTTTCAAGGTTTCTCTATTATTTATAGTCTAAGAAATATTGTTCTTCATTTAATTTCACCCATCAGATTCTCATGTTATTATTATCATTACTGAAATATTTGAAATCAAAAATTAAAACACCCTAGAATCATCATATTAGTATAATCAAACATGGAAATATATGTGAAAAATATATAAGAAAATTTATAACAAACAGCTCATACATTTGGAGTTACACAGAAAATTAATATGATGTGATATGTATACATAAGTAATATGACCATCTAAATCTTTATACTGTGAGGTATCAATAATAATGATCATCTAATTGAAATCTCATTAATCTGTGTATTCATTTTGAAGATAACATACCAAATTATTTTTTCATTAGAACATATGTTCATAAAATATATGATAAACATAATACCTACTTCAATTTATTTCATATATTTATATTCATGTATATAATTACACATGCTATTTGAGTATTCTAATAATAATTATTTCATTGAATATTGATATCACATATTATCTCCCATCATGAAAATAACTATTGCATATTTTTAAATATTATTTTTAATTTTTTTGAACATGAATACACATGTATCAATAAGAATTACAATGGTTTATTATTCCATGTTTACCTCTATATTGATTTAAAAGACCATAATGTAGCTCCAGGATTTCATATTTAACCTTATGCCGTATATAGATCACTATATTTACCTTCATAAAGAATAAAACATATTATTACATAGAATTGATACAGAATTCTTATATCAAAATGAAATTCGTAGATAAATTTTCACCCTAGTGGAACTTCTAGGATATACCATTACACATGGATCAAATTTCCTTTATTTATATTCCACAATGTTACCATCACATAAGATGAATAATAAAATAATTACCTTTATATATATTAAATTTCCCAATTAATAATACCATTATTATAATGATAGAATGTAACTCATTAAAAATACCAAATTGGACAATAAATCACCTTCCATCATTTTGGTGGTTTATAATCAATTTTAATTTATTAAATTGAAACTAAATGAATTTATCATTATTAAGTTTAATTTAATTTTCTTATAATGTTATTTTATTTTTTTTCAATAAAAAGAATTTTATATTGAAGGTTGTGTTCCTTGATCTACCTTGTTCTATACAGAAAGGAAAACGTGAGATGTTCATTTGGTAAATAGTGACAAAAAGAGAAGATTATAAGAATATTTAAATATCATTCTTTTCGATCAAATTTATTTCTTAATAACATTTTATCATTTTAAAATATGATTTTTATCACAAAGAATATTGAACTGGGGGAACTAGAAGAGGTTGAAACCAAAAATTTTGTCCTGAATGATCATCTATATCAGGTGTTTGGATATGAACATAAAGAGAGTGTGTATTTTAGACATGGCTAGATGATTTTACTATATAGAATATTTAATTCAAAAAAAATTCCTCCTGTACCCGTTCATGTATGATCAAAGGGGAACAAATGAGTACCACAATCAAATAAGCATCTCCAAACAAGAATAATATACTCAATGTGAATATATGATAAATTAACATCTGACGCAAGTTTTGTCAACTATTTTATTTTTACATCCACATTATGATTTTGTAGTGGTTGATTTCTTTTTGTTGTCAATATGGTCTGTTTATGTAGATACCTTTTATCCTTTATGTTTCGATGCTGATTTTGTATTTGATGTTGATATTGATTCCATTATTGATAAAGCTGCAGATAACAACAATACTATTAAGGTCAATGATTATGGTGATGCTAATAGTTTGAGATCAAGTTATGATTCTTCAACATGTGTTGTGGATAAATGATATCATGTTCATGATGATACTGATATTGAGTCACATTTGTGAAGTAATTTTTTTTAGAATGTTTATTTGATATTTTTTTTTGTTTTATAATGAATGTTTCTATGTTAATCCTATCTATTTCTATATATACTGAATTTTTTAATTTTGTATTTTTTTTCCATAGTAGTGTCATAGAATCTGTTGTTTTTATGCCTTTTGAGTTCTATATAGCCACGATTGGGAACTATGGAAACAAACTTAGAACCATCATTTCTAAACTACAAGTAAACATGTTTCCTTAGTTTTTATATGTTGATAAAATTCACAATAGAAGGAACAAAAAAAAAATAATTTAGAAACTTGTATATATATAAACTTCCATGGTGGACACCATCATTATTATTCTATTTCCAATGTTTTCAACTAGGGAAATATAATAATACATAATAACCTATATCCATGATTTTAATCATGTTCTATAAAATTTAATAAATTGGTGAAAACATGTATATACCCCTATAGTAATGGTTTGAAATCATGGATATTCTAGTTTCCATAATCCAACACCAAGTGGAACTATGGTCCAACAAACCGTGGCTACTACCAGTTTCCATTGTTTCTTGTCTTAGAGCGAGTGTAATAAAACATGGATATATGAAGAGTTTCTAGTAATGAATGTAGGTAGATATTATACTATTACTCTATAAGTATATTCATTTAGGAAATATCATACATAAATATTATAATAATCATAATATCCATCCATAAAATCTAGATTCAAAAAATTAATTTCACAGAATTGTGGAGACGTGAAGCTATATGTACACTTGCATAATTCATTAAATTCTCTCAAAATGGGAAATAGGATGTGTCATAATATTTTATTAATAACCATAACATTATATAATATTAAAATACATAATATTTTACCAGGAAAGGCTCAGATCCTGAAAAACCTGATCCCATTAATTGTTAATAGAAAAAAGATGTACATGAAAAAATTTGTACAACATCACAAAAATAAAAGCTTACATCATCTCAAAGCCAAAGCCATTCCCAACTCCATAATCTGATAGCTCATCATCATGTTCAGCTGACTCCCATATAGACGACTCATATTTCCTGAATAATTCCAGCTATTGCTTTTAACACTGCAACATCTCCTTAGATAACATCACCTTAGGTGGATGCTTTTCATCCCAAACTTTAGTAACCATCTACCTGTGCATCCCGGATGTAGACCTGGTTGTCATTGGTTTCAGAAAATCCTAGTAATTGTTCCTTGGTCTTCTTCTTTTTGGGTTAGACCCTCTCATTTCGTTATCATATGTATTCTTCCCTGTGACCTGTACAATGGAACTATAAATATGAGTCACATTCTCTTTGTCACTTCCCAAGATACCCCCCCATTTCTTAAGAGGGTGAAAAGCATAGTCAAATTGACATTCAGCCACCATACCTAGTGGTCTATTGGTCTCCTACAGCGTACCTTTTATGCCACATGGGATCTTCTCTATCTCAGCACCTCTATTCATTACACAATTCTGGATTTCAATAGGTTTATCCACCTTATTGACCCTTTTAGAGCCATCATATTCAACATGTTCAAGGGAGTCATTGCCAGACTGGTATGTGTCCACAACCATTTCCACATGCATCTGTTCTTCATTTTCCAGAGCAGCAAAACTGTTCTTCAACCAGATGTCTGGACCATTAGGTACATCACAATTTGCACATATATATGTATCCTTCCTCACTGCTTCTATATTTCCATTCTGCACTAGACCACGACCCATATAATGAAAAATAATGTTTGAATTCTCCCAGTCAATTCCTTGAGAAGGTGTGTCATCCTTGGCAGGGTGAGTCATCCAGCATTCAACACTCTTGCACATCTTCTCAACTACTCCTGTCTCACCAGGTATAGCCATAATAACAAGGTCCTACTTCATTCTCCCAAACACTTCTGAAACAGACAGCCCTACTGCAGTAAGAGCCTCTTTCTCCACACATAAGGACTCACTCCCCCACAGATCAGCTTCAATACAACCAGCAGGATTCTGAATCACATCTCCAAGAAAATCTTGAGGCATACTGACCTGATCAACATGTTGCAGCCCACCTGTTTTGTAACATCCCATGTAAGTAATAAATAATAGATATTTTATCTATGTCTTCTTATGAATTATATAGTGTTTTATAGGCTTAAAATGAGAATAAATCAAATCTATAGCATGGAATACACTAATATTTTTAAAAGATTGTTTTACTGCCTTTTGATGGAAAACCATTTTCAAATCAAACTTTTGAAAATTTTATAAGCTCTATTTTCCAAAATAAACATATTCTTTATGACTGGGACATTGAAATTTATTTTGGGTTAATTTTTGGTATTTTTTTGACAATGTTCATTTTTTAAATGAATAGTGAAATATACTGCATTTTACATCAAAACTGCTTTTCATGTAATTTAATTATATGGTTATATTATCTTTTTAATTGGTTTTAAAGTGTAAATAGAATATATTTTTACCATTTAATCAAATAGAGGTCATTATAATTAATTTCACATTGGAATTGGGCAAAAACTAATGCCAATCTTTTCATAGATATTGTTTCAAAAAAAACCCCTATATTTGTTTTGACAACGGGAATAATTTTTAAATTAATTATTACAATTTATGTGTTTGGAATTTGGTAAAAAGGATTCCATATTTGGAATCATAATGTCCAAATTATTTAATTAAGAATATTTTATTTTTGGACTTTGTTAATAGTAACAACGATAATTATCGTTAATTATAGTGATTAATTAGTAATTGGGTAGTTAAGGATAATAAAATAATATCATAATAATAAAATATGACACCAATGTGTGTCATAATAATACTGGTTTTATCATGGCCAACCATGGGATTCCTTGTGCCAAATTTGGGGACCCCATGGAATCACCTTTGTGTGATAATGACTTTTGAACTTTTTATTTTTTAAAGAAAGTAAATATAAAAAAGGATATATCACCTGAGTAAACATTTTTAATTTATTCTCCATAAATTATCTATTAGAATATAAATAGTTATTTGAAATCTAAAAATATTTCCTACATCATAGTATGTTTTTATAATTTTTAGACATTAAATAAATTAAATTATATATGAGACCATGATGATGCAGTGATTACATCATTATTTAACGATTTAAATAAAATTAAAAGATAATGTAAAATATAAGACCAAAACATGTCAAAAACCTATTGTATTGGTGGATTTAGAACTCTTATAACTATATCCTCGAAATAAAAAAATATGGGACCTTTAAAATCTGAATCTCATTTGAAAATAAATTAACATTTTATACCTTTCGAAGAGTGCCCCTCCTCTCCTCTTATAAATGGCCCCCACCTATACCTCCATACCCACACCTCTCAAGCCTTTGGCTAGGCCAATATATGCTAATTTCGTCTCTCCACATCCCTCTCCTCATCCTATAAGCTTTACCTTAGGTAGGAAGCTTTTCAAGAAACCGTTTTGGTTCAAACCAAATGGAGTTACCCGATTTTAAGGTAATGTCTTCACTTATGTTCTTTTGTTTTATTTTGCTTCTCCAACCCCCTAAACTATACTGATTAATTTATTTTGTAAAAAACGAGCATCTTAAATATACTAGGTTGTTTTTATAAGAAGTATTCGATCTACAATTAACCACACCTACATCTAATGGTTAAATAACATATTGTTTCTGTGGATGGTGAATTTCTGCCTCACGAGACGGTGATTGTTCAATATTATTTTAACACCTTCAAAGGTGGCCATTAAGATGTCACTATATCTATATATGATATATAATATGTTTATTTTTTACTGAAGCTTATGTATTTTTCATTTATGGCATACCTTTATGGTTTTCATTATGGGTAAACGTGATATCTTTATTTTTGGAAGTGCGGACTATCGGCCCCTCAATGTGATTTGACTCGTTAATACCATATGCAGAACATGTAAAGGATATATTTAATGATATTATATATGATACCATATGGGAATTATAATAATATTATGTATCATTATTTTTAATTCCATTAAATATGAAATAGAAATGGTAGTAGCGTTCATGCATATGTACGGCATACCGTCTCCATTAACGGTGCATTTCATTTCATTCCACTTAATGTTATTTAATATTATAAATACATGTATATACTGGATATATATGATATATATGATATCTACATCATTAATATAATTCTGGATATAATGGATATTTTACCCCATGAACAACTTGTAATTATAAAGATTTTACTTTTTACTCAAGTACCAATGATCGACAAAACGACCATTATTAACTAAAATAATTACATAGTGTTCATAACATGGTAATAAGTGATATAAAAGGAATAATGAAAATTACAAAGGTTCTTATGAAATTATAAATTTACTCAAGTTTATTATTTAGGACGTTAAAGAATGATCGAGTCAAGATGGACCCGAGGTAAGGGAACTTCTTAACCCAATTTCTATTCCATAATTTAATATCCTACTTTAAATTTATGTCATGACATTATAATGTCCAATATTGTATTTAAAATTTCTTTATGTGTAATTATAGTGAATACACATAATAGATTTATTTTTTTAAAAAAACATGATCTTTTTATGGGACTTCATCTCAATCTCCTTTCATTGAGGCATATTTTGTTTTATACACAAATTTCATTTACACAGTGTATAAACCCATTTTACATTTACGTTTACTCAAATGAAATCTTTTTTATATGAAGCATTTACTAAACAAAAAAATGGAATGTCTTTTTTCGTATGAATGCGGCGACAATGACTTCTCCAACACCGTGACCATTATTTGAGTTTCAGCTTCTTCTACAAGACATAACCTTTTTTTAAATGAAAAATAAATACCATGTTTTACTTTTCCATTATTTTGGTATTGAAAATGGTTTTGATAATGTTTTTGTTACATCAATGTGTTATTGATATCATGTGATTGAAATGTGGAAATGTTATGTTTCCTTTATGCATGTTTTATGTGATATGATTATGTTATGGTTCTTGGGAATTATTTATGATGACTGGTGGTTCCGTGATAAACTAATGGTGGGTGAGCCCGATATAGCTCTCCAATGCATTGGGTAACACGAAGGATTTAATCGTTATGGTTTCTCCGAAGTGATTTAGGAAATATATTGTGATGGGTATTCCAAAGGTAACTATGAGGGTTACTCGCTATGTAATAATGTTATGAATGCCTCAAGTTACCTTTATGTGTTATGATTTTTATGATTTATTCATGATTTGATGAGGTATGTTAAAATGATTATGTATTATGAGTAAAGTATGATTTCATACATGGACTAATGTTTTTATTTCATACTTTTATATCCCTTACTAATCTTTTTATAATCATCAAAAGTTTTTGAAATGTTTTTCTCATGTTCAGGGAAAAGTACATGATGTGATGATAGTGTCAAGGAAGTGTCATGAAAGAATCAATGTTTTATTTTAAATATGTTCCCGTTGATGGGAAAATGAGTACTGCCTTTTACATAACCACTTTGTTTAAATTTCAAGTGTAATGCATGATTTATGATCTAATTCTCTAAAACTCTAAACCTAAAGAGATCCTCAATGTGTATTCTTGAAATAACTCAAGATTGAGTAATGCTTATGGTTAGGGCCTTATATTTGGTATCAAAGGTCGGTTTAGATAACTTTAGGAGTTAGAATTCTATTAAATGATTATCTAAAAATAATTTTTTTATGGTATAATTGAAATGATATAGCATTTGAAGATTACCATATTTCTTCATCTAAGACATGTTTGTTCCGAATGGTTTTCCATAGAGGAAATAGGGAAGCAGTGCTAGGAATGCATGCAGAAGAAAATGACCTTCCAAATCAACATCCTGAGATGGTCAGAATTGGAACTGAACTGTTTGTTGCAGTAACGGAGCAGTTGAATCAAGCGATAAATGGTGGTGGTAACCTTACACGAGATCAGCTAGATCAACCGCAGAGATACATGTCAATGGTGGAACATTTCATGAAGCAACATCCCCCATAATTCAGAGGATGACCTGACTCTGTGTTAGTTTAAGGGTGGATTAAAGCACTGGAGAAGATTTTCAATGACATGGGGTGTTCAGACAATCAAAAGGTTAGACTTGAAATTTACCATTTGGAGGGTGATGCTGATCAGTGGTGGAAGATGGTTAAAAATATCAGGGATGATGATGATATTGATTCTCTCGACTGGGATGAATTAAATGGTAAGATTCTTGAGAAGAATTTTCCAAATGCTGTTTGACTTAGTATGGAAAAACAATTCCAGGAATCGAGGCAAGAGGAAGACTCAGTGGCTGCCTATGATGAAAGGTTCACTCGATTTGCAAGGTATGCTCTAAATTTAATCCAAGACCTTGATAGTAAAATAAATCATTTTACTCAGGATTAAAGCCAAAATATCAAAGGGAATTAGCTTCTCGCGAGTTCAAGAGTTACAAAAGCTTGTTCGATGTGCTGAGAAGTTGGAAATGGAGTTTGTCGATGATCAAGTGTTCTATAATAATCAATAGAATAAGAGACCGAGGTGGTAGGAGAAGGGGAAGAATTCATCAAAAGGGACTAATGGTAAGAAAACTAAGTTTCCAGTTTGTGATAAGTGTGGTTAAAGGCATGCTGCGGAATGTCATCAGAATTCTAGAAAGAGAAACTGATGTGGTAACATGGGACATAAGGCTCATGATTGCACATAAAATGATCAGGGGGATGGTAAGACCAATTTTTTTTTTACAATTAGTGAAATGATTTAAGTGCAATGAGATGGGTAATTATGAAAACTAGTGTCTTAAAAAGAGCTCGAGTGATAGGAAGCAATTAGACTACAAGTAGAAAGGGGTGGTGAAATCCGTTGCAACTACTTCAGTAGATGTTGGGCCATCAAATGAAGTGGTATCAGGTACTTTGTTTGCTTTTTCAGATTATTCCAATGTGTTGTTTGATTCAAGGTCTACACATTCTTTAAACTTGGAAAACTTTTCTAGTAAAATGGGAATACCATTTTAATAAATGACTCATGAACATGTGGTAAAAACACCACGGGGAAATGTTCAGGAAAAAGAATTTATAAGAATCATCCTATCATTTTCCGTGGAAAGAACCTACATTCAATCCTTATTGTTTTACCTCTAGTAGTGTTTGATGTTATCCTGGGTATGGATTGGCTCTCTATTTACCATTCTAATAATTACTGTAAGGCTAAATAAGTTTATTTTCAGAAAAAATTTCAGTTTATGTACAAGAATGAAACCTTACTGTTGATAACATATCAAGAGGATGTGAAACATGTAAAAGATTGAAATGAATGTTACCTTGCACATATTGTTGAAAACAAGGGAACTATTCCGATTAATAATGTGCCAGTGGTAAATGAGTATCTTGATGTTTTTCCTGATGAGTTTCCTTGAATAATACCAGATCGAGAAGTTGAGTTTACTATTGACATAGTTTATGATGCTAAGAAAATTTCAAAAGCCCCTTATTGAATGGCTCAAATTTAACTTTTAGTGTTGAATGAGCAATTGCACGATTTATTAGAGAAAGTTTTCATTCGACCTAGCACATCACCATGGGGTGCTCTTGTTTAATTTGTTTAAAAGAAAGATGGTTTTATGAGACTTTTCATTGATTATATAGCCTTGAATAACATAACTGTTAATAATAAATATCCTTTTCCTCATATCGATGATTTGTTTGATCAGCTTCAGGGAGCTCAATATTTTTCAAAGATTGAGCTGAGATTGAGATACCATCAGTTGAAGGTAAGGGAAGCCGATGTTCCAAAGACCACATTTCGTACAAGATATGGCCATTATGAATTTGTAGTAATGCCTTTTGGGCAAACCAATTCACCTGCTGTATTCATGGACCTTATGAATAGAATTTTCCATGAGGTCTTGGATAAGATTGTGGTTGTTTTCATTGATGATATTTTGTTGTCTTCTAAAAGTAAAGAGGAGCATGAAAGACATTTAAGTGTTATTTTGAAAACCTTAAAAGAAAATAAATTCTATGGGAAATTCAGAAAGTGTGAGTTTTGGTTGCAACAAATTTCTTTCCTTGGTCATATTGTTTCTAAAGACGGAATAACTGTTTAACCTGCAAAAACAAAGGTTGTTGAAGATTGGCCAAGACCAAAAAATGTAACTGAGATTCGTTGTTTTCTTGTATTAGAAGGATATTAAAGAAGGTTTGTCATAAATTTTCCGCGGTCATCTAGTCCAATGACTGTGCTAACTCGGAAGGGTGTTATGTTTATCTGGACAAAATAATTTGATGATTGTTTACAGGAACTGAAAAGAAAAATGGAGAATGCTCCAGTTTTGGCACTACCTTTCAGGAATGGGGAGTTTGTTGTCTATAGTGATGTTTCATTGAATGGACTTGGTTGAATCCTAATACAGAATGATCAGGTAACTACTTATGCTTCAAATCAGTTGAAAACTCATGAGGTAAATTACCCTACACATGATTTGGAATTAGCATTTGTTGTTTTTTCGTTAAAAATTTTGAGGCATCATTTATGGAGTAAAGTGGGAAATATATACCGACCAAAAATGTTTAAAGTATATATTCACTAAGAAATAATTGAACATGAGACATAGGAGATGGATAGAATTAATCAAGTATTATTATTGTACAATTTATTACCATCTGGGAAAAGAAAATAAAGTTGCTGATGCTTTGTGTTGAAAACGTAATGCTTCATTTACAATGATGTGTTTGGAACATGATCATTTGGTTAAGGATTTGATGATCATTGACATAGAAGTTGTTGGTGTAGGATGTCCTTCTATTTTGTTTCAGGTATCAGTGAAATCTTCTCTATCAGACAGAATTAAGCAAGCACAGAAGGAAGACAACGAGTTGCTGAAAAAGGCAGAACTTGTTCAGAAGGGTAATTTGCCTGAATTCAACATTGTTTATGATTCTGTTTTTAGATTTGGGAAGAGATTGTGTGTGCCTTGTGATTCACCGTTGAAGATAGAGTTGTTATGTGAAGCTCATAGATCTTCATTTGCAGTTCATCCAGGTACTACTAAGATGTATAGAGATCTTCGGCAGTATTACTGGTGGGATGGAATGAACATGGATATTGTTGATTTAACTGTGAAGTGTTTGAAATTTCAATAGTTTAATGTAGAGTGGCAGTTACCTAAAGGGATTCTTCAACCTTTACCAGTACCAGAATGGAAATGGGAGAATATATCCCTGGATTTCGTTGTGGGATTGCCGAAGACACCTCGAGGTAATAATAAAATAGGGGTTATTATTGATCGCTTGACTAAATCCGCTCATTTCCGTGCTATATTAGATACCTTTTCCCAAGATCAACTTTATCATTTGTATCTTAAAGAGATAGTCAGTTTACATGGAGTTACCCCCTCCATTGTATCTGACCGTGATCCCAGGTTCACTTCTAACTTTTAGAAAGGCCTTCAGAAGTTGTTGGGTAATGAATAAAAATTTAGTACAAATTTTTATCCTCAATCAGATGGGCAGTCAGAATGAACAATTCAGACATTGGAGGATATTTTTCATTCTTTTCTGATGGATTATAAAGGAAGTTGGGACCAACATCTTTATTGGTTGAGTTTTCTTATAATAACAGCTTTCATTCCAGTATACAGATGGCACCATTTAAGGCATTATATGGGAAGCAGTGTAGAACTCCAGCTTTCTGGGATGAAGTTGGTGAAAGGAAGTTGATGGGACCAGAATTGGCAGAAGAGTTAGCAGAAAAAGATCAACTGATACATAAACACATGAGAACAGCCTAGAGCAGGCAGAAGAGTTATGCGGACACTAGGTGGAAGGATCTATCATTTGAGGTAGATGATCTTGTTTTTCTCAAAGTATCACCATGGAAAAGTGTTATGCGATTTGGTAAGAAAGGGAAGCTGAGTCCAATGTTCATTAGACCTTATGAAATTATGGAGAGAGTTGGATCAGTTGCATACCTAGTGGCTTTACTTCCAAGTTTATCTTAGGTACACAATGTTTTTCATGTCTTAATGTTAAGGAAGTACATGCCAGATCCATCTCATGTTTTGAGTCCAGAGGTAGTTCAGCAGGAAGAGAATCTATCTTATGAAGAACAACCGATCCATATTCTTGACCACAAGGAGAGAGTGTTGGAGATTAAGGTGATTAATTATGTAAAGGTTTTGTGGAAAAACCACATGAGTGAAGAGGAAACATGAGAATCTGAAAATGCAATGAGGGATAAATACCCCCACTTATTCGATAAGTAAATAAATTGCTGGGACATAATTTCATAAAGTGGGAAGGTTGTAACATCCCACGTATGTAATGAATAATAGATATTTTTATCTATGTATATTTATGAATTAGATAGTGTTTTAGAGACTTAAAATGAGAATAAATCCAATCATAAGCATGGAATACACTAATATTTTAAAAAGATTGTTTTACTGCCTTTTGATGGAAAACCATTTTTAAATCAAACATTTGACAATTTTATATGATCTATTTGTCAAAATAAAAATATTATTTATGATTGGGAAATTGAAATTTACCTTGTGTTAATTTTTGGTATTTTTCATACAATGTTCATTAATTAAATAATAGTGAAAAATAATGCATTTTACATCAAAACTGCTTTTTCATCTAATTTAATTTTATGGATATATTATCATTTTAATTGGGTTTAAAGTATAAATAGAATATATTTTTACCATTTAATCCAATAGTGGTCATTATAATTAATTTTACTTTGGAATTGGGCATAAACTAATGCCAAACTTTTCCTAGATATTTTTTCAAAAAAACCCGCTATTTGTTTTGACAACGGGAATTATTTTTAAATTAATTATTGCAATTTATGTGTTTAGAAATTGGTAAAATCGATTCCATATTTGGAATCATAAGGTCCAAATTATTTAATTAAGACTCTTTTGTTTTTGGAATTTGTGAATATTGACAACGGTAATTATCGTTAATTATCTTGATTAATTAGTAATCGGGTAGTTAAGGATAATAAAATAATATCATAATAATAAAAAATGTCACCCAGATGTGTCATGATACTACTTTTTGATTCATGTACGACCATGGGGGGCCTTGTTCCAATCTTGGGGACCCCATTTAATCACTTTTGGTGTGATAATGACTTTTTATCATTTTATTTTTTAAAGAAAGTAAATATAACAAAGAATGTATCACCTGAGTAAATCATTTTTAATTTTGTCTACAGAAATAATCACTTGGACTATAAATATTAATTGTAAATATAAAAATATTTCCTATATAATATTAATTGTTTATAATTTTTACACATTAAAAAAATAAAATTATAAATGAAACCATGATGATGAAGCGATTACCTCATTATTTAACAATTTAAATAAAATGAATAGATAATGTAAAATCTAAGACCTACACATGTCAAAAACATATTGTATGGGTGTATTTCTTACCCTTATCACTTTATCCTCATAATAAATCAATTTGGGACCTTTAAAAATACGAAAATCATTTGAAAATAAAGTAACATTTTATACCATTCCAAGAGTGCCCCTCCTCTCCTCTTATAAAAGGCCCCCACCTCTACCTTATTACACACACCTCTCAAGACTTTGGCCTGGAAAATATCTACTCATTTTGTCTCTCCACATACCTCTCCTAATCCTAGAAGCCTTACCTTATGCAGGAAGATCTTCAAGATACATTTTTGGTTCAAATCAAATGGAGTTACCCGATTTTAATGTAATGTCTTCACTTGTGTTGTTTTGTTTTATTTTGCTTCTCCAACCCCCAAAACGCTTTTTATTAATTTCTTTTGTAACAAAACGAGTATATTAAATATACTAGGATGTTTTTATAAAATTTATTCTAGCTACACTTACACACACATACATCTAATGGTTAAAGAACATACTGTTTCAGTGGATGGTGAATTTCTGCCTCACGAAACGATGATTGTTCAATATTATTTTAACACCTTCAAAGGTGGCCATTAAGATGTCACTATATTTATATAAGATATATAGTATGTTTATGTTTTACTTAATATTATGTATTTTTCATTTATGTCATACCTTTAGGGTTTCCATTATGGGTAAACGCGATATCTTCATTTTAGGAAATGCAGACTACCGCCCCATCAAAGTGAATTGATTCGTTAATACCATATGTGGTACATATAAAAGATAGATTTAATGATATTAGATATTATTCCATACTGGAATTATAATACTATTATGTATCATTAGGTTTTAATTCCATTAAATTTTAAATAGGAATGGAAGTAGCGTTAATGCGTACATACGGCTTACCGTCTCTATGAAGGGTGCATTTCATTTCTTACCTCTAAATGTTATGTAATATTATAAATGCATTTATATACTGGATATATATGATATATATGATATCTACATCATGTATATAATTCTGGATAAAATGGATATTTTACCCCATGAACAACTTGTAATTATAAAGAGTTTATTTTTGACTCAAGTACAAATGATGGACAAAATGACCGTTATTAACTTAAATAATTACATAGTGTTCATAAAATGGGAATAAGATATATAAAAGGAATAATGAAATTGAAAAAGGTTCTTAATCAAGTAGAAATTAACTCATGTTTATTATTCATGACGTTAAATAACGTTCGAGTCAAGTCAGACCGGAGGTAAGGGAAATTCTTAACCCAATTTCTATTCTTTGTGTTAATCTCCTACATTCAAATTATGTCATGATATTATTATGTCCTATCTTGTATTTTTACATTATTTATATGTAATTATAGTGAATACACATAATAGATTTATTTTATTTAAAAAAAATGATCTTTTTATGGGACTTCGTCTCAATCTCCTTTCATTGAGGCATATTTTGTTTTATACACAACTTTCTTTTACACGGATTATAAACCCATTTGACATTTTAGTTTACTCAAAAAGAATATTTTTTATATGCATCATTTACTAAACGAAAAGACGGAATGTTTTTTTCGTACGTATGCGGTGACAACGACTTCTCCACCGTCGTGACCATTATTTGAGTTTCGGCTTCCTCTACAAGCCTTATCATTTTTTTAAATGAAAAATAAATACCATGTTTTACTTTTCATTTATTTTGGTATTGAAAGTGGTTTTGATAATGTTTTTATTATATCAATGTGTTATTTATATCTTGAGATTGAAATGTGGAAATGTTATGTTTCCTTTATGCATGTTTTATGTTATACGATTATGTTATTGTTCTTGGGCATTATTTATGAAGACGGGTGGTTTCATGATAATCTAAGGGCGGGTGAGCCCGATATATATTTCCAATGCATTGGGTAACATGAAAGAGTTAAATTTTAAGGATTCTCCAAAGAGATTTAGGGGAATATATTGTGATGGGTATTCCAAACGTTACCATGTGGGTTACTCCCTACGTAAGAATGTTATGAATGCCTCAAGTAACCTTTATGTCTTGTGATTTCTATGATTTATTCATTATTTGATGAGGTTTGTTAAAATGATTATGTTTTATGAGTAATGTATGATTTCATATATGGAATAATGTTTTCATTTCATAATTTTATATCCCTACTGGGATTTTTATTCTAATCCCATGTTTTTGAAATGTTTTTCACAGGTCAAGGGAAAGGTACATGATGTGATGATAGTGTCAAGGAAGTGTCAATAAAGAATCCATGTTTTATTTTAAATATTTTTCCATTGATGGTAAAATGAGTACTATATTTTATGTAACCACTTTGTTTAAATGTGGAGTGCAATGCATGATTAATGATCTAATTCTCTAAAAATCTAACCCTGAATAGATCCTCAACGTGTATTCTTAATTTAACTGAATATTAAGTAATGTTTAAGGATGGTGCCTTATATGTTTGATCATCAGGTGAACAAGAACATGCCTCACCCCTCACCACACTCTCTTTGGGAAACTCAATTGGTGCTAGATATCCTGCACGACCCCCATTTTTATCACACTTGCGACAATCAGATACCCAGGGTCCCTACCTATGACAGAAGGAACAAAACATGACCCATGAATCATATAGTATGGATTGACTATACATGTGCTCCCCTTCAATCACAATCCACACCAGATATTGTAGTGGTTGTGCTAAATCCATTTCAACATAATTCCGCACAACCATTGGGTGTGAGAGCGAAGCTGTCCGATGATCACAACATAGAATTTTCCCAATGGAATTCTCGATTGACCGTAGAATTCAAATGTTCTGAAATGGCAGCGGCAACCCAGTATGTTGAAGCCAAATTGCCGAGGTTGGAGAGTCCCAATTCATATGAAGAACAATTGACCAACAAAGAAGCTGAAAATAAAAACGATGAATAAATCTATTATCACTTGACCAGGATCTAATCATATCACCCTCATCAGAAAAGCAGAGGAGAATTTTTCGTGGCCCCAAAAGCCCAATAGACACTCACTTAGTCAAACCCCAATCCTTATTAACGTTCTTGGAAAAGACATCCTCCAAAGGCCGTCACCACACAAAACTTGAACTATGGCCATGGAAAACATTGAAGATTCTTCATTGAATTCGTGAACAGAGATTGGAACCATGGGCTAGCCATTAATGCGGACTGGGACCTTCAGAGAAACACTTATACATGGAATGAAAGGAGAAATTGTACCTGAATGATAGAAAAAACCTGGACCCTGGAACCGATTCCTTGAGAATCCTCAACAGGACCCAGATGAGTCTCCTCCCCTAGAGGAGGAGGATGGGCCACTGCATCAATAATCACGATAGGGTTAGGGCATCGCCCTTCATTGTCGCCATCGCCGCTCTCCTTCCCTTAATATTTTATTTTTTGATAAATACCATAAATATATCATGATTTAATGAATAATATAATAGAATGCTACATGTTAAGGGGATAAGCTCTTCATTGAAATGACTCATTTAGATATCATATTAAAGAATATAGGATTGGTATTTTAGAAAAATAATGCCAATATATTTTTCGATGCAGTAGTTTAGAATATAATTTGGATATTTTTGGTCAAAAAAGTAGTCCCTATTTGTTGAAAGGAAGTGATGGAGGGGGTTCTCTTTTAGAATTGGGTAGTCAAATTTTTTTAATTTATAAAAATATTACATTATAATTAATGTATTCACTGTAAAAATGACTCCAAATGGATATGGACTCAAATACAATATATTATAGGTTAGTAATAAGATCATAAAATATAATTCATATTTGTTTTGTTTCCATTATAAGGAATTTCATTTTGATATACCCGTGGTATGAAATATTTTATTTTAACTAAGGTAAATATTTTTTTAAATTTCAATGGTTTAATGTTTTATAATAAGATAAAAATGGACACATTGATGGAAAAGAAATTTAATTTAATAACATATATTATCAAAATTTACGTTTTTCATTTAATTTATTGTTTTTGAATGAATTGATAAAATATTATTTCAGATAATATCCTTATAGTCATTTTTGACAGAATTCATTTAATTTAACCATAAGGACATAAATGAAATTAATAAACAAAAAGTTAAAAATTTAAAACCATAATAATATTTTTGATAGATATATAAAATTATTGGGCCACCATAACCCAGTAAATTTCAATCACTCTTAATATTTTAAAGACATTTTTAATATTTATTTACAACAAGGGGCATACAATACTGGTGTTTCATAAAGAGTTGAGGTTATTATATAAATATTAACAAAAAAAGCTATATATACTGAAATATTTTATAATAACCTGAATATAGAAGCATGGATTCATTCATAAATTACTTATATTCTTATGTGTACAAAAAAGGGATATTAAAACCCATAATATGACCTTTTATAGTTTTTTTTATTTAAATAATATATTATCTATTTGGATGGGAAATATTCCATTATAGTGAAATAATTCGATACTATGGTGATAAGGGTCCACTTGCATTGAAGAATAAGAATAATGATGCATAAATATAGTATTGTCCATTATATTTGAATTAGATTAACCATATATTCTCTTTAATAAGTTGATAAACTTTTCCACTATCAATATTCATATTGTAAAATGATAAAAGGGTTTTATTTATAAAAATTTAATCTCTTAACTCTAAGAATTTAATTCATTTTCCATAACTTTATATCTATTAATAGATTAAATTAATTGTACAAAAATACAATAATATCGGATGAAATCAACATTTTAGAAAACATTTTCCCTTAACCGTAAAACTATATTTATTCATTTCTCATGCCTATAAAAATATCTGATGAATGTTAGTTTTTTTTAATAAATAATTTATATAATAAATTACAATAATTATTTTATTGTGACAGATTAAATTTTTTATGTGTAAAAAATAATTCACATAAAAATAACTTTTTCAAGAAAATACATTTTACATAAAAAATGTGTATATAACAAATTCATACATTAAATTTATCCAAATTAAAATAATTTAATGAATCAAAATATACGATTACTAATTGTAAATTGAAAGTGTTTTGAAATAAAATTAATCTTTTTATATACCCTTTTAAAAAAATTAAATATATTTTTTATTTTCCTAGAAAATAAATCTTGTTTGAATATTTTCAAAAAAAATTCCCATGATAATTTTAATATTTTGAGTAAAAAATTATGTTAATTTAATAAAATAATATGTATAAATGTTATAAAAATAAAATCAAATAATTTATTAAAAATAAAACATAAATCATTTATGAGGATATCATAATTTTTTAGAAATATTTGTCTTTACCAAAAATTTAGTAGTTAATATCAAAGTATATAAGAGTTAATAATAAAATTTGTAAGAATGTTACATAATTACAATTAATTAGATAATAAAATTAGAACCCTCTAATTTAATTTATTGATTACAAATATCAATAGTAATTATTTTTAATAGTATATTGTTCTTTATTTAATCTTGGTGTCACATGTAACAAAATATGTTGACGAAACAAAATTATTTTAAAAATTGTTTTCTAAAATATTATGGTATCACATTATCCCACCCCCATTAATAAATTTCATCCTTAATAGTTGAACTTGTGAATTATAATCAATGTATTTTTATTTTAAATGTCTATTATTGAAAAACTATGTCAATAATGTGGTAATGAAACATCACCATAAAGAAAGTAATGGGGAGAATGATTGTTAGTAAATAATAGTTTCAAAAATGGATATCATCATTGGGAAGTGAAAATATTGACATGGAAGAGAACAATAACACAAATGGATTAATAGAGAGTCATAATGAACCAATTCAAGAGAATGCAAACATTCACACAACCATGAATCAATGATGGGATAAAATACCATAAATTCAACAAAATTTATGGTTATAGGATAACAATTTTGGCATTAGATCATTTAACACGAGTTTAACATTTCATTAACCATCTAAAAATTTAACAAAATAAAATACATTGTTATTAATTTTAAAATTTCATCCATTAATAAATATTCCCCATAAACTAGAATTTTTCTGAAAACAATTATTATTTGACATGTATATTTTTATTACTAAATCACCACAATATACTTATCATAGATCGAATATCTATTTAACGAACTTCATGATATATGTACGTATGAACAAAAACCATTACATTTCAGTGAAATATAATTATTAAAATGTAAAAACCAATATAAGAATAAATATATCATTAATCAGAAAAACATTAATTAAATCAATAAACTCACCATTAAATATTTTTATAATCTCATAAGCTACATCAACAACCTCACTTTATATCATAAAAGACCTAATTCAATTTTTCCTTAAAAAATAATTCATGTTATATCACTTATTAAACGAAATGGGTTACATATACCTCACCTGAATGAAACATATCCCAAGTATCATTAATCCCTGTGATATATTATTATATAATCTTGTAATATACAGAACATCACCAAAATATCATGAATTAAATATAGATACCAACATGGAAGGTAATACATAACCAGAAAAAATACCTCTTAAAATATCATGTTTTAAAAGAATAACATTTCAATCATCATGATTATCTATATTCAACTATACATTATTCGTTAATTAATATATCATTAAATAATATATCAAACCCAATGGGTATTTAATCTGTAATAGTGTATCAAAATTACTTAACATTAGACATTAATAAATGATTAATGAGGCATTTGAACATATGATCAAGCTTAAACACATATACCCTAGATATAATCCATAATATTTAGGTTAACCTCACATGAAAAAAAATTGCTTAAAATTTATCACAATCCTTATTCCATCAATTAGGTCAAAACTAACAAATATTTTCTATAAATCAAGAAATTAATTAAATTTGATCACATATAACCTATATTGTTTTTATCAAATCATTACCCAATTTCATGTTTACAAATATTATCAATGTAAGTCATCTATTTATCCATACCAATCAATATAAACTCAACATAACATATATATTAAGGTTTATAAATCACCTAATTATGTGTTCTCAACAAATATATCCTAAAAACTCAATCACTTTTCATTTTGATTAAAACGACACAAAATATGATTTTTTTTTAAAAATAAATAAAAATAATTAGGAAAATTCCTTATAAGCATCGTGATTTAATAAAAAAATATCATTAGTATCACACTTATAGAACATAATTATTGAATCCAAATTAATAAAAACATTAGCCATATAAATTACTCTATAAAATGTTAATATAGATTCATCATCTCATTCCCCAATACATTTTTTCAAAGAGTATTAAATTTGATTTATTTGTTGTGATTAATAGAAGTCAATTTAATAATGATTATAATTTTGTTACACACAAAATACTATCACAAGAGACCATGGAATATAAATTTCATTTATAGTCTATAAATTACCATCTATAAAAAAAATATCTCATATAACTTCTTATTGTTTCATCATTTTCTTTCCCCATAAAACGTTGCCTTTCAAAATTATCATACATTAAAATTTTCAATCAGTAAATAATTTAGTATACCATAGGACAACCCTTATTATAATATACATTGTTAACTGATGTTTTCATTTTCCTTGGATATAACTTTTTTTTTATAACTTTTTCACACTGAAAACATATACCAATTACTATGATACAATCATATTCCATCTTAATTTCATATTATAGACATGTTGGAAGATAAATATTCCTTTCACTATAGTCTTTATGAAATTCAATATTAATCTTATTATGTATACGAGTAAACTCACCAGTGTTGGTATTGTTAATGATGAAATGAAAGGGTTGATTTTTATTAATCATAAGGTCTCAAATACCTACATTTATTTCTATTTTTTTTTGAAGAAGAGTAACTCTATTAAAATTCGAATGAAAAATTAACTTTATTCCCCCTAGTTCTGAGAATTTATTAAAACCATGAATCATAGTGTGAGAAAAAATTAATAATTTTGGAAAACCACATAATCATGAAAAATCATTTAATGAATATCTAAATCATGAAAAATAATTTTTTGATTCCTTAGGTTTAACAGATTTTTTTCATGATTAATACAAAAATATTGTGATTCATTCTTATATGGATTTATATCCATAGAGTTCATATTAATATTCTATCATCCATGTTTTATAAATGTTCATTAAACCATAATATCATACAAACTATATCTAACCATGATTTTCATACAGAGAAATGAAATCTTAATGTATGAATATTCATTTGATAACATACCAATTATTTATAGAATTATGTAGGTCATGTTCCCTTAAGATTAATGAGATTTGAATAAATTTTTCATAAATCATCTAGTTCATCTCCAATATGACTATTCATTACCATCACCCTTCATATACATATCATACATAATTCAATTTTTTATAACCTGTGGAATAGAAACACAAGAAAGGGGGAGCATAGATTATTAATATGGAGTAGAATAGATAAATTAGTTATAATTAGATATTAACATGATCATACAAGTATAGGAATATGACAATAATATTTAAAAATCACACTCTTAATTTCATATTTAATTACAAAAAATCATTGGAAAAATACATAAAATTCATATGATATTAATAAAAAAACAATGAACATTATTCATGAGAACATAAAATTTTAATAAGACATACATTTGGAGGATACACATTTTCATATAAAATAATTTTCTTATTAGTCAAGGATATTTTCAATGTCTATTATCATTGAAAGTAATTAAATCCAAAAAATGGAACTAATCAAGGTTCACACCCAATACTATTATAATGAGTAAAATTCCCAAACTGAAATTGCTTCACTCCCAATTCTAGTCTTGTTTATATATGTTGATATCAATAAATAATCCATTCTCAAGAAGGATATCTTGGTCCCACCCATTATGAAATTAATATTATACATATGAGTTCAATAATATCATAATAAATTCATTATATAAGAACTCATGAAAGGAAATGAGTTTCACAAAAATTTCTATATAATATAACCCATGAAAAATAAATGGGTTTCATAAAAAAATTATCATTTGATCACAGCATATCACATTTAAATTTAATTATTTTCATAAATAATATATCATCATTTTCATAATCCATCTAGATAATTAATTAGGATGACATACATGGATTATTTCCTCAGCATTGAATAATTCAAATAAAGGGTTTATGTCATTGATGAATAAAAAATGTGAGAAAGATCATTAATAATTTCATGAATAAAATTAACAATTAAATTATGAATCAACTGATTAAAAAACTATATAAATATAATGGAAAATATTGACATTCAAAATAAAAATCATAATTTTTAATGGAATCTTGAATGAAAAAATTATTCATGTTGGTGGGAAAATCAATTCATGTAGTATGAGATAAAAAAATTACTTCTATACTATATTCCAAAATTGAAAATACATATAATTTGGAAAATTAAATAAATATTCCATTTAAATCGATTATTAAAAAAACATGCATAAAACTAGATATGAAAAATCAAAAAATTTTAAAAAAATTCAAACAATATTTGAAATTCTAGAAATCGGAAAAGGTGTTTTCTCCCGTATAGAGAGATAAATTCAACGCTCATTTGACAAAATTTTTCAGTGTCTTACGTACTTACGATGTGAAAAATTAAATAAGAACATTTATTATTATGAATAAAAATATTATATGAACATTCATGATCATATTAAGAGAGATATATTAATTTATAATCAATATAAACTTAATCAAAAACAATCATGACCAACAATGAGAATATAATATAAAACCCTACCACTTTAGTAACTTTTGAATCATAATACCCAATAATGAAATAATATTAGATAGAAATGTATATTCATATAAATTTCATAATATAAATAAAAAAATTCATATATTTTCAGTATATACATCACATAAAATAAATAATTTGTTAATTTACTATGTGTCTCATAGAAATAAAATTGATATGAAAATTTAATACATTAGGTCAAACATCCTTAATATGCAATGAATCCAAATGTTTATTAACTATATAGTTATTAAAAATATATTAAATAAATTGAAAAACATATATCATACCATACATTATATTATTATAATAATATATTATATGTTAGATGACACTTCATTTTTAATGTCATTATCTTTTATGATATCTTCTTTGATTTCCATGTATGTTCTACATTAATATTTTTTTCCCTTGTATCTAGATAATGGTTCAAGAAGATCTAGAATTTTTATAATTATTTAAAAATCATATCTATTCATTTTATAAATTAAATTATTCATTATCATAAGTATACATGTGAAAATTAATTTCACCATTTATAGAAATGGATGGTCGTATGAACACATCAATGTTGTTTTCATTTTTTAAAATACGGAACAAAAGATATGTAAATAATAATTAACATTTACAAAATCATTAATATATCATCTATATTCACAAATTCTTTAATATTACCCTAGATATAAAATATAAATTAAAAACATATCAAATTGGTTCAGGGTGGTTATATTTAAAACATACACATGAATAATGCTATCATATCCAAATTCATTGAATGGTAAGTAGGTAGATGTGATATTGTAATTACAAAAGTATAATTATGTTATAAAATTCATATATATTAATTAAATCCATCAATACACCATCCCTAACAAATGGTTTTGAAAATCTTATTTTATCACTTTGTTGATATGGTTAACCATTAATAAGAATATGTGATACACTAAATACATTATTAATTAGAAGGATAATGTATAATGGTGTGTTAATAATCAAATTATAAATCATGAAATTTGGGGAAACATTTTTTTATATTTTGTAATGATAACAGAGATTTTTATGTGTTAAGGAAGTGTATAAAAGAAAGTGATATGTTAATGTTATTAAATCTTCTTTGAAACAGACCCTTTAGACATTCTCTAAATGGATTTAGGGTCATATATTTGGGAATCCCAACACCACTATACTATATCTAGGGATGTTAATTAGAGAAATATATTTATTACAGTGGAGATAGGGGGCTCATTATTGTGAAAATACGTGATGGATGTGTTTGTCTATTACAATTGAGTTGATTGTCACCTTTATAATTCACCAAAGTATTAAATTATAATTAATTCATTCCCAAGAATAATTCATTAAAATAGACAATGATTGAAGGGTATGGTTGGATATTTTTTTAATACTATTAATCAACATAATTTAAAATTTTAGTTCTCTAATTTTAAACCTTATCATATTGTTTAACCCTTATTGAAAGAATATGATATTTAAATATAGTTTTTACTTTTTTAATATTAACGAGTTTTAATATTTACATATATGGTTAATATTTACCCATAAATGAAAATTTTATTCTATTTTAAAACATATTATATACACCATGTATTATTAAAATATTCATATTACTTTTAAATAATTTAACAAATATTATTTCCATAAAATATCATTATTTTTATTTTAGACAGAATTTATTAAATATAAAATTAAACACATTAATAGAAATAATGAATCAAAATATATCAAAACAAAAAATACATATTTTTTTTATATATTTTTAAATATCGGGGACCGACATAATGAATTCAATTAATAAAATATAATTATTTTAAAATTAAAAAAAAATCTTCCTAAATGCGGAAATGCTACATTGGTGTCTCATTAGCAATTAAGGTCATTATAAAATTACTAAAAATAATCTATGAACATTAATAATAAATTTTTCTCTCTATCTTAATATAAAGACATTTATTTAAATTTAACATTCTTATTTCACTATGTTTACAAAAAATATATATTAAAAACTAAAAAGTGACATTTTGAAATGTTCTTTGATTATATTAATATAGAAGTCACATTCATGGGAAATTTTAAATTTAACTAATAAAACTAGATAATAAGATGATAGGGTTAGTATTTAATTCATCCCATAATAATAAAAATGATAGTTTATGGACATATTGGTGATTTTTAATCGATAGTAACCTACCTTAGCCTTTGAGGAGTTCATAAATTTTTTGGCAGTAACTATTCATATTGACCAAATAATTGTTATATTTAAGAAATTTGAGCATTATAATTATAAAAATTTAATTACATTTATATTATTATATAACTATAAATATAATAAATAAAATTTATGATATTTTTTGAGAATACAATCCAATAAACCTTTATTAAAAAATACATTTTTAGTTATAAAATCTGAGTTGTTGTTATATAATGCATAAAAATTAGTTTGATTAATGTTAAAACAATTTATTTAATTTATTATATATTAATTTCAAAAGATATATTTATAATTATTTATTTCATTAATTTATTAAATTGAAAATACATGTCATGCATTAATTTTTTTTTGATGGAAATCAATTTTCAACTTTAAATATATTTTTATGAAAAAAATTTAGATAAAATTGATTCAAATGGAAATAATTGGAAATTTTAAATTATAAGATAATTAATTTTTCCTTGAATCCATTTTTCAAACATAATTATAATTTTTAAATATTTTTTTCAATAAAATTAGAATTTTTTAATATTCACTAGAAAATATATATTTTCAAAAAATTATAAAAAACATCTTAAGATAATATTAATATGATTATTTAAAAAATAGTTTTTATCATATATAATAAAATTTATATAATTTATAGTACATGATAATTTATTTTTATAAAAATATATATATAAACATAATTTTTATGAAATCAATTTTTGATGAATAAAATGACATTATAAAAAATAAGGTTATTATTTAAATATATTTTTTCAATTTATTTATGTTAAGTGGGAATTTTATATATATTTCATAAATTATGTAATCATATTCATACACAAAATTTTATGGCTAGTTTATAACCACAAAAAATAATAATATTTTATTAGTATATCATCATTCGTTATAACTTGCTGTTTTGTGTAACAGAAGCAATTGATGAAAGAATTTTATTTATGGGATATATTTTACAAAATCACTAGTTGTTAGAATATTTAAACCAAATAAAAAATGTTTATATTTAAATTGGGCTTGTTCACAATAATTATTGGTATCTTATTTTACAAATTACATTATTGAATACCCACAATGAAAATGGGTTTATAAAACATCCCCTTAGAAGTGGGAAAGGGTATTATGACAGGTACTACACAACTATGTTATAAAAAATGATAACATCACTTTCAGGTAAAAATATGGAAATGGATGATAAAAAAACACCCACTTATTAATAAGGAGTGATTGATAAAATTGTTAGAGGAATGTTTCCCAATAAAAAACAAAGAATCCAACATGTCTAAAAAAGAACATAAATTCACTAGAATTGTAGGTTATATGATTAAATTTTTATATTAGGAACTATTTCAAAGAGTTTGTAAATTACTTTCTCGTATGGACTTATAAAATTTGGAAATATACATAAATTAAAATTTCAATTTCGTCCCTAAATCGATTTCCACCACATTCCAATCTATATCTCTACGAGATGAGTATTTGAGTTGAATTTTTTATTCATGATGCACTAAAATCAACTTCTAAGAGAAAGAACATATAAAAATTTATTATTATTATTATTAAGGATTAACCAAAATACAAATATTTTTTCTCAATTTAAGTCTATCATTTAATAAACCCGTATATGAAGAAATACACCATAAATATCCAATGCCATAATTACGTAAATAATATTAACATTAAATAATTTTTATTATTAAAGGACTTATCATTCTCATCACATTACACATTAAAAAAATTTAATTTAATTTTTTTAAAATTATATTTCATATTATGCAACAATTTATTGATTAAAGATACATATAACTCATCTTCATGAAGAATATCTAAAATTTCATTAATTACCATGATAAATAACTATTTATTTTTTTATTGTGTACAAGTCAAAAATATCACCAATAAAATTTGGATACTGACATGAATGGTTATCCCAAACATGAAAATAAATATATCTTAAAATACAACATTATCAATGAATCACTTTTCAACCATCAAGATTTTCTATTCTCCATTATCAATTAGATTGAAATTAACCTTTCATAATATCTTGTATAACCACCATTGGATTTTTAAACCTCAATAGATTAATAAATTCCATTAATTTAATACTATATTAGGGATGTGTATAACATTGAACTCATAATCAACATTAAACTTATATATCCTGATGTTATCCAGAATGTATTCTTTATCATCAAACTAAAAAATATATGACCCTAAAACATAACACATAATCTTTCTATAAATATTTTTACAATAAAATGAAATAAACATCAAAAAAGATAACTAAAATCACATCTTATAAAATCGAAGTCCAATTTCAAGGATACTAATACTATCAATTTCATTCATCTCTTTATCGAAACTAAAAATTATCAGCTAAACATTAGACACATATTATGTTCACTCATTCAATTATCACATCATCTACAAAAATAAAATGTGACCACTAAATCTATAACATCCCAGGTAAATGAAGAATAATATATTTTTATATTCATTAATATTTTTGAATTAAATATTAATTTTACATTAAAGGGGTTTCTATGTTCGATAGCATATCCGATACGCAACAACGAGCTTCTTTGGAATATTACAATCCACACCAATAATATAATATTATTACATTTAATGGTAGTAAACTCCTAACGGTTGTATTGGAGGGAATGAAAACAACTAAGTATAATATGATTATAAATTTTTGTTAAATGTATTTATATTTATCCAATAAAAAGTTAGTGGCTTAAAATATGAAGGAATCTAGTTTTAAGCATAATTTTATTTAAAGGCTTATTTACTGCCTTTTAATGGTGAACCCCTTTTAAATATATTTTCGGTCATATTAATACATTATAATTTTACCAAATAAAATCCTTTTTTAGAACAGGGACTTCAGAATTTACATTGTGTAGATTTTTTGAATTTTTCTGATAAAGTAGATTTTTTAATGAATAGTGAAAATATTGTATTTTAATTCAAAAGTGCATTTTAACTTAATTTATTAATATGGTTAGATTATATTTTAAATTGGTTTTACAGTGAAATTAAAATAAATTTTTTTCATTTAATCCAATTTTTGTCATTGGAATTAATTTCACTTTAAAATTGGACATAAACAAGTATCAATCTTTTGATAGTTATTGTTTCTAAAAAACAGGCTACTTGTTTTGATAACAAGAATTAATTGAAAAATTAATTAATTCCACTTTTATGTTTTTAATTTGTAAAAATAGAAATAATTATGGGATTTAGAATATCAAATATATCTTAGGCTGATTTTTTGGTATTTTTTTTAAAAACTTCAATTTTTGATGAATCGTGAAACCACTTAGTGGTAGTTAAAAAACTGACTTTTTCATTTATATGAAAATTTACCATTTTTGTGAATTGAATTTCAAAAATCCGATATACATGGTTGTTTTCAAGAAGTAAAATGTGGTTCAATAAGATGAAAATAAATTGTGGTGAATAGTAACTGTTGACTATTATTAACCGTGGTTAAAGATAAATAGGGCAATTCAAGGAAAAAAGAATATTATAATAATTCAAAATTACACTAACAGTTGTCCAAAACTTATTGGTTGAGTCATTAACGATAATGGGCATCTTTGGGTAGATTTTGGGACCCCATTGAGCCACTTGGGAGTCAAAATGAAAATTTAGATTAATTAATTTAATGTGAACACAAAATTGACATTAACAAAAATCATTTAGTAATTAATTTTTATATGGTGTTAGATAAATCTTATGTTCAACTAAAAATATTATTTGGAAATATAAAAAGATTTCCTACATCATGGTATTTTTTATTATATTTAGACATCAAATAAATTATATTATTTATGACACAATAATGATGCACTATTTACCTCATTAATAGATGATTTAAATAAATAAGATTATAATGATTAAAATATTAACCAAAACATGTATAATTCTGATTGGATTATTTAATTTATAATATGAGTAATCTTATCATCGACCATAATTATTTTTGGACCATTAGAAACTGAATATCATTATATTATAAAATAATATTTTCACACTATCCTAAAGAGCCCCTCCTCTCCCTTATAAAGGAAGACCACTTCTACCCAATTCTTCACACCTCTAAAGCCATTTTTATTTCCGAAAATCTTCCCAATTATTCTTAAAAAATCCCTATACTCCTCCTAGATTCCTTAAATTAGGATGAAGGCATTCAAAAAAGTCATTTGGGCCAAACCAAAGAGAGTTACCCAAATTAAATGTAATTGTTTCTCTAAAATTGTTTTCTTTTATTTTAATTTTCCAACCCCTAAACCATTTTTATTTCCTTTCTTTTGTAACAACACCAGTATCATCAAAACACTAGGAATTTGTTTTGAGAAATATTCAAACTACACTTACACACAACTCCATCTAATAGATTAAGAACATAATGTTTCTGTGGAGGGAAAACTAACACCTCACGAAACGATGATTATTCAATTACATCTTACCGCCTCTCATGGTGGCCATTATGATGGAACTGTATTTTTATATGATATATATTATGTTTATTATTTCTTTATGATTCTGTAATTCTCAATTATATCAAGCCTTTATGGTTTACATAGTTGGTAAATACGATAATCTCATTTGAGGAAGTGCGGACTACCGCTCCCTTAAAGTGATGTGACTCATTAATGCCTTATGTGGGATGTATAAAGGATAGAGTTAATGATATTATATATGATATTATAATGGATCTAAAATATAACTATGTATCTTTATGTTTTAATTCCATTAAAATAGTAAATAGAAATGAAAGTAGCATTAATGCGTATGTACGACTTACCGTTTCCATGAACGGTGCATTTAATTTATCACCTCAAAATGTTATGTAATATTATAAATACATGTATATACTGAATATATATGATATATATTATATTTAAATCTTTAATATCATTCAGATATAATGGAATATTGACCACATGGACAACTTGTAAATATAAGGAGTTCATTTTTGACTCAAGTACCAAATATAAACAAAATGAAATTTATTAACATAAATGATTAAATAATGTTTATAAAATGTTAATAAGTTATATAAATGGAATAATATATTTGAAAAATGTTCTTAAGAAAGTATAAATTAACTTTAGTATATTATTCAAGAGATGATAGAATGATCGAGTCATGTCGGACACGAGATAAGGGACTTCCTCTCAATCTCCTTTCATTGAGGCATATTTTGTTTTAATAAAGAATTTTATTTTATATGATGTATAAACACCTTTGAAATTTCATTTCATTCAAAGGGAATATTTTTCTATGAATCTTTATACTAAACGAAAAAAATGAATGTGACTTTTAACATAAGCGGTGACAACTACCTTTCCGACGCCGCAAGTATTATTTGGTCATTGGCTTCCTCAACAAGCCGTAATGTTTTTTTAAAGAAAATAAATACCTTACACTCTTTTATGTATTTTTAGTATTTAGAATGGTTTTGAAAATGGATTTGTTATTTAAATATATTTAAGTGATATATTGGGATTGAAATGTGGAAATGTTTTATTTCCATTATATTTGTTGTATGTGTTATGATTTTTATTGGAACTTGGACATTTGATCGGTGGTTACGTGATAAACCAAATGATGGGTGGTGTTGTGAATACAAGGACGGGTGGTTATGTTATAACCTCCAATTCATTGGGTATAGATGTTGGCCGCATGAATATTTTATTTAGTGATATGTGTGGAAGTTGACTATATGGTTATTCCATTTACGTATTTGTAAGTCCCAAGATACCTTTAATTTTTTGTGTTCATTATAAGGGTTTTATGGTAATATTTTGGTTAAAATAGGGTAAGTAATGATCTTTAATTCAGGGAAGTGTGTTTACTAATTCATAAAGGTGAAAATTATTACTTATGTAAATGTATTCATGGTTGACTTGTTGTTTTGAAAAACAATCATTTTTCCTTCTTTGTGTATCCCTTACTGAGCTTTTTTATGCTCAGCCCATGTTTTTGAAAAAAATTTATACGACATAATGTGGAATAGGGTCATGGATGGGATCAAGGAAAAGTCAGGATGTCTTAAACATGGAACTAGACATGAATCTTTTTTTCAAGAGTTCATGTTTTGTAAAAAAAAGGAAACTGTCAAGAAGTGTCTACTTTGTGATCTTTTGAGATATAATAGTTATGTTCTAATTCTCAAAAACTGTAAACCTAAAAAGATCCTCAATGTGAATTTTTCATTTAATTCAATATTATGCAAGGTTTAAGGTCGGGTCTTTATAGTTGGTATGATTGGTCGGTTTAGATAACTTTAGGAGTTATGGTATTGATAAATTAATATACATAAAGTATTTTATATTAATATTGGTATCATATAGTATTTACATATTACCTTGTTTCTTCGCCAAAGATATTTCTGTGTTCAGAATGTTTTTCCACAGAGGAAACAGGGCACCTATATTGGGGATACATCAAGAGGAATACAACCTTCCAAATCAGCAACATGAAATGGTCTGAATCAGATCTGAACAGTTTATTGCAGTGGTGGAACAGTTGACTCTGGCGATAAATGGTTGGGGTATCCATGCACGAGATCAGCCAGATCAACCCCATAGAAACATGACAGTAGTGGAACATTTCATGAGGCAACATCCCCCATCATTCTGAAGATCATCTGATCCGGTGCTAGATGAAGGATAGATTAAAGCACTAGAGAATAATTTTTATGTCATGGGTTGTTCCAAACATCATAAAGATAGTCTTGTTGTTTACCGTTTTGAAGGTGAAACTAATAAGTGGTGGTCGTTGGTGAAAAATATCTGGGATAGTGAAGAGATTGATGCTCTTGATTGGGATGAATTCAATGGTATGTTTCTTTAAAAATATTTTCCTAAGGTGGTTCATCTTATGATGGAAAATCAATTCCAAGAATTAAGGCAGGAGGATGACTCAGTGGCTGCTTATAAAGCAAAGTTCACTCGACTGTAAAGGTGTGAACCAAATTTAATATGAGAGGCTGATAGTATCATAAATTTATTTTACACAGGACTGAAGGCATGATATCAAATAGTGTTAACTTCTTGTGAGTTCAAAAGTTACGAAAAACTTGTTTGATGTATGGAAAAGGAGGAAATGGAGTTTTCCGATGGTCAAGTGTTCTTAAAAAAATAGAATAAGAGGTCCATTTGGCCAGCAAGGGGATGAATTAATCAAAGAATCATAGAGGTAAGAAAAATAAATATCCAAATTGTGAGAAGTGCGGTAAAAATAATCTTGGATAATGCTTATCAAAGACGCAAAAGTGGTTCTGGTGTGGTAATTCTGGTAATATAGCTCGTAACTGTATGGAAGATGAACAAGAAGGCAATTAAAATCCATCGGTAAAATGTTTTAAGTGTAACTAAATGGGTCATTATTCAATTTAAAGAACTCCACTAATAGAAAGTAGTCAGAGAACATGCAGAAAGGGGTGGTGAAATACTTCGCAACTACTTCATCAGATGTTGGGCCATAAAATGAAGTAGTATCAAGTAAACTGTTTGTTTGTTCAGTTCATGCCAATGTGTTTTTATATACAGTGTCTACACACTCTTTCATTTATAAAAAGTTTTCTAGTAAATTGGGAATTCCATCTCATGATATTAATACATAACTTATAGTAAAAACACATGGAGGAAATGTTGAGACAAAATGAAAACATAAGAACATTCTCGTCCTTGTGTGTAGAAAGAATCTACCTAAAAACCTTATTGGTTTGCCTCTAGTAGAGTTTTATGTTATTTTGGGCATGTATTGGCTTTCTGTTTATCATTCTATGATTTACTTCAGAGCTAAAGAGGTTTGTTTTCCGAAAGATTTATATTTTGTGTACAAGAATGAACCCTTGATTTTGATAATGTATCAAGAAGCTGAGAAACAATTAAAAAATGGAAATGAATGTTACCTTGCACATACTGATGATAATAAAGGAACCATTCAGATTAATGATGTGTGGGAGGTATATGAGTTTTTTGATTTTTTTTCCTGATGAGTTTCGTAGAATTATACCTGATCGGGAAGTTGAATTTACTGTTGACTTAGTTCATGATGCTAAGCCAATTTCAAAACCCCCTTATCAAATGGATCAAATTAAACTATTTGAGTTAAAGAAGCAATTGCAGGATTTATTAGATAAAGGTTTCATTTGACCAATCACATCACCATGGGGTGGTCCTGTGTTTTTTGTTTAAAAGAAGGATGGATCAATGAGACTTTTTATTGATTATAGAGAAATGAATAACATCACTGTTAAGAATAACTATCCTTTTCCACATATCGATGAATGGTTTGGTCAACTACAGGGATATCAGTATTTTTCAAAGATTTACATGAGCTCGGGGTACGATCATTTGAATTTAAAATAAGCAGACGTACTGAATAACATGTTTTGTACTAGATATGGCCACTATGAATTTTTTGTTATTCCTTTTGAGTTATCCAATTCACCTGCTATATTCATGTAACATATGAATAGAATTTTCCATTAGTTCTTGTATAAGTTTTTGGTTCTGTTTATTGATGATATTTTGGTGTATACCAAAAGTAAGGAGGATCATGAAAGTCATTTAAGGGTTTGCGTTTCAAACATTAATAGAAAAGAATCTTTATGGTAAATTCAGTAAATGTGAGTTTTAGTTACAAATAATTTCATTACTTGGTCACATTGTTTCAAAAATTGGCATAACTGTTGATCTTCTAAAATAAAGGTTATTGAGGAATGGCCAAGACCGAAAAATATAACCAAGATTTATAGTTTTCTTGGTTTGGCAGGTTATTACCGAAGGTCTTTTGAAAATTTTACACGGTTATCTAGTCCAATGACTATGTTAGCTCAAAAAGTTGTAAATTTCATCTGGACAAAAGAATGTGATGAATGTTTTCATGAATTGAAAAAGAAGATTGGTGAATTCTCCAGTTTTGGCACTACCTTCCAGAAATGGTGATTTTGTTTTCTACAGTGATGCTTCGTTGAAAGGACTGAGTTGTGTCCTAATAGAGAATGATCAGGTAATTTCTTATGCTTTACGTTAGTTGAAACCTCATTAGTTAAATTACCCTAAACATGATTTGATTTTCCTGTTGTTGTTTTTTCTTTAAAAATGTGGAGGCATAATTTTTGTGGAGTAAAATGTGAAATATATACTAATCAGAATAGTTTAAAGTATATATTCACTCAAAAAGAATTGAAAATGAGACATAGGATATGGATATAATTAATCAAGGATTATAATTTCCTGATCCATTACCATCCGAGAAAAGAAAATAAAGTGGTTGATGCTTTGAGTCGGAAAAGTAATGTATCATTAGCCATGTTGTGTTTGGAACGAGATCCTTTTTTTGGATTTGATGAAATTTGGCATAGAAGTTGTTGGTGAAGAAATTCTCTTGTTTTGTTTCAGGTGTCTATGAGATCATCTCTATCAGAGAGAATAATGAAAGTGGAATAGGAAGATAGTGAGTTGCAGAAAAAGTTAGAGTTGGTTCAGAATGGAATGTTACCTGAATTTAACATTGATAATGATTGTGTATTGAGGTTTGGAAAGAGATTATGTGTTCCTTTTGATTCACAGTTAAAGAATGAGTTTTTATGTGAAGCTCATAGTTCTCAGTTTTCAGTTCATCCTGGTAGTACTCAGATGTACAGAGATCTTCGGGAGTATTACTAGTGGGATGGAATGAAAAGAGATATTCCTGATTTTACTGTGAAGTGATTGACTTTTCAGCAGGTTAAAGCAGAGCGACAGTTACCGAAAGGAATGCTTCAGCCTTTACCGGTGCGGGAATGGAAATGGGAAAATATATCAATGGACTTCATTGTGAGATTACCAAAGACATCTTGAGGTAATAATGCAATATATGTTATAGTTGATCGATTGACTAAATCTTCTCATTTCCTTCCTATTAGAGATACTTTGTCTCTAGATCAACTTTCTCGGATTTATGTTATAGAGATAGTCATGTTTCATGGTGTCCCCATCTCTATTTAATTTGATCGTGATCCCAGGGTTACTTCTTAATTTTAGAAATGCCTTCAGAATTCGTTGGGTACTGAATTAAATTTTAGTATAGATTTTCACCCTCAATCAGATGGGAAATAAGAACGAACAATTCAGACATTGGAGGATATGTTACGTGTATGCTCGATGGATTATAAAGAAATTCGGGACCATTATCTTTCATTGGTTGAATTGCCTTATAAGAAGAGTTTTCATTCAAGTATACAGATGGATCCATTTGAGAAATTATATGGAATGCATTTTCGAACGCTGGATTTTTTGGATTAAGTAGGTGAATGGATGATTATGGGAGCAGAATCGGTCGAAGATTTAGGAGAGAAAGTTTAGTTGATTCAGAAGCACATGAGAACAGCTCAGAGTAGATAGAAAAGTTATACAGATTACTAGAGGAAGGATCTTTATTTTGAGGTAGGTGATCATTTCTTTCTCAATGTTTTTCCAAGGAAAAGTGTGATGCATTTTGGTAAGAAGGGAAAGTTGAGTCTGAGGTTAATTGGACCCTATGAAATCCTAGAGAAAGATGGATCAGTTGCATACAGAGTGGCTTTAACTCCATGTTTATCCCAGGTACACAATGTTTTTCATGTTTCAATGTTGAGAAAGTATATACCTGATCCATCCCATGTTTTGAGCCCAGAGGTAGTTCAGTTGGAAGAAAATCTCTCTTATGAGAAAAACCAATCCAGATTCTTGATAGAACAGAGAAAGTGTTGCGGAATAAGGTAATTCACTAGGTAATGGTTTTGTGAAAAAAACTATATGATTGAAGGGGCAACTTGGGAATCTGAAAATTCTATGAGGGATAAATACCCCCCACTTATTTTGATAAGTGAATAAAAATTGAAAGGACGCAATTTCCAAAAGAGGGGAAGGATGTAACATCCCAGGTAATTGTAGAATAAGATATTTTCATATTCATTAATATTTGTGAATTAAATATTAATTTTACGTTAAAGGGGTTTCTATGTTCGATAGTGTACCTAATACGCAACAACGAGTTTCTTTGGAATCTTAAATTGTACAGTAATTATATAATATTATTATTTTATAAGGTAGTTAACTCCTAGTCATTATATTGGTGAGAATGAAAAAAAGTAACTACAATATGATTATACATGTTTGTTAAACGTATTTTCATTTATCCAATAAAAATTTAGAGCCATAAAATACGAATGAATCTAATTTTAAGGATAATTTACATTTAATGGCCGATTTACAGCATTTTAATTGAGAACCCTATTTAAATATAGTTTTGGTGAATTTCATACATTATAATTGACCAAATAAAATATTTCCTTAGAAAGGGGACATCAAAATTTACTTTGTGTAAATTTTTTGGAATTTTTCCGATAAAGATCATTTTTTTAATGAATAGTGAAAAATATTGTATTTTAATTTAAAAGTGCCTTTTATTATAATATATTTATATGGTTAGATTATCTGTTTAATTGGTTTTAAAGTGAAATTAAAATATATTTTTACCATTTAATCCAATTTTGGCCATTTTAATCAATTTCACTTTGGAATTGGACGTAAACAAGTATCAATCTTTTGATAGTTAATGTTTCTTAAAAACACGCTATTTGTTTTGATAACAAAAATTAATTTTAAAATTAATTAATTCCACTTTTATTTTTTGAATTTGAAAAAATAGACATCATTTTTTAATTTGAAATATCAAATATTTCTTAGGCTGAATGTGCCATATTTATTTGAAAAACATCAATTTTTTATGAATAGGTAAACCACTTAGTGGTAGTTAAAAATGATTTCGTCATTTAAATGAAAATTTACCATTTTTGTTCAAAAATATAACATACATGGTTGTTATCAAGATGTAATATGTGGTTCAATAAGATGAAAATAATTTTTTGGGAATAGTAACTTCTGACTTTTATTTACCGTGGTTAAAGGTAAACAAGGTAATTCAACGTAAAAAGAATATTATAATAATTCAAAACTACCTTAAAACATAACAAAACCTTACTGGATGAGTGATTAACGACCATGGGCATCTTTGGGTCGATTTTGGGACCCCATTGAGCCACATGGGAGTGAAAATGACAATTTAGATTAACTAATTTAATGTGAAGACAAAATTGACAATAACAAAAATCTATTAGTATTAATTTTTTTATGGTGTTATATAAATCTTATTTTCAACTACAAATATTCTTTGGAAATATAAAAATATTTCATACATTATTGTTTTCTTCTTATTATTTTGAAAAATCAAATAAATTAGATTTTTTATGACACAATAATGATTGAGTATTTACCTCATTAATAAATGATTTAAATAAATAAGATTATAATGATTAAAATATTATCCAAATCATGTCCAATTATGATTGGATGATTTTATTTCTAATATTAGTCATCTTATCTTCGACCTTAATGATTTTTGGACCATTATAAACCAAATATCATTATATTATAAAATAATATTTTTACACTTTCCTAAAGATCCCCTCCTCTCCCTTATAAAAGGAGACCACTTATAACCAATTTCTCACACCTCTCAAGCCATTTTCTCCTCCAAACTCTACCAAATTAGGCTCCCTAAAACCCTCTATTCCTCCTAGTAGCCTTAACTTAATCAGAATTCATTTCAAGAAGTCCTTTGGTTCAAACCAAAGAGAGTTACCCAAATTAAAGGAAATAGTTTCTCTTAAATTGTTTACTTGTATTTTACTTTTCCAGCCCCTAAAATGTTTTATATTTATTTTATTTTGTAACAAAACTAGTATCCTCAATATATTAAGATGTTTTTATGAGAGATATTTGAACTAAACTTACACACAACTCCATCTAATGGATGAAGAACAAAATGTTTCTGTGGATGGAAAACTAACGCCTCACGAAATGATGATTGTTCAATTACATCTTACCGCCTGTTATGGTGGCCATTATGATTGAAATGTATTTATATATGATATATATTATGTTTATTATTTCCTTATGATTTTTTACTTCCCAATTATATCAAGCCTTTATGGTTTCTATAGTGGGTAAATACGATAATCTCATTTGAAGAAGTTTGGACTACCACCCCCTTCAATTGATGTGACTCGTTAATGCCTTATGTAGGATGTATAAAGGATAGAGTTAATGATATTATATATGATATTATACAGTAATTACAATATACCTATGTATCATTATGTTTTAATTCGATTCATATAATAAATATAAATGAATGTAGCGTTCATGCGTGCGTACGACTTAACGTCTCCATGAACAATGCATTCCATTTCATACCTCAAAATGTTATGTATTGTTATAAATACATGTATATACAGAATATATATGATATATATGTTATTTAAATCTTGAATATCATTATAGATATAATAGACTACTGACCACAAGGGCTACTTGTAAATATAAGGTGTTCATTTTTTACTTAAGTACCAAATATCACCAAAATAAAAGTTATTAACTTAAATGATTTAATAATGTTTTTAACATGGTAATAAGTTATATAAAAGGAATAATATACTTTAAAAAGGTTCTTAAGCATGTTGAAATTAAATTTAGTTTATTATTTAGGATATTAAAGAACAATCGAGTCATGTCGGACACGAGGTAAGGGACTTCGTCTCAATCTCTTTTAATTGAGGCATATTTTGTTTTAATACACGATTTTCTTTTACACGCTGTATAAACAACATTGAATTTTCATTTCAATCAAAGCGAATATGTTTCTATGAAGCGTTTAAATAAACTATGGAAATGAATTTTCCTTTTAACGTAAGTGGTTACAATGACCTTTCTGTCGCCATAAGTATTATTTGGTCATTGGCTTCCTCGAAAACCCATAATGTTTTTAAAAGAAAAGAAATACCTTATACTCTTTTACATATTTTTTGTATTGAGAATAGTTTTTAAAATTTATTTTTTATGTCAATATATTTAAGTGATATATTGCGATTGAAATGTTGAAATGTTTTTTTCTTTTATATTT
The DNA here is from genome assembly GCA_963277665.1 of Viscum album. Lineage (NCBI taxonomy): Eukaryota > Viridiplantae > Streptophyta > Magnoliopsida > Santalales > Viscaceae > Viscum > Viscum album. Next base: position 616,217,859 of record OY728164.1, read on the forward strand.
CTTGTATGTGTAATGATTATTATTGATACTTGGACATTTGACGGGTGGTTAAGTGATAAACCAAATGATGGGTGGTGTCATAAATAAATGGATGGGTGGTTATGTTATAACCTCCAATTCATTGGGTATGGAAGTTGGCCGTATGGATATTCTATTTAGTGATATGTGTGGAAGTAGACCGTATGGTTATTCCATTTAAGTATTCATATGTCCCAAGTTATCTTTGTATGTTATGTGTTATTTATGTATGATTTATGGTAATATTTTCGTTACAAAAGGGTATGTAATGATCTTTTATTTATTGAAGAGTATTAAATATTTAATAATGGTGAAAATTATTAATTATGTTAAAGTATTCGTGGTTTACTTGTTATTTTGAAAAACTACCAGTTTTCCTTTTATGTGTATCCCTTCCTGAGCTTTTTATGCTCATCCCATGTTATTGAAATGTTTTTCACATGACATAATGTGGAATAGGGTCATGGATGGGATCACAGAAATGTCATGATGTCTTAAACATTTAACTAGACATGACTCTTTTTTTCATTAGTTCATGGTTTGTAAAAAAAATGGAAACTACGTAGAAGTGTCAACTTTGTATTCTTTTGAGATGTAACAGTTATGTCTTAATTCACTAAAACTCAAAACCTGAAAATATACTCAATGTGAATTATTCATATAATTCAATAATATGTAATTTTTAAGTCCTGGTCTTTATAAAATCACTTTTCATTATTAATAGTTCCATTCAAAATATGTTTTCAAAATAATGAAGAAAAACATTATTTTCACAATTCATAGAAGTCTCATTATTTAATAAATATAATATCAATCTTATACAACATATAAAATAAAATTTTTAAATAAAAACTCATAAACACTTCAATCATAAATCTTTATTATTAATCAATCCTCAAGGATTCGTTATCATACTATTTTATATTTACATCAAATATTATGAAATATTATTTATATATTACTATGAATTAAGATAAATATAAGTGTGATTATTATATTAACAAAATTCAGACTATTAAAATAGATCATTCTATTTATAAATCATATATTTTATCATAATCCATATAATCATAATCATTAGTAAAACCAAAAATCATAAATTCAATATGATTCTATTATAGTACATTCCCTATTGGAAATAAATTTCAATACTAGCAATAATTTTTAAAATATAAAAAACCTGTTACTCTTCAGGGACATTAGTGAGACTATTCAACATCCTCATTGTTTTAACAAATCATTTTATCTTTCCTCCAAAAATAATTCTTTTGGGAAATTTTATACACTTAAAACATCTCACAATTCAACTAACATATTCATTTATGTGATTCTTCCAATGTTCTTGACATTTTGAATGATTAATACTAATTTCTCTATGTTATTTCTAAAACAACATCGATTTCTTATTCTGCCTTTCTGAAAACTCATCAATAATAAAATTTCTAATCCTAAAATGAGATAGGTGATAAGGAATAATCATATTGTTTTATGTTCCTTCACTTTTTTAAAATGGGTTTATCAGGTGGATAATTTTTCTATTGACCTTCACATTCAATGTAATCACAACTCCTTTAGGTTAGAAAAATTGAATGAAGCTAAAAAAATCATTATGTGGGAAAAAATAATCGTAATGGTATTCTAAATAATCTTGAAAAATATTTTAATTGATGTATAAATCATAAAATATTTTTTAATAGGTGAATATGTTTATCTTAGGCCAGTCGTAATTATTAAAATTCTAATGGGATTCTTCGCTATATTTAGTTTAATCCCTATTTTTTTTAATAATTGGTTCCCATACATATTTTAAAGAGTTATATAAACCATTATCTAATATGAATAATATAAACCTATACTATTTATAAATAGACATCTCATCTCAAAATATATATATTCATTTCATAACATAAAATTCCATGAACAAATAAAATAGCTATAATTCCTTTGGGACTTTGGAAATATAGAAAACTAGTTCATGAAAGATATATGTCATCTCTAACTATATAATTAATAACTATACCCCTTTTTTCAAATATACAACTTATTATGTTTATTCATATCCTGAAGAAATATGAATAAGAATTGGTTATATTTGATTCTCTATAAGGGAAAACAAGGGAAATAGATATGTTCACATGAGAATGACATGAACATATGGGCATGATAATACAATAATAACATTCAAAAAAATTCCATGTAGATCATAAATCATAAAGTCGTGTCATTGAATAAATATTTGTTGTCCATAATACATTAATAATAAATATTTTATGAACAAGATCCCTGATAACATACATTAAAATGAGACATATCATTGTGAAACAATCATAAGCATTCAAAATGAATTCTTTCTAAGTCATTGATAATTTCAAATAATATTATATTGAATTGGGATCCCTCTCCAAATCTTCATTGTATTAATGGTAAAATCCCAATAATATAATAGTGGATATGTTTACTCACTAAAATGGGTTCACATCCTATTCAATTCATTTTTACCTCATGAGATATCAATATTAAGAAAATGGAATGGATGTTTATATATGTCCCACCCATAGAAAAATCATATTCAAATTGATTTGTGCCATAATACTATAAAGCATTCATTATAATAGTGCCCATGATATAAATTTTTTACCATAAGCATGAAATAAATTCATATTAGAAAGAAATGAAATGTTCTTCATAATCATTTCATAATTTCATTCTAGCATAAACCATTTAAATGAATCGTGTTTCCTAAAAATTGTGTCATGTTATTCATAAACCATCTATATAAGCATTTGGGATGTTATATTCTGATCATATCCATGGTAAATCATAATTGATATTAAGGGTTGATGTATTTGATAAATATATATAACATTGAAAGACCCATAAAATATTCATGATGAAAACAATTCTTTAATTTTGAATTCTATTATTAAAAAATATATATAAAGGGAAATATTCTCAATAAAAACATTAATGATATCTTATAATTTGTGATTCAAATAAAAAATTATTCATGATGGTAGGAAAAGTTTTACATTCTGTATAAGTTAAAATATATTTCATCAAAATGTTTTCTCAGAATATTAAGAATGTTCATCAATTTAAATAACCAATAAGAGATTTTATTCAATCAATTTGGTAAAATTTCAATTATTTTTAATAATGATATAACAAAATCATTATATAATTGTAGAAATATATTAATAATATTTTTATAAAACATAGATATAGATGAATATAGGTTTTCAACTATAGAGGGAAATAAAGTTAATTTTCCTTAAAAATAATCTATATATAGAGTATATAATATGATTTAAATGGAAAGGAATAATTTATTATAAATAAATTACCAAGGGTGAATATAATTCAATATTTTAATGGGAAATATAAACTAATGTTTGATCATTTGAAACGTAGTCAAACAAAATTTTTTAAGTAACATGATTTTATCATACTAACCTTAACACTTTGGTATCATTTGAAACATAAACCCTACCAAAGACATATATTAGATTGGATATATAAATTCACATATATTTAATAATATGATTCAAATATTAAATTATGGAACATATATAGAAAACATAAAAGAAATAATTTTTAAATATGGATCATGTATCATAGAAACAAAAGAGATATGAGAATCCCTTACCATAGGTATGACTTTCTTCAAACGAATTATAATCTTTTGAAAAATAAATATTTATTTATTATATATAAATTATTAAAGAATAATAATATATTTGATACTATATATTACATACCTATATACACTATCACTTATTTGTATAAAAATATTTCATAAAATTACTTTTCTAGGTGATAACTGCTTCACTTTCCATATTTGTTATAATTTAGCAGTTCTTTGACTTTTGAATGTGATTATGATTCCATAAGATCTAGAATATAATTAATTAAAAATCTCAAAAGTTCACAGAGGTGGCGGTCCACATGTATGAATGAATGATGTTATCATTAGCCAAAGGATTAAATACATGGTATATAAACATGATATTATTATTACATAATTATAAAGTAGTCATTAAATACTATATAATTATTAAACATATGATCATACCTATTCATAAATTATGTTGATGTAAAATTAATTGTATATAAATAAGGATCTAATGAGTCATATGTATGCACAAGTGATACATTCACGTCCAATTTAATGTTAAATAATGTCTATAGCTGTGTTTTCATAAAAATATTAACATTTATGAATATTAATGATACTAAATTTTCTATTTTATGAAAAATATCGTTGATATTAAGGTAGTTATAGTGGAGTAGAAAATAGATTATTTAGTTAACGAAATTTTTTATTCGTTGAAGAATTATTTTAGACCTACTCTAAAGGGTGATAGGGTTGGAATTTTGGGAAGAAATAACATGTAGAATGTGAATAGTTAAGTTAAGAATATATATTTGGAGATATTTTATAATCTATAAGGCTAATTATTTTTAATAAATGGTATTGAGATGGTTCCCTTTTATAGTTGAGGTGAGGGGATCTTTTAGAATTCAAAACAGTATAAATTATAAAGACATACTTGTCATGAAATAACTCCAAATTGATATGGATTCTATGATAAGATTGTATTAGGTTATATTATCATCAAATGAAAAAATCCATACATGTTTTAGTCAAATTTTAATCCATATCATTTCATACATTAGTTAATAAAGTTAATGTTTACTAAATGTAATAATATTTTACTACAAAATGATTGAATTTTTTATATATTAGGTGAGAATAGAACCATAAATTGAAAAGGTATTGAATTTCCTACCTTCTAATATCTAATTTATGATAATTTAATAAATTTATTGTTATTTTTATAATTTAATGATAAATTACTTCGATGAAATATCATTATTGGAAACATTGACACAATTCATTTAATATGACATTCAATAAATCAATACATAATGTTAATTTGAATATATGTTTTTCATATCCCCTAATATTTCCAATAGATTAATAAAATTATATGGTTACCATAAATCATCGAAATAATATCCCTTTTTCATATTTTTGAAATTATGTTTTATATTTTTTATTTAATGGAGAAATACTACATTTATATTTCATAAGAAATTAATTTCATAATATTGTTACTAAAAATTTAAAATAACATTTACCAATAAAATAATTTCATTAAGATAAATATGGATACATATAATTATTAATATCTTAATTTTATCCTTATGTGGAATCATAATAAATATTAAAAAAAGAGAGTGATATTTTGTAACATTATTTGTTTTATACAATATATAATTCATTTTCATAGATATGTGTCCATTAAAGTAAAATTATTTGAGAATAAGCAGATTAGGGTCAAATTTCCTTAATCATATAATAATTATGATGAGAACTTATTCCCTTATAACTTATTTTCTATCCATATGAACATAATTGACTCTTTCCTAATGTGATAAATATTTCCACAGTTACTATTTATAATAAAAAATAAATAAGCAATATTTTCAAAATTTTAACCTCATAATTATAAATATATAAATCATTTTATCCAATTCAATAACTATAAATATATACAATTAATTTTAATATAAGGGAGTAAAATTCGATGAAACACAATATTTTTATATATTATATTTTTTAAGAATAAAACATTATTTATAGAAGTCACATTCTCATAAAAAAGATAGATTAAGGTTAAAAACATTATTAATTATATAATATTAACATTTCATTAAAAAAATCACAAATAGTGATTAATTTAATATATTAGGTGAAAAAAATAAAATTTTAAAATAAAAATAGTTTCTCATGTAAACTTTTTTTTACATATATAATTTTTTATATACTAAATTCAATTATAAAACTAATTTCAATGTAAATAATTTGATTATTTAAAATATATTAAAATATATTTTATCATGAAATAAATATAAACTCGTATGAAACTTTTTTACATATAGTTCTCAATAAAATTTAAATTTTATTATAAACAAAAAAATTATAATTTCATAAATTTATCCAAATTAATCATATGATAATTTTAATATTCAGATCTTTAAAATGAGTTTTATTTTATTAAATAAAATATTTACATTTTTGGAAATCAAATATATTATTTTCCTTACAATGAAATAAAATAACATTGTAATCAATCATAATTGTTGTGAAAAAATCACTTCCCTAAATAATGAGTGATTATTTACTATGTATTTAAAAGCACAAAAATATTTAATAGGAAGTGTATACATATTGAATAATATTTTTAATCATACTCAATCTATTTAATATAATTCATAGTTTATAACTTTCATATATTCTAATACTTTAGAAGTATATCATGTAATTTTTAGATACGATATTTGTTGAAAATCAATATATTGGAGAAATAAAATTTAATAATGTGAAATATTTTAAAAATTTATAGTGTGTTACATTACTATCAAATCCGTAAATCTTTCCCTCATAGTTTGATTATTTCCTAGGAATGTGAAGGATTTATATCATAAAATTACATTGTTTAAACCCCACATTAAAAAAGGTAAATAATACTCTCCCTTAATATTTGGGAAAGGGATGTATAACTGTTACTACAGTACTAGGTTTATGAATTGAAGAAAGTATATGGGATTTAAAAATTTAGTCATAGAATAGAAATTTTAAACAAAAAGATTAATATATATTGATAGTATAATTGTTACAACTATGAAACCATGAATCTCTAAGGACATAAAATAGTAGATGATCATTAGAATTGAAGGGTATAGGAGTTTTTGTTTTAAGATCTCTTTGAAACATATTAGCGACTCCATTACCAAAAAGTGTAAGAACATAAATAAATCGAATTTCTATAAAAGTATAATTTCATCCTATAAATTAATTAAACCATAATCTAATATTTCTATCTAAATGAAATGCTTTTGATGTTCTTTGTTTTCTACCAGAAGAACTTAAATAAACCTACAACTGATAAAAACATATATCAAGTAATTAGTAAAATATTTATGAATTGAATTGAACCAAATGTTTTTAACAAAATACAATTATGAAAATATAAATACCACCATATGATGAAATACATCATTAATACCCAAAAAATATAAATATAATAAACTTATCCTTAAATAATGTTTTAATATCATTGACTATATTACTTCATTTATCTTCCTTCATCATGAAATTAATTAATATTTTACCAAGTAACATGTCATGTTACATAAAATTATAAACCTATGGTTTTCATATACATGAATCCATTGATGAATATCTCAAATAAAATTAATCACATGGTAATATATTGTATAATCATTTAATATAGTGAACTCCACCAACATATCTTGAATAAAATTTATATACTATCATAAAAATTAATATTTAACATGACACCAAATATTATTGAAAGTATCACATTATCAAGGAATCATATTTCAAAAATCATGTTTATCAATAATAGAATATAAATTACTTTATAATATGCTGACCATATATCATATATCTATAAAAAAGGGAATTTAAACGTTAATATAGTATCTAAATACTATCACATAAAACATGTAAAAGGTGATGTTGATTGCTTTTAACATATTATCAAACTAAAATATATAAAACAAGGATGTTATCGATATAATTTATGATAAAATCCCATGAAAACAATTATACTACTAAAATAAACATAATTATATTTCCATAACAACGTTCTAAAGTATTCAATATTGTCTGTCAGCCCAAAAAATGAAATAAACATCATAAAAGATGATCTAAATAACTTTTTTTTAAATCACAATACAATTTTATGTATTCCAATACAATCAATGTCAATCCAATATTTTGAAAAATTAATGTATATTAACTCATCAAAGTAAATATATTCACGATTATTTTTCAATTATGAATGTGTTATCAGAAAATACTACCAAAACACTAATTGTATTTTCATATTGTTGTTACCATTTAAAGTTAGTTATCTCTTCCTTAATGAAACAAACATTGGAACACGCCATTTATTTATGTAATTTTATCACTATAATATCAATTTAATAACACATGTAATATAAATTACTGAATCCAAATTCATAAACACATCAATCATCTCAGTTCATTATTAAACCATTAAGTAGGATTAATCAATATAATCTCCATGGATATTTTCCTAAAATATGAAATTTGAATTATGTATTAAGAAATACTATTAAAATAGGACATACCATTCCTAAAAAATATGTAGTCTCCTTATTTTCATCAATAAAACCATTACTCATAAAACCTTATTGATTTTCTTAATAGAATCCCCACCAAATGATTAAAATTTCATTAATATAATAAATTAAACATTTTAAATATTCAACAATTGAGTTTACATTAGGGAGACTATTATTATCATCAATTTTGTTAATTTGACTTTTTAGTTTTCCTTGGTAATTAATTTCCTTATGTCTTATTTTCCACACACAAAAATATATCATCATCGCTCTAAGAAATTCATTTGGTTACATCATCCCAAATTATATAAAATTTTTTGGAATATTATTTTTCCCCTATCCTCAGTATGAAAATCAATCATTATGAAATTAGTTATATCTAGAAACTCCCCTAAATTTAGATTAATAGCCTTATAATTAAATAGTTTATTAAATATAATAATGTGATATTTTAATCTATATCTTAATTAATTTGGATTATAATTTGGATATTGATTCCATAGATATTTTAAGTTAATATTTACTCAATTACTTCATGTTCAATAATTTTACTACTAAAAAATGTTGTGATAAATAATAATAATAGTAGGAATAAAAATAATAATGATTAAAAACATAAAGGATCTCTATATTTTATACTTTTATTTTATGAAACCATATTGATAACATTGGAAATTTATGAATATAAAAAAACATTTAGGTTCCATCCTATATATTGAAATATCCATATGTATATAACTAATGCATTTACATCCAGGTTTCTTATGTTTAAATAATACATTCTGGGATACTAACTTTATTACCCTTAAAATATCATGTTATATATCACACCTTAATATAGGAATACACATTTCATAATAATATGATAAATTCCATAATCTTATTGGTATATTGCCTTTGAAAATTTTTCTTACAAACAATAAAATCATATAATATATACATAATATACAACTATGTTCTTAAAAACATGAACCCTTGTTAGAAATCATTCTTTTAAATTTTATTCCAAGCTCGATGAAAATAAAAATAATAATATGTGAGATCAGATATGTAGTAAGTGTAATCGAGGGAGATATCAATTATCAAATTATGATAACAAGATCATAAGGGTCTGATAAAATTATCATAGCATTCAAAAATCATACCCAACATATCATAAATAATAATACCGATTCATGGAATAAATCATGAATATTGTTAAATAAATAATAATAATTAAAATATTAATTCTGATCTACGTGAACAATACATTAGTGTAAAATATAATGTTTCCGAATATATATAATAATTGAAAATCATTTCCTTAGTAGTTGAACATCATTGAAATTACTAATATAGTGAAATGGTTTTACACACCAAACCATCATAGTATTTATTTTCCCCTCACAAGACTATCATAATGGATATAGTCTCTTATGATATTTTCTTCACTCCCCATTCCTCTTTTTTTTATCTCATGAGATATTTAAAAATTCTCATTGAATTGGACGGAGATATAGGTTCCCCCTTAATATTATAAAAATAATACATTATTGTTCCAACATATAATAAATTGTTCATCATATCCAACAGAATGAAATTAAATGGATTTGAGAAGAATTTTATCATAGAATAACAAATTTTAATGAATATGAGTCATCATAGAAAAACGTGTGTATAAGAAATTGTTTTCCTAAAAATGGTTTGATAATATTCATAAACCGTATTTATAATGAATAATTATTGTATACATGGATCATATATTTAGAGATGAAAATTTGAAATAATGTTATGATGCCTTTAATGAATTGAAATACCGTTAATTGAACATTAAATCATTATTGGGTAAAATAAATTTTCAATTTAGATTTATCTTTTTTTTAAATATTCTTAAAAATTAGGGAAAATTTTCTTCGAAAATAAAATTGTAAACATGTAATATATGGATCCATTAAGAATGTATCCATGATTCAAGGAAAATCTATTTAGTCCATATTTGTAAAAAATTAGGCATTGTGTAATTTTTTTTAAAAAAGTCTCAACATTTCACATTTAGTAACAAAAAATAATAATAAATTGAAATTAAAAAATATTAATACATATCTAAAAATTAAATTATAAAATCATAGGTCAACAATAAAATTGTTATTTAATTTATTTTTTAAAAACATTGATATCCGAGGAAATGTTTTTTCAGTAGTAGAGGGAAATATTAATGCTTCTATAAAACCCATATTTGGTATATTGAGTACATAAGATAAATAACAGGGAATTGTAAATTTTATTATAATGAATGAAAAATGGTAGATGAAAAAGAATTAGTTTCTTCAGAGATAGTTTATAATATTTCATCATATAGATGAAAATTAAAAATAACTTTAATAAAGTATGAGATTGTAACATAAAACTAGTAAAACATTATAACTTCAGGATTGGATTACCCATGAAATAAAAAACATTAAACGAATATATAAGTTCCATTAAATTTGAATTTTTAATCATAAAATACATTCATTGGAATTGATGACACAACATAAACAAAATATGTATTGAATATTTAATGTGTCACAAAGGAATGAATGTGAGACGAAAATCACATACATTAGGTCTCACTTCAATTAAATGCACTAGATTTTCATGTATAATAAATATATATTTATTTTAAATATATTATAGAACCATCATGATATATATAATACAATATATGGTTTACTTATATCTTTTTATCACATGTTTGTTAATACCTCATTATTAAAATCACTATTCTATGAGATATCAACTTTGATTTTCATGTATGTTCTAGTTAGGAATATTTTGTACTTATATTTTTGATAATTTTTATATATGAACATTAATGTTAATAAGAATATTTATATTTTAAATATTCATTTTATACACATCTTTAATCATTCATAATACTTGTTATAATGAATAAATTGCACCATTAGTGGAGATGGTAGTTCATACGTATGCATGTATGCTATTTTAAATTTTTTATAGATGAAAAAAAATAATGGTTAATATTATGTAAAATGAAAAGAATAGTTATTATATCATTTATATAATAAAATTTATTAAAAATTTTCTTCATCACCATCAATGTAAAATTTAAATGAAAAATGTATCGCATTGCTTAATGGTTGTATCAGTCCACATGTATACATGAATGCCATTATAATTTCGCAAAAGATTAAATGATATGTATGTAGTTTTGAAATTATAATTATAGAATTATAATTATGTAATATATATATTATATAAATATTAAACCATCATAACACCCATCCATAAAATATGGTGTTGAAAAATTAATTATAGGTATATATGAGGTAATGATTATAGATTTAGATAAGGTAATGATTATTATGAATTAAATTCATTGGTTAATGGGATTAAAATTTCTCTAAAAAACAAATATTATATCTCCAAAAAATGGATATAAAGTTTGACTTTTCAGAAGAAATAACTCCCAACATATATTCTAGGGAGGTTGATAAAAAAAATATTAGATTTTTTTACATTGAAGAAATATTTTTGTATAAATAATTGAGGGATGTGGTGCCCTATCATTACTAATGGGAGGGGTACTTTTGGAGTATCTCAAAATAATAATTTTTAATAAATTAATTCTCATGAAAAATTAATCAAATTGTTATATAATCAAGGATAAGGTAGTTTAGATTTATAATCAGATAAAAAATATAATTTATACACGTTTTAGTATTAATAAAAAGAATATATTTTTGATTAAAAATTATGTACAACATTATATTATTGATAATTGTAACATTGTTTTCAATATTAATTTTTTTAATTTTTACTATTGTCTGGGAATGCGGTAATTTTGAGATGGTTCTCAATTACACTTAAAAGTGATAGTTGTGAAAATTATTATATGGAAATTATAGATTATGGTTTTTCATCCTTACTTATAAGGTTATAATTTACTAAAAAATGACTAATTTATTATGTTTTCAACCCTATCATATCAATATAATATTCTTTCATTATTATTTTAATTTTTTAAAAAATTAATAAATATAATTTCTATAATTAATTATTATAGTAATTTTTAAAAATATTTATTTAATTTAATGATAAATAAATCAAGACCAAGAGGGAATTCAAATATCATATTTTCAAATCGCCATATTATATCCAATACATTTATAACTTATTTAGGTCACAAAAAATCATTCAATTAATTGAATTTTTAATATTTTTTAAATAATTTAATATATTGTTTATCAAATGAAGAAATGACATGTTGGTCTTACATAAGAAATTATGTAACATATATAAATAATAAAAATTAATAATTTAATACTATCATGAAAATAAGTTTATTAACATAAAAACATACACTTATATTATTTCATTACTTACTTTAGTCCCTATGTGGATGTATAAAAGTAATTAGAAAAAATAATTGAGTTTCTTTTAATTAATTTGACTTAAATAATATTGAAGTCATTTTAATAGAAGCATGTCCACAAACTAATTGAATTACCAAGTAATATGAAAATAGAAAAATTAACTTCTTCCAAAAATAATTTCGAAAAAAGTATAACCTTATCAATTATTTCTAATCTATATTAACATATTTACCCTCAACTGATGTCATGAAATTCACAATTCTAACTATTCAAATATAACAAAAATAAAAGGGTCATATTTATGAAATATAAACCTCTTCATTCTAAATATTGAAGTTATTTTCTCTATGTAAATACCTAGAAATCGTTGTAATTAATTTTTATATATGTTACTAAATGTTGATGGATAGACTTTTTAGAAAAATACAATTTTGAGCATAAAAATATAATAATTTCTATTTATGGAATATAAATTTAATAGATTAGTATCAACATTATTATTCAGTATAATATATATATATATCATTAAATTCATTAACCAATTGTTATAAATTTAGTTTATTATTATAAAATAACAACACATTCAACAAAATTATTTTCTAGGAAAATACATTTTTAGATATAAAAATGTTTTTTTCCAAATTTAATCAAAAAAGTGTTTCCAATATACGTAAAAGAATTCAATATAATATTATGCTATAACTTTTACATTTAACTATTTAAAAAATAAATAATCAATTTTTAAATATAGTTTTCTATATAATCAGTATTTTTTCTATTCACTTAAAATTCGATATTATAAAATAATTCTAAAACATTCATCTTAATATAATTTTAATATGATGAATTTTTATAATATGTAATATTTATAGAATAAAATTTCTAAAACATATATAAATTAATCATCATAATTTCTTTAATTAATTTAATTTTTTTTGAAGAAGTCATATTTTTTAATAATAAAAAGTATTACTAGAAAATTGATTGATGTTTTACTAATAATTTATCACTAAATTTATATTGATTATGATGTTTATATATATTTATTGAATTGTTTAGTAATACTCTAACTCTAAAATTTATCTTCAATGATCCAATTCTAATGAATAATAATATTTTAACAGTGAATCAGGTTACATTTAAACTCAATATCAAATTTAATGAAAACTATTAATGATATTAAAGTATTTAAAATATAATATTTTTTAAAACTATATGTTGTAACATTATCCCCCAAATAATAAATTATTTCCACGAAATTTTAACTTCTTCTTGGTAATTAAAGTATTATATATTGAATTTCCTTCATTAAAAAGACTCATCGAAAAAAGATAATAAAAATTCCCCATGAATATAGGGATATTAATGTAGGAGGACACTAAAAACATATATTTAAAACAATATTACAATAGTGATATGTAAAAATATGGAAATAGAAGAGAAAAATTAACACAATGGATTAATATAATGTGACAGAGAACAGATTTAGGAAAAATGTTAAGGACTACCCAACATGAATCCATGAGGGGTCAACTGGCCATAAATTTAGTGGTACTGATTTTTATAGGGATGTTTTTTTCAAACTGATCTGTTCCCAATATTTGATGTATTACATTAATATATAAGAAATGAACCTTAGAAACTATACTTACATTGAAATAATAATTTCAATTTTAATAAATTTTCACCACAAACTAATTTGTACCTACAAAAAATGAGTATTAGAAATAAATTTTGTATGATTGAATCTCAAAAAAATTATAAATGATTTAAAATGTATATCAATATTTTCTTCCAATCATGTGTAATTAACCACAATAAATATTTTTAGTAGATGATATTTAACTAATGAATACCCTTTTATATAAATAAATTAAAAATTAATCCAAAAAGCCATTATTACATAAAAACCCTCAAAACCAAATATTTTTTAATATAAACGACTATATTAAACCATTCTTCTTACATATTAAAAATATTAATTTCAATATTCCCCAATAATTAATCATGTAAAATCATTCTTTTCAACTAAGGGTTAAATATACCTCATCCTGAAGAAACATCTTCCAAATATTATTAATCAATGTTATAAATTACTATGTTATCTTTTAATGTAGTGAACAAAACCAAAATATTATGAATACAATTTAGATAAAAACAGTAATTGAAATCCTAAACAAGTACATAAATATCTCTTAAAATATAACCTTATTAAAAAACCACTTTTTAAATATAAATATAATATATATTCCACTATCCATTAATACATAATTAACATATCATAAATTATATATCAACCCAATATAGAATTTATACTACAATATAGAATCAAAATCCCATCATTTAAATAACTAATATAGGTGTATTATGCCTTTGAACTTACATTTAACCTTAAAATTCTAAAATTATTATGTTATTAATAATATTTATTTACCAATAAGAGAATATATATATATATATATATGATTCTATAATTAAAACAGTCCTTATTCCATAAATAAGTGAAAACTATTAAATATTTTCTATAAATATATAAATTAAATAAACATAATCAATGATGACCAAAATCCAATTTTATCAAATCATTGTTGAATTTTATGGTTATATACACTATTGTTATCAATATTATATTTATCAAAAATAAACATTATTAACTCAATAGCCAATACATTACCTAGAGTCTCTTTCCCTTAATCATGTGTTCTAAAAAATATAACCTTACCACTAAATAACATATACTGGTTAATATTGACATTCAAAAAATATTTTCAAATAAATAAAGTAGAACTATTTTAGAATAATCTTATGACGATTCAGGAATTTATAACATGGATATCATTAGTATAACACTTATAAAAAATAATTCTTAAATCCAAATTCTTTAACACATCAGGAATCTCAATTCCTTATAAAACAATTATCATTGATTAATTATATTACTCCCCAATAAAAACTCCATACAACATTATATATGAATAATGTCTACCATTAATCATCTTTAATATTACCATGTTACATAAGGGTAGGACATGTTTCAAGGTCATTTCATATTAGTAAAACATTATTTTTGCTTAAGTTACACTAATTACCTCTAATCTCGATTAAAAACTTAAAAGATACTATTCACCAAAAATTATTTGAATCACATTGAACCACATTTTAATTCGTAATGACAACTATGTATGTAGGATTTTTGAAATTCAAAACACAGAGGTGGTAAAATTCCATTTAAACGAAAAAATCAGTTTTTAATTACCACTAAGTTGTTTTACTATTCATCAAAAATTGAAGTTTTTCATAAAAATACCAAAACATCACCTTAAGCTATATTTGATATTCAGGATTCAAAAATGATGTCCATTTTAAAAAATTAAACAACTATAAGTTTCATTAATTAATTTAATAATTAAATCCTGATGTTAGAAGAAATAGCATTTTTTTATGAAACAATATGTATCAAAAGATTGACACTAGTTTAAGTCCAATTTCAAAGTAAAATTAATTCCAATGACCAATATTGGATTAAATGGTAAAAATATATTCTAATTTAAATTTAAACGCAATTAAAAATAGAATATAATCCTTTAAATAAATTAGATTAAAAAGAGGTTTTGAAATAAAATACAACGTTTTCACTATTCATTAAAAAATGAACTTTATCGGAAAAATACCAAAAATTTACACAATGTAAATTATGATGTCCAAATTATAAAGAAGAGTTTTATTTGGTCCCATAGAATGTATCAGAGTGACCAAAACTATATTTAAGGAGGGTTTTCCATCAAAAGGCGATAGTTCGACCTTTTAGTGAATATTAGAGTATATATGTCTTAAATTGAATTCTTTTCTTATTTTAACCCTTAATCTTTTATTGGATAAATGTAAAAACTTTTTTTAAAAAATATAATCATATTTTAGTTATTTCTATTCATTCCCGCCAATACAACAGCTGCGTGTTAACTACCATTTAAAATAATATTATCATATTACTAGTGTGCAACGTAAGATTTCAAAGAAACACTGTTGTGTATCGGGTATTCTATTGAACATAGAAACTCCTTTATAGTAAAGTTAATATTTAATATTTCAATATTAATAAATATGAAAATATTTTATTCTATATTTACCTGGTAAGTTACACATGTTGTTCATGTTTTTTTGGAATCAAGGTCATATAAACAGTTGGTTCCCAAAATAACTACATCATCTCCCACAATGTTGTTCATATGTATAAATCATCATTAAAATGTCATAACTTTTAATTTTCACCATAAAATTGGGAAATCAAACATATGAAATGGGTACATTAGATTCTTAGTAATGTTAAGAAATCGAGTTATCAATGATTATGTGATAATAAAAATAACTTAGGGGGATGTGCTAATGAAAATAACATTTAAAATTTATAATATATGTATCATAATTAACAATATTAGTTTAAGATTTGAATCAAAAAATAATTAAATTACATGATCCCAAAGAACAAAAAAAATTAATTTGAAATATTTTTTTCTTATACAAAAAATCCTATAAAATCGTTTCTAAATTAGTAAAAGATCATTTCCATGACTATTATGGTGGAAAAGATTCAATCCCCAATCATTGGTGGAAGACATGGTTCACAAGCATGACTATCATAGTGGATAAATATTCTTATTTGGAAATTTTCACACCAAATTATAGTACTATTTATCTAATGAGATGTAAATATTTACCCATTTCATTTGTGATAGATATTTGTCCTACCTGCGCATAATGAAAGTCATACATATATTTGCAACAAGATCATTAACCATTCCTCATATAATATCCCTGGAAAATGGGCTTCATAAATTTTTTCATATCATAACCCCTCTAAAAGAAATGCATTTCATGAAAATTTTATCATTTAGTCAAAGAAAAAACCACGGAAAAATTGGTTTCATTAATATTTTGTCAAAATATATTAAACAATACAAATAAAGAATAATTATGGTATACTTTGATAACATCCACATAAAATAATAAGTTAAATAATGTTTTTATATAATTTATTTATAAAACTAGCTATATGATATATTTAAAATAATCTTAAAGAAAATTACAGTAATATTTTAATTTCCCTTGTTATAAAATTCAGTAATATTAATTAATAGATAAAATTTGAAAATAAACATGAATTCTTGAAACATAATATTCATAAAAAAAATAATCCATGACTGGGGGGAATCTATTCATGTTTTAAAAGTCTAAAAAATAGTTCCTTCAATAATTTTAATGAAAAAGTCATAAATAACACCATTTGGAAAAAACACATTGTTTAATCATATATTTTTAAATTTCAAAAATCGGTAAAGATAATGTTAATAATTTAAATATATTTTATATACTACCTTTAAATAATTTTTTTCAAAATCACAGATATGGAAGGAAAATATTTTTCGATCAGAAGCATGAAATAGACATCATTTCCCTTTGAAATAAGTATTAGGTATCTTGGGTATAATAGATGATAAATATGAAATAAAAATGTATTTTAAATAAATATACATAGGAGGTGAAAAATAATGGGTTTATTTAGATAAAGACCAAAATATTTCATCTTTTAAAACATAATAATTATCAATCCCAATAAAGTATATGATTATGGAATATAACATTTACTAATTCATTAACTTTTGTATCATAAGTTGAATGATAGAAAAGAAATTATATGGATATTGAAATAACCTTTAAATTCTCAATATTAACAAGCTAATAAAATATTTATCAATATATAAAATAATAAAATTAAAAAAAATTATGATTATTGAATGTCTTTTATTAAAATAATGGTGAGATAAAAATACCTTAACTTGGCTCTGACTTCATTCATACATATTGGAATCACAAATTTAAATAAAATAAATTCATTATACATATATATATATATATATATGAAAAATTTAAATTTATATTATACCATATATGAAAAATTTATGACTTTTTATCACCTGTTTGTTAATAGTTTCTATATTAAAATCACATTTTGGGTGATATCTCCTTCACTAATGTAGTATGTTATGGTTCAGATGCATCGACCCATGAATTTTTATATTAGTTAAATAAGATCAATAATTATAATCTTGATTTAAATATAATATATATTCATTTATATGAGTTCAGATTCATTTATAAAAGTAGATATAGAAAACTAAATTAAGACATTCATGGATATAGTAGGTCATACTAATGCATGAATGTCTTTTCCATTTCTCAACAGTTGGAATGAATTCAAGGTAAATATTAATTAAAATTAATAGTATCATTACTTATATCATATATATCATGTATATTTATTAAATTCATCCTCCTTAAAATACTTGTAAAATATAAATTTAAGTCAAATTACATCGCTTAACAGATGTGGTGGTTCACACATATTGACAAACACCATTATAATTTCCAAATGGATTGAATGGTAAGTATGTATATTTCATATTATAATAAAATATACATAATTATATAAATAATATATAATTTAACCATTAGACCCATAATAATAATAATCATATATAGTTGATGGAGATGAAACATTAGTTGTATCGCTATGTGGATACAATATGTTTTACGTATGCATGAGTGAAACATTCACTTCACATTTAATGGGAAAGAGGGCATACAATGGTATTTAAATAATCATAATAATTTTTATGATTATTTATCACACATAATTTATAATTTAATGATACACAAAATATATTTATATGAGATACACTACTCTATAAATGGAAGGGTTCAGTTATGTAGATTGCCTATTATTCAAAATGACTACATTAGATCACCTATAAAGGGATCAAGGCTTTTTATTTTTGGAAAACCTTAACTGATAAAAAAATGTACATGAAGGTATATAAGATAATTTGGTTGAGTTTTTTCAATCTATAACACTCAATGTGGTGTATGGAAGTAAGAAATTATGTTTCTACATATAATTGAGGGGAGGAAATCTTATGGAATTTACCAAAATATTAAATTATAATAAATTCATTCACATGATAAATATCAAAAAAAATTAATTATTTTATAAAAATATAGTACGTGGGTTTATTCTAGTAAAACAAATAAATTTATTCATGATTTGGTGTAATTTGAAACCTTATGACTATAATAAACCATTAGAATACCCATTTTAATTTTTACTATGGTAACAAATTTTAAATATTAATGGGTTATAATTTTGTTAATATTTGGTGAAAATTGACCCAAAAATTAAAATTGTACGAAATTTTAGATATTATCATATCCAACGTTTCTAATTTAATAAATTTTGTGATTTTTGTGTAAATTTAAATATTTTTATTTAATTATTGCCAGCTTCAACACGATTTATTTAATTTAATTTCTAATAAATTTTTTCAAAGATATAATTATGCTAAAATAATGTAAAACATCCATAATATTTCCATATGTAAAAAAATTAGGTTTTCAACTTAAATCATGAAATTTATAAAACGTTAAATATTTTTAAAATCAATTATTTTAATTTTTTTATCAAATGTATAAATACTTCATTGGTGTTTCATAGGAAATTATTATCATTATATAATAAAAATTTATTAACAAAAATATACCATGAAACTAATCATATGAACCAAAAAATACACACCAAAATTTATTGAAATCATAATTTTGTTAGTATGTGGATGCATAATGTATATTCCAAACAAAGAGTGTTGTATTTTGTAACATTCATTAATTTAAATATTATATAAGTCATTTTCCCTGAAAATGGAAATTAAGATAACAAAACAAAATACTATGTTTTTAATGGTGTAATTTACATCATAAAATTTAAATTTAGATGGACAATTCTGGCCTTACATGTTATTTTTAATCACGCATAACTCGATTTAAACATTATCACGGTGATAAATTTTACAATGTTTACTATTGATATTAACTAATAAGGGGTTTATTTACAAAATTTTATTTTCATTATTCTAAAAAATATAAATAACTTTATCCAAATTAATAAATATAAATGGAATAATTAAGTTTAATAATGAATTCAAAAAATGAAATGAAATACTGATTTTGTAAAAAAAATTGATTAAATAAATATTTATTCTTATCCATTGGATAGATAAATGTTAGATAAATGTTAATTTTTTTAGATTATATTTAAATTCATTTATAATCATTCAAATATTATGATAAATTAGTTTTTTTATTTAAAAATACATACATGCATTAAAAAAATAATGAAAATACTTTTTTACATATATAAATGTTTTCACACTAAATTAATACATGATATTATATCAAATTTATTTAATTCTATTACTTAATATAAAATATAATTAATAAGAAGACCTTATAGATAATTGATCATTTTTAGATTCATTTCTCTATAAAATTGTTATTTTTTACAATTCATTAAAAAATCAAAAAATTTATAAAAATCTAAAAAAGTCATCATAAAGAAATTTTAATTCTAAAAATTAAAAAGTCATTTTAATTTTATGAAATATAAATACTAATATGTATTTAAATCAATTATAATATTTTTTCATAAAAAAAATAATTTTTTTCCGAATAAGATATATTTTTAATGAAGAAAATGTATTTTAAAAAATATAGATATTAATTAATAATAACTTATTAATAATTTTATATTTTTTTAATATATATATATATATTATAATTTATTTAATCATAATAATACATTCTGTTTTAATAAAATGGTTATAAATGTCACAAATAAAAATAGTTGTATAGTATATCATGGATTTATTAAGCCGGATTTTGTGTGTAATGAAAACTATCGGAAAAATAAAATTGTTTAAATAGAAATATTTTATAAAATATCAGGGTGTTATATAAAATGATCTATTTTTTAACTAATTTTAAAAGTGATTTTTTTGGATACCAATGAAAATTCATGTTTTGTGCATTATTTATAAATCTCATGGATTAGAGGTGGATAGGAGTATATGTAAGACCTTTTTCATTTGGAAAACTATTAAAACCTAGTTTTGATTCGTTAATTTGTTTACTAGATTTTATTTTCAATGGCATTATCCAATGTTATGGAAGTCTAGAACTGAAATACAATGGCAAGAAAAGGGCTACATCTTGATCCATGTATATTATTACATGTAAATAAAAATTACATATCTCACAAAATAGTTTCATAAAAACAAATAATATTTTAACTTGTAAATTATTTCTCTCTCACTAAACATTAAGGAATTATTGATTGATATATATAATTATAATTTAATTTATTATTTATGTTATATTTTTAATATATTATAGATCATTGTTTCAATAAATGTTTCATTTTAAAAATTTGATGAAGTAGTTCATTCTAGATGGAAATTTTATATCTTAAAAACATTATATTGTTCTTTTTCTAATGTTTTCAAAAAATGTATTATGTTTTGATAATGGGAAAAACAATTTCAATATGAAAAAGAGAAGAATTTTTAAGGATTGATTCAAAATCTATTCCTATTGAAAAAAATTATATTTAAGAATATAAAAATAATAAATCGTCAATGTTGAAAAATCAATTATTAAAGTGATATTCAATGATAAAATATTTAGTTACAAATAAATTAAATATAAAAATTAAAAAATGAAGTTTAAAAAAAGGATGGATTTGTATTTGTTCTATGTTATTATTTTATATGTATAGGATCATATGTTAATTCACATGTGTATTTAAATATATTATAAATATAAATAGATATTTGTTTTATTAGGAAGATTGAAATGCTATTAAAATATTTATTATAATGATATAGAAGAATATTATTTTTTTTAATATCTCTTGAAACTGTATTTAAAATGAAGTTAACCTATATTGATATGGAAGAAATTATTTAATAGATCATACTTGACATTATTTTATTTGTTTTACAAAAATGAATTAATATAATTATTTTACATTATATGAAACACTAGAGGAAATAGTTATTAAATCATGTTATGATGTCCATTGAATGAATGAACTCAATTATCAATATATATTTATATTTATGTCCATCTAATTATCTAATTAACTTTTATTAATTTATTGTCATCATCTGGAATTCATATATTCTCACATATTAATTTTTTTATAATTTATGAATCTACATAATCAATTTGTAATACATTAAACAATGAATAATTCATAAAAATTTAAAATAGGATTAGTAAATAAATAATTTATTTATCGTAGATTTAGTAAAATATTCCATTCTATATTGGATATAATTGTTTATAAATAAACACGGAATATACTGAAGTGGTTCACTAGAATTAGAAAAATTCTTCCATTTATCAAGTATATCAAATAGAAATTATAGACCAAATATTATATTAATGATATTCCTTAACATTTTAATGATAAGAACCAATATAAACGATCTAAATCCTATCATGGTTTGGGATAGAATATTGTTTTATCCATGTCTATACGAAGGAAAAATTATTGTTTCCTCACTTACAATTCATGAATGAGGGTTTCAGAGTAGAATGAAATTTAAATAATCTAATATCCCTTTGAAATTAATTTTTAGGAAATATATTGATAACACAATTAATGACATGATAGTTGAAATATATAAGATTATTGTCAATACAATTAATTAAATATAATCACTGGGAATATTTATTTAGTTTTATGAGAAGATCTATTTTTTTTCTTTGATTGTCAAAGATTAAAATCTTGATGATCAATTTTATTATCAGTAATAGAAGAGTGTGAGGGTTGTTAGTATTTTATTTAACTAAGGCATGGGGGTGGATAATAAATTCATATATTCAACCCATTTACAAGAACAACATTAGGTAATATAATATAATATTTTATTAAAAAAAATAAAATAAAAAGAAGAGATCCCAAGGAATCTAGGAAAGATGATGATGTGAAGTCTGTATCTTTTCTATATGGAGGTGTATAGACATTAACACAAAATCAAAGAGGATAAAAGTCTACGTAAAAAAATTAATGTTCTTTTATAATGGATTTTCAGTCAATGAATGTCTATTATTTCTCTATTGAAGATATTGATGCTTTTAAATATGTTAATAACTCTTTGTATACAATGAAGGGAATGAAAGAAAAAGATATGCTCAGGAGATCAAAATAATGAAATGTGAAAAATATTGAATAAGAATGTAAATTAGAAATGTAATTTAAATATATGATTGTACATTAAATAGAGAACACACATTTATGACCCAAAATAGTATGGGTTTTTATTATACATTAAGATAGTATAGAAGTTGATAATATCCCAACACAATATATTAAAATTCCTATATTTCAATTTTCTCCAAATATGGTGGATTTATCATTGTCCAAAGAAATTCTAATATAATTAGACCCTAATATATCAAATAATATTAACTTATTAATATTTTGGACAACGTACACCATCATTCTTATATACCTTTTTGTATTTTTTTAGTGGAATTATTTAGTTATCTAATATCATTACTCCACATAGTAGGAATAAACTAACTCATTCATTATATATTGTAATTTCAACAATAACCGGATATGATTTACCATATGTTTATATTTATGAAAAATAATGATATAAATAAGTTAAAGGTAAATTGAACCATATTTATAGAATTTATTATAATTGTATAATATTTGAATAATTTTGTGGAATACAGTATAGATTCATATAAGTAGGTTATTACTATTATAAAATTTTTTACCATCATGTCTTAGATATATATAGATGAAGTAGTTTTTTCATATAAATATTGTGTGAATTGTGAAGATAATGACTAACGAAATTTTCATTTATTCCAGTTTCATTAATTTATTAAATACTATTGTGAGTTTCTTATATATATCATATAAGATATATAAATACTCTAGTTTGAGATTTATTTATAACATTTAGTATTCCTTTTGAAAAAAAATGTGTTTGATGTATCCTAAATCGAATAATTTCTTAGTTTTCACAACAGTAAAAATATTTTCATTAATTTATTATATAATAATTCATTATTATATGTGTTTATGATTTTATAAAAGTGAAATTTTCATTTTTTTAAGCCTAAAACAATGTAGATATAGAAATGAATCAATAATTTAAATATGATATTTTTCTAGAACTATAGAGTAAAGAGTCTTATGATTATGTTTTTGTGTGATGCTAATTTAGTTTTAATATATATCAATTTTTATGTTTTTTATTTTAATTGCCTATTTGGGAATTGTATATACTAAGCAAGATATAATTAATATAAAATTTACTTTGAGATATTTTTTGGACATTCCATTTCAAATGGTATAATTTATGATTGGATTTGGGTTTGTGAATCTATTTGTGGAATTCAACCCTGTAGATCTGCTGAATATATTATGACACACAACATGATTTCATGTGTTTGAACCTAACACAATAGTACTTGATATGATCAATTGATTCTCTATTTTTAATTCTGGGATTAAAAATTTTAAAGTAGTAATGTAATGTCAATGTAAATAACATTTCAAAGGAAATTAATTTCAACTACTTTCTTTAAAAAATTTATTTGGAATAAATATAGTTAGAATTATTATGCAAAATTGAATAGTTGTTTTATTTTAAAAATAGTTCTCTTTCAGATTAAATTGATTATTGTGTGAGAATAAAACATACCAGAAGGATAAATTTTGTGGGTAGTTAAAATTATAATGTTAATATAGAATACAATTATTTGATAACATAATTTTAATTAAGTAAAGTTTCAAATTTAATAGAAAATTTAATAAAAATTTATTCTATATTTTTTTGAAGATAAAATTAATTTACATGGATTTTTGAAATGGTTTTCAAGCACACTAACTGATATATCCCTATATTGATGCCATTATAAAAATATCCAGAGAAAATTACTATAGAAAAATTGAGAATGTGTTAATAAAAAAAGTCTTATATATTAAGAGAGTAAGGAAACCAAACAACTAAAAAATTTAACTGAGATCACTTATATTATTATATTATGTTTTAATTGAAAGTATCAACATATGAAATTACATAGTTACAAATGTTTGTACTAGTAAATCCATATAAAATCCATATATTATTTTTAATTTTTTCTTGTATCACATTTTTATGTCATTATTAATTCCATTTTCTTATCATTGGTTTTTTATTTTACATATCATAATGAAGGATGTTGTAGTGGTAAACTAAATAAATATACGAGTCAATATTTGGTTATCCCACCTAATCAAAAAAAATTATTTTTCAGGTTATACCTCTATTAGAAAACATAAAAAGTTTGTGGGTTTTAAATCCTCATTAAAAGATAGAATGTAAGTGTGATCTATACATATTAAGGAGTAAAGTGGTCTGAACTATGTAAATTTGAAAATTTTGATCCAAAAATTGTAAAATCTTATAATGATTATTTTATCAACTTTTTGGTTTAATTTTAAATATAATAAATTCACAACTCTCTTTGAATCATAGAAGTATATTTTGTGATATATTTTTTATCTAATTATATATATTTATTTTATTACTAATCATTTATTGGTGACATGTTCCCTCTACATTATAAAAATAAGGTAATGGAATACTGTTAGTTTAAGAATATGAAGTTGTGTTTGATATTTCAAATCCAAAAATAAAATCTCATTTATACGGTAATAAATAAGATACAATATAAGAAAAAATTTGGAATTTTTAAAAAATATAAATGAATAATAGATAATACTTTTATCAAATTATATGCTACCTGAATATGATATTGATTTTTGGGTGGCAATGATTCTAGTAATTGAATCATAAATTATAGAATTAGGAATAAATTTATGGTTCTTTTATATAAGTATTTTTTTATTTATTTACCTTTACATATTTCTATTAAATTTATTAGATGTTACAATTAACATATAGTGGTAATGTTAATTATTATTAAAAATATATTAAAATGAATAAATTATACTTTCCAATTTTTTGAATTCATGACAATAACAGTGTTTATGACACATATCATAGGTTTAATAACATTGTTAAAAAATATATACTATTTTATTGACTATAATGAATAAAATACTCAATGAAAGAATTTTTGTGTATTACTAATGATTTTTCATTTTATAATTGTTAAAATCAATGAAAAAATTGTTATACTGAATATAAGATGGATGAACATATTGTATAACTATTACAATATTATCTATATTTTGATATTATTTAATGATAGTATAATTATATGAATATTTTTGTATAGTTTCTTTCTAAAATGGTTTTATCATAATTTTTTTCTGATACTGATAGAAAGGGAAAGATAATGTTTAATAAATCAATAAAATTGAAAAATGTGTAAAGGGAGTTTGAATGAAAATACAAGGTTACAACAATTTTATGAAATTTCTAAATGGGAAGGGTAAAACAATGAAAAAATAACAAATATAATACTAATTTTTTATTTTTATATTAAGAATTCAGGAATAAATTTCATACCAAATATGAATGTCAATGAATAAATAAATAATTAATACATAAAAATGTAATTATAAATAAGTAAATATCATCTGCACGAAAATATGAAAAATACTATAACTAAATTATGAAGGTGTAATCTTATACGTATCATGAACCTTCAATTTTTCCATATGGAATACTATTTAGAGGTGAAACATTAGACCTAATACAATCATGAAGGATGAAAGGATGGGAGACCAATGTCATGAAAGATTAAAAGTGTGAGATAATATATTCAAGTGATGTATAAGGGATGTAATGAAGGTAATGTTGAAAAATTTCTCATCAAAAAAATAGTCTTAGATAAACTAGTTGGTTAGTAAGTCTAAATAATGAGTTGGTGGGATTCTAATTGATCTTACAACATATAATATGACCACCAGATAGATAGTGTCCTATAACATACATTCTTACAGTACTAAAACATTATGGATTCATTTCCAATCCAACTCCTAATCCTCAATAGATACTCCATCAACCCCAAACCCCCCATCATCTTTTCATTTACAAGAAAACATTAGGTTTTTGATAAAAATAAAATGTGTATATACCATAAAAAAGTTTGTAACACTAAAATCACTCCAATATATACCATTTTACCCAAAACACTAACCACCCATCATAATATGTATCTATTTTGAACAATTAAATTCATTGAGCCTATATGTCCAATTCCCACTACCATATTTCCACCATAACATGTATTTACATAAACAAAAAAATGGACCATGTGAAATATTTTTAATGGATTTCGTTATCACATTGATCCACAAATTTAAATACATGATAATTGATTGAGTCACCATCCCCATGAATGATATCATCACTATAAAAATGGTGATCTAGAAATAGAAGGTATTTTTGATGATCAGATATGTGCAACACAACATTCATGGAATTTGGTCATTGGGAAATAGAAATTAGATATTCCACTTGACATACACATTCCACAATATCAAAGGAAATATGTACCTACTTTCTAATTTCAATTTTTGAACTATGAGATGGTTTTGAGATCATGGAAAAATATGAATAAATAACCGACAAGATTTCTCAAAATCCTGTTTTTTGTGTTTTTAATCCAAAATATTTATATAGTATCTACACAATGAATATTCACCAATAAATCAATATGACATAGATTGTGACTCTTATATGAGGCTTAGTCCATCATTGTTCGCCTCACCCGCCTCTATCCATCATAATGTTAAATGCCAATGTATAGCATATAATATCTTATAATCCGAAATTGAAATCATAACCTAGTATCTTTTATGAATGATTTTTCTTCCAAGGAAAAGTAATTCTTCCAAGAGCCACTAAATTCAAGGATACATGATATTATCATTTACTCTAGAATATATAGAGTTTGTTCTGACCTCCCATTTTTCTAGGGGTTAATAAATGATCAGAATGAGTTGTGTACTGAGAGAATTATTTAATACCTACCAAACATGAGATGTAGAATGTGTGTCTGTAATCAAAACTATGATATGGGGAACCCCATATGAATACATAACCTCACAAATAAAAAAATTTCTCATATAATCCTCTATTAAATAATCATATATTGGTAAGAAATGAGTGACTATAGTTGATAAATTGACAAACACACACATGTTATAATTACCATGATGTTTCCATATATGATCAGCCAAAATATACATAGTAACTAATCCAAATCCAACTCAGTAATGGAATGTTACTCGATGATACCATATTTTTTTGTTTAAAAACATCACATTATTAAAGATGGAAAACCTTTTCAAGATACCAAATAACCCCATCTTCGTTAATGGACACAAATATTATAATTGTTGATAAATATACATGTTTTAATCTGATTGTTCACCATCCATATAGAATAATGAGACTCGCGTATTAACTCTTCCTACATATATTTAGAAACTATTAAATTCCAATGAACGTGATGGATCCCATAATCATTAATAAACAATTTATGTGGTGGATACACACTATAAATGGTGTACCTCAAGGATAAAAACTATAGATTAGATAATTACCTCCTATAAATATTATTCAATTGTATTCAAAGAATATAAATGTATTTTAGGAATACTCACCAAAAATCTTCATTTACACAATAAATCATCATGTTTAATATATCAATTATGTGTAATTAAATGGTAGACTCCCATGAAACATGATTTTAGGTATTTATAAATTATAACAAAAGAAATCATGTATTACATTCCATGTGTATATTCCAATTCTAAATCAAAACATGATAGGTATTAATCAAACCCTAGTTTCTGAATATTGAAATCTCTCACCAATAATATATATTTCAATCATTTTTTTGGTTTTTATAATATATTAAACTCTATCCATATAGATAATATCAATATAAGATTAAATAATTATCATGTTTTTCTATAACCATGATTTTTTTATGATAACGTCATTCATGTGGTCTCAACATTCATGTCCCATAAGGCAAAACACCACAGGTCAGATTCATAACTACTACAAGACAAAAAGGTGATGAATCATAGTATATATTATACTACTTATCAATATTAGGTATGGTCATGATTTTTGATGTGTTCAATCTATTCTACAAACCCTTCAATGTATCATCTCTTGAGGAAAACTCAAAAAAAATCACACCCTACTTGGTCGACCCAAAGAAGTCACTATAATGAGGAATAAGTACTATGTTATTCCTTAGTAGTATCCTTTCATAACCAAAAATAAATATATTTCGAACACATTATTGGGACACTCCCATGATTACAAGGATCTATCATTCAGTGGGTCTACATATACATTATTAACAAAGATATGATCTCCCAAAAATAAACATGGGTCTATTTCCAATTGAAAAATACAAAGGCGCCCATATCGATGATCCTCCCTCGATATAAATAACACAACCTATAGATATTGATATCTTTTCTCCAATGAAATAAATTATATAATAATATGTTCAATGACAACAACAATAAAAGAATCAAAAAAATTGGTAAAAGACTTAATTAATTGTGAATAAAAACACAATACATTTGTACTTTATTCAAAAATAAATAAATTGGTACTCTAAAAAATATCTTATATTGGATAATATAATAGGTACACATTATAATCTCTCCTTAACAGAATGATATGAAATCATCTTGTTGACATTATATTATACCCAATGTCCACTCAACTGGTGAATCAAGTTTTAATTTCTAGGAATATGGTACCATTTCATTACCATAATTTGATTTATAACTACATAATAAAAACTAAACCCTATTCTTTATGGTTTCTCACATTCATATTCCATTATAACACATTAGTAATGTCTATTTATTCTAACCATTTATGATATTTATTCTCTATTTTCCCATACTACAATTATTCCTCACTTAGAGACAATCTCTTCAATGAATCATTTAGATATTATTTTAATTATGTGGTCTCCCTTCCATATCTCTAATCCAATTTCATTTACCACTAAAATGAATAAAAAAATTATTTTCGTGTCCGGGTTCCTTCCACATATTCTTTTCATCCCATCATAATTAATGATGATGTTGGATCTACCAGATCCTCTTTACTGGACATTCAATGTCATGGTAGTTAGTGTTCATCCTCCTCAATACTAACTAAAAATAGTCCATTTTCTTTTAATAAAGGATAATTAATGTTAATTAGATGACTTTTTTCTCATCATTTCACTCTTAAATGTTGAATTTGTAGTAGCCTCGCATATCCCCAATGGTTGTTGATTGGGATGTTGGGAGCTAACCACCCTCCCATTATGGATGTTTCTGCCTTCATCATTTATTATTGAGTTTTTTTATTGGATAATATCTTCATTATCATCCACTAATCATTTTATATTAACCATTTTGTAGGTAATAATTTTATTTCTTACTAGGCTATAAAGGATTTCATCATTTATTGATAAAAGTTTATTTTGAATTTTATGGACCTTGATTGTACTATGGTGCTTCCAACACTAGGTGGATCATTATATTTGATAGCATGGTCTTCTCCTCTACTTTTATAACCCAATTGTTCTCAAAAGTTGTGGGGGTGAAATATGAAACATTTTTGTGGTGATTAATATAATCCTTATTTGTAAAATATTAGAGAATCATAGATATATGATAAGATTAATAAATGATATCCTCTACCATTCCAAATATTTATTCATGTGAGGAATGTCTTGTTAATTTTGTAAATAATAAGTTATTCTAAACCACCTCGTTTCATTTATCAGTATAAAATATACAGAAAATATGACTCACTTTTTGGAAAATATGGGCTCAACCTATTCTATAAAATATCCATCGAATGACAACTCACATGTCCCTCATCACGTCCTCTCTCCCAAGTCATCTAGAGTGGTTATTTATTGTATTTATTAAGTAGAACTATGAAGGAGATTAAAATAATGAAGTTTTATCTAATCCTATTGAAGGATCATATCCTATTACCCTGAAACCATCTATGAAATCTCATCTAGTGATAGATCATTTTAAAAATGACTTAGAGTCTTTCAAGAACCATCCTATAATGATAAAAGATCCCAATAATATTTCTATTTCATATGATTTTCCCATTTTTCATATCCAAACTAAAATATGAAATATAGGTCAATAACTATATTACGCAATAAACTCTCCTTAAAATTATTCATCTTGACATTTTAGATACCCTTTAAGTCTTTCTTAGGATTCATTGTTAATATCCTCCTTTTTCATTACACAACATTGTATCTCCTCCCCTTCATATGTCCCCTTGACCATAATTTGAGTATTTGATTCCTTCTCCCAACCCTTTTAGCCTTCATTCCTATGTTGGAGAGAACATTCCTCAAATTACATCCCACGAAAAATAATAAGGATATATCCATTATTCCAACTCCCAAAATAATTATTTCATTATCTAAGATTAATTGAAATGAAAAGTTATATAATATTTCATTTTTTGGATTTCACATGAAGTTTGGCCCTTGTTCAGTCATAATGACAATTTCCTCTCTAACATTATACAAAAGGGAAAATGGGTCGTCACACAAAAAAAATATTATCTCAATCAAATTATTACCATTGATACATACGATATATTTTGGAACGTATATTAATATATTTATTCCTTATTTTGTGGCTAAATAACCCTATTTCATGAATTGAATATATCACTATAACAATAATTTAAATATTTAGATTATTTTTTAAGGACTTAGTCGATGTTGATATTTTTTTATGAATCAAGTAGACATATAAATATAATGGTGTGTAGGTATAAAATATCCTACATTATGTAATTATGTTAGAAAAATTTTAAAGATTGTGAAATGGTGTATCTTTGGAAATGACAAGAAATATTATATATTTTTCCATCATCAAGGTTTTTATGAGTTATTTTGACATTGTCTTGGATCATGAGCATATGAAGGGTGATTAATTTGAATAGGGATCTTAGTGATATCAGGTATTGTTTCTATAATATAATTTATTAGATTGGGGATTTACTTGACGTAAGATAACATGCTGAAATAAAAATATTAGAGGTAATATAATCCACATTATACTGAATAGTTTTTTAGGTAACCAGTTATTATATTATCTTTTTACAATTCATGTTTCATGTGTTTGTAATTATATATATTTAATCATAACAATATTAAAAAAAATTATTGAATGTAGGATAAGGGTAAAAGGAAATTGTATTCAAATAGATTTTTGGAGAAATATGGTATAATAGTGGTGACCCTCTAATTATTCTCAAGTCTTATCCAATGGTACCCTTTGATTATTAATCATAAAATACATTGGATACTTAATGTGGCTTTCATTAAATAAAAAAACTTTGTACTGACAGGAATAGTATACAGCTTCATGATGAATTATGTCAACATGAAATCTTTGTGCAGTATCATTGGGATGATGATAATATTGTTATCATTTCCCAAAAGAAAAATATTTTAGGATAGACCATATTATAAGTAGAGTGTATGGAAAAGAAATGGTATTGTTAAAAATGAAAGAGGCAGTGTGATAGAATCATGTATTAATTTCATTCATTATAAATATAGATGGATTTTTCTATAATAATAAATTTTTGACATTACGATGGATCTTATTATAGTGATTCAAATGTAATCTATCCACTATAAAATTATTATTTCAATAATAGGATTTTATTTCCATGGAGTGTTTCTAAGAAGGTTTTTTATTGCACTTATTTGGATGAATTATATTTTAATAAGATGAGGGTTATTGATAGAACTGATAACATCACCTTGAAATATATACATGTCTAGGAGTAAATTAAGGATGCTATAAATAATAGTAATCAGTATTGTGCTGCAAGGATTTATGTTTTCCATTGATCATTCTATATTTCTACATGATATGTATTGAAAGTGGTTGTTAGTAATGTTATAATTTAATTATTCAAAAGATCTCCCCTCACTACAGTTTCCTTGGTTATTATCTTGGTCCTCATTCCACAGGTAAATAATTAGAGGAGCCTTGATCAGTTTCAAGAAATGATCTTACGAGACTTTTCATTCAATTTGGATACTAACATTACAAAAATATACTATCATGTCATCTAGAATCTATTAATTAAGGATGGAAATGGATTTATCATTGCATGGAATATCCATGGGCTTACTGGCTTTGTAAGAAAATGATAAATTACTTTAATAGTCATCTATTGGCCAATACATCATGATTAACTTTGACATTAAAATCGAATATTAAATGATAAAAGATGTTTTATTTTATATATTTTCAGTTACATTGTTTACATTGAATGATTCTATGACTAATAGTTTTTTTAATTTTTATCTATATGGATTATAATTTCTATTATTGATAAAATATATGGTTTCTTTATGTCTTCTAGGGGAATTAACCATGGAGATTCTATTTCACTGATTCTATTTATTATTTCACATGATGTTCTTAGTAGAAATATTTATCTAGTATCTCTAATGGAACTATTTATCCTTATATAATGTGAACTATATTCCATGTAAATTTTCATTAATTCTTTTAATATGATTTTATTTTCAATTTATGTAGAAAATCCATTATAATTTTTAATTTTATTACAAATTATTATATTGTAAAGAGTTGGGACCATTTTAATCAAAAAAATTAAGTGTCTAAATTTTATTATATATCATAATTAGGTAATCCATTATTATTTGATTGTTTCATTGATTATATGATAGGAAATTTCTATTATATTATCATAAAGATTCGATTTCCATCAGAAGAATCTATATTCATCATTTCAATGAAATGATTATTAGAATTATACTGAGGATAACATATTCGAATATTCTATATTTTTATTTTTGAGGTAGCATCCCACTTGTCAATATTTTTTATATTCATGCCCATTCATATTTTTTTCATTTTATATCAGTTTAATTTTATTCATTTATAACATCAAAATATTCACAACAATTTTATACAGGTTTCACATTAAATAAGGATGTTTTCACTATGTTTGATAGTATAAATCATAACAACTAGTGGAATAAGGTGGTCAATAAAAATTTTGTTATTAAAACCATTACATTAATATATTCCAAGAAAACATGGGAGCTTTTTTTTATCCATTCCATGTCAGAATGATTCACCAGGCTGTAATATTTGAATTTTCATCATCCTTATGTTGACGATTCTTTATGATCACTTATATGGAATGGCCTATCTGATTATATCAATACAATACATTATAGTTCCTAATATATCATCTCAATGGGTAAAACATACTTCTGGTCTAATATTGTGATGATATCCAATTGTTTTTTCCAGGATTCCATGTGTTGGATTCCACATTCAGATAAGTAGTTGGGTTTCAAGGAATACCTGATTTAGTCCTTAGTGATGATAACAATGACTTGGAAAACTATACTCTATTATGGTATGTTTCTCACTATACTATATTAACTCCTTAACCATAAATTATATTATATTTTCAATCCTGTTGAGATCTAATTCATAAATCAAATATCACTATAGACACCCTGGAAAAATATTGTAGTGAATTTTTTTCCAGAAAATCTTCTTTTTGATATGGTACTTATGAAATAATTTTCTTCTTATTTTTCAACTATTCAATGGTTATGTATTGATATTTATTTTTAGTGGTGATTATTTAATAAATCTTGTATTGGTTATTATTTTAACCTCTTTGTGAATGAATATTTTTCATGGTTTGTCTAGACATGCCTTGTGAAATTTTTTTATATCTTCGATTATGTTGACTTTTTTTTTGGTTCTTTATTTTATTGCTCTATAGATGGTGGAGTTAATGATTAATAAAATTTAATTATCTTATTTTAATACTTTTTTTTATATTGTATATCCAAATCATATATTATCAACAATGACTCACAACTACCAATGCACTTATGAAATTGTTTTTTTCTCCAGTGGAACTCCATTATTTTGAAGTTCATTGATGCTTCCTTCCCATGAATTTTTTTATTAAAATTCATCTCAATACATCACCTTTTATATTGGATACTTTATGAAGAAACAGTTCTATGATAAGGTTTCAAGATTAATATTTATGATTCTATCCTCTTTGGAGTTATGTGTGGTAGTGGTCTCAACAGGGACTTTAGAGAGTGATTAATCATGAAATACTTAAATTTATATGGGGATGTAAATTCAATTCAATTTTAGTATATTGAGAGACTTTTAGAACTATTATGAGTAGTTTAACTAATATAATATTTTATTACATTTATCTTCATTCATCTATCCTTTTTTCATCACTAATATGGATGCCTTCATATATTTAGAGTATTGCCTACACCATCATAAGATAGAATAGTATGAACCTTCTAGATATAAAGGTTTTTCATAATTGGTTTAAGGGAAACTATGAAATAGATCATCATACATTGAAATGGGACCTCGAATTGATATAGATTACTTGCAAAATCATTAGTTCATTACCTATGGATGAAATTTTTTTCAATGTGGATTATCCTAGCCTTTATTATTCTCTCTTTCTATGATCCATTTCTTCCCCTTCTCTCCTTGTTGAAATATTATTTCATTAATAAAAATCTAATTTTTAGTTATCACGTATACTATAATAAGGAATTGTTTTGATTTTTAAAAATGGACAAGAGATCCACATGGGGAGGTCCTAGACTTCATTAACCCCCATATATCCTTGTTTGTTATCTAGATCCTACATTATTTTTGATCTATGAGATACATCCTATAAGGTGGAATTGAAATAGACTCATAACTCTGTATACGATTTATCATAAACTTTCTTCCATGATATGCTCTTAATATTGAAATTTATTCTGGAAACACATCATGTTGGTGATCCACTATGGGTGGAATAATATATAACAATAAACCTTTGTTAACTGAACCATGCATATATCATAGGTAGTCACCAAAACAAATAATTGTAAATTTTATCTTATAGGACCTACACGATTTTCCATTTCTATACCATGTCCATGATTATGATAATTATGATACATGAACTTAAAATACATTTTTTAAATGTAAATATAATAATGGTATGGAACTAGTCTATATGTATTGGTAATTATGTCGAATCTCGACATTTATAACATAAAGGCCTTATATTTTAACACATAACCTCCATGATCTATGTATGACATCCATAATTTCATAATTACCTTTAATTTCACAGCCAATGGTGTGTAGATTGATATAACACTATGTATGTAATCTATGTCTAAACCCAATAATTAAACAAAACAAACCAATATAATGGTATTGAAGACATCATATCAAAAAAAAACTAACAGAAGCTACCAAGACCATACCTCAAGATATAAATTATCCCGCACTATTCAATGATGGAGTATGTTACAACACATGTTATAATAGTCAACTATATCCATGTGATACATTTTGTCTTTCTTTCGAAAAACATTCCATCAATTATTGCTTCTCTTGACCCTACACCCCACAACCAATGCCTCAACCAGACCTACATATGAAGGTCCAACTACCAACCAACTACAGTGTATCCAGGAAAAATCCAGATCCCAATAATCATACAAATCTATCACCACTCATTAAATGTATCGCAATCTATGAACGAAACTAATGGTAACCCATATTTACACACATCCTATGTTCCACAAGTGATTTTTCAAATAAAGGCTTAATATATTCATCTATACCACACTAGTGACACTATGGGGTACTACTGTCATGAATACCATTAACACTTCTTAATTGGTGATTCCACTCATAATTTCACTTTCATGAGACTTATGACCCAACCATGGTCCCTACAAAGGCCTCCAACCCATGTCCCTACCATGAATGTTCTTCCATTAAAAAATAAGCATCATTTTCCCCAATGTAGAAAGAGTGTTTATATAGAATATATTCACTTGAACATAGTTCAAATGCGTAAAAGAATCTTCATAATACGTATTCTAACATACCCCTTCATTTTATATGGAAGGACATAATCACTATATGTTTTTAAATAAGTTATATTATGTGATGACTAATATATTACCCTATGTGAGTCACTTGAACTCTCTATCTAAGTCAACACTCAGGGTATTAGAGAAACATATGATCAAATAAACAGATCCCAACATGATTATAGGAAATTAACATGTACTAATTAACATAGAATTAAATTCCATTACATAATTTTATTATTCCCCATAAAATTAACTATGAACCATGAACTTTTATCATGAGTGGCATGATGATGGTTTAAGATACCATTAAAGGAGTTAATTTATAACTTATTTAAATGGGTTAAACGTTCCCCTATAAACAATAGTAGATACTTGAGCGAAAAAAACCCTGATCAAATCCAATAGAAGTGGAATAATTTCTCATTACTCCCTTCCTTCACATATACTACACACAAATTACACTATTAGATGCAATCATATGAAACTATACCCATATAAATACGGGAATCAATTCCAACAACCTTAGGATGTGCTCATCCACACTCCCTTTGATCCTTACTAGCAGCCAGTGTTGATTAATACTTATTTAGTTAAAAATACATGTCCCAGATCACCATAATTTAATGGTTTATCAAATTAAAACTTATATAAATAAATAAGTGAAAAAATTAAAAATTATTCTATAACTCTAATATCCTCACATTTTTATAACATGAAAACAATACATTACCCACCTACCCAATTTAAAATCATGTAAAAAAACTAGTTTTCATTCCATGTTAACAGTTTAAATGTTTATCATATTTAATACACATTACTAAATTTAAATATTTCATTGACGAGGAGTAATTATATATAGTCTGTCAAAATTTATAATATAAAAAATTTATTTGAAATGATGGGATGATTATTAAACTATAAGAGAATATTTTTTAATAGAATCTATTAATAAAATAATCACCAATTTAGAGATTCATATAATTAAAACTACTCTAGTAAGTTATATAAAAAAAACGTACATTAATTTATAAACTATTAAAAATTGATCCAAAAAAATGATACAGTATAACAATGTCAGGGGGAATTTTAATAAATTGAATTCCAATATTATAGAGCGACGCTTGATAAATTAACACATTCTATACTAGACCAAGATAAAAACCTAATAAAATAAATAATGATGAAAAATATTGAAAAACCCATGGTGGAAATACATAAAATATTAAAGGTAATATTAAGAACTATAAAACCACACATAGTGAATTTGATATTTCCATGTATTTTGGATTGCTAAATATAGGAACAATCTCATTACATAGACCCAAAAAAACCAATATGCCACTCTATCATAGACAAATAGGGATTAAAAAGAAATAATATTTGATTCCACCTTTTAATTATCCACCACCATAATCCACTTCACTGATGATCCATGTTAGTTAACCATATGACCTGAAATGTTGCAACTATTTTTCTAGAGGATGCTGATTAGTGATGAGAGCCACTGAGGTCATAATGGGGAGATTATTTCTTATTCATTAGAGTTTACAACATGGATATAAATAAATGAGATATCACCCAAAAATACATAAGTTAATAAAAAAAGTTATAAATTTGGTAATGTCTAATCATATATCCCATGATAAGAAAATGAATTGTATAACCATCAACCAATTTTCATGAGTACTAACTAACATCCCATTTATGGTGCATGTATGACTCTGAAGGAAACTATTAATGATGTATAAAATAATATCAAGATATAAAAAATATTGCATATGAGGAAGAATTTCTTAGGTAAGTGAGTAATGAGAATAGAAAAAAAAATTAACCTTAATCCTTGGGATTATTAGTAACACCTAAATTGAACAATCATACATTATTTAGTGTTTTTTTCAATTATAATTTCTTTATAGTCATACAAACCATAGTAACCACCCATAATCCAAGAGACCATCCAAAAATTCATAGTATCAGTTATTATACAAAATCTTAGTTAACATCATGGAATTACTTTGAATGTGGTATCATGTTGAATCTCGAAAGCCCATGCTGGACTTCCTTACTCATGTGCCATTAAATATACAAGGATATCATCCTTTTACTAACAATCATATTACATTGTATGTCATAATAAACCCAATTATCTTATCCTATAATTTCAATTCAATTATAATCATATATAATATGTAATACATTAAGATCATCAAGACATTCTCATTAGTTCTAAATTAAATGAAATATGGAATTTAAGAATCTAATCTAATAATTACTATTCATGGTAATAGGCCAATGCACAACATCATGTAAATCTATTTTTGAATAAATAGTTCCATGGACAACGTCAACTCATTCTCATTAATTTCTATTTTATGTAAAACTCTTTCAATAACTACAAAATAGTGATCATAACCCTAAAATTTGTAAAGGAGTCATAATAGTATTTACAAATTTTTAGAATATCCAAGGGTTATCATGTATAATAATATAATATGTCCTTAAAACAACCTAACTACCTTTCACTTATTCCTATGGTAATTTCACAATATTGTGACACCTTTAAATTATCTCCTTTCTAATAAACATAGAGTATATAAGATATTATCATAAAAAATGGTTGGCCACTGTAATAATTTAAAATTAACAACGTTAAATTTAGGGTCATTAATGTTTTCTAAACTAATTCTAGGTAATAATATACTAGAATTTTGTATATAGTATATGTTAATGAAAACTTTATAAGATGATAAACATGTCACAAACAATACATTTTTAATCATTTTTGAACCAATTGATGACTAGGAATATTGTTATTAAATATCCACATGTCAAGTGAAAATTAAATAAATCAAAGTGTCATAAAAAAGGCCAATAAATATGGAATAATATCATTATAAAACAATAATACATTGGGATGTTGATGTGAAGAAGACATGATGAAAGAAAACTCTCAAACAGTCTATTGTCCATTATTCACATCAAATATAGATTAATATGAGGAAATACGAGGGATATATTCCATGCATTGATGGGGAGAGGATATGAATGAATCAAGGGATATTGTATAAGGAAGGTGAAATTTGATTTATTGTAATGGTGAAAATGGGTAAATGAAAATTCTATCCCTATTATAAAATACCATAAACCCTTAGATGTTGGATGGATCACAATGGATAGGTAGTGAGATTTATAGCCACCCTGGATAAATAAACATGGATTTTACAACATTTTAGATGAATATATTACATTGAAAAAATAAATTCTTGAGGACCATAATAGTTTCGTATCGTGGGAAACATGGAAACAAAATCATTTCTCCTATAGAAAGATCATAAACATCTCCCATAAAGATATAAACATTTCATTAATCTACCTAAAACATATATTCATAATGTAGATAAAGGGGATAGATGTAATGGGTGATCCTTGATTTCATAGAAAGGGTATATAAACAAATTTTTAATAATAATATAAAAATAGGTTTTGGAAAATGAGCATAAAATTTTAAGATCATTCAATGAATATTAGAGATCATAGTAAAGATTGATAGATCATATTTCATCAATAAAAAAGAAATATTGAACATACTCCATGACAACATTACATAGTAATGAAACATGGAATTGATCTTAAAACATATAAAACCTCTATGTCATGGTGGCCTACCAAGTCCTTTTGAACATGTTTGGATTGGGTTAATCGCCCATGTACCAGATTTAGGTGTTGGATTTTCCCCCCACCACCGTAGTGTACCCTATTATTTCAGGCTTGGAATATAATCTTGTGTATCCTTTATTTTTGGGATTGGTATCTCCTCCAATTTACCCTCTTGTTTTGGTATAGGGATGTATCATGTTTATCCTCTTGTTTTGTGCTTGTAATTTCATACAATTAACATTGTAGTTTAATAATGGGATATCCTCTAATTTACCCTTGTGTTTTGGGAATGTAATTCCATCATGTGTACCCTTTTAGATCATAAACCATTTATCATTACCCGATACATTCGAGGGATATATACGTCCCACCCATCGAATAATTAAATCATTCACGCACGTGATATAAAATATGAAGCAAATAATAAAACATGAAAAATACATGTTCAATAAACATCAAATCATAAACCCTGAAATGAAATGGGTATTTATCAACATTTTATCACATAACAACCTGTGGACAAAAGATAGGTCTTATACTCATTTCATCATGCCATAACCCATGAAAATAATCAAGTTTTAAAAGATAAGTACCCATTTTAATGGAACATACTTTCATGAAAACATATCTCATAGAAGAAATATGTGAATCATAAAGACCATAACATAAACAATAACACATTCATAAAAAATGATATGAATGGAACTTTAAAAATATTTCCTAGAATGGAATGAGTAACATAATTTAATTTAATCAAAGATAAAAAATACTTTTGACACACCATTCAAAAATAGTTATGGATGAAAATAACAATTATACATATAAAAATTGTTTTTCCAACATTAAACCACATAAATAATAGTTTTATGGAAAATTCTTTGAAAACATATAAGAAATAGTATAACTTAATTTGGAAACATTTTTCATTGAAAAAAAGTAAAATAAGCACCAACTATTTCTAAAAAGACGAATTTTTTGAAAACCACAATGAAAACATATAATGAAATATTGAAAATGAATGCAATTCATTTTTATATTAAAAAATATGATATAATATTTTTTTAAACCATTTGTTTTGAAATAATTTTAAAAAATTTAAATATGTCTTGAAGTTGTTTTGAGAAAATATACCTGAAAAAAACATAAAAAAGTTAAATTATATTTGTAACCATATAAAATTTTTTGAAATCCATTTTGCTTGAAAATTATCTTCAATGATCATTTTAAAACAATTTTAAACTTTTTTGAAGTCTTGGTTATGTTATAAAATATATTTCCATCCAAAAAGGCAGACACTATCACATTTTTCATTAAAACAATTTCTTAACTATCTTAAATACAAAAGATAAGAAAATGGTTATAATACAAGTATATATCATGAATAAATAGATGATAAGTAAAATCATGAGTCTTCATTAGATATGGATCATAAAATTTATACAAAATAAGTATAGTCGTTAATAATCATGAAAAATGATTTGATTGTTTCAATAAACTTTTACCACCTGGTTAATTGGGATCATACACATCATGTAAGAAAATAAAATTACAAGAAAAAAATATCACTAAATTATGGAGATTAATTTTATAACATTTCAAATGGGATCATATAAAACTTGTTAACGAACATAAGTGAATAAGCAAACTTGTTCCTAAAAAAGGTAATTTGAGACAAAACTACGTTACTAATTTGGAAACAATTGAAACATTGACCCCTTGAAATAAGGATCATATAATGGATATGTAAAAACCCTTGAATTTGCATATAATATTCATATATTAGGTCCATGGGATGTCTAAACACCACACAAAAGGAATGGGTGTTGAATAAATCCTATATCTCACATAAATAAAACATTAGATGAAATTACCATACCTTGTGTCCTGACTCATTCCGAAATCATTCAATATAACTATATAGTATATCTAAATTTATTAAATATATTTTTAATAAAAAAATTATTATATTTAATACCATATATATTTTTATTATGAACATATATTACCCTATTGTTAGTAATCATTTGTTATGGTTTTACTTCGTGTAATATCATCATTGTTATACACCGCAGTCTTAACAAGTAATATATTTTGTCCTAATACTTATATAATGATTAAATAATGTAAAACATGAAATAAATATCATATATAAATATATTATTGTATTATATTAATCCATATATTATATTGTAAAATGAAATGCAATACACCGTTAATAGAGACGGTAAGCAATATGTATACATTAACGTTTTTCAAATTATTATGGTTGTGTTGAATGAAATTAGGAGGGGAATATATATATATATATATATATTCTTCTAGAATTATTATATCATATATATCATATATTTTCACTAAACACATCCTTAATGTATTCCATGTAGCGTGTGAATAAATCACAATGCTTTGAGGGTTTGGTAGTCCAAAGTTCTACAAACAAATGTCTGTTATTAAGACCAAATTTAGTAAAAAAATACATGTATTGTAAAAATGATTAAATATGATTAAATAAATAATAAGTATTTTATATAAACTTTTTAAATATATTTTCCATAATAATTTCCATATTTTATGGTGGTAAAATTTACAAAGAACAATCATCATTTCGTGAGGATGTATATCACCGTGCACAGAAAAAGAATGATTGTTACCCAATAGATATAGTTGTTTGTATGATGATGTCGAAATATTTAATAAATACATCTTATTAATTTTAGGATGAAATTTTTTAATATAATCATTTAAAATAAAATATTTTATGTTTGGATAATTAAATTGAACCCAAATATCTGGAGAGAATATTTTATCTATAAATCGGGTAACTCATTTTGGTTTGTTCCAAAAAAATTATTATAAGAGTATCATCTCAAATGGATTATCTAGTTAATTAATGATGGAATTTGAAATTATATTTGACTATATATTGGGTTATCAAAGGGGTTGAGATTTTTAAGGATTACATATCTGTGGATCTTTTTACAGGGTTGGAAATGGACTCACTTGGAATTATTGAAACAAGTTAGGCGTACACATCTTCCAACCTAAAAAAGTTATAAAAAAATAAAAAATCATGAATGAATTTTTTTTGGATGATATATCGTCAGAATAAACGTTTTTGGAAACATTTAAAGGTCACTTGGGACATTAATATTATGGTTTAGTCCCTAATTATGTTTAATTTTACATTAAACATTTTGATTAATTTTATTCACTTTCAGTAAGAAATTTGGTATAAAATTATGTTGAAAATATGAAGCTCAAAATATTACACTAATTAAAATGGTTTATGTATGTTTTCCAAAATTCTCTTCAGTAATGTGGTAAAATTATTTTTAATGCTAATCTGGTAAATGAGATGAAATTGCAGGTTTTTAGAGTTGAAGGAAGTTGAAAATTTTATTAGGTTTTTATATTCACATTCAAAGTGAAATTGATTATAATTACCTAAATTTAATTAATAGATTTCTAAATGATCTAATATAACTATAAAAATTAAATCACCACTTATCATTAATAATTATTTAAATAAAAATGGGATTATTAACTACAATGATGTATTTTTGCCAATTTATCAAAAAAGGATGTTCAGAAGAAAAATCACAAAAACTAAAACAAAGGTAAGTTCAACACTAAAAATTCAAAAAAAAAATATCTTAAAAAATTAAATTTCTATATGTTTA
Organism: Viscum album; assembly: GCA_963277665.1. Taxonomy (NCBI): domain Eukaryota; kingdom Viridiplantae; phylum Streptophyta; class Magnoliopsida; order Santalales; family Viscaceae; genus Viscum; species Viscum album. The sequence goes on from OY728164.1 coordinate 616,262,632, forward strand.
TAAAATTATATTGATTATGAAATTCGGTTCATTTCAGAAAACTGTATTTTTAAACATATAAGATTTTAACAATAATCATTTCTTCCATTATCAATATGTTTTATCTACTTATAAAAAATTATAAATAATATTTGAAAATTAGATATTATTACTAATATTAATAGGTTTAATTTCTAGTTTATAATTATCTCAATTAAATAATTTTAATAATAATTTCATTTTTGTAACACCCGTACCCTTGTTACCCTTAGACAATGCATTATTACATAACATTGGCATGATCTCAAGGAAATCATCTTTCAAAAGACCGATCAGTTTAGTATTATTGGAAAAAAGATTCATACAGAAGTTCAAATTTACAACATTAAATGAAATACAACATCAATTTATTTCCTTATAAACATCCATACCAGCAAGATTATGCTGGCAAGTAACTCATAACAAACTTTTTCATATCCTGGGAAATGAAACATAAGAAAGGGGTGAGCTCAAACATTCAGTGAGGGTAAGAATTACAATAGAAGATAACATAAATATTAAACATGGTGAATAATTGAAACCACATGCATTTACCAATAATAAAGATGTATACGTTTATAGATGGAATATGAGATGAGTAAATAATGCCATAATAATAAATAATCATGCGTATTCTATATAATTCCCTGAGCCCGCTCTTCTGAACTCGGTGCTTGAAAATGCTATGTAATTTTTTTTAAAAAGTGAATAAACAATTTCACAACATTTTAATGAAGTGGGGATATTTTACCAGACTAGGTTTTGGATGATTAGACATAACAATACATATATCAGAGTTAAAAATAATAATAAAATAAATCAACTGCCAACTACGCTTCCGCACACGCTACAAAAAAGATGACCAACTCTCTAATTCAAGGAAACCTATGAAAAACATTTCAAAAATGTAGGGTGAGCACAAAAGATGCCCAGTAAGGGGTTTTGAAAAATATTGATATATCATTTTTACAAAAATATCATTTCGATGATACATTTGAAAGATTCAATTGTAAATTCATTTGTAAAATAACCTTTACAAAATAATATAATGATTTCAAAAAAATATACTTTGAAAACACTTTTAAACTAATCCAGTGATTTTATTTGGAAAATATTAAGCAAACTTCATTAAAAAAACATCATTTTGAAGAAACATAATTCGTTGAAGGCTGTCTTGGGCTGACCAACTTAGAGAAGTATGGGTTCACTCCCCAAATACATTCTATTTTACAACGAACAAGCGCTGATATATTTTTGAAAATGTTTAATGTTTTCATTACATATATATATATATATATATATATATATACTAGTATTGCTCACTGGAGTTTTTACCTTTAAACATGTTTATGTATATAAATAATAACTTCCAATTATATTTATATATATAAATACACACACACATATATATATATGAATTTTCATTGAACAAAAACTCTACTGAGTATTCCTTCCCAAAAACTCACGTCACATGGCATGTACATAAACACCAATAGAATTATCAATGATTTGGTTTCATGATTAAATGACTTAAACCATTATTTTGATTCAAAATCATAAAATAATAATGATCATGCACCAAAGATTATAAATGATATATATGTATATATATTTAAAATAAATCAACATTAAATTTTGAGTATTATTATAAAATAAACATATACAAGACAACTTAATATTATAACATGTCTATATACATTTCATCTAATTCCATTAAAATTCATTTCTTTGTAATGTTTATCCAACGTTCATGAATATGTTTATATATATATATATATGCATATGCATGTACGATGTTTCATATACGATCATCGATATATGGCCATAATCGTGATGCGAGGATTTCGTTCTTGGAGCTTAGTAAATTAAATTAATATAATTCCATGAATAAATATTTTTTATATATCCTTTATATAAAATATATCTTATTAAATAAAATTAAAAAAAATTTATAAATATATCATCAAAACAATAAAATAATATGTTTTCAAATCATTAAACAAACTATACTACAAAATTTCGTTCCACATAAAAATGAAGACTCATATTTGTTTTAATAAGCAATAATAATAATTGATTCCCATAAACAAAAGAAATATTATTTGGAGAATATGATGAACAATATAGTAAAACTCCATCAAGATCAACTACGAAATTTACGTTCATTTAAAAAATATGTAATTGAAAGAATCAAATAATTTGACATAATAAAATTTGAATCGATTAGAAATATTAAATAAAATATCAGTGTTTGAAAATAAAATTTCCTTGAAAAATTATAATTTTATGAAATAAAAATGAGTTGTCAAAAGGAATCTACAATAAAAAAAATCTTATTTGCATGAAGAATATTCATAATTACATAATCCCTTACCTCTAATCTTTTCGTAATATACAATTATCCAAAGTGGTGCACATACCCACAAAGGATGTGAAAATCTTGAAACACTACATCAGAATAGGAAATGAGAAGTGGAAATAAATAGTTCCTACCTCACCAGCTCTCTACTCAAAAGAGTATTTTATTCTCCTCCAATACCATTGCGGTATGACTGCATTATATAGTAGTGTCATAGTGTGCTATGTACGCCTTAAAACAAATTGTTGTTTCTAGAATATGATTAGGATATATCAAAAATTTATTATCTTTTGGATTTTATCTAAAAATTGATGTGTTAATATAATAATAAAAAAATTATACTTTATTGGATGTTGACACAAGAAAATGACTAAGAAATAATCAGAACTAGATGATTTAATTTATTCTTGGGTGTAGGGGAAACACTAACCTATTCAATGTATTCTAATTATTTGAATAATCAAATAGTTTCCAGAAAATGACTTGAAAAGGAATTGGTAAACAAATTATTTTTTCACAGATTATAATAATCATCATAGAATGGAAAAGAAGAAAACTACTACACAATAAAATCAATTTTTTTTAAACAGAGAATCCATATCAAAAGCAAATAAGGACATCCAGTTGATGAAATTTAAAATAAATTGACATGGAAGAAGCAAGTGGATGAAACAGAAAAAACAAAGAACTATTGACCAGGTATTTATAAAATTCAGTGAATCATGATATTAATGTGAAACACCTACCAGATTTGGACAAATAGAGACTCTAACAAAATCGCTCTGCCCTTCCTACTTCGCCAAGCTCGGATTTAACAAAAATGAAGAATGTTGTGCTCATTGGTATACGGAACTTCTTCGGTGGAAAAAAAATCAAAAAACAGATCATGGCCGCGACTGATCATTTGGAGTAGACTGAGCTATATCCTTGCTTGTATCCTCGTCAAACTCGACTTGGATTAAAAAATTAGCAATATATGTCGATCGGCTCAGAATTCATCTCCTATAAACTATCAACTTCATATTCATCTCTCATCTCGACCAGGCTTGACGATGACCTCACATGCACTAGGGTGAAGCTCGATTCAATTGCCTAAGGACCCTCTCGATGTCTCTCGGCTCACGACCTTGCCTAGATTTCCAGCAAAAATATACCCCTCGACGAACCCTGCATCGGCCTTCTGAAACCCCAAAAACAAACCCTCTAAACACAATATGTTGTTTTTATTAACTTTTATATATTCAATATATTTTATCATATATATATATATATAGTTTTTTATCATAACTCTAATTTCATAAAATTTATTTTAATAATTTTAATTTGTAATATTAATTTGTTTTGAAATTTGAATATTATAAACAATTAATAATTACTCTTATATTTATCATTCATTTATTATACAAAATATCATTAATTATTATTATTTGATTAATTTACTTTCATAAATATTAAACTTATTTTCATATGAAATCATAATAAACTTGACATATATAAATTTTATAAGTTAAAATAATAATCATATTAAAACCTTAAAAATTATTATCGTTATTTAACATTCTAAATAATTTAAATGATATATTAAAACTATTTTTATTCTCAAATATTTATAAAGATTATTGTTTATTCAAAACTTATTTTTCACATTATATAATATTATTAATAAATATTTTTATTTACTAAGAAAAATTTTCAATAAAAAAATTATATCTAAGTTAATAATTTTATAATTAATAAAAATTAACATATATTGGTTGTTAACTTGTTAAATATTATAATTAACTATTGAAACATTTGTTAATAAATTATCATTATAATTTTTTATTATTTATTTACATAATTAGTAAAAAAATTATTTATTTTCATATCTGGTTTTACATTGATTAAAAGGTTAATAAAAAGAAAATCTAATAATAAATTAAATAATTCATTTTACTAAAATTCGGGATGTTACATTCTACCCCCCTTAAATGAATTGTGTCCTCGCAATTCTATTGTCAAACTGCAGGACTTTCTGAATTTCAATCTTCAGAATTTTTTTAAAAAAAATTCTAAGAAGACTTAATTACCTAACTAATTTTCTAAGGCGTAGACTTATTTTCATCAAAAGATAATATCTAATCTTCAATTTTGTCTACACTATTCCTCTGATACCAATTATAATGCCCCAATCCCGCTCTTCTGAAATTAGTGCTTTAAAATTCTATGTAATTTTTTTTTAAAGTGAATAAACAATTACACAACATTTTAATGAAGTGAGGATCTTTTTCTAGTCTATGTTCTGGAAGATTAGACATAACCATACATTTTACAGAGTTAATAAAATAATAATAAAATAAATCAACTATCAACTACTCTTCTGCACGCGCTACAACAATGATGACCAACTCTGGAATTCAAGGCAACTTGTGAAAAACATTTCAAAAACGTAGGGTGAGCACAAAAGATGCCTAGTACGGGGTTTTGAAAACTATTGATATATCGTTTTTAAAAAATATCATTTCGATGATACATTTGAAAGATTCAATTGTAAATATAATTTTAAAACAACCATTAAAAAATAATATAATGCCATTAAAAAAATTATACATTGAAAAAACTTTTAAACTAATCCAGTGATTTTCTTTGGAACATAATAAAAAAAACTTATTAAAACAAAACATCATTTTAAAATAACTTAATTCATTGAAGGTAGACTTGGGCCTACCCACTTAGCGAAGGATGGGTTCACTCACCAATGACCTTCAATTTTACAACAAATAAGCACCGATATTTTTTTGAAAACATTTAATGTTTTCTTTACATATATATATATAGACACACTAGTATTACTCACTGGAGTTTTTACCTTTAAACATGTCTATGCATTTAAATAATAATTTCCACTAATATATATATATGTTTATATATATATACATATATATATATATATATGTGAATTTTTATTGAACAAAAACACTACTGAGTATTGCTTCCCAAAAACTCACATCACTTGGCATGTACATAAACACCAACACAATTATCAATGCTTTGTTTTCATGATTAAATCACTTAATCCATTCATTTAATTCAAAATAATAAAATAATAATGATCATGCACCGAAGATTACAAATGATATATATATATATATATATATTTAAATATATCAAAAATTCATTCATGAGTTAAATTAAAATATAACCATGTACAAGATAACTTAAAATTATAACATGTCTATATACATTTCATCCAATTACATTAAAAATTCATTTCTATGTAAATATTATCCAACATTCATGAATATGTGTATATAAATATAAATTCATATGCATGTATGAAGTTTCATATACGATCATCGATATATGGGCCATAATCGTAATGCGAGTATTTCATGCGTGGAGATTAGTAAATTAAATTAATATAATTCCATGACTAAATATTTTTTACAAATCCTTTATATAAAATAGATATTATTATATAAAATTGAAAATAAATAGTAAATATATCCTGATAAAAATAAAATAATATTTTTTTCAAATGATTAAACAAACTAAACTACAAAATTTCATTCCACACAAAAATGAAGAATCATATGTTTTTAAAAAACAATAATAATAATTGATTCCCTTGCACAAAAGAAATATTATTTGGAGAATATGATGACCAATGGAGTAAAAATCCATCATGATCAACTATGAAATTTATGTTCATTTAGAAAATATGTAATTGAATGAAAAAAATAATTTGACATAATAAAATTTAAATCCATTAGAAATATTAAATAAAATATCTGTGTTTGAAAAAAAAATCCTTGAAAAATTATAATTTTATGAAAAAAAATTGAGTTTTCATAAGGAATCTACAATAAAAATACTTTTTATTTCCATGATGAATATTTTTAAATACATAATCCCTTACCTCTAATCTTTCCATCGTATAATATTTTCCCAAGCGGTGAACATACCCACGAAGGATGCGAAAATATTGAAACACTACATTAGAATTGGAAATGAGAAGTGGAAATAAATGGTTCCTACCTCACCAGCTCTCTACTCTTAAGAGTATAGCATTCTCGGCCACTACCTTTGAGGTATGACTGCATTATATAGAAGTGTCATTGTGTACTATATACGCCTTATAAAAAATAATAGTTGTGTCTACAATGAGATTAGAATTGATGAAAAATTTAATATCATTGGGATTTTATCTACAAATTGATGTGTAAATATAATACTAATAAAAAATTATATTGTATTTGATGTTGACACAAAAAAAACGATGAAGCAATAATCATAACTAGATTCTTGATTTTGTTTTTTCCATGTAGGGGAAACAATAACGGATTCAATGTATTAAAATTATTAGAATAATAAAATAGTTTCCAGAAAATGACATGAAAAGGAATTGGTAAACAAATTATTTTTGCATCGATTATAATAATCATCATCGAATGAAAAAGAAGAAAACTGTTACACAAAGAAATGAATTTTTTTTTAAACATAGAATCAATATTAGAAGAAAATAAGGACATCTAGTTTAAGAAATTTAAAATAAACTGACATAAATGAAGCAAGCGGATAAAATAGACAAAACAAAGAACTATTGACCTGGTTTTTATACAATTCAGTCAATCTTGAAATTAAATATGAAACACATACCAGATATGAAAAAATAGAGACCCTAACAACATCACACTACCTTACCTCCTTCGCCAAGCTCATATTTAACAAAAACGAAGCCTGTTGTGCTCATTGGTATACGAAACTTCTTCGGTGGAAACAAAATATCGAAAAACAGATCAAGGATGCTACTCATCGTTCGGAGTAGACAAAGCTGTATCGTTGCTGGGATCCTTGTCGAACTCGACATGGTTAAAAAATTAAGCAATATGTGTTGGTCAGCTCAAACATCATCTCTTATAACCAATCAGCTTCACCTTCATCTCTCATGTCGACCAATATTGACAATGACCTCACATGCCCAAGGCCGAAGCACGATTTGATTACCTACGGACCCTTGCGACGTCTCTCGGCTTGTGACCTCGTCTGGATTGTAGCCAAAAATTTACCCCTTGATGAACCGTACATCGGCCTCCTGAAACCCCAAAAACAAACCCTTGAAACCCGATTTTTAATTCTTCTTCTGTTTTTTTAATATTCAATATTTTTTATCATTTATATATATATATATATATATATATATTTTTTATCGTAAATCATAATTCGAATTTCATAAAATTTATTTTAATAATTTCAATTTGTAATATTAATTTGTTTAGAAATTTTAATATTTAAAAAATTTAATAATTACTCTTATATTTATCATTTATTTTATATATATAATATTAATAATAATTATTATTTTCTCAATTTACTTTCATCAATATAAAACTTATTTTCATATAAAATCATAATAAACCTGACATATATAAATTTTTTAAGTTAAATTTATAATCATATTAAATACTTAATAATTATTATCGTAATTTAACATCCTAAAGAATGTAAATGACATATTAAAATTATTTTTCTTCTCAAATATTTATAAATATGATTATTTATTCAAAACTTATTTATCACATAAAAAAATATTACTAATAAATATTTTTATTTACTAAGACAAATATTCTATAAAAAAAATTATTTCTATGTTTATAATTTAATAATTAATGAAACATAACATATATTGGTTGTTAAGTTGTCAAATATTTTAATTAAGTAATGAAACATTGGTTAATAAATTATCATTATAGCTTTTATTATTTATTTATGTAATTAGTAAATTTTTATATTTATTTACATATTTGGTTTTACATTGAATAAAAGATTAATAAAAACAAAAACTAATAATTAATTTAATATTTAATTTATCTAAAACTAGTGATGTCACATTCTACTAGTCAAATTGCAACATAAATAATCAATATTTTTTTTATAACGAAGGAATTTATAATGCCGGAAATTCTGAAACATTTTTTCAAGGCCTCGTCCAAGACATCTAAAAATAATTAAGGCCTCGGAAAAAACCATATATCAAATTGGGAAAGGCCTCAACCAATTCCACATCTAGTTGTCTCATGAGAGCTACCGAGGCATTGAGGACTTATAGTGGGATCCTCCAGTCACTTACTAAGTGAAATACATTCCTCATATGAAAAGGTTGAAATATAACATAAACGTTTGTATTAAAATTAGCATACGAAATGTCAATACATTATCCATAAACCATGAATGGTATGAAAAAAGGAAATACATAGTCAAACATATCACTAAGCCTTCAATTAAATAAGTATGTCTTGTATCTTAATAAATCATCTTCAAATAAATATAAAATCCATCAAAGATTGTTGATATAGATGAAATCGATACCTTTTTAGAGAAATAACAATTTCTATTTTGAAATCATTTAAAGTTAAATAATTTTAAGGGAAAAAATTTATTTTGAAAATATTCTTATAAGCTTGAATGTTATACTTTGATGATGTTATAAAAGCGGAGAATAACTGCACCCACCGTATAAAAAAATATTCTTACCATAATTTTTGCGAAAAGGACATAAAGTTACTTATTGAGAAAAAAACTGAAAGATTACTTTAAAAACATATATATTAAAATAAGGGTATAATGACTTTACCTCATTGTATAGTAAATAGATTTTGTTTTGAAATACATTTTTATGAAACATGGATGTGGATGATAAATAGGTCCCAGTAGATACATACATAAAAATAACCTCAGATAATAAAGAGATCGTGAAATTAACCCTTATATTGTATGTTTCCTTGGTCAAGGGTAGTTTAACCACTTTTATAATGGTGAAATAATTGTTATTAAATTAATCAACTACTATATACATTAATATGATATCATATATGATATTTTAACACTGCTTTCTTAATAATATTTTTGTATTATTGACGTTTCAGGTGTAAACGGATTAATTTTCCATTATATGATTTATTACATAAGTAATTTTAGTTATGTATAGGATGAATCATATTAATATTAAGGATGATATTAATTCTTTAAAAAATATTATTAATTATCAAATGAAAATTAATCATGAATGGATACAATGGGGAATGAATCTTATCGCGTCCGTGGAAATGGTAATCCATATGTACGCATGAGATACAATATCATTATTTAAATTTTAATATAATATATAATTGGATGGTATATCATATATATAGAATATTTATCATGTTATATCTATTATTTACATCTATTACACATCATTGTTATACCCATCCAAATAATAATGTATTGAATAACAACTACACCACAACGTAGAGACGGTAAGCCGTACGTACGTACGTATGGAGACATGTCATTAAAAGGATGGATAGAATAATGAATATGGTTGTTCCATATTTATAATAACATAACAGTATATAGGAGATATAGTATTTATTATTTTATAATGTAATCAACAAATAAATTGGTAGTGGAAGAAGAAAAGTTCTTGAAAGATGTGAGGAAATATTTACCTCTTTTTCGGGTTCTTCATTTTTATTTGATCAACATGGCCCCTTAAGAAGGGTTTATGACTAAAGAAAGGAATCTAGGATGAAGGTAGGACATTTGAGAGGTTTTTTGGGTAGGTTTTTTGTGAGCCAAATGGCATTGAAAGTGTGAATTATAGAGAAGGGGGAGTGCCCTTTTATAAGAGGGGTAAAAGGCACCTTATGAAAAGCTAGAAGTATTATTTTATAATAAAATCAATTTCGGTTTCTAATGGCTCAAAAATGAATTATTTAGAGGCTAAGGTGGTGATGGGTCAAAAAAAATCAACCAATATGTTTTATACAGGTTTAGGTTACAATATTAGCCTTATCATTTAGATTTAACTCTTAGTTAAATAGTTTCACATTTACCGTGTCTCTTTGTATTTTTATATAATATGGTTAATAAATTTACTATATACATCCAAGAGACCCACAAGTGGTTCATTAATCATATACCTACCATTACATAAGACTTTTGGATTTTACTTATATTTTTAGGAATGGAATATTAATTAATAATATAATATTTGTTTTAAAAAATCTTATATGTCAATTTTGACACTATTTGTTATTTTTTTGTTTCGAAATTTATAAAAGAATTATTACATCAAAAAAATCCATCTAACCGAACAAAATATGTCATATTATCCTTTAAAAGTAGTGTAATTCATAAAATATCTAATATTAAATTAATTTGGATATTTATAATATCTATTATTTTAATCTTTCATTAATACAATAATTACTACATCATCATTGTGTCATAAATAAATTTAATTATTTAATATATAAATATTTAAAAAAAATACTATTATGTAAAAAATATTTTTATCTTTCTAATGAATATTTATCATCAAATTTATCTTATGATTATCCCTATATTTAAAATGGTTCAGTTGTTAAACATTGAATTTAACACATTTAACTCTTCTTTGAATTAAATAATAATAAATGTCTTAATCTAATACATGTGTACCTAAAGAATCATATATTTTTTCTAATGTTTTTTTCAGTCGAATTAAATTTATCCAATAGAATTATGACATGTCTTAGGGTAATAAAAATATTATTTTTATCCTTAATTACCCTATTTTCTTTTAACTGTGGTAAATAAAAGATAAATGTTACTATTCAGAAAAACTTATTTTCATCTTATTGAACGAAATTTATTTACTGATATCAATTGTGTCCCTCGTATATTTGAAATTCAACTCAGTTAAGTGGTAAAATTTAGTTTTATGTAAATTTTCAAATACTCCTTGATGGTGGGTAAAAACGGTAAAAAGTTCAATAAAATTTTTATATATTTAAATTATTATAAAATGAATCAAATGAATTAAATAGAGAATATATAGGTATTATGTGTCTATATTGACCTAAATATTTTAAATAAAATAAATAAATATTTAAAGAAAAAATTTTATTTTAAAATATAACTCTGTGTTTCTCACTATTAATCAAAAATTGAAAGTTTAAAAAAAATACCATAAAATCACCCTAAGATAATTCCAATTTTATAAATCCAAAAATGAATAATATTTTTAAAGTTAAAATTTCTAAAATTTCATAGAAGTGGGTATTACTATTAAAAATGGCTAGTTTGATTGGTTGTGGTGTTTTATAAATCAAAGTTGTGTACAATACACACTACTGTATTATTCAAAGTATAGTGTACTATGGAAGATTTGGGTTTTACAATTTTTCCTTGAAAACATCATTGTTGTTTGTGATGTATTACCTGTTGGTGTTTAAATTAGCCAAAGTAAGGTTACTATTAAATTTAATATAAGTTTCTATTGCATGTTGAACGAGCCAATTTGGAATTTCATGTAGTGCAATCCAAGTCTGTATTGCATGTAGCCAAAGCCATGTTAGAATTCCATGTAGTGCAATGGAAGGCGGTATTTTGTCTGAATGGAATGTTTGACTTATTTTTTTAATATATATATATATATATTATATCTAGAGTCATGTGAAATAAAATATATAAAAAATATATATTATTTAAAAATAATATTTCAAAAAATACCAGGGATTAACATGATTCTAATTTCTCTTATAGCCTTTAAAAAGACCATCGAATTGTCAGTAGTCTATAATTAGATTGGTATTGGTACTCCATCCTTACAACTACTCCCCCTTACCACCTACTGAGAATCATGGGTACCACTATGATCCATAGAACCCCCTTTCCCACTTCTCTAAAGAAAAAAACTCATTTTTTACAATGGAAATAAATGAATCATAACACTAATAAAGTATTGTGGTCATATACAATAGGAAATTGATATGAATGTATAATAATTCTGCTATATAGTTAAAAATAAAAGTATTAATATCATTACAAAATTTAATTTCATACAATATAAATGATAATTAATGTTTTAGATTAATGGAGGCATATCATAATAATGAAAACACAGAAGTTAATTGTATATTATATAATACTATTAGTTATAATTTCAATGAAAAAACTAACATTAAATATTTTAATAACATAAATATTTTCATATAGAATCTTATAATTTATATTTATATTTTGCAATATATTCCATTCTATTATAAAATTTATATATTTTTTAATAAAAATAAATAATTTCTACACCATTTCTCATCAATTTGTAAATATTATCAGAATATAATATATTATGAATAACATTTGACCATAATATAATGAAAATACCTATATTCTACTTAATATATTCAAGTATATATAGATATAGATTTTTAGTAAAAATATAATCAATATCATCTTCAATTCTGAAAAACAATATAATGACATTATCTTTAAGTGTGTGGCATGGAGTAAGTAATTTCGTATAACTATATTAATTTCACATGAAGGATGTGAAATGTTTTTAGTTAATGAAATAAATTATTTTTATCTCAAAGTAATATATTTTGATTAAAAAATACTCCAAAATTGTTGAGTTTTTACTACATCTATAATAATCAAATAATACAATTTCTAGATAAAACATATTTAGTTTTAGCAGTTGATTGAAAAAAAATGAATCATCTTTTGTAAAAGGATATTAACTTTTCCTCAACAGTGTGATATTTAATTAAACGATTTATTTGAATCAATTATATTACCGTAGATATCATTTATATAATAAATACTTTCATCAAACATCGATATTCAGTAATAAAATAGTTTAAATTTTTATTTTTCATTGTTAGAAAGGAATAGATTTATTAATTCCATTAAATGGTTCTCCTTCTGATTTTTGTGAATCTAACATGTAAACCCAGAAAAATCATAATTTTAATTCATAATTTTATTTTTTTGTGTAAAATTTTTTTTATACCAATAACAAAATTCTGACAAAATAATCCAAAGGGTCCATCATGATTACATTTTTATGTTTTCTTACTTGAGTACTAATATGACAATCATTCGTTAAATAAAACTATTTAATTATACATATTGTACAGTTATGTTGAGTGGATTTTTTCATTTTTGTTCATTGAGTTATCTCTATGAGATGAAATTAGTTCTATTGACATGTCATACTAATATAAATTACCCTACCTTAAGATTAAAATGAAAAATAACTATAATTTTATTTCTTAATAATATTAAAAAATACCATAAACATAGATTAATAAAATTCAGCTTTCAAAAATATTATTATTCATAAAATGATTTGGATCTTATATTCCATTAAAAAAAATAATTTTATTTAATAAATATATCAATATATCCTTCATGTGACTCAAATAATATTTATCTTTGTAGTGTTCCTTGGTAAGTTAAATTACATGTTTCCAAAAAATATTATAAAAAATATGGTTGTTCAAAAAAAAGCTACTTATTAAAGATAATAGAACACAAATATATTCAACTATAGATACTATAGGAAATGTTCCTTTTTAATATATATACTTTTAATCATATAATCCATAGAAACATAACTAGCGTTATTGTGAAAAAATATCATTTTCATCTCGAATGTTTTAAAATACCGATTTGGATCATATAACCACATTATCCAACTTCCAATTAATTATTTTCCCAACCCTTTTACATTAAAAATAACCAATATATTTATGCATTGAAATTTTCTAACATTCATCGCAAAAACATTCAAATTCCATTGTAGAATTGAATAGATATATGAATATAAGATTTATACATTGATTTTATAAGTCTCAAGATGTTCTAACCTATTGATCAACATCACTAGTGATATGATAAGAGTAATGAATAAAAATATTCATCTAGTTCATATGAAAAAAATAATTTAATTCCATACCTGTCACGACCCATCCCCCAGGGCTTGTGTCGTGACTACCACAAGCCCTCCTTCCATGGGCCATAGGCTAGAGACTAGAACCAATGGTGTATTCAATAAAACTAGAAAGGTGTTGTCTTTATAACCTCAAAAATCACACAACCAAGGACAGAACAAGATATGTACACGAGTAAATTGCATAATAAAAAGTTTGTGTATTGTATGTAAAAGGGGCCAGAATAAAGGACCAACTGGAAAGTACAAGAAAACTAGAGTGAACATGTAAGCTGAATAACTCCGGTGAACCACTGACAATGATCATACCTGTTGGGTAGGTACAACTCTAGAACGGTCATCTCTGTAGTACACCTCATCTATGGTCCTCCTCCGAGCTACCTGCAGTCCTAGTACCCTCGTCCTCAGTCCGCACTATCTATAGTCTGCACGAAACACAATAATTTGTGAGCATAGAATTTGCAGTGGTGTGTATAATGATACTTAGTAGGGACCCTATGACCATCAGGGTCTCACAAAATCTAAAAAGGTTAATCCAAAAAGCATGTAAACTTGTGACAACCCAAATTAGGTATATGCCCATACATATACCTAAGTCATCAAATATTAGCTATCTCATTCATGAGGAAACACATGGCCCAACTCCATTGCCAATGTACAACTATTCCATGAAGGAAATGAAACCATGAAGGTATGTACCACATAGGTACGCCGCACAGAAGAATATCACAAAGGTATCATCACAAATGTAAGTACCACACAGGTACTCCACAAAGTAGAATACCAAAAATGGTATCACCATGAAGGTAAGTACCACACAGTTACACCACACAATAGAATACCACAAAGGTATCACCACGATGGTAAGTACCACATAGGTAATGACTCATCTAACACCAGGTATAACTAAGGTACATAAGTATAGATGATTATTTGTAAGCTAAATAATCTTATTCTGTTATGTATCGCTATAACTGATCCACACATGATTGATAGGTGATAACCCCCACAGACCCACACAGGATCTGACCCACATAGGATCGGTATGTGATGGCCCATACTGGATCGTGGAGCAATGACCAACACAGGATCAGATATGTGTTGACCCACAGAATATCGATAGATGCTGACACACTTAGGATCAATGATCTTTCTTCATGCTACAGTCAGCAACTGGGTTCCCGCACTAAGATATCTTTATACCATCAGGGTATGCTCCTCAACCCCCAGGTTGATACTCCAACATCCACAAAGTCTCACAAATAATTATCCCAATGGACCACAACATAAAATGGGTCTCAATGTAATATACAGGGCATCAATTA
The DNA here is from genome assembly GCA_963277665.1 of Viscum album. Classification (NCBI taxonomy): domain Eukaryota; kingdom Viridiplantae; phylum Streptophyta; class Magnoliopsida; order Santalales; family Viscaceae; genus Viscum; species Viscum album. Next base: position 616,278,074 of record OY728164.1, read on the forward strand.
GACGCATAGTCTTTAATTTATTATCCTTTTAGTCCTGAGGGCCCGATTGGATTCATTTTTTATCCGACCCAGTCATACCCCTAAAATTTATCCAAACCCCATGTGGGGTATAAAAAAAGGATTTTCTTAATACAATGTTTCCGACACGACATAAGATTCATCAAACGGACACCCGAACCACAATTTATGGCCGAAAGAGAGAAAAGGGTCGATGTTGTTATGGGTTCGGTCTGACCTGGTCGGACCAACCTGGCCTTGGGTGACCCGATCTAGTTCATCTTGACATGGTCTGACCTAGCCCAATGGGTCTATCCCAGCCAGCGGTGCGGCAGCCCACTAGGCTCACCATGCGATGGCCCCCGGTGCGGCGTCTCGTGGTGTGGCGGTCCATAGTGCGGAGCTTCCCGCTGTGGTGGCCAACATCGAGCCGGTGGTGCCTCGCCTCATCGACGCGGCACAAGGTCACGAATCTTCTCCACTGGGAGCTGCAGACATGTGCCACAACCTTTTTATGTGGCCGGCTTCCACCCCTTTTCACAGTCAGCCGCCACCCTTGCTCTGTCATGGCTGACGGGCTGCGACTCTTCTCCAGCAGCGCAGCTGCGCCGTCGCCGTCTTTGCGGCTGACTATGGTGCCAGTCACTGATCCTGAGTCCCATCACTACCAATCGCCAGCACTGGTGGCCCTCCTCCACCATCGCCAAGAACACATCAAAAACATTAAAGGATTGCTGAGAGTTCAGGCTATGTTCATTTGACATGCCCCCTCTGCATTAGAGCTATATCAAGATTCACATGTGTAGAGGTTCAACGTAAATGATAATTAACGAAGGTACACAAAAATCACTACCCTACCTCGATGTTTCGTTTACATCAACGAGGAGGTGTCGGGAGGTAGCCGATGAATTCGTTTTATAACGTCGGTGTTCATTGCCTCCTCATGGTGCTTCCGATCCAAGAACGTGGTCGGTTCCTTGTTCTTCGTTGGAGTATGTTCTGCTTTAGAGAGGGAAAATATTCTCCAATGTTCTCCAAGGATTTTCCAACCCTTTCCAACGATTTTATCCTCAACCCAATAATATAAAACCCAACTAATTAAAATTTAGGTGGTCATTAATTATGATGGCGTTGGCATAATTAAAATAATTAAGTTGGAAAATTTAATTTAGAGGAAACCTAAAGTCCCTTCTCTCATTAAAGTGGGAGTCCAAGAGGGTTTGGGTGGTCCTCACAATAATGAATTCAATTTTTTTGGTTTCCTAGTTCGGGTGGTCCCCACCTCCATAACCTATATAGATAGGTTCCAATAAAAATATAATAAAAGTTGTTATTTATTTTATTTGTATATACATGAAAAACACATAACCTAACGTTCACTCTCGGCCATCTGCTGTCGAGGTGAAGGTCTCATTAAGTGAATAACGTTGATGTGGGTTCAATGGTGTCCCCAAATTTCAATTTCAAGAACTGGTTAAAAAGTTAAAAAAACACACATGCATGTTTACTGAACATTCCATTAAAAATGTTTAGAAATTCATTCCGGGCCCACTGGGCCTCAGAATCATGCGCTGTCAATTTTGGAAGACTCATAAAATTCCCATATAATTAAAATAATTACCTGTAATTTTCTATGTCTTTACATTTTCCCCACCTCAGGGATTTGCGTCACCGAAATCCACATTACAGAAATTAGGAAAACAAGTGGGGATATTGAGCACGAATATGAGCCTCCCACTCCCATTTTCTCTCCTAGAGGTTCCTGTGTTGCATCATACACACACCTAATGTATCGATCACCCACAAAGGACTATATCATGCCAACCATAAACTTCCAGTGTAACATCCATAAACATAACCCCATCGTCAATGTCTAGATCGTTGTGGTCAAAAATGTGTGATGGGTCATTCACATATCTCCTCAGCTGGGATACGTGGAAGACGTCGTTCATACAGTGTAGCTAATGTTGAAGAGATAAGTAGTAACCCGCCTTGCCATCTCTGTTGAGGACCTGAAAAAGTCTGATGATCCTTGTTGATAACTTTTTGACCCTGCCAAATCTTAGTAAACCTCATCAGGGTGAGAATCAATGATAGACGTTGTCACCCTCCTCGAACTGCAGAGGTCTCTGTCTCCTATTAGCATAAGACATCTGCTTTCTCTGTTCAGTCTTCATCATCTCATGGATGATCTATACATTTTTTGTGGTAGCTCATATGTAGAGACCCAATCTTGACGTACATAGACATTACATTAATTTTTCTAGATACCAAATACATAACTAAAATAGACACACAAGGACCGTAATAGTTTAGTGTCTTTAGAAACTCAGAATATAATATTCTAATCATGGTGACAGATCTTCAACATTTCCGAGAAAGATCTTCCCTTTTTTTATTACCTAAAACCTTTCATTAAATCCAGGGAAAAGGATAACATATAAAGGTTGAGATCAAATGCTCTGTAAGGGTAATAATGGAGAAAATAAAACAAATCATGTACATTTGAATTTTAAAATACATGAACATAAAGTTTAAACATCAAAATCATGAGAAATAAATCTTAACAGTACATAAGGCATAGATTCATAAAGAAACATTAATCAGGATAAAATAGCATGGGAATAAAACATGTAATTGTGTCCACCCATTATGCAAATGGTATGGTTTCTATAGTATCCAATGAATTATTTCCAAGATCATCTTAGTAGACAATGTCCTTTACTGAATCATGTTCACTCCTCGTTCATGTCATGCATCACTGAATCAGATTAAATTTTCATTCCAGCCATTTCTATCTCATGAGATATAAATCATTACCCAATGAATTAGAGGGTGATATAGTTCCCACCAATCTCATAATGAAATCATTCTCACGTGTTCCACAACATAAACATAAATCATTCATCATAACCCAAAGAATAAAATGGGTTTCATAAACATCATCCCATCATAACATAATCCATATAAAAAATGGATATCATTTCATCTTAAGAGAATTGAATCCATGTAATCATAGAGAAATTATACTCGAAACATACACATATGAAATAATGTCATCTTAGATGGAAAATGGTTTTGATAAAACACTTGAAATAAATTCTTGTGGAAAATATCCATAGTTATTTAAAATCATTTTCTATTCACAAAATGCCATGAAATTTAAAAATAAGTGGATTTTGATGAAAATAGTATTGATATCTTGTATAGTAAGCTTCTTGAAAATAAGGTGTTATGAAACTGTAAAAATATGTTCATGCTGTATAAGTTAAAAAAACATTCACATCGTACTTTGGTAGGAATAGTAAAAAAGTTCCTTGTATGGTAAACAAAAAAATTCCTTTCATAACATGTGGTAAAAGTAAAAAATGGATAAAAAGGACATTAAAAATACATAAAACCCCTTTTATAAAACATGCACATGGTTGATAACAATAACCCCAGTTTATACTTACGAATAAACAATCTCAGATAAGATCAAGATTGGATGAATTATCGCTTACCTTAGGTCTGTTATGCTTCGAACGTATCTAAACCTATTGTATAATGATTTAAATAATTTCATTGACATATTACAGAAAGAAATTCATTGTTACGATATCATATATGGTTCACTTATGACTTTATATTACCCGCTCTTTTGTAAATTCCATGTTAATGCAAAATTATAAGTAAAATCGTTTTATTTATCGTACGTGTTTGGACTTGTTGTTCTTGATATTATTATTAATTATATCATGATTTAATTACATAAAAAATTTAAACCATGATTTATATATCATATATTTTCAGTATATATATATATAATAGATAGATAAACGAAATGAAAGACACCGTTCATGGAGATGGTAGGCCGTACGTACACATGAACACTATTTTCTTTTCCTTATTGACTTTGATGGAAGTAAGTAGATGACATATATATATATATAGTAGATTTATCATGTCATATATTTCATTATTATTCATTATATATAATTTATAATCATTATTGAGTGGTTAACATGGGGAATGAATCTCATCGCATCATGGAGACAGTAATCCGCATGTACGCACCAGCGATGATGTCGTTTCCATAATTATTGAATTGAATAGGAGTGGATGATATAATATCTCAAAATCAGTATGATTTTATAATAAATATATATAGTTATTCATTACACCATTATACCCATCCAAGTAAGGTGGTGGTGGAAAAACAGATTACACCACGGCATGGCGACGGTATTCCGAACGTACGCACACGCGGTGATTTCGTTTTCCATAGGATGGATAGAAGGTGAAATGGGGTTGTTTCATATTTATAAGAACATATAAGTATATTATTCATACTGATGTTATTAACTAATAATGAAACAACTAAATAATAAGAAGTTGAAGAGGAAAGAAAACATGAAAGAATCGGTAGAAGAGATTACCTCTTCTTCGTCGCTCCTCTTTTAAACATCCTCTTAAGGCACTAGAGCTGGACTTTTGAGGATACCAAAACCACTATAATGTTTCTAGGGATGTTATTAAGGGAAATGGACAAGGTTTTTCCGAGAATGAAGGCTCAAGCCCTTTTATAAGGGAGGAGAGGTGCATTTTAGGAAAATCTTATAATATTATTTTATAATAATGTCATATTGTGTTTATAATTTCTCCAAATTGATTTATTTCGATGCTAAAGAGGGGATGGAGAGAAATCCTATCAACCAATAGGTTTTAGAAAATTTTAAGTTACTATTTTAACCTTATCATGTAGATTTAACTCTAAGTTAAATAATATAACTTTTACTATGTCTTCTTGTTTTCTTACAGGATATGGATAATAAACTTACTATAACAAGCCAAACAAACCACAAGTGGTTCCTTATTCATATATATATATCCTTATTTAAGTAATTTTCCCAACCCATAGATTTTTAGGAATATAATAACAATTAACAATATAATATTTGTTTTAAAAACTATTTTATGTCAATTTTGACACTTTGGAAATTAATTTTTGTGAAAATCATAAAAGCATGTTTAGTTCGATAAATGGTAATTGAATCAGTAATAACTTGTCATACTAACCTAAATATTTAGTGTAATTTATAAAAAGTCTCTAATTACATTTATTTTTGTATTTATAACATCAATTATGTTAATCATTCATTAATAAGGTAATTACTTCATCATCAATGTGTCATAAATAAATTAAATTATTTAATGATTTAAAATTATAAATAAAATTGCATTATGTAGGAAATATTTTTATCATTATAATGAATATTTATTGTTGAATTTATCTTGTTTATAACCTTGTATTAAAATTGTTTATGTTATTAAAATATTATTTTAACTATTCTAACTCTTCATTAAATAAAATAATAATAATTTTCCTAATCTAATCAATGTGTACCTAAATGATAATATTTTATTTCTATGGTTTTTTTGGTCGAAATACACTTATCCAATATAATTGTGATATGTTTTAAGGTAATAATAATATTATTTTTTCCCTTAATTACCCTATTTATTTTTCATCGTGGAAAATAAAAGTAAAATGTTACTATTCACCAAAAAATACTTATATCTTATTGAACAACATTTTACTTCTTGATATTAACTATGTCTCTCATATTTTCGAAATTCCACTCACAGAAGAGGTAAAATTAACTTTTATGTAAATTTTTAAATTCTCTTAGGAGGTGGGTAAAAGACGGTGAAAAGTTCAATAAAATATTTATATATCTAAAATTAATATTAAATTAGTCTAATTAATTACATTGAACTTATATAGGTATTATGTATCAATTTTCTCATAAAATAAATTTAAATAAAAAAATTATTATTTAAATAAAAAGTATGTTTTTAAATAGTAACCTAGTGTTTTCACTATTCATAAAAAATTTGAATGATTTCAGAAAAATAACAAAACTTCACCCTAGGCTAATTTCAATATTCCAAATCCAAAAATGTAGTCCATTTTGAATGATTACGTTTAAAAAATTTCAAAAAGTGGGTTATACAATTCATAATGGCTAGTTCATAATAATATTATAATAATATATCATTTAGTGAATCTCGATATTACGTACTACACACGCTAACAAGGATGGTCTTGATTGAGTGTAATGCAATCCACGTCAGGGCTGTGTGTAGTGAAATCTATGTTTATTGTTGCCTATAACATAATCCAAACATATTTTATTTATACATTAAACAAAATATAAACTTAATGTTGTGTAGAATAATTTCCACAAAACGAACATGAAATTGTGTGTGACGCAAGCCAAGAATAGTGTTGCGAATACTACATGCTCATACGGTGTTTCGTATAGTACAAGATAAATTTGGTGTTATGTAAAAAACAAGAAATCAATGAAAATAAAAGAATATTTTTCATAAAACCTCAAGGAGTTACATTCTAACCCCATAAAATGAATTTCTCCCTGGAAATTCATCGGGGTTATAAAAGGTTTACTACTTGATAGTTTCTTAAGTAGAAACCAACATCGTAAAAAGGAAAACCAAATCTTATCTTTATAAACTAAAGTATAAAATGTAACGGTTAGCCAAATTAACTAATCATTGGGTTTCCACATAAAAGAACATAGGTGAAAATATGGATATAAAAGAGAAATCTAACCATCATATTCTGAAAGAGAGTGGTAGAGAACATGGCTATGAAAAAGCCAACAATCGCAATGCCAAATTTTTTTGATGATCTAAGGTACCATGTGATTCATCGAATATGATGAAACCAAGACAACTTTTTTGGTTTTCAAGATCAATTCCCTAAAGTTGAAGAATTTTTGAATTATAATAAATACTTGCTATATCTTGGTACAATCTCGCTGTTTTTTGTGCCTGGAACAATTTCCACATCATCTCTTAAAGAAATATATTTGAATTTGTCTTTCCTGAAGTGTTAGCAGATCATGCGATAGAAATATGGGTCATTCCATCTATATAAAACAAAAGTTTATCAAAAGTTATCAAATATACATAAGTACGACTATGCTGATATTAATAGTATATAGTTCCTAAAATGGAATTATACATCATATATCATACCTTTTAATAAAATAAAACTATTTTATACTAACCAGGGACTTCATGTAGACCAATGGTAGGTGATAAAGGCATGTCGCACTTCGGTTGTGGGTTCTATTCCCACAGCCTTTTCCAACGTGACGGGTTGTCTCCCATCCTGCAGGTTGTCCCATTTTCTAAAACTACATTATTATAACATTCCTGAAATAATATCGTAAAAAGTCATAGTCTTAAATAATACAATCCTATGTTTAAAATAATTCATTCCAATCTTTAGGCTTATCCAAAATACTTCTTTCCATGCTCATAGTATAAAGAAAACAGTTACTAGAAATGTCATCTACTGAGTATTTGAATACCATCATTTATCCCTCATATATCAGAAGATATATCTTGTTGATCGCATTCCAAATATGTGAATAACTTAATCTTGTATTTTATTGCAACATGAATTACCATATCACCTTAGTGAAAACATGAATTCTTTTAAAGGTTATCTCTTTCCACATGCCAAAATCCAAAAAATTCTTTATACTCAAACCATGATATCACTTTGTCCTTATATTAGTCATCAGCTCATGAATACTGTCACAAAAATTATTTTATATTTATCTCTTCATTATACACATATCATCTGCTTTCCAAAAATATTTCAGTCACTTTTCATGGTTACCGATGCCATATTTTTATGGAAAACCACAATGGACCAATACATAGATATTCCAATATACCATAAAAGTACCTCAAAAACATTATTATTGAATACCAATACATAAAAATTTCAATCCATTATCATAAATGATTGTCATTGAATATGTATATCCTTGATTTAGTAGTAACCTTATAGGTCAGGGCATTGAGTTGGGTAATGCCCATGTTCTCCAAAGAGAAGACATTGAACTTCATAACAGTTTGTCACTCTATGACCCTTCTCTCCACACAGATAACATCATCCCCTCCATTTCATGTATTCATCAAGGTTCTTCTTCCCTTCTTTAGAAATCTCAATCTTCCTCTTTTTATGCTCCTCAACATGAGAACATGCATAAAAGTCCATCTTCCTCTAATTTAATGAACATGGATTACCACTAAAGTTCACCTTGTTAATCATATATCGCAATGACTGACTCAGCATAATCACAAAATATTTCATTCTAGGAATTAAGAAATTTCCTTGCTCATAGTCACCAATTTTTCCATTGGATTCAATGTTGACCCAATTCCTTTTGGTTCCCTCCATTGACTAAAGCCAAACACCATGGTGTAAAGAACAGTTAAAATAACAGGGAACCACATAATCATAAAAAGACACATATGGGAAGTCTAACTTATCACACATCCTTTAATCCAAGACACCTTAGGTTCACCCTAGGTTATTACTGACATTCAGCATAATTCTAGGATGGTAAACTATAGTTATACTAAACCTTAGGGACATCCTTAGACATACCTTAGAAATATATCTAGAGACATCACTAATGTTTTCGCATCTTAGTTTCCAAAGGTTAACTAAACCTTTCCTATGATACCAACTCTAGCGGTCTGGAATTACTTCCATTGGAAGATAATTGATACATATCAGGGCACTCCATTGGTGGGTACACCTCCTAGGCGGGACACATCACCATCCCTAGTGGCATCCATTTCCTCATGAAGCCCTGGGTTGGAGATCCATGCTTCGTCCAACGCTCACATGTGAGAGTTCCCAAGGATAAGATTCCTTCCTACCTCCTTTTCCTCTGATACCAACTGCAGAGATCCAAGCATTACATACATGGAAATTACATTACTTTTTCGGAATACATACTTCATAACAAAAATATACAAACAATGACCGTAAGTTTTTAATGACTTTGGAAACATGGAATATAATCTTCTAATCACGGTGAAACATCTTCAACATCTCCCTTAATGATATTCCCCTTTTTTTATTACCTAAAACCTTTATTTAAATCCAGGGTAATATAAAACATATAAAGGGTGAGCGCAAATTCTCAGTAAGGGTAAACATCAATAAAATAATACAAATCATAATCATTTGAACATAAAAAAACATGAACATAATGTTTAAGCATCAAAATCATGAGAAATAAATCTTGAAAGTACATAAGGCATAGATTAATAAAGGAACATAAATCAAGATAAAATATCATGAGAATAAAACATGTAATTGTGGCCAACTATTAAGCACATGATATTATTTCCATAGTATCCAAGTCATTGCTTCCAAGACCATCTTAGTAGACAATGTCCCTTAGTGAATCGAGTTCACTCCTTGTTCCAGTCCTGTATCACTGAACCAGATTAACATGTAGTTCAATCCATGTCTATCTCATGAGATATAAATCATTTCCCAATGCATTGGAATTAGATTTAGGTCCCACCTATAACATAATGTAATCATTATTACGTGTTCCACAACATAAACAGAAATCATTCATCATAACCAAAAGAATAAAATGGGTTTCATAAATATCATCCCATCATAACATAATCCATCTAAAACAAATGGATATAATTTCATCATAAGAAAAATAAAACCTTGTAAATCATAGAGACATTATACTTGAAACATACACATATGAAATAATGTCATCTTAGATGGAAAATTATTTTGATAAAACACTTGAAATTATTTCTTCAAGAAAATATCCTTTCTTATTCAAAATCATTTTATTTTAAAAAAATGCCATGAAATTTTAAAATAAGTGGATTTTGCTGAAAATATTCATGAAATATTGTAGAGTAAGCTTCATGAAATTAAGGTTTTATGAAACCGTAAAAATCTGTTCATGCCGTATATGGTAAAAAAACATTCTCCTCATACTTTTGTCGGAAAAGTGAAAAACTTCCACGTATGGTAAACAAAAAAATATTTCATTCCTAACATGTGGTAAAAGTCAAAAAATGGGTAAAAAGGGCATTAAAAATACATAAAAACCCTTTTTAGAAAACAGGCACATGGTTGATAACAATAACCCTAGTAAATACTTACGAATAAACAATCTCGTATAAGAACGAGATTTGAATAATTATCCCTTACCTTAGCTGTGATAGGCTATATACGTATATGAACCTCCTATATAATTATTTAAATAATTAAAATGACTAATTATATAATCAAATTCATTTTTATGATATCATATATGGTTCACTAATGACTTTATATTTCCCGTTCCTTTGTAAATTCCATGTTAAATCATCATTTTGGGTAAAGTCGTTTTATTTACTGTACGTGTTTGGAGTTGTTGTTCTTGATATTTTTATTACTTATATCATGATTTAATTAAATAAATAATTTAAACTATATTTATATATAATATATATTTATTATATATATATATTATATATATATATAAATTATATGAAATACACCCTTCCTGGAGATGATATGTCGTACGTACGCATGAACGATGTTTTCATTTCCTTATTGACTTGAATGGATGTAAGTAGATGACATATATATATATATATACATAAATCCTGTAGATTTATCATGTCATATATATCATTATTATTCATTATATATACTTTATAATCATTATTGAGTGGTTAACATGGGGAATGAATCTCATCGCGTCGTGGAGACGATAATCCGTACGTACGCACGAGCGATGATGTCGTTTCCATAATGATTGAATTGAATTGGAGTGGATGAAATAATATCTCAAAATCAGTATGATGTTATAATAACTATATATAGTTATTCTTTACACCATTATACCCATCCAATTAAGGTGGTGGTTGAAAAATAGATTACACCACGGTGTGGTGACGGTATTCCGAACGTATGCACGCGCAATGATTTCGTTTTCCATAGGATGGATAGAAGGTGAAATGGGGTTGTTTCATATTTATAATAAAATATCAGTATATTATTGATACTGATGTTATTACTTTATAATTAAACAACTAAATAATACTAAGTTGAAGAAGAAATAAAATATGAATGAATCGGTAGAAGAGATTACCTCTTCTTCGTCACTCCTCTTTTAAGATTCCACTTAAGGCTCTAGAGCTGAACTTTTGAGGATACCAAAACCACTATAATGTTTCTAGGGATGTTGATAAAGGAAATGGAAAAGGTTTTTCCGAGCTTTAATGCTAAAAATTTTATAATGATAAGAGGGAGGAGGTGCCCTTTTATAAGGGAGGAGAGGGGCATTTTAGAAAAAACTTATAATATTATTTTATAATAAAGTCATATTTTGTTTATAATAGCTCCAAATTGATTTCTTTCGAAACTAAAGAGGGGATGGAGTGAAAACCTCTCATCCAATAGGTATTAGACAAGTTTATGTTACTATTTTAACCTTATCATTTATATTTAACTCTATGTTAAATAATATAACTTTTACCGTGTCTTCTTGTTTTATTACACTATATGGTTAATAAAATTAATATAACAAGCCAAACATACCAAAAGTTGATAATTATTCATATATATTTCCTTATTGTAGTCATTATTCTAAACCTTATATTTTTAGGAATCGAATAACAATTATTAATATAATATTTTTTAAAAAACTATTTTATGTCTATTTTGACACTATTTGGTAATTATTTTTTGTGAAAATCATAACATCATTATTTGTTCAAAAAAAGAAAATTGAATCAATACTAACATGTCATATTAACCTAAAAAATTAGTGGATTTTATAAAAAGTCTCAAATTACATTTATTTGGGTGTTTATAACATCAATTATGTAAATATTTCATTAATAAGGTAATTACTGCATCATGATTGTGTCTTAAATATATTTAATTATATAATGTATAAATATTAAAAATAAAATTCCATTATATATTATATCTTTATATATTTCTAATGAATACTTATAGTCCAATTTATCTTATGTATATCCCTATATTAAAAATGTTTAAGTTATTAAAATTTTATTTTAACTATTTTAACTCTTCTTTAAATAAAATAATAATAAATGAACTAATCTAATCCAAGGGGGTCTAAATGATAATATTTTATTTATAAGTTTGTTTTCGTTCGAATTAAACTTAACCAATAGAATTAGTACATCAGTTAGGGAAATTATAATATCATTTTTACACTTAATTACCCTATTTACTTTTAGCTGTGGTAAATAAAAATAAAAAGTTTCTATTCACAAAAAATTATTTTTATCTTATTGAAACAAATTTTGCTTCATGATATTAACCGTGTCTCTCGGATTTTCAAAATTCCAGTCACAAAAGTGGTAAAATTATGTTTTATGTATATTTTCAAATTCTCATAGGAGTTGGTAAAAGACGGTGAAAAGTTTAGTAAAATTTTAATATATCTAAAATTATTATTAAATGACTCCAATGAATTACATTCAACATATATATGTATTATTTGTCAGTTTTTACCTAAAATAAATTTAAATAAAATAAATAATTATATAAAAATATTTGGTTGTTAAATAGTAACCCAGTATTTTCACTATTCATCAAAAGTTGAAAGTTTTCAGAAAAATACAAAAAATTCACCCTAGGATAATTTTGATATTCCGAATCCAAAAATGATGTCCATTTCGAAAATTAAAATTTATAAAATTTCAAAAAAATTTGTATTACTATTCATAAGGGCTAGTTTGTAATAATATTATAATAATATCTCGTTTAGTGAAACTCGGTATTGCGTACTACACACGGTATAGAGGAGGGTCTTGATTACGTGTAATGCAAGCCAAGTCATGGATGCGTTTAGTTAAATCTCTTTTTGGTGTGGCTTATAACATAATTCAAACATATTTCATTTGTACATTAAACAAAATCTATACTTAATGTTGTGTAGAATAATTTCCACAAAATGAACATGAAATTTTGTGTAACACGAGCCATGAATAGTGTTTCCTATACTGTAAGCTAATATGGTGTTGCATATAATAAAAGAGAATTTTATTGTAGCGTACAACACAGGACATCAATGAAATTAAAATAACATTTTTTATAAAATATCGGGGTGTTACATCATACCATATCTGGTCCCATGAGTGTTGACACCCCTTGGTCAGTCCTGCAAAGAGGTGATATGAATGGTCAACTGTACAATGCCACTAAAGGTTCTATCCAAATTGTAAAGTGATAGATGTTGTTGTATTAAAACTCTACCAAGGGAAAGTGATCCTCCCAGCTGCGACCAAAGTCAAGGATGCAAGAACACAACATGTCCTCAAGGGTATTAATGGTCCTCTCAGTCTAGCCATTCGTCTAAGGATTGAATGCGGTGATCAAATTATGTTGTGTCCCAAAAGACTCCTGCAAACCCTTCCATATCCAGGAAGTGAAACATGAATCACTTTCGGAGGCAATTGTCGAGGGTACTTTATGTTGCCACAAAATCTCCAACACATAGAAGAATCCCAAGCTCTTTACTAAACCTAAATCTCTGATTGGGATGAAGTGGGCCATCTTGGTGAGTTAGTCGACAATCACCCAGATAGTATCATGAACCCTAAATGTACGTGGAAGTTCTGTCATGAAGTACATGGATACCCTATCCCACTACCACTCTAGGAAAACTAGAGGGAGAACTAAGCCTGTTGGTACCTGATTCTCCGCCTTCACTTGATGACTTGTGAGGGAAAAAGAGACAAACTCTGCTATTGCTTTCTTCATTCTTGGACACCAGTGCTACCATCAGTGATCCGTGTACATATTCACTACTCCTGGATGTACTAATAGAGGGGATGTGTGTAAATCCGACTACACTTTCTCTCAAAGAAACATTGGTACCATGGTACATCCATGGAAGCGGATGAAGTGCTCCCCACCTACAAAAAATCCAACAGGTTCATGTATAATGGATATCTAAGCACTTTGAGCCTCATAGATAGTGTCCCTATGAAGCGCATCCCTAACTCGATGATGAAGTGGGGGAGTGACTGTAAGAGACTAAAGAAGAACTGCTCTGTCTCGATCCACAAAGGATATCTGCAAAGCAGCCTACTGCTACATCGCATCACCTAGTAGCCTTATACCAGATATGCTACTGATTGCATCTTCTAAAACGTTTCCCTTCCTAGGAGTATATACAAACTCAAAGTCATAGTCCTGGAGGAACTCAAGCCAACACCTCTTCCTCAGGTTTAGATCCTTCTCCGAAATGATATACCTGAGAATCATGTGATCTGAGTAGACTGTAAAATGTTCACTAGTCATATTATATCACCACATATTCAATGTGAAGACCAGTGAATCTAACTCTAGGTCATGAGTAGCGTATTTCTTCTCATGTTGTCTCAGCTGTTAAGAACCATATCCGATAACTACTCACTCCTACATCAAGACACATCTGAGCCCGGTCCCTGATGTGTTGCAGATGACAACATACCCAACACCCTCTTCCAGAAACCTCAATGTGGGGGCACTAGTCAGCCTCTACACCAGCACCTGAAAACTCCGTAGGAATTTCTCCGACCACAGGAATGGTTTCCCCTTCTTCATCAACACTGAAAAAGGTGCTGCAACTTTGGATAAATCAGTCAGAAACCTCCAGTAATATCTTGCTAATACTAGGAAACTATATACCTCTGTCACACTCCTGGGTGGATCCCAAGCATGTATCTCCTCAATCTTCGCTGGATCCACCACAAATCCAGCCTCTAAGATGACATTTCCAAGTAAGCGAACCTCTCGGATCCAAAACTGGCACTTCTAGAGCTTACTGTAAATATAGTGCTCTTTTAGTGTGTCTAGAACTATCTGAAAATGATAGGCACGCTCCTCCTCAGTAGACGAGTAGATCAGAATGTCGTCGATGAGGACTAATACTATGTGATCTAGGAATGGCTGAAGGATCATGTTCCTGAGTCCCATGAATACTATTGGATCGTTAGTCTCACTGAATGGCATAACTAAGAACTCATAGTGGTCGTACTGACATATGAAATCCATCTTCTCCATATCATCATCTGGTACTCTGAGATGGGGATAGCCTGATATGAGGTCTGTCACCGAGAACCACCACGCTCCGTTTAGTTGATCAAAGAGGTCTTCAATCCTCAGAATTGGGTACTTGTTCTTTATGATCACCAGGTTCTTGCTTCGATAGTCAACACAAAGTCGCAAGCTACCATTAGCCTTCTTGGTGAAAAAAATCAGGGCTGCCCAAGGAGAAACACTGGGCTGGATGAATCCATTTCCATCAAGTCCACTAGTTGTACCTGTAGCTCACAATGCTTTTTAGGAGCCATACAATACGCTGGTGTAGATATCAGTGTTGTCCTGGAGAACAATTTAATGTAAAAGTCCACCTATAATTTGAGGAGGTTTACCTTGAACATCATCAACGAAGACATCCACGTACAAGTCAACAACTACAGGATAACATGGACTCTCCACATTAACCACTCCGAGGTTAAGGCAAGGTCAACTGATATGTGATCGGATTCCCCCTCCTCCAGGTAAGTCGATCCTGCACTGCAATTCTCCCTTCTCACTGGTGAAGGTGAACCTAGTCCCATCCATTCAGACACAATGCATGTTGTTCCTCATACATTCAATCTGAGCACAGATTGTAGCTAACCAGTCCACCCCCAATGTGACAACGTAAGGCATTGATGCGACTACTAAGAGATCCCTGTGATAATATCACCTCCTAGAGTAATCTCACAATGCCGGCACCGATGTGTAATCGTCCAACACTCTCTGGTAGGAGTCTCTATCTATAAGGAATGAGCCAAAAGCGTTTTCAATGTCTCTGAACTCTGAACGAGGGTAGTGGAAGTAAAATATTGATTGGAACCCTTGTTTATAATTACTAAAACTACAGTGGAGTAGGCACATATCTTACCTCATATCATCTCCAATGTACCATGGTCATAGGCCTCAGCTTTCTAGAAATGAGATTTCCCCTGTCCACCTACTCGATGTGGTCAGGTTGGACCACCTAGTGGTGGTGGCGGTAACATATCGAACAGTCGCCCACCGCCTGCTACACGGCCAGCTCCTCTTCCGCGTATTCATGTTCCCTGCAGACCTCCTCGGTTGAAAAATTGTCTCTTACTATGAGGTCATTCAATCGTCTGATGATTTTCTATACAGTGGGTCGGTCGCTAACAAGTCATTGACCATGCACACCATATTTTTAACAATGTCTTCACCACACATGACTAGCTCTATCTCCGGTGCCCCGCACAATGGACCATGAATCCTGTGGTCATCCACCTGTCGGTCTAGTCCTCTTGGACCTATGTGACATCTATCTACATCTATATATAGATGAATCCACTATGTGATGGCTGGTGGTGGGTCTCACTACTGGTGAATGCTAACCAAGTAAACTCTCCACTAAGAGTCATCGATCTAACACCCCACCAGCATCGAGATGCTGCGAGAAATTGTCGAAGCCCTGATCTTCCATCTGAGTCCCTGCTTGAAGGTACATGCCCTGATGAATGGGTCCTGCACCATATCAGTGGAGTATAGTGAGTGGATGGTCATCCTTGGTGAGTATTGATCCATAGTTATGTTTCCCTGTTACAGATATACACACTGTGTGAAGGGTCCCTAGGACATACTCTGAGAAAAACATGCTCCCAAATAATGCCCAGTGAAGTATCACCTCGTTATCATCCTTGAGAATCAACCATCACCCTCTCCCTGCTACTTCCTGTAGAGGAATGTCGGCAAGGATGAACATGAGATCAGATGGTCTCCCTACTAGTCAGAAAACTCTCACCACATCCTCCAACCAATCCTCAACCACCTGCGGGTCCGTCTCACCACTGATCCTTGGTGGCCTCTAGTGCTGGAACTCATGCAATGCACTAATGTGGTGTGTATCCTCTACTTCTGGGACTGGTGTCATCGGTGGCCCAATAGATAATGGTACCACTGGTGTCACCCTTGGTGCCTCTACTGAAAGAGGGCCCTGCACTGAGGCCACATTGCTCGGTGGGCCATCATCGTGTAATATACCTGGAACCATATTTGGATGTCTACGTGGAGACATCGTGAAAAGAAATAGGAACTCCATGGTTAATAAGTTATATCTATTGATATGACTCAATGATTTCACAAATATATTTTTTTTAAAACACAAATGTAATTAGTGTTTTCATGCACCTAGTTAGAAATCAGAAGTTAGGGCCCTAGTGTATGGATACATTGGATGCCGCACCAATAATGGATTACCTAAACTGATAACCACACTCACTAAAACTAACATTATTACAGTTAAAAAGATCATAGTCTAATGTTCATCGGTAGAACAAACTCATCTGATACCAATTTGTCACGAACCGTCTCCCTGGTCCTGTAACGTGCCTACACCAAGCCCATTATCCATCGAACATGGGCTGGTGACTAGCATCAAAGGTGTATTCCCAAAAACTGTGAAGGCATTGACTTCATTACATGTAAACTCATGCAACCTATCACATAACAATATAGGTACACGAGTAAATGGAATAGTAAAAAAGTTTGTATTATAAGTGATAGGGTCCAGAATACAAACCCATCTAGAAAGTACTAGAAAACTAGAAGTACAAGTAAATTAAACAGCTCCGGTGAACACCCTTGAAGGATCCTACCTAAAGTGTAGGTACAACGCGTGAACGGTCATCTATACAATACGCCTCATCTAAGGTCCACCTCCGAGCTACCTTCAGTATTGGAACCATCATCCTTAGTTAGCAATTTCTATCATCTACACCAAACACAACAAGGTGTGGGCATAACCCATATAGGGGTGAGTATAACGATACTCAATAGGGACCCCCAGACCCTCAAGGTCTCTCAAAATAAAAGAATGATAAAACACAAAGCATGTAAACCAGTGACAACCATACTTAGGTATATTCCCATACATATACATATGTTATCAAATATTACCCATCTCATTCATGAGGTAACACAAGCCCCAACTCCTTAGCCAAAGTACAAGTGTTTCACGAAGGAAATATTACCACTAAGGTAAGTACCACACAGGTACACCACATAGAATAATACCAAAATGGTATCACCATGAAGGAAGGTACCCTACAAGTACACCACATAGTAGAATACCAAAAAGGTATCACAATGAAGGTAAGTACTACATAGTTACGCCACACTGTAGAATACCACTACGGTATCACCATGATGGTATGTACCACATAGGTAAATACTTAGCTCACACTAGATATAACTAAGGTACACATGTATGGATGATTATATGTAATCAAAACCATCTTATTCTATTATGTAGCAATACTACTGATCCACACAGGATCGATAGGTGATAACTCCTGATGACCCACACAGTATCTTACCCACACAGGATTAGTATGCACTGACCCACACAGGATCGCTGAGCACTGACCCACACATGATCTAATAGGTGCTAACCCACATAGGATTGATAGATGCTGACCCACTTAAGATCAATGAATATTCTTCACATTACAACCACCTACTAGGTTCCAGCACTATGCTTGCTTGATTACGGGAGTGTTCGCTACTCATGCCACTGGTCAATACTCCAACATCCATGAATCCCCATGAAGAAGTATCCCAAGAACATCAATTTAAAATGGCTCTCAACGCAATAGACGGTGCACCAATTGGACGCCTGGTCTGTAAGCTATTAGTCTTTTAGTCTCGAGGTCCCGGTTGGATTCATTCTTGATCCAACCTAGCCTTACCCCCTACATTATCCAAAATCCATGTAGGGTATACAAAACGGAAAGTCTCAATATAAGGTTTATGACAACATATATGTTTCATCAAATGAATACATGAAGCTCATGTTATGTCCCAAAGAGCGAATAGGGTTGATGTTCGTTCGGGTATGGTCCGACCTGAGTCTGGCCCTGGGTCTGACCGGACATGCATGGATTGGTCCGACATGGCACACGATGCAGTGTCCTGCTGGGCTCACGGTGTGGCGGCCCGCTGGGCTCTCAGTGTGGCGGCCTGTGGTGCTATGGCCGGTGGTGTTATGGCTGGTGGTGCGAGGCGTCCTGTGGTGCGGCGGCCCATCGGAGCTAGCCGGATGGACGACCCCCCGCTCTACGTGGTGTGGTCGCATGCCACCCCATTTCCGGCGGTTGGCGTCATGATGGCCACACCTCACCATTCTGCTACATCACTGGGGGCATAACTTCTCCCCTAGGTGGCACAAATGTTCACCCCCGCCACATCACGCGGTCGGCCACCACCGGATGATTCCCTTGCTCCTTCGTGGCCAACGAGCCATGGATCTCCTTTGGTTGCGTGGTTTCACCATCACCATATTCATGGATGACCATGGTGCTGACCACCTCTCTTGAGTACAAACAGTGCCAATCGTATGCAACGGTCACCGTCCTCCTCCATCGTGAAAAACACATCAAAAAATGAATAGGCTTATTTTGGGTAAATAAATTATGAAACAAAACATCATTGACCTTTTAGTAAAATTTATGAATGATATATTGAGTATTAAATATGAAAACTATATATTAGAAATAAGTTTTATAATGATGATTTAGTTTCATAAAATATAATATTTTAAGAATGTGTGTTTTTTTAAAAATTTATTTATTAAAAATATATTTATATAAATAATGGTTTGAACCCAAATAAATTTAGCAACAAAATATTCACACAATATAGCATGGGAATTTTCTTGAATAATTCTATTCTTTCATTCTACTAAATTTCTTTTGGAGTATATTATGCATGATTTTTGTAATAATACTTTTCACCAAAAAATATTACAAATGGGGAATTTATATTTTATATACAATGATCAAGATGTATAGATATAGTAGACTTTACATTCTAAATTTCTATTGATTCAAATACATTTTTTAAATCCATGATTTATTCTGATTTTAGTCCTCCTCATAAAAATATACTGAATTTGGATGGATTATTTCAGTTTATATGTTGGAAAAATAATTTGATATAATCCTAGTGTAGTAGTCACCTAAAATAAACTCATAAAATTTTACCATTATACTTCTATATTATTATATTAAAAATTGGCCATGTTCCTGAACAATAATGTCAGGACCCACCTCCCTGGGCCATGAACTTTGTCATCAAACCACATGGGTCTCCCGTAATACCTTGGTTGCCTTCCCAACACAACATAGGATATTAATCACTAGGGTCACTTATCAGACTAATGATTGTCGCCACAGGCCATCACATGTTCTTTTAGTGTGTTTTGTCCTCACTCACACACACCCTGGGAAACATCCCATAAGGTCACCCATCCTGATTACTACTCCAGGACAAGAATTCTTAACTATGGAGTTCTAATCAGGAAGGCTCCTGAATAGAATGGTGAACCTCGTTGACATGGGTGGTAACATTTGGCCTTTTAAGTCTCACTTTTCTAGGGGTGTTACATTATCCACCCCTTTAATGCACAACACCATCATTGTGGACCCCAAGCCTCAAACCCAAGTAGTGCCTATGCACTTCTGGATGGGTGTTGGCTCTGATGCCATTTTTCTGGACCCACCTCCATGGGCATTGAACCTTGTCATCTGACCCCATTGGTATCCTGTTATACCTTGGTTGCCTTCCTAGCACAACATAGGCTATTACTCACAACGGTCGCTTATCAGACTAATGACTGTCCCCATAGGCCTACACATGTTCTTTCAGTGTGTGTTTTCCTCACTCACACACACCCTGGTAAACTTCCCATGAAGTTAACCCATCCAGATTACTACACTAGGCGAAGCATGCATAACTGGGGAGTTATAATCTAGTAGGCTCTCGAAAAAAAAGGTGCACCTTGATGACATGGGTAGTAACATTTAGCCATTTAATTCTCACTTTTCCAGGGTTTTTACAAATAAATAAATTAAATTTGATACCAAACATGTATGTTTAAATACAGGATTTATTTCATTCCTTATTGGAAAGGGACATAGACTATGAATGAATCAAACATATAATAAAATTTCCCATAATAACTAATCTAATAGAGAGTTTATCTATGATCTAAACAGTTTAGTGTACACAATTATTATGCCAATGAAAATTACTATACACAAATTCACAATGGAATTGTATGTTATAAATGAAAAGTCTTCTATGAAAATATATTATGAATTTTGATCCAAATTTGAAGAAAAAAAATTGAACTAAATCCTAACATGTGAGGGTAGAATATTCATTCCCAACATTCATATTCTATAAATTTTCAAATAATATTGACATTATGTAGATGTGTGTTGAATGTTAAAAACAAAATACACATTATAAATATGTGTATTACTTAGATATGACACATCATATAAAACTATAATGTGACTTAGATCATTTTCACGTAATGTATCATATGAAAAATTCACCTTAGTTATGTTTCTATTGATTGAATGTTTCTTATGATGGGATGATAATAACCTCAATACATGTACCAAGTATTTCATGTACATGAAAACAAGTATTCAAACAATAATAAAGGATAAAATATTTGTAACCATTATTTTTTAGGTCTATTCATGTTAGAATAAAAACATTTGGAAATAATATATTTAAAATAAAATGATGTTGTGCTCATAGTAGTGTTATAAAAATATAGTTTCTAGGATAATTGAAGTGTTAATAATTATTAAAATAACAACATCTATTCTAGTTAACAACACATTCAATCTTAATGAAAATGGATAAATACTATAAAATGAACAACAATACATTTTTTTTGAATTTCTTTAATGTAAAACTAATTCCTGATGACTATATATTGGGTTTATATATATTAATTTTTTAAAATTTCATTATATTGGTTGTAATATTAGAAATTAAATTTTCATCTTCAAAAAATATTATCATTAATTTGAAAATTATATCCAAAACATAGTGGGTAGAAACTATATTAGATTTATTAACTAACTGTGATGTATGTTTTGAATGATTATATGTTTCCTTAAAGAAATATTTATTAGCTATATGAATGAATTTATAATAAATTTTTTTTCCTTAAATATGAATTTCATGTATCCTTAGAAGTCATTTTTTATGGAGAACAACCATTATCATATGATGAATAAGTCGGAAGAATATATAATGATAATGTAGTAAACGGGTTTTCTAGTTACATTCCCATGAATGATTTTTCATTCTAAGGATCATTCATATAATATTAATTAAATATATTTCTATTAGTGATATCATAATTTGATATTCCTAGAGAAAAAATCCAAATAAAATTTATTATATATTTCAATACCCCTCAACATATTCATATATTTATTTTTAGTATATCTTCTATATTTTGTATCCCTATTTTTCAAAATCAGAAAATTTATTTGAATATTGAATGAATTTTTCCTATTAATATAAAATATAATTCACTAAATAATGTATTTAATATTTTTATTTTATTTAATTCATATTATCAATACGTGGGATATTATTACTAATATTCATGATCATATTCATTTAATGGTATACAATTTCTTCTTTATTATCTTTTGAATCAATACTATCGAAATCTTATTTTATTAACATAATCAATGAAATGGGATATTATTTTTTAGAACAAAATGTTAATGATTTTGATGTTGATTGATATTTAACCACATTAACCCTCTTCTCGTTCATAACATCATTCTTCAAACTATTTTCATGCTACATCAGTGTTCCAAAAAAATTACTATGGCTATGATTTATGAGATTATATCATCAATGAATTTAGTTTATTGGTAATCCAATTCCTTTAGTATAATATATATTAATTTTTCTAAATTTATAATATCCATAATATAGTATTCTCTAATTGGTTTTTATCTATTTAATATTTCCATATAATGATATTTAATTTTCTATATATATTCCCCTTTTAAAAAGACAAATGTTTAATAATTAGCGCAAAGCGTCCCACTTGAAATACCTAGAATGGTATATGTTTCCAAATGATTTATCATAAGTTTTCACCAATGTCATTTAGTTTTATTAGAAGTTTAATCATTACTATAGGTTTCTCCCAATGGTCAAAATTCATTATTATAATCACTGTATTTATCTTTATATTTTAATTTTCCAGAAATAGTAAATGTATATATATTTTTTAATAAACAAGTAATTATTATTCATTATTTAAAAATTTTAAGCTATAGTATTTATCAATAATTTTAAATATATTCATTCCAGTAGTCATATTGATCATTATCGAAAATAATAGTTTTTCTCAATTTCAAATTATCATGAGATATGATTTGTAGTCATTAATTATACATATTAGATTATTCCTCTTCCAATTGGTTAAAATAAATTAATTTTAAATAATTAATCAATTTAAAAAAATTATGTTTTACAAAATATAATATATTGGTCATCAATTTAAAATAATTTGACTTGACAGATAAAATGTGTTTTATATGATAAAAATAATTATGTTAACATAATGTTTAAGTGATTTTTAGTTTAAAATAAAATAAGAAATTATCTTACTGTAGATTATAAATTTTCTTTAATTTATAATCTTTATTAAAATTATTGTAAAATATATTCAAGTAATATAATAGAAAATACAATTACTAGTGTCACGACCCATTCTCAGAGCATGTGTCGTGACTACCCCAAGCATGCCTTCTATATGACAGGGGCTGGAAACTAGCACCAAAGGTGTAAATCCCTTACCTAGGAAGGTATTACCTTTATAAAAGTAACACATACACAATTAGAGTAAGATGGAAGAAAAAATGAAGTAAATATTTTATAAAAAATGTATAGATGAAGTATAGGGGCCAGATATTCAAGCCCAATAGTAATATACATGTACATCGGAAAGAAAATATAACTGAAAAATGGACAAACATCTGAATGGTAAAGAGAAGCCCCTAGATCGTCCTTCAGGGATCCTACCTGATGTGTAGGTACATATGGCCACATCATCATTCCACGTCTGTCTAACTCCACTGTGTACCGACTCGTCGTAAGGACCACCTCCACGTACTATCCAGTCCTGGCACCCTCGGCCTCCATCAGCATTTTCCATTATCTAAATCTAACACAACGAGGTGCAGGCATTTTCCTTGCAAGGGTGAGTATAACGATTCTCAGTAGGGACCCCAAAACACTCATGGTCTCACAATATCCAACAAGGATATCTACAATGTATAGAAACAACTGATAACACTTACGTAGGTATATACCCATACATATACCTATGTTATCAAGTAACACGTCTCAATCATTAGATAAACTAAAAAAGTCACTGACTCAGCTCAACCCATGATTTTATTCTTGGTGGTAGTATCAAGTATCAACCTCAGAATCCACTAAGGATAATCCACATTTGTAACATATAATCACGAAATATCAACCTAACATACTTAGGTATATTCCCATACATATACCTAGGTTATCTATCATAGTCTGGCTCCAACTCTCGAGCCCAAGAACAAACCCTTCCACAAAGGATGTAAAGTCCATCACCACGATGACAATATTTGAAAGACATGACTCAGCTCAAATAGGTATTCATCTTTTGTAGGGTGATGGAGATTATCATATGTAGTCACTGATTCATCTTTGCTCTCAGACCCACATATGATAAAGAACCAGCTAAGCTGTCGAACCCACATATGATACAGGACCAACTATTCTGTCAGACCCACACAGGATACAAAAATAGAAGTCAGAACTATCGGACCCACGGAGGATGTCGATATTGTAGGCATCGCTGTCGAACCCATAGAGAATTCCGGTACATTAGTCATCGTTGTCAAACAAATGGAGGATTCTGATATATTAGTAATCGCTGTCGAACCCATGGAGGATTCCGGTATAGTATCTTTGCAGCAAGCCTTAGGGTTCCCGCACACAGCATACTCGATTCTTGGAGGGTTCGCTCCTCAAGAAAATTTCCAATACATAAAATACCATTATGTCTCGAGTTTATGTTTCTTGTAGTTCCATCTCATCATAAGTAACCCAACAAGAAAGACGGTTCATCAATCAGACGACCGGTCTGAGAGTTATTGGCATTTCAGTTCCAGGGGACTGATTGGTTTTTAGGATCAAACCAACCCGACCATACCCCAACTGTGTCCAGACCTCATGTGGAGTATTCCAAAAGAATCGCCTCAATTCATGAATTCAATCGCCATTAGCAGTACATATAATGGACACATGTAGCACATGATGTGGGCTAATGGTGTAAACGGCCAAAGCGGGTCCAGGTCTGGCCCGACCTAGTCGGACTGACCCGACCCGACCCGGTCTGAACTGGTGTCTGACTTGGTCTGCGAGTCTTACCCAGTCTAAGGAAGTAACACGAGCCAGGAGGATAGACAGATCTGAAGAGATTCCCTGCCCAAGGGGCGGCCCAACCCCTGGTGGGAAGGACGAGGGGTGGTACGACCAAGGGCGGACCGGCTGCGGGCATCCCGGCAGAGGGTGGCCCGGCTGCAGGTAGCCCAGCCGAGGGCGACCCGGCTGAGGGAGGCCTAGCCGGCCGGCGACGCGGCCGCCGATGGACCATGTGGCTAGGCCGACATCACTGCGGTAGGGGGTATCGCGCCCCACTAGTTCGTCGAACAAAAATGGCACTTTTCCCCTGTTCGAGAGCCGTAGGACCCAGCAGGTCCCGCTGGACCGACTCAATGATGGTCGGACCGGCCGGCCGCCTTCGCACCTCCACCATGGCGTGACAACACTGCGCCCCCACCGCTGCGGCCCGACCAGGCTGCAGCCTTTGTCTCCTCCACTTGGTGTGACGACATTTCACTTCTTCATCCGCAACGATTCTTCTTTGGCATGGTGTGATGACACCACACCCTTTCGTCTCTGACTTCGTCGTCATCAAACAAGAACCAACGATGGGGTGTCCGTCCATGTCTGTTCATCCCGCACCCTCCACATTAGATGATATAAATTGGCCATCATCAACCAAAATCAAATGTCAAAGAGCGAGGGTGTAATTTAGACAATAAAATAATCAAATCCAACTACATAAATTTCGGTTATCAACGACGGAGTCGGGTAAGATAGACATCACGGGAGACGGATGACGTTCTGTTGACATTGGGATGAGATGACATTGTCGTGGGTGACATTCTTCATGGGCGGCATCTTAACTCCATTTTTCTGGTAGCAGAAGGATGAAGATATCCAAGGAAGAAGTCGAAGAACGGAGGACGTCACTGGCATTTTTCACATTCATCATTAGTAGTAAGAGGCATTCTTTGTGGGTTGTGGTTCATTGTTAGAGAGGACAATTTTCCATGGATTCTCCCAAGACATCCACCATATTCTCCTAACAAATTCGAAAAATATTCCAACTCCAACAAAAATAATATACCCCATATTATTATGTCGGCATAATGAAATTAAAAAAACTAAAAGATCCAATTAATAAATTGGAGGTTTAGATAATTAATTGTGACAGAGAGGTGGCAATATTATGAGGGAAGGTGGAAGGTGGAGGGTTTAACCCACATATATGGGGGGTTCCAAGGGTTTCAATCCCATGTGTACCCCACCTAGAAATATCCTCCCAATGGAGGTTATGTCCTGGTGGGCCCCACCACATACCTCCCTTTGGAGGTTTTAACCACCACACACACAGAAAAAATATATGCTACACATATTATTTATTAAATTCAGAAATCACCCAAAATTAAATTCCAACTTCGATAAAACACACCTACAGTAAATGAATCTTTATGCGAATATCGGCGCTGCAAGTTCATCAGTGTCCTCAGATTTCAATTCCGAGCACCGGTTCAAATGATATAAAATCCTGCTCGTATGTTTATTTAACGTACCCGAACTAAAAATCAAAAAAAGTTATTATCAGTCACCCTCGACCCGCGCCGGTCGAGGTTAGGATCATCATAAGCGATTCACACCCAATCAAACCAAACAGTACTATCATATTTTCATTCCGAGTTACCTCTTAGAAGTTATAAATTTTACAATAAAATAATTATCACTTAATTATTTTATTTGATGAAAAAAACCATCTTTTTGGTGGCCTGCACCAGCCAACATTATTATCTTCTTAAATAAAGCATGCCCTCACGAGTTCTGCGGCGGTCTTGGAATTTTAATCTGAGTTACCATTTGTTAGTTATAAGCATTTGAAAAATTAAACATTTATTTAATTAATTTTTATATAGTAATTCCATTTTCGTGTTTTCTCACAGGAGTCCCGGTCCAACTAAACATATATCATACCTAGGCTAAACCTTCCATCATTAGTGCAATGGTGCCCTCATATTTTTGATCCAAGTAAATTTTTAAGAGTTATTCCACTTTTTCAGAAAAACTGCATACTCGTGCTAATTTAAGATTAAAGAAACTTCGACAGATCATTCCAGGCACTTCGGACCTCGGAATTACATGCTGTCTGATACTGTAGACTCATAAATTTTCATTGTATTTATGAAAAAAATGTCCATGAAATTTCTAGGTCTTTTCATTTTCCCCACCTCAGAGCATTAAATCCCTATAAGGTACAACTCAAACTAAAGGAACAAATGAGGGAACGGAGCTCGTATCTGAGCCTCTCGCTCCCATGTGCTCTCCTGGAGGATCCCATGATTCCAGTGAATACGCAACATAGGAATCGACCGTCCACGAAGGACCCACTAATATAGATCCTCAATATCCACGGGTACCTCCATGAAGGACTCTCTGTAATAGATGTCCATCTCCCCATGGTCAATGATGTGGGATGGGTCATGAAAATATCTCCTCATTTGAGATACGTGGAAGATGTCATGAACCCGGTGTAACTGAGGTTGAAGAGCTAGTTAGTAAGCCACCTCATCTACTCTACTGAGGGCCTAGAAAGGTCCGATTAATCATAGAGATAACTTGCTGGCTCAGCCAAATCTCTATAGACCTCGTCGAAGTGAGACCCATTGAAAGACGTGATCACCATCCTCGAACTCCCGTAACACTTCCTCCTGATGTGCAACTGGTACCATGGTACATCCTCATATGATAATGATGTGTTCCCCACCCTCAGAGAACCAATTTGGTGCCTATCCGGAGGATATCTGAGCACACCCCGTCTCACAGTCAACATCCCCATGATGTGCCTCTCTAACTCGCTAATGAAGTGGATGAGTGACTATGAGAGACTTCGAAAAGGCTGCTCCATCTATATCCTCAATGGATATCTGCATTGCGACCAGCTTCTCTATCGCCTCTCCTAGCAGCTGAATTCCTGATCTACTGATGAGAGCATCTGCTACAATGTTTCCCCTTCCCAAGAGTATAGCCTATCTCGAAGTCATAGCCCTTGAGGAACTCAAGACAGCGTCGCTGTCTCTGGTCCAAATCATTCTACGAGAAGACACACGTGGGACTATTGAGTTTAGAGTAAACTGTAAACCGTTCGCTCGATGATCTATGGGTGAGACTATCCAATTGTAAAGAAATCGAGTACACCCTTATTTGACTACGTCCTACAAGAGCTGCTAAGATTTCTCTTTTGCTGAAAAGATAAATCTGTTCTCATCCCCTAGATGAACCACTTCTTTTGCCTAATACATTAAATCTAGACATGAAAGGTACTAATTCATGCCATGGATGATGTCGTAAGGTCATGACACTACTACCAAGATATCCAACTGTTACTCTTGCCTCTATGGGTTGATTCACACTATTGACATCAGCATGTGGTCACTGGGTCTCTCCAGTAAGAGTCTTGAATGTGAGGTTTATGTCAATGGTTTTTACCGGAACCTCTCAATACCAACCACACCCCTAATGAAGTGAAGAAAACGTCACATGTAAAAGTCTATTTTATTACTGTAGAACAATGTACAAAAACACAAATAAATAAAAAAACGCACCAACGAAGCTAGAAGAATATTGAACAAAGGTCTCTATGCCTGGAGCTGGTCTTGCTCTTGTCCTCATGCTCCATGTGGTCGGGGTGGACCTTCTAGTGGTGGTGGTGGTAGGACTTAAAAATGTCGTCCCCCACCTGCTGATCGGCCAGCTCCTCTGCCACGTCTTCTTGCTCCTGGTGGTCCACCATGGTCGAACCACTACCTCTGCCTGGAAGGTCCCACTACCATCTGCTGCTCATCTGTATGGTGGGTCAGGATGTAACGAGCCATGTGGCCCTTCCCGCTGCATGCATAGCACTGCCTTCTTCTAATATAGCTTGCTATATCTCATGTGCCCAGCAAAATCATACATGTATCCTTGGGTTGCCCACCAGATGGTCTTTTCCTCTTGGAACTCTATGAAATCTGTCTACTGCCGGCTGCAGAAGACTCCTCTACATGATTCCCTGTGGTGGGTCTCGCTGCTAGTGACTTATCAGCCATGAAACTATATATTAGGATGGATCTCTTAAACACTCCCTCCTGTGTTGGAATGTTTAGGGAGATTATCAAGGCTCTGATCTCATTCCTGAGTCCCTGATCGAAGGTCCGGGCCCTGAAGAATGCATCCTGCACCATATCCCTGGAGTAGCGCGAGAGGTAAGTGAAAATCACTATGTACTGAGCTACTGTCATAATTCCCTACTGCAGATGAAGTAACTCCTGAATCTGCACCACACTAAGGGTGGCTGGAAAAAACTCTGAGCAAAAGAGACTCTAAAAGTATATATAGAGTAATGATGCCTTGTCATGCACCTGGAGCAACATGTTCCACCATCTGCCTACTACTGCATGCAGGAGAATCACTATAATGATCACAAAGTGGTCGGATGGTGTCCCTACCAATATGAAAACTCTCACGACAGCCTCCATCCAATCCTCAGCTACCTTTGGGTCCGTCTCTCCCCATAACCTGTGTGGCCTCTAACGCTGGAACTCATGCAATGCACTCAAGCGGCGTGCACACTCTACTACTAGAGTCGGTGGTATCGTTGGACCAACGGGTAGTGGGACCGCTGGAACATCCATTGTGATGGGGCCCTACACTGAGACCTCATCACTCAATGGGCTACCATCTCTTAAAAAACATAGATCCCTGACTGGATGCCTACATGGGGCCATCTTGAAAAGAAACAGGTGCACCATAGTCATGACGTTATACCCGGTGAGCTAACTCAATGAGACCACAAAGGGAACTCTTAAAACAAAAATGCAATCATTGTTTTTATGCTCTGAGTTAGAGGTCAGAGGCCAGGGTCTTGGTGTATGGATACGTCGGCTGCTGCACCAACACTGGAATTCCTAGAGTTAAAACCACACTCAAAACTCTTAACACTATTGCTTCATAGTAAGACAGATAATAGTTATAAGTTTTTCAGTAGAACCGACTCCTATAATACCAATTTGTCATGACCCATACTAGAGGCCCATACCATGACTGCCCCAAGCTCGCCTTCCATATGCCAGGGGCTGGAGATTAGCACCAAAGGTGTAAATCACTTAGCTGGGAAGGCATTGCCTTTATAAAATTAACATATACACAATCAGAGTAAGCTTACAAAGTAAATATTGTATAGAAAATGTAATGCTGAAGTAAAGTGGCCAGAAATACAATCCAAAAAGTAAATTACTGGTACAATGAAAATAATGTAAAACTGAAAAAGGGACAAACATCTTAATGTTAAAGAGAAGCTCATGGATCGCCCTCCGGGGTTCCTACCTGAAGTGTTGGTATAGATGGACACCTCAGCACTCCACGTCCGTCTAAATCCTCTGTGTACCTACTATTTGTAAGGTCCTCCTCCGGGTACCGTCCAGACCTGGCTCCCTCATCCTCCGCCAGCACTGTCCATCGTCTACATCCAACACAACGAGGTGTGGGAATTACCCCTACAAGGGAGAGTATAACGATACTCAGTAGGGACCCCGAGACCTTCATGGATTCACAATATCCAACAAGGATATTCAAAAAGTATAGGAACAACAGATAACCCTTAATTAGCTATATAACCATACATATACCTATTTAATCTAGTAACCCATCTCAATCATGAGGTAAACACAAAAAGTCACTGACTCAACTCAAACAAGTATTTTATTCTTGGGGGTAGTATCATGTATCAACCCCAAAATACACTGAGGATAATCCACATCAATAAGATACATCATGAAGTATCAACCAACCCTAATTAGGTATATGCCCATACATATTCCTATGTTATCAATCAGAGTCTGGCTCCAACTCTCGAGACCAAGAACAAACCATTCCACAACCGAAATAAAGTCAATCACTACGATGATAATGTTTTAAAGAGAAGACTCATCTCACACAGGTAAACATATTTTATAGAGTGATGGAGATGATCAGATGTAGTCACTGATTCATCTAATATGTCAGGCCATCATAGGATACAGGACCAACTAAGCTGTCAGACCCACACAGGATAGAAAACCATCTTTTCTGTCGAACCCACATAGGATACAGGAATAGAAGTCAGAACTGTCATACCCACGAAGGATCCCGATATAGTAGTTATAAAAATAGATCTCATGAAGGATTCGGGAATAGTAGACATTGCTGTCTAACCCACGATGGATTCTGGTACAGTAGCCATCTAGGTCGAACCCACAAAGGATTCCGGTATAGTATCGTCGCAGCTCGCCCTAGGGTTCCCGCACCCAACACGCTCAATTCCTGGAGTGTCCGCTCCTCGAGCCAAGTGTTGATATATCAACTAACAATAATTATCAATTTGATATATCATGTAGTTCCATCTCATCATAATAAACCCAATGAGACAGACAACGCGTCAATTGGACGCCCGGTCTGAGAGTTATTGGCATTTCTGTTCAAGGGGCCCAGTTGGTTTTTAGTATCAAACCAACCCAGCAGTACCCCAACTACATCCAAACCTTAGGTGGAGTATGTAAAAATAATTATCTCACTCAAATAATTCCATCGCAGTGGGAGGTACGTCAAACTAACTCATGTTGCCAAAGACGTGGGATAAAGTTTAAACGGCCATAGCGGGTCCAGGTCTGATCCGACCCAGTCGGACTGACCTGGACTGACACGGTCTGAACCGGGGTCTGACCTAGTCCAAGGTTTTGACAAGGTCTAAGGAAGTGACATGTGCTGAGAGGATATCCCGGCCCGAGGATATGGCCCTACCGAGGGGTGACCGTCGCAAGGGCGGCACGACCGAGGGGTGGCCCGACCGAGGGGTGGCCTGGCTGGCCAAGCTGCAGGAGGGGGGTTCCGCACTGCATAAGTTCGTCGAACGGAACTATCGCATTGCTCTGGTTCATGGGTGATGGAACCCGGTTGGTCCCGCTGGTCCAGCTCCACAACATCCTTCCCAGCCGACAGCCTCCGCACATCCACCGCTTCGCGACGATGCCACTGTTCTAGTGCCCTCCGCACGACACGACGACGCCGCACCATCACCAACGCGACCGGATTGTTGCGGCCTTCAGCTCCATCATGCGGCGCGACGACATTGCGCTTCTTAATCCACTATGGTTCTTCTATAGAATGGTGTGACGACACCATGTCCTTTAAGATCCAACTTCGTTGTCATCAAACAAGAACCAACGGTGGGGCGTCAGGCTGTGTTTGTTCAGCCTGCACACTCTGCATCATATGATATTAATTGGCCATCATCGAACCAAAGAAAATGTCGAAGAATGAAGTTATAATTCATACATTAAACTAATCAAATCCCAATACCTCACTTTCGGTGATCAACGATGGAGTCGTGGAAGACAGACCTCTCTGGAGATGGACGAAGTTCTGTTGACGTCGGTAGGAGATGATGTTGTCGTTGTCGACGTTCTTCATGAGTGGTGTCTTCCCTCCTTTGTTCTGGTAGAAGAAGGAAGAATAAATCCAAGGAAGAAGTCGAAGAATGGAATACGTCACCAGTGTTCTTCACATTATTCATTAGTAGGAAGAGGCGTTCTTCGCGGGTGAAGGTTCTTCATTGGAAAGGAAAATTCTCCAAGGATTCTCCCATGAGCTCCTCTGAATTTTCCCATAAAAACCCAAAATTATGCCAAAACCAACCATAATAATATAAGACATATTGTTATGTGGGCATAATTATTTCATAAAACAATAAAATATCCAATTAATTAATTGCAAGTTTAGATTATTAATTGTGAGAGAGAGGTGGCACCATTATGAGGGAAGGTGGATAGTGGAGGGTTTAACCCACATAAATTGGGGGTTCCAAGGGATTAAAGCCCGTGTGGGTCCCACCAAGTAATATCCTCCCAGGGTAGGTTATGTGTGGGTGGGCCCCACCACTAACCTTTCTTTGGAGGTTTTAACCACCACACACACAAAAACATATGCTATATATTTGTTTTTATTAAATTTAGAAATCCCCCAATATTAACATCCATCTTCGATAAAAACGCAACTGTAGTAAAGGTCTCATTACGTGATAACTGGCACTGCGAGTTCATCAGTGTTCTCACATTTCAATTTCAAGCACCGGTTCAAAAGATATAAAATCCCGCACATACATTTACTAAAAGTACCCGAACTAAACATCAGAAAAAATATTATCAGTTAAACTCGACTCGCGCTAGTCGAGATTAGGCTCTTCCTAAGTGGAAGATGCCCAATCCAACCCAACTACACTCTCATATTATCAATCTGAGTTACCATTTAGAAGTTATAAATTTTACAATAAAATAATTTTAACTTATTTATTTTTTTGTGTCCAAAAACCAACATTTTTGGTGGCCCGCTCCAGCCAAAGTTAGTATCTGCTTAAATAATGTTTTCCCACACAAGTTCATGGGGGTATCAGATTTTTAATCTGAGATACAGTTTGTGAGTTACAATCATTTGAAAAATAAAATAATTTATTTAATTATTTTATTACGGTTATTCCATTTTCGGGTTTTCTCACAGGAGGCCCGAGCTGACTAAACATAAGTCACACATAGGGTAAACCCACCATCCTGAGCAAAAGGGTGGCCTCAGATTTCTGATCCGAGTAACCATTTAAGAGTTATTCTACTTTTTTAGAAATACTGCATATGTGCACTAATTTAAGACTCATAAAACTCTGACAGATCATTCAGGGCAATCTGGACCTCAGAATCATGCACCTTAAGATACTGTAGACTCAGAAAATTCTCAAGTATTTCAGAAAAATATTTCCATGAAATTTCTGAGTCTATACAACTATAAGATAAAAAATCAATAGAAAATAATATTATTGAAAAATATGAATTTTTATCTATGAAATTTTTCTGTTGGGGATAAAATAATATATTGAATATAATTGTTATTTTTTATTTAAAAATACTAGTCAAATAACATTTCAAATATATATAAAATTAGTTGTATGAACATAAATAATAATCAATGAATACTAGTTCCTTTACTATAACGTCATTGCATCATAATCAAAATGTAAAATTCAACAACTAAAGCATTTTTGACACACTACCTCACACAACAATATAATTTCTAAATAAACTTTTCATGAATAAAATAAATTTATATAGAGTATTTAAACGTATTATATAATGGTTATGATTTATTTATCTGAGCTTTCATCATACAAAAATCATATATTATATTTTTTAACTCACAACACTATGTTTGATATGTGTTTTACAAAATTTCATGGACCTTCAATAGTTTACATTACATATAAGCACAACATTTGCTGAACTAAATTATATTATAAGTTTAATTATTTAAATATTTCATTTTTATCAACTATCCATATATATGAATAAAATTAATAAATCATGAAATGATTTTTTTACAGCTCTATAATGTGAAAAATATTGTGACTAATTAAATAATAATGAAAATAAAACCATTATGAAACTATATGAAATCATCAAATAGAAAACTATATTATTGAAATATAACATGTTTTACATAAATAAATAAATTAAACTAATTATGATAAATTATAGAAATTAAATATAAATATATTATATTTATTTCCCTATTTAATGATCTTATTATGTATTTTTTAGATGGTATATAAGAATAAATTAATTTTACAAATGTAAATATTTTTTAACAAAGGTAATTGTATCACCAATTAATTATGAATATATTTTAAATATAGTATTATGTATTATAAATTTTTAGTTAAAAATAAAATTCATTTTTAAAATTTTAATATTAATTTCTAATATGTGTAATTTTTTTCATTTCTAAGAAGTTCTATTTTTTTTGAATATTGGAAAGCAATGATTGTTAATTAAAAACTACATTTTTCACTAATTGATTTAAACAATGATGTTATATTTTAAATTAATAATCAACTCTATATGGTTATATTCTACATTTATTAATATAATTTAGGTCATTTTAATCAATTTAACATCAAAATTCGATATAAAACCCATTCCCTTTTTTGAATATTTTAACTATAAAGCCCCATTGTCTTTCACCATTTATGAGATTAATTAGAAAATAATTTATTATGCTTATATTTATAGAATTTTGAATAATGGATTCCTTATTTGGAAGAACTATAAATTATATTTTTTAATAAATTATTAGTAAAAGTATTTATTTTTTATAGCAATTAGGGATACAAGGAGACTACATAGTTGTTAAACATTATCATAATGGGCGAAATAACCTAGAAAGATATCCCAAGAAATTTTATGGTCATAGTTAGTCTATATAATCTATTTTATATTAAATTTATAGTTATTTGAGGCACATGATGTATGAGAGGCCTCACAAGATTGCTAATGTTTTTTTTATTTCTAATAATGCCACTTCTCCTCAAATATAAAAGGGCTCTCAACCTCCTCACATATTCTCACATAAAAAGACCATTGGATCATCTAATACCTACAAAATATTCTACGAAAATAACTAATATCTTCTTAAAATAATAAATTATTGAATAATAAAAACCAAGTCTATCCATTTTTGAAACCCATATAAAATTACCCCAAAAGAGGAAACATCCATCAACAAGAACATTCATTTTATTGTTTTTCCAAACCCTATGTTCTTCTTCTTAAATGATTATATAATATCCTAAATATAATCAATATTTAAATATTTTATTATGTAAATTTCTATACCAATACCTAAACTCACATCCATCAAATTGGATACACAATCATCATTCTTGTGTACTATAGACCACGACCTAGGAAATCAATGGCATTCACTCTTCCATTACCACTCTTAATGGTTAGGAACAATGATACACATATAATTTTTATATGATATATATGATATATATTATTTATTTATGCATAATTAATTATTATATAACATATAAAATCACACATTCCATTTTTTGGGATTATGATAACCACATATGTGTATGTAAGGACTACTGACTCCTCAAAGTGCGGTGATTCATTCACACATTACAATTATTGTATTAAGGATGGGTTTATTAGAAAATTGACCATTATTTTATGTAAAATTTATATTGTAAATATAATATATATATATATATATATATATATATAAGTAAGTTATTAACTATTGAAACTATTAAAATATTATAAAATCATGGAAATAATGTCCGCGATTATATATGGCCTACCATCCTATTGAACAGTGTATTTCATTTCATATTTACTCATTTAATAGATTTTTATAAATATTTATATTATGAATATATATGATATTATTATCAATTTTTACACTATTGATATAATTGATTTATGATCTATGTATGAGGATGAAGAATTAAAAATCAATTCATACACGTAATAAAACGTAATATTAACCAAAAAGCAGCATTAACATTAAATTATTAATAAATGGGTTATATAATTTCAAAATAAAATATTATACTATATGATATATAATAATATGTTTCTTTGGAATATATATTATACAGAATATATTTATTATATATGTTTAATGAATATTTCTTAAGAAATTTATATCTTAATGTAAGAGTTTTCTAATGTACATTTTATATTTGTGAGATATGTGAAATATTAACCAATTATTCATATTGTGTGGTTTATAAATTGGAATAAGAAATTATATACCATGAATATAATTTATTTAATTTAATTAATATTTTAAATTGATGTTATCCATTCACGAATTTCATGAATCAAAAGATACTCAAGCAGTAATGGGTTTTCTCACATCAGTTTTGTTTCGGCAAGTAATATACAATATTCACCACTCATTTCATTCTGTGTGGTATATATAAATCTCATAAATATATAATAATAATATTATCCTTAAATATTTATTATTTTAATTTCTATATTTGATAAAATTTTCCTGGATTTTACGGTTCACATGTTACCAAATTGTTAATGTGATATTGTATCCATTTTCATTATTTAAGATACATGTTACGTTATGAAACATTATCATTTTATAAGGGGTATATTATTTACAATGATATTATGTTCCATGAATTACCTAATTTTCATAATATTATATTCCTCATTTAAGGTAATTATTTCATTAGGATCAGAATTCAATATATCTAATGTGGTAAAATTTAATAATTGTTATATTATTATATATGGATTGTTTGTGATTATGATTCATATTATGAAATATTATGATCCAAATCTCATGAATAGTCATAAATTTTCTGATCCTATTCTAATTGATTACATATTAACATAATGGCACTATTTTTTATACTCATTGGTATTTAAGATAATCAAGAGTGTTTTTTAATTAAAATTTGACTATATTTCACTCTTTGTCAGGAAATATATTTTATTCGAAAATGATGATTTATATGAATTATTTATAAAATAATTTTAAATGGTTTATTAAACACATTTAAAATATATATTTTTTTAAAATATTTTATGTCATTCAACATATCCGTTATAGGATTTCAAGATTAATTTAAATGAAAAATTGTTTTTAATGATGATTTCTGTTTTAAAAATAATATTTCTTTATGAAAAAAAGACATTTTATTTTAGAAATGTTTTAAATGATCATTCAAAATAATTATCCTCCAAATATGTAATTTTTGGATATATATTTTAAATTACTAGTGTTATTATCCAAGGAAACCATTATTATTATTTATTTGAATGGTTTATGTTTAAGATAGAATGTTTTTAATGAAACTTGTTCTCTTCTATTGGATATAAAAATGATAAATAGGATATAAAACATTCTTCCATTAATTGTTTACTTTATGATGAAATGGAAATTAAACTTTTCCCTTTTTCATATTTCATTATTTTATGAAATGTTCATAATACAAATTATATTTCAGGGGTTATGACATGTTGTTTAGCACAACCATATATTTTTATGTGTCATGAAATGATGAATGTTTTATTGTCATATGTCAAACATATATACGATTTCATTATGTGACATGTGGGACTTATATCATTCATCAAATCATTAGATCAATATTTTAATCTCATGAATAATTGATGTCTCTAATGTGGAGTGAAAATGGTTTATTATTATAGGAGTTGAATGAGTTGTGAACTTAGTTCAACATGAAAGAGATAAAACATGGAGTGATGTTTGTTCTGTAATATAATGAATAAACATGAACTATACCTAGTTTAGTAATACATGTATATAATGGGATGTGAAAATGGTTAATTAATATATTGAAGGAATATGAAGTGAACAATGTTTTGTAATACATAGTAGGATTTGGATGTTTACCTGGTTCAGTTATGTAAGACTAGAACTATAATTGACCCTAGTTTATTAATACAGTGTTTTAATTGGATGTGAAAATATTTCTATAATGGAAGTGTCTAATAATAAGGACTTGATAGTGAAACTTGGGTACTATTATGGTTTTTGGAGTTAACCCAATTTACAAATATGACCTTTTAAGTAATCATTGACTACGATGGAAATAAATTTATATTTTTATGAGTCTCTCTCAATTCAAATTCTCATTCCTATGATAATATTCCAGTGATTATTAAATTTATTCCCATATGATTCATTTCATATGAACATCATATATATTTAAGATGAATCATGTATATGATTTTTGAAATGTATGGTATTATCATCAAATGTTATTTTCAGGATATGATGCACTTATGTTC
Organism: Viscum album; assembly: GCA_963277665.1. Taxonomy (NCBI): domain Eukaryota; kingdom Viridiplantae; phylum Streptophyta; class Magnoliopsida; order Santalales; family Viscaceae; genus Viscum; species Viscum album. Next base: position 616,316,915 of record OY728164.1, read on the forward strand.
GTGTTATTCTAGTGTATCATACTAATTTATCCTTACCGAGCATCTAAGATCTCTTTTTATTTTTTTAATTTCAATAAATTCTAGAGTATAATTTTTCTGTATGAGTACTAATGGGGATGAAATTAATGGGAAACTCAAGATATATTTATCCAATATTGAATAAATTTTTAAATGTTTTTAAATATAATAATTAATTATGGCACTCGGTCATCGATTTTTAAAATGTGGTAAATATTTATCCAAAACAATGTAATATCCATGTATCTTAATCATAGGTTTCTCTATATGGTATCAGAAAAAAAATTTAATCATCATTCGAAATATAAGATGATAAAGCATTAATGATACCCTAGTGATACTTCTAAGGATATGAAAAGCTATGTATGTTATGATGATTATGATAATTTGTTCAATTATACAAAAATGTCTTGTAATTTTTTAAATAGATGTAATGAGTGGTTTTCTAGATATACCTCCTTGTATGGATAAGAAAAGTGGTTTTAATATTTTTAGACATGTACATATGGGTATGGACCTAGATAAAATGATATTGTACTAGACTAGTTCAAGAATAGGTGGACGACAATGGGCTTTGCCGCACACATAGTCTTTCACTCTTGAGGGGTATTATTTTAGAATTTGTGAGCTCATTATATTCTATATTGAGTGATTTAAATAGATAATGACTTCATATGATCTAGTATAAACATAAGTATTCATAGATTTAAATTAATGTGTCGTGATTTAAAAATCCTATAAGTGAATTTTCTTGATTATATGGTATTGAACTATAATTTTATTTAGTAAATATGGTTTTTAGTTTTAATCAACATATTTAACTCAAACAAACCATTTTAATTTAGAATGAAACGGAAAATTAAATGATTTTCATACTGAGAAACCAAATGTTGTGGGATATAAATTCAAAAATCTCACTAATATGGACACTAAAATTTCTCATGAAATGGATCATGTTAATATTCCAAACGAAAAAATTTAGGGATAATGTCGTATTGTGACTATCATAAGGAATCACCCATTATATTTCAATGGATCAATTGATTTTTTAGGTATTGAGAAATTGTTCAGTGCCACAGAACAGATAATTTCTATTATATATTCTTTCGAATATTAAAATTTCCATTGGGTTATCATCCATCTGGAAGGTGAGGTGAATAAATGGTGGAATATAGTCAAAATATGAGGTAAGAAAATGAGAATGACTCCATAGATTGGGAAATGTTGAAGAATATTTTAGTCAATAATTACATTCCTTATATTATTCATTAAAATATATAGAAGAAATTTATAGAGGGTATGTAGGAGGATGATGAATCTGTTAGTTTATATGATGAAAATGGTACAAGTCTTGTGAGGTACCCTTTGTGTATTATAAACATGCATAAATATATGTTTGATCAATTATTTAGTGAAATAAAACCAATTAATTATAGGTGGTTTGAAATAAGATACAAAAGTATCTATGTATATATATTTTGATTTGGTATCATGTAGAATTTTTATGATGGAGTTACATATCAATATATTGGTTTTTAAGAGGAATTGAAGTTATAGTTGGAGTGATAAATCTAAATACCATGGAGAGGAAATGATGATATTTCATTTATGATAAATGTGTGGGAAGAATCATGGAATAAATTTTCAAAAGGTGTTTGTGTATATTTTAAGTGTGTAAGAGAAAATCATTGGGTGATTTTTTGTTAATGTAATGTGAAGAAGTTAGCTAATAGTATGAATAGTGTGAAAGTATAATTGAATTTAACGCCCAAACAATTGAGTTTAAATTGCAGGGAGTTTAGGAATTAAGAAAATTAATTCCCCAATCGAAGGGTGAATGTAGGTGATAATCTAAAACAAACTTGGTGGACAAATGAAAGGTAGAATTATTACGAAATCACAATTGATGAAGTGAAAAAAGAAAATTAGAACAGTTATCCTCCCGTTGTGAGTTGGGGTTTTCATGTTTATTGAGATTGAATAAGTCTGGTGAAATCATATTTATCCTTATTTATTGATGTTTCATCTCATCATATCCCTCTACATAGATTCTTGGATAATAATGTCCCATTTGATATTCTTTCACCACAAGGATGGACCAATGACTCTAATGAATTTTTTTTTGGAATGCGATAAGTGATTATTGGTTGAATAATGTATGATTTATATTTTTTTTGGGTAATAATGTTTCTAATTTATGGAAAATATTAAAATAAACCTAGTATGATGTTTTTGATATTAATTTTTTATATTTCCATATATTTATTTATGCATATTGCATAACATATTATATCCATTTTTTATGATAACTAAAAAAGATAGAATAACTTATCATTATATATATGTATCCTTGAATCCATTTGTTCTAGAGGAATAAAATATTAAATTTCATTATTTTTTATACATTATGTTGAAATTGGTCAAGAAACAACCAAAGGGTGATGTTTTGAATATTTATTGGACTGAAATCAATAACATATTTCCACTTGTGAAAAATTTTCTTATTTATAGAATGGGTCTTGAAATTAAATATTGTCCAATTATAATCATTTCTGGTGATTTAATTTATCTTTTTCAAGTAATTATTTCTAATGAATTTGTGATCTGTAATTTTATCCTAATTATTTTCTTTATTAGTCACCATCATAACATGATAATTATATTTTTATTCAATATCCACATTTACATTTTCCACATGTGCTCTCTAATGTGGAAATATAGTTTTGAGTTACCTTGGGTAAATGTTATGACCCCAACATTCTTTTTTACTGTATATTTAGAAATAAATTTTTTGATTTGGGTTTCTATGAAAATAACATTCATGTACTAAATCATTAATGATCTAGATGAATTTCGACGGTGGGAGTCATTTTTAGAGGGGTATATTTTGAAATGACTATATTTTATAGATAATTTTTTCTCAGATAAACTACATTTTCTTAATGGCATGATTCACACATTAAATTTATATAATGATCCTATGTTACACACAATTGTATGTTTCATCGATAACATACATTATATGTAGGATGATGTTTCAAAAAAGAAAATATACTATTTTTATTAATATTAAATTATTATTTCAATTATCAACTAACCATATTTATCAATAATATTAATTTAATTTTTAAAATACGGTTTACACATGTATATAATATGAATAATCCATTGAGCAATTGCTTATAAAATAAGATAAAACCACTTTTTGAATATAAGAAATCTTTTTCCTAAAAACAAAATTATTGAAATAAAACACATTTTACCTCAATAAATTTACTAAACCAATTTTTATTACTGATTTTAAAAAACATAAATATATTTCATTCATTCATATATTTTACATTCATATTATTTTTTTCTAGATTATAGATAAGAATAAATTCAACCTCCACCAACATATATGTAATTTTTTTCTAAAATGTTATTTTATCTCCTTTTAATGGAACACATATTCAAAATATTATTTGGAAAATTATAAATTTTTTATTCCATAACATAAATAACGTTTCTAGACTATGAATTTTAAATTTTATTTTGGGTGTATTATTTGTATTTTTAGGAGTTCCATTATTAAATGAATAATAAAAATACCAAATTTTAATTGAAAACTACATTTTAATATAATTTAAATGTATAGTAAAATTATATTTTAAATTAGTTTTAATGTTTTTTAGAGGAATATTTTATTTATTAATAGATTTTTTTCATTTTAATTATTTTCCCAATGAAATTTGATATAAAAATTCAAATATTATTACATTTTAACTTTTAAAATGTGTTCTCTTGTCCCGTCTAATGGATTAATTTTAAATTAATTTATTATAATTTTATGATTATAATTTTGAAAATAGGAATCAATTGTTTTAATAATAAAACATTATAGTTTATAGTAATTCAAATATAGTTTTTTTCAAAAATATAATTGAAACTAATTAAAATTAATTAACACGATTAAGGTAAAATGTGTGTCCATATTGGTAAAAATATAACATAAGGTTCCAAGTTACAAGGAAACGTGCAAGAAATATACTGGATGTAAATAGTGTTTAATGTTTTTGTATCTTCAAGAATGCCACCCCTTGTCCAATCTAAAATAGAACTCACACCGTCACTTAATAAAACCTCTATATCCATATAGATCTTGAAATAAATATTCAAATTATCTCCCAAATACCCTAATATCATATTATTTCCTTCAATTTGGGAATAACGAACACCAAATTAGTCTTTTGGGGAAAACAAATTGGAATATCCCAAAGAAGCGGTAAAATCTGTTAATAATAATTATCATTTTATTTAATTCCCAACACCATGAATTTATAAAATTAAACAAATATATAATATAAATATTATAATTAATAAACTATAATTTTTTTATTTTATATTTCATCCAAATACTTCAAAAACAACCATCAAATCAGATACACAATTATCACTCGAGTGTTTGGCAGATTACCACCTCATGAAATTATCCATTTCATTTTTCAATTACCACTATTAAATGTTGTGAATAATTATTGTATTATTATATTTAAATGATATATATGATATTTATGATATATATATAATTCAAGAATTATTATATACCACTTACATAAATGTTTAAGATTTTTTGGTAATATGAAAACATTAGTTGCCTATGTGTAGACTACTGCCTCCTCAAAAAAATGTGACAAATTCACACATTACATGGAATGAATTATGGATGGATTTATTAAATATATGTGATTTTTTAAGATAATAATTCAATTATAATTATAATAGAAAAAATTATAAACAATATTAACTTTTCGTTCTTTTAACATCCTATGATAAATTGGAAATATTGTTCATGTATCTGTACGACCCCCCGTAGCGCCAGCGACACTATAGAAGGAATTGTAGCGGTGGTAGTACTATAAAAGGTACTATTCAAGCCCATGTATTTTAGTATTATTGCATAGTGAAGGGCACTTTGGATCAAAAAATGGGCTTTCTCTCTTTGTCTTTAGCACACTTTTTCTTGGGCATTCGTGCATCGTAATGGGTCTCCATCTACCCAGTCTGAAAGAGGTATTTGGTTTAAATAATAATTGAATATTCGACCCCAAAAATTAAATATATTTCATTCGTTATGAATTTTTTTATTTATATAATAAATATATATTCCTAAAATAACTAAATCCTGATCTACATATGTGGAAAATGAATAACAAGTCAAATATATATACAAACAAACAATGAAGTTATTACATGAAACATAATATGAACATTAATTTTTTAATAAATATGTAATATAAAGTCATAATGAAATAATAAATTTTATTATATATATTAATATATTTATTTTTTATATTAAAAATAATGTTACATTAATTATATAAGAAGTTTGAAAATGTATAAAGAGTAACATGACATATGGAATGTGTTTTCTCATCTCATATTTAAATCTATGAGATATATGCTATATTCACAAATTTTGTTATTGTGTGTTGTATATAATTCCAAATGAAATTTTATAACATTTATTAGATTTATTTAATGATATTAAAATATTCAGGTGATGTTATTATTTCATGGATCTCGTGATTCAGAAGTTACTCAAGTAGTGGGGGGATTTTGAGGCTCCCATTTATTTCTATGAGACATATGCCTTATTCATGAATTAATTAGTTTTTGGGGTGTATATACTGGCCATGAATATATTCTATGTTTTTATCATTAAATTTTTGATTATTTACATATCAATTTTAGAATATATCATTCAAACTTTTTTATATTTCAAAAGACACTAAATTTGTAAATTAATTTTTCTTAATTTTCCTTCATTGATGCACCTGTTATGTTATGAACATATATTATTTACAAGTTTCATATATAGAAATTTGAAATGTTTTATTATAATTCTTATTTTTATTATGATATTGTATGATTCATGTTATTTAATTATATCATGGGGTCATAATATAATGTTACCAAAGTTATAATAGTTTGTTGATACAACATAATCATATCATGGTTAATTAAGATTATGATTCCATTGTTAAATATTTTTATCCATCAGTCAATTAAAATCACGAATATCTTTATCCTACAGTTATTCATAATAGATTCATCGAATTTTAGGATCATAATACTATTTTATAGATAAGATAAATTTAAAATACGTTTTTATGAAAATATGAAAATATTTATCTCTTTGTTATGATGTATGTTTTATTCAAAAACCATGTTTTCTAAATTGGATTCAGAAAATGATTTCATATTATATTTATATAATATCTATGTAAATTAATTTAAAATTTTAATTTTCATAAAGGAGTCCTTTTATAAGAATTCATGTAATATTTAAAAGAGTTTTCTTTCCAAAATATATATATTTTATAACATGTTTTTCGATGTGGAAATAATATTTTCCTCATGAAATTTTTCAAATTAAATTTTAATATAAATCACAATATATGATTACGTAAAAGTTTATAGTTTTTTTACTAGGGATATGATCAAATCAAACCCTTCTCATTCAATATTTAAAATTTTTTCTTTATTATTTCATGTTGTTTATGAATGTTCTATATGATCAATGAGTCATACAATGATGTGACAATTATAGAACCCCATTAATTTGGTGAAATATTCTATAAATAAATTATTATTAAACATGTTTCTTTTTCATAAGATATAATATAATGAAACGTTTAAAATTTTCATTTCATTTCACGGGTCATGATATGATTTTTATAAAGCCAATCTATATTTATGTTTCATGAAATGATGAATTGTGATGATCAAGACATTGAGGCCACATAATTGGAGCCTTGATCCCAGTGGGACACATTGACTCAAGCGCATATTCCCAAATGTAGATGCTTACAACTAGCAACGAGGGCCTAGGGTGTTTTCATGGTAATACTATTCCATCCTTAGTAGATCATAACACAATATAAAGAATATAAATGAATGGTACATGGTAAATATATTTGAATAAATATCAAAACCAAACTGATGAAATAGATAGACATGAAAAACAATATCAATATCAACTGGAAAGTGCTGATGTAATGTCATGCCAGTAGAAAATGAGAAAGTATGGATTCAAGATAATTAGATTAACATGTTCCACAAGGTAAAAGAAAACAAAGTCTAATCCATGCAACCTGTGATCCTCTTCAGTCATCTTCTATCAAGATACATCCAACCAGCACAGAATCAAGTATTGGAAGCTGCATGCTACCCTTTGACAATACCTGCAACCATGTCATCTTCTTCGAGTACCAAAGGGCACCCGGAGAGGGTGTGAGATAAATCAAAGTGGGCCACCACCAATGGTGTCTATAACATCCCATTCATGAAATGGAATATACAAGTGTGCATTAATGTATATATAATTTTAAAAAGCCATACAATATAGATAAATAACCATGTACCTACTTCATCTCTTGGCTACTGTCTGAAAATGTAACCATTTCACTAAATAATCAATTACCATTTATATTCAATACGTCACATAAGGAATAACCAACAATGAAATCACCTCGTGATAATATATATAGTGAAGTTCCTAAGATGTAACGAGGAAACAAGACAAAGATATCCTATGTGGGAGTTCCTGGGAAAAATCTAAGGTAACGTAAAATCATGGAATACTTACTCACTAGTATCTGAATATAAATATGGGGTAAAAGTGTATTCCAATTAGTGAATTCCAAGTACTTCCACAATATGGTTCGTACTGAGTCCATGCTGATTGACCAATTTCAATTAAGGATTGGAAAAGATAGGAACCTATGGGATTTATGCATGGCACCTACTATGTCAGTGTTGGATCATAGGACTGTATTTATGGTATCTTCATAGAGTAAAATGGAAATCATAGTAGTATACCGAGTATCCAAAGAATAGAAATGAACTAGAATCTAAGTTGGTATCATCATAAGAAAACGGTATCCTTGTATCAGAATTGGCTTCCCAATACCCAAGGTATTGTCCTCTCGTAATCCAAGGTAATATCATGATACTACATCCCTATTTGATATTGTAATCATTTTATACTTCATTTGGTTCGTGTATTTCCTTCCATTAGTGTGGATAAGTAAATTAGAGTCGAAACCATTTAATTATTTGTCCAACCCTTGAAATCCATTAGTGTGAATGAACCATGTAGTGTTTCATCCATTTAATCATGTCTTGGTAAGAAATTATGTCTTATTAATTTATTTAGTATCACTGTACTACCTTCCATCAACAAGAAAAAGGGTATTATGGACATGTAACCTTTAATCAATCTATTTTGATAAATCCAAGTTATATACATAGTATATTTTCCATTTTACATTTCATATTTCATATTTAATAATCATTAGAAATAACTTACCATAGGCATGACAAGTGGTGAGTATACATGGTACATTCTATTACGAAATTATCAATAGCAGAAATATAATTATTATATGGAGTATCACCTCTATAATGGTCAAGAAAAGGCACACCCAAACGGTGGATCAAGCATTCCTAAACACTTAGACTAATTTATGGCATAACCATTGAAATAATGAAGATTGAATATGGGGTGTAACCACTAACAACTAATAACATATTTGGAAGGATCATAAGCATACAATATTGCACATCATAATTATGGAATATTAATTTAAGAAATGGTTTCCAGTGAAACCGGTGGTGCCCACACAATCATTCCAAAAACAACGAACATTATGTATGAGTTATAGGCAACCCACCATAGGTATGTAGAATCCATTTCCTCCAGTGTTGGACAAATAATTTACTTATACAAGATTAGATATATGAAAAGGTGAAAACACTCTCATGGACATATATTCTTCGAGAGAGACAGAGGACATGAATCTCTAAACAGAACTCAAGTACATACCGTTGCACATCCAACGTGATGAACGTAATCTCGATCAGAAGCCAGATGAATGAGATCTCCTAATTCCAATATTAGATCTTCAGAAACCCATAAATCAAATAAAAATTAGGGAAATAGCACATTAAATCTGATTAGGGGGGAAGGGGATGGATTAATATATAATTTAGGGAATTTTTGACATTTTAAAATGGGTTTTAGCCTATACATAGTTGTTTTTCACAGTTTGTCAAACAGTGCACAAACCATGCAAGATGTTTATGACTGAACTTGGGATAAATGGTCATTTTTATGGGTTTTTTCACAACCATGAACATGGTTTGTGAGGTTACACTTTTTGTAAAAACACAATCATCATGGTTTGGAAAACTGTGTGCTAACCATGTGAAAACCATTCCACAAGGCATGTTTTCCCCAAAATAGATGTTCTGAGCTCCAAACAAGACACATAAATGATTAGAACCTGTTATAACTGATTATACATCTATAATATGTCCAATGTAATGATTCATAAAAAAATTTAAAGGATCCATACAAGAGTCAAAAACTATGTTCTTAATGTCTTCCCCTCTTAAATTAAGTCACCCCTTATTTATACTTCCAAGGTTAAGGAAACACTATCTATGAAAAACACTAGCCACTAATCTCATAAATTTTCTACTCTCTCCCACATTTCATCCTCTACTCAACCATTCTAGAAAATCACCAATATGAGAGGGACATACATTCCTCAGAGAGCCTTCGTGCTTCGGACAATGATGTGTACTAGATGTTCATCAAATATAGCATAAGAATCTAACTCAACATCCTCGGAATCAAAGGTTTGAGATGGGTCAAATTGATATTGGAAAGGTTTTGAGAATTTAAATACGTCGTTCATAGCCTGGTACCTCTGAGGTAGTATAGAACTATAGGATACCACCCCAACTGAATCTATATTTTCAAACAACTTGACGTAATGAGGTGACAAGATTCCCTTCTTTTGTAATAGTATATTCCCTATTCCAGGCAATACCCAAAGAAAAACATGGTCACCGGCCTCTAAATCAAGAGTTTATCGACGGTGATCGGCATATGATTTTAGTCTAGACTGGGTAGTATTCATACGCTTCTTGATATGGTGGACATATATTGATGTCTCTTGAACTAGAAGAGGACATTGTTGGGCTACCTCACTTACCTTTAGCCAGCATTGGGGTGAACCACATGGCCTACCATATAAGGCCTCAATAGGATCCATTTGAATCATCACCAGAAAAATTTTATTATTAGAGATGACGATTAAAAGGATAAGATTCTCCCACTAACCACCTAAATCAAGGACGTATGCTCGAAGCATAAACTTCAAAACATATACTATCTGTCTGATTTTCCATCAGTCTGAGGGTAAAAATATGGTCATAAAAACACCTTATTTACAATAAATATCTTCAAACCCTTCCAGAACCATGATGTGAAATGACCATCCCTATCTGGAATTTTTTTAGGTGTAACACTACGTAGTCATATGATCTCACGGACATAAAGTCTTCCCATCTCATCAAATGATAAATTCTCCCTGATAGGAATGAAGTGGGAAGATTATTTAGTCAGTAAATGACTACCCTAATACAATCTATACCCCTTAGAGACCTAGTTATGATGAATAAAAAATCCATATCAGCACCATCTTGTTTACATTCCGGGATGGGAAGTTGTTGTAACAATCTTGTAGGTCTCTGGTGCTCTGCCTTCACATGCTGACAGGTGGAACACCTAGAGATGAAGCCTACAATCTGACGTTTTATCTCAGGCGACATATACTTATGTTTTATATCTCAATACATCTTTTAGATGATTGGATGAACTTTCCCCTGGGAAACATGCTTCTCATTCATCAACTCCTCTATCACATATGCAAGAACCCAAATAATTTCACGTAGACACAGGGTGTCATCTCTGTCCACATACCAATTCATTGGTTGGTTATCTTCTATTATAATCTCATGGATAACTAATCCTACAATATTTGAAAACATTCTACTCTTTACCTTATAAAAGAGGGAATATGTAATAGTTAATTATATAAGGTATGACATCTTGTGACTATCCTGGAACATCATATAATGTTAATAAGTGTTCCATTAAATTCTATTCAACACTAGTTTCCTCTACGGTCTCCGTTTTAGATTTCTGACTTAGTGCATCTGTAACCACATTTCCTTTTCTAGGAGTATATTAAAAACTAAAAATAAATGGATTATATATATTTTAGTCATCTCCATTGTCAGAGTTTCAATTCCAGATGATAAAAGATATACTTGAATATATTATGATCTATGTAAACCAAAATGCATTCAAACAATAGATAGTGTATTCAGCAACATAAGGCAACACCAACTAATGCTTTCTCAAAGCCTTATGTCAGGTAATTTATCTCATCAGGCCCCAACTAATGAGATTAATAGGAAATGACATAGTCTTCCTACATCAACACTTCTCACGACCCGACCCATATCGGGGCTCGAGCTGCAACTACCCCAAGCCCACCTCCATATGCCATGGGTTGGCGACTAGTGCTGAAGTCATAACAAACCAGGGGATTCCATTGCCTAAGAAACTATACAAAACACACACAACTAAGTCAATGAAAAATTGTAGAGAAAAGAAATACAGATACAATACTACTACAAAAGGGAGTCCTACATACATGCATCGACATATAACCAGTAATTGCTGAAAAGTTGACTGCTAAGTAAACTGAACAGTAAAAGGGGAAAAACACATGCCCAACCAGAAAGGTGCCACAACTTGAAAATAGGTAAACGAAAGTAAACATCTTGTGAGTCTCACACCCGTAAATCCTCCTATGACCATTGAATGCAGCCTAAGCTCATGAGTCATCTACGCTCCTCCGTAGTCTCGACCGACCTATTCGTCATCATCCGGGGCCCACCATGTTTGGGCAATGCCCAAGAAGGGGTGAGTATAATGATACTCAGTAGGATTCTAGGAAATTATGACGTAGAAATAAAATAGGTACTAAAAAGATGAGCAGTGGACATGATAATGAATAGTGTAAGAGTACAATAGAAAGAGTACAATTAAACCTAACAAAAGAAAGGAAGTGGAATCCTCCAATCAAAGAGGATCTAGACACAGGAATCATATGGCATACCCCTCACATTTTCATCCCTCTTAGAATGAGAGTAACTGAACCCACGGAGTGGGAAAAAAATTAGGTTGTATATATATGTGCTCATCAAGAAACCCGAACGACTGTGTAAGGGGATCTCTAACTCCAAACTCATCTAAAGAAAATTCTCCAACAGTTCAAAGGATAACCATCATTGATGCCCAAAAATCTCGAATTCCAAAGTTTCTTCATCGCGGAACCATACAACAAAGGGTCCTTCTCTGGTAATCATGGAGAAAAGTCACAGACTTTTCTCATAGAAAGGGATGAGTATAAAAATATTCATCAGGTAATCCACTGCCTAGCCCCGCTGGAGGATAAACCACAAGAGATCGTCTGTTAACCAACTACCCATCCCCAATGGAGGGTAAAACAAACATGGTAGTCGGGTAACACATTCCCCTGCCCCACTAGATGGTAAACCACAAGAGGTCATCGGGTAACCCCCTTCCCAGCCCCGCTATAGTGTAAACCACATGAGTTCGAGGGGTAACCAACTACCAAGCCCCGATGGAGGGTAAACGCTAATGTTAACGGGAAACCCACTGCCCATACCCACTGGAGGGTAAACCATTTGGTCAATGGATAACCTACTACCCAGCCCCACTAATGGGAAAATCCTAATGTCAACGGGTAACCCACTACCCATCCCTGCTGAAGGAAAATCCCGAAACTTGTCTAATAACTCCGCACTTCTCGTGCCATCACTAGGTTTCACTAACACCAATATCATGCAAAGGTTCGGAGTGTGTCAAAGGATCCTTCGAACAACGCCCTTTCATGTTTCTTCATTTAATGAGATCTCTAAAGGGGTTCCGATCGACCATAAAAATTACACTGTCGTAATCCTTGTGGAAAAACACACGAGGTAGACTATTTATTCCCTTGAAACGGGCTCCTGATGCAAATGTTATTCAACACCTCTTTAATCTCATACGATGCCATGTGAGGCCCTCACCTCGATCCCGAAAATGTCGGGTGAACTGTGCCATCGCGATGTAATTGAAAAAACACGCCACAATGACTACTCAAACACCCCAAACAGAATAATGATGAAAAAGTCACAGTACACCACTCCGAGCTTAAGAGTCGGCCCATGGGGACCATGCCTCAACTACGACATCGATGCTTGAAACCACCATGGTGAACATCTATTCGATACCAGGGTCACAATGCTGCTGACGGTGCCAAAAACGGACTCCGGATGAGGGAGTTGCAACTCACCACATTAAGAAAACGGGGCCCTGTTGGGCCCACACCTCTACCCCAAAAACACGTCACACATATAACACCATTGTCTTTCCTATAGATATCCACACGGTTTATGATAATCATTTTCCCAGATTGGACTTATAGATCATAAGTTATAAAAAAACATCATATGACCGAAAGCCGAAAAGTGGGGCCCATGCCTCGGGCCTGAATTTAGGCGGGCATATTGCGTCGTCACAATCCCCTTGTAAGATCACAAAAAAAGGATTGCTCAAACACCCAAAATGGATGTCAGGAAAAAAAGTGGTGTTTCTCCTTAAAAAGTGTGAACCAGGCCCTGTGGAACCCACACCATGTCTCTAACCTGAACGCCTAAGAAAGAAACTCAAAAAGTACGCATGAGTATTGGGGTCATGCTGTCATTGAGGGCGCATCAATCAGACCTCCCAAACAAGAGTTAGGTACCACACAATATTAATTAATTAATTATATAATTAATTTATAATTTACAATAATAATTTTGTTCCAATGATCAATGAATCCAAACCACAAGGATTCCGAACCATCACTGGAAGGACCATCCCAACTCTTGGGCTATATCGCCTCTGATGGTGCGTCAAATGGATGTGCGGCTTTCGAACCACATCCGTCACAACATTAATAATAATTTAATATTATTAAATTAAATAATTTCAGGTCACCTTTATTTTGGAGTAGAACCCAAAAACTTCAAAACACACTTCAAATAGTCCAACTCGTGGACACGAACCCGCATCCACAGACGGCACATCAAACAGACGCGTTGTTTAGATTTTACATCCCCCTGAAGGCAATGGGGCCCAACCGGGCTAGTTCAACCCGGTTGGCCCAGTCCAAACCACCAGCCTGCAGCCCAGCTGTGAGTCCGTCCCGACTCACCATTCCCATCTGGCCGCAGCACACTCCACCCACACCGAACCCCATTGGGTTTGTTTCTTCAAGAAGACTGACCTCTTGGCCGGTCTTTGTCGTCCAGCAGGACCTGCGAAATGAGGGTCCTTGTTTCCTCCGCACACCCGAGGCAGTCAGTGCCTCGAGTTCCACCTACCAACTGGGACAAGCAGCCCGGACCCCCTGCCCGCCGTCGGATCCGCTGAATCCCTGCACCCCCTGCTCGTTGCCGCCACCTCATCCACCTAGGCTGGCTCCACTGCCAGACTCCGCCACACTACACCATCCTCTTGCAGCACGCCGCCGATGCCACCGCCTACCTGCACCGCGCCAGGGCCGCCCCGGGCATCTCCACCGGACACCTCCGACCGCACCCCATCTGCGATGCCTGGTCCACTTTTCTCCGCACTATAAACATGCGATGTGGGCAGCTCCAAATCCCCAGTTGCGCCCCCTCGGCTCCACACAGAGCTACCTCAGCCGCCCCACACCGACCGAATGCCATTTACCCCACTGCGCCACGCCGACCTCCGACCACCTCCAATGCCAGAGCTGGGGATTTCGACGACCACTGCCACTACTCTGGTGGCCCAATTCCAAATCCGAAGTAGGATTCAAAATCCTCGAGGTGAGGGCTTCTTAGCGCCTACCCCAGATTGTCGTTCCAACAAGATTTGGCATGATTGAATATTTGAAAGAAAAATTCCCAAGAATGAGGATTAAGAAAGGGGCTCGGGCATTGTCCGTGTTATTTCGACTATCGCCCCAATTCCAAATTTATAGAATTTAAACGAAGAAATTGGAAAAAACTCAAGAATTGAAAAACGTATAGAAAATGATTCGAACCCTACCTTGAATCGATCATGCGTCGTTGTCTACGCATCCACGACACCCCCACATCGGCTCGCCAATTTTCTTGCAGAGATCGCTCATCGATCTGACGAAGAACAGTATAGCAAGGTTGAGAGAGAAAGAGGGAGAGAGAGTGAGAGAAGAGGAGAGAGAAAGGGGGAACCCTAACTCCAACTTCTCATTTTTCTATTTATAGAAAAATCCGCTTAGTATGGAATCTGAAGCTATAACAACCTATAATTTTATATTGCACCTAGGAAAAACCCCCCATTTCAAATTAAATGGAATTATTAGATTTCCATTATGAGAATTCGTTCGAAATTTATTTGAAATGAACCCTATTGAAAAAATCTCTAATTCATTATTTCAAAATAATGATTTTTTCCCTGGGTGACATCTCTCATAGCAGGCCTGCGCCCACAACTTTTATACCCCGCTTAGGGTAAAAGACACTATCCGGACACAACTGTTTTCTTGGATTTCTGATCCGAACAACCGTTTAGGAGAAAAAACAAACCATCCACATCCATAGTATATAAACACTTAATATTTTTATAAAATTAATTCCGGGCACACCGGGCCTCAGAATCACACGTCGTCTTCACTCGTAGCTATAGAATTATATGTAGAAATATTGAAAAGTCTTACAGGGTAAAAACCGGGTCTCTACATCATTCCCTCCTTCATGATTTTTATACCTTAAAATAAAAATCGGGAAAACGACATGGGATACAGAGCTTAAACCTAACTCTCCCACTCCCAAGAAAACTTGCACAAGACCATGCTGTCACAACACACGAACCAAAGGGATGGTTCATACTCATAAGGTATTCTACATTCGATGAAATGCGTAAGAACACACAAACACCTCATCAGGTGCGACATGATGGTGACGTTGTGCACCCACTCCAACTATTTGAAGGATAGGGAAAGACATTAGGCAACATTTCAATTCCTTTCATGATTCCCAAATGGCCCAAAAAATTTCGTGGGACTTCCCTGGCCGAGTCTCTACATTCCACATTGTGATCGAAATCATGTTTTGTTCCTCGAACATGATCTCGTGATTCCATCCTTCAGAATCCCTATCAGGTGCGTTGCCCGTGGATATCTGATGACGGAGTACCTCACTGTCAAAATCCCCCACCTGCGACTATATCACAATATATTGGATCGAATGAGTCACAACCATCGAATGCAGGATGGTTGTACCATCTAGCTACACTGTGGTCAGCCGTAGAGAAGCAAACTACTAGGAATCTTCTCACGTCTGAAGAGTCTGGGAATTCCTGATATGGGAACCTACAAAAACACAACCATTTTCCCATAACGTAGACTACCTCAACATCATAGTCCTGAAAAAAGATCAACCATCACCATCACCTTAGGTTAAAGTCTCTCTAGGTGAGGGCTCACCTAAGACAATTTTGGAATGAGAAAACCACAAAGCGCTCTCCTAGAAAATACAGTCTCCACATTCTCAGCACATGGACTACCACTACAAGAACCACATAGTGAAATGTGTAGTTCTGTTTATGGGGTTTCCATCACCTCGACCTATTCATGACAATGGTATCAATATTGACGTTGAGCATGCAAGGTACCAACGAACAGGGAAGGCAAGCAAAATCATCCAACCGCCAGAGTCTAGGAACTGAAAGCACATGGCATACCACCATGTGTCATTTCCCCTCTTGGAAGGAGAGTATTCCCCAAAAATAGCACTCTACCAAACCCACTAGTGGAACCTCAAGAAAAGGGAAGTCAAGTAGAAAATCCCCACCAGAAAATCTAGAACATTATCTAACACTCCACCTCACAACCCTACCATGAATGCACATGTCAAAGGGACTCATCCACTAACCCTCAATACTATCTGATTTGTGTTTTACTGATTCTCCCTCATATTTTTTACTGCATAACAAAAATGTGTCTCAGTGGGAGAAGAACCCCTCATTCCCATGCATTCAAAGCTATGTCGGACAATACTAACACAGGGTTACACCGACTTCCAGCATCACCCTTGGTAACCCCTCAAACAAGGAGCTAGATGAAAAGATTACCTCATGCATCGTTTAACAAGTTCTACTGAGAAAATTAGAAAATTTCAAAGATCATACCTCTTATCATCTCATGCGTTGCATGATTGTAGACATCCATAGAACACAACCGCCTGTAGCCATGTCCTTCAGCTTCCTGACCCTGACATGGGCTGCCTAGTGGTAGTGGGAGGTCCTCGAAATTCGTTTGCTAACCACAGTTCTTCCTGATTTTCTGCCGACACCGCCTCCCTGAGGACAACCCTGTCCTCAGCTGGGAGTTATCTGATCCTGACACTGCCTTTGTCATGGGGGTGCATCTACCAACTATCTGGAAATCTCAGAACATTTGTTCAAGTAGCATCACACCACATGACCTTGAACATCAAAACCATAACACTAGTCCTACCTAGGAAATATCGGTGCTCTATGATGTCCCTGACCATGTGCCTGAGTCTCATTAGGAATTTGAGTAACCGTAGCCCTACGGACACCAAACTGCTTGGTGGAAATAATAGACATGCAATAAATGCAACCATCAACCTGTCTGTGTCCGAACAAGCATGAATAGGTGAACCACCGACTCTATCCAACCCTTCAATGTATGAGTGTATAGCTCAAAATGGAACCTCAGCGGTCACTGATGTTGGAACTCGCATAGCACACCCAGCCTGCGCTCGTCATCAGCCTTCATTTGTTGATATTATCTCATACTCAATAGGTGGAGGTGCTTCTGCATGTCCTCCTAGAGAAAGGGTAATAGTATGATGGATATTTAACTAATGCCTCGTCTCTCACAGAGTCATCTTCACGAACCGAAACTAGTATCATGGCTGGCGATCATCACAGAGACATCCTGAATCCGATCAAGGAGTATCACAGTCAAATGAGCATATATATATCAACAAAGATTGGGAGATGACTCAAGAAGAACAGTCAAAGACACAATCCTATATGATTCACACACCAAATTCTCTGCAATAAATGTATCAATGTGCTGAGTCGATAAGATGGTTATCAGGTTCTAGTTGAATGTATACGTCGGCCTCTGCACCATCACTGGACTCCTTGGGCTGAGAGCCACACTCGATACACATTGACATTATTTCCCCAAAACTCAACCAATTCCTTTTTAGGGACGTCCAAAAAATGCCCCTATGAATGAACCCCCTCTGATACCACTTTGTCACTACCAAACCCATACCGGGGCTCAAGCCAAAACTACCCCAAGCTCGCCTCCATAGGCCAGGTGCTAGCGACTAGATCCTAAGGCACAACAATCTAGGGTAGGCCTTTACCTAAGAAACTATACACAAAACACCCAGCAAACTAAATGTAATGGGGTAGAAAAAAGAAAGAAAGATACAACACTTCTACAAATGGGATTCCAACATACATGCATCGATATCTAACCAGTACACGCAAAGTGCTGAAGAGTAGACTGACAAGTTAACTGAACAGTAAAAGGGGAAAAACACTCAACCAACTAGAAATGTTCTACAACCCGGAAATAGGTAAACAAAAGTAAACAACTGGTGAGTATCACACCCGAAAATCCTCATACGATCACTGAACATCGCCCAAGCTCATTTGTCCTCTATGATCCTCTATAGTCTCGACCGACTTGTTTGTTGTCTGCAAGGGCACACCAAGTGTTGGAAAAGCCAAAGCTGGGGTGACTATAAATATTCTCAGTATCATGGACCAAATGCATGAGGGATAAACAAAGGAAGTACTAAAACAGTGAGCAGTGGAAAGGAAAAAGAACAGTGTAAGAGTGCAATAGTGAGAGTATATCTCAACCCATCAAATGAAAGGAAGTGGACTTGTCAAATCCAAGAGGATATAGACATGAAAAGCATGTTGCATACCTCGCACGTCATTTCCCCTCCTAGAAGGAGAGTAACTAGACCAAAGGTCTGGGAAATAAAGTTGGATGTATATATATATATGCTCAACAAGATAAATAAATGAGTTTGTAAGGGAATCTCTATCTAAATGCTCATCCCAAGAAAATTCTCCAACAATTCAAAGTATTGCCATCACTAATTCCCAAAAATCCCACACGGCAAAGTTGCCTCATCGATAAACCGTAAAACCATGGGTCCCGCTCCGGTAATCATGGAGAAAAGTCACCTACTAGCCTCATAGAAATGGCTGAGTATGAAAGTAGTCATTGGGTAACCCACTACCCAGCCCCACTGGAGGGTAAACCACAAGAGATTTTCAGGTAACCCACAGCCCAGTCCTGCTGGAGGTTAAACCACAAGAGGTTGTCGGTTAACCCACTGCCCATTCCCGATGGAGGGTATACCACATGCGGTCGTCTTGTAACCCACTACCCATCCCCACTGGAGGGTAAACCATAAATTCAATGGGAAACACACTGCCCAGCCCCGCTGGAGAGTAAAAAATATGGTCAACGGATAACCCACTACCCAGCACTGCAAGAGGGAAAACCATAACGTCAACAGGTAACCCACTACCCAGCCCCACTGGAGGGAAAACCATGACCTGGCCTGATAACTTTTCACTGCCCATGCCATCACTGGGTGTCACTAACACCGCTACCGTTCATAGGTTCAGAGTATGTCAAAGGAACCTCTGACAAATGCCCTTTGATGTTTCCACATTTAATGAGATCTCAAAAGATTCTCTCCTTTCCCAAACTTATTGCACCATTGTAATACTCACGAAAAAATTAGCGAGATATATTATTTACTCCCTGGAAATGGGCTCCTGATGGAAAAGTTATTCAACACCGCATTAAGCTCATACGAAACCCTATGGGCCCTGCACCTCAGTCCTGAAAAATGTCGGGCAAACTACGCCATGGAGATGCTCTCAGAAAAACATGCCAAAAGGACTACTCATATGCCCCAAACAGACATTTGATGAAAAATTCGCAGTATGCTTCCCACAGCTTAAAAGACGGACAGTAGGGCCCACACCTCAACTCTAACTTCAATGCATGAAACCACTCTGTTCATCTTCACCTTGATTCCAATGTCACCACTCTGTTGATGGCCTCTAAAACGAACTTTGTATACAAGATCTTCTACTCCCTGCGTTATGAAAACGAGGCGCTGTGGGACCACACCTTGACCCCGAAACACATTACGCATATCGAACCACTGCATTCCTTGTAGATAACCACATGGTGTAGGCTATTCATTTACTCTGAATAGACTTATGGATCATAAGTCGTAAAAATGTAGCATACAACCGAAAGCCGCCTCTTGTGGCCCACACCTCAGGCCTGAATTTAGGCGGGAATATTTCACCGCCGCAATCACCTTGGAAGAACACATAGAAATGAGATATCAAACACCCAAAACGGATGTCAGGTGAAAAAGTGGCGTTTCACCATAAAACATGTGAAACATTCCCTATAGGGCCTGAACATTGTCTCCAACCAGAAATATTTAGAAAGAGACTCCAAAAGTCTGCACGAGGACTGGGGTCACGCTGCCACTGATGGCGCATCAATCAGACATCCCACACAAGATTTAGGTCTAATGCAAGATTAATTAATTAATTAATTAATTTATCATTCACATTAACTGTTTCGTTCCATCGAGCAACGAAACCAAAACTCAAGGATTCCCAACCAACATTGGATGTGCCGTCACAACTCCAGGGCCACAGTGCCTTTGACGGCGTGTCAAACGGACGTCCTGCTCACGAACCACGTCGGTCGCATCTATAATAATAATTTAAAATTATTAAATTAATGTTTTCAGGTCACCCATCATTGGGTTCATAACCCAAAAACCCATAAATCTACTTCAAATAGTCCTCCTCGCCGACACGAACACACAACTGTAGACGTCACATCAAATGGACAAGCTGTTTAGATGTTACGGCCCCCCGAACACAAAGGGGCCCAACCTGGCCGGTTCACCCCGGTCTGCCCTGTCCGAACAGTTGGACTGTGGCCCAGTCACGGGTATCTCTCAACTCACCATGACCCCCGGGCCATAGCCCATTCCAGCCACACTGACCCCCTCGGGCCCGGTTCTTCACGGAGGCCGGCCTCTTGGCTGGTCTTCGTCACCCAACTGGACTCGTGAAATTCGGTTCCTTGTTTCCTCCACACACTGGAGGCGGTTGGCCCCTCGAGTTCCCCCTGTTGAGCGCGATAGGCCACCCACGCCCCCTGCTCTCTGCAAACTCCGCTGAGTTTCCTCTCCCCCTACTTGCCGCTGATGCCGCTGAAGCATCTTCTCGGCTTATTGGCTGGATACTGCAACACTACAACGGCTTCCTACTGCGCGCCGCCAATGCCACCTCCCTCATGCATCACGTCGCGTCTGCCCTGAATCCTCCGCCTGACTCCTCCGGCCACACCCTGTACGCGCGGCATGGTCCTCCCTGCTCCTCATCAACACCAAATGACGTTGGCCCCTCTGAATCCCCGACTGTACTTCCTCGGCTCCTCTCATAGCTCCTCGGCTGCCCCACATCGGTTGAAATCCATTTACCCCGATGTGCCACCCCGACCTCCGGACACTGCCCTTACAGGATCTGGGGCTTCCAATGGCTGCTGCCACTGCTCTGGTGGCCCAATTCCAAATTCAAAGGAGGATTCAAAATCCTCAGGGTGAGGCATTTGCATAGCCTGCCCCTGATCCTCGATCCGACAAGATTTGGCGTGTCCGAAAATTTGAACGAAGAACGCCCAATAATGAGGATTAAGAACGGGGCTCTGGCATTGGTCCTGTTCATTCGACCATCGCCCTAATTCCAAAATCATAAAATTCAAATGAGTAAATTGGAAAAAACTAATGAATTGATAATGGTACAAAATTTACTTCAAACCATACCTTGAATCGGTCGTGCGTCGTTGGGGACACGTCCATGACACCCCTGCTTTCATTCTCCATTGTTACGACCGAGATCACTCCTCGATCCGGTGAAGAATGGTGAAGACCGGTTGATAGAGAGATAGAGGGAGAGAGAGAAAAAAGAGGAGAGAAAATGGGGATCCCTAACTCCAACTTCTCATTTTTTTATTTATATAAAAATCCACTTAGAGCGGAATTTGAAGTTGTCACGCCCTCTCATTTTATATCACGCCTAGGAAAAACACCCCATTTTGAATTCAAAAGAAGTCTTAGATTCCCATTTCATTACTTATTTCAAATGTAATTTGAAAAGAACACCAGTGACATAAATCACTAATTCATTATTTCAAAATGAAGATTTTCCCCTGGGTGACATCTCTCACAGCAGTTCCGTGCCCACATCTTTTACACCCTGCCTAGGGTAAACGACATGTTTCGGAGCAACCGTGCTCTCAGATTTCTGATCTAAGCTACTATTTAGGAGAAAATGCAACCCTTCCACGTGTATAGTATAAAAAAACTTAATATTTTTATAAAATTAATTCATGGCACACCGGGGCATGGAATCGAATTCTGTCTTCACTCCTAGATTTGGAATTATATGTAGAAACATGTCAAAGTCTTATAGAGTAAAAATTGGGTCTCTACTAAACTGTTCCTATGACAATGCATGATGCATCACAGAAGATGATATAACCCTTTCCAAGATATGGAAGAATTAGAATCAATGTTGAGACAACCCCTCCATTTATCTCTTGAAAGGATTTCCCACATGATTATGACCTTGGGAACATGAAACCCTTATTTGTATGTCCAGAAAGAGGTGAAGCCAGAAATGAAAAGTCCTATATAAATATATTGTAATATCTTTACAGCCCTAAGAAACTCCTAATATCAAACATGTTAATGGGATGCTCCATGTAAACTACAACACTAACCATTTTCAAGTTCAATAGATACTCTATATTCTGAAATTATATGTCCCCGGACGAGATCTAAGTCGATTTATAATACACATTTATCAAACTTATCTTAAATATGAATCTCTCTCAGTGTACATAGAATGATCTCATGATGTTTTTCACAAATGTTATGAGTGCACAAATACACCATAATTTTTTCCAAAAGGACCTCTAAAAAACAGTCCAAATATCAATATAATCCCTTATTCATAATATCACAGAAAATGAAAAGTGTGTTTGTATGACCGAATGACATGACAATATACTCATACAGACCATACCTGCTATGGAATGGTATAGGGGATTTTTCTTATGGTCTAACTCCCACCTGATGATAACATGATCATAGGTCAATCATAGAGAACACATTTTCTCTTTGGGGATCGTCCAACAGATCATATATTTGAGGAAGTGGATTTCATTTCATGACCATACGGTAGATCAACCTTCTGTAATCCAAGCATTGACTTATGGTTCCTTCCACCTACATGAAAAAAATTACAGGTGAACCCTAAAAATATATAATGGTCCATATAAATCCTTCTCCCTATAATTAATCAATATGCCCCTTGAGCTCATGAATATTAGTAGATTCCATCCTATACATAGTAATAGATTCTTGAGATTCTTTTAAAATAAGATTTATTGAAAACTCTACCTCTCACATAGGAGGTAATCCAGAAAATTCATCTGGAAAGGCTTCCCTAAAATGATCAACTAATTGAGGGATATCAGTTTTAAGAAAACTCTAATCCTCCATGAAAATATTTTCATTTTAGGCGTTCATCCCACTTATCCCTTGATGCTTCGGTCACGATCTCCCAGCCTGGACATCCCACTCACCATTGAAATGACAACTACTGTAATCTGGTGAGGTAAAATAATCCTTCGATGATAACCATATAAAATGCATGATAGTAGAACAACTAGTCCATTCCAAGAATGAAATCGTATTTCATCATCTCGAGAACAAAAATAATTCCACAAAAAATGGTAACTTACTAACTAATGAGGACAATCCCCTCACTAGAATATTCCCTACATCCTTATTCCCAACTGTGTATCGAGGGTCATTACACCATAGTGATACTGTATCTATTGTCCGAGACATTCCACGATCGTTACAAAAATAAAATTGTTCGAAGAACCTGTACCAATCAAAGAAGTGTTTTTATTAGAGGCTACAAGAATATAACCACATACTGTAGATGTTTCCACAACCTGATCCTCGGGTACTAGTTGTATGGAATGCAATTGACCTGATTCATGGTCGTATGCAATAGATGGACTACCACAATCAAGACTGCTCTAATAGCGTAGATGGTGGTCATGGATCAGACTACCAAGACAATGACCACCTCCTCTTCTAATCCTATCAATGATTCTATAACTCCCCACCTAACGTGGCACAAATGGACATACTCTTGAAGTTGGATTGATGATGACCCTTTTTCTCAAAAAACTGGTGGAAAGGTCCTTCAAAATCACTGATGATGACCTATACAACCACAAGCCAGACACTCCATAGGGTCTCTATCTCACTGGGGCTATTTATACCCTGGTTTTCCAAACTAATGACATAATTAAGGTCTATAAAACTGGATACTCTGACTTCCACTGCCCTTACGAAAATCCCCATGGGAACATTTACGACCACTAGAAGAACTACTATCCAGTCTTGGAAATTATCCTTTAAACCCAATATCTGCTTAGTCCCTCGGGCTACACTCAGTGATAAGGTAATGATCAACTATTTTATAGAAGGTAGGATGGTTAATGACATTCACATGATCTTGGTTGGCATACTGGATCCCATCTTCAAAACATCTAGCATATGAAATCACATCACCGAGTAGAAGAACTACAAAGCACTATAAATCAGTTAAACATGTTGAATTTTCCATAACTAACACAGAACTCTAATCTAGATGCCAAAACACTCTAGATCTATCATATCTCAACAAATGAGGAAATAAATGATCATAGAAGTTAGTATAGTAGTCAGCCCATAACATTCAATGATGACGTCTAGCATGTGTATAGACATCCCACCAACACTTGGCCGACTCCTAAAGCAAGTATGTAGCATGATTGAATCTCTTCTCTAGATGAATTATCAGATTCTCTACAATAAATATTATGTACTCTATCTAATTAAAAACAACATGAGATCTGTCATCCCCTGAAAAAGTATAAGGATGTGGCTTCTAGAACTCACGAGTAATATTAGCCATTGTAGGTGCAACCCATGATACACCTTGCAAGGACTGCATTAGACGTAGAAAACTATCATGAAGTTTTTCATTATTGATCATATTAGCTATAGTTGGTGGTTCATCAAGTGGAACTCCAGTAAGTAAGATAGCGGGATCATGGGCCACCACGTAGGGAGCTTTTTTTCACCACCGTCTTGGAAAACGACACGAGGACATCGTAGCAGAATTGTTCTAAAAATGTCATGAAAAAACCATATAATTAGCATATAAGAAAGGATATAACAATACTAAAGGAATATAAATGCAAGAGAACTCATTACCCAAGGAATACTACTCATACTACCCACATAGATGGCCATGTATCTGTAAATGATCTAGTATAATAATCATGTTCATTTGCTGTTAATTCTTAGGTTCCCTCATTTAGCATTCATGAACATGATAATGAGGGATAAGGATGTGTAACCAATTAATTTTTTAATTTTAGGATTCACTATATAATGGATATCCATTTATGATGAATCGGTTCCCATACACATACCACCAATAAGGACATCCATTTACTCATAGAATAATGGATTGAATCAGTAAATTGCTCATTCCAACCCATGAGGGCCCATATACCACATGAATTGAGGGAGGAAATACCTCAATCAATGAAAAAGTAATACAAGTACAAGAAACTATCCAAACATCACTCAACATTCAATGATAAATCATGCAATTCAATGAATTGTAATGCACATATATGGCATGGAAATATTCCTGAAATGTGAATTATAGGTTCCTATAATGTTGCATGTAGCGATAATTCATTCCCCCGCACCATTGGGCCAAGGATGAAATAAATTCTCAACGAGTGATAATGAACAAAACCACACAACATGTGAGTCTCCCTGTGGTGAAATAATATCAGTTGTAATAGGAAAAATAGAACAACAATTGCATCATGGTAAAAAAGGATTTTACTCTGAACATGGTTTCATGAGCCACATGAACAACTTATGAACAAGTCCCAATCATTACTATTCTCTAATATATTATCTCCAAATATTCATGAAAGAAAAGGAATAGATTTGATACCACTTTGTGATGACCTTGACCAGGATACCACTTATCGGGTGCACTTAGCATGGTGGGACATGTGGCCTCAAGCCCATCATTCCAAATACCAGATGATGCCAACTAGAATCAATGGCCTATAGCATGTTCCTGGGAAGACTATTCCCTCATTAGCAGAGTATAACACAAAAAATGGAATATAAATGAATATTATACATCTGAAACAATATGAAAAAAATAATAGAAGCAAACATATGCAATAGATAGACAAGAATAACAATAACTATATCAACTAGAACAATGATGATTTAATGTCATATCACTAGAAAACTAGAAATAATGCATACAATAATATAATATTAATATGTTCCACAAGGTAATATGAAAAAAATTTACTCCAAAAATCCTGAGATCCTACTCAGTCATCTAATATCAAGCTCCATCCTATCAGCACACAATCAAGTATTGGTAGTTTCATGCTTCCCATTGTCAACACCTACAACAATGTAATATGCTCCAGGTACCAAATGGCGCTAGAAGAGTGTGTTAGATAAATCGCAATGGACAACCACCAATAGTGTCTATTACATCTGGCCTGTGTAATTGAATATATTAGTGAGCCAACATTAATATATAATGTAAATAAAGTAGTACAATATAACTAAATATCAATGTACCTACCTCAATCCTTGGCTGGTGTCAGAAAATATGTAACTAGTTCATTAATTAATCAATTACCATTAATTGTTAATTTTTTATGTGAGGCATAGCTTACTCTGACATCACCTCGTGATAGTATAAGTTGTGATCATCCAAAGATGTAATAAGGAAATAAGACAATGATATCATGTGAGGGAGTAACAGGGTAAAATACAAGCTCACATAAACTCATGGAAAGATAACAATGTAGTATATGTGTCTAGCTAAGGGGTAAGAGTGTAATAAAATGAGTGTATTCCAAGGAATTAAACAATATGGAACAAACTAAATCAATGATGATCGACCCAGGTAAAATGAGGTTAATAAAATAAAGGACCCAATGGGCTATAACCATAGCACATACTAGTCAGTGCTGGATCGAATGAGTGTATCTAACATACACTGTATGATATAAAGGGACCCAATAGTATTACACCATGAATCTAATGAATAGAAAAGAACCAGAGTCTCTGTGGGTATCATCCTAAGAAATCCACATCCTTGAATCATTTTTGGCTTCCAGAGACCCAATGTATTCCCATATGAGTATCCAAGGCACGATCAAGTCAGTCCACTCTTATTTGATATTGTAATAATGTTATAATTAATTTGGTTCAAGTCTCTCCTTCCATTTTTTGGATAGTTCATGTAGATTTGAAAACATTTATTTATTTGTCTGAGACATTTTATCCATTAGTGTGTATAGGAAAAGTATTATTGTGACCATTTAATCATGTCTTGGTTAGCGATTAATACTTATTCAATTATTGAGGTTCACTCCACTACATTCATTCAACATGAAAAACAGTTCTACAAATATATAACCTTTATCCAATCACTTTCAATAATCCAATGCTATATACTTAGTATACATTCAATTTATATTTCATATTTTACCTTTAAAAACATTATTAATAACATTTCTTAGGAATGTCATGTGGTCATAATACATGGTACATACCACTATGAAATTATAAAAAAAACAAGCCTTTTATTATAAGGGGTCTCATATATAGATGTTCTAAGAAAATGCACACCTAAAAAGGTGACTCAAACATGCTGAAACACTAAAACATAAGTATGGAATAACCATCTACATGAGGCAGATAGAGTTTTGGTTTTAACCACTAACAACTAATCACATATTTTCAAATATCATAAATATAAGATTCTAACAATTATAATCATGGCATGCTAATTTATGAAACAGTTTCCAAAGAAACAGGTGGGACCCACACCAACATTCCAAAAAACTATGAACTTTAGGGATGAATTCCAAACCACCTACCTTAGCTTTGTACGACCCTTTTCCTTTGGTGTCAGCATGTTATTTCCCTTCGATCGGTGAAGATCTATGAAAAGGTGAAAACAATCACATGGAGATATCTATGTTGAGAGTGAAAGAGAAGAAGAACAACTAAAGAGAACTGGAGTACCAATCATTGTGCATCCAACGTTACTAATAGAAGCACGATCTAAAGTTGGATGAATGGGATATATGTATTCCAAGCATTGATCTTCAGAAGCATTAAAATAGTGAATGAACTAGGCCAATCCTGCATAAGATCAGTTAACAGAGGAAGGGTAAGTATTAATAGATTATTAAGAGCGTTTTGGACATTTTACAGTGGTTTTTAGCCATAGTATGTTTTTTTCATGGTTTCTCGAGCTGTGCAAAAACTGTGTGAGATGGTTCTAGCCAAACCTGTTAAAAAGGTGTTTTTGTATGGTTTCGATTCATGGTTGTGCGCATGCCATGTGAGGTTCCACTTTTTGGATAAAAATATTCTTCATGGTTTGGAAAAGCGTGTGCTTACCATTCACAAATGGATCAACACGGCCTGTTTTCCCAATTAGTGGTGACATATGCTTCAAATAAGCCCCAAAAACCCTTAAAACCTATCATAACTCATTATAAATCTATATTAGGTCCAAAGTAAATATTTTGACACAAAATTAATGGATTTATAACTAAGAGAAAAACAAGGTTCTTACAGGATTGTTTTATATTCTTGTGAGACATAAATGTATCATTTCATTATGTTATTAGTTGGAAAGATATCTATAAATAATGCAATGTGTATAGATTTATATCGTATGATAAAGGGAATGATTGAATGATGAGTGTACTCATTTTAGTATGGAAATTTTGGAATGAGGACTGGACATGGTTCAATATGACCGGGTTAGAATAATGATTGAACACAGTTCAATAATACAAGAACAGAAAAAGGGGATGACATAGTTCAGTAATATAGGATTAGAATAATATGTGAACCTGATTCAATAATATAAAGCATTAATAGAATTTGAAACTAGTTTAGAAGTACATGTCTATGATTTGAATTTAACTAGGTTAATTAATAGGTGGATAAAAAAGGAATTCAATGCAATTCAAGAAAATGTGGCTTGAATAGGAAGTGAACTCTGTTTTGTCATACATGGATTGGTGGGGTAGTAAAACCGGTTTAGTAACAGATTTTTTTCTCAAATATTTTCATCATATTTAACAATGAAGAAAACAATGGTATATGGATTAAAAGAGTTCCATTAACATATACATCGATGTAATCCGTGAATAATATGAATATAAATTGATATGTTAATATGTATTAAAAAATACCATGTATTTTTCCTATTTTATGATTTCATAGATTACACTCTGGATTCCATTATGATTCATCTCTTATGAACTACTAATGTTTATGTCATGACTCGTGTATATTATCTTTCATATGTATGGTATGGTCATAAAATGTTTTTTTAATGTTCTCGTACACACATGTTCTTGTTATTCTTACTATTATTATGTTTTTACCCTTAATGTGAACATGAGATCACCATTTCCAATGTTTCAATTTCCATGTTTATGATGAAATTTATTAACTATGAGTAATACACAGGAATATATTTATGAGTGACATTAGATTTCTTTCAACATGATAGAATATATTGTTTAACATGTCCAAATACACTGAACTATTACGTTCGTGGGGAATTACATTTCAAAATGTGCTAAATTTACATATAAAATAATGTAATATCTAGGAATTTTAACGTTTTTCACAATACTCTCGACAACAAGATGATTTACTCATGACTATTTTTGTGTGTGGAAAATGGAAAAAATTATCCTCCTACTAAAAATTAAATTTTTATTTGATCCATTCTTATTATATGGCATATGAACATTTTTTTTTCTTTTTATAAGGAAACAAAAATTTATACTAGGTTCATGTCTCTTGAGAAGTGTCATAGTAAATTCCATCACTAATTTATATCCCCCTAATATAACATATTATTTATAAAATTAGTTTCTATGGGGTTTTCTAGTACTTGTGATGAAAATAACATCATGAAAAATTAAAACCCAAATAATTATATAGAAACCATTTTTTTTTAAAAGGACTTGGTCCTATTGATTGGTTATTTCAAGATCTTTAATATTAATTTCTATTACAAAACTCATTACATTGGTTATATAGATTTAGATTCTCTACAGTGGAACAAATTTTTTGTATTCATGGGAAACATCATCAATAAACCAAATATCCATACCCATGACAAAAAATGAAATTAATTTTATATCCAATCCCCAATGGAAGGACAGAAAAATGATTCTTTTCTCCCAAACCCCTAGAAAATTAAATTTATATTGTTTGAAATTAATGATAAATAACTATGAATGCCATGAAACCTCCCCAAGGCCATGCCTGATGGTAGACACTATAAATTTCTATGTGATATGTGATCATTGATAAAGGAGGAAGAGGGAATTAAATAATTATTAAAATGGAGATTGGAATTTAAAAAAGAATGCGACAATGAATTGGAAATAAAAATATAGTTCTCTATTACATTTGAATAGATGTTAATTTAAAATACAATAAACTATATAATTAGTATACCTAAAGAAGAAAATAATCTAATATCCCCAATAACGTATACCTTTCACATCTAGATTACTATTGTATTTATAGGACTCAATGCACTCTTATCCCAATCAATGAAATCATAAATATTTCAAAAAGTGATTCTTGTGGGTCCTATGTAATTAATGAAATTATCTCATCTATTATTATATTGAATCATCTTTATCATGGCCCATATTGGGAGACAGTTGACATTTATGTGGTTTACATGAAATTTAATTTGCACAACCTTTAATCTCTAATGGACTAATTCACGGACTTCTTCATTTCCATTCATTATTCAAATTACACATTATGAATGTCACATACATGATATTTAAAAAACATCCAGCTTGTTTCAATATATTTGATTTTTTTATTCATTCATGAAATTTACAATATGTTCATCATTTGTTGTTATCATTTAGAAATCATGAATCGTTAATAAAAAATCAGGACTGACAGTCCACTAAAAAGATACACCTTGCACTTTCATAAGGCACCATATTTTTATCACACTTTGTTCATTAGTTATCAATTTCTGTTTCTAGTAAAAAAATATATAAAAATTAAAATCTAACAAGAATATTCATTAAATTGTGGAAAATATTTTTTATCAATATAAACATGGAAAATATGACTCTATCAATTCATCCACACTTTAAACAATATTTTCTCGATGCTTTTTACCATAACACTATTTAAGAAGAATATAATTATTCCAATATATAAATTTAAATAAAAAAAGATATAATTGTTTTATTATAAAAAATAAACATTATAATTTTACACATAAAAGATCCTACAACACATTATTTTTAATGGAAAAAAATAATTAATCTATTTTACATATCCACGATTGAATGGATAGATATAATTTGTCCATAAATTATTATTTAGTAACTCATCATTGATGTTTATTCCAATTTCATTTTATGTTATATTAAATTTATTTTTATCATCTATATAGGTGGAAAATGAAGTGAATTATTTCTTAGACCTCAAGTAAATGTCACATACCAAATTTGTTTATGTAATATATCATATCAATGACATATTATTGAAATCAAATCAATCATTACAGAATTTAATTATGTTTTAAATGTATCTACAACTTTGGGATGGTAGGATAAATGATTAAATGTAATCAAAAAGAGTTGTTTTTAATAATTCACATATTTTATGATATTTTAATTCTTTCTAATGTAAATACCCCAAAAAAATTTCATCCCACTCCCTAATATATTATAGTACGAACATGATAAGAATCATAATTAAGAATTAATCTCTATCTCTGGCTTACATTTACTATTTTATTCAATTATTTATTATAATATATTTGCTTCTCTTTTTTTGAAAATTATCTTTCAGATAAATATCACATCCCCCACCTAAAGACATGTGATCCTAAGATAAAATATATGGAATTAGAGATTTCAGACCCTCCAATTACATAATGAATTATTTAATTTTTTCTCATTATTTTTATTTTTTATATATTTTTTTTAGAAAGAGAGTTGGTTATTAAATTATAATGAAAATAGGCCCTATAAAAAATATCATTAGAACTCCCCAACAAAATAATGTTCATCCACAAATACTATAGACAACAACTCCACCAAACATAGTCTTTTAAATATAATGAAATATATCATGAGTGTTGTTTGAATGGATATAATAGTCTTGTCATAGTTTTCATTTCTTATCATGATCATTCCAAAATTCCATGAGAAATTACATGATTTATTTCATAGTGGGTCTAAGGATAATGGGGATCAATAATAATAATAATTTCAATTTCATATTAAAATATTTTCTATTCAATAATATCATCAATAATCATCCATTTATGTTCAAGAAGAAAACATACCCTCAGCCATAATGAAATATACTATGGAATGATTGTGGAAATATGGGTTATGAAATTTTCACGGGGATCAGATCATATGGTATTGGAAATTTACACTTGGAAATTCCCCAAAAACCAATTCGTATCAATTTATGAAATTAAAAATGTACCAAATTTGAGATGAAATTAATTTACAATATTAACTCATTCCAAAAATAATTATTAGATAAATTTTCTCCCAAATTCTTAAACTTATAAATTAATTTTATAATTTCAATCATCTAATGATTTATATATTGAAAATTATAACATAGAAAAATTAATACCCTAGGAAAATTTGTGTCTTAAATTGACATAATAGTCCATGGGTTCAAATTGTGGATTGATTATTTCAATATCCACATAAATAAATTTAAAACAATGTGAATAAAATATAAATAATTATAGGAAACACATATTCAAATATCATTGAATATATAGATACGTTTCATATGACCATTTATATTATACAATAATTTCTATCATGAAACCTTATAACAGAATGAATTTTCATTCCATGGATATATTTAAACCAGGTCCCTTCATGGTCCAAAAAATAATCAAAGAAATATATGTATAAAGACCATTTCAATATAAGATAATAAATAAAGGGATATATAGCTTCATTATAATTTATTCATATATAAACAAGATAAATTGAAATATAAATCCTTATAATGTAAATTGAAATATTGATCTTTTTTGATTCTACGGGTGGTCCCTGAGTTTTATTACTGCCTCTATATTTGTAGTTCCATATTTCATAATTTATACAATGTGAGGTGGTTTTTCTTATTTTTGAACCACCACATTTTTCCTTCATATATTGTACATGTTCTTCATTGTTGATGATAATTCTATACATTGAGTTCTCATTATATGCCCACATCATAGTGTGGGTTGATTTTATGGTAGGGGTTGGATGAATTATGGAACATTTAACTCCCCAGTTTATACTTTTGAAATAACTTTTTCTCCTTCCATTGGTTTCAAAATTTATTGATAATTAAAATAATAATAAAAAGAAAAGGGAGTGTGTTGTTTTTTTTGAAAATTATTTAAATTTTAATGGTTTATATCACAATATCCCTACATACTGAAGGTATATATTATATCATGTTGTTCTGTTTGATCCAATATGATCTCTTCATCCACTCCATCTAATGAAAATTCAATATTTTTAGAGAAATCCTGGTGTTCCTAAAAATATAAATTTTTATTTTCTTCAAATTATTTAAATATAATATAATATTTTTTTTTAAATCTGAACAATCAAAAAAATAATGGGTGAATCTAAATTTATTTTTATTTAAATTAAATAAGTTTTAAATCTAGAATTTTTCATTTACCTATGTTTTTTCTTTAATATCTATTTGAGTGGAAATATCTTCAAATAGTATATATTATCTAGACGTAATATGATAGTAATACAATTAAAGTCTTTCTACAAATTCCACCACTTGGGTGGTTTCTGAATATTCTATGGCTAGTAATAATAATTCATGTGAATATTATTTTATCACTTAGGTTGGTAGATCTCTATTCATTTCATTTTTATCTCATTTTGTCCAAAATTAGTTTGAATCTGTTAACATATTCATATCAACATGGGATTATTCATATTCATTCTCTAGATCATTATGCTATTCTTGAATCTGGAACTATAAAATTTTGGCTTTTTGATAGTCATCATATGTGTCCTCAACCAATTTTTTTTCCTCAAAAAATTGTATAGGTCCAATGGTTAGTCCACATTGTCCTCCAGTTCAAGTCTGGACTACTCCGATTATTCTATGATTATATTGTTATCCATTCCATTTTTTCTCAACATGGTATCTAGTTTTCATATTATAACTATCAATTGGTCATGTAAATCATTGTTGACCAAAATTTATGGATAGTGTAACTATTGAATTTCATTATAAATAATTGGAGGAAACAACAGAGAAACTACATTGCCTTTGAAATTTCTAGATCAAATGCATTTAATTTTTCATTGTAAGCCGTTATCTAATTTGGAAATTATTCATATATCGGTCTCTTGTGGGTCCCATTAAGATAACAGATGAGTTCCTTGAATTCCTACCATTTTCAATTTTGGATTTTAGTTCATATGATATATCTAGAAAAAATAGAGACACCATAATCTAGATATCGTGGGGTGTCATCCCCAATTTATTTCACATGTGAGTTGTTGGTCCATATAGAAATATGATAGTTTGGTCACATCTTAAAAGTGATTTATTTAGATTTTTTCAAAAGAAAAAATAATTAAAAAATGTAAATTTAAAAAAAATTATTTATATATGGTTTAGATCATCGGAATCACTTCCATTTTTTAGACATGTGGGTCATAGGGTGCGATGAGAAAACATATTTTCATATGGCAGCACATCAGTTATTCTGACAAAAGCATGTTATATGGATTGTAAAAAGACAATTTTTTTCATGATGTATTACAAAGGTTAATCAATGTCATATTTTTAGAGGATCCTCACAATTAGTTCAATCAATAATTTTTATTTCACATAATATAATGGAATTTTTAATTTATGAATATAATTGTTTGGGAGATTTTATAAAAATTTGTTTAATAATATTGCAATGCATAAGTTAAACCTAAATATAGATAATGAAGAAATTATTATTAAGGAGAAATTATGTTATCATAATTATGTGTTACATGGGATTATTTTTCATTTAATTTGATTTTAAAATAAATTAATTTTCATACAATGATTTATATTATCTACAATATGTGGTATTTTTAGCATACCAAAGAATCACCTTATTTGAAAAAATATCGCTACCCTTTATAGAAAATTGAAATAAACTTTAGATCGAAGAAATAATGGAAGACGCCAAATCCAAGGACATTCACTCACATCCACCAAAAATTTATTTCTAACAAACTGAAATTAAATCTCATCAATTAATAATTCTATGAAACATCCCGCATAGCCATTCTGTAGGTTTGTCACTTTCAAATTCTTTGTGAATTAGATATCACAGGAAAAAGTATAATCGTGAATGAAATTTTGGTTGAAGAGAGATTGTGGTTGGATGAATAATTACATGGAGAATAATGAAAACATTAATAAAAATGTAGTGGTGAGTTACAATGGAAAATAAATGAAAATAAAACAAAAAAATAGAAATGGTTGAGATTAGAAGTATCCACAAAGCACAACAAAACAGATGATCCTCATGAATAGATCTATTTATCCTCAATCTTATACTTATATTTATAGGCATAAATCTTCTTTGGGTTCAATAAATGTTGTCATAAATGGGTCTAAAAGTCATATCAACGTGTCCCTATGTATTAAAAATAGTTTTAAATATTATTTTATTCAATATTGTAGATCTTCATCCATCCAGATATTTACATTTTGGGTTGGTGGTGTAGATGTCATGTAATGTATGAGGTCTTGAATCTTAGTCTTCTTTCTTTATTTCATAACTCATGTATAATCTTCCATCCATGGAAACACCATGAATGTAATTTACATGACATATAATGAATTGTTTATTATATATTTTTCCACTTTCAACTTGGTTCTTCATTTTTTCGTTGTAATTGGTTATTTAAATTTTATTTACCATGTAGAGACATCTATTATCATATAAATCTTAGTTGGGAAACACCATGAAACGAACCAGTGTGATGATTTTACAGCTCTCCATATTCTTCGCAATTGGTTCATTTTTTGTTCAAACTATTATTTCTATCAAAAAATGTTATAAAATTTAATAATTGTAATTTTTATTCATTTAATGTATAAATTATATTTGTTATAAATTAATGTTATCATGAAAAAACGTATTTATCAATAATATATCCCCATGTTCATCTTTTAATAGAATTAATTGTTGAAACTCTAGTAAACTACTTCATTTAATATAAACATTCAAAAGATAAAAATTAAATAATACAAAGCACATGGAGTATGATGAATTGATAAAATGGTTTTAAAGTTAAACATTATTTATTTATAATTATTATCAAATGAATGTAATCTCAATGAAAACAAAATTTAATAGACTACGACCAAGCACTCGTAAATTAATTGTTGTAATTCACAAATGAAAGTGAAATTGTTTAAAATGGTATATCACACAATTTATTATGTTTATTGAATATGGGTGAAATTAATTTATCTTGTCACAACCATATCCAGTTTATTATTTGTGAAAAACTATTACTAAAGCAAAAGTATTAATAACAAAGACTAAATATTTTTATTCAAGTAGTTAGTGAAATCTTATTGTTTGATAAATTATATTATTTTTATTCATCTCACATGATCATATATAATTAGATGTAATGACTGATGAAAAGCATAATGGGAAAAAAAAATAACATTAAATCAGAATATGAATAAAGATTATTTTTATTGTAAAATCAAATGAAAGAAATATTATCATTTCAGTTAATAATAATAACAATTTTATAAGATTAATACATAAAATGAATTATATTTTTGAAATAAAATTTAATTGGAAAACTCCATGTAATATCCTATAAATATATATTTATATATTATATCAAGAAAACTAAATCCTAATCCATTAAAAATAAAACACCAAAAAATGTTATAATTTTAAATTATCCAACTTAATCTAATGTCTCACCAGACACTTGAATATATCCTCATTAATTAGAGGAAAAATAAACATATATAATGTTAAATAACATCATATTTGTGATTTTCAAAGATATTCTGACATGGAGAGAAAAAAATAACATGTAATATAACACCCAAAGTATTTAAATAATAAAATATAATTTGAAACAGGATATGTCCAATAGCCTATGACAAACACAGGACCTAAAAAACGCAATGTGGAATATTATAAAACTATTAAAATATAGACATTAAATTAGTGGGTATGTATGCAGTTAGAAATACAAGGAAAAATATGTCTAAATAAAATAGAGGTTATATATAATTCAATAGAATTGATAAAATACAATTTGTATATATTAATAACTAATATTATTGATTTATCCAATAAAATGTTATCTTTCATGAAAATAAAATTTATAAAAAAATTATTGATAATAAATATATTATGCATAAAAATATATATTTTTTATATGAATAATATATTTCCACCAACATAATTAGAAATTTATAGGATATAAAATTAAGAACAATCATTCATTTTCAATTTATTGTTAAAATATATTTCATTATATATTTATTGAAAAGATAATATTTTTAAATTTAATATTGAAAAAGTTACTTCATAGTTAATTATATTATTATAATATAATTTTAATAATAAATATTTTTATTTTTACAGAACTAATTGATCTATTTTTTCATTAGATAAAATATTGATTTTACTAATGTGGCAGCCTTTATGTTTATATCATAAAGTGAGTATAACATAGATACATATAAAAGATAAATAATGATTGAAAATAAATATATAGTGAAAAACTATGTATTTAAATATATAATATTATTTTATAAAACCTATGTAAAATATTTTAATAATATATGTATTATATCCTAGAAAATATAAAATTTTTCAAATTCATTTAAATTAATTTTATTTTTTAAAATTTGGGTTTCATATTTACAGGAAATCCAAAAAATTACAAAATAAATATTAATACTATTATAATCTAACACATTTATAATTTTGAACTACACATACAATTTTATCATTAAATATATACTTTTTCTTAAAATGGGTTTTTATGTATGAAATCAACTACTGATAAAATCAATTTTTCAAACAATTAAAATATTATTTTATAAAAATGTTCTCATATTTTAAATTAATAGGTCCAAATTATTTAATAATTAACATATCAAATTTATGCAATTGATGTAAATTACATGTTTAAATATTAAAAATCACTATAAAGAACTAAATGTGAAAAAATATAATTGTAAAAGGATTCAGGTATGTTGAAAACCACTTTCCAAATGGGTAGTAGATAATTTCTCAACCTTATATCACAAAAATAACATTATATTCACTTTTTTAGACTTTTACATAAATTTTGAATTTCAAATATTGAAATGTAATTTATTACTTCATAATAATCCATGTATACACTTACAAAAGGGATTAGTTTGACAACATTATTCTACAATTATCCTATACAATTTCATCAAGAAATGGTAACAGTATGATATTTTAAAATATATTATCCTTCTATAATTTTTGTTAATTGTGTGCTTTACACAGAAAAACAATAATATGTAGAAAACCCATCTTATTTTTGGTATATTACATATGGACTTTAAACATAGCCCTTAAATTAGCCAGTATAAATTGAAGTAATTGTAACATAATAACAAAAAATAAATTAAAAAATAAATTTCCTTGAAGAAGATAATTATTCATAATAAATACCATCTATATGAAAAAATAATGGTTGTATCTTTAGTATGATATCACTTTACCATTCCCAACATGAACTCTAACTATTGAGGATTGAGAAAAACTATATAAAGAGTAAGGTTAATGTCATAGGTATTTACACATGATATGTGTTAGTTGATCCACCACCCCAAACCATATCTAGAGAATATATGATTCATTGTATCATATGGATAAAGTAAAGGATAACATTTATTGAAAATCTGGTTATATTCAATTTTAGAAAATAATTTTATGTACAATATTTATCAATTTTTTTTTACATATTTTAGATATTTTTTTTAAATTCTAATTATTTATAAAAAACATTTTTTTATTTCATTTCATGAAACTGTTTTTACATTTAATATATAATAAATATATACATTTACAAATTATTTAGTATTAATATATAAATAAATATAGTAAATTTACCAAAATTGATTTTTTTATAAAAATATTTTATAATATAATTTTTCATTTCAATTTAAAAAAATTTATATATTTTATATAGTATATTTAAAATAAATTAATATATACATTCATAGTCATGTTAGGTTGAGATCAATCCTTTATATTATTTTAAATTAATTAATTTTCTTGGGGAATATTAAAATTGTTGATTTTATTTTCTATGACACTTTTAAGAAATTGTTTTATTATAAGAATAAAATGAATCATTTTTAGAACATTTTTATTTTAAAATTATATATTATAAAGGAAAATAAATAACTTCAAATAGACATGTAGAATTTCTAAACCCATGTTCAGTATTTTAGAAATTTTATATTGCATTTTATTGGAAAAATTATTTCGACTATTCTCTTTAATAAACTATTAAATGATGAATACTGTAATTTATTTATTTTATTTAAAATTAATAATTATTTAATAATAATAATAATTCATTGGACATAATTTAATTTATATTTTTATCCTAATTATAAATAATTTTTATTAGAATTAACTGTTTAAAAATTTTGGGTTTTAAAATGTAATATGCTATAATGACAAGATTAACTTCCCAGCAAATAAAATTCTAATTTTATAAAATTATTCATTTATTTTTGTTAATAATGTTAGTAATATTTTAAATGTTAAATTTAATTATTTTTTATAATATTTAGATTATAAATACTAATACAAATTACCAGGATACTCGAAAACATTTATTTTAAAATTACTGTTCTACTAATTTCATGGAAGTTATATTAAACTAGTTAAATGTAACTTCTTTAACTAATGAATATATTATTATGTAATAACACAAAAATAAATATATTTTTAATCATTTAATTTCAAATCATTTGTAAATTAAATTACTAAATCTATATAGTTAAATGACACGTTTCTATTGAAATATTTTTTTTGCACATTCGTCATTTTGATTGAAAATATAATTTTATAAAATATATAAATTGTGTTGGAATAAATATATATTGTATTCTGTCTAAAAAACCCTAATTTGGTTATTTGGGTTATTTTATTTGTCGGTCATAGTGTTAATGGCATGTGGGTGTTAATTGAGTCTCAAATAATTTTTGAAGAAGAATTTAACTAATGAGTCCCCTAATTTGATAAAAATATTGAGTTTACAAAAAATTTATAGATATATAAATTCTATTTGTTAAATGATCTAATAATCATGATAAAAACAAGGTTAAAATAATATCGAAAATATGATAACATTTTAATCTAATTTACTGAAATCAAACATAGTGTATAATGCACTATATTATGTCAATAGTCAGTGAATGTTTTTACACATTAATCCTCAGATAGAAACAAATTAAATTTGAATATTAATAAACCATGATAAATATAACTACTGAATTTTAACATGGGTTCAATATCGAGCTGAGAATTAATCCCATTCACGTTTCAATAACCCCAAAACCATACAGTTTATTATTAAATATATGGATCCACAATATATATTAGGGGATGCTAAGACAACCTATCAAGTATTTCCATGAATATATCCTTTAATATGAAATGTTTTTTGTAAAATAGAAATAAATATTCACACATTAATTATTCAAGAGTTATTAGTGAGAGTACAAGTGAAATAATTTAGAGAGAATCAGTTACTCTCTAGTCTAGCATATGATACTATATTATTAAAATAAAAGAATGTTTGTTAAAATCTAGCTCAAATGAAGGGAA
Organism: Viscum album; assembly: GCA_963277665.1. Taxonomy (NCBI): domain Eukaryota; kingdom Viridiplantae; phylum Streptophyta; class Magnoliopsida; order Santalales; family Viscaceae; genus Viscum; species Viscum album. The sequence goes on from OY728164.1 coordinate 616,358,142, forward strand.
TTAAAATATATAGAAACAAGTATAAACAAGAAATTGCTTGCATATTGATATTAATATCTTATATTTTCTAGATTCCTTGAATTTTTATATAGAATAATATTGGACAAGTTTCACCCAATAATAAAGAAAATTGAGTGTCATCAAATCTTCTCAATAGCCCAGGTGCACATGTTATCTCCTATGTTATTATCTCTGTAATAATTTTGGTTTTTTTATATTCCTGACATCACATTTTAATATATTGTTATTAATAATTTATATTCACTAGAACAAGAAGTTGTAGAACAATCAATGAAATATAAAATTCATTAACACATCAACTGATGATTTGAAAACTAGATTATGGAATGTTGAAATTTCCGATGACTATGTTATACATGGAATGATATATTAAAAGAACAAAATTATTAGCTATAATGTAATGTATACATGATTGGTTTTATGGTTAGTTCATGTGACATGGTTTTCCCAATTGGATTATCAAATCGTGTTTCCTATTTGTTTTTTCATGTTGTAGTGTCATGGATTTATTAGATAAGTTTTTTATTTATCCGTTGAATTCAAAAATATTGTTGGTTAGTATAATAATTATTGAAAATTACATATAACATGTAATGGAATCATGTCTTCTTCATACGGGGGGTTTATATCTATCCCATTGTATATTGATTGTTCATAAGATAAGTTTACTCTCAATGCAAGGTATGTTCAACTTCAATAAATATTTGATTCATGATGTTGAAAAATTTTATAATATAATGAACAATGGTAATATTTATCTTGTGATCAAGTGAAAAATAATAGGCATTTAGATCATGTGGTCAATGGACATTCATGGAATGTTCAATATCATTTTATTTTAAACACATTGCACATGAATTAGGATGTCATTGTATATTTTAGACATATACATTATTGCACTAACTGGAAAAAAAATGTTATTAAACAAAATAATGAAATCATTTAATAACAATATAAACATGATTTCCGATCATTAAGACAATGTTGTTCTTGTGTAATCCAAAAAAAATTATCCCTTTTTGATTATCGAAAATTTTAAATTTAAAACTGAAATAAATTATATATTAGAACATCATATTTTCCGAAAAATGAAATTGATTTTATAAATATATTGAAATCATAAAATTTTATCCAATGAAATCAATTAATTTTAATTTATCATTATTCATGAACAACTCCCAATTTTTTCTTTGTCAAAATGAAAAAATCTAGAAAACAAAAGTGTACAAAATTGAATATATCATTAATATATCAAAATAGATTATAAAAGGATTTAAAAGATTAGCCTATATATTATCCTAATATTTATCCAAATCTAAAGAGTCCCACATAAATAATTAAACGGTCTGATCCTTAAATATGTACATATACATAGGTTTAGAAGTAGATTATGGAGCAGATGAGGTGGAAGTCTCACAAATGGACACATATCTGGAAACATGCTTTAGTTGCTTGAAATAATGGAGAATAATTTACAAGAGAAGGATTTATCATACATTTTGATGATTTTATATATAACTTTGTCGAAAAAAGAACATGAAAAACAATATGGGATGTTAATAGAAAAATTTAAATCAATATGGTTAACTCACAAACTAGGTGGCAATCATTCTCCTTATCGTGTGGGAAATCATCTCTATTCTCTGTGAAAGCTTCCCAAATTGGATTCATAGCCCTATGATTATTTAAATGGTATATAAAATATTGATTCAAATGTTTCAACATCAACTAAAAAGTTAGAGTAACAAACATATATATATTACATCTCAATTTGTAAATAAAACTATCAAGAAATAATCAATTTCTCTCATGCAGTTTTCCCTATCTCAACCATCATTTATGGAATCCTATTGATATAATACTATGGTTTTGGGATCACGGATTTGGAACACATATAACACAACATTAGAAGTCATTATAATCACATCATGCATAACGATCAACTCATCCCAAATGAGTTTTGTAATATTATATTTATTAAAAAACTGTTGATATGGAGGAGTTAGAGGAGTCATAGGTTCATGTTGAAATGTATCTTTCAAAAAACATTGTTCAAAATAAATCATCATATCAGATATATCATCCTAGAGAGAACCATCCTATGCACAATTATTATACATTAATTTTGAATCATCTCAATCTGAAACAGAATGTTAGGATGAAGGAGATTTATCACCAATGTAACGTCTCTAGAAATGTTATGATTTATCAATTGTTACAAATATTTTGTGATAATAAAAATTCACCTCTTTGAAAATATCCACTAAATTTTACATGGTCACATTGAATTCATCCACATTGACATATTATGTAATAAAGAAAAGAGTGTCCAAGATTATAAGTAGATTTATCACTCGAATGATTCTTACCGTCTATCCTTGACATAATATCCATTGATGTGTCTACCAAAATATAATCCTCAATAATGATAAAATAATAAATTCCATCAATGTATGAATAGTAAAATATACCCTCATTATAAATGAGGTGATATAACTCACCTTCATTGTTTAGGGTAGGAGAAATGATGTTTAAAATTGTCAAATATGCTAATGTTCTTGGCGTAGATACCTATATTCTTTATTTATTGTCAAACTAAGTAACAAATTATACTTTTATTGTTCTTTGAAGAGAGATAAAAATCAGTCCATCTTGCCTTGGTTGAATACATCCATTATAATTTTAATTATAATTTTGATATTATAGGATAATAATAGAGAAAAAGGGTACTTCTCCCTATTATCAATTTCATCTGGAATAGCTGTTTATAAGTACACCCAATAATAGGCGATACTTCTAAACTACACCCAATACCTTTAGTATCAATAGAATTATCCCACACTAGTTCATCCTCATGATTTTTTCTGGCTACATCATCTGGGTGAAAAAAATTTAATTAATTATTTTTATCAAAATTCATGAACAACTACATCATCTTATTCTTCTTTTAGAAGGAGATATAAAGTCAAAGAAACATCCAAAAACACTATTAGTTTGAATACCCCAATCCAGTAGATCACTAGGTCTAATAGAGTACTTTAGTGGATTAATCATTTCATATAATTATTCAGATTCAAACACAATGTGTACCAATTTAATAAGATTTTCTTACACTTTTATTTATTAACATAATATATATCATGTGAAATTATTTTTTCCTCCTTAATAAGGTGATAATCATTTATACTATATAAAGGACAAAATGATCCAACAATACATTAATAAAGAGATCCTTGATATTTTATTACATAATACTACCATAATCATCATGAAACATATTAATAAATCTAACAGAATATCATAGAACAAAAAAAAATAAAAACAAATCATCACACCTCAGGATGATAAAATCCCCTTTTCATGGATAAATAAAATACTGAATTATCTTGAGAAGAATTCTATATTCTCCACTATATTAAATAGAAGTAGGTATTCATGGGGCTCTATTTTTATTTTGTTCATCTAAAAAATTATAATATTAAAAATGATCTTGATTATTTTGACATTGGCTTTGAAAAACCATATATTTTATTCTCTGTAGAAAAACCATGCACATATCCGAATTCATTGAGGAAAATTCTTAAACATCACCACTAAACATTTTTTTGATGATATATATTTTAACCCCAATGAAAAAATATATGTCTTTATAAATAAACTTTATATTATATGGTTAAATGGTTAATCATTTTCCTATAACCATGTATTCCTTCAAAAAAATTTAATCTCATTCCAAACCAATGATCTACATGAGTGCGACCACTATGAATTATCATTCATTTCTCTATAAAATTGATTATCAATAAGGTATATATTCTTTGGATTTATGGATCCACTCATTCACACTTTTTATTTAATTGATTAAGTTGATGGATATGCCAAGAAATAAGGAACAACATATGCGGTGTGTTTCTCTTTAAACAATTTCATTTTAATGAAGTTTTCTACTGTTTGGAGCATGATGGAGAGAGATATGTGAAATGAGAGGGGATAAAAAAAGGTAGGATTTTACGAAGAAGGAATATATATAAGAAAAAGAATGTGTCAGAAATCATAATTTGATTTCAATTGTACTTTAATATTTTCAAGAACCAAATATTAAAAAATTGAATAAATTCCCTCCAAAAAAATTTAATGAAAAAAATAAAAGGAATGAAATATGATAGGTCTACAGACTATTGGTCTATAATAACTTAAATATGGTAGCCATACTGGCCTTTAAATCATTGTATATTTTCTAACCAAATGAATAAATGTTCGATAATATGAATAGTAACAATGTGAGTTAATACTTGAGGCAATTATGGTGACCACATGAGATAAGATCCATGTTTGGAATAATAATAGTGTGAAAAGTAATCCTCAGAAAGTTTCTAAAAAAATTAAATTAAAATTTTAATAGAAAATAAATACATTAAACATTTTAAATTTAAATTAAATAATTCAGAATAATTTATCAAACCCAATTCATGACTTATAAAATTCATTATCTTATCATTAAATGTTTTTTTAAATATATGAATAAGATGATGTTAATTACTAATTAATTCAGGATTATCTTATTATTTATAAAATTATATATCAAAAATTGATATCTTTTATCAATGTTATTTTTTATAGAATGATTAATAATTTTCATAGAAATGTTTATCACACTTGTAATATGGAGTTTAATTGTGAAAATATGTAATTGACATCCATAGTCTAGAAATAGGTGTTTCATCCTCATAATGTTTATATAATGACTGCATACAGGTATAAACTCTGCAATAATAATGGATAATGAAACATTAGTATATTTACTACAACACCTTGATACTAAAGACATTACCCAAAAGTTTCATGTCCTATATGTAAATTTTGTATCTAACACACAACCACTAAAAGAATCATTTTAATAACATTCAGTGTAAAAATCCATTATTATAGAGTAAAAAAGCATCTTTTATTTGTATATTAGAATAAATAAAAAATTAACTTCAAAATAATTAAATGTCACTCTATTATATTTTCCTCAAAATGATCACACATAGACATAAAAAATATTTTATCAGTTCATCTAATAATTAAGTATATAAAATTTCCATTCAAATTATTGTATGTTGTTTGATCAACTAGTTTCCAAGTTTAATCATGATCAGGATTACATATATTACTCATAAGAGTGTCACTACCATTAGTGGTATCCATATTAATTAATTTTTAAAAATTCATATTGTACATAAATAAATTGAAAACAATTCTTTGTTAATATAAAAAAGTTAAAAAAACAAGGAAATAATTTATCTTCAATCATCAAAATCATTTAAAATTCACATTGCACAATTTTTTAAAAATCATTATACAACTAATAAATTCATGGCAAAAGTAAATATCAAAAAATTAACTTTTAAACTAAAACATGTTCTATAATTATTTAAATAAACAAAGTATCATAAAATATTCAATTATTGAAGACATATAAAATTATAAATAAGCATGGGTGGTCATACCAAACTCTAGGATATTTTTTAACCATATAATGTTATTTAATATTTTAAAAAATCGATTTTATAGGTAATTTTTTTATCCAATGGTTGTTAATTAAACACATCATCATCTATATAAAAATTTCATAATTTACATTTGAAATTAGTATGATAAAAATTTATATCTAAATGTGTTGAATAATCCAACAACAATCTACAAGCATCATCTATAACAACTGGATAAGTGGTTTCCCTTTAGCTAGTACATTATCTGTAAATATATCATTTTGAAAATAGTCTGTCATTGAATATGACTTATGTTCTTGACTAGTCATTATTTTATACACCCACTTGGATATAATATTTAGATAGTATTTTGTTGTTTCAACTAGTGCATTGAATCAATTTATTGCAAAAAATATTAATTTATTCCCTCATTTATATTTAGTATAATTCATCATCAATTGTATCGTTGATGTTCAAGGGTTATAACTATCATAAACATGCATTTTATTCATCATGATTTCTAAAAGAAACTCTAATTTGAGTTCATTTATCTGTATTTCCTATAATTTCATCGATGAGGTGATAAATACGAGTCATAATAGCTCTAGGAATAGAAGTGTTTACCACACCATTTACAAATATATGTTTTGATTAAAGATCATCATGAGAACTAGGAGTGTTTTGATCATATTATATGGTTTAATTGTAACAAGTCTTAGCATTTATATCCATGTTAAAGAGGTCATTCCTCAGATTCCTTATGACGTTTTTAAATCAAATATATTTATCTCATCAAAAACGAGTTTTTAAGATTACTTAACAATATTAATCCTTTTTTTAATATCCATTTATAAATTACTAGTTTTATAATATCCAAGGAAAAAATCTTCATTAATATATGAAGAAAAATTGCCTATATTTTCTTTTGAATTGATTCTAAAGACAATTAAATAAAAACTATAATGTAATTAACATTTTTTTTCAAAAATATCCATAAATTAGTAGAGTACTCAGTTAGGACTGGTCTATTTATAAATATATCAATTATATAATAACAAATATTTATCGAGTTTCGAAAAAAAACATATAGTTATATCATACACATTGAGATGGGTCTAGGTATGGTCATTTAGGTTTTGAATTATTCTCGATAATAGGAAATTCTCTTATGGGGTCGTATGTTAAATAAAATATTGACTATAGCCAATTTTTTAGCATAACGATTCAAAATAATTTTTTTTGAGATCTGGAAAATTATCAATTCTAAATGTCTCAATTTTAATTCCACTATAAATATATATAGATATATCATATATATTGTTACATAAAAGTGATTTTTATATATAATAAATGAAGAAATACCATGTATATCATGAATAATCATAATATATAAAATAATAATAATCTATTACACATTAGGACTTTATCAATTCTAAAATTCGACCTTGTCATCGTAAAAAACACTAACAACCAGAGTTTAATTAAATTTTATAGGACCTCATTAGTATAATAAAATAACTGATAATGGGATAAAATTTCAGTTCAAAAAATAAAAATACTGATTAAAACAATTATTAGTACTAAATAACTATTTGAAAAGTGGAAAATTTTATCCTAAATATTGTGAATATAATGATTTTTATATTTTTGATCGATTTTAAAACTGTTAAAGGGGAATACTGGAACATCATGTTTTTAATATTATTTCACAATGTAGTAGATAAATGAAAAAATAAAAGCTAAAATAATGAATATAATTGAACATATATTTATAACAGAATAGAGTGAAAAATAAAAAAAATCATTATAGACATTACAAACATTGGATTAAATAATCACATGATTAATTAAAAAATAGTAAAGACATTAAAAAATCATGTTTCCATTTTCATTAGACATTAAAAACCATTGAATCTACTAGTTTATGATCAAATGAACCGAGCTTGATAAATAAAATTCGCCTATATATGAAAACAATTGTATGTCTACAATACTATAAATAAATAATATAACCACACAATGCCAATATTAAACTAGAATGAAATAATTTGACTCATTTCGGGCACATCGTGTTTTGGATGGATTTGTGGTTCATTCTTATATTTAACAACGTTTTTTTAAAATATGCTTAACATGAATTAAATATCATATAAAACTCCCTATATATGGTATCTCGTTCAAGAGGAAATTTCATTTAGTACAATAATTCAACTGTCACATAATTTATTATTTGTCTCCAATAATTATCTTTGACGAAATTAACTAATCTTAGATAACAATAATAAGGAAATTAATTATTTTATAGATGATATAATTATGATAAAAATTAATAATTTTGTTCAAGGGGTTTTGGGAATGTGATACACATTTTAATGTAAGATGTCACATATATATTGAAATCAAACACTTAGAGTCATACTAACAATAACATTTAACAAATTCATGTACAATAAATTTATATTTGTTGAAAATGAATTTGGTAATTTTTCCCTAATATTTAAAAACAATATAAGTGCTTTTTCTTATTTTTGGATAATTATTTTTGATTTAAACTAATGTGATACCTTTATTTTAAAAACACACCCATTATGTCAAATTGGACACATCATGTGCGAGATTTGTTTTTTCAATTATTACACATCACAAATATATTATGGGATATTTTCCTATATTTTAGAAAATAATATGTTATTTTAATCACGGGTTTTCATATTTTATGTTTTTTAAACAGAAATGGATCATCTTTATAGAAAACACACACTTCAAATCATATCGACCTCATAATGTGTCAGATTGAACTTTGATCAATTCTTACATGTAGAAATTTAACTATTGATTATGTATCTAGAGTTTGAAAAGACTACAATATTATTTCTCTATTTTGAGGATTTGACACAAATTTTAACCTAAAACATGGCATTTTAATTTATAAAATGAACATAGAGTCATATCACTAATATTAAGTGTCAGATTTATGTGTGCTCAATTCACACATGTCAAAAATTAATTATTTCCGATTTTACTCATCTTTCAAAAAATCATATGATAATATTCTTGATTTTTGTTATTTGATTTTCTATTTTAAACTAAATTGATATTTTTTTATTAAAGACATTCACATATTTTCACATTGACCATGTTGGGTGTCATATTGATATCTGGTCAATTCCTATAGTAAAAATATCAAATATGGAATGTTTTCCAAATGATTAAAAATAATATGATCTAATTTTCAAGGTTTTGTAAATTTGGTGAGTTTTATTATAACATTATCAGTTTGAATTGAAGGAACACAATTTATGTCATATGAATAACATCATGTGTCAGATTAGAATAAAATAAATTGTAACGCCTAAAGAAGTTAAAATAATTCATTTTCCAAATATATGAAATAAATTTTACATTTGTTTCATATTTTTTCCTTTGTGGAATTTTTTATACTAAAATGGACCATTTCTATTAAAAACAAAAATATTTATTTTTATCAATCTCATAGTGTGTCTGATTTAATTGTAGTCAATTAATACAATTTAAAAATGTATAATGATCTGTTTATTTAATATTTGAAATCATTCCAACCTAGTTTTATTGGTTTGAGATATTTGATGAGTGTTTTAAACAAAATTGACCATTTTGTATTAAAATCACACACATTCTGTTATAACGACTATAATGGTTATTGAATTAAATTTTGGTGTATTCTTACAAGTCACAAAAGACCTATGGAATATTATTCTAAATTTTCGACACAATCTAATTTTGTTTTCATTATTTTAGATCAGCGATGATGTTTTAAACTAAATTTATAGTTTTATATTTGAAACATGTGCATAAATTTATATTTAAGACTTCGTCTATCATATTGTAATAAATGAATTCATAAATGTGAAAATAAATTATGGATCATTTTACTAAAATTTTAAAATATTCTATGATTATTTTCTCTATTTTCAAATATGTTTAATTATTTTAAAACTAAAAGGTTACCTTTCTCATTAAAAATTTCACTTTTAGTAAAATATATCACATAATGTGTTATATGGAGGTGTGTAAAATTATTATACGTCAAAAAATTATTGACCATCTTTCATGTTCATGAATACAGTATGAGATTGATTTCTTTTTTATTTTTGATATTTGATTCATGTTTACAACTAAAATGATACTTTGGTATAAAAAACATTCACATTGACTCAAAAAAAACATAAGGTGTCAAATTGATGTTTATTCAATTCCTACAGGTCATAAATAATTTGAAGTCAACTTTACTTTTTTTTGAAATAAATGTGATATTTTTATATATAAATTCAATTTGTGATGATATTTATACTAAAATGAAACATTTATATTGAGATCACATACTTTAAGTTATATTAACAGAATCTTGTGATGGATTAGTTTGTCTTTAATTATTAAACATGAAAATTTAATTGTGGTTTGTTTTATTCGTTTTTTATAACTAACAGAGCTATTTTTTAATCTTTTGGTGATGTGACACATTTTTTTGACTAATATTGAACCATTCGATTAAAATAAGTCACTTAGAGTAAGATTAATCACATTTTGTATCATATTGATGGGGATTTTATTCATACATGTGAAAAATGGATTATGTAATATTTTCCTAAAGATTAAAATCAATTAAATATCATTTAATAAGTTTTCTCTATTAGATATTTTTTAAACTAAAATGAAATTTTTTATTATAACATGCTCTACAAGTCATACCGATTACATAATATATCAAATTGATATTTTTTTATTCCTATCAGTAAAAATGAATTATAATACATTATCATAATGAATTAGAAAATATTGATTTCTGGCATGGTTGAGTCCATGAGTTTCCTTTCAGACTAAAATGACATATTTATATTGAAAATGGGTACTTCTAGTCATATCAATAACATCATGTGTGAAATTCAATTTCAGTTGATTCCAACACATGAAAAATGAATTAGGGATAATTTTAATAAATTTATAAAACAATAAGAAATAATTTTATTATATCTAGTGATGTTACATATATTTTGAACTTAATTGGAATCTTTTTTTGGGAAAAAACACACTTTTAGTCATGTTGATCACATCACCTCTTGAATTGCTATGTGATTGATTCTTAAGAAAATAAATTATTCTATTTTTACCTATGTTTTAATACATTCTTATATTATTCTATCTGTTTCATCTATTAGATACATAACATAATATTAAATGAACATTTTTTATTAAAAAAATTTACTTCAAGTCATACTGAGGACATTGGGATTTGTATTGGACTGCGATTAATTCATTAAGAAGACAAATAAATAATGGATTATATTTATAGACATCAAAACAGTAAAATATAATTTTCATATTATTGAAAATCTAAATCATGTTTTAAACCAATGTTTCATTTTTATATTTACAACTTTCGGTTGATGTCACATTGATCACATCGAGTGTTGGTTTGGCATGATATCCATTCTTACAAATGAAAAATTAATTATTTCTTTTTTACCGAATGATTGAAAATAATCAGAGATAATTTTCTCATAATTGGTAATGTGAAAAACGTTTTATAATAAAATTTATCCATTAATAAATATATAAAAATTATTCATATTGATTTTATCATCTTTTATATTGATATGTGGTAAATTTTTTTACATCAAAAATTTGTTATGGAATGTTTTTAAAAATTATCTAAACTATTGTCATTTTTTCTTAGTTTTGACCATGTGATGTGTGTTTTCAAATTATGTATAAATTTTAAAAAATAATTATCAGATATAAATTATATGTAAATTAACTAAATAATAATTAAGAAGTAAACTTTTTAGGATAAGAGTACACATTTTTACACTATGAATTTTCAAATTCATTTTTTAATTAATCCACTTCCGCTATTATATTTATTCATGAATAATATATCATAAATAATTTTTATGAAATTTGATACTAATTATTCACATACCAAGTGTATCGTTAAGGTCATATATGATTCTAGATTACAATCATGGTAGGTTGTCACCAAAGTATGATGTGAAAAAACATTCGGACAACAAAAATACAACCTAGTCATCTCCAAACTAAATTAGTTTATCTTTTTAGTACATTGATTATTTTAAATTACATGTAGTACTGATATAATATAGGAAAATAATTGATTATGAAACATTTTTAATAAAATATTAATTACCATTGGTATCATATTATTTCGATTGTATATGATATATTTCATAATGTTTTAGATATAATACAAACAAACATTATTGTTATCATAATTCCTATACTAGATAAACATTGAAAAATACAAATAAATTGGTTTTAAATATGTTTTGAATGTGAAGTATATCTCAATACATATTTTTATTTTTCTTTTTAATTTAATTCATTGGCTTCTAATTTTCTATTCTCAACCTCATTCAATTATTTAACATATATTTTTATATTTCCATATCATTATATAAATATGGTTAATAAAAATACTGATAGATATAATTAAAATTATATATATATAATTTGGATTACAATGCACTAGTAATTACAAATTTAAATCATGTATTGTAATTCTGATGTGAATCCTTTCATTAGATCAATAGTAATAAATATATGGTTAATATAAAGTTATTTCGATTATACTCTACTTCATCATAAAGAAACAAGTAATAAATAATATAAAAATATATTTTATATGATTAGATTGGGGAGTTTTACCCCCACAAATTTAGTCATCCTAAATACTATCTCATTTAGTATTCTATTCTGGAATGTCTCATTATGGAAATTCTTTTTATTATCAATTTCATTCATGTCCAATAAATTTTTATTCATTGAAATGATACATGGGTTAACGAATCAATATGGTGATTCATAGGGGATTTTCTTTATATATTACAAAAATAGATTCCTGTAAGATATTATGAATTTTTATTATCATTAATGTACATATTATATAATTTTTTATAGATGTACTGTGAATATACATCTTATGTGTATATTCACAACTGAGAATTCCCATCAATTAAAACATGAGTATCAAAATTATACTCTCGAGACCAACAACCTATGATATATCAGATCGAAATATTTATTATTTATATTGATTGTATTACACATCCCAATAATTTAATGTGATGTCTTCAAGATATTATAATGATAATATAGGTTTCAGTGGAACTAGTATGGAAATAGTACTCCTAGAAGGACGTTTTATTATCTTGGTAAATTTATTGGAATTTCTTGAACTGACCAGCAATCAATCTATAATTTTATACATATGTAATACCTTGCCTCATGACCTTTTTCATCAACTGTTAGTGGTTATTGATATAATTTTTTTTATTAAATATCTCCTGTATTATTATAAGATTTTATATCCATGATTTGAATTTTCCTATATCATCAATTATCATTGTAACATATGGACAATCATGTAGAATAGTAAACTCATTGATTGAATCATGAGATATATTAATCCACTCTATCATATTATATTTAGGGTGTTTATTATTTTGAATCATGTTTTTAGGCATATTATAAACCATAACCATCACAACAACAAAGTGCATTGGTGTCTAATGTTGAAAATAAAATACAACATTAAACTCTATAATTTGAGAAATATAATATAATTGGATGTTGTTTAATTTAAATTTATGAAAATGGGTTATAAAAAAATTATTTAACTTGTGTAATTTAATTTGTTGATGGGATAACAATCATCATAGATAGTTGGGTCATTTAGTTGTTCATTTGTTGATTTTTTTCCAACTACAAGTTAACTTTGATAATTATGAATATATTGGTATATTAAAAAATATATTAAAATAATATCACGAGAAGTTTATATTTGTTCATATAATATGTTCATTATCACACCTCAGTATTTTATGTAATTTACCTTTTTAAAATCAGTCTCTTTGACATCAACTACTAAAAAACACAAAGATTAATAAATGAATAAAAATTATTATTTTATTTCGATACTTATCACCAATCCATTTGAATAGAGTGAAAGAATGAGATTAAATAAATTATAAAAATAAAGTGATAAATATTTTATTAAATGAATTCATTAGTTACAAACTAATTATGTATTAATATTAAAACCAAATAAATATAAATGATTTGTTTTTATAAATACTATTTTTATGCCAGAATGAAATTTTATATTTATAAATTAAATTAATCACTTTTCAAAAAAATACATTAATTAATTTTATATTTATTTATATCCAATTATATGTTTTAAAATTCATTAAATATGTTTTATATGATAATGATAAGAATAAAAAAAATTATTCTGATATAATTAAATTTTTCTAAAAGATACTTTTTCCACCATTTAATGCTTTAGATGTTTTTAAACTAATTTTTTTCTATTTTATAAATTTTATTTCAAAAAATAAAATTCATTTATAAAATCGGTATATAAGATTTATTTTAGGTTATATTTTTGATGTTTTTGTGATAATTTCCAAATTTTTATGAAATGTAAAAAAATATTCCATTTTAACTAACAAAAAATATTTCCTCTTGATAATAAATAATAATATATTTTATAATAAATTGGCTTCAAAGAATCATTATTTAAATTATACATCAATAAAATAATTATAGGTCATCATTATCTATTTCAATTTTAAATTGGATACAAAAACATTTCAAATATTTTTAACTTTTAACATTAAAAACCTACATTCCTATATCTTTTGTGGGATTAACATAAAATGTATTTTTTACAATTATATGAAATGAAATAAGTATAATGGATTCAATATTTGGCTTAATAACGTCTATATTTGGTAATTGTGTCATTTTTTTGATCAAAACTGAAAAGTTTACTATGGTAATAAAACTAATAAACGCAATATATGTAAATTAATAAAGAAGGTTAAAGATAAATGATAGTGAAAAAGGTAACTAAAAATAACATTTGATAGATGTTTTATGTATTTATCAACCCTAATCATAAATAACATTTAAATTATCATTCAATTTTGGGTAAATAAATGCGACCTCCGGGTGGATTCCTTTAAAAATAAATTAATCAATATTTACTCACTTATATTCACCTCTCTTCAAGCATAAATAGAATAATCACCATCCCATTTGTACTCAAAAGCCATAAATATCCTCACATTCCATCTCATAAATCATCCCCTCACACTCCCCACATTTATTTTGTTTTTTTCTCAAAAAAATTAAAAATCTATTGTCTTCAATGTATCCTCCATAGAGGTTATATTCAATAGGTAATTTTTTCAAACCAGATATCTTGTTTTATTTTCTTCTAATATATTTTTCTCATCTCATTCAGCCATCAAGGAATATAAATTGAAATTTCTGGAAACTAATGTAATTTTATCATTCAATTTTAATATAACATATCCATACAATTTATAACCTTCTCTTATTAAATGATATGAATATATTTTCCATATTATGCTTATTAATCATCTTAGTGAATCTTGGTTTTTTTCGTTTTCCCTTACCGACATCATTTATTTTCATAAAAATATTATTATTAATAAATAATATTTAAATAGTTATCTTATATTTTATATCATGTTCTATATGTAATATATACTGATAATATTATAGAAAATATAACATTTCCACGATGTTTGGAAGACCCCCCAAAATAATCAAAACATTAAAAAATAAAATTTTATCAAACAAATCAATATCATACATGAAATAAAAATTATAAATAGATCCTTTTTAGTTATATTAGTTTATTTATATGATTTAATTAAAAATTTGGAGTTTTATTTCATATTGACAATAAAATCCATAATTATACACTAATGAAATGATCAAGAAACCATAATACCAACACACTCACAACTAGAAAAATAATGAAATATTATTAATGAATAGTTCGTAAAATGTTATAAAATCATCAAATAATGTAATATACATATTATTATAGCTATTTTAGTATTTATAAAGTTATTCTAATTATTATAAATTAGTTTAATGTTGACACCACTAAAGGAAATCATGTGTTAAGGTAATTCATATGTCACATCAACTTCTGTGAGATATATTCCTTATTAACCGCTTATTTCTGGTGTTTGGTTAATATTATTTTCTTTAATATACCATATTATGAATCTTATTATATTATATATATTGAATGTTACACTTGGTAATTATAACTTGAATGGTTCACATGATTCGAATCATTATAATATGTTTAGGGAATTCATAACACAATTTCAATTCGTTGGGTTAATATCTAATACCTTGAATATGTCGTAGTAATCTCATTTTTGAAATGAATTTTTAAGATCATGTTATTAATTTCCGTTTTTATTATTTTTACTTACTTTGTAATGATATAATTTATTAATTTTGATAATTCTCACTTCAAATATATGGTAGTCTAAAGGGTCTCTTTAACTATAAAAACATTTTAAATATATTAATGTTTTATATTTATAAATACTTATATTTCATGACAATGTTTAAAAAATGATATTTTTAATGTCTTTATATCAACATTAGTATTTTAAAATAATTGTTATCAAATTTCTGTAAAATATAATTAAAAGGGATCATTTTTAGTTTTTATGTATATAGATTTCTTTTTCAAAACTACCTTTTAATTTTTATTTTTACAAATGTTAAAAAGCATTATTTTTATCTTATACAAAAACAATAGATTTTATAGAAATATTGTTTCCTTACTAATTGAATATTCTATTAAAATTTTAAAAATATGTTTTCAAATAAATTATTTTCATTATTAAATGATCTATTAATTAATTTTATAATTTAATTTAAATGAAAATATTGTATTTTTCTTGATAAATATTTCTGTAATATAGTTAAAGTATTTTCAACATTTTCATAATACATTTTTTATTTTTTTATGGTGTAATACAATAATACAAATCATCATATATGTTTTTATGGTTTATTTTTTGTTTTAATTTTAATGGAATGAAAATTTTTTGATTATTTCTTCTAATATAGTATTTTAATGATTTTAAGGGATTTTGATTGAGTTTTATTATAAATTTATGTGATCAATTTTTTTGGACCTATTAATTGATGGTTAGGTATCTCTATATCCCCTTGATGAATCAATATGTCTTATGAGAATAATCAGATTGGGTTATCGCTGAGGCTTTGACCATTTTTTTTCAAATGACTTGGCTGAGGAATCAACAATATGTTTTTTTGATGTCTGGAATTTTTAAATACATCAATATGGTACTAGTTATAGATTTACTTGTGACTTTATTATTATTGAAATATAAATGGGTATTTTTATTCCTAATTTTATTTTTTATATAGAATTACTTTTTAATGTTTTTTCATAACCATATTATTTTCATGTTAATATTTAATGTAATGTATTATAGTTGTTAATATTTATATGATTATTATTATTTAGTCATTTTAGATTGAATTTTACATTATCCTTACTAAAAAATTTATCTATATATTACTTTCTATCATTTCTATAGGTCATAAGGAATTGTTCATTGAATGATTTTTCAATAATTCATTAAAGTAACTATTGTTCTGAATGATTGTTTATTTCATGTTACATATTTAAAATGGGTTTTATATATGAATATTATATAAAAAGTCTAAAAACTATTTGGTTCATTAGGAAGGAGAATCATTTAAGCATTCAGATGTAATAATGTAAGGTATTGGATCTAGGCTTCACAGGTCAGGTTTGTTACATTCATCGTCTGATATATATTTTATTTCCATTTTTTTCTAGAAATATGTCATTGGATACACTCAAAAATATATACCTCTCACATTACCATATTGGTCTAGCCGCATTAAAGACACTGGAAGTAGTTTATCTTCATTTAGGGCCTTTTTCTATTTTATTGGTCAACATCGTGTTACAAATATATGAATAGAAATTAATATTATCATAAAATACAATTATAAATTCTAATTAATTACTATTAGGTAATTCATACACTTCTTTCAGTTGATGTTTTTGTGTTACCATATACTTTTTTACCAACTATATTTTCATAGGAATCCTTCAATTTCACATATCATTGGATTGAAAGGGATTTAGAAATTGATTCATTAATCTGAATAAAAATAAAAGAATATATATTATTTCATTTTGCATAAAACTATTGTTGTTGATTTAATATACATAACATTGTTTTCTGGTAAATATTTCCCGTATGTCCTTCTCGATAAGGGTAAATTGGTTTTAATGTATATTGTTAATATTCATCACTTATTTAAATTTTTATAAATTTAAAATATACTTTCAAATTAGATAAGATAAATAATATCAAATAATATATTTTAGAAATAATACATAAAAAATTATTTATAATCATTATGAATGATTAAATAATTACACATTTAATACTTTATAATTTGTTATTAAATAACAATATGGTGGGGATTTACATTCCCATTATAACCGGCAGATAAAATTTTATAAGAATCCTCTATGGGATATTCAGTGGAAATTACATTATATTTTATGTTGATATTATCTTACATAAGTCAACTATGTAAGGAATAAGGAGAAATAAATGATCATTTAATTATATCAATTAAAAAATGGAAAATGTATTATATAAAATTAATTAAATATCTTCAAAAATGTATTCTTTAATTAATGTCTAGTTATAAAATCTTGAATTTATATCAATTGGAGCATTCATTAACATTTTATGATCATTTTAACAAAATAACATGGACTTGTTAGGTTAAAGTGGTTTGTCATGTTGATTCTAATTATCCTAAAATTTTCTACCCCATATTCTTCTCTTCATTAATTTTGTAAAAAAGAGTCATTTTAACTTTTTTTCGAAAACATTTTTCTGATACCGTAATAATTATTTAATTTTAGCATAAACTGACCATTCATCATAATTATTTTTGACTTCATCATGTACATATGTTTTTGTATTCATTAGTAGTAACACATTTAATTGAGATTATATTTATATTGTAGATATGGTATAATAATAGGATTAAAACCCATATTATTTTACCAACATTGTTACCTCATAATTTTACAGTCCATATTTTCATTAATGCTTACTGGGATTTGGAAACTATATTGAGAATAAAAATCGTCTCTTTATGGTACCCTATAACATACTAGATATTTTATACATTGAGAAGATCATTAAGTGATTATGATATCATAATCCTTGGTTCACCCTCAATTTTATTATAATTTAACACTAATGTTTTTTAGTCACCAATAAGAAAATCGATAAATTCTTGTTTTCTGGATTTAGGACATAAATTAAAAATACATCCTGTGATTCCCTTATAAATGGATCATCCTTATACACATTATCAATGTAATTATCCATCATGAATCCCATTTCATCAACCATTATGAAACTCATATTTTCATCCCATTTACAATCAAAAATAAACCCTTTAAAAGTTGTATAATAATAAACTTATACCTATTTAAGTATGATAGAATATGAAAAAATCTCATAAATTATATTTCTATTTATTGAAATAGATATTTCAATCACTTACACTACAATATTAACTCCACTATTTTTAATCATACTTCGATAGTCAAGTTCTTTTTAATAAAAATATTAAACATCAATTAAAAACCATGTTTTAGAAATAAAATTTTTCATTTGGTCCCTTGGAATTCCATTTAATTTATTATAATGTTGAATTTAGATATTTAGATTACTATATATAAATTTGATCTGAAAATCATTCTATAAAATATTTATTATTTGTATTTGGAATCCATCAGTCATCTCTTAATGTAATCAAATTTTTTTGAATTTATTTTTTAGATTCAATATATTGATCAATATTTCCTATATATTATAAAATATATATGATAAATTTATCCCAATCTTTTATAGAAGTTATAAAAACATCTCTTCTATAAATAACTTCACCCTTAAGGTGTTTGATTTTTTGAGACTTTGGGAGAACGATTTTATCCACATCACTTTGTTAATTAGTAAATAATTCAATATATTTTATTTGAAAATATCATTACATAATGAAACCATTTTTATGACATCAATTAGTGTTGTATACTTTCAATATCTATATATACTGCAAATTTGATATATCCATCTATAATGGACAATACCACAAATTTGAACCATTATAACCAAGTGAACCATCATGTAAACCATGATATAAAATAATTATGGAGAAAAGAAAATATATACTTTATATCATAATGATATTACTTACATATTCAGTATTGGATTAATTTAGGGTTCTATAACATTAGTAAATATTTCATTATAAAATAATTTGGGGCTCATTAATGAGTGTCGTACATTTTTAGGCAGAGTAAAGTGAAATGAGAGTTGAATAAAATGTGGAATCACAACTTGACTATCATGTGATTTTATTCCCTATAACATCAGATTATTCATAGAAACAATATTCTTGTTATTTTATGAACACCCCTTTATAAATTTTACTGATGTAAAATTAAAATTTGTAATTTTTATTATATGGATAGAGTGTATGTTGTTGTAGGATTAAAAGAAATATTTTTTCCACTAATTATTTTCACCACTTTACTTATCCCCATTTAATTAGTAACCAACATAGACTTGATCCACAATTTCTTCTTCTCACAAAAATTTACTAATTTTCCAATAATACATTCAAATAACTTTTTTTTATACGTATGACATCAAGAAAATTTCATACATTCAAAAAATGATAGAATAGAAATTCAATGAATGTTGATAACATTTTCCAACAATATTTTCTTCGGTTGATCAAAATTTCTTATCTTACAAATTTATATTTGATTTTACATTGGAAAATTTTTGATCATATTTTAGCAATGATGGAGTTGTAACATGTTCCATATTACCATATGATGTTGTCATCCAATATCCATGTTTAAGTAATCATGTTAAAAAATTTTGTTATCCAAGGAACATAGTATTTTTAGAATGTATTCTTTCGAAGAGAGTCTATGAATTTTTAATGGGATACCCCAACATTCCATTAATCGATTATCCTAACCATGTTCTATAATAAATGTATTTCATTTATTAACCCCTAACACCCGGCCCTTAATGTGAATTCATCACTTCTCTGAGAATCATAAATTATAACACCTATATCCCAAAAAAATGTCATATATTATATTAATGGAGAGTAATAGACCAAAATATATTTTCCAAGTTGTTTTTTTATAGTTATAAGTTGAGAAAACATAATTCATTTGTGAATCATTCCTAACCCTGGTGGAATGTTATACTTTTACAACATATCATTCCATAAAAAATGTGTACAAATCCACATATCGAAAAGATTTATTTCATATATAGATAATTCAAGATAGATGATTCTCATCTCATTTCAAAATTCAGGATACATAAAATCTATTTTCTTCAATTGATGAGTGTCTATTGGATGATGTAGTTTTCAATATTTAATTATTGAATATTTTTTCCATATTAATGGTATCATTTTTTTTATAAAATCCATTAATTTTTAAAAAACATGTAATGAGATGAATGTAACACAAAAAATTATAACGACCTGATTCATCATTCTTATAAAAATTCACTCAACACATATGACATATTATAACTGATAAATAGTCCTTGTGAAATAATATTCAATCATTTATACAATTATGATTTTTTTAAATATCATTCCCTTTAAAAGTATCATTTACTCAATATCATATGTATCAAAAACTAAAAAATTTAATTCTCATAGAATATAGTTCATGAGAGAATTTAGTTCTACAATGTGGGTGTCATTCCATCAATATCAACCTTTAAAATTATATTACCTCAATATAGTTTATATTTTTTTACAATTTATTAAAACCTTTATATAATGGTCTCCTAGAATATCTATTTATACTTTAAAAAACAATAGAAAAATGAAAATCATCTTCCATTTCGATGGACATTACATCTATATAAAGACCATAGTCATTTATAATTGTATCCGTTTCAAATGATTTTTAATCCAAAATGTCAAAAAAATAATTTTGAATGACCAGATATTCACCTCTTATAGTATATTATTTATATCTATTTATTATTATATGACAAATCAAATAGTCTTCAGAAAATTCCATAAATATTTTCATGAGTAAAAAGAATGATTTTTTTTTAAAAAGATTTGAAAATTATTTTTCCATTCTCTATTTCACACATGATGCACTTGTTAACAACATGTTAATACTATTTTTTAATAAAATTTTTGTACATCATTTATTATGCATATTAAACCTATTGAGATCATAAAATATTCATTTTTATATAATTTAAACAATCCTAAGATATTTAAAATCAAGGAATAATAACATAGGAAATTTTTATTAGGGGATCAAATTTTTCAATGGTACCAATTATGATTGTGGAAATTTTATCATTTTCAAAAGGGTAACATAAAATTAATCCACCAGTGGTTACCATGTGGTAGTTGGACTAGGTGAATGATTTTATGTTTTGTTATACAAAATGATGGTATTAAATTTCTTGGTAAAAAATTTATATTTTGTTGGAAGTACAATTTCCATTGCGTTTTCTTGTTATATATAGTCATTTAATTCTGGCATTGATTTCTTAATTTTTATAAATAGATATTTCCCCAGAATAAAAAAATCATCTAATCCCTATATCTCACAGATGGTCATAGAGTATAATTTTTCTTGAAGAAAGTATATGAATCTTTTATTTATTATAGAACTGAATTTAAATTCCATTTTATACTGTTTTTCTATAGATTATTCATGAACTTATATAATAGAACTACCATAAAATATATTTGTACTATAACACATATATGTTCATATTTTAAAAGCAATATAGTTATCATTCATAAGTATATTATTAATAATATTAAATATCCAAAATTTCTAGTCAATTTCATTAATTACACCACAAATACACTCCATTAATTAATAATCCAAAAAATGTGTTTACTACATATTTCCCTTAAATGTGATAACAAAAAAGACTAATTCCACATATACAAATGAAATAGATCATTATAAAAAATCTCCCCCTTGTAATAGTAAAAATCATAATTGTTATATAACTAAAATAGTATACACATTCTTAATAAAATATATACCACAAATATGATTAGGGAATATTGTAATAAATAATTTAAAATTATTCCCCAATATTCTAATAAAATGTGTATCTTAGATAAATGTGTTTTAAATTGTAAAATTTTTATTGGGGATACTAAAAAAATTAATGATACATAATATTTAAAAATAATTAAAATATTTTGTACATATATAAAAAAATTTATAAACTAGGGAAGAATATTTTTTCCAAAAAACCGTGAATCTACAAAAAAATATATAGTTCATGCCTATATTTCATAATTCAAACATTATTATTTCTTTATAAAATTCACAAACAAAGTCCTACCTCTTAGAAGAGATACTTCTATTCTAGAAACATGTTTTAATGAGTTTTACTAATTCGTTCATTTTTTCTTTTTATAAATTCATTAATTTCAAGGTTGTTCTATAACAAAATATACCATCTTTATAATTCATAATAAAAATCAATAAAAATCAATCCCAATTATCCAATTTATGTATATTATATATGTTCCACACCTGGATTAATATTTTTAAATCTATACGAATATTGAATCAATCTATACACCTCAAACATCATGTGACTAATTTAATACTTCATATTCTATACTAAATTCAACTACCCATAATGGTTCGAACTCGATGCTTCATCATACATAATATAAATCATTATCAAATACAAATACATACATAATTAATCAAATCATATACAAAAACAATTTCATACAATCAAAAAAATTAATACCCAATTATAACAATGGAAAAAAAATTAATTTAAAATTTTAATATCATAAAATGGATTTTTATAAAATAAAAACTCACCCGAAAAATGGAATGACACATAGAGTGGGTAAAAACATTTTTTACTCAAAATAAAAGGAAGATGATGTATTTAAAGTAAACCTATTGAAATCAAAAAAAAAATAAAGGATCATTCAAGTTCAAATCCATGAAAAATTATTAATCTGAATAAATGATCACAAAAAATAATTAAATCCACAAATTGTAAGTATAAACACAAAAAAACTGATTCAAATATCCCATTAGCTAAAAATATAAGAATATATAACTATATTGATAATTTTAATATAAACAATTGATATTGTATTCAATAATAATTACTTTTTATAACTTTAAGAAATTGTTTTAAAATTTTACTCAAGGAACAAGAAACATCAAAATTTCTATAAAAATGTTATTTTATAATAAGAATAATTTAATAAATAATTTTATTATTCATCATACTAAAAATAAATATCTTTTTAAATCAATATGAATAGAAATCATAAAATTTAAATATATTCACCAAAATTATTAATTAAAATTTATAAAAAACATTTTAAACATATAAAATAAAAAAATGAGATTCACATAAAACATTCTATTATAATTGTATCAAAACACCTTAATAGAAAATTTATTATATCAAAATTCTTAATGTATATCATATATATTAGTAAAACATTACAGTATACCAAAATCAATTTTTCTTAAACTATTCTTGATATATTTCTTATTTAATAATCCACAATTCTAAAAAACAACCCTAAAGACAATCATCATCCAAATAAACTCAAACTCATTAAATCTAAATACAATTAAAACATATTATTAAAACATAATAATGAATCCAAAAAAATAATTGGGAGTTCAAAATGTCTTCGTTATAACATATGATATCAAAAAACTTACTTTTCATTCTAATACTTAATTTATAGAATAAGATACATTTTTTTTCATAATACGTAGTTTCAATCTATATATGCCTAAAACATAAATTAAATTAATACAAATCAAAAAAATTCAATTAAATTTATTTAAATGATACATGTTATTAACTTGTTAATTGTACTTTAATTATAACTATAAAATATAACATGAAACCAATAAATTATGAGAGAAACCATAAAATATCTACTAATTATCTAAAAACCCAATTAAAAATAATAAATTTTAATATAATAAAAAATTATAAATAGAAACTGTAATATATTGTATCAAAACATCACTAATTATGAGTCCCGTATAGATAATATTTAAAACATGTTTAGTTAGTTATTAAATGTTATTTAAATAGAACTATTCCATGTTCAAAATGTGAATGAAAATTATCCAATTAATTCATAACATATATTGGATTTTCAAGAATATGATAAAATGAAAAGTATGAAATACGTTTTCATTGATTCTATTTAAAATCACTTGTTCACAAAATCACTTAGACACACACACACACACAGAGACACACACACAAATATATATATATATATATCAATTTTACCCAATATTATCTAATTTAAAATATACTATAACAAAAATACGTAAATTTATTATTTCAAATAAAAATTTAAAATGTTATGTCTTTTAAAAATAATTCGTAATAATGTGAAATAAAATTCTCCGAAATCACATAAATTCAAAGGAATCATTAAAATATTTATTTTTATTTTATTTCATGATATTTAAAATTATTTTTTATGGAATAAATCATGTTGATATTTAAATTTAGAAATCTATGAGAAAATTAATTTTTGATAATTAAGTAAATATAGGAATCGAGAAAAACAATTATATATATTAATTAATAAATCAATCGATAACCATAAAAATCATTAGAAAATTAACGAAAACATAATAAAAAGATCAAAAAAATGTTTTAGTAACTTATATTATCAATGATAACCCTGAATGAAAAATATATCTACTAATAGTATGTATCTAATGACTTAAAATAATTTAGAATAAACCATTTATCAATTTCATGGTAGAATAAATTGGATTATCCAATTTATAGTGATGGGGGACCACCCTTATTAATAAAATTGTTTACTCACCCAGACCATAATGAGAGGCTTTCTTGACCTGGATAATAAGACCAACTCCAACTAGATAACATAGAAAACCAAAAACATCGTTGTAAAAAGATTGGGGATTATCTAATTTCAATAAATGGTGAATGAGTGACCTCAAAATATAAACCTTTTTATTATACTCAAATCATATTTTGATGGGGTAACGCAAATGTGTTTTCATTATTCGGATAACAGGAGAGACCCTTGATCATCAAATTGATTTGTTCACATCAAAATTAAGATTAAAGAAGTTAGGGTTCATTTTTAAAATACTCAAGAGGGTTGTATTATCACTTTTAAAAAATAACTGAAAAATATAAATTTTATCAGCGTTAAACAATTTCTGATAATGATTATATAATTATTTTTTATAATATAAGTAAAATAACTAAAAAATTTAAATTTATATTATTATAAGAAAAAAATAAATATAAATGAATATAATAATAATTATATTAAATGAATTTTAAAAAAGTTTTTACTAATTTAATTATAGAAATATATTTATAATTATAATTATAAAATAATATATTTTTAAATATCATTATTAATATTGATAAATTGTAATAAATATATATTTATCATTATATATATGTATATAAATATATATAATAAATATATATAAATTTAAAGATTAATATATTAAAAATAATCATTATTTGAATATTTATATTATCATTTTGGATTTATTTAAATAGATAATAATTTATTTATGATTGTATAATAAATTATTTTAATAACATTTTTTTACTTAATTTTAAGAATAGTTAAATAATCTTATAAACATATTACATATTACTTATAAATATATTTATAAAAAAATATATTTTTAAATATATTTATAGTTATTTATATATAATTTAATATATATTTATATCATCATTTATATTTTATGAAATAAATAAATATGTTTAATTATATAATTATATATATATTTGACAAATATATATTGATATGAATATAAATATTGTAAATATGTTATTTATGAATTGATATTTTATATAGTTTAATAATTACTGAAATATATAATTATTCATTTGTAAATATATTAAAACAATTTGGAAAATTTTATGTTTATTTTGTTATAATTAAAAATATATATTTTAATATATATATATATATATTTTTATAAAAAAAATTACAACAGTTCTTTTAACCTAATTAATGAATTTATATTCATAAATGAATGAATGTTAAAAATTGGTGAAATTGAGTAACTGAAAATTAGTTTACATTAAAAATATTGAAAAATTGGATAATTAATATTAATTATAAAAATTATTAAATAAAGAAAATAAGGATATATATTGAAATGATTGTAAGTAAAAATTAGAAACATTAAAAAAATGACTAAATAAATATAAATAAATAATAGAAAATGATTAACTTCCACTAAACATAAAAAATATAAAAAATTAGTAAGTAATACTAACTGGAAAATATTTTAAAAAAATAATTTTTCGAATTAAAAGTTAAAATATTAAATATATTATGTCACTTATGATCTTCTAAAACAGGTATAAAAATTATAATTAATTTCATAAATATTAGGTCAATGTGTTTCTATAAAAGATATCATTAATTTGGTAAATATTTTTTTGTGTGAAATTAATGTCTGTACATATATAAAATATTTATATATGTAAAAATGTATAAATATATTATATAAAATATATCGTCAATTAATGAAAAAAATATGAATAAGAATGAATATTTTTAAATAAATCATGTTATTAATTATAAGGATAATTTTAAAAATATTAAAAATTAAAATTTATATATTTTAAAATTGAAATGAACATATATTAATTTACTATATTTTGATCATAAAAAAATTATATGATTAATTAGAAATTTTATAAAAAATTATTATAAAATTGTTAAACTTAATGAAAATGTTTAAAATTATAATTTAAAATGAATAAACTAAAAAATGATTAATTATATTATGGAATATTAATGTATAATGAAATGAAAATGAATAAATTAATAGAATATTAAAATAATAAATATTTATAATTTATGATTATTATGATAAGAATGTAATAAATATATAACAATAAATCGTATATTAATAATTTAATTACTATATTGAGTATTTATTATTTTTATATATTTTTATTTATTATAATTATTTTTACATTTAGTTAAATATATATATATATATATATATATTTAATATTAATTTTATTACAATGATAGTATATATTAAATTTAATAAAATTAATTATGAAAACATTTTGGGGTGTCTCGGCCCAACTTGTGAACCCAGATTTATTTGTATTTAACTAAAAAACCATATTTACTGATTGAAGCCCGGAATTATATGTTGAATTCAATAAGAAGCATTTTCTTTGCAAAAAATGAAATATTGGGATGTTGGAGTGGTAATGTGAATGTAATATCAACATCTCCCATTGTATGAAGGCTACCCAATATACTGAAAACTGTATATTCAAATTGCATCTTTCTAATTTCAAATATAATGATGTTATTTCTTTAAGGAAAGAAACTGATGTTTTTCCATGACCTACCACTTTTGAGGATGTGGTAGTCAGGTCTTTTGATAAAACAGAAAATAGCGTTTTTGGTATATATTTGCATTCTGGGATGGATTTGAGGGTGGACCAAAATGGGATGAAACATATTTCACACTCTATACATATGCAATATGTCATGTGTAAGAATATTTAGGTTTAATTCTGATGATGGGGGGTCTATTGAAGATTGAATGTGTATTTATGAAGAAGATAATCAAAATTAATTTTTCAATAAAACATGTTCATGTGGGGGAAAATATTATTTGCAATGAAGGATCCTTCATTATAAAATTGAAGGACTCTCTCACATTCCATGCTTCATGTAATGATCAAATGGGTAAAATCTTCTTGGTATAATCATTAATTTTAAGGTAATTGATTTCACTATCTTGGACATGAAGTATAAGAATATAACACCAGAGGAATACTATATCCTTGACACATATAAGGGTGTTATGAGAGAAGTAATTCTCATCATATTTTTTTTATATTTTGTTGACTCTATCAATTTAACAGTATTTTATAAATTCTACACTAAATATACTGAATGGGACCCTATTTCAAGTTGAAATTAAAATTAATTTCTTTTGACTGAAGGGTCTGCTTCACATATTTTGTATGTTGATTCTTTCTATGCTGATCTTGTAGAACCACTGAATCCAAATATTGATACAGACACATCTATCCCTAAGAATCATAAAGCATATGAGGATATAATCTTGGTGAATATGGGTGATATTATCTCATATTTTCTGACTTAATTTTATGGTTAATTCTCTACTTCATACATTAATAAGGTGGATCTCAAAAGTAATGATGGGTCTTTTCCACCTAACATTTAATTAATATCAAAAAAAGAAGGGAAGTTTTCATGAGAAAGGACATTCAAGTGATGCCAAATTAATTTTAGTTGATGTTTATCATTCCTTGGATACTAATGAGTAGACTATCCCTCGTCATCCCCCTTTCAAAGGAATAGGGCCCACCTCCAATCATGTAGGGGTGCGACTGAAAATATGGGAAATAGAAAAAATCAAATCTTTTTTTGATATGTGTTGTAGCATTTGAACATTGGTTATTTCAGATATTGTTTGTCATTCTGATATTATTATCTTAAGCATAATTTCATGCTTTTATACATGTACTTTAATTTTTTATAATAAATTTTGCTGATGTGGGTTTTTTCATCAATTCAAAATGTATCCTCATGGTGTATGTAAATTTCTACATTATTAAACATGTTAAATGGTAAAAAAATTTATTAAATAAATTTATGAATTGATTTTTTAGTATAAAAAATGAATTAAATTAATATATATATATATAAAGTTATGAAATATATATTAATTAATTAAATATTTTTTTAGTATTGAATAAATTTATTTATTTATGTTAGTTATTAATATTTCATTACTTATTTAAAAATATATATAATATTTATGTAATTTGTTATATTTTAATCATTTGATTTCCATACTATTTATTACTCCATGCCAATATATATGAAGATATATATATATATATATATATAAATTTAATTTATATCAACATAGATTTTATATTCAAAATGAGATATTAATTGTAAACAAATTCTTAAATTTCAATATATATTAACAATGAAAAATTTAAACAAAATATTAAAAAATCATATTTATTTTTTAAAAATATACATATGATTATATTAAATATTAATATATATATATATAATTATATATTTAATATATAATTTATTAATATATGTAAATATATTATAATTTTTATTAAATTTTTATATATATATATATATATATATATTAATATACATCTATATAATATATATATATATATATTTATAAAAATTGGTATTTAGTTATATAAACTATTAAATATATATAAATATTAAAAAATAATATATATATATATATCTTAATATTAATTGAATTCATACATACCAAAATATATTTTTATATAGGCCAAAAGAGTTTAATCATAATAAACATATTAAGTTGGGTAGAGCACAAAATGATGGGATAGTCATTTAGGAACCAAAATAGAGAATCCTTTCTTAATAGGGGTGGGATAAAAGCTTGTGGGGAGCATAGGATGGGCTGTGGACCATACGTACCCATTTTTGATGTCATATGTCAACATAAGTGTCTATGGATTGTGTATGTGGGACCCCATCCCTATAATAGGATTTTGGTGTCTTGCGGGAGTTAAATTATATAAAATCAAGTGTGCGACCATATGTATATTCAATGTGGGAATCAAATGTTACATTTATCAGTGTATTAACTAGTGTAGAAAAAATGAATTATCATCAGTTCAAAGAAATCATAGATAATGGGAATAATTATTAAATGTTATATTTTAGTACTGATAAAGGCTAGATCTGAATAATACCAAAATTTTAGTAGTGATATTTTTTTCGATCAAATATAAAAACTAAAGAGGGTCCAGGCATATCAATGTGAAAAAATCTAATGGATGATGATATAAGAATTCTTTGTCTTGTTTGAATGAATTATTTTAAAATTTCCCTCTTGAAGTAGATAACAACCTTTGGCTATATGGAATTCATTATTGGTTAGAACCATAATTAAAACCTATTTGAAAATATTTCTATGTTATGTAATAATTCAATGATCTAGTATCTTATAAAAAATACTTTATTATTTTTTAATGTCTCTCAGAAAATAAATATTTTAGAAAACATGGAATTTAATTGCACAACCTAAAAATTATCATTTCTCGAAATAGTAATAACTAAATAATGATCAGATTCAAAAATTAATAAGCATTATATACAATAATATGATAAAAGTATTTGTTATAATGACATGAAATTATTAAAATATTATTTTTTAATATATATACAAAACAACTTCTAAAATTAAAATTGTACTACTGTTGCTGATTTGGCCATGCCCAATTATCATTCCATTAGCATTGTAACCAAAATATACATGTACACCATCCAAACTATTACGATATTGATGATCAATTAGTCTATAATTACATCTCTCAAATATAAAATGTCAAGTACCACGTTTTGTTTTCTGGAATGCATCAATATATTTTCCAATAAAAGAGATTTAAACAAAAAATTGATTTCTCTAGAAATATATTCTTATATCCAAAGATGATAATAAAAAATTATTTAGGAATATAAAACAGTCATTAAAATTTCTTATATATAGATCATATAAATTCTAAAATAATTATATTATTATGCCTAGTATAAAAATAACAAATAATATAAATAGAATAATTGGATATTGGATGCAATTTTATTTATTGATTTTCCATATTCATCATTTGTATCCTATTATAGTAGTATAAATAAGAATTTTATACTTTCCATGTCCCTGGTTAATGGTTTATCATCCACTATTTAATCACTCTATATAATTATATAATAGATCATTGGAATATTATCATCAATCATGTTATCATTCTTGTTTATTTATACCTTATGAACCATTTTATAGTGAGACTAAAAATCCAGATTCTTATTTAATGTTATATATTTGTCTTTTAATTAGTAAAATTAATCTTCTAAAATGTTAAAATATTTACATAATTTATTTAAGTAAAAAAATATCATCATTGTTATAATTCTAAGAATGATTAGAAACCTATGTAAGGGCTTAAGTGGAAAAATACCTTATATGTGTTTTTACTAAAACACTCATTATATTTATTAATTAAATATAATATAGACTTTCATGAATATAAAAATATTTCTATAGAGAACATACCCACTAATTTCAGCTTTTTTGGATGAGGCCTCAAATATATATTTTAGATTACCAGCATTATGCATTCTACCATTATGAGATTATTTATTAATTTTTGTTTTTATATTCAATTGGTATAATTTCATTAGATATGTTTTCTAACTCATGGGATTTATTTTATTTAATTATATCACCATTTTTGTATTATACATATTATTCTCAAGTTGTATATTAAAGACCATGTTTTCTAATAACATACCATTACATAATTCTTATCTATGACAGATTCCTCTATATGCATACCCTTATAGAGATTCTATGCTAACCCCATTATTATATTTTTGTTTTCATGGGATTCAAAGATATTTATTATGAATTATATGCAGGGAAAATCTAGTATACTACTAGTGTTCAGAAATGAATCATTATGTTGGGTTTTATAATTTAAATTGTATTTTATGGTTTATGTATGTATATATTTTTACAAAAATAGTATATAATTCAGTCTCTCAGGATGTGATTCCATGTAAAATATTCCATTGTAATATTATAAACATTTACTCTGGGCTTTTGGGGTCGAGTTCATTACAATGTCCCATTCATTCCCACAGTGTGTAGATCCTGATTATTTTTCTCATACCACAATTTATGTTTCATCATTTAAGATGATATATATATACTAATTATTATGGATATAACTTCTTTCTTTATGTTATTATAAATTATATATTTTATCATTCCCATTATTTTCTATATGGTTATAATCATAGAATTACTGGATTTATTAATTAATCCCTTACGAATCATTTGAAATCATTTATTATTATATTCTATATTATGTTTTATTTTAATTGGTCTTTGTATAATTGAGTTTATAATATAAGATTTGTATTTGTTTTCTAAATTATCACATCACTAGAAATATGTGTTTTTATTAATATCTTCTCAAAGGTACTAGCTGTTAGGTCCATGGGTTATGAAACAAAATGTGGATATAATAATTAAAAAATTATATCATATTATCATTTATGTATGATTATGTTGGCTCACTACTGTAACACTATGTTATTATCCTCACAGAAGGCTATATGTTCTTTATAATCCTTTGTTCTTATTTAGACAATCTATGGTCTAAATTTCCCTGGAAATTTAAATGATAAATCCTATGTCCTTAATATGATTTTTCACTACTAATTTTCATTTTCACCATAATATATTTCGTAAAAACCTATTTTGGAAAACATAATATAATTATAAATTTTATTCTAATTATATATTCAATTTATTATATTAAATATTCAACCATTATTAAATATATTCCATGTACTAGGAAAAACAAAACAATATTGATTCTATGGACATGCATACCACTACCTCAATGACAATATGTTTTTTATTTATAACCATCTTATCATCATGGAATGTCAAAATTAATGATATAATGAATTAATATTAATCCTATATCACTATAATGATTCAGAATTCATAATTTTTTACCATCATTCCAATCCATATGTTGAGAAATTGGGGAAATCATCATGAAAATTTATGGGAAACTGCCTCTACAAATGATAAGTTATATTTTTCTATAACATTATACATTGATTGTTAGGATAAAAAAATTAATAAATGTATTGGATAATTTTAAAATTTATTGAATTCTATAATAACATACCCATACTTATTCAATCATCATAACATGCTCGCATTTGGATCATTTCGACCACCTAAATAAAAGATCCTTTAATGTTTATATAATAAATGAATAAAGAATTTTATATAATTGAAATTTAGTTTATTAATAATTTATTTATGATATATTAATTGTTGAAAAATGTTAAAACATTTAATGTACTTTTTAATATATATATTTGTTTCATTAAAAATGTTCAATCAACTCTTAAAATTATAACTTTTGCAAAATAGACTTTTATAAATCACCAAATGAAAATTGGATATAATGAATCACTAAAACACCATGATCCTATTATCTTTTAATATTTGGAAATTAAGAATTTTTTTCTTAATCATGAATTGACCATAGTACAACAAATTTAATAAGACGAAATCTATTAGTGTATCCAACAATAGATGGTGATATTGTTTCTGTAACAAAATAATAAATTAATCATAAATGATTATAAAGAAAATAAACAAAAGTTAATATAACTATATAATATTATTAAATTTAATATTAGTATTGATATGTTTTCATAGGAAATTAATTTTCATTAGATTGTGTTAGGAATTAGTTTAATGCTTTCTTTTCATAGTCTTCACCCATTGAGCCATATTTCATATCATAAACCATGGTTTAATTTATATTGTGTATCTATTATAACAATCAATAGATAATTTATCTTGATACTAAAAAAATTTAAGGTTTATAATCTTTAATTTATAATTATTTCATTTAATATGTTTTTAATTGAATGCTTCTAATTTCCTAAAGGTATTATGTGTAACTTATCACCCCACAGAAATGTATTTTATTATACACTATGTATTCTTATTTAATTTTGTATTTACTAACCAAAAAAATATATTTTTTATTATCCTATAATTTTACATGTTATTCAATGTGTAATATGGAATTATATACACAAAGGGGTTTTTGGTTTATAATCACATAATATCATTTTTTCCTTAAAATGAATATTTTATTTATTTTTTAAATGTTTGAAGTTATTATAATATTATTTCATCCTCAGTAGTCATTCCTTATGACTCAGTAGGTATATCTATTGTTTAACCATAAATATTCTTTCGATGGATGGATTACGTAAATGTTATCCTATTTATTGACTAATAATATATTCATGTTATATATGTTATTTTCTCAATAAGTATATTTTTAGACATTAGTAAATTTGATGATGGGACGTATTGATATTAATATATTTTAAATGGTGAATGCATTAGTCATAAATATATGATGGGTGATGCTTGGTATTATACAGATCCAAGATGAATATTTTTCATTCATAGGAAAAAATATTGGGGTATTTCGTTTATTAATTTCAAATGTAACCATGAATGTTTGGTATTGAGCATGAAAATATGAACAATGTTTCTGAGTAGGCCATGATTAAAACAATATTGACATATTTGAGGAAATAATAGTAAATATCATGATGTATGATATAATGTATTTCATCACTATGTTATCTATTAGTATTGTCCCAATGTTTATATATATTATTATAATAAATATTTTTTCAATATCATAAAATCTGTTATATGAAATTATTTTATCATCATTTTTTTCTTGTGACATTATTCATGTCAAATTTATTCCTTTATAACTACAGATATATGATTTCCCTTACTATGGATAAGATTTCTCCTTTTTTGTGTTTCAATTTACCTATGAAATAATGAAAATTATTACCCATGATATATCTCTAACTGTATATTGTATGTAGAATATTATGGGAGATTTAGAAAATATAATATGTATTATTTAGTTTCTTCAATACTTGAAAGAATAATTTTTTTTTGAGAAATACATTTTATTTTTTAGTTATTCATTTTTACTAACTCTATAAAACTATAAAAAAAATAGTTCCAATCAATATAAAAATATCACTATTTTCTACTAATATTTTTTCTACTGACTAATAAAATATTCTGGCTTCGATTCATTTCAATGATAATAAATCACAATGACTGTTAGTCTAATATGATTCTATGAGAGTGGGTCTCATGAATAATGGTTGTTATGAAAAGAGGGTTTATATAACATTATAATTCATAAATCTATAAGTAAAATAATATTTAAGAGCTATAAATATCATAAATGGGGGAAAATTTATTAATGATAAAAATATCAAAGTATAGATAAGTCTTCTATTGGTTGAGGAACTATTACGTTTTTTGTGGGATTATTTGGATAAGTTGAATTTTGAAAAAATGTAATCAATATGTTTAGGGGATAATTATATGTATAAAATATCATTCAATGGTTTTTGTAATGTATATATGTTTGTTAGTATGTAGTACTTACATACCTATTTGTATATCAATATATTGATGCAGTAGTGGAACATATGATGCTGGGGGTAAAAAAGGATGATTGAGAATTGAATCAATATTTTATCACTTCATATTGACTAGGCCCAAGACTAGAAACCAAGTGAGACACTCCAAGAGGATATTATTTTTTAAACATTACTCTTCTTACAAACCATTATTAAGGATTAGAATTTATTTGTTATTGAAGCTTTGCAAAAATGATCGTATATAAATTATACAAAAACATTGAGATTACCATTTAATAGTGTATATCAATCCAATGTTATTACTTGGATAAATGGTATTTTTAGTTTCAATATCATTTATTCCAAATATTTACATGTTGGAATATTTTGAAAAAATTAATTGTAAATTATTATTATTATTTTTAAGGACTAGGTTAACTAAACTTAATTTAAAATTAGATTAACACATGGTAATATTACATGACTAAATTAAATGAATGCCAATGTAATGGTTTCATAGGGTCATAAATCATTAGGTTTATATTTTATAATACTATCATGACGTAAATGCTTCATCACTCATTAAAATTAATAATTATATTAATATATAATTCTCATGGTATCCATGTCTATGAATGTTTCCCAATACAATATATGGATTATAATAATAATAGATCTAAAGGAATAAGAGGTGAATTGTGAAATATTATGATAATATCAAACTAGCTATCCTAGAAATTTACTATCAATTGGAAAATAATTGAATTCCTAAACACATCAAGGAATAGAGGAATATTGTTTCATTAATGTTCAATTAACAAAGTTGGTGAAGAAAATACAATTAAATTACCTATATATCAAAAATGATGGAAGATACATAATAGGTAATGGGAAATGGAATTTAATGATGCTTATTGTCTCAAAAATGAGGGAGTTGAGAAATACTTTTAAATACAACGGAGACATCGTATGTTAACAAGATGCATAGAATAATGGGTCTCATATTTTTACCACTTTTATTAAAAAAGTCATTTTATATTATATTTTAAATTATTCTAATATTTTAGATACCATTAACTAATTCAATTAGTAAGTGATAATAAAAATTATTATAATTTAATAAATATAATTGGGAAGAATGTATCACCATGATATTGTAAATTTTTTATTTTTCATTAAAATATAATGTGTTTCATTATTAGAGTCATGTGAAAGAAATTAAAAATCAACAATAAATAATTATAAAACTGATAAAATGATGCTGTAAAATTGGTAGAAAAAATTATAGGTATCCAAATTATGAAAAATAAGTTAAAATAAAATTAATGTCAATATTAATACAAGGTCATTTAAATATTATAATTTGTATAATTAAATAACATATAAGACTATATATTGATTAAAATTTTATATTACTATGCATTATATTTTATGCACATTATCTAATGATAGTAAAAAAATTGGATAAAATTTAATTTTGATATAAATATTGTGTTTATAGAAATGATGTTAGTAATTAATAAGAAATTAATGTAAAATTATTTAATACTATTTATATTTCTATAGAAAATTTCCTTTAGTATATATTTTTATATATAATTATATTTTATAATTGAATTGGAAAATATTAGATTCATTATTTAATTGATAATATAAATATTATTATAATATAAATTTTTAGTATTTTATATAATAATTTATTTGTTTGAGAATATTGAAAAATACTCTTTACTAAATCATTTGAATTAATAAATATATTGATATGATAGTATAACTAATATAATTATAAAACAACTTCTTTTGTTAAATATATTTTTAAGGTGTAAAATTATTCTTCTAGAAAGAATATAACAAATATTAAAAACCATTTTAGCAATTTATAAACATAATTTACATTTTAAAATAAAATGAACAATATTTTTCTTCTATTTTTAATAAAATAAATTTTTGGTAAATATTTTTTTTGATTGATTTAAAAGATAGTAAAAAATTTATTAATAAAATAAATATATTATAACAATATAGAAAATTTATAATTTTATCCAATACGTATTTTTTAGGAATTTTTTAATTAAAAAATGGGTTCTTATGCATGATGTCAGATCCTGTATTTTTTATGGGTAAGTTCTTGATTATTATTCATGTTTGTTTGATTGTTTTGAACAATATTAAATGTTTCCTTCAATTTTTTTAGGTTGGATCTGAGATAAAGTAATAAAAATAGCAGGATTCCATGTATATGGAAAATTTATGATATAAATTGACAATTTTTTGGAATAATTGTCAATTTAGATCATCAATTTTCCAAAATGTTACTTTTAACATGGAATTTACATAATAAATCCCATATTCACATCATAAATACCATGTGGACGATAAAATTTTATTATAATTTTCCCTTTCTTATCCTCACTCATGTCTCATGCAAATTAATAGTAGTGGAGAGATCCACTCATCTTCCCATCACCTAGGCTTTAAGATATCTCCTCTATCATTCTTTCAAATTAATCATCACTAATCAAATTTCATAACCCTTAGTAAGCCTATGATTCCTCTTGGTTTATTCATATATTACTCATCCAACATCAATGTTACTTCCAAGGGATTTGATATAAACTATTATTATGAATTTTCTTATATCATTGATCTATCCCATTATAAAGAAAATTTTTTCCTGACATAATGTTTGGAGTTAATTGCTAATATAAGTTATTTTTATACCATTTACCTAAAATATTCTGTGTTTATATTATTTATTTGTTATTCATCACATCAGAAATTATATTAATTTATCATAAAATATATCATATGTTAAATCAAGCATATATAACTATAATTAATATCCTATGTGAAATTGGTATCCAATTTGGGGTTGAATACTCCACACAAACCATCTCCTTGTGTTGGGTTGATCAAATTCCATGATGAATTATTTCTCATTATGACCAAAAAATTAATAGGGTGTGTTTGGATTAACCGTGACTATAAATATATATAAAATATAATTAATCAAATTACATAATTTTTTTACAGCATTTTTACCTTATGTATTGGAAACAAAATTTTTAATAGAATATTGCAGTAAAATTAACATAATCTTCCTTATTACTTAACTATAACATGAGGATATTTTGTTATATCTAATGCATAAAAATATAAGGACATGACATTCAATATTTCTTCCTTCGAACTAATTGTTATAATGTTCTTAATTTAATATTTAGAAGAAATGTAATTGATAAAAAATGATTATATTTTAATAAGTGAAATAAGAATCCATAAGGATTATTAAAATAGTAAATGTTCATAGGTATATCAGAATTTTCTAAATCTGGTAGTGATAGACGGGTTCCCCGTGAGAAACCTATGCCAATGTGGTTTTCATATAGTAATTTTTTTATTCAACATGACATAATTTTATATTCGTAGCCATTATTTTCTTTATAAATTGTTTGTAGTGTCGTACTATGATTTACCATAATAATGTTATGGTTGATTATTGGTACCTGTATAGACATCATTGATCTGGGTTTCTATAAGGTAATGTGGCATTCTATAGATGCTTGATTTCTTACACTATGATAGTGTTTATAATTAGATGACAAAGAATGTTCATTCTATAATGCTGTATACTTTTTTCTTTTTAATCATTTTATATATAATGTATTGTGTTGTATGTCAATTCAAATTTTTATATAGCATCATGAAATTGTAATTTTTTTGTATGAGATTGGTAATTTATTTTGAATTAAAATATTCATATGGATTATTATTTTCGATTGTTTACTGTTATATTTCACACAAGGTAGTTTTTAACTATGTATTCCCACTGTGAAACAATCTGATTATGAGGGTATAGAATCCCTGCCATACCAACATAGACCACCACATTTATTCAAATAATACTACCATATAGAAAGATCTATCTGAAGTAATATATCCAACTAGGTATGGTTACATTAGAATAACCTATTCTAAAACATCACAATTTGGGAATTATTCTTTTAATATACCTCCCATGATACTTTGGGTTATTAAATAAGAGACCAGTATGTTTAATAATGTTTAGTCAGAATGGTCATAGATGTATCAAACACACATAAAAAGAAAAAAGAAACACATCCCCTAATGAGAATGTTTTTTATGGTAATTAACTATTATAGTGTTATAGATGTCAATATATTGTGATAGAGATATTTCTCAAATTTTTTTATCAATGTGGATTTTAATTGTTGGTCTATTATATCAAGGGTGTATTCTATCATGCATCCTTATAGGCATGTATAGACTCAAATTCTATGTATACTACATGCTATATATTTATCATTCCAACCTTACCTAATCCTTTATATATGTTTTCAAAGTAAATATTTTTTATTCGACTAACATTTCTATAGGATGAATGAGATAAAAAATTTCGTAGTTAATGTGTATTCATTTTCCTAAAAGGTGATTTCACACATATATTGATAGTTTAAATTTAAATGACCAAAATTTTTATGTTTCAATCATAGAAATCTCGTTAAATGGGATGAAATAATAGTTATAAAAATTTAATGGATTCTGATTTTAATTTATAAATTGTTTGGTCCTCTATAAATTGGGAATGAAGATATGTATACTTAAAAAATCATATTATATTGGTTGTTGTTATATGAATTTAAAATTGAAATTTATAAAGAGAAGGATATAGTAATATCAGAATGGAATATGCATCTAAATAAACCTTGATAAATATTTATTTATATAATAAGTGAATTGTAGTTTTTAACTAAAACTATTGCTGTTAAAAGTTGATTCCAACTGAAAATTAATGATTTTTTCCACTATGACATTAAATTTTCACTCTATATACAAGAAATTACACTATAATATATGAGTCATTGACCTAGAATAGCCCATAAGAGTGTGTATTGGGGGTGTCTCTAATGTTCATTCCCAATCATTTATGTTACCTTGAATTGGGGTTTTTCATAGAATTTACTACAATGTGACATGATTTGAGTACTAACATAGATTATAATATATAGTGTATATAATTACTATTTGACAAATTATATCATGATTCACTATTTTTTTACGCCATTGGATATTTTATTCCATATTCACTATTTAGAAGGATATCCATCATCATCATCACCATCCATTGACATTCCTAATTATTCACCTGGGATATGTGTTATTTAACTACCCAACTTCCTTAAATGGATAGATTATGTACATGTTACCCATTTATTGATGAATATTTTTTTAATGTTTGGTATTATTATATCTAAATATATATTTTTATTAATTTATAATTCATTTTAGAATGCATTGTTTTGATATTCATATTTTTCATATATTTATTTAATTGGATATAAATATATATTCGGCAGGGGAATACACTATATATTCCTCCTTGATGCATCAATTGGTATCATAAGAAAAATGAATTTGGTCTTTTGTGTATGCCTAACCAATGAAAAAAAATCCATTGGTGAGTAAATATGGTTATCATATATCTTCCCCATTCCTTATTGTATTGTGTTTTGAAAATCACAACCATTATTTTTCATATGTTCTGATATTTTTTCTTACGAACTATTTTTTCATAAGTTCAGAAAAAGTCATTCCATTATAGATATAGATCAATCATTACATTTTTCTATTCTGTTAGACAAACAGATTTATCATATTGATTCCAGTGCAAAAGTCATTACTATTTCATGATACAGAATATAGTCCAAATGCCATTATATTTTATTATACATATTCTAGTGAAAAAGTGATACCAAATTGATGACACCGATTTTGATGCCAAAGTGATACTGATTTTATGATACCAATTCCGTTTCAAAAGTTATATTGATTTGATGATACTGATTCCAGTTCAAAAGTGAAATAGATTCTTGTGCAAAAGGGATAAAGATTTCGTGATAATGATTTCGGTCCAAAAGTGATACCAACTTTATGATTCCGATTCCAGTACCAATGTGATACCATTTTCACAATCCAATTTACATTTTCTTAATAATATTTATTATTGATAATGTTAAAATTGTTTAATGTATCGTTCCAATATAATCAGATTCTATGTTTTCTTATACATAATTCTTATCTTCAACATAACATGATTTCTTATACTTGAAACTATGTCGTACAATCAATTAAAATCTAACCATTGTATGTTTGAAATGTGTATAGATCCCTCCTAAATTTAAAGAAAAATATGATAGTTGGAGTGGAGATGAATGTTGGGACGTTTTTCCAATAAATACATGTCTGTTTGAAAATTAACATCAATGAATTCAGGGAGGGGATGAACTTGATGCACACGAAAAAGATGTGAAGTAATTTCTATAGGTAGAGGCTTTTACAACAATAATCACTTCATCCGGATTCCACGAACAACTTCTTCAGATGTGAACAACATGTTTACACTTTCTTTGTGCAGACTACGATCATGCAGATCTTGGGCTTCTAGGTTCGGAAGACATAGGTTCTGATTTCCTTCTAAATTGAGGGCTTGCGGGGATATCAAGACAGTACCGATCATCGAATTAAGGGATTACTGGGGTTTGGGTAATATTGAATTTCTATAAAATATAAATCAAGGAAACATTATCCACGGTTGATGGATACCCATATCTTTATGTTTAAATAATATTATTGTTACTTGTTTAATAATTTATGTTTTTTTTAATTTCACTGTATTCTTCACAATGTTATTGATAGAATGTGTAACTTTCTTATACATTCTAGCACTTTTACTCTAATTGTAATATAGATTCTATATGATTTATGGTAGAATATTTTCTTTAATAGGGTTTGTGAATGTTTTTTTATCTTTTTTAATCTATGATTTCTTAAGGTAAAAATCTACCATTAAGAAAGAGTTTTTCTTAATGGTAATAATATTCCTTTAAGAATGTTTTATATCAACTTTAAGGGTTCCAAATTTTATTAAGGAATATAATTCACCCCCCGATTGTATTTGAGCATCTATTTACATATTTAATACTACAATAGGTATCAAAGGTAGTATATGGCTACTTATATCCACATATAAGTTTTCTTAGTCAATGTGTTTTTTTTAATTTTTATTCTAAAATGTTTTGTGGAGAGAAATATTTTTTTATGGAAGACATTAATGATGGATATTTAGATAATCTCAATCCTACTAGACCACCACTATTCGATTGAAATGAATATGAGTACTATAGAGACAGAATGAATACCTTTGTGATAAACACAGGTGTAGAAAACTACATTATGTTAATTGCAGATTATAATATTCCAAATAAGGAACTTATAACCTTTACTAATCCAGAAATTTTGGAATACTAGTAGTACTTTACGGTGCGTAATACTTATCTTTTTTCCATGTATCGAAATATATATTTCTAGATTTCATCTTGTAGAGATGATAATAGTACTTTGAAGAAGCTTGATGTAACTCACTATGGAACATCCAAAGTTATTAAAACTAGAAGATCTTTTCTCACAGCCGAGGTTCATGGTTTCAGATTTCTTAATGGAGAACCCATATGTAATGTAAAATAATAATTTATGACGATAATCAAGAGTTTAAAATACATGGGAGAGAAAATTCGAGAATATGAGATTCTTGTAGACACAATTATAGAAATCATGCTTAACGAATGGTAATCCAAGAGGACTTCTATAGATCAGAATAGGAAAGTCACACAGATTTCCCTTGATGAATTGTTTGGAAGTCTTCTTCAACCTGAAACCTGAATAAAGAGTGAGGCTGATAATATTAATAAGAATGTAAATGGAAGTGTTTCTTTTACAACTACATTAGATCTTATGATATCCAAGACTCTTGAGATAATTACAAGATCAAAACATAAGAAGGTTATTATTCAATATGAGTCTAGTGAAAGTGAATCTTTAGAAATTGATTTAACCAATCTTGCCCATATGATGAACATGATATGTTGGGTAGAAGAACATCCAATATATATAAAAAAATAAATATTTAAAGGTTAAGAAAGATGGTGATGTGACATGCTATGAATTTATAAGAACTGGTCATATCATACCTGATTGTCCCATACATTAGAAAAGAAACAAGAAGGAAATTAATTCATAATGAAATAAGAAGAAGTTCTACAGATCATAGAATAATAAAGTCTTGAATGCCAATGAAACAAGGATAGACAGTGGTGGAGATTATTCTGGTGACTCTTGAGAATAAGAATCTATTAAACAAAATAATATTGGTCAAATAGCTCGAGATCCATTTTAAAATTATTGTATTATGGCTATGGTACGAACTGCTGAATCCTTAACCAAAATGTCACTGTGTAAAAGTTTTCCTGATAAAATTTTTCCCCGGATGAAAAATATACATCATCAGATAGAAATATTGATTTTCTTTCTTATAAGTAAATTTATATATTTGTTATGTTTCTTGAAAAAATAAACTGTAATGATTATAAGAAACTAGAAAAAGAAAATTCTAGAGAACTTATTTTCACATAAGATATCTCAGATCATAACAAAGATCTTGATATGAAAAGTGGTGTTTTAGAAAATCTTCCATAGACACATGATGATGTCAATTATGGGAAGGTTAAACATTCCATGGATCTTAAAAATCTGTTTTTAGAAAAAGATGTTTTATAGGATAAACTTAACTCTAAATATATTTTTCCTCAGGATAAGAATTTAGTCCTGAGACTAATGTCTATAATATTTATGTTGAAGAAACAATTTTTCAATTTTATTAGGTAAGGAAAATGTTGACAAGATGTATTCTCAAATCCGGCCTCATGGTAATAGTCAGGGATTTGGATATTGTCATAAAAACCTATTTTCAAAATCAATTATTTTTCTACTCCAAGAGCTTCTTTCTACGCAAAATGTCAAATTGGTGGGATTTGGAAGAAGAACTATTCATTAAATAATGTTTAATCCTGTGTGATTCATAAAGACTTCTTTTCTAAAAAAATGTTAGTACCCAATATTTTATTTTGTAAAAATCTAGATCTAAACAATTTTGGATTCTTAAAACATAATTTTTGCTTTTTCATGTTGATGAAGGATTTACCAACAATATATGCTACATGGATAGTGGATGTTCCAGGAACATGACTGGTTACAATGACTATTTAAAAAAT
Source organism: Viscum album (assembly GCA_963277665.1). Lineage (NCBI taxonomy): Eukaryota > Viridiplantae > Streptophyta > Magnoliopsida > Santalales > Viscaceae > Viscum > Viscum album. The sequence goes on from OY728164.1 coordinate 616,402,903, forward strand.
ATTTTATGGTCTATAGGTGGAAAAGTATCCTTTGGGGATAACTCTCAAGGAGAAATTATCAGTATAACTAACATTATTCTTCTTGAAAAATCATTGATTTCAAATGATTTATTTCATACAGGTCTGGAGAAAAATTTCATCAACATAAGTCAATTATGTGATCAGTGATACCTTGTGAATTTTAGGAAGGACAATTTGATAGTACACAATTCCAAGGATGAGTTTATTCTCTCGTCCGATAGGCTTGAGAATGTGTACACACTAAAAGAAGCAGACCAAAGAAGTCAAAATCAACATTTCCTAAGTTAAATCGAAGATCAATCGTGTATTTAGCATAGAACACTAGGAAATTGTAACGTATGGAATCTTATAAATCTATTTATGAATGAACTTTTCATTTCATAAGATATTCATTACTCTCTTGGTCTTGCATGAAACAACTTTCTGTAGAACTTTTTACTGCTGAATCTAAATATGTTGCAGCTAGATGTTGTTGTCCTAAAGTGTTATGGATGAAACACACACTCAAAAAATAAGGTATCAGTTTCCCCAAAAATCAAATAATGTGTGATAACACAAGTTCCATTTCTCTATGTAAAAATCCTACACATCACTCTCGTGCAAAGCACAAAGATATTAGACATCACGTTCTTAGGTATCACACACTTAAAGGATATATTTTTCCTCAAATCATCATAATTAAATAACAACATTCTAATATTTTTACAAAGACATTATATTCTTATAGATTTCAATACATTGAACAGAAGATAGGGATGCACTCTTGGAGGTAATCATTCATATATACTTCTTGTTTCAATCATCTACTAACATTAAACTACTATTTATTTCAGGGGGAGTACATATTTTAACCCTTTCATAAAATATTATGTTTCTTTATGTTTTTTTATTAAAATTGTATATTTTTCTAAGAAAATCAATAGATATTTTTATTGAAAATTTCGGAATTGAAAATTTCGGTATTGAAAATTTTAGTATTGAAATCCCATATTTTAAAAAATTCATGAATATTCTTATAATAATGATAAATTCATTAGAATTTTACAAAAGGCCCACTTTCTGACTCTATATTTTCTTATATTATGTTTTCGTCTTTGGTATTTGAAAATTTTTAAATCCCTATTTGCCCTACTAAAAAAGATCAGAATTTGTATTCTCCATAATAATCCTTAACTTTAAGATCAGATTAAATCTTTTTCAGCTGTTTTATAATCTTATGGATTTTGAAAGTCCATAAACCTTTTCTACATAAGGGGTGCCTCATTTATATGCGTCACACTATCCTTATTGATCTTTGTGCTGATGTTTGGTTTCCAGCAAAGTCTGCGTCCCGAATCCTTTATTTAATTCACACTTAATGAATCCTGAATCCTCATCGGATCAGATGCTAACTATCAAGGAATAAAAGATTGGTAATTATTTAGTTAAAGGTTGGTATGTCCTTTTTTTTTTTGAAAAATAAGACACTCTTGTCTCTAATGTGATAAGAACAAACGGATGGTAATTTGTTTGTGTGGATAAGGAAAAACGTCAGGATTCAGTTTTTCCTAATCTGGTTATTTAGTTCTATGAATTAGTTACTTTTTTCCAAAGGATGGAAAGGATTTATTTAAGTTCAAATGTTATTATAAGACCAATATAGTTCCCTATAATAAGGAATCAAATCCTCTGAACATACCGTATGAAGGGGAAGTAATTCTATTCTCTAAAAGGCTTCCTGAGAAAGATGGTTTTTTGGAAAAAGAAATGGATTTGGATTATCTTGTTCTTGAGTCTATTATGAATCCAATGATTATAAACCATACAATAAATCACAAAAGGTATCTCTATCGATGAAAGGTTTTATTATTCCATGAAAATGGGACAAGGACTATCTAATGATATGTGATATATTTATTTTATAATTTCATGTAAATATATGAAAGATCAACTTGGTTATGTACATCTTTCTAACCATCCAAGCAATAAATGGAAGAAAAATCAGATCTCATATTATTATGTATCTGGAAACAATATCCATGATAATTTTTATGAGCCTTCATGAGATGAATGTTTTATATTGATCTGTTTCAAAGCCTTTCAAGATTTTGTTGCTATGTGGTGACACTATAAGGTGGATGAAGGTAGATTTATTACTGGAATCCAAATGTTTTGAATAAATAGTTTTCCATATCATGGGTTTTTGTTCCATAATCGTTTAAATCAATACCCAAGAATAGAAATCATGAAGAACCAATCTTGGCAATACCAGTTCTTGATGTCCCAGAATCAGCGCCTCCTCCTGAAAAGAAACCCAAATCTTATTCCGATGAAATATTTTCAAAGTGGAGTGAAATGGAAGCTACCATAAAATAAGGAGATCATTTCTTTGGCTTGAATCCGGAAGAGGATAAGACGTTAAAAATCAAGAAATCTAAAAATATTGAGAATGAATAAAAGGAGAATATCCTAAAGAAGCGATCCTTGGAAGCTCAAGTATGTCAGTTTCAACTAAAAGGTATAGAAATGAAATCTCAAGAGGTACCCAAACCTAATGTTGGTCATAAGAAGCTATTTTTTACTCTGAAAATCCTGAAAGCCATGAAAGACCTAGATTAATCATAACCTTATCAAGAAATAGAAGATCATATTACTCCAGATGATTATGATGATGTTTTAAGGGTACTGGATGATTACATTGGAACTCCACTAAGTTTAGTTTTTAAATCTGTTTCTAAAGAACAAGTTGATGTTGATGTTAAAGAATATGTTGAAGAAGATGTTTAAGAAGAAGTTGAAGAAGAAGTAGAAGGTGATGATGAATAACAAGTAGAAATTTTATTAGAAGATAAATAAATGTTTGATCAACACGGTGGTAAAGAGAAATAAATTCATGAAGAAGAGTGTTAAGAAGGATCTCAACTTCATGAGTTTGAAGAGGAATAAGATGAAAATGAAGATATTAATGTTATCTAAGTATCAGTTGAAAAATCTCCAGTTCAGAAATCGGCTTAAGGAAAGAGTGTATTGATAACCTCATCTTATACGGAAACGACTCATAAGTCTTCTATGTGAATTGAAAATTAGTTTCCTTAAATTCAAGGGGATTGGACAAAGGGAAAGATGTTTTAGGTTTTGAATCCTCATCATCTGTTGAAAATGACTTTGTGAAGATATATTTAAAAAAGTTAGTCTTCCCCATTCCGGTTCTGGAACATATAGATGCCCAAAGTCACATGATTGATGAAACCCTAAATCAAAAGGCAAAATCAACCAATATTCTTATGAACATTGTGGTCAATAATGAAGAAGACTTCAGAAATATTTTGATTGATTACAATGATTAGAATGTGCCTTGTATGAATGTCTTTAACTTCACCAAAACCATTAAGGAAGAGATTAGTATGCTTAGTGACTTCATAGATTCAACAAATGGAGCATTCAATACTTTTGAATCCAAGTTAAACAATGTTAGGGAATAAATATTTGAGAAATCTAGTCAACTTAATTCCATTTCCTGATCTATAAGTAGTGGGAAGGAAGTCAAAGCCGAGTAAAAGAAAAAGTAGGCTACTCCAGATGAAATGATCCTATTTTTAAAAAATAAGAATCTGAATAATAATATCATTTTAAAAAAGTTCGGAGAAGATCATAAGGATGTCATAAAACATAAAGCCTTGATAAAGAAAATGTTTTCTGAGTAGAATAAGGATGGATGATTTTCTTTACATTCTGATGGTTTGTTGTTATATGAACCTTATTTCCATAATTTCCATAAGAATCATCATGCATATCATTCTTTTGTTTTTGAATGTATTCTTTCTTAACCATACAGGTACATCATATACTTCTCTATTCCTTTCCATCTTATTGAAAATAACATAGGGGGAGAATTTAATTAAAGGGATAATTTAATGAAGATCTCTAAAGAATAGAATATATTAAGGTAGAGTATTGTACGAAAGGATAATGTCCATGTAATGGGGAGTTTTTCATAGAAAATCAATTCTTATATAAGGGGTAGATATCTTTTTATAAAATAAAATCAGATACTAATGATCAAGAATATGATCCTTGGGAAACATAACCATTGGTGGAGTTAGTTGTATTTATATGAAATCTCATTTAAAGAGGGAGATAAGTCACTCGTACTTCTTTATCTAAGTCAATATATTCTTCCTTATAATAGTTTTTTGTTCCTTTTAAAAATGGGGATATTGTTTAGACAATATGTTTATCTTATGACTTCTTCATTATTTATTATATTATGTTTTGAAAATCACAAACATTTTTGTCTAATGTTATAATTTTTTAAGAACTATTCTTTTATTAAGATCTGAACAGGTCATTCTGATATACATACAGATCTATCATTATTATTTTCCATTATGATAGAATTATGGATTTATCATATCGATTTAGGTGCAGCTGTAATTACGATTTCATTATACCGAATATGGTGGAAAATCCATTCTATTTTATAAAAATGATTCTGGTTAAAATGTGATTTTGATTTTATGACTCCTATTCTGGTGCAAAAGTGATTATAGTTTCAATGAAAAAGTGATACCAATTTTATGATTCAGATTACAATTAAAAATTGATACTGATTTCGTGATACCGATTCTGGTGAAAAATAGATATCAATTTCATGATGCAAATTCTTGTGAAAAGAGATACCTATTTTATGAATCCAATTCTGGTACCATTGCAATACTATATTCACAATCCTATTAACCTTTTCATAAGAATATATTTTATAGATAATGAATGAATTGTTTAATGTACCATTCCAATATTATTGGAATCCTTGTTTTCATATAAATAATGCTTAACTTTAACATAACATCATTTCTTATACTTCAAACGATGTCATACGATCTGTTAAAAACTAACCATTGTATGTTTGACATGTGTCCACGACCCTCTAAAATTTATGGAAAATATGGCCATTGGAGTGGAACTATCCATAGGAAATTGGTTTTTATAATTACAAGTCCATATGAACATGAACTTAAATGAATACAGTTAGTTGATGAACGTGATGCATGTGAAAAAGTTTTGAAGTAATTTTTAGAGAGCGGTGCTCTTACAACTCTTATTGCATCGTGTAGATGTAGTGAACAACTTTTTCAGGTGTGAAAAACTTGTTTAGAATTTATTTGTGTATACTCCAAACATGCTGATCATGGGTTTCAGGGTTTGGAAGATAGAGGTTTCTATTTCATTCTAAATCGACAGCTTTTAGGGATATAAATATAGATACTTATCTTCATATTGAGGGATTACTAGGGTTGGGGAAAGAAAAACATTCTTGAAAGTATAAATCAAGTAACCATTATCCACGGTTGTTGGATAACCATCTCTTTTCTTTAAAAGAATCATATTGTTACTTGTTTACTATTTTCAGTTGTTTTAATTATGATGTATTCTTATCTTTTTTAAAGTTACAATGTGTATCTTTATTATACATTATAATTCTGTTACTTTGAATACATTACAGATTCTTTAATATTTATGGTAGAATCATTTATTTATCATGTTTTTTTAATGCTTGTTTTACTTTATTTAACTATGTTTTCTTAATTTTAAAAGCTAACCATAACAAACAATTTTTCATAAGGTTAAGAAACATTCATTAAGGAAGTTTTATATCATATTTAAAGGTTCCAAATGAATATTTAAACTATACAATTAACCCCCCCCCTCTTGAATTTGAGCATCTCTTTACAAATTCGATCCTACAACCACTTTTGTGGTAACAATGATTTTAATAATGATGTATTAATTGATACATTGTTATAAAAATACTACTTTTTTTGTGTCCTTAATGGTGTAAATAAATAATTATGGAATTAATAATTTCGTCATCAATAAGTCAAATATTTTTGTGCATTAATTTATTTATATTGTTAACAATGGATGTATTGTTAGCATGTAAGTATATATATGCTATTATTTGATTATAATTTGTTTCCTATAATATTTTTCATTCCATTTTTATGACATGATTTTTTATGATATATCTATTCCCTCACTGAGTGTTTCAGGTTTCCCTTCTTATGTTTCTATTTCCCCAGGTTTGGATGAAAGGTATTACAAATAATATTTTTAGAAGATTTCAATATATGGTTAATTTTATATGATATGGTATGGTAATATTATAGATTAGTTAATTTCTTATATTGTGGAAACATCTCAATTTTTTGAGAAAGACAACTCAATTGAAAGATAACATTATTCCATATATATATCTATAACAAATAACCTAAAAGTACTTATTAATTTATATGACTGACAATTTTTAGGAGTATTATATTTAATGATGATAAATATTAGATTTATTTAGATCGTTTAATATCTACAATATAATGAATGTGATTATTCACAAAAAATAATGATAGTGTGTGTTTTTGGTGTTACAAAAAATTTTAATAAATCCACAAACAAATGATTGTAAAATTGACAATTTTGATCAAATAAAATAAGTTAAAAAATTAATTTCCATGAATCTCACTTTTGTATATGATATGCAATGAATATTTTGAATGTAGACTCCGCTGTACTCAATTATCATCATATAACATCCTAAACCATATAAAATATATTTCTAATTTTTTGTTTTATTTCTATAGTATTATTAAATTCATTTATCTCACTAATTTATAATTAACAAAGCTTCCATTCTAAATAGAAATATGAAAGGAAATAAGTACTAAAAAATAAAATGAGTAATGAAATGTTCAATTTTTTGAAGTGGTCATCCCATATACAAGGATGGACTTCTTTTAATGACAATATTTTAAAGAGATTAATTGAGGAAGAAATGCATAAATTCATTAAACACTCTTGAATATCATAAATATTATAAAAAAATGTAATAAAAAATAACCTATATAGAAATAATTATATCATATAAATAATGAATAATAATTTTTGGAAATTATTACTAAAATATAGTTGTTCTGGTTCCAAATTCATAATAATGAATTATTCTATGGAAATCAGAGTATAAATTAGTGTTAAGAATCCTAAATGAATATAATTTTATTTATGAAAAATCTATCTTTAACAAGCTGATAATGTTATTATTATAATTAGATTAAAAATCACATGAATATAATGGTGCATCAATAATATTAATTACCAATAATTTCACATAAAAATGTTACCTCCACTAGGTTTAGTCATTTAATATGATCAGAATACAACATATAATTTTTTTTATCTAGAAAAAATATGATGTTAATTCCAAAAATGTTTGCCAATATATGTACAAATTTGAAATTTAAACCCCCTATTTGAAGAGCCAATTTGATGTGGATAATATAAAAAAACGGGAGGATATTTTGAAAATTTATCATTGATTATACCTGTATTATTTTTATTGAATTAATATATATTAGAATATAAAATTTTAGAATAAATTTCTATAATATAAGATTTAGTTCTATTATTATTTAGAATAATATCTATATAATACACCATGCTCTAAAATTATATTTCCCTTCAAGACATAATGCCTTTGATATTATGAGTCGCATGAATCATTGAAACATGAGGAACCATATAATGATATAAACATTAAAATATTGAAATGTAATTGGTGGGAATGAATAAATGTATCCAAATTATGAGAAATATATATATATAATGTTTCCTATTAATTCCAATGAACTGATAAATTAAATTTTTGATGGTTCTACCTCTAAAAAAACATAGCCTCTTTCTCAAAATTCAAATTATAGAGGGGAGACTAGATTTTGATTATTCTAGTGATACTTTTTTCTAGAGAAGGAATAAATTTCATCCACCTCTCTAATCTATTAGATCAGATTTTAAAAAATATTCTACTTGGAATAGGGAATGTCACCCAATGGAAGGATTTTTTTTATATTTGTATAGTTAACTACAAACTGGTACACTCATTCATGATTTAGAAATGGCCCATATATATAAATAAAAATATTAATTCTTATGATAATAAATTTTTCTAGATGGGAAGAATCCTTGAATTTAATGTGATAAATATTTATTGGAAAATATGTTACAAACCAATCACCAGCGGAGGCATGTGACAAAGCATTAAATATTTTAAAGAGGCTATTCAAACATGGAACCACATTAATAAAAATTTGATTATACTGAAATTCCATATATATGGGTTCATTAAAATTTTGAATCAAAGAAAAATTGACTAAATTTACTCACACATTAGGTCATTCATAAAGAACTCATTCTCTAAAAAATGATGTATTCATGATACATTAAAAGAACAAATTATTCTCTCACATTCTCGATCAATATCTAGAATAGATCACCACTTAATAAAAATATTTATCATCTCTATAGTAACTCAAACTCTCTAATATCTATCATAGATTCCATTTCTTCAATTTTTCTGTACTATCAAACTGGGGTACAATAAATATGAAAATATTATAACTTTTCTCCACACAGTGATGTTATTTTTCGGGATTTAGATTGGATTAAAATACTCAATATAATCTTGTTCATCCAATTCATGAGAACATGTTTTAATCATGATCATGACTGGATCAAAGGATTCCAAAATTACTATATAATACCTTAATTATTAACACAAATTTAATGTGTTTTCATTCCTAAAAATCATCTTGATGATATATTGTAATAAATATATATTTCTATCAGTTCTCGATTCCATGCTATATAACTAGAATCATTATGATGTTGATCATAATACCCTTAGTTGTACTAGTACTGACACACTTTTTAGGGTGGTTTAATATCTAATTGAGATAATTCTCCAATTCATGGATACGATATTACATTTTTTCACTCTTTTTCGTCAGATCCTCTATTGCCTCATCTCATGATCCTCTATCATGTGGATTTCATGGAATCTATAATTCAATATGGTATGGGAGTGATAAAATATTTTATTTTGATGGTCCCAGTAATAGTAAATCTTCTCTTTTATGAAATAGTGTTTTGATCAAGGGAGGTAACATGATGCATGGTGGCTATGGTGATAACTGACACCATGATTCCATTTTTTTCCAAGACATTATGTAACAACCCATGATTTTATGAGAATTTTCATTTTAATTTCTTTGATGTCTTTTGTTGTACGCTACACTAAGATTATCTTGCACTATACAAAACACCACATTATCTTGTAATATATTCAACACTATTCTTGTCTCATGTTACACACAATTTCAAGTTCTTTTTGTGGAAATTATTTTACGCAACATTAAGTATATATTATTTTAATGTATAAATGAAATAAGTTATGATTATGTTATACGCAGCATTGAGTGTATATATATATATATTCAATGTATAAATGAAATATGGTTGGATAATATTATATGAAAAAATCAAAGGAGTCATTAACTACATGCAACCAAAACATGGCTTACATTACATGCAATCATGAGCTTCCTTGATAGCGTGTGTAGTACACAATACCAAGTTTCAATAAACGATATATTATTATAATATTATTCTGAACTAGCCATTATGAATAGTAATACCCACATTTTGAAATTTTATAAATTTTATCATTCAAAAAGGGCTTCATTTTTGGATTCGGAATATCGAAATTATCTTAGGGTGAAATTTTGGAATTTTTCTGAAAACTTTCAATTTTTGATGAATAGTGAAAACACTATGTTACTATTTAAAAACCGACTTTTAATTTAAATAATTATTTATTTTATTTAAATTTATTTTATTTCAAAATTGATACATAATACATATATAAGTTCAAAGTAATTCATTGGAGTCATTTTATAATAATTTTCGATATATAATAATTTTATTTAACTTTTCACCGTCTTTTACCCACCTCCTAGTAGAATTTTCAAATTCACAAAAAAACATAATTTTACCGCTTTTATGAGTAGAATTTCAAAAATCCAATACAAACAGTTAATAACAAGGACTAAAATGTGGTTCGATGAGATGAAAATAACTTTTGGTGAATAGTAGCATTTTACTTTTTAACCACGGTTAAAAGTAAATAGGGTAATTAAGGGTAAAAATGATATTATTATTACCCTAACACATGTCTTAATTATATTGGATAAGTTTAATTAGACCAAAAACTACCATAGGAATAAAATATGACCACTTAAAGAATAGTTAAAATAGTTAAAATCAACGTTAAATAAATAAAACATTTTTTATATAGGGTTATAAATAAGATAAATTCGTCTATAAATACTCATTAAAATCATAAAATATTTCCTACAAAAAGGTATTTTATTTATAATTTTTAGGCATTAAATAATTTAATTTATTTATGATACAATGATGATGCATTAATTATCTCATTAATGAAATATTGACATAATTGATGTTATAAATACCCAAATAAATGCATTTTTAGACTTTTTTTGAATTAAACTAATTTTATAGGTTAATATTACATTTTAGTATTTATTTTATTAAATTTTTTCGAACTAATAATTCTGTTATGATTTCCACAAAAATCAATTACCAAATAGTGTCAAATTTTACATAAAATAATTTTTAAAACAAATATAATATTATTAATTGTTATTTTATTCCTAAAAATATAAGGATAGATCGAATGACTTAGATAAGCTTATATATATATTAATAATAAACAACATGGGGTTATTTTGTCTTGTTATTGTTTGTTTGTTAACCTTATAGTGTAAGAAAACAAGAAGACACGGTAATAGTAGAATTATTTAACTTAAAGGTAAATCTAAATGATATGGTTAAAATAGAAACATAAACTTGCCTAAATTATATTGGATGAGAGGATTTCGACCCATCCCCTCTTTAGCTTCCAAATAAATCAATTTTTAGGTATAAAAAACTGAATATGACATTATAATAAAATAATATTTTTAATATTCCCAAAGGTACCCCTCTCCTCCCTTATAAAAGGGCACCCCATCCCTCTTCTCTTCACACCATTTTGAGCCTTGATTCTCGGCCAAAACCTAGCAATTTATCTTCTCCACTTCCCTAGAAACATCCTAGAGGTTCTGGTATTCTAAAAACACCATCTTTAGTGCCCAAAGTGGAGGTTAAGAAGAGGCGCTTCAAAGAAGAGGTAATGTCTGTTACTGATTCATTCAACCTTATTTCTTCTTCTAAATATTCTACTTTAGTTGTTTCATTATATAATAATAACATCACTATCACTCATATACTGATATGTTATTATAAATATGAAACAACCCTATTTCACCTTCTATCCATCCTATGGAAAACTAAATCACCGCACTTGCGTACGTACGAAATATCTTCTCCACGACATGGTGTAATGTGTTTTCGACCACCACCTTACATGGATGGGTATAACGGTGTGAATAAATAACTATATATGATTATTTAAAAGTGATATTGATTCTGAAAAATTATACATACACTTCAATACAATTCCAGGATCATGAGAATGATATCATCGCTCGTGCGTACGTACGGACTATTGTCTCCACGACGCAATGAGATTCATTCTCCATGTTAACCATTCAAGAATAAATATAAAATATATATAATAAGTAATCATGAAATATATGACATAATAATCATGAAGTATTAATGTATATATGTATATTTATGTCATCTACTTAATTCCATTCAATTGAAGAAGGAAAAAAATAGCATTCATGCGTACGTACGACCTACCTTCTCCATGAACGGGGTATTTCATTCCATTTATCTATATATCATATATATATATATGTATATGAAGAATATATATTACATATAAATAATGTTTTAAAATCAGTAATTAATTAAATCATCATACATGTAATAATATAAGGAACAACAAGTCGAAACAAGTACGATAAATGAAACGATTTTTCAAAAAACACTGCTTTAACATGGAACATAAAAAGTAACAGAAAATATAAAGTCATAAGTGAACCATTTATGATAATGTAATAAGTCAATGAAATTATTTAAATCATTATACAGGAGGTTCGGAAACGTACGAGGCATATCAGACCTAAGGTAAGGGATAACATTTCCAATCTCGTTCTTATCCGAGATTGTTTATTCATATGTATTTGATGGGGTTATTGTTATAATCCAAGTACATGTTTTATAAAAGTATTTTAATGTATTTTTAATGTACTTTTTACCCATTTAGTCTTTTAATACATGGTATGTAAGGAATCTTTCATTTTTTTTACGTTACGAGGTACTTTTTGTCTTTTCCGAAAAAAGTACGAGAAGAATGTTATTTTTAAATTATACGGCATGAATGGTTTTTTACGGTTTTATAAAGCCTTATTTTCATGAAGCTTCCTCCAAAATATTTCATGACTATTTTCAACAAAATCCTTTTCATTTAAAATTGCACGAAATATTTTGAAAGAAAATGATTTTGAAGAAGAAAAGATATTTTTCTCAAGAATTCATTTTTAATGTTTTATCAAACCATTTTTCATCTAAGATGAAATTATATTTGTATGTTTCAAGTATAATGTCTTTATTATTTACATGGTTTCACTTTTCTAATTATTAAATGATATCCATTTCTTTTATATGGATTATGTAATGATGGGATGATGTTTATGAAACCCATTTTATATATTGGGTTATTATGAATCATGTATGTTTATTTTGTGGCACATGTTTGAATGATTTCAATATGAGATGGGTGGGACCTATATCTCTATCCAATGAATTGGGTAAAGATTTGTATCTCATGATATAGTCATGGCTGGAATGGTAAGTTAATCCGGTTCAGTAATACAGGACTGGAATGAGAAGTGAACTCGATTCAGAAAGGGACTTTGTCCACTAAGATGGTCTTGGTAGAAATGCTTTGGCTACTATGGAAATCATAAAATGTTTTTAATGGTTTCTAGAATTAAATGATTTATTCCAATGCTATTTTATCAAGAGTGATGTTAGTTTATGATATATGCCTTACTTACTTCCATGATTTATGTCTTTGCTCAAGATTTTGATGTTTAGATTTTATGTTCATGCTTTTGCATTCAAATGTTTATGGATAGTTTTATGTTCTCTATGCTTACCTTTACTGATCATTTGAGCTCACCCATTTTTTATGTTTTCTTTTCCCCATGATATAAAGAAAGGTTTCAGGTAAGAAAAAATAGGGGAAGGTCTTTATGGGAGATGTTGAAGACCATTCACCATGATTAGAAGATCACATTCCATGTTTCCAAAGACACTAAACAATTACGGTCCTTGTGTGTATGTTTTTGTTATGTACTAAGTATTCCTCAAATGTAATGTAATGTCCATGTACATCAATATTTTGGTCTCTACAGTTGGTATCAGAGGAAAGGTTTAGTTAACCTTTGGAATCTAGGATGCGGAAACTTTAATGAAATCCCTAGAGATATTTATAATTTATGTCTAGGGATGTCCCTAAGGATATTTATACGTAAAGGTTATAGTCCTAGAATTATGGTATCAGTCTTAGAATTTAACCTAAGAAGATAGATATTGATGTCAATCCCCCTTCATTATGGTTTTGGCCTCTCACACTATTTTTTTTGGGGTTTTAGAAAATGGCTTGGAACGAGAAGATTCATGATAATGGAGGATATGATGGGAAATGGAATGATATTCTTTAGGAGAAACTGAATGAAATTGGATCCAGAGGTCCACATATCGTTATTATGCCTAATCATCAATCTCATAATATGATAAATAATATCAAATTTGGTAAGTTTCCCGACTCAGCTAATAAGAGAAATATGGAGTTTCATAATGATCATAGAAGAAGAAAAGTTCAATTTCTATCATGTAAATCATGTGGGAAGAGGCATAAAGGAGAATGTTTCAATGGAACTGGAAGATGCTATGGGTGCAGAAAAGAAGGACACAAATCCAGTAAGTGCAAAGGAAAGGTTCAGTTAACACCATGGATAAGGATAATGGTATTGCTACAACACCAACAATGATTAGTTGTTTTAAATGTGGAATGTATGGGAATTATGAAAACCAATACCCTAAGAGAAAATCTCATGAAGAGAATCAGCATTGTCATATATATTGTATTTATGTGGATGATGATGAGGAAACAACAAATGATATATGAGATAAACGAAGTGTTGAATCTTGGTCAATGGTTTAAGAAGGTAGTGTAATGATTGTTTGTTTATCAAGAGTTATGTTGTATAGGTAATTTAATGGTACAATGGAATAAAGAAACATCTGAGGATTGTTACACTATTGTTTTTCCTAAAGTATTTGAAATTATATGTTGAATGGTACTGGTAACCATGAAAGATTATTCGGATATTTTTGGAAAGAAGATGATATGCACATAATGAATGGATAAAGAGGAAATAATATGTTAGATAGTATTCATGAGCTCATGATTGATATAAGGACTAAGTGATATCACGGTTTGATTATATAGAATTTTGAGGATTTTGGTATGTGGAATGTGTTAACTTTTAACTACATTCATGTTTTCACTAAGGTTCAATGGGTATTCATTTTTCAAGAGAATACATTATTAAGGTCTTGAAATGTTTGGAATATGACCAACAAGACATATATTATGATATATGGGGATCAAAGATTGTATTAACATGTTTATTATATGAACTCTCTGGTAATCGTTTTCACTATAATATGAGATTGGACTGCAGTATTTTGGGTAAGCCTAAAGATTGGAATGGGTTATGTTGGACATAAGTTAGTATTGTTTAAGGCTAGAAATATTTTGATATTATTGATGGAAATTTATAATAATGTAATTTTAGAAAAAAAAAAGGAAAACCTGCAGGATGGGAGACAACCCATCACGTCGTACAAGGCTGTGGGAATCAAACCCACAACCGAAGTGTGATAGGCCTGTATTTCCTACCACTGGCCTATAGGAAGTCTATGGTTAGTAGAAAATAGTTTTATTTTATTATTCAGGATGATAGATGAAGTATAAGTCCATTTTGGAACCATATATGATTAATATCACCATAGATGGAATTATGTATATAACTTTTGATAACATTTTTTTGAGACAGATGGAATGACCTATCATTCTATCGCATGATCTGCTAAAACTTCGCGAAAGACAAATTCAACATGATTTCATAATGATATGAAGTGCAAATTGTTCAAGGCACGAACAACAGTTATATTATACCAAAATAAATTATGTATATCTTCTAATTCAATTATTCAACTTTATGGAAATGATCTTGAAAACCAAAAATGTTGTCCTAGTGCCCTAATATCTGATGAATCAAATGGTACCCTAGATCATCACAAATTTATGGATTTGTGGTCGTTGGATTTTTCATATCCATGTTCTCTAACACTCTCAATCAGAAAATGATGGTAATATTTCTCTTCCATATCCATATTTTCACCTACGTTCTCCTACGTGGAAACTGAGTGATTACTTAATTTGGGTAAATGTTAAGTTTCATACTTTAATTTTTACTGATATGTTTTGGTATTTCTTTTTACGATGTGGGTTTCTAATAAATAAACTTTCATGTAGAAAACCATTTATAAGCCTGACAAATTTCGAGTGCGAAATTCATTTTAAGGGTGGTAGAATGTAATAACCTTAGATTTTATGAGAATTATTATTTTTATTTTCATTGATGTCTTTTGTTGTACGCTACACCAAGATTATCTTACACTATAAAAAAAATACAGTATTAGCATGAAATATATGCAACACTATTCATGACTCATGTTACACACAATTTCAAGTTCGTTTTTTGGAAATTATTTTACACAACATTAAGTATAGTTTTTTTTAATGCATAAATGAAATAAGTTTGGATTATTTTATACGCAACATTTAGTGTGTATATATATATATATTCAATGTATAAATGAAATATGGTGGGATTCTGTTATATGCAACAAAAATGGAGTCTTTAACTACACGCAACCCTAACTTGGCTTACATTACACGCAATCGCGACATTCCTCGATAGCGTGTGTAGAACACAATACCGAGTTTCACTAAACGAGATATTATTATAATATTATTATGAACTAGCCATTATGAATTGTAATACCCCCTTTTTGAAATTTTATAAATTTTATCTTTCAAAATGGACTTCATTTTTTGATTCGGAATCTCGAAATTAGCATAGGGTGAAATTTTCGTATTTTTCTGAAAACTGTCAATTTTAGATAAATAGTGAAAACAATGGGTTACTATTTAATAACCAAATTTTTATTTAAATAATTATTTAATTTATTTAAATTTTTTTTAGGTAAAAAATGATACATAATACCTATATAAGGTCAATTTAATTCATTGGAGTCATTTTATAATAATTTTCGATATATTAAAATTTTATTGAACTTTTCACCGTCTTTTACCCAACTTCTAGTAGAATTTGAAAATTCAAATAAAAAATAATTTAACCACTTCTGTGAGTGGAATTTAAAAAATCGCTGAGACACGGTTAATATCAAAGATTAAGATTTTGTTCAATGAGAATAAAATAATTTTTGTGAATAGTAACGTTTTACTTTTTTTTACCACGGTTAAAGTAAATAGAATAATTATGGGTAAAAATGATATTATTATTACCCTATAAATGTTCTAATTCTATTGGATAAGTTTAAATCGACCTAAAACAACCTTATTAATATAATATGACCATTTATGCCCACTTGGATTAGATTAGGACATTTAATATTATTTTATTTAAAGAATAGTTAAAATAGTTAAAATCAATGTTTAATAACTAAAACATTTTTAATATAGGGTTATACATAATATAAATTCTACTATAAATTATCATTAGAAAAATAAAAGGATTTCCTAACTAATGGTAATTTATTTATAATTTTTGGCCATTAAATAATTTAATTTATTTATGACACAATGATGATGCAGTAATTATCTCATTAATGAAATATTGACATAATTGATATTATAAATAATCAAATAAATGTAATTTGAGACTTTTTATGAATTAAACTAATTTTATATGTCAATATGACATGTTAGTATTGATTTAATTTACTTATGTTGATCTAATAATTCTGTAATGATTTTCACAAAAATCAATTTCCAAATAGTGTCAAAATTGTCATAAAATAGTTCTTAAAAAAATTATATTATTAATTGTTATTTTATTCATAAAAATATATGGTTCGGCCAAATGACTTATATAAGGTTATATATATTAATAATAAACAACTTGGGGATATTTTGGGTTGTTATAGTATGTTTTTTAACTTTATAGTGTAAGAAAACAAGAAGACACCGTAAAAGTAAAATTATTTGGCTTAAAGTTAAATATAAAAGATAAGGTTAAAATAGAAACCCAAACTTGTCTAATTTCTATTTTATGAGAGGATTTATACCAATCCACAATCATGGGAATGATATCATCGCTCGTGTGTACGTACGGACTATCGTCTCTACGACGCGATGAGATTCATTCTCCATGTTAACCACTCATAAATGATTATAAAGTATATATAACAAATAATCATGAAATATATTACATAATAATGATACTGGATTTATATATATATATATATATATATATATATATGTATGTCATCTACATAATTCCATTCAATTCAATAAATAAACTAAAACAACGTTCATGAGTACGTACGGCCTACCGTCTCCATGAACGGTGTATTTCATTCCATTTATCGATCTATCATATATAAATGTATATATGGAATATTATTACATATAAATCATTTTTTACATTCTTTAATTAATTTAATCATGATTTAAGTAATAATATCAAGAACAACAAGTCGAAACAAGTACGATAAATGAAACGATTTTATCCAAAACGCTGCTTTAACATGGAACATACAAAAAACGGGTAATATAATGTTATAAGTGACCGATATATGATTCCTTAATAAGTAAATGACATTATTTAAATAATTATATAGGAGGCTCGGATACGTATGAAGCATATCAGACCTAAGGTAAGGTATAACCATTCCATTCTCGTTCTTATCTGAGATTGTTTATTCGTAAGATTTTTTTGTGGTTATTGTTATCATCCATGTCCATGTTTTCTAAAAGTCTTTTTTATGTATGTTTAATTTCCTTTTTACCCATTTTGTCTTTTACTACATGGTATTTAGGAAATAATTTATTTATTTACGATACAAGGTACTTTTTGAATTTTTTGAAAAAAGTACGAGAAGAATGTTATTTTTCACTTATATGGCATGAATGGTTTTTTACGGTTTTATAAAGCCTTATTTTAAAGAATCTTTCTCAAAAATATTTCATCACTATTTTCAACAAAATAATTTACTTTTAAAATTTCATGACATTTTGTGAAAAGAAAATTACTTTGAATAAGAAAGGATATTTTCCTCAATAATTCATTTCAATTGTTTTTATCAAAACCATTTTTCATCTAAGATGACATTATATGTGTATGTTTCAAGTATAATGTATCTATGATTTACATGGTTTCAATTTTCTTATTATGAAATGATACTCATTTATTTTATATGGATTATGTGATGATGGGATGATGTTTATGAAACCTATTTTATTTATTGGGTTATTATGAATGATGTATGTTTATTTTGTGGAACAAGTAAGAATGATTTCATTATAAGATGGGTGAAACCTATATCTCCCTCGAATGCATTGGGTAAATATTTATATCTAATGAGATAAACATGTATGGAATGGTAAGTTAATCCGGTTCAGTAATACAGGACCGGAATGAGGAGTGAACTCGATTCAAAAAGGGACATTGTTCACTAAGATGGTCTTGGAAGCAATTCCTTAGCAACTATGGAAATCATTACATGTTCTTAATGGTTTCCACAGTTACATGATTTATTCCCATGCTATTTTAACAATATTTATGTTCCTTTAGGATATATGCCTTACTAACATCCATGATTTATGTCTTTTCTCAAGATTTTGATGTTTAGATTTTATGTTCAAGATTTTTCAATCAAATGTTTATGTATTGTTTTATATTCTTTTTGCTTACCCTTACCGAGCATTTGATCTCACCATTTTTTAATGTTCTCTTTTCCATAGGATATAATGAAAGGATTTAGGTATGAAAAAATGGGGAAGATCTTTATGGGTGTTGTGGAAGATCTTTCACCATGATTAGAAGATTACGTTCCAAGTTTCCAAAGACACTAAACTATTACGGTCCTTGTCTATTTTTTTTGTTATGTACTAAGTATTCGGCAAACGTAATTTAATGTCCATGTATTTCATGCTTTGGGTCTCTACTCATTGTATTACTATAAATTTTATGTTGGTGGTTGGACCACTTTATTTACTACAATAGTATTTTTATATTATTGAATCCAAATTAATTTTAATGGTGCATGGAAAGGGAATCACAATCCCTCTAGATGTAGTGGTACCATTCATGACCATAATAGAAAAAATTGTCAGTTTCATCTTTAGATAATTTTTACTAACTAAATTCCTTACTGTTTGAATTATTAGTATCATTCATGGTGCCATTTTTTTATGTTCTAAAGGTTGAATGAAATTATAGATTGAATTTGACTCCACCACTATCACACAAGTCATATTAATTAATAATTTGAAATTTTCAAGTATTCTAACAGATTGATGGATGGAATGCATGATTTCAATCTCTTTGATAAATTTCATAATCACACAATCTTATAATGAGAATAATTCTATGGTGAATGGTCTATGTGATAAAGGGATCTAATTGGATCTCACATTGTTGGATTATCTTCCATAAGAATTGATCTCTCATTTTAAAGTATATTCTTTAAATGGAAATCTTATATCTATTTAAAACTATCATTCAATAAAATATCAATTTAAATATTTTATTTGTAACCCTACGAAAATTTAAATTAAAATACGGTATCTTTGTAACTATTATGAATTAATTTTTTCTTTTGAATCTGTCCATTCAATAAAGTGATTTTTATGAAATTTTTTAAAAAATAAATATGTTATTCCTAAATATATCCCCAATATGAATATTCTATTAATAATAAGTTTATAATTAATATATATTAAATAAAAAAATAAAACCATCTTAATAAAATAAATATTCAATGAAATAATTTTTCATTATATATTTACATGTTTATTTGACAGATAAACTTGTGGGTTTTATAAATTGAAATTGAAAAAATAATCTTTATTTTGAGATTCAATAAGTAAATATTATAGTTATTTTATTTTATATAATTTTTTGAACTATTTATTCATTTTGTTAATAGTTAATAAAAGCATAAATATTGTATTTTTAGATGAATAATATAAAATAATATTTTCAGAAAAGCTATAATGTTGAAAACATTTTTATTATATATGAATGAAATATATGTTTTGAATAATTTTAATTTATAAAATATTTAATTATGGATAAAAAATATTAATTATAAAATAATATTTTTAGATTATTCTATATATTTTTAACATTTTATGATGAAAAGTAATATTTTAAAATAAAATAAATTTATATTGTTATGTTATTGTAATTAAATATTGATTTGGAATAATTATTATTTCTATTACACTGAAATAATCCTAAAAAATATTCGTTATATAGTAAATATATTTTTTCAAGAAGAACAAAGATATTGATAATGTTATCATAGAGAAATAAATATAATATAAAAAATAGTTTCTTCTAAAATCATGATTTTATTCTTTATGTGGGATATAAATTACATATATTTCAATGGAATATAGAAATGTTATCATACAATACTTAATTAATATTTTATAAAATTAACATAAAATTATGTAATATCTAATATTATATTTTTATCCACTAACATTCAATTACTATTGTAAAGAAAAGTTAAATTTAAAAAATAAAAACTGTATAATATAACTGAATAGGATTATAAGTCATCAAAATGTTTTAAAAAGGTGTGATTTTTTGGAATTATACACCATGTCGCATCCCCAATCCATTATTATACATTTTTGGTCCATATTAACATGAGAAACAGGGGATCAATTTATATTATGTTGATATATTTATAAATTTCTACTCGCACAACCTATAAAAACATTCTTCCAACCACCCAATAATGATTGATCACAAAACAATTAATATTGAAACTATACCCATTCTCACATAAAAATTTATCATATTCCTTTTACATGAGGCTCTATACACAATAGATTGGCCTAAATCCTCTCTTTCAAATAAGTGTTCCTATGAAAATCTTGATTTCTCAACGTGATTGTAATACCCCGAGATTTCATAGTATGTTATGTCATCAATGTAATTGAATAACTTGCACTATACGAAACAATGAGTTCAAGCGCATCATGACATACCAAACTAGATGTTCAAAAGTTTTTATGAATAGTATTGACTGAATTTTTAATTTTATATAGTCTTCTTAATTTTAGAATCCATATTATGAGTCTCTTAGACGTAATCTAAGAACATATTCAATTTTTCAGACAAAATTTGTAATTTTTTAAAGTCAATATTTACCACCTTTTAATAGAAACCTCATTTTAAATCCATCATTTGAAACTTTTATACATTAAATTTGACAAAATAAACATCTTCTTCAGAATCGGGGCTTAATAATTTTGTTTTGATAAATTTTTGGTGTTTTTCTGATAGCATTCATATTAGGGTGAATAGTGAAAAATACTAAATTCTAACTAAAAACAACCTTTTAAATAAAAATAATTTATAGTGTTAAAATATTAATTTGAATTGTCTGGAAGTATAATTAAATAATATTTTTACCATTTAATCCAATGTTGTTCATTGAATGTAATTTTTATTTGAAATTGGACATAAACAAGTGTCAATCATTTGGTAGTTATTATATCTTAAAAATACATTTTTTGGTTTTGACAATGTGAATAAATTTTAAAATAATAAATGAAATTTATATTTTTTGAAATTGGTAAAATAGACTTAAATTTTTAATTTATAATATCAAACTTAGCTTAGGGTGAAATTTTGGTATTTTTCTAAAAACATTCAATTTTTTATGAATAGTGAAAAACACTGAGTAATTAGTTAATGTCGACTTTTTATTTAAATAATTATTTAATTCTTATAATATTTTTATTTAAAAATAGATACATAATATCTATGTATGTCATTTGATTCATTTATATTATATTTATATATATATAAATTTTATGGATCTTTTCACCGTCTTTTACCCACCTCCTAGGAGAATTTACAAATTATGATAAAACATAACTTTACCACTTCTGTAAGTGGAATTTCGAAACTCTGATAGACACGGTCAACCTTAGTATGTAAAAATTGTTTCGATAAGATAAAATTAATTTTTGATGAATCATAACTTTTGACATTTGTTTACTGCGATTAACGGTAAATAGTGTAATTCAAGGTAAAAAGAATATTAGAATAATAAAAAATTACCTTAACACTTGTCATGACATTATTGGATGAGTAATGACTGACCATGGGAATATGTGGGTCTATTTTTCCCCCATTGAGCCACATATGAATGATAATGAGACTTTATTTTAATTAACTTAATGTAATGGAAAAAATGGCATAAAAATATCTTTTAGTAAATCAATTTTTACATGGGGTTATATATGTCATCTTTTTGACTATAAATAATCGTTGAAAAGAAAAAAAAATCCTACATAATTGTATTCTATTTTTATTTTTTATACATTAAATAATTTAATTTATTTACGACACAATGATGATGCATTAATTACATAATTAATGAAATATTAAAATATTTGATATTATAAATATCCAAATAAGTGAAATTTTAGAATTTTCATGAATTCCACTAATTATCTAGGTTATTAGGACATGTTAGGGTTGGTTATATAAATATTTTACAAATTAATAATGCTGTTACAAATTTAGAAAAAACAAAAATACCAAATAGTGTCAAAATTGACATAAAAGAGTTTTTAAAACAAATATTATATTATTAATTGATATTCTATTCCTAAAAATCTATTTATCAGCCAATAGACATATATAATGATAGGAGTGACATTAATGAACCACTTCTGGTTCTAATGGATGTTTATTGTATGTTTATTAACCATATAATTTAAAAATACAATGAGACATGGTAAATGTCAAACTATTTAATTATGAATTAAATATAAATGATAAAGTTAATATAGTGACCAAAACCTGTCTAAAACATATTGGTTGAGTGGTTTTAGATCCATACCAACTTTATAATTTATATATATAATTTTTTTTCCAATAGAAACCGAAAGTTATTTTATTATAAAATAATATTTTTAGTTTTTCCTAAGGCCCCCATCACCCCTCTTATAAAAGGGAACCCCCCCCCCATTCCCTCAAATTCACACCATCAAAGCCATTTGGCTAAGAAACAAGATGCCCAAATATCTTCCTAAATGTCCTCCCATCACCCTAGAGGCCTTCCATTAGTCAGAAAGCCATCCTAACGAGCCTTTTTTATCAAATGAAAATAAAAAACCCGAAGAAGAGGTAAATATTTCATCACATCAATCAATGTCCCTTCTTCTTCAACTTAAAATTACATTGTTTCTTCCATTATAAAATAATAATTCTAGTATCTTATATATATTGTTATGTTATTATAAATATGGTACAACTGTATTCACTATACTATCCATCCTTTGAATTATATGTCACCATACGTGCGTACGTATGGTTTACAATCTCCACGTTGTGGTGTAATTGTAATTCAATACATTATTATTTTGATGGGTAATATAATGAAGTGTAATTGGTGTAAATAATAAATATAACATGTTAATGATTCTGTATAAATGCTATACCATCCAATTATATATTATTTTAAAATAAAATTAATGATATTGTCGCTCGTGCGTACGTACAGATTACCATCTCCGCGAATGAGATGAGATTCATTCTCCATCGTATCCATTCCAAAAATAATTTTCATTAGATGATTAAAAAAATTTAAATAATTAATATCATTTTTAATATGAATAAGAAACAGCCTATATATAACAAACATTACTTACATAAAAAATCATATAATGTAAAACGAATCAGTTTACATCCGAAATGATTATAATGCTAAAATATTATTGACAAAGTAATATTAGAATATCATATATGATATCATATTAATGTATATAGTTCATGAATAATTTAATAACAATTATTTCACCATTATATAGGTGGTTAACGTACCCTCGACCATGGAGAAGTACAAGGTAAGGATTATTTCCCCAATCTCATTATTATCCGAGATTATTCATTCGTATATATTTGTTTGGGACATACTTATCATCGATACCGATTTTTCATAAAAATCTTTTCAAAAGGAATCTTTTAATGTTTTATGGAGGGTCTATTTAACAAGATCATCATTTTAAATCTTTAAAATAGTTAGCCTTCTAAACCCTTTTAATCAATGACAATGTTTTAAAAATGATTTTAAGTATTTATTTATATTGACATGAATGTTTTGATGGAATAATTATTTTCAGAAGTTTCAAAGTGGAATGGGACACATTTATTCAAAAATATCTTTTAAATTAATTCCTTAATAAATTGTGATACTTTTAAATGATTTTATGAAAAAGGGGTATTTCTCTCAATGCATTTTAAGGATAATTTTCATCTTTTTTAACATCCTTTGATGGATTTTAATCTTTTTTTTAGATTGATTTATTAAAGATATAATCTTCCATATTGTATTGAAGGTTTTGAGATATGTTTGACTATGGATGTGGAATTTTTATATCATTCATGACTTATGGTTAAATTATTGACATTTTGTATGCTAGTTTTAATATGAATGTTTATGTTATATTTAAGCCTTTTCATAAGAGGAATGTATTTAACTTAGTAAGTGATGGGTGGAGCCCGCTATAGCTCCTCGATGCATCAGTAGGTATTATCAGACAACTAGATGTGGAATTGGCCGAGGACATTCCCAATTTGATATATAGTGTTGACTGAGGCCTTAATCATTTTTTGACATCATGGCAAAGGCCTTGAAATTTTTTTTCATAATGTCCGACATTATTATTTCCCTCATTATGAATATAATAATGATGGTTACTGTGGTTATTCGACTATTATAATACCCATGATTATGTTTTATTATGGCATTATATACTCAAATAAAATTCCTGCAATAAATGTATTCATTTTTATTATTGGTAAAGGCATGTGGTTTATATTATTCACCATGTTTAATATTTATTTTATCTTCTACTGTATTGCTTACCCATACTGAGCATTTGAGATCACCCCTTTCTATGTTTCATTTTTCCTAGGATGTGAAAAAGTATATTATGACTGACTTGTAAGGGTATTCTATGGGGTCTCATTGTTTTCTATGGAAACGATGTTGTTGTAGTCTTCCATTTTATAATGTAATGTAAACCATATGAATATATCTAGTACATTCAAGGCTAAAAAACTAATCGGCCTAGCGAGACGTGAACTTTTGTGACCGTTCCAATGTTATGTAAATATGCAGTGACTCTGGGCTTCTAGGGTTGAGACAATACAGTTGGTATCATATGAAGATTAGTATAAACCTTGGAAACTAAATTTAGGTAAACTCTGATTGTACCACATAGCCCTGAGATATACATTAAGGATTAGTATATATGAACTTCCAAAAATTATTTTATGGTAGATATTTTTTGGTTTTTCCATGAAATACATCCCTGTCTGGATATGAACTGGTATAGGCGGCTTAGCACAGAAGCACCAAGGGGTAAAACAGGAAAACACCGCTTTGAGCTATACTCGAACGGTAACTGTTGCACAATAATGGTCCTTGCTGCACTCTTGGTTACGACACACCTGGGGGATATTCTTAGGATAATTCCCATTTTCTTTACAAACCATTATGAATTGTTTATGAGTATAAACTTTATCAAAGAATTTTTTTCCTAGTTATGGATTATATCGATAAACTTCTCAATTTATGTTAAGTATTTTAAAAGTTTGGAATTATGTATTTCGATTAATAAACTAATCTAGTTTTTTCCATTGTTTATAAATGGTGCCCATTAGATGAAATGAGACCTCCAGCAATACACATGATCCATAGGGTAAAGAAGATGAAATAATTCATGGTATTAATCAAACATTTTGAATGGAAATAGTCTCCCACATAATATCAAAAAATGACTAAATAGTATCTTGTGTTAATAATATATTTAGAGAATTCTATTAGTCCGATGTCTTTTATGGGAAGCAAGAGGTGACAAAGATGGTAGAGAAAAATATGGATAAATGGAATAATGGATAGAAGCATTTTCCCATATGTGATAACTGTGGAAAGAATCACCTTGGTAAATGTTTTAATGGAATGGGATTTTGTTGTAAGTGTGGAGAAAAATGACACCATGTATGTGATTTCAAGGGAGAGAAAAAAATTTCAAACGTACAATGCTTCGTCATAAATTAGATGGGAAACTACACGATTCAATGTCTAAATCATTAGAGTATACCCCAAATGATGCTATTGTATATGAATCCAGTTACGATTCTACCTAAGATGAGGAGGAATGATGAAGAGTTCTTATGTTGTTATTAAAGTATTGTGTCATTTAATGTGATGTACCAACGATGTAATGGTTATATAAATTATGGAAATAAATAAGGATTGTAATTTAGTACTATTTCATTAGGAATTTGTGATTATATGGCCTTCATAATAAGGTATTATCTTTGGAGTAATATATGGTCAATTTGGATAAATAATATTGGATATTCTTTGACTATCTTGGCATTGATTAATGGTTGGTTTATTTCATCGTTGTTGGAATATTAAAAAATTTTGGATATAAGGAATATATTCAGTATAATAAAAATAATAAGGGAGAATGAATGTAATCAATAAGGTTTTATTGTAATTCATGGTGTTACCATGTTTTAATGTAAAAATGATGAAGGTGTTCACATGTTATTAGGTGGAAAAAATATCATCATTGTGTTTAACATTTTCATAAATTTTAACTATGAGATTGGATTGAAGTATTTTGGATAAGTCAAATGGTTGTAATGAATTATGATTGAAATTGGATACTATTTTAAGATTATTTTTGGATTTTTATAAATAGGACAACACACATACCGTGTGACAACCCGTCGAATCAGAAAAGGATGTGGGAATCGAACCCACAACCATAGTGTGACTGGTATTTATCGCCTACCATTGGACAACGTGATGTCCCTTGATTGTATAATGTATTTTTATCAATAAATGGTCAAATACGTGAATTATAAATTTAATTTTTTGGAACCCTATATGATTAGGATAAATAGAATATATTTTTTAATCATTTGGAGTGAACGAAGAGTTAGTGGTAGGAAGTAGTTGAAGGATGAAACTCTAATTGTCATGTATATATATATATATATTCCATCATATTCTATGGGTAAATTAATTCGTAAAATTTAGTTAAGGGATATTAATTCCCAAAATGTGTTATCCTTATACCTTATGTTTTGTTACACCGATTATATTGTAAATCATTATATATTGATGGCTTTGAGGCCCTCAATTTTACATTTGTTTGTGATTGATGACCTCAATCACTCCCAATAAATATTTAAATTTTCCTCCTATTATGTGTATCTAATTTCCACTAATGTTCTCATAATTGAGATCATAATTTTTGTGTGACTTTTTCATTTCCCTATCCCTCTTATTAAGACTAAATTTAATTAAACCATCTTCTGATGTGGGTTATCCACAATTGTATTTTTATTTTCATAAGATTTTATTTAGAAGAATAATTTCAAATTTCAAGCCAAAAATTTATTGAAGGAGGGTCGAATGTAATACCCCATAATTTAATAGTATGTTATTTCATTAATGTACTTCAATAACATGCACTACACACAACACAGAGTTCAAATGCACCACGACTTACCAAACAAGCCGTTCGAAAGCGGTTATGAATATTACTAACTGAATTTTGAATTTTATATAATCTTTATAATTTTTGAATCCCTATTATGAGTCTCTTAGACATAATATAAGAACAAATTCATTTTTTCAGATAAAAGGAGTATTTTTTTAAAATGAAATTTTAACGCCTTTTAATTGTAAAACTTTTTTCAATCTAATATTTGAAACTTTAGTACATTAAATTAGACAAAATAAACATCTTCTTTCGAATTGGGGTATAAATATTCAGTTTTTATAAATTTTTTGTGTTTTTCCGATAACGTTCATATTTGGATGAATAGTGAAAAATAGTAAATTTTAAATGAAAAATTCTTTTTAAATAAAAATAATTTATATTGTTCAACTATAAATTTTAATTTTTTGGAAGTATAATTAAATTATATTTTTACCATTTAATCCAATGTTGGTAATTGAATGTAATTTCCCGTTGAAAATCGACATAAACAAGTGTCAACCTTTGGGTAATTTATATTTCATAAAAATATTATTTTTGGTTTTGACAATGGGAATTAATTTCAAATTAATAAATGAAATTTATATGTTTTTTATTTGGTAAAATAGACTACTTTTTTCAATTCATAATATCACAATTATCTTAGGGTGAAATTTTGGTATTTTTCTGAAAACATTCAATTTTTGATTAATAGTGAATAACCCTGAGAAATTTGTTAAAACCTTCATTTTATTTAAATAATTATTGATTCTATTTAAATTTATTTTAGTAAAAAATATATGTATAATACCTTTTTAAGTCATTGGATTCATTTTATAATAAGTTTAGATATATAAAACTTGAATTGAACTTTTCACCGTCATTTACCCACCTCTTATAAAAATTTCCAATTTCTGATAAAACATAATTTTACCGCTTATGTGAGTGTAATTTCAAAAAATACAATAGGCATAGTTGACATCAGTATGTAAAATTTTGTTCAATGAGATGAAAATAAATGTTTGGTGAATTGTAACTTTTGACTTTTATTTACCACAGTTAAATGTAAATAGGGTAATTCAAGTTAAAATGAAAATTATAATAATAAAAAATTTCCTTAAAACCTTCCTTACTTTATTTGATGAGTCATGGACGACCATGGGAATCCTTGGGACGATTTCAGGACCCCATGATGCCACTTATGAATGAAAATGGCACATTATTTCAATTAACCTTAATTGAAGGCAAAAATGACATAAATATATATCATTTATTAAACCAATTTTTACATAGGGTAATATAAGTTACATATTCATCTAAAAATATTCATTGGAAATGTAATAAAATTTACTAAATTATAGTATATTATTTATGTTTTTTAGAAATTAAATAATTTAATTTCATTTTGACACAATGATGATGCAGTAATTAACTAATTGATGATATATTAAAATATTTGATATTATAAATATCCAAATAAATGTAATCGGATTCTTTTTATGAATTCCACTAATTTTCATGGTTAATATAACATGTTAGGGTTGGCTAGATGATTTTTTTTCGAACTAATAATGCTGTTATTAATTTATCAAAAACAAAATACCAAATACTGTCGAAATTTATATAAAAGAGTTTTAAAAACCAATATTATATTATTAATTGATATTATCTTCGTAAAAATATAAGGTTCAACCAAAAGATTTATATACTGATAGGTGTATCATTAATTAACCAATTTGTGTTCTCATGGATATTTATTGTAAGTTTATTAACTATATAATATAAAAATACAAACATACATGATATATATCAAACTATTTAACTAAAAATTAAATCTGAAATATAAAGTTAACATATTGACCCAAACTTGTCTAAAACATATTGGTTGAGTGGTTTTCAACCCATATACACCTTATCCTTTAAATAATTTATTTTTGAGGCATTAGAACCCAAAAATTATTTTATTATAAAATAATATTTCTATTTTTTCCTAAGGTGCCCCTCACCCCTTTTATAAAAGAGTACTCCCATTCACTCAAATTCACACCTTCATTACCATTTGGCTCTGCCAAACCCATCCCAAATATCCTTTTAACTACCCCCTTCATCCTAGAGGCCATACATTAGTCATAAATCCATCCTATGGAGCCCTTTTTTTCAAATTAAAAAAAGAACCCGAAGATAAGGTAAATATTTTATCACCTCTTTCATGTTACTTTTTCTTCCACTTCAACTTTATTTGTTGTTTCCATTATAAAATAATAAATCAATTATATTCTATATATTTTGATGTTATTATAAATCTGGTACAATAATATTCATTATTTTATCCATCCTTCGAATTACATGTCACCATACGTGCGTGCGTACGGCTTACCATCTCCACGTCGTGGTGTAATTGTTTTTCAACACATTATTATATGGATGGATATAATAATGATGTGTAATTGATATAAATATTATATATAACATGATAATGATTATTTATATATGATATACCATCCGATTATATATCATTTTAATATCAAAAGAATGATATTGTCACTCGTGCGTACGTACGGATTACCGTCACCACGAACACGATTAGATTCATTCCCTATCATATCCATTCAAGACTAATTTTCATTAGAAGATTAAAAATAATGTATAAAGACTTATTATAATTATTAATATTAATAGGATACATTCTATCCATAATAAACATTACTTACGTAACAAATTATATAAA
Organism: Viscum album; assembly: GCA_963277665.1. Classification (NCBI taxonomy): domain Eukaryota; kingdom Viridiplantae; phylum Streptophyta; class Magnoliopsida; order Santalales; family Viscaceae; genus Viscum; species Viscum album. The sequence continues at coordinate 616,433,412 of OY728164.1, forward strand.
GGAAAACAAATCATTTAACACCCGAAATGACAACAATACACTACTAGAAATTGGGATTTTAGCAACCGCCATTGGCGGTCACTAAAGGATTTTACAATCCGCATTGAGACCACTAATGGCAGTGACTGTTGGCCAGTCGGTTGGGAGCTTTAGAAACTGCCTTTGGTGGTCATTATAGGTAATCTACCTCGTCTTTTAGTGACCGCCTATGGTGGTCACTATAATTCTTTTTTGATTTCATCGGTAATGCGCCAGCAGGTGCTGTAGCATTTGAGGTAGGCTTTATTGACTTCCAACGGTGGTCGCAAACCTGGGAATTTTTTTTCAAAAAAATATACAGTTTTCCTTCCTGAACTGCACCTACTCCTATAACTACACATATCCAAATGAACAAATAACATCTACAAATAGGAAAATATAAACAACTCCATAACAACACCACATAGAAAATAACAAATAACAAATAACAAAAAGCTCTTGAACAGAAAAAAACATAAACAAACACATGGAGAGCCCCCCCCCCAAAATAGAAAACAACTCCAGATAAACAGGAAAAATATGCAGTTCTCACATGTACAGTGATCCAAACAGCTCCAATTCATTCCAATATTCTGATTCAAAAAATCTACATTAAGATAAAAAATATAAACAAAGCCAAATCAAATTGATTAGTGTTATTGGGTCATGATGGTGATTAGATGATAATCAATTCTAGATAAAGAAATAACACAGACGTGCACAAATTTATTTAAAAGGATTACTCACACATATTATCAGGTGGATATTACTTGGTGTAGTGGTTGAAAATACCCTACCCATGTTTAAATTTACCACCAAGGGATCAATAAATGAAGAAAACTAGTTTAATGGGTCATTCAGAGATGTGACCATCAACTATCATAGATTATCATTATATATTATTAACACTGGAATGAAATATATAGAACAAAAACATATTCTAGAACCATTTCACATAAACAATATCAAATCTTCCAGCTACACTTGTGGGATTGCGGTCATAGGCATACATCAACCTATCATCAAGGAAATTGAGTTGTGTGGTAACAATATATTCCATATCTAAAAGCACAAAAGTATGACAAACTGATGACCATGAAATGAGCATGTAAAATAGTAAAGATACTGATGCATCATGTGTGTAGATTATTTTTCGCAAAGGGTTCTCAGCTTGTAATAAAATATATATTCTAAGTAGAATACATGAAACTTCACAAAAAAATAATGAATGTCATCCTCACATACCCCAGATAAATTTTATACATTTCAATAACCATGATTCTTATGTACCTATAAGGAAAAAATCTCTTAAATAATTTAATAAAAAGATCAAGATTTATAATTACAGGGAACTACAGTTTCCTTGTTTGTAATTCAAATAGTGAAGCATTCACAATCATGGGTAAAGAAGTTTATTAAATCATAATAAAAACAGATAAGTTGTGTGTTGAAAATTACATTAGTATGGACACATGTAAAAAATATGACAATAGTGAGGAATGTCATTACTAATGACACTCCAAAAAAGGGAACAATGGTTGATTCCAGCAAGTGAATAAAAAAATCTGGCATCAGTTTTTGGTCCTTTTTTCGAATTTTTGCACATTCAACTAGACTAGAGAAGGTGGTTTGTACAAAAAGAAATGAGAAACCAAAATTAAATCTCATATAATAATTAACAATGTTTGATGAGAAAAATGTAACACTCTTCCTATTTGAATGCCTAAAATGAAAGAGAAAGTGAAACAGTGAGAGTGAAACAAGGGCCTTGAGAGCCAACCATGGCCTTGATATCCGACCATGACTACACTAGAATCAAACTAAACAGTTGAAAGCAATTGCAACCAAGGAAAAAATTTTAATAAGATGTTAATATTATTTTTAAAAATTAATACAAAGTCATTCAATAACAGTAATGAGTATGGGAAGTTAGAGTACACGCCAGATTTTCTTTCATGGATTTTGTTGGATCCAGTTATTTTTATTTGGAATTTCACATTGGGTTACTCTTTCTTGTATTACTTTTCCTCTATCTATAAATAAAGGGCTCCACCTATCAATTATGTAGAGTGTACGGTTCTTCAAGGTATTATAGGAGGTGTAACTCAACCGTTCCCTACCTGTGTTTTTTCCTCTGCCAAATTTTTCCCCACTATGACCAGACACAGTTTATGCGACACCACCCCCCCCCTCGTACATCCACTCCCATGTATAACAAAGACACAAGAAAATAAATAAACTACCACATCATTACAGATTCTATCCTGGTATCACCTTCAAAAACTTCTACATTTAAACTATAAATAAATATATTAGATTAATTTAATAATAAATATAAAATAAACACACCTCATGAATATGTTGCGTCATGCGTGGCCATGGCTGCTACCTCCATCTGGTGTTCCAGGGGTCTACAACAAAAAAATTATAAAGATTTTAATAATGAAAATAATATAATGTAAATAAATAAATTTAGTATAAACATGCATCGTATGATCCCCTGCACCGTCACCCGGACACACAGATTATCGCAGTGTTCTATCCTCATCCATCAGTTGACCATTTAACTCCTCGGAATCGCACAACAGTGCCTAGATATCTAACAGCTGTTGTGTATTCTCAACAACAACAGGACTGACATCCTCATCATGTGATAATGCAGAATGCGGATTCCTCGTTCCATAGGTTAGACTATATTGATGCTCGTCACGACCAATAATGTGAGGGAATATCTCATCCCTTCACATGGGAAGCTGTCACTGGTCCTCTAGCAGCTGTTCTAACTCATCTTCAAATAGAGCATGTGTAATATTTAGTAGTATCCCGTCAAATCCTAAATGAAAACATTATGATGATGTGAAATGGATCTTATAATACATAAATGGGTTGTGGGATAAATCATTAAATTTTGGGGATGATGGTCATGTGAAAGGTTTTATAGATGAATATTTTAAAGGGGACATGGAATTATTGTTAATGAATACAATAACTTACTATAAAATATGCATCCTCTGGATCATTTTGATCACGATTCCTCATCCACACTGACATTTTATCAGTTGGTGCCTCTTTCTCCATTAACGGTATACCAAAAAAATATAAAAATGTAACAAAAATCCAAATTAAATAATAAATTACAAATTGAATAATAAATTCATCATGTCAGATCTGAGACACATGACGAGTCCCAAGCCTGTGAGGTGGTCCCTACAACGCTCGATTCTCGGAATATCGTGATGACACCTCCTGTATTCAATTAATTAAAATTTCAAAAAATTAAATGTCACAAATTCATGAAAATATATATTCCAAAATAAATATACTAACCAAAGTGTCCTAATTAGACCAATATGCAGCTATGTCATGCCACTGAGATGGGAGAACACCTCTCGGGGCTTTTTCCAGAATGTGTGGGGCACCCTCATTTGGCACCCAGTGCACCCTCTTGACTTTGAATTTATAATCTTTCCATAGCATTCAATATTATCCCATACACACTGGATGAAACTAATCGGGGCAAACTTTTAGATTATTTTATTTACGAAAAATAATCACACATGTTAGTAATTTTTAAACATAGGGAAGAAACAAAAATAGTCTTCTTACCTGAAAATCCCTCCAATGTCGGTCTAATGTATCCTAAGGGAAAGAATCCCAGTCATGTGGGGTCAATGGTAATCGATGTGGGTCGCATATGATATGATCCATCGGGCGAATAAATAAAGGGGCGGTCAGTACAAAAGGATAAAATCTCTCACCAAATGAAACATATATGGTCATGTCATAATTCCATGCTGAAAGGCAATGATCAGGGCCTCTCATCCGAGAGGAAGAAGCGGTCGAGTCTGATCCTGTTGAAAACATTTTTATACATAATTAGACAGATGTGCATATATATATATGGGAAAGGACCATCCAGATGATCTTTGGTCCTATAATAGACTAGTGGTGAACCGTATCAATGTATTTGGAAGTATCAAAATGTTAATCTCAATGCTAAATATAGAGATAATTTTGATGAGAAATCCAAGTATTTCATCCTCATCACATATAGTTGTGATATCCTTGGATATCATTGTAGTATAATAGTAATAAATATGTCATCTAGGATTAGGATTATTTGATCTTTCTACTTCTAATAAATATTGGGGAAGAATAATGTCATGAATAGGCAGCTCCTCCTATAGATACATAAGTCTTCTACGATTAGGATTATATGATCATTATATAGTTAGTAAATGTAGGGTAAAAATAATGTCAGGAATAGGCAGCTCCTCCTATATATACATATTAGTTGGAGTCACTATGGACTAGTTAATGAATTCCTTAAATCTCAATAATAAATTGTTAATGGAAGAAGTTCTAGAAGGTAAAGAAGATATAGAAAAATGGTTTTTTCATTTGAAAGTGGAAACTGATGGAAGTAGGAGATAGAAAGAAATGTTTGTGGTAAAGGATTTTTTGGAAAATAATGGGATAGTCTTCATTCTTGCAAAAAGTTCCCTACCATTATGGATAATCAGATTCCAGTTTTGTTTGAACTGAGTGGTCTGGTCTGGTCTGGTCTAATTTTTATTGAAAACCTTATTGGATCACACCATTGAACACCCTTGCACAAGATGACTACCTACTGCTTCTGAATTTTCCATTGGGGCCACAGGTAAGGCTATATGAACATGCATAAGTTTATAAAAATGTAATTATCCAAATATGATCGAGTATTATTCCATTTTCGTTCATTGAAAAGAAAAACATTCAACTGGTCTTTGATTTTTCATTCTGACCATATAATGCAGCAGCTTTTTAATTCCTTTATGTTAGGAGACGAAAAATTGGAAATTGTAATTACTTTAATATTCAATTAAGATCATAAGCTATCACTATATATTGGAATATCATGCTCCTTTCATAGTATAAGGGTTTTTTAATTTCTTTATATTCTTTGTCTTGGAAAACAGCTAACACATGTTTGGTGTTTTTTTCCCAACAGATTTGCAAGTAATTAACCAGAGCTTTCCATAAGGATGTAATGAGGAAGCTAACCAAATTCATTTATGATGAAGATAATTCTTTGGAGGCATGTACAAAAAATTCATTTATGATTAATCGGTCTCGTTTGACATTTATTCTTCCTATGGCCATTAGTCTACAGAAAACTCAAAAAGTGTTGATGGAAAATATTTCAAAACCAAACTCTGATATAGATGATGTTTCTTCTGATCTCCTTTTAGAATATGATTCAAATGGAGCGGCAATGAGCTCTGACGAAGTAGAAGCTACCAAATGAGTATTATATGTTGATCATGCACTCTTGCATTGAATGATTGGTTTACATGTCGTTCCCCTTTATGGGTGAAGTGGAATCTTATTTTGTGTTTCAATTTAGATCTAAAACTAATTTTAATAGTGTTTATATTTTTCTGGGGTTGTCACGCTTGGAAATTTTGAGAATGTGCAAGGTTATAATGGTAATTACAAAGAAATGTCCAATTGGTGGGTGGCTTCTCATTTCATACTACCACATCACTAGATCTTGTTGTTTCCTCTCTCGAAACCATTAATTCCCATACTCATTCAGACTAATCAATTCTATATTTATAGGAATAGATGGAGGAATCCGCATCCTCCAGATACGCACCAACCACATTAGGATTTTCATGGAATAATATATGTTTATCTATGGAAAATACCTCATTTCAAGGAAGATCGATTTTCTCTTCTTGAAGCATACCACTGATTTCCTTGGAAGAAAAAATCCTCAAATAATACCATTCTCTCCAATATTTTGGAAATTCCTCCAAGATAGTGATGGATAAACTAGATGTCTACAACCTCATATGTGGGTTGGGATGAAGTCGCTAACCTATTTCTTTGGAATATTGTATACCACTCCCCTTTGGGTGGGGTGATTCCAAGGTCCCAATTGCGAGGAAGAAGGAATGTAACCATGTTTAAAAGGGATTAGAAAATTTTCACCATTGGTCCCATATGAACCACCATCACTGTCATTAGTTTTGCTTTTTTATGGTCTAATCATTTCAAGTACCCACTACAAAAATAAAAATTTCTCTTGGAGAGAATGAATTGATGATTCAAGGTCATGGATATAATCATTCACCAATTTAGGATTATCTGTATAAGAAATTATTTTTGGTGTATATATGCCACCATACTCTGTCCAAATGATTTCATTTCCTTAAAAGAAGAGACAAATACAATAAATATGAATAAAATCACTCCATCTATCCCACTCCATCCAAGACATGTTATATGAATCCTATGTGGGGATATACACTTGGGAATACGGTTCAGTAGGTTGTTTTGTGGTGGTGAAACTAGTATTTTGAGGGGTTGGAACAAGGATCATCAACCTCTGCTTCTAAATTTCATAAATGAGGGGTTTCCTCAGTGCAATCACATCTCCTTGGTTAAATTACACTGTTGAAAACATCTCACCTGAACCAGACTCTACCATGTGATGACCCTTATTAATGGATAATGGCATTAAAAATTGGCTATTTACGAATGATCTAATATATCCATCAAAATATGTCTTCACCAGCCCAGGATTTATATTTACGGTTGAAACATCAATCTAGGAGCCTATGACTTATCATGTGAACAAAAACCAAATCTTAAAAGAGACTATTATATTATTTCCTTGAGGTCTACTATTATTTGATTTAGGTTACATGTTTTTGGATTAAATTTAATTGATTCAAAAATAAATTGCATGAATACCCTTCCCAAATTATGATTCCATCAGTTCTGGAAACCAGAATATCATCCCATAAGAAAATGAGGGACCATCCTCATGTATTATCACCATATACACCATATACCATGGTACCAGAAAGAGAAGAATAAGGATTGTATAAAAAACATTCATGATAATTTAGAATATTCATCACATCACATGACCCAAATGTCACTGGATTCACCCCAAATATACTCTATAATTTGGGCCTGAATCGTGTGTTTGTAGATCCAGGGATGAAAAAACAAAATTTTTGTCCACATAGTTGGCAACTACAAGAAGATTTGGATGAGAAAATGGTTTCAATTTTTTTCATAAGGTGTCTAGCAGTGGAGATTCTTGTTTTCAGTTTATTGATGAGTTAAGGGATGTTACCTCTTCCACTACTTATGATGCAGGGTCAGTGTGTCTGGTCTTAGTAGTTGGAGTTTTATAATGAATGAATATTGGGAATTCAGAGTCTATTCTTGGTTCTTTGTTGTTGAAGCAGAGACTAAGGCGGGTTGGTATTTTCAATTTACTAACAACCAAGGCATATCATCCTTGGATCACCATTGTTGTTCCAATGGGGTCTTTGAACTACCATATATTTGAATTGTTTTTTTAATATTTTGAGCCCCTACTAAACTGTATATTTTTTCATTTCCATTCCATCTTCAAATACTCATGAACCATCCTACTGAGTTACAATCAAACATACCTCAACCCTGAGATATAGATGGCTCTACTAAATGAGGTTCTTATGCTTCTTGTTCCTCTAACATGCCTGTAGTAGTATAAAATATTAGTAAATCATCACAGGGATGTCTCTATATTAATAAAAACAATGAATGCTTAAACGAGTAACAATGTCACTGAAATTTGAGACCATAGACTAATTTAGGGTCATGAACACACACCACCAAACTATATACAAATAATAATAGTTTTTTAATTGAATCAACTAGAGTGTATGTAAATACACGAAACAACAACTTGAGTTTATGTAATTACATGAATCTCATAATTTTTCATTGTCTTATGTGACACATACATAAAAAAATATATGTCACTCTGAGTTTACATCCTATCGTTTTACCTGATTAACCAAATTAGTGTTGGGTTGTTTAATTGAAAAATTAGCCAAAATTTTTGATTGATTTTATAATATTGATTAAATGAATTGATGTTAAAAAATTAATTTTTTTTTAAAAAAACTCATAAAAGGTTAACAAATTTCAAAAAAATATTTTAAAATGAAGAGAGGTAAAAAAAGTATACCTTTAATTAGATAAGAAAACCTACTGTTTCTCCTTCAACAGCTACTCTAACCCAATAAATATCTTCTTAACATTAATCTACGGTATGTTGATCGAGTTTTTTTCCAACAAAGGAAACTGTCTTGAGTTCATCTTGTTCAAATAAAAACAGTCCTCATCGGGACATTTTCACAACAACGGGCTAACTAGGATTGGAAGTCAAAGTAATAAAGAATACTTGTTCTGCTTGTGATTTCAAAATGAAAGGTTCATTACCAACTCATTCATTTTTGTATAACATATAGATAAAATTCACCAACATAAACTGATATTGATGAAATTTACACCCAGACACTGGATCAACCAAATTACACTTTAACAATTAGTATTTCAACCCATGTGCGTATATAACTTCAATGATGTCTGTCAGTTGAACATAATAATAACCAGAATCGACGATTGGACAACTGATGCCACTGTTTTGTGTTGATTGTTTTTCATCAACATATTTAATGCTAAATAAAAATCCATTTGCATGTATAGATTTATAACGACAAGACATTATAGATAGACCATCAGCTAGTTGGTTAAATTCTTCAGTTAGTGTGGGGTCACCTAAATCTCTTAGGTTATGAACCTACATAATTCACAGAATTCAATAATGATATCTGATAAAATAAATTAGTATTATACTTCACTCATAATGAAAATCAATTTATATGTACAATATCCTTGAACCAATCATGAAATGACACATAATGAGATTGTTGAATTTGAGACTTAGTTGAAAGTGAAATCACTTCTTTTATCTCATTATTGTGTTTCCTGCTAATTATAATGCGATGTTTAAATAATAAACTTATGATAACAAAATATGTAAAAGTTAAACAATAAAAGTATTAAGAAACTTACAGCATTAATGGTGCCACTGATGTGGTATTGAACAAAATATATTGATGCACTTGTATCCACTCGATGTTGTCCATATCAAATATCGTTCCTTCTCCAAATGGACCATCATGAATCCGAGAGGGCTTATATAATTTTGTTTCCAAATCCATATGATATTATGCACAAATATTATTACACTCATCCATCAGATAACCATTGGCTATTGATGCCTCCAGACAAGCTCTGTTGCATACAAATCGTTTCAATGTATTAAGATACAGCTCAAGAGGATACATCCACTTGAATTGCACTGGACCAACATCCATTACTTCATCAGTTAGGTGCACTTTCAAGTGAACCATAACATCGAAAAATGAAGGGGTTAGTATTTTCTCAATGTGACCAAGCATAAGTACAATTTGGGCCTTCAAACTTTTTAAATTACTCATTTTTTGATTTATTAAACAAAGCTTCCTAAAAAAATTATTAATCTCAATCAAGGGTTGAACAATATTAGGGGATAAACAATAGAAAATTGAGATTGGAATCAACTACTGATGTAATATGTTGTTGTCGTGACTTTTCAACCCTTTCAATGACCTACTCATCAGATTCACACACTTTGAAATATTAGAAGAGTAACCATCAGGAAACTTGAGAATCTTCAAAATGGAACGAAATGTATCTTTCTCCTTTTTAGTCATTGTATACTTTGCAGTAGGATTAAATGCCTTGTTTTCCTCATCTAACTATAAATTAAACTATTTCCATAAACCAATTTCTTCTAAATCACGACGTCCATTAACATGGTCCTTTGATTTCCCGCTGAAACCAAAAATGGTCCACAATATATTATCACAAACATTGTTTTTAGTGTGCATGACTTCCAAATTATGTCGTAGTATGTTAGGTTTCAAATAGGGTTGAATGTAAAAAATACATTTCTTTTTCTAATTGTGACTACGCTATATACCCGCACCCCGAATATTAGGGAATGGATGATCCACTAAATTCTGAAATTCATATACCATGCGGATGTTTACTTTCTCAATCTGCGATAATATTTCTACTCCTTTCATGATCTCTGGTGCTGAGTTGATCACTCTAGAACGATCAAATGTCACTTTTTTCTTTCTAAACCTGTTCTGAGGGGGGAGAAACCATATATGACCCGTGAATTCCCATTTATTGGAATGATTAATCCATACAAAATTTTTACTTTTATTGCTACAAGGGAAATAAAATTACCCTTTCGTAATCCTACCTGATAAATTTGGATAAGCTATGAAGTCATTGATTGTGCACAATAAAGCATCTTGCAGTTCGAACATTTCTTTAATTTCACAGTCATAAGTCATCACACCCTTGCACCCAAATTCATTAAACTCATCAATAAATGGATGAGGGTAAACATCAATATTATCTCCTAGACTTCAAGGTCCATAAATAATATTGGAATTTAATATAAACTATTGTTTCAAAAAATTCCACGAAGGAAGATTATATGGAACCAACACCACAGTACATGTGCTATGTGTTGCACCAAATATAGACTTGAATGGATTGAATCAATCTGCTGAAAACCCCAATCGGACATTACAACCATCATTGGAAAAATCGAGGTGTCTCTGATCGAAATCCTTCCATGAACAAGAGTTTGTCTAGTGGGTTAGAATATCACTTTCTTGATTTCTATCTGCATGCCATCTCATTAACTTAGAAACATTAGATGACATAAAAAATATTTTTAACCTCAGCTTCTGGGTAAAGTAACGCATTTGATTTACGACAATCAGTTTTCCCTTGTTTGTTGTATAACATTGATGAGTCTGATATCCCGTGATATCTTTCAACCTCGAAGAGCCACAAACCATACAAATATCCAAATGGACATTTCATTTCTGAACAACATACAATTGTTTTCCCATAAATCTATGGTCTTATATGTAACGCCTATGTTCTCTGTCAACTTACGATCAAGGTAATATGACTCAGGAATCATAGGGTTGAAAGTAAGTACATTTTTTAATAACACCAACATCATGTCAAACGATGTGTCTGACCTCTAATTAAAAGTCTACAAATGGAACAACTCTGTGATAAAAGAAAATATATTGAACGCAGTACATCCCGAATATAATTCGATTTTCCATCATCATGTATTTCATAAAACCTCCTCGAATCATGATCTTCGCCAGAGCGTAGATTTATCTCACATGTCTCAACATTATAAAGGTCAATGCCTTCAGGAGCCAACCCACATACCATTTCAGTAAGAATATCATGCATTGGATCATTCATCCTCGCATCAACATCCATCTGAACTGCATATGTATTTTGACAATGAAAATATTCTTCCCCATGATGAGTCCAACTGTTATAATTTTTATGAAATCTGCTCAAGAATATGTTCTCCCTCACAGTGTCTCATGTGAATTGATATTTGTTTTCATATTTTCTACATAGAAAACTAATATAGTCACATTGAAATCCTCCAGTGAACTCAATAAATAGCAAAATACCCTCAAAATATTAGTTAGATGTACTATTTGGATGATCAATCCAACTCTTATCCATATTAATATTTGTATAACAAGTAGTAAATTTTACACAAGACTTCATATTTCAGGCCTTTTTCTTATCAAAAAATACATTTATAATAAAGACTTACCAATTGCATGTGGAAATAACATTGATAAAATTAACAATTTATAACTCTGAATAATAAATAAGAGAATATATAATGGAATGAATGTGAAATCCTATTAACATACAAAAATAAACCACACACATTCTAATTTTATTATTGGATAATTTTTCACCACACCTCCATGTTAGAATAAAATAGATTATAGAATGATAGCATTAGAAAAAAGAGTAAAGAATAAAAGAAGGTGAGATTTAATAGAGGCGTGAATGAAAAAAGTAGCTATCATTAGAAAAAACCCAAAAAAACAATCAAGACACCCTAGAGAAAAACTATTTTCAATATTTAGTATTCTTTTAAGATTTCTATTTTCCAATATTAATGAAAATTGCACCATTTTTTTCCCATGGATATAGGTCTTAATATTTCAAACCACTATAAATAAAAGTGTTCTTTTTTCATTGATTATTTATTTTTCCTTAATTTTTTGTATTTATTTTATCATTAGGTGTCTATGTACAATGTAATTGACATTGTGTGATGAGTATGTTGAAAATAAATTTTATCATGTGGGACACTGATAACAGTAGTGGATTCGTCCTGTTGTTTGGATTAACTTTTTCTAAGTTTCAATTAATTAAAATTTAATGATTGAATATTTCTCATGATTCTATTTAAAAGTGGTATCAGTGATTGATTCAGATCACTAAAGAACACACTCGGTAAAAGATTATGGTAACATTATATTACTATAGAGTTTTTTGATTTTATAGTAGTTTATAGGAATCAGAAAAATTGATTTTGAATTTGTTTTGTTTTATATTGAAAAATTTTATTGGAATGACTTTGGATTCTGGAAAACTAGAATGGAATATTACCGTATTAAAAAGAACCAATAAGTTTTATGAATTGGTGTCACCCCATAGAAGCTCGTAAATGTAGAATGGGAGATGCTTGATAAAAAAACACTAAATCTCATATGGATTTAAATATCATGGAAGTTTTCCATTAACATTTATGAGGTAAAGACCATTGTAATGCTAGGGATGTATCTGGGGTATATCTATGATAATCCAACATGGATGAACAAGGTTTCCATGATATATAGATTTATCAACATTAGATTTTTAAAAGATAGATTAGTGTTTGAATAAGTGACATATTTTTACATGTTTTGATGTTAGATATAATCTATATGTACACTTTGTGGAACATGTGTGGGTACTATTATAGTTATCATCCTTTATTCATAGTAACAAGACTATAGTTATGATATTTTTTGTGTGAAATATGATTTGGTGCTCAATGATGTTTAGAGGATTATCTGGATATAAGAACCCAGAAGAATATAAGTTCAACCTCTTTATTGAATAACACTTAGATTAGACGGATGGGTATCACCTTCTCATTAAATAATTCATAGGAAATAGGATGATAAATCATATGAATGAATCTGAGGTAAATTGGGTAGTCCCAACCCAGCATATTGGAAATGCGTTATGAGAGTCCATATAAATAACGTATTCATAAAATAATGGTTAAAATTTTATTGGGTATTGTTTGGAAGTACTAGTTCTATTAATTCTATGACATCTAAAGGTATAACTAATTACTAATTGAGTGGGAATGTTCTGGTGGACTCAATGATTTTGGATCATCATTCCACTCCATGAAAGATAACAGATTCATGGAAATTTTTCTCTCTCAGAGGTTTGTAAAGGAAAATATAGTTGATTATGAAGCTCTTGAAATCATGGTAAATGGTGATGTTATGATATATACAATGAATGGAAGCTACCTTTATCTTAAAGTAGTTCAACTTAGTCCCATATATACCAAGTTTGGTGAAAATCTTAATTTTCATAGTAAAGCTAGATGAAGTAGGTTTTGAAAAAACCATCAACAAAAGAGTGTATAAGCTCAATCAGGGATCCATGGTTATGGATAAAGGGATAATAAAAAGAACCCTATATCTGAATAGATGGTCATATGGAGTGATAACTTTTAGAAAAAAAAATTAATAGTTTATAGTCATGGAATTGATTACCTATGCATCTCAATGAAAATAACATTTAAATCCGAACAACAAAGAGAATGTTGAATCTTGATCATACATACTTTTTATGATTTTATATTATCATATTTAGTGAATATGGAAGGTTTCAATCAATATGAGTGAATGAACACCCTAGAACCCAAAGATAAAACTTTTTCACATGAATGATTTGGGGACTCTCCACTATCCCATTCACTGATGAATCAAGATGGAAGGCATCCGTTTATTTCCAAAAACCAAAAATATTATATATTTGAAGTGTCTTTATACACAATAATACATAGAGAAATAGAATCCACTACCAAGAAAATAAGTTCCAAAACATGCTTCACAAAAAATATGGGCCAAAAGATGATATAGTTTCGTGGATATCATAACATTAAGGGATTGATCAATCATAAAACATTTATAGATAACAGAGGAATATGAGGGAGAAACCATATCCCATATCAATTGAAAAACACTGTTTTAAAAAAATAGTTGGAAACCAAGCTATCAAACAAGCCTAAAACTAAGAAAATGGAGGATCTAAGTTGATGCATACAACTCTTCAAGGTTCAAGAAAAATGTTCTGTTTAATCATTATTGAATAAAAAATGAATTGAAGAAGGAACATTGTATACATTAAGATGTTAATATGGATTCCTGATAACAAAATATGGGAGATAACAAAAGATTAGGATTCACTACATGAATATAACTCATGGGAGATAACAAAAATACAATGATTAAGAATAATCAGTAAAGGAATGACTGGCAGTGAAGGAATCAATAGAAAAAAATTATTGAAACAAACCAACCTTGGTGGGCACAGAGGCGGAGGTAGGGAGATGTGTGAGAAGTGGTAGTCAGATGGGCCCCGAAAGGGACTCCTGGTGCGACATTGGCAACGGGCATGGGGCCAGAGAGAGGGCTTCTGCAGGCCGGCGTCGGCGGAGGGAATTCTAGGAGACAAGCGAGGGATTTTGCGGCGATGGGGGCCGACTTGTGTGGGACATCGGTGGAGGAGGGAATTTTAGGCGACGGGTGAGGCACTTGGGAGAGGGCTTGTGCGGCGACGTACAAGTTTGTGGAGATGGAAGTAGAGGCGGCCGACGGCGGAGGGAGGGTAGGTCTTGTGCGGGCTGATTGCGGAGGAAGGTAGGTTTTGCGGGGGGTGCGTGAGTGACGACGGGGCAGGAGGGGGAGGGGTGATAGATAGGTGTGCTTTTTTATGTCTAAAGACCTCCTATGGCAGTCGTTATTTCCCATAAATAGAGACCGCCAAAGGCGGTCGCCCGTCTATGGTAGCTTTTTTCCCATATTTCTAGTAGTGATACTAAAATATTATTAAGAACGCAATATTAGAAGATCATATATGATATCATATTAATGTATATAGTTCTTGGATAATTTAATAACAATTTTTTCCCCATTATACATGATGTTTTCCTATCCTCGACCATGAAAAAGTACATGTTAAGGTTTACTTCCTCAATCTCATTACTATCCATGATTATTCCGATGTAAGTATTTTTCTGGGACATACTTATCATCGATACCCGTATTTTTTAAAAAAAAATTCAAAAGGAATATTTAATGTTTTATGGAGGGTCTATTTAATTAGATCATAATTTTTAATGTTTTATTTATTTATCTTTCTAAACCCCTTTAATCAATGTCCATGTTTTTAAAATGATTTTAAGGATTTATTAATATGGTCATGAATGTTTCGAAATGATAATTCTTTTCAAAAGATTCAAAGTCATATGGGACACTTTGATTCAATAGTATCATTTAAATGACTTCATTTATAAATTTTGATTCATTTAAATGATTTTAGGAAAATGGTTTATTTCTCTCAAAGCATTTTACTGATCATATTCATCTATGTCAACATCTTCTGATGAATTTTTAACTAGTATGAAGTTGAATTATTATAGATACAATCATCGATTTTGTATTTATGATTTTGTGATATTTTTTAATGTGGATGTGCTATTTTTATACCATTCATGTCTTATGGTTAATGTATTATAATTTCATAAGCTAATTTTAATACGAATGGTTATGTTATATTTCAACCTTTTCATATGAGGATTGTATTGATCTTAGTATGTGGTGTGTGGATCCCGCTATAGCTCCTTGGTGCATCGGTAGGGATCATGAGACAACTATACATGCAATTGGGTGATGCCTTTCCAAATTTGATATATGGTTTTGGGCAAAGCCTTAATCATTTTTAGAAATTTTGGCCAGGGCCTTGACAAAATGTTTCATAATGTCCAGCATTATACATTATCTCATTATGAAAATACTATTGATGGTTAATGTGGTCATTCGACTAGTATAATATCCATGATTATGTTATATTATGGAATTATTTACTCATATCATTTTCCTACCATAAATGTATTCAATTTTATTATTGGTAAAGGCATATGGTTTCAATTATTCACCATGTTTAATATTTATGTTATCTCTCACTATATTACTTACCCTTACTGAGTGTTTGAGTTCACCCCTTTCTATGTTTTATTTTTCCTAGGATGCGAAGAAGTATATTATGACTATCCTGAAAGGATAGTCTATGGGATCTTAGTTTTGTCTATGTAAACAATGTTGACGTTGTTTTCCATTTTAGGATATAATGTAAACATTATGAATGTATCTATAACCTAAAAGGATAAAAAACTAATCGGTATTTCGAGACTTGATCTTTTGTGACCATGCCAATGTTACGTAATAATGCCCCGACTCTGGGCTTTTGGGGGGGCGTTCCCGTGAGTAATTTTTTATCGAACTTATATTACAGGCATTATAAAATTACAAAATAAAATTTTCTAATTATTATATAAGGAAATAAATATTCTTTATATTTCTTCATTTTAACAATGTAATAACTATTAATCACATTTCTTGTATTTTATTATGAAAAATGACATTATTACTAGGGTGATGTATGAACTATCCCCTCCAAGAAGAATCAACATTTATTTTTTACAATATAAAATATTATCTAATTATAGGGGTTATATTA
The DNA here is from genome assembly GCA_963277665.1 of Viscum album. Lineage (NCBI taxonomy): Eukaryota > Viridiplantae > Streptophyta > Magnoliopsida > Santalales > Viscaceae > Viscum > Viscum album. The sequence continues at coordinate 616,450,038 of OY728164.1, forward strand.
TGAAATATATGTAACAAAAAATATACTTATTATTATATTGAAAAAAGTTTAATTCACTATTTCCCCAATCGTTATTTTAGAAATGAAAAGGTAAACTGTATATTTTTAAGACATTTAAATCTATGAAATAAGAAATAATTTTTAATATAGTTTCATTATTATATATTAAAAACAATTACAACATTGTTAACCACATTGAAATTATAAAAATAAAATGAGGATTATTTTGAAATACTAAATTTTCTCCTAAAATAAACCACCATCGAAGTCATAATTACTTATTAATCATAATATCTACTTGTTTGGTTAGTATACCAACATAATTGAATAATGTTATGACATACAATCATGTATGGATAATTGAATTTAATTTCTATAAATATACGATGTAATTAACTAAACAATGATTTTATTTTAGTTATTTAAAGGTAATTAAATTATTAAACACATATTAAGATACATATATTTTTTCAAGAAAATCCTCCAAAACATTGTCATTATTAGTTTTATATTTAAGTATCACAAAAAACTACCAGAAAATAAGATTAGACAGTTACCAATAATTTTAAAACAAATATTCTAGTACCAATTTTGATATGTCAATGACAAAGTTAGGGTGAACAATGAGAAACATATTAGTTATTATAAAACTATCTCAAAATAATCAAATTTAGGCACACATGATATCAAAAAAGTTAATATATAACTTATATACCATTATATTGTAATTAAAAATGATGTTTTAAATTTTTTATAAATATAAAAACCATGAGGAAGTGGATGTATATTACATTTACTAATGAAATAATTTTATAGTGACTTTTAACAAAGAACAAATCAATATAAGGGTTTCTTCTATCCAATTTTTCATCAATTTATTAACAATCAATACTATTGAAATATATTTTACCATGGTTTATTTATTTATGATAACGAATAATTTTATTTATATTTACTTATTCTTATGTATTGTTCTAAAAAAATTTCTCTTGAAATCATTATCAAATGATTCTTACCACAAATATTACAATACTTGTTTGGGGATTCTTATTTAATATTTCCTTCTAATGAGACATACAAATTTTTATAGATAATATTTTATTAGAAACTATGTCTCTAAATTTATTTTAATATTTTTAATCATGATCCTCTTAATATTCATGATATTTAAGGTTCTAATTAAAATTAAATCCTTTAATGGGTTTTACTACAATGTTTCCACATTTATAAGTTTTTGTTTGTCTCTGTTTCAAGACACTATAAATGTTTCAACATAATTAATAAAACAAGATGTATTAATATATATTTTCATTCATGTATAATGAAAATATATCATCTTATAACATTTGAATTCCTATTTAATGGTAACTCTATCTCATGATCTATTTATTCTTACATTTTTATTACCATAAATATTTTTTCATATCAATTTTTCTTATAGACATGTGACACATATTGTCCACTCATTTTAAATTTTGGATGAATATATTATTAATGTATTACATTATAAATTCTCTCCTTGTATTTTTAACTTCTGATATTAAGATTGTTGAAGGCCCAAAACATGTTTTTTGACTTATCATTAAATGTTTATAAGCATGATTTTTTCATTCAAAACCTCTCATGTAAGACCCCAAGCTTCCACAGTACGCTTTCATTTGAATAATATTGTAGTGTGTGTTGTACGCAACTTCGAGTTCTAACACACACAACACAACCAAGAAAACTAGTCGTAATGAAAAGTAATAACCAATTTTTGAAATTTTATAAACATTATCTTTCAAAATGGACATCATTTTTGGATTCTTAATAATGAAATTACCCTAGGGTGATGTTTTGGTATTTTTCTGAAAACATTCAATTTATGATGAATAGTGAAAAAACAATGATTTATAGTTTAAACCCGATTTTTTATTTCAATAATTATTTATTTTATTTATATTTAATTAAGGTCAAAATAGATACAAAATACCTATATACTTTCAATATAATTCATTGGAGTTATTTTAGAATAATTTTTGATATATATAAAAGTTTATTGAACTTTTCACCATCTTTTACCCACCTCTACGGAGAATTTGGAAAATCATATAAAACATAATTTTATCACTTATTTGAGTGGAATTTTGAAAATCTGAGAGACATGGTTAATATAACGTAGTAAAATGAAGTTCAATTAGATGAAAATAATTTTTGGTGAATAGTAACTTTTTAATTTCATTTACCACGGTTAAAAGTAAATAGGGTAATTAAGGGTAAAAATTATATTAATATTACCCAACCACGTGTCCTAATTCTACTTTACAAGTTTATATCGACCAAAAACAAACTAAGGAATAAAATATTATCATTTAGGTCCACTTGGATTAGATTAGGACATTTATTATTATTTAATTCAAAGAAGAGTTGAAAGAGTTAAAATCAATGTTTATTTACTAAAACATTTTTATTATAGAGTTATACATAAGATACATTCGATTGTAAATATTCATTAGAACGAAAAAAATATTTCCTACATAATAATATTTTATTTAAAATTTTTAGACATTAAATAATTTAATTTATTTATGACACAATGGTGACACATTAATTACCAAATTAATGAAATATTAAAATAATTGATATTATAAATAACAAAATAAATTTAATTTGAGACTTTTTATGCATTAAACTAATTTTATAGGTTAATATGACATATTAGGTTTTATTATATAAAATTTCTTCGAAGTAATAATGCAGTTATGAATTTATCAAAAACCAAATACCCAATAGTGTCAAAATTGACATAAAAGAGATTTTAAAACAAATATTATATTATTAATTTATATTCATTTACTAAAAATAAATTATCGGCCAAAAAACTTATATAATGATATTTTTATCATTAATGGACCACTTGGGGGTCTCTCGGAGGTATATAGTTTGTTTACTAACTATATAATATAAAAATACAAAGTGACATGGTAAGTGTCAAACTAATTAACTAAGAGTTAAAACTAAAATATAAGGTTAATATAATGACCCAAAACTATCTAAATTCTATTTTTTGAGTGTTTTTCAACCCATCCTCACCACAAACGTTAAATAATCAACTTTGGTTCCATTATAAACCGAATATGAATTTATTATAAATTTATTTTTCTAGCTTTTCCAATGTTTCTCCTCACCCCTCTTATAAAAGGGCACTCACCATTCTCACTAATTCACACATTCAAAGAATTTTGGCTCGGCCAACCCCAGACCAAATACTCTCTCAAATTCCCTCAATTCTACCTATATTTCTTAGTTTGATCATAAATCCAACCTAATGAGCCCTTTTGATTAAATCAAAATGAGGAACCAGAAGAAGAGGTAATGTTTTCACCACCCTTTTCATTTTCCTTTCTTCTTCAACTTCTTCTATCATTGTTATTACCATTATAAAATAATAACTCCATTATCTTATATATACTGTGATGTTATTATAAATATGGTACAACCATATTCAGTATTCTATCCATCCTTTGAATGACATGTCACCATACGTGTGTACGTATGACTTACCGTCTCCACGTCATGGTCTAATTGTTATTCAATAAATTATTATTTGGATGGGTATAATAATGATATGTAATTCATGTAAATAATAAATATAACTTGATAATTATTTTTTATATATGATATACCATCCAATTATATATTATTTTAATATCAAAATAATGATATTGTCCCTCGTGCGTACGTACGGACTACCGTCTCCACGAACATGATGAGATTCATTCTCCATCGTTTCCATTCAAGTATAAATATCATTTGATTATTTAAAAATAATGTTTATGGACATTATATCATTCAGGATATGAATAAGATAAAACCTATCCATAAAAAACATGGCTTATGTAACAAAACATATGCGAGTAAGTTAACACCAGAAACGACGATAATACTAAGATATTATTAACAAAGAAATGTTAAAAGAACATATATGATACCATATTAATTTATATGATTCTTGTATAATTTAATAACAATTATTTAACCATTATACAAGAGGTTAAAATACCTCCAACCAAGGAAAAGTACAAGTTGAGGGTTTAATTCACAATCTCTTCATTATCCGAGGTTGTTTATATGTAATTATCTACTGGGACCTCTTTATCATACACATCCATGTTTCATAAAAATGTATTACAAATCATTATTAATATTTTAAAGACTATGGGATAAAGACATTTATACCCTTGTTGAATTTTTTATAAGAAGTCTGTTAGGGAATCCTTCTGTCATTTTTCAAACAAGGTCTTTTTTATCCTTTTCGACGGAATTAAGATAAGTTTTTTTTAACTTTTATGGAAGGTGCAGCTATTCTCCGACGTTATAAAATCATCAAAGCTTCCCTTACAAGCTTATAAGAATATTTCTAAAGAAAATGTTTTATTTTATAAATATATGACTCTTAAATGATTTCAAAATAGAAAGAGATATTTCTGTAAAAAGGGTTTTGAATTCATCTATGTCAACATCCTTTGATGGATTTTAAGATTATTTGGAGTTGATTTATTATGATACAAAAATTCCATATTGTATTGATGGTTTTCTTATATGTATGATTGTGGATGTGTTATTTATATACAATTCATGGTTTATGAAGAAGGCATTTACATTTTGTATTTTAGTTTTAATACGACTGTTTATGTTTAAACCTGTTCATATGAGGAATGAATTGGAATTAATAAGTGATGGGTGGATCCTGCTATAGCTCCTCGATGCATCGGTAGGTCTCATGAGACAAACTAGTGTCTTGGAACAAGGCCTTGATGGAATCTTATTTTTAGTCTTGGAATGAGGCCTTGGCTATGTGGTTATGATACTCTGGCATTATGCATTCCATCATTATGATAGTAGTTATTTATATTGAATGTGATTATTCAACTAGTAGAATATCCATGTGAATAAGTATATGTAATTATTTCATTTTATTTCTACCATATTATGCTGAAGTTCACATTTTAAAAGGATTTTGTTTTACATATAAATTTCCTTAAATGTTTATGCTTATTTATGGATGTTTACACTATATTGTTATCCTTACTGGGAATTTGAGCTCACCCCTTTCTATGTTTTATTTTTCCCAGGATGTGTATATGTATTTTATGAATGACCTACAGGGATAGTATGGGGGGATAAGAGTGTGGAAAATGGAGACTATATTGATGCAGTCTTTCATTTTATGATGTAATTTAAACATTATGAATGTATCTAGTTATTCCAAGGCAACTAAACTAACCGGTCTATTGAGACTTGATCATTCATGTGATCATGCCAATGTTATGTAATAATGTACCGACTCTGGGTAACTAGGGTCGGTGCGTTATAGTTGGTATCAGAGGAAGTTTAGTAAAAAACCATGGAAGTTATATTTAGATAAAAATTGATTAGAGAACATATATTTAAGTTGGACTTTGAGGATTAGTTTTGAAGAACTTCCTAGATTTTTGGTATTGTAGATATTTTGTTAGTTTTCTAAGAAATACATCCTTTTATGGATACGAGCACGTAGAGGCGGCTCTGGCACATATGTACCTAGGGGTAAAACCTGAAAACACCGCTTTGAGCTAGACTTGAACGGGAACTATTGCACGACAACGGGCCTTACTGCACTCTTGGTTACAACACACCTGGGGGATATTCTTAGGATAAATATCATTTTCATTACAAATCATTATGAAGGGTGTATGAGTATATACTTCCTTAAAGAAATTTTTTTTATGATTATGGATTATATCCATAAATAATTCAATTTAACATATGTGTTTTATAAATATAGAAAAATGTGTTTTGATTCATAAACTGATCTAGTTTATGCCATTGTTTAGAAATGGCTCCTAGTGGAAGAAATGGAAACAATATCAATGCACACACTCCATGTAAGGATTACCCTCCTTCCCAAGATAATTATAATGGAGCTGGTGATGAAACTGGTGCTGATCAGCTAATCAACATACTAGGACAACTCACTTAGGTTATGAATAAGAACTTTATCCAAATAGAGCACCCTGATCCACATAGTGGAGGATCAATGTTATATCGCTTCATGAGGCAGCAACCACTAACATTCAATTGGAGTAAAAATCCATTAGTAGCTGAGAAATGGATAATTTTTCTATAAAAAATATTTCAGGCTTTGGGGAGTAGTGAAAGGGAAAAAGTTGTCATAGATGTTTATTACCTCACTAGAGATTCTGATTAATGGTGGGCGTTGATTCAAAACACGAAGGAAGATAATGAATTATCCAATATGGAATGGAGTGAGTTCAATTATCTATTTTTAGAAAATTACTTTCCTTGCGACCATCGAGCAGATATGGAAAGGCAATTTCTGAGTCTGAGACAAAAGGAGGATGAGAATGTCACAATGTATGTGGCTAACATTACAAGGATAGAAAGGTATGATAGAGATTATATACGTAACCCAAGAAGTAATATAGATCATTTCATTGATGGGTTAAAACTGTTTCTCCGTCGAGAATTAGTCTCGCAATCCTTCTCATTGTACGAAGACATTGTCTCATGTGCTATAAAGACAGAAAAGGAATTATTTAAGTGTTATGACATTAAAGCAAAGAAAGAGAAGAAGAGATATGCTGATCAATCTTGGAATGGAAATAAGGGGAAGAAGGGAAAGTTTGAATATCCATCCTGCAGTAAATGTGGGAAGAACACCCCGGTACTTTCTTAAAAGGAATAAGAGTCTCTTACAAGTGTGGTGAAAAGGGCCACCAAGCTCGTGATTTCAAGGGGAAGACAGAAGATACCGATGTCCAATGCAACAATTTCAGGGAGCTGGGACATTATGAAAATAAATTTCCTAAGCGTCAGGGGATCTTACCTCAGAAAAGGCCAAGGGATCAAGGCCAAGCTTATGCTATCACTAATACTGAGGTAGAAGCTCCGAAAGACATGGTGGCAGGTAATTAAATGGTTTCCTCAAGATTAGAAAATGCATTATTTGATTCTGGATCATCTCATTGTTTCATATCTTCCCAGTTTTCTAAGAAGATTAGATATTTCCAATTTTATTTAACATTAGAGTTGTTAGTTAAAACTCTTAAGGGAAGAATCATTGCAACAACGTTTTGTGAATCAGTCCCCATTAGAGAACATAATTGTTCTTTATCCGCTGATATCATTGTCATTCCTATGATTTAGTTTGATATAATCCTCGGTATGGATTAGCTATTGTATCATGATGTGAAGATTTATTGTATGAAGAAGGAGGTTACGATTTCTGATGATGATGATAAGGAATGCCTTATCATTGGATCAGAATCGTCACTACCTAATTCTTATCTAGATCCTCCCCCAGTAGCTCAACTAAATTCAATTATTGGGGAGTAATGGAATGAAATGATTGTGGGTGAGGAAATGAATGTTCAAAAATATTATGTACCAATTGTGAAAGAATATGTAGATGTGTTTCTGGTAGATTTACCAGGACATCCTCCAGAACGATAAGTTGAGTTTTCCATTGATTTATTTCCTGGATCATGGCCTATATCGAAGACTCATTATAGAATGGATATTGTGGAATTAGTATAAATAAAGAAACAACTAGAAGAATTGAGTAATAAGGGATTTATTCGACCTAGAGTTTCTCCATGGGGAGCCCCTGTCCTTTTTGTTAAGAAGAAATATGAATCTACGAGGTTATGTATCGACCACCAGGAGATAAATTCTATAACAATGAAGAACAAGTATCCCCTACCTCGCATTAATGGTTTATTTAACCAACTTCATGGAGCTCAATAATTTTCAAAAATTGACCTTCGATCTAGACACCATCAGTTGTGTGTGAAGAAGAAAGACATTCCGAAGACCACATTTTGAAAAAGGTACGGGCATTATGAGTTTAAAGTAATGCCTTTTGGATCGACTAATGCACCATCAGTATTAATGGATCTAATGAATATAGTTTTCAAAGAATATCTCGATGATTTTGTAGTGGTATTTATTGATGATATCTTTCTATACTCCAAAACTACGAAGATCATGAAAATCACTTGCACATTATCCTGAAGACTCTTAGAAGACATGAATGACATGAGAAGTTTGTCAAGTGTGAATTCTGGCATCAAGAGATCTCTTTTCTCGGCCATATTTTCTCCAAGGATGCAATATCTATTGATCCTTCAAAGACAAGAGCAATCCATGAATGTCTAACACCAACGAGTATAACCGAGGTACGCAGTTTTATTGGTTTAGCAGGTTATTATCGACATTTCGTCCAGAATTTTGCCCGATTGGCTAACCCACTAACAAAGCTCACACGTAAGGGTGTTAAATATGTTTGAAAAAAAGTGTGTGAAGAATGTTTTGAATAACTTATGAGAAGATTAGTCAATGCTCCTATATTGACTCTACAATCGGGGAATGATGGGTTCGTTATTTATAGTGATGCATCGAAGAAAGGAATTGGTTGTGTCCTTATAAAGAATGATAAGGTTATTTCCTATGCATCATGCTAGTTGAAAATTAATGATAAAAACTATCCTACTTATGATCTCAAGTTAGTAGCTATGATATTTGCTTTGAAGATATGGCGGCACTACCTCTATGGTGAAAAATGTGAGATTTATAGTGATCACAAGAGTTTGATGTATATTTTCTCACAAGAAAAATCAACATGAGGAAACGTAGATGGATTGAATTACTCAAGAATTGTGATTGTACGATACACTACAACTTGGGGAAGGAAAATATGGTGGCAGATGCTTTGATCAGAAAAGATCATGGAGTTTTGAACATGATGAGAATTGAAAGGGATCCTATTTTCATGGATCTAGTGAAGAATGATATGGGAATTACCATGGAAGGTGAGACATCATTACTTCTTCAAATGGTTTCCAAACCATCTTTACTGTAAAGGATAAAGACTTCTCAGATCGGTGATGAAGAGTTTCAAAAGAACATTAAAGCTGTGAATGATGGAAGATTGAAAGACTTTGTGTGTGAAGATGGAATTTTGAAAATTGGGAAGAGACGTTGAGTTCCCAATATAACTGATCTAAAAAGGGAATTGTTAGATGACTCTCATAGCTCCAATTTATCCATATACCCTGGGAGCACAAAAATGTATATAGATTTGAGGGATCATTTTTGGTGGGGCAACATGAAAATGGAGATTTCTGATTTTGGGTCAAGATGTATGGTTTTTCAACAAGTTAAATCTGGAAGGCAACAACCTGGAAGATTCATGCAACCTCTTCCTATTCCAGAGTGGAAATGGGACAATATTATGATGGACATTTTCATGGGGCTACCAAATACTCCTAGATGGAATGATGCAATATGAGTTATTGTTGATCATCTTACCAAGTCAGCACATTTTCTTACTATAAGAGAAAATCTTCCACTGGAACGTCTAGTAAGACTATATATTAATGAATTGGCGAGACTTCATAGAGTACCACTATCGACTGTTTCTGATCGTGATCCCAGTTTTACTTCAAGATTCTGTAACAGTCTTCAGAAATCCCTGCATACTGAACTACAATTGAGCATTTCCTACCACCCTCAAACATATGGAAAATCAGAACAGACTATTAAAACCATATAAGACATGTTGAGATCCTAATCACATGACTTTTAGGGTATGTGGGATCAATATTTACCTCTGGTAGAATTTTCCTATAACAATAGCTTCCATTATAGTATTCAGATGACACCATATGAAGCGTTATACGGAAAAAGATGTCACACACCAACCTGTTGGGATGACGTTGGTGACTGAAAACTTGTAGGTCCAGAACTGGTGGAGGAAACGATAAAAAAGGTGAAGGTAATCCAAAATCACATCAAAGGAGCTCAAACTAGGCAAAAGATCTATGCTGATAACTAAAGGAAGGATTTTGAATTTCAAGTAGGAGATCATGTTGTCTTGAAGGTATTTCCATGGAAGAGAATTATACATTTCAGTAAGAAGGGTAAATTATGTCCCAGGTACATCAGTCCTTTCGAAATTCTAGAATGAATTGGGGCTGTAGCTTACCGTTTGGCAATGCCTCCAAGTCTCTCCAATGTTCAAGATGTGTTTCACCTATCACTATTGAGGGAATACATGCTTGACCCAATGCATGTACTCACCTATGAGGAATTAGAACTGGAACCTGATCTATCTTATTGTGATGATCTCGTCAAGATTCTTGATATGAGAGAACAAGTACTGAGAAACCAGATGACTCGTCTGGTAAAAGTTTTGTGGAGAAACCATAAGATGGAAGAGGCGACGTGGGAACCTGAGGAACTTGTGATGAAGAACCACCCGATTCCTTTCATGCAGTAGTATTCTAGAAATTTTGAGGATAAAATTATTTTAAGGAGGAGAGAATATAACACCCCAAGCTTCCATGGTATGCTTTCCTTTGAATAATAGAGATGTGTGTGTTTTACACACCTCCGAGTTCTAACACACACACCGCAACCAATCGAACCAGCCGTTATGAATAGTAATACCTACTTTTTGAAATTTTATAAACATTACCTTTCAAAATGGACTTCATTTTTGGATTCAGAATATCGAAATTATCCTAGGCTGATATTTTGGTATTTTTCTGAAAACTATCAATTTTTTATGAATAGTGAAAAAACACTATGTTTTAGTTTAAAACCAAATTTTTATTTATATAATTATTTAGGTTTTTTAAATTTAATTAGGATAAAATAGATACATAATACCCATATAAGTTCAATTTAATTTATCGGAGTTAGTTTAGAATAATTTTAGATATATAAAAATTTTATTGAACTTTTCACCATCTTTTACCCACCTCCTTGGAGAATATGGAAATTCACATAAAACATAATTTTACCGCTTCTGCGAGTGGAATTTCAAAAATCCGAGAGACACAGTTAATATCAAGGAGTAAAATGTTGTTCAATGAGATGAAAATAATTTTTGGTGAATAATATTTTTTTTACTTTAATTTAACACGGTTAAAAGTAAATAGGGTAATTAAGGGTAAAAATGATATTAATATTACCCAAACACATGTCCTAATTCTATTTGACAAGTTTATCTCGACCAAAAACGACCTTAGGAATAAAATATTATCATTTAGGTCCATTTTGATTAGATTAGGACATTTATTATTATTTCATTCAAAGAAGAGTTAAAAGAGTTAAAATCAATGTTTATTTACTAAAACATTTTTAATATAGGGTTATACATAAGATAAATTCGATTATAAATATTCATTAGAAATATAAAAATAATTTCTACATAATGTTAGTTTATTTATAACTTTTAGACATATAATAATTTAATTTATTTATGACACAATGGTGATGCAATAATTACCTAATTAATGAAATATTAATATAATTGATATTATAAATATCAAAATAAATGTAATTTGAGACTTTTAATGAATTCCACTAATTTTCCAGGTTACTATGACATATTAGGATTGATTATATAAATTTTGTTCGAAGTAATAACGCTGTTATGAATTTATCAAAAACAAATTACCCAATGAGATTCATTCTCCATCGTATCCATTCAAGTATAATTATCATTTTATGATTTAAAAATAATGATTAAGGACTTGATATAATTCTGGATATTAATAATATACAACCTATCCATAACAAACATGCTTATGTAACAAAACATATATGATTAAGTTAACACCCGAAATGAAAATTATACTAAGATATTATTCACAAAGAAATGTTAAAAGATCATATATGATATCATATTAATGTATATAATTCTTGTATAATTTAATAATAATTATTTTCCCATTATACAAGAGGTTAACCTACCCCCAACCAAGGTAATGTACAAGGTAAGGGTTTATTTCACAATCTCTTCATTATCCGAGGTTGTTTATACGTAATTATCTACTGGGACCTCTTTATCATCCACATCCATGTTCCTTAAAAATGTATTACGAACCATTCTTACTATTTTAAAGACTCTTGGATAAAGTCATTTATACCCTTGTTGAATTTTTTTAATAAGTCTATTAGGGAGTATTTCTATTGTTTTCCAAATAAGGTCCTTTTTATCCTTTTAGACAAAATTAAGGTAAGAAAGTTTTTTTAACTTATACGGTGGGTGCTGCTATTTTCCGCCATTATAAAATCGTCGAAGTTTCCTATAAAGCTTATAAGAATATTTTCAAAGAAAATGTTTTATTTTATAAATATATGACTCTTAAATTATTTAAACATATAAAGAGATATTTCTCTAGAAAGAATTTTGATTTTATTTATGTCAACATCCTTTGATGGATTGTAAGTTTATTTGGAATTGATTTATTATGATATAAAACTTCCATATTGTATTGATGGTTTTGTTATATGTTTGACTGTGGATGTGTTATTTTTATACAAATCATTGTTTAATAATAAAGTATTGATATTTCTTATTCTAGTTTTAATACGAATGTTTATGTTTAAACTTCTTCATATGAGAAATGCATTGGACATAATAAGTGATGGGTGAAGCCCGCTATAGCACTTTGATGCATCGGTAGGTCTGATTAGACAAACTAGTGTCTTTGCACAAGGCTGTGACAAAATCTTATTTTTTGTCTTGGCACGAGGCCTTCGCTATGTGGTTATGATAGTCTGGCATTATGCATTCCATTATTATGAAATTGGTTATTGATATTGAATGTGATTATTCGACTAGTAGAATATCCATGAGAATAAGTAGATGGAATTATTTCATTTTATTTCTTCCATATTATACTAAAGTTCAAATTTGAAAAGGCTTTTGTTTTAGATATACATTGACTTAAATTTTTATGCTTATTTATGAAGGTTTCTTCTATATTGTTATCCTTATTGGGCATTTGAGCTCACCCCTTTCAATGTTTTATTTTATTCCAGGATGTGGACAAGTATTTTATGAATGACTTGCAGGGATAGTATGGGGGGATAAGAGTGTGGACTATGGAGACTATATTGTTGTAGTTTTTCATTTAATGATGTAATGTAAACTTTATGAATGTATCTAGCTATTCCAAGGATACTAAACAAATCGGTCTTTCGAGACTTGATCTTTCTGGTGATCATGCCTATGTTATGTAATAATGCACCAACCCTGGATAACTGGGGTCGGGCCGTTACATCTCTTATGTGAATATTATATATATATTTTTTATAGTTGAATGGTGTTCTCCAAATTTCCATAACTATAATAAATATGTAAATTATTTAAATATTTTAATAAACCACACTATATATTGTCGTAGTTTATAGGATACTTATAGAGAAATATATTTCATTTATAGGTTCAAAATCATTAATAATATTCATAGAAGTTATTCTATGATAGATGTTTATTGTTGATTAAGTAATATTGTTTAAGTATTCCATAACATATTAATTACTTAATTATAAATTAATTTGAAATAATTAGTGATGGGTGTGGCATGTAATAGTCACTTGATTCCATAAGTGGTATTTTTAGAAATACTATCATGGATATTTTTATGGATTCATTCCATGAAATATATATTTCCCAAACATATTGAATTTATTTGTATGATCAGGTTTTATAAAATCATGATGTCATTCTAGTGCATGTGGAATTAAACTTTAATGATTTTGTCTTTCATTTCAATGGAATTAATTTTCTTAATCCATTAATTTATTTATTAATATTACAACCATAGATATTTGATTCTCAATGTATAATTTTATTATGAAATATTATTATTATTATCAGTTCACAGAAAAATAATTATGCTCATCTTATGTATAATTTTTATATTTTCATTTTATTTCTCATGTTTACAATTCCCAAGCATTTCAACTCACCCATTCATTTGCTTCCACTTCCCATGGTTATGGAAAACTATACTAAACATGATCTGAATAACTGAATATAATTTGTGGATATTGTTTGGTGAGATATTAATTAATATTTTCTAATTAAATAGACACCTATATAGTATATTAAATACACATTAATTTATATGTAAATGGTCCTTGTTATTAATTTTTTTTCCAAACTCTCTAAAACAAAAAAACCTAAAAGGCCATTTAAATGTCTGTGACTTGACAGTTTTTGGAGATATTATAATAATTGATTGTTAAACTTTTGTAACATTATTTAATTTTACATTCATTATGTAAATAAAATTTTTATTCGTCCCATATTTGAGGTGTCTTAGTATTAGGTTTCATTATATTCGATATGTTTGGAACAAAATTAAATTGTGGATTAAATAAATTTTTGAAGAGTTAATGATATGTTTGGTTCTTAAAAAATTTAAATAGAACATTTTAAATAAAAATTAATCTATTTTATTATAAAACTACAACCAAATTTTGTAAATATATTAGACATTAAAAACCTTTTTGCATAAAAACATGAATTTCTGTATATTCAGCATTAGTAGAAGATAATGAAATAGAATATTATGGATTTACAAAAAAATAAAACATACATTAAATAAGAAATTAGAGAGTTATATATGCCCCCTCAAAATAAATTCGACATTCACTAATATAAATCTATGTATATGTAACACTGATGAGAATACATGGATAGAAATGAAAAAATAATTTCTATTTATGGTATCCATTTAATGTAATATGTGTTCTTCCAAACTAAATAAAGATTAGACTATATAAGATCGTCATTGAATATTCACACACATATAAAATGATTTAATATTGTTCATTTCACTTAACAATATGTCTAATAGTCATCTAGTAATACATTCGTATATAATCACATGATAAGGGTTTTCAAATTCATTATGGGAAAATTAATAGTAGCTATCATATAGAGGTCCAATAATTAAATCAATTATGACAGAATATTTTTTATTTTAATATATAATATAACTATGTTGAGATAAGATAGTTCATTTGATTCATTGAGTAATATGGTATATAATGAAATTATGTTCACCCTCAATACTCAAAAGATAATATGTTCTAAAAAACTATTTAAAAATGTATATAGGTTTATAAAAATAGTTTATTTAGAAATTCCTCTAAAAGAAATTGTATTTATGTATAAATCTGATAAATCTATCATTGTAGTATCCCATATTTTATTTGATTGTATAATATTTATAGGTTTTTTTAAATAAATGTTCTAGAAAATAGATATATTCGAAATTATATTTTTACTCATCATAATTCTTTTTTTGAAAATATCAGTTTGGAAATGAATTATTTCATCTATCTATACTGGGAAATAATTATGTTCACTAGGGATTGGAAGTATAATTTATAGGGAATATATTCTAGTAAATAGATAAAATTATTCACTAAAACTATTTCCCTCTTATTTATTATAATTAATTGAAACCATTCCTTTAAAATTTTATAAAATATTCCATTCTCATTACCCTAATGTTCCGACACTCAATTGATTCCTTTAACCAGAATATCATTTTTTCATTCAAATAATGTTTAAAAATAATTTTTAAAAATTAATAAAATCATAATTTTAAAAAATTATTCATAATTCATCACATAAGTATTATAAATTATATTTTTTTAAGATATGTTCTAACTGGTATATCTACATGTCCAATGATATTATTATTGGGTATATTAATCATGATATACCTTTATATAAAAAAGGATTTAGCTCATCATCAAATGATATTAACATTTATTATTATAGATATTGTTCTTTTGTCAGGTAATGATGTTTTTTAACTTCTAAATTTTAATTATGAGGTCATTCTGATCTATAATATGTAATATATTAATAATTATATAGTTTTATCTCTGTATAAGGATCAACATCATAAGTCTCAAAAATTATTATTTCCTCAAAGACATTTCTCTATACATTAAATAACAAATAATACATATATATTTTAGAGAATAAAAAATTTATAACCTCATTAATTTTTTGAGAATATTCATATATGGTTTATTTTTTATTAATGGTGATCATAATACATAAAAATTCCCATAATATGGATCATTCATAAACAAAAAATATCATATTGGTTACAAGACTTCAAACATGCTTCCTGGTATTCCAAAGGCTGCAGACTAAGAGTGGTCTGGGAAGAATATAGTTGATAGATTATACCTATATTTCAAAGAAATAATACAGCCAAAATAAATCGACATCAAAGAAAAAAAATATATGAAATAATATATCAAACAAATATAAGGTAAATAATGATCAAAACAATCTACTAATGTAATGTTAGGATGGAATATATCTAAATGTAAGAATTCAAGAATAAAAAATATTATTAACAGAAATAATATAAATTGACATTAGTTTTGAAACCCCTTGCAGTTCTATGTCCAAGCTCCAACACATCAACAAAACATAAAAATCTATATGATCAATTTCACTTGTCCAAACATGAATCTATATAATCTGTTTGGGTGTGAGATGGAAGGATAAATATGTTGGGAGTGAATGTTAGTTGGTCAACACCATCAGGTTTTAAAAACATTTTTTATAATATTTTTATTAAATAAATTAATAATGTTGTTTACTAATTAAGAAGTTAACACAATATTAAAATTAATCTACATCAGAACCGTGCAATAATATATTTGACAATATAGAAAAAAACAAGAATCCATAACCTTGAATGAAGGAAATAATAACATAACTCATAAAATGACTCTCTATACTAACTATTTGTATAATTGTACCAATCCCTATAAGAATAATAACATAACCATGAATATACCACATTATAACAATTTCAATGCCGTTGAAAATACCTCTAAATAATAATTTCAAAATATGAGAGAATCCCTCTATATAGGACCTAATGCATCTTACCCTGGGCCTCTATATAATAATTTATACATTAATGGAACCTTCATCAAAATATCATAATTGGAAAATGGTTAATTATACCAATTAATTTTCATCATTCATTTTCCATTTCATTTATCAAATTCTCTTAAGTAATTAATATTCATGTTCACACAATAAATCTATATGAAATCATTAACAGTAATTCTAATAGTAAAGTAATCCATTATCCATGGAGAATATATATCGAGAAATAAAATGATATTTCAAATCATGATAAACATTATTTATTCCATTATCCTAATCAATATTAATAATGGGTCTGAAAACACTATTGTAGCCACATGACTGAAATCTAATCACCATCTTACAACCCATGAAATGAAATGGTATTCAGAAACATTTAAACAAGGAAAAACTATTGAAAATAATATTTAATTCATAAAAATCAGTAAATTATAAAAACAAACCAGTCATATATATAATAAGGATTGTATACTTGTGTCATTTCCATAACCAAGAATAAGTTACATCTTGGGATATAAACATAGATAGAAAATTATATTGATCAATAATTTTCAACAACTATAAATGAAATTTTTTTTCATTAAAAAATAACTTTTCCAAACATTTTAAATATCCCTCTCTTGGAAAATAACATCGCAAACTTATAAAAGATTATTTAAATGCCGTTTAATTTTATATATGAATTATGAGTTATTATTTGAATTTTTTTATTCAATCATAAGCAATTTTGAAAATCCTTCCATTTTAAAATAAACATGAAATTATATTATTAAATATTCATGGAAGATAATAGTTGTGATAACATAATATTTTGTTCATGTCATACACATTTAAAGGATGATTATTTTTACATTTTAAGTAATATAAGAACATCAATTGGTTATTAATAAGGGAATAATATTCCTTTAAATTTACTAATAAAGTAAAACAAGGTAAATATTAACTTAATAAATCATTTTAAAAATTTTATATCATTTTTACTTTTTTTTAGAAATCATATATTTCGAAAAAATGGTTCTCAACTATAAAAAATGGTTTTACATAGAAACAATATTTCTGAATTCATGAGTCCATCAAGAGATTAATGTAATGTTGAAACAATTATTATCTTAACATAAATATATGTGAAGAGAATTAATCAGATTCAATTTATATAAATCTGAATATTTCATCATTGGTTGTATAATAAAAATCCATCCGAATAATTGATAACATTGAATGAAAAAACTATTACTGCTTTTTGATTAGTCAAATTGACTACACCATGAAAGGATACAATTTATCAAAACATTAAACATCATGATTCTAAAAAAATTTCAAATAGGATATGTAAATTGGAAATTATATACGCCTTGTAAAATAATAGAGTTTCATGACCTCAAAACATGCCTCGATGAATGAATAATGAGATGTTGTCCCTTACTATGATCATATCATTGAAGAAAGACTTATTAAAATGAATTCATTATGTATTTATAATATAAAGCCACATAAAAATAATATAAAAATAAAATAATATAATTAATTTAATATGATATATATTTATATAACAAAATAATCTATGAATGATATATTTAACTAAATTATTTGAAATTGAGTTGAAAATATGATAACTTAAGTCTAAACTGTCTATTACATTCATTATCATCCAAAATAATAAACATAGAATAATTTACTAAATTATTTAGGACCTTTTTACATATTATAATTTCTTTTATATCACATACTAACATTATATAAATTTAATATAATTATTATTTTTAGGTTATATTTTTGATGATATTCGATAGAGTAGTCCAAATTATCGTTGGTATGATATATATATATAGTCAAAATGGTAATTATTCTCTCATCTACAAAATATAAACTTTAAATAAATATAATTTTATAGAAAAATTATATTTATAAATCGATTCATAAAATATTTACATTAAAAATGAACTATGATACAATCATGGAGACGGTAGGTCATACATACACAAGATTAACAATTCTATTTTTCCATTATCACTGTGAAATGAATTAATGTATTAATATATATTTCTATAATGATCATAATTCGAAATACATATAATTAAAATATTTTTTATATACTTAGTTATACCATCCATGTGATTTGGTGATTAAAATTGAATCACAATGATATGTAGAGGATCGAGCTCACAAATATAAAACAATTAGTTTATCATTTTTTTATGCATATAATGGTAAGAATATTAATGATATGTTATCTTTTAATAATTATAAATATTTCATTAATATAATATATAGTCCATTATTATATAATTTTAACCAGTTTTGAGGGATGGTGATGAGAAAAAACTTACATCGCGTCGTCAGGTTGTGTCCTCCATACACACGAAGGAATAACTTTTATATCATTTAATGGATGTGGAGAGTGATATGGGTCACAAAACAAATATGATAAAATATATGTATACGGATTATAATATATTTATTATTTTATATAATATAAATATTGTTTTATGAATGTGAATGTATTAATAATACACAAACACTTGATTAAAAATGTTTCCTCTCTTTTCGACAATATTCATAGCTTAACACCTCAATTACATAAAAGGCTGTGTTTTTCAAAAATAAATACATCTATAATCCGGATAGGGATTTATATATGGTAATAGATCCCATATTGGCAGAAAAATATAGCGGTTTTCTATGAATAATGGAGATGTTTATGTTCCCCTTCAACAGAGAGGGAACATTCAATCATAGAATTTCAAAAAATATTAAATTAATATGATGAAAAAAATGGATCTAAACATATTAATATAGAACATATGTCAATTAATGGTCCAAATACCCTCATATAATAAAAATAAGAAAAAAATTTACTAACATTATATTCATATCATTTTTCCACCCTCATTTGTCTCTTTTAATTGTTACCAAGGCAATATGAAATTTTACTTCTTGAGGGTTAATATATTTATAATAAATTAAAAAAGGACCAATAATTTAACATGGATGAAACTATTAATCTTATCAATTTCATTTTAATCTATTTAATATTTTTTTATTTTATATAATTTAGTAAAATTTTATTTACTCTAAAACTATCCTAATGTCAATTTTTAAATGCATTTCTTTTTTAACGTTAATATTATCATGATAACACATGACTTTCAAAAAGAAATTATTATATCTCAATAATTCATGTTCATATAAAATATTAATTCAGAAAATTAATGAAGTCACATTATAATTATTTTAATATTTTTGAAAATAATTTTTTATATGTTTATTAATAAAATAATTACTCCATTAGTGTTATGTAATTTTTTAAAGAAATTATTTTTTTAATAAAATAAAAAAAATACCTTAAAATAGATAAACATTTAACATTGGGATGAATGTTTATATGTTATCATATTTTCTAGGAAAAACAATATTAATAAATTATATTTTTTATACTTTAATGTGACATCTTAGACATTCCCATAATTAAAATGTTATAAAAAGGATAATCAAATCTAAATTATGCCAAGATCCATGAATAAGTTAATATCATTAAAATATTTATATTAAATTCATAGTAAACACTTATATACATTCATAACCTACACCATATCTTATGTGGAGCCAAAAGATATTTTTTTAGAAAAATAATGATATATTTTTCGACTTTCATTTATTTAAATTATATATAAGTCATTTTCATGATAAGTTCTCCATTAAATTATTCAATTTAAAACTATATATGTTCATTGTATAATTAAAATCATCCATTATGATATAGGATGATAATCTATAGCATTATAAATTATTTTTATCACATATTAAAATGGTTTACCCTTTATTGTTGTGGAAAATTTTACCAAATATACAACTCATAGTAACTAAAAATAACAGGGCCATATTTACTAAACATGGACACACTAATTAAAAATATAAAAAAATTAAATCATTAAAAATAATGTTAGGTTTTTTTTGAAATCAAAATCATAAAAATACATGGAAAAACATTTTTTGGAAAATTTCCCTTATTAAATATAAATTATTTTTTAATAATAAGCTTAGTTATAAAATGTACAGTAACATTCCTTATTTTTTAATTTATATATAAAACAAAACTGACAAAATTTTAATCTTATCTAATTAATACTTTTATCTTCTATATATTCTAAAAATATAATTTATATATATAGTAAATATTTTTCACAATTTATAGAAATTAATATTTTTGTTTGAAAAATAACTAATTTTCACCAAATGAAAATTTAGGTATGCTAATTTCAAAAATGATGTTAATTTATTGAATTAATTTTTATAAAAAATTTATAAATTAATTATAATATTATCCTATATAATTCTATAAATTCCAAATTGATAAAAACATTATTGTGGAGATTTACATGACATTTTGAAAACATAAGTTATTATATTCTAATAATTTAAAATCAAATTTATAAGTATTAGGATCTTTAATATTTTTTAATATGTATGTTATTAGTTCTCAATCATGTCAATTGAGTCACTAATTATTAATGTCTATATTAGATTATTTCGTTTTTTGGTTTAGCTTAGGGATGCATATCTTTTAAATTTTCAAACATAGTTTTTCATTAACAAATATAAAGTCATTAATTTATCCCATTTTTGATAAATTTATCCCTTATCGATTTAACATGTTCTATATATCCACAGTTTTTACAGTTAAAATTTCTTTTATTGAAATACCAAATATGAAATATGGTCATTAAAACATCATCTTAAAAAGAGGGAAACGTAAATGTGAAAATCACAACAAAACTAATATTCAGATTAGGAGAACATTAGTGGAATGTAAGAATACTCACAGGTAATAGAAATATATCTATCTAAATATATTTTAGTGTGATAAAGAAAATATTCATGTGTATTGTAACCATCACACAACTATTAATCTGTTATGAGTTTATATACGATTAATTCATCGTCTTATAAAGTAAATAAATAATTATTTTTATTAGAAAAAACATTACCCATATTAGAGGAATTGTTTACATCATATATTTAGAACATATAAAATATACTTAAATGAAAAATAGAATTTTATTCTTTCCTAAATTCATAAATAATTTTTATCATATCCTCTAACAATGAGTATTACATATGATTTTTTATGAATGAATTTGAAGAATTATATTCTAAGAATAAAAAAATAAAACATATATTTGTTATTATTATATTTTGGAATTAACCGAAAATATATATACATGATATGATATGATAATTCCAAAAATAATAATATAACATTTTAAAAAAAACTACATCAATCTCCAAAACTCGATAATAATAGAAAATAAATGACATGCGTCTTTCAATAAATAATTATCATTAATTTTTTTAATAAGTGTCCAAAATAACATTAAACCCCAAAAATCATGTGGATTTTATGACATTGTATTTCCAAATAAATTCAATAAATATTATCAATCAATCTCAAATTCTCTTAAAGAAATCTAATTTCCCAAAGAACATAATCTCACAGATTTCCTAATTATTTATATGCATATCCTAAATCACCGTTAAATCATAATAAAATCATTTATGAATACAAAATAAAATAAAATAATTAATTATAAAATAATATAACATAATATTAATTTTACTATAATAATATAGATTTCCCAAAATAGTTAATGCCTTATAAAATAACACTAATATATTAATCACTAAATCAATTTCCAATACCATGGTTTACAATAATAGAAAACATATGTTCCCAAAATGAACTGATCCTTTTTCAATCAGTTATTTTTTGTAAATAAAATCAATTTTAAACAAAATATTACATATAATAGGATGTATGTTGTCAATTCACCCTTTTCATCCCTCATTTGTGGGTTTATTTCTCATAGACTTTCTGGATAGGATTGGTTTTCACCTTTCTTTTATGTTTTCCACTTTTCTATAAAATAATAATTGTTTTCAAATTACTACAAATATTAGAGACATCCTAATAAATTACTATGATATATTCTCTATTCAATGGTATTTCCAATCTCAAAGGTTATACCATACCTTTCAATTTTCATCGCAAAATATAGTAACACATGATTACCTCAATAATAAATTTTCCAAAAATATCATCACTCATATTAAAATTTCATAAAATAAATCCCTAAAAGGGGTTCCAGATAAATAGTTATTATTAACAATCATAAAATTATTAACCAATGATGATATCCCTAACTCATAAGTTAATGTCAAAAGAAAGCATCATAACCTTCAATGTTTCATAATCTTTAGTATGATACAAAATATAAAATCTTAGAATCTACATTTCTTTTTGCGTTGAAAAATATATAAAATTACCTAATATGACCAACATTTATTACCATTCAAAACATATATCTTAAAATAGAAATATAATATCACATACCCACCCAATGGGCCTTATATTTTAAATATTCTAGATAATTAGGACAAAATACTAAAAAAATGGGTTTAAAAACAACTGGATCAAAAATATCAATATTGACTCCCACTATATTAATCATTTCCTAATTCACAACAGGTCATAAACCTAATACATATGATTTATACATAAAAAAATTATTTAACATCATTCCTCATATCTTGGGGAAAATATACATAATAATAGTGTGAAATCAAATGTTTGGTAATTGTAAATATTAATCTGAGAAATTCATAATCATTTAAGAAATTAAAACATGGAGAAGGTTACTTGATCATAAAAACAACTATAAAGGTTTATACCAAACATTCCTAAAAATCAATGAGTATTTTTAATAGAAAATATCATTTTGGAAAAAAATTAACTAGAAGTGTAATAAAAATACATATATCAATTAGAATCAAATGATCATGATATCAATGTGTTGAATCGTTATTTGTATAGAAAAATTTTCATATGTCATGTTTAACTAAAAAGACTATAATGTCAGGCCATAATATGTATTTTATTATTTCATCATTCATTGACTCATATCCCATAACAGATAATGTGCTTGGACTTATTTCTAATTTTGTATCAGACACATCGACTTGATTTCTCTATTGGATACGTCTCATCAACATGAGTACCATTATAATCTCATTATATATAAATCATTACCCAATGAATTGGAAGGAGATATAGGTCCCAAAAATTATATAATGAAACCTCAAATATGTGTTTCATTTGAACCTAAATATTTGATCATCCCATAAAACAAGAAATGATATTGGTTTCATATTAATTTCATCATGGAATAAACAATTAATGTAAAACACGATTCATAAATATAATTCTATCATAAATATGAATCCTTATGAAAATTAATAAGGATTGTATAATTGGTTCATATCCACTATAAATAATATGATATATCAGAATATATAATAACAAAATTATGGAAAATTTATTATGAATAATAACCATTAGGAGAAAATAACTTATTGAAACATTTTAAAAATCATAAATGTTGAATATAACAATGAAAACATATAAATAATGATTTAAAAATATTTAAAAATATTTCAAGCAGAAATTATCCTTGATGATATAATAAAAACTTTTTAAATCATAAAAAATTTTGAAAACCCATTTCATTGAAAATAAAATTTAAAACAGATAAGGGAATTATCAAATAATTTAATGGTCATGGTGACATGAAGTTTATTTCATGTCCAATACATAATCATATGTTTTATAAAATAATAATGGGGATATTTTTTTAATAATACATTATATTTCCATGTAAAATGTTTTTCACAATTTCAAGCATGGTAAATATTTACATAATAAATAAAATGAAAATTGATAATTCAATTTTGAATACATTTTTTGAAAAAAAAAAAGATTTTGGATGAAATGTGGTTCTTAACCAAAAAGTTCATTTTTTTAAATGATTCCTTTTGAATTCATGATTCCATAATGAGAGGAGATAGAGGGAAACATATATTCTCATTAAAAAAATATATTATCATAAAATACATGTGTTTCTTGGTAGATGGATAATAATATTATATCCTTGGATGTATAATAATAAACAATTTTAATAAAATAGAAGATTGTAAGATAAAACGATTAGAAATTTGTAATCAGACAAATCATTTTACCATTAAATAATAACAATAATAAAAAAATTTAATATATTGAGAACAAATAAATTAATGATTTAAAATGTAAAGGGGTAATTATATACAACTTAAAAAAAATCGGTGCATAACATCCAAACATGTCTCAATGAAATAAAATTGATACTAACTCCCTTAATAAGCTAATTTCATTGATGAAATCGTTAATAAAATGAATATATTAGAAGTTTTATTGAAAAACCACATAATATAAGTCTAAATATATCATTATATAATCTAAATTAATATCACACGTAATATTTGTGTGACATATTCAATTAAGAATATGTTAAACCCAATGAATGAAAATTGAGTAATGTAATCACATAACTTTAGTCTAAATCATAAAGTATGATCATTGTCATACTAATTAAAAAAACTAATTTTTTATTCAACTTATTTAGAAAATTTACATTTACTATTAATTTTATACAACTAATTAAAATGTTCTAATACTTACATAATTACTTATGTTAATGTTTTAGGATATGATGATATTCGAAAATTGAGAAAAAATGACATTTGTATGATTTATATTGTCAACATGAAAATTATTGAATTACCTTCGTAATAATGAGTATTTTAAAATGAATAATTTTTTTTATGAATAAATTATCCTTTTAAATCTACTCATATAATAAATATATGAAAAATAAATATGTTACAAAAATTGAGTTGATAGATCGTACATATTAATGAGTAAAAATTCCATTTTTCAGTGATCATTAAAGAAAGAATATAATTATTATTATATAATTTTATGTAGATAATAATATTATATATTTATATCATATTACATTTTTATATATACTTATATGTTTCATTTATGTTACCTATGTATGAAAACTGAATATCATTGCTTTGTGGAGGTGTAAGTCCCCACATATGCAGGAACCATGTTATCATTTTTTTATGCATGAATGTTTATAATGTAAATGATATATTATATTTTAATAATGATATATATGTCATTGAATTTATATTTACACATTTATTTCATCATTATAACTAGTCATGAATGATGGATTTGGAAATTTAATTATATCGGTTCATGATGTTGTGATTTTCCGTACTCACAAACCAGTTGTTGTTTACCAATTTTAGTGATATTGATATGTAAATGGGTCATTAAAATAATATAATGACATAATTATATTTCATATAATATATTTATTTTTTTATCAATATTAAATATGTTTTATGTTTTTCAATGTGTTTGAAAAATAAAACACACTATTAAAAATGAAACCACTTCTTCTAACAATCACATTTTATTAATTCTATAATACCTTTATGGGTTGTGTTCTAAAAAAATGACCACTATAATTTGTGGAGAAATTATAAACGGGATTTTATCGGTTATCATATAACACAAAATGGATTTTAAGTGTTAATAAATGAGAAGTTTATGTTACTTTTATAAGATGGGGATGGGGCACTCTTAGTTTATTCCAAAAATATTACATTATTTTATTTTATTTTTCAATAAGTAATGGTGTAAATCATTTTTTATTTAAAAGATAATTTATGAAGGTTCTATATTTCCCCATAAAATATAAATTATATAATTTATTTAATAATTCAAACCTTTATCTTTTAGTTTTAACCCTTATTATACATATATAATACTTATAATTATTGCAATAAATTTTTTCATTGAGGGTTATTATATTTACAATAAAATGAAACAAATACCACCAAATGGATCATGGATTAAATTATCATCAGCATCAAAATAATTTTTCTCAATTTATTTGTAACTCCCTGAACATATTTATAAATTTAATAATAATAATTTTAATTATTATCATTATTATTCAAGAATTATTACGTATTGGAAGGTTTTGGTTTCAAAATAAACTTATGAGAATGTTAAATAAATTATTAAATATTTAAATTATTACATTGATTAATGTTATTTAAATTACTCAATAAAACACATCACAATAGATAATAAAACGAATAGAATTTCACCCATCATCATAACAAAACGATTATGTATTGTTCGTCCCTTAAATCCACCAAAATAGATAAATGGTGGTAAGAATTGAAAAAATAAAGAGAATCAAAGGAATGTAGAGAACAATCCTCTTAAAATAAGAAAAAATCTTCAACATTCGAATACCATGAACATGTATTTATACGATTAAATTTAATCGTTATAAGTTGTTGTTGGGGTTTATAAATGATTGTTGGGTCTTAAAGCCATTTGTTCTATTTAAATCTTGTAATAGTTTCCAATAAATGAAATTATTGTTTCGAGTTATCAATATATGTATTATATATTATTATATATCTTATTATGTTATATTAAATAAAGGTTTTTAAATAACCCTTGAGGTTAAATTAATTTAGGGGTTTTAATTATGGGTTATTTATTAATTTTTGGATTTAAAAATATAGAACAATGGTATAAAATAGTATTAATTTATGTGTTTTATTATAAAAATTAATTTAAATTAAAATGATATGCTTTTAAATATAGTTTTTTTTAATAGAACAATTGGGGTTTTATAAATTTCAGTTATAAAATTTAATTGTACTTTTTTAAAAAAATGGGTGCCACACTAGGCTAACAGGACACATCAAAAATGATGGGGGGGACCCGGTCATGCCATACAAGGAGGCATCTACCCACACCCAAGGTTTCTTGAGGAGCCTAGAGTTCACCTTAGAAATCATATTGGAGGCAAGCCACACACAAAGGCTCGTGTATTGGGCCCGATCTGGTGTGACCAGAGGGAAGGCCATGTCACACACCAACACAGGATAGGGAAGGCTGAGAACCCATGGGCGGTGTTTTTTTGTGTAAGGACACTAGATTGTGTTCTTATGTCTTCATGTTATGGAACCCCACACAGAGCCTTATAAGATATTCCGGAAACCTGTTGGGTTTTGATGTGGGACATCATTTTCTTTCCATTGGTGTGATCTAAGATGCAAGTTATTGGAACATGACATTATGACCATCTACATTAGTTAAGCCTTCAAGTCCGACTTTCATAGCATATCTCTGCGATATTTCTTGTACCGTTTTATCTGAACATTCAAGATATGAATAACACAACCTATATAAAACTCACAGATCCACCACAGATATCTGATGAATGCCGCAATATAATATTGATAGTTCATCTCTTTTAAAACACACTGATCCTCCACATCCATCTAATCAGATCTGTGGAATTATCTGGACCATCTAATTTCAAGAAGAAATTATCCCTTCTAAAAAATTTGGTTTAACATCATGCCATATATCGTATCATATTTAATCTAGACCACTCATTTCATTCACACTAATTATTCCATGTGGATCCACACCAGTCCCATCTATGCATGTTGCCACAAGAACCTCTCCATCTTCTCTTCCTTGTAATTTTACTTTCCACTCATTCCATGGCCAATTTATTTTGGAATCATCATTCGTTTTATCATGGGATGGGTATTTTTATACCAAACATAATGGTCCATGACTCGAATCCACCTCCTCTTCTACGTTTTATATAATTTTATTGTGTTAATTGGCTTATATATGATTGGAATGTTCACTAATTAACACTTTTGTTTGATTTACTTATTTTATTCAAATCTATAATTTTAAACTTTGGTATTCTTTAAAATGCCTCACATTGCAGAAACTGAGACCCCTCAAAAAATATTTTATCATGCGCTTGTTAGATTTGGTGGCCTAGAAAAACCTACATTGTACTTTATTCATTAATAAATACCGTATCACGTCAGAATTGTTCTTCTTCATAATAATGAATGTGATAATGCCTTAAGGATAACAGTAACATTAATTGGTCATAGAAAATCCTTACTATGATGAGAACATATAAGTGACATAACATTGTTCATGAATATATTATCTATGGCCATATGACGATATTTGAGAGACACATATAATACAATCCATTAGAAGTGAGTACACAAGAATCATTGAGTAATATTATCATGATGTGCTCCCTTGGTAATATCGAAGAGGGTATTATGAGAACCAGACCTACAAGTTGGAAATCCAAATTTCATAGTTTCATTGGATGTTACTATACACAGAAGTGTGTATTGTGGATTATACCTTATGATTATTATTAATGTATATTACAACTCTCAAACATAGGTGTGTTGATAAAAAATGTGATGACTCACTATTTGCAGTGAGATATGATATGATGGGTTTATCATGAGTAATACTGCATTAATAGATAATTCGAGAAAGGAATTTTCCCTTATGGTCTATAACAAATGTAGATATCTCAGGCCCATTGATTGAATTGATATAGCCTAAATAAATCCATGTCCATGGTATGTAATGGGCGTATTCAATTCTGAAATGTCAAAGAAAGAATAATCAAGAACATGAGATGATGGAATAGGGACGAAACCTTCTTGATTGAAGATTTTGAGACAAAGGGATTACATTACATGGTAAGTGTTAGTAGGAGGTCACATGTCAATGTGGAATTAATTTCGTTGTAAACGTGTGTTTTGGCATGTCTTTAGAACCTAACCATGGTCTCTAAGAAGTATCCACCTAATGACACAAAGAAAAATTCCATGATGGTCACACACTAAGTGTGTCCATGTATCTCAGTTAAATAGTAATTTTAGAAGTTAAATAAAAATAATGCATGATTGTGGTTTAATAATTATTCAAGGATTCCTAAACACATTTATTTCGATAATATTTATTATAGAGAATATATTTTGGAAAAAAATACTATATTTATTTCCAAGTAATGAAGTGATATTTATTTGAGAAATAAATATCCATTATTCAACGTCTAATATATGTGGTGGAGGAAATAACGAAAATATAAAAAAACAGAAGTACATTTCGGGTATATTAAAATACATTTCGTTTATTATCTCTTTGGATTTTTTGATAAATAATATTATTTATTGAATTAAATAATATTAGTTGTAATTATTTGGGTGCATGTCAAGTAATAATAATATTTAACTATTATTATTAAACATGGGGTCTTACTAAGAATTCAATAAAATGAATAAATTCTTTTAGGTAATTAATTGATTTTATTATTCTAATTAATTAAATACTCAATTATGTAATTTTCATTTGCCTAGCGATTTTCGGAGGTTGTGCACAATGGATCTATAAATATCTCTCAATCCATGTGTGAATTATTTTCTTCAATGAACACTCTCATGCTATGAGAGAGACCCCCCAATGGATCAAGGAGAGTTTTCTGCAAGCATCTCTCAAGGAGATCGAAGGTGGACATCACAAGAGAAAGATCTTCAAATATAATACCCAAATATCCCTTCGGTGATATCCATAGACATGTGGGGTGTCACGACCCGACCTCGGGGCCCGTGCCGTGACTACCCCAAGCCCGCCTTCCATAGGCCAGGGGCTGGCGACTAGCACCAAGGCGTAAAATCCCGGTAAACAGGGAAGGCATTGCCTTTATAAGTAACAACCACCACAGAGTCAGCAAGCGGAAAGTAACTACAAGTGCAGAAAAGTAAAAGGGGGCCGGAATACAAGCCCAACTGAAAGTACAACTGAAAAAGTAAAGAACAACAACTGAAGAAAAGACGGCGGCCTCGTGTCGTCCACTGGAAATCCCACCTGAAGGGTGGGTACAGATAGCCTCCAGGCTCCTCGGGTCCCACGTCTGCTCCGAGCACGTCCCGCCCAGTGGTCCACCTCCAAGTACTGTCCTGCTCCACACCCCAACCGTGATCAGCGCTGTCCGTCGTCTGCATCCAACACAACAAGGTGCGGGCAAAGCCCGTGCATGGGTGAGTATAAGCTACTCAGTAAGGACCCCGAGACCCCCGAAGGTCTCCCGAAATCCACAAAGGATATAACACAAAAGGAAGGTGCAATCACGAAGTAACATCTGCCTCGACTTAGGTATATGCCCATACATATACCTAAGTCCCCAATTCTAGCTCTGCTCACGAGCTCAAGAACAACTCAATCCACATAGGAAAGCAAGACTCAAATCCACAAAGGAGAGTAAACAGTAAATCCACATAGGATAGTTCAACACAATCCACAAAGGAGAGTAACAGAAGATTCAGCTCAACCAGGTATACTTTTTCAGATGACATCAAGGATGATCACTGATCCATCTAAGTCGCCGGACCCACGAAGGATCGATAGGTACTAACCCCCGCAAAAGACCCACATAGGATCGGGCTCACACAGAACCTGTAGGCAGTGGCTCACACAGAACCGGTAGTAAGGACCCACACAGGATCGGGCCCACACAGGACCTGTAGCACTGATCCACGTAGGATCGCTGAGTGCAGTAGTCGACGCAGTCCACTGAGGATCTCTGCACAGTCGTCGCCGCAGTCCACGAAGGATCTCTGCTCTGTCGTCGTCGCAGTCCACGAAGGATCTCTGCTCTGTCGTCGTCGCAGTCCACGGAGGATCTCTGCTCTGTCGTCGAAGTCACAACCAGCACTAGGGTTCCCGCACACAGCGAGCTCGTTTAGGAGGGTCCGCTCCATGAGCCGAGAGGCTGATACATCAACTGACACGTAGTCCGAAGTTGATGTATCCAAAAGTTCCGTATCGACAACAGGATCTCAACGCAACAGACGGCGCGTCAATCGGACGCCCGGTCTGAGAGTTATTGGCATTTTCGTCCTAGGGGCCCGGTTGGTTTTTAGGGCAAAACCAACCCGACCGTACACCGCCTGTGTCCGATCCTCGGGCGGAGTATGCCAAAAGTTCCGTCTCACTTAGAGGAAACTACCACAGCTGACGGTACGTCGATCGGAAGTCCGTAGCTCAAGTTATGAGCGTTTCCGCTCCGAGGGCCCGGTTGGTCTCGTGTACGAACCAACCCGGCCGAACCCAAAGTCTTCCGAAACCATGAGTATAATATACCAAAACGACCGTCTCGATCCAAGGATCGCGTAGCCGCTGACGGTTCGTCAATCAAAGGTCCCAGGCCCATGATACGGGCAAAAGACCGAAGAGGGCCCGAAAACGGGGGTTCTGGGCCCGGGGCGACCCGGCCCGAACCCCCCCCCTGGGTCGGCCGAACCGGGTCGACCCGACCCGGACCGACCCGGCTAGGCCGGGTCCGGTCCGGCCTGGGCGCGGCCCGGCCGACCGGACCGGCCAGCTCGGCTTCGGCCGAGCGGCCGAAGAGAAACCGCCGCGGGTTTGACCCGCGGCTTGGAGGAACGCGGCCCGCGCGGGCCGCATGCTGGGTGGCCGGACCGCGGACGCGGTCTGGTGGTTCGCCGCCGCTGCGGCCGAGCCGCGGCGGATTCCTCCGGTGGCCCGTTTTGCCTCCCGTCTGCGCCATTGCTCCTCCCGGGGGCCGATCTTCACTGCGGGATCAACGGATCGCCTTTGTCGCACGGTACGTCGTCGTCCGCCAAATCCGCACAACAAAAAGATTGGCAGAGGGTTGCCGGGTCTTGTTCGTTAGACCCGCACCCTCCGCGTTAGTCATAAAATCAACGGGAGGAAAAGAAATAACCAATCAACAATTTTAAATAAATTAAAATTGTTCCGTGATCGGGTTCTTTATTTTAAAAGAATAAACATGGGAAATAAAATATTCCAACAACCCCTACCTCGAAGTCGCCGTCGGACGTGAGGTCGTCGCGGAATCGCTCATCGCGAAAGGAGGGGATCGTCACGTCGTCGCGGAAGAGACGTTCGTCGCACCGCGGGAAAAACGTCGCGCCGACGATCTCCGGATCTAGAACAAACGGATTTAATTAATTAAATCCGTTGTCATTGAAATTAAAAAGGGAGAATTAAACGATCTGTTTCTCACCTTAGTTGCCGAACGAGGATCGGTCGCGGAAGAAGAGGCGTCGCCGAAGAACGTCGCGGGTAGAGCTCGTCGACGTCACAGATCACGGTGTGCGTCGTCGAATTCCGGTTCAGGCGTTCTTCGCGTTCTTCGCGTTCTTCGCGTTCTTCGCGTTCTTCGCGGGGAGGGTGGAGGCTCAGAGGATTCACACAACGATAGAAATCCTCCAAAATAGACAAGTTTGTCTTTTTTATTAATTTGCCAACAAACGCAAACGCGTAAGTAACGACCCATTAAATTCGTTGAATTAATTCAACGAATGAAACAGCCCATTTAATTCATGAAATAAACCGCCCAATTAAATGGTCTGTTAAGAATTAAGGAAAACGCGCCGGTTGACTTTTCAGTTACTTTGACGGGTTTTCGCGGGTGCGTTACTTAGCGAAAGAAACAGCGTGGCTCGTGCGGGCCCCACCGCACAAATATCCTACCAAGGGGTAGGGTATTTCCGGATAGCACCCTATCCGCTTTAACTCAGTTCAAGTGGCTTTCAAGTGACTTCCAAGCGGCTTAAGTGAAATAAAATAAAGTTGTCGCACAACCTTTATTTTATTTCCGACTTAAAGCCCAAAATTTTAAAAACCACGGTTGAGCAAACGCAACTCCGGAAGAGGCGTTTCTAAGAAAATATCGACGCTGCGATTTCATCGGTGCCCTCAGAATTCGATTCCGGGCACCGGTTCAAAAGATAGAAAAACTCGCTCGTCCGTTCACTGAACGTACCCGAGCCAAACTTCGGAAATTGATTCCGGGCACACCGGGCCTCGGAATCAGGTGCCGTCCGAAGTTGTGCTCTTGTAAAATTTCAAAGAAAATTAAGAAAAAAAAATTCCATGAAATTTGCGGGTCAATACATTACTCCCACCTCAGGGCTTTACGTCCCCGTAAAGATACATCAAAAACTAGGGGAACAAATGGGGGTACTGAGCACGCATCTGAGCCTCCCGCTCCCAAGTGCTCTCCTGGAGGTTCCTGTGCTGCCATCTGACGCGCACAAGAGGAATCGACCGCCCACGTAGGACCCTCTCCTGTCGATCCTCGATCTCCACTGGGACCTCCGCAAAAGTCGCCCCATCGTCCACGTCCAGCTCCCCAATGTCGATGATGTGCGTCGGGTCATGCACGTATCTCCTCAGCTGAGACACGTGGAAGACGTCGTGCACCCGGTGCAACTGAGGTGGTAGAGCCAGGCGATAAGCCACCTCTCCTATCCTGCTGAGGACCTGGAAAGGCCCGATGAAGTGTGGAGACAACTTGCCGCCTCAGCCAAATCTCCGTAAACCACGTCGAGGTGAGACACGCAAAAAGACGTGGTCGCCATCCTCGAACTCTAGTGGCCTCCGCCTCCTGTCAGCATATGACTTCTGCCGGCTCTGAGCTGTCCTCATCCTCTCCTGGATGATCTGGACCTTCTCTGTCGTGGCTCGGACAATCTCTGGTCCCACGAGTGCTGACTCCCCAGGGTCTGTCCAGCACAACGGTGATCTGCAGGGTCTGCCGTACAACGCCTCGTATGGGGCCATCCCGATGGTGGAGTGGTAGCTGTTGTTGTACGCGAACTCCACCAAGGGTAGGTGGTCCTCCCAGCTGCGACCAAAGTCAAGAACACATGCACGGAGCATGTCCTCGAGTGTCTATATGGTCCTCTCCATCTGACCATCCGTCTGAGGGTGGAAGGCTGTGCTCAGATGGAGCCGCGTCCCGAACACCTCCTGCAACCCCTTCCAAAGCCGGGAAGTGAAACGAGCATCTCGATCGGAGACGATAGACGATGGCACACCGTGAAGCCATACGATCTCTTGGACGTAAAGACGTCCCAAGCTCTCCAATGAGCCCTACTCTCTGATGGGTAAGAAGTGTGCCGACTTGGTGAGTCGGTCGACAATCACCCAAATGGAGTCGTGACCTCTAGAATTGCGTGGAAGTCCAGTAACGAAGTCCATAGATATGTCGTCCCACTTCCACTCTGGGACCTCCAAGGGCTGTACCAAGCCTGCTGGTACCTGATGCTCTGCCTTCACCTGCTCGCAGGTGAGGCATCGTGAAACGAACTCTGCCACAGCTTTCTTCATGCCCGGCCACCAGTGTTGTCGTCTGAGATCCTGGTACATCTTCGCCACTCCGGGATGTACCGCCAAGGGATAAGTGTGAAACTCTCTCAGCACCTCCTCTCGTAAAGCGACTGGTACGAAGGTGCGTCCTCTGAAAAGGATGTCGTGCTCTGCTCCAAGGGAGAAGCCATCAGGCGCCTGACCTGAGGATATCAGTGCACGCCGGGTCTCACAGTCAGCGTCCCCACGCTGAGCCTCTCTGACCTGCTATAGGAGTGGAGGAGAGACTGTGAGAGACTGAAGAAAGGCTGCACCGTCTCTATCCACGAAGGATATCTGTAAGGAGGCTAGCTGCTCCGTCGCCTCCTCAAGTAGCTGAATGCCCGTCCTCCTGCTGAGGGCATCGGCTACCACGTTCCCCTTCCCAAGAGTATAGACTATCTCAAAGTCATAGTCCTGGAGGAACTCAAGCCATCTCCGATGTCTCAGGTTCAGGTCCTTCTGAGAGAAGATATACTTGAGACTCTGGTGGTCAGAAAAGACTATGAAGCGCTCGCCCATCAAATAGTGCCGCCAAGTCTTCAGATCGAAGACCACTGCTGCTAACTCCAGGTCATGAGTGGCGTAGTTCTGCTCATGCGGTCTCAACTGACGTGATCCGTAGGCGATCACGGCCCGCTCCTGCATCAGGACGCACCTGAGTCCAGTCCCTGATGCGTCGCAGTAAACTACGTATCCAACTCCCTCCTCAGGCAACCTCAAGATAGGTGCGCTGGTCAATCTCTGTCTCAGCTCCTGGAAGCTCTGCTGACATATGTCTGACCACAAAAAGGGTTTCCCCTTCTTCGTCAAGGCTGAGAGTGGTGCCGCAACTCTGGAGAAGACTGGCACAAATCTCCGATAGTATCCGGCTAGGCCCAAGAAGCTCCGCACCTCCGTCACGCTCCTGGGTGGCTCCCAAGCTAGCACTGCCTCGATCTTCGCGGGATCCACTGCAACTCCCGCCTCAGAGATGACGTGCCCCAAGAAGTGGACCTCACGTAACCAGAACTGGCACTTTGAGAGCTTTCCATAAAGCTGGTGCTCTCGGAGTGTGTCTAGCACAACTCGCAGGTGGTAGGCATGCTCCTCCTCAGTCGTCGAGTATACCAAAATGTCGTCAATGAAGACCACGACAAATCGGTCGAGGTATGGCTGGAAGATCCTGTTCATGAGGCTCATGAACACTGCTGGAGCATTGGTTACGCCGAACGGCATAACCAAGAACTCATAATGGCCATACCAACACCTGAAGGCCGTCTTCTGCACGTCCTCGTATCGAACTCTGAGCTGATGATAGCCTGACCGGAGGTCTATCTTCGAGAACCACCGCGCTCCCTTGAGCTGATCGAAGAGGTCATCAATCCGTGGCAGCGGATACTTGTTCCTCACTGTCACCTGGTTCAGGCGACGATAGTCGACACACAGTCGCAAGCTCCCATCCGCCTTCTTGGCGAACAATATCGGGGAAGCCCAGGGTGAAACACTGGGTCGGATAAACCCCTTGCTCTTCAAGTCCTCCAACTGTACCCGCAGCTCTCGAAGCTCGGCGGGGGCCATCCGGTATGCTGGAGTAGATATCGGGGCTGTCCCGGGGAACAAGTCGATGTAAAAGTCTACCTCTCTACGAGGAGGTAGCCCTGGAACGTCGTCGGGAAAGACGTCCACGTACTGGTCCACCACTGCAGGAAAAACTGGACTCCGCACGTCCACTGCTCCTAGGATGAGGCTAGCCAACTGATGAGAGATGGGCTGCACTCTCCTCCGCGGAAGTCCATCCTGTGCTGCAAAGGTTCCCTTCTCGCCGGTGAAGGTAAACCTGCTCTCGTCGGTACGAACACATCGCACCTTGCGCCTAAAACAGTCGATCTGGGCATGAACCGTGGATAGCCAATCCATGCCCATGATGACGTCGTAAGGCCTCGACGCCGCTACAAGGAGATCCCAGCCGAAGCTCTCGCCTCCTAGAGTAAGCTCACACTGCCGGCACCAGTGCGTAATCGTCGAGTATGCTCCCGTAGGAGTCTCTAGCCTTAAGGATCGAGCCAACCGCTCAGTCAGAATCTCCGAGCACCGAACAAGGGCAGAGGCTATGAAAGAGTGACTCGCTCCTGTGTCTATAAGTACTGCAGCAAGGGTGAAATAGACACAGATCGTACCTCGAATCATCTCTGGCATGTCGGGGTCGTAGGCCTCCACTGCCTGGAGCTGGGCCTGTCCCTGCCCGCCAGCTCCCTGTGGTCGAGGTGGCCCTCCTGGTGGTGGTGGGGGTAGAGCCTGGAAGCGTCGCCCACCACCCGCTGCTCGGCCAGCTCCTCTGCCTCGTCCGCCTCCTCCCTGCGGACCGCCACGGTCGACCCTCTGCCTCTGCCTGGGTGGCCCCTCCACCGTCTGCTGCTCCTCTGATCGGCGAGTCGGGCAGTCACGAGCCATGTGACCCTGCCCGCCGCAGGAGTAGCACAGCCTACCTCTCGGAAGGCTGGTACTCCGTTGTGTGCCCCGCACTGCTGATCCGGTGTCCTAAGGCCATCTGCGTGGGGGTCTGGTCTGCCTGGACCCGAGAGTCATCTGTCGGCTACCTGCTGCCGAAGACTCAGCTACATGCCGCCCTGCGCTAGGTCTCGCCGCTGAAGAAGGCTCTGCCAGGAAGCTCTCGATCAGGAGGGCTCGCTCCAGCACTCCCGCCTGGGTCGGAATGCTGAGGGAGATCAGCGACGCCGGAATCTCCTGCCGCAAGCCCTGCTCGAAGGTCCGGGCCCGGAAGAAGGGGTCTCGTACCATGTCGGTCGAGTAGCGAGATAGGTCAGTGAACCTCGCCGCGTACTGAGCGACCGTCATGCTGCCATGGCGCAGCTGGAGAAGCTCCTGGATGCGCACCGCTCGGAGGGTGGCCGGGACGAACTCAGAGCGGAAGAGGCTCTCGAAGTCCGTCCAGAGCAAGGATGCCTCATCGTGAACCTGGAGCATCAAGCTCCACCATCGTCCTGCCGCCGCCTGCAGGAGGCTCACCGCGAGAATCACCATGAGATCCGCTGGTGTCCTCACTAGCCTAAAGATCCGTACCACCGCCTCTAGCTAGTCCTCGGTGGCCTGGGGGTCCGCCTCACCGCGAAACCTGGGCGGTCGCTGGCTCTGAAACTCATGCAGTGCCCTGAGGCGACGTCCATCGTCAGTGTCTGGTACTGGTAGCATCGGTGGCTCGGCGGGTAAAGCTACCGCCAGTGCCACTGCTGGAAAAGGGCCCTGCACCGATGCCTCGTCGCTCGGTGGGCTGCCGTCGCGCCCTACACTCGAAACCCTAGCTGGCTGTCGTCGCGGGGCCATCCTGAAAAGGAGAACAAGAGCACCACAGTCAGAACAGAATACCTGGTGAGCTGGCACAAGTAATCACAAGGAAAACTTGAGACTTTCATGAAGCAGATCAGTATACCCGGTGAGCTGACACAAGTAATCACAAGGAAAACTTGAGACTTTCATGAAGCAGATCAGTATACCCGGTGAGATGACACAAGTAATCACAAAGAAAACTTGAAACACACACGCAATCAATGTTTTCATGCATTAAGTCGGAAATCAGGAGTCAGGGTCCTGGTGTACGGATACGTCGGCCGCCGCACCAACACTGGGCTCCCTAAACTGATAACCACACTCAATACACTAAACCTTATTGCTTCATATAGAAAGAAAAGACGATCAGAGTATGCGGTAGAACCGACCACCTTTGATACCAATTGTCACGACCCGACCTCGGGGCCCGTGCCGTGACTACCCCAAGCCCGCCTTCCATAGGCCAGGGGCTGGCGACTAGCACCAAGGCGTAAAATCCCGGTAAACAGGGAAGGCATTGCCTTTATAAGTAACAACCACCACAGAGTCGGCAAGCGGAAAGTAACTACAAGTGCAGAAAAGTGAAAGGGGGCCGGAATACAAGACCAACTGAAAGTACAACTGAAAAAGTAAAGAACAGCAACTGAAGAAAAGACGGCGGCCTCGTGTCGTCCACTGGAAATCCCACCTGAAGGGTGGGTACAGATAGCCTCCAGGCTCCTCGGGTCCCACGTCTTCTCCGAGCACATCCCGCCCAGTGGTCCACCTCCAAGTACCGTCCTGCTCCACGCCCCAACCGTGATCAGCGTTGTCCGTCGTCTGCATCCAACACAACAAGGTGCGGGCAAAGCCCGTGCATGGGTGAGTATAAGCTACTCAGTAAGGACCCCGAGACCCCCGATGGTCTCCCGAAATCCACAAAGGATATAGCACAAAAGGAAGGTGCAATCACGAAGTAACATATGACTCGACTTAGGTATATGCCCATACATATACCTGTGTCCCCAATTCTAGCTCTGCTCACGAGCTCAAGAACAACTCAATCCACATAGGAAAGCAAGACTCAAATCCACAAAGGAGAGTAAACAGTAAATCCACATAGGATAGTTCAACACAATCCACAAAGGAGAGTAACAGAAGATTCAGCTCAACCAGGTATACTTTTTCAGATGACGTCAAGGATGATCACTGATCCATCTAAGTCGTCGGACCCACGAAGGATCGATAGGTACTAACCCCCGCAAAAGACCCACATAGGATCGGGCTCACACAGAACCTGTAGGCAGTGGCTCACACAGAACCGGTAGTAAGGACCCACACAGGATCGGGCCCACACAGGACCTGTAGCACTGATCCACGTAGGATCGCTGAGTGCAGTAGTCGACGCAGTCCACTGAGGATCTCTGCACAGTCGTCGCCGCAGTCCACGGAGGATCTATGCTCTGTCGTCGTCGCAGTCCACGGAGGATCTCTGCTCTGTCGTCGTCGCAGTCCACGGAGGATCTCTGCTCTGTCGTCGAAGTCACAGCCAGCACTAGGGTTCCCGCACACAGCGAGCTCGTTTAGGAGGGTCCGCTCCACGAGCCGAGAGGCTGATACATCAACTGACACGTAGTCCGAAGTTGATGTATCCAAAAGTTCCGTATCGACAACAGGATCTCAACGCAACAGACGGCGCGTCAATCGGACACCCGGTCTGAGAGTTATTGGCATTTTCGTCCTAGGGGCCCGGTTGGTTTTTAGGGCAAAACCAACCCGACCGTACACCGCCTGTGTCCGATCCGCGGGCGGAGTATGCCAAAAGTTCCGTCTCACTTAGAGGAAACTACCACAGCTGACGGTACGTCGATCGGACGTCCGTAGCTCAAGTTATGAGCGTTTCCGCTCCGAGGGCCCGGTTGGTCTCGTGTACGAACCAACCCGGCCGAACCCAAAGTCTTCCGAAACCTTGAGTATAATATACCGAAACGACCGTCTCGATCCAAGGATCGCGTAGCCGCTGACGGTTCGTCAATCGGAGGTCCCAGGCCCAAGATACGGGAAAAAGACCGAATAGGGCCGGAAAATGGGGGTTCTGGGCCCGGGGCGACCCGGCCCGAACCCCCCCCTGGCTCGGCCGGACCGGGTCGACCCGAACCGGGTCGACCCGACCCGGACCGACCCGGCTAGGCCGGGTCCGGTCCGGCCTGGGCGCGGCCCGGCCGAGCGGCCGAAGAGAAACCGCCGC
Source organism: Viscum album (assembly GCA_963277665.1). Taxonomy (NCBI): domain Eukaryota; kingdom Viridiplantae; phylum Streptophyta; class Magnoliopsida; order Santalales; family Viscaceae; genus Viscum; species Viscum album. Next base: position 616,490,364 of record OY728164.1, read on the forward strand.
GGGTTTGACCCGCGGCTTGGAGGAACGCGGCCCGCGCGGGCCGCATGCTGGGTGGCCGGACCGCGGACGCGGTCTGGCGGTTCGCCGCCGCCGCGGCCGAGCCGCGGCGGATTCCTCCGGTGGCCCGTTTTGCCTCCCGTCTGCGCCATTGCTCCTCCCGGGGGCCGATCTTCACTGCGGGATCAACGGATCGCCTTTGTCGCACGGTACGTCGTCGTCCGCCAAATCCGCATAACAAAAAGATTGGCGGAGGGTTGCCGAGTCTTGTTCGTTAGACCCGCACCCTCCGCGTTAGTCATAAAATCAACGGGAGGAAAAGAAATAACCAATAAACAATTTTAAATAAATTAAAATTGTTCCGTGATCGGGTTCTTTATTTTAAAAGAATAAACATGGGAAATAAAATATTCCAACAACCCCTACCTCGACGTCGCCGTCGGACGTGAGGTCGTCGCGGAATCGCTCATCGCGAAAGGAGGGGATCGTCACGTCGTCGCGGAAGAGACGTTCGTCACACCGCGGGAAAAACGTCGCGCCGAAGATCTCCGGATCTAGAAAAAACAGATTTAATTAATTAAATCCGTTGTCATTGAAATTAAAAAGGGAGAATTAAACGATCCGTTTCTCACCTTAGTTGCCGAACGAGGATCGGTCGCGGAAGAAGAGGCGTCGCCGAAGAACGTCGCGGGTAGAGCTCGTCGACGTCGCAGATCACGGTGTGCGTCGTCGAATTCCGGTTCAGGCGTTCTTCGCGTTCTTCGCGTTCTTCGCATTCTTCACGTTCTTCGCGGGGAGGGTGGAGGCTCAGAGGATTCGCACAACGATAGAAATCCTCCCAAATAGACAAGTTTGTCTATTTTATTAATTTTCCAACGAACGCAAACGCGTAAGTAACGACCCATTAAATTCATTGAATTAATTCAACGAATGAAACAGCCCATTTAATTCACGAAATAAACCGCCCAATTAAATGGTCTGTAAAGAATTAAGGAAAACGCACCGGTTGACTTTTCAGTTACTTTGACGGGTTTTCGCGGGTGCGTTACTTAGCGAAAGAAACGGCGGGGCTCGTGCGGGCCCCACCGCACAAATATCCTACCAAGGGGTAGGGTATTTCCGGATAGCACCCTATCCGCTTTAACTCAGTTCAAGTGGCTTTCAAGTGACTTCCAAGCGGCTTAAGTGAAATAAAATAAAGTTGTCGCACAACCTTTATTTTATTTCCGACTTAAAGCCCAAAATTTTAAAAACCACGGTTGAGCAAACGCAACTCCGGAAGAGGCGTTTCTAAGCAAATACCGACGCTGCGATTTCATCGGTGCCCTCAGAATTCAATTCCGGGCACCGGTTCAAAAGATAGAAAAACCCGCTCGTCCGTTCACTGAACGTACCCGAGCCAAACTTCGGAAATTGATTCCGGGCACACCGGGCCTCGGAATCAGGTGCCGTCCGAAGCTGCGCTCTTGTAAAATTCCAAAGAAAATTAAGAAAAAAAAATTCCTTGAAATTTGCAGGTCAATACAAATTTCAACGAATTTTGCGGGTCAATACATGGGGAACATGTGGATCACCGCTAGAGGAATCCTAAACTTGGATTCTATGACGCAATGATGAATCAATCAGTTTATGAGTATAAAAAATAATAAGGAGAGATTCCCATCAAGGAAAATCTTTCCTTTTAAGAAAATTAATTATAAACAACATATGATGATCTTATCTATGGTTATATGACTTCTTTCATTTCTATCATTCATTGTTCTATTCTGAATATCTGATGTTTTATATTCATGACAGATTTCATCTTGATCATTGTTAACAGAAAAATTAATGTTGGGTACACCCACCAATAAACATCTACTATGCCTGGACCATATAATTGGTATAATAGAGTTCATATAAATGATTATAATTATTTATTTTTTTGTTACTTATTTAAACATTTCATAATTTAGTTGTTTCATTTCAATTTTATCATTTTATAAATCTGAATATCGTGATTAATTCCTTCTATTTTTTTTCTCATTCACCTTATAGAAATAAATTTTTCTTTTATTTTTGATTAAAATAAATTAGAGGGTATCCTATGGATGTGAATAAGCTTCCTCTCCATACAACACCAAAAAACGTTGTGTGAATTTTGCATTACATGCCATGTAGTATAGGTTCCATGCACCGGGACGGTCTTCCAAACTAGGCCATGTAATTGGATTATATCTATGTTTATAAGACTCAATGTGTTAGAAAAGAATATATGGAACATGTTTTCAAGATTACACATCGTGTGGCCCAATAAAAATTTCATGTACTACATTTAGGTTAGGGTTGGATCGTGTACCCCATACATGGCTTGCCCGACTAGAAACAGTGTAACACGTATAATACATGGAGTGTGTCCCACTGAACTTGTTATGTACTCTGATGATTTGTGATTTACATTTACTTGACATGTTCATATTCGTTTACTTTGGATGGACAATAAACAAAAGTACATGTCGTGTAGTCTGAACTACAAACTATGTACACATCAAAATTACGCAGATTTATTAAAATTTATTATTATATTATACAAACCCTTATTACATGTACCATAGTGCATGCATAAAGCTGAGTCACAACACGTGATTTTTGTTTTATATATATGTGTGTTTAATTTACCATGTTCATAATGTTCATTTATAGTCATTGGGTAGATATGAATGGTAATTTTTTAGTTTTTCTTTCAAGGTACATATTTCATAGAAAGATAATGTTTAGTGAAATTATTGGATTAAAATTATGATGATTGAAAATCTCACAGAAATTTAGAAAAAAGTTTCAAGATAAACGGATTAATTAATTTATGATAATTAATTGATTCGAGCATGATTTATCATAAAAATATCGATTAAAAAATTAAATGCTAGAATTATTTATGTGTAAATATTATTGCATGTAGGGATCCACATGAGCTAGACCATGAACCCTATGTGTGAATGGTTTCATTTAATTAATTTACTAATATTAACTTTTGTTTCATGTGTTATTTTTCCTCATTAACATATAGGGACTATATGCCCAAGATTTCTTTTATTTAAACACCCATTTTACACCTCCCCCATGAGTTAGATAAAATCATATTTAATGGATGGAGCTCCCTAGATTGTAGAGGTGACTCATGTTCGAAGCCAAGGTGAAACCATTCCAAGGAGAAAAAAAGGTGTACATGTTGAAAGATATAAACACAAACCCAATAACATCACGTTGTTTTCCCCCTACGTCTTCGATTATTTCATCAACAGATATAAAATTAAAAAATAAAGAAAGATGGAGTTCATTCTATTTATTTTATTTATTTCAGTTGTATCATTTATTTATTGTGTTTGTGTTGTCATGATGACACTATTAATGCATTAAAATATAATGTAGGATGGAACTAAAATAAGACATACATATGAGTAAATATTATCTTAGACATGGTTAATCACTTATGTATATCCCAATTAATATTAACAAGAATGTCATCAAATATAATATAATGAACATTTACGAATAATGTTAAATTCCCTCAATGAAATTATTATGTAATTATATCCTTCTATAATATTGGTTTCAATCTATCCATAGTTCAATATGCAAGACCAACCCTAGTTTGGGTGATTTCAATTATTGATGAATTATAATTCAAGGTTATGGGTTGACATAAATTGGTTCACATTAAGGGTTGACTTCCATAGTAGGACAATGTCTGACCAAGAGGCAAAGGTTGAAGAAATCCAAAATAGAAGGATTTCAGGATTAGGGTGTCCACTCAACAGGATCGAGGAGCTTCAAGTTAATGCAGTTGGAATTTTAATGCCTACCTAAAACCCTTCATGATTCTCGACCAACACTATTTGGGGTAATGCAAATAGAAATATTGTTCCTTGTCACTAGAATATTTAGGAAAAATAATATTCTCCATTCAGTGATGAGGGCTATTATATTTTGATAAAAAAGTTGGAGACTAATTAGTATTAAATTATTTATTTTTTATATTTTTATTATGATAATGTAATAATATCGTTCTCATCATAATTAGTAGAAATGGAATGAAAAATGATTTCAAACAAATCATTTTTTACTATACTCGAGAAGGAAACCCATCACATCGGCTCCTACATCTAGGAATATAAGAGGATTTTATACATCATCCTTCACCATGAAAGGAAATTGTACCACTTTTATGAGTATATTCCAATTGCGCATTGATAAAGGCTAGTGATGAGAAACTATCAATCTATAAAAAACTTATTGATGATGCAGAATTTTTCCAATGATTCATGCTATCTTCCATTTATAATGAGGTCTTAATGAAACATAAAAACATGGAAGTGTATAGCCTGAAGTCACACCTTAAGGATCACTATCAAGAGAAGGGGAGAAGATAAAGATATGTGATATAAACTGATTTGTTTAAATCAATGCATTGTGAGATTTCACTAGCTATGCCTCCTGTAGTCAAGCTTATTGGATACATTGAATGCCTGGACATCTTAGGGATTATGTTCCTGGATGTGTTGCATGTAGAAATCATCTTATCCCAACTTCCCTAGTCCTTCTCTATCTTTATTGTCAAATAAAACTTGAGGAACAATGATAAGTGTTTATCAGAACTAATGACCATAATTTTCGAGGTAGATAAGTGCATTGGGACATGAAAACCCCATAGTCCTTGTGGTGAATAAATAAAGGATTGATAAGGAAAAGGGGGAAATGGATTCATAAACGGTCTGAAGCCATAGAGAACCATCCCACCATGAAGGGGAAGATCCAGAAGTAGGGCATGAAACAGGATGTAGTATGTTTTTCATGTGGCAAGAGAGGCAACTAGAAGAATAACTACACGCATATGTGTGGGGATGAAAAATATGTGATTGTAATCATGTGTAATCATTTAATATCAACACATTTGTTATCAGATATAGCTTGTGGGGCCCAAATATGTATTCAAATTCATGCACCATGTATATTTAGAATTATTTTCAGAGTATAGGAGGATATTTTATTTTCTAGTGGCGTGATAACGGCTGCATTGTCTATTGGTTATTACAATCTCTCATTGCGAACTGGAATGCTTTTGGTTTTAAATAAATGTTATTATGTTCCTAGTGTTACCAAGATCATAATTTTTGTATCATGTTTGGATAAGGATGGATATATTTTTATGTTTGGAAATAAGGGATGTTTACTTTAAAAAATGTATGTCATCATATGGAACATATAAATAATGTGTTTTTTGTGTTAAATTACAAAAACCAAGTGTTCGAAATATACAACGAAACAAACTCGCATGAAAAAAACATCACACAGTTGTGGAATTACTATCTCGGAAACGTAAACTAGAAGCTCTTGAAAAATACCTTCCAAGATGTTTATTTTGTCCCTAATGATATAAAAACACTATATTGATGTCAAACATGTTTACAACATAAAATGACCAAGCCGACATTTAGTGGATAGGGTGAAAGGGTCATTGAGATTCTAGTATTGGTGCACACAGATGTGTGTGGACCATTTCTAGTTGAAGAAAGAGGTGGATATTTTTACATCATTAATTTTACTAATTATTTTATTAGATATAGATATGTATAACTAATGAGGTATATTACAAATTTCATAATGGGATTTATGTAATTAAATAATGAACTATATAATCATCTTGTAAGAAAATAAATTTAATTCGATTGGATCGATATAGAGAATATCTAAACCATGAGTTCATCGAGCTTCTACAGCACTCTAGGGTTCTATCTCAGCTCACTCCTCCTTATAAAACACAGTTGAATGATGTTAGTGAAAGGTGGAACCACTCCTTTTTTGAAATGGATAGGTCAATGATGAGTATGGAATACATTCCATTATCAATTTTAGGATATGCATTACAAAATGAAGCATAGCCATTAAACCAAAAACCAACTAATGTGGCATATGGAATTCCCTCTGAATTTTTGAATGGAAAGAAACCCATTTTGTCACACAAACATGTATAGGGATGCAAGGTGTTTGTTAATGCCTTAACAGGAAAAAAACTAGCACCTCGGGTAATGATGTGTATCTTTATAGGATATACCAAGGAAACAATATGATATTTCCTATATAACCATTATGATAAGAATGTTATAGTCACTATACAAGAAATTTTCTTGAGAGGGAGAACATCTTCAAAAAGGATAGTGGACGAAATATTGACTTCAATGAAGTTGAAGTTAATGACACATAAGAGTTGGTATAATAATATGTTATATAGGAACCTGGGGAAAAGGTTCCAGAAACACAATTATTACATAGGATCTCAAGAGAGGCAAGGGAACTATAGATATTCGGTTTCCTCGTCATTGAGTATGGTGAATCATTATTATAGGTCATTGATGAACCTCCCTCCTTTAAATAATCATTGGAAAGCTCATAAGATGTAAAAAGGCTAGAACCTATGAATTCTGAGATTTATTTCATTTATTAGAACCATGTTTGTGTTCCAGTCGATTTGAAAATTGATGTAAAGCCTATTGGATGAAAATTGGTATTCCGGATAAAGATGGAAATAAAATGACAAGTTAAAACATATAAATCAAGTCTAGTAAATTAAAGATTTAGAAAGCATCAAGGAATTGACTATGATGAAACATTCTCACAAATTTTATTGTTTAAATCCATAAAAATCATACTTCCCATAACCGATTACCATGACTACAATATTTGCAAGATGGATGTCCAAACATCATTTCATAATGGTAACCTTTAGAAAGATGAATATATGACACTACCAGAAGGGTTTTAAACACCTAGTGAAGCCAAATGGTTTTTCACATTAATGAAATCATTTTATGGATTAATGAAACCATCGAGGTCATGAAACATTCGATTTGATGAATCCATAAAGGATTTTTTTCATTAAGAATGATTGTGATACATGAGTTTATAAGAGGTTTAATGGAAATTAGGTCAATATACTAGTTGTATATATTGACAAAATATTACTTATTGGAAGTGATGTACAAGTATTATAGTCAGTTAAAGACTAGTTGAACAAGTTTTTATACGTGAAGGACATAGGTCAGTCGTCCAACATTCTAGGGTTCAAGATCATTTGTGATAGATCAATGTGGCCTCTTGGCCTATGATAGCGTACATACATTGAATAGATACTAAATAGACTTTTTATGGAACAATCAATGAGGTGATTGGTTCTTGTGTAACATGGCCTACATATTTCTAAGAGAATGTACCAAGCTTGATAATGGTAGTCATATATCATGCATTTCTAGGAGAACTACCTTGGACTAATGTTAAGACTATCCTTAAGTATCTGTGAATAACTAAAGATAAGTTATTAGTGTATGTAGGAGATACGGATATTGTCATTCGTGGGTATGATGATGATGGTTTTGATACAGAGCAGAATGATCTGAAGTCACAAACAGAATATGTTTTCTATCTCAATAGAAGAGTTGGAAGCTAGAATAGATCCAATTATCTAGTATTCACAGATTCTTTTTCAGAGTTTGTATTTATATAGGCTTATGATGCAACCATGGAAGTCATCTGGATTCAGAACATTTTCTAGGATCTTGAAGTGGTGCCCACCGGTAACGATCCTTTCACATTGTATTGTGATAATACTTCAGTAGTGGATCTTGTAAAAGAACCAAGGTCAAATCAATAGACAATGCACATTCTAGGAATGTATCACCCCTTGGGAGGTTTATATCAAAGGATTGAGGTTGTAGTGAGCATAGTGTTCATATAATAGAACGTGGAATACCCCATGACTAAAGGCATGTCTCAATAGATGTATCAATATTATGCGACAGCTTGCGGGGTAAAAGTTGTTAGTAGTTGTATCTAGTCCAAGTGGCAGACTGTTGGAGTTGTTAGTCTAGAACTAACTACATTGTACTTTGTTTCTTAATAAATAATTTTTCACATCTAGATATTTCTTATTTGTTCCAATGATGTGATAATGTCCTGATGATTTTTATTTCATTAAAGGGTTATAGTATATCCCTTCTATGATGAGAAAATGGATGTTCTATAAGACTATTCTTGAACAAATTTTTTATGGCCAGATGATGTTATTTTAGGGACACAAATAATACATGAAATTTGGGGTGAGGAATCATAAATCATTGAGGCATATTCTCATGGTGTGTGACCTTAGTAATGCACAGATGGATATTATTTTAATGAGACCTACCAATAGGAAGTAAAATTTTCATAGTGTCCATGGTTGTTCCTATCTATGGACATGTGTATTGTTCCTTATACATTACGATTATTATTAAAGTGTACTAACACTCACACACTTAGATGTTTTTTTTGAAAATTTAATCAACACACTATTCACTATGAGGTCATATATGTTGGGTTTTTCAATAGAAATAAATAATTAATAGATAATTTGACGAAGGATTTTTACCTTCAGTTCGATAACAGAACTAGATATCATGGGCCCTTTGATGAAATTGATATAGCCTAAATAAATCCATGCCCATGCTACGAAACTCAAAAATTAATTTCTAGAAAGTCAACTAAAGAATAATAGAGAACATGAGTTGATGTCATTATGATGAAACCTACTTGATTCGAGATACTGAGAAAAAGGGATTACAATACACAGTATGTTTTAAAAGGAGGCGAGGTGTCATTGAAGCATTAACATCTTTATCTATGGGATCCTTGACATGTTTTTAAATGCTGAACAGGTAAATTAAATAGGCTCCACCTAATTCGACTAAGAAATAGGGCAATAGTTTCACATACAATGTGGGTCCAAGAATCTCAGTTAAATATTAATTTAACAAGTTCAATAAAATTTATTCCCGATTTTGGATTAATAAATATTCAAGGATGCCAGATAACATTTATTTCGATACTAGTTATTCAAGAGAATATATTGTGGGTGATATAATATATTTAATAATGAGTAACTCAATGATATGTATTTGAGGAAATAAATATCCATTATTCAAGTTCTAATAAATGAATTGGAGGATATAATTAAAATGGACAAACAAAATTACACATCGTCTAAATTAATATACATGTAGTGTAATTTTTCTAGGGATTTGTGAGAAATAGTATTATTTATTTAAATAAAAAAAATAAGGTGTAATTTGTGAGGTGAGTTTCAAGAAACAATAATAATCATCTTTTTTAATAAACATGGGGTCTTACGATGAATTAAATGAAATGAATAAATGTTTTCAGGTAATTGATTCATTTTATTATTCTAAATATTTTGAATCCTAATAATATAATTATCGTTAGCCTATCAATTTTTAGAGGTTACATCCAACGGATCTAGATAATTATTTCAAGGAAAGAGATATTTATTTTCTTCAATGACCACTTTCATGCTATGGGGGATATCATCCTCTACCAGATCAAGGAGAGAACATTGAAAGGCTCTCTCAAGGTGTTCGGAGGAGGACATCACAATTCAAGGCTCTTATGTGCTAGCACTAGAGATTCATTTAGTGACATCTAGTGATACATGGAGAATATGTGGATCACCTCTAGTGGAATCATACACATGGATTCAATGACACAATGATGGATCACATCAGGTCATGACCAGAAACCTCAACGGAGAGTGAATTCCATCAATTTAATAATTGTATTTTAATTAAATTAATTGTAACAGACATATGATGATCCAATATATGGTTCTGAGACTCCCATATTTTCATTCATTATTCATTCTATTTGGATGTTCCATAATTTTATTATCATGATGAATCTCATGTTGATCTTTGTTAACAGGAAAATTAAAGTTCAGTACACCCACCAAAACACATATACTATGCTAGGAACATACATCTCGCTCTTTCTCTCTCAGTTCCAGAAATACTTAGTGTCATTTTATTTAAATCATGTATGGGAAATTATATTTCAATGCTTATTTGTTTTCATCATTATTATATTACCATCAAAAAATGTTCTCAAATATAGATTGTACTTTTCTAATTTATATTTCCATAATTTTATTGGAAGGGATTTTTGTATTTATTTTTTCAGTTTATATTCCTATATTATAAGTGAGTAAAGAATTTTATAATATTCTTATGAAACCATAATCATGTATACTTTTATACATAGTTATATATTTATATAAATATATATAATACCATGTTTCTTTTTCTTACCCGAATTATATTAATTATATGCATCTCTATTTTTAATAATAAGTTATCTAAATAATTAAAATTATTTTTTTAATCCATCCTATTATATTTTACAACTAATTGTATATATATGTTTATATATATGAATGTATACACATATAAAACATCATATATTCAGATATATATATATAAGTATGATAATATTTTCTTTTCCATTAGTCTTATATAAAAACAGATGTCTTAACCTAGTTTGTAAAAAAATTATAAGGGTTATATATGTATATGGGTTTATAGGTGTATTCTTATATTCATATAAAAACATTACATATACTTTTTTGTGTGTTCACTTATGATGGTTATTATTTTATAATTGGTGAATAATTTTATAGCTTAAAACCACACAGAGAAATACATATATAAGTGTATATACATATATATGAATCCATAGGTATTTGTGTGTTGAAAACTTATGTATAGTTGTTCTTTCTCAATTACATAAAAATTATAACTTGAATATGAAGCACCTCAAACTTTTGGTTTTTAATTTATTCACTACATGTTTATATATGTGTATGGGTTAAACATCATCAATTTTTCTGAAACTATGAAACATGTAACCATTTCATTAGCGCAACCTATTAATTTATATGTGATTTATTTTCTTGCCGTTTGAAGATAAACATTATTAATTTATGAAAAAATATGAATCCAGTAATCATTTCATGTGCGAAATCATCTTATTTGAATTATTATTTTAGGAAGAAAAAACTGGAAATTCATTTCTAATAAAATGAGCATTCATTATATTAATCATATTATTAACTGAAAAAAATTAAGTATGAGATTAATCATTATATGATAATGAATGGATTAAGTACCAAACATTAAAAGGTGTTATGGGACACTTTGGATCATTTAATGAATTTCTTACATCTATGAAAAATTAATAAATAAATAAATTGTACGAGAAACATTTATTTAAATTTTTATTTTTATTAGACATATTATTACTATATAGGACTTATTACGTGATGGGTGAGGCCCACTATAGACACTCAATACATCTGTAGGTCTCATGATACATTCTTGTTCTTGGCATGCGACATTGAAAAAATGGTTGTGTATGGTCTGGGAATGAGGCTTTGATTGAATGTTTATTATTTATTACATTATATATTCCCTCAAAATTATTCTAGTAAGGAAAGTTCAATGGGATTATCTAATAAGTAAAATATACATGGCTGAGGATAATTATTTTATAAACCTATATTAATCATTTTTTCTAAGTGCTTATGGTTAAATGTTTTTTATTTAAATATATACATGTATAAAAATTAATTTATAATGAATAATTAATATTCAAATTTTCAAAACTTGTGTCAAGATTATATATAATCCTGAATAGAATTAAATATATAAAAAATAATTAATATTTAACATTCCAATCGATAATGTTAAATGTCAATATTTTATCTACAATTCTAAATAAGTAATAAAATATTTGTAAATTTTAATCCACACCACTAGAATGTCATAAAATTGTTATTTTTGATCATTATCCAACTTATACGTGGCAGTATAAGAAATTATTTTCATGTATTTGAATAATTCATAACTCATTCAATTTATAACTCTGAAATATGTATACAAATTTTGAGCATGAGTTATCTTAGAAGATGTTTCAGAATATCTCAATAATAGCGATGATTTGTTATGTGAAAAATTAATTTAATTATTTTAAGGAATGTGTTTTAAGGAAATTTGTTAATGAAATTTTTTTCTTTATTGTTTGTTTAAACCCCATTACATTTTATTTATGTGCTCAAAGAATGTATTTTAAATTATTCTTACACGTTTAGTGGATGTTCTATGACGAATTCACTATGTGGAAGAATTTCTATGATTACTTTTTTTAGGATTTGAACAATTATATTTAAATGTAATATTGTTTTATAATTCTTCCGAAATAAGGCTAATAAAAGATCCTCTATTATGTGGTATGTTTTGTGAATTTTTGGTAAATTTTGTACATGAAATATTTACACAACATATCATTATCAAAAACTCTGAGAAACTGGGTTATGGGTCCTTATTATTGGTATCAGTGGAATGGAATTGTTATCTTTGTAAAATAAGATCAAGTCTACTAATATATATTTCTAATCATAAGAGAGATCCCTTTATTAAAATTTCAGATTGATGATTAAGGTCCACCAACTAACCTCTTTTCATGTCCTACAATGCTTCTTGAGACCCTAATTATGAAAACATATTCAGAAGCATTCTAGTTTTTTCCAAACCCATATCTTCCCTTCAAATTTCTCTACCAGGTGGAAATCAACCCAAAAATCCTTCACTTCTACCATGGAGATAGTAACGTTTATCACTATATGTCCAATTAAAATTTGCAGACTATAAGCTTAATGGAAAGTGTCATGTAGTTCTCTTCCCATGTTTCACCCTATATGAGAATTACCAAGCCATAAAAAGATTCTAGGGAGAAATTATGGAGGGTGAAATTTCAGTAGCCTACATGTTCTACATTCTGAGTTCTTGTATGTATCGGGCACACTATGACATTGAAATACTCATGTATGATATTTTTCAACAGATCTATAAGGAACGTGTCTAGTCTAAAATCTATGAGCTTCACACATCCCATGCATCCCTCCAGAATACTGAGGGATTTAAGTGTAGGATTAACCCTAAACAATCGAGGTGCATCCTAGCCAATGAAATTGAGGAACTGAAAAATACCCTAGGAATCGACATGAGGTCATCAAAAGATAATCATTTTTGGTGGACCTAGTAAGGGTATATATTAAATATTTGACATTCTTATTTTGTAAATTAATGATATTTTTAACCTATCTTGTATGGACATCGAGCATGATGTCATAAGGTCGGTGATGTCGAATCATATGTGTACAATATAATTTCAAGTGTTCTATTATGTTAAGGGGGGATATTTTAATACCCAAAACATAATAATAAATTTAATAATAATAATTTTAGTTATTATCATTATTATTCATGTAGTAATTTGTATTTGCATGTTTTTATTTCCAAATATAATAAAGATAAATATAATCATTTTATTCCAACATTTTAGTTTTACATAGATTAAATTGATTATAAATACTCAATAAAACTCATCTAAAGACATAATAGAACAAACTTAAGACTACATAGTATCCCAAAAAGATCGATTATGTAGCCTTTGTCCCTTGAATCTACCATAATAATAAAATTTATGTTGATAAAAATAGGAAAATACATTGATTAAATAGAATATAGAGAACCATCCTATTAAAACAATATATGATCTTGATCCATGGAATACATTGAATAGGTATATATATGGATTAATATGACCATTATATGTATCCATTGGGTTTTAAAAACTACAATTAGGTTTTTAAGTCATTGGGTGTGTTTAAATGTTTAATATTTTCTAATAAATGAAGTTATGGAATATAGATAATAATAATATATATATATACATTATTATGTTGCTAATTATGTTAATTTCATTAATTTTTTTAAATAAAATTTTTGGTTGTGTCAAATTTGGGTTTTAAATAATGGGTTATTGTTTAATGAATATATTTTTAAATATAATATAAGGGTAAAAAAACATAAGTAATTTATGTGTTTTTATTATGAAATGTATTTAATCTTGTAATGATATCATTCTAAAGATAGATTTTATTTAAGTGAATAAATTTTTTTTTAAAAATTATAGTTAAAAAAATTTATTTTATATTTTATTTAAAAAATGGGTGACATCCTAGGCTGAGGGGATGCCTCAACTATTCTGAGGGACATGTTAATCCCAACACCGAGGCATCTACACAATCCAAACGGGGTTCCAGTAGGTTTTAGTGGTCCAAAGAAAGCATAGTGGAGGAAAGCCTGAGTTAAATTCCTATATATAGGGATTGATCATATGAGAGTAGAGGGTTTGATATGTCATACACCAGAGCAGGATAGGGTGGGATGAGAACCTGGAGGTGGATTCACATGTGTATGGACTCCACAGTGTCTTCTTTGGTCATCGGGATGTGTGTCCACACCTCTTGACTTATAATGAAGTCTCAATACCTGTTATGTTTTGATTTGGGATGCGGTTTGTTTTCTGCGGGTGCGATCATTGTTACAGGATCTCAATGTTGGAGATCCTAATCATATACACCAATTCATCCTTCTATTACCAACACTGTTTTATATAACTATACTAATTATCATATCGTTGTATCTAGACATGCTAGATCTGGACCATACAACATATTTTAAACTCACAGATCCACCACAACAATACGATTAAAGTTATAGACTTATCATGATATTTCATCTCTTTTAAAATGATATGATCTAATACATCTATATGATCAGATCTATATATCAATTCAGGAAATCTAATTTCCATCTTCTAGTGTCCCCTCTAAAAAAATTATGGTTCACCTCAACCCTTAAAGTAGAACGTATTTGATCCAAACTGCACATTGTTTTGTTTCTAAATATTCCTTTTGAATCCACACCTCTCTAATCTTGGTTTGTATCCACCAAACCCTCTCTATATTTTATTTCTTTTGATGTACCATTCAACCCTTTCCATTTCCTCATTAGTTTATAATGGTTAATTTTTTACATGGATGGTGCCTTTTTAAACACAACATCACGGTCCATGACTTCGATCCTCATCCTCCTTCTATCCTTATATTATTATGGGGGAAATTAGCCCTATTAAATAACGAATTATCACTAATTAACCATTTTTATTGATTTCATTTTGTTTTTTATGATCATTAATTTGAAGCTTTGGTTATCTTTAAAAAACCTCACATTTCAAACACTAAGACCCCATGAAAATCCCTCTTTTAACATATTTATTCCTCTCTTAGTTTGAGAAAATATTATCATTATCAGATATCAATCATGTAAGGGGAATTATATTTCAATGTTTATTATTTTGGTTCATTCCTCACTTACCATAAAAAAAATTTATTGACTATACTTTGTTCTATTCTGATAAAGTTTGGAAAAATTGTTTTGAAGAGGTTTTTTAATTTATTTTTTAAGTTATCTTCCCAAATTTTAAATTTGTAAGAAATTATATTATATTATATTAATTTGAATCCTTAATCATGTTTACATATATACATAATTATATTGTCGTATATATATATAAATGTTTATATTTATAACCCAAATTGAATAAATGATATTCATTATCTATTTTTATGAATCTATTTTCCAATGGATAAAAATTTCTATTTTTACTGCCATGATGTGTTCTGTTGCCATGAATTATATATATGTGTGTGTGTATATACATGTATATATACACATATATTTTATGATATTTTCAGAATATATATATACATATTAGTGTGTGTGTGTGTGTGTCTTAAGAGACTGTTTTCTGTGTGTCTTATATGAAAAAACATATGTGTTTTCCTAGTTTTTAGAAATAAATATTTAGAGTAAAATATGTATATGAAGTATAAGTGTATTCCTACAAGCATGTAAAAACATTAAATTTACTTTTTGGTGCACTCACCTTGGATGGTTATTGTTTTATATTTTTTACGAATTTTATCATTACAACCTACTAACACAAATACATATATAAGTGTGTGTATATATATATACACATGTATTTTCTATTAACAACTTAGGTATAGTTGTTCTCTATAAATTACATAAAAATAGTAACTGGTATCTAATTCACCTTTGAAATATTGATATAAATTTATTCTCACTATGTTTACACATTTATATTGGAAAAAACTAATTATTTTGTGAGAAACTATTAAACATGTTACAATTTCTTGAGTGTAACCGATTCATTTATTCTGCCATTTAATTTTCATGACATATTGAGATAAACCTTTTCATTTTATGATAAAATATGAATTCAGTTATCAATTCATGTTAGATATATTTTTATTTGTAAATTTATTTTTTAAGTCAAAAAAACACATTCCTAATGAAATGTGATTTCATTACATTATTCATTTTATTAATTGAAAATAAATACATAAAATTTATTTATGAGATGAATCATTCTATTAATTTTTTTGGATTAAGAACCCAACATTTCAAGGTGGTATGTGACACTTTGGATCTTTTAATGAATTTATTTTATTTATGATGAATATTTAATATATATTTTTCCAAACAATGTTTTATATTTAGATATATACCTTTAAAGATATTCATTTATATAGAAGAGTTAAAATTTATGATTCCATAAAAAAGTTATTAAAGACATTATTTTATGTTCAATTCTGAGTTATTAATATTTCATGTGTAAAATATCATCTACACCTCTATAATGGATTATAATGGTTAGGTTTGGTTATTATAAAACATATAGGTGGGACTATACGAATTTCTATTCAGGTATATGTATATTTTATAATGTATTGTATTTATAACCCTTAAATAAGTTTATTAATTTTGCGCATGAATTATTTTAAATGATGGTTCATAATTTCTCATGAAAATAGTGCTGACATGTTATGTTAAATATTAATTTCATGATATTATTGCATGTGTTTTAACGAATATTTTTAAACAAAAATTATTTCTTAATAGTTTTTTTAAAACCACATACTCAACATTTTTGTGTGAATCCCATCTATTTTAATATATTCAAATAGGTTTAGTGTAAATGCTATTATGAATTCCAAAATTGGAAGAATTTATCTGATTAATGTTTATTAGAATTTATTCATTTATATTTAAATGTAATATAGGATTCTAAATCTCCAGAAACTAGGCTTGTAAAAGATCCTCTATTATGTTGTATGTTGTGAGAAAAAATTGTTAATTTTAAAAACATTACATTACATATTTTTATCACAGACACTGAGCAACTAGTGTTTGGATCCTTATATTTATATTTCATTTCATTTAATATAATTTAATAAAATATTATTTACTATTACATATTCATAATGTCAACTGCAATAACTAATCATTACGTTGACATTAGTAATATACTAATAACTATTATAATTCGATCTAAATATGTTTTGAAACCCATAACAAGAGAAGTAAATATATAAAAATCACAAACAACATTAGTTATCTAAAATTATATTTATTTTAATAATTTCAATAAAAATTATTTGATATTTCCATTAATAAATTAATTACTAGAGAATCATTTTACAATTATTTAAGGTACCAATTCCATCACTAGAAATTAAATGATAAATACAATTATTTAGATAAAAAATATTTAATCTCTTAATAATATTAATTTTCATACTAATACACTGGATAATGATATATAAAATATTTAATAGCAATTTAAAACAAGAATGTGACATCATTGACTTTTACTGGCATTAAATATTATAAAAATCATGATCTCATCCAAATTGTCCCAAAAGATAAAAATAAATATTTATACATAATATTTTTATATAAGTCAAAAAAGACAACCCTATTTATTGATAACCAACATTTTTCCCACGTTGATTTCTAAAGATATATTTATGAAATAAAAAGTTAGTTTTTGATTTTATTTTATTTGAATAACATATAAGTCATATTCCTGTAAAAGACTCAAATAAAAAACTTTATTTCAATAATTTGGTTTTAAGGGTTAAGTTATATATATCTAATAATAAATATGATTATAATTAATTTCATATCATTCATTTTTAATCCATATTATGTAATTTTATCCACTAATAAGTTAATAAATAATACAACTGTTACAATTCAATTTATCAATAAATAAAAATGACTTATTTAATAACCCTAGATATAATTAATAAAAATATAATTCCTATTATTCAATAATTAAAATGAATATGTTTTATAATAAAATTTTAAATAAAACTACTAGAATAAAAAAAATTATTTTTCTATAAAAAATACCCTTTTAAATTGGATTTTTTTAACTAATTTCACATAGGAATCCTCTTAAAAAAATATGTATTTTATTTTTAATAAAAATAAACTAAAACAAATTTGAAACTAATCCAATACAAAATTTGGTAGAGTATAAATTTTAAAATAAAATTATTAAATATAATCACTATTTTGTTATATTTATCGAAAAAACCAAACTTTTTGAGAAATTATAAAAATTACAACATAGGAAAATTTGTTTAGGATAATTTAAAAAATGGATATAATTAATAAAAATTAATATTTTAAAAATTCTAAAAACTAATTATAATTATTAACCGTAATATAATAAAAATATATTTATGAAGTAAAAGTATTTCAGAATAATATATTGACTTGAATAAAAAATTATTTTTATTTTTTGATTAATTTATCAAATATTTAATACTGATTAATAATTTTATACTTATTTCACAAATCAATTATTTCTATTCATACCTAAAAATTTAACAGATAGGTTGTAGTGACCACATTAGGATACTTTGTTGTTTTTTCAGTATTGGTGGTGTGTATCTTGAACACTTTTGAACATAGTCAATCCTTATAAATTCATTAAAGAATACATCTGTATTGATTCTATCAATAATCATGGGTATAACTGATGGTGATGTCAGTATTACTCATCCTAGGGACTCCTATAAATCATGATGCATGTCTGTAAAGATTCAATCATTCGCCACTCATTGTTTGACTCCCACACAACTCCAGTCTACATCTTCCATCTCAATTGATTTGTAATCAACTTCCCTTTTCAATTATATAAAAATCACAAAGTTGAAAGATATCATATTTTCAAATATCCTCCTCTACTGGTGATTTAGGTCCCCCTAAGAAAGGATGTATCAAATGATCCATTTTTTTCATGTATTCCACAAACCTCTTACCAAAATGTTAAAATCAACATAATACCATGTAATTCAGAACAACATCTTGATACATATAGTATGTTGGATAGTTAATCTCATATAGACTAAGTTGATAGATCCATAATCTACCACTTGGTAATCTTGTATCAAAACATATTCTGGTAAAATTCTAGATGTTTAACAATAAAAAAATATCCCTTTTCGAGTGTTGGTAATTTGACATAGGGGTTTTTTGGTCATTTTTCGCATTAAAATATGAAAATAACTATTATAAAAATCCTGATAAACAAACTGTACCCATTTTATAGTCATTATAGACATCGTAGCATCAATATGACAGAAATCCTTCATAAAATCAATATAATAAACTACTAAAACCAAAAAACCAAATATTAAAAATATTCAAGGTTCACTATAATGATAGCATTAATGAAAATATCTCTTGGTCCATTGATAATTCATCCTATAAGATTAGACGACCCAAGATGTGAACATTATCAATCCAGAAATAGTATTTGGTTTTCTTTTCATAATGTGTATGATCACTAAATACACTGAATTCAATATCATGTTTTGAGGCATGATAATCTTGTAATTGGGAGTAAAAAATGAGATAAAAAACATAATAACCATATAAATATGGTCCACAATAGGATAAAAGATCTGATTCATCTTGTCCAAGAATAATAATGGTGCTTCATCATACCGAACTATTTAACTTTGTAAATGTTCTAAACATTCTAGATCATAAAGGATATAAATATATGTAAGCTAGTATCCCAAAAAATGGTTGTATCTTAATCTCAATTCAATCATTGTGAAGATGTTTTCACCACCCAGCAAATCAAATAGATTATTCATACACAAAAGTGGATACAAGGTTTTGACCATTATTTGGTTCAATCATTGATATTTCATAAATAAGTTCAATGTTCCATAATCATTATTTTATAAACGAATCAGGTAACAATATATAGATTTACTTGGACACATGAATATTTTATTGTAGATCATTTATCTATAATTTCAATTATCTATGATCTTTTGGGGCTATCCTGTAGGATGGTATAGAAACTGGAAATGATCTAGGAACTAACATGATAATGAACTCAATCTTCCTATCAGGAAAAAAGCTATTTATCTCATAATGAATGTAATGTTCGGAATTTTAGACCGTTAGAGGAAATTTATCTTATTCCACTCTCCCATCATACAAAACAAATAATTTTATATGTGCCACATACTATCTAATTCACACTAAATTGGTCATGTACGACCTGCCTAAAAACCCCACCAACCATAGTGAAAATAAATTATTCTGACAAGAGATATGCAGATAATTCTCATTATATATCATTCATATGATCTTTTTATTGAACTCAATAATCCATACTAATATTATCATTAATACTAATCATTCCTAATACCAAATATTCCCCCAATAAATATTATAATAAAATTTATAGACATCTCATATGGAATCATTTGATATTATCAAACCATTCACCCATAAGTATATCGATGGTCCAGAAACCATCCATGATTTACACTACCATGAGTAATGCATATAAAAAATAATATATATAATGTACTGTTATGCTTCTATATACATAAAAAACAAAACCATGTGTAGATGACACAAGAATTACACCAATGATTGTAGAAGTCCATCCATCCAAAATAAATGGATTAGACTGCATAGTGCATAGATAACTTCCCATATTCCTGGGGATATATTCAAACTCTACATGGCTATTCCATCTGTCTAGTACTCATGGTCCTAAACTATTATACAATGTCTTATGCCTTAACCAGAAAATATATTGGGATTCAAGATAAAAGTCTACTGAGGAGTTGTTGAGTCCATCCAAGACTCTAGTACCTATCATAAATCATTTCCACTGCTATATTTTTGTATTCCAATAAAAACCATGAATGAATTCCAATAATACCACATGAATGAATCATTGAATTAGGGTATGGTCATTGAGGTATCATATGAGCAAAATTTATACACTACAAGATGTGTAATGTACAACGATCATGATATAGACACGTAATTCACCAAGAAAACATACAAATATTGACTTCTAAAAACATAAAATGGGGTTCTTCATTCTAAAATATTAATAGCTACTAGTTTAACATGTTAAATAACATGGATGGTGCATGGGGCCCCTCTCAAATTCCCTACTATGATGAGTTCTAGATTCATCAAATATTAAAATCTACTCTTAAGAATATGATTCTCCAATGACCTGGTGTCATAAAGAACCCCATACAAAAAAGGACTCAGCATGGAGTTCTCATAAAAAGATAAATATTGATAAATGATTTGAAATTCAGTTAAATTATTACTATATACAATAACTGACATGATTTTCTATGTCATTTTGATGAACATTCGAGCCTTAATATTCGTGAATATATGTGGATAAAAGTGGATCTGGAATATCACCAAGATGTCCATCTAAGATCACCCATCTTTCTACCCATATTTATGTAGATGTTCCCATAAATTCATTGATAATCCATGATTCATGTTATCTAAAAGATTTGACCAAATATCATTGTGTGTCTGAAGGAGCATAAATACTATATGGTGTGATTCAATCTAGAAAATTGATATATGGGTTCCTCCTATACCAGGTTATTTTAGGCATATACTACATGGAAAAAATGTCTCTTATACCTTGTCATTGAAGGAAGGGTGAAATAATTATCTCTTTAAATTGATCACTAGTCCCCCAATAAGATTTTATGATGCTAAACATATATCTGATATTTAGGAGCCACATTTCACTCAGGTTCAGTTGCACTAAGAGTTTTCTAATAGTTACTCTCTTAACACCCAACTCATAGATTACATGGTTGAATTTTCTCTAAATGATAAACAATCTGTTTAGAATAAAAAATAACCTAATGTTCAACATCAACAAGTGAAAAAAATAGATAACCACTGGCTCATCGTGTCTCTAAACATGGATTACATGTGAATTAACATGACATAAGAGTTATTCCCTTTCATTTATAAAATATATCATGTTTCTCTTTTCCAAATTACTAAAAGAAAATATATCAGATGGAAAAAATGTCCCTATCATGAAAAATACATGTCCTTATATATCCCTATGTTCATATAATGACACATTCTAACATATCCTGTGCCATATCAAAAAATAGGTATAATTATAATGAAAACTAACATTAAAATATATGAGAATCACCCAATTTTAAAAAACACCATCCATAACAAACAAGAATATGGATCACTAATACTATCATTGGGAACATATATTTTATTCTATACATTGGTTAGAAACTCCCATGAAGAATTTCATTACCACGTGTTGACATATCTTAGTCTCCATTCAATCATTACCAAATAGTAAATCAATATAATATAAAAACATTATACCTATGAAACCACATTGAAACATTCCCTGATCTGGGAGACTCTCACATGGATAAACGGGGTTGGTTACATGACCACAAGCTTGCCTCCCCATTTACTAGATATTGTCAACTTGAATCATGGGTGTGTTAAATATATGTTGTATACTATACCCCTAACAAAATGTTAACATGAAATATAATTATACCATTATCAAAGTAACTATAAATGTGGTATCATTCTATCAGATAACTTGTTGGTAATGAAAAAATTTAACAATCAAATAAAAAAATAAATAATGGTAGGATGAAACACATCTTAAGGTAATTTTTTTTTAATAAAATAAAAGACCATGAGAAAATAAATAATATAAAAATCCCCCACTACCAAAATCAATGTTTTTCCTATCTGTAAGATCCAAACCTTCCAAAATGATACAATCAAATAAAATTTCCCTTTCTATAATACAAAAGTAATCCAAAAAAATCTTCTCAAGAATTAGAGGGAGACCCAAATATAGTGATAGTAAAAAATACTAGGTCGATATAACCTGGTTTTAAAA
Organism: Viscum album; assembly: GCA_963277665.1. Lineage (NCBI taxonomy): Eukaryota > Viridiplantae > Streptophyta > Magnoliopsida > Santalales > Viscaceae > Viscum > Viscum album. Next base: position 616,513,260 of record OY728164.1, read on the forward strand.
ACATGAATGATAATAAGTGCATGAAATAAATAATAAAAAATGTGTATTAATTAATAAATTAACATAATACAAAAAATAACCCTCATTGGAACCATTTCAGAATATATCTAAGCATATATATCTACCATGATAATTATAAACACAAATCCATTGAATAATATTTGAACTAGAAAATTTCCTATCAATATGTTTTTCAGAAAAAATTTTACAAAACCTATAGGCATTATAGTTTTACTGGGCATGAAAAACTATATAATCATTTCAGCATTCAGCAAATTTCATCAATATAAATATTTCAACGAATGGATGAAGCCCTCTCTATTGACTTTTTATCTTCAAGTAATACCCCTTGATATAATAACTCCAAAACTAATTACACATACCAAATCATATAATGATACAAAAATATCAATTTCAGTCATTACCATTTAACTGAAAATTTCACCATTCTGTTATGAAGTTGTCTTCACTCCATTAACAAATAAATTCAAACCACCTTTTATATCAAATCATAAAAAACCATTGTTGTAATCATATATAATATTTCACAAGGATAATATATCTTATCAATTAAAGACATATTTCATGTAATGTTAAACATACATTCTTCATTTAGAAAATTCTTAATTAATCAAGGTAGGATCACTATACGGGTATATGTAAGATTATAATCAATATAATTGAACACAAATGGATCCATGATGTAATACAAAAAATGATTTATCTTTCCCCATTATCATGTAATTAATGATCATGTTATTTTAGTGCAATATCATAATATTACACATACCTATAATAATAATAAACACACCATAGGGGTTGGTTTTACTACACCCACCTTATTCGACTAATTATTAAAACAATCAAACTTGAGTCATGAATAATGATATAGATGAGGAAAATCACATGAATATCGTAGATAAAAAAATTATTGGGTCTAAATATGATCCCAAATTGTTCATAAGATTAAAATAAATTTATAGAAGTGAAAAATAGGTTGGGAACTAGAGATAAAAAAAAGATGGGGATTACACACATGATCGTGATTTCCATATGAGAAGAAAGAAATCCAAAATTATATGGATTCCCACTATTGTTCATAAGGGTAGGGTTATACATGGATGAGATATAAAACCTACACCTGACACTTATTTTAAAACATTAGACCATAAAATACATGATGTGTAATATTTACACTATTTTGTAATCATTATTCAGGAAATATTTTATAAAATGTTTTGCCTCTTCTTAAATTAATGGTTCTCATAAATTAAATATCCTAGAAATGGGTCATAGTGTTTATAAATTTCACATAATTAAGTAGATGACATTGTCTTTCTAGAAAACATTACACACTATGTAAATGATTGACATTGTATACTCATTTCAGATCATGATCTAGTTCACGATGTCTAACTGGTAACATTTATTCATCATGTAATATTTTCATGTTGTGTAAATGCCCAGAAGTCATCAATAATAACTATATCTAAAGGTATTTTACATGTCTCCTAAATATAAATCCATTTTCTTAAAAACACTTGTTGGACCCTAACACCATTATACCCAGCCTTCATTAATTAAAAAAATTAATAATTCCAAAACATTAGGTCATTTTTCACTGAAACTTCACCCTGTCAACAAAAGGAACTTGACCACCTTGTTAAAAATATTAATAAAACCAAAAAATTTGTTCAATTAATAACATAATGAGCGATATAAATGATAAAAATGTATATTACATGACATCAAAAAATATGTATTTATCAAATATTGTGTATCAATTTGTTACAAAATTCATAATGTGTTTCATTTAAAATCAAACAAAGTAATAAATGAATTATATTGTGACAAAAAATAACAATTGGATTTGTTCCGTACCTTATTAGTAACCAATTATTAAAAAAATGTTCAACCAATTTAGTGATGGTTTCTTTAACTAATTTCATCTAAATATTTTTTAGTTATTATGTCTAATAAATAATTAACAATTATTTTTTAACTATAAAAATATTAAAATGTTGAATTTAAATACCCACCACTCATGAATAATATCCATAATAACAACATTTTTATTCTATTTTTTAAGAGAATAAAATAAACTTTGTAAATTATGAGAGTGATTTCAATTTTATGAATTAAATATACCTAATGTAAAAATAGTTTAATCATGAATGAAAAGTTATAAATATTTTTCATTTATCTTTTAGTTATATTTAGTGTTTGTCCAATATGTGGAGTATCTATAATGATTCAGACGTGGAGACATCAAATTTAGACTATTATCTAATCATAGGTTTCTTATTATATTTTGAATGGGCAAGAGACTCTAGAATAAATGATAATATATTTTGGATTTTCCTTCAATATTATTCTCTAAAAACATTTACCTATATTTCAAAAATTACAATGTTTAATTTACCTCCATAAAATCTACGAGTTATCTTCCACAACAATTATAAAAGTAATGATCATGAAAGAAACATCATCTAGATCAATAGTTTAACAATTTTCATGTATATTATTAGATAAAATATGAACCCTTACTGATATATTCATGTAATATTATTTGTTATCAATGATTATAGGGTAACTTTAATCGAATAACTGGTTTATTCTAATGTGGATCTACATATGTAATAATATATAAAATAAATTATAAACAATCATAATATTGAGAAATGACACATAACAAATACCTATTATTTATCATGGAGTATGTAATAAAAATGTTATGTATCAACCCTTTACATTCTATAATATTATGATTTTAGACATGTTATCTATTTTTTTCCATGAAGAACTCCACTCTAGGTACCATGTATTCTAGTGGATGGTACCCAACCTCTATTTATGAAATAATATATATTTGAAACAAAAATCATACATATATAATATATATATTTTTGATGAATATTCATTGAATTACGAAAACACATGTCTAGAGATCTATAAGGAATACTATATTTCAGAACAATGAAATATAACGAACCCATTCCTAAGATTTCTATATTATCTCTCACACAATTGAATGTAACTAACACAATTCATTGTCATTTCAAACATAATAAATATCAGTATAACCATGTTTGAATAAAAAATGAATGGGGTGAGATCATATGCCCAGTATGGGTAGATAATGGAAATAAAAAAACATAAATTGAGTATAGGGGTTTAAGAATATGAGCATAACATTTGAAATACAAAACCTAGAAATAAAATATCAAAATTGTGATACACGGTATGTATATTGATTTCTAATAAGATATGATTTAGAATTAGATAAATTAACATAATCCTTTATAACATAACATTGAAAAATACATGGAATTGTTGCATACACGTATGAAAAGAAAGTCATATCCCTTGTATTCATGTTTTGTTTTGATTTCTATAATAGTATAATGGGATCACTCCCCAAACCATTGTAGTAGTCAAGGTTTACTATAAAGACTATCCCTGTGGGAAAATCCTCTTATTGAATTGGGTTCAAACACCCATTTTATTTTTTTATCTCATGAGATAATAATGATAAGATAAGGAATTGGAGGGAGATATGGGTGCCACAGATTACATAATGAAAATATACATGTCAATTTCGCAAGATTAAAAATTCATCCTATAAGACATAAATAAAAGAAATGGGATATATAAAACATTCATCACACCAAAACTCAAGAAAAAAAATGGGCTTCATAAAACATTTAGCATATCATAACACATGATATGAAATGGATTCAGGAAACATTTCATTGTAGAATAACTCAAGGAAATGGAAAGTGTCTAACAAAAACTTTTCATCCTGATTAAAATTTAGAAAAAAATGAATAAAGTGTGTTCCATTAGACCATATTCCATGTAAATATTATGTTATATACTAGGATATCGTCATAGATAAAAAAATGATTTTTAATGATTAGTTGAATATTTTCATAAGGAAAATAGCATCTCCCCGTCAAAAGTCACTTTATAAAATAGAAAAAAACCTACATCTATTTCATTATAGACAAATTATAAATTCTTTTTATAAAATAATCCACATAATTTATTGACGAAATATTTTTTATCTTTTAATATAATTTTTTATAACATAATTTTGTGTTCCAAATTCCATTTATTTGCTAATAAAATTAAAAAGTGAAAATTTAATCTATAAATATTACTAAAAACATTTATTGATGAAAATAATTTTTCAGATATTATATTCAATTTTTAAAAATTAAAATATTTTCTTATTAATTTTTATTTAAAAAAAACATAGAAAAATATTAATAATTAGTTTATAATCATTTAAAAATATTATGACTAAAATATAAACTAATATATGACAGTATAATATTATAAAAATAAATGTAATTTTATTTTAAAATAACATGGGAATCATATAAATAATTCAATAAATTTTAGTTAAATCATTTTTTATGTAAAATAACATTTTAACATTGTAAATAAATTTCAAAAAAATAAACAAGTTTTAAAATAATTTTCATTTATTATAACCACAGACACATATAATTTTATCTTAAAAAATTTAGTAGGAAAAAAAGAGGGAAATTTCAATCTTGTTATATTCATTATAATAAATTTTATTGTAAATATTTCTATCAAGTTAAAAATGTATTTGTTTGGAAGATTTCATGAAGATTTAATTTAAATCAATTTTTTAATCGTCAAACATGAGAAAAAATATCATTAAACAATCATATAAGGTAATTAAATATTCCATAAAAAATTAATCATTGATATATAATTAAAAGGGTTCTCAACTGAGGGGACAAATTATGTCGATTTTGATTAAAAAAATTCATTTGGAATCCAATATTCATAACAAGGGTAAGATTAATAAAAAATATGTATTGAAATTAAATAAATATAGGAGATGAAATTATATATTTTTAATTTTACATATATCATAAAATTTTATCATCGAATGCATAATCATCAATAATCCAAAAAAATAATGGGATTGAAACATTAATCGATTTACAATTTAATATATTATGAAACATATTCCCCATAAAAATGTCAGATTAATTGAAAATTTTAATACCATTATTAATAATAAATTAATGATATCCCATAAAAAGGGTTCTGTATAATCCATATAAAATAAAATAAATACATAATATAATATCTGTCCTAAATAATGTATTTTGAGTGGAAATTCCTACACCATAAGTATTTACATAATTTTTAATCATTAGAAAAACATATTTAATAAATATCGTTTTATTATAATTATTTTCCAAACCCATAAATATATATATAATAATATATTTTATTTATATATGGCATTTAATTACACATTTAATTACATTTCCTTGTTGAAATCACTTTTCAGTATTGAATTTTTTTTGTCTATGCAGATTTGGAATTTATGATCCTTTTACAATGCTAATTTTTCTATTGTCTCTATAATTTTAAACATCATATAATTATCATATATATTTTTTATTTATAAAATTATATAAATTAATTAATATTTGAGATATAAAATGAAAATAATGGTTAAGGGAGACAGTTAGTTGTAAGTACACATGAATGTTGTTTCCATTTATTAATGGATGGAGAAAAAAGGAAAATTATAATTCACCTATTCAGAAACATTATTTTTTTAATATATAACATTTATATTTATTATCTTTATCTTTATTATCTTATATGCAGTGATACAGTGAGAAAAATCACGTTTTTTCATGAGGTGGTAGTCTATCTTACACATGTGTGACATTATCATATCCCCCAAAAAATGGAATTTTAGAAGGTATATATGATATAATAATTATAAAATTATAAATATGTCAAAAATATAAAATTCAATAATTTAATACATCAATTTTACAATAAAAATATAACAAAATAGAAGACACATCATGCCCGTTCATGGGGTCGTAGTATGACCTATACACTAGTGACATAATTATTTTCAAATTGGTTGGAAGGAATGAAATAAGTTGTGCTACTATAATTATATATTAATAATAATATCATAAGGTTCTTATATTAAAAATTTAAAAACATTATTTCATTTCATGAGTGGTGGTGATAGTAAATGAATAACACCAGTTCACAGGGTTGTTGTTCACCATACACATGGTTGATTGTTTCAATAGACATTTGATGGATGTGGATATGTATATAACTTATTATATCAATATAATTACAAATTATTATATGGTATAAATTTGATCTACTATATAAGAATATTTTAATACTATTTTAATGATTTTGATGAATATATAAAATTAAAATGCATGAATAAGGACTTCAAAAATCCTTCAAATGACATAATTGAATTTACATATAAATAATTCATTAAGTGGATTACTAATAAAAATATGGACTCTATGATTTCATGAGATATTTAAACAACGTATTATAGAAGTTATGTACCTAACCAAATTCTTAAGGTAGTTTAGTATAAATGTGTGGTGGCCTTTTATATCTTGAGGAGTGGACACATATGGAATTTTTTAAAAATGATATATTGTACAGATGATTTTCACTCGAAAATAAGAGTAAAAATGGGTAATTCTTGAACTATGTAGTTTATAAGTTGTCAATATCCCAATAAAGTGTGTTTAATATATGTTTACATGTAATTTTCCACCTTACCAGTTCATTTTAACTATCATAATGTTGTTTTAACCTTACACATTGTAATATAAGGTGACTATCTTTTCTATTAATTTTGAACGAAAATGATGTTGAAATTATTATATAATATATAAAAATTATATTTAAAAATACGGTATATTTTTCTTCATTATTTTTTCATTAATTGGATGAATTTAATTTAAAATTATACACATAAGCATGATTGAGAAGAGATTTTTCAAGGAGAAATTTATCAAAAGATTTAAAATATATATATCAAAATTGAATGTGAAATTCATCAAAATGAAAACAATTATATTAATAAAAAAAATTCTATTTTTTTATAAAAAGATATAATAATAAAATTTATAGTGTTTTTTATTGGAATTAAAATTTAGTTTAAAAAACTAGTATTTCTAACTATTAATTAAAAATTTTGCATTTTAATAAATTATAAAAAATTAACTCTAAGATAATAATTAAATTAATTTTTATAAAACGAATTTATTTTAAATAAATTCATTTACATGATTTTTTTAGAAATTAATTATAAAATTATTGCCCATTATGCAAAAAACCAATTTTAATTGTAATAAATATTGTAAGTGTAAAATGTGATATATTATTATCACATGTCATGAAAAAAAATATAATGAATAATAATCATTTTAATGAATGTATAATATATATGAATTTTATTATAATAACTCATAAATCTATGTTTTTTCATATTGGGTTATAATGTGTTTGTTCAATGAAAAATTGTATTTCAAATAAATATTTTCATTTTGTTCAAATGGATCTTATTTTCATTTATAATTAATTGATAAAAAATTAATTCATTTTGAATAAATATATAAACCATTTATTTTCATGATTTAGTTCATAATATTCGAAACCAAAAATACAATTCCGATGTGATAATGGCGATATTAAATAATAGAATTTTAAATTTATAATTTGTTTTGAATGAAACACAATGTTTTGTGTAACACAAGCTATTGAAGAAATTAATTTTAATAAAACATTTATAAAATTGTATTGTGTTACACTCTACCCTCCATAAAATGAATTTATTTTGTGATATTAAATCACATTGATAATAAAAATTGAATATTCATCTACCATATTACATCTTCATGTACACATAAACCTTCCTCATGTTAAAAGTTTTTTAAATAACATTGACACAATGAGGGGTCTTAATTTATAAAAATTCCCCTATGATATAGAATAAAAATATTTTTTTTCTCATTAGAATTATTTTAATCTAGTTTTATATCCTCTATGTTCAATAAATTTTATGGATATGGTATATACTTATATATGAGAGATACATTAAACATGTCATGAAACTTATAGAGGTTTGGCTGCTGCACCAAATGATAAGCTAACCTCCTAACATGATGATGAATTACAAAGGTAATATTATATATATATATATATATTATATTTCCATTCATTCACCTATGACGAAAATTGTATAAACATCTTCTCACCTAAATCAAATTATTAATCCTTTCTTCGATTATTGGAATTAATTTCCCAGATAACTTTTCCTTCCCAAATGTCATGTTAAATGGATATAACATAATCTTTTAGTTCATAAACAATCTCATATCCCAATTTCATTTTTTCTCCAACATCATTCCATAACATTGGATCTATAATCTTTCTTACTTATAGGGTTTCATAACTATCCATTTCAATTATGGTAATTAAAATAAACCAGAGGAATTTGTTTACCACAAATTCCTTCAAAATATATCGAAAATGTACATATAATATTATCGACTATTATATTTTTTATCCTAAGCATACCATCTATATGAAGATGCTACATGGATTAAATACTAAGCTCTATATCTATATTTTACATAGTATTTCAACATAACAATAAGTTAAACCTCATATCCTAATTAGAAAAAATTAAATTTTGTACTCCATGAAAACTTATTAAATTTATAATATATATATTATATAGACTATACAGATAAAACTCCTCTAGTGTAGTGACATAATGTCCTGAATTTGTAATGTGATCCACTATAACACATATGAAATTATTTCATTTAGTTGTTTTCCAATTTCCAGTCAACTATAGATAATTTTTGGAGCATTAACATAAAAATTTACACTCATCCATAACACTCCAATATACTTGATCCATATATATATATACATTGAAATGTATCCCTTTACTTATTCCTCCTATGAGTACTGTTTAACATTTTTATATAGTAGAAATTATTATTTTTTATCCTTTTGGTGTGGGTTCAAGCCCCACAACCTTGCAAGATGTGACATGTTATTTCCTGACATACATGTTACTATTTTTTCCAAAACAATATTAATAAAATGACCATGTTTATATGAACCAAATTTACCTAAACATAAATTATAATATAATTAATAATGTTTGAAAATACCATTAATCTTATCCCCAATGTGTAATATAATATATCTTCAAGTGTAGTTTTTCCTAAATCCTGTACGAAAAATAAGGGTTCTATTACCATAAATTACTCAATAAATACTCAATATTAATAAATACTCAACACATGATTCCTAACAAGGGATATGTAATAATTGAACTTTTTAACAAATATAAAATATTAATACCATGATTTTATACAAAATGCTTTTGTTACTCTAACATGGAGACATATAAGATTCCAAAATTAACATAATACATAGATGTTATCACGATTTTTATAAAGAAATTAAAATTTATAAATTACATCTATAAAAAAATTCTTCATTCCAATTACTAAAATACATCACACCATTATTTGATAATAAGATCTTATAATATACGATAATTTAACATTGGATGTTTGGGTTTATAATTTATTAGAGTTAAAATAAATTTGGATTACATTATTCTAGAATCCATGTTTAGTGAGATAATAAATTATCAAAATCACATTTAATTTTCAAAAATTTATGAAAAATATATTTCCATAGTTCTTATTCATTCAAATAAGAAATTAAATTACCAACTATGGATTCAATTATATGTGTACCCTAATTGATATGATTGAAAATCAATTTTATGGAATAATATTACCCTTTTGAATTTCAATTAAATGGATTGTGTGTCTTATCATCTTTATTATCCATTTGGATTGGGCCTTTGATTCTCATTATCCCAAATTCCATACACATGATAAAATAGAGTGTTGTTGAAGTATTTAATATATATTCTTCCAATTTTAATTATTAGTAAACATTCATTATAATTTCAACATTCTATTAACTAAGGAACATAATTTAAAAAAATAATCAAATATTTACCAATACCCATAATAAAATATCATTCCTACTACCTACCACACAATGAGGATGAAGGAAATTTCATTTAATTATCTATATGGTTCATTATGATTCCATGGACTGCACTATTCTATTCTCATCAAAATCCAAATATTCATGAATAACACTAATATCATCTTACAGTTATGGATAACATGGAAATATTTATTTGTATGTACCCATTTTAATTTAAGATAGTAGCCTTCAGATAAATAATTTCAATCCACTGAATAACTGATCAACATTGCTTTCATGTTATATGATAATGTCATAAGTGTACCTATAAATTCTTAAAAAATATATCTTTTATTTAACCACCGATCCAACATCCATCCACTCCAAATAATTGAATTATTTATCAATTTCCATGTAAAAAATATGTGGAATGTGATTATATAAAAATAATATTTCAAACTCATATCAGTAAATGGTCTCAATTTCCTCATGTTTCCACATATTCATGACTAGGTTAATCCATTGATACTCTTATCCTTCTAAATGTCAAACTACCAATATTAAATTTTCATATTTGAAAATATAATGAATGTAAAATAACATCTCAATGGTACTGATCCATTTCCCTGAAACTGGGTGATTAATACAACTACTACAATATAGAGGGCATTTTCTCCTAAACAACTTTGCATTACAATTTTTCATACTTTTATCTTTTTTATGTTTAAAAATATTAATTGATATATAATTTTATTTTAGAATAAAATGATTTTTATCATACAATTTAATGTAAAAGTCAACTTCCCTGGAGGAATATCATTTCATTGTCTATTTCATTAACAATAAAAATTGTTTATTCATGATCATTCCACTAATAAAATCCAAAACTATTATGTGAGTAACAATAAAAATTTTGGTATAAAACATTATCATGATGAATATCTTATAATGTGTATATATTATAAAATATTATTTATAATTTATGTCCCCATTGTCTTATCCTAATGATATCATGATCATCATTTAAATCAGTCATGTCAGATTGTACAGTATTGAGGAATTTACAAAACATATCCCAATAAGATTATAATGAGGTGCGCAATAAGGACCATATTCATATACCATGTAATGCCCAATTCAATCCCATTATTACATTTAAAATATTATTATATCTTATTACATCTATAACAGATCCATTTCCACATTTCTTTTCCAGATATGGAGTTATTTATAGTAAACCACATGCTCTATCCTTCACCATTATTTATGTATATTTTCCTATACAAAGTATTATCAATATACTTATCTATAAATATATCCTTAGCGACCTATCTATTGTTTCCCCATCCTAGTTTCTAATAGCTAATTAAACATTCCGTCTGATACCAATTATAATAACCCATGTTTTTCATATATAGATATTACATATTTTTATATTAACATTCTTTAAATTATACAAACAAATGACTAATATTAACAAATCTATAGTGCATTTAGAAATATGGAATCATAAATAACTAGTTCATTAGTGTACTATAGTGTCACAGACATAGTTAGTCGTAATTTTCTCCAGTCATAGACATATCATGTTTAATACCTGTCATTATAAAATTAGTGAAAAAAGCATATGAAATGATCAACTCAATTTCAAACCATGGATGAACCATGGAAATACATAAACATATTGGAACATCATGGTATGATAACATGATCTTATATTATAAATACCATACCATACAAATCAAGGATCAAAATCAAAGATCATAGATTAAATATTGCAAGTTTATAAGACATCTATCATAATGAAATCATAGAAATTGTTCCATGATATCCTAACATTGACATAAGATAAGGAATTTTGTCACACACAAAATCCTAGAATATAATTTTTGATGAAGTCAAGTATTATGACTGAGTCTATCTTAGTAAAATAGATTCACTCTACAAACTATCATATTAGTTATGGATAACTCAAAAGAATATCATAGTGCACAAAGTCCCTTATTGAACCTAATTTACCGCATTCCAATATTATTTATCTTATCAGATATACGAATTTACAAATTTCACATATGGGGGATTTAGGACCCACCATTAAAATAAATAAAATCATACACATGTGTTCCATAAGATCTTGAAACATTAATTATATCAAGGAACATTAGGTGAATTGGGAATCATAAAATAATCATCATATCAGATCCCATTTAATTATACTAGCTTCATTAAACATTCATCGTATCCAATCCTACTAAATTAAATGGGATTCATGAAATTTTTCGACATAGAATGACCCATGGAAACAGAACATGTTTTATAATAATTTTTTTCATTAATATAAATCATTCATGGAATTAATAATGTTGTTATTGTTGTATCATATCTCTATTAAATATTATTTTACATCACAAAATGGAATCTTATATCCGATATGATTTTGAAAGATATCATGAATCATTTCTCAGAGAAAATATTTTTTCTATATTAAATTGTTTGATATTATAAAACTATTTAAAAATCCATTTAATTAAAAATACCATCAGTAAAATGAAAACAATTTTTTTAAAATCATTCATAAAATTTTGTGATGAAAATATCGATTAACCAATAAGAAAAATATTCTAAAAAATAATTATAATTTTCAAAAAAACATTCTTTCAAATTAACATTTCACACATTTATTGGAATATGTATAAATAATTTAAAAAATTTATGGAGAATTATTCCCTTTTAAATATCAAATAAACAATTTAAAACATAACAAATATTTAAACAAATTTTAATTTTAGATACAATTCCAAAATTAGAATGGAAGACAAAAAAATTATTTTATAATATATTGATGAGAATTATCCATTAAATTTAAAATTTTTGGTAGAAAATAATAAATTATAGAATCCATTTTCTAAAAAATAAACATGGAAACTGATAAATTAAGCATTATAATTAATTTTATACATTTTTGTGGAAAATAACCATTTAACATTGAATATAAATTTTTAAAATATAATTTTTTTTATTATCATATTCTTTATAACTAAAATTTGATACACCATAATTTTGAATTGAATCATTGAGAAATTATTAGTGTGTGATTATAAGTTCATGTTGGGAATGTTAAAGTAATAATTCCATTCATTTTTCAATAAAATACAAATATATTTTCATTGAAAAAATAAATTAAAAATAAATTTGATTTTATTGTAAATATCAAATAATGGTTAAAATTTTTTTTAAGAAGACATATAGTAATACCAATAAATTTTTGAGAACATATTTAGAAATCATGGATATAGAATAATAATTGTTTTCTACCAAAGTGATATATAATGTTAGTTGTCATTAAAAATATTATTATGGATTATTGAGTACATAATGATAGTAAAATAAATATTATATATTTATTCATTGTAAATACCCAAATGTTTACAAATTTCATATTTTTCATGATAAATATATCATAATATTTCCCAATTAGAATGATAATCATCAACAATCCCAGAAAATAATGAGAATGATAAATAAAACCCTTACCAATTTGGATTCTTTTGAATTATAAACCCTATTAAAGAATAATATTAAATGAATTATTAAATATATTGATGATATATATTTACATGACATATCAGGACAATGGTTCTTTATATATACTTAAAAAGAACAAGATAAGTGCATATTATAACATATTCCCAAAAATGGAAATTTTGTGAAAAAATGTATATTAACATAAGTATCATTATTTCTTATACATGTTTGAAACTATTGTATAACAAACATATGATTATGATTAATATATTTCATAATAATAAAAATATAAATATCATATAATATTTTATTTACTTATGATGTTTTATTACATGTTTATTAATGGTTCATCGTTGAAATCATATTTCAGGTGATTAGTGCTTTTTCTTTCATTTTTTTATGTTTTTATAGTTTTGATCCTTAAAAATTGATCATCGTAACATAATTTATATAATTTTGACAATAATATAAATATAATCTATATTTAATATATATATAAATTTATAATAATAATAAAATGTTAATGATATAATATTTAATACACAGTTTATTGAGATGTAAGGCCATACATACGCCTGGATGTTGTTTCAATTTATTAATGTATTTAGTAAAAGAATATTTCTATATAAAATTGAATAAAAACTCTGATAAAATATATAAATATTTTATTTACTAAATTTACCATTATTACATTCTACACAATGCATTAGTGAAAAGTGAATCGCATTGCTTTGGGATGTGGTAGTCTTCCAAACACACATGAAACATTCATGTATCCACCATAAAATTAAAATTATAAAATTATATGTGTTGTTACAATTAATTAAGTATTTTTCTATAAAAATATAATATATGTCCATTTAATATAACTATATTCACACTTATTTAAAGTAAAAATAAAAAACCAATCATATTAGTTCATTAAGAAGAAGTACACCATACACAAAATTGAAGATATTTTACTCCAACAATATTATGTGTAACAATTTATAAGTGATATTAAAATTAAATAATTATTATAATATCATTAATATATTATATAATAATTAAATCCATCATTAAATCCAACCATGTGTGGTGGGTAGGGAAAACAGATAACATCGGTTCACGATATGGTAGTCTACTATCAACACAATCGAGAGTTTCAATTTCAATTTTATCGTAGAGGAAATAGATATTGGTTATTAAATTAAATAAATTATGTATATGGGATATAATTCTTTAATATACTATTTTTTATGAATAATTAATGTAGTTATTTTAATAAATTAAATGATAACACATGTTTAGGAAATATACATCTTCCTTATAGAACCTCTTTGTGATTGATCCTAATTTATTTTTAGGAGGTATTAATAATATGACTATGTAATATATTGTTTATTGTTGAGGTAAGGTATATATATGGGTAGTTATTTTCGAAATAAATGTGTTATTGTTGTAGGATGTGGAGAGGAGAGTGGATGTCCTTTATAAGTGGGGGAGATGACACACATGGAAATTTTTAATTGGTTAAGGTGTACCCATGTTTTTTAAATTTAAAAGAATTGTAAATTTGTAATTGTCTATTATTATAGGTTTTAAGGTCTAAATTTATCCCTAAAATAATATATTTAAAAATTTCTATGTAATTTTAAAATTTATAATATTAGTGTAACCCCCTATAAAACCTTTTATCTCTAACCATGATAAATAATTGTTACATTTATTACATTTAATTTTGACCAAAAATGATATTAAAAATACTATATAATATAAATTATTTCTATTAAAGTCATTGAATAAAATATTCTATATTTTATTCATTTAAGTGAAATAATTTTATTTCAAATTATACCAGCGCACACGACAAAAAAATGGTTTTAAAAAGAGAATATATCCACAATTATCAAACAATTTTCTAACCAAAATCAATTTGAAAATTCATAAAATGACCTAAATTGAATAAATAAATATATTATTGATCTAATTTTACTTTTAATACTAAATAAATATAATATATAGCTATAAAAATATTTAAATGAAATAGATGTTTTAAATAAAAATAATTGTTTGTCAATATTTAAAGAAAAAATTATTTTCTCTTAAAATTCACTAAAATACCTTCCATGATAAATTTGAAATTATGATTTAAAATATGATATTTATTTTTTAAAATAAAATTTTCAAATGATGCAAATATTAATTTTAAATTAAGTGTCTGAAATGTGACAATTGTTTTTTAGAAAAATATAATTTTTTTGGCTTAAAATTTGATTTATTCTAATCTTGATAATATAAAATAAATAATCTAAAATTTTGTGTTATAAATATATATATCTATTATTTAATTTTTAAAATGGTATTTTTTTTAATTGATTAAGGTAGAATACATATTTCAACAAAAAAAGGTTTTTTAAAAAATTTTATCCATTCCAAACGTTATTATATCAATTTATATTAAATTCAGTAAAAAAGATTCATTTCATCAAATTATTAAAAACATATATATTTTTCATATCATTAATATTATTGAAATTAAAAATTCCAATTACTTAGAAAAAAATATCATATTTTATAATATTATTATAATAGAATATCATATTTTTTAAAACTGGTGTTGATTGTAAAATAATATATCAAGGAAAATACATTTAAATGAAAAAAGTTATTTAATATTGAAGTGTTACAATAAAGGTCAAAATTTTGGTTCAAAATAAATTTTTGTCCATTTAATGTTATAAAAATATGTAGTAAGTGACATTATTCAAAACAGCATTTTTTTAACAACTACTAGTTATCTTAAATTATCATCCCTATGATTTATTATAGAATAACTTTTTTTAGTAACTAAAACGCTTCTATTGTCCAGACATTTGAAAATAGGGACGAATTATTTACATTTTAGAACGAATTAATTCGACTGTATTTTCCTATTTTTATAAGTAAAACAATTTCTTATTGATTTTATATATGACTTAATTTATTATGAAAACTTATCACATCTCTTACTACAAGGATTAAAATAAGAAGTATATTTTTAGGATTTATAACCTTTGTACATATATTAAAACTGCGTTTTTTCATAATTATGTGAAAATAAATTTAGAATTTATCTTATAAGTATGCTTATTAACAATAAAATTTTATTTTAAATAATATGATTTAAATTGACATAGTATTTATTTAATTTTTTTCTCTAGGGAAGTCACCAATATATATCTATAATATTGAGATGTAGAATCATATTTAACCTCTATATGAAAAGGATATTCAGAATCAATTGATTAATTAGTAATGGAATCAAAACACACCTTTCATAAGAATATATTTTATTCTGATAACCCTTATTGTAAAATTCATTAATTTTTTGGTTATATTAATAATCACAAGATTATTTTTAAAAATGAAAATACACTCCACATTCACTCATGGTGTTCATATATATTACCAAATACTTCTCAATAATTTTATATGTTGGAATAAAACATTAAAAAATCAATTTTTTATTTCAAAAATCTAATATATTGTTACCAGTGTTTTTTCTATCCAAACAAATAAAATCAATTAAAATATAATTTCATAATAATATTTCCCATAAACCCAATGATATATCTAAATATATTTATTTACACTAAATTTTTTATATGAATTCGATTAATTACATTCACTATTTAACATTTAATAGAATCAGTACTATCTGACCATTATATAGATTTTAATATCATTATATAATGATATGATGTTCTTCAATTAGAAGTTAAATCAAAATAACTGAAAAAATTATAACCATTCTTCATATTCATCTAATTAACATGAAATTTCAAACTATTCACATAATATGTTATTTTTATAATTATTATCTGTTTAAATAAATTTTTTTTGTCTAGTTTCCTTCATAATAGTCCATCTGAATTTCCATAACATGGGTAGAAATTTTATTATTGTGCATATGATATTTTTATCCAAAATACCCTTTTACATTGGTAACTATATTTCGTAAAATAATTTTATAAATCATTAATACATCTGTAATATAGTTATTTTTGGAGGATATTAAAAATCATTCTAAAAATCATTATGCATTTCTCTCTGAATCTCAATAGTAGTAGATATTAAAAAATTAGTAACTTCATGATTTATACATCTTTTGTTTAATGTATCATATGATAATATTTTACTATTATTTTTTTTCAAAGATCACAATAATTTATATTTCTATTTTAATTATAATAATATTAAATTTTGAAATCTTCAGAAACCCCATTAATTTAATTCCCAATAATATTATAATTTACTATCATCATTTTATTATGATATAATCTATTTTTAATAACGAAAATAATCATTTTTTCAATCCCATAATCAAAATGATCTATATGAAAAATCATTGTGGATGGTTCATATATGAATTCTCAAGTGTTCAATTTGGTGACTCTGGCATATGAAATAAATTATCTATATTATTTTACAATGTAAATATATGGGATAAAATATATTAAAAATTAAAAAGGTTATTGTTCAGAATTATTAATATCATGTTTGTCTAAAAAAGAAGATGTGTTTTATGATACCATGTGTTGTTCCAGAATATAAAACATATAAAAACATAAAAAATGTGTTACAATGGATGAAAAAATACAAATATCAAATTTTATTACTCTAATGATGAAAATTTAGAAATGATTTTTTAAGGACCCGACCTTAAACATTTCATAATATTGAATTAAATGAATAATTCATATTGAGGATAATTTTAGGTTTAGAGTAATATAGAGTTAGTTCATAACATATATATAAGATCTTGAATATTACATGTAGACACATCTCCCTAGTTTCCATTTTTTCATAAAATATAAACTCTTGTAAAAAAAGAGTCATGTCTAGTTCCATGTTCTAAATACAATGAATTTTCATTGATCCCATACTTGACCCTATTCCAATTTTTTCATTTTAAAACATTTAAAAACTAGGGATTAGAATGAAAATCTCAGTAAGAGATACACAAAGAAGGAAAACTGTTAGTTTTTCAAAAAAACAAGTAAACCCTGAATATTTTATCATAAGTAATACTATTCCCCTTTATGTAGTAGTAAATACTATTTCTTAAAAAATTCATTTTAGACCATCTTTTAACAAATTGATTATCATAAACCCATATAAATAACACATAACATATAAAGGTATCCTAGGACATCAAAATAAATAAATGGAATAACTATACGATCGACTTGCACACATATCACTAAATGGAAAAGCCATATGGCCAACTTCCATACCCAATTAATTAGAGGATATAATGTAACCACCCATACTGGTTTATCATGACACCACCCATCATTTGGTTTATCACATAACTGCCCTTCAAATGTCCACGTACCATTATAAATTCATAACACATAAAATATTTCAAATATTAACATTTCACTAATAATATTTAAAATGCAATCACTAGAAATAATTTCACAATATTGAAAAAATAAGTTCATTTAAAACACATTTTTTAATAGAAAAACACCCAAAAAAATAAGGGATTTCATTTTCATTTTAGAAAACATTAAGGCTTATAATGGATGCCAAATAATGATTACAGTAGTAGAGATTTCAATGATGCCTACAACATTAAAAACATTCCATTTTTCGTATACTAAATCACTTCGTACAAAAAGGATTTCCCTTAACTGATAGTAAACGTTAAAGGGTTTTATTATACACCGTTTAAGAAAATAAGATATATATTATAGAAATATACCTTAAAGAAAGGAGATTGAGTTGAAGTCCCTTACAAAGAGAATTTTGTAAATAAAATAGATCGATAAGGTGCATTCAATATAATCACACATAATGAATGTATAAATAAATTATAAGGTATAAAAGATCATATCTCACGCAATCAAAGAATGACATAAATGAGAAGGAGGAGATCAACCCAAAGAACGAAAATTGGGTTATGAAGTTCCCTTACCTCTTGTCCGACTTCACCCGTTCGATCATTAATCTACGGAATAATAAACTAAAGTTAATTTATAGTTTATTCAGAACATTTTTCTTGTTTTTTATTCCTTTTTTATAACTTATTACAATTTTATAAACTTTATGTAATCATTTAATTTAATAATGTTTGCTTTGTCGATATTTGGTACTTGAGTCTAAAATGTACTTTTTATAATTACATGATGTTCATATGGTAAAAATTTTATTATATCAATAATTATATTCATGATTTATATATCATATATGTCATATATATCCATTATATTCATGTATTTATAATATTACATAACATTTAGTGGTTAGAAATTAAATGCCTCATTCATGGAGATAGTATGTTGCACGTTCGAAAGAAGTCAACTTTCATTTTTATTTCTTCCTTTAATGCAATTAAAAAATAATGATACATGGGAATATTATAATTCATGTATAATATCATATATAATATCATTAACTCCATCCTTTATATGTCCCACATATGGCATTAACAAGTCTTATCAGTTTGAGGGGGCGGTAGTCTGCGCTTCCTCAAATGAAATTATCGTGTCTACACATAATGGAAACCATAATGGTATGATATAAAATAAAAATACAGAATCATAAAGAAAACATAAACATATTATATATCATATATATATAGTGTCATCTTAATGGCCTCCCTGAGAGGCGATAAAATATAATCGAACAATCAATGTTTCGTGAGGTGTTAGTTTTCCACACAATAAAGAACTATGTTCTTCACACATTAGATGGATGAGTGTGTAAGTTTAGATCAAATACATCTCATTAAAACATCCTAGTATATTTAAGATACTGGTGTTGTTATAATTTAATTTAATAAAAATAGTTTAGGGTTGGAATTGTAAAGAAAATAAGTTAAGAGGAATCATTACCTTTAATTTGGTTAACTACCTTTGGTTTCAACCAAAAGAACTTCTTGATGTTCCTTATGCCTAAGGAATGGCATCTAGGAGGAGGAGATGGAAATTTATTAATTTTTTAGTCATGGGTTGGGCAATACATGGGGCTTGAGAGGTGTGAGAAATTGGTTAGAAGTGAGGGCTTTTTATAAGTGGGTGGAGGGGCTCTTTAGGAAAGTGTGAAAAGATTATTTAATTATATAATGATATTTGGTTTATAAAGGTCCAAAACCAATTAATGATGATGAAAATATGTATCATGGTCAAAATAAAATCATCCAATAAAAATTGTACATGTTATAGATATTTTATTAATATTTAAAATTTTATTTATTTAAAATTTTTATTAATGAGGTAAATATCACATTATTATTGTGTCATAAATAATTTAATTTATTTCATGTCTAACAATTATAAAAAAAATCATGATGTAGTTAATATTTTTATCTATCCAGTGAATTTTGATTGTTGAAAATATTATTTATTTAACACCTTGTAAAAATTATTTTAGTAAAAAATATTAGTTTTTGTCATTTTTGCCTTTACATTAATTCAATTAATCTAAAGTGTCATTATCACACCCATGTGTCTCAATGGTGTCCCAAAATAGACTCAGTGATATCAATGGTCGTAAATGTCTCAACCAATAAGGTTATCACATGTGTTAAGGTAATTTTTTATTATTATTATATTATTTTTACATTGAATTACCATATTTACCTTTAACCGCGGTAAATAAATGTCAAAAGTTACAATTCACCAAAAAGTATTTTAATCTTATTAAACCACATTTTACTAACTAATAATAAACATGTATGTCTTATTTTCAAATTTAATCCACATAAGCAATAAAATATCATTAAAATGAAATTTTCATTTTTTAACTACAACTTAGTGGTTTCACTATTCATCAAAAAATTGAAGTTTTTCCGAAAACAACCAAATATTTAGCCTAATATATATTTTATAATACAAATTCAAAAATTATTTACATTTATCACAATTTAAAACATAAATTTTGTATTAATTAATTTGAAATTAATACTCGTTGTCAAAACAAATAATGTCCTTTTAAAAAACAATAACACTCAAAAGATCGACACTTTTTAATGTCCAATTTCAAAGTGAAATTAATTCCAATGACCATTATTGTATTAATTAGTAAAATTATAATCTAATTATTAATTAAAAACAACTGAAAAGATAATATAACCATATAATTATATTATATTAAAAGGCAGTTTTGAATAAAAATATAGTATTTTTCACTATTCATAAAAGAAATTAACGTTACCAGAAAAATACAAAAAATTTACCCAAGGTAAATTTTGATGTGTTGAATATAAAGAGTATTTTTATTTTTTCAAATAGAATATATAAAAGTGATTAAAACTGTATTTAATGAGGGTTCGACATTAAAAGGTGGTAAATTGACCTTTTATTGAAAATTATCCTAAAATTTTGATCAATTTTCATTTTAAGCCTTTGAATATTATTTAACAAACATGTATTATGATATTGTAGCTAGTTTAGTTCATTAATTCCAATACAATGGCTAGGAGTTAACTACTATTTAAAATAATAATATGTTAATATTATTGTGCAATGTAAGATTTCAAAGAAACCCATTGTTGTGTATCAGATATGCCATCGAACATAGAAACCACATTAATGTAAAATTAATATTTAATTCACAAAATATTAATATATAAGAAAATTTATTATTTCTTTATTTACCTAGGATGTTACGTCCTTGTGCCTCTTGAAAATTGTGTCCTCAAAATATTACTCACTTTTCAAATAAGTGGTGGTATTTATCCCTCATTGCATTTTGAGATTCCCACGTAGCCTCTTCAACCATATGAATTTTCCACATAAACATTACCTGGTGAATTACCACATTCCTCAACACTAGATCTCTTCAGCCAAGAATCGTGACGATTTGTTTCTCATAAGAGATATTCTCTTCCAACTAAAATACCACTAGAATCAAGACATTAGATGGATCCTGTATATACTTTCTCAAGATTGAAACATGAAAAAAATTGTGTACCTGTGATAAAAAATGATGTAAATATACTCTGTATGAAACAGATCCAACATTCTCAATGATTTCATAAGGTCCAATGATCTTCAGACTCAACTTTTCCTTATTACCAAAACACATCGCACTTATTCATGGATAGACCATGAGAATAACATGATCACATATATCAAAAAGAAAGATCCTTCTTCTGGTTATCCACATAATATTTTTGTCTACTATGAGATATTATAATGTTCTTTTGAATCAACGGATAAAGTTTTTCCAACTCTTCTACCAATTCTGGTCCCATCAATATCCTTTCACATAATTTATCCCAAATTGCTAGAGTTTGACAATGCTTTCATTATAATGTCTCAAATGGAGCCATCTTTATAATGGAATGAAAACTGTTATTATAATAAAATTCAATCAAAGAAATATGTTGGTCCCAACTTCCCTGGAAATCCAATGAACAAGCACGTAGCATATCCTCCGGGGTTTGAATTGTTCATTCTGACTTCCCTTATGATTTCAGAATAAAAGTTGAATTAAAATTTAATTCAGCACCAAATGACTTCAAAGGGACTTTCCAAAATTATAAGTAAACCTAGGATGATGATCAGATACAATTGAGTAGGGACCTCCATGAAACCTGGCTATCTCTTTATCATACAACCGAGAAATTTGTTCTAGACACAATGTATCTCGAATAGGAAAGAAATGAGAAGATTCAGTCAACCGATCAACAATAACCCATATTGAATTATTACCTCGAGATGCCTTTAGTAATCCCACAACTAAGTCCATGGATATGTTTTCTCATTTCTACGATGGCACCGGTAAAGACTGTAGCATCTATTTTGGTAACTGTCGCACTGCATTAACCTGCTTACAAGTAAAACACTTCACAGTAAAATAAGCAATATCTCTTTTCATTCCATCCCACCAGTAATACTCACGAAGATTTTTTTACATCTTTGTACTGCCAGGATGAAATGAAAAAGGGGAACTCTGAGCTTCACATACCAACTCATTCTTCAACAGTGAATCACAAGGAACACGTAATAATTTTAAAAACCTCAAAAAAATCATTATCAATGTTTAAATCAGGAAACATACCCTTATGAACCAACTATACCTTTTTCTGAAACTCACTGTCTTCTTTCCACAAATGATATATTCTGTCTCATAGAGATAATTTCACTGACAGCTGAAAAAAACATAATAATTTCTTGCAAAAAAAACTTCTATGCCAAATTTTTTCAAATCAAAAACCAAAGGATATTGTTCCAAGTGTATCATAGATAATGAATCAAAACTTTTTCGAATCAAAGCATCAGCCTCTTTATTTTACTTTCATGGATGGTAATGAATCATGCAATCATAATCCTTGATTAACTCAAACCATCTCCTTTGTCTCATGTTCAATTCATTTTGAGAAAATATATACATCAAACTTTTGTAGTCATTATATATTTATCATTTTACTTCATACAGATCATTCATCCAAATTTTAAATCAAAAACAGCATAAGCTAATTTCAAGTCATCTGTATAGTAATTAAACTCATGAGATTTCAACCGATGTGATGTTTATGCAATTACCTGATCATTCAGCATAAGGACAAATCTATGTCCATTCAGCGAAGCATCACTGTAAATAAAAAAATCACCATTTCTAGAGGGCAGTGCCCAAAATTGAGCATTCACCAATCCTCTATTCATTTCATGAAAACTATCATCACATTCTTTAGTCCAAATGAACTTAACACCTTTTAGAGTAAACTTAGTCAGTGGGGTAGATAAACAATAAAAATTAACAAAAAACCTATAGTAATATCCTTCCGAACCAAGAATACTATGAATCATGGTTATATTTGTGGGTCATGGTCATTCTTAAACAACCATTGTTTTAGTAGGATCAACAGTTATGGCATTTTTTTTAAAAATGTGACCAAGGAATGAAATTTGATGTAATCAAATCTCACATTTGCAGAATTTCCCAAACTGTTTATTTTCTTTTTAAGTATTCAAGACAAACCTTAAATGACATTCATGCTCTTTTTGTATTTTATAATAATCCAAAATATTATCAATGAAAACAACCACAAACATATGAATTAAATCACGGAAAATTCTATTCATAAGATCCTAGAATACTGTAGGCGCATTGGTTAAAACAAAGGAAATATTACAAATTCACAATGGCCATTTCTAGTATGAAATGAGGTCCTTGAAATGTTTTCTTCCTTTACATTCAACTTGTGGTGCCACGTCATCAAATCAACTTTCAAAAAATACTAAGCTCCCAGGAGCTGATCAAAAAAATTATCAATATGAGTTAATGGATACATGTTCTTCGTATTGATGTAATTCAATTATCTATAATCAATGCAAAGTCTCATGGAACCAAAATTATTTTTAACAAATAAGATATTATCTCCCCATGGTTGTTTATTAGGTCGAATGAAACCTTTATCTAATAACTCCTGCAATTGCTTCTTTAACTCTAATATTTCAATTTGAGCCATTTGATTAGGGGGTTTTGAAATTTTCTTAGCATTAGGAACTAAGTCAATAGTAAATTTAACTTCTCAATTAGGTATAATAGTAGGGAACTCAAGATAAAAACATCAATATACTTATTTACCACTGGAACATCGTTTATTTGAATAGTTCCATTTTTTCAAAAATATGTGCAAGGTAACATTAATTTCCACCTTTTACTAGTTTTTCAGCTTCCATATATGGTATCAAAATCAAGGGATCATTCTTGTAAACAAACTGAAAATCTTTTGAAAAAAAACATCTTTATATCTGCAGTCAATCATAGATTGATAAATACAATGAAAATCCAATCCCATAATACCATAAAAATCTACTAGAGGCAAAATAATAAGGTTTGCAGGTAGATTCCCACACATAAGGAAAAGAAGTTTCTTATAATTTCTTTTTATCTCAAAATTTCCCATTGTGTTTTTACCATATGTTTAGGATTCATATCTTGAGTTGGAATTCCCAATTTACTAGAAGACTTCTCATAAATGAAATAATTTTTAGACCCTGAATCAAACAACACATTGGAATAATATGAACAAACAAACAGTGTACCTGATACTACGTCATTTGTTGTCCAATCATCTTCTGTTGTAGTTGCAAAGGACTTGACCACCACATTCTTCTTGTATTCTTGTTCTTTCCCTCAGTTGAGTACTTTGTTAGAAACACAATTTCATAATGACCCATTTCGTTGCACATAAAACATATTACCACTGGTTTTTCATTGCATGCTTGATCGTCTTCGTTACAGTTACGAGTAATATAAATAGACGCACCACACCAGAATCACATCCCAGACATTGTTAAATATTCTCCAGTATTCTTTTTACCACACTGCTCACAAGATATATATTTAGTTTTCTTACCACCAGGCTTCTTTGATGAATGCATTCCCTTTTCCTGCCAACTGGTCCTCTTATTCTGTTGTTTGTCAAAGAACACTGGATAATCAGCAAACTCCATTTCCACCTTCTATGCACGTCGAACAAGATTTTCAGAACTTTTATCAGATGAGATGTTAATTCCCTTCTATATCATGGATTCAGTCCTGAGTAAAATTGATTTATATTAATAACAAGATCTCAGATAAAACATAGAGCATACAATTATAATCGAGTAAATTTTTCTTCATAAGAAACCACTGAGTCATTCTCTATCGTCAATTCTAGATATGTTATTACATCCTATGTTGAACCACCATAAGAAAATATTTTTCCAGAAAAAAACCTTTGAATTCATCCCAACCAAGAGCATCAGTATCCTCACTATCCCTTACATTTTTACCATCGAACTCCACTGATCAGCTACACCTCCAAACGATAAATAAGGAGACTGAAATTTTGATATTTTCAACAACCCATGGCATCAAAACTTTTCTCCAGTTCATTAATCCACCATTCAATCTAGCACAGGCTCAGATTATCATCTGAATGATGAGGAATGTTGCCTCATTAAATGCTCTCTGACTGACATGTTCCCCTGTGGTTGATCTGGCTGATCGCGTGCATAGATTCCACCACCATTTATTTTCTTGATTCAACTATGCCATCACTACAACAAAATATTCCGTTCTAATTCTGACCATATCATGTTGCTGGTTTGGAAGGTTTTCTTCCTCGTGATGTCATCCCAACATAGCTGTTGTGTTTCCTATACGGAAAACCATTCTGAACACAAAAATAGCTTCTCCCAAAAGTCATGGTAATATTAAAAAGCTATATCATTTCAGTATTATCAAAAAATAATTTATGGATATTAATTTCACAATACTCTAACTCCTAAAGTTTTCTAAACTGACCTTTGATACCAACTATAAATACCCAACCATAAACATTTCATAATCTTGAATTAAATGAATAATTCACATATAGAATCTTTTCAGGTTTAGTGTTTTAGTGAGTTAGGTCATAACATATACATAACAACTTGATTATTACATGTAGACACATCGACCTAATTTTTAATTTTTCCATAAAATAAAACCTCTTAGAAAAAAAGAGTCATGTCTATTTCCATGTTTTAGATAGAATAAATTTTCCATGATCCCATCCTTGACCCTATTACACTTTATGTCTTATGAAAATCATTTAAAAAACATGGGATGAGCATAAAAATCTCAGTATGGTGTACACAAAGAAGGAAAACTGTTAGTTTTTCAAAACAAAAAATAAACAATGAAAATTTTATCAAAAGTTATACTTTTCACCTTAATTTAGTAGCAAATACTCATTATTGAATAAAATATAATTTCTTACACTTTTTTAACCAAATGTTTACCATAAAATTTATATAAAGAACACATAACATATAATGGAAACTTTGGACATAAACATACTTAAATGAAATAACCATACGGTCGACTTCCATACATATTACTAAATGAAATATCAATACGTCCGACTTCCATACCCAATTAATTGGAGGTTATAATGTAACCACCCATCCTAGTTTATCACTAAACCACCCATATTTTTTTATCATGTGACCACCCATCAAATTTCAAAGTACCATTATAAATTCATAACATATAAAATATTGAAAATATATAAATTTCACTAATAACATTTAATTTGAAATCAAAAGAAATTTTCAAGATATTGAAATAATAAATCCATTTCAAAAACCATTTTCAATACCATAACACCCAAAAATAGAATAAGGTATATCATTTTCATTTTATAAAACAAAAAGGCTCATAGAGGAACACAAATAACGATTATGGCGGCGACGTCATCATTGTAACTCCAAATGTTAAAAACATTAGGAATGTCATTTAGTAAAATTATTTGTAGAAAAATTATACCCTTTGAATGAAATTAAAATTCAAAGGGTTCTATGATACACATTGTTAAAGAAGAAGATATATATTATCGAAATATGTCTCAATAAATAGAGATTGGGATGAAGTGCATTACAAATATCATTTTGTAATTAAAATAGATCAATTATGTTTATTCAATATAATCCCATATAATGAAAGTATAAATACATGATAATATAAAAAAAATTCCTTTCTCATGTAATAAATTAATGACATAATCATGAAAGAGATAATCTAAACAAGGAACGAATATGAGGTTAAGAAGTTCCCTCACCTCGTGTCCGACTTGACCCGTTCATTCTTTAATCTCCTGAATAATAAACTATTCTTACTATCAAATTTCTTATAAAAATTCTTCATGATTATTTTCCCATTTATATAAATTATTACCATATTATAATTAATATGTAATCATTTAAGTTAATAACATTCATTTTTTTGATATTTGTTACTTGATTCAAAATGGACATCTTATAATAACAATTTGTTCACATGGTCAAAAGCACACTCAATCAAGAATGATTTTAATTATATAGATATCATATATATCAAATATATCCATTATATACAAGTATTTATAATATTTCATTACATTTGGAGGTATGAAATGATATGCATTGTTCATGGAGATGGTAATCCATACGTACGCATGAACAATAATTTAATTTCTACTTCTTCTATTAATGGAATTAAAACATAATTAAACATATTTATATTATAATTACATAATAATATCATTTATAATATCATTAACTCCATCCTCTATGTGTCCCATATATGGTATTAACGAGACATATCACTTCAAGGGGGCAGTAGTCCACACTTCCTCAAATGAAATTATCGTGTTTTCCCATTATGGAAACCATAAAGGTATGATATAAAAGAAAAATACAGAATTATAAAAAAAACATAAACATAATATATATCATATATTAAGATAATTTCATCTTAATTATGACCATTAGAGGCGGTATGAAATAATAGAACAATCATTGTTTCGTGAGGCTTTAGTTTTCTATACACATAATCAGTATGTTTTAACCCATTAAATGGATGTGTGTGTAAGTGTAGTTCAAATAATTCTCATAAAAACATCCTAGTATATTGAGGATAATTTTTTTATAATATATATTATTAAAAATATTTTAGTTGTTTGGGATGTAAAATAATAGAAAAGACATTTAGAGGAATCATTACCATTAATTTGAGAAACTCCCTTCGGTTTGAAACAAAAGGTCTTCATGAAGTGCCTTCTGCATGAGGTAAGGATTCTTGGAGTTGGACAGGGATCTTAAGATATTATTTGGTCTATGTTTGGATGATCCATGGGTCTTGAGAGGTGTAAGGAATTGGTTAGAAATGTGGGTTTTTTATAATGTGGAGGAGGGCCTCTTTAAGAAAGTGTGAAAATATTATTTTATTTTATAATGATATTAAGTTTAAAAATGTCCAAAACTAGTTAATGTAGAATATAAGATGTCTCATGGTAGAAATAAAATAATCCATTAATAATTGGACTTTATATTTTTTTAATATTTATAATCTTATTTATTTAATTATTTTATTAATGAGGTAAATACTGCATCATTGTTGTGTCATAAATAATTTAATTTATTTGATGCCTAAAAATTATAACAAAAATATAATGATTTAATTTTTTTTTATTTACAATGAATATTTGTAGTCGAAATAATAATTTATATAACCCCTTTTGAAAATAAATCTACTAAAAGATATTTTTTTTTCATTTCTACCTTTATATTAATCTATTTAATCTAAAGTGTTATTATCACTCCCAAGTGGCTCAATGGTGTCCCAATTGAGACCCAAATTTTTCCATGGTCGTAAATGACTCATCCAATATGGTTGGAATAACTGTTAAGTTATTTTTTTTATAATATTATTTTTATGTTTAATTACCCTATTTACCTTTAATCGTTGTAAATAAATGTTAAAAGTTTCTCTCCACCAAAATTTATTATCATATTCTTGAACCTCATTTTACTAACTAATAATAACAATCTATGTCGTATTATCAAAAATTAATCTTCAGAAGTGGTAAAATTTCATTTAAATGATAATGTCAGTTTTTAACTACTACTTAGTGGTTTCACTATTAATATAAAATTGATGTTTTTTAGAAAACTATAAACAATTATTCCTAAGATATATTTGATATTATGAATTCAAAAATGAGGTCTATTTTACAAAATTCAAAATATACAAGTCCCATGAATTAATTTAAAATTAATTCTTGTTGCCAAAAAAAAATAAAGTGCTTTTTAAGAAACAATAACTATCAAAAGATCGACCATTGTTTATGTCCAAATTCAAAGTGAAATTAAATCCTAAGACCCAAATTCGATTAATTGGTAAAACTATAATCTAATTACACATTAAAAACAATTAAAAGATAATATTACTATATAAAAAAATTATAATAAAAGAGGCTTTTGAATTAAAATACAGTATTTTTCTCAATTAATAAAAAAATGATTGTTACTTGAAAAATACCACAATTTTACCCAAAGTAAATTTTGATTCACCGATTCTAAAGAATAATATTATTTTTTCAAATATAACATATAAAAGTGAAAAAAACTACATTTAATGAGTGGTTTCTATTAAATGGTGGTAAATCGACGCTTTAAATTTAATTATGATTAAAATTAGATTCATTCTCATTTTCTACCCCTAACATTTATTTAAAAATCATGTATAATCATTTTGTAGTCAGATATGTTAATTCTCTCTAATACAAAAACAAGGAGTTATCTTCCATTTAAAATAATAACATTATATTATTAGTGTTCAACATAAGATATCAATGAAACCTGTTGTTGTATATCGGGTACACCATCAAACATTACAACCCCATTAACGTAAAATTAATATTCAATTCATAAAATATTAATAAAACAGAGAGTTTTTTATTTATTTATTTACCTGGGATGTTACATATTTTATATCCATACAAATCGGATTGAAAATGAGTAACGTACTATTGTGATAAATAATATTTTTAACGATTAAAAACATTACCAATGATAAAAAATATTCCAATATGAATATAAAAGAAAAAAAGTATGAAATAAATGTTAGGATTTCAAAAATAATACATGTGATCTTATAAATGATATTATTTACCATGAATTTACAATAAACTAAATATTTTTTTTAACTATAATAGATGGAGGTTTAATGACTGAAAATAAGGTTTACATGATCTACATTATAAAATTATTTAACATACTTTTGGTGTGTACATTATATTTACTAGGAACATCTTCAAAACATAATTAATATTAGAATTATATATCATTGATCTCATCCTTGATCAAAATAATTAGTAGAAACTCTATCACCAAATACAAAAGAAGAAACATGTCCCATAGATAGAGATCCCAAAACTACAATCTCATTGCTCATTTATAGAAGAGGAAAAAAATACATCAAAGTAAAAATAAAAGTTTTTTTAAATTTGTTCCCCATTACAGATGTCCAATGTGAATAAAATTGGAATGATTATTTTCAATAAAAAAATTTCACTGAGTTATAGTAAAACTATAAATAAACTATCCAAAATATTGACAACATCATATGTTCCATTCTTCAATAATTTTTCCAAACTACTGTCATCACTATATTTATCAAAGATTTTATTATTAGTTATTATTATTGTAACATTTAATTCATGTCTAATGTAAAATTTACATTGTCATTAAATTCTTGGGGACTTATTTATTTTCAAAAAATTTTGTTAGTAACATTCCCCTCACTATATCATATGACAGAAGTAGACAAATCAAATAAAAAATAGAACTTAAAAAACATCATGATATGAGAATCCCTAAATATTTTGTGCTATTATCGTTCAAAATAATTACATGGATATAGTTAATTAAATCAATGTAATTTTGTAATTGAAAATTTGAATGAAGCATTATGAAAATTCAAAACCATTACAAAATTTCTCAAATATATATTGAAATTAAATTGGATGAGTATATCTATAAATAAGTTGAATTAATATATATATATATATATTTCCATGAACCGAAGAAATAAAAGGAAATGTGTTTTTAATGGTTAATATTCGGGTATTTCCACTTTTAATTGTGTCATATATATTTCAATCGACCATTTTGAACCAGATATTTACATTTTGTTTTTATAGTCTCTTTATTATAAGAAAATATCAGATTATTAGTCTTCTTTAAATATTTAAATTCCAAAATATTATAAAACATGGATTCCAAATAGATAAATTATTATTATTATTGGACCTAATATAATCTACATACATATATAATTTATGG
This sequence comes from Viscum album, assembly GCA_963277665.1. NCBI lineage: Eukaryota > Viridiplantae > Streptophyta > Magnoliopsida > Santalales > Viscaceae > Viscum > Viscum album. The sequence goes on from OY728164.1 coordinate 616,545,266, forward strand.
ATTATGGATACTATTAATTACTTTTATAGTTATATTAACTAGTATCCAGGCATAATATATACTTTTGAATAATATTTTCAGGTAATAATTTCAATTAATATTATTCTTATGGAATGAATTAATATTCAAAACATATATCCACTGTAATTAATTGAAAAATGTTGATCATTTATTTTAAATTCTCTTAAATTCTTACCTACTATTTGTAAGATTTTGTATCATGTTGTGAATTGTTATCTGTCAGTGTATTTAATAGTTGATATTTTAATTGGAAATCAATGATTATGGGAAGTTTTATTTAATGTATAAATTACATAATAAATTTACATATTTAGTTTCTATTAAGTGATTACATAGTCATAGTATTAATACATTTTAGTTTTATCATTTTTTAATATAAATATCTACTTATATCTTATACATTGTGACTAACTATATTATTCATGCATTATTATCCTTCAAGGATTCTACTTGATATATTCCTATATTATTTCTATATATATATATATTATATTAGATATAAATATAGATTTATATTTTTATATGTTCCTTCTAATTAACATGATTTGAGTTTATTTTATTCCATATTAACGTATTTATTTGTATATTTTTTATCATTTCAAAATGAAGGAGTGTATGATTGGTCGTATTAATTATAAAAATGGGGATGAAAATTTAGTGGATCATTTTAACTTTGTTTATTTTAGAATTACAATAATAAAAACTAAAATTATTTTTTGTTTTATAAATAATAATTGTTTTGTAAAAAACGATAACTAATTAAAATGATATTAATTTTTATATCATATAGAAAAAATTAAATTATTTATTACTATTTAATTTAAAAATTATTCAAATTGTTTTATTAATAATAGTGAGATTTCAAAATATTATATGTTATAATGTCACATAAGTGAAATTTATAAAAATTTAAAAATTATTATGAATACTTGGAATATACTGGTCATTGATTATGATATTTCATTTTTTTTATAAGATTTATATATTTGAATTGACGGTTTAAAAAAATAAAAATCAATTTATATGAAGATTTTAGATAATTATATACTATAATATGGGGAAGGTTATTTTTTGGTATACAAATAATTTTCTATAAGACTCTTTACAATGACATATATGAATGGTTATTTTTTTATATATGTAAGGTTCATGTGGAATTAAAGAAATATAATGATACTTACCCACCATGACCTTCCTAGGAAATTACATTATTTTTTCAATAATTTCATATGACTTATTAATTATATATTTAATGATAACATGGTTTGTGTGATGTCTTTAAATTTACTAACATAAAGAATATAAGCATCAGATGAATACTCATATTTTAATAATGGTACACATTCATTCTATTAAGAGATTATATAACATTACAATATAATGTGTTTCTATAAAATTCTGTCACATGTTAAAAAATTTAAAATAGAGCATCTAAATTTCCTGGAATCATATGTTATCTCCAATTACATGTTCTATAATTAATATTATATCTTTTATCAGTGCAATGTACTCATAAAAATGTAAATGGATAGTCTATACTCAATATACCCTATTATAAATTGAGATTCTTGACTCCATCATAGTTTTCCCTATAATCTACCATGTTTTGGGTAATGTAATTCACATTTTTTATCTTCTTTAATATAGTTCATCAAGATTTAAATTTTTATTAATTTATGATCAATAGTGTTCTATACAAGTTTGAATAAAATATATACTAGAATGGTTTATGCATAATAGATATTTGGATTAAAATTACTATAGCATTTTCAATCCATGTTTCAAAATGGAAATTCATTAATATAGTAATGGATATTGTAAATTCATTATATTGGAATGAATTTAAATAATAAAAAAAATGACAATGTTGTAATGAATGAACATTCTATGGTATCAACATGAAATGAAAAGTTGATGAAACATAATCTCATATTTAATATTGGACTATAGAAGATGATTGTGTAATTTTATCTCATTTTTTGTGATTATAATGCTTAGAAGACACAAGATATATAATATATTAAGAATAAATACATTCCATGTTTTGTGTATTTCAAATAGAGGTGACTTTCGAATATGAGGATAATTAATGTATCATTGTGAATTAATCATTGGAGGAAATTTATAAATATTTTATTATGGTGGAAAATAGCTATTGATGAGTTTTTAATTATAGAATATTGTGTTTTTAGGAGTATAATAGTAAAATTATATATAAAGTGATAGGATATTAATTCAATGTTTTTCAATGTATTTTATTTCTAATTTTTTAATGGAACCATTACTAGTTTTCCCAAATATTCAATAATGAAGTAGTTATTCAATGTTTAATGCTACCCATTCATGTATGGGAAATATTATAATACACTCAATAGTTTTATTATTATATATATCATTGACATGTAATATTATTTTTATTATAATGTTCATATTCTATTTGTCGAAATAACCCACACATGGTCATGAATACATAAATTATCTGTACTTTCATTATCTATTAACCATATAACTTTTCTCATACAATGTGTCAATAAATTAAAAAATATATTTTCGGATTCCACCTCTATGGGTGAAAAATGTTAATATTGGTACTATACATCCATGACATAAAAAGGTGGGTTGTAAATAGAAAAAAATATTCCAAAAAAATTATAGTGTATTTCAATACTAATTAGTATAATGGTAATAATAATTGTCATATTATCATTACAATCAAAATTATATTAAAATTAATGTTTTATTTTATTCACAACAATACTATGTACTATTTAAATAAAATTCTATATTTCATTCACTATACATAAAAAACATAATATATATATTGAAAAAATTCATTGTTTTTATTAAAATAATCATATTATGTAAGATATACTAGAAACACTTCTAATCTATTTCAATTAATTTTTTCGGACCTAATATCTTATATTTCCCAACTCTATAATAAATGTGTTATTGAATTTTTTGACTAATTTTTACTTTTTTGAAATTAAAATTCATATTAATTAAACATTATAAATACATATTTTTAAATTGATAAATTGATTATGAGAATTAACAATATATAAAACAACCATTATGCCCAAAAAAAATATCAATTGGCGATGTATACTTCAACTATAAAAAATATATACTTTTAACAATTAGATTCTTCATGTTCTTAAAAAACTAAAACATGTGTTCTTGGTGGAGGATCTTGTAAATTAAGAAAACTTGTTAATAAATGGCCATAAAAATAATGGAATCATGTGAAACTTATTTGTGTATCATGTTTTTTATAAATTGTGATTTTTATATATTTAAAATTCATATAATAAGAATTTTTTTAATTTTTTTGATGGTATTAAGAGACGTTAATAAATACAAATTCGAAGAGAAACATCTCATGCTAGTGTTTTTTATTAACATTATTAAGTATTTTTGTTATTATACATTTTAGATTACAAATAATAAATGCATGTATACAATTTAATAAAAAAAATTCATATTTATTTGGTTTGATAGTCTGTTAAAATTAAATTGTTAAACTTGAGATGGTGTTAGATATATTCTATAGTGATGGAACAAGAGTTCCCCCCCCCCCACTAAAATATAATTTTTTTTATCTTGAGCAAGTTTACTAATATAATATAATGTTTTAGGATAATAATTTTTCATAAAATATTAATATAGAAGTTCAAATAACTTGTTTCCTTCATTAAAATGTTCTCGATTTACACGTTGTAAATAGACAGACTCTTATATAATCATATTTAGTAAAAATTAGCCCAGTGTATAGAAACATATCCATATTGGATGTGGCCTAGTATAGTTGAGTCTTATTTGATAAAATAGAGTCTTCTGTTGAATAGATTACACACAATATTTCCATTCAAAAAATATTATGAATGACATATTATATTATATTTAAAAAATTTAAATTTTAAGAAATTAAGAATTTCACTTTAGGAATATTTTTTATTATTCAGTAAATGGAATTATTTTTAAAAAAGATTGTTAAATATTTTTTAGAATTTTTTATTAATTTGTTCAATTATTAGAGGAATATTTATTTTTATTTTTTTGGAATAAAATTTTATTTTCAAACAATTTTATGATTTTAATATTTAATGGTAGTAAAATGTCATATTTCATTTTAATTGATTCATTACAATAAATATAATAGTTAATCTAATAAAAAAATCCCCCTTTAGATATATTTAAAATAATAATAATTCTAGACACATTAGATTCTTTTATTTCATGATGCGAAAAGAGAGTACAATTGTAAATTTAGATTGACTTTAATTTATTTAACAAGAATATTCAACATAAATCAACATCAAACATGAAATTATTTTTAATAAAATTAAATATAAAATATAAAATTCACATCCAACAAACCATACCCCTAATTGAAATTGTGGATGGCATGTATGGGACATGAGAAAAACTAATTATGTTAATCTAATAGATATTAACTAATTTATAATTCAATGATGATATGGATATTTATAACACTCTAAATTTCTATATGTGTAAATTTGTTTAAATATTTTATAAATGATCTTTATTTATATGAGTTTTGGATATCATAATATATTATGAAGTTAAATGGTCATTTTATGAGGAATTAGGTTCAATTCACTGAGACATGTCCAGATTATATATTGAATTGGTTATTTTTGGGATTAATAAATTTTAAATGGTGGAAACATTTACATATTTTATTCTATTTTATTTTCCATTATACAAAAATTATCCCAATTTATGTTACTTATTTGTTTTTACTTCTATGTTTGGAGTGGTGGTTGTGTACCATATATCCCACTAACATGTTTGTAATAATTTTTTTTTAAATAAAATGTTGAAATATTCATTAGATGGAATCATTTCATATTTTTTGAATCACGTTCAGATTAACCCACCAAACTAAACCTCATTTTCACTTTCTCGTTAAATAATTTATATTATTTATTTAATATTAATTAAATGTTCAATAATTCACTGGGGATTGCAAGTACTAAATCTATCCTAACATCAAATACTTTTATGTTAATCTATTAATTATCCCTCTTTAATTGATGGAATCACATCATTTATCTTTTATTATATTTTATAAGATTTCTTCCACTTAAAACTCATTTTTCTAATAATATTTTATGATTGTTGATCTATGAAAAATTAGTATGTTATCCATATGATTAAGCATAACTTATTGAAAATTTTAATTATATGGGTGATTTTTGGGTCATGCTGATATTGTTTAATTGACCTTATTATTTGTTTATAATTTTTAATTTTATATATTGTAGGGTAATAGTGCTTTTATTAGCATTATTTTTTTTGAAACAAGATATTATGGTTACTAATGAAAAATGGCATAAACATGTTTGGGACTTTAAATTATAAAGATAGTCATGGTGTGATTTAATCTGTTTTATAATTACACTATATACCTTAATAATTATTTATTTTACATTTTGGATTTAAATTGGTATATTAATAAAAAATACTTTCATGACTCCTCCTATTATTGAAAATTATTGTTATCAATAGCCATTTTTGTGTTATAGTTTTATTTTAGAGATATTTGAGACGTCCACCATTAGATGGATGGTTCACTTTATACATTATATTAGATTATGGAAACATATTAGGAAATTTAGATCCATCACAAAATTAATTTTTTTAAAAATTTGTTGATAAAATTTTAATAATGATATATTATTATGTCATTTGAAACAATTAATATTCCTTGATATGGTTTTTAAGTGGCATCAATACTTATTATTAATGTATAAATTCATGAAGAATTAGTAAATATATATCAATTAGATACTCTCAATTGAGGAACCATATTCTAATTTAATAGACTAATTCTTTAGGTAAGGTGTGACATTCCCATACATTTTTTATGCCCCCATGATGTAGAATATATTCCATTAATGTAACGCCATGATATTATAGAATATATGGTTATATAAATAAATCATTTGATATATTGTTTTTTGGGAATCCAAGTGATTATGTGAATACTTTTAATAAATAATATAATTATTCACATTAAATTGTTTTTAAATTTTTTAAAAACATCCCAATTATGATTGCAAATACCATTGATCTTGAATAAATTTTTTGACGCATTTTATTTGCCGGAATATTTTTTTTCATATATTGTCTTTTTGTGGGAATTGTTTTTTTTTCATGTGTTTGTGGGGACTACCCCATCCCCAATTTTATTTGAATAAGTTTACATCCCATCCAAACATTGAAGGTATAATGTATGTATTTAATGAATATATATGTTAATTATGATATAGTTATTATTATGGATAAATTTATTACTGTTTTATTTTCTATTTTTATATTCCTTGATAATGAAATCATTACTCATATGTATGTCTGAACTAATATTTCCATGAGGCCATGTAATTAATATTTCTTCCATTAATTTTATAAATGGTTAAAAAATTGAATATCAAAAAAATTAATATAATATCATGATTACAGTTGGTCGGAGTGGATACTCAAGAGGGGGGGGGGAATTGAGTTGCAATTAAAATTTCTGTTAAAAATATGTCATTTTAAAAATCCCCCAAATTAAAAACAATGTTAAACTGCAGTAAATCTATACAGATTTTAAAGGTTCAATCAGTTTCTCAAAGATTGATTAGGTCTCAGTTAACTTAATCTGACGATTAAATTAACTTTTGAAACTGACTTACTAATTTACAATAAGTATAAACACTTGCTAATTTAACTATCAATGTGGCTTTAAAATTGTTTTGTATTTCAATGTAATAGAAGCGGATTATGTAATATATATATGTAATACTTATAGAATTAAAATAAAAGCAGAGAAAAGTTAACCAAGAGGCTCATTCTTAAGCTGAGAATTATTCCTCTCAACAATTTTTATAAATTGATCCACACCCTAGATCGGGGTTAACAATAGTGAACAACTGTCCAGGCCACACAGGTAACTCTACCACAGTTCTTTGTGGGAAAAGAAAACAACAGCACACTGGCTGTTCAAGTCTTGCTCGACCTCTACCACTTTCTACAGTGGGAAGCAAAGAGTTATGAAGTTTGAGTGAGCCCTTGAGAATCCTCCAGTTCAGCTTAGGAGACAATGTGTGTGTAAAATAAACAGGGTACACACAATGCTCAAGATGTAAAGATAGAGTCACTAAAGGAAGAATGTATCAAAGTTTAGAAATCTCTAGTGATTGGTATTGCAGCTCTGGACTCGTTGGATTTAGCATAGATACTTATGTGTCCTTCTGTGGTTTTGCTGTTAAAACAGAGTATCGTGATTCAGCTTGATGTCCTTCACAGGCAAGTGAGTTCTCTGATTTCCAGTGTTCTTCGTATGTTCTTCAGTAGTGCTGGATTACGTGCATAAGAGTTTTCCTTAGATCTTGAAAATGTCCCTTCTTCCACTTTTTTGTGTGTTCTTCAGTCTCTCATTTATATTCATAGAAGAATTCTCTCTTTTACATTTTCACGCATCCATTAATTTTACTACAGCTCGATCATCCTTTTTATTCCCCGAGCTCCGGCAATGGGAATGATTACCTTTCTATAGGTACGAGGTACGATCTCCTGACATGCCAAAAAATAACATTAAATATCATTAATTGCATTAAAAACATCAATTATGACCATTAGAATTAAATATGAATTTATAGATATTCAAACATTTTTCATGACTATCGGTGAGTCCTGAGATAGGTGAGACATTTTGAATATGAATCAGTTTCAGTTTAATAAGCATCAATATCTTAGGATCGGTGACTTAGCATCAGTGTCTTAGCATCGATAGCTTAGCATCAGTAGATTATAATCAGTAGCTTAGCATCGGTATCTCAGCATCGGTAGATTAGCATCGGTATCTTATCATCAGTATCTCAGCATCGGTAGATTAGCATCAGTAGCAGAGCATCAGTAGCTTAGCATCGGTATCTTAGCATCGGTATATTAGCATTTTTGGATTAGCATCAGTGTCACTTTGGACCTTTGATAGTTAATGGTGCGACCGATCATCATCGGTGCGACTGTTCATCATCGGTGCGACCGTTCATCATTGGTGACTCCAGAAAATGACTATCGGTGGGTCAAGACATTGAATTCTTAAAAAATGCATGTTCAATCCAGAATACTTCCAGGTCAACCATAACCATACATTTATCATTGATAAAAATTTGTAAATATGATTTAAACAACTTTAGAACAAGTTGATCAAAAGACTAAAAGGAAAAAAATGAAACTATGATTTGTGATTATTAAAACAACCATTCCACAGAGAGTTCAACAATCTCACCCTTTTTGATAATCACAAATCAATGGCATAAATAAAGAGAGAATACAGTATGTCATTCATTATGCTCCCCCTATAAAAAATAATATATTCCAGAAGAAAAAACATGGTTAGAATAGCAATCAGAACATATATATATATAACTGAGGAATTCTCCTCTTTTAACATTTCTCCCCCTGTGTATACATGCATCTGATAAATAGCCAGCATGGGCCCGTATGGACATTCAGGTCACCCATTCAGACATGATGCATCCAGAGTTTTCATATACATGAATGATTCACTTGTTTTCTCTCCATGATTTCTCTCCCCCTTTGGGATTATCAAAATGATGAGATAAAGAAAGATAATCAATAAGACTTCATACCAACAAAGAGTACACATATTACAAATAGAAGGGAATAGTTTAGGAAAACAAACACCCTATCAATAATTGACTATAACAGCTATTTCTTGGGGTGCAAGGAAGATTTACCTTTAGCAGTAGGAGGAATTGAAGGTCCAAAAGGTTGTTGGGTGGAAGGTCAAATTGGATTTATGGAGAAAGTAGGTAGGATGACCGGAGCTGGACGAACTGTGGGTTCTAAGGTCACTTGATGTGAAGAAGGTCGTTCTGAACATTGCTGTTGAAATACTGGTCTAATACTAGAAAGAGATTGAGAAACATACATCTGTCCAGGAGCAACATCTGATGATTGCAGAGTCTCAGCTGTAGGAAAAAAATGGCTTTTTCTTGCACATAAATGTAGGGTTTTAGAAAGTTGATGAAGTCCTGAATGACTTCTCCGCCGTACTTCATGGATTTTTCCAAATCAACCTTATTTTGCCTGAAATTTTCTAATGTGGGGGTAAAATCGTTTAACTGATGAAGTCCTTATCACTATGCTCATTCATTTTCTTCAATGAATATAAATCTAAAATCTTCCAAAGAGCTGCCAGCTCTTCTCTAACAACATCTCTTATGGTATCTAATTCACGGCCAGTGATCTTGGTCACTTTGGCATTGCCATCCTAAGCAATAACCTGAGTAATCTCAGCTTTTATCTTCCTCAAATCTGCTTTCATCAAAAATTTATTAGATTTCTTAAAACATCCATCATTCCAGAGATGGTTGTTCTAAACTCACCTGATAGAGGAACAAGATTGTTGCCTAACTCCATAAGTGTTTGATTCAAAGAGGTAATATGCCTGCCAATTGATTCACTGTAATTGTACAGGTCTTTTTTGATAAGGATTGCCACACTTTGAGCCAAATCATTCATAGAAGCATCAGATAAAGTCAAGGGAGTATGAGCATGAATATGAGATCACTCACTTTTCACAGTCTCTTTAATAGCTTGAATCAATTCAACCTTGAAATTATCCAAATCTGAATAAGAAACTGCCGGATCAGGTCTACCTTGAGATACTGAAGGATCAGGTCTGACCTCTGTACTTTGAAAAAACACGACAACAAGTTGAGCTTTAATGGAATCACTTATGCCTACAAGATCTACTTCTACATCTTCCTCTTCCTCGGGGTAGTCCAAGCCTAGAACAACATGACCTGAATGCTCTTCCCATACCACTTTTCATAAAGGGTATACAGGTTTCACAAACTGATCTTCTCCAGAATTTTCAGGAAGGATTTATCCTCCCTCATCACTCTCCAACTGTTCTATCCTCTTAGCCCCATGGAAATTTTCTTTCTCAATAGGTTGGGGTTGACGATCATCTAGAATCACATTCTGACCTTTAATAGGTTGAGCAGTAGCATCATCATCATCATCATCATCACAATTACTTTCACTATCACCACTACCACCATCACCATCATCATCACCCTTATCACCATCACCCCCTTCATCATCATCATCATCATTAACTGATCTCTCACTAGAACTGTGTGTTCTTCCTGATTCATACTCCTTAGAAGTTGATTCAGTAGTCTCGCATTCTTCTTCATCATCTAAAAGCAGCTCGATTTCTGGTAAATTGAGAGGAGGACTTCTTGAACCAAATTCCATCCTCCTTCTCATTGGGCTAACCATATCAGGATCACTCATTTCATCAAGAGATGATTCACCCTCTTCTTTCATCATTTAGATTTTCATAAGCTTCTTCTTCTTCTTATGTTCTTTTCTTATTGGATTCAGTAGTTTCTTTAAGAACAACCACTTCCTATTCTTCATCCGAATAGATCACTTCCTCACAAGGTTTTAATCTAGGATCTCTTAATTCCCTTGGTCTCCTTGGATGATCAGTATGATTGAAGGACTCATTTAACTTTTCTTCATAAAAAAACCCAAGATTTCTTCCATGGGTTCCAATTGATTTTCATTCTCTTACAAATAACTTTGTGGAATCAAAAGCTAACTGATGAGATACACTCATCTCCATCATCCACAGAGCCTATGAATTTTAGCATGGCATAAATATGTTTAGAATAAAACGGAGTAGTAGCTTTATTTTAAGGTTTTATCATCTCAAATATATGCTCGGAAAAATATCTACATAAATTACTCTTTTCACAATTAATCAAAATAAATAGCAGAAAACATCTTGATAAATTACTGCAGCAAAATCACCTTATCTTGGACATACATGATGTTGAATAAATTTGAATAGGATTAGGTTCTCACCATCCTACTCAGCAGGAATTATCCTTCGTGATTCAGACTTCCCATTCAAAAACTCTAGGGCTAGCTCATAAGAAAATTTATCAGTTAGGGGAGGATTATTACCAGAATAGTCCTTGTATCTTCCACTGTGCGGTACTCCTAGACATTCAGCCCACTGTTTTGATGAAACCATAATCTTTTTCCGTCTTACTATAAAAGATAATCTCGCAGCCTCTACTCCATCCAAATCTATATCCAGGTTCAAGTTGAACTCATGCACCAGCTTCGGGTAAAAGACTCTATAATTATTACAGAACCACACTTTCCATCCTTCAGTTTCCAACACTTTCAAGAGAACAGAATATCTAGATAAAAACCATTAAGAACAAATTTCCTTTTTATCTATAACTTCTCGTTTCTCTAGCTCCGGGTTCACAGACCTCTGCGTCGTACTGCTCGACTCACCTCGAGCAAGCTTGATAGGTGAAGTTCCTTCAGATTCCTTGATCTGTCTCTTTTTCTTGGACATTTTGTGGTTTTGAGACAATATAGTGTCTTGGAATGATTCAAAAGTCTCAGGTAACAGAGAATAAATGAGAGATTTCGGCGGGAAATGGAAGGTCAACAGTATTTAGAGAATAGAATAGCCGCAATTCATTATTTTTAACATTTAGGGTTATAAATAATAAATAATGATTAAGTAAAACATTGTCATTTTAAACAGACAAAAATACTTTGGAAAAAAAAAGTACGACCCAATCGATAGCACTAACTGTCATGTCAGATCGGTTTGAGATATCGGTTTCACTGATCGGTTTGAAAGATCGATTTCTCAGATCGGTTTCAGGGATCCGTTTGACAGATCGGTTTCATAGATCGGTTTGAGAGATCAGTTTCAGAGATCGATTTGACAGATCGGTTTCACAGATCTATCATACCTAACTCATGCTTAATTGAGTTTAACCTTTCACAAATATAGGGCATGGTGAAAATATCGGCTAACTGATGTTCAGTTCCTATAAACTCAATAGTAATATCACCTTTTTGGTAATGATCTCTCAAGAAATGGTACCTTACATCTATGTGTTTGGTCCTTGAATGAGACACAGGGTTCTTTGAAATGTTAATTGCACTAGTGTTATAATAGTTAATTGAAATATGCTTAAACTCATATCCATATTCCAAGAGTGTTTGTTTCATCCACATAATTTGTGCACAAAAACTTCCATCAGCAATGTATTATGCTTCAGCAGTAGATAATGCAACATAGTTCTGTTTCTTACTACACCAAGATACAGAGGATCTTCCAAATAAATGACATATTCTAGATGTGCTCTTCCTATCTAACTTGCAACCAGTAATGTAAGCATCTGAATAACTGATTAGATCAAAATATTGTCTTTTGGATAAAACAAGCCTATGTTTATGGTGTTTTTAAGATACTTAAAAATACTTTTAACTGTGAGTAAATGAGATTATTTCGGGTTAGCTTGAAATCTTGCACACATACACACACTAAACATAATATTTTGTCGACTAGCAGTACGGTAGAGTAAGCTTCCAATCATACCTCTATAATTGGTTTGATCCACTGGTTTCCCAGTTTCATCTACATCCAATTTACAGACTGTACTCATATGAGTAACACTTTCCATAATACTATCCAATCCAAAACGTTTTATAGGATCCTTCATGTGTTTACTTTGATTAAAAAAATTAAAATTTTCATTTTAAACAACATGAAATCCAATAAAATATTTATGTTCTCCCATTAAAATCATTTCAAATTCATTTTGCATACTATTTAAAAATTCAGTACATAAAGAAAGTTTATAAGATCCAAAAATAATATCATCAACATAGATTTGTACTATTAAAACATCTTTAGAAATTCTTTTAATAAAAATAGTTGGATCAGCCATCGCTTTAGTAAATCTTTTTGAAATTAGAAAATTACTAAGTCTGTCATACCAAGCTCTTGGAGCTTTTTTTAAGCCCTATAATGATTTAGAATGATGAAAAACATGATTTGGAAAATGAGGATTTATAAATACAGGTGGTTGTTCAACAAAAACATCTTCGACAATAAAACCATTTAGAAAATCACTTTTGACATCCATTTGATATAACATGAAATTCAGATGAGCAGCATATGCAAGTAAGATCCAAATGTATTCTTATCTAGCTATAGGTGTTAATGTTTCCTCACAGTCTATACCTTCTTCTTGACAATATCCTTGTGAAACTAGCCTATCTTTGTTTCTAACTACGTTTCCAGACTCATCAAATTTGTTTCTAAAAACCCATTTTCTGCCTATTCTTAAAGTGTCCTTAGGTTTTTCAACTAATTCCCAGACTTTGTTTCATTCAAATTGATTTAACTCTTCTTGCATATCCATTACCCGAAAATCATCATTGATTGCATCATTGACATTTTTAGGTTCTAGCTGTGACAGAAAATCTTGATGTTCAAACTGATTTCGTAGAGAAGCTCTAGTCTGTGTCCCTCTATAAAGATTACCAACAATACCATCCAAGGTATGATTCTTTAGAATCCTTGTTTATCTAGTTAAGGTAGGACTAGAAATTTCAGGCTCTTCTCTAGGTTCATGTTCATTAGATGCAAATTCTTGAATAAGTTCAGAACTGGTTGTCTTTATAGCAGGTTCATTATATTTTTCATTAAGGTCAAGAACACTCAAATATTCTTCAAGATTTTCAAGAGAGATTTTAGGATAATGTGGACAAGATTCATCAAACATTATGTGAACAGATTCTTCCACACATTTGGTTCTCTTATTAATGACTCTATAGGCTTTTCTAGTTAAATAATATCCAACAAAGATTCCCCAATCACTTTTAGAGGAAAACTTGTCCAGATTATCCTTTTTATTAAGAATAAAAACGTTGCAGACAAGAACTCTAAAGTAACTAACATTAGGTATTACATTATTCCACAACTCATATGGGTTCTTCTTAAGAACTGATCTAATTAAGACTCTATTAATGATATAACAATCAGTATTTACATCTTCAGCCCAAAAGTAAAATAGGCATGTAATTTTCATTAAGCACGGTTCTAGCTATTTCTTGTAGGGTTCTATTTCTTCTTTCTACTACACCATTCAGCTGAGGTGTTCTAGGAGAAAGAATGTTATGACTATAACCATTGTGTGATCAATAAGATTGAAATTCTTGATTTTCAAAATCATGGCCATGATCACTTCCTAGGGATTTAATCTTAAGTCCACTATGATTTTATACAGATTCGGAGTATTTAACAAAGTAAGAACAAGCTTCAATTTTGTTATCTAAGAAGTATACCCACGTATATCTAGAAAAGTCATGTACTAGAACATATAGATAGTGCTTCCCATTTAAACTAGGAGCTCTTGATGGTCCAAACAAGTCCATGTGAACCAACTAGAGAGATTGAGAAGTATAAACTTCTTTCTTTGATTTATAAGAAACTTTATGTTGCTTTCCCTTTTGATAGGGATTACAAACATTGTCAATTGAGAATTCATGATTATCTTGGTCTATAACCAAGTTCTTCCTAGTTAGTTTTCTATGTGAATGGATGTTGCATTGTCCTAATCTTCTGTGCCAAATCTAAGACTCATTATGAAAAGCATTTAGGCAAGTAACATTTTACTTAGCTAAAGAATTTAAATCAACTGCATAAACATTTTCGGTTCATATGGCAGAAAAGACTAAAACATTTTATAATTAAAAACATTACAAAAATCATTTTCAAATTTGACATTAAAACCATCATCAAAAAATTGAGAAATAATTAACAGATTATATTTCATTCCATCAACAAATAAAACATTAGAAATTAGAACTGAATCAGTATTACAAATTTGACCTAGGCCGATGATTTTTCCTTTAGAATTATCACCAAAAGTGACATGGCCTCCATCAATTTTGATTAGACTTTTAAAATATGAGTAATATCCAGACATGCGTCTTGAACATCCACTGTCCAAGTACGATACCTTCTTGTGAGAACTTTTCAAAAAGGTTTCCTACAAAACAAATTAATATAGGAAATGATTTTGGTACCATGATCTTCTTGGGTCCAGAAAGGTTAGCAATCAAGGCTTTTGGTACCCAAATTTGTCTTATGGATTTCATACAAATTATATAATAAAAATATATTGAAAGATAAACTTTATATGATCTATAACATTGTGAATTACTAGTTAAGGCATATAAATATCCAGAACTAGAATTACCAGTATTCTATCCAGATTTAGGAATAAATCTATTTTTGTAATATGTCTATGTCCAGGTTTGTAGCCTATTCCAGTAGTGTATTTAGGTGCCATTTGGTTCCCTAGAATTTGATTTAGTGTATCCTTTCCATTGAAAAAATTCTCTAAGTCTCTTCTAAGTTGCTCATTACACATATTCAGTTCAGTGTTTTCCTTTAATAGTTGATAATTCTTCTATTTTTCAATAGTAAGTTTGGTTTTAATATTTGTACTGAGAGCATGTTTTTTATTCAATTATTTGTATTTATCCTTAAGTTCATTGCATGTCTCTTATAGCATATTATAGTATTCAAAAAATTCCTTACCAGTCATGTTTTCAGAATTAGAATCAGATTCTGTATCATCTCTAGAATAATAAGAATTTGAAACATGAGTATGTAATTTTACCTCAGATGTGTTTTTCATGAAACACATGTGGGCTCGATTCTTTTTAGATTTAGAAATTTCAGATTCACTTGTACTGTCTTATGAAGAACTCCACATTGCATTCATTTCATTATTGTACATAATGTCCTTTTATCATATTTCTTATTGAATTTTATCTTTGGGAAGTCAGTCTTAATGTGTCCTTTTCATTATCACTCATAGTAGACAACTTCATAACTTTTATCTGGATTTTTCCCATCCTTATTCCAATGTCCCTTATTGTCATACTTTCTTTTGTAATTTGAATTTATGAAAAATTTCTTCTTCCTATAAAATTTCTTAAACCTTCTGGATGCCTTAACCATTTTAGCATCACTGTCTGATTCTGAACTTTCACTTGTTGGACTATCAGTTTGTATTTGAGCTTATTCTATGTCCTTGATCATTGAAGTAGTAGTCTTGAAATCCAATGATTTCCTTTTTTGGTTCATCATCATCCTCTTTATTTATATTGATTTAATCCTCATATATCATATGTTTTCCAATAAGTTCTTTGACAGGTAGAGCTCCAATGTCACATGATTCTCTGATTGAAACAGATGTGCCACTCCATCGGTCTGGTAGACATATCAATATCCTCATGATTTGTTCCTTTGCTGGAATAGCTTTACCAAGTGGATTCATTCTATTAACTATCTCATTGAACCTGAGATACATATCAAAAATGGGTTCATCAGTTTTCATTTTAAAATTATTGTATTTAATAGTATAAGTATTCAATCACATTTCTTTAACATTAGTTGTTCCTTCATGACAAACACCTAAAGTATCCCATATTTCATAAGCAGTTTTGCAAGAAGATATTCTGTTAAATTCCTCATCTCTTAGAGCACCGTACATAGCATTCATGGCTTTACATTTATTATTGTAAGCAGTCGTAGTAGGTTCATCCCATGTTGTTCTTTTTGTTTTTGGAATTTTATATTGAGACTCTATAACATTCCAAATATCATAACCCATGCTTTATAAATGAATTTTCATTTTCATTTTCCACTGGGGATAGTTTGTTCCATTAAAGAAATGTGGTCTATTAGTAGTAGAACCCTCTAGTATATTATCCATAACTAGAGTTTAGAGAATAAAAGTTAAAGAGATAAAATTTATAACTAACAGAAATTTAAGATCTTTAAAGATGAAACTAAAAAAATATTTGATAGAAAGAGTACTTCAAAATTCCTTAAACAAAAATAATTCCTTTGATACCAAATGTTGGTCTGATTTGATACTCAAGAGGGGGGTTAATTGAGTTCCAATTTAAATTTCTGTTCAAAATATGTCCTTTTAAGAATCCCCCAAATTAAAAAAGAGTTAAACTATAGTGAATCTATACAGAATGTATAGGTTCAATCATTTTCTCAAAGATTGATTAGGTCTTAGTTAACATAATCTGACGATTAAATTATCTTTTGAAACTGACATACTGATTTACAATAAGTATAAACACTTGCTAATAGAACTATCAAAGTAACATTAAAATAGATTTGTATTTCAATGTAATAGCAGTGGAATATGTAAAATATATATGTAATACATATAGACTTAAAATAAAATCACAGAAAAGTTAACCAAGAGGTTCAATATCATGCTGAGACATAGTCCTCTCAACAATTTATATAATTTGATCCACACCCTGGATCAGGGTTAACAACAGTGAACAACCGTCCAGGCCACAAAAGGACCTCTACCACAGTTATTTGTGCGAAAAGAAAACAATAGCACACAGGCTGTTCAGGTCTTACATGACCTCTACCACTTTCTACAGTGGGAAACAAAGAGTTATGAAGTTCGAGTCAGGAATTAAGAATCCTCCAGTTTAGTTTAGGAGACAGTGTGTGTGTAAAATAAAAATGGTATACACACTGCTGAAAATTTAAAGATAGAGTCACTAAATGAAGAATGTATCCGTGTTTATAAAGCTATAGTGATTGGTAGTGTAGCTCTAGAATCGTTGGATTCAGCAGAGATGCATCTGAGTCCTTATGTGGTTTTGCTATTAAAACAGAGTATTGTGATTCATCTTGATTTCCTTAACACGCAAGTGTGTTCTTTGATTTCCAGTGTTCTTCGTATGTTCTTCGGTAGTGCTGGATTACGTGCATAAGAGTATTATTTAGATATTGAAAATTCCCTTCTTCCACTTTTTTCACGTGTTCTTAAGTCTCTGAGGTATATTCATGGAAGAATTATCACTTTTTCCTTTTTACGCATCCATTAATTTTACTGCGGCTCGATATTTCTTTTTATTCCTCGAGCTTCGACAATGGGAATGATTACCTTTCCATAGGTATGAGGTATGGTCTACTGACATGCCAACAACTAACATTAAATATAATTAATTGAATTAAAAATATCAATGATGACCATTAGAATTAAATACTAATTTATAGAGATTCCTACAGTTTTCATGACTATCGGTGAGTCATGAGATCGGTGAGACATTTTGAATCTGCATCAGTTTTAGTTGCATCAGCATCTGTATCTTAGCATCAGCGTCTTAGCATTGTTTTCTTAGCATCGGTAGCTTAGCATCGGTAGATTAGCATCGGTAGCTTAGCATCGGTGTCTCAGCATCGATAGATTATAATCGGTAGCTTATCATCGGTAGCTTAGCATCAGTATCTCAACATCGGTAGATTAGAATCGGTAGATTAGCAATGGTGGATTATCATCAGTGTCACTTTGGACCTTTGATAGTTAATGGTGCGACCTTTCATCATAGGTGAGACCATTAATCATCGGTGCGACCGTTCATAATCGGGGTGACCGTTCATCATCTGTGCAACCGTTCATCATCGGTGACTCTGGAAAATGGCTATCGGTGAGTCAAGACATGGAATTCTTACAAAATGTCTGTTCAATTCAGAATTCTTCCAGGTCACTATAACCATACATTGATCATTGATAAACATTTATAGATATGATTAAAAAAACTTTACAAAAAGTTGATCAAAAGACTAAAAGGAAATAAATGAAACTAAGATTTGGGATTATTAAAACAACCATTCCAGAGAGAGTTAAAAAATTATGAATATGGAGATGACAAAACAATTATTAAGGGTCAAGGGAATGAACCGTAGAACTATAAGTGAATGGGAAACAAAACAGTTTATACCCAAATGATGATTTTAATATAGAGTTGTTAATTAATATAAAATTGAAAATATTGAAGTAATTTTATATTTTAATATAATAATTTATATTCTCATGTTATGGATGTATAAAAAAGTTAAATTTAATATAGACTAACATAATATATTATGTGAATAAATTAAATAGAAGAGGTTAGGTTTTATACTATGATGAACTTTTAATTGTTATTTTTAGGATTTGATTCACATTAGGAACAATATGTGATACTTATCACATAAAATGATTTTATTAACTACTCATTATTTCATGGGATTTCCTTTTTTTGTATTAATTATAATAATATTGGTATATAATGTACGTAGAAAGTATTTTTGAGAAAAGTAAATATTGTTTCCCATTTCGTCAACTAACATTCTCTTCCATTCCCACGATCATGTATATTTTTTCAATAATATTATTTTTTATATACCAATTTATACATAAATTAATAAAAAACTATATTATAATTTATTTTAAAAATAATAAAAATTATAATTTTTAGTTTTTTCCAAATAGGTTATTAATAAATTTACACAAAAATTGTAAAAAGAATATTTGTTTCAAAATTTTCCACATGAATGAATTTTTTCACCATCATGATCCTTATTTTAACTGAATTATTATTAACTACATTAAAAGGATATTTTAAAATAATATAATTTTATCAATATTTGTTGTTTTTTTGAAAATGTTATGTATATATATAATTTTATTATTATAATGTTTTCCAATCAATGATGAAATGCTCTTTTTAATAAATTCTTTCTTCTATGTCATCATATTTATATGTTTTGTATAACTTGATAGGGATATTATGTGATGTTATAAACCAATTTATTATTATTGATGGCCTATGCTGATGACATTTTAAAGATGATTCATGTAAACTTATTTTTTTCTCAAATGTTAATTACGTTATGATGAAATGCTAATGCTTTTTTATGATCTATTGGTAAATAAATATTTATATGGTTTTGATTATCTTATATTGGTTTATAATTATATATCCCTCGAACAAATTGGGTATTTATTGATAAATCATGCTATAATAAGAAATAGGATTTGGAGTGAACCCATTCCTAGAATGAAAATGGTTATGGAGTCAACCCAGTCCATTTTGAGACTATGTATACTATGTAATGATTATCTTGATTGTGATCCATAAATAATTAAATGACACCATATACTTATGGTTGTTATTAAATATATATTACATAATCTTATGATTATTATATTTTCTCATTCCTCCTTATTGAATAACTTTTATTCCAAAAATTATTGACTTTTTTATTTAAAAATGTTAAAGCATTATGTTGTGGTCTGTTACTCATGATTTATGACTAGATATGCATAAAATTCATAATTTATGATCATGATATGATAAATTTATGATAAAATTATTCGTTGATATGTTCATTATTGATAATTATCATGTTTTCTTTCATTGTGAATCTGATTTCACCATTAACAACGTTTCTATTTTTATTAAGTTATATAGAAATTTACACAATATAACATTTATAAATTTTGAGAAATGAGATAACATTTGTTTGGGATATATTGAAGTTATTACATGAACTATGTTTATTATGTATCTATTCTTGAATGAAAACCCCATTATATTTCATTGGGATGAATTTTTATATGACATATTTCATTTCATCTAAAATGATTAAATAAGTATGAACATTTTTATACTCTCCATAAAAAATATTTTTTAATATGGTATGAGATTTTGAATCCATGATCCTAATAATTTTGATCCTACTAGTGGATTGGAATGAAAGTAGATTTATAGAAGCATGGAAATATTAATCGGATGAAATACCCATTATAACATGTATAATAATAGGTGCATTATTCCCTTCTCATATAAATTTATGTTAAAAAAACATAGGACGAACTACCAACTTTTAAACTATTCATATTTTATAAAATACACTACCAAATATAGATTATTTCACCTGGAAGAAGGATGAATTACCACATGTTTTTTATTTCCTAGGAGGGGTACACTATTTAATCATGATAATTATATTATTGTTGATTAGAATACGATCCCAATATTTAATTTTTTGACTTGAGCCCCATACCCACTTATATGATGTAAATAATGGGACACAATGTAATTTGAAGATAATTTTTTATTGGGATAAAATTCCATATATTGGTTATTATTATGAGACCATTATTGACTCATTATAATATGTAATAGGACTCATATTTAATCAATTATAATTTTATCTTTTCAAAACCCTTTTAACAATTGAATATTACTTCTAATGTGTTCAAAAAACAAATTACTTAATCGAATTAGTAATGGTAACCATTTTGAAAATTATGAAAAACATAATAATCTCACAATTATATGTTTTTATTTTATTTTTTAATTATAATATTACACTGAAAATGATTGTGCATTAATTGGATTTTATAGGGATACCATTAGTTGTGTAATTTTAAGTTGTTCTCACACTTTTTATTGAGATATCAATGTGTATATATATTTTATGTTTTTGGATGTAAGGTAAAGGCCCATGTATAAGATAGTTGAGTTTTTGTTCAAGATAAGAGATATGACATCAGATCTATCATGTAATCAAATAGTTTTCTATTTCTATTTCCACACATTATTAAATGTTGGACCATTTTTACATACGACCAACCATTGATGATACCAATTTTCTAATCTGTAGATACGATAATGTATAATGGGATTCAATTTTTTTGAGTGATATATCTATGTTTTTATTATTATTTTTATACTTTTAATATATATTATTTTGAATTAAATTATTATGGATGATTATTTATATTTTATTGAACAATTTTACATACAATTAACTTTTCATTATTATATTTTTATCCATAATACTTATTATACATATGTATTAATTGGTAACAATTGGAACATGGGGATGCATGGTCAAGGTTAGTAAATACAACTAGGATTATCAATATTCTGGTAGGCCATTGTTGGAATTTAAAATTTTATAATATGTACGTTTCTACATTCTTCATATTTTTGGGCCTATTGTCCTAAGGTATGATGATTTGGTATATGAGATAATAATTATTCCTCTCAATAAAACCAAATATATTAGAGATTAACAAGATACCATTAGTGAGATTGTTGTTCTTGGATTTTAAATATTTCATTTAAAATTTACGTGCTAATGATTCGTAATTTATGGATTAAAATATAAATACTATATTATGGTTGAAATAGTAAAGGTGTTAAAGTATCTTATTTTTTATGTGGGAATAACATTACATTCTTCTACCTATATAGAATTTGAATTTTGATTACAATGTGGCACTAAATAATTATAAATGTGGAATGAGAATTATATAGATTTTTCTTATCATTTATTAGTGTAACTCAGAATTATCATAATCATTTATCTTGGTTATGCTGATATCCTCACCAAATGCTCATTATTTGTATCTTATGTATACATTATTTAACATTGTGAAGAGGTTATTTAGTTTCAAAGTGGGTATATGTGGTGTATGATACCATTTTATTTTAGCAGTAGTTGGTTGTCTAGTTTTAGATTATTACTATATGGGTTTTTTCAAATGAATTGTCAGGTGTGATTCCCTATCCATTTCATTCATAAGAGATTTTGGAAGGGAACCTAAATTTATATCGATTGTTTCATTACATGTATGTCTATGATGAAAAATGAATTCTATTTTAGTGATTTGTTATTATTTCACCCATGTTGGTAGGGAATAATATTACACGGTAATGTTGTATTTAGGATTGAATTAGACATATAATTTTCATATAAGGTAATGTTTATTTTTTTTATGAAGGGTATTTAATAGTTCCCTCATTATAAATAGAAACCTATTCATGGGGGGAAATTATATGATGTCGGGATGTTATAATGTATTTGAGAAAACATACAACTGCATTATGTAGCAGTGTTTTAGTGAATATCATTAATGTATTGAAAAGTATGAATTTTAGATCAATGATACATCTCTTCCATATCAATTGAGGGAAACTCTTGTATATCATCAAGGTTCCAGATCATGACATACATGACTATATTAGGTCACACTTTTTATGGAGGGTTGTTTATATTAGTATAAATGACATCTACAATGGTTATATTGGCCTTCTTACCATCTATATAATGTGTATGGTCGAAGACATTATCATTTATATTCTGTTGGATTAGGTGCATTATGATTTTTTATGGGAGTTCTTATTTCTAATAGGGAATCAGAGTATGACCCCAACCCATACAAGGGAAATTTGAAAATTTTAGAATTCAATGAAACATATGAGAATCCCCTAGGTATAAATTGTAACATCCCAGGTAAATAAATAATAAATCATTTTCATATTTATTAATATTTACGATTTAAATATTAATTTTACTTTTAAGGGGTTTCTATGTTCGACAGCGTACCCGATACACAACAATGAGTTTCATTGAAATCTTACGTTGCACAGAAGTAATATAATAATATTATTTTAAATGGTAGTTAACACATATCCATTGTATTGGCAGGAATGGATATAAATAACTAAAATATGATAATATATATTTTTTAAAGTTTTTACATTTATCCAATAAATGATAAAGGCTTAAAATACAGAAATAATACAATTTTAGGCATATATACCCTAATTTTCACTAAAGGTTCACTTATCGCCTTTTGATGGTGAACCGCCATTAAATATAGTTTTGATCACTCTTATACATTCTATTGGACCAAATAAAACTCTTCTTTAGAATTGGGACATCAAAATTTACTTTGTGTTAATTTTTGGCATTTTTCCGATAAAGTTCATTTTTTAATGAATAGTGAAAATTGTTGTATTTTAATTCAAAACCTCTTTTTAATATAATTTCTTTATATTATTAGATTATCTTTTGAATTGGTTTTAAAGAGTAATTATAATATATTTTTACCATTAAATCCAATAGTGGTCATTGGAATTAATTTCACTTTGAAATTCGACTTAAACTAGTGTTAATCTTTTAATACTTATTGTTTCATAAAAACACGATATTTGCTCTGACATCGGAAATTAATTATTAAATTAATTAATAAAAATTATATGTTTTGAATTTTGTAAAATAGACATAATTTTTGAATTTGGAATATCAAATATATCTTAGGGTGAATTATTGGTATTTTTCGAAAAAACTTCAATTTTTGATGAATAGTGAAACCACTAAGTGGTACTTAAAAAACTGATTTTTCATTTAAATGAATTTTTACCACCTTTGTGTTTTGATTTTCAAAATTCCGACAAACAGGGTTGTCATTAAAAACTAAAATGTGGTTCAATGGGATTAAAATAATTTTTTGGTGAATAGTAACTTTTATGTTTATTAATCGCGATTAGAGGAAATTAGTGTAGTTTAAGGTAAAAATAATGTTTTAATAATATGAAATGACCTAGAAACATGTCCTACCTTTATATTTTGTGTCATTTCCGACCGAGACAAACCATGGGTCGATTTTGGGGACCCCATGGAGCCACATGGGTAAGATAATGACATTAATTTCTTTTATTTAAAGTTAAAATTAAAAAGTCTAAATCATGAGATGTTTTACTAAAACAATTATTAAATGGAGTTATACAAGTCATATTTTTTACAATAAATATTCATTAGAAATATAAAAAGAGTTCCTACATCATGATATTTTTTTTAAATTTTTAGACATTAAATAAATAAATTATTTATGACACCATGATGATGCTGCAATTACCTCATTATTTAACGATTTAAATAAAATGAAAAGATAATGTAAAATCAAATAACTACAGTTGTCAAAAACCTATTGGATTGGTATATTTAGAACCCTTATCACCTTATCCTTGATTTATATCAATGTGGGACCTTTTAAATCTGAAACTCATTTTAAAATAAAGTAACATTTCTTTACATTCCAAGAGTGCCCCTCCTCTCCTCTTATAAAAGGCCCCCAACTCTACCACCTTACCCACACTTCCGAAGCCTTTGGCTCGGCCAACCCCAACCCATGTTGACTCTACACATCCCACTCCTACTCCTTGAAGCCTCACATTGGGTAGAAGTCTTCCCAAGGAAGCCTTTGAGCTCAAATCAAAAAGAGTTACCATATTTAAAGGTAGTGTTTTATCTTGTGTTCTTTTGTTTTATTTTGCTTCTCCAACCCCCTAAACTCTTTTTATTCATTTCTTTTGTAACTACTAAAGTATCCTAAATATACTAGGATGTATTTGTAAGAAGAATTCGAGCTACACTTACACACACCTACATCTAATGGTTAAAGAACATATTGTTTCCGTGGATGACGAATTTCTACCTCACGAAACAATGATTGTCCAATATTCTTCCAACACCTTCAAAGGTGGCCATTAAGATGTCGCTATATTTATATATGATATATAATATGTTTATGTATTCCTTAAGCTTCTGTATTGTTCATTTATGGAACACCTTTATGGTTTCCATTATGGGTATACGTGATATCTTCATTTTAGGAAGTACGGACTACCGCCCCCTCAAAGTGATTTGATTCGTTAATGCCATATGTGGGACGCATAAAGGATGGATTTAAAGTTATTATATATGATGTGGTACTGGAATTATAATATACCTATATATCATTATTATTTCATTTCATTAAATTATGAGATAGAAATTAATGTAGCGTTCATGCGTACGTACAACTTACCGTCTCCATGAACGTTGCATTTCATTTCTTATCCCCAAATATAATGTACTATTATAAGTACATATATATAATGGATATATATGATGTGTGTTACATCTAAATGATTAATATAATTCTGTAATTTAAATATTCATATCTCTCATTTAGGTTTAATTACATTAATATGACATAGAAATGAAAGTAGCGTTCATGTGTACGTACGGCTTACCGTCTCCATGAACGGTTTATTTCATTTCATACCTCTAAATGATTATGTAATATTATAAATACATGTATATTCTGGATATATATGATATATATGATATCCAAATCATGAATATCATTCTGTATATAATGATCCTTTGACCGCACGAACAACATGTAATTGTAAGAAATCCACTTTTGACTTAAGAACCAAATATCGAAAAAACAATCATTATTAACACAAATGATTACAAAATGATTATAACATGGCAATAAGTGATATAAAAGGAATAATGAACTTGAAAAATGTTCCTAATCAAGTATAAGTTAACTCAAGTTTATTATTCACGACGTTAAAGAACGATCGAGTCATGTCAGACCCGAGGTAAGGGACTACGTCTCAATCTCCATTCATTGGGGAATATTTCGTTTTATACCCAAATATCTTTTCTATGGTGTATAAACCCCTTTGACTTTTAATTTTATACAAAAGGAATGCTTTTCTACGAAGCGTTTTACAAAATGACAAAAAGGAATGTTTCTTTTAATGTACGCGGGGACATCGACCTTTTCCGCTGCCGTGAGTATTATTTGGTCTTTGGATTCCTCAACAAGACGTAAGGTTTTTAAAATGAAATAGATACCATATAATCTTTAATGTATTTTGGTTTTGATAATGATTTTTATAATGGATTTGTTATGTCAATATATTTATGTGATATATTGTGATCAATGTGTGGAAATGTTTTCTTTCCATTATATTTGTTTTATGTATTATGATTTTATAATGGTACTTGGACATTTGACAGGTGGTTACGTGATGTACCATATGACGGGTGGTGCTGTGAATACCAGGACGGGTGGTAACGTTATAACCTCCAATGCATTGGGTATGGAAGTCGGTTGTATGGGTATTCCATTAAGTGATATGTGAGGAAGTCGACCGTATGGTTATTCTATTTAAATATGTTTATGTCCCAAGTTACATTTATATGTTATGTGATCATTATATGGGTTTTATGGTAACCTTTTAGTTACAAAAGGGTAAGTATTGATCTTTTATTCAGTGAAGAGTTTTACTACTTTATAATGGTGAAAATTATTACTTTGATGAAGTATGCATGGTTTACTTGTTGTTTTGATAAAATAACAGTTTTCATTATTAGTGTATCCCTTACTGAGCTTTTTATGCTCACACGAAGTTTTTTTTGAAATGTTTTTCACAGGACTTAATGTGGAATAAGGTCAAGGATGGGATCAAGGTAAAGTCATGCTATATAAAACATGCTACTAGACATGTTTCTTTTTAAGAGTTTGTTAATCTAAGGAAACTTAGTAGAAGTTTCTACTAAGTAATATTTTGAGATGTAATAGTTATTTTTTAATTATCTAAAAATATAAACCTGAAAAGATCCACAATGTGAATTATTCATTTAATTCAATATTAAGTAAGGTTTAAGGCCGGGGCCTTATAGTTGGTGTTAGTGGTCGGTTTAGACAACTTTATGACTTAGAAAATTGTTAAATTAAGAATTAATTTATGGTATGATTGAAATGATATAGAATTTAAATATTACCATGTTGATTTGCCTAAGATATTTCTGTGTTAAGAATGGTTTTTCATAGAGGAAATAGAACAGATTTTCTGGGAAGGCAAAGAGAGGTAAATGACCTTTCAAATCAGTGTACTGAGATGGTCAAAATGAGAACAAAACAGTTTTTTGTTGTGATGGATCAGTTTACTTAGGTGAAAAATGTTGGTTGTTTTTATTGATGATATATTGTTGTTTTCTAAAAGTAAATACGATCATGAATGTCATTTAAGGGTTATTTTGCAAACCTTGAAAGAAAAGAAATTGTATGGGAAATTCAGCAAGTGGGATTTATTGTTGCAACAAATTTCATTCCTTGGTCACATTGTTTCAAAAGATGGCATAACTTTTGATCCTGTTAAAACAAAAGTTGTTGAAGAATGGCCAATACCCACAAATGTAACCGAGATCCATAGTTTTGTTGCTTTGGCCGGTTACTACCAAAGGTTTGTTGAATCCTTTTCATGATTATCTAGTCCAATGACTAAGCTAACTCGGAATGGTGTTATGTTTATCTGGACAAAATAATGTGATGATTGTTTTCAGGAGTTAAAAAGAAGATTAGCGAATGCTCCCATTTTGGAACATCCTTCCAGGAATGGTGAGTTTGTTATCTATAGTGATGCTTCGTTGAAGGGACTTGGTTGTGTCCTTATGCAGAATGATCAGGTAATTGTATATGCTTCACGTCAGTTGAAAACTCATGAGGTAAATTACCCTACACATGACTTGGAATTAGCTGCTGTTGTTTTTGCTCTAAAAATTTGGAGGCATCATTTGAATGGAGTAAAGTGTGAAATATATACTGATCACAAAAGTTTAAAGTATATATTCACCCAGAAATAATTGAACATGAGACAGAAGAGATGTATAGAATTAATCAAGGATTATGATTGTACAATTCATTATCATCTGGGAATAGAAAATAAAGTGGTCGATGCTTTGAGTCGAAAAAGTAATGCTTCATTAACCATGCTATGTTTGGAAAGAGATCCTTTGGTTTTTGATTTTATGAAATTTGGAATAGAAGTTGTTGGTGCAGGAAGTTCATCTGTTTTCTTTCAGGTATCAGTGAGATCATCCCTATAAGACAGAATTAAGCAAGCACAGATGCAAGATAGCGAGTTGCAGAAAAAGGTAGAGCTGGTTCAGAAGGGTATGTTTCCTGAATTCAATATTGATAATGATTTTTTTTATATTTGGGAAGATATTGTTTGTGCCGTGTGATTCATAGCTGAAAAGAGAGTTGTTATGTGAAGCTCATAGTTCCACGTTTTCAGTTCATCCTGGCAGTACTATGATGTAAAGAGATCTGTGAGAGTATTACTGGTGGGATAGAATGAAAAGAGATATTGCTGATTTTACTTTGAAGTGTTTGACTTGTTAGTAGGTTAAAGAAGAGCGGCAGTTACCGAAAGGGATGCTTCAGCCATTACCAGGGCCAGATTTGAAGTGGAAAAATATAACCATGGACTTTGTTGTGGAATTACCGAAGACATCTCGAGGTAATAATGCAATCTTGGTTATTGTTTATCGCTTGACTAAATCTGCTAATTTACTTTCCATACAAGATACTTTTTCTGTAGATAAAATTTCTTATTTGTATCTTAAGAAGATAGTCAGGTTATATGGAGTTCCTCACTCCATTGTATCTGATCATGATCTCAGGTTTACTTCTAACTTTTGTAATGGCCTTCAGAAGTCGTTGGGTACTGAATTAAATTTTAGTACAACTTTTCATCCTCAATCAGATGGGCAGTCAGAACAAACAATTCAGACTTTGGAAGATATGTTATGTGCTAGATCGATGGATTATCAGGGAATTTGGGACCAACATATTTCTTTGGTTGATTTTTATTATAAAAAAAAGTTTTCTTTCCAGTATACAGATGGAACCATTTGAGGCGTTATATGGGAAGCGGTGTCGAACTCCATCTTTTTGGGATAAAGTGGGTTAAAGAAAGATGATGGGACCAGAATTGGTAGAAGGGTTGGCAGAAAAAGTTCAGATGATACAGAAACACATGAGAACAGCTCAGAGCAGGCAGAATAGTTATGCGAACAACAGGAGGAAGGATCTATCTTTTGAGGTAGGTGATAATGTTTTTCTCAAAGTATTACCATGGAAAAGAATGATGTGATTCTGTAAGAAAGGAAAGCTGAGTCCAAGGTTCATTGGACCATATGAAATTCTGGAGAGAGTTGGATCAATTGAATACCAAGTGGCTTTACCTCTAAGTTTATCTCAGGTACACAATGTTTTTAATGTTTCAATGTTATGGAAGTACATGCTAGATCTGTCTCATGTTTTGAGTCCATAGGTAGTTCAGTTGGAAGAGAACCTATCTTATAAGGAACAACCGGTCCAGATTCTTGACCACAGAGAGCAAGGGTTGCGAAATAAGGTAATTCACCAGGTAATGGTTTTGTAGAAAAACCTTATGGTTGAAGAGGCAATGTGGAAATCTGAAAATGCTATGAGTGATAAATACCCCCACTTATTTTGATAAGTGAATAAAATTGTGAGGACGCAATTCCCAAAAGGGGGGAAGGATGTAACATCCCAGGTAAATAAAGAATAATTCATTTTCATATTTATTAATATTTACGAATTAAATATTTATTTTACTTTAATGGGGTTTCTATGTTCGATAGTGTACCCGATACGCAACAATGAGTTTCATTGAAATCTTACATTGCACACAAGTAATATAATAATATATTTTTAAATGGTAGTTAACACATAGTCGTTGTATTGGCGTGAATAGATAGAAATAACTAAAATATTATTTTATATATTTTTTAAATGTTTTTACATTTATCCAATAAAAGATAAAGGCTTAAAATACGGAAAGAATTCAATTTTAGGCATATATACCCTAATTTTCACTAAAGGTTCACTTATCACCTTTTGATGGAGAACCGTCATCAAATATAGTTATGATCACTCTTATAAATTCTATTGGACCAAATAAAACACTTCTTTAGAATCAGGACATCAAAATTTACTTTGTGTAAATTTTTGGTATTTTTCCGATAAAGTTCATTTTTTAATGAATAGTGAAAAATGTTGTATTTTAATTCAAAACCACTTTTAAATATAACTTATTTATATGATTAGATTATGTTTTGAATTCTTTTAAAGTAGAATTAGAATACATTTCTACCATTAAATCTAATAGTGGTCGTTGGAATTAATTTCACTTTGAAATTGGACTTAAACTGGTGTCAATCTTTTGATACTTATTGTTCCATAAAAACAAACTATTTTCTTTGAGAGCGGGAATTAATTATTAAATTAATTAACAAAACTTATATGTTTTGAATTTTTTAAAATAGAAATCATTTTTGAATTCGGAATATCAAATATAGCTTAGGGTGAATTTTTGGTATTTTTTTGAAAAACTTCAATTTTTGATGAATAGTGAAACCACTAAGTGGTACTTAAAAAAACTGATTTTTCGTTTAAATGAAATTTTACCACCTTTGTGTTTTTAATTTCAAAAATACTACATACATGGTTGTCATTATGATGTAAAATGTGGTTCAATGGGATTAAAATTATTTTTTGTTGAATAGTAACTTTTATGTTTATTAATCGCGATTAAAGGTAATTAGTGTAGTTTAAGGTAAAAATAATGTTTTAATAATTTGAAATGACCTAGAAACATGTCCTACCCATATTTGATGTGTCATTTCCGACCAAGACAACCCATGGGGAGATTTTGGGGACCCCATGGAGACACTTGGGTAAGATAATTACATTAATGAGTTTTATTTAAAGTTAAAATTAAAATGTCACAAACATGAGAAGTTTTACTAAAACTATTATTATATGTAGTTATACAAGTCATATTTTTGACTATAAATATTCATTAGAAATATAAAAAAATTTCCTACATCATGATATTTTCTTTATAATTTTTAGACGTTAAATAAATAAATTATTTATGACACCATGATGATGGAGTGATTACCTCATTATTTAACGATTTAAATAAAATGAAATGATAATATAAAATCTAAGACCTACACTTGTAAAAAATCTATTGGATTGGAATATTTCGATCCCTTGTCACCTTATCATCGAATTATATCAATGTGGGACCTTTTAAATCCGAAACTAAGTTTAAAATAAAGTAATATTTCTTTACTCTCCAAGAGTTCCCCTCCTCTCCTCTTATAAAAGGCCCCCACCACTACCACCTTACCCACACTTACAAAACCTTTTACTCGGCCAACCCTTGACTATTTTATCTCTACACATCCCTATACTACTCCCTGAAACCTCACATTGGGTAGTAGTCTTCCCAAGGAAGCCATTGAGCTCAAATCAAAAAGAGTTACCCGATTTAAAGGTAGTGTTTTCTCTTGTGTTCTTTTGTTTTATTTTGCTTCACCCACCCCCTAAACACTTTTTATTAATTTATATAGTAAAAACACCGGTATATTCAATATACTAGGATGTTTTTGTAAGAATAATTCGAGCTACACTTACACACACCTACATCAAATGGTTAAAGAATATATTGTTTTTGTGGATGGCGAATTTCTGCCTCACGAAATGATGATTGTTCAATATTCTTCCAACACTTTCAAAGGTGGCCATTAAGATGTCAGTATATTTATATATGATATATAATATGTTTATGTATTCCTTAAGATTCTGTATTTTTCATTTATGGAACACCTATATGGCTTCCATTATGGGTATACGCGATATCTTCATTTTAGGAATTGCGGACTGCCGCCCCCTCAAAGTGATATGATTCGTTAATGCCATATGTGGGACGTATAAAGGATGGATTTAAAGTTATTATATATGATGTTATAATTGAATTATAATATACATTTATAT
Organism: Viscum album; assembly: GCA_963277665.1. Taxonomy (NCBI): domain Eukaryota; kingdom Viridiplantae; phylum Streptophyta; class Magnoliopsida; order Santalales; family Viscaceae; genus Viscum; species Viscum album. The sequence continues at coordinate 616,577,347 of OY728164.1, forward strand.
CATTATTATTTCTTGACAATAAATTATGAGATAGAAATGAAAGTAGCATTCATGGGTACGTACAGCTTACCGTCTCCATGAACGGTGCATTTCATTTCTTATCCCCAAATGTAATGTTCTATTATAAGTATATATATACAATGGATATATATGATGTATGTTACATCTAAATGAATAATATAATTCTGTATTTTAAATATACATATCTCTCATTTAGTTTTAATTCAATTAATATGACATACAAATGAAAGTAGCGTTCATGCGTACGTACGGCTTACCGTCTCCATAAACGGTTAATTTCATTTAATATCTCTAAATGATTATGTTATATTATAAATACATGTATATTATGGATATATATGATATATATGATATCCAAATCATGAATATCATTCTGGATATAATGAACCTCTGACCGCACGAACAACATGTAATTTTAAGAAGTCCACATTCGACTTAAGAACCAAATATCGAAAAAACAAACATTATTAACAAAAATAATTTCATAATGATTATAACATGGAAATAAGTGATATAAAAGGAATAATGAACATGAAAAGGTTCCTAATCAAGTAGAAATTAACTCAAGTTTATTATTTAGGACGTTAAAGAACGATCGAGTCAAGTCGGACCCGAGGTAAGGGACTTCGTCTCAATCTCCTTTCATTGGGGAATATTTCGTTTTATACACAACTTTCTTTTATACGGTGTATAAACCCCTTTGACTTTTAATTTTATACAAAAGGAATTTTTTTCTACGAAGCATTTTACAAAACGACAAAAAGGAATATTTCTTCTAACGTACGCGGTGACAATGACCTTTTTCGCCATCGTGAGTATTATTTGGCCTTTGGATTCCTTAACAAGCTGTAAGGTTTCTAAAATGAAATAAATACCATATAATAATTTATGTATTTTGGTATTGAAAATGGTTTTTATAATGGATTTGTTATGTCAATATATTTAAGTTATATATTGTGATCAAAGTGTGGAAATGTTTTCTTTCCATTATATTTGTTTTATGTCTTATGATTTTATAATGGTACTTGGACATTTTACGGGCGGTTACGTGATGAACCATATGACGGTTGGTGCTGTGAATACCAGGACGGGTGGTTACGTTATGACCTCCAATGCATTGGGTGTGGAAGTCGGCCGTATGGATATTCAATTAAGTGATATGTGCGGAAGTCGATCATATGGTTATTCCATTTAAATATGTTTATGTCCCAAGTTACCTTTATATGTTATGTGATCTTTATATGGGTTTTATGGTAAACATTTGGTTACAAAAGGTTAAGTAATGATCTTTTATTCAGTGAAGAGTTTTACTACTTCATAAAGGTGAAAATTATTACTTTGATAAAGTATACAAGGATTACATGTTGTTTTGATAAACTAACTGTTTTCATTCTTTGTGTATCCCTTACTGAGATTTTTATGCTCACAACAAGTTTTTATATTGAAATTTTTTTCACAGGTCATAATGTGTAATACGGTCATAGATTGGATCCAGGGAAAGTCATTCTATATAAAACTTGGAAGTAGACATGTTTCTTTTTAAGAATTTGTTAATCGATGGAAACATAGTAGAAGTGTCTACATTGTAATTTTTTGAGATTTAATAGTTATGTTTTATTTCTCTAAAACTCTAAACCAGAAAAGATACACAATGTGAATTATTCATTTAATTCAATATTAATTAAGGTTTAAGGCCGGGGCCTTATAGTTGGGGTTAGAGGTCGGTTTAGACAACTTTATGACATAGAAAATTGTTAAATTATGAATTAATTTATGTTATGATTGAAATGATATAGCATTTGAAGATTACCATGTTGCTTCGACTAAGTTATTTCTATGTTAAGAATGGTTTTTCATATAGGAAACATACATATTTTCTGGGAAGGCATACAGAGGTAAATGACCATTCAAATCAGTATCCTGAGATGGTCAGAATCAGATCTAAACAGTTTGTTGTAGTGATGGCTCAGTTGAATCAGGTGAAAAATGTTGGTTGTTTTTATTGATGATATTTTGGTGTTTCCTAAAATTAATGAGGGTCATGATAGTCATTTAAGGGTTATTTTGTAACCCTTGAATGAAAATAAATTGTACGGGAAATTCAGCAAGTGTGATTTTTGGTTGCAACAAATTTCATTCCTTGGTCACATTGTTTCAAAAGATGGCATACCTTTTGATCCTGCTAAAACAAAAGTTGTTGAAGATTGGCCAAGACCCACAAATGTAACATAGATCCGTAGTTTTCTTGGTTTGGCCGGTTACTACCAAAGGTTTGTTGAAAATGTTTCACGATTATCTAGTCCAATGACTAAGATAACTCGGAAGGGTGTTAAGTTTATCTGGACAAAATAATGTGATGCTTGTTTTCAGGAGTTGAAAAGAAGATTGGTGAATGCTCCAGTTTTGGCATTTCCTTACAGGAATGGTGAGTTTGTTATCTATAGTGATGCTTCGTTGAAGGGACTTGGTCGTGTCCTTATGCAGAATGATCAGGTAATTGCATATGCTTCACGTCAGTTGAAAACTCATGAGGTAAATTACCATACACATGACTTGGAATTAGCTGCTGTTGTTTTTGCTCTAAAAATTTAGAGGCATCATTTTTATGGAGTAAATTGTGAAATATATACTGATCACAAAAGTTTAAAGTATATATTCACTCAGAAAGAATTTAACATGAACAGAGGAGATGGTTGGAATTAATCAAGGATTATTATTGTACAATTCATTACCATCCAGGAAATGAAAATAAAGTTGACGATGCTTTGATTCGAAAAAGTAATGCTTCATTAACCATGCTACGTTTGTAAAGAGATCCTTTGGTTTTTGATTTGATAAACTTTGGAATAGAATTTGTTAGTGCAGGAAGTTCTTCTGTTTTGTTTCAGGTATCAGTGAGATCATCCTTATCCGACAGAATTTAGCATGCACAGAAGCAGGATAGCGAGTTGCAGAAAAATGTAGAGCTGGTTCAGAAGGGTAAGTTGCCTGAATTCAATATTGATAATGATTTTGTTTTGAGATTTGGGAAGAGATTGTGTGTGCCGTGTGATTCACAGTTGAAGAGAGAGTTGTTATGTGAAGCTCAAAGTTCCACGTTTTCAGTTCATCCTTGCAGTACTAAGATGTACAGAGATCTACTAGAGTATTACTGCTGGGGTGGAATTACAATAGATATTACTGATTTTACTGTGAAGTGTTTGACTTGACAGCAGGATAAATCAGAGCGGCAATTACCGAAAGGGATGCTTCATCCTTTACCAGTGCCAGAGTGGAAGTGGGAAAATATAACCATGGACTTTGTTGTGGAATTACCGAACACATATCGAGGTAATAATGCAATCTGGGTTATTGTTGATCGCTTGAATAAATTTTCTCATTTACTTTCCATACAAGATACTTATTCTCTATATCAAATTTCCCATTCGTATCTTAAGGATATAGTCAGGTTACATGGAGTTCCTCACTCTATTGTATCAGATTTTGATCTCATGTTTACTTCTAACTTTTGTAAAGGCCTTCAGAAGTCGTTGGGTACTGAATTAAATTTTAGAACAGAATTTCATCCTCAATCAGATGGGAAGTCAGAATGAACCATTCCGAATTTGGATGATATGTTATGTTCTTGTTCGATGGATTATCATGAAATTTGAGACCAACATCATTCTTTGGTTGATTTTTCTTATAATAACAGTTTTCATTCCAGTATATAGATGACACCATTTGAGGCGATATATGGGAAGCGGTGTCGAACTCCAGCTTTTTTGGATGATGTGGGTGAAAGAAAGCTGATGGGACCAGAATTGGTAGAAGAGTTTGTAGAAAAAGTTCAGCTGATACAGAAACACATGAGAATAGCTCAGAGCAGGCAGAAGAGTTATGTGGACAATAGGAGGAAGGATCTATCATTTAAGGTAGGTGATCATGTTTTCCTCAAAGTCTCACCCTGGAAAAGAATGATGCGATTTGGTAAGAAAGGAAAGCTGAGTCCAAGGTTCATTGGACCATATGAAATTTTGGAGAGAGTTGGATCAGTTGCATACCAAGTGGCTTTACCTCCGAGTTTATCTCAGGTACACAATGTTTTTCACGTTTCAATGTTATGGAAGTACATGCAAGATCCGTCTCATGTTTTGAGTCCAGATGTAGTTCAGTTTGAAGAGAACCTATCATATGAGGAACAACAGGTCTAGATTCTTGACCACAAATAGCAAGTGATGCGAAATAAGGTAATTCACATGGTAATGGTTTTGTGGAAAACCATATGGTTGAAGAGGCAATGTGGGAATCTGAAAATTCTATGAGTGATAAATACCACCACTTATTTTGATAAGTGAATAAAATTATGAGGACAAAATTGACAAAAGGGGGGAAGGATGTAAAATACTAGGTAAATAAAGAATAATGCATTTTCATATTTATTTCTATTTACAAATTAAATATTAATTTTTCTTTAAAGGGGTTGCTATGTTCGATAGTGTACTCGATACGCAATAATGAGTATCATTGAAATCTTACGTTGCACACAAGTAATATAATAATATTATTTTAAATGGTAGTTATCGCATAGTCGTTGTATTGGCGGGAATGGATATAAATAACTAAAATATGATTATATATTTTTTTTAAATGATTTTACATTTATCCAATAAACGATAAAGGATTAAAATATGGAAATAATTCAATTGTATGCATATATACACTAATTTTCACTAAAGGTTCACTTATCACCTTTTGATGGTGAACCGTCATTAAATATAGTTTTGATCACTCTTATAAATTATTTTGGACCAAATAAAACTCTTCTTTAGAATCGGGACATCAAAATTTACTTTGTGTAAATTTTTGGTATTTTTCCGATAATGTTTATTTTTTAATGAATAGTGAAAATGTTGTATTTTAATTCAAAACCTCCTTAATATAATTTATTTCTATGATTAGATTATCTTTTTAATTGGTTTAAAGTTGAATTAGAATATGTTTGTACCATTAAATCCAATAGTGGTCGTTGTAATTAATTTCACTTTTAAAATTGGACTTAAACTACTGTTAATATTTTGATACTTTTTGTTTCATAAAAACAGGCTATTTGCTCTAAGAGAGGGAATTAATTATTAAATTATTGAATACAACTTATATGTTATGAATTTTGTAAAATAGGAATCATTTTTGAATTAGGAATATCAAATATAGCTTAGGGTGAATTTTTGGTATTTTTCTGAAAAACTTCAATTTTTGATGAATAGTGAAACCACTAAGTGGTACTTAAAAAAACTGATTTTTGGTTTAAATGAAATTTTACCAACTTTTTGTTTTGAATTTAAAAAATCCTACATACATGGTTGTCATTAGGATGTAAAATGTGGTTCAGTGGGATTAAAAATATTTTTTGGTGAATTGTAACTTTTATGTTTATTAATCGCCATTAGAGGTAATTAGTGTAGTTTAAGGTAAAAATAATGTTTTAATTATAATAAATGACCTAGACACATGTCCTACCCTTATTGGATGTGTCATTTCCGACCAAGACAACCCATGGGTCGATTTTGGGGACCCCATGGAGACACTTGGGTAAAATAATGACATTAATGACTTTTATTTAAAGTTAAAATTAAAATTTCACAAATATGAGATGTTTTACTAAAACAATTATTAAATGTGGTTATACAAGACTTATTTTTGACTATAAATATTCATTAGAAATATAAAAACATTTCCTACATCATGAAATTTTTTTTATAATTTTTAGAGATTAAATAAATTAATTATTTAGGACACCATGATGATGCAGCGATTACCTCATTATTTAACGATTTAAATAAAATGAAATGATAATGTAAAATCTAGGACCTACACTTGTCAAGAACCTATTTTATGGGTATATTTCGAACCCTTATCACCTTATCCTCGAATTATATCAATGTGCGACCATTTAAATCCGAAACTCATTTTAAAATAAAGTAATATTTCTTTACTTTCCATGAGTGCCCCTCCTATCCTCTAATAAAAGGCCCCCACCTCTACCACCTTACCCACACGTCCAAAACCTTTTTCTCGTCCAAACCTTTCCCATTTTGTCTCTACACATCCCTATACTATTCCTTGGAGCCTCAAATTGGGCATAAGTCTTCCCAGGGAAGCCATTGATCTCAAATAAAAAACAGTTACCCGATTTAAAGGCAGTGTTTTCTCTTGTGTTCTTTTGTTTTATTTTGCTTCTCCAACCCCCTAAACTCTTTTTATTCATTTCTATTGTAACAAATCCAGTATATTCAATATACTATGATGTTTTTATAAGAATAATTCGAGCTACACTTACACAAACCTACATCAAATGGTTATATAACATACAATTTCTGTGGATAGAGAATTTTTGCCTCACGAAATGTTGATTGTTCAATATTCTTCCAAGACCTTCAATGGTGGCCATTACGATGTCACTATATTTATATATGATATATAATAAGTTTATTTATTCCTTAATATTCTGTATTTTTCATTTATGGAACACCTTTATGGCTTCCATTATGGGTATACGTGATATCTTCATTTTAGGAAGTGCGGACTACCGCCCCCTCAAAGTGATTTGATTCGTTAATGCCATATGTGGGATGTATAAAGGACGGATTTAAAGTTATTATATATGATGTTATAATGGAATTATAATATACTTTATATAATTATTATTTATTTCAAATAAAGTATGAGATATAAATGAACGTAGCGTTCATGCGTACGTACGGCTTACCGTCTCCATGAACAGTGCATTTCATTTCATATACCCAAATGTAATGTACTATTATAAGTACATATATAAAATGGATATATATGATGTATGTTACATCTAAATTATTAATATAATTCTGGAATTTAAATATACATATCTATCATTTAGTTTTAATTCCATTAATATGACATAGAAATGAAAGTATCATTCATGCTAACGTACGGCTTACCGTCTCCACGAACGGTTAATTTCATTTCATACGTCTAAATGATTATGTAAAATTATAAATACATGTATATTCTGGATATATATAATATATATGATATCAAAATCATGAATAACATTCTGGATATAAAGAACCTTTGACCACACGAACAACATGTAATTGTAAGAAGTCCACTTTTGACTGAAGAACCAAATATCGAAAAAACAAACATTATTAACACAAATGATTATATAATGTTTATAACATGGCAATAATTGATATAAAAGGAATAATGAACATGAAAAAGGTTCTTAATCAAGTAGGAATTAACTCAAGTTTATTATTCATGACGTTAAAGAACGATCGAGTCAAGTCGGACCTGAGGTAAGGGACTTCGTCTCAATCTCCTTTTATTGGGGAATATTTTGTTTTATACACTACATTCTTTTATACGGTGTATAAACCCCATTGACATTTAAATTTATACAAAAGGAATCTTTTTCTACGAATATTTTTACAAAACAACAAAAAGGAATGTTTCTTTGAAAGTATGCTGTGACAATGACCTTTTTCGCTGCCGCGGGTATCATTTGGTCTTTGGATTCCTCAACAAGCTGTAAGGTTTTTAAAATGAAATAAATACCATATAATATTTTATGTATTCTGGTATTTAAAATGGTTTTTATAATGGATTTGATATGTCAATATATTTATATGATATATTGTGATCAAAGTGTGGAAATGTTTTCCTTCCATTATATTTGTTTTATGTCTTATGATTTTATAATGGTACATGGACATTTGACGGGAGGTTACGTGATAAACCATATAACGGGTGGTTCTGTGAATACCAGGATGGGTGGTTACGTTATAACCTCCAATTCATTGGGTATGGAAGTCGGCCGTATGGCTATTCCATTAAGTGAAATGTGCGGAAGTCAACCGTATGGTTATTCCATTTAAATATGTTTATGTCATAAGATACCTTTTTATGTTATCTGATCTTTATATGGGTTTTATGGTAACCATTTGGTTACAAAATGGTAAGTAATGATCTTTTATTCAGTGAATAGTTTTACTACATCATAAAGGTGAAAATTATTACTTTGATAATGTATACATGGTTTACATGTTGTTTTGATAAACTAACAATTTTCATTCTTTGTGTATCCCTTATTGAGATTTTTATGCTCACCCCAAGTTTTTTTTTAAATGTTTTTCACAGGACTTAATGTGGAATAAGTTCAAGGATGGGATCAAGGGAAAGTCATTCTATATAAAACATGGAACTAGAAATGTTTCTTTTTAAGAGTTTGTTAATATATGGAATCTTAGTAGAAGTTTCTACTTTGTAATATTTTGAGATGTAATAGTTATGTTTTAATTCTCTAAAACTCTAAACCTGAAAAGATCCTCAAAGGTGAATTGTTCATTTAATTCAATATTAAGTAAGGTTTAAGGTCGGGGCCTTATATAAATGGTCAAAAAACATATCGTTTAAAAAATTTAAAGGGTGTGCTTACACATAATAAACCTAAGTCAATTTTGAATAAACACCTCAAAAATAGATAAAAATGATAACCAATAAAAATAGAAAATATTATGAAAAAAAGAACACAAAATAGGTATTATGTCATAAATAAATTTCATCTATATAAAATAATAATATAACAAATGCAACATGAAAATTAAATTGGGTGAAAATTTTGTCACTATAATAAAAACCCCATGAAAAATACCATCAAAATCCCACCATCGTTTTCAAGGACCGGTGTATCAATGTTTGATGCCTTTTTTGACTGAATATTAGATTCCATGAGAATTAAAGAAAATTTTTCACTGGATATGCCTAATATAAATCCATTATAATGAATGAAAATTTGATCATTGGAAAACATGAAACACCTTTCATAGATGGTGTTTATGGTTTGAGTGTGTAACATGTACATGGAAATGTTTCATATGATCTGGGCTCCAAAAAATCTTCTAATGAGAAATAAGAAGAGGTGCATGTTTGGTGTATAGTTAGAAATGAATATGAAATTGTTTATCAATAGTGACATATATTGATGCAACAATAAAAACCTCTAGGGTAAAAAGTTTGGCATATTAAAAGGTTTATAGGGTATCACATAGTTTATTTATCCATGAACTTGTGGCCACAAGGTCATGCAATGTGTCTAAAAAACATTTTAGAGGTAGATCAAAATATATGAGTATGTTTTCTAACTGTGTGCAAGAAATATGAGGTGACAATGTCCTCTGATTTTGACACCTCACAGTTAGTGAATAATTTTCCAAACAATGAAGAAAAACTATGTTTCTGCTTAAAAGGTTGAAATCACCATTTCCCCTGGATTTCAGACTGTGTTTTAAACAATTTCTTCCCCCATATTTCCAAGGTTTCCTCCTAGACATGAAACCCTCTACCCCTTATTCCCATGATGGTATCTACCTCTATTTTGATTTTAATCAATCTTCATTATCTGAATTGGAAACATCTTATTATGGTTTAATCTCATCCTACCACTTTTAAATTTTTATATTGTTTTTTGGAATGTGAAATAAATGAATTTTTCTTCATTTTTTCTTTGTATTCAATGATTTATATGAATTTTATAATTTCAGATTTTACAAGGAAAAATAGTTGATGAGTTATGGATCATAATAATGAGGTTTTTTCTGATGTATTTTACCCTTAACGTATCATTATTATTTAAAATAATATATTAGTGGAACAAATTGTATTATCTCTATTATTCACCTAAAATGTGAAATAAACTAAATTAATTGTCTAAACCATGACCAGGAAACTCTTATAATCCTATTGATATGGTCATATGTTGGTGAAATCAACTTTTTCCAATAACATTGGGGGTTTCCAATTAATTAAATTTATTGTCCATTTCGATAATTAGAAAAATAATTAGGTTTTATTAAATAATGATAATTTTTTTACATTACAAATGGGTGGGACATGGGCCATGATAATATAAAAGTCATTACTTTGAAAAAATATATGAAATAAAATTGTCTAATTTGAAATAATAAATGCTATAGACCATTCCCTTTCCATCCTCACAACTTTTAACTAGAATTGTCCAATTGAATACATGAGTTGTGATATGGAATTCTTATGGGAATGACCTTTTTAACTATATAGTATTTATTTATAATGTGATGTTTTTTATACATATATTTATTTATAACATACACTTTAATTGATTTTAATGATCAGCATAGTTCTTATTTTTTAATGGAAATATCACGTGGCCAATTTTGAATTATAAAATATGTGTTCCTATTTTAAATTTTAATATATAATACCCATTCAAGGAATACAAAATCATTTTTGTTAGTAAGGAATTGAGTCCCCTATTTAAATGTGATACAAAGGAATGGAATCCCATGATGTTTTATGGTATTCCGGCATTGAACTAATATTTAAATGTCAAACTCAATCATGTAATTCCCTATATAAATATGATAATATGTAATGTTGTATCTTAATATTTATGGTACTTGGGCATGGTAACCTAGATGATTCATGTTACTATTCATGATATATATGATTTAAATGTGATAATTGAGTAAGGATCTATTTTAATTTATCTTCATTTGTAAATAATAGAGTCCCCTTTTATTTATAATGCTTAGATATGGCATCCCTCTTCAATGATGATACTTAGGTGTTACATCCATTTGTACCATGTGTGACTATTATTTCCATGCATGGATTCTTGAGTTACCCCTTAAGTCAAACCATACCTTATGTATATATAAATATGCATATATATATGTATCTTTATATATATTTAATTTATATGAATACATATATTTTCGTTCTTATATATATTGTTTTACGTCATCGTTGATATTCCTGTTCAGGCCATAGTAGGTGTGGTCCACCAGGTGACCATGAGAAACATAAAAACCACATGATTACATTCATTAATTATCATATTATATATTATACCTACACACTAAGTTATTTTAAATTCATGGAATGTATATTTATTTGAAACTATTTAAGGTCGCCTACTAATTATTTCTCAATAACTATTTGTTGCATAAATTGTTACACAAATAGAACCCATGATTCTAGTTCGGGATCATTGATCATGTTGTGTGTTGTTATCATTCTAGATTGTGATTTGGAGAACATGACTGATTGGGTTATTATTATTCTCATGGAGAATTTACAAAATTATTTTTCACTTTTTTTATTTCTTGTATTGTATTGTATGTATTCTTCCATGTATTCTTTTTAATTTCAATTTCCTATACATTGGATCACATTTATGCATGATTATTCAATATATTTATAGATATTTAGTTATTATTATAATTTTATTTCATTGATGATTAATTTTTGTAATGTATCTATTATTTATAAAAATGAAATTGTCTCCCTAGTACAATAACCTAGTTCCCTCACTAGTATTCATCAGAATACTGAATACAGCGAGGATATAATGAGGCTACGTGACTAAAAAATTCTATTGACCCTTTTAATGTCTCTAGGGTTGGGATGTTACAAGTGTGAAGTACCCAGATCAGTGTGAATCACTGAGAGGGGGAGGGGTGAATCAGTGATCCATTAAAACTTTTTACTAATTGATTCTTAATCAGTTAAACCTCTATGGCTGGTTAAAGCATTGATCCACTCTTCTTGTATCTCTCAAGCTTTCCCGAATGATGCAGTAAGGAAAAGGCACAGGACACAAGGATTTACAAGGTTCGGCACCAAAGGCCTACATCCTTGCCATGTTGGTTATAAACCCCAACATGGTTTCACACATTATAATCTATTAGTATTACAATGGTCGATACAGAGTCCCACTGTATATCTCCTATGTCCCACAGGAGGTTCTTTATACTGCGTCCCACAATGTTACCAGAGTCCCACTGGCCTGCTCCAGAATCCCACTGAAGACTTCCTCCACCCTGAGTCTCACAGGGGGCTTCTCTTGGCTGCTCGAGTCACACGAGTAGCTCTTCTTCAGTTCAGCTCTTCAAGTATCTTCAGCAGCTTGGGATAAAGGCTGCTGGCCTTGCTCTGTACCTCTGATCACTTGAATTGATCAGGTCTTCTCGTCTTGCTCAGTATTTATCTCCTTCTTCTCAGGATGATCTGGCTTCTCTCCAACTACTGAATACCCAGACAACTGATGTCTTTAACATTAGTCTGGTCTAGTCTCACTTCACATCAACTTCATGCACTGAATTCATGGCATCACAATATCTTCAAGATCTCCTGGTCTTCGACTCCTCAAATGCACACAACTAGATTTGTCTTTGTTCACGTGTGCATGTGCATGCATGCATGCATGCAATTCCCTTCTCTTTCTTCTTAGTGTGATAAACTCTCAAAGAGCGCAATTACTTTAAGCACACACACATTCTTCCTTCTTCACACTTTGTTCCTTTTGTATACACACTCACAATTGTGTTGTTCTTTGGTGTGGGTCTTGTTCTTCTTCTTCTAAGTGTACACACACCTCTTAGTGCACAGACATAGGTTCAGCCTTTTTGTCTCGTTGCACACACTTCTTTCACTTTTTGCACACAAGTGAGCTTTGCCTCCTCGTCTTCTTGCACACACCTAAGGATACGGCCTCATGTTCATTTGCACAAAAACCACCTGTAGGGTGTCTTCACTTGGCACACACACAAGTATGGTCTCGGGTTCTTCTTGCACACACAAAACCATAGGGTCCTCTTATTCCATTTTCACACACACACTAGGTTTGCACTCCACTGTTCTTTAAGAGCTGCGCAAGGTTCAATTGGATCCAAGGCTACACGGGGGCGCAGGTTGCAAGGTGCAACCAGCCCGCGGGACGCGCAAGTTCTCGGGTATAAGGGCACAAGGCAGCGCGCAAGGGCCTACTACCGTGCAAGCCTCCACCAAGCCCGGGGCACGCAAGTGATGTGGAATCGGATCGTGCAAGCCTCAAGAGTGCGAGAGCACCTTGGGCACGCAAGCTTATCCTTCCGTGCAAGTATGCGGGCAGGGAGAGCTCTCCCTGTCACGCAAGTGATGCGCGCAGGGGACCTTCGGGCCTCGGGTGGCACCGGGACTTCTGTCGTGCAAGTCTGCGCGGTGGGCTTCACTTTGCGTAGCACAAGGCTCCACGGTTCTTCGGGTTTTCAACAAAAACTCAGCAAGAAATTCTAGCGCCTCAGCCTCTCTTTATATAGGCAGAGGCGGAGCGGTTCATCCGCGTTAGATACAACTCTTGAATCCCCAAAGTTTTCGGGTATTTCAAGATTTTCCAAATCTTGATTTTCTCTAATGTCCCACGCGAGTTCATTCTTCATTATTTTTCTCCTCCACGTGCATGCGACTTAGAACACATGCACGACCTTTGTCTAAGGGTGATCCATGCAAAATATTAACCAACATAGCCTCAGCACTTCGTTTTCCTTCGGCCGAACTCCAAATTCTCACGTTGTTTCATGCACACCCATTTTTAGGCATGGATGTGTTCGATATGCTCAGACGATATCAATGGTGTCTTCGGCTTGATTAACAGTGGTCAGGAGCTCAAGATCGATGCTTGGAGACCCTCTGGTTCAGCGGGGGACGTCGGGTGGCCTTCGGCTGAGCTCGTGGAAGGAGATGCCTCAGAGTCGTCCGATGCGGCGTTTAAAATATCATCAATGGCTGGATTAGATCGCGGTGCGCGGCGGATGATATGAGCGTCTGCGATCGAGCGCACGATCGATCGTGCGACCAGGATGCGCTCCCGGTGAAATTTGTGCATCCCACATCGAATCACCGTGGGATTTTCTCGCGACTTATCAAACCGGAGCTCCCCTCTGCTTCTTCAATTGTACTTCCTCCTCAACGGTGCCTCCCCGCACCGTGTTCTTTAGCGGGCGTGCTCTTGTGCCCACCCCTGCCACTCGGGCGCACCACTGGTGCCCATGCAGCCTCTCGCGGGCGCGCGCTATGCGCCCCTTCCGCAAAGATTTGATCACCACATGGCCTCCTTCCGCCTTGGGCTTGCTCCATGGGATCCCCCATGGGCGTGGCGCCTTGGCCCACATGTGCCATGGGGTTGAACGCGTGGCTGGCCCTTGGGTGGACAATTTTTTGGAAAAGGACAAAATAATACTTTGTATAAAAACAATGTACTCCCAAGTGAAATATGCCAAATGCCATTCATTCCAAGCCATTCTTCTTCATTTCCTTAAGAACTCCTCATTCTTCTTTATAATAATTCCTCCAATTCTTCTTAAACATATATTCATCACTTAGGAAGGAATTCCCAAGGTTTCTTCTTCATCAACCGAACTCTTGAATAACATAATTCTTCAAAGATCATCATTGATCTAATTAGAGATAAAGTTGGATCTTCTTCAGATCCACATGCACTAAGTGATAGTGCATGGACTTCTTCATCTCACTTCATCCACTTAGGAGGTGTGGATGGATCATCTTCATCTCTTCATGCATTGTCTTAACAGTGCATGGTCCTCAAATAATGTGGTGTCATTGTATCCAGTTGATACATGTTCATTGAAACTAAGAACATCTTAACAATTGTCTGATATAAATAGAGAATGTTTCAACCACAACATCCTATGTCACTTACTGAATCTCCTAAGTGACATGCATCTTAGTACCATGACCATGATCCTTTCCTCACCAACACCATCACATCCTTTGTCATTCACATCTTGACATTCATTGACATCCATTCATCTTATGACAACATCATTCTTCATTGACAACAAATGCAACACAGTGCACTTCAATCTCCCCCTTTGTATTTGTTGTCAATACACTTCTTCATCACATATGAATGGTTCAATATGTGTGCCAATATTTTCTCCCCCTTATTGGCAATAAAATGAAAAGGTGTGGTGTGGTTCTCTTCCAAAATATCCATTCCTCCCTTTGAAGAGTATTTTCTTGAAAAACACTAAGAGAGGGATGATGCCACATGTTCTCTTGAGCAAAGAAACTTTAGTAGATCAACTCTATGTCTACTTGGGCTAACCCAGTGTATAAAACAAGAGTGATGTAACCAAGATTTTCAATGCTGTCCACAATTCACTGTACATGTGAGATCATGCTTCAGGGGGTGAAATTTTTCAGATTTATCAATGAATTGCTAAATCCTACACATACTTCAGTAAACTCATTAGAAAGATCAGTACAAAGATAAAGCGCTCCCTTTCATCCATTTTCCTTCAATAAATACTCCCCCTTAATTGACTTGATGAATACAATTAAGAAACAAGGGATGAAAGAATGATTGGAATACCTTTACTTTTCTCAAGATGATATTAAATCCCAAAATATCATCTTCTCCAGATTGTCTCCCCCTCATGGGGTGAACTCCATTCCTTCTAAACCATCCTCCAGCTGAGAATGATCATCATCTTCAATTCCCTACAGTGTTATCACATGTAAATATAAGTGACTAGGGAATAAGATGGAACCTCCTTGGTTCATCAATGTGAAGAACAAGGTTGAGAAGATTCTCTCAACCGAGATGCCCCATTTTCACCATTCTTCACACTTGCACATCTGATCTTCAATGATGATTGTGCTGGTGTGGATCTCAACACATCTTCATGTGAAATCTTTTGTTTCCTTTTTGCCTTAGCAATTTCCAGTTCTTCATCTTCAGCTCTTTGCAGTTCTCTGGCAAGTTGCAACTGATTCGTCCATATGACTAACAAATTGTTTGGATGTGTGGCCTCAGTTCTAGAAGTTCCACATAGTTCTTTTAATGTTGTCAAGCTACCTTTCTTAGGAAACTTTTTTTCAATCAATCCCTTCTGTTTCTTCTGGATTGATTGTCTGTGTGAGTTCAGTCTGCTTCAATTGATTTTCATGGCTTGTTTACAAAGATCCTTGGTATGTCCTTTCTTTAGAAAGTAGAAGCAAGTTTTCTTGGTGGTCCTTCTAGATGCATCACCCTTCTTGGAGTCAGACTCTGAGGACTTCTTTTCCTTTTTCAAAATCTGCTTGGGAGCATTGTCAACTTTCTTCTGGTTTCTTCCCAAGGAATCTCTCTTAGCCAGGTTCTATGATCTTCTCTTATTTTGAGCTTTGGATACAGTTGGAGATTTACATGCATCATTTTGACCACTTTCTCAAACATCCCAGATGTTTTCAAGCAATCCATATCTGTTAGCAGTAAACAGATGTTTCTGGACCTGTGCATCTTGTTTCTTTTCTTCTGGCTTTCTCCCCCTTGGCATGGGCTTCCTTTGTTCTTTTTCATTCAGAGGATTGTACCAACAATATTTTTCACAATTCCCATGCTTGCTACAACACCAACACTGCCCCAAAAATCTTGACCTCTTGAGTCCTTCTGATTGTAGGGTACTTTTCTTGAACTGCTGTGTTGTTTCAGGAGAGCTTTCATTCTTCATTTTCCTCATCCATACTTGTTTGGAATTATTCTTCCATCCTGTAATTTTTGTGGAAACACATTTAAAATCATCAGTACAAGATGGTTTGGATGGTACCTTATTTATAGAAGATGTTTCCCTTTTATTAGAGGATGTCTTTCTTTTAGAATCATCCTGCTCAATGCTCACTTGAGTGGAAACATTTCTTCTTCCAGCTGTCTGGGAGGCTTTGGAATTGGGTGATTGCTGATTTTTCAATATCACCTGTAATTCTAAACACTTCATGCTAAGGGAGTTCTTCTCATCCTCAATAGTTCTTAGCTTTCCTTCCCATTTCTCTTCCACCTGTTTCATCTGGTCTTCATGAACCTTATTCATTTCAAGCAATGAGTTGTCAAGCTCCTTCACCCTTTTTACTTTGTCTTCAAGTTGAGCATCTTTAACAACCATTGATACTCTATGCCTCTTCTCCAGTGCATGGCAAACATCTTTGATTATTACTTTAAAGAATTCTTTCTCAGAAAGGCTTCTTTGCAATTCTTCAGCAGTGTCTTCATATCTTTCATTACAAAGAGAAACAGTTTCATCTTTAGCCTTAACCAGCTTTCTAAGAGTGTTGGTTATGACAACCCTTTTTGCCATTTGATCTTCCATTGCATTGGATTATTCATCTAACTGTTATTTTTCTTCTTGAAGATCAAGGATGCTTGTAGCTATACACATTGCCACTTCCTTGGGGACTGTCTTCTGAAGATATTCGATTTCATTTTGAGGATCATTCATAATTCCATCTTCATCGCATCTAGGACATGCTTTCTTCATCTTCTTGGCCTGTTTCTTATTCTTATTTTTCTGAGTCTTGGTAGATATCTCCATTTGAGGCTGGTTGCTCATTTCCTCAAATCTTCACTTTATAAAGACTCTCTTGGATCATTTAGAGGCAACCTCCCTTTGATACCAATTGAAGTGCCAAGATCAGTGTGAATCACTGAGAGGGGGAGGGGGTGAATCAGTGATCCCTTAAAACTTTTTACTAATTGATTCTTAATCAATTAAACCTTTATGGCCGGTTAAAGCCTCGATCCACTCTTCTTGTATCTCTCAACCTTTACCGAATGATGCAGTAATGAAAAGGCACAGGACACAAGGATTTACAAGGTTCGACATCAAAGGCCTACGTCCTTGCCATGTTGGTTATACACCCCAACATGGTTTCTCCCATTATAATCTAGTATTATTACAATGGTCGATACAGAGTCACATTGTATCTCTCCTGAGTCCCACATGAGGGTCTTTATACTGCGTCCCACAGTGTTACCAGAGTCCCACAGGCCTGCTCCAGAATCCCACTAAAGACTTCCTCCACCCTGAGTCTCACAGTGGGCTTCTTCTGGCTGCTCGAGTCACACGAGTTGCTCTTCTTCAGTTCAGATCTTCAAGTATCTTCAGCAGCCTGGGATAAAGGATGTTGGCCTTGGTCTGTACCTCTGATCACTTGATTTGATCAGGTCTTCTCTTCTTGCTTAGGATTTATCTCCTGCTTCTCAGGATTACCTGACTTCTCTCCAACTACTAAATACTCAGACAACTGATGTCTTTAACTTCAGTCTGGTCCAGTCTCACTTCACATCAACTTCATGCACTGAATGCATGGCATCACAATATCTTCAAGTTCTCCTGGTCTTGGACTCCTCAAATGCACACAACCATATTTGGCTTTGTTCACGTGTGCATGTGCATGCATGCATGCATGCAATTCCCTTCTATTTCTTCTTAGTGTGATAAACAATCAAAGAGCACAATTACTTTAAGCACACACACTTTCTTCCTTCTTCACACTTTGTTCCTTTTGTTTACACACTCACAAGTGTGTTGTTCTTTGGTGTGGGTCTTGTTCTTCTTCTTCTAAGTGTACACACACCACTTAGTGCAGACACATAGGTTCAACCTTCTTGTCTCGTTGCACACACTTCATTCACTTTTTGCACACAAGTGAGCTTGGCCTCCTCCTCTTCTTGCACACACCCAATGATATGGCCTCATGTTCATTTGCACAAAAACCACCTGTAGGGTGTCTTCACATGGAACACACATAAGTATGGTCTCGGGTTCTCCTTGCACACACAAAACCGTAGGGTCCTCTTACTCCATTTGCACACACACACACACTAGGTATTCACTCTACTATTCTTTAAGATCCGCACAAGGTTCACTTGGATCCAAGGCTACACGGGCGTGCATGGTGCAAGGTGCAACCATCCCGCGGGGCGCGCAAGTTCTCGGGTACAAGGGCACAAGGAAGCGCGCAAGGGACTACTGCCACGCAAGCCTAGACCAAGCCCGGGGCGCGCAACTGATGCGGCCTCGAATCGCGCAAGCCTCAAGAGTGCTAGAGCACCTTGGGAGTGCAAGCTTCTCCTGCCGCGCAAGTATGTGGCCAGGGAGAGCTCTCCATGTCGCTCAAGTGATGCGCGGAGGGGACCTTTGGGCCTTGGGTGGCACCGGGACTTCAGCCGCGCAAGTGTGCGCGGTAGGCTTCACATTGCATAGCACAAGGCTCCGCGGTTCTTTGGGTTTTCAACAAAAACTCAGCAAGAAATTCCAGCGTGTTAGGTCCACTAGGCTGGATACCCTGAGAGGGGGGGGGGGTGAATCAGGGTGTGACTAATTAAAAATTAATGCCCGTTCTGATCTTGTTTCGCTGTCAAGAAAAACACTCTTCTCTCTTTTTCCTGTTGCACGATATAAAAAGAATGTAAAGCAAGCACAGGACACAACAATTTTACTTGGTTCACCGCTAAGGGCTACGTCCAAGGATCATACGCCGACAGGTTTCCGGTCGTACCAAATTCCTTTAATCTTCACTAGCTGTGGATTACAAGATTCGGGCTAGATCACTTCTATGCCCAGGCTCACTGCCTTTACAATGTTTAGGGTCAGCTCACTGCTTTCCCAAGGGTCACTCCCTGTTTCTCTCTCTCTGGCTCACTGCCGGTGGAGAGGATCACCTTCTTCCTCTTTCTAAGCTCACTGCTGTTGGAAGGAATCCACTCACAGTTTATAGACCTGTAGGTCTCTTCATTTGAATGAATGAATGCATCTTCCTCTGTGTAGATGCTCTGTTGAAGTACAACTTTCACCCGTAGATGAATATCTCTTTGCACCGAAAGTATCGGGCAAACTTCCAGCTTCCACGCAGCCCGAAAAAAACTGCTGGAACAAACCTTACTTGGCGCGCAAGTCAACCTCGGCGCGCAAGTATCGGCGCGCAAGCCACAACGGGCGCGCAAGTCCTCCTCAAACACATGCGCGACTCAAGCTTCCTCAACTCCAAACTTGTGCGACCCTCTTCCTTTTACGCCCAAACCAATATTGGCGCGTAACGGCCAACCGGCGCGCAACTTCTAACACCGGCGCACAACTTCAACCACTGGCGCGCAAGTCCCAGCTGCGCGACCACACACACCATTTGCGCGACCACCACACCTGCACGACGGGAGATCTCATCTTGAGGGATTTTGGCCCAAAAATCTCCCCCTTTGGGTTTGTTGACAACTCTTCCAAACAAAGATATTTCATTGATTCTTCCGCCTCCATTCGCCTCATTGCGATTCTGATAGCGACCAAGGATTTACTCAACTCATACTCTAAGCCCACATGAGCAATGCTTGGCGTGAGAAACAAGAGTAAATGAAAAGTTCATCAATGAATCACTTTGTCTCTGACATCCACTGTTGACACCAAACTGATACCAATTTGAACTAAACTGATACCAATTGTTGATGGGCTTGTTGGAAGACCAATGTTTGGTTTGGAAATATTTGTACCACTATCCAACACCACTCATCTTCTTTTATCACGATCCTCAGCTTTCGTGATATCTTTCCTTTGAGCGATCACTTCTAGCATCGTCAGATTTAATATGCTCCCCCTTTCTACTCACAGCTTCAACACCTCTTTAGCCATACTTCATGTGTTGTCCAAGCTAAGCTCTGGCTAAGCACGCTCAATTGGATTCAAATCCTCCTATCTGGCTGCTCCTCCTGTCAGCTTCTCCCCATATCATTCAAAATGTATCAAATCTCCACATTGTCTCCCCCGTGAACAATAACTTATTTTCTCCCCCTTTGTCAATGAACCCAAAGGACAGTCCTTCGTAGTCTGTAACATAGTAGAGAACACATATCAGCATATGAGGGAAAAACACATCATACCTTGGGGAGAGGGGGAGGTGTCCCGCATCCACACTATTTCATGTGCGGGGAATCGACTGAACTCCCAGAGCTAGTCGATGCCTCTCAAAAGCTTCCTCGGGTAAGGCCTTTGTCAGAATGTCTGCAACCTGTAGCTCTGTAGGCACATACTCTAACTTCACGATGCCCTGCTCAACCTTCTCCTTGATGAAATGATACTTGATCTAAATGTGCTTTGTCCTGGAATGATGGACAGGATTTTTTCTAAGATTTATAGCACTTGAGTTGTCACACTGGATTCCGATCGGAGACTTCACTTCAACTCCCATATCTTCAAGCTGCTGCTTCATCCACAATAACTGTGTGCATGCTTGAGTGGCCGCAATATACTCAGCTTCTGCGGTGCTCAATGAAATGAAATCTTGTTTCTTTCATAGCCATGAAATACACAATCCACCAAGATAGAATGCACCACCTGACGTTGATTTTCTATCATCTGTTGAACCGACCCAGTCTGCATCAGTATATCCCAATAACTCTGTCTGAGATTTGTCGTTGTATGTCAAGCCGAAGTCCACCGTGCCCTTGATATACCGAAGTATTCTTTCCACTGCAATCATGTTACTTTCCTTGGGATTACTCTGATATCTCGCTGCTTGGCATGTGGTTAAAACAATATCAGGCCTTGTTGCGGTTAAGTACAACAGACTTCCAATCATTTGCCTGTATTCTGTGATATTAACTGCCTTGCCATCCTCATCTTTTGATAATTTCATCCGGATAGCAACCGGAGTCTTCATTTCCTTGGAATTATCCATTCCAAACCTTCTTAGAACCTCCGTGGCATATTTGGATTGAGAAATTAATGTTCCATTCCTTCCTTGTGTCACCTGTAGACCAAGGAAAAACGTTAGCTCTCCAATCATTGACATTTCAAACTCATTTTTCATGAATTCGGAAAACTGTCTGCACTGAGCTTCATCTGATCCACCAAAAATTATGTCATCGACATACACTAGAACCATCATCCTTTGATTACTGTCATTGCTGAAATAGAGGTTGTAGTCAACTCCTCCACACTGGAAACCAAGCTTCTTCAAGTACTGATCAAGCCTTGAGTACCATGCCCTTGGTGCTTGTTTCAGCCCATACAACGCCTTCTTCAGCCTGCAAACTTTGTTCTCATCCTCATGAATGAGAAAACCATCTGGCTGCTCAATATACACCTCTTCTTCCAGAACCCCATTCAAGAATGCGGATTTGACATCCATTTGGAACACTTTGAACTTTCTTTGCACTGCTATGGCCAAAAATAATCTTATTGTCTCCAGCCTTGCAACCGGTGAAAATGTCTCATCAACATCTATTCCCTCTATCTGGGAGTATCCCTTGCATACTAGTCGTGCTTTGTTCCGAATCACTGTGCCATCTTCATTCATCTTGTTGCGATAGACCCATTTAGTCCCGATGACATTCTTGTCTGCTGGCCTCAAAACAATCTCACATGTCTGGTTCTTCTCAATCTGATCAAGCTCTTCGTTCATGGCCTGAACCCAGTTTTCATCTTCAGCTGAATCAGAAAAACATTTAGGCTCCACTTGAGACAAAAGCGATGCTTACTGTGATGATTTCATTCTTCGAATCTGAACTGAAGCTGTTTGATCACCAATGATATTCTGCCTATCAATTTCAGCTCGACTCTTTGGCTTTCTCACAGACACCGACTTGACACTTTTCTCTTCATCATCAGTATCTTCTTCTGAGTCAGCTTCTGCCACTTCTGCTACCCCTGGGCTTCTTACCTCATCATCACTTTCATCCAGGAACTGTTCCCTGGATCGTTGAGTATTATGCTCATTTTCAACTATAGTGACATCATTGCTTTCAATGATTTTTCCCAGCTTTTTATTGAAACATTTATATGCTTTGCTTTTCCCGGAATAGCCAAGGAATATCCCTTCATCTCCTCGTCCCTCAAACATCCTATGATGTTCTTTGTTGAGAATGAAACACTTACTTCCAAATATTCGAAAGTACTTCAACGTTGGCTTCTTTCCGTACCACAGTTCATAGGGAGTCTTCCCTTGCTTCGGACATAACAGGGACCTGTTTGAAACATAGACCGATGTCAAAAATGCTTCGTTCCAGAATTTATCTGGCAGGTCCTTATCAATAAGCATTGTTCTAGCCATATTGTTGATGATCCGATTTCTCCTTTCAAATACTCCATTCTGTTGGGGAGTTCTTACTGATGAAACTTGATGTCTTATCCCATGTTTCTCGAGATAGTTTTCAACCTGACTGTTTGTAAATTCCGTACCGTTATCAGTACGAAACTTCAGAATTTTCTGCCCCAACATCTTTTCTGATTCCCTCCTGTACTGCTTTATGCAACTGAACACCTCTGTCTTATAGGTTATGATGAATACCCAGTCCATTCTGCTATAGTAATCAATGAAAAGAACATAGTACCTTTGCCCATTTATAGCTCGTGGTGAGATAGGTCCACATACATCAGTATGCACCAATTCGAGCACTCTAGTTGATTTCTGTTCCTTTGGCCTGTATGTCTTTCTGATGATTTTCCCTTGTTGACAAGCATCACACGTATGAGTGCGATCACGTGATAGTTTGGGAAGGTCTCTAGCAACATCACATTTAACGAGATCCTCCATAGATGGTTGGCATAGATGACCAAGTCGCTTATGCCACAGCTGGTTTTCTTCCTCTCTGGATAAAAGACAAGTATCTTCTTCCCCACCTACAAGATAGAGATTTCCCTTTGACCTTTTTCCCTGCAGAACAGCTGCTCCATCTTTTCCTTTCACAACACATATCTTGTTGGTAAATTGGATAGAGTTCCCAGAGTCACATAGTTGACTGACACTGAGTAGGTTATGACTGAGACCCTCTACTACCAAGACATCAGCACGTCTCATCTCTTTGCCCCCAAACGTGGCTTTCCCTGAGCCAACAATCTTCAGGCCTTCATCATTTCCAAATTTGACAACTCCTTCTTTGTCATATTTGATGCATGTAACAAGATCCTTATTACCCGTCATGTGGGATGTGCAACCACTATCAAGGATCCAAACACCAGATCGATCTGATGCTTTAATGGCAATCTGTGCCACCACAACTTTCTCATTTTTCTTCTTCTTGGTCCATACTTTTTCTTTCACACTCAGCATGGATTGAGGCTTCTGTTCTTTCTCAGAGTATGATGGACCACACTCATCTTGCAGAGCTTCAAATCTGTTCTGAACTTTTAACTCACTTGTTGGTTTATTGATCTGCTGCTTGCGAACATTTTGATTATTCTTTGACACATTTCTCTGAAAGGTTGATGTGAAATACCTAGCCATGTGTCCAAATACTCCGCACCAAAAACAGTGTCCTTCAAAATGTGTTCTGGAAAACCGTTCACTGTTTGGCTTCCATCTCTGTTCATGTTCCCTTCTGTATCTCTTGGCTATGGAACAAACATACTGTGAATGTCCCATTTCCCCACATCAATAACACCTGATATAGGATGCATTCCCTCGTGATATTTCAACACTATGATTTCCCCTTTTGGATCTCTGAATATTCTGATTCTGTTTTGTTCCCAAATCAACCTTCACTTTCGGGATGAGTGCTTGCGGTCTGACTGCAATTGTCACAAATTTTTGTTCTTGACTAAGCCCAGAAACGACCTTAACATCTGAGCTCAATTGCTGTTTCTTCTCTACTGAACTGCTAGGCTCCGCTTTCATCTTCTCTGTCTTCTGAATAGCCTTCTTTTCAGATATCACATTGGGGGTCAAGAGTTTATCTTGATTCTTAAGTTTTTGTCGCAGACTGACCACTTCTTCTTCAAGCTCTTTGATACATCTAACCTGCTCCTTTCCTGTGTTAGTCAAACAATCAATTTCCTTCTTTTGTTCCTCAATTTTAAGCTTATACACAACAATATTTTCTGAGCTCTCTGGTGTTGATGATTTTAGTCTTTCAATTTCTTCTAACAGCTCAGACTTTTCTTCATCCTGTTGTTGCATATAGAGTTTGGCATCACGAACCACTTTATTGGCTTTCTTCGTTTTGGCTCTCCAAACATCTATCTCCTCAAGAGCTGCTTCCAATTCGGCTTCCATATCAATTCTCCCTTAAATTTCTTCTTCTTCTTTAGCATCAACTTCTTCTCCCTTTTGAGAACTACCATTAATTGCCACCAAGGCATTTACCCCACGATCTCTGGAATTTTCTATTTCCTCAACTTCTTCATCCTCAGACTCATCTGAACATTCAAATTCTTGTGAAAGAAGATTCTTTTTCTTGAAGAAATTTCTCTTGAATTGTTTCTTCCCTTTCACAAAAGCTGAAGTCTTCTTTTTGGGAATTTCAATGTCATCATCATCATCATCATCTTGAAACTTCTTGGGGCATCTTGCCGCAAGATGACCAACCTTTCCACATCTAAAGCATGCTAGTGGAAGTTTACCTTTAATCTTTCCTCTTCCTCTTTGTAGATTTAAAGAAAGGAATGACATCACCTCATCTGTCTCTTCTTCTTCATTAGAATATTCAATGTTGAGCTTCTTCATGGCCTTAAATGACACCTCTTTAGACTTCCCCTTTTCCACAGCCTCATTATCATCGTTCCTCAATTCATATGCAACCAAGGTACTGTGCAAATTGTCCAATGTCAGCTCTTTTGGATCTTTATCTTCTAGTACTGAAACTTTTGGATTGAACCGAGGTGGAGGTTTCCTCAATATGCACTTTACAATCTTTATGTCTTCAATGACTTCTCCAAGACCTCGCATATCTTCCACAACAATTTTTACCCTATCAAAGAATGCGTCGACAGACTCATTCGGGTTCATTTTCAGATCTTCATATTTGTTCCACAATACCTGCAGCTTTGCCTCTCTGACTTTTGGGTCCCCTTCATATATATTCAAAAGCTTTTCCCACATGGAATGTGACGTTTTGCATGACATCACCTTTGTGTATATGGGATTGGAAAGGGCTCCCCCTAAGGCATTGATTGCTTTGGAATCAGCATCCAACTCTCTATGCTCAGCCTCTGATAAGGCACCACTATTAATATCAACTGTGATACCATGCATAGCTGCTGAAAACACATCCATTACCAAGGATCGGAAATAGTGTTGCATCCGATTCTTCCATATATGAAAATTATATCCGTCGAAGATCGGAATACCTTTATGATTGGTTACCTCCATTGAGAGAATAAGAACTTTCAACCTTCCCTCTGATACCACCTGTTAGGTCCACTAGGCTGGATACCCTGAGAGGGGGGGGGGGTGAATCAGGGTATGACTAATTAAAAATTAATGCTCGTTCTGATCTTGTTTCGCTGTCAAGCAAAACACTCTTCTCTCTTTTTCCTGATGCACGATATAAACAGAATGTAAAGCAAGCACAGGACACAACAATTTTACTTGGTTCACCGCTAAGGGCTACGTCCAAGGAGCATACGCCGACAGGTTGCCGGTCGTACCAAATTCCACTAATCTTCACTAGCTGTGGATTACAAGATTCGGGCTAGATCACTTCTATGCCCAGGCTCACTGCCATTAAAATGTTTAGGGTCAGCTCACTGCTTTCCCAAGGGTCACTCTCTGTTTCTCTCTCTCTGGCTCACTGCCGGTGGAGAGGATCACCTTCTTCCTCATTCTAAGCTCACTGCTCTTGGAAGGAATCCACTCACAGTTTATAGACGTGTAGGTCTCTTCATTTTCTTGAATGAATGCATCTTCCTCTATGTGTAGATGCTCTGTTGAAGTACAACATTCACCCGTAGATGAATATATCTTTGCACTGAAAGTATCGGGAAATCTTCCAGCTTCCACGCTGCACGAAAAACACTGCTGGAACAAACTTTACTTGGCGCGCAATTCAACCTCGGCGCGCAAGTATCGGCACGCAAGCCACAACGGGTGCGCAAGTCCTCCTCAAACACTTGCGCGACTCAAGCTTCCTCAACTCCTAACTTGCGCGACTCTCTTCCTTTTACGCCCAAACCAATATTGGTGCGTAACGGCCAACCGGCGCGCAACTTCTAACACCGGCGCACAACTTCAACCACTGGCGCGCAAGTCCCACCTGCGCGACCACACACACCACTTGCGCGACCACCACACCTGCGCGACGGGAGCTCTCGTCTTGAACTCCGGTGGTAAATGAGGAGGGGTGGTCCAGTATTTATAGGCAATCTGACCACCCTGCACGACGGCACGCAAGTCACCTGCACGACCCAATCTCGGCGCGCAAGTCTTCTCTCCTTTTAGACACTTGCGCAACCAACTCCCAAACTTGCGCGAACCTATTTCCTTAGCCATATTTTGATCTTCTGATCTTGAAAAACATATGGCGCGCAAGTTTCCTATACTCCAAGTCCACGGCGCGCAAGTCCCTTTGCCAAAAGCACTTTTCTTTATACTCCAAGTCCACGACGCCACCTTGTATCTGTTCTTTTGTACCGCCTCCATATCATCCATTCCTTTTATCGACGTTCTTGAATCAAACATGGATCGTTGACCTCAGCACTTGAACTCGACATTCCACCATGGAATCCTTTTTGTCAACAATCACCACTCAGATGTCCACTTTGTCAACAAACACAATCACCTCAAAAAGGCTTCAATGATACCTTGAGGTATTTTTTCCCAACACAGCGCCTCGGCCTCTCTTTATATAGGCAGAGGCGGTGCGGTTCATCCGCGTGAGATACAACTCTTGAATCCCCAAAGTTTTCGAGTATTTCAAGATTTTGAAAATCGTGATTTTCTCTACTGTCCCACCTGAGTTCTTTCTTCTTTATTTTTCTCCTCCACGTGCATGCGACCTAGAACGCATGCACGACCTTCGTTTAAGGGCGATCCATGCAAAATATTAACAAACATAGCCTCAGGACATTGTTTTCCTTCGGCCGAACTCCAAATTCTCACATTGTTTCATGCACACCCATTTTTAGGCATGGATGTGTTCGTTATGCTCAGACTATCTCAATGGTGTCTTCGGTTTGATCAACAGTGACCGGGAGCTCAAGATCGGTGCTCGGAGACCCTCTGGTTCAGCGGGGGATGTTGGGTGGCCTTCGGCTGAGCTCGAGGAAGGAGACGCCTCAGAGCCGTCGGATGCGGCGTTTAAAAGATCATCAACAGCTGGATTAGATTGCGGTGCGTGGCAGATGAGATGAGCGGCTGCGATCCAGCGCGCGATTGATCATGCGGCCAGGATGCGCTCCAGGTGAAATTTGCGCGTCCCACATCGAATCGTCGCGGCATTTTCTCGCGACTTATTAAACCGGAACTCCCCGACGCTTATTCAATTGTAAATCCTCCTCAAAGGTGCCACCCCGCACCGTGTTCTTTAGCGGGCGCGCTCTTGCACCCACCCCTACCACTCGGGCGCACCACTGGTGCCCATACTTCCTCTCACGGGCGTGCGCTATGCGCCCCTGCCACGTGGATTTGATCACCGCGTGGCCTCCTGCCGCCTTGGTCTTACTCCATGGGATCCCCCATGGGCGTGGTGCCTAGGCCCACATGTGCCCTGGGGTTGAACCTGTGGATGGCACATGGCTGGCCAATTTTTGGGAAAAGGACAAAATAATACTTTGTATAAAAACAAAGTTCTCCCAAGTGAAATTTTCCAAATTCCATTCATTCCAAGCCATTGTTCTTCATTTCCTTAAGAACTCCTCATTCTTCTTCATAATAATTCCTCCAATTATTCTTAAACATTTATTCATCACTTAGGAAAAAATTCCCAAGGTTTATTCTTCATCAACCGAACTCTTGAATCACATAATTCTTCAATGTTCTTCATTGATCTAATTAGAGATCAGGTTGGATCTTCTTCAGATTCACATGCACTAAGTGTTAGTGCATGGACTTCTTCATCCCACTTCATCCACTTAAGAGGTGTGGATGGATCATCTTCATCTCCTCATGCATTGTCTTAACAATGCATGGTCTTCAAATAATGTGGTGACATTGTATCCAGTTGATACAAGTTCTTTGAAACTAAGAACAGCTCAACAATCGTCTGATATACATAGAAAATGTTTCAACCACAACATCCTATGTCACTTAGTGAATCTCCTAAGTGACATGCATCTTAGTACCATGACCATGGGGGAAAGAACAATATCACCGGGATGGAATTATTTATGTTTTCTATATTATAATTGATTATTATATCACCTCAAGCGATTAGGGTATTCCCTCTACCTAATGATAAATTTATTTTTATCTTTATCCTTTAATGTAATGGAATCAGTACTATTAGATTCATTTTTGGAATGTTTATATTTACATGTCGTTGATATCTTAGGCCCTGTAGAATGCATTATGTGACTTCTTGAAACACATTGGATTTGAATTGTGCCATTATTCAACATTTTTAAATGTATATAAAGCATCTACGGTTTCATCATAAATTGATATATTCATTTATTTTTTGATAGATATCTCTGTTATATTGTGAAAAAAAAATTTGTTTTTAATATCTCTTTATCAACCTAAATGGTGATTTTCCATATAGACTCGTGGTGGAGCCTTAATTGACCTATTATGACATATTTTATCAATGGAATATAGGATACATGTGATTAAAAAAATATTTTAATGACTATATGGGCAGGAAGAAACATTTATAAATTGAATATAATTTTATATATTTTTGAAGGGTAACTAATAAAATTAAATAGTAATATCTAAAATTGCTATATTCTAGAACATAATTTTAAACAGTTTTTAGTTTCATGAATGTAAAATGTAATGTATAATGGTAGTACACTTATAACATGGTAATAGATATTCTTTTCAATTTACCATGATATATATATATATATATCCTAGATTGTAATTAAAAAAGAAAATGGATTCATTTATGAGGGCTTATTCCTCTATTACTTGGACACACTAACTTGTATGGCTAAATCCCTATATTAAAAACTAATCCATATTATTTCAATTGGGTAATGTTGATTTTGTGATAGAAAAATTAAGGGTATGTTAAATTTTGAATGTAATAACTATTATTGGTTTAATGTAATTGGTATTCCAATTGTAATTTATAAAGAGTTGACTTTATAAATTTGGAATAGATACACTTATAACTGAACACAAAATAGCTCAGTGGGACCTTCACTGGTTTTCTTTACTACCATAATTCCTTACTTAATATCCCCATGGGGGTATGATTATATTAGAGGTATTGTTATTTGAATTGTAAATAGGTTCATGTGTGGTGTTACATTTAATCTTATAAGAGAACACTACAAATAAACTCTACTAAAATTGTGCAACTAAATTTTATCTTCATTGGGATTTATTATAATGAGGCATAAATGAATTAAAATTACAATTTCAACCAAATGGGTGTTATCCTCTATATCATTGAAATTGGAAATTTTCATAATAGTGGTCAATTTTGAGAATATATGGATAAATTAATGGTTAACATGGAATTATGAGATAACATGTATACATTTCATGATTTAACCAAAAAATACATACTATAGTTTAATGAAAAACCTAGTACATGATTTTTAATATATATATGTGCTAGATTAAATTGTGGAAATAAATGAACACCTGTTAAGGCCAATTATGTGAATCCTATTAGATTTGTTCCAACAAGAACCCCCTTGGGTGGGTTAGCATTAGTTTTCATGGGAATCAATTTGAAAAAGATAATGTGCATTTCATGTAGATCAAAAAACAATTCTTCTTGTTTTTATTTAACTTTATGGATAAGCTATAGGGCATAATAACATTTTAAAAATTACATTAGTTAAGTGTAAATGCCTTATGTTATATGAGGAGTTATCTTGATGTAGGTAGAACCCTTAATAGTTAAATATTTACTATCATTATAAAAAACTATAGACATGAAGTGTCGTTTAGGTGATTTTTCCCTAGTAGGACTCTAGGTAATGAAAAACCCAATAGGTATATTATTTTCCATATGGTGAGTTGATCCATGATGGTGTATTACTATAAATTGATAAACGATCACTTTTATCTCTTTATCTACCTAATTTACATTGTCATAAATATGTGATTACTCCCCTATTCAGATTCCTAGTGATAATTCATGTTTGTATCTCATTGTTTGTAAGTTGATTTCATATTCATGTTTGACAGGTTTAACCAACATGGGGTGATGATTACATATAAACATCATTTTAACTATTTTAACGTGTTTTATGCATTTTAAATACTATATACAAAATTATATTAAATGGAATATTCTTCCCATGTGAGATACCATGGGGGTAGGTTGATAGACCTAAATTTCATCAAATTTTTATAAGACCAAATTTTTAATAGTTTGTTTTTGTTGAGGGTAACTATTTCAAGAGAATTTCATGGGGTTTATTTTTAACTAAAATGAAATGATCAAGATTAAACACTAGTATTGAGTCCAATTACATGGATTTTATTTTGTTTTATGTGATATTCATTTTTATTCCTTTGGACTTCATTCATAAACCTAAGTTCATTGTGAAAAAACTATCTTTTACATGAAGGACTATTTAGTTTCTTAGACTAGCAGACTAGGGGGATCAGGGTTGATGCTTCCTTCCTCGAAATGGCAACTTAATATG
This sequence comes from Viscum album, assembly GCA_963277665.1. Taxonomy (NCBI): domain Eukaryota; kingdom Viridiplantae; phylum Streptophyta; class Magnoliopsida; order Santalales; family Viscaceae; genus Viscum; species Viscum album. The sequence continues at coordinate 616,608,498 of OY728164.1, forward strand.
AGATGTAAATTTAATAATTTTGGAATATGATAGATATACAATTTTGAATAAGAGTTACAATGGAAATCCTATAATGTTTAGTTTTACATTCATGTAGATTAGTTTTACAATATTTATTAATAGATGATGCATATAATCAAGGTTCGAGTCTTGAACTGGGTTGTATGAGATTGTACACATGCTTCGAATGATTCATTAGCTCTAGAAAATTGGTGTGAAATTTCTATTTAAAATTTAACATCGATAAATATATCGGAGAGATCCTATGAAGAATGGTTTTAAAGGAATGATTCTTTTAGCCATGGTGACCTCGAGCATTGGGTTAATTAAAATGAAGTAATCAATGTGGATGTATAATTTGGAACATATTTGGATACACGAGATGAATGGAATGTTTTTGTGCCTAGATATGCATTTTTTAATAAGACCAGTTGCCATCTATTGGTAATGGAAAATAAAAACATGATTAATTTGATTTTGGCTCAGAGGGAGCTATACATGCCTATTAATAATGTATTGTTTTAATCTTTAATAAAGATGGTGATTCCTCTAATAATGTTAATGTCTAATGTGTGTTGGGGGAGAGTCATATATAGGTAGATCTGAATATTAATAATCATCTAATTTTATGAACGGTTCCTTTGGGACGTGTTCATGACGAATAATGTTTTTATAACATTTCACACATTTTAGAGAGTGTTAGTTTCCCTTTAAAAGAGACAACCCATTTTTAATATTAATTTTATGATCTTCATAGAAACTATAACTGGGATGAGATATAGATTGATGAGTAATGTTGAAATTATAAATGTGGAATGAAGTGGTTATTTTCATTTCTATCCATTGTATATTTTCATGGGATATAGAAATATAGAATTATTTTTTCTAATGTGATGAATAGTACGAATCTATGTTAGGTATAAGAACATTATTCTCTAGTTGATGATAATCATATAACTGGGGTCATCATTCCATGAGGCTAATGGTTGTATTTTTTTCGAACACATATTATAATTATTTAATATTGTAATGTATGGATGAAACCCTATGTAAATTCCCATTATGGATTTTATTATATATTTTTGTGACATCTAGATATGGGAATTACGATTAATATACAATATATAAATACATGGATTCATGATCTAGATAGTGTTTATGCTGGTGGTATTTCATGATGATGTTTTTTGGGGATATATTTCTTCTGGATGACACTTTTAAATAATTGATATATATGTTGGTAAGAGTTCATTGAAAAATAATATTTTTTTCCTTTGAAAATGAATTGGAATACTATTAATGTAACACATCAACTGGTAAATATGAGTGTTTTTTCGAATAGTGGGATTCATGTGGATAGACATTAGTAATCATTGTTAGTTCACTGAGAATATTTATAAAATATATTTAATATTTCATTATATGATATGAATATAGTAATAGTTGGTTGATTCTTTCATGTAAATTTATACACGACTAGTTAATGTTTGGATTATTGGGAATTCAAATATTTCAATATAATTAAGGGCTTAGAGAAGATTACACATGCATTTCCATGTTTTTCTAGATTATAAACTTTATATAATAATCTCTAGAATCGTAGATACGTGTTTCAATTAAAAATTTCAATGGGCGGTCTGTTGTGTGATATAATTAATTGTGTAAATTTATATCATATAGTGGAACTCTACATATGATATAAATTGATAGAGTGGATGAAGTGATCACATGTTGAGTTATAAGGTCTCAGGTATGTTCCTTCATGGCCTTTCATTTATATTCAAGAGAATTGGAATTAATTTTATCTTAAGTAATATTTCATCATTGTATCTCATTATTCTATTTCCAGAGTGGGTTAAAAAGGCAGATATTATAGTATATATTTCATGACCCACATAGGCCTTGTGATTTTTTCATTTTTTACTAAGGCCTCTCTGGATGTGATTTTTCAATGGTGGGGATATTATATGATCTTGTGACCAGGAATGGTTCTAAAACTCATAGGGAATGACAAAAATTCATTTATTTGATGGAAAATTTTTTATCTTATATTCAAAAATTATATATATGAACAAGAACACTAAAAATTGTTATTCATTGATGGGGTATAATTCATGAAAACTATATATGGTTTTCTATGGAGCCTTTTATGTGTTCGCCAGAGATAACTCCATTTTGGGAGAAATAGGTGGAGGTGTAGGGAGGGAACATGGTTAATATTTCTTATATGGCCTAATCCATGTGACATATCATATATGGGTAATGGATTGAATAAAATATTATGACCTCTAGGAGAAAAAATGTGTATTATTTTGGAGGCCATTTGGTTTTCACATAGTATATTAAATAATGTCCCTTTATTAACCCAACCATGTGAGTCTTCAATAGAAAAATAAAGAGTTGAATCACATCTACTGCAAAAGATTTATATAATTTTTCACTCGTTTTTTGTGGTTATTTATTTTTGGGTAGTGTGAAAAAATGATTGAAAGAAGTTTTAACAAATATTTTTTATAATTAAATGATTTAAATGACCATTTTCGCGTTTATTTTTAATAGTGGGTTTTCCCAATCATTCCTTAGAGGCCTATTGTACTCACACCCCTCCTACTCATACTCTTATAATGGTGGGATCTTCCATGATATTAGTCCTAATTTAACATCATCCAGTTGGTTGGAAGACACTCAGTAATGCTAATAGTCATCCACCCTATAGTCATTGTTTATCTTTAAGTATGTAAAGATATTTCTATATGAGAAATTTTATCATATTTTTATAATGTTGGATGATTTCTATGATTTATATAAACTTATCTCAAACCAAGCCTGGTATTGGATTAGTGGACTGTATACAGAATTATGTATATGGTATTTTGATTATTACTTGATCTATACTAGTTGTATAAAACAAACCATTTTTCTACATGTTATAATAACCATGTGTTACACCTAGAATTTCAAATAAAATTTTTTTCTCTATAAACTATGATATAGTCTATATGGTATACTTTTTGATACGGTTGGTAGTTATTGACCAAAACATTGCAAACCCCTTTATGTATGTCCAATTAATTTTTTATTATTCTGCATTATAGTAACATGCCCTATAAAGTGATTTATTTAATTATTTATAAATGATTTTTTACATAAAAAATGTCGGTACCTAGACGATTCTAATATAAAATGGAACCTAGGGTAAAAAATTGAGATTAAATTGTTACATTTAAAATGATAATCAATATGGACCTTCCCATGTACTTATTAATTACATATAAATGGAGTGAATGAAATTATACACATTATTTGTGTTATGTATTTCTTATAATAATTGTAATATTATCAATTCATGATATAATTATACTATTTCATATTTAAATAAATAGATTTATTTATTACTTACACTGGAATTGAATTGAAAAATCATTATAAGTTCTCTTTTAACATTGATATACCAAACATAGTATTCCTAATTATTAAATTAAAATTCACATTTTGTATTATTATCTATGATACACTAGAATAAAATCCCAAATGATCGATGATACTTGGGAATGGAATAACCTATTTAAATGAGACACCCAGTCATAGTGTCCCCTATTTATATATGATACATTGTAAAGAAGTCCCCTACTTAAATATGATACTTATGAAATGATTCTTTTTTGATTTATTATACATAGGTATGACATCCCAAATTATTAATAATATAAGGGAATTCCATTCCTAGTTTAGATATGATACACTAGTATGGGGTAACATATTTAAATGTGATACAAATGCATGGGATTATTTGTGATTTATGATACTCAAACATGGATTACCAAATGATTTATGATATATGGTAAGGTAATACCCTATTTAAGTGTGATAATTATGATTTTAATATCTTATTATTTAGTTTTTATTCTTATGTATGGTGATGCCTATGATTTTAAATTATAATGAATGATTCCCCTTATCACTATATGAGACGATTGTGATGATGCTTTCACAACTATGTTAAGCCTCAATTCTGACATAGAACTATGTAAATATAAAAATACATATGTTAATATTTATATATACTGCATATTTATTTATACATATCATTATACCTACAGACACACATTAATATATTTATATGGTGAAACATCAACTGAGATATTCCATTTCATGCTGACGTTGTTATGATTGACCAGTTATACATGACGGACTGTGCCTGATTTTTTTACCTTCATTTATTGAAATCAAATTTATTATACCGACAAAAAATGTTACTTCATTTTTGTATAATGAAAATGAATTTTAAAACCTTGGTAGTGGCCTTCTAATTATATCTCACACACCGTTCGTGGTGCCGATTACTACCTGAACTGACCATATTATTTTATGTTTAGGATCATGGATTACGATGTGTGTTGTTTCCATTTACTTGATCATTAAGAGAATAGTACTGAGATTCTTATCTATATTCCCATAGAGTTATCCCATGAGTATTTTTCTCAAAATTTTAATATTTTATTTTATTTTTTGTATATGTCCATGTATTCTTTTTTTATGTTTATTTATAATACAGTATGGGACATTTATACGTGATTATTCCTTCATTTATACTGATGGATATTGGTTATTATATTATGATTCCTTTATTAGATATTTATTACATTTAATTTATTACTAATATAGTAGGTATAGTCTCCCTATATTACTTCTAAATGAATCTTTATTCTAGTAGAAAAACTCTAGCATGTGAAGATGCATGATTATGGACATGGGACTGTTCTGCCCGATGAACAATTTTTGTGGCTCCAGGATCAGGATGATACTAGCATGATACCCCACTATTAAATTATTACATATTCACATTATAAATATAATTTGAGAAAATATCTTCATACACAAAAAAGAAAAATATGAAGGGGTGAGTAGATAAACCTAATAGAAAATCCCACATACACATCCTTCACATTATATAGTATTAAAAATCCTTTATGTCAAAAATTACAGAAAATATGAAAGGGATATTTTTTGTAAGACAATTCCCCTTATGGGGGAGTTCAAAAGTAACTTTTTTATAAATTTATTCATATCTCTTAAAAATTACATTATATTGTGTTCCTCCATTATGTAGAACAATATCCATCCTATATTCTTGTCGCATACGCCACATCAATCATAATGAACATTTTTATAAATTGAATTGAACATCAAATATATATTTAAATTGGTTCCCCCTTATTGTCCAATCTGAAATTATTTTACAATAAAAACAGTACTGCTATAAAAGAATCCACTATAATTGACTATTTTTTATTGATATGGTTTATGAGATCCCAATATTCAATAAGTATCACTACTATTATGGGATTACCTAAAGTCACTCATGACCAAGGCCCATTGATTATATAATGGTTTGTGTAATGAAAAATTATTTATTATAGGACACTCTATTTTCTTCCTTTTGAAAAAATAATTTAATATCTTGGTTTATAGGATTGTAAGATAGTTCTATGATTTTTTTAGTATGGTCAATAAATAATAATTATTGGTAATCTATACCACAAATACTAGTGTAATTCATTAATGTACATAATTTGTATTGATTTTTCATTTCATAAAATTATATATCCACATCCTTGTATTAAGAGTAATATATTTAATTTTTAATCAATATTCACAGTGCATAAAATACTACAAATAAAATATTTTCAGAATGAAAGTAATTCTTCAATATATTTACTGTGTAATAGTTCAATGTTTTCTATCTATAATAATAATAAATATATTAATTAAAAATAAATCAATAAAAAATAATAATATACATCTAAATAATATATTGAATAATTCGCTAGTTTGTGACTGTCTTTTTCGACTCTCTATGAAGGGGAAATTATTATTCTCTCTCTAGATTCTCTCTTTTATCTAAATTACATTCTGCAGATCTAATCCGTAATGTATCCATTGAATAAAAAAATAAAATAATTTTTTCTGATACATCTAAAAATTCGATATCCTAAATTTTATGGACATAACTTGGTTATCCATTTAGAAGATATAATAAAATTGTAATATGTTATTGAATATTTTCTCATAACACCCATACACTTATGAGATTTTGGAATAATCAAAAATAAATATAACATATTATTTTAAAGAAATAATTGCATGTACCTATTAATGAAAATTATATTGCACAGAACAACATTAGACCAACCATGTTATTTTTCTTTATTTATCATTGTATAATCCTCCTCCTTTAAAAAAATCTCGTCAAAATGACTATCTCAATTATCACATACATGCAACTCTCTTATATTAAAAACTATTGTTACAAGATATGTCATACAGAATAATATAGTTTTTTTTCTAATCTTTTATTCACATTACCCATATTAGATTGCAATATAAGTCTTCTGTATTGATACCATAATCATAAAATGATATTTTTCATTGATTCCATATTTTCCATGATTAATTGTCACAATTATAAAAAAAATTCTATTGATAAAATATTCAATATTCCATAGGGAGGCCTAAATCATATCCCATTTCAGTTAATATTTCATATAACCAATGCAATACAAATTCACCAAATTATATATTCCTAAAATTATTATGAATAAATATGTTCCACAAATACTATACCATTTTTCTTGATACATGTTATCATATAAATTCATAGAGAATACAATTCCTTTCCTATACTTCTAAACATTGAATGATATTATAAAATATCTTAGTTACCTTTATAAATAAAGTGACATTTAATTTTTTTTATTGGGTTTCATATTATTGTAGCTTTACAAAAGTAAAATAGTATTATGGTAACTATTATATATTTCAAACTCCATCTAAAATCTATAAAACTAAATAATGATTTTTGAAATCCATAAAAATATATTAATAATGTCATAACATCTAGAATTTATGAAATTTTTATATCAATATTATAAAATATACATGTTCATATAATTCAAAATGATCATTAATAATATCATTTAATTTTTTTTCAAAATTATATTTTCATTTCATGATTCATAATGATAGAACCCAAATCACTAAGGAATTGCCAGTATCTTTTTAACAAAACTACATACTATCATAAAATGTGTTACAATAATATACCCCGTAAAAAACCATACTATTTTGAATAAATCAATACATCTATCATTTAAAATATTCCTAACAACTATATTTTAGTTATCATTATCATAAAATTAAACATGTCACATCTTTATTTTTAACAATCTTCCTGTTTATATATTTTTTATAAATATTTATATGAAATCCCTATAACAACATTGCAGTGTTTTGATTGATATTATATATCCCCTTTTGTCATTAAATTTAACATCATCTAGAGATATTGAATGTATATACTGACCCCTGGTAATAAAATGAATAATACAGTGGTATCTTTCTGAGTAATTTACTAATTAATTACTATTTATCTCAAAAATTATTTTTTTTATAATTAACAGTTTCACTACCCTTTCATCTGAATTTAAAATCATTGGGTTTTTTCAACCTTATATTGAATATCCTTAAAAAATTGAGATTCAATCTATAACACTCTTTGTTAACATCGTGACTGACCCAACATTTTTTTATGTATAATTAAATTTAGCTATAATTATAATATGTAAATATTCCACATTTTAATGGGTAAAAAAAATATTATATAACTAATAAGCCATAACCTTGTATAGGAATTAAGAGATCAATTAATTAACCTTAATGTTTTCAATTAAATGCACGTATTTCCATAGACATGTCCTAACTCGCAATTTTATTCCTTCAATGTGAATATTATTATGATCTCAATCATGTTTATTGAAAACTATCAGTGTATTAGAAATTAAGGACAAAGTCCATGATATATACAATATGCTAATTAAATTAATATGAAAATTTTAGGATAAACTATATATACAACATTATATATACGGTCATAATTCCTTCATATTTATTCTTAGTAACTATATAAGGGTAATTACCCTTGGAATGGACATCATAGATTCCCTTTAATTTCATTATATATTTAACGAAATAAAATTATAATCTCCATCTAGGGAAAATCCTAGTTTGGTTGTAAAAAATTCTACTCAAAATTTTTCATATCCTAGAATGAAACATGATGATATGAAATTTTTTGTTCATAATCAAAGGAATATTATATTCCAACATATATATTGTTTTTACAAAATATTATTGTCGAATAACATCATTCAAGACACTGAAAACCTAATAAAATAATGAAGAAACATATTTTATTCCTAGAATATTCTTGATACTATTTCAAATAAATAAATATAATTTGAAAAAATTACATAATTTCATTATCTAAACAATATATAACATTTTTTCACAACATCTATAACTGGAATAACTCTTATTATCCTTGGAAACTACATAATATCACAGGAGGAGCATGTTTTTCATTAATATAATTATTTTGATACTTTTAATATATCAGAATATTTATCAATATTTACATAGAATATTATAAATAAATTTTTTCTAAATGTTGTATGCTTTTAACATTTTTACAGAACCATGTTGAAAAATTTTATCATTTTATATCTACAATGGTTGCTTCCAATACCATTGTTATAATTAATCTGTTCCAAATTAATTCAATTCATCCTAATTAAAACTCAACCACGTATTTAATATTAAAATATGGTTAATTTATATATAAAATGGTTCATTTATCATAGTTAATCATTTATTAACAAACAACATATATACCACATGTATTGTGGTACACAAATTTATCCTCATATTATGCAATATATTTAGTATTAACTAACCAAACTATTAGATCATATATGATTCATTGAATATAACTTATTAAATCCTCATGTGAAAGCATAACTATAAATTTTTTAATACTAACTCAATGTTTTACATATCCTAGTAATCAACCCAGTTGTTATACTTATCTCACTAGTGAACATTGCTACCATCGATTCATTATATGTTCATTATTTTCCCTTATTCATTCTTAATGAAAATAAATCCCCATATAATATTTTCTTTCCATGTATTGGTATGATGGAATGAACATGATATTGAATTTTTTACATATTCATTAAACTCCACTAAAATTACTTGTGATATATTTAACATTGATGAAATTTTTATTTAATATATATTTACATTCTATAAGATGGAAATGTATTTCTTCATCTAAGAAAGTAATAAATTTCAAATAAAATTCTCCAAAATAACATTGTGATAAACTTAATAATTATTATTTTGTACATATGCTTGATTAATTTCATTTTCATGACTGAATATATGAATTTTTAAAAAAAAATATTTGAGGAATCCCTATTTTCTTTTATAAATCAATTAAATCTAACAGTAAGAATGTTTTACAGTGAAATATATTTCTCATCATATCCTTTGTGACTCATTATAATAATTTTAGTAGGTGATCTCATACTTTAATATCCATTACAAGTGTTTATAAAATACTTCAAAATATTTCAATGATTTAATTAAATATAATTTAACCTAATGAAATATTAATAACATATAATTGACATATATTTATGTGATTTATCTAAAATGATCATATGATTTCAAATTTTTTATTCTCCTTATACATATCTATTAGAATTAAAACTATGAGAATAATATAATTAGATATAAATTATAATTTTAGAATTTATATTTCGAAATTATACATTTTGTAAAATATTTTTAGTGATTTGTTATGTTTTAATGGGTTATGAAAATAAGTATAAATATTAACCTTATTTCTCAAATTGTTTTTAGGTGAATAAATATAATTTCTCCTTTGAGATGAACTATATGATTTTTATAGTCATGCATTATTTATAAAATATGTTAATTACCATATAAAAAGACTTTGGTGAAAATCCAAGTTGTATGAATTTTTATGGAATGTTTAAAAATAAATATTTTACTAATCAAATATTAATTTAATTAAATGAGTTTTCTCTATGATATATTTTAAATTGATCATCATATTCAGATTATTTTCCCGTGTTTGAGTTTATAATGGTGATTTTTTATCTATTGACACATATTATCTCCATGGGAATTGGGGATAGGTCTGGGCCCCAATCCATTTTATTTCATATTCAACAATATTTTTTTATTTTTTCCCATTACTTTATTCGTATAGGAGTAGCCCAAAAAAACAATGTGTATCTTCCCATTATCATTGTAGCCTTATTTTAGGTGTGAAAGATGATTTAAGAGGGACATGTATGTGGATAAAGTTTCCAAGGAACTCATTCAATGGTAGATTGAGGCTCTAGGAGAGTGTGCCATGGATCTAGTGCAATGATTTTGAGGTTTCCACATAAAATTAGGTTTTTTTCATTCCTGAATAAATCCACCAATAACAGTCATATTTTATGTTTTAAAATTTTCATGGAGTTTTTATGGACCCCTTATGGGTTGATCTATGCTTAATCAGGGTAAAACATGGGATTTGAATCATTTTGGGAGTTTTCCATTCAGAAGAACCCATGTACGTTATGTGAAGATAATGGAACACCTTTCTTATGTTGTTCCAATTCATGTAATATGTTGTTTTTGTATTTTATATCGTGTACTTGAGAGTATAAACCCTATAGTGGTTGATCAAGGGTTGGAAGGAGCTCAAAAAGTGTCTCATAATGGGGAACATGGCAATTTAGGAAACATATCCAAAGAATCTATGTGGTACATAGATAATAGAATTATATTATGCTAAAATATACCCCATGGTGGGGGGTAAATGGCCATATTCGTGGTAAGAAAACATTTTTGGAGTACCGACTATGTACTAAGAAATAATTCCATGTCATCAAGTGTTATAAAGGCTATGTTGGTTTGAGGTTCATGTAATTACACCATGTGTGTTGTAAAAACTAAATAAAAGGCTAAAACGCCATATACTTTAGGAAAGTACATGATGAGATGAATAGGGAACCTGGTGAGGGAGGACCTTTGGGGGTACACATCCTGGATCCAAGGTACACATAGTGTACATTTTCACCATTTGATTGTTTTCCTATTTTTACCCTATAATATTAATTTTCTACTTTAGTATCAAATTTTATTGTTTTTAAACATAAACCATGGTGTTTATTTTAATTTAGGGTATAATGTTTATCATGATAGGATTTTTGGGTGGGTGCACACTTGATGGTATATTTAACAAAAGATTGGACTCAAAATCCTCCATCAGTTTGGTTGTGATCTGGGAGGATCGAATGTGGGTTGTAAAATCATTGAATATCTGAGGGTGAGTGTTCTATTTTTTATTTATTGAAGGATACATTCGATTGATCCACAAGGGTGGGACCTTGTATTACCCTTGAGGTTATCATATATTTTCGCTATGTGTTTGGATAATTTTCTTGAGATTGGATTAGTTGAGAAATAGATCATGTGGTTTAGGTTCATAGATTTTTGGTTCTTTAGAATGGGTTGAGGTTATGGAATGGAAGTTATAGTAGTGTGTTATTGGGGTTTTAACAAGAGGATATTATAATCTTACGTATCCCCAAGTGTCATGTTTATTAATTGATTTGTCATTGTATATAGAATTATGTATTTTATAATTCATTTGTGGATTTATGTTCTTTGGATTCCTTGTCTGTGATTTGGTATCCATGGATGTGTATTTTTCCAATAATTCCCCTACAGGTTAAATTTCACGGATGATTCCCTAAGGTGTATTTATTAAGGATCCCTAGTGTGGTTTCCATCATTTTAGGTGGCCACAAGGAATGATTATAATTCCCATGTATGTGTGATTTTTGTTTGTATAGCCTTTGGGTGTTGTTGATTTGGGATTAGTTGAAGGACACTGTAACACCCTGAGATTTTATGAAAAATATTATTTTTAATTTCATTAATGTCTTGTGTTGTACGCTACACCAAAATAATATTCCACAACACGCAACCCTGACTTGGCTTGCATTACACGCAATCGCGACCTTCCTCGATAGCATGTGTTGTACGACATACCGGGTTTTACTAAACAACGATATATTATTATAATATTGTTATGAACTAGCCGTTATGAATAGTGTTAACTAAATTTTTAATTTTATAACATTATTATTCATCTTACACATTTCTAGAACATGGTATAAGAGGAAAATAAAATTTTCAAGTAAAATAAATATTTTTTAAAAAATGCAGTTTTGACCGACTTTTGACGGCGCACCGACATTAAATCTAGTTTTTGACAAGTTTATAAGTGTAATTTGACAAAATAAAATTCTTCTTTTGAATCAGGATTTAAATATTTACATTAGATAATGTTCTGATATCTTTCCGATAACTTTAATATTTTAATGAATAGTAAAAACACGCTATATTTTAATTAAAAACAACTTTTTTCATCGTAATATCTTATGTGGTTAAATTATAATATTGAATTGTTTTAAAGTATAAATAAAATATATTTTTACCATTTTATATAATGTATGTCATTAGCGTTGATTTTACCTTGAATTCGTAGGTTAAATCAATTCAATCTTTTGCAATGTTTTAAAGAAAAACCCGTTTTCTTTGGACAACAGGATTAATTTTAATTTAATTTCTGCAACTTTTGTGTATTGAATTAGGAAAAATGGATTCCATATTTGGAATCAGTGGATCCAAATTATGATAATAAGATGTTTTTTATTTTTGGGAATTATGAATAGTAACTATGGTAAATTTTATTTACCATAGTTAAAGGTAAATCGTGTAATTAAGGGTAAATATAATATTTTAATATTACCCTAAAAAAGGTCAAAATCCTATTGGATGACTAAAAGTATACCCATATCACCTAAGGGTCGGATTAAATTCATTTAAATAAATTTTTTCAATGAAAATAATTTAATTATTATTGAAACCAATGAATGTGACAACATGTGACTTTCTTAAATATTATAAGTATAATAATTTTAATATAGTGATAAAATTCATGAAACTTCGAACATGAATTGTATCCAGAAATATATTACAATTATCTACATCGTAGGAATTTATTTAGAATTTTTAGGGATTAAATAATTATCATTTATTATGACACAAAGATGATGCAGTAATTGTCTTATTAATGAAATATTGACATAATTGATGTTATAAATGCCAAAATAAATTTAATATGAGACTTTTTATGACATAAATTAATTTTCTAGGTTAATATTACATGTTATTGTTGATATAAGTAACTTGGTTAGAACTTATCATTCTGTAATTAATTTCATAAAAATCATGTACCAAATAGTGTCAAAATTGACATAAATTAGTTTTTAAAAAAAATATTATATTATTAATTGTTATATAATTCCTAAAAATCTAAGGTTCGGCCAAATGACTTAGATAAGGATAGATATATTAATAATAAACAACTTGGGGTTCTTTGGGCCTTTTATGGTAAATTTATTAACCATATAGTGTAAGAAAACAAAAAGGCACGATAAAAGTTATATTATTTAACTTAGAGTTAAATCTAATTGATAAGGATAAAATAATAACCTAAACTTGTCTAAATCCTATTGGATGAGAGGATTTCGATCCATCCCAACTTTATCTTTGAAATAATACCCTTTTTAACAATTATAAACCGAATTTGACCTTAATATAAAATAATATTTTAATATTTTCCTAAGGTGCCCCTCTCCTCCCTTATAAAAGGGAAACTCCTCCCTCTCCTCCTCACACCAAATTGAGCATTCAAGCTCGGACAACCCCTGAAAATATATCTTCTACACTTTCCTAGTATCATCCTAGAGGTCCTGGTATTCTTCAAAGACCATCCTTAGTTCTTTAAGTGGAGGTTAAGAAAAGGCGCGTCAAAAAGAGGTAATATTCATTACCGATTTTTTTCAACTTCTTTCTTCTTCAACTTCTTCTTCTTTAGTTGATTCATGATTAAGTAATAACATCAGTATTTATTATATACTGATATGTTATTATAAATATGAAACAAATCTAATTAATCTTGTATCAATCCTAAGGAAAAAGGAAATCACCGTGCGTGCGTACGTACGGAATACCGTCTCTACGCCGTGGTGTAATCTATTTTCCGCAACCACCTTAATTGGATGGGTATAATGGTGTAATGATTATCTATATATGATTATTATAAAGTGATATTGATACTGAAATAGTATACATACACTTCAACACAATTTCACGATCATGAGAACGATATCATCGCTCATGCGTATGTACCGACTACCGTCTCCACGATGCGATGAGATTCATTATCCACATTAACCATTCATGAATGATTATAAAGTATATATAATGAATAATAATGAAATATATGACATGTTAAATCTAGAGGATTTATGTATATATATATATATGTATGTCATCTACTTACTTCCATTCAAGACAATAAGGAAAGGAAAACATTGTTCATGCGTACGTACAGACTACCGTCTCCATGAACGGTGTGTTTCATTTCATTTATCTATCTATTATATATATATATATACTGAATATATATGATATATAAATCATGTTTTATATTATTGATGTAATTAAATCATGATATAAGTAATAATAATGTCAAGAACAACAAGTCCAAACACCTACGATAAATGAAACGTTTTTACCCAAAACGTTTCTTTAACATGGAATTTACAAAAGAACGGGTAATATAAAGTCATAAGTGAACCATATATGATATCATAACAATGAATATGATTCTGTAATATGTTAATGACATTATTTAAATCATTATACAGGAGGTTCGGATACGTACAAAGCATATCAGACATAAGGTAAGGGAAAATATCACAATCTCATTTTTATCCGAGATTGTTTATACTTTGGTATTTACTGGGGTGTATTTTATCATCCACATCCATGATTCCTCAATATGTAATATTGTTTCCATACACATACAACTGTTTAAAACCAATTTTACCCATCGGTGAGTTTTTAGTAAAAGATATGAAAGGAATCTTTTGTCATTTTTCGTACGAGGTACTTTTTTGACTTTTCCAGCAAAAGTACGAGAAGAATTTTTTTTTTAACTTATACGACATGAATGGATTTTTAAAACATTATTTCCAAGAATCTTCCTTTAAAAGTTTTCAAGTTTATTTTTAATCAACTTCTTTTAGTTTATAATTGTACGACATGTTAAGAAAGGAAAAGTGTTTTTGAAGCAGAAAGGATATTTTCCTCAAGAATGGAGTTTAAGTGTTTTATCAATATTATTTTCCATCTAATATAATAAAGGGTTTTGTTTCTATCCCTATTATTACATTGATTTTATTAAGTTGTGATGGAATTATATTTATGAATCCCTTTATCTTATATGAATTGTTTTATGATGTCACGATGTTTAAGATTCCCATTTTTATTACATGGGTTATGCTATAATGTATGGTTTATGATTTTGTGTCACACATAAGAATGGTATCATTAAGAGATGGTTGGGACCTCTATATCCATCCAATGAATTGGGTAAAAATTTTATATCTCATGAGATAGACATGGCTGGAACGGTAGGTTATACCGGTTCAGTGAAAAAGGACTGAAATGAGGGTGACTCGGTTCAGAAATGGACTTTGTCCACTAAGATAGTCTTGTAAATGAGTCTTGACTAATAAGAAATGATTCTCTATGATTTTGTGTGTGTTCCAAAAAGTTTCATGTTTTATGTTATGATTACTGGGATTACATTTCACTACTATGATTTATCCCATGTTATGAAATTATGCTCTCTTTTGCAGGTGAATATTCCCAAAATGTCATGTTCTTATGAAAATGATGTGATTGATATTTTTTTGTTTACCCTTACTGAGCATTTGAGATCACCCTTTTATGTTTTATTTTACCCGGGATATAATGAAAGGTTTTAGGTAAAAAAATAAGGAAGATATTTATGGGAGATGTTGAAGATCTTTCACCACGATTAGAAGATTATATTCCGAGTTTCCAAAGACACTAAACTATTACGATCCTTGTGTGTGTATTTTTGTTATGTACTAAGTATTCCAAAAAAGTAATGTAATGTCCAAGTACGTTAAGCTTCAATTCTCTATAGTTGGTATAAGAGGAAATGTTTACTCAACCTTTGGAAACTAGGATGCGAAAACGTTTGTGAGATCCCTAGAGATATTTCTAAGGTATGTCTAGGGATGCCCCTATGGATAAGTATACGTATAGGATATAGTCCTAGAACTATGGTAAGGATCTTAGAATTTAACCTAAGATGTTAGATATTAAAGTTACTCCCCCTTTATTATAATTTTCTCCTCTAACACTATTCATTTTGGGTTTTAGATAATGGCTGGAAACAAGATGATTCATGATAATGGAGGATATTATGGAAAATGGAATGATATTCTTCATGAGAAACCAATTGAAATGGGATTTGGAAGTCCAAACATCATTATTATGTCGAATCAACAATCTCATAATATGATCAATAAAGTAAAATTTGGTAAGTTTCCCGACTCGGCTAATAAGAGAAAGATGGAGTTTCATGATGATCATAGAGGAAAGAAAGTTCAATTTCCCCTATGAAAATCATGTGGGAAGAGGCATCAAGGAGAATGTTTTAAAGGAACTGGAAGATGCTTTGGGTGTGGAAAAGAAGGACACAAAGCCAGTAAGTGAAAAGGAAAAGGTTCGGTTAACACCAGGGATGAGGATAATGGTATTGCTATGACATCAATAATGGTTAAATGTTTTAAATGTGGAATGTATGGGCATTATGCAAACCAATTCCCTAAGGGAAAGTCTCCTGAAGAGAATCAGTATGGTCGTATGGTTAGTATTTATGTTGATGATGATGAAGAGACTACAAATGATATGTGAGATGAAAGAATTGTTGAAGCTTGATCAATGGTTTAATAATGTAGTGGAATGATTACATGTTTATCATGTGTAATGTTGTATAAGTAATCTCATGGTACTATGGAATAAAGAGACATCTAAGGATTGTTACACTGTTGTCTTTCCTTGAGTTTTGAAAGTGTATTATTAATTGTACCAGTATCCATGAAGGGTTATTCAGATATTTTTGGAATGTAGATGATATGCACATAATGAAGGGATAAGGAGAAAATTAAATGTTTGATGGTAGTCATGAGCTCATGACTGATATAAAGAAAGGTTATATCATGGTTTGAGTATATATAATTTTTGGATTGTGGTATGTGGAAAGAGTCAACTTTTGACTGCATTCATGTTTTCACTAAGGTTCAATGGGTATTCATTCTTCAAGAGAATACATGATTAAGGTAATAAAATGTTTGTAATTTGACCAACAAGATATATCTTATGATATATGGGGGATAAATGATGGCATTCACGTGATTGTTATGTGACATTTCAAGTAATCATTTTTATACTATGATCTTGGACCGAATTATTTTGAATAAGCCTAAAGATTGGGATGGATTATGTTGTACATAAGTTAGTATTGTTTAAGGATAGAAGTTTTTTCGATATTATTAATGGGATGTTATAGTAATATAGCTTTAGAAAAAGGACAACCTGCAGGACGGGCGATAGCCCATCGCGTCGGACTAGGCCGTGGGAATCAAACCCACAACCGAAGTGAGACTGGCCTTTATCGCCTACCACTTGCCTACAGGAAGTCCATGTTTAGTAGAAACAAGTTTTATTATATTAAGAAGTATGATATATCACGTATAAGTCCATTTTAGGAACCATATATGATTAATCTCACTATAGATGGACTTATGTATTTTTTGATAACTTTTCTAACATTTAGTTTGAGACAGATGGAATGACCCATCATTCTATAACATGATCTGCTAACACATCACGAATGACAAATTCAACTTCATTTATTTAAGATATGAAGTGGAAATTGTCCAATGAATGACCAACGGTGAGACTATACCGAAATCACGAAAGTATTTCTTCTAATTCCAATTTCATCAACTTTAGGGAAACAATCTTGAAAACCAAAAAAGTTGTCCTAGTGCTCTTATATCTAATGAATCAGATGGTACCTTAAATTTTCACAAATCAATAGCTTTGTTATTGTTGTCTTTTTCATAGCCATGTTCTCTACCACTCTCTATCAGAACTTGATGGTTAGATTTTTCTTCCATATCCATATTTTCAACTATGTTCTCTTACGCGGAAACCCAGTGATGAGTAAATTTGGGTATCCATTACATTTCATTCTTTAGTTTTTAAAGCAATGTTTTGGTAGTCCTTTTTACGATGTGGGTTTCTATTATACAAACTTTCGAGTAGTAAACCATTTATAACCTCGACGAATTTCGAGGGCGAAATTCATTTTAAGGGGGGTAGAATATAACACCCCGAGATTTTATGAAAAATATTCTTTTTAATTACATTAATGTCTTGTGTTGTACTCAACACCAAAAGAATCTTTCACAACACGCAACCCTGACTTGGTTGGCATTACACGCAATCACGACCTTCCTCGATAGCGTGTGTTGTACGCAATATCGGGTTTTACTAAACAATGATATATTATTATAATATTGTTATGAACTAGCCGTTATGATTAGTGTTAACTAAATTTTTAATTTTATAACATTATTATTCATCTTACACATTTCTAGAAAATGGTATAAGAACAAAATACATTTTTCGGGTAAAATAATTATTTTTCATAAAATGCAGTTTTGACCGCCTTTTGATGGCGCACCCACTTTAAATCTAGTTATTGACATGTTTATAAGTTTTATTAGACAAAAATAAATTCTTCTTTTTAATAATGATATAAAAATTTACATTAGATAATGTTTTGATATTTTTTCGATAACTTTCATATTTTAATGAATAGTAAAAACAAGCTATATTTTAATTAAAAACAACTTTTTTCATCATAATATATTATCTGGTTAAATTATAATATTGAATGGTTTTAAAGAATAAATATAATAGATTTTTACCATTTAATATAATGTATGTCATTAGCATTGAATTTACCTTGAATTCGTATGTTAAATCAATTCAATCTTTTGCAATGTTTTAAAGAAAAACCTGTTTTCTTTCGACAACATGATTAATTATATTTTAATTTCTGCAACTTTTGTGTATTGAATTTGGAAAAATGGATTCCATATTTTGAATCATTTGATCCAAATTAGGTTAATAAGCTACTTTTTATTTTTGGCAATTATGAATAGTAACTACGGTAAATTTTATTTACCATAGTTAAAGGTAAATCGGGTAATTAAGGGTAAATATAATATTTTAAAATTACCCTAAAAAATGTCAAAATCCTATTGGATGACTAAAAGTCGACCCATATATCCTAATGGTCGGATTAGATTCATTTAATTAAATTTTGTCAATGAAAATAATTTAATTATTATTAAAACCAAAGAATATGACAACATGTCACTTTCTTAAATCTTATAAGTATAACAATTTTAATCTAGTGATAAACTTCATGAAACTTCGAACAGGAATACTCTCCAGAAATATAATACAATTATCTTCATCATAGGAATTTATTTTGAATTTTTAGGGATTAAATAATTATCATTTATTATGACACAAAGATGATGCAGTAATTGTCTTATTAATGAAATATTGGCACAATTGATGTTATAAATGAAAAAATAAATGTAATTTGAGACTTTTTATGACTTAAATTAATTTTATAGGTTAATATGACATTCTATTGTTTATATAAGTAAGTTTTTTTGAACTTATAATTCTGTTATGAAATTCATAAAAAACATGTACCAAATAGTGTCAAAATTGACATAAATTAGTTTTTAAAACAAATATTATATTATTAATTGTTATTTATTTCTTAAAAATATAAGGTTCGGCCAAATGACTTATATAAGGATATATATATTAATAATAAACAACTTGGGGTTCGTTTGGCTTGTTATGGTAAGTTTATTAACCATATATTGTAAGAAAACAAAAAGACACTGTAAAAGTTAAATTATTTAACTTAGAGTTCAATCTAATTGATAAGGTTATAATAATAACCTAAAATTGTCTAAATCCTATTGTATGAGAGTATTTCGATCCATACCCACATTATCTTCGATATAATACCCTTTGGAACCATTATAAACCGAATGTGACCATAATATAAAATAATATTTTGAGATTTTCCTAAGGTGCCCCTCTCCTCCCTTATAAAAGGGCACCTCCTCCCTCTCCTCCTAACACCAAAATGAGCATTCAATCTCGGCCAACCCCTGCCAAAATCTCTTCTCCACTTCCCTATTATCATCCTAGAGGTCTTGGTCTTCTTCAAAGACCATCCTTAGTTCTTTATGTGGAGGTTAAGAAAAGGCGCATCAAAAAGAGGTAATATCCATTACCGATCTTTTTCAATTTCTTTCTTCTTCAACATTTTCCTATTTAGTTGTTTCATGATAATATAATAACATAAGTATTTATTATATACTGATATGTTATTATAAATATGAAACAATTCTAATTAACCTTTTATCCATCCTATGGAAAAAGGAAATCATCGTGTGTGCGTACTTACGGAATACCGTCTCCACGCCGTGGTGTAATCTATTTTCTGCCACCACCTTAATTGGATGGGTATAATGGTGTAATGAGTAAATATATATGATTATTATAAAGTTATATTGATACTAAAATATTATACATACACTTAAACACAAGTTCACGATCATGAGAACGATATCATCGCTCGTGCGTATGTACGGACTACCGTTCCACGACGCGATGCGATTCATTCTCCATATTAACCATTCATGAATGATTATAAAGTATATATAATGAATAATAATGATATATATGACATTTTAAATCTACTGGATTTATGTATATATATATATATATGTATGTCATCTACTTACTTCCATTAAAGACAATAAGGAAAGGAAAACATCGTTCATGCGTACGTACGGACTACCGTCTCCATGAACGGTGTGTTTCATTTCATTTATCTATATATTATATATATATATATACTGAATATATATGATATATAAATAATGTTTTATATTCGGGAAGTAAGTAAATCATGATATAAGTAATAATAATGTCAAGAACAACAAGTCCAAACACCTACGATAAATGAAACCATTTTACCCAAAACGCTTCTTTAACATGGAATTTACAAATGAACGGGTAATATAAAGTCATAAGTGAACAATATATGATATCATAACAATGAATATGATTCTATAATAAGTTAATGACATTATATAAATAATTATACAGGATTTTCGGATATGTACAAAGCATATCAGACATAAGGTAAGGGAAAATATCACAATCTCATTTTTATCCGAGATTGTTTATACTTTGGTATTTACTAGGGTGTATTTTATCATCCACATCCATTTTTCCTCAATATGTAATATTGATTCCATACACCTACAACTATTTAAATCCAATTTTACCCTTCGGTGAGTTTTTAGTAATAGATATGAATGAAATCTTTTGTCGTTTTTCGTACGAGGTACTTTTTTTACTTTTCCGACAAAAGTACGAGAAAAATGTTTTTTTAACTTATAAGGAATGAATGGATTTTTAAAACATTATTTCCAAGAATCTTCCTTTACAAGTTTTCATGTTTATTTTTAATCAACTTATTTTAGTTTACAATTTTACGACATGTTAAGAAAGGAAAAGTGTTTTTGAAGCAAAAAGGATATTTTCCTCAAGAATGGAGTTCAAGTGTTTTATCAAAATTATTTTCCATCGAAGATAGTAAAGGGTTTTGTTTATATACCTATTATTACATTGATTTCATTATGTTGTGATGGAATTATATTTATGAATCCCTTTATCATATATGAATTGTTTTATGATGTCATGATGTTTAAGATTCCCATTTTTATTACATGGGTTATGCTATGATGTATGGTTTTTGATTTTGTGGCACACATAAGAATGGTATCATTAAGAGATGGGTGGGACCTCTGTCTCCCTCCAATGCATTGGGTAAAGATTTTATATCCTATGAGATAGACATGTCTGGAACGGTAGGTTATACCAGTTCAGTGAAACATGACTCAAATGAGGGTGACTCGGTTCAGAAATGGACTTTGTCCACTAAGATAGTCTTGGCAATGAGTCTTTACTAATAAGAAATGATTCTATATGATTGTGTGTGTATGCCACAAAGTTTCATGTTTTATGTTATGATTATTGGGATTACATTTCACTACTATGATTTATCCCATGTTATGAAATTATGCTCTCTTTTGCAGGTTATGATTTCCAAAATGTTATGTTCTTATGAAAATGATGTGATTGATATTTTTTTTGTTTACCCTTACTGAGCATTTGAGCCCATCCTTTTATGATTTCTTTTCCCCATGATATAAAGAAAGGTTTTAGGTAAAAAAATAAGGATGATCTTTATTGGAGATGTTGAAGATCTTTCACCACGATTAGAAGATTATATTCCGAGTTTCGAAAGACACTAAACTATTATGATCCTTGTGTGTGTGTTTTTGTTATGTACTACATACTCCGAAATAGTAATGTAATGTCAATGTACGTTAAGCTTCAGGTCTCTACAGACACAACTGGTGAAAGGTATAATTTTCCTCTTATCATGTCTCATTCATTGGATGATCAATTGGGAATCAATTAAGGGATTCATTCCCTCTTTCAGAAAATTTAGACAATTTATTTTCATTTTATTTGGATGGATTGAAAACATGGGTGCTGAAGTGGAGTCTCTAGTTGGGTGTTTCTTGGTGTTGTGGCTTGGTGGTATGTGGGGAACATTCATTTAGTTTTTCCATGAGAATTGTCATTGAGTGCCCATGGTTTCTATTTTTATGGAGGAAGAAATGATGGGGATATATAGTGCCCTATGAATTATTATCTGATCATGGATTGACACTACAAGTTTAGTGGTTTGGATGTTGAGTTTGAGATTTTGATCATTAATAATATGGTTGGAAATTGGTTGTGATGTTTTAATAAATATATTCTCAAGAATATAGAGTAGGTAGGGGAAATATGGGATATCATACACCATGAACTACCCTTATGTCTAATCTGGTTATACTATACTTTGGATGGTTATTTTTAGATATGATTAGAATTATAATTGATGATATTAAAAAGATCACCAAATCTAGGTGAGTTTTCACACTAAATATTTTATCGATAATTTTTATGGATGATATTATGATAATATTTTCATGTATGGATCTAATAGATAATTGAATCTGTTTGGTCCATGAGGATTGAGTGTTTAGGGAAATGTATCTATTTGGTCCATGATAGATCCTGATTTATTCTATAAGACATTGATATATGAAATTTTCTCAAACATGTGGAATACATATTTCTTCACCATTTTAGATCATTCGAATAGAATATATCCCATTATATTCTTGTTTTCATGTTGATTACTATTTATTCCCTTGGGTATAAAATTTAGGAATTTTGGGTAAGATATAATTGATCTCTCATGTAGATATAGTGGATATGACAGCCTTTGTATTTCTTGGCAAGCCACATTTTGTAAATACTCAAGAGTGCTTTAAGGATGGGGAGTACAAACGTTGGTTTCTAAACGATAGCCCATGGACATGACAAGAATATTTCCATATTTTTATCCCATTTTATTTTAGTAGGTTTTTTATTCCTTAAAAACTATTTTAGTATTCTAATAAATTGATTGTACCATCTATTTCTGCATTTTTTATGATAACAAGTTATATGTTAACCCATTAGGGTGGCCTGTTACGATATATTAATCACCCCATATGCACACACCTTGGAGCATGTATCAAAATGTTGTATTAATTCATGTTCATATATAGGTAATGTGATATATGGGGCTAGGGAAAAGAGTTAACTAAATGAGTGGGGCCACCAATGTGGTGTATTATCATCATTCTGGTGCATATTGGGAATCATAGAGACCATGTATGATGTTCAGATTAGAGTTTTTAGTAGATCCTCATATATATAATTTTAGTTTTATTTATTTTTTTATATGTGGTTCACCCAGTGGTTGAATAGTTATTAATTTTTATTGTTTCTAGTACAGTGTGATAATATAGTGATTTTCATTTTTTATAGAATCAACATATTTCATTATATTAATTATGTAGAATTTGATGACAATACGTGTGGATTTTTCTATAATTTTCACATTCATTTTAATGTAAAAATTTAGTTTGGTTTCCCAAATATATCTTTTTGGCCATCAATATCTTTCAGTAGCCTTTGGAATACAGAGATTCATGCATGGGTCCTTGTGTTGTCCAAGACTGGTTGACACATTAGTGTGATCTCGGATTTTTCCTTACATATTCCCAATAAAAGTGTTTGGTTTTATTATTTTGGGTATTCGTAAACATGTTGGATAAAAAGAGTTGGAACATGTGATAGATATCATAATGTAATGATAAAAATGAATTCTATAATAGTAATTTCACTTTTCAAAGGGATGATATTACTCTTTCTGGATTTTTTCTTTTATTTCCATTTGATTTAATATAGTGTGATACACTGTGATAACTAGATTATGGTTTATAAATTTTTTTTTGCATCATATCTATTGGAAATATTATAGTGTTCATGAATCATTCTATGCAGTTGGCATTGAGTAGATATATTCATGTCTATGGTGATTGAACTAAAAATTTCTTTTCATCACTTTAAAGTGAATCTAATTTAAAATATGGTGTATGACATATAGATTCTGTGTAGAATTATACTTAACTAAACCACATGTATAAGTTTTCTTATGTCATATTTTTTTAGAATATTGAGGAAACATTTGTTCCTGGGATGTATATATCGACATTTTTTCAAAGGACTTTTGAAGTCCTTTGTAAGTTAGTAATGAGATCATAGTTAGATGTTTAATGCACAATGAGGTAATATATTCGATTTATATTCATTGATTGATGACAAATTTCACTAAGGTGGTGGTTTCCCTGAATTACATTGATCAATTTTCATGGAGGGAGATGTTCTTTCAATGTATTATCTATGAGGCCATGAAGAGAAGAATATGTTTATTCTATAATTGATAGATTTTGAGGGAATGGGTATTCATCGTTTGAGGTCCATTGGGGTATAAAATATATATTATTTAGTTAGAGATGATGATGTCTATTGTATGAGAGGTAGATCACAGGGAGTGATAAAAAAACATGTGAATGGATTAAGAGGTAAATTTTTGTGGGACAAGTAGCCCTACTCATTTATTATAGTTCTTTAATTAGAATAGTGTGAGAATGATTATAAGCTTGTAGTTTTGGAAAGTCACCCTAGTAAAGGGTGGTTGTGTGGTTGAACCTGTAATGATAGAGATTCCATGATTTTGAAGAGGACTAGAGGGGTACTTAATTTTATTATAATTGGTCTATGTGAGGAGATAGTTAAGTGGTTTTATGGTTAATCACTAAGGATCATCTCTGGGGGTGTGGCATGGGTATTATAAAAATCATCGATGGTTTCTACCTTGTAATATTAAGAGATTTTGCATTTTATTTAAAATATCCTTATCTTTACTATTTTATAAGTTTTAAATCTAATTTTTGTAGTTTTTGGGGTCCCCTGATGGATGACCTAGGTTTAATTGAGGTGAATATAGGTTTTCAGTTTGTTTTGGTATTTTCAATTATTGATAACCCATGTACACAATATATGGTTCATTTAACACACTATGTGTATAACTTTTATTCTTCTAAGAGGAAGTTTTCAGACTACACACTATGTTATTTGGTGTTCAAATTGTGTAGTGGGGAATTTAGTTGTGGTTAGGGGCTCATCCCAAAACCTTCTTACATGGAATGTGTTCATGTGGCATACAATATGAGTACCCAATTGTGATACATACACAATAGTAATGTAAAATTATCATGAAGATTTTGGAATATGTATAAGTCTACTAACCATGTTTAGGGTAAAAGTCATGTATAGAGTTGATACATCAGTTATATTTGAAATGTATATACCTAGTGTATTGTGGTACATGGATATGGTGATCCTTTTGGGGTACATGTTATGTTTCTGATGTACACACCATGTATTTTTTTCTCCCTTGGTGAATTTTTCCTATTTCACACTAGAGGTAGTATTTCACATGTGAGGAGTCTATTAAAAGATTTTTTACATTAATATCATAGTGGTGGTATCCATTTGGTGTTATAGGGACACATATTTAGTTTTTTTGAGATTTGTTTATCTTGATTACATCGAGGATTTCATTCAAAATCATCCATCATGCATATAAGTGATCTAATATTCCCATGATGGTTCATGATATAATAATTAGGAATGTTTAGGTGTTCTATTGATATATATTTTAGTGTCTTATGAATGGATCCCAAAATCTAGGATAATTTAGTAACTCTATGGATATCATTGTTTTTCATACATGTCAGGATTAGTTTTTTGATGCTTGTTAGTTGATGTTTTGAACATGTGTGTGAGGATCCTAGCTGTTAGTTCCTTCAGGATATGAAAACATCATGGGGTGGTGGTTATGGTTATGTTTACTTATGGGTTTTACATGACTCTATCAATCACATAATAATACCCTGGTGGGGAGGATAACAATAAATTTATATGTAGATGCTGGAGTTAGCTGTTCAGAATTTCTATGTGGGATGATGTCCTTTGTATAATATTTGGGGTGAGTAGGTTCCAACGGATTGGAAGATTAAAGATATGTTTAGGTTATGTATTATTTTTTAGGAATATCTTATATGTATTGTTTTGTAAAAGATATCTTGGGGGTTTAAATATTTTGAGGTGGTCAAGATGGAAAATAAGAATTCCCATGTAGGAATTCTTTTCATTTGGACACCCTTTGGGTATTATTGATTGATGATCAGTTGGAGTCCACTGAGAGATGTTTGGGATATTTCCACACTAGTATATTAGCCATATATGGATAACATAAAGAACACATTATAGGGTGTCAAAATATTATAGTACCCTTTGGTATTGTTGTGGGTCATTTAATGGGTGTGTAATGAGATCTTGGGTGCAGCAAGAGAGGATCTTTTTAGACATATCTTTTTTATTTTGGAACATGGTATAACAGTATCCCTAATTTTTTTGGAACCTAATGTTGTATTTTGAGGAATTGTGGTGGATATTTTTTTATATTGAGATCTAGGGGACTATGGTATACTCATGTTTTATTTGTTGTGATTTCATGAACACTAGTTTTTAATCAATTTTTATTGTGTGGTTGATATTTTGATCATGCAACATTCAATTATATTTTTTCATGACGTTTGAGAATGTTTTTTATTAGTAATTTGTATTTTTTAAGATAATCATAGGATACCATGGATACTTCAATGTCCATATGTTTGATTTAATTATCTACTCCTATTGTTATAGTTGGTTAAATTGGATTATGGAGATAATGGATGATCTATATGAGTGTGCCCCTTCTACTTTATAGTGTTCCCTACCTAAAATATATAAATGGATATTGGATTTTTTTAGGATCATTGTATCTTGATTATAACCCATAGATTAGTTAATACATCATTTATATATATGTGTATATGATAATATGTTGTATCTATTAGTTTTAAGTTGTATCATGATTTGTTTTGAATGAAATTCATTACATGACTATTTCTAAGATGTGTAGATGGAAAATATACCTCTAGTCTGAATTTTTTCATCGGAATCCTAGATCCTAGTTGATTCCTGTTTACATTTCAATGATTATGGTCACAACCTAAGGTATAACATTCATTCTGTTTCTTCTATATAACATTGATCTTTCATTCAAATATGATGGATGTTTTGGTTTTTGTGATTGTAATTGATTCTCGTGTTATAATTTCACTGGAATTGTCCATAGAAGACGTTGATTAATGTAGAGTATTAGACTAGAACCCAATGTTTTGTTCATTCAATATTATAATTTATCGCTCATTTATTTTGAGGTAGAATTTTATTTTCATTCATGTTATTGTTATCTTTCTACTTGTTTGGGTATATCCCATGTGCATTCATTTTTTCTGGTAGTAGATAATTGGTTCTCCAATTAGGGTGGTGTAATAGTATTTATTTATCACAACATTATGTGAAAATCAATTTTTTTATAGACCTAATGTATAATTTAATGTTGATATAATGATTTATTAATGGATGGGGATGAGGTATATTGTTTCATGATTATGAAAAGCCACTCGAGTGGTGTTTTAGAGTTGAGCTGGTGTAGCTCCAACATTATAGTGACCATGTCTTTGGTTCCTCTCATAGTTTTTAATTTATATTTATTTATTTATTTTATGTTTTTTATTGTGTATATATGGTTGCCTCAGTGGGCTACAAGTTGTTTGTTTTGTATACATATTATTATATATGATTGTAGATTTCATTTCATTACTTATTTCATCTCCTTGATTCATTTATTTATTATATGTTCCTTTATTTCAATATTTTTGGACATTTAGGTTATATTGTCTTCCATTTTAATCATAAAAGAGGATATAGTCTCCCTGATGTTTCAATTAGACACTCTCTTTAATTAAGAAACTTATGAATTATGGGTAGGATAGCTTGTGTATTAATGGGGAGATGGATCAGGGGACTACATAGGTCGAACAAGGCTAGTTCATTAAATTATTTACTAAATAATGATTTATATCCTTCATATGACCGGTATATGTCTCTATGTGACAATGAATTATTTCTATCCTTTTTCTTACATTATGAAACACTTCACAAGGCTTCTAAATCCACATATTCTTATTCATCAGTAATTTCCATAATACCAATGTGATAAATCTTCACAATATATAAAATATTTGGATTCTATTTAAAATAATCTCTTATAGGAAAAAAAGATTCATAATGGAGTTCCAATTTTTATCATTCTTAAAGAAAATTCCTTAGTAATATTATTTACAATATCACCTTGTCCATAATTTTCATATTCATTCATGTAATGGATTACTCTAAATTCATATGTTACATCATCAAAATTAAATATACATCAACATCATTTTTTATAAAGGAAATATTTTTTTCACCTCAAACCTTCTAAAATTTACCAATTTCTTTCCATGCAATCATTATTAATTAGATAATTTTTTATAAAAAATTAAATATTTACTATAGATTGTGTCTTCTTCATTTCTTCTATCATCCTCTAATCATTCATGTAATTTTAAATCATTATCAATATATATATAAATATGAAACATCTACTATATAGTAAGGATTTGATTAATATAAGGAATAATTACTCATCAACTATTAGGGTTTACCCGATATCTAATTTTCTTTATTCTTGTTCTTTTTACTCACTCCTTTAATTGTATAACATCGTATTCAATATATATGAATCATTTAACTAATAGTAATTTATATTTCAGATTAGTAAATTAAATTTTATTTTCATACATCTACAAGGATCCAATACCAAAAAAATTATTATGAAATATTACACCTATCTTTTAAATTAATTAATTGATCTATCTTCTAGGATAACATTTCATCCTCTTGAGACGTTAATATTTTATAGAAAAACAAATAAAAAATCAATTTTTATTGACCAATATATTATAAAATTCAAGGATAGGTCCTTAAAAATCCTGTTAATGTTATATAAAGTTGGACTCCAATGTAAACATCATTTTTAATCATGAACTATTTATCAAATTAAAAAAATTATTTATATTATTAAAAATTAACAATATAATATATATCTTACCTAAGATTGATATCATCATAAAACAATAATGATAGGTTAAATTCACAACATAACATGTTGTCATTGATATTAATATTTATATCACGTGACATTCTAGTTGTGGGGTTGAGTTGAAATTTCAATAATTACCAAATTTTATTACTTACAAATTCCATTTGATATGGTTCCCTTTTAAGAATAAACATGATTTCACGTGACTTCATATTGAGTACACCCTTTTTGAACCTCACCAACATCTATAAATTGTTATCTTCACATAAAATAGATGTTTTAATTAGTTTGTCAACCCTGTGACGTATCTGTGGATCATAGACTAATCAATGTGTTAGTGTACTTAAATCCATTATAAAATATCAATTTTTTTGATACAAGGTTTAGGTGAAGTTAGTCCAAGAGATGAATTACATTCTATACACGTTATTTATGATTTATTTCTATGTGTTAATTTTCTTTGAAATGGGTAACTATAAATTATGTTTCACACACTTTTCCTTGCTTGAAAACTACTCTATAGGATATTAGTTTATAAACCTATAGGTATCCTATAAGTTAATTTACTTGATTTTCATTCCATAATATGCATTTTTAATCTAAATAAAATATAAAATTGTGATTACTTTTTATTTATAGTGGGTGTTATATCTATATTCTTCTTCAAGATATAACTAAATCCTTTTCTGGACATTTTGGTCATTGATCATTATTCAGTCTTCACACTATAAAAAAATTAATAGTTCAATAATCCATAAATTTGAATTATTCTCCAAAATATTATATTACATAAAAAAATAAAAATATATGTATCCATTAAAATAATAATGATTTTTAATTGATATATCCCCATTTAGAAACAATAAAATATTATAAAACAATATATTTAATAATCCCATAGTAACTTGTTATCTACTTCACGATTCATAGAACACAAATTTCTCTTGACTCACTTATACCCTCTATTATATGTTATCTAAAAAAATTGTGCATATTTGATCTTTTATATATTAATATAAATTCAAATTCAAATTAAAATATATAACAAAATCGTTAAATAAAACATCCCATATTAGAAACCAACCCATATGAACACCTTTGAATGGATCACCGCCATTTAAATTCAAATTGGCTATTGAAGTCCTTTATCGAACTGGAAATAGGTATTAATGTAAGAAATCATATAAATTGGTTGTATACTATAGCATATAAAACACATTAACTTCTCTCTAATAAAAAAACACATGAAAAGAAAAATATTATAATGATAGTGGAATGTAACTTAATTTTTCATGGACTGTCACATCCCCATGTAAAAACTTTACATTTGGGTGCTTCATAAGAATACATTAATTGTATGACCGAAACATATTTTGGACATCATTCTTGTGTAATCACTGTTAAATGTGATCAAAACATCACATCCTAAGAGAATTTAACACTAAATTTCTAGATTATAGTTATATAACATGAAAAGGAGGATCCCCACATGTAATGTATAATTAATTTATAAAAAGTTAATGAATTTACTTACCATGTATTTCTATCTTCATAAATAGGTATAATAACTATATCATGTAATTATATCATTATCTACTTGAAAAATGTGTATAATAATTATTGTTCATATCCACACATGAAATATAATCTCTAAATTATGTTTTATAAACAGTTGGTGGTAGGATGGTTGATCAAGATCATAGGTCCCATTCAGGGTGGATTGTAAATGAAATATTCTAAAGAGAGAAACAACTCATGATGAAATATTTTTTTCTTATGATATGACCATATGAGATCAATCAATTTCACCTTATCAATGTGTTGGGATTTATATATAATGACACTATATCTTTTTGCAATATTTTTTATCTAGATGTGATTTTATTAGACAATTTTTTTTTTAAATTTTTAATGTTATAAAATCGTACAAATTTTTTTTTCAATAATTATAAATCCAAAATGAACACATGAAAAATAATAATTATAATATTAATATTAATCCTTTTAACTGAAAAACATTGTTATAAATATATAAACAAATATAATTTAAATTATTTATAATTTGACAACTAAACTGAGACCACATTTCATCCTTGGTATTTACTAAACATTGAATATGGAAAAATTATATAAAAATACAATATCATTACATTAATCAATGAGAAATAAAATTAGTGTTATAATATTTAAAATTGATGTTAAATATTCTATATTTTTATTAAAACTACTTAGTCTTTCATATAAAATGGCATTAAATTATATCAATCAACCAAACCAAAATAAATATATTAATTCTATCATGGTAAATATAAAACATTAATGTAAATGTGTTTTGTGAAACTGATAGTTTGAATCCTCCTTATACTGTTTAACAATGTAATGAAGCATAATAATATAAATGGAATGATTAGTGTCTATAAACATATAAATAGAACCATGTAAGAGGATGTTAATGACACAATGACAATATACATTTTAAATGATATTAAATTTTAATATAATCTCTTTATCATCATATCTCATATAAATTAGGTTACATGATGGTCCCTTCAACCTTTTTAATCAATGTAAAATTCATTGACTTTATAGAAATGAACCCATCCATAGAAAACCATGTTCGTTTATTTATGCATAAACATATATTCTGATCAATGTTATGTAGTTATTAATATCCATCAATAAAGATAAGTGTAAATCCTTTCTCATATTTTCCATTAAGGAAATATCAATTGTGATGTTCCAAATATATCATATCTTTTTGAAAACAAATTTCATCATTGATTCCATCAATACATTAATGAAAGAGAGTAATTATTTTCTTTAGCTAAATTTATATTGAATAAAAAACAATAGACATGTCCATATACTGGAACTTCCAATGACACATGGAAATGTTGATTTCTTATTGATGAGTGTTTTCTCATACCATGCTATATTTATATTACCAATAGAGAACTCCATGAGAAGGTGAATCAATGTATTATGATCCTACAACATGTTAATGTCTATGTCATCTAATTTTTATTAGACAATATAATCCAAATATATAACATTATTTATCAATAATGAAATTGATCTTCTTTGATGTCATCATATGAGGGAACTGTTTTGACCTTTCAACATTACATATAATCATTCAAAATTATCATATTAAGATATTATATAATAGAATATAAATAATTTTAAACAAATAATTTCATTAATAACTAAAAACATTAAATCATTTACAAAACATGTGGTGTCTAGGAATCCATATTCAATGGACTCTCAATTTAACTACATCTAATTGACAATAACATTCAATCCATTAGCACTGACATGATACTAAATCTTCTTCTAACATAATTCTATGGTCAATGGTTCTTCTAATATTTTATCCAAATATGGTATTCTTAAAAAACATCACATATTTGAGGAAAATCCTTTAATAGATTAATTGTTGGATGTTTTTCCTCTATCCATTGTTTTGACCATAGTACCAAAGATAGAGCCATTATTTCTATGTTATCACAAATAGTATAATAGGTAATTTATATATAGGTTCCACATAAATCTTTTGGATATTGTTTTGAATCCAAACATATATGTTTTATTCATTGGATACCATAGAATACTCTAAATATAGTATATATCCTGTAAAAACTTTCTATATTTAACTCTTCTAGATCATAGCTTTTCCATTATGAAAAATTAAATATCTAGACTATGGATTCCAATCAATAAATTTCTTATAAAATATAGAATCTAAATTACATGTGGTGATTATTTGTTCATCTATTCCACACACAAAGAACATATACATTGTTTGAATTAAATGTGCATATATAGCCTTATCATCATTCCAATGTAATTCACTTATATCGTATTTAAATTGATCATCCATTCTATAATAATTACTAAAAATATTATTACATGAAATTGAAAACATGATGGATATTATTTTATAATAAAACGGGATCATTATAACTATTTATATTTCATCTCATGTCTAAAAACACAATATCTTGGTAAAATGTATCCAATGAGAAACTGGATCCAATCAAAAATTATATTAATGTATATTAAACCTATTTATTAATTAGTTACTGTATGTGCATTATCATATTCCAAGAATCCTCGTGGATCTATCAAATTGGATTTTGATAAATAGAATGAAGGAATCTTAATCTATGTACTTATATTAAAAAAAATTCAAAACATGGTCATATCCTTCAAATAGGACTGTGTATCATTTATAATTTTTACTTTTTCATCATAATATATTATAATGAATAAAACCAAATTCCCACTAAATATATTTTAATCACAGAGATCATAGCTTTTCATAATTAAACAAATAGTTTTATGGATTCATCTAATCAAATTATCTATTTCGTTAATCCATTAATGGATATCTGTAACTTGGACACAATTTTTGAAATTTTATAGATTTATAAAAACAATGATTTTTGTTATATATACATAATCATAATGATTATTTTTAAATAATTTTGTTTAGACATCGTTTTTTCAATTCCTATAATCATGGAATGTTTTATGGAAATTATATCATAATTAATTTAACTATGGAGATTGTAGAAAAGTGTTTTGTCACATTAAATTTTATAATATTTAACCCTTCATACAATATATATTTTTTATTGGTATTAAATTTTCATTCAACATAAAACATTTTCATGAATACTCGTTTCAATATAAAGGCATTTCAAAAACCAAATGATTGATTAGAACCCAAACATGGGTTTGATACATGTATTAAATCACATAATTCATGACTTCTAGAACCACGACGCCATTTTTCTAGAGGTGGTGTTTAAATTAGTAAATTTATATAATATATAATGAAATACATCCAAAAGAAATAAATAATATTGTAGTATTGGAACACATGATACAAACAGGTCTCCCATAAAACATTTATCATGGATATTTTATTGGGAAGACATGATAAAAACATAACTCCCTAATTTGGGTTTCAATCATTAGAATATATGATGTGTACTATGAAATACATTGAATGATATGGTAGAAGGAATAATGATGTCATATTAATAAATTAATCTTCTTTTTTTTCAAATATGATATTGGAGTCTTGTTTCAATCATCTTTAACAATACTAGTATATTATTTAATCCTTTGTGAAGTTTTTCCTTATATATTACAGAAATTTACAAAATTATACACCACCACTAGGGAACTAGGGTTTGGGTGCAATAATCCATGAATTATATGATATATTACATGTATCAAAACAATGTTTGGGTTCCAATCAATCCTTTAGTTATTGTAATTATAGTTATGTTTAAATGAGTATTCAAGGAAATGTGGGACATTGAAGCAATAGTGAATACCAATAAAAAATGTATTGTTTATAAATGGTAAAACATCATTTAATTGATTATGAAATAACATTTTCTATAGTTTCCATGGATAAATTCATCAAGATTTAATTTTCCATATAAACATTCGATGATTATTAGAATTGAAAAATTGATGTCCAATGTAAATTTTTTAATGAGAACCATAAATATTATCTATATATTACACATCTTAATGAAAAATTAAGAATTATTATAATCAATGTGGAAATGTAAAAAAATTAAAACACATATAATTTCATCAATATCATGACTGTGAAAAGTCGAAAAGGGATAATCAATGTGGAATAGTAAATAAATGATTACATGTTACATATAATCAATAATGGAGAATGACATTTAAATAGTGATAATATCATTATGAAAATACCGTGGATAATAATTCAAAAATTATAAATCAAAGAAATGATTATTAATTGGATTTTATGAACATGGGAAAATGATTCCTATTCTTCCAAAACCATTAACAACTAGTTTACGAATACTATGTCCAAACTCATTTGGTATGGCCAACTAAATTTATTATAGTTTTTTGATTTCCTTCATGATACTAGAAATTATTTGATGGGATATATATAATCTGGCATCTCCCTTGTCTACACGACCAAATCATTCGTAATATACCAAATAATAGATTAAATTAATCTAAAACATGACTTACCATGTAATATTCATATTTAAGAATGAATATTTATTAATAAACTTTTCTCATCCAATCAAATAATATTTACCAAAAAATCATATTTATAAATGGGATACAATTTATGTAATAAGAATATGAATGATAAATAATATCTATATTTTGGGGAAATTTAATCTCTAACAATCCTATGAATGTGAATACTTCAAAGTAATCTTAAATACTTCACAAATTAATCACGAAATTAAATTTAAATTAATTCATTGGAAAAATTCATCATAAATAATCTATAGAAAAAACAATGAATCTAGCAATGAAAAATATACCCTTTTCGGTAATAGTAATGGGTAGTTTCCCTTGATGATTTGAAATTACCAAAAAACATCTCTGAAAAAATTATTCTTAAAAATTCCCTCTCTGTTTTGATAATAAATATTTAAAAATAACATTTCAATAATAATTAGAAAAATAAGTTTTCATGAAAATAATAATAGAAAAAATAAAATGATTTTTTTAAAAAATATATTGTTGTTCTTAATGGGTTGTAATTGATTTTTATGTCATTCATATTAAAGAAAAGATTCCATTTAATTTCCAATAAAATACAACTGAGCTAATATTCTAAAATGAAATGAATTTCATTTTGAAAACTTGTATAAAAAAGTAATAACGAGTTAAAATATATTTAATTAAAAATTTTAAAAAGTTTAGAACATTTTTTATGTTTATAAAACATTGTTTTGTCTGAAAACATATTTCTAAGTGAAGTGTGAAATGAATATGGTTATTAAGAAAACCATTTAACCATTTATTTTTTGTACATAATTGTAACTAAATTGTATTTTCATGAATAATAGGAGGAGGAAAAATTGTATGGGTTTATTAGATAATTATCAAAGTATTAACATGAAATAAAATTTAGGAGTAACCAATCTCAATTAAAATGATATTGGAAAATAATCTCTTACAATGACTATAAAGTTCATTTTGGGATTACAAAATGAATTTATTTATGTGTGTCAACTATAGATATAAATAAAATAAGTAGAAATAAAACACGACATTACTAAAATTCTTCATTAAAATTATCATAGAATATCAAATATGATGAATATGTAATATATTCGCGTGGTATGAATCAGAATTATTATATTATTTACCACATGGTAAACAACAATTCAAATACCCTTGGATGGAATAATTCGAATTAAAACATAAAATACCCTTACTTATTAATTATTCAAGATATTATATGAAAATTTGGAATTATACACAACATATAGAAAAAATTAAGTGAATATCATTTTAAAATCTTCTAATGACGATTAATTGGGATGATGTGCCTTACAAAAATCATATCATTGATGTAAGAAATAATAATTATATGTATTATTATTATAAAATATATTTCCTCATTAAAAAAGTTAAAATACAACATAATTTATTCAAATTTAATTTCAAAGATAATCATAGAAATAAATAATCAATTAATTAGAATATTAACCTGTGTAATGTAAATTTATTCAAGAGTTACTTTAACTAATTCTGACATTTTGTTGAAAGGTTTTTGATCTAATTTATTGTGGATTTAAAAATATTTCAAACATGTTATATAAACATATTGTTTTATATAAAATCATATTTTATTATTATTTAACATCTTATTATGCATTCATTAATAATAATTCATTTCATTCATTATTACATGAGTTAATTGCATTATTTTCTAAAAAATGACTTGTTAGTAATGAACTCTGTATTTTTATATTATATAGTTTCAAAATATTTCAAACATAATTACTGGAAAAAATATCTTATTGATATGCCAATTATACTTTTAAATCTATTCATGAAATAAGGTTATAAAAAAGGACTTATTTTACCATCATAGAGAGAGAACGTCGTACAAATTCATCAGTTACATATCCATTTATCAACAATCACTATGAAAAGTGGGTAAATAATATTTAATCATTATATAATGATAATAATATCTAATTATTTGATACATATTACATATATATATATATATATATCCAAGTGGTGTGGTGATGAAAATAGTGTCTCATCCCATCATAAAGATGATAGTCCACAAGTACATGAATGATGTTATCTTCGTAAAGTTATTACAAATGAAAGAAAGAAGAAGATACATTAACATTTCAAAGTGATAAATATTTTTCTTAATATAATAAATATGTAATTTATGTCACATATATTAGTAAAATTTTTCATTAATACCTTACATGTAATGAATTAGTGGAAAATTAATCACATCGCTTCACAAGACGGTATTTCACTTTACACACGAGTGACATTATTGTTTCACCTATGTAATGTAACCTAAAATCGTATATATAATATAATAAAAAATAATTATAATTAAGTTATTATGATAATATAGAGACTTTTTATATTTCATCATACCCAATCATGATATGTGGTAATGTAAAAACAAATGGGATTTATTTGTGTGTTGGTAGTCCACTGTACACATAAATAATGATTTTCAAACCCATTTCATCTAATGGGGGATAGTTATAGATCATTATGTTAACATAAAAATATCACTATATATATATGTTACTAATTTTATTATATCAATGTGTTTTATAAAAAATTAAATGATGTGGAGTAAGAAATAAAAAAATAATTATCGTTAAGGAACATTAATTATTTTTCAGCTACCCTCCTCACAATTCAACAAAATTATATCATAGCTTTTAATCATAATAAAAATATAGATTCAATAATTACAGGAATGAATATGTAATGTGATATGGGTGGGTATTCACAAACCAAATGTGATTGATTGTGTTAATAAGGGAAGACACGAGGTTGCCTTTTATAAGTGAGGTGAGTGGAACACTTGTAAATTATGAAAACCGTAAAGTGAAACCATGTTTTACAAATGAAAAGTAAATCCAAAATGGAGTATTATATAGACATAATAATTTTAGAGGTATAAAAATTTCATTCCCAATGGTTTTTTAAACATTATATTTTTAGATTTACCAAATTATAAATCCATTTTTACTATAACCGTAGTATATAATATTTAATGTTTGCACTATTAATAATGATAAAAAAATAATATCAAATTATTAGATAATATAAATTATAATGATTAATAAAATTTAAACCATTTTGAAAATTCAATTCATATAATTTGAAAAATTAATTTTAAAATCTATCCCATATATATTATGAAAATATGAGTTCTCGTAGTTAAATTGGTCAAAAGATTACATTGGTTTATAAAATATTTCAATATGAAAATGATTCCAAAGGACTAAATTTAATATATATATATGTAATTGAACTATTTTGACATTTAATAATATTTCAAAAATATTTTCTATTCATATATAATTTATTAATAATTATGTTTTCAATTATAATTCATTACTAGTATATATTTATAATAAAATGAATCATATTAGAAAAATTAAAAAAACATAACCTATTATATTTTTTATATTTTAATTTATAAAATAAAATTAATCTTATCAAATTTATTATCAAAATGTTCTTTAATTAATTTTTAATTATTTTCATAAATGTCGACTAAAATTTTTTTAGAAAACATATTTCGTTGGAATCATTTTTGAGTGATTGTTATATAATTTATAATAAATAAGTTACCATGTGTTTTATAGTGCAGTTATAAATATAAATATATACCAATTTAATGTAGTTTTTTATGATTATATACTATATTAAACTTTATTTAGACTTTGGGTTGTGTGTTACGCATGCTATCGAAGATATTATATTTAATAAAATATTTTACATTGTTTTTTTATGATTGGTGATGGATGTTTCATAAGACATAAAATCAATTATAATTATCTAAAAACAACAGGTTGTTACATTTACAAAACTATAAATAAATTTCATGCTCATAATTTTATCATGACCTCAGTAAACAATGGTTTTATATTCTAAATTTATTTTTTCAACCACATCATAAAAAAGATAATAAAATATTATCTTAATAAGAGAGAAGGAGAATTAAAAAAGTTCATATTGGATAGAAAATAACTAGTTCTCTTCATTAAAGAAAATTGGTGGAATGTGAATATATGGACAAGGAGGAAAATTTAAATAATTAAAGAGAATGAAATATGTTATTTATCACAGGAAGATGAATATATCAATTCAATAAATAGAATACTATTTTGAAATACCATTTTATTCATTTGATACGATTTTAATAGGATGATTTTTTATAACTATACAGTTCAAAAATCTGATGGATTATTTTTATGTATATGAATTTAAGAAAATATTCTAACAGGATAAGTTTTGATTTCATAAGAACAATTTCTTCATTTTATTGTGATTATATCAATTTCAAATTCATCACATATTCTAATAAAAAAAATATTACGAAATGAATTTTTTTTCTTTGAATCTTTAAAATTTAGTTTATTTTGATTTAAATATCCCTAGAAGAGTGTATTGAATTTCCATATGCCTCTATAGATTATCAGAAAAACAATATATCTAGAATATGTAATCCTATATAATAAATTAATCTTTAAGCCTCAACAGTAACAATATTGGTTCATTAATAATATTTATTTATCAAAAAATTTATCTTGAAATAATTAAATATTGACTTTTTCATCGCATAGGGTAGTGGTAGGCATTAAAATATTATCATTCTTTAATGGTGGGTTTACGCACTAGGGTCTTGTAGGACATGACTAGTGTCCCCCAACATGTGGGTTGAACATTTTGTAATACTATATTAAAATAATTTCTATATTGATCCCAAAAAAATATTATGAAAATATTTTAA
Organism: Viscum album; assembly: GCA_963277665.1. NCBI lineage: Eukaryota > Viridiplantae > Streptophyta > Magnoliopsida > Santalales > Viscaceae > Viscum > Viscum album. The sequence continues at coordinate 616,648,925 of OY728164.1, forward strand.
ATAATATTAATCGTAAAATAACATTTAAACTATTGTTTTCAAAATAACATATTATATCCAAAAAAACTATAACAATATTATTTTAAAAACTTTTTATTTTCATTAATGATCATATTTACCATATTTCATATCAATACATTTAAAATTATGTCACTAATATTCAATGTAATTATTCCTCAAATATTATTTCTAATAAAACATATTCATTCAATAAATGTATCTGTAAATATCAATAATCATGGTCAAATATCATCTCACAAAATGAAATTTTGGAGCTTATTTTTATGTACTTATTGTCGACCATAAAATCATAAATACATTATAATATCCATAAATTTTTTTAATGAAGACAAATATATTGTGAATTTATATTAAATTCTATTATATAACATTTTTCTTAGGACCAAAATAGAAATGATAAAAATAAATCTACATCTTAATTCATAAATCAACCTACAATTAATCTTCATCAATTTTTTCTCAACACAAGTACTATAATATTTTATGGGTTAAAATTTACATGAGGGTATTTACTTAGACAATGATAAGTTTTTTCCACATATAATAAAATGAACTATAAATGTATCATAATGATATGATTTACTTCCTTAAATCTACGTAATCATTTCTCATATGAAATTCAATGATTTTTACCCCTTTTTCAGATATAAAATGTATTCATGTTTCCTTTGATATATCTTATTTTCAAACTAGGCAACATTAGGATAATCCTATGACATTCATCTTCATCATATATTAAAATAATTCATAAATGATTATAAATATGTTGTTAATTATCCTATGAATAACCAACAATAATGTCAAAAAAATTGAGGCTTATGGCTTTCTATCAAGTAAAATGTGATAATTGGGTCATGAAAAATGCACACTTTTCATAGTTATTACCCCATTTTACCTATATTCAACAAGAATTTTCAACTATATTATACAATCATATATGTATTTCTAGGTCAAATAACATAATTTCAAACAAAAAGGAACATCTATATCTTAGTCATATAACCCCTAATCTATGTCATACTAAATCTTGTTTTCATGGTGTCTATTACAAATCCACTAATTCCAACTTTATTAATCTAGACATAGTTGTAGAAGATAGACTCTTAATTATAAATTTATCCTAAGACATTGAAAATGACATCCCAAAATATTAAAAATTCAATACTATTGATAAAATATATACATATAAGATTCCATAATTCCATTTGAAATAAATATTGGATCATAATTATAATTTAATATAATATTAATTATTCTTGAATATATATACATGTCCAAAAAAACATAAATGATTATTATGGAAAAGAAACAAAATATTTTTGATATCAAATTCTCAATAATGGTAATGTTATATAGAAGATATCATAACTCAATTTGTGAAATTAATATGGAAAGGTAATAAAATGAACAAAGAAGCCATGTTATATATAATATGGGAGGGATGACCATATATATAGAACACAAATGAATGATTATGATGGATAATACTTAGTATGGAAATATAAATTACTAAAAATTATTCAATTTAACAAATAAAATGACTATCTCCATTGTATAAGAAATAGATAAAATGTAATGGTAAATGACTAAATATACATTCTATTATATTAATAAATAAAAATTATATTCATATAGAGATATTATCAAGTAAAAATCCCAAGGATAATATAACCTGAATTTTTAATAATGTAAATGCTTAATTATTAAATTTCATTATCATTAACCATCCAAATGGGGCTCGTGCTGTGACACCCCAAGTCATAATCCAATAGGTGAGGGGATAACGGCTAAAAAAAGGTGGTATATCACTAATATGGGACTCCTTGGCCTATTAAACTATATACATGCATACTCCTCCCATCCCATAAAATTGTGAAATTAAAAAACTATTGAATAACCATTCTATCATACATATAAATCCCACAATAAGTGTTAAATATGATGTAATGAAATATAATCAATAATAAATAACGTTAAACCACAAAGAGTCTGAAAACAAGATCATTGTGAATGTAATATGGGTAATGCTCTCATTTTACTATAAGAACACATCTCGAGATGTTTGTTCACACTAAGAACCACATAGTCCATCTCCCTCCAAGAATCGATCAAATGGTTGCTTATTTTCAAATTATAGGACACGTGCTGGAAAATATCATATAGGGATGAGTATAACAATACCACTTACGTCACCAAAAAACAATGAATTGAAAAAAAATTATATAGTTTTACATAGGGATATGATTATAATTTAAATAATAGTAATACAAAGATAAATTTGACATGGAGACATTTTTTAATGGTAATGTCGAAACCACAATACATACCTAATATTATAGCTCATTGATTCGACATGGTAATCATATTGGAGAACTTACTCTATGATTCTGATAGCATTAGTGACATCATTCCATTATTTAATTTTTTTCGGGACTCTCTATTAGAATTACATGATAAATGTCTGAAGAGATATGATACAGAGAAGAAAATCATTCATAAGACCATAGTGATTTCCAACACCTCAATCTTGATTAAACAACTAGGTAATGGATTGGTGTCCATGTAATTTTTGTTATAAATATATAAAAATATCTACCTATGGAACATGTATGAATATAGGATCTCACTCCCGACCTCACAAAAGGGTTCTATCAACTCTATCCATGAATTACTACAAATTGTATTATTGTCCTATGTGTAGGATTTTATTAAATACTAATGCTTTAGTAATTGATATTGGGAATTTTAAATGATGAAAATTCCCATGATAGAGAAGAAAAAAAATCTAATAAAACATCTAGGGAGATAATGATGCGTTTTAGGCATAATTTGGTTTTCCCTTTATCAATGGTTCCTTATCGTGTAAGATGACATGTGTAAATATTCATGTAGATGTATGTGGCATGATTCTACCAGTTTACATCTACCCATGTTACAATACTTGGTTTACCTCATGTATTCCTAACCATTCTATGTTCATTTTGGGGAAAATTTGTTTCCCATGTTCATATATAATACTTTTTGTCTATTTAACCTTCCAATTATATGTTAAATCCATTTTGGAGGGGTCACACGGTGTGACAAGGTCACACACCATGTGATCATTCACTCCATCCCAGAACCCTAGATGATTCTAGGCTAACCAAAACACGGTGTTATCATGGATTACATGATGTGTGGATTATTAGTTTCTATAAAACATATTTATTTCATTATCACATGGTCGTACCTCCACTATATCCATAGCAACCCTAAGCCTCAGAGATAATCATGGATTTGTTCCGATTTTCCTCACTGTGGCAATTCATCATATTCTGAAAATTTCATTTTCTTAAAAATAACCACGTTATTCATCCATTCTCAAGTTCCAATGGACAACCAAGTCATGAAAAATGTAAAAAAGGATTCTCAAATGTTTCTGTCCTCATGTTACATTCATGTCATTCAAATCCTGAAAATATTATTTCATATTATTTCTCCAAGAAACATGTCAACAATTTTTGATTTTATGTAATATATGGAACCATGGGACAAATGAACAATTGCATTGATGAACGAAGAGATATGGGGAGAAATACACATCCAAACATGAGTAATGAAGCTTTTACATTGTTTGTCTTTTTATTTCTCCACTTCTATTATAAATAAAATGAAAAATCAAATAATCAAAAAGTAATTCTCCAAAAAAATCTCAATAATATGATCTATTCAAAAATTAATCCATGAGTCAATTAATTCATCTTCCTCATTGAAATTGAATATAGTGATTGAATCGACTCAAAACAACATACTAACATGGGATGGATCGACCTATAATAAATGACAATCATGCATCATTTTTTAGAGATTTATATAAATCCAAATTCTCATCAATTGATGGTGTATCATTTATTTTATGATCTCTAGATATTAATCCTAAAAACTAAATCCAATATCTTTCTAATGGACCCATTGTAATGAAATTAGACCTAGAAATTCATTAATATAGTTTACATAATTATATTTACATATATTAATCAATGAAATAGTTTTAAGATAATTTAATTTATACATTTATTAAATTCATTCCCATGTTGAAATATACAGAAATTCCATGTGTAGACAATGTTTATGTCATGTTTAGATTATATCCCTCACAATGATCTCAATGGTGCAGCCATATTCTAACTAGTGCCCATGTTTAGGTGTTATAAAAAAAATTAGTAAAATTTCATGTGCATCATATTTAATATATTTAATATATATCCATTACTAATTCCAAGAACATAATGATATTGAACTGCATTACATATCAGTGCACGATCTCGAAATATATATATAATATATAAAATAAATATACATGAAAAAAATCAAGAAAATTACATTCTCCACACCATTATTTTTAATATACATAAAAACCAAAACAATAGTTGGAAATCAATTATGGGTACTGACCAAGAGTATGAGTCTATCTCTCCCATTTTCTCTCCTAATGATTCTAATTCATACACTAGCCACACACTAAAAGAATCACTTCCAAATTATCGATCCCCTCCATTTGATGCTTATTCATGATTGGGTACTTAGAAAGATTATCTCTGCCCTCGATGTCCATCTGACCCTAGTCATAAAAGATTACATCCACCCTTGATGCCCATCTCACCCAGGTCAATAACCTATGATGGGTCATTCACATAACACCATAGTTGTGATATGTAGATGATTGCATCTACTCAATATAACTAAATAATTAAATCTATGTTTTCTTCTTCCAATCCAACTATTTTCAGTATTTGGAAGGATCCAATGAATATAATATATAGTGTTACACTCTGATCAAATCTCTTTAATAAACATATATATGAAACCTGTAAGAACACTTGTCATCCATTCTTAATCACCATGGTCTTCCACTATTGATATTAATATGACTTGTGAAAACTCTATGTGGTAATCATTCACTCATGGATGATCATAACTTTTTATTTAGTAGCTCTCAGTAATTCTAGGAACATCAGTGATGACTCTCTTATATTAGTACTCTATTGTAGTCACCTATAGGGACTCCCATACATTGCTTCAAATGGTTCCATACTGATGGTGGAATGGTATTTTTTGGTGTATTAAAACTCCATCACTATTATCTGGTCCTCCCAACAACTTCTAATGTCTATAATGATAGCTCATAGCATTTACTCTATGACATGACTTGTCCACTCTATATAGTTATCATTCTAGGGGAGAAATGTTATTATCACTAACACTGAGTTTTGAATGAATTACAAAATATCATCTATAACTGAGATATGAATCCATCATAATTTTCAAACAATGTCATTGAGGTAAATCCATTGAGTTATACTATCATTTTCATATAAATTCATGCCTCACACTCTGCTGAAATATTCATTAAAAATTCTTGTAGTTGGAGATACGTGTTGAGTAATTAAAAATTAACCAAAATTTAATTATATTACATGGACATATGTGGTATTACCAACATTAATTCCATTTATAGAACATCACATATACACAATTTAGCCTCAAATGGATGAGATTATTCCATTGGAAGAAGTACATATCTTTCACTTGTATTCTAGAAACGCATTCATAGAAAAACTCTACAACTCCCTTCCTCATCAATGGCCCTCAAACCTATAATAAGAGGTGTTGGTACATCACTGAGACACATGTATTTACCCCCAATGGATACATATAAAACTCTCATAGAGCCTCCTCTTATTTCATTATTTGTACCACCATGTATTATTTAATGAGAATGACATGATTCCCAACATAGGAAAATTCATTCATAGAATTTCTCGTGGATATATGATTACATAATATCTAAAACTCAACATCCTAATGTTGTGACTCGCTGAATCACTGAAAATATGTATGGGTATAAACCATAAACTAGAGGAAGTTTCTCCATCTCCATACATATATACTAACTACATCAATGCCAACTACTCTGACACCTCATTCAATAATAGTGAAAAAGACCTCTTGTTGAGATAATTTGCTACAATAATCCCCATTATATTTATATACAAAGTCAAATTCATAATCTCGAAGGAAATATAGTAATCCACTCTACCACTTGTTATGTTCCTTCAAACAAAATATATTATTGACTATTCATGTCATTATAGATTAAAAACAAATTTTTTCATCTGGTTGTGTAACCACAACATTAATATGAAGAGTACATCTACTAACTCATTATCGTAAGTCAGGTAGTTCTGATCATGTGTTCTTAATGATGTTATCCACAGGAAAAAATGCATGCCTCCAAACCAGAATAGAACCAATCCTGGTTCCTAATGAATCACATAACACTACATACTTGTTTACCCACCATTACAATTACCAAGATGGAAGTGCTAAAAAATATCTATATCAACATCTAAAATTGTTTATGGAACCTATTTGTCCAAATAAATCTCTTCCCCTTTCATAGTAATGATCTCATGGGTGATGTTACCCATGATAAATTAGGAAAAAACATTTATTAATAGCCTTCCAACCCAAGGAGTCTCTATACCTCTGTCACACTCTTGAGTGGCTAAGTAGATAACATTACTCCAACCATGGCCATGTCTACTGACACATAATATACAAAGATATAATATTCTAAAATATTACCTCATAAATCCATAACTGGAATTTTAGATCTTCTATTAATGATTTTCCTCTCTAATTCTTCTAGAACCATTATCAAGTGTCTCAGATTCTCTGCCTTGCTTGTCGAGCATAACAGGGTATCATCAACGAAGAATAAAACAAAACATTATAAAAATTTATGAATGATATGGTTCATGAGTCCCATTAATAGCTCTAGGGAATTCATGATACCAAATTTCATCCACAGCTAACCATAGTGATCATTGAAGAATCTTAGTTCCATCTTCAGTATATCCTTATACCAAACATTCAACTACATAAAACCAGATTTGAGTTTCACAGTCAAGAAAAATCATGCCCCATTCATCCAATCAAATTGATCATCAATCCCCATTACGGGATAAATTTTCCTTTCAGTCACCAATATCAATATATGATAGTTCACCCATAACCTCCTGATACCTTCTAACTTCATTGATAAAAAAATTGGTGCATCCCAGGCTGAAAAACTTGGTTTAATAGTCCTCTTGCTCTTTAGGTCCTCCAACATCACCCTTTTTTCATGAACAACTATGGGATCCATATGATTTGCTGGTGATGAAATTGGGTTTTTCCAAGGAGTAGATAAGTAATGATGTCTTTTAATAGGTGAGTAGGTATGCATGGAACATCCTCATGATTGATTTACTTATACTTGACAACCACTAAATGGAACTAGAAACTCAAAACATCCACTAAACCGAGAGACATGAATCCAAATAATATGTAATTTCTCTTTCCCTCCTACGAATGATCTCATATATCATATCAGAGGTTTCCTTTTAATTGAAAAAATTAAAATCTAGTCCCATTGTTGTAGAAACAAGCCATTCTTTTTAGTCAATCTGGAGATGAAATGTAGATAAATAGTCTATAATGAAATGATGTAATTTTCCTCATAAATTATACAAATAGATCTAAATATAATTTCTCACCTCCACTTTAAAAGTCACACTATTGAAATATGTATGGGTTCATTGAGAATATCAAGTATGATTCTCCAAGAGCAAGGATCGATGAAATTTTTAAACAAAAATATATGTGTCTCAAATCATACAAGTGGAAAACATTATTTATTATAACATGTGCCTATACATATGGAATATATATTATAGATGAAATTGAACCTACCTATAATCATTCATGGTGCATGTAGGTCATAAATATCGACCACCAAAAGCTACCCTCACACCTTTACTCCATCTCTTTAAGCCTGGTGTAGACAAACTAAGGGATGTGGTAGTAACAAGTCAAATTATTTTCCACCACAATATTATCTACCATTTTATCTTCCTTGTCTGTCGCCCCATGGAAGTATCTTCCCAATCCACTTCCTCTTCATCAGTGTCCTACCAAAAATATCTTTATTGTACTTACAATGGGTATGAAAACATCCAAAAAGTTGTCCCCTATAATCAAAGTAGTACAACCAACTCTCTTTGGGTTATCTTGACCCACCCTTTGAGAACTGAACTAGAAATCCTCTATCATAGGAATTATTTCTGAAACTTCTCATGCATCTTGATTTTATATAATGGCATCAGAACACTACTAAAAATTTCTCTACCCATGTTGGCCAACATCTGGCATCCACTGTATGTGTATACTCATTCCAAAAACACTCAACCACTAAATCCCTATATAGAAACCAAACATAATTATTATGTAATATGTCGTTAATAATTTATCATATGTCTCTACACAATCACCAATTTAAGGATTTAACACATAATCATTGATCTGAAAAAATTCCATTATTTTCCTGGAATGGTGGGTGAACCATGATGAATACTCAACCACATTAATGATCCCCTAATGAAGCTATAGAATATCCTTGTTATGTAAAACTATCAATATAGATAGTGATGACTTTTACCAGAAATGTTTCTCAAACTATCAGCATGAAAAGTTTTCTGGTTTTATATCTAGTTCACTAAATCTCAACATCGCCTTGCAAATCCATAGACAGTGGTTTCTCCTATAACCACCATCTGATCTTCTAGCCTCCTTACGTGGTAGAAATATCATTCCACATCCTCAATCTTTACACCATCGACCTATGGGTTAGGATCAAATCCTTACATGTGTGTTCTCTACTATTGGAACTCGTGATGTTTGATCATCCAATACACATAATCTATTTGTAAAATGGGTACCATATTATTCTCATCACATTGTGTCATCTAAGGTGCACCATCATGAGGAAAAAATATATGATATGTACTTGTATTGATGCCTCATCACCAGGGGTATCAGTTATATGATTCTTATTCTAAATCCATGCTGGAACATGTCATGGATGAATACTATGATGTAAAATATAAGCTATGATCAATGAGTAAAAAAATAGATCGAAATCAATATGGACCTAGAAACCACATCCTATTCATACGTGATTCATGTAACATCATTTTTCCCTAAATCCAATTCACACATGCATTGAATCTAAAATAAAATGATGTTAGTCCTCATGTATGGATATGTATGATGTTTCACCATCATTGTAGTCCCGTGCTATTAGCCAAACCCAAAACATTTAACATTATCACCCCAAACCAATAATACTGTCTCTAGCCCTATGGTATATCTGAATACACTTATACAACTCTATCATGACCCATTCCAATGGTGCATGTTCTGTGACTCCCACTCCCTCCTCCAATAGGGATATAGGTTTATACAATCATTAACTATAAAAATCACTTACCATGGAGTACATAGTCTATGTAAATGTACAAAAACACAGACATATCCAAGCCTATAATTTTTTGAAATGTAAAAAAATTTAATACCATGCATGAATACATCTAAATACCACAACTAGAATATAATAGGAAGTAAAGGAAAATACTTGTGCCAACTATAATCCCATAATAAATTGACTGAAAAGAAATCCAACCTGAATGTAATGTGGGTATTGTTATCAAGGAACTATAGGAAAACACCTCGGTCTATCTTTTTACAGTAAACATGACATGGTCTTGGAAAATATAGGACTTTTTCAATGGTTAAATCATCTGAAAAAGACATGATACATGCTAGAAAATATTACGTGGGTGATTAAAATATTTCCCAATTGGACAAATTTTTACAAAAAATCATTAAAATATAAATTAATCATTCATCTCTAAACATATATATTTTTAAAATTCATATTACAAAAATATTTTGATATACTATAAAAGGACACACAATCTAATGGTATTGTCACAACCATAATGTAAACCAAGGATTCCATATTAAAGGTTCCACATACTTTTTTATCAAGATAGTACACTCCATGAGTATGATAGAATGGTTGATGTCAATCCTAAAGGTAATTATAGTTGAGTATATCCATTATAAGCACATGGTGGAATTATAAAGAGTAATGATACACATATGAGGACCAGTCCCCATGGTATAATTTAGTCCATAAACTCAATATAGGTTAACCAGCTAAGTAGTGAATCTGTGCTCGTATGTTTTTGGTCATGAATATTCCATGAACTTCACCAAGGGCATTAATAATAATTAAGGATTTCACTCATAGCCACATTGATTGTTTCCAAAAAACACTTCCATGAAGTCATACTAAAGATATCATTGTCATATTTTTATTATGAAACTATATTCAAACCCTCATGGAATGGATATGGGGAACAATCCACAAATGAAAATATTATAAGATACAAAGGAAAATGGCTAAATGTCAACATAAAGGGAGAAAAAAGAATTATGTAGTAGACCATGTTTTGTCCATTCAATATCGGGTCCAACCGATGTAAAATGGAAATTGATCATGTGTGTTTAGAAGAGAAGTACATGTTATTTCCCATGTACATTTACTAATGTTCCACTATATTGATTTGACAATGTATGTATGACATATCCATTTCCATGTAGTGGTATATAATGTGTCCATGGTTGTGTACGCCAAGCCATATCTTTTTACCATTCTAGGTACATCCAAATCAATCTAGGAGGTGTCACACTACATGTGATACGGTCACATGTCCTGTGATCATAAGCTTAATATGTGAACCCATGTTGTCACATAGGGGGCCCCACATGTCGTGCTCTCTTGGATTACACACCATGTGTATAAGGTATTTCTAGAATCCTTATTTCATCCTTCCATGCACAATCATGAATATTCTACCCCAAAATCCATCCTCAATATCATTGAGAATCTTGGATCTATTTCGACTGAACATATTCATTCTTGTTCACCAGATTACTTTTAGTTTTTCTTTTGGAAAAAACCTATGTTCTTCATAAGGGGACATACACCAATGTAAAACGAAATAGGTAGTCTAAATATATCTAATTAACATTCATTTCCATATTCACACCACCATTGTGTAATACAGATCACATTTCTACAATTTCAATCATTTTCCACGAAGCCTATGTGCAATGTTTAATTTTTAAAAATATATAGAACCATGGTCCAAATTAAGAAGGCCAATTAGGAATGAAGAAATATGAGGAGACATTAAAAACAAAAAACATGACAAAGTAACACTTGGAATTCATTATGTTGACTTCGATCCATTTCAATTGGAGCTATGATGAAGAATAAAAAAATCAAAAATAAATTCACCATATAAATAACTACAATAATCTCATCCTTTAATATGATCCATCTATGAATCAAACTATTGATCGATTGATTCAAGATTATCCTAGAGATATAATATAGGGAAATAATGAAATAAAAAACATCATACCTTGATTTGGATTGATCATTGATAAAGAAGGAGCATGTGTTGTTTTCATGGGTGAGATCTCTGAATAATGTGTCCCCCTGATCATTGATCTATGATTCAGTTGTTTTTCTTTTGAAAGTGATCCTCAAATTCCCTCTAAAATGAATCTTTTATGTATTAAATGATATAAATATTACAAAATAATTTTTTTATAAAAGTGTACTTAAATAATTATTATTTTCTATGTCAGTAAAATAAAAAATTATTTAATTATTTTTTTCATTTTATTCCAACGTTGACTTTTCCAAAATCCCCATGAACAAAAAAATAATTGGTCTCATCAAGGGTAAAACCCAATATAAAAACAATATTGTTCCCTCATATATCTAACACAGTCCATTTCTAGGAGTTAATCAGGGTTTTTATAAAAAACCTAACTTTCTTAAATTTTAATAGATTTAAAATACTTCAATAATTTATTTAGGTTACATCAGGCCACATAACGACACACTATATTCACTCTTAGCCTATAATATAATACACATGAAATTATAAATAATTGATGAAAAATTTATGTAATTACCCTCTACCATCCTTGGGGATTTTTGTCATGAAATTCCAAACCATGGGATATAAGAATGATGTGGATACTGAGAATGAAAATGAGTCTACCCCTCCAATGTTCTATAATTATGATTTTTTGGCAACCACAAACCACACACTAAATGACTCTCTCACCCATGAAGAATCCTCTCATGTTGATCACTGATCTCTACCATGAAATAAATCAATGTTCCTCCATCCACAATGTACTCCTCACCCCACATTATAATGTGAGATGGGTAATGTATGCACCTCTTCAACTACACCATGTGGAAGATTTCATGTATATGTTATAACTTCAACATTTGGTCTATGTGATAAAACACCATTCCAGATATATTTAATATCCATAAAGGGATAATGAATTAGGGATTTAACTCTCCTACCTGATTAATTATATGTAACATATGTTGATATAAAACTTATAAGAACACATGTCAACCCTCCTATAACAACAAGCGCCCTGATCATCATTCCGAATAAGATTTATTAAATATTTATGTTGTCCCATTAAGATCTTGGTTGATCATCACATTCCATATAGTATCTCTCACAAACTCTATTCCCAATAGTTCATTATCTCCTAGGATAGACTATAAAATTGGTGACCAGTAGGGTGACCCGTACATAGTCTCAAATGTGTCCATAATTATAGTGGAATGGTAGCTACTATTGTATTCAAAATCCAAAAAGGTAGGTGATCGTAATATCAATTTCCGAAGTCCACCAGGTAAGATCACATCGTATCCTACATGAACTGAATGTTCATCTCTACTTGGCCTTCAGTTTTTGGGGTGAAACAAAGTGATCAATCAAAACAATATACTGAATGGATTTTGTAATAACTTCCTTAAATAAGATATTAATAGATCTTCATTATCATAAATGATCAAATAGGGGACTCCAACTATTCAAATTATATCATCCTCATTGAGGAATCCTACACTCTATACTAAAATAAACTATTGAATAACGATGAAGCATGATTACCTGGTCAGTTAGACTATGATCAACAAGATGGAATCATGTCCCCTAGACATACATGGTAACCCTGTCAGGAAGTGGATGTATTTCCTATCCCACTTCTACATTTTAATATATATTGGTTGATCAACACCATATGGAACTTGGTGGATATCCTTCACTTTCTAACAAGTAATGAATAGACATAGAAACTCTACAACTCCCTTCAATATTAATGGCCACCCGAACTGACATTAGATCCCCCAGTAATTATTTTTATACACATGGATGTATAGAAAAATTAGATATATGAAATTATCTCTAAACCACCACCTATAAATTCCCTGGTACAGTGATGAATCATATAAAGATAATGAAATTCTTCAAATATTTTTAAAATCCATCAGAAGAATGTCTAGTAAATATTTGATTACATAGATTATTTTAGTCGACAACCACATGTTGGGACTCTATAAATCACAATAACATATGAGGCATAAAAAACACGAACTATAGGTAATATTCACAATGCCTATTGATAAAGGATAAATTCAATGTGCCCAACTGCTCGGATGCATCGTTAAATTGATAAAAACAAGAACTCTAGCCAAGATCATCCACTACCACCTTCCACTTCACTATATTATAGAAAATGATGATGTCATAATTTTGGAGTAACTCTAGATATCACCTCTATTCATGATATCATCATTTTGATAAATGTAATTATTCACTCTTATGGAATGAACATAATGATAAACCCTTATCCAATCATTTTTTACATCATATTCATTGCAAAGACTACCAATAATAGCTCATGATTAAGGTTTTTTAGTTATTCTTATGTGGCCTTAGATCATGTTATCCTAACGAAATAACTACATTCCTCTGCATTATAACACATCCAATTCCATTTATTTATTCATCGATAAACACCACATAAGTTTCACTATCCCTTAGAAATGTCATGATGGGAGTGGTCATAAATCTCTACATCAACTTCTAAAAAGTATACAAGAACCACTCTGCTAACATGAATGGATTAAATTTCCAATTAATAGTTATCAAGGGTTGTATTAACATAGATAACTCATGTTTGAATCTATGTTAATATCCAACTTTCCCTCAAAATCCATACACCTCTATCATGTAGATGTCCCCAAGATAATGCTTCCTCTACCATAATGGGGTTCACTACCACAACATATAAAATGATAACATGTATTAGAAAGTAGTCCTACTGAATCTTAAAATAGAACATAGATAAATTCATGTAAATATTTGGATACATAAGTATGTCCAAACCAATAAACATGTTTATATCTTTCTCCTACTCTGAAACTATGTAAAGATAGATATCATCTAGGAAGACTACCATAAACAAGTTTAATAAAGGAATAAAGATTATGTTCATGACACTCATGAAAAAATCTAAGGAATTATTAAATGAAAAGGAAATAATTAGGTTATCATAGTTACGTTATTGATATTTTATTTCACCATCACTATAACCAGGTTCTGTACGTGGAATCAATGATATACTGATCAGATGTCATCCTTTGTGAAATATCATTTATAGGGGATAATTATGTTTCAGTGTCTCATTGTTCATGTTTTATTTGTACACAAATAACAAAAATCTCCAGCCTTCCATCATAGAGAACAAAACTAGTTCTTCCCAGGGTAAAACAATGGGTTTAACGAAACCATTCTACTTCACATCAACTAACTTCTACCTCAACATTAGGAGTATTTTGTTATCCATTAAATATTTTTGTGATGATATTTGGTTCTTACTAGAATGTATATGAATTCAAATATCTATATCTATGTAGATAGGTATGTCTAGGACAACCTGAAAAAATAATTCATCATAATCCCCCAACATAGTAGGGGACTGGATACTCATTACATTCACTAAAACAGGGTTCATTTATTTAAATTTTTATTTATTAGTTGTAACCACTAATGAATAATTCGATAACTAAATTAATGTGATTCCATTTCACATATAAAATATTTCTTTGTCCCATAGTTTCCAACAAAGTTAATACTATACCTAAAACCTGAAGACATAGTATGGATAATAGATAACTAGTCTATACATGAGATGATATCATATGGCCTCATATCTATTAAAAAATTATTCCAAAAATAATAAAAAATTTTGAGAGAAATTTCACATTATTATCATAACGTATGCTCGCCGAGTTTTCTATAGAATGAGTCTCTAAAAGCACAGGGTGAGGCAACAAGTCTTTATGAATCTCTATATCAGAAATAAAATATTTCATAATAATGAAATGATGAGATCATGTGTCTATTAGTACTAAATAAAATTTATAATGGACATATATAATACATAATATCTTCCATGGAACCTCTGGTTTATAATATATCACTGACTTTGAATTCCTCTTCCCCAATCCTCCACCTCCTCGAGCTTGGTGTAGACCACCTGGGTGGTGGTGGTATCATGCCAAAATTTCTTCAACCTCTAGCTACTCTACAAGATACTCTTCAAGATCTTCTACCCATAATATATGTCTTCTCTTTCCAACACCTTCACCTCAGTGACTCATGTATTCTCTCTTTTTCGTCCACGTAACATGTCCGACCGTATCACGAATGATTTACCCTATAATCACAAGTGTATAACCTACTCTCATGAGGATTACAATACCCACTATGTGATCCATAAACTAAAGAACCATGATAATATTACCTCATTATAAAATATATTTCATGACCCATTCCATGTGACTATGGTCAGTTCCATGGAACTAATGTCTAAGATCTTATGGGCCATCTACCAGAAACAACATTTTATGTATTCTCAGCCAATAAAATCTCAACTACTAATTCTCTATCTATCAGTCCATCATAGGTTGGAATTCTGGGAGTTATAATGATGGTATGTATTTCTCTATTTAATAATCAATAAAATTTATGATCCTAGAAAAACATATCTCAAACCATATCTATTGAGTACCTAGAATGGTTGTTGAACGTCGTTGAATACAATGCCATTGTCCTGCCGCATTGGTGATGTTGTTTACACTCATGGATACGTACATCCATAAACAAACCTATTGATAACTCTAATTTGAATATTCTTTAAAACTATGGACATGATAGAGTCACATGTCTATATATATGGGCCACTATATTCCACCAACGCACATCAGATCCATATAGATGCCTCACTACCAGAACCAAAATCTATTGTACTGGTTTACTAACTAGGAATATAAATCAAATCCCTGGATCAAGCTAGTTTTCAACTCCATATGGGTTATTCTAATCTCATTACTAGAGAAATCACATCCACCAAAACTCAGGATATGCACTAATCATGCCATACTCATCTTCTAGTACAGTGGGTACCATGTCCTACTCAAAATGTGGAGGCATAGATAGTGCACAAATAGGATGTAATACCTTTGTAACTGCTTCTTATACAAGTTCCCCAATGCTGAGGGGATTATCCCCATGATCCTGATTGAAAATCCTAGCTAAAACACGTCACATATAAATCTTGGGATAGATAATATATATATTAGTCAGTGATTATATCGGGAGAGCTATGTCAAGAATGACATAAACTCAAAAACACATTTCTATATGATGCATGTAACATTATTTTTTCTTATGTTCAGGGACCTAATGTATCAACTTGAATGGAAGTTGATCAGAGTTTTGGTGTTTGGATATATCATCCCACACACCACCATTGGATTACCTAACCTAAAATCCAATATCAAAACACATAACATTATCACCCGAATTCAATATCATAGACTTTGATCCTAATTTGGAACCAACTCCTCGGATACAAATCTATCACATCACATACAATAAGGTCACATTCTGAGAGTCCTGAGTCCCATCTATGTTAGCATAGTGGTAGAATACTAGTGTAAAATATATTTAATTTTTTGTAAACAGGGTCAAATACATGCTCAACACAGAATAAAATAATATGTAACAAAGCATTAATGAAATATTGGAACTAAAATCTATATAACATAGGAATAAACCTAGGAAAATCAAGCCTAACTATACATCGCATAGTCCTAGTCCATAGATTACTCTGTCAAAGGCTCGATAATTTTTAAAGGACATCACATGTGTGGGAAGACCCCATTTAGGGGTGAGTATAACAATATCCAATAGGACAACTAGAATCTAAAAATAGTATATAAATTGAATATTTATTCTTTTATACATAGATAAATGTCTAAAATTAATATAACATGAATATATATATATATATATTTAACAAACATACACAATCCAAAGGTAAGGACACATCTATAAATCCAACATATGATTCTTGCTCGATGTTTCCACATAGAACTCATTAGGGAGAACACAATCCCGGAGTCTGATAACTCAAATGACATCTATCCAAATTGGAATTATCATCATGTAACATTATTTAATTTGTATGCTAAAAGTCAAAAGAGATACGATATATAGTTGAGGATCACTCAAAAGTCCATCTTATATACCAATAGCTCAATTTGGAATAACTATCAAAGAAGATGATTTCTACATGGATTGTTTTTGTCACAAAGATATAAGGAACTCCATACAATGAATAAAGACTAATATAGGATCTCACTGCATGCCACATAGAAGGATTCCAACAACTCTATCTAGGATTTCATATTGATGGGATCACTATCCTATTTTTAGGATGTGATTCCACACTAACCCTCAAAGAATTTATATAAGGAATATACCATAATAAATAGTTTCCTAAATACATGGGGAAAGGGATCCAAGAAAACATCATAGGTGTACACATTGTGTGGTAGACGAAAATACTCTATCTATTAAACACCAGCTTGACCATATCCATATAGGGGTATATGGTGTTTACATGGTTGTGTACCTAAACACATGTTCAATTACCCTATTAGGTACATGAAAAGGCATTTAGTGGTGTTAAAAAGATATCTAATCCATAAATACCTCTTTGAAATCTATCATCCCTAAGGTGGTCCCCAGATGTTGTGTAATCCTGAATTACACCACCTGGGGATAAGGTTTTTCCAAAAACCCATGTATATCCATCCTCAATTGATTTCTTCCTTGTTGTATAATAAATCATGCCAGATTCTCACCGAAATTTTTGACTCTATTATGACAGATAATTCCCGTGGCGGTTTTTGAATTCTGGGAGTTTGATTTAATTAAAAAATACCCACACTCATCATCAATGTTCATACACCGAAGAACACCTAAACAAGGCATCAGAATCCCTCTTATCAATATACATTCCATCATCACACTGCCAAAATTTCCAATCATTCCCAAATATGAAATTTCATGTTTTTTAATAAGAATTAGTGGTGAATCTTTCAATATTCTCGAATACATCGTACAATGGGAAAAAATAATAACACCCTTGATAAATTAAGAGAAATGTTATAAGTAAAAAACCAAAAATATATGAGAAAAAAATGTCTCATATTTGTATTTTCATTTATAATTAACCATTAGAACATCAATGATAAATAAAATAATAACAATTAAATTTTACAAATAAATATTTTTAATAATATTATCACATAAGATGGATGATCCCACAGTTGATCTATTTATTAATTGCCTCCAATTGATCATATATAAAATGGGGACATATTCAATGAAAATAAAATCATACATCAATATAGATTGATAATTGATGAATAAGAACCTTGATTCATTGTCATTAAAGATATTTCTGAATTATATTTTCCATTGATCATCAATCTAAGATCTGGTGGTCATTCAAACTACAATGATCCTTAAATTATTTATCCAAATTCACTCCAAAGGATCTATGGCTATAATGTTCACATTATATTTTTTTCATATCATTCTAAATTAGTTTTTGTTTGTCATAGAATCAATTAAATAGAAATAAATTACTTTATATATTTATTTTATTCATTTAATTATTTCAAGTAACGTTCCTTAAATGACGCATGTCGATAATGTTTAAGTCACACCTATGTCAAAAACTACACAATGAACTCAATGGTGTCCTTATATTTTTTGACTCATGATTCAATTAAGGTGAAATACCACTTATTGAGGAAATCATTATCCGTGCTTTATGATATATATATAATATATTTCAAATATCTATTTGAAACACTATAGGCCTCGGAACCACAAGCCATCTTAGCGCATGGCATGGAAATTAAACAATATGATATCCAATAATAATACATGGAAAAATATTAGTTATTAGAGTCATGAACCCATGATCATGAAATCTCTAAAATCAAGACCTTTCCGAAGAAATATTACATCTACTATAAAAATCAAGTATTTTTTTGAAAAATTTATTTTATCCCTACTGACTAATTCACCTCAATATTTCCCTATTACCTCAAATAAAATTCAAAATAAAATAGAATATATAGATATGTGGTATGTTTTTTTAAATAATGATATGAATTATAAATAATTTTTATTTTTAGGGTAATTTTATTGTTCAAGGCTCATAGTGATGTTAATTTTTCTAGGAAAAGATATTGACTACAAAAATGAATCATGAAAGTGAATTTCAATATCATGCTTGGTGAAAATGATCATAAAACATCTAGAAGAATAATAGAGATGATATCAAGAAAAAAATAAAAATGGATTATAAATAAAGTATTCTATTCATTGATTAATAGGAATAGCATAAGCATATACTTATCAACTTATTGAGGAAAATAACCATTTTATTTTGAAACTAATTATTTATAAATAATATCTAATAAAAATGGAAAATAAATTTCATTGAAAATGATATTGGAAAAATATAAGGGACGTTTCAAAACATTTGATATTTAATGAAGGCTATATATTCAGTTTATAAAAAACAATCTAAAACAAAGATTCCGATCACTTTTTGGTAATATCCAAAGAATGTATATTTTTTAAACAACATGATTATTAATTTCAAAACTATTTTTGAAAATTTTAAAAAATAACCTTAATAAATCAATTAGAAATGTTTGAGAATATTTTGGAAACATTTTTTTTGATGAAATAATATTTTTAATGAATGAGGGAAATGAAATCATATTTTTTTAAAAAAAATTCTCAATTTTATTGATAACCAATGAGTGATAAAATTTTACAATCATAAATAAAAATAGAAGTTGAAAATGATAATGGTTTATTTAACTATGATCAAATAATTTAATTGAACTTAAATGAAAGTATAAACAATCTTAATGTAAATGCAATTTTGAAATAAACCCTCAAAATGATCATAGAATAGAACGGAGAATTCATAAATGAAGAAATTAATTATGTCAACATTAAATATACATAAAACAAGATGAAATGAAAAATAAGATAGTTTAAATTCATTAAAAATATAATCATATAATATCAATGATGATTAGTAATTAAAATATTAAATAGAAATGAAATTGAGTTATTAAATGTTTTACGACTATGTAACACTTTAGTCAAACTAATTTTTTGAAATTATTCAAATTGAACATAAAAGAGTATTAATTATTAATTATTAGTGGTATTACATGTCAAATGGATATCATATACAATAAATAAAATAAATTTGGTGCATAATATTACAAAACACTTTTGTGAATAAAAATTGAGATGAATTCGCCTAAAACGATCATATAATTTAGGTGGGTATTTATCAATGATATGATAATGTGTATCAATTATAAATCCACATAAAAAAGTGTAAATACATCATTAAGTCACCAAATTTCATTACACACATAAACATAGTGTGAAAAAATAAATAAATGAAGTATATGTTTAACCGAATAAAAGGTAATTGAGTTTATAATTACCATTTATTAGACCTTATTTTTGTTAATAATCATTAAAAAAACTATATAGTGTTTTTATAATGTTATTAACTTATTATAAAATAATATTAACTTTTTTACCGTCATATTTTATCCTCTTATATGATCTCATAAACCATTCACTAATTATCAATTATTTTTTTCATTTTTTCATGTGTTAATTACCTTTATTTCTCATTTGTTCTTTTATGTGAATGTTAGGTATCATGGGTATTTTATTTTTTATGTCAATTAAAATATAAAATTAATTAAAATTTTATAATATTTATAAATTATATATAGTTTTGAAACCATTCATCAATGATTTTTCTGAAAAATGGTATGTTGCTATAATAGAGATGCTAATATGTATGTATGTTTGGGGAAACATTTCTATTTTGAATGATCCCAATAAAAAATGAAAAAGTTATATTTTATCATTATATACTTATTATAATATCATATTATATCTCTAAAAATAATTATATATATCACTCATGTGTTGTGATGTCGAGAAGGGAATCCCATCTTTTCTAGAATACAATAGTCTACAAGTATAAAAAATGTTATCATCTATAATTGAGTGAAAATGTAAAAAATACAACAAAATATTAACAATTAAAATATAAAAAATTATCATTTATATTATAATTATTTCAAAAATATCAAATATACTCTGTAACATTATAATTATTACTTTTCGTGTAATGTTTTAGTGATTAAAACGAAAAAAATTCCATCGAGAGGAGGTAGTCTGCCATACCGACGAGCAATATTTTGGTATCTACAATCGAATGTGAAAAAAAGTATCCAATATAATATGAATAAATAAGTATAATAATTTAAGAATATAATATATATACTTTTTATCCATCATTATACCAAGTGACAAGAAGTGGTAATGTAAAATAACGAATGACATTAGTTAACGAGGTGGTAGTCCTCCATACACAAGATTAATAATTTTTTCAATCGTTTAATAGATGAGGGAATATGTGTAGGTAATTTAATGACCATAATAACATATTTTTATGTTTACTATAAATATTTTATCATATAATAATGTTATAATATCATTTAAAGTATGTGGATGAATAAATAAAGTAAAAGACTTTAATTATAGAACATTACCTCTTACTTAAGAATCGTCTTTTGATTTTCATAGAAATTCTTAATAAATTGGATTCATAACCAATAAAATGATTATAGGATAATAGGATGGTATTGTGGAAGTTATTTTAGTGGTCTAATCAGATCATTAAATTTGAGATGGAGTGAATAAGGGGGAGCAAGGGTATCTTTTTTTAATTCTGGTGAGTGGAGAACATGTAATATTATATAATTAAAATTTGTAAAAAAATTTCATCAAAAAAATTGTAAAAATAGAGTATTGTAATTACATACAGATGATATGTCCTAAAAATTTCCATAATGTATACTCTAGACATATTATTGGTCATTTTATCCATTATCTAGTTTAACCCCTATGAAATACATTTGTACCATAACCATGGATAATTATTTTTTATTTTTAGCCATTAATTATTTTAAGAAACTGAGTTGACCTTATTAGATAATCAAAATTATTATTCTTCCATATGTGTAATAAATTTTATTAAATTGTATTCACAAATATAGAAAATTTTAATTTAATATTAATCATATACAAATGATGATGTAGTCTGTTTTCAAAAATAAAATGTTCAGACTTGTACAAATATTTTTTTCCAATATTAAATATGAAAATGATTAATATAAAATAAATAAAATTTAATGATATATTATTCTCATAAATTTACTACAAGAAAAATAATTAATATAATACGTCCATATAAATAATTTAGTCTAAAAGGTGGTCTTCAATTAGAAATCATTAATTTTTACTATTCATTGACTACTAATATATTTTTTAAAAATCAAAAAAAAAATCAACATAATATAATTTTAATAATATAATTTTTCAAATTAATTTCATTATAAAAAAATTCAAAATATTGACAAATTAGTTTTATATTTTTTGTGGAATGAGTGTCAAAATCATATTTTAGAACAATTAATTATTTCCTGAAAATAAATTTTTATGCTAAATGATTTTAATTTTATTTACATACACAAAAAAACATTGTATACATAATATAGTTATAAATATTCTTATTGATAAAATTAATCCATAGTTTATAACATTATAGTATATTATAGTTCATTTGGACTATGGGTTTAATGTTTTTCTATAAATCTGAAACACTAAATTTTAAATAATACATTTCATGGGTGGTTTAATGTAGGTGTTACATGTAACAGAAAAAATAAAATAAATTGATCTGATCATTAAATCACAAGGTGATTCACGAATTAATTACAATATGTATCTTATGATCCCACTATTTCATTCTTATTAGATATATTGTCATTATATCTGTCAATAATGAGTGACTATAATACATGCCTAAAAAATCATATCTATTGTGTTTATTAATTCTCTAGTCCTCCTAGAAAACACTTTAACTGATGGATAATCTTATTCCGTGAGAAAATATGGAATTTCTTCCTATACCGATCTTATTTTTCATGAGCATTTACTTCATCGAAGATAATTTTTCTCCCAATATCCTCTTTGAGGACGTTCTACCTTTCATGAAAGATAGACTGTCTTAGAATGTAAACATCTTATTTAAAGGGATTTATATGTAGTATACCCTTTTTTAATTGAGGTAAACTAAAATGAAAAACCACATTCCATTAGGCAATAGTATGTTTCTTGGGATAGCGATAACAAATTCCACACAACCACGTGTATAAACAAGTGAAAAACATGTTTCCTTGCACTATTTAAATAAAAGGGAATATTGTTTACTTATTTAGTTACTAATAATAATTTAATGTACGTTTTCTTAGGTAATTAATATTCCAAAAAGGACATTGGTTTGATTTAATGAATCATCTTTTAATATGCCATGTCTAACATGGCATAGTTCCTCGTTTCATGGTAATAACTCCAATATTCTGTATAAGGTTGAGTGATTTAAGAAAAAATCCAATAAAAATATTGAAACCCCGTTAATGATGGGTTAAGATATTCACCCACTCTATCTGATCTATGATTCCTTATCATCATACCCTGCTGATTCTCAAATCATTCTTTAAATCTTTGATCATCCTAAACTATTCAAGCTCATACATTATTAGTTCTATATTACCATACATTTTTAAGTCTTCAGTAAAATTAAAAATGTGTGAGAATAAACTACTAGAATCTACTTCCAAATAACATTATACTTCATTGTGTACTAAATATAGAATCTTTTTGGACCTTCCATATTAATGTCTTAATATTTATATGATAATACTTCCTTATAAAAACATGTCATATTTCAAATAGTTTTAGGGAAAAAATCTATGTAACAATATTGAGAGTGAATATTCAAAAACATATATTATATGTGACCAAAATGGTGATGCCCTAAATTTATGTATATATAACACACGTATTTTTTTCGTTGTCTATTTACAATATTTGGTTTTTAAAATTCAATACATAAAATTCAATACCGAAATTTTTCAAAACCTAAAATAAGATACTTTTATAAAATGAGAAATGCTTATTTACAAAGATGAAAATAAATTCATTCATATACATAAATTAAAGGTAAATAATACTCCTGGTAACACGTGGAATTAAATAAACATTCATTGAAACCAAAAAAAACCCATCAAAAATGAGAGATGGTAGTCTCCAATGGCTAAAGAATATACTTTCCTCTGTTTGCACACTATAAAACCACCAAATCTCTTGTAATATTCCAATAACAAATTTATCACCATATTTGGATAAAAATGTGAGGCACACTTGTAGTATATAATACACACCTTGTAGGTATATAAATATAAACAGTAAATAAATAAAACACATGAATCTTTAGTTCATACTTTCATTAACAGTTGTTCATCTTCTAGTTTCCCTACACTCAACATGAAAAAAATAATTTATCAAGATAATCAACTTTCCATTGGTTGTTATTAATCTTGTAGTTATGGTTCTATAGATCCTTAGACATGGAATTATTTTTCATAACCTTTTCCCTACACATAATATTGTAATTAAATTCTAATTCAATGGGTTTGGGACAACCCATTCTTTATCAACATGGATAATTTGTGTATGTTTCAAAAAAATCTTCCCACTATTACTCATTATATAATTAACCATTAAATAGAAAAATATTTTATCTGGGGATTAATGAAATATATATTTGACTGTATCATATTTATAGTAAATCCATATGATGTTCATGTGCCCATCATATCCAATCATCATGACTATATGTCTCTCAGAGGGTGAAAAATCTACAATCATGCATGTGAGTACTTCATTGGGGATCTCATATCTCTATATTCAATCATTTTAATATTAGATATACTAAAGGTGATAAATTATGATATGGGAATCCATATACTCATATAGATTCATATTATCATTCAATAGAGACTATAACATAAAAAATTAAATATTTGTACTCTTATTTACAAGCTTCCAATAAAGAGTACTTCTTCTACATTAGTATCATTGAAAATTAAATTTGTTAAGGGGTCTTCGAGCATGTATAATTTTAATTATAAAATTTTAGAACAAAAAATAACTTAATCAAATTATTGAAATTTTTGCTGCTTATAATATTATCCTACCCAATTATAGATCATTGTGATAATCTTGAGTTTTTTTTATTTTCCATTTATTAATTAAGTGGAGATAACTAGTACATTTTTTATTATAAAAATTGATTAATAATTATTAACGTTAATGAATACCTATTTATATCCAAAAATTATTCAAAACCCAATATCCATAACCTATTGAATTAGAATATCTTTTCTTTTACATATAAAGGAGGATAATAATCATATTTCCATTATCATAATAATGAAATGGGAATGAAAAAAAATTGAAGGCTTTTAGGTAGAAGTAAATATTAAATTACAATAACTCAAATTTCTTTGATCTATTTAGTGGACTCTTCTATACAGAAATCTTATATAATGATGTCAGAAACCATTGAACTTATGTTACAAGAAGTCTTGATTGGTTATTCAGCCATGGATGTAAACCATGTTATGTCCACCAATAATATAAAGGTAACAATTCCATGACAATTGATGTAACCCAAATCTCTTTTTGCAAATAACATTGAACTATGAGGTATTTTCTAACATCACAGGTGGAATTGTATACAAATATAATAGTGTATTTTTCAAATTATGATCCATATTCTTAAGGGATATTTTTCTTTTTCCCATTCTATATGTATATTTATTTAGATTTTATTTAGAAGAATAACTCTGTCATATAATTAATTTACACATAATTTGATTTTATTTTATACTATATGATATTTTTATTATGGAGGATTAGTTGACTCACATGAAAATAATTTTAATTTATCCAAAATTAAATGATATGAAATAAACGGTATGGTCTATTTTCATGATCATATACACGTTTAACAATGGTCATCTATTTTCAATCTAGATTATAATTTACTTCAATTAATTCATAAATTAAGACAATGTTCAATGAATTAATTGAACTAATTCAATTAACCTTAATTCCATAAAACAATAATTAAATCCACATCATTTCTAATTCAAAAAAAAGTAATTTAATATAATATTAATTATGTACACAAGTGTACATGGACAAAACATCTTTTATTCATTGATAAATAAATATGTAATTAAATGTAATATAAAATCGTTAATAATAAGATATGGAATTTCCTGTCAGATTAGTGAAACATGAACCTAATAATATAAATATATTTTTATATATGTACTTTTTATCTGTATGATTTTTTATTAACACTATCGATAGTTTACGACCACACATATAACATTTTACATGGTGTATACTTGTCGTATGTACGTTTCTACAACAAACACATTTGGTAGAGGGGTGTTCCCATCCAGGGAAAGACTCCAGGTTAATGGAATGATTTCTAACATACATGACATGTGACCTTTTATTTACACGACAAGATAATCCTTGTATCATGTATATTGTACCCATCCCATTTGGGACATCCCATGTTCTCTTAAAAAATAAATAATAGACTACACATAATGTTCAATTATTACAAGGAATCGAAATATTTATTCCAAGTATTATTCTACCCACATATTAAAAAAATTATATTTTATTTAATGTTTAATATTGTTAAATTGGATCAATATGACTTTATAGTATGATATAAATGTGATACAAATACCTAAATGTATACAAGTATTAGACATCTTGTACATCTAGTTTTTCCACGAAAAACATTTCAAACATTCATATGATTTGAATCGAATGCTTCATCATTTTTAATAATTAAACTATCAAAGTTTTAGTTATTGACAATAAATAATAGATTAAATGATGAAGTGTAATAATAAAATGAATATAGATAAGTAAATTAAAAAAACACATTAAATTCACCAATGAATAATAAATTAGTATAAATTAAATATGTGATTGTTCTGATACCACTTATAGGTTTTGGGTTCAAGAGAATAATCCTTTTGATGATATGAAAAACACAGTTAGTAGTCATAATTTAAAATACTTCATTTTCCACATCATCAAAAGAAAATATATAATGAAAAATTAAGTAATTGAATTTAATAAAACACCAAAAATAAAAAAGAGGATCTTTATTAGTAATTTATAATTAATTTATGAACATATATAATTTTACCTAATATTGTATTTATACTTTCATTGTGTATCCAATTGATTATATCTTGTCATACCATCATTTTGATGAATGACCCAAGTTTAGAATCCATGTTATGTTGATCTACACATGAACTACTATCTCATAACATCATTGTGTTATAGTTATTTCCTTGTACATACTGTCATTATCAATTGATTCATTTATGGTTTACTATAGCTAAAATATTCTGAAAAATGATATAACTCTTTATGTTATCGCATGGGATTCAGAGATGATGATAGTATTTAAATCTATATATATTGATATCTCTTAATAACCTGATATATTCTCATACTATATAATTAATAAATTTATTTATGTAAACTGATATAACTGGATATTTATTATGGAAGTTCTATGTTTTTAATATTTCATACTAATACCTATCCATATTTTTAATCATTAATTTTATACATTTCCAATAATAATAATAGTATTATTTTGAATATCATAATATGTGAAACTATATTAATGACATATAAACAATTGTCATTAATGTTATTTCCAATTAGGAAATTAATATTAGTCCACATTTATACATAATTTGTTATTAAACAAAGAACAATGAGTATTAAGATAAAGAATAGAATTTAGATAATTATTATACAATAAATATAATATATATTATATTCACTAAAATGGAAAAAATTGTTATTATTATTAATTACATCTCTTATTCATTCACATAACCTATGATTAAGTGATAAAACTCCACCAAAACCAAAATAATATTATTTATTATTTCCTATTAAATTAATTACATGAATTTAACGAGTATTGAATATACACTAAGTATGTGACACTCTAGGACACATTTTCTATTGAATTAAGCAAACCCAAAAAAATACAATTGTTATCAGGTAAAAATATTACATGAATCCCATAAAGAATAAATATGTCATAATAATGAAATAAAACTTCATATGAATGATAACCATGTAATAAATATCTCTTTCTAGTGATATCTAAAATAATGTAGGTTCCATGGTGGTTTTATCATCTTGTATGATATATGTATCTTACTTTGAATTTCTAGAAAATAACTCTCACATAGAATACCATGTAAAAGGACTTATGAATTGACTTCCATTCTAATTAAGGGGACTAAGTTATCAAATTCCATCAAGGGATATAAGGGATAAATACATTCTCACATTGTCAATTAATATATTATTACACGTGACATACCCCACATATCATACATCTATGCGAATAAATGTAAATATGGTTCTTGTAAATACATCATTGAACACATTTCCTGATATCCTTTAAGAATAATATAAAAGTATACTGACCAATACGTAAATTTCTATATAGGAACATCCAAGTAAAGAAGGAAAGGTGGATTTTATATTGATTTTTTTTCATTACAACTTTTCATTGAGAATAGAAAAGTAAATCACCATTAGAAGGTGTGTAAATTCTATATGAGTTACATATCTCTAATTGTATGTGTCATCTATTTTCTATTAGAATATATTATCCATAAATAAAATATTTATTCATGAATTAAAAATAAAAAATTGACGCATGAAATTTTAATTTTTAATAAAAAAATGTAATCAAGTAATAAGATAGTTTTTCAATTGAACCATATTTAACAAAAATTCAATATGAATGAACTTATCCTAATATCACATACCAATTACCTATTCTTCATAATAAATAATGAAAAGAGATACAACATCCTGTATGAAATAATATTTTATTAGAAAATAGTTCTTTACTAACCATATGAGAGTGCCTAATGAATCTTAGATTCATATCTATTACTCCACAGATAAGAATATTCATGTCTTCAAGAACACACATGATGTTATATCAATTTTTAAAAATAGATTCTATAAAAAATAGTATTCCACATTATTGGATTGTACTTCTATAACACCCCATTATTCTATAGTATGTTATCTATTTATATTAATTTAATAGCTTATATTGCAAGCAACATCGACTTTCCTTGCATTATACACATGATTGATTTTCCGCAAAACAACACATTTAAATTATAATTATTTAAATGATGTATTTATTTTTTAATTAAATATTGTAATAAGAATTGTAAGAAATAAATTTTAAATATTAACTATAATTTTTCCCATAAATAATACATATTTATAATGAAATGTATATTTTTTATAAAATTTTATATATTTATAACAACTATTTTCATAAAAGATCTACATTTTATGTTTTTTTGTGTTCAATAATATAAATAATTTTAGAAACTCCTAAAATTTTAATTTTTTAAAATATCTTGCATCATTAAATTTGGAATATCAAAATTATCTTATGGTGAGTTTTTGGTATTTTTCTAAAAACATTCAATTTTTGATGAACAGTAAAAAATACAGCATAGTACATAATAATAATCCTTTTCATTTAAATAAAAAATTTTAATAAAAATTTATCAGAAAGTAAATATAGATACATAATACATATATTATTCCAATGTAAGTCATTTGATTAATTTTATAATATTATTAGAAATATAAAATTTTATTGAACTTTTTAATGTCTTTAACCGACCTCCATGGATCATTTCCAAATCTACATAAAAAATAATTTTACATTTTTTGAATTGAATTTAAAAAATATGATATAAATTGATTTAAACAACAAGTAAAATTTTGTTCAATAGGTTGAATTTTTTATAATGGTAACTTTTGAATTTTATTTACCACGATTAAAAGTAAATAGCGCAATTAAAGGTAAAAATAATATTATAATAATATAAAATTACCCCAATAGATGTCCTAATTCTATTAGATAAGTTTTAATCGGCCAAAATAATCCTTAGTACAATACTAATATCCTTTTAGATTCATTTGGGTATGATTAGGATATTTATTATATTTTATTTAAATAAGAATTAAAAGTGTTATGTTCATATTTTAATAACTAAACCCTAATTAACTCAGGGATATAAATAAGATAAATTAATCTATAAATATTTATAAGAAATATAATATTATTTCCTAGATCATGGTGTTTTTTATAATTATTAGAAATTATATTTTTAAATTTATTTATTACGCACTGAGGATGTAGTAATTTCCATATTAATGAATGATTAAAAATATTGATATTATAAATATTAAAATAAATGAAAATTGTAACTTTTGATTCCAGAATCGAATTTTATAAGTAAAGATGACATTATAGGGTTTATTAAATGTATTTTTTTAGGAATCAACTTGTTATGAATTTCATAATAACCAAATACTAAATAGGGTCAAAATTTAAATAAATGAGTTTTTAAAACAAATACTATTTTATCAAATGATATAAAATTTATAAAATTCTAAGATTCATCCAAATGACTTCTATTTTGTATAAATGTCATTAATGAACCGATTTTTATTATCTTATCATTTCATATTTACTATATTCACCATGTAGTATAAAAATACAAGAAGACTTGATACATGTTAAACTATTTAGGTAATGGTTAAAACTAAAAGATAGTGATAATTTATGACCTAAAATGTCCTAAACCTATTAGATTAAGGTATTGTGAGCCATAACCACAATATAATCAAAATAAATTCAATTTTAATGATTAGAAATTGAAAATTATTTAATAATAACAAAATATTTCAAGCTTTTCCTAAAGTTCCTCGAACCTCTCTTATAAAATGGTACATCACATTATATTAAATACACATATCCAACACCATTTAGCTTCACCAAAACACACTCAAATATACTCCCAACAACCCTTACATCATCCTATATTACTTAAATGGATTATAATTCCAACTTATATAGTCCTTTTTTTCTAATCAAAAGAAAGCACTAGAAAAAGGGCTAATTATTTCATCACCTCATTCAATGTACTTTTCTTCTACTAATTCCCATTTCATTATTTTCTCAACACTAAAATAATAACTGAAGTACCTTATGCATAATTATTTTTTAATATAAATAAGTTAAAACCCATACTAATTGTTCTATATGTCCTATTGATGACAAAGTCATCATGTGTGTGTATGTAAGGCTTACCATCTGCACGTCGTGGTATAGTTTCTTAATCAACACTACATTATTTGTATGTGTATAATAATGGGTATAATTAATTTTAATAATGAATATAACAATTTCATTATTCATTATATATAATATTCTATCCAATCAAACACCATTTCACCATCAATATATTGATATTTTTGGCTCGTGCGTATGTTAGTCTTATAGTCTCCATAACACGATGAGATTTATCTTCTACAATCACCATTCAAATTTATATATGTATATATAAATATTGATTTAGTATGATATTTATGAATTAATATTTCTAATTGAGTAATATATATTCATGTAGATGAATATATTTTATTTACTTACTTCCATTCTTTACGATAACAAAACATAAACAACTATCATGCGTATGTATGGACTACCGTTCCCATGAACGATGTTTCAATTTCGTATATCTATCTATTTTAAATATTTATATCTAACTATATATGATATATATATATAATTTTTTATTTTATGGATGAATTTAAATCAAGATATAAGTGATACGAACCAGAATAAAATGTTAAATCATATATGATGAAGAAAGCAATTATTTCCCGAAATGTTACATCAAAATAGAAATTTTTATTAAATGGGTATTATAAAGTGATAAATGAATCTTATATGATATCATAAATATTAATATAGTTCTGGTATCATTTATAAACATACTATTTACATTATAAAGTTGGTTAAACATATCCTTAACTAAAATAATGTACATGGTGAGGGTAAATTTCTCAATCTCATTATTATCTGAGATTGTTTATGTGTGTGTATTTAATCATGCGTATTTATCATCCATGTCCACGTGTCATAAATTTTTTTACAAAATGATTATTTTATCGTATTATATAAGTGTATCTTAAACTAGTTAACTATTTTAAATTTTTTAATTATTTATTTTCCTAAATCAATGTAATTATTATCGATGTTTTCAAAATGATTTTTAGGATTTATTGACATGGACATGATTGTTTCAAAATCATAATTGTATTTAAAAGATAAAATATAGAATGGGACACTTAGATTAAAAAATATATTTTAAATTATTTCTTTTATAAATGGAGTCACTTTTAAATGTTTTCATAAAAACATATATTTCAGTCAAAGTGTTTTACTTATAATTTTTAACTATGTCAAAATCCTATAATGGATATTATTATTGATTGAAGATGATTTATTATAATACAATAATATATATTGGATTTAATGAGTTATGATATGTTTGAAAATGTATGTGCTATTATTATATCATTCATGGTTTGTAGTTAAATTATAATCATTTGGATGTCCAGTTTTAATACGAATGTTTCTGTAATGTATCACCCTTTTCATATTCTGTATGTATTGGAAATAGAGTGTGATGGGGGTGGCCCACTGTATCCCCTCAGTAAATTAGAAATCATGAGACAAAGTAGAGTATTGGTATATGGACTTGATATAATATTAGTTAATCATCTTGGAATGTGGCACTGACGTAGTAGGTATTATATCCGACATTATGCATTCCCACATGGTAAAATTAGTTCTTACAAGTGGTAATTCGACTAGTATAATATCCATGTGCATGTTTATATTTTAATGATTTAATTATCTCATCAATATTATGTTTAGTATTATGTTTTAAAATGCATATATTTTTTATACATCTTTCCGTAAATGTTTATAGCTTCCGCTAAATTATTTACCCTTACTGAGCATCCGAGCTCAGCAAATTATTATATTTTATTTTCCAATTTTGCCAAGAATTTTATTGTGATTGATATTAAGGGTTATTTTAGAGGGACAATCGCACTCTCAATGTATTATTAATGTTGTTTTTTAAGTTATAAAGTGTACTGTATCCCTACTTTATGTAATATATTTTCCATGACTGCTAAATTGATCAGTCCATCGGAACATGATTCACTGTAATAATGAAATTGTATTAAAATAATGTATTATATATATGTTACATGGGGTGAGGAATTATATTTGGTATCATATAATGTTATTCAAGAACAATGGAAATATATTTAGATGTCATATATTAGGGATCAAAATCCTAAGATAGACTTTGAGGATAACTTTAGAAGAACTTCCAATTTTTTGGTAATGTATATATTATGTGGGTTTTAAAAAAAATAAACTTGTGTCTAGATACTACAATTGGATGTGGTTCTGGAATAGATGTAACTATGATTGTAACCCTTGAAATGGTGTTTTGGGCTTGACCCGAGATATCTTGGTACATGAAAATGGGCCTTACTACACACATGGGTTGATACTCAAAGGGGATATGATTATAATTATTCATATTTTCATTACAAAACATTATTAATGATTTATGAGTAAATATGTCCTCAATGGAACCATATTTATGAATATGAAATTATATATGCCTATTTTTTATAATTTATATTAAATATTTCACTTGATTACAATCATGTATTAGTATTCATAACATAATAGTATCTATGACATGTTTAGAAATGGACCCTAGTAGAAGGAATGACTACCCCACCAATGCACATTTTCCAAATATTATGAAATATGATGTCTTTAATTTTCTTAGGACAACATATCCATGAGAAATAACCAACCATGTATTCTCATAATATGAGGAAATAATATCATGTATTAATAATATAAGTAAATAATTCACTAAGTCATATGTCTTTGAATGTTATCCAAAGAAGAAGATAGTTTTAGAGATTAATATGCATAAAAGGAATAAGGGAAAAATGATTTTCTCATATGTGATAACTGTGGAAGGAATCAACCTATGATGTGCTTGGACAGAATGGGCATTTGTTATAAGTTTGGATAAAATGGACATCAAGAAAATGAATGAAAATGGAACGAATAAAGAGAATAATATTCATATTTTAAACATTAGTTAAATGGGGAATTAAAAAAATAAATATCCTAGGTGACATGGAATTATTGCCCAAAATAATCAAAGGGATCATGTTCATGTAATAGCAATTACTACAGTCGACATGGAATAATTAATATATTTCTGTTTATAGATTGAATAAGTATTTCATTTTAGTCTTATATCTATGATGTATAGGTTATATTAATTATGGAAAAAATTAATTAATTTATAGAAGTAATATTTCATTGGGTATTTTAGATTGTATCATACTAATAAATGTGACCCAATATGAACTTAAATTTTTTGGAAAATACATGACTGAGTAAATGATAAACCATAATATAGTCCTAATATTAAAGTAGTAATAGATTATTGATTTGGATAAATTATATTGAATATTATTGACTACCATGAAACTAATTAATTATTTGTTTATTTCATCATTATTGGAGCTTAATTTTTTTTAATTTAAAAATTATATCTAGTATTACATAAGGAATAATGGAGCAAGAATGTATTCGGTATGATTTTATTGTAATTCACGATGTTACCATGTTTTATAATTATACACGATGAAGGTATTCACATGTTATTATGTGTAAAATGTGATATTCATTGTGTTTACCTACCTCATAAATTTTTGTATTGTGAGTTTGGACACCAGTATTTTGGATAAGTCTGTTGGTTGGAATGGAGTAATATTAGCACTAGATATTTATTTTGAGATTAATGTATAATTTATTGGATACATTTACCAAACATTTTGTATTTCAGAAATCATGTAGAGGATTACAAAAATACTTTTGGACATTATGATTTATCAAATGCGCTTCAAGAATAAAAAGTAATTTTTGAACATTCATTTCCTATTGTAAGGGATGTATTGATAATAGTTTGAAGCACAACCAAATGATGGGATTTTGATCATGATAGGTAAAGAAATCAAGTATGTTTTCTAATATATATATTATATTAATCCCCACGTTTCAATAAAAATTATCTACAAAAATGAGTTATCTTAATACCTTATGTATTTATGAACAGATAGTACATTAAATCATCATAGATTTATGACTTTGAGACCCTCAATTTTACATTTATTGTTAACATGTTTCTGATTAATGACCCCAATCAATCCCTATAAATATTTACATTTGTCCTCCAATTATGTGTCTCTAATTTCCACCATTGTTCTTATATACGAAATTATAATTTAGTGGTGACTTTTTCAGTTCAATTTAACTCTTACTAAAACGAAATTTTATAAACGCTATTTTCGATGTGGGTTCTCCACAAAGCTATTTTATATTTTAATGATTTTATTTTCATAGAAAAATTTCAAATTGTTAGGACACAATTTATTGAAGGAATGGAGAATGTAAAACCCCAATATTTAATAGTACGTTATCTCTCAAAGGAATTTTAATAGATTATATTTTACGCAACACTAACATTCCTTGCAATGTATAAATGATTGAGTTTCAGCGAAACAACACATTTGTGATAACATTATTTAAAGGATATATTTATTTATCAATTAAATATTGTAATATGAATAGTAAAAAATGAATTTTAAATGTAATTTAAATTTTTTTCACACAAATAAATCAAATTTATAATGAAATGTATATATTTTGTTAAAATAGTAATATATTAAGAATAACTATTTTCATAAAAGAACTACTTTTTTTGTCCTTTTGTGAAAAATTATAGAACTAATATTCGACACTGCATAAAATAGAATTTGGTAAAAATAAATTTAATTTTGAAATCAAAATATCAAAATTATCATAGGGTGAATTTTTTGTATTTGTCTGAAAACATTCAATTTTTGATTAATAGTGAAAAATAGTGCATAGTACATAAAAACTGACTTTTTCATTTCAATTATTAAATTTCATTAAAATTTATCTTAAAGAAAAAATAGATACATAATACATATATTAGTTAAATTTAATTCATTTTAGTCATTTTATAATAATATTACATATATACTATTTTATTGAAAATATTAACATCATTTATCAAACTTCTATGAAAAATTAGAAATCTACCTAAAACTTGATTATACCACTTTTGTGAATTGAATTTCAAATATATGATAAACTCATTTTTCACTAGTATGTAAAATGAGGTTCAATATGACCAATATTTTTGCTAAATAGTATCTTTTTGTCTTTTATTTACAATAGTTAAATATATATCCTTTGTGATCAACCTTAGGTCAATAATAATATCCTTTGTGATCAATTTGGGATAGATGGGTCAATTTATTATATTTTATTAAAAGAACAATTAAAAGTGTTTAATTCAAGTTTTATTAACTAAACCATTATTAAAATAGGGTTATAAATAAGATAAAATAGACTATAAATATAAATTTAAATTATAAACAAATTTAATACGTCTTGTTAATATATTTTTGACACAAAAAAATTAAATTTATTTATGACACAATGATGATACAGTAATTATCATATTAATGAATGAATAAAAAAATAATATTAAAAATACCAAAATAAAAGTATATTAAATCTTTTGATGGAATCCACTAATTTTATATGTGAATATGAAATTTTAGGGTGGATTAAATGTATTTTTTCGAAGTAATTATCTTTTTTTGACTTTCATAAAATCCAAATACTAAATAGTGTCAAAATTGATAGCCAATAGTTTTAATAACAAATATTATTTTATAAAATGATATTATAGACCTAAAAATGTAACATTCGGTCAAATGAAATAGATATTGGTATATATATTATTAATTAACCACTTGAGGTTATCTTGTAATTTTATAGTACCTATATTAACTATGTAGTATAAAAATAAAAGAAGACATGGTAAAAGAAGCTATTCAAAAAAGTGTTAAATCTGAAAGATAAGGATACTTTTATGACTTAAACATGTCTCAAATTAATTGTCCTAGGGAATTTAAAACCATAAACACATTAGCCTAAATATAGAATCATTTTTTATCTATTATAATCCGAAAATAAATTTATAATAAATTACTATTTCAAGCTTTTCTTAAAGTTCCGCACACATCTCTTATAAAAGGGTACTTCTACTTCTCTTAAATTCACACCTCAAAATCCATCTGAATTTGAAAAACCCTAAAAAAATATAATGCAAACTATATTTACATCAACCTATATGTATTAATTTGATCATAATGCAAACCTAAATATGTCATGACACGTCCTCGGGGCCCGTGCCGTGACTACCCTAAGCCCGCCTTCCATAGGCCAGGGGCTGGCGACTAGCACCAAAGGCGTAAATCCTGATATCAGGGAAGGCATTCCCTTTATAAGAAAAAAAACACCACAGAGAACAAGCGGATGAAGTAAACACTAAGTAAAACTGTACAACAGTAGGTGCAGAAAGTAATGGGGGTCGGAAATACAAGCCCAACTGTAAAGTACAACTGAAAGGGAAAACATCATCTGAAAAGTAAAATCCGCAACGCCGAGATGTCCACTGGAAATCCCACCTGAAGGGTGGGTACAGATAGCTCCACTGCTCCTCAGGTCCCGCCGTCTGCTCCGAGTACGTCCCGCCCAGCGGTCCTCCTCCAGTTACCGTCTTGCTCTGCAAGCCTCAACCACGATCAACGCTATCTGTCGTCTGTAACCAACACTACATAGTGCGGGCATAACCCGTATAGGGGAGAGTATATGCTACTCAGTAGGGACCCCGAGACCCCCGAAGGTCTCCCAAAATCCACAAAGGATTAACCACAAAGGAAATTTACAATCACGAACAAGCAACCGACACTACTTAGGCATATTCCCATACATATACCAAAGTCAACAATTCCAATACGCTTCATCCTCCGATCCCAAGTACAACTCAGTCCACATAGGAAAGTATACGTATTCCACACAGGAAAGAAAAACGTAATCCACACAGGATAGCACAACACAATCCACACAGGAAAGCAAACAAGATTCAGCTCACACAGGTATACTTCTTCAAAAGTCGATAGAGATGATCAGATGTAGCCACTGATTCATCAAAGTCGTCGGAACCACAAAGGATCGGTAGGTACTACCCCCCTCAATGACCTACACAAGATCGTTCAGGAAGTTGAACCCAAAGATATTGGGATACTCCTTTTTCCATCAAGTACAATGGTTATACCGCTACAACAAAGCGCTTCACCTGTCGGGTATTGTGCGCCTGCTGCTACAACCAAGCACTCCTCCGTCGTGGGTCTGCCGCTACAACCTAGCGATCCCCTATGCCACTACAACCAAACACAGCTCTGTCGTGGGTCTCCCGCTTCAACCATGCGCTCCCCTATGCCGCTACAACCAAGCGCACCTCTGTCGTGGGTCTGCCGCTACAACCAAGCGCTCCCCTGTGCCGCTACAACCAAGTGCACCTCTATCGTGGGTCTGCTGATAAAACCAAGCGCTCCCCTGTGCCCCTACAACCAAGCGCACCTCTGTCGTGGGTTTGCCGCTACAACCATGCGCTCCCCTGTTCCGCTACAACCAAGCGCACCGCTGTCGTTCGATCAGCAGTCGTCAAGTCTTAACCAGATCTATGGTTTCCGCACACAGTATGTTCGTTTAGGACGGTCCGCTCCATGAGTCGAGAGGATGATACATCAACTATCACATAGTCCAGAGTTGATGTATCCAAAAGTTCTGTATCATCAACAGGAACTCAACGTCGCAGACGGCGCGTCGATCAGACGCCAGGTCTGAGAGTTATTGGCTTTTTCGTCCCAGGGGCCCAGTTGGTTTTTTAATGCAAAACCAACCCGACCATACTCCACCTGTGTCCAAACCTCGGGCGGAGTATGCCAAAAGATCCGTCTCATCAAGAGGAATTTAACGAAACTGACGGCGCGTTAATCGGACGCCCGGTCTGTGAATTATTGGATTTTTCGTTCCAGGGGCCCGGTTGGTTTCGTGAGCGAACCAACCCGACCGTACTCCGACGACATCCAAACCTTGAGCGGAGTAATCCAAAAGATCCGTCTCACTTAGAAGAATTCAACAAAGTTGACGACACGTCATTCGGACGTCCGGAACTCAAGTTACGAGCATTTCCACTCCGAGGGCCCGGTTGGTTTTGTGTACCAACCAACCCGGCCGAACCCAAAGTTCTTCGAAACATTGAGTGTAATATACCGAAACGACCGTATCGATCCAATGATTTCGTTGTCGTGGACGGCGCGTCAATCGGAGGTCTAAAGTTCAAGATATGGGCATTTGACCGAAAGTGGTTCGAAAACGGGGGGTCTGCGCCCGGGTCGACCCGGCCCGACCCCCCATGGGTCGACCCAGGTCCGACCTGGCTGGCCCGCCCCGGCCCGGCCGGCGCGGCCCGGCCCGGCCGCGCGGACACTGCGGGTGGGGTGCGCGGCTCCCCCGCCCTTCGCGGCTAATTGACGCCGACGGTAACCATCGCCGGCAACTTCCGGCAGCGCGCCGCCGCCGCCTTCCGCGGACCACCGGACGCGCTCCGGTGGTCTGTTTCTCCTGCTATCTCCGCCTATGGTCCCCCGGGACCCCACATTCACTGTGAAGGGATTCAAACGCCAAAACGGCCGGCTTCGTCGTCACCCGTCAATCTGCACGTCAAAACGAATAGCGTCGTCTTTGTAGTTTTCCAGTGTGACCCGATGGCGACGCGCCCCTTCGCCGCGACCCGACACCGACCGGGGTTCTTTGGTTTTCTTAGACACGCCGCGATGGCGTCGCATTATTAAACTTCCTTCCACGGCGCGACGTGACGACGCCGCGCATATCCTTCCGCATGAAACCACGTGGTGCGACGACACCACGCCTTCCCGTACCAACCACAAAGGAACCATCAAGAAATTAAGGAGGAGGGTCGGCCGTGTTTGTGCGGTCCGACCCCCTCGCGTTATTTGATAACAAATGATTTAAATCCACGAAGATCATCAAGTTGGTTTTCACAAATCAAATAAATAAAACCCCTACCTCGGTTCAGGAATGGTGTTCATCAACGAGCCGCGGAAGACGGGCGTCGCAGAGGTCGGGCGTCACGGGTAAAGAACGTCGGCGTCGCGAAGCGAGGATTCAAAGTCATTGACGGCGATTTCGTCACAAAAAACCGTCGCGGATGAGATGACGCAGAAGAAGAACATCGCGTCGTGGATACATCGTCGCGGATACGGCATCGCGGAAGAATCGTGTTCTTCGGCAGAGAAGTTCTTCGTTGAAGAACGGTGTTCTTCGCATTCTTCGTTGAGTTTGAAGAAGAATTAGACCGCTTCCCCAATCCTCTAAAGGTTGCAAAACTCTAACAAAATAAAATAATACCCTTTATTATTTTATTAACACAACATATCTTTTGAATTTCAAGAGTTTTACATTCAATAACCTCACACAACTCACCTCATTAAACTTATCACATTAAAGTCATAAGTTATAACTTAAGTTAACAAAAAATAATGTGGGAGTTGAGGGGGTTTTTAAAGGATATGAAGGGGTGGGGTTCATTTGGGCCCCACCACCCTCATAACCTCCCATGGGAGGTTGGGTGTTTACCCAACTTCCATCAACAACTAAACACTTAGAGTAAAATAATAAAAATTGTAGAGTAATTATAAAATAAACTTCCACAATTTTTATCATCAACACTCATGTAAACGCATCTCCGGAACAGGAGTTCCTAAGCTATTACTGGCGCTGCGGTTCCATTGGTGCCCTAGGAATTCGATTCCGGGCACCGGTTCAAATGTTAGAAATTCTCGCTCGTTCGTTCACTGAACGTACCCGAGCCAAACTTCAGAAATTGATTCCGGGCACACTGGGCCTCGAAATCAGGTGCCGTCAGAAACAGCGTTCTTGTAAAATTCCAAAGAAAATTAAGAAGAAAATTTCCTTGAAATTTCCGGGCCTTTACATTACTCCCAACACAAGGCTTTATGTCCCCGTAACGCTTCAACACAAAATAGGGATACAATGGTGGTTGAGCTAGGGTAAGACACCTCGCCAATCCTGCTGAGGACCTGGAAGGGTCTGATGAAGCATGAAGACAACTTTCCACCAAGGCCAATTCTCTGTAATCCACATCTAGGTTACACCCGCATGAAGACGTGGTCACCATCCTCAAACTCTATTGGTATCCGCCTCCTGTCAGCGAAAGACTTCTGTCGGCTCTGAGCTGTCTTCATCCGCTCCTGGATGACCTGGACCTTCTCTATCATGGCCTGGACCACCTCTGGTCCCACAAGAGCTGCTATGATTTCTTCTTTTCCGATAAGAGAAATCTGGTCTCATCCCTTGGATGAGCCACGTTCTTTTTCTAATACAGTCAATCCAGACATGGATGATACTAATCCATACTAAGGATTACACCGTAAGGCCTCGACGCTACTACTAAGAGATCCAATCGTTACTCTCGCCTCCAAGGGTTGAGTCACACTGTCGGCATCAATGTGTGGTAACTGGGTCTCCTCCAGTAGATGTATCACAAGTGAGGGTCAAGTCAACAGTCATAACTGGAACCTCTTAGTAACAACACAAAATAGGATAGGAATGAAAACATCACAATGGTATGCGTCTTTTATTATTGCAGCTCATAATACAATGACGCTACACAATAGCAACAAGGAACCAGAAGTACAATGGACGTATCCACTAGTTCTGCTCCAGTCCATCTGCTCCCATAGATCCATGATCGGAAGCCTCAGCTTCCTGAAGCTGAGCTCTCGCATGTCCACCAACTCCCTGCGGTCGGGGTGGACCTCATGGTGGTGGTGGTGGAAACACCCCGAAGCGTCATCCACCTCCAACTGCACGACCATCTCCCCTGCAGTGGCCGCCTGCTCCTTGCTGCCCGCCCTAATCGATCCTCTGCCTCTGCCTGGTGGTTCCTTCGTTCATCTGCTGGTCATCCGCATGGCGGGTCGGACAGTCACAAGCCATGTGCTCAATCCCACCGCAGGAGTAACACTGCCCCTCATGGCAAGTCGTTGTCCATCCCGAGTGCCTCGCACAAACGATCTAGAGTCATGCTGTCGACCACCTGTAGGTCTAGTTCTCTTGGACCCCTACGTCACCTGTCTACTGCCCGCTGCAGAAGACCCTGCTACGGGCCATCCTGCAGAGGGCCCTGTCACTGGAGCCTACTCGGCGAGAAAACTCTCTACTAGAAGGGATCTCTCCAACACCTCTGCCTGTGTCAGAATGTTGAGGGAGATCATCGAAGCCCTGATCTCATGCTTTAGTCCCTGCTCGACGATCCAGGCCCGGAAGAACGGGTCTTGTACCATATCTGTGGAGTAGCGCGAGAGATCGGTAAATCTCGCCACGTACTGGGCGGCCATCAAGATGCACTGCCGCAGCTGAAGAAGCTCCTGGATGCGCACCGCACAGAGGGTGGTCGGGACGAACTCTGAGAGGAAGAGGCTCTCAAAGTCGGTCCAGAGAAGAGATGCCTCTTCGTGCACCTAGAGCATCAAGCTCCACCATCGGCCCGCTACTGCATGCAGTAGGCTCGCCGCGAGGATCACCATGCGGTCTGATGGTGTCCTCACTAGCCTGAAAACTCGTACGACCGCCTCCAGCCAGTCGTTGGTTGTCGGGGGGTCTGTCTCCCCACGAAACTGGGGTGGTCTCTAGCACTGGAACTCGTGTCGAGCTCCAAGGCGACGTGCATCGTCAGCGGTCGTGGCGGGGAGCATCAGTGGCTCGGCGGGTAAAGGTAACCCAGGTGCCACTACTGACAAAGGTCCCTACACCGAGGCCTCATCGATCGGGGGGATGTCTTCACACTAGACTCTCGGAACCCTAGCTGGCTGTCGTCGTGGGGCCATCCTGAAAAGGAAACAGCTGCGCCCCAGTCAGAACAGTATACCTGGTGAGCTGATACAAAGTAATCACAAAGAAAACTTAAAACACACACACAATCAATGTTTTTGTGCATTAAGTCGGAAATCAGAAGTTCGGGTCTTGGTGTACGGATACCTCGGCCGCCGCACCAAAACTGGACTCCCTGGACTGATAACCACACTCAATATGCTAAACACTATTGCTTCATATAGAAAAGATCAGAGTTCGCGGTAGAACCGAACTCCTCTGATACCAATTTGTCATGACCCATCCTTGGGGCCCGTGCCGTGACTACCCCAATCTCGCCTTCCATAGGCCAGGGGCTGGCGACTATCACCAAAGGTGTAAATCCTGATATCAGGGAAGGCATTGCCTTTATAAGAGTAAACAAACACCACAGGGAACAAGCGGAAGAAGTAAACACTATGTAAAACTGTACAACAGTAGGTGCAGAAAGTAAAGGGGGCCGAAATTACATGCCCAACTGTAAAGTACAACTGAAAGGGAAAACATCAACTGAAAAGTAAAAGCCGCTACGCCGAGATTTCCACTGGAAATCCCACCTGAAGGGTGGGTACAGATAGCTCCACTTCTCCTCGGGTCCCGTCGTCCGCTCCGAGTACGTCCCGCCCAGTGGTCCTCCTCCAGGTACTGTCTTGCTCTGCAAGCCTCAACCACGATCAATGATGTCCGTCGTATGCATCCAACACAACGTAGTGTGGGCATAGCCCGTACAGGGGTGAGTATAAGCTACTCAGTAGGGACCCCGAGACACTAGAAGGTCTCTCAAAATCCACAAAGTATAAACCACAAAGGAAAGTAACAACCACGAAGTAACAACTGACACTGCTTAGGTATATGCCTATACATATACCTAAGTCAACAATTCCAATACGCTCCAACCTCCGAGCCCAAGTACAACTCAGTCCACACAGAAAAGTATACGTATTCCACACAGGAAAGAAAAATGTAATCCACACAGGATAGCACAACACAATCCACACGGGAAAGCAAACAGGATTCAGCTCAAACATGTATACTTCTTCAAAAGACAATAGAGATGATCAGATATAGCTACTGATTCATCTAAGTCGTTGGACCCACAAAGGATCGGTAGGTACTATCCCCCGCAATGACCTACACAGGATCGTTCAGGATGTTCAACCCAAAGCTATTGGGAAAATCCTTTTTCCATCAAGTAAAGTGGTTATACCGCTACAACTAAGCGCTTCACCTATCTAGTACTGTGGGCCTGCTCCTACAACCAAGCGCTCCTCTATCGTGGGTCTGCCGCTACAACCAAGTGCTCACCTATGCCGCTACAACCAAGCGCACCTCTGTCGTGGGTCTGTCGTTTCAACCAAGCGCTCCCCTGTGCCGCTACAACCAAGCAAACCTCTGTCGTGGGTCTGCCGCTACAACCAAGCGCTCCCCTGTGCTTCTACAACCAAGCGCACCTCTGTCGTGGGTCTTTCGCTACAACCAAGCGCTCCCCTATGCCGCTACAACCAAGCGCACCTCTATCGTGGGTTTTCCGCTAAAACCAAGCGCTCCCCTGTGCCGCTACAACCAAGCGCACCTATGTTTTTCTATCAGCAGTCGTCAAGTCTCAACCGGCTCTAGGGTTTCCGCGCACAGTAAGTTCGTTCGGGAGGGTCCTCTCCA
This sequence comes from Viscum album, assembly GCA_963277665.1. Classification (NCBI taxonomy): domain Eukaryota; kingdom Viridiplantae; phylum Streptophyta; class Magnoliopsida; order Santalales; family Viscaceae; genus Viscum; species Viscum album. The sequence continues at coordinate 616,693,790 of OY728164.1, forward strand.
CGAGCCAAGAGGCTGATACATCAACTATCACATAGTCTAGAGTTTATGTATCCAAAAGTTCTTTATCGTCAACAGGAACTCAACGTCGCAGACGGCGCGTCGATCGGACGCCCGGTCTGAGAGTTATTGGCTTTTTCGTCCCAGGGGCCCGGTTGGTTTTTAAGGAAAAACCAACCTGACCATACTCCACCTGTGTCCAAACCTCAGGCGGAGTATGAAAAAATATCTCTCTCATCAATAGGAATTTAACAAAACAGACGCCGCGTCAATCAGACGCCCGGTCTGTGAATTGTTAGATTTTTCGTTCTAGGGGCCCGGTTGGTTTCGTCAGCGAACCAACCCGACCATACTCCGATGGCATCCAAACCTCAAGCGGATTAATCCAAACGATCAATCTCACTTAGAGGAATTCATCAAAGTCAACGGAATGACATTCGGACGTCCGGAACCCAAGTTACGAGCGTTTCAGCTCGGAGGGCCCGGTTGGTTTCGTGTACCAACCAACCCATCCGAACCAAAAGATTTCCGAAACATTGAGTGTAATATACAGAAATGACCATCTCGATCCATGGATCGCTTTGACGTGGACAGCGCGTCAATCAGAGTTCTACAGCTCAAGATATGGGAATTTGACCGAAAGTGGTCCGAAAACGGGGGGTCTGGGCCCGGGCCGACCCGGCATGACCCCCCCCTGGGTCGACCCGGGTCCGACATGGCTTGCCCAGCCCGGCGTGGCCCAACCCGGCCGCGCGGACACCGCGGGCGGGGTGGGCGACTCCCCCGCCCTTCGCCGCTAATTGACACCGACGACAACCGCCGCCGGCAACATCTGGCAGCGCGCCGCCGCCGCCTTCCGCGGACCACCGGACGCGCTCCGTTGGTCTGTTTCTCCTGATATCGCCGACTATGGTCCCCTCGTGACCCCACCTTCACTGCGAAGGGATTCAAATGCCAAAACGGCCTGCTTCGTCGTCGCCCATCAATCCACACGTCAAAACGAATAGCGTCATCTTTGTAGTTTTCAAGTATAACCCGATGGCGCCGCGCCCCTTCGCCGCGGCCCGACACCGACCGCGGTTCTTTGGTTTTCTTTGACGCGGCGTGATGGCTTCACATTATTAAACATCCTTCCATGGCGCGACATGACGACGCCGCACATATCCTTCCTCATGAAACCACATGTTGCGACGACACCACGCCTTCCTGTACCAACCACAAAGGAACCATCACGAAATTAAGGAGGAGGGTTGGCCGTGTTTGTGTGGTCCGACCCCCTCGCGTTATTTGATAAAAAATGGTTTAAATACACGAAGATCATCAAGTTGGTTTTCACGAATCAAATAAATAAAACCCCTACCTCGGTTCAAGAACCGTGTTCGTCAACGAGCCGCGGAAGACGGGCGTCGCGGAGGTCAGGCATCGCGGGTAAAGAACATAGACGTTGCGAAGCGAGGATTCGATGTCGTTGACGGTGATTTCATCGTGAAAACCCGTCGCAGAAGAGACGACACGGAAGAACAACGTCGCGTCGCGGATACATCGTCGCAGATACGGCATCGCGGAAGAACCGTGTTCTTCGGCAGAGAAGTTCTTCGTTGAATAACGGTGTTCTTCGCGTTCTTCGTCGAGGTTGAAGAAGAATTAGACCGCTTCCCCAATCCTCCCAAGGTTGCAAAACTCTAACAAAATAAAATAATACCCTTTCTTATTTTATTAACACAACATATCTTTTGAATTTCAAGAGTTTGAATTTCAATAACCTCACACAACTCACCTCATTAAACTTATCACATTATTGTCATAAGTTATAACTTAAGTAAACAAAAATTAAAGTGGGAGTTGAGGGGGTTTTTAGAGGATATGAAGGGGTGGGGTTCATGTGGGCCCCACCACCCTCATAACCTCCCAAGGGAGGTTGGGTGGTTACCCAACTTCCATCAACAACTAAACACTTAGAGTAAAATATTAAAAATTGTAGAGTAATTATAAAATAAACTTCCACAATTTTTATCATCAACACTCGTGTAAATGCATCTCCGGAACAGGAGTTCATAAGCTATTACTGGCGCTGCGGTTCCATCGGTGCCCTAGGAATTCGATTCCGGGCACCGGTTCAAAAGTTAGAAATTACCGCTCGTTCGTTCACTGAACGTACCTGAGCCAAACATCGGAAATTGATTCCGGACACACCGGGCCTCAGAATCAGGTGCCGTCAGAAACTGCGTTCTTGTAAAATTCGAAAGAAAATTAATAAGAAAATTTCCTTGAAATTTCCGGGCCTTTACATTACTACCACCACAAGTCTTTACATCCCCGTAAAGTTTCAACACAAACTAGGGATACAATGGTGGTAGAGCTAGGGTAAGCCACCTCGCCAATCCTGGTGAAGACCATGAAGGGTCCGATGAAGCATGAAGACAACTTTACACCTTGGACAAATCTCCATAATCCACGTCTAGGTTAGACCCGCATGAAGACATGGTCTCCATCCTCAAACTCTAGTGGCATCCGCCTCCTGTCAGCGAAAGACTTCTGTCATCTCTGAGCTGTCTTCATCCGCTCCTGGATGACCTGGACCTTCTCTATCGTGGCCTGGACCACCTCTGGTCCCATAAGAGCTGCTATGATTTCTTCTTTTCCGATAAGAGAAATCTGGTCTCATCCCTTGGATGAACCACATTCTTTTCCTAATACCGTCAATCCCAACATGGATGACACTAATCCATACTAAGGATGACGTCGTAAGGCCTCGACACTACTACCATGAGATCCAACCGTTACACTCGCCTCCAAGGGTTGAGTCACACTGTCGGCATCAATGTGTGGTAACTGGGACTCCTCCAGAAGATGTCTCACAAGTGAGGGTCAAGTTAACAATCAAAACTGGAACCTCATAGTAACAACACAAAAGAGGATAGGAATGAAAACATCACAATGGTATGCGTCTTTTATTATTGCAGCTCATAATACAAAGACGCTACACAATAGCAACAAGGAACCAGAAGTACAAAGGACGTATCCACTAGTTCTTCTCCTGTCCATCTTCTCCCATAGCTCCATGATCGAAAGCCTCAGCTGCCTGAAGCAGAGCTCTCGCATGTCCACCAACTACCTGCGGTCGGGGTGGACCTCCTGGTGGTGGTGGTGGAAACACCCCGAAACGTCGTCCTCCTCCAACTACACGGCGAGCTCCCCTGCAATGGACACCTGCTCCTTGTGGCCCGCCCTGATCGATCCTCTGCCTCTGCCTAGGGGTTCCTTCATTCATCTTCTGGTCATCCGTATGGTTGGTTGGACAGTCACAAGCCATGTGATCAATCCCACCACAGGAGTAACAATGCCCCCTCATGCCAAGTCGTTGTCCAGCCCGATTGCCTCACACAAATGATCCAGGGTCATGCTTTCGACCACCTGTAGGTCTAGTTCTCTTGGATCCCTACGTCATTTGTCTACTACCCACTTCAGAAGACCCTGCGGAGGGCCTTGTCACTGGAGCCTGCTCGGTGAGAAAACTCTCTACTAGAAGGTCTCTCTCCAACACCTCTGCATGTGTTGGAATGTTGTGGGAGATCATCGTAGCCATGATCTCGTGATTCAGTCCCTGCTCGAAGATCCGGGACCGGAAGAACGGGTCTCGTACCATATCTGTGGAGTAGCGTGAGAGATCCGTAAATCTCGCCGCGTACTGGGCGTCCGTCAAGCTGCACTGCTGCAGCTGAAGAAGCTCCTGGATGCACACCGCATGGAGGGTGGCTGGGACGAACTCTGAGCGGAAGAGGCTCTCGAAGTCCGTCCAGAGAAGAGATGCCTCGTCGTGCACCTGGAGCATCAAACTCCACCATCGGCCCGCTGCAGCATGCAGTAGGCTCACTGCGAGGATCACCATGAGATATGATGGTGTCCTCACTAGCCTGAAAACACGTACAACCGCCTCCAGCCAGTCCTCGGTTGTCTGGGGGTCCGTCTCCCCACGAAACCGGGGTGGTCGCTGGCACTGAAACTCATGACAAGCTCCGAGGCGACGTGCGTCGTCAGTGGTCGTGGCGGGGAGCATCAGTGGCTCGGCGGGTAAAGGTACCCCAGGTGCCACTGCTGACAAAGGGCCATGCACCGAGGCCTTGTCGCTCGGTGGGATGTCTTCACACTCGAATCTCGGAACCCTAGCTGGCTGTCGTCGTGGGGCCATCCTGAAAGGGAAACAGCTGTGCCCCAGTCAGAACAGTATACCTGGTGAGCTGATACAAAGTAATCACAAAGAAAACATGAAACACACACGCAATCAATGTTTTCGTGCATTAATTCGGAAATCAGAAGTCAGGGTCTTGGTGTACGGATACGTCGGCCGCCGCACCAACACTGGACTCCCTGGACTGATAACCACACTCAATACGCTAAACATTATTGCTTCAAATAGAAATGATTAGAGTTCGCGGTAGAACTGAACTCCTCTGATACCAATTTGTCATGACCCATCCTCGGGGCTCGTGCCGTGACTACCCCAAGCTCTCCTTCCATAGGCCAGGGGCTGGCGACTATCACCAAAGGCGTAAATCCTGATATCAGGGAAGGCATTGCCTTTATAATAGTAAACAAACACCACAGAGAACAAGCGGAAGAAGTAAACACTAAGTAAAACCGTACAACATTAGGTGCAGAAAGTAAACGGGGCCGGAAAAGATGCCCAACTATAAAGTACAACTGAAAGGGAAAACATCAACTAAAAAGTAAAAGCCGCTACACCGAGCTGTCCACTGGAAATCCCACCTGAAGGGTGGGTACAGATAGCTCCACTGCTCCTCGGGTCTCGTCGTCCGCTCCGAGTACGTCCCGCCCAGTGGTCCTCCTCCAGGTACCGTCTTGCTCTGCAAGCCTCAACCACGATCAAAATTGTCCGTCATATGCAACCAACACAACATAGTGCGGGCATAGCCCATGCAGGGGTGAGTATAAGCTACTCAGTAGGGACCCCGAGACACCAGAAGGTCTCTCAAAATCAACAAAGTATAAACCACAAAGGAAAGTTACAATCACGAAGTAACAACCGACACTGCTTAGGTATATACCTATAAATATACCTAAGTCAACAATTCCAATACGCTCCAACCTCCGAGCCCAAGTACAACTCAGTCCACACAGGAAAGTATACGTATTCCACACAAGAAAGAAAAACTTAATCCACATAGGATAGCACAACACAATCCACACGGGAAAGCAAACAGGATTCATCCCACACAGGTATACTTCTTCAAAAGTCGATAGAGATGATCAGATGCAGCCACTGATTCATCTAAGTCGTCGGACCCACAAAGGATCGGTAGGTACTAACCCCCACAATGACCTACAAAATATCGTTCAGAAAGTTGAACCCAAAGCTATTGGGAACTCCTTTTTCCATCAAGTAAAGTGGTTATACCGCTACAACTAAGCGCTTCACCTATCTGGTACTGTGGGCCTACTCCTACAACCAAGCACTCCTCCGTCGTGGGTCTTCCGCTACAACCAAGCGCTCCCCTATGTCGCTACAACCAAGCGCACCTATTTCGTGGGTCTGCTGCTTCAACCAAGTGCTTCCCTGTGCCGCTACAACCAAGCGCACCTCTGTCGTGGGTCTGCCGCTACAACCAAGCTCTCCCCTGTGCTGCTACAACCAAGCGCACCTCTGTCGTGGGTCTCTCACTACAACCAAGTGCTCCCCTATGCCGCTACAACCAAGCGCACCTCTGTCGTGGGTTTGCCGCTACCACCAATCGCTCCCCTATGCCGCTACAACCATGCACACCTATGTTGTTCGATCAGCAGTCGTCAAGTCTCAACCGGCTCTAGGGTTTCCGCACACAGTAAGTTCGTTCGGGAGGGTCCGCTCCACGAGCCGAGAGGCTGATACATCAACTATCACATAGTCTAGAGATGATGTATCCAAATGTTCCGTATCATCAACAGGAACTCAACGTTGCAGACGGCGCGTCGATCAGACGCCCGGTCTGAGAGTTGTTGGCTTTTTCGTCCCAGGGGCCCGGTTGGTTTTTAAAGCAAAACCAACCCGACCGTACTCCACAGGTGTCCAAACCTCGGGCGGAGTATGCCAAAAGATCTGTCTCATCAAGATGAATTTAACGAAACAGACGGCGCGTCAATCAGACGCCCGGTCTGTGAATTATTGGATTTTTCGTTCTAGGGGCCAGGTTGGTTTCGTGAGCGAACCAACCCGGCCGTACTCCGATGGCATCCAAACCTCAAGAGGAGTAATCCAAATGATCCGTCTCACTTATAGGAATTCAACAAAGTCGACGGAACGTCATTCGGACGTCCGGAACTCACGTTACGAGCGTTTCCGCTCCGAGGGCCCGGTTGGTTTCGTGTACCAACCAATCCGTCCGATCCAAAAGTTATCCGAAACATTGAGTGTAATATACCGACACGACCGTCTCGATACAAGGATCGCGTTGCTGTGGACGGTGCGTCAATCGGAGGTCTACAGCTCAAGATATGGGCATTTGACCGAAAGTAGTCCGAAAACGGGGGGTCTGGGCCCGGGCCGACCCCCCACCCCCCCCCCCCCCCTGGGTCGACCCGGGTACGACCTGGCTTGCCCGACCCGGCCTGGCCGGAGTGGTCGCGCGGACACCGCGGGCGGGGTGCGCGGCTCCCCCGCCCTTCACCGCAAATTGACGCCGACAGAAACCGCCGCCGGCAACTTCCGGCGGCGCGCCGCCGCCGCCTTCCACGGACCACCGGACGCGTTCCGGTGGTCCGTTTCTCCTGCTATCTCCGCCTATGGTCCCCCCGGGACCCCACCTTCACTGCAAAGGGATTCAAACACCAAAATGGCTTGCTTCGTCGTCACCCGTCAATCCGCACGTCAAAACTAATAGCGTCGTCTTTGTAGTTTTCCAGTGCGACCCGATGGCGCTGCGCCCCTTCGCCGCGGCCCGAATCCGACCGCGGTTCTTTGATTTTCTTTGATGCGGCGCGACGGCGTCGTGTTATTAAACTTCCTTCCACGGCGCGACGGGACGGAGCCACGCATATCCTTCAGCATGAAACCCCGTGGTGCGACGGCACCACGCCTTCCCGTACCAACCACAAAGGAACCATCACGAAATTAAGAAGGAGGGCCAGCCGTGTTTGTGCGGTCTGACCCCCTCGCGTTATTTGATAACAAATGGTTTAAATCTACAAAGATCATCATGTTGGAATTCATGAATCAAATAAATAAAACCACTAACTCGGTTTAGGAACGGTGTTCGTCAACGAGGCGCGGAAGACGAGCGTCGCGGAGGTCGGGCGTCGCGGGTAAAGAATGTTGACGTCGCGAAGCGAGGATTCGAAGCCGTTGACGGCGATTTCGTCACGGAAAATTGTCGTGGAAGAGACGACGCGGAAGAAGAATGTCGCATCATGGTTACGGCATCGCGGAATAACTGTGTTCTTCGGCGGAGAAGTTCTTCGTTGAAGAACGGTGTTTTTCGCTTTCTTCGTCGAGGTTGAAGAAGAAGAAGACCGCTTCCCCAATCCTCTCAAGGTTGCAAAACTCTAACAAAATAAAATAAGACCCTTTCTTATTTTATTAACACAACATATCTTTTGAATTTCAAGTGTTTGAAATTCAATAACCACACACAAATCACCTCATTAAACTTATCACATTAAATTCATAAGTTATAACTTATGTTAACAAAAATTAAAGTGGGATTTGAGGGGGTTTTTAGAGGATATGAAGGGGTGGGGTTCATGTGGGCCCCACCACCCTCATAACCTCCCAAGGGAGGTTGGGTGGTTACCCAACTTCCATCAAGAACTAAACACATAGAGTAAAATAATAAAAATTGTAGAGTAATTATAAAATAATCTTCCACAATTTTTATCATCAACACTCATGTAAATGTATCTCCGGAACAGGAGTTCCTATGCAATTACTGGCGATGCGGTTCCATCGGTGCCATAGGAATTCGATTCCGGTCACTGGTTCAAAAGTTAGAAATTCTCGCTCGTTCGTTCACTGAACGTACCCAAGTCAATATTCATAAATTGATTCCAGGCACACCGGGCCTCGGAATCAGGTGCCGTCAGAAACTGCGTTCTTGTAAAATTCCAATGAAAATTAAGAAAAAAATTTCATTGAAATTTCCGGACTTTTACATTACTCCCACCGCAAGGCTTTACGTCCCCGTAAAGATTCAACACAAACTAGGGATACAATGGTGGTAGAGCTAGGGTAAGCCACCTTGCCAATCCTGGTGAGGACCAGGAAGGGTCTGATGTAGCATGAAGACAACTTGCCACCTAGGCCAAATCTCCGTAATCCACGTCGAGGTGAGACCCGCATGAAGTCGTGGTCGCAATCCTCAAACTCTAGTGGCCTCCGCCTCCTATCAGCGAAAGACTTCTGTCGGATCTGAGCTATCTTCATCCGCTCCTGGATGACCTGGTCCTTCTCTATCGTAGCCTGGACCACCTCTGGTCCCAAAAGAGCTGCTATGATTTCTTCTTTGTCGATAAGAGAAATCTGGTCTCATCCCTTGGATGAACCACGTTCTTTGCCTAATACCGTCAATCCCGACATGGATGATACTAATCCATACTAAGGATGACGTCGTAAGGCCTCGACGCTACTACCAAGAGATTCAACCGTTACTCTCGCCTCCAAGGGTTGAGTCACACTGTCGGTATCAGTGTGTGGTAACTGGATCTCCTCCAGTAGATGTCTCACAAGTGAGGGTCAAGTCAACAGTCAAAACTGGAACCTCTTAGTAATAACACAAAAGAGGATAGGAATGAAAAAATCACAAAGGTATGAGTCTTTTATTATTGCAGCTCGTAATACAAAGACGCTACACAATAGCAACAAGGAACTAGAAGTACAAAGGACGTATCCATTAGTTCCGCTCCGGTCCATCTGCTCCCAGAGTTCCATGATCAAAGGCCTCAGCTGCCTGAAGCTGAGCTCTCGCATGTCCACCAACTCCCTGTGGTCGGGGTGGACCTCCTGGTGGTGGTGGTGGCAACACACCGAAGCGTCGTCCACCTCCAACTGCACGGCCAGCTCCCCTGCCATGGCGGCCTTCTCCTTGCGGCCCGCCCTGATCGAACCTCTGCCTCTGCTTGGGGGGTCCTTCGTTCATCTGCTGGTCATCCGTATGGCGGGTCAGACAGTCACGATCCATGTGATCAATCCCGCCACAGGAGTAACACTACCCCCTCATGGAAAGTCGTTGTCCAGCCCGAGTTCCTCGCACAAACGATCCAGAGTCATGATGTCGACCACCTGTAGGTCTAGTCCTCTTGGACCCCTGCGTCATCTGTCTACTGCCCGCTGCAGAAGACCCTACTACGGTCTATCCTACGGAGGGCCCTGTCACTGGAGCCTGCTCGGTGAGAAAACACTCTACTAGAAGGGCTCTCTCCAACACCTCTGCCTGTGTCGTAATGTTGAGAGAGATCATCAAAGCCATGATCTTGTGTTTTTGTCCCTGGTCGAAGGTCTGGGCCCGGAAGAACGGGTCCCATACCATATTTGTGGAGTAGCGCGAGAGATCGGTAAATCTCGCCGAATACTGGGCGACCATCAAGATGCACTGCCGCAGCTGAAGAAGCTCCTGGATGCGCAACGCACGGAGGGTGGTCGGGACGAATTCCGAGTGGAAGAGGCTCTCGAAGTCCACCTAGAGAAGAGATGCCTTTTCGTGCACCTGGAGCATCAAGCTCCACCATCGTTCTGCTGCTGCATGCAGTAGGCTCGCCGTGAGGATCACCATTCGGTCTGATGGTGTCCTCACTAGCCTAAAAACTCGTACGACCACCTCCAGCCAGTCCTTAGCTGTCTGGGGGTCCATCTCCCCACGAAACCGGGGTGGTCGCTGGCATTGGAACTCATTCCGAGCTCCGAGGCAACGTGCATCGTCAATGGTCGTGTCGGGGAGAATCGGTGGCTCGGCGGGTAAAGGTACCCCCAGTGCCACTGCTGACAAAGGGCCCTGCACCAAGGCCTTGTTGCTCGGTGGGCTGTCTTCACACTCGACTCTCGGAACCATAGATGGCTGCCGTCGTGGGGCCATCCTGAAAAGGAAACAGGTGCACCCCGGTTCGAACAGTATACCTAGTGAGCTGATACAAAGTAATCACAAAGAAAACTTGAAACACACACGCAATCAATGTTTTCATGAATTAAGTCAGAAATCAGAAGTCAGGGTCCTGGTGTACGGAAACGTCGGCCGCCGCACCAACACTGGACTCCCTGGACTGATAACCACACTCAATACGCTAATCACTATTGCTTCACATAGAAAAGATCAGATTTCGCGGTAGAACCGAACACCTCTGATACCAATTTGTCACGACACGTCCTTGGGGCCCGTGCTGTGACTACCACAAGCCCACCTTCCTTAGGCCAGGGGCTGGAGACTAGCACCAAAGGCATAAATCCCGATATCAGGGAAGGAATTGCCTTTATAAGAGTAAACAAACACCACCGAGAACAAGAGGAAGAAGTAAACACAAAGTAAAACTATACAACAGTAGGTGCAGAATGTAAAGGGGGCCGGAAATACAAGCCCAACTGTAAAGTACAACTGAAAGGGAAAACATCAACTGAAAAGTAAAAGCCTCTACGCTGAGATGTCCACTGGAAATCCCACCTGAAGGGTGGGTACAGATAGCTCCACTACTCCTCGGGTCCCATCGTTCGCTCTGAGTACGTCCCACCCAGTGGTCCTCCTCCAGGTACCGTCTTGCTCTGCAAGCCTCAACCACGATCAACGCTGTCCGTCATCTGCAACCAACACAATGTAGTGCGGGCATAGCCCGTGCAGGGGTGAGTATAAGATACTCAATAGGGACCCAGAGAGCCCAGAATTTCTCCCAAAATCTAAAAAGTATAAACCACAAAGGAAAGTTACAATCACGAAGTAACAACCGACACTGCTTAGGTATATGCCCATACATATACCTAAGTCAACAATTCCAATACTCTCCAACCTTCGAGCCCAATTACCACTCAGTCCACACAGGAAAGTATATGTATTCCACACAGGAAAGAAAAACGTAATCCACACAGGATAACACAGCACAATCCACACAGGAAAGAAAACAGGATTCAACTCACACATGTATACTTCTTGAAAAGTCGATAGTGATGATCAGATGTAGCCACTGATTCATCTAAGTCGTCGGACCCACAAAGGATCGGTAGGTACTAATCCCCGAAATGACCTACACAGGATCTTTCAGGAATTTGAACCCAAAACTATTGGGAAACTCCTTTTTCCATCAAGTATAGTGGTTATACCGCTACAACTAAGCGCTTCACCTATCTGGTACTGTGGGTTTGCTGCTACAACCAAGCGCTCCCCCGTCGTGGGTCTGCCACTACAACCAAGCGCTCCACTGTGCTGCTACAACCAAACGCACCTCTGTCGTGGGTCTTCCACTTCAACCAAGCGCTCCCCTGTGCCTCTACAACCAAGCGCACCTCTGTCGTTGGTTTGCCGCTACAACCAAGTGCTCCCTTGTGCGGCTGCAACCAAGCGCACCTCTGTCGTGGGAATGCCGCTACAACCAAGCTCTCCCCTGTGTCGCTACAACCAAGAGCACCTCTGTCGTGGGTTTTCCGCTACAACCAAGCCCTCCCCTGTGCTACTACAACCAAGCACACCTCTTTCGTTCGATCAGCAGTCGTCAAGTCTCAACCAGCTCTAGGGTTTCCACACACAGTAAGTTCGTTCGGGAGGGTCCGCTCCACGAGCCGAGAGGATGATACATTGACTGTCACATAGTCCAGAGTTGATGTATCCAAAAGTTCCGTATCGACAACAGAAACTCAACATCGCAGACGGCGTGTCGATCAGACGCCCCGTCTGAGAGTTATTGGATTTTTCGTCCCAGGGGCCCGGTAGGTTTTTAAGGCAAAACCAACCCAACCGTAATCCACCTATTTCTAAGCCTCGGGCGGAGTATGCCAAAATATCCTTCTCATCAAGAGGAATTCAACGAAATAGAAGACACGTCAATCAGATGCCCGGTCTGTGAATTATTGGCTTTTTCGTTCGAGGGGCCCGGTTGGTTTCGTGAGCGAACCAACCCTACCGTACTCCGACGACATCCAAATCTCAAGCAGAGTAATTCAAAAGATCCGTCTCACTTATAGAAATTCAACAAAGTCGACGGCACGTCATTCAGACGTCCGAAACTCATGTTACGAGCGTTTCCGCTCCGAGGGCCCGGTTGGTTTCGTGTACGAACCAACCCGACCGAACAAAATGTTCTCCGAAACCTTGAGTGTAATATACTGAAACGACCGTCTCGAACCAAGGATCGTGTTTCTGCTGACGGCGCGTCAATTGGGGGTTACAGCTCAAGATATGGGCATTTGACCGAAGGTGGTCCGAAAACGGGGGGTCTGGGCCCGGGACGACCCGGCCCGACCCCCCTAGGTCGACCCGAACCGGGTCGACCCGACCCGGGTTGACCCTGCGGGGCCGGGGCTCGGCCGGCGCGGCCGCGTGGACACCGCGGGCGGGGTGTGCGGCTCCCCCGCCCTTCGTCGCTAATTGACGCGGGCTGCAACCGCCGCCGGCAACTTCGGCAGTGCACCGCTGCCGCCTTCCGCGGACCACCAGACGCGCTCCGGTGGTCCGTTTCTCCTGCAATCTCCACCTATGGTCCCCCCGGGACCCCACCTTCACTGTGAAGGGATTCAAACGCCAAAACGGCCTGCTTCGTCATCACCCGTCAATCCGCACGTCAAAATGAATAGCGTCGTCTTTGTAGTTTTCTAGTGCGACCTGATGGCTCCGCACCCCTTCGCTGCGGCCCGACTCTGACCACGGTTCTTTGGTTTTCTTTGACGCGGCGCGACAGCGTCACGTTATAATAATTCCTTCCATGGCACGGCACGACAACGCCACACATATCCTTCTGCATGAAACCACGTGGTGCGACCACACCACGCCTTCCCGTACCAACCACAAAAGAACCATCACGAAATTAAGGAGGAGGGTCGGCCGTGTTTGTGCGGTCCGAACCCCTCGCGTTATTTGATAACAAATGATTTAAATCCACGAATATCATCAAGTTGGTATTCACAAATCAAATAAATAAAACCCCTACCTCGAATCCGGAATGGTGTTCGTCAATGAGCCGCGGAAGACGGGCGTCGCGGAGGTCGGGCGTCGCGTGTAAAGAACGTCGACGTCACAAAGCGAGGATTCGAAGTCATTTACGGTGATTTCGTCGCGGAAAACCGTCGCGGAAGAGACGATGCGGAAGAAGAACGTCGCGTCGTAGATACGGCGTCGCGGATGAATCGTGTTGTTCGGCGGAGAAGTTCTACGTTGAAGAACGATGTTCTTCGCGTTCTTCGTCGAGGTTGAAGAAGAAGAAGACTGCTTCCCCAGTCCTCTCAAGGTTGCAAAATTCTAACAAAATAAAATAAGACCCTTTATTATTTTATTAACACAACAACTCTTTTGAATTTCAATAGTTTGAAATTCAATAACCACACACAACTCACCTCATTAAACATATCACATTAAAGTCATAAGTTATAACTTAAGTTAACAAAAATTAAAGTGGGAGTTGAGGGGTTTTTTAGAGGATATGAAGGGGTGGGGTTCATGTGGGCCCCACCACCCTCATAACCTCCCTAGGGAGGTTATGAGGGTGGTTACCCAACATCCATCAAGAACTAAACAGTTAGAGTAAAATAATAAAAATTGTAGAGTAATTATAAAATAAACTTCCACAATTTTTATCATCAACACTCGTGTAAACGCATCTCCGGAACAGGAGTTCCTAAGCAATTACTGGCACTACAGTTCCATCGGTGCCCTCGGAATTCGATTCCAGGCACCGGTTCAAAAGTTACAAATTCCCGCTCGTTCATTCACTGAACATACCTGAGCCAAACATCGAAAATTGATTCCGGGCACACCGGGCCTCAGAATCAGGTGCCGTCAGAAACTGCGTTCCTGTAAAATTTCATAGAAAATTAATAAAAAATTTTCCTTGAAATTTCTAGGTCTTTACAAAATTGCTTTTTGTTCAAATCAAAAGAAGCACATGGAAAAGAGGTAGTTGTTTCATGACCTCTTTCAAAGTATTTTTCTTCTTCTACATCCCATTTTTTTATTTTTAGATAATACAATAATAACTACAGTACCCTCTATATAATTATATTTTATTATAAATATGGTAAAAATCATATTCAGTATTCTATACAACCTATGGATGACAAAGTCATCATGTGTGCGTATGCACGACTTACCATCTGCACGACATGGTGTAGTTTGTCATTCAACACTACATTATTTGGATTGGTATAATAATGATTATTATTAATTTTAATAATGAATAAAACATGGTAATTATTATCTATATATAATATACCATCCAATTAAACATTGTTCACCTTAAATAAATGATATTGTCGCTCGTATGGACTTACTATTTACCGTCTCTACGAAGCGATGAGATTCTTCTTCAAATGTCACCATTATAGGATTTTTTATAAATATATATATATTTATTAAGTGTGAGATATATGAAATAATATTGATATTAGAATAATATATATTTATCTTGATAAATATATGTCATTTACTTAATTCCATAATATACGATAAGAAAATGGAAAAAATATTCATGCGTACGTACGGACAACCGCCTCCATGAATAGTGTTTCCATTTCATATGTATATCAATTATACATATTTATATCCAGAATATATAATATATATATAAATTATTTTTTATATTCTAGAAGCACATAAATCATGATCTAAGTTATACAATCAAAAATAACATGATAAAACACGTAGGATAAAGAAAGAAATTACTACCTAAAATGTTACATTAACATAGAAATTATTATTAAATGGGTTTTATAAAGTCATAAATGAATAATTTATGATATTATAAATACGAAAATGGTTTTTGAATAATATAGTAACATTATATGGTAATTATGTATGAGTTTAAACATACTTTACACTAACGGAATTTACAAGATAAGGGTTAATTTCTCAATATAATTATTATCTGAGATTTTTTATGTGTAAGTATTTACTGAGATATATTTATCATCCATGTAAATGTGTCATAAAAAATGATTCCAAAATTAATCTCACAATATTTTATGGAAGGGTTCCTTTTCCTATATCACCATTTTAATGGTTTTAATTAATTTTTTCTATATCTATTTCACTATTGTCCAAGTCAAAATTATTTTTTGGATTTATTTATGTGGATGTTATTATTTTAAAATGTCAATTCCTTTCAATGGTTTCAAAGTGTTTTGGGACACTTTGATTCAAAAAAAGATTTTATATGAATTAACTCATTAATTGTGTTATTTTTTAATGATTTCTTGAAAAATGTATATTTCTCTCAAAGAGTTTAACAGATCATTATCAAATAGGTCAAAATATTTTAACAGATAATAATCTTGATTGAGGATGCTTCATTATAATAAAATCATCCTTATTTTATTGAATGATTTATGATATGTTTGACTTTGGAAGTTATATTTTTATACCATTCATGATTTATGGTTAAATTATTAACATTTTGTATACTAGATTTTATATGAATGTTTATTTATGGTTACCCCATTTCATACGAGGAATGCATTGGACATAGTAAGTGATGGGAAGGGCCCGATATATCTTGTTAATGCATCGGTGGGACTAATGAGAAAAAATAGTATCATTCCACAATGCCTTGATATAATATTTGTGAATTGTCCTGGATCAAGGTTGTGATGTAGTAGCTATTATGTCTGGCATTATGCATTCCCTCATTATGAAATTAGTTATTACATGTTATTATATGACAAGTAGAATATCCATGTGAATATTTATATGGTAATGTTTTTATTATTTTTTCCATATTATGTTATGGATTATGTTTTAATATTCTGTTGTTTTAATTATACTTCTTTCCTTAAATGTTTATAGTTTTTTCCAAATTATTTACCCATATCGGGCATCATAGGTCTACCATTTTTTATGTTTTATTTTATATAGATTAAAAGAAGTGTGTTATGATTGATATGAAGTGTTTTGTGAGTGGTATAATGGAATTATAAATGGATTATTTATTCTATTTTTTATGTTATAAATTGTTATGTATCATTTCTACATGTATTCTTTTTTCCAAGACTACTAAACTGACTTGTCCAGTAGTACTTGATTACTTGTAAGCATGCCAATGAATTAAAATAATTTATTGGCTCTAGGATACTTTGGTCGGGGTGTTAATCCATCTCCCAATTACTAATAAATAATGGAATATGTGTAATGGATGCAAATCACCCATCTATCTTTAGGGAATGGATGAAATTTCCATAGTGGGACTACTACTAAAAATGCAGTTTAAAAGTTCCCCATTTTACACATGGGTGTTTCAATACAAAAATGTTTTTTCTCATCACTAACTCAGATGGTAGTTTACAGGAGGGGTTTCATGAATAAATATGTTTTATATTTCACATATATATTTCTTAAATAATCATGTTTTACTTTTACAATTATTCAATATATTAATTAAGGGATGAGGCCGTCATTCATGTGTATGAACAGACTACCGCTTCTATGAATGACACATATTTTTAATATTAACCACAAAAAATCTAGATACATAGAATTTTTAATTTTTAAATAATATTATATTATAAAAATATAATAATTATGAAATTATAATTTTTCATATACCATTACACTATCCATTCATTGGGAATTGTGTTTTTAATTGTTCATACCCATGAAGTAACACTTGCACAAATGAAAAATTTCATTTATCATAAAAACCCTTCCTTATTAGATTTAAGGATAAATTTTATAGATATATATGATATATATTATATTTATATTATTATTAAAATCTTATTTTGACATTATGTAGAAACAATTTCTCAATCATTCAATCATTATGACAAACTTTTTTCAGTCAGTTTATGTTCTACTTAAGAGATTTTTTAATGGTTATATATTAATGATTCTGGTATGATATATATAATTAATCAAATTTATTAATTTATTATTTATTATTTTTCAATGGTTGTGGAGATAAAATATTAAAAAATAAACATGTCAGTAATATGAAATCTCCCATCACTGAAAACTAATGAAAAACGTTTTTTTTCTAACATCATCTTCTTTGATTGTAATTAAGACACAAATTTGGTTAATGTGGATAATTATATCTAATAATGGGAGATATTTTGATAAACTATTGTTAATTTTTTTATGATTATATATTTAAAATATATCAATGGTAAATATTATATTTTCAAATCATGTGAAATAAAATTTAATGTTTTAACACCTAACATTAAAAATAACTTATAATGAAAAACCATATTCATAGGAAATAATTATAAATGAATAATATGAAATTTTAATTAATATGAATAAATTCATGAAAAATATGATAATTATATTTATGGTTGTTTTATATGTTGTTAGAGTGCTATAAACTATTTGGGGATATAAATTGAAAGATTATTTCTCAATCTCTCTTTACTGATACCTACTTTATAATGAAAACTATTTAAATTTTATAATGTTTATATATTTCCAAATTAATTTTTTTAAGATGTAATATATTTTATTCATGTATATTGAGGATCATTTTCAGAATATTGTTTTATATATTTTTAGATTAATATTTTACCCATGTAGTGTTTTCTTTAGTTATTAGAGTCCTTATTCTTGTGAGCTGTGATATACCTTTTTGATTTTGATCTTGCATGTCTATTATAATGACCATCATATTTTAAATATATAGATATAATTTTTATATGAGGATGTTAATTATATTAAATATTATTATCTATATTTATGAATCCTTGGCTCAAAAAAATATTGATATTTATAAAATTAAATCCATCAATTTTCAATAGATATTTTTCTTCAATATAAATGTTATATATATCCAATATATTTTTAATAATTTTGTAAGTGGTCTTTATACGTTTTTACACCACTTTTAAATAATATTTTACCATCCTTTTTATGATTTTGGTTTCACTAAATGGGTTTAATACACATTTAATATTTTATATATGATTGGTTTTTAAAAAACAGTTTCTAAAAAATAATTTTTTAAAATGTCTGAAAATTAATTCATTAAATATTCTCAGAAAAGGGATTTTTTGAATACAATGAAATAAATAATAAAATATATCAATAAATTTTAAATTTTTTTAAATGATACTTTTTTATATAATTTACATAAATTTGCGTTAAAATATTTTTATTCTAGCATTAGCACATTCTATTATAATTCCTCTCCATGCATTTGTGTTTTCAAACAACGAAAATTATTAATCTCATTGTTTTATAAATTTATTTCTAAATTTTTCTAAAGGATAATATAATTTATTATTTTTAAATAATGTATCCTAATTAATCATATACACTACCTTATCTATGTAATATATTTTATCGTGGTTCATTATCAAGTGATATTATCTATGTTCTTTGTCAAGATAGTTTATGAAAATATCTTATACATCTATTGAATTATTTATCATTGATTTTTTTTCTTCATAATATTCATCTTTTCTATGATTGAATTACTTCCCATGTTTTTCTTTTGTGAATGACCTCTATTCAAATAAACGATTAAATAGTTTTATCTAATATGATCAATAAAACGATTGATTAATGAATTTTTTTCCAAAATTATATATCAATTTTCATTATTGTGTGAATAACCGATATGTAGTAATCTTTTTTGGACTTTTATTTATATATAATAATTCTAAAAGTCATTTGACATAGATTTCATTTCAATGGGATTATCATTTCTCATATATTAAAGAAATCGTGTACTCTTCCTTAGAGAAAAATTAAAATGATATAAAAATAATTTTTTTAATTTGGTTTTATAATATATTATATTAAACCATTTAAAAAAATATTTTAAAATTTTAATTATGTAAATAAATGTATCATAATTATATATTCCTCCAATTCATTATGTAATGTTTTCATATCATGTGATATTATGGTTCGTGGGAAACTAGTCTAGCCAACTATCATGTGTTGTCAATTATTATAGACATATATATAATGTTAATGGAGAAGAGATCCCTAAAATATACATATGATGCCATGTATCTATTTTCCCCACATTATTATTATTATATATTATTATATTGTGGTCATTTTTTAATCCTTATAGATAATTCATCATTTATTAATTACATTTTTCTAGAGTTATGACTATAGTCATTATGATATCTTGTTATGACTCATGTATCTAATGTTATGATTAATTATTGTGTTTATCCTTACTGAGAATTTGATCTCATAACATTTTCTTGTTAACATTTTATAGGGTTTTGAATGAATATAAAAAACATCATATGAAAATAAAATAATCTTAGGTGGATAAATTTTGGGTGAAATTGAAGACTCAATATTTATATATTATCTTCCAATATAGTGGGTAGATTTTTTTTTCAAATTTATGAGAAGTGTTGAGATTTATTAGTTAGCTATTTTTATAAATTATATAAAAATAAAAACAAAAATTTCCATCATTTTTTGAAGTGCATTGTGTTGCATTTGTTGTCAATGAGGTTGTCAATGAGGCATGTTGTTGTCTTACAATGAATGGAAGTCATGGATTGTCAAGATGTGAATGAAAAAGGTTGTGATGGTGTTTGTGGTGAAGGAGAATGGCCATGGAACTTAGCGGAGTGTCACTTAGGAGATTCACTACGTGGCATTGGAGAATATGGTTGAAACATTCTCCATGGAAATCTGACGATTGTTGAGCTGATCTTTAAAGTTCCAAGAACTTGTATCAACTGGATACAAAGTCACAACATTGATTGACGACCATGCATTGTCTTCACAATGCATGAGGAGTTGAAGAGTTCCATCCACAACTACTAAGTGGATGATGTGCACTAATGAAGTCCATGTACTAACTCTTAGTGCATGTGAATTGGAAGTGATCCAACTTGATCTGTAATTGGATCAATGAAGAACATTGAAGAATTCTTTGATTCAGGAGTTCGGTTGAAGATTATGAAGGAACCTTTTGAATTCCGTATCCTAAGTGAAGATCATGGGAGGAGGATTAAAGAATTCTTAAGAAGTAGAGAAGGAAAGAAATGGCTTAAGGGAGAAGTGGCATTTGGCTTATACTCATGGGTTACTTTGTTTTTGACAAAGTATTTGTACTTGCTTTTGCCAAAAAATTAGGCCAGCCAAGGCACCTTGGGGGGTTCAACCCCAAGGCATGGGCGCTAGGGCACCACGCCCGGGGGAACCCCGTGGGGCGAGCCAGGGCGGTAGGGCGCACCCAAGGACACCGCAAGGGCGCCAGGGGCACGCCCGGAGGAGCGCAGGGAGCATAGTGGGCGCTTGAAGCGCGCCCGCAGTAGGCAGAGTGGGCGCAGAGCGCGCCCGCAGAGAGAACCCGGTGCGGGGCGGCACCGGGAGGGGGGAAGTTCAACTGAGCGCTTTCCCCCAGCGCTTATTTAATAAACCGCGGAAAATCCGCGGAAAGTTTCGATGTGGGACGCGCGATTTTCACCGGGAACAAATCCCGGCCGTCCGAGCGATCTCGCGCTCGATCTGGACCGCTCATCTGATCCGCCGCGCCCCCGATTTGATCCGGCCGTCCGATGTCCTTCATTCGCCCGATCGAACGGCTCCCGGCTCATCTCCTTCGTCGAGCTCGAGCCGAAGCCACCCGCGAGCAGCCGCTGAACCAGAGGCATCCCGACGACATATCTCGAGTTCCCGGCCATCGTTTCTGAATCCGAAGCCTCCATTGAGATCGTCTGGCCTCCACGAACACGATCATGCAATAAAAAAGGCATGCATGCAACAGATGGAGAAATTCGAAGAAGGCCGAGGCAAGAGAATCTGCCGAGGCGTTGAAGGGTTTATGGTTTGCATGGATCAGCCTAAACCGAAGGCTGTGCATGCGTTATGAGTCGCATGCACGTAGAGGAACAAAAATAAATGAAGCCGCGTAAAACAGAGAGAAAGAAACGTGATTTTCGAATTGAGTTTAAAGATTTTCAAGAACCGAAAATATCGGTGATTCAAAGATTGTATCCCGCGGATGAACCGCCTCTGCCTCGCCTATAAAAGAAGAGCCCAAGGCTCTCTGATTGCTTGCTGATCCTCTGAAGAGAGAAGTCCCGTGAGTGTGCCTCTGTGCCTCACGAAGTCTGGAGATCCGCGCAACTCACTTGCGCGACGAAGTAGCCCGAAGCCACCCTTGGCTTCGAGAGTTCCTTTTGCGCACACCTTGCGCGAAAGAAGAAGAAGGGGGACCCCCTGCGCGCCTTCCCTTTGCGCGGCAGGAAGAACCCGGGGCCGCAGCATTCTTGCGCGACCGTGGTTGATTCCCTCACTGCCTGCACATTTACGCGGCAGAAGGAAGGAGCCCGCGGTGCCTTGCACCCGTGGCTAGTGCGGCCGGTTACATCTGAGGACTCGCGCGGCTTGGTGCCTTGCGCGGCAGGCAGTGTTGAAGTAGAGAAGGTTGCACCCTCTTGCGCGCCTCCTGAAGTTCGGGCAGTGAGTGCAAAGGCAGTGGAAGGCCAAGGCTTTGAGCCTTGTGTGCAAAAACAGAAGAGAACCCGAGGCTTTGCCCCTTGTGTGTGCAAAGTGAGAAGAAGGCAGTGTGTGTGCATAAGTGGGGAAGGACACACTCGGGTGTGTGTGCAAGAAGGGAGAAGAAAGCCGAGGCCTTGCCTCGTGTGTGTGTGTTCCAAGTGGAGGAGAACAACCCAAGGCCATGTGTGTGCACAAAAGACAACACCAAGTGGTGTGTGCCAAGTAAAGTGGAAGACCACACTTTGTGTGTGTGTAAGCATTGAATAATCCATAGTCTTGCTTGTGCATTTGAATAAAGAAGAGCACACTTGGCCGTGTGTGCATTTGAAGAGGCCGAGGGTTGTGACCTTGTGTGTGCACCAAGTGAAGACACATTTTGTGTGTGCAAAATTGAAGAACAACCTACGGGTTAAGGGTGTGCAACAAGAAGAGGGAAGAGGCCAAAGTCAAGTGTGTGCAAAACAAAGAACAATTTATGTGTACATGAACAAGTGACAAAGAAGGCCGAACCTAGGTGTGTGCACTAAGAAGTGTGTATACACTTAGAAGAAGAAGTTCCACACTAAAGTAGAACACACTCTAAGTGTGTAAGCAAATTGCATAAAGTGTGTGAAGTCTGAGAAGTAGGTGTGTGCTCAAAAGTGATTACACCCTTTGTGGGTCTACTGCACCAAGAAGAAGAAAAGGAGAGTACATGCATGCATGCATGCACGTGCACACGTGAACAGTGCTAAATCAGTGGTGTGCAACTGAGACTGGACCAGACCGAAGATAAAGATATTATTTGTCTGAGCATTCAGTAATTGGAGAGAAGCCAGGTCATCCTGAGAAGAAGGAGATAAATCCTGAGCTAGACGAGAAGACCTGATCATCACAAGTGATCAGAGGTACAGAGCAAGGCCAGCAGTCTTTATCCCAGACTGCTGAGGATACTTGAAGAACTTGAAGTGAAGAAGAGATACTCGTGTGACTCGAGGAGCCAGGAGAAGACCCTGTGGGACTCAGGGAGAAGAAGTCTTCAGTGGGATTCTGGAGCAGGCCAGTGGGACTCTGGTAACACTGTGGGACGCAGTATAAAGACCCTCCTGTGGGACTCAGGAGAGATACGGTGGGAAGCTGTATCGACCATTGTAATACTAACCGATTATAATGGAAGAATCCATGCTTGGAGAGCATGGCAAGGATGTAGGCCTTTGGTGCCGAACCTTGTAAATCCTTGTGTCCTGTGCCTTTTCATTACTGCATCATTCGGGAAAGGTTGAGAGATACAAGAAGAGTGGATCGAGGCTTTAACCAGCCATAGAGGTTTAATTGATTAAGAATCAATTAGTAAATGGTTTTAAGGGATCACTGATTCACCCCCTCCCCCTCTCAGTGATTCACACTGATCTGGGCACTTCATTTTTAAAATTGAGATTGATAATAAAACAATATCATTTTATCAAATAAGTTGTTACATGTTATGTTTTTTTAAAATAGAAATAGAAACATGGGTCATGGTGCAGTACAATGTCTAAAAAAATAAAATCTTTTTCCAAAATAAAATAATGAATATTGCATTTAAAACAATAAATAAAAGTATCATTGACATTTATAAATTTTAAAAATACCCCAACATAAATCAAGGATATCAAGATAAAACTACAATACGAACACATAAATCTAATTTCATAAATCACTCATATAAATATTTAGAGATATATTACTATAAAAATATATCATAAATTATATGTTTGATCTTGATATTACTATAATAGGTTTTTAAGCATAAATATATATATATATATTATACAAGAATTAGTGAGATAATTATTTACTTCAATACCAAACATGAATGATAAAATGTTTGAACAATGGTAGCATTATAATAAACTGAATCACCCTTAAAACCATAAGGAATCCTTCATGTTTAGGTGGAATAGAAATGAAAAATATTAAATGTTTAGGTGTGAATGATTTAAAATAATATATTTTTTTATCATTTTTACTAATGAAATAGGTTGGGAAAGTTTTTCACTTACCATGTAGTTGTTACTATACATCACACATGATTTTTAATTCTGAAACACGATTTGGGAAGGAATGTGCCATCATTGTGATTCATATTTATTGATAATTTAATTGGGAGTGAACGATTATTAATTCGTTTTGGAAAATCATATGCCAATCATGATCCCACCCAGAAAAAAACTCCTCACAATGTAGTTAGCAGGTGATTTTTTAGATCATTCTCAATCCTTGATCCAATATATAATCATATATGAATCCAAAACCCCTATTAATGTTTCCCAATAAACGTTAACACATAATATCATATAATTAAATAAAAAATATATAAAAATGAACATATAATGGTGTTATTATTTCAAAAAAAAATTAATTTCATCCTATAATAATATATAGGTTTTTTTTCCATGATAATGATCAAGGTATTGGTATATTGTTGACAAATCACAATCTCAACTCTCTATATGCATTTTTAATAATTCATAACTATCATTGTCCATCCCTTTAATGATGTCCCTTTGGAGCTGGAAATGTTGAACGATAGATAATGACCCCAAGTCCTTCCTCTAGTAGGCCCTGGGGTAGCAACTTGCACCTAGGGAATACAAATCTAAAAAAATGGAAGTAATTACACTTTTATAGTAAACATGATTAGGATATAAGTTTTATCATCCAAAACCAACTACCATAAAAACACACACAAACATATATATATATATATAAAAGAAATCTACAATATATCCCGCAATTTTTTTAAAATAAAACAGTTACAAATACAATGAAATCGTCAAAAATAAATTCCCAAAATAAAAGCTAAGTATTAACACATTAATTTTCCCAATGATTGAGCTAGTAATTCTCAGAACGGTCCCCATAGGTCTCCTGGATACCATATTATTGTTTTATATCATAGGATAACCATAAATGTACACTTATAAGGAATCCTAATGCCTCTCGTGCAGATTTGGGAGAATCATACTAATACTCTGTCGTGAAAAAAATGAAACAACATTACCAAACAATTTATTCTTGTCATCCCCACCCCACCAACACACACTCAATAAGTTACATATGTAATGTAAATTATTATTGTATGCACATGGATAATATAGTACCATTCAAAACTATCCCATTGATTAGATTCTCTCACACCATAATAGAGAACACCCTAGTGCTCAATCATCTTATAAATGAACCATGTCACAACCCATCCACACATACCAGGGACTCACAACCGCATCTCACACATAGAATCCTAGGCCACACAACTATTTTTCACCCATACACACCTATCCACATACCACATCATAGCCAATACCATCCCGATGACACTTGGGAAACACAACCCATCTCTTCTCTAAGACAACTATGAAAAAAACTCTCTTGCACATACCCTAGCTTCATGAACCAGAAAATAACTAAAGATTATCTATCTACCACCTCCTTGAAGGAGCAGGGAAGAGCAGTTGGCCATCCATCCATCCTCCCACGTGGTTTTTGGATAAATAAATCCCCCCTGAAAATTGTGGTGTTCGGCATATAGTTCTCAACTAATATTGAATTCATATATAATTCAATAATAAATAAAATTAATATATATATCTATATATATATATATATATCCAAATAACGATTCCAAACATATTTTCCTAAAATGAAAAAACAACTCACAAAAATTCCTTTTCTCCTACCTCTAAATTCATAACAACACTTTCAGCCACACCATTAAATTTTAACTCTAAACAATTCATATATTATATTATCATTATTTATTAACTATTAATTTATTCACTACATCCCCATCCCAAAAAAATAGTAAACACAATCCATAATAGGAAACACAACTAATTTTATATTTGTAGGAGATGAGACATAGAAACTAATGTGGCTACACATTACTCTCTGCTTAACAAATATCAATTACATACATGATCCTGAGACATGGAATTACACTTTTTTCATGCTACTCATGTAGAACCTATTGGTATGTTACCGTTACCATCCATTTCAATCATTATTCTTCATATTAATTCCTCCAAATTCCCCATATCATGCATAATAAACCTCATAATCATTGTTGTGACCAACCACATAAATCACCATAACAATACTCCGTAGCCCTAGTGCATAACCACCCTTACACATCCCAACCAGAAACACAACATAGCGCAACCTGATCAAAACCTCCTTGTACAAAACAACACATCCATTCAATAATCAAAGAATATGTCACCATGAGATTCCATTTGATCATATGAACCACCCCACAAAATATAATGGCTCTCGCAACTATATAACCAAACAAACTGAACAAAACATATTCTGATTTGATAATTAATATAATTTTTAATTCTTTTTGTTAATTTATATGGTTTTCATAGGGGTTTTTTGAACAAAGAGAATAATTTTATTATTCGAGTGTGCATGGTCAATGAATTTCTTATGCATACAAAAATTGAATAGAAGACTAAAAATAATAATCATCAAGCCATAAATAGTGTATAAACAAGAACCATGATTTTTTTAGTATGTATCCCATAAAATTCACTACATCAATATATATCAATGCAAAATATATGTCACATTTAAAAACACCACATGTTGATATTAAACTAATAAAATTATATTTTATTAGGTATTCTACTATCATCATAAGTAGACATCCATACACCCACCCTGTATGATACACAAATAAAAGAGAGATGATGGAATCCCCACCATAAATAATAGATGATCATCACTTCTAGATTGTTATAAAACATGTGGTGTATAACTGGTAAGAAAAGAATATCTGGAAAACATGAACCAAAGTATACATCACAACACATGGATCCTTGAAGAAGAAGGGTTTAGGGAACAAAAATATAAAGGAAAAACAAATAAGTAATAATAGATCTCTACTTTTGAAAGGATAGATCCTAAATAAATGGATTGAATGGTTCTTAAAGACATTTCAGGTGGATCTAGACCAATACCATGCTGTTTGGAAGTTAAAAAAATATTCATGTTTTTAAATGATAGATATGATTTTAAAGAGATCCAAAAAACAATTAAATATTGTATTAATTTCTTCCAGAGTAAATGTAGAAATAAATGGGGAGAAATTAGAAAAACTATAGAATTATGATGTTTTGGAAATCTATAGAAAATGACTCATTGTTATGTGAGTCTCTACTAGGAGTCAATGGTGCAAGTCACCAATGTGACTCACTATAGGACGGCCAACCAGTGGATGAGTCACGGCTGGGTGACTCATCGTTAAAAGCCTCAATGTCATAAGACTCACCATTGGGAGTTGTACCGTCAGATGACTCAATGCTGGAGACTACCAACATGTCCTACCATCATGAGTCACCGTTAATCATCAACAGTTGGACTCAACAGTCCTGACTCTTTGCATTACAAATCACAATCAAGATTCAATGTTTCAACTCACTATCACAAGATACTACTGGAAGACACGCCGTTAGACGAGCTATCATTGTAAAAAATTAATTTTTTTTTAAAAAGAAATATTTCACCGTGACCTCCCAAAACATTAAAAATAATGAATTTTTACAACATATTGGATCAAAGATGTCTGCTACTTTACATTATATACATCTTAAACTATTATCTCTCTCATGAATTCAAAACCAACCTCTTATCGGAAAAGTGGGTTCCAAATTACCTTCCTATGATATACCTCTCAATCACCTCTCTACACCTAAAACACCACTACTAACACCATAGTTCAAAAATAAACCACCCTATTATGTTTGAATATTATATTGAGTCATCGACATCCATGAAAAACTCCCACAACATATGAAAACCCAAACTACCACAATGTCTCATACAAACGAATCATATAATCCCTTCCTTTTTGTCATGATTTTATCTATATTGGGAAGAACTTAATCTTTCGTATATGTTAAATCACATCACAATTAATGGATCATAAATAGTAATCTTGTCTTACCTTATTCACATGTTGGGGTTTTATCACACTTTATAGAACATTTAAACGACTCATCTGTTGAGTCAATAAGGTTTTCCTTATGACTTTTCCATTCCTTCTTGTTTTGAAAATCACAAACACCTTATCTTTAAGGAAAATTGCTTTTATAAGGAAAAATGCTTTCTTAAGGAAAATTGCTTTTATAAGGAAAAATGCCTTCTTAAGGAAAATCGCTTTTATAAGGAAAAATTCTTTCTTAAGGAAAATTGATTTTATAAGGAAAAATGCCTTCTTAAGGAAAATCGCTTTTATAAGGGAAAAATGCTTTCTTAAGGAAAATTGCTTTTATAAGGAAAATTGCTTTCTTAAGGAAAATCGCTTTTATAAGGAAAATTATCCTTATCATATTTTCATTCATATTTTTCTTAAGTATGAGATTCAGATTCGTTTTCTCGGAGTCATTAAAACTTTGATATAAAAGCATTCTGTTTTAGGATTCGGTTCTGGACAAGAACTATAAGGAAGTTTCATTCCGAATTCCGGATATGAATTCTGACTAAGTTCTATTCCAGATTCAGGATACGAATTCTGAAGAAGAATTCTCATTACGAATTCTAATGAAGAAATCCCATTCCGAATTTCTCAGTACGAATTCTGAAGAAGAATTCTCATTACGAATTCTAATGAAGAAATCCCATTCTGAATTTCTCAGTACGAATTCTGAAGAAGAATTATCATTACGAATTCTAATGAAGAAATCTCATTCCGAATTCCCATTACGAATTCTGATGACGAATTCTCATTACGAACTCTGATGATGAATTCTCATTACGATTTCTGATGACGAATTCCTACTCCGAATTCTCATTCCGAATTCACCTATTAAACAGAATCTGATTATCATTGTTTTATACACTCTGAATTTATTCACTCCTAACCTTCACTCCGAAGTTTCTATTCCGAACCTTTATGTTAGAGTTTAAAACGATGTCGTACATTCTGTTACACTTGTTTTGTTATAAAACGATGTCGTCCATTTTTTTATAAACTAAACGTTGTCTAAGTGACACGTGTACAGGTCCCTCCGAACATTAAGGAAAATATGACCGTTGGAGAAGGAGCCGACCTTACCTATAAATAGGAGCTCATTTGAAAGAGCTCGATGCTGATGAATGCTGATGAATATGCCGATTGTTGATAAAGTGCTTACATGCTGTTGAAGTGATTTCTAGAGAGAGAGTCTCTTATCAACTCTCAAAGCTTCGTGCGACTCTGAATGTTGGTGATTACATTCGAGGGCATCCGGGGATAGGAAGACAGAGGTGCCGACTACCTTAAAGATCGAGGGCTTTCTTGCTGAGAAAGAAAGAGGTTGCCAACTACATTGAAGTTGAGGGCTTGCGGGGATAGCAAGACAGAGACACCGATCTTCGTATCGAGGGCTTACCCTGGTGTGGGTAGGACAACTTGCTTGAAAGTATAAATCAAGGGACCTTTATCCAAGGTTGTTGGATACCCTTCTCTTTGGGTTAAAAGACTATTATCTTGTTACTAGTAGTTTTAATACTTGTCTTTTTTCCGCTGCAATTTGTATCTTAAGGAATGTATAACTTTCTTATACTTGCTTACTTACTCTGATTAGTTTAGATTCTATACGCTTTAAGGTAGAATCTTATATTGTAAGTTTTGTTAAGTTTCAATCTCCGGAATCATATTTCCGGAACCTACTTTTGGAATCCCTTTCCAAGTTAAGTTCGGTGTTAGAGGTGTTGTGAATTTACTTAGTTTAACTTTGTTAAACTTAGCCCTTTCCTTTTCTTAAGGAAACTCTAGTTATTCATAACTAACTTTAAAGGTTCCAAAGGAATTTTTAAAGTATACAATTCACCCCCCCTCTTGTATATTGAGCATCTCATATTATATTTCGATCCTACAATTGGTATCAGAGGTTGGAAACCTCTTACTCTATACCATTCTTACATTTGGTATCAGATCCAAGGTTACTGAAATACTTGTACTCACATACAAGTTTTTCTTGCTCACTTTTTCATTCTGAACATTGTCATTCCGGATTATCCATTCCGAACTTTTCCCATTCCGAACTTTGTGATTTCGATTCTAAGCTACTAACAAGCTTGTGTGCAAAGTTTTTTTAGTATGGGAGGAATTAATGTTGGATCTATTGACAATCTGAATCCTAAAAGGCCACCAATCTTCGATGGCAATGATTATGAGTACTGGAGAGATCGTATGAAGACTTTTGTTATCAATACTGGAGTAGATAACTTTGTGATGCATACTGGTGATTATAAAATTTCTGACAAGGAATTCAGAACCTTTACTAACTAGGAAAAGCAAGAATATCAACTCAACTATAAGGTACGCAATACTTTACTATGTTCAATGACTAGAAATATATATAGCCAAATTTCTTCTTGTGAAGCAGCTAACTGTATATGGAAGAAGTTAGAGGTTACACACTTTGGGACTTCTAAGGTGATTGAGACTAGAAGAGCTATGCTCAGAGCTGAATATCATGGTTTCAATTTTCCTTATGGAGAACCTATCTGTAAAGTTCAACAAAGATTTATGACAATTGTCAACAGTTTACAATCTATGGGAGAGAAAGGTTTAGATGATGAAGCTCTTATGGACAAGATAATTGACATTATGCCCAATGAATGGGAATCCAAGAGAACAGCTATAGATGAGAACAGGAAGGTCACTCAAATTACTCTTGATGAATTATTTGGAACTCTTCTACAACATGAGACCAGAATGAAGAGAGATGCTGACAACATCAAAAAGAAGAATGGAAATGGTACTGTTGCTTTTACTACAACTTCGAATCAGATGAAAGCTAAGACTCCTGAGAGAGTAACCAGATCCAAGTCTAAGAAAGTTATTTTCCAATCCGAATCTAGTGAGAGTGAAGTTTCAGAAAATGAATTAGCCAATCTTGCTCGAAGGATGAACAAGAGAGCTGGACAGAGAAACATTCAATCTAAGTATAAGAAGAAGGACAGGAAAGATTAGAAAGATGGAGAAGTTACTTGTTATGAATGTAAGAGAGCTGGACATATTAGACCAGATTGTCCTATGCTCAAAAAGAAAGAAAGGAAGGAAATACATTTAGACAGGAACAGGAAGAAGTATTACAAAGCCAAAGCTAAGAAAGTTCTGAAAGCTAATGACACCTGGAGTGCCAGTGGTGGTGACTCTTCAGATGAATCTTCTGAATATGAATCTTCAGGACAGAAGAATCTTGGTCTTATAGCCAGATTACCTATTGATAATCATTGTCTTATGGCTAAGGTACGAAATGCTGAATCATTGACCAATGTTTCTCTAAATTCTAATGATAGTAAGTATTATAACTCTTCTGATGAAGAATCATCTTCTGATGAGGAAAATACTTTACCTACTTATGAAGAAGTCTCTAGATTTGCTGAACTTCTTGAGATTGAGAATTCCAAACTCAACAAGAAACTTGATAAGGCAAATTCTAGGAATTCTATTCTTACTAAAGAGATATCAGATCTTTCTAAAGATATTGATAAGAAAAATGCTGATTTTGAAAGTATTTCAAAAAATATTGAGGAAGTAAGTTCTGAGAAGAATAAACTTTCTAAAGAATTAGAAAAAGTAATTTCTAAGAAAAATGTTTTCGAGCCTAACTCTAGTTCCAAAACTAATGATTTTGAGGATAAAAACTTGGTTGTAAAACTCAAGTCCGAAATATTTTCCTTAAAGAAGTGTTTATCAAACTTTACCCATGGTAAGGAAAATTTTGATAAGATGTATTCTCAAATACGACCTTTATGAAATAAATCCGGATTTGGTTATACCCATGCAAAACCAGTTTTTAGTAACAATTATTTTGTTCCTCAAAGTTCCCCATTTTGCACTAAATGTCAATGTGGTGGTCACTGGGCAAAAAATTGTTCCTTAAACAAAACCCAATCCTTAGGTTTTCATAAATCTTACTTTTCTAAGAAAATGTGGATACCTAAAATTTTATTGTCTGGAAATCTCGGATCCAAACAAGTTTGGATTCCGAATGTCTAACTTTGTTCTTGATTTCAGGAAAATAAAGAAAGCTCCAGCAACAATATTTGGTACATGGATAGTGGATGTTCCTGGAACATGACTGGTAACAAAATCTTTTTTGAAAAGATTATCAAAACGAAAGGAGGAAAGGTAACTTTCGGAGACAATGCTAAGGGAGAGATTGTTGGTATTGGTAATATAGTTCTTTTGGGTAAAACTTTGATTTCAAATATTCTTTTTGTTAAAGGTCTTAAGCACAACCACATTAGCATTAGTCAGTTATGTGATGAAGGTTACCTTGTGAATTTTAGGAATGATAAATGCGTAGTTCACAATTCCAAGGAAGAATTTATTCTCTCAGCCAACGGGTAAGAGAATGTTTACACCTTAAACTTAGAAGACCTAAGAAGCCAAGATTTACCTTGCCTACGTGCAATGGAAGATCATTCTTGGTTATGGCATAGAAGACTAGGACAATGTAATCTTAGAAACCTATGTAAACTCTCTAAGAAGAAACTTGTTAAGGATCTACCGGAGCTTAGATTTGATTCTTCTAAAGTTTGTGATCCTTGTCAATATGGAAAGCAACATAAATCTAGTTTTAAGTCAATCAGTGAAGTCTCAACAACCGATGCATTACAGTTAGTGCACATGGATCTTTTTGGTCCAACACAAACTGGAAGCATTGGAGGCAAATACTATGTGTTTGTTCTAGTTGATGATTACACTAGATTTACTTGGGTCTATTTTCTAGCAAGGAAATCTGAAGCTTTTTCTTATTTCAAAACTTTTAGAGCCCAAGTTAAAAATGAGAAAAACCTTCCATTGAAAACTATTCATAGTGATCATGGAGGAGAATTTCAACATTCAGATTTTGAAACTTTTTGTAGTAAGAAAGGTATTACTCACAATTTTTCAGCACCTAGAACTCCTCAACAGAATGGTGTAGTTGAAAGAAGAAATAGAATTCTTCAAGAAATAACTAGAACCATGTTGAGTGAATATTCTATTGCTAGACATTTCTGGGCTGAAGCTGTAATTACTGCTTGTTATACTATAAATCGAGTTTTGATTAGACCTTTTCTTAATAAAACTCCTTATGAGTTATGGAATGGTAGAAAACCAATACTTTCCTACTACAAGGTTTTTGGTTGCAAAGTATTCATTTTGAATACTAATGATAACTTACATAAATTCGCACCAAAGTCTGATGAAGGAATTTTCTTAGGTTATTCCACAACCTCTAAGGCTTATAGAGTTTTTAATAAAAATACTTGCACTGTTGAGGAAATAGTACATGTAAAATTTGATGAATCAGACCCTTTTGTTTTTAAAACCTCCTAACCTACATCTTCGGATGTGTTTTCAAAAACTGATTGTCAACCATTGATAGAAGAACCTTCTGATAAGGAAATTGTTCTAGAAGATACTTCTGAAACATTTACCCCATAAGACTTTCTACCTTATGTTGATGAACATGTTTTACAAAACCCAAATCAGGTGTTTCTTAAGAATCATCCCAGTGATAGTATCATTGGTGATGTAAATCAACCTGTAAGGACTAGAAGTTCCTTAAGAAATGAAGTAGAACATCTAGCATTTCTTTCCCAATTAGAGCCTAAAAGCACTGATGAAGCTTTAGGTGATGATGATTGGATTAAAGCCATGCATGATGAACTAAATGAATTCGAAAGGAATAAAGTCTGGACCTTGGTTGAAAGACCTATGGAAACTTCTGTTATTGGAGTAAAATGGGTTTTCAGAAATAAATGTGATGAAAATGGAGTCATTGTTAGAAATAAAGCTAGACTAGTTGCTAAAGGCTATAATCAGCAAGAAGGAATAGACTATGAAGAAACCTATGCTCCAGTAGCTAGACTTGAATCTATCCGCATTCTACTTGCCTTTGCAGCATTCTTTAATTTCAAACTTTTCCAAATGGATGTGAAATGTGCTTTTCTTAACGGTTATGTTCAAGAGGAAGTTTTTGTTGAACAACCTCCTGGCTTTGAAGATACAAAACATCCAGATCATGTTTTTAGACTTACCAAAGCTTTGTATGGCCTTAAACAAGCCCCACGAGCATGGTATGATAGACTTACTGGATTTTTGCTTCAAAATAACTATGTTAAGGGAAATGCAGATCCAACCCTTTTTATAAAGAAAGATAAGAAAAATGTTTTGATTGTTCAAATTTATGTTGATGACATTATATTTGGTTCAACTCAGCAATCTTTGACTGACTCTTTTGCTAGTCTAATGAAATCTGAGTTTGAAATGAGTATGATGGGTGAGTTAACATTTTTCCTTGGTTTTCAAATTTCTCAAAAACCAGAAGGAACCTACATATCTCAACATAAGTATATTAAATATCTTCTTAAAAAGTATGGTTATGACAACTCTAAGAGTATAAGTACTCCTATTGGTACCTCTAACTCTTTAGATCTTGATGAAGCTGGGAAACCAGTAGATCAAACATCTTTTAGAGGTATGATTGGAAGTCTACTTTACATAACAGCTAGTCGACCAGACTTAATGTTTTCAGTATGCTTATGTGCAAGATATCAATCCAATCCTAAGGAATCTCACTTAAAGGCAGTAAAAAGAATTTTTCGCTACCTTAAGGGAACCATGGATCTAGGATTATTTTATACTTCTGGAAATGATTTTGTTCTAAAAAGCTTTTCTGATGCTGAATTTGGTGGATGTAGAATGGATAGGAAAAGTACATCCGGAACTTGTCATTTTTAGGAGATTCATTAGTTTCTTGGTCATGCAAGAAGCAACATTCTGTTGCACTCTCCACTGCTGAAGCTGAATATGTAGCAGCTGGAAGTTGTTGTGCACAAGTGTTGTGGATGCAACACACACTCACATACTATAGCTTGAGTTTTACTAAAACTCAAATTTTGTGTGATAACACAAGTGCCATTGCCCTAAGTAAAAACCCTGCACATCACTCTCGTGCAAAACACATAGATATTAGGCATCACTTTCTTAGGGATCACACACTTAAACGAGATATTATTCTTCAGTTTATCGGAACGCAAGATCAACTTGCTGACATTTTCACAAAATCATTTCCTTCTGATAGATTTGAATATATTAAACAGAAGCTAGGAATGATAACCGTAAGGTAATCTTCCTTAATTAACTTTCTGTTGAAAAAATCTCCTTACAGTAATAAACTCCTTTTCATAGGGGGAGTACATTTGATTGTTTATTTAAAAAAGTTTTTCAAAATTTGTTTTCAAACTTTTCGGAACGAAAAGATTTGGAATGGAACTTCCGGAACTACAATTTTCCAGAAAGGATATTTTCGCACAGAATACTTCTGGAATGGAAGTATTTGTATTGAAAATTTCCAGAATGGAAAACTTTCGTACTGGTATTTTCATAACGGAACTTTCGTACTGAATCTTCCATAACAAGTTTTTATTTACTTTATCGTATTGAGTTTTTCGTATTGACTTTTCATATTTACTTTTTCGTATTGAGTTTTTCGTATTTAATTTTTCGTATTGAGTTTTTCGTAGTCGTCTTTATATTATCCATTACGAACAACTTTCCTAAGCTAATCCGAAAGGTATGATTTTCTTACCGAAGTTTTCGTAATCATATTTTACTTGCTGGAAATTTCTTATAGTTTGTTTTCGGTTTTGGGATTTCTTAATTCTTTACTTTAATAAAAACCTCAAAAAGATCGGATTCAAGCTCTCAACCATCAGATTTGATCTCAGATCATTCTAAACTGTTAGATCAACCGAGGAAGTTGAACCGTCATCCCATTGCCTATATAAAGGGGACCCTATTTTCTCGTCCCACATCGATTTCAAGCTTTTGCGTGCTGAAGCTCTGACTCTCTGATTTAAGGCCATTCCGAACTTCAGTCTTCTCGATTCCGAACTTCTCAGAGACTTCAGATCCGAATGTCTGCAGAGTTAGCTTCTCAAGAAATGTCTTCAACCAAGCCCATTTCTCAGTGGTTAGCCTACAGAGAGAGGTTAGTTCATCCGAATTTCTTCAGCAATTATGATTCTATTATTTCAAATAATATCAAGCTGAATGGCTGGGAAGATGTTGCAGTATCAAAAACCGGCAACCAAGATGAAGTCTACTCTGATTTGCTTGTTGAGTTTTATGAGTCGGTTTCTTTCTTCGAGGAAGATAATAGAGAAAAATTTTCTTTCAAATCGTATGGCAAGACATATAAGCTTTCTTACACCAAGGCTGCAAGCTTGGTAGGATTAAGTTACGAAGGTGAAGCTGAATTTATTTCCCACATATTGCCAGACTCTTTGGTTAGTTTCAACAAGGAAAAGGCCTTAGAAATTCTCGGATTGGATGATGACAAGGCTCCGAAAATAGCAAGCCTATCTACAAACTTCCGGATTCTGGAGTTATGGGTGCAAGGGCTTATTGTACCGAGAAAAGGAGATAAGGATAGCCTGAAGAAGAGTGAGATATATATCTTAGATTTCCTGATAAATCTAATAAAGTTCAACTTGATGAAGCATATTCTTCTTAATATTTAAAATTTGAAGAAGGGGAATCAGAGATCTCAGATAGTAATGTACCTGGCAATATTGTCAAAGCTCATAGTTCGGTGCCTAGAATCTTTCAAGGTAGCTTTCAGTTCTAAGCCGAAAGTTTGTAAGATCATGTTGCTCAGTGATACCACTCTTAAAAGGATGAATATAGCTTTTGACAAGAAGTCTGGGAAGTTCATTGATCTACCTCCTCAAGTAGAAGTGACTCCGAAAGTTGCTGATCCGGAATCATCTAAGACGGTAAGGAAGAGGAAGCTGAAAGAAGTGGTAGTCGAAGCTGAGGAACCCAAGTCTAAGGAAGTCCACTCCGCACCTCCTAAGCCTAAGAAGAAGAAAACCTATATTGATGAGGTTGCAGCTAAATGGAGAGCTGACAAAGAGAATAGGAAGGAAGGAGATCCGCAGTTCGGATTAGATCCTGCGGAAGCTAAGGCTCTGAAAGAGAAGGCTGTTGATGAACATGAGAAACAAGAAAAGGAGAAGAAACTGAAGAAGAAAATGTTAGAAGCTGAGTCTGTGCAAGCATTATTAAAGTTCGACGAAATGGTTTCAGCAACCATTCCCGTTCCGAGAACTTTTTCTCTGGAATCTCTACCTGAGACTCCAGGAAGAAATCTTGTTACTCCGGAAGAGGCTGTTGCTACTGAGGAAGTAGAGCAAGTGGAAGAAGTTGAAGAAGCTGCTGAAGGAAGTGGTGAGACAGGAGATGTGCTCAAACAAGTAGATGAATATAAGGGAACTCCTTCGGAACACCTCTCGCTCCGAACATCTGAAGCTCAATCTTCAAAGCTTGTTACTCCGACTATGGAAGAAGAGAAAGGTGAAGAAGAAGTTTCTTGTCTGAGAGAAGAAGAACATCTTTCACTTGATGCTGCTCAGAAGGAAAATGTAGAAGTTGCTGATGAGGAACGAAGCTGGTAGTTCTTCGAAGAGGAAGTTGAAGCTTATTGAGGAAGAAAATTCACCTAGCATGATTTCAGATTCGGAGTCATCATCGCTGGGGCATGATTTTGTTGTTCAGTCCTTGAAGAAGTTGGTGGGAACCATTCCAACCTTCTCTAGTATTGATTGACGATGCCAGATGCTCCAACATGCGTTGAATCAGAAAACCGACTCCGTATCAATGGTTATGGATAAATGTGTTGAGATTGAAGCCCAGTTCAAAAATTTCTTCATTGGTTATGAAGCACATAAAAGATCTTGCAAGAGGATGACAAGCTGGTCTAAGAAAACTGTGGAAGAGATGAGGTTGCTGGATGAGTTTCAGGATAATGTTAAGGATGCATTTGAAACCGAGGATAAGAAGATTAAAGAGCTGACTGCATCATTCGAAGAAAAATTGACAAAGGAAAAGAACTTTCGGATTCAGGAAGTGAGAGATCTGAATGGAAAGCTCAACTCTGTTAATCAAAGTTGGAAATATGAAAGGGATTATCGGATCGAGTTTGAAGAAAGGATGAAGACTCAGGAAGAGAAGATGAAATCCCCAGAAGAAAAGTTGAAGGCTCGGGAAGAAGTAATTGAAGCTCAGTCAGCAAGAATAGTCGTCTTAGAGAAGAAAGCAGAGGAAGATCATAAGGACCTCAGGAAGATCAAGACTATTCTTAAGGGGCTCATGTCGAAGGAGAAAGATCTGAAATGACCAATCCGATCTTTTTGTTGTAATTATTTTATTGCTGACATTTCAAATCTAATGAGAATCATGCTTGTTGTTTCTATTGTTTTCATTACTAATTTTTCAGGAACTTTGTTATGTTTTTCCATTCCCTCCAATTCTTTTTGAAAATCACAAAGGGGGATAAGGAAAAGATCCTTAAGAAAAAGAGGAAATCTAATAAGTGCTTATCAAAGGGGGAGAAAGGAAAATACCCAAGGAAAAATAACTCTAATAAGAGTTTGTTTAAGGGGGAGTTTTTCTTAAAGAAACATCACTCCGGAAATATGAATACGATCCTTAGAGTTTCAAAGCCTAAGGGGGAGTTAGTCGTATTCATCTATTTTTTTAAACCAAGGGAGATAAGCTTTAATGTGTTTCTTTCTTCTTAGAATAGCTTTTTTGTAAGGATGTTTGTGCTTTCCAAAAAGGGGGAGATTGTTGAGTCAATAAGGTTTTCCTTATGACTTTTCCATTACTTCTTGTTTTGAAAATCACAAACACCTTATCTTTAAGGAAAATTGCTTTTATAAGGAAAAATGCTTTCTTAAGGAAAATTGCTTTTATAAGGAAAAATTCCTTCTTAAGGAAAATCGCTTTTATAAGGAAAAATGCTTTCTTAAGGAAAATTGCTTTTATAAGGAAAAATGCCTTCTTAAGGAAAATCGCTTTTATAAGGAAAAATGCTTTCTTAAGGAAAATTGCTTTTATAAGGAAAATTGCTTTCTTAAGGAAAATCGCTTTTATAAGGAAAGCTATCCTTATCATATTTTCATTCATATTTTTCTTAAGTATGAGATTCAGATTCGTTTTCTCGGGGTCATTAAAACTTTGATATAAAAGCATTCTGTTTTAGGATTCGGTTCTGGACAAGAACTATAAGGAAGTTTCATTCCGAATTCCGAATATAAATTATGACTAAGTTCTATTCCATATTCAGGATACGAATTCTGAAGAATAATTCTCATTACGAATTCTAATGAAGAAATCCCATTCCGAATTTCTCAGTACGAATTCTGAAGAAGAATTCTCATTACGAATTCTAATGAAGAAATCCCATTCCGAATTTCTCGGTACGAATTCTGAAGAAGAATTCTCATTACGAATTCTAATGAAGAAATCTCATTCTGAATTCCCATTATGAATTCTGATGACGAATTCTCATTACGAACTCTGATGATGAATTCTCATTACGATTTCTGATGATGAATTCCTACTCCGAATTCTCATTCCGAATTCACCTATTAAACAAAATATGATTATCATTGTTTTATACACTCTGAATTTATTCACTCCGAACCTTCACTCTGAAGTTTCTATTCCGAACCTTTATGTTAGAGTTTAAAACGATGTCGTACATTCTGTTACACTTGTTTTGTTATAAAACGATGTCGTCCATTTTGTTATAAACTAACCGTTGTCTAAGTGACACATGTAAAGTTCCCTCCGAACTTTAAGGAAAATATGACCGTTGGAGAAGGAGCCGACCTTAC
Source organism: Viscum album (assembly GCA_963277665.1). Classification (NCBI taxonomy): domain Eukaryota; kingdom Viridiplantae; phylum Streptophyta; class Magnoliopsida; order Santalales; family Viscaceae; genus Viscum; species Viscum album. The sequence continues at coordinate 616,733,068 of OY728164.1, forward strand.
CTATAAATAGGAGCTCATTTGAAAGAGCTCGATGCTGATGAATGCTGATGAATATGCCGATTGTTGATAAAGTGCTTACATGATGTTGAAGTGATTTCTAGAGAGAGAGTCTCTTATCAACTCTCAAAGCTTCGTGCGACTCCAAATGTTTGTGATTACATTAGAGGGCTTCCGGGGATAGGAAGACAGAGGTGCCGACTACCTTAAAGATCGAGGTCTTTCTTGCTGAGAAAGACAGAGTTTGCCAACTACCTTGAAGTTGAGGGCTTGCGGGGATAGCAAGACAGAGACACTGATCTTCGTATCGAGGGCTTACCCTGGTGTGGGTAAGTCAGACTTGCTTGAAAGTATAAATCAAGGGACCTTTATCCAAGGTTGTTGGATACCCTTCTCTTTGGGTTAAAATACTATTATCTTGTTACTAGTAGTTTTACTACCTGTCTTTTTTCCGCTGCAATTTGTATCTTAAGGAAAGTATAACTTTCTTATACTTCCTTACTTACTCTGATTAGTTTAGATTCTATACGCTTTAAGGTAGAATCTTATATTGTAACTTTTGTTAAGTTTCAATCTCCGGAATCATATTTCCGGAACCTACTTTTGGAATCCCTTTCCAAGTTAAGTTCGGTGTTAGAGGTGTTGTGAATTTACTTAGTTTAACTTTGTTAAACTTAGCCCTTTCCTTTTCTTAAGGAAACTCTAGTTATTCATAACTAACTTTAAAGGTTCCAAAGGAATTTTTAAAGTATACAATTCACCCCCCTCTTGTATATTGAGCATCTCATATTATATTTCGATCCTACATCATCTCATAACAAAAAAGGTTCATACATTACATTTCAATGATTTCAATAATATGGAAAACTCAAAACAACTATTGGTACTGGGCACACATGTACACTTCGTTCTCCGAAGTACTCTCCTTTAGGCCACCATTACTCCTCAAAATGAAAATCAATGTAATGATCAGTCCTTATATCACCGTTTACCAATGACAATGGATGTATATTGGAATCTCCACTTACATCCCATCATCTCCAATATCCAACACTCCCCGGTCAATGACATGTGATTAATAATGAATATTATAGTGATGTTGAGAGATGTGGAAGTCCTCATGGATCCTATCCTACTTCAGTGTCAATGACAACTGGTCTTCCACCTTTCCCTCTTTCCCCAATACCTGAAAGGGTACAAGTAACCTTAAAGAAAGCGTAATCCCTCCACCAAACCTATGCTACCCACATAGAGGGGAAAACATCAAGAATAGATTGTCTCTAACTGAACCCTAAATGTAACTCCTCATATGATCAAAATAAAACATCTTTGAGTCAGGTACATCCTTCAACCTCTCATTAACAAGCTAATATTTCTCTATCATTCTCTGCACTACCTCAGGTCCAAGAACAATTGTCTGCACAACCTCTTCCCATAAAAGATGAACAAAATTATTGTTCGAAAAAGGATTCAATCGGTTACATGCCAATATAAGGGTGATATTTTAAACTTTAATAAATCATGACCAAGGGTAATTGTCAAACCCAAGATACATCAATGTTCAAGAAAAATGATGGAAACATATAGTCTATCATCTGAGTGGTCCATTTAATTTTCTCATATGTTTGATGTTGGAAGGTATTTATTGTGTGTAACTGAATCCCAAAAGCATTTTGCAATCCCATAGAGACTCACATGGAAACCCATATATCATAAAATGAGTCAATGTGTCATGGAAATCCATGCATTCACACCACCTCATCAACATACCACATTTAAAATGCATCCACTATGGCTGAATACTTGATTGGTATGAAGTGAGTAGTTTTTATCAATAAATCCTCTAATATCGAGATAGAATTGTAGCCTCCCAAAGATATCATTAACTGTGTAAAAAATACATTGAGATTCCATCCCACATCAACTAGGTGGTATTTATGGGTACAAAAAAGACAACTGGAATATGATTCTTAGAATTATCTGATGTTATACAATGAAAATTGCCACTAACTCGGCCACTACCCATTTCATCGTAATATGCCAAAGCTCCATCCTCATGACACAATACATCTTATAATCTCTCGGGTGTACTGCTCTGTCGGATATATGAATCTAATGTGGGAATCTCTTCTATATCACCACTATAAAAAATATTATTCCATCGAACAACAATTATTTCTAACCATCTTATGTCCAACCTTCAATAGCATCTCTGTTATCAATGTGAACGTGCATCACCTGTACCTATGTGTCTCCCCACTGAGAATCCTATATCTTATTCATCAATGATGATTGCACCATCATATGTAAAAAACAACATCTTCTACTGTCCATTCCTATATCCCCATGAAAGTAATCCAACTCATCCATCACCTTCCAAGGATCTATAGATTCCATAAAAACCTCTATCGATGAGTTTATGCTCAAATCATTGGCCATAAAATTCACCTTCCCTAAGGTGTAAAATATCTCAAAATCATAGTATTTTTGAAACTCCATCCACTAAAATTGTCAAAAGGTCAGATATAATTGGGAAAGTATATACATATTTCTCTTGTGATCTACAAAGACCGAAAATCACTTCCCAATGAGGTAATTCCATTGCAGATTCAGCACAAACACAACAACTGCCAACTCTAGATCATGGGTGGCATTTTTATGTAGTTGGGGATGTTAGTTCCTAAAAACATAAGATATCATTACACATTTCTGCATCATCAGTCATCCCATGCCCAAAAGGGTATACTCACAAAATACCTTTAACATCACCCCTTCCTCTAGAACATAGAGAATTGCAATAGTAAACATTACCACCATTAGATTGAAGAACACTACGTGAAACTACTCACGTCACATAAAATTCTGGTCATTCTAAGGAAAATGAGTCTAAGAAGATAAAAATATAGATAAATAGCATAAAAATATTTCGTATCATCTAGGAAGGCCATGAAAAATATCAACCACTTCCACATTCATAGGATCCGTCCATGAAAAACCTACTTCAACCTTTGACGGGTCCACTACTACACCCTTATAAGACAACACAAGCCAATGGAAATGAACCTCTAATGTATAATACATGACCTTAGACAACATTATTTTGGGTTTATGGTGTCAAAGTACATACAAGATTGTCCATGGAAACATGGTATCATCCTCTAATAAAATCAAGTATATCAAGATTTCATCAATGAATTCAATAATGAACCAATCTGAGAACTCTAGGAATTTGAAGATCATAATCCCCATGAACATGGTTGGAGAGTTCGTAACATTGAAGAGAATTACTATGAACTTTATTTTCCCATTCCAACATGTGATAGTAGACATCCAGATATCTCTATCCTTCACCACCAACTGGTGATATCTAGAAAACATATCGATTATAGAAAATCAACTCACCCCTCTTAGAAGGTTGAATGATCATATATCCTCAGGATAATATTTCATGATTGTTACATAATTCCACCTATTGTCGTCTATGCACAACCTCCTAGAACCTTCCTCCTTTAAAAACTACACCGAAGCACCCCCACGATGACACACTAGGATGAATAAATCGCTAATTCATCTGATCATATATTTTAATCCTCAACTCTCGGAACTCATTTGATTCCATCCAATATGGAGCCATCAACATAGGACAAGATCTAGGCTATAGGTCAATCCTCAACCCAATATCACATCGATGGAGTAGAGTCACAATCTCCTTATGAAAAACATCCATGAACATCCCAAAAACCATAGGTACTTCAGCATCCACTACACCCACTAACATCCCATCCAAAAAGATAAATTTGGCTTCACATGATGACTACCCACCTGAATGATCCTCTCATTGATGAAATAGTAATACTTCCTATCCACATATGAAAAAATTATTATTCTATATAAGTAATCGATTATTTCATGCATGAAATATATTCATTCGATACTGTGAATAAAATCGTAAGGATGAATATTTAGAAATAAATGATCCACATTGGAGGGATGTGGGCCCATAATCATTCTAAAACCACATCACACATCAGAAAACATGGAATGGACTCCTAATGGCATAATAACATCAGGGGAATGGAAAGACGCTCAATGTATTTTCATAGATCATGGGCTAGACTATATGTAACAAAGGAGTGTGATTCTATAGAATCAATAAAAGCATAATAATGTTTATTAAATATGTTTATCTTACCTTAGATGATCTTTGTCCTACTAGTTCTACTTCCTCTATGATATGAAATTTTCTAGTCCTAGCTCCTCTACCCCTTTTCCAATGATTCAATCCCTAGACACACCCAGGATGAGGTCCATAAAGAACACCCTGAGTTCATTCTTTACCTAATCCATCTCCCCTCGGTATAGAATGAGACATTGTCTCTACTGTTGAAACAGCCTATATACCAACTATTGATGAGTATATCAAGGAACCTCTCCAATGTCCACACCTTGTTCTTGAAATGTCACTAGGAGCTGGTTATGAATATTTAAAAGGACTCCACAAAAGAAACACATCATCCCCAAGCTATCAAGAAAGGCACAAGGTCTCAATTTTCCAAAAACAACTACTGAGGTCGACTCCTTACTGGTCAAAACCTCAAAGGCAAACGCACCAGATTCATATTCCTAGTAACCCTACCACATAAAGAAATCAGCTGACACCCCTCTCAATGTATATCTCCTCATTAGTGTATCTTATAAATGACTTCATAAATTTATTGAAACTATTTGTATTTTGGTAAAATAATGGGGGTAACCATGTGATGGATAGAAGGAATATTTTTCTCCACTTGGTGTCTTACTTGAGACTCAACATCCTGAAGAGATTGGTGAAAAAATGATGTAGATCATTGAACTTGATACCCATCTCCTATACTGACATACTCCCCTACTATAGGGGGATTAAATATTTTATATTCTCAGACCTCATGAACAATAATTGTTAGTCTTCTCTGGACTCTTTTTCAAAATTGTCCTAAATAATTTCAGCATCCTTCCACTCCCATTGGTAAAACATCCTCCAATGACATGAATCTCCCAAAATTTGTCTCACTGCGAAAGGAACCTAGTAATCTACTAATTACCTGATCAAATTGAATGTTATCTCAAAATCCATGATCCATTTCTCTGTCTCCGCGTCTAAAACACTACACACATATATTTCCATGGCCTTTCTCTAGAAATAACGCAAATTTATCTACGAATGGTCATCCTCCTCTAATGGAACAAAACGCCGCCATCAACCACTTCATCTTACTAATCCTAATCTACCTTAGCCAGACATGGATGAAGATCAAGTTCCATAACATAAAAAATTAAAAAATGAAATTCCTAAGCATGATTTTTTATGGAATTTTAATTAATATTCATGGTAACTCATTGAAATCATACTATTATCCATTTAAAATTCGGAAAAAAACCTAATAAAATTGGAAGAATAGTCATTATTATGTTTTCACCACTACTATGGTCTCTACATTACAAATAGTGTTGCCTCACATGGTCATTTGGTATGCTCAAATTCCATGAATAAGAACACAGGGGCCCTAAAATCATATATCCTTGACAGAAATTCCTAGATGATGTCACAAACCAAGATCACCTAACTTTGAATCCCTGTCAACCATGATATTCTCAAGGTACATGGATCAAACCTCTATAATATCTTATAATCATTATCTATAATTACATTCATTCACGAACCCCTCACTCCAAAGATACTCCCCTTGAGTTGGAAATGTATAAAGAGATAAAATCACCCCCTATGTTCCAACTTTAGTAGGCCCCTGGGGTGGCGACCAAGACCAAGGGTAAACAAATTTCATAAAAATGGGAAGAACATCACTTTCATAGTAACCATGATCTGGAGATATGATTAATCATAATTAATACAAGAAAAAGTGGTATATATAATATAAACACATTATAAATCCCACATGCATGATTGAAAAAATTGTTACATATAAAAGAAAAAAATCCAATGTAAATACCAAATAGTAAAGCTAAGAATTGACACCAAAACTATCCCAATGTCTGAGAATGTAATTCCAAGAACAATCCCTATAGTCCACCTAGAATCCTGATAGATGTTTTATGATGTATGATGAGAATACAAGTATACATAGTAGAAAAAATAAAATATCTTGTGAATAAGTGGGAGAAGCATAATAATTATTCTATCAGAATAGAGAAGAAACAACAGCACCTAACAGGGTATTCATGGCATCCCCACATCTAGAAGGTAGGCTCACCATGTAACACAAGTTTGGTAATGTAATATTGTAAGCACATCCATTAATTGGTACCCTACAAGACTCTAATAACGATTAGCATCTTCCACACCCTAATGGAAAACATAATCGATCTCCAAACTCTTTTGAATGAACTATGTCCCCACCCACCCATAATATCGTAGGCATCACAACCACTCTCACCAACAGACACCAGGTCCACAATACAACATCTCACCCACAGAAACAATGTCCACATACCCCAAAACCTCCCATATCATCCTGATGAAACCTGTGAAGAACAACACATATCATCCTAAAGACACATGGGAAACACATCTCACTCGAACAGACCTGGGCCTCATGATCCACAAAATTCCAAAATAATCTCGGTCTATAAAAATATAGATAATGGAGAAAAAAATAGTGTGTGGAAAACCATCCATCCTCCCACATAGATGATTGGGAAAGGCGCCTTCCCCTAAGAAAATGGGGGTGTTAATCACATGGTGATCAACATGAGTGGGGTGCATATAGAAATAATTGAGAATATTCAAGAAATTCATATCTATAATTTCAAACACACCTTCCTAGCCTATGGTTCTCAATCAATAAAGAAACTCACAGACATTTATTATTGTATTACGCTAAAATCACAAAAAATCAACAAGAAACACACTTATGTTATACCCCTAGTCAATTCATTTAAATAAATTTGATTCATTATTAAATATTTATTTATTTATTCCATCACTACCCCCAATAAACAATTAATAACATTCCACAATCGGTAACACAATAAAGGTAATTTTAGATGGTGATGTTCCATATAAAATAACGTGGCTTGATATTCCTCTCCAGTTAACAAATATCCATAACATTCATCGATACCAAGATTTAGGATGATGTTCTATGTATGATTATCCCCGATAAACTCTCGTAGAATTACCTGTAACAACCACTTCCATCATCATTGTTCATATTCATTCTTCCTAATCCATTATCTGAGCCAAAACAAACCCTTAACGCATAGTGAAACCCAGAAAAATATCTCACCACTACCATAAATGGAATCCCTACTTCATAACCAATCAATACCCATCAGAACCATCAACATAACACAGAACAAATCGATTGCATCCCCACTGTACAAAACAGCCCATCCATTCTGTAATCCATAAATCCCTCAACATGAGATTCCATTACACCACTCATACCTCCCCACCAGACATGATGGTGTTCACAACCATACCACCACACAAAGCAAAAAAACATATTCTGATTTGATAATTAATCTTTTATTTATTTCCACTAGTTAACTTACAAGGTTTTCTTAGTAACATTCTTCTCCCTATGAATCCATTTATTAGCTGAGTGTACATGGTTAATAAATATAATATAAATATAGTTATTAATAAAATTAAAAACAGTAAGAATAAGCAAGACACACATGTTTACAATCAAGTACCACCAAAACAATGATTTTTATCATGTATATATACAATAAAATTCACAACATAAATAGTTAACAAAGGAAAAAATATGTCACCTTTCCAAGAATCACATGTAGTTCTTAATCTGATAAAATTATATTTATCTTTTCGGTATGAAGATATATTAACATGGAGAAATTCATACTACCACTGTACATGATACATAAAAACAAATATAGACAAAAGAACCCATACATTGAATAATGTATGATCAATTCTTCATTATTTCACCGAAATAGGAGGTGTGTAGGTAGCCGGAAAAATATTTTTGGAAAACACGGTCAAAATTCTATAGTAAAACACAATGATCCATGGGGAATAAGGGCCCGCAAAGCACCATGAAATAGGAAAAACACCAAAAGAACATGAGATATTGGGTTTAAAAATACAGATACCTAATCATTGAAGGTAATGTTTTTTAAATCAATTAAACATAGATCATGACCATGGACATGTTTTTTTGAAATGAAATAACTCTTTAAGACTTTTGAAGATAGATACGACTAGAAAAATATCTCAAACCATTAAATATGGTACTATACTCAACTAGGTAAAAAGGAAACATCAAAAGGGTGAATGTGAAAAAACCGGAGAATTATGGTATTTTGAAAAACTGTTAATAATTCCTCACTGTTAGGTGAGTCACCATGGTGAGTCACCAGAGCGAGTCACTGGTTTGACTCACCATTGGATGTTCTACTGATGGATAATTAAACATTGGGTGACTCAGTATTATAAAACTCACCATTGGACAACTCTACATAGGGTTAGTTACCATCATAAGTTTCACCACATGAGATATACCATCACGACCTACCATTAGGACCTAATGTCGGTGACTCACCATTGCGGGTCACATATGGGAGTCACCATTTTGACTTATTGGTCCAGAATCACAGCTGGATGACTCACCATCATGATTCAAATTTACGACTCACCATTATTGGATTGTAGTGGATAACCCAAAACTGGATGAGCTACTATTGGGAAATTATATTTTTTTAAGAACTCCTGAATTGGGACGTTGTAACATCCCATAACACAAAAGACGCTATATTTTCAAAATGTAATGAACTAGAGAGGTATGTACCATTGTAATAGTAAGCATAAAAATGATATGTGTCTACCTCACATGATATTTTCATGTCGATACAGTTGTAAATAAGGGGGTGGGAAATATTGTATCTTATATGAGGTTAAAATTTAACAAATAATCATATTAGAATTTTCAAGAGAGTAATTATTAAATTAATAAATATGAAGATCATCTTGAACTGAACCGGATCTATAGTTTATGGATATTTGAGATGAAACATTACTATTATGATTCTGAATCAGAAAGAGTCAAACATATAATGGATCTAATTTTCACATATCACCAAGGTGAATGTAACTCAATATTATATATAATTCAAAAAATAAATGATCAGTTATAATAAATGTTATCAAAAAAATTATGATGATTCATATAAGTTAAATAATTTATTTGGGAAATGGCCGATTAATTACTAATTAATATAATTTATTCAGTAGTCTCTTATATAGTACATTTTCTATCTAAGGACATTATCCTTGCATTTTCTAAAAAAATGGATATCTATATAGAAATGAAATTATAAAATATTTCAATATGTTCGATATCTCGATAGCTAGAGTTTTATAAATATATCACTATTAGAAGATGTAAATATAATGAACCATAAACATCGATCACACTTGTTCTTATAATGAAAACTAGTAACTATAATAAAATTTCATACTTCTATAAATTTAAGATTGTATGGAATGCTTATAGTTACTGTGTTTCAAAACCATGTGTGACGCATCAAATTTTTTTTATATAAATTTATTTCGTTTTTTAATAAATTATGAATTATTACTCTATAGACATTCACCACTCCTATTATATTGTACTTTTTTTTTGATATTATACTAAATTAGTATCCATTATCATAATGTGTTTCGACATGTTGAGTTAATCAATAATCACCAAAATAGACTATTTTTTCCAAAGTAGCATAAAAAAACTAATAAAATCCATTGTAATTATCTACCATTTCATTAGAAGTATATAGGATGATCGGGATATCTTATTTGGTCATTGTTTTTTGGTTTTCACAAATTTATTGGTGATCAACTTCAAGAAATATTGTCAAACATGTTCATTTATAGTAACCCACCAAAAATAGTTCTTTGTTTTTATCATTTTATCAATATGTTGATGGAATACCCGTAGTGACCCATAAAGATCAAATCATGGTAGGATAGTGGAATGAAAATTTTATATTGAAAATGAAATGTATAATTTTTATCCTTTTATCAATCTGTAATTGTTCTACTGACCTATGAGGACTTTAATAATGGTATGTAATTTGGGTATAATTTTTGTCCATTCTTAACTTATTAAACCATTTCATGGATAATATTAACTCAAATTAAAACCAGGAAATCTTTTCTCATTCCAATGAAAATAAAGATCACAAATATCCCCCAAGTGTTTATAATGACCCTATAATTTATTATTCACTATGTTAGAAGACTTTAGAATAATGAAACTATTAGTTATATAAACATTTATAAACATGTAAAACAATTAAATGAATAATATCTGATTGTAATATAATAAACATAGATCCCTACAAATCACATCTATTTGTTAAATTATTTTATTTTTTAATTTTTATATTAGTGATCATAGTAAAAATTTATCTAATTATTAAGTTTATTAATGATTTTAATGTTGTGAACACCATGGATAATTAATAATATTGAATTCGATCGATATATTTAAATATCCGATGTTATATTAAGTTAAAACTAATTACATGAACTTTTAGAGTGAGAAAATCCAAATCCTGAACTAGATGCATTATAATGAAAAATAATTCCCTCATCATGTACTATAAAGATAGGGATATGTGTTTATGTAATAGATACCATTTGAAACATGATTAATATAAGAAAATAATTACTCTAATGAAATTGAATGTATTAATATTATAATATAATCATTAGAATAGATATTAAGGTTCAGTTATATATATAGTGATTAATATGACATTCGATTCCCAGAAAACCATATAAATATAATAAAACAATATGAGCATACCATGAAATTTTGTCCTCAATAACATCTAAATACTCTAATATGAATATTTCTAAATCATATGACGTATTAATCTAACATCAAATATATATATATATATATATATATAATATTTATTGAAAATTTTTCATAGTGGTTGTGGTCTTGCAATTTGATGATCATTATTTCAATTTTCAATTCAAAATAATCCCTCCTTGGGGAGTAAAACGATATATCATTATCAAATATATAATAATGATTCCATTTCCTAATGAAATGTGTAGTTCATCAATTCCATTGTTTTTTTATCCACTTGTATGACTAAATGGAATATCTCAATACTGATAGATGAAAATAAAGAATATTAAAATCCATTTTAAGAATATAATCTTTCCCATGAAAGAGTTGTTTGAATTATGTTAATAGATCAAATTTTTATTAATCATTTATCCCTATTGTTTCAAAAATAAAACATTGATTATTATAAAAAGATATAACTTTTTGTAAATAACATTTTTCAATTGATGATATTCGCGATAATATCGAATTGTAACATCCAAAACATTTATAAATTAAAAAGGGTTCACCTTGGGTTATGTAATTGTACAAGAACTTCCCTTTTAATACATATACTCCAAATAGAACAAAAAATTCAATTAATTTATTTTTCATTCAATATAGTGTAAGTGAAATCATACATGTTCTAAGGTGTAGTACGATAGAAAATTCATCTTACAATAAAACTGATAGTCTGAATATGTATTCCAATAAGAAACCATAATATCAAACTAAAATTAATGGAATACATATAAATATTATTATGTTAGTATCCAAAAATATTATTGGATAAAATTAAATTGATATTAAGAAATTAACATTTAATAGAGGCCCCATTCTCTTAGATTTCATACCTCATTCTAGTTTGAAAAATGAAAACCCCAAACTAGATTTGTTAATGAAACATGACGATTAAAACTATCAATATAATATTTTAATGTTACCAAACCATCCCTGAAAAATATTATATTGTAGATATCAATATCTATGATAGTCAAATAATAAAACAATTTACCATATCATTGGTATTTGATCAATATAAATACTTAAATCTCTTTGACACAGTTTTACAGATAGGTGTCCTGATTCCTATTACCTGCTACATAATTTCCACATAAAATACATTATCTTATACAATAAAATAAATAATAGGATTTAGGAGAATTCAAATGCCAAAAAAACACATTTCTTAAGGTTTAATATAGAGTAATAATACATTTATCCATTTAGAGGACTGGTTTTTTATATTTCATAGACTAATTGACACCAATACATAATCGGTAATCCCAAAATGGATTATTCCATCCTCTTTGATAATATATATCCTGATGAGATTTAATTTTTTTTATTGAATCCCCATTACCAATATTTGGAATTGTTTTATAGTAATAAAAATTATTCAGATGTCTCACACAAACATATAATCAATGTTATCTCTATGGTATTTTAAATCGTATTTAGTATCTATAAATATATACATAAAACGTATAATTTATTATGATGTCGATGAAAAGTATTTAGCCTTGTGGTTTGGTTATCCAGTGCTATAGTAATTTAATATTAATTTCTCCTCATTAGATATTTCACGGGTTAGAGTTAATATATTTAATTGAGTGAATGAAGGTATTCCATATATAATATATCATGAAATTTATTTCTACCCCAACATCAATTTATACAAAATATTTGTGTATTTATATAATAGAACCACTTTAGATAATATTTTCTCATTTACACTCCTTGGGAATACATGTTTTTAAATACTCACTAGCCATAAATTATTATGAATGATATAAGGGTAAGAAAATAGAACACCACATTCCCACAATAATATATCCCATTTATTATAAAAAGTTATTTAAAGTTTTCTTGATTAATTGAAGGTATATGGTTTGAATTTTAAATTATATATCTCATTAAATACAACAAATGTGTGCCCTTGATAAACCATTCCATGAATTCCTATATCACACCTTACTTGTTTTAGTACATATGTCATGTACACTATTTAGAGAGACCCATACTTTTCATAGAAATATATTTTTTATCATTAAATCACAATTCATTATATAACATATATATATGTATATGTATATTATGTATTCATATAAGTATAATATATCCGAAAATATTGTATCATAAATGGCTGGTTCATAATAGACTAATATCATATCACACTAATATATTATTAACTATCCTCCTTTTGATACCATATATATATATATTCTTCATAAAATGTGGAAATGAAACATAAGAAAGGGTCAAATAAAATGCTTTTTAAGGGTAATCAAGGTAGATATCAATGATTACATTGGCATTAAATAAGTTTATGAGAACAAGGGACATAGATGTTTAACACAAACCCTTTATATAAATGATCATATTCTTCAGTCAAGGAATAAATAATTGCATTTCATAATACAAAAATCATAAAGGTCTAAATGAATATAATCCATGAGATCATAAATTTTTCATTATTTATATATTTATTTAATGTATGTTATTTTATAAAATCATTTCTGTAGTATTTAATGCTCACTTCAATGATTATATTTTATATTGGGTTCATTCCATATTTTATATTGAAGGATTACATTCAATATTATCATAGTTGAATGGTATCGCTGACCATTTTAAATTCATTGGACACCCTAATAATATCATATTGAATTAGATTCTCTCTACATTTTGTATTAAATTTTTTACTCCGAGGATAAATCATTATAGATTTGGATGACTATCCATTCTATGGTGAACATTCACTCTTATGAAAAATCATAATGGATTGGGTGCACTCTATATTTAATATTCATGTTTCACTTATTGGAATTTAATACCGGATAAAGTCCCTTATTATATAGGGTTCTCTTCCCACTCTAAACAAATTTATCCAATGATATAACCGTATATTTCCAATCAAATACTGAAAATGGGTTTTTCATGTCGATGTGTTGGGGTTTCAATGCTGATTTCTTCATGGAATTATTGCAAACAATGTTGAAAATAATTTTTTCATATCTATTTCAAGAAAACCACAGTTATAAATGAGAAATATTAATTTTGGATTCCATTTCTATTATAAATAAAATAATGTGGAAAACAATTTATGAAATCTCTTTTAAAAAAAACCAACAATATATGTTTGTGATCATTTAATTTTTTAAATAACCAATGTGATATGTTACCTAAAAACCATCATAGAAACTAGTGAAAATTCTAATTTATGATGTCTTTTAAGAATTTCATAAATCAAATGAACGTAAGAAACCATTTATGATTTAGTTTTATTTGAATAAATCATTGTAATAAACACTTTATCAAATCCTCCTTTTACAAAATGAGGTTACAAAAAAAAATTCATATTAATTGGAAAATAACCCGAATTTTTTTTCTATTTCAGTTAATTTTCCATCATAGAAACACAATATTTGTCCAAACATAGATAAATATAAGAAAACAACTTGAAAACAAAAGTTGATGCTTTTAAAAATTATTATTTGGAATGTATATTTTACAATGTATATTACATATAAACTATTACCAATTCAGTCATATGAAACAATATTCCGATTCAATTATTAAGTGTCATAGATATTCCCTCAAATAATGATAAATTCCATGAAAAAAATAATTAAAAATAAATCAATCATCATTTCATCTAGAAATAAAAAATGAAAAATTAGATGAGATTTATTTTAATGAGTTATCACCATATAGTATTTGGTAAATATCATGATTTTAGTAATTTCAATCATCAATGTTAGAACATTGTTTTAAAATTCACTTACACCTTTCTGAAAATGATACTTCTATTTTAAAATAATTCATCAATTCAAAATAACCTATTTAGTACTGTCATCTAAATTTTAGTAATTTTAAATGATAACTTTCCTTTGATTTTACATATATGGTAATTTCCCTCTACTCTATTTTCTGTCACTAAAATAATACCATTCAATAATTGAAAAAAACACGTATAAAATAAATTTAAATATCTTAAATTCATATAAATGTATTGACAATTTTATAGTAAATTTTTAATAAATTTCAAAATATATATCACAGATCACAATTGATATAGCATATTTCAGAAGATGTTTTCACCCTTGGATAAATACTACCCATATCTAAAGGAATTTAATCATAAAATATACATTTAGTTTTTTATTAAATAATGATTTATAACTCGATGTAGAATATAAGATTCATATATTTGAATATAAGGAAGCATCCAACAATGAATCACAGTATTTTTATATGTTTCTGTAATATAAATTATTACTTAATTATAAATATTTTTCCTCTCTATAGGTGAAATGAATTTTGGGTCGATAAATCAACATGATGATTTCATATGAGAATGTAGATAAATTTCATTGAAATACCAAATACAATATAATGTAATTCCAAATGAATAATAATTTAAAATAATTGAAGAATATAAGATAAATGACTTTCATGGAAATAAATCCAATCATGTTAATTCCAAAATTATATAAACTAACAATATTTTTAATATATTTTTTTAAATCAGAACATCTATTTCACTAAAAAATTGTTAGTGTTAAAAGGAAGGACATAATCATATAAAATTTTTTTAATACATTGATAATTTATCATTTCATTACCATTTTGTATCTCATGTCATAATATCATTTTATTTTTTTGTCTAAATTTTATTTATTTACATTTAATTATTCCTATAAAAATTTACTAAATTTTAAATTTAAAAAAATTATAAAAATTTAATAACAATATTAACTGAATCAAATTATTTTCAAAAACCTTAATGATAATTTATTAAAATTCAATAGGTGAAAACCTTAAAAATGGATGATACAATTTCCATATATTTTAACCTCATATATAACAAAGGTTATTCTTTATTATCATTCTATGATATCATAAAAATAAAACCTAAAATTTCCCATATTTTTTATGTCTTTCGGTCTCAAGGAGGCATGTAGGACATATGGGGTCCAACTCGGTCTAGATCACCCGACCGTAATGGCTAGCCTCTTCTCCTACCAGAGGCACGTTGTGTGCTATCGATCCGTGGTTGGCTGAACGCTGGCCACGCCTTCGCCATCCGCCATTGCTAAGCGTGCTGCGACCTCCTTTCTCTGACGACGGTGTGTCATGTGTCGCCCCTCTATGGATGGATGAACACCGTCAGCCCATATTTTGCCACCGCGGCACAATCCACAACCCTTGCTCTCCTGGAAGTTTGGTCGTGCATCGCTACCTAATCATGTGGCCGTCCTCCGTAGGCTGCCTCCCTTGCTTAGCCACAACTGACAGGTCGTGACCCTTCTATGGTGGTGATGTTACACCGCCTCCATCTTTGCGGCTGGCTATGGTGTCGGATGTTGTTGTCAAGCCCCACTGGTGTTCGGTCACTGTCCTCCTCCACCTCGAAGATAACAAAAAAGAACCAAATGTTTTGCAGTGGGGTTGGGCCATATTCGTTTGGCTCATACCCTCCGCATTAGATTTGTTGAATGTGGATCAAGTGAGAAGATTCAATATGAAAGACAAATTAACGATGATCAATTGAAAACTAACCCCTACCTCGACGGTTCATTGACATGTCTCTCAATAAAAAATGGTGAAGGCGAAGAGAGTGCCAACGATCTTATCTTCTGCAATCACAATTCCGAAGTCAGTTCGTGCATCTTTCTTCTCATAGATTCCAAAGAAAATTCTTTGATAGAGATGGTGTGTTCTTAATTTAGAGGAGAAGTTCTTCATTATAGATTTGTTTCTCCCTGTTCTCCCAAGTTCTCCCCACTCTCCCCTTTGATAACAATTTTCCACTAACATTAAAGTGAGGATCCAACACAAATTAAAGTGTGTTTATACAATTATTTATCATTGGAAAAAAATTAAATGGCTCAAATTTTTATTTGGAGATCTCGAATAATTAAATGGTATAATAAATTAATGAGGAGTTGAGAGGTTTTCCCCCCATTAATAGGGGTTTGGGTGGTCCCCACTGCCACAACCAATGTAGAGTGGTTTTCAAAAATATAAATAAAAATGTTAAACATTTAATTGTTTTTCTTCCATGAAAATAATGAAAACTAAATTTCACCCTCGACCAACTGCAGTCGAGGTGAGAGTATCGTTAATAGAATACCAGCACTGTGAGTTCAACGGTGCCTTTGGATTTCAATTATGAGAACTGGTTCAATATTTAAAAAAACCTTCTCACACGTTTACTAAAAATATCCGAATAAAAGTTCAGAAATTCATTCCGAGGACACAGGGACTCAGAATCACATTCCTTCAATTTTTGTGGACTCGTACAATTCCCATATAATTAAAAAATTACATGGAATTTCCTGGTTTTTACATTATCCAAACCTCAGGGCGTTGCATCCCCAAAATCCACATCACAAAAAGAAGGAAAACAAGTGGGGGTACTGAGCACGAATATGAGCCTCCCACTCCCATGTCCTCTCATGGAGGTTCCTATGCTTCCAGAAAATGTGCACCATAGGTATTAATGACCCAAAAAGGACCTGATCTTATCAATCCTCAATCTCTACTGGAACCTCTGTAAGCTTCAACCCATCATCGATGTCAGCTCGGCATGGTCGATGATGTGGGAATGGTCATGCACATATTTCTTCACCTATGATACCTCGAAGATTTCATGAAACTAGTGAAACTGAGGAGGAAGTGATAAGCAGTAATCCACCTTTACAACTCTGCAGACAACCTGAAAGGGTCCAATTAAACTCAGAGATAACTCGCCACCCTGACCAAACCTCCAAAAACCACAATGGGGTGAGACCCGTACGAATTTGTGGTCACCGTCCTAGAACTCTAGAGGACTCCATCTCTTATCAGAAAAAGATTTCTGTCTACTCTGTGTAGTCTTCATCTCCTCCAGGATGATCTTCACCTACTCCATGGTAGCATGTACAATCTATGGTCCCACATCTGCTGACTTCCCTTGCCAGTCTAGCCCAAAGGAGATCTGCAAGGTCAGTCGTAAAATGCCTCGAAAGGTTCCATCCTACTGGTGGAGTGATTACTATTGATTTTTGAAAACTCCACCAATTTAATGTGATACTCCAAGCTGAGACTGATGTTGAGGATGCAAGCACGTAGTATGTCCTCGAGGGTCTGAATGGTCCGCTCAGTCTGTCCATCCGTCTAAGGATGGAAGGCAGTGATCAAAAAATGTTGTGTCTTGATAGGCTCATGCATCGACTTCTATAGTCAGAAAGTAAAACATGTTTACCGATCGGAGATAATCGTCGAAGATACACCATGTATCCGCACAGTATCCTACTTATAAGGGTGTCTTGTACTCCCTACAGAACCATGCTCTCTGATCAGTAGGAAGTGGGCCAACATGGTGAGTCGGTCAATGATCACCCTGGTAGAATCATGTCACATGGATGTACGTGGATGTCCGGTCACGAAGTCTATTGATATCCCATCCCACTTCCACTCTAGTTCCTCTTAAGGATGAACTATGCCTGCTGGTACCTGATGCCCTACCTTCACTTTCTGACAATTAAGGCACTGAGAGACAAATTCTACTACTGCTTTCATCATTCACGGCCACCAGTACTATTGTCGGAGGTCATGGAACATCTTCACAACTCTTGTATGTACCGCTAGAGAGGATGTGTGGAACTCCGCCACACATACCTTCTGAAGTGACACTCGTACCATGGTACGCCATTTGAAGGGGATGACATGCTCCCCAGAATCATAAAATCCCTCTGGTGCATGTCATGTGGATATCTGAGCACATCGAGCCTCGTAGTCAGTGTCCCCACACATCACCTCCCTGACTCACTGAAGACGTGGGGGAGTGTCGGAAAGAGACTGAAGAAAAGAATATCCCTCTAGATCAACAAAGGATATCTACAAAGCGGCAACCTACATTTTCTCCTCACCTAGAAGCTTTATACCAGATATCCTACTGAGTTCATCTACTACTACATTCCCCTTTCAATGAGTATATACAATCTTGATGTCATATTCTAGGGGGAACTCGAGCCATTGTCTCCGTCTAAGGGTCAGGTCCTTCTGAGAGAAGTTATACCTGAGACTCTTGTGATAAGATTAGACTATAAAATGTTCACCCATCATGTAATGTTGCCATATCTTCAAGGAGAACACTATAACTGCTAACTACATGTGATGGGGTCTTAGTTATGCACATTCTATCTTATCTTTCAAGAACCATATGTGATAACTTCTCAACACTACATCATGACACATTCAAGTCTGGTCCATAATTCATCGCAGAAAACGACATACCCATTGTACTTCCCTGGTATCCTCAAGATGGGGGCACTAGTCAGCCTCTCCCTCAGCTCCTAAAAACTCTGATGGAATCTCTCCGACCAAAACAAGGGTCTCCCCTTCTTTGTTAATGCTGATAATAGTGATGCATCTCTAGAGAAATCTATCACAAGTCTCCAGTATTATCCGTCCAAACCCATGAAACTTTATACCTTCGTCACACTCCTGGGTGGCTCCCAAACAAGTACCACATCAATATTCGCTAGATCTACTGAAAATCTAGCATCTAATATGACATGACCCAAAATTTGAACTTATCGTGTCTAGAACTAGCACTTCAGGAGAATACCATAAAGCTGGTTCTCCCAGATTGTGTTCAGAACTATCTGCAAGTCATAGGCATGCTCCTCCACGGTATCCAATTAGATAATAATGTCATCGATGAATACTACTTCAAAGGAATCTAGTTAAGGATGAATTATAACGTTCATGATTCCCATGATCACTGTTAGGGTGTTGGTTATGACTAATGGAATCACCAAGAACTTGTATTGGTCGTACCGACATCTGAATGTCATGTTTTTCACATCCTCACCTCGCACTCTGAGCTAGTGATAGCCTGATCTAAAGTCTATCTTCAATAACCACCGTGTTCCATTCATCAGATCAAAGAGGTAATAAATCATCAGGAGGGGGAACATGTTCTTCGTGGTCACTTGGATCAGTCGATGATAGTCACCACAAAGTCCCAATATTCCATCGTCCTTGTTGATGATCCAAATCAGGGCTGCCCAAGGAGAAACACTGGTCCAGATGAATCCATTCCCCTAATAGTCCTCCAGCTATACCCACATCTCAAAAAACTCTTCGAGAGCCACTTGATACACTGGTATAGATTTTGGTGGTGTCCTAGGGTAAATGTCAATGTAAAAGTCCACCTCTCTACGAGAAGGTAGACCTGGAAAATAATCAGCGAAGACATCCGCATACTGGTACACTATTACAGGATAGCTCAGACTCTCCACATCAAGTGCTATGAGTGTAATGTTATCCAATTGATGAGTTATCACCTACACTCTCCTCTGGGAATGTCTATAGTGTGCTCCAAAGGCTCCCTTCTATCCAGTGAAGGTAATACTTGTACCATAAGTGCAGACACACAATACTTTGTGCCTATTACAGTCAATCTGAGCATGGACTATAGATAACCAATCCATTTCAAAGATGATGTCGTAAGGCCTAGATGCCACTACTAGGAGATCCAAGACAAAGATCTTGCCTCCTATAGTAATGTTACACTGCTGGAACTTGAGCTTAATCGTTTCATTCACTTCTATAGGAGTATCTAGTTGTAAGGTTCGAGCCAACCGCTCCATCGGAATCTCCGAGCTCTGAATGAGGGTAGTGTCAATAAAATAATTGTTGGCCCATGTGTCTATATGTAATGTATCTAAGGTGGAGTAGACACAATTCATACCTCGTATCATCTCTAGAGAACCTCCTAGTGGTGGTGCTAGTAACATCTTGAATCGCCATCCATCGCCAGTTGCCCGACCAACACCCCTTCGACATCTGCATGATCCCTATAGACCACTTCGGTCAAACCTCTGTCTCTACCTGGGAAGTCCTTCAACTGTCAGCTGATCATCTGTACGGTGGGTCAGGTAGTCACGAGCCATGAGACCCTGCCCGCCGCATGTGAAACAATGCATGTTCCCCACATGACTAGATCTGTCTCCAATACCCCGCTCAACTGACCCAGAATCCTACAGTCGTCCACCTATAGTTCTTGTTCTCATTAACCTCTATGAAATATTTCTATAGCCAGTTGCATAAGACTCGGCTACATGACGCCTGGTGGTGGTTCTCGCTGCGGGTGACTGCTCAGCAAGAAAACTCTCTACTAAGTAGGATTTCTCTAACACACCCACATGTGTCAGGATGCTGAGAGAAATCATCGAAGCCCAGATCTCCCACCCGAGTCCCTTTTCGAAGGTCTGGGCCTTGAAGAATAAGTCATGCACCATATCAGTGGAGAAGCGTGAAAGATTAGTGAACCTCACGGAGTATTGAGCCATAGTATGATGTCATGCTGTAGTTGAAGAAGCACTTGAATGCGCACTACACAAAGAGTCTCTCGGACAAACTCTACTCAAAACATGCTCTCAATGTAAACCCAGAGAAGTGTCACCTCATCATGATCTTGGAGAATAATGCTCCTCCATCTGCCTCCTTCTCCTGTAGAAGACTGGCGACAAGGATCACCATGATTTCAGATGCTGTCCCTACAAGTCAGAAGACTCTCATCATAACCTCTAGCCAATCCTCAGCCGCCTATGGGTACATCAATCCTCTCAACCTGGGTGACCTATTGCACTGGAACCTGTGAAATGCACTCAATCGGAGTTCACTCTCTGCTGCTAGGGATGGTGGCAGCGGTGGTCCAATGGTTAAGGGTATCGATGGAGCCTCCACTGGCGCCTCTACGGGAAGATGACCCTGCACCGGGATCATGTCGCTTGGAGGGCTATAAATGCGTACTATACTCGGAACACTAGTTGGATATCTATGTGAATGAATATTGAAAAGAAATAGGTGTTCCACAGTTTGTATGTTATTCTTCTTGAGTTTTCTCAATGAGGTCTCAAAGAAAAGCCTCGAATAACACACACGTAATCAATGTTTTTGTGCATAGATTCGGAAATCAGAATTCAGGGTCCTAGTGTATGTATACGTCGACCGCCACACCACCACTAGATTCCATAAACTAATAACCACGCTCAATAAACATAACACTATTACTATTAAAATGGTCATAGTCATATGTTCTACGGTAGAACCGACTCCTCTAATAACAATTTCTCACGACCCGTCCCCCGGGGCCTGTGACGTGACTACCCCAAGCAATCCTTCCATACTTCAAGGGATGGTGACAAACACAAAAAGGAATATCACAAAAAAACTGGAGGTAATTGCCTTTATATCATATAAACACACTCATCCACGAACACAACAAAATAAAAACACTAGAAAATTATATATTAAAAATGAGTGATGAATGTAAGATGGGTTGGAATACAAGCTCAAAAATAATGGTACAAGTACATTTGAAATACAATACAACTGAAGAAAGAGAAAGACAACAACTGGGTCACCCTCTGAGGTTGCAACCTAAAGGCTATGTATAGATCACCTCCCCAGCACTCCACGTTTGACCGTCTCCTCTACCTTCTGACACACCATATGGTCCACCTCTGGCACCATCTAGTCATGGTACCCTTAGTCTTGATCAGTGTTGTCTGTCATCTAAACCCAACACATCATGGTGTTGGCATATCTCGTGCAAGGGTGAGTATAACGATACCATGTAGGGACCCCGAGACCCTCATTGTATCACAAAATCCACAAAGGATAGACCACAATTCATGAAATCAACTAACAACCCTACATAGGTATATGCCAATACATATACCTAATTTATCAAATATACCTATCTCAATCATGAGGAAACACAGGGTCAAACCAAAAAGCCCAAAGCTCTACTATTGCACAAAGGAAGGAAATCCACAAAGGTAAGTACCACACATGTACGCCACATAGAAAAATTCCCACAAGGTATTACCACGAAGGAAAGTAACACACAGGTACAAATTCACCACACACCAGGTATATATTAGGTATGGGAGAAGAGATGATTAAATGAAAGAATTGAATCATCATACTATGATAAGAGGAAGACCCACAAAGGATCTCAAGTTATATACCCAGACATGAATGTAGTACATCGTCAGACCCACGTAGTGTCCTAGTACATCGTCAGACCCACATAGGATCCTAGTACATCATTAGATCTACACGGGGTCATAGTACATCGTTAGACCCACGCAAGATCCTATTAAATTGTCAGACATACACAAGATAATAGTACATCGTCAGACCCACACAGAATCCTAGTACATCATCAGACCCACATCGTATCATAGTAAATTGTAAGACCCACCCAGGATCCTAGTACAACGTTAGACCCACACAAGATAACAATACATAATCAAACAAACAAGGGATCCTAGTACATCATCACACCCACACAGGATCATAGTACATCGTCAAACCCACATAAGATAGCAGTACATCGCAAGACCCACTCAGGATTATAGTACATTGTTAGACCCACACATGATCCTAGAACAAGTTACATCCAACAATAGGGTTCACGCACTATTCGTGCTTGTCTCCCGGAGGTTTGGCTCCTCATGGTACTGGTCGATAATCCAACTTCCACGAAGTCCCACGAATAAGTATCCCAAAGGAGAACCATGTAATAGGGGTAACAATGAAACAGACTGTGTGTCAATTCGATGCCCAGTCTTTATGTTATTTTCCATTTTGTCCCGAGGTCCAGGTTGGATTTGTGATCGATCTAACCCTACCATACCCAACCTTTAACCAAAACTCAACTATGGTATACCAAAAGGACCGTCTCACTCTAAGGTTTCCCTCTCCGAAGATAGTACATCAAACAGACGCATGGTTCCAATGTTATATTCAAAAGAGAGATTATGGGTTGAACTTGGTCTGGGTCTGGTCCGACCCTATCAGACCGACCCGACCCGACCCGACCCGGACTTGGTCGACCAAACCCGAGTCGGGTCGACCTGGCTCGCTGGGTCCGGCCCGGCCTGCCCTGCACTACCTGGCTTGCGCGGGGTATCCTAACCCATGTGGGGTAGCTCGGCCTACACCGGGTGACCCAGCCTGACCGCATGTGTGGGGGAATCACTTGCCCTCTCCTCTACTCATTCAACGAACAAAGTTGTTGGGTCTCCATGTAGCATGTGGGACTCACGTGGTCCCGCTCAATCCAGCTCAGCCAGCCTCTTCTCCTCTCAGCTCTACGTCATGAACCACTGCCCTGTCGTGTGGCCAGCCTCCGCATGCCACCTCCCTTGCTCCCCAATGGCTTATGGTCTGCGACCATTCTCTGGCGGTGCGGTTGCACCGCCACTATCTTCGCAGCTGGCCGTGGTGACGACCAAATTTCTCGAGCCCCACAAGTGTCAGTCGCCATCATCCTCCACCGCAAAAATCACAAATAAGAACCAAAATATTTGCGTAGGGGTCGATCCATGTTCGTTTGGCCCATACTGTCCGCGTTAGAGCAGTAAAAAGAGGCACACCGAAGAATATTAAATATTAAAGAAAAATTACCAATGATTAATCGAAAACACAACCCTACATCGAATTATAGGGCCAATGATCGTCGCTTCAGAATTCACGTTTCCGAAGACAGCTCGTGCGTTATCCTCTTCCTTGATTCTAAAGAACGTTCTTTCGATGGAGATGGCTTGTTCTTCATTTGGAGGAGAAGTTCATCGATGGAGATGTGTTTCTCCAAGTTCTCCCACGTTCTCCCCACTCACCCCTTTGCCATCAATTTTTCCCCTATGATAAAGTGAGGAGACAATGTAAATTAAAGTAGGTCTATACAATTAATATATGTTGGCAAAAAATTAAATAGCACAAATATTTAATTGGAGAGTTGGATGAATTAAATGGGAGAATAAATTAATGGGGGGGGTTGAGAGGTTGTCCCCCATTAAGAGGGGTTTGGGTAGTCTCTTCCACCCTAAACTATGTAGAGAGGTTTTATAAAAGAAAAATAAAAATGTGAATCATTTTATTTTTCATCTTCCATGAAAATCACGAAAACTAACTTTTACCCTCGACCAATTGCGGGTAGGTGATGGTCTCCTTAATTGAATATCGGCACTGCAAGTTCAAAAATGCCCTCATATTTCAATTATGAGCACCGGTTCAAATGTTAAAAAAACCCGCTCACACATTTATAAAACATACCGAAAGAAATGTTTAGAAATTCATTTCATGCACACCGTGTATCAGAATCACACACAATCAATTTTTTCAAACTTGTATAATTAACATATTATTAAAAATAAATTATATGGAATTTCCAGGTCTTTACAGAATATGTAATATTCACTTGTTGTGGAGATTGTGTTCATTGGAACTCAAAATTTTCATTTCTATTGTAAACACCAATACACTTCTATTCTAAACCACACATATTTTATTTTAAAATTTTATAAGAAATGTACAGAAATTAATTTCATATATTCACCATGTTATACAATTCATATGATGACCATCTACTAACCCTCAAAATGTTTCTGATGCATCTAATATACCATCCACAGTCATGATAAACCATAAAAATGTTTTTATATTCATTCAATGACGAAATATCATCCTTATTTAGAAAAAATTATTTTAACTTATTAAAATGCAATGTCATATATATATGATCATCAAATATATTATTTAAGTCGTATAAATTAATATTATTTATCTATTCACCTATTTATAAATTAATATTCTAACAATAAATCCATATTACAACATTATTTATATTTTCATTTAATGATGTAAGGAAATTGATGTTATACAATATATACATGTATGTTGTAAAAAACCATACGACCTATACAAAAATATAATTAATAACAAATAATTTTTTATGTAATTTTGGATTCATAACATATACCATTAATATGTTGATATAAAATTCAAAATAATACATTAAACATAGATATATAGGTTGTGGAATATTTATTTCTCATTCAAAATGAACCATTTCCTGGAACATGATATCAATAAATGATGGATACAAATAATATGAAGTTGATATTTTAGAGATATATAATAATTTTTTAAATTTTCCATTGATTTCAAATCTATATATTTGTTACATATTTAATTAAAAAAATTAGGCAACGTTGTGATAGTCATTCTGAAACAGATGATAATTATTCGATGTTATACAATAGGTAGTATTTATTGCATCATGATATAAAAATGATATAATTCATACATTTTAATAGTAATTATTTTCATGAAAATTAATTATTTAAAATTAGAAAATAATAGTATGACAATTTGATACAATTAGGACACATGGAAAAGATAACTTTCTCCTTTTTTGATAATTAATGACAATATAGAAGAAATTGTGTTTGTCTTAAATGAGGAGTTAGAAGTGAATCAAAACATATTCTAATTGAGGGTATGATAAATCATAAATTAAACCCAAATTTAATATCTCTATTAATACATCTCAATGTTTCATTCAAGCTGTAACTATGATTCTTCTCCACATGCATGGAATAAATGATATGTTTGACCTCATGGAATCTCAAAATATTAATTTTAAAAAATAATAACTATTTCTTCTAAATATTTCTCTCATTATATAATTTGTTTACTTTTTGAATGTTACAAAACAAATCACCATATAAAAATATTTATAAGTGCATAAATGTGTTGAAGCAATAGGAAATTATATACAGTTGTTGGATGTTTTTTTTATATTTTCTAAGATTTGTACATAGTCAAAATTCATTAATGTCCCATGTATTCAATTTTTGGATCATATTGATGTTGATAATATTAATTATATTAATCAAAAATTAGATATGAATTATGTACCTTAATAATATATCCAGAAAAATATATATGTTTTCGAAAGGCTCTTGTAGTGAAAAAATTATTTATTGTTGTTTAGGTGATCTATTTAAAACAAATATTGCACTCTATTACATTCCCCTAATAAAATATTAAAATCTTCGATTAATAATTGAAAGATAATATCCTTATCTTTAGAAAAATATTTAGGTTTTGAAAAAATTATAGTCAATATGATATATATCCTCATTATACAAAACGTAGGAGGTATATTATAAATTACCAAAAAATTAGTCCATAAAATTGTTTTCTACTAAGGACCGGATATTAACTCATTCCATATATACATAGTCAAAGTGTAAAATATCTGACTTCATTTATAACTGGAGAAAACAATTGGACAAATTTATTCAATAATGTTTATTTATTTGGAGGCTATAATTTTTCGTCAAATACCTTGTCATATAAATTATATCCAATCCTTTTTGAATGATTTTAATTTTAAAATAATTGTTTAAAATGATGAATTATTAGAAAATATAAAATAGTATTTTATGGAGTATATGTAACTAATAATTCAGGTTGTGTTTTTTTATAAAATATATCAGGATTACCAAGATATTGGACACTATGAAAACATCATGTTCTTTCATATATTAAACATAGTCATTCGATTAGGTTTTTTTTCTTATACAACAAACCCATTGGGAATAATATTTAATTCACATTAAAATGTAATTAAAAAAGACCATTAGAGAGTATTTATTTTAATATATATAGGAAAATTTTTTAAATCAAATAACTCTAAACATTTTACACCTTCATGTAAATCAATCATAAAACCATTGTTAAAAAATAAATTGTGTAAAACTCAGATACAAATTTTTTTCTGCTTCACTATATGGACACTCAATTTTTGGATCTTTCCTAATAGATTTAACCTTAGTATAATATACTATTTATTCAGTTTGATCAGGCATATCATCATTAAAATAATAACCCACATTAGATTATGAATTATACCTAATTTCACAATGAAAAATCCAAATTTTGTAACATAGTTTCAAAACATGAAAATTTAAATTCCCTTTTGATTTATATTCTTTCATCTTCTTAAACTTTATTATCATATAAATAATAAACATGATGAATATTCAACCATTCAAAGAAATTAATTTAGAAAATTTTAAAAAACAAACAACGTCGTTTCCTTAAACATATTAATAACTTATAAACATTATTGAATTCATACATTGACACAGTATTACCTTTAAAAAGTCATGATTTATAAAACAGTTCTTGTATTTTGAAAAATAATTTCTAATTTATATTGAAAATACATAATTAAAAAAGCATCATAATATTTTAAAAAATGCATGAAATAAATCAAATTTGACAAAAAAATCACATAAAACATATTAATTTATCAATATTTCATGAATTAAATAACATACCATAATCTAAAACAATAAATAATATATTAAAAAATACACAATACGTTCAAATATTGAAAACTGAATGTAAAAATAATGAAGAAAAGTTGACATTAATTGAAAATTTGATCTATAAATACAAATGAATATACATTGGATTTAGGGAAAATGAAAACAAAAATCACATAATGTAAATTGATATTAGAAATGGGACAACCGACAAGGTATCTCTAATGGGATGATGGATCGGGAACTGACTAATGAAGATTGATAGTAGATGTAGTTGGTGGATACCAACTAAAAGGTATTCAAGGATAATATATCATGTAATAAATATATTAAATGCCGCATATCAATTAATGGATAGATCCAATTCAAAAGAATGAAGATGGAGTTGTTAGGGTTCACAATGTAGAGGGAAACCAAATGGATTTCATGCGAATGAATTAAACTAATATGACACGATCTGACATATTTTAAACATTACAATTGTTTTTTATCTAGTTATATAATATATTATGTAAAGAATATTCATATTTTATTTCCACATCGGTTATTTAATTTCTAATGTGAAAATTTACTTTCTTTTTTATATTTGATTTGAAAAAAATTATTTGAAAACTAAGACCAATATATTTATGACATAAATTATTATATAACTTATATGGAAAATTAGTTTCATACATTAGATAACGAAAATTGACGTAAAAATAATTCCCTAATAAATTAATTTCGTTTTAAGGATTCATTAAAGTTCAATATAAATTTTTGACCACCCATTACATAATTATAATCAATTAATTGATAATAAATCCATCAGCATATATCATAACTCTTATAAAGGAAGAATTATTCATAAATTTTTTATTATTGAATAAATAATAGACATCAAATGGGCTCCATACACATTTTATTTTACAATCATAAAAAATCAAGGGGAATAATAAGTATAATATCTAGGGAATCAAACACCATTAAAATGTAAGTATCAGAAGAGGATTTTATCATAGATAAAAATTAGTTTTAATGTTCACTACAATATTCCGTGAGTAAAATACCCATATAACATTGAAATAACTTATTTAAGATACTAAAATTACATAAATATTAATGAAAAAAATTCATCGAAAATAATCTTGATATCATGTAATGTAAGTATAGAATAATAATTCTATCATTACATTGAGAAATTAAATTTATGTCTCAAAAATTAAATGAAATCATTAATTTTACTAGTTTGTAAAAAATAATAAAAATATTTCAATAAAAAAGAATATTATAATTAAAATATTCATTATGAATTATATCATAAGTTTTTATTAATTTAAAAAATGAATATTGAATATTATAAACATTATTGAAAACATTTTTTGAAAATGTGGAAGTGGAAGTGAAATGATTTTTGACCAAAGAGATAAATAATATTTATTTTCCATAACAATATTGATTCAATATTTCGAGTACATAAAGAGAG
This sequence comes from Viscum album, assembly GCA_963277665.1. NCBI lineage: Eukaryota > Viridiplantae > Streptophyta > Magnoliopsida > Santalales > Viscaceae > Viscum > Viscum album. The sequence goes on from OY728164.1 coordinate 616,762,584, forward strand.
GACAATGGAAGGAAAAATATTTCCACCCCATAAATAACTATTGAGAAAAAATATTGATAAATATCTTGAGATTTATATAATAACACATCATCATCAAAAACATAATCAAAAGTAATCACAATAAATAATGAGATTGTATCATAGAGCTCTTTATGATTTGGTGAATTTTAAATCATTGGACCCATGAAGTAATAATATAAAATATATCACCAATTATCATTAATAAAATTATATTCAAGATATTTAAATTTGAAGTGACAATATATAAACACCACTAAATAAAGAAGTGTTTAATATTTCTTATGTATCCTAGAAATATTTGTGACACTTGAAATATATTTCTTCAAGTTTGAGATTATTTAATGTTTCTCTAAAATTAAATATAATGTAAATAAATTTAATTTAATTATATTATATAATCATTTAAATAGATATAATATCATATATGACCTAATTAGGAAATTTCAACATCCATTTACTAACGATTTCTTATTAAAATCATCATTTTTATTGTTAATTACTTTATTTTACATGAATGTTGTGGTTCAGTAGTTCTAGTCATTATAATTAAATATGTCCTCAATCATAGATTTATTTTTATTCATGATATAAATATCACATATATACTAAATATATATAAATTTTGTTTTATCAATAAAATAGATGTATTGAATATGAATTTCATTGTTTAATGAGATGACAAGTCATACATATTAATAAATGTTACATTCACATTTGGACAGACATAATTAAGGGAAGATAAATAATTAATCTTTTTAATGAATCTTTATTATATAATATATATATAATTCATTAAATCTATCCTTACAAACATCTATGTAAAATTTAAATAAAAAATGTATCACCTTTCTTCATAGTGATGGTAGTTCACTAGTGACCACAAAACGATGTCATAATTATCCAATTGAATTCCATGAAAGTAGAATGATATTATATTATAAATATATAAAAATATATATGTCGTAAATAGAAAATATAATCACTAATCCCATAATAATAACCATCCATGAATTATTGTTATGATAAAGAATAATTTCGTAACGTGGAGACGATAAGTCATACATACACACGAGAAATACTGTCACATATCATTTGATGGAAAAAATACATTGAATAATGGAGGTTTCATAATAATAATAAAATTTACGTTCATTTCTTCATCTATATTTAATATTTTATTAATTATATCAATGATTTATAAAATTTAGAATAATAAATAGATTGAAAGAGGTCGGGTAAGATGATTACATATTCTTTAGTAAGCCTCAATTAGGTATCTTCTTAAGGACAAATGAAATGGACTTTTATTAAGATAATCACATCAAATTAATTTTTATTTAATTTTGTAGGATACTTATTGACTATTTTTTCAAATTAGAAGGTTTATTGTGTTGTAAATATGAGAAATAATGTATTTACATTTAAATGTAATGGGAGGGATACTGTAAGAATTTATTAAAAAATTAAAATGTAATAATGACATTCTTGATAAAATAATTTCAAATTTACAGAAACTCAAATTACTAGTATATTAATATTTAAATATCACAATCTAATAAAATATGGATAATTTTATATTATATATTAAAATATATAAATTGGATTATCCCCTTAGTTGTCCTATTTTATACATAACATCGATAATGACTTATTCATGGTGAAGGGATTATAATTAAATATATATTATGATATTGTATCATAAATGTATTATATAAGATATTATTTATCATTTCTTATCCATCCTATCCTTTTTCATTTTTTTACTTATTTACAAATAATTTTTTAAAATATTATTTTCAAAAAATATAAATAATTCCAATGTTGATGCATTTATTTTTATATGAAAATAACGAAATATATATATATATATATTTTAAATTTATATTCTCAATAAGACATATTATGTCATATATTTATAAAATGTACAAGAAACAAAATTATTCATAAAAATTGTATTAATTTTAATATTATAAAATCACATAGTGTGTTTTTCGACATATCAAATAAATACTATGTTGGATTTTCTTACACATTTTGAGAAATTATTCAACAATTATAAATTAACAAATTAAATAGATAAAAATTATAATTTACATTTCAAATATAATTCTATAACTTATCATATCATCTTTTTATATTTATTTGAAAATATTTTTGATATTAACATCCTGTTAGAAAAATTTTTACCTTACAATTTTCCAAAATTAATATATGGCTCACAATCAAAATAATGTGGCAAAATGTTTCTATATATTCATTAAATTTATATAAATTTCCAAACTCCACCCATATAGTTGGTCAAAGATAACTGTTAGATAAAATTTATATATTTATCACAAAATTTTAACCATATTTTACCTTTTTTAAACATATCAAGTAGAAAATAAATTAAATTCATTATAAATAATATTTACAAAATTAGAAGGGCCCTATATAAAAAATTTGAACCAAAAAATTCTAAATGCTGAATGTATTTCAAAATATTCCATTTATAAAAGTTTCAATATTTAATTTAAGATATAAATTGATAATGCAATGGAATGAATTTTTTTTTGGAAAATACTTTTGATGTATAAAAATATATTCATACAAAATTTGACTATAAAAATAAGTAGAATATATTTAAATAATGTATTAATATTAAAATAAATATAAATTTACATTTATAATTTTTTTTAAAAAATATTTGTATATATTGGCAACAAAAAATATAAACTTTTCAATAAAATTATGTAATTATATTGTTTCATAAAAATTTCAAACTTTTCAAAAAATTAATAAAATTTCAATCTATGATAATGCAATAATGTTGATCTGAAGAAATAGTTTTATTTTATCATTAAAAATTTCAATATGTTTCAACAATTATATAATATATTTTCTTATAAATATGATTAAAAATCATCCTGAAAAGAGTACTATTTTTGAAGCATAACATTACATTACTAAAAATAAAAGATTTCTAGTTTCCTAAGTGTTAATAAATGAATTTTCAATAAGGTGGATATTTATATATAACTCATACTGAGGTACTTCATATTCAGACCCCTATGTTAAACCACTATATTTTGATGATAATAAAATATTATTTATTCGATGGTTTAAGAATGGTGATGCATGTTATATTCATTATCAAACATAATGTTACTATTTTAAAATGATTGGGTTTTACAGGAAATCCTCTACACTCAATAAATTATTTCCTCACATATTTAACTTCTTCTTAATAAGAATGTGTCCAAATTTTTAAAATTAAATTGTGTAAAACCCACATCATAAAATGGTTTAATAAAAAATCTTATACAAATGGAATGGGATATATAATGTTATTTCTAGAATACCATTATACCGGTGCTCTAAAAAAATAAAATTAGTGGGAATGAGAAATATGATCATGTAAGAATAAATTAAGCCTTGAGGAGTAATACATATTGAAATAGAATGTGGCTATGATAATTATAAAAATGATAAAACAACAATGATTTAATGGATGAAAAGACCATTGATTCACCTGAATTGAAGGTAAGAGAATTACATTTTATTCCAAAACCATTTGATAATATTGGTAGATTCATTCAAACTCATGATAAAAATAATGGTAAAATATATTTACATTATTTTTTTGATATCTAAGCACAAAATTATTATTTTTTGTTTTTTAAAAATTCCCACTTCATCTATTATTTGAAAAAATAAATAATAATGTTGAAATTTCCATTAATGACTCACTAAAATTAACATTGAATGGATTATAAATGCAATAAAAAATAAAATTCATTCTACATATACTGATTTATTTCCCAAATAAAATTTTTATTAGAACTTGTTATCTAATATGATAAATAATATTTTCACTTCAAAACATTATACCCAAATTCCAAGTTAACCCATTCCATAATTATTTGACTATAAAGAAATTAAAAAATGTTTTTGGAAAAAGTAAAAATCAAAAAACATAGAAAAAGTCATACTAAATTTAAAAAGTCAAAAATATCATTAAAACCCAAAATAAAATAATGTTGTTCAAAATATAGGTACAAAATTTATGAGTTCATATATCATATTATATATATATATATATCCTTAATTAAGGAAAATAAAAATAATAATTACCTGAGTATAGAAATTATCACCCTCCTCATTCACTAAATAAAATCATTTATTATAAAATATTTTAAAAAATTCCTAAAATTGTGTAATGTCCAGCAATGATAACAAAACCCACTTTTTCATCAAATTTCTTATTAGTTCTAGGGTCATCAATACTATATGATTTACATTATCAATAATCATTTAATATCAACCAAAAATTATAATTTTAATGTAGGGAATATATTTAGGGTTTGATTTCTATCAATCATATAATTATCCATAAATTATCACCGAACATATAAATCTATTCTCTAGGTAATTGGAATCATTTATCATATTATTGAGAATCCAAAAATATAAACATTGGTATACCAATCTTGATTTTATTATTATTAAAGATATAATAAAATTTATAAATTTTTTTAAATGTATTTCATCAATTAAAATAGATAAACACTTAAACAATTATTCTTCCTATATAATCACTCAACTAGGATTATATGCATTATTCATTAATAAATCCTTCATTTATAGTTTTTTTTCTATTTTCAATAAATGGTAAAAAAAATTATTTTTAAAAATATATTGATCCTTTTTTAAGGATTTTACTTATTTTATAGATTTAAAACATTCAACTTATCATTAAAACATAGGAAACACATTTTTCTCATCCATTGAGAAAACCAAACACTTCATTTTTTCCATGATAAATATTATATCTATGTCATTCATTGAAACTAAAAATACATATTCCCATTGCATTGATACATTTTCATGGGTGATTATTCATACAGAAATGACCTGTATGAAATTGAATCTTATTCTGTCAATGGTCTATATAAAAATATATTTTTTCACTTATATGGTGTTTCTAGAAACTCTATCATATTGAAATTGTTAGCCGAGATAACTGATTAGGAATAATCACATTGTTTCTGTCATGACCTGTCCTCGGGATCCGAGCCATGACTACCCCAAGCCCGCCTTCCATAGACAAGGGGCTGGCGACTAGATCCAAAGGTGTAAATCCCGATATAAGGGAATTCATTGCCTTTATCAAGTAAACAAACACCACAGAGTACGCATGATGGGTAAACACTAAGTAAACTGATTACAAAATTAAGTGCGGGAAAGTAAATGGGCCAGCATACAAACCCAAATAAAGTAAAGTACCACTAAAAAGAGAGTACAATAGTAGAAAATTAAAGCAGCAACATCGAGCCATCCTCTGGAAATCACACCTGAAGGGTGGGTACAGATAGTCTCCTCTGCTCCTCAGCTCCAGTGGTCCGCTCTGTGTACGTCCCGTCTAGTGATCCACCTCTAGGTACCGTCCAGCTCCAAGAGCTCCTACCTCGATTAGCGATGTCCGTTGTCTGCATCCAACACAACGTAGTGTGGGCATAGCCTGTGCAAGGATGAGTATACGCTACTCAGTAGGGACCCCGAGACCCCTGATGGTCTCCCAGAATCCACGAAGGATAGACCAAAAAGGAATGATACAATCACTAAATACAACCAGGTCTACTTAGGTATTTGCCCATACATATACCTAAGTCATCAATTCCAGTTCTTCTCCAACATATGAGCCCATGTTTGATCTAGTACACACAATATAGCACGATCCTGTCTACCGAGGATAACACAACCCAATCCACATAGGATAACAAATCAATGATATCGAAGATAATGATTGAATGTCAAGAATCAACTCACATAGGTATACTTCTTTGTAAGATGGTAGATATGATCAGATATAGCCACTGATTCATCTAATCTGTCAGACCCACATAGGATACAAGACCATATAAGTTGTCGGACCCACAAAGGATACAAGACCAGCTACTCTACCGAACCCACGTAGGATACAAGTACAGAGTAAAATACTGCCAGAACCACGTAGGATACAAGAACAGTAGTCAAGTACTACCGAACCCACATATGATACAAGAACTGTAGTCATCATCGTTGAACCCACAGAGGATTCCAGTACGGTCGTCATCACTGCCGAACCCATGGAGGATCCAAGGATAGTCGTCATCGTCGTCGCATTCGCAGCCAGCTCTAGGGTTCCCGCACACATCATGATCAATTTCGGGGGGGGGGGGGGTCGCACCACAAGCCAAGGGGTTTGATACATCAACAGACACAATTTCTAGTGTTGAATTATCCCAATGTTCTGTCTCATCAATAGGAACTCTACGCGAAACACGTCACGTCAAACAGACACCCGATATGAGAGTTGTTGGCTTATTCATCCCAGGGGCCTGCTTGGGTTTTAAGTCAAAACCAACCCGACCATAATAAAAATGCATCCAAACCTCGAGTAGAGTAATCCTAAATAACCTTCTCACTAAGAGGAATCCAAAAAAGTCGATGGAACGTCAATCAGACATCCGGAGCTCATGTTATAAGTGTTTCCACTCCGAGGGTCCGATTAGTTTCGTGTTCGAACCAACTCGGTCATACCCAAAGTTCACCGAAACCTTGATTGTAGTATACTGAAATGAAAGTCTCGATTAAAGGATCTCTATACAAATGATGGTGCATCGATTGGAGTTACGTACCCTATGATATGTGATTTTGAACGGATCTGTCTGAAATTTGGGGGTTCGGTCCCGGTCCGACCCGGATCGATACCACTTGGTCGGCCAAAACCAGGTTGACCCATCTCGGGTCTAGGTTAGGCACGGTTGGGTGTGGCCTGACCCAGCTGGTGTGGCCCGACCTGGTTTGGGGGTCCGACCTAGTGCGGGAGGCCCAGCCCGGCCGGTTTGGCCCGGTGCGGGTGCCCGCGTGTTTAGTGGACGCGGAAGGGGGGGAGGCTGCCGCCCCCTTCGAAACGAATGTCGGACATGCGGGGGTCCTCCCTTGCTTCACTGGCCGGGGGTTCAAACCCCCGGATTTCCCGGATCTAGACTGTCGTTATGGCCGGCCGGTTGTCCCGCCTCCTGTAGCACCGGCGTCCCGCGGTTCCATCCGCCGCCCTCTGCATCGCCGCGGCCCTAGGTCGTCTCCCTTGTCTGACCGGTGCGGCGCGATGGAGGCGTGCCCATCCGTTGCGGCCCACCCCGGCCGCGACCCTCCATGAAGCTCTGGAACGACGCGATTGCACCTTGCCCCTTCACCTTAGCCCGTTCTTGGACGCGGGTTCCTTCAGCTTCACCAGCGCGGCGCGACGGCTCCGCGCACCTTCACCGCGATTAACCTCGTTCCAGTGTGGTGTCGTTGCGCCGTGCCGCCTCCGTTCCAAGCCACAAGATATTCAACAACAAAAGTCGAGGAGGTACGGGCGTGTTCATGTTTTCCAACCTCCTCTGTTATTTTGATAACAGGCATCCAACGAACTAACAGAGTATGTCAATTAAATACGAACGTAAGAACAACCCCTACCTCGAAGAAGATGTCGAACAATGATTGTCGCGGGAAACATCGTCCCAAGGTGAAGCTCCGTATGAGATGAAAGAGAACGTATGAAGAAGTAGTGGCATTTCCCTTTCTTTGATGTGGGAAAAAGAATGAAGGAAGTCGCATCGAAGAAGGGAACGTCATCACACACCGATTGTGGAGAGAAGAAGAGACGGCTCGTCGATCTGTCCTTGCGGAGATGGCGTTCTTAGTCGAAGCCTTGGCGTTCTTCGCGTTCCTCAAACATAGATAATTCTCTCCCAAAAACTCTATACAACGATACAACAATAATAAAATAATGCTTTTTCCTTATTTTATTACTCATGCCAACATTTTTCAAAATTCAAAACATGAATTCACGTAATTAATTAAACATGTGTGGTCAAATTAATTACATGATTAATTGGTAGGAATTAATGTGTAAGAGTTATAAATTTAAGGGAGGTTGCCAAAATTAAGAGGGGGGTTTAGGGGAAATGAATGGGTCGGGCTCGTGTGGGCCCCACCTCACTATTTTCATACCAAGTGGAGTTAGGATGTACTAGGTCCCACCCCACCTTACTCACATAGGTTATACTTAGAATAGAAATAAAATTGTAGCGCAAATTTTATTTCACTTTTCAGTTAACCCATTTATTTATCAACACCTCTTGAGCAAACGCAACTCCAGAAAAAGTCTTCATAAGAAATTATCGGCGCTGCGGTTTCATCAATGCCCTAATATTTCAATTCCGAGCACCGGTTCAAAATTTAGGAAAACCCGCTCGTTCATTTACTAAATGTACCCAAGCTAAACTTCAGAAATTAATTCCGGGCACACTAGCCCTCTTAATTAGGTGCTTTCATAAACTACGTACTCGTAAAAACCCAAATAAATTATGAAAAAAATTTCCTTAGAATTTACGGGTCTTTAAATTACTCCCACCTCAGGGATTTACTTCCCCTTAAAGATACATCACAAACTAGTTTTACAAATGAGGGTATTGAGCACGCATCTGAGCCTCCACCTCCCAAGTACTCTCCTGGAGGTTCTCATACTACCACCTGATGTGAACTATTGGAATTGACCACCCATGTAGGACCCGCTACTGTCGATCCTCGATCTCCACTGGGACCTCCACAAAAGTCGCCCTGTCATCGATGTCCATCTCCCCATGGTCGATGATATGTGTCGGGTCATGCATGTAACTCCTCAGCTGAGATATGTGGAAGATGTCGTGCACCCGGTGCTACTGAGGTGGTAGAGCCCTGCGATAAGCCACCTCGCGTATCATGTTGAGAACCTGGAATGGTCCGATGAAGTGTGGAGATAACTTGCCACCCCATAAAAATCTCTGTAATCCACGTCAAGGTGAGACCCGCAAGAAAACGTGGTCGCCATCCTCGAACTCTAGTGGTCTCTGTCTTCTGTCAGCATAAGACTTCTGTCGGCTCTGAGTTATCCTCATCCACTCCTAGATGACCTGGACCTTCTCTGTCATGGACTGGACCATCTCTGGTCCCCCAAGTGCTGACTCCTCAGGGTCTGTCCATCACAGAAGTGATTTTCAAGGTTTTTCGTACAATGCCTCGTATGGTGCCATATCAATGGTGGAGTGGTAGCTGTTGTTGTACGAAAACTCCACCAATGGTAGGTGATCCTCCAAGATACGACCAAAGTTGAGGAAACATGCATGGAGCATGTTCTCGAGAGTCTTAATGGTCTTCTCCGTCTGACCATCCGTCTGAGGGTGAAAGGTGGGGCTTAGATGTAGCTGCGTCCCGAATGCCTCCTGCAACCCCTTCCAAAGCTGGGAAGTAAAGTGACCATCTCGATCAGAGACGATAGATAATGGCACACCATGAAGCCATTAAATCTCCTGAATGTAGAGTTTTCCCAAGTTCTCCACTGAGCCATGCGCTCTGATGGGTAGAAAGTTGGCCGACTTGGTGAGTTAGTCGACGATCACCCAAATGGAGTCACGTCCTCTGGGAGTACGTGGAATTACAGTCACAAAATCCATAGATATATTGTCCCACTTCATCTCTGGGACCTCCAAGGGCTGTACCAATCCTACTGGTACCTGGTGCTCCCCCTTCACCTACTGGCAGGTGAAGCATCGAGAAACAAACTCTGCCACAACCTTCTTCATCCCCGGCCACCAGTGTTGTCATCTGAGATCTTGGTATATCTTTGCTACCCCTGGATGTACCACCAAAGGGGAAGTGTGAAACTCTCTCAGCGACTCCTCATGTAAATCAGCTGGTACCATGGTATGTAATCTGAAAAGGACGATGTGCTCTCCTCTTATAGGGAATCAATCAGGTGCATGTCCTGTGGAAATCTGTGCATGCCACGTTTCACAGTCAACATCCCCATGTTGTGCCTCTCTAACCTGCTGGAGAATTGGAGGAGTGACTGTGAGTGACTGAATAAAGGCTGATCCATCTCAATCCACGAAGGATATCTGTAAAGCATCTAGCTACTCTGTCACCTCTCCAAGAAGATGAATGTCCGTCCTCCTGTTGATAGCATCGGCTACTACGTTCCCCTTTCTAGGAGTATAGACTATCTCAAAGTAATAATCCTGGAGGAACTCGATCCATCGTCGCTATCTCAGGTTTAGTTACTTATACAAGAAGATGTACCTACGACTCTAGTGGTTAGAATGGACTTTAAAGCGCTCGCCCATCAGATAGTGCCGCCACATCTTCAGAGCAAAGACCACTGTTTCTAACTCCAGGTCATGGGTAGCGTAGTTCTACTCATGATGCTTCAACTGTCATGATCCATAGGCGATCACTGCCTGCTCTTGAATCAGTAAAAACCCATGTATGGTCTCTAATGCATCGAAGTAGACTATGTACCCTACTCCCTCCTCTGGCATCCTCAAGACTGGTGCACTGGTCAATCTCTATGTCAGCTCCTAGATGCTCTGCTGACATCTGTCTGACCACACGAAGGGTTTCCCCTTCTTCATCAAAGATTAAAGTGGTGCTGAAACTCTGGAGAAGTCTTGCACAAAAATCTGGTAGTACCCAGCCAATCCTAGGAAACTCGGCACCTCCGTCATGCTTCTGGGTGGCTCCCAAGCTAGCACTGCCTCGATCTTCGCATGATCTACCATAACGCCTGCCTCAAATATGACATGTCCCCCGAAGTGGACCTCACGTATCCAAAACTGTCACATTGAGATATTACCATTAATTTGGTGCTCTCGGAGTGTGTCAAGTACTACCCGCAAGTGGTAGGCATGCTAATCCTCAGTAGTCGAGTATATCAATATGTCGTCGATGAAGACTATGACAAATCGATCGAATTGGGGCTGTAAGATCATGTTCATGAGACTCATGAACACTACTGGAGCATTGGATACGCCGATAGGCATAACCAAGAACTCATAGTGGCCATACCAACATCTGATGGTCATCTTCTTCACATCCTTGTCTCGAACTCGGAGGTGATGATAGCCTGACCTGAGGTCTATCTTAGAGAACCACCACGCTCTCTTGAGCTCATCAATGTGGTCATCAATCCTCGGTAGTAGATACTTGTTCTTCACGTTCACTTGTTTTTGCCGATGATAATCGACACACAGTCGCAAGCTCCTATCCGCCTTCTTGGCGAACAAAATCGGGGAAGCCCAGGGTGAAACACTGGGTCAAATGAATCCCTTTCCCTACAAGTCCTCCAGCAGTACCCATAGCTCTCGAAGCTCCGTGGGAGCCATCCGATATGCTGGAGTGGATATTGGGGTAGTCCTGGGGTGCATGTCAATATTGAAGTATTCCTCTTTGCGATGATGTAGTCATGGAATGTTGTCTGAAAATACGTCTGCATACTAATCCACCACTACAGGAAAACTCGGACTTCACACATCAACTGCTCCTAGGATGAGGCTAGCCAACTGATTATTTATCAGCTATCCTCTCCTCTGCATGAGTCCATCCTATGCTGCAATGGCTCCTTTCTCACATGTGATGGTGAACCTGCTCCCATCGGTGCAAACACACCACAACTTGCGCCTAATATGATCGATCTTAGCATGGATTGTAGATAACCAATCCCTGCTCAAGATGACGTCGTAAGGCCTAAAATCCACTACAAGAAGATCACAGTCGAAGATCTCACCTCCTAGAGTAAGCTCACACTACCGGCAGCAGTGCCTAATCATCGATTATGCTCCCGTAGGAGTCTCTAGCCGTAATGATCGAGCCAACGGCTCCGTCGGAATATCTGAGCTCCGAAAAAGGGCAGAAGCAATGAAAGAATGACTCACTCCTGTCTCTATAAGAACTCCAGCTAGGGTGGAGAAGACACAGATATTCCCATGAATCATATATGGTGCACCGTGGTCGTAGGCCTCCGTTGCCTGAAGCTGAGCCTGCCTCTCTCTGACTGCTCCCTGTGGTCGGGGTGGACCTCCTGGTGGTGGAGGTAGAGCCTCAAAGTGTCTCCCACCACCTTCTACTAGGTCAGCTCCTCTTCCTCGTCTACCTACTCCCATGTGGACCCCCACGGTTGAACCTCTTGACTCTGCCTGGGTGGTCCCCCAATCATCTGCTTCTCCTCTGAATGGCAGGTAGCCAGTCACGAGCCATGTGGCCCTACAGACCGCATGCATAGCTCTGTCTGCTCCTCGGAAGGCTGGCTCTGCGTCGTGTGCCCCGCACCTCCGAGCCAGTATCCAGAGGTCGTCTTCCTGATGGTCTGGTCTGCTTAGACCCCTGAGTCATCCTTCGACTTCAAGCTGCAAAAGACTTAGCTACATGTCTCCATGCGATAGGTCTCGCTGCTAGTGTTGGCTCAGCAAGAAATCTCTCTATGAGATGGGCTCGCACCAGTACTCCTGCCTGCATCAGAATGCTGAGGGAGATCATCGATTTCATGATCTCATGCCTCATTCCCTGGTTGAAGGTCCAGGCTCAGAATAATGTGTCATTTACCATGTCCGTGGAATAGCGCAAGAGATCGGTAAATCTTGCCGAGTACTGGGCTACCGTCATGCTGCCCCGCCACAGTTGTAGTTTCTCCTGAATGCGCACTGCACGGAGGGTGGCTGGGATGAACTCCAAGAGAAATAGGTTCTCGACGTCTGACCAAAGTAAAGATGCCTCATCGTGCACCTGGAGCATTAGGCTCCACCATCTGCATGTTGCCGCATGTAGGAGACTCGCTGCAAGGATCACCATGAAGTCATCTGTGTCGCTACTAACATGAAAACTCGAACAACAGCCTCCAGCCAATCCTCGACTGCCTGAGGGTCTGTCTCCCCGTGAATCCTGGGTGGTCTCTGATGCTGAAACTCGTGTAGTGCACTAAGGTGACGCTCACTCTCAATGGCTGGGGCTAGTGTCATCGGTGGCTCAGCGGGTGGAGGTACCACCAATGCCTCCGTTGTAATAGGTCCATGCACTGAGGCCTCGTCGCTCGGTGGACTGACATCTCATAAAATGCTCATAACTCTAGCTAGATACAGCCGTGGGGCTATCCTGAAAATAGAAAGTTGTTCCACGGTCAATACAGTATACCTAGGGAGCTGAAAATAAGTAATCACAAAGAAAATTTCGAAACACACACGCAATCAATGTTTTCATGCATTGATTCGGAAATCAGAATTCAGGGTCCTAGTGTATGGATATATCGGCTGCCGCACAAACAATGGACACCCTAGACTGATAGCCACACTCAATACCCATTACACTGTTGCTTCACATTGAAGAACGATTAGAGTCCTGAGTTATGCAGTAGAACTGAACTCCTCTGATACCAATTTGTCACGACCCATCCTTGGGATCCGTGCAGTGACTACCCCATGCCCACCTTCTATAGGCTAGGGGCTGGAGACTAGCACCAAAGGTGTAAATCCAGTTATTAGGAATGGAATTTCCTTTATAAAGTAAACAAACACCATAGAGTATGCAAGCTGGGAAAAGACTAAGTAAACTGATTTCAAAAGTAAGTGTTGGAAAGTAAATGGGCCAGAATACAATCCCAAATGAAATTAATGTACAACTAAAAAGAGAGTACATCGGCAGAAATGTAAAGCAGTAACACCAAGTAATCCTATGGAAATCCCACCTGAAGGGTGGGTATAGAGAGTCTCTTCTGCTCCTCTGATCCAGCCACCCGCTCCGTGCACGTCCCATCTAGTGATCCACCTCTAGGTACCATCCAGCTCCACAAGATCATACCTCGATCAGCATTGTCCGTCGTCTGTATCCAACACAACGTAGTGCAGGCATAGCCCGTGCAGGGGTGAGTATACACTACTTAGTAGGGACCCGAGACCCCCGAAGGCCTCCCAGAAACCATAAAATATATACCCAAAAGGAATGATACAATCAAGAAGTAACAACCAACTCTACTTAGGTTTATTCCCATACATATACCTAAGTCTTAAATTATAGTTCGAGTCCAAAATTCGAGCCCATTTTCTATATAGTCCACACATGATAGCACAATCCAATCCACACAGGATAACACAACCCAATCCACACAGGATAGCAAATCAATCATATCGAAGAAAAAGATTGAAAGTCAAGACTATGCTCACATAGGTATACTTCTTCGTAAGACGATAGAGATGATAAAATGTAGCCACTGATTCATCTAAGCTGTCAGACTCACATAGGATACAAGGCCATCTTTTCTGTGGACCCACAAAGGATACAAGACCACTATTCTGCCGGACACACGTAGGAAACAATTACAGAGTTAAATACTGTCAGACCCACGTAGGATACAAGAACAGTAGTCAAGTATGGCCGGAACCACATAGGATACAAGAGCTGCAGTCATTACCATTGAACCCACAGAGGATTCCAGTACAGTTGTCATCACTGCCGAACCCACGGAGGATCCCATTACAGTCGTCCTCCTCGTCACAGTCGTCGCCATCTCAAGGGTTCCCTCACACAGCATTGTTGATTCCGGGAGAGTCTGCTAAATGAGCCAAGGGGTTCGATACATCAACTGACACGAAGTCCGGAGATGATGTATCCCATAGTTCTGTCTCGTCAGTAGGAACTCTATGCGGCAGACGACGCATCAAACGGACGCCCGGTCTGAGAGTTATTGGCTTTTTCGTCCCATGGGCCCGGTTGGTTTTTAAGTAAAAACCAAACCGACCATACTCCAACTGCATCCAAACCTCGAGAAGAGTAATCTTATAGAACCTTCTCACTAAGAGGAATCCAAAAAAGTCGATGGCACATCAATTGGACGTTCAGAGCTCAAGTTATAAGAGTTTCTGCTCCGAGGGCCTAGGTTGTTTCGTGTTCGAACCAACCTGGCCATTTGAAATTTTCTCTAAAACCTTTATTGTAATATACCGAAATGACCATCTCAATCCAAGGATATCAATTAAACTGATGTTTCCTCAATCAGAGGTATGTAGCCCAAGATATGGGCATTTGACCAGATCTGTCATAAATCAGGGGGTTGGGTCCCGGTCCGACTCGGCCTGATACCCCTGGGCGGCCTGAACTGGGTCGACCCGACCCGGGTCCTGGTCCGACACGGTTGGACGCAGCCCGACCTTACCGGTGCGGCCCGACGCGAAATGGGGGTCCGGCCCGGCACGGGTGGCTTGACCCGGCGTGGGCAGTCCGGCCCGGCCCATCCGGTTTGGCCCGGTGCGGGCGCCTGCATGCTAAGCGGACGCAGAAGGGGTGGTAGGCCACCACCCCCTTCAAATTGAATGGCGGATCCACGGGGGGCCTCTCTTCCTTCACTGGCCAGGGGTTCAAACCCTAGGTTTTCATGGATCTGGCCGGCCGTAATGGCTGGCCAGTTGTGCCCCACGGGACCTATCGGTCCCGCCTCCTATAGCACCGACGGCTGGTGGTTTCGGCCACCACCCTCTACACCTCCGCGGCCTTAGACCACAACCATTTTCTGACTGGTGTGGTGAGGGGGCACCCAGCCCATTGCATTAGCCCGTTCTTGACTTCGGGTTGCTTCAGCTTCACTGGCACGGTGGGAATGAGCCGCACACCTTCACTGTGATTTAACTCCATCCCGCGCGGTGCCGCTGCACCTCTCCGCCTCCATTCCAAGCCACAGGATATTCAACAACAAAATGGGAGGAGGTTCAGCCGTGTTCGTGCGGTCCGACCTCCGTCGTTCTTTTGATAACATGTGTCCAAAGAACTAATGGAGTACGTCAATTAAATTCGAATATAAATACCACCCCTACCTCAAAGAAGACGTCGAACGATGATCGTTACAGGAAATAGTGTCGCGAGGTGAAGCTCTGTATGCGATGATGGAGAACGTCCGAGGAAGAAACAATGATTCCCTTTCATTAATGCGGGAATAAGAACTAAGGAAGTCACATCGAATAAGGGAACGTCGTCACACGCCAGCTGTGAAGAGAAGAAGAGACGGCTTGTCGATCACTCCTTGTGGAGATGGCGTTCTTCGTCGAAGCCTTGGTGTTCTTCGTGTTCTTCAAACATAGTGAATTATCTCCCAAAAACTCCACACAACGATACATCAATAATAAAATAAGGCTTTTACCTTATTTTATTACTCATGACAACATTTTTCAAAATTCAAAACTTGAATTCACCTAATTAATTTAACATGTTTTGTCAAATTAATTAGGTTTTTAATTGGCATGAATTAATGTAGAAGAGCTAAACATTTAAGGGGGGTTTCCAAAATTAAGAGGGGTGTTTAGGGGAATAAAGGGGTGGGGCTCGTGTGGGCCCCACCTCTCTAATATCTGACCAAGTGAAGTTAGGATGTAGTAGGTCCCACCCCAACTTCCACACATAGGTTATACTTACTTAGAATAGAAATAAAATTGTAGCGCAAATTTTATTTCACTCTTCAATTGACCCATTTATTTAACAACACCTCCCAAGAAAACGAAACATAAGAAAAGGTCTTCCTAAGCAATTATCGGCGTTGTGGTTTCTTCGGTGACCTCATATTTCGATTCTGAGCAAAGGTTCAAAGGTTAGGAAAACCCGCTCGTTCATTCACTGAACGTACCTGAGCTAAACTTTGGAAATTGATTTCGGGCACACCAAGCTTTAGAATCAGGTGCCATCAGAAACATCATGCTCGTAATATCCCAAAGAAATTACGAAAAAAATTTCCTTAAAATTTACGGGTCTATATAGTTTCTAATTCCATATAATATTTAGCATGGGTTTTCATAAGTATAATCATTATGTAGTCCCCTACATTTAGCTTTAACAAAATTCATCTTTTTTATAGACATTGAAAAAAAAATTCAAAGTATGAGAAATAATGATCGTATTTGGAAAAGAATATATTGAAAAATTATTTATAGGATATTTAAATCAAGGTACGTTTTTTCAATAAATGAATTCAGAGGTTTAAACTACTTCAATAATTTTTTCCTTAAATAAATCCCATTAAATTAGTTTATTATTAACATTAGAGTTAATTGAAGGATATCCTTTAAGTGTGTCAAACTAGGAGCATTGTAATGACACCCTCACCATGTAATTGAATTATTGGTGTTATATACTCATTTAAGTCTTTTTGATATTGTTTTAACTTTCTACATATTTTAAAAATCCCTGGAAACTATTAGTATCCAGAATGTGATATCATTTCAAGGAAAAAAACACTCTATTGTTTACCAATTCATTGGATGATATTATATTAATAGTAATATCATATGGTTATTTAAAATAGATTTCTCTCATTTGTTCTCAATGTTTTAGATATCTTTACTCTATTAATAACTATGATATTACAGACATTTTACTAGTAGGATATTATTAATACCTATTAAAGAAATCCATCATCAGTTACACCAAAAATATGGGGATTTGAACATTGTCCCTAGTGGAATCTTATTCCTCACGAATCCCTTGGGTGGAATGTATAGATTTTTCCCAATTTTTACTTAAGATACATTCTGTTAATATATTTCCCACAGTAGAGACCCATAATATTATACCTAAAAAAATATTATTAGGTGAATATTAATTATATTACATTATGAACCATAAAAAATCCATATAGTTTTAATGTTGTTGTAAAAGTTTATTAATAAAACAATGGTTCATAAGTGATCTAAATCATCCCACACTATTTTCATCATAACTATGACTTTTTATAGACATATCATTCTCAAAATATTTCTTCATAACATGGTGAAAGGGAACATAGTAAAGGATGATCTTGGATTTTTTTAAATAGTTGATAAGGGATGTAAAATTGATTATATAACCATGTGAAAATTGTATTCTAAAATGTTATATTCATTTAAATAACATACCATGAAAACAAAACATGATAATGTTGATTCATAACATAAATAATCATGGTTCAGAACACATAAATAATAAATAATAAAAATATATTAACCATGGGAGACTGGAATTTGAAAAATACATAGACCTTATGTATACACATAATCATAGAAAAAATTCTTAGTACTAATGGATCACATATAAGACTATCATTCACACCTAAACCCCATTTTTGTAATTACCATAAAATATTCAATTATATTTAGTTTTTTTTGATATAATATAGGCCAAATTGATCAAATATATTCAAAATTTTAATATTTTAAGAATGGGAACACTATGAGAGAATAATTATAAGAAATATTTCATATATAATGTTAGTGAATTAGAAAAATTTATTAGAGGACAACATGATTAACACAAAATTTTACTAAATTTTTTTCTAACATTGTGAGTTTATCCAATACTTCTATTGAAGGAAACAGAGAAAGAACATGGTTTTACTAACTATGCGGCCATATAGTGTCTGTTTCCATTCCTAAAAAAAATTAATTTTATTAAAATAATTATAAAAAAAACAATAATAACCACTAGAATCTAAATATATTATCATCTATTTCACCCACATAAAATATCTTGTTACATTCCTTTGAGGTACTCCATTTTAGATTTCATCCATCTTCCTCCTCCCTCCTATGATAGATTACCTCATCAATTCCTATTGAGATCTATAATGGTAATGGTATCTCCCCCACCACTATCCTTTATTTCGTTTAACATATTTTTTATCCTCTAAATTATAATATAGGTTATATAAGAAACCCATAACCCGGTTTGGGTTTTTTGTAAGTTATTGATTTCTAGGGTTTGTGAGCCACAATATATTTCTATTCTATATGAGTTTATAAAAGGAGATGGTCTATCCACCGAATTTCATTAGGGTTCCATATGATTTTATTTGTATCCTATTTTTTAGTAACATAATTTGTGATTTTGTTTCTTATCATTATTTTCTATAGTTCGAGGTATACTTGTGTTGTAGTTCAGGTAGGAGACACTATTTGAGATTTTTTACACTACATATAGACAATTTAATTGAAAAATATAATTTCCATATTATTTTATTTTGGTGATTTATATTATAATGTAGATAAATTATATAAATTGTTTTGGGTAAATGGAAATATCCTTATTTATGTTTTCCTTGTTATTTATGGATTTGTCCATGGTGTTTCTCCAACGAAACGTTTTTCTAAAATATGTTTTGAACTATTATTCTTAACAAGATATTGATTTATATTCCATTTTATACTATTTATATGAGGGATAAATATATATGTTGTTTTGGACATTAGGAAAATTTTACATGAAGGATTAACAAAAAACATAATATTTAAAGAGCATAAAAATGGTTTCGGAGTTTTTTTAATATGAATTTTACATGTAACCATGGATATATATATATTTATTTTATTTAAATTTTCAATAAATTTTTAAGAATATAATCATTTAGATACGAGTTATTTATATATATAATTTTTTATATGTTTATACAGTTAATGTGTGTCTTTGGAAATTGAAAGGATTTGGTTTTATGGTTTGAGATTGGTTCTAAAATATTTATTGTTTTGTTTACAATGAATTGGACCAGTTGTTAATATTGGTTTTTTTAAAAAAAATTGGATTCCATGATGGATGTTCACATGTTTTCAGATGAAATTTACTTAGAACGTGTCAGGAGGATGGAAGAACATTTATGATAGATTAATGTGATAGAGATGTTATAATTTTATGTATCATCCAAAAATACCGCATTTTTAAACTCGCCAGATCATAGGAACCAAATTACTATTTTAGATATGATTTCAATTTATATCCAAATTAGATAAACAAAATCCCCAACTATAAGAGAATATCCTAGAAGGATCTTCTACTAATGATTCTAGTACATGGAAGTTGGACGGTTATAGACTAAAAATCACATCAATACACCGAAATATAGTTCAAAATGGAGTATATATAGTGTCTCATAACATGGTGTATAAAAACAACATGTGTTAAATATTTTTATGGTATTCTAATTTAACTTAATTTATTGAGATTTTTTTATAATCTCATTCGAACTTCTAATCTTTTACTATAAACTCTCACATCGTCTCATATTTTATATTATTATGCCTCCATTGTTTTTATAATTCCTTTTTATATGAATTCCATTGAATATATTTTGCTAATATATATTCATTACCTAAATTTATGTCATACAATTAGGTTTCTGGAGGAAATTTAATTTTTTGGAAATGTTTTTTGAAAATGGAATGGAAAATAGGTTTTTTTAAATTATTTCCTTGTTACCAGTTTTAAATTTAAATTTAATCCTTATTTTAGTGTATGTATATAAATAATGAATGGTTTTATTTTTGAAAGGAAATGAATAAGGAATTAAAATTTATTAACCCATTAACCAAAATAGTACCACCATTCATTCAAAATTAATATTTATTTTTCAAATCCATTATTTAAAAAAATGAAATGTTAAATTGGAAATTTTCTAAGATAGTGGTAGGTGGAAAACCCTTATCCAAATTATGTAAAATGTGGAAGACCCGCCTCTTTTCAACATTTTATGTGTTTCCACATATCATGTTGTATTTTCTGTTTATAAAACTATATTAATATAATTCATATAAATTTACAATGAATATGATACACACCCTTGAAATAAAATTAATCAGTAAATAATATTTTTGCAAATTTTTTCAAGACAACAAATTTTTTCATACTACGTAATAATTATATTTAAATAAAATTAAAATTCCATTAAAGATCATATAAACCAAAAATATTATTGACAAATTTAAAATTATTTTTATAAAATTTAATGTAATTATACCGAAAATGTATTTTCCACTAAGTCATAAGATTCTATAATTTTACATAATTAGTAGATGTTTAATTATTATTATAATGAATATAAAATATGTGAAATTCCATTAAAATTTATTTTGTAATACATAAAAATTAACACATAAACTATTTTATTTTGGAAATTGTCTCATATAGGACCTAGGTTTTCCTCATTTAAGACCACTAACTATAAATGGATCCCATGGTTGAGATTTATCATCATAAATAGTACTATCAATGTTTCCTCGACAAATCATTTCATTCTTCACCTATTTTTCAAACATAAAAAAAATTCCAACTCCTTTGAGACAACATACTTTTAATTTAATACACATTAAGTATATACTTACTCATTCAAAAATTATTTTCTAATAAAATCCTACATAGTGGTCTGTAATGAAAATGTGAATTATCATAATCATATTCCCCTGAATTGTAAAATTAGGTGTGTAGTATGGTCTGTTATCAATAACTAATTAATAATTTGGTTAAAACCAATGCACCCCTTTTGAAGATATTACCCCTAAATACATCTATACCAGAACAACATCCACTCAATGTATCCTGAAAAGGTTGTATTTTCTAAGAAAAAATCAATCGTTACCTTTCTAATAGAAATAAGAAATTATTTATCATTTTCCTCAAAATTAAATAATAAGATTATGTTTATTATTCTATGATTTCATAAATCTAATTCCCATGGTTTCTTACAATATTATTATCATACCAATTATATCACCCCTTAACCAGGTATCCTTGAGTGGGGAATGCTTTATTACATTGTAATAATTTACAATGAATTACAATTTAATGGACCTAATAGTTAGTAGTCTTCGTAAACTAGATACAAACATGAATATTGAATTGAATTTGAATATTAAAATTAAACCACATAATTTTTAAAATAATATCAGTCCATGTATAATATCATTTCATATCAAACATATCTAATTTAATGGATAACAAATAAAAGAAAAAAATATGGGTGAGATAGAATTTTAAGTAAGTTTTGTGTAAAATAGAAGATATCAAGAATCAAGAATCATAATTAATAAGGAACTGTAAATAATTGAACATACATGAAATGTGTTCTATGAAATGAAAATTAAGTTAATCTAAAGATAATATAAATGATAAAAATAAGTGAATAATTATTTATATGAAATTGTAAATAACTTAAAACACTTTCATTTAATGAATTACATTACTAACAAAACATGATATCAAATAGTATATTTAAAAATTTAAACAAATGATAACCAATGAAAATTTATTAAAAAATTAAGAATTAAAATTTTCCCCAGATAATATCACGATAAAAATATAATCAATAATAATATTAGTGTTATGAATGAAGTAAATTATTAATTATCATACTTCTTGATTTATAGGAACAATATACCTGTATAATTATTTATTTTCAGAAGATATCATAAGATTTTATGGGTAAAAAACCAGTTAACCATGGAGAGAAAAATAATTCATCCCAAGTGACTATCAATGCATTAGTAGGATATCTATAACATATCCCCAACCATTTCATGGAATCAAAAATAATTAATTCTATATAAAATTGTAAATATAATTCATATATAATGTGCATTATCTTCATAAATTGGTATTGAGTAATGAATATATATTTATCTATATTTCCATGATAAAAAAATGAATTTCATTATCGTACACCTTATGTTGGAATGATACATGGTTTAAAAAAGAAAACTACACATTATAAATAATAATTATATTTTGAGGAAATTTAATTTGTAATGTAAAGTGAATAATAAATTGTAATGTTAATTACTACATTAATGTATGAAAAAAATTTCTTTCTATTCATTCCTTAGTAAATGTTCTCATAAAGATAGAGGATAATATTAAGGATTTATCTAATGAAACATATAACCAATCAATTTTGAATAAGGGTTTATTTTCATTAAGGAATATAAATAACATAAAAATATATTTAATTTTTTTTGATAGAAATATAAATTTCATATTAAAAATTAGAATTTAAAGCATAATAAATTTATAGTGTACATTTCTTTGAAATGTAAATTTAAAAAAAAAATTACATTCAAAATTTTAGAAAACTAATTCATAAAAAATTAATTTTAAACCATAAAATTAAGGTTCAACTAAATGGAAGGATTTAAAAATATACATGATGTAAAATTTAAAGGAAATTTATTTTACATGGTGAATTCTGTAAAAAAATTTCATAATAAAAAAATGACCATTAAATTTATTTAAAAAAATTAAAAATCTAAAAATTGGTAAATTTATTTTAATAAATCATTTTAAAAATGTTGAATATATTTTTCAATACTTTTTTAGATAACAATTATTTGGTAGAAAACTGATTTCCTACCAAATAGAGAAATGCTGTCATGTTTTTACAAAAACACTTTCTCAACTATATAAAGTATAATAGTGTGAGGAAATATTGATATTAATTGAAAATATTCTGAATGAATTGATGAGATTAAAAGAATGGTTTTATTACCCAAAAATAAAATAATTTAAACAAACCAAGAATCTAGATTAAACATTATCGATTAAAATGAAATTGTGAAGAAGCTCATTCAAATGATCATAAAATCGAAGTGATAATTAATAAATTAATAGATTATTTTTTTAAAAATTAACCTCATGAAAAGAGATTAATTATACCAATATATATTCAATATTAATTACACGTATAAATTTATGTATAAAATATAATTAATTATTGGTATTAAAATATGAAAAGAAATTTTGATATGAAATTGATTACAACATGATGAAAGTTAATTCAAACCCCTTATGTATAATAATTAGAAATAAAAATTATAATACAATGAATAATGAATTAATTATGGTATTACATGTAAAAGGTGTTGAATAGACCCCATATAAATGAATCCATACATATAACATTATAATGTGCCTCAATGAAATGAAATTGAGATGAGATCGTTACATCATGGTTCTTTTGGATTTAACATACATTAAACTCCCATGAAGTTTGTTTTAGAATTTTACTAAATAAAAATACAACATTAATAATATTTATAATATAATATAAGACCACATAAAAATATCTTATCACCCATTCGTTAATAATCGATCATTATTATCATTTTTTCTGTAGTTAATATCATAATTTTCTCATGCGTATTTCATCCTGAAAGATCCGAATATGGCTCATATTATGTATATATATAATCAAAATAAAAATATTAATAAATAAATAAATAATATATTTATTATCGATTTATAATTTCAAAACAAATCTCGAAATATTGTTTGGAAAAATGTTTTACGATATTAAAATGGATATAGTAGGTCATAATTACACATGAGCAACATTTCCATTTTTCAAAAATCATTATCATATGGAGGATAGTAAAATAATATGATTAAATAATGATATTAATATCATATATATCATTTTATTGTATTAAATGTGCCTATATATATCATTAATGATGCATGTAGAGGAAATGAGAGTCACTTTGCTTTATGGAGTATGTAGTCTATAAGTACATGAATGATGTTATTATCTCTACATTAGTGAAATTGAATGAATAAAAATTAAATATATTATCTGTTCTAAATTATAAATAATTCATTAATAACATAATTATAAAATTTATATCAAATTTTATCAATGACATGTTATTATCCCCTTACAAGTAATGTATTAATGAATGAAGAATCACATTGCTTCATGGGGTTGAAGTCTTTCGTACACACAATAGATGTTTTTATATCCCCTATTGAATGTATAATTAATTTTTATATTTTATATAATTACTATTTTTTTGTATTCAAAATATAATTGTATTTTATTTAATTTATATCAACAATAATTACCAATAATGATATGTTGTATTGGAAAAATGAATGACAACTGTTCTTGAGTGGAATTCATTATACCCACAAATGATGAATTTGTAACCTATTTTAAAAAATGTATAATTTTTAAGGTGACTCTAATAATATAAAAAATAGCATTACATATAATATATTTATTATATTATATTATTAGTATTTATTAATAATTTATAAATGTTCATAAAGAAATAAATAAAAACCCTCATTGAAGAATGATGCCTCTTCTTCGAGTATCCTCCTAATATTTTCACCAAAATCGATATTAATTTATATTTGTTCCCAAAATAATTCATATAAGATTAAAATTTGGTTTTATAGTGTTATTAATAGTGGATAGTGGTTTCCCTTTTATATGTGAGGTGAGTGGCATGCTTGTAATTTTTTTAAAATGATTCAATCCTACTAGCATTTTTTATCATTCCAAAAGATTAAAAATTGATACATTTTTGTACTTATATGTTATAATATTTAATTTTGACTATAAATATTGTGATAGAATTTTTTTAGGTAATTTATATCCTTTATCATTTAAATATAACACCTCGGTAAATTCATTTTTACCTTAATCATGTTAATCAACATTTTTTTACAAATTTAACAATTACATGTGGAAAAAAATGAATTGAACATTTTTAGACATCATTATGTACAATAACTAAAAATATCAAATCCATTTTCCAAAATTAATGTCATAGAAGTGGAAGAAATAATTTAATATATATATATCTTATACGTTATGGGAAAGTATTTTTTAAAATATAAACTATTCTAAATTATATGTTATGTTTTTATAAAAATTAAATATTATAAATGATTATTACAACATAAATTAGTTAGACTCATATATAATTGGATCAAATTTATTATTAATTGAATTCAATATATTTTTTAACCATACAGTTTATTTAATGGAAAGGGTTTTTACAATTAAAACTCATTATATGAGAATATGAAAAATTGTAAAACAATTCCAAATATTTACACATAGATAATATTGATATCCTTATTTTAAAATTTAATATTATTAGTTAAAATAAATATTATAATTTTTATAAAATGTAAATTAAAATTATGATCACCCAAATGTAATAAACATTCTTATATAAAAATACAGTTTCTCTAAAAAATATTTATTATTCTATTAAATGATTTATATTTTATTATAGATAAATAGTCAACAAATAAACTTGTGTAAAAAATTATTTTAATATTTTATTTAATTTTATTCATACAATTTTTCCCATGTCTATTTGATAACACTGATATTAATTTTACCACACCCAGAAGATGTATTTCCCCTTATTTTAGGCATTTTAAGGTGGATAATTTGGTTTGATGTGGTTTGGGAGAGTTTTGAAGGGTTTTTAGAAGCTTCTGTGGATTTTATATGAGTTCATGGTTTGATCACGATTAATAAAAACATTTCACAATGAGGTACTAGGCTATGGGCTGGCCCACAGTTAAGGCGCATGGTTTTCCAAATTTTGCCGCCACCCAGGGTAAACCATGAATCATGGGACCATGGGACTCTGTAGGGTTAGTGAATAGTTTATCAAACCATGTATTCTAACCATGTGAGGGAACCTCGTGAGGCATTATAAAGTGAATGATTAACATACAGTTTTTCTTATCCATGTGGTAACCATTCATAGATTAGAAAGTGGGGTTTTAATAACACATCAAACATGATTTTAAAAATAAACACCCATTTTATCTCCATTTCAACCCCACATGGTATTTCATTCAGTGCTAGAATATGTAACCTCACCCAATAATTTAGGATATCATTATATGGGTTTTACTAGTGCATTAATGCATCACATTCCATGGTAATTCTCATTTATGGATGTTTTGTTGTTTTATCATAGATTTACTATTATATCTCTCCTCGTGACCTAGATCTACTTACATCATGGATAGATCGAGAATTTTTATTTCCAATAATATTTATTTTTGTGATTTTTTGTTTTATGGGAATAGATCTATGGTATATTGTTTGATTTTACACCCTGATTCGATTGGTGTCTATTTTGATGACATTTTTTCCAAAATCCTAGTGATAGGTGGATTTACTCTCAATTCCTCTTTCTCAAAAATGATGCCTTTGATTTTAAATAATTATTTCTTGATTTATATTATGAATTTGATGATTGAAGATTAGTCCAAAAAAAGTTTGTAATGATTGGTAAATTTTGAGGGAAATTTTGAGATTGTTGTGAAAAATAATTTCATGTTGTATTTTAAAATGATTATTTTAAAATCTGTTTATTGGATTCATTAAGGGAATTGTTTATTGATATTTTTTCAGTAAAGTATTGTTTACTAAATTGTTTTTACATATTTTATTGAAATATTTTTCCTACAGTTTGTTGGATTAACATGGATTTCAATAATTTTTTTTTGATTTATACAAACTGGATTAAAATATTTCATTGAAAAAAATTCTGCATAAATGGTTGGTCTGGTTTTCCCAGTTTTTGAGAACAATGGAATTATTAATTTTTTATATAGAATTTTCTTAGTCAAATTATGAATCATGAGTTAGAATGTGGGTGGTTAGTGGTTATGAAGTACCATCATAAAAGGATTGATGTTTGGTTTTGATGTACCACAATTAATTGGGAATGGGGTATGTTTGAGAATCCCCATATTCAATTGTAACATCAATCATAATTGGTTAGTTTCATGTATGGTTGAGGTTTATATATTAGTTCAAGTGAAAAAAATTGTTAGCCAAATATGAAGTAAAAAAATGGTAAATGGCTTGTTATGATGAATTTTAGGGAATGTGTATTCAGGTAAACAGTTTAGTAAGGATGTGTTTAAAATGTTGGATATTTTTGAACTATTTAAATATATTTATATAAATTGTTTTATAAGAATTTGTAATGGGTTTAATCTATATTGAATGATAAGGGAATTCATTTGGGTAAATACTACATAGATTCTTTACTCACGCCATACATTTTCACTTGCGTGATTTTGCAGATGTTGTAGTCTAAGATGCATGTAAACATTATCCATATCATTTATTTACTGGTTCCATATGATTCTTGGAAAGTGTTGGAGTTAGAGCATGGATATTATCATGGGGTTGGAGATTAATGCTATTATGCACTGACATGTTTCTTTTTTGTCTTCTCCCTGGTAGTCTGATTTGGTATTGGTATGGTTTTTTATTATATACATTTGTATGATGTTTAATTGTAATGTTTTATTTTAACATAAATCAAGTCGTTTTTTATTAAAGGCATATTTGGTGGGTTGATTTAATTAAAAGGGAAAACATTCTTGTAATAATTCAGGAACACCTCATCATTTATTCCATTACATTGGTATCTTGGGGATGTCTGTTATGGGAAAGTAGCAATCCCGCCTTGTCTCAAGCCAATGAGGACTGGAGGGAAGTTATAAAGGGAAAATATTTTTTTTGTTTATTTGGAATTTTTTATCAGTCACGGAGTTTCAATTTATTCTAGGTTTATTCTTACAGTTTTTAAGGTAAGGGGGAGTGGTATTTTTTCGACATGAAATGTATGGAATAAAAAGATACTGCTAACCTTATTATGCTAAACATAAAGTTACCAAATATTCGGGAAAATTTGATTTTCGGGGATAATTATTGGAAATTAAATATAATTTTCATGGTTTTTTGAAATGATAGGAGAATGGAATTCATGGTTGAAATTAAAAATCATTAGGATTTTATGTATCGTTTAGAGAAATGATTTACGATAAGTTATAATTTTTTTAATTCTGAAAAATCAAGAATTTTTTATCAAATGTACAATTTTAAAAATAGATTGATTGTGTTTTTTTTAAAGTGGGATGATTTTTAAAATCATAGTGGATATCCCAAATATAATTGAACATGAAAATGTTGAGCTTTGGAAACCATGTTTGGGATAGTTATAATGTCATATAATTCTATAATTTTAAGTAATAAATTTTTATAAGAATAGTTATATGGTTTTTATTATGTGAATAAAAAATGGAACCTAGTTGACAACATATAAATAATATATGGGAATCTATATATAATGTGGTTATAATCAAAACATAGGTGAACTAGTAGCTCATCTAAAGAATAGTTCATGAATTTCAAACTAACAAAAGTGGGGAACCAAAATATGAACTGAGGTATGTGTAAAATTTAGTTTTATTTCTGAATAATAATCCATCAATCATTTAGGGCATATTTGGAACATGAAAATGAGGAGGTGTGAATAAGTAGGGTAAACTGAGTCTTCTATTTCATAGGCACACCAACATAAATTAATGTCCATCTAGTGACATATATGTTGATATATCATTCATGTAATTGGTGGATGTTAGTGGTCTTGGATTGAGTGGACTACGGTATGACAAGAATGGATTTTGATGATAATTTTACAAAAAATTCTATACTCACACATTTAGAACTCATAGAATAAGTACTTTATTTATATTGAAATATTAGAACCTATTTGTGAAGGTATATGATGCACATTCATTGAATTTTTCTCAATTTTAACCATAGCTTTCTACTATTACATCATTGAAATCATGGATTATTTAATATGGGATGAGGTGGAAAATTCATTTGAATATTACGTTCCTCTAAATACATGATTATATGAAAATTTTAAATGGGGATATTGTGTCTGAAATGATAATATTTAGAGCTATTGTTGAGATAATTATATTGACACCAACAGGGAATGATAGTAACTCTAATGCATTGACAAAGAGGAAGAGGGACACTTATTTACAAGGTGGGAGTATGGATCAAAATCCATTGGTAGGATTACGGAATATTCCTTCAAATCTAGAGAGAAGAAAATGATGTTTCTAATGTGGCTCCCTAAGACAGAATATGTGAATGTGTATAACACAACCTAGTTCATTTTATAATTGAAACCAGATGGTGAATAATCATTTCCATTATCATAGTGCTCTGTAGTCAAGAGTTAATGACACATCATAAGGGTTACAGGAAACTTATTCATAGATGGGAAAAATACAGCAGAACACCCCTTATATGTAGAACAATGTGAGACATTGTGATTCTAGGAAAACCAACTATTCTATAAATTGTAATTTTCAAAACTATAATAATGAAAAAGATGTGGAGAGTAAGAAGGAATTTGGAGATGAGAATTGTATCGTTAATGACCTTACTAGACCATTAGTTTCGTGAGGTATGATTCTTTGGAACAATACCATTATGTATGAATTTTATTATACTAGTTTGTCTCATTCATTCAGTTATTCTTGTGTTGTTTATTTTATTGGTTTAACTGGGGAATTGATGCCTTCTATTTTTCAACATTTCACTCCTCTAGGTAAAAGAGATTGTTGATCTGTTCAATGTGTTTCAAGTTGTATAACCATTGATGGAGTTGATTTGACAGGGGACTTCATAGTGCTGGAGATGGATTACATTGATATTATATTTGTTATGTATTGAATAAGGAGTTTTAATATCCACTTTATTTTTTATATGCGAGAGGTTTGTTTCATCAATGATGATGCCATCAAGAATCTTTTAATGGGAAAGAGGAATTGAAAGGAAGGTGTAACATGGTTTTTGGTAACAATAGTTAGACTGATCACATATAATTTGATGACATGGACATTAGTATAGATTAGAGGGTTTGAGTAGACCAGTTTTCTAGTAGTTTGATGATTATTTTTGGGATTTTTCCCCGAATATTTATTAAGTTATCCAACATTAATTGAAGTGTATATATTCATGATCTCCTACCAAGGTCTATGTACGTTGTAAATAGTAGATGTTCACAATGGACGTCTTACAAACATATTCATTGGAATAAAACATAAGTTTTTTTTAAATATGTTTTCAGGCACAAATTAGTTTAATGAAATGAGATAATGTTTGTAGATAAATATATTACATCTATATAGTAAAAAAGTATAATGAATTAATATAAGTATAAATTTATTTGATATAAAAAATTATTAGTGTTAAATCCATGATTCTTATGTTGTTTTTATTCCTTGAGTATGTATATGGAATGACGTAAAAAAATTCACAGCATGTCTAGAACAATAGTGTTCTAGAAGGATCCAATATAATGATCATATATTACTCTCTGGGTATCATCAAAAAATATTGAAGTCCAGTATCTCTTCATATTATGGAATCATCTTCTTTAATGTGATATTTTTCATAATTATCCATTAATAAATAATATTTCATTATTAAATTCACTATGTATTAATCTAATTCATCAAAACTAGCCAAATGATGATTTTAAACACTCATCTGCATAGATATAAAATTTATACTATTATAAATTGATATATGGAGAGCTATGATCATGGAAATTTTTTACATTCAACTGATATGGAAAGGTTATTGGGGAAGTTCACTTCATGTGGTGAGTATATTTATACATGTTGTATGTTGATGAATTAAAATGGTAATATTTTCATTTATTTTTTCAATTCATTAGAAAATTAATTTTAGTATATTACATTAAATAAATTTACACATACCTTAAAATCTTAAAATTATTTATTTAGGAAGTCTAGTAGATTTACTCTTGTGGTAATGTATTCTTCTTCATAAATTATGGTAGTTTTATTCGTGTTGTAATGAATATTTATTCAGGAATTATGGTAGTTTTCTACATGTGGTAATATTTCTCTCTGTATGATGTATTATGTGTATTTAACGCGAGAGAAGATCATTAATTACATTAATTGTGTTCAATTGTAACATTGTAATAGGTTTTTTCATTTGGTAAGTTGAAACATTATAAGTTTTAAGGTGATAAAATCACATGAACATCAAATTGTATGGTGGAACTCTATGTTCAATACATATTAGTAGATTCTATTTTTATAGCATTTTATTTACTAATCGGGAATATTGTGGTAATCAATGACAACATAAAGTTGTTTTGGTAACTTCACAATGTGGAGGTATTAGTCTAATCAAACAAATATATTGATTTATTTTATTATAATCCTTTTATATAACTGTGGTTTTATAAGAATATCGAACAATCACATAATCCTTTTTATAATGATCTTGATAAGAAAAAACCAGGTGACATGACGATCACATCTAGAATATATAAATTCTCTCTGGTCTTTTTTTGGGTAATATATTCTCTTTATGACTAATTATTCATTCCGTATTTGAGTTTAATATATTATTATGTATGGATTGGGTTTTCTTATATATATGACATATAAATTTTTTATAAAAAAAGATTTCATTTTGTATGTTAGATCATATTAATCTAATGTATCATGATAGTAATGATTTATCATTGAATAATATTATATAATATGTGTTTTTATACTCATCCTTGTGGAATTTATAGCTCAAATGACTATATTGGAAGTCATAATTAATGGAATTCCCAATTTCTGGAAATATATTGATGTATATTGAAATTAATTGCATGGTCATCATCCTAAAAATGAGGTTGAAAAATTATTTTATATTATACAAGGATATAAGATTATTATAGTAAGACTATATATGATGGATTCTATTGAATTATAAGAAATATAGAATTATATAAAGTTGAATATGGAAGAAGGTTTTATTTACCCCAATGTATCATCATAGTGAGAATTTTCCCTCTTGGATATGAATTAATATGAAAAAATGTCTCTTTTAAATGAAAATAATAATAATAATAATATCACAATTATATCTATATAAAACATATTTGGTATCAATGACCTATTTGATCATCTTAGAGGAGATCAATGCATCTCAAATAAATACGTTTTATTTGGATATCATCATTTAGGTCTATTTTTTTTATATTCATAAATTATCATTCTAATTTAGATAGAAATACTATTCATTTCTAGTAATTCCTTTGAAAATAACAAGTTCTCCTACATTGTTAGTGGATATTATTAATGGAGTCTTTAAACACAAACATTTCCAATTAGTGTTATATTTTTAGAAAATATTCTTATATACTTAAAATAAATGGATGATCGTTTTATGGTTTAAGTAAAGAATATGAGAAATGGAAAAATGTATAAAAAATGTATCAAATATTAATTATATCTTTATAGAGTATTTTTTTTGAAGAATTCTGATGAAAGGGAATATCAAAATATCCATAAAAGTCAAAATATATCATGAATACACTCAGAATGACCATTATAACTGATATGAAAATATTCCATAGGTGAGTAGGGTATAATATATATATATATATATATATATGTCAATTATAAATTCCAATACCCACATTAACATGGAATGTAGAAATGTTCCATTGGACAAAGGAATGTGAAGAAAGCTAAATAAAACTAAAAACAAGTTGGTGATCACTCCCATATATATGTTACCATATAATGGATAATGGTTTATAAAATAAAATTATTCTTTTAATTTTTTATTGGGTTTAATACTCATATTAAATGATATAGTATTTTATAATTTCTTATTAAAATTATATAATTTTGTTAAAAATTATCCTATTTACGTATTGGATCATGATATACATAATTTTGAATTAAATTATTATTGATATTATATAAACATACAATAGTGTGATAATTATATATGTATTAATAAAAATATTATGCAATATATATTTACAATGAATGATTTTAAAATGAATCAATTAGAATGTTGGACTATATAAAATATTGAAATTTATAAATATATTACAACATTGGGATATAAAATATGGTGGTCATTGCACTGAGTAGAAAATATCATACTACATTTTCCATGAGGTGGATTAAAAAATCCATGTTTTACATGGATTGAAAAAGGATATATCTAGAAATTTCACTATTTTGTGACAAATAATAAATTTTTTAAATTATTGACGAACCATTCTATTCATGTAATTTTCAATGATTCCTCCAAATGTTGTGTAGATCAAGAAAAAATGGGTCAAAACAATTCAATGTTCATATTTTATAATGATAGAGAAATAATATTTGGATCCCAGATATATTTCACCTAGAATTTTAAATTTAAAAAGAAATTTTTTCAATGTTATCAGTTATCGACCTTACAATTACTTACATGAATTATGAAGATATATAAGTATGTGTGACACATAATTTTAAAGGAATCATGAAGAGAGAAATTGAAAAATACATTTCAAGATGCTTGGATGACTATGAAGATGTGGTTGAGAGACAAAATTATAATGTTTTGTTGAATCCATTACCTATACACATAAATAAATGGGAAAACATATCCATAGATTTCATTATAGGTCTCCTAGAAATGGGAAATTTCTAAAATAGTATTTTTCATGTAATAAATATTATAATAAATTGAAGTCATTTTAATACCATCAAATAATATTTCAAATTTGAGAAACATTACATGATATAAATAATGGAAGTACCAATGATTCATGGAAAACAAATATCCATTTTATTTGTTCAAGGTATAAGGTATAAATTAATATTTTGGATAATTCATGGGAATGTATTAGAGATAGAGTTTATGTTTAACACAACATGTCATCTTGGATTGATGGTCATTCTGATATGACAAATCAATATCAAAAATATAGGATGAAAAATATTTTCTTTATTTATATGTCTTATTGAATCTACCCTTACCAAGGTATAGGTAACATATAAAAACTATATCCATTATAGAATTTAGATGGAGATGCATGATGATTTTTATGGATAGGTATGTTGGAATCCAAAATTGTTGGATGATGTTGGAGAGGTCTGGCTAATAGGTCTTAGCCATGCCCAAGAATTGATTAATAAGGATTAAACCATACCTAATTTTGTGTATAAGGAATAATGTTGATTAAAGTGTCAATTAATTTATCTTCAATGATATGTAGAGTTTTATGTTTGTTGGAATGTCGTCCTTTATATATACCCACAACAGTGGGTTATGAGATTTGGGATGAAATGGATGTTGAGCCCTAGATACATTGTCCCCTTTCAGATCCTTGAATATTTCAATGACTTTTATTATCTCTGAAAACACTGTGGATACCATTTTCATGTACATGATGTGTACCACATGTCATCTTTTATGATGTATATTCCAGATCCTTCACATGTAATGTGATCAAAATTCAAACCATTAGAACATGAAATTTAATATGAGGATCATTTTTGTGAAAAATGTGGAACAAAGATACATGATTCCATGATACAATACCACCAATCATGTTAATGTAATTTGAAAAAATATGTTTTATGTGGGTATTTGGGAGATGATGATGTTATTATACAATAGAAAACACACATGTTTTAATATATATTATTTAATTTCAATAATGAAATTATTAATAAGGTGATTATAATCAAATGTTCTAGTTTTATGTAAATTATTACACCTTAATTAAATACTATGGTCAATATCTCAATACTATCACAACATTACTACAGAAAGAATACATATCATTTTAATATATCCATAAAATTTGTAGCAACAAATAGTTGTAACATGATTATTGAATATATATATACATATACACAAAATAGTGATAACATTTAATTATGACATCAACAATTTATATAAGAAACAATATTTATTTAATTTTTTTGTATAATTTATTTGTATTATGAATAAAATATTGACACCTGTTGAATTATTAATTTATATAGATATGTATTAAAATATAAATGACATTCCAAAGACCATTTTCCTGAAAAAAATCTATAGATTTTATAATTTTAATGGAAAACTAGATATATATATAGTATAAGATAATTATTTTTGAAAAATTGAACCCTTTTTAATTTCTTTTTTAAATATATAAATAAGATAAATTTTATATATTTATTTTGAAAATTTGATTTTTCATTGAATAGGGAAATATTGTTTTTTTTCCAATATCGTGGATTTCCTAAAATAATTAGATTACAAGAATGATTTGGTAATTTATAAAAACATTTTATAAATGAATACTCAAATTAAAATTTATATTAATAATTTAAATATATATATTATAGTTTACAGTACAATATTTAATGTTATGGAATTTCATCAGTATTAGTTTGATGAAATTAATTTTGAATAATTATAAAAATATTTTATTAAATGAATTATTTATCACGTTTAAAAATTCCATAAATTTAAATAAATATAAAATTATAATTATTATATCCAAATTATATAACAATAAAGAAATTATTTTTTTAAGAAAAATTATAATATAGAATGGTAAAAACTAGTAACTTCATTAAAATATATAATTATAAAAGTTAAAATCAATGATTAAATGACATAGAACATGTTTAATATATGTGTATACATTTTTTATACCATTAATAATATTATCCCTTATATTACCAACTATTTATCATTTTTATAAACATATTATATGATATTGAATTCACATTACTAAAAATATATGGTTATTTAAACAAATATCATCATCTTTAACTTATAAAAGAAATTGGCATCTATCACATTTCTATTCACCACAATACCTTTATTTTGGCCAAAAATCTACCCAACCATATCACATGAAATCTAAAATACCATAAAGATAATATTTTATTCTCAAATGGTCATCCCTCATAGGTCTCACCCACTTACCTATAGAGATATTCTAAGTAGTGTGGTAGAAATTTTAAAGTACTCCATCATATTTTTTATTTCATCATGTTAACTTATTGTTCATCAAATTATACTTGAAAATTTTAAGTAGTATCATATATATCAATTTTATATTTATATATTATTATAATGTTGGAACATGCCTTAACCACCATCCATTTTCTCTTTAAGAAGAACTAAAACATTTATTTTGGGTGTGTGAGGACTCCCTCCTCCATGAATAAACAATTTTAGTTTTTCAGAATCATATAATATGGATGGTATAATAGGGTAATTTATATAATATTTATTATTTTTATCAAATTATTATTATTGTTAAATAATGATCCAAAATGACCTTTTCTTCGGTTCCTCAAAAAATTATGTCTTCATCTGTTTGTAAACGAATACTTCAACCTCCATTGGGTGATGCATTCATTTTTTATATATAATTCATGGATTGATTTATTATATAATTTATTAATATATAACATATTTATGATAATAATTTATCATTATAATGGATTTTTTAAATAGATAAATAATTTAATGATCACTATAAGGTAGTCTGCTCATACATATAATTAAACCAAAACTAGTTTTTCACTACATTTACTTTCTTGAAACATAAAAAAACAATCATGTCTAATAATTAAAACATTATAATACATTGTAAATAAAGAATTATAGTACCTAAAATATTTTATATATAATTAAATTTGGGAAAAGAATAATTTTGAACAATGCTATTATAATCATAGTAAAAACAATCAACACACATTTATAAAAATCTAATACTCGATGAGACATATTACAAATTATGGATATAAATGGAAATTTATATGAATAATGTTTATAAATATGTAATTAACATTTTATTTTTATAATTAAAAATTCTGATTAAATTCCTTTTCAATCTAGAGTAATGGTATTTTACTTTGATATCCCTAATATAATTCATTGTGTTATTCTATTTTTTATATACATTATCCTTCAATGTTCACAAAATGAAATGATCATAGTTTACAAATGATGTCCAATTTTATCCCACTATATAAAATAATTTCTTGTTTCTAACCAACTTCTATGAATTATTTTCTATTCTAAATATATATATAATATGATTTTAATACTTTTCATCCACTTAAAAATTAATTCCTCTTAAATTTATGACTTTTAAATTATATATTTTCACATGCCACAAATATTAATCATTATATTTATGAAATAGAAATATGTATTAATTCATGTTACATTCGTGATTTTATTTTAAGGGTGATATTATTTAATAAAATTTATTATTTCGATTCTCTTTTCCAGTTTATTAAAAAATGGATATATTTTCTATGAAGTAAGGTTTCATAAACATCCTTTTCAACAATTTATGAATGATCTCTTCTAGGTGATTGAATTTTAAATCACATGGCCTATTTAATATGTTTATTTATGTGATATATTTTGATATTTAATTTTAACCTAAATCATGTTGCTAGGTTTTAATGATTTGATAAATATTAGTTATTGTGGAACACATTAGTTTGTAAATCTGTATGTGATGGGTGGGACTTATATAACCCTTAAAATCATTGGGTAAAAAATGATATAATATGAGAAAATGTTAAAATACATATTTTTTATTGATAAAAAATAGGAAATGGGTTGTGATATCAAATCAGATATTGATTAATATTTGTGATTTATGACCTACTATGTTAAATATTATGTGATACCTCATCTACTATGGTAAATAATGGTTGTTTCCCAATATAAAAGTTTTTGTTCCTATTATTATATTACTGCCACATTACATTGATATACATCAATTTTATGATCCATGACACATGATTTATGTGTCATGTTTTCCCAATATTTATGTTATGTTATATATATGATCTTGTCGAAGTGGTCACTATCATTTTATTCCATTCAAACCATTTTTAGGATTTCATGTTCTTATAATTAGAGATGTGTCTCTTATTTATTTGTTCTAATATTAGTATAATCTCACCCGATATAACATGTTAAAATTTTTATATCTCCCTTAATGGGATTTTATCACACCCCTTTATTATGATACCATTTACCTAGGAAATTAGAAGCGGTTAAGTAAGGACATGTTTAGAAAAACATCCATTTTGGCGATGTTAATTGGTAATGTTTACATCAATTATGAAATAGGTTGTTTATGTATCTTGTATTAAAATAAAATAAACATAGTGATTATCAAAATATTTATCAAATTATGTAATTTATTTTTGTAATTAAAGAAAATATTTAGAGTAAATGAGTGTTTAGATCTCTTCCGCATTTAAATTCCACCACATGGGATCACATGTCGCTATAATGTGACATTATTTAACCCAAAGTCAAAATATATTACATTGAAATCATTTTATCCTTTGTTAATACGGTGATTAAAATACTTATATATTCATTTTGTTCCTCCTTACAATTTTTTAATGTGAGAATGTAATCAATAAACACTAACCAAAACTTTTCAATGTACTGTACAAACATGGTATTTATCATGTTTGTGATGATTTTAAAGGAATTATAATCTCCAAATGGGAGCATGACAAAATAATTTTGGCCATATATTATATGGAATATTTTACTCTAAAATTATTCATTATTAGACTTTAAATAATGATATCCTTAGTGATTTCCACCATTGTTATATACTGACCTCCTTAAGGATTATTGAACAAGTCATCAACGTATCGGGGGATAATTGTTTTTTTATGGCGATATTTTTAAGATCCCAGTAATGGAAGAACAACAAAATTGACTCACCATTTTCCATAAAAAAATGACTTTGGTGAACTCCATTGTGATTTAGTATAGGGTATAGAAAAATTGTCTATATGATTTTTTGGCTCATTATTTAACACATTGAGTTCTATTGGGTTCATCCTCTAGGGGAATTTTGAGATAGTAGTGGCTCTAAGTATATGTTGTTTTCAAACTCTTACTCCTGGTCTAAGAGATATCAAAAAAAATATTTTTAAATATATCAATATATTACTACACAATTATAATTTCCTTATGGTTGATTCTTTCATTTGATGAAACAAAATTAGCATGAAATGCTTCTTCACAACGTATTGAAACACATTTTATTGAAGGATTTTTTAAAGGACATTCATAATCCTAGTTTCATTTGTATAGATTCATTTGATTCTTATAAATATAATAAAATATTTCTCATTCATGATAATTGATGTTAGGTTTATATAATGATTTATAATGATTCATTAGTATAGAATCAAATTTTACCTTGAAAAGGATTTAAATATTCAATGATAGAAAATTCTAAAAGACGCTAATAAGAGAAAATTACAACAATTTGGTAATAGTTACCACACATAATTGTGATTATATAGATATCTCTATATCAATGTTTCTGGGAAGTGATATGATATTACAAGAAAACGTGTAGGTTATAAAATAATTTTTTAACTAGTATAAATTATTATTTCATCGATTCTTAAATTAATTTTTCATGTTTATTTTCTAACATAATGTTCAAGATCTGCCCTACTTTTTTTGGAGGGATTTTATTTCCTTTAAACCATCAACATTGGTAATTTCTATTTTCAAATACCTTCCAAGACACTATTTTTTTGAATTGCCCTGAATATTTCCCTTTCTACATATAGGGTAATCACTAATCCATAGATGGTAAATTGAGATTTAATTCTTACATTTACAATTTTTTCATATTTTTATATCTCTTAATCATTCAGAAATTACATGATCATGTAACTTATATTAACATAATTATATATTTATAATGAGGAAAGCCCATGATTATTTATTTAACATGATTTTAATGAAGGGGATGGATCTTTCATCATCTTATATCCTTCATTTCCATAGTATGAAACAATATGTTTATGTTATTATCTCCACTTATAGGAAAATATAATGAAAATACTATTTATATATTGTGATAAAATAAATTAAATTCATTATAACTCCAAAATATTGGGATATCCAGATCCTTTAAAATATGTTCTTTAAAAACTATAATGAATCAATTTATTTTTCTTTCCTTTAGGATAATAAAAATTAACGAATAATATTAAATCAATAGAAAATTTAACTCATTATTAGTGAATGATTCACATTAATTTTCTTATGATCATAAAATTTTCTATCCATATTTTTTCATGGAGTTCAAGGGAAACACATTGTTTGAAATATCTTTTTAAAGTCTTCTAAAACTCATTATATTCTCTTTCAACATTCATATTTATATTCATTATTAATTTAAAACATTGATATTATTTTAAATCTAAAAAATATATGTGTACAATATCAATTACCAACCTATAATAGTCAACCTTTGAAAATTATTTTCCAATCGAATGAATGCATATTCTGCAATAAGTGGATCATTATGTATTCTAATTAATGGTGGACAATGTCATTTAATATAATCTATGATTACCCAACATTACATACATTAATATTAAATCATTTTAGATAAATTTTAAATCATATTAATATGTATTCATTTCCAATAACCGTAATTGATTTTTTTAATTGATTACTAAATTCAAAATCATTTTACGTCATTAAAGTACTTCAATAGATCCCACAATGTTCGTATAACATAGTAATATATTTTTTTTACCAAACTTAAATGAATTATTTATAACCTATAGAAAACAAACATAATAAATGGGTTGGTTATATTCTTAGTAGGGGAAAACATTGTTGATATAGTTCAATGATCATATAAAAAAATTAAAAGATATTAAAGTAGGGAGAATAACATATTATTATTTGAAAATCATACCTAAATGTTCATAAATAATATTCATGAAATAAGGCATCCGTGAATCATAGGGCATAAATTAAGGAAGAATAAATTATCTTGAGATATGAGATCATATTATTATCACCTGAAAATGTCATGGTGAGTGGAAAAAATATTGAGGAAAAACAATCATCAAAAAAATATTATATAAATTCTACCCATTAATACATTCATCACACATTAATTTTAGTTTATCCATGAAATATCCTACATTAGGTCTGGTATATCTACATGGGTACTCTATTTTGACCATGGTCTAACTATCCATGTACCCTATGAGATCATAAAAGATTAATCATTGCCCAATTAATAGTAGGGATATAATGGAAACTCCCATCCAAATATCATATTATAATATTATGTATTCAAAAAAATCATC
Organism: Viscum album; assembly: GCA_963277665.1. NCBI lineage: Eukaryota > Viridiplantae > Streptophyta > Magnoliopsida > Santalales > Viscaceae > Viscum > Viscum album. Next base: position 616,803,840 of record OY728164.1, read on the forward strand.
AAACCAAATATCGTATTTCAAATTCTTTTTCCTTCAAATGTTAAATGACTATCTTCAATATTTTAACATTGTTATCACAATCCATATATTTAACAAATAATTATGTTATAATTAGATCATACCCCCAATGATGAATAAGTTACGACAATTGATATTTTCATAGATGATAATACTTTTAAAATATTATTTGATCATTTCAAGAGGAAAATAACTTTTTCATTTTGAAATAAATTATTTAAATTATAAAAATTTATAAAATATTATAAAAATAATTTCTCCCAAAAGAAACATGGGAGCATAGAGATTAATCACAATGGAATAAAATATTCATAATGGTAGGAAAATTCTCATATATAAAAAATTTTTAAATAAATATTTCTGCCATGACTTTTCTAAAGAGTACCTTGTTCGAAAAATTATATGAATATTCATATTAATTATTTTAATATATATTGAGAAATGGAAAATTTGATATTGATAAATAATATTAGACTTATGTAAAAAATTTGAAAATATTTTAAAAAAACATTTTAAAATATATAGGAAATATGCATGATCGAATACAAAAATATATTCTACTTCATTTACAATATTATTTTTAAATTTTTAGTACATAGAATGGGATAAATGAAATAAAAAAATTAATGGAAAAATATAAATACAGAGAAATAAAATAAATAATACTTTTGTGAGAGATATATCATATCATAACATCATCAAAAACATGAATGTAAACAATCTTGGTAAAAATTGATATAGATTCATAAAACCCTTACCACTATAGTAACATTGGAATCTAAACACACATGAATGAATTAAATTCAAATGAAACATTTCATACTGTGAATTTAAATTTAGTAATTATATATACTGTCTAAGAGGTTGTATCACTACTTTAAATCTGGGCTTTTGAGCCCCTTTACTTATAGAGACTTCCAATGGTGGTCGCTAGGTATCCCATAAAATAAAAAACGGGGCTTCAACGCCCCCCCACACCCCCCCCCCACCCGAACCACCTCCGCCCAGCCTCGCCACGTGCCCTCCCCGTCACCGCACTCCCTCCCTTGCTGCCCTCCCTGGTCGTCGCGCGCCCTATCCCGCCGCCGTCCCCCGTCGCCCTTTCGGCTTCCGCCATCCGCCCTCCTCCAGCCGCCTTCTGCCGCCCCGCCCTCCGCTGGCCACCCTCCTCCCTTCGCTCAATCTCCTCTAGGCTTCCTCCGCCTCTGCCCTCCGGCTCCGGCCACCCTCCGCCCTCTAGTCGCCCTCGTGCCTCCCTCTACCCTCAGGCCTCCTGCCTCCGGCAGCCCTCCGGTGGCCCTCTGGCAGCCCTCCGGCCTCCGGCCTCCGGCCTCAAGCCCCTCTGGCCTCCGACCTCTCTGCCCTCCAGCCTCCACCCTCACCCCTACGCCCTCTCGCCCCCCCCCCACCCCGCCAACACCCGTCCCCTCCATCTTCGTCCCCTCCCTCATCGCACCACCGCCGCCCATCCCCTCCTTCACCATCCTCTCCCTTGCATCACCGTCATTGCCTGGTAACCTCCCTCCTCGAATGACCACTACTCGTCCCATCCTCGCTGCCACCCATCCCCTCTGGCTCCCCCTGTCCTCTGTCCCCTCCCTCATTGTCCCACCCTCGCTGCACCATCGCCACCTCACCACCTCGTCTCCTTCGGCTCCCCGTCGCCACTGCCTCTCATCCCCTCCCTCACCGCACCGGCTCCGGCTCTGGCTCCCCTCCACTGCCTCTCCTCTCCCTCACAGCACCTCCTTCGGCTCCCCTCCCTTCCAGGTTTGTCGCGCAATCAGGTATGACATGGGATTTCACTTACATTATTATTTTATAAATGGTTCACAAACAATTAATTAGTATTTATTTCAAATATATTTGATATGAAAAATGAAAATGCAATAAGTCTTGTGTAAATGTTTGTTGTAGGTATCTTATTATGGATATGATTTGGATTGATCTTCCAAATCGAACGTCTAGAAAATATTTCAATGGCCTTATGCAATTTATTGACTTCACTAGAGGATTTTAAAGTGACTATATTAATTTTACATGTAGAAAATGTGCTAACAGATATCAATTCACCCGAGATACTATGAGGGAGCTCTTATTATTTAATGGATTTATGAAAAATTATAAGAGTTGGACTCTTTGTGGAGAATAATATGTTTGTTGTCAAAATACGGATGCCGTTCAGATGGATGATGATGCAAGGATGAAGGATCCAATGCATGAAATGCTTACTCAGATGGTACGTGGGTTGGATCCTGAAGGCATTGACATCTGGAATCTTGAGACCGGTGAGATAAATCATTTCTCTGGTGAAGATCGTGATTCGAGGAGGTTTTATGATGAAATTGATGATGAAAAAATAGAATTATATCCTGGATGTACTTCATACAATAAACGGTCGTTTAACGTGGAGTTGTTGCATTTGAAGACTTTGAATCATTGGTCAGACACATCATTTGACATGCTGTTGGTGATATTGAAAAAGGTTCTTCATGTCGATGCTAGAATTCCCGAGTCATATTACCATGCTCATAAGCTGACAGAGAACTTAGGTTTTACAAATGAGACCATAGATGCATGTGAAAACAATTGTGTGTTGTTTATAAAGGAAACTGCCAAAATGGATATTTGTACGGTTTGTGGTGCTTCCATGTGGAAAGAGAATAGGTGAAATCAGACTTATCGAAGTCAGATTGTGATACAAGGGAAACCAATTGCCGTAATGTAAATGTGTTACTTTCCCCTTAAACAGAGGTTGAAATGATTTTTTTTGTCATGTAAAGTTACTAATTTAATGAGATGGAATGCAGAAAGAATTCATGAAAGTGATATGTTAACCCACCCGACATACTCACATGCATGGAAGGATTTTGATTAGAGACATTCCGACTTTTCCAAAGATGTTCGTAATGTCCAATTTGGATTGGTAGCAGATGGTTTCAATCCATTAAAGTCTATAGTTGGTGCAACTCATAGCACATGGATCGTGGTGTTGGTTCCGTATAATCTTCCTCTGTGGCTTTTTATGAAGAAACTATTTATATTACTTTCCACTCTTATTGATGGACCTAAAAGTCCGGGGGATAAAATTGATGTTTACTTTCAGCCATTGATTTATGAGTTTAATGAATTTTGGGGCGATGGTGTGATGACTTATGACTGTGAAACGAATGAAATGTTCAAACTGCAGGCTGCTTTATTGTGGACAATCACTGACTTTCCAGCTTATGCCAATTTATCAGGCTGTAGTACGATAGGGGAATTTTCTTTCCCTTGTCGCAACAAAAGCAAAAAATATGTATGGATAAGAATTCCATGAAATGGCCATACATGGGTCACAGACATTTTCTCCCCCCTATGCACAGATTCAGAAAGGACAGAGTTGCATTTGTTGGTTCTAGAGAGTTTAGAGACTCACCAAAGATCATGACATGAGTCGAATTTTTATCGCAGATTGAGGAAGAAAACATCTGCACGGTATATGAAATTCAGGATTTGGTGGCTCCTCCAGTACGTAATATTCAAGCTGCATGTTGGCAGCGCAGTCATAATTGGAAAAAGAAAAGTATTTTTTATATTATACCGTATTAGAAATCTAACATGCTGAGGCATACTTTTGATGTCATGCACATTGAAAAAAAAAATCGGTGATAACATATTATACACCATTTTAGGTGTCAGTGGAAAATCAATGGACAACGTTAATGCATGCCGTGATTTGGAATAAATGGGATTAAGGAAATAGTTTCATTTATAGTTAGTTGAGGGAAACAAGGCATATATGCCTGCTTCAAAGTATACCATGACTACAAAGGAGATAGAGCCATTTCTTTCCATTTTGAAGATGCCCATGGTGCATGATGGTTACTCTTCTAATATTTCAAAGTGTGTCAATATGATGAGCAACACATTGAAAGGGTTTAAAAGTCATGACATTCACATACTACTTCAACATTTGATTCCAATCATAATATCTGATTGTTTATCCCCCAATGTTGTTCAGTCGCAGATTGAGATGATTTTTTTTAGACAACTTTGTTTAAGAAATCAATGAATGAGTGATTTAAAAATTTTATTGGACCGAATTGTACTTACACTTTGTCACTTTTAGAAACTATTTCCCCACTCATTTTTCAATGTTATGGTCCACTTGACAGTGCACCTAACTGATGAAGTAATGGCTGCTGGTCCAGTGTAATTCAGGTGGATGTATCCTATTGAGCGGTATTTGAGTACATTGAAATGATTTTTACGCAACAGAGCTCATCCAGAGGCATCAATAACCAATGGTTATGTGATGGATGAGTGTACTACTTTTTGTGCATAATATCTTACGGGTGTTGAAACCAAATTAGATAAGCCATCTCGGATTCATGATGGTCCAGTTGGAGAAGGAACCACATATGATATGGACACATCGAGTGGATACAATCACATCGATTTATCTTGTTCAATACTCCATCAGCTACACCATTAATGCATTAAGTATCTTATCACTTTTATTGTTTATATTTTACATGTTTTGTTTCCATATGTTGATCATTTAAACATCTCATTATCATTTGCAGGAAACACATTAATGAGATAAAAGACGAGATGTATCGTGCGACTGAGTTGCAATTTCCACAGTCTCATTATGCGTCATTTCATGATTGGTTCAAGGATAATGTACGTATAAATTGATTTTCATTATGAGTTTAGTATTATACTAATTTCTTTCTATATATATCATTATTGAATTCTATGAATTATGTAGGTTCATAAGCTGATGGAGTTAGGGGAACCCATGATAACCAAATAATTTATCCAACTGGCTGAGGGTCCATCTATAACGGCCCGTCGGTTTAAATCTATAGATGCTAATGGTTTTGGATTTCGGATTAAAGATGTTGAAGAAAAAAGAAAAACACAAAACAGTTACATCGGTTGTCAATTTGTCGATTCTGGTTATTACTTTGTTCAATTGATAGACATCATTGAAGTTGTATACACACTCGGGTTGAAGTACATATTGTTAAAGTGTAATTGGGTTGATCCAGTGCATGGATGTAAAGTCGATCAATATCAGTTTTCATTGGTGAATTTTAACTACATGTTATACAGAAATGAACGAGTTGATGAAGACACTTTTATTTTAACATCACAAGTGATACATGTATTCTTTGTTACTTTGAATTCGAATCCAAGTTGGTAATTTTTTGTCAAAATGTCTCTGAGTGGAGTGTTTGTATTTGAACAAGATGAACCTGATACTGTTCCTTTTGTTTCCCAATAGCTTGATCAACTTACCGTAGTTCAATGTGAAGATGATATTTATTTGGTCAGGGTAGCTGTTGAAGGAGAAACGGTCGATTTTTATGTTTAATGAAAGGTATAATTGGTTTCCCGCTATTCATCCTAGGATATCATAAATTATCTAACCATTTTATAAATCCATGCAATTTTTAATCCTCACTTTTGGAAGTTTATTTAGTTATAAATATTTAGGGTGATTTAACTCATGTTATATTGATGTCATTGTCAGTGTTTCATCCCATTGAGGTATTCTTCATTTGGTTCATGTGCTTCTTGATTTTTTATTAATTCAATTCAAAATTTGGCTATGCATTGATTGGTTTTTTATGTAATTTGTATATCTATTTTGTTTACATTCTGATTTTTTAAAATTCATTCACAACTAATTATTCAATCCATTTTTGTTTCATTAAAAACAGTAAAAGTTTTATTTTTTTTAAAAAAAATCCAATTTATCATTTGGAATCTTTGGATAGTCCCTGTACTAATGTTTTCCATGACTACAGGCATGTCAGGGGAAGAGGTAGAAGATCCACATCATCCATCTGAGGCATCTATGTCTCAGGGTCGAGGTATGTTTGAATTTCACTATCTCTATTTTTTATGTAATTGATAAACATATATAAATATATATTCCTAACATCTTTCAATTTATATATAAAATTTTTTTCAACAGGATCAGACTCGACTGCTTCTTCCTCTCGCAGGAGAGGCCTTGATCGTGGCATATTATCATGGAATTTTGACACGACTTTTGATGTTTCATTTGATGAGGTATTTAATCATGTGGGATGGAATTCCCCTGCATTTATTCGTCAGCTGAGTCTTATCATACGTGAACCACATCGATTTCCATTGACCACGTGTGACTGGGCTTCTATCTCTCAGGACACATTAGATCGTCTTTGGAGGGAGGTTCAGGTAAGAAGACCATTTTACTTTATTCTCTATGTATAAAAAATAATAACATATGTGATTTTTTCTCTTTAATAGAAAAATTTGAAAGTATGTACCAATGATTTTCGGCCAGTGTGTATGAGAAAATTCCATAAGATGTGGAAATACAATAAAGGAAAAGTCAAGAGGGACCGTTGGGTAACAAATGTGGGTGCCCTAGACATTTTGGAAAAAGTCCCGAGAGGTGTCCTCCTGGATCAGTGGCATGATTTAGTTTCATATTGGTCTACTAAGGGTGTTGTGGTTTGTATATATTTTTTGGTATATATATTTTCAAGAATGTGTGATTTGTTTGAAATTTGAATTAATTGAATGTAGAAGGTGTCAACACAGAATTCAGAGAATCGAGCGTTGCAGGGACCACCTCACAGGATCAGGACTCATCACATGTCTAAGATATGACACGAGGTATATATTATTGATTTTTTAAATTTTTTAATTAATACAGTTGTGTCTTTATATTCTATTCGTATACAGTTGCAGGAACAAGGTGCACTGACTGATAAAATGTCGTTGTGGATGAGGACTCATGGTCGCAATGATCCAGAGGCTGCAGCATTGATAGTAAGTGCTTGTACTCATTACCAATACTTACATAAAATCTGTATATTAATATATGTATATATATTTAAATATTTCACAGGCTCAATTTGAAGCTGAGTTAGAACATCTACCAGAGGACCAGCGACAGCTTCACATGCGAAGGGATGAGATCTTTCATCTCATTATTGGTCGAGACAGGCATGGATATAGTTTGACCAATAGAACAGGGATTCCTCATTCTGTAGTGTCACACGTTGCGGTTGTCAGTCCTGCTGTTTGTCAAATGACATAGTGGTTTTCAGATTTTGAGGCACGGCTGCACGCTTCTGAAGAGGTAAATGCGCAATTAATCGCTGTGGTTAGAGCACTGGGGAAATATGTGTGTCCAGGTGATAATGCAGGGTATCAGACGACATAGGTTTATAATGCTTTTATTTATTTAATTTATATTATGTTTGTTATGAAAATATTCATAATGTTTTTTTGTTGTAGGCCCCTAACCCACCAGATTAAGGTAGTAGTCATGACCATGCAATACACATCATATTCACGAGGTGTGTTTATATCTTTAATGGTGGGGTTGTTATTGATATATATGTTGGGTTTCTAGTGAGATTCTTTGTGATTTGGGGGTATAATGTGTGTTTTGACATGATGCAATGTTTGTGTGCACGAATTGAGAAGTAACCATGAAACTGATTAATGATTTGGATATTTTTTGTTCATTTAATTTTCTAATGTTTTCAATTTCATGTTATGTAATATTTTGTAAAAAACATGATTCCTAATATAAACAATTAAACTTGTTTTTGATGAATGAGATGAGTTCACTAGTTATAGTTTCCGGCCCACCCTAGACAGTCCTCCCCGCACCCTAGACAACCCTACCCTCACCCCAGACAACCCCCCCCCCCAGAAATCCCTCCCCGCAGCCCGGACAGGCCTCCCTGCACCCCGGACATGACCCCCACACCCCATACACCCCCACCCCTACACCCCGAATAACCCTCCCCATACTCTGGACATGCCCCCCACACTGCGGACAACCCCCTGCCCCCCGTACATCCCTCCCCGCACCCCAGATATCCCTCCCCACTCATGGACTACCCCCCGCCCCTGGACAACCCTCCCCGCACTCTGGACAGCCCTCCCCACACCCCAGACAACCCCTCCCCACACCCCGGACAACCCCCCCCCCCCACCCCGCGCCCCGTACATCCCTCCCCGCACCCCTGACAACCCCTCCCTACACCCCGGACAACCCTCTCTGCACCCCTGATAGCCCACCCCGCACACCAGATAGGCCCCCCCACACCCCAGACAGCCCCCCCACCCCGGACAGCCCCTCGCACCCCAGACAACCCTCCCCACACTCCGGACAGCCCTCCCCACAATCCGTACAGGCCCCTCGCATCCCGGATATCCCTCCGCGAACACCGAACAGCCCCTCCCCACACCTTAGATAGACGGAACGTCAATCAGAGGTGTCGTTTGACCGCAGTGACAGGAAAGGTGTTTCCAAAGTCATAAAACACCAGAAAGATGTGAGACAGTAAAATTCAGAGAAAACATTCCCTGAATGACCTGAAAACACATGAAAACAATAGTAATATTATTCGTGACGTGTAGGAGGAGACGACACACCAATCAGACCTGCAGTGCGTTCGGTACGACCGATTGTGTCATTCTCAGCAGCTCTGTGCGTGCTAAAATGGCGCGTTGGGGGGTCAAAACCACCTGAACGTCCTCAGAATGCTAGGAAAGCATAAGAAAACGTCCTTTTTGTGAATTTTGAAATGTTCGGATATACGGCACATCAATCGGAGGTGTAGTTTTACCGTGGTGACCGGAAACGCGTTTCGAGTGTCAAAAAACACCAAAACGGTGTGAGACAGTTGAATTCAGTGAAAACGTGCTCCAAATGACCTGAAACCACACAAAAACATTAGAAATTGTATTCTTGACATGTAGGAGGAGAATAAATTCCTATCGGACATGCAGTACATGTTGTACGACCGATTGTGTCGTTTTTAGCAGCTCGACGCATGCTAAAAGGCCGCGTTGGGGGGTCCAAACCACCCAAATGGCCTCGGAATGCCATGTAACCGTACGAAAATAGAAGTTGTGTGAATTTTAAAATGGGTGGACATACGGCACATCAATTGTAGGTGTCGTTTGACCGCGGTGACTGGAAACTTGTTTCCGGAGTCATAAAAAAAATGGCGTGAGACGGACGAATTCGAAGTAAACATATTCCGAATGACCTGAAACCACAAAAAACATTAGGAATATTATTCGTGACATGTAGGAGGAGACGAAACCCCCATCGGACGTGTGGTGCACGCGATACGACCGATTGTGTCGTTTTCACATGCTCGGTGCGCGCTAAAAGGGCGCGTTGGGGGGGTCAAAACCACCCTAACTACCTTGGAATTCCATGAAACGGTACGACATCATCCATTTTGTGAATTCTGAAATGTTTGGGCAGACGACACATCAATCGGAGGTGTAGTTTTACGACGGTGACCGGAAACGTGTTTCCAGAGTCATATAACACCAGAACCGCGTGACACGGTCGAATTCAGAGAAAAAGTTATCTGAATGACCTGAAACAACACAGAAACATTAGTAATATTATTCAGGACGTGTAGGAGGAGAGAACACGCCCATCAGTCTTGTGGTGCGAGCGGTACGACCGATTGTGTCATTTTTATCAGCACGATGCCCGCTAAAATGGCGAGTTGGGGGGTCAAAACCTCACAAACGACCGCGAAAATCCATGAAAGCGTATGACAATGGCCGTTGTGTGAATTTTGGAATGTTCAGGTAGACTTCACATCAATTGGATGTGTCGTTTGACAGTAGTGACCAGAAAGGCATTTCCGGTGTCACAAAACACCTAAATGGAGTGAGATGGTCGAATTTAGAGAAAACATTCTCCGAATGACCAGAAACCACATGAAAACATTAGGAATATTATTTTTGACATATATGAGGAGACTACATGGCCATCGGACGTGCGGTACGCGCGGTACAACCAATTGTGTCATTTTCAGCAGCTCGAATCGCACTAAAAGGGCGCATTGGGGGTTCAAAACCACCCGAACGACCTCGCAATTCCATGAAACCATATGAAAATAGCCGTTGTGTGAATTTTGAAATGGTTGGGTATACGACACATCAATCGGAGGTGTCGTTTGACCGCGGGGATCGAAAATGTGTTTCCAGAGTCATAAAAACCATAAACAGTGTGAAACGGTCGAATTTAGAGAAAACGTGCTCTAAATGACCTGAAAGCACACAAAAAACTAGGAATATTATTCGTGACATGTAAGAGGAGACGACATGCCCATCAGACGTGCGGTGTGCATGGTACGACCGATTCTGTCATTTTCAGCAGCTCGGTGGACGCTAAAAGGGCGCGTTGGGGGGTCAAACCCACCATAATGACCTCAGAATGCCTTGAAATTGTACAACAATAGCCTTTGTGTGAATTCTGAAATGTTCGGGCAGACGACATGCCAATCGGTGGTGTCATTTGACCGCGGTGACTAGAAATGCGTTTCAGGAGTCATAAAACACCAGAACCGTGTGAGGCAGTCGAATTTGGAGAAAATGTGCTCTGAATTACCAGAAACCACCCGAAAACATTAGGAATATTATTTTCAATGTGTAGGGGGAGACGACACGCCCATAGGACGTGCGGTGCGCGCAGCACGACCGATTGTGTCGTTTCCAGCAGCTCGGCGCGCACTAAAAGCAGCGTTGGGGGCTCAAACCCACCCGAACGACCTCAGAATGCCACGAAACCATACGCCAACAGCCGTTCTGTGAATTTTGAAATGGTTGGGTAGACGACACATCAATCGGTGGTGTCGTTTGACCGCGGTGACAAGAAACACGTTTCCGGAGTTATAAAGCACCAAAAAGGCATGAGACGGTCGAATTCGGAGAAAACGTGCTCCGAATGACCTGATACCACACAAAAAAAATTAGGAATATTATTCTTGATGTGTAGAAGGAGAGGACACGCCCATCGGATGTGCGGTGCGCGCGGTACGACCGATTATGTTGTTTTTAGCAGCTCGGCGCGCGCTAAAATGGCACGTTGGGGGGGTCCAAACCACCTGAACGACCTCAGAATTCTAGGAAAGCATAAGACAACGTCCTTTGTGTGAATTGTGAAATGTTCGGATATACGGAACATCAATCGGAGGTGTCGTTTTACCGTGGTGACCGGAAACGCGTTTCGAGTGTCAAAAAACACCAAAACGGCATGAGACGGTTGAATTCAGTGAAAACGTGCTCCAAATGACCTGAAACCACACAAAAACTTTAGAAATTGTATTCGTGACATGTAGGAGGAGAAGAAATTCCCATCGGACATGCAGTGCATGTTGTACGACCGATTGTGTCGTTTTTAGCAGATCGGCGCATGCTAAAAGGCCGCGTTTGGGGGTCCAAACCACCCAAATGGCCTCAAAATGCCATGTAACCGTACGAAAATAGACGTTGTGTGAATTTTAAAATGGGTGGACATACGGCACATCAATTGTAGGTGTGGTTTGACCGCGGTGACTGGAAACGTGTTTCCGGAGTCATAAAAAAAATGGCGTGAGACGGACGAATTCGAAGTAAACATGCTCCGAATGACCTGAAACCACAAAAAACATTAGGAATATTATTCGTGACATGTAGGAGGAGACGAAACCCCCATCGGACGTGTGGTGCACGCGATACGACCGATTGTGTCATTTTCACATGCTCGGTGCGTGCTAAAAGGGCGCGTTGGGGGGTCAAAACCACCCTAACTACCTTGGAATTCCATGAAACAGTACGACATCATCCATTTTGTGAATTCTGAAATGTTCGGGCAGACGGCACATCAATCGGAGGTGTAGTTTGACGGCGGTGACCGGAAACGTGTTTCCAGAGTCATATAACACCGGAACCGCGTGACACAGTCGAATTCAGAGAAAAGGTTATCTGAATGACCTGAAACAACACAGAAACATTAGTAATATTATTCGTGATGTGTAGGAGGAGAGAACACGCCCATCAGTCTTGTGGTGCGAGCGGTACGACCGATTGTGTCATTTTTATCAGCACGATGCCCGCTAAAATGGCGAGTTGGGGGGTCAAAACCTCACAAACGACCGCGAAAATCCATGAAAGCGTATGACAATGGCCGTTGTGTGAATTTTGGAATGTTCAGGTAGACTGCACATCAATTGTATGTGTCGTTTGACAGTAGTGACCAGAAAGGCATTTCTGGTGTCACAAAACACCTAAATGGAGTGAGATGGTCGAATTTAGAGAAAACGTTCTCCGAATGACCAGAAACCACATGAAAACATTAGGAATATTATTTGTGACATGTATGAGGAGACTACATGGCCATCGGACGTGCGGTACGCGCGGTACAACCAATTGTGTCATTTTCAGCAGCTCGACTCACGCTAAAAGGGCGCATTGGGGGTTCAAAACCACCCGAACGACCTCGCAATTCCATGAAACCATATGAAAATAGCCGTTGTGTGAATTTTGAAATGGTCGGGTATACAACACATCAATCGGAGGTGTCGTTTGACCGCGGGGATCGAAAATGTGTTTCCAGAGTCATAAAAACCATAAACAGTGTGAAACGGTCGTATTTGGAGAAAACGTGCTCTAAATGACCTGAAAGAACACAAAAAAACTAGGAATATTATTCGTGACATGTAAGAGGAGACGACATGCCCATCAGACGTGCGGTGCGCACGGTACGACCGATTCTGTCATTTTCAGCAGCTCGGTGGATGCTAAAAGGGCGCGTTGGGGGGTCAAAACCACCATAATGACCTCAGAATGCCTTGAAATTGTACAACAATAGCCTTTGTGTGAATTCTGAAATGTTCGGGCAGACGACATGCCAATCGGTGGTGTCGTTTGACCGCGGTGACTAGAAATGCGTTTCCGGAGTCATAAAACACCAGAAAACATTAGGAATATTATTTGCGACGTGTAGGGGGAGACGAAACGCCCATAGGACGTGCGGTGCGCGCAGCACGACCGATTGTGTCGTTTTCAGCAGCTCGGCGCGCACTAAAAGCAGCGTTGGGGGCTCAAACCCACCCGAACGACCTCAGAATGCCACGAAACCATTCGCCAACAGCCGTTGTGTGAATTTTGAAATGGTCGGGTAGACGACACATCAATCGGTGGTGTCGTTTGACCGTGGTGACAAGAAACGCGTTTCCAGAGTTATAAAGCACCAAAAAGGCATGAGACGGTCGAATTTGGAGAAAACGTGCTCCGAATGACCTGATACCACACAAAAAAATTAGGAATATTATTCTTGATGTGTAGAAGGAGGGGAAACGCCGATCGGATGTGCGGTGCGCGCGGTACGACCGATTGTGTTGTTTTTAGCAGCTCGGCACGCGCTAAAATGGCACGTTGGGGGGGGGGGGTCCAAACCACCCAAACGTCCTCGGTAATCTATGAAACCATACGACAATATCCGTTGTGGGAATTTTGAAATGTTCGGACAGATGTCACGTCAATCGGAGGTGTTGTTTTACTATGGTGAATGGAAACATGTTTCCGGAGAAATAGAACACCAGAACGGCGTGAGACGGTCGAATTCAGAGCAAACAAGATCCGAATGACCTGAAACAACACAAAAACATTAGGAATGTTATTTTTGACGTGTAGGAGGAGACAACACGCCCATCGGACGTGCACTGCGCGCGGTACGACCGATTGTGTCATTTTCAGCAGCTCGACGTGCGCTAAAATGCCGCGTTGGGGGGTCAAAACCACCCAAACGACTTCAGAATGCTGTGAAAGCATACAACAACAGCCATTGTGTGAATTTTGAAATGGTCGGGTAGACGACACATCAATCAGAGGTGTCGTTTGACCACGGTGACTAGAAACGCTTTTCCGGAGTCAAAAAACACCAGAACAGCGTGAGACTGTCGAATTCGGAGCAAACGTGATCCGAATGACCTGAAACGACACAAAAACATTAGGAATATTTTTCTTGATGTGTAGGGGGAGATTAAACACCCATCGGAGGTGCGGTGCATGCAGTACGACCGATTGTGTCGTTTTCAGCATCTCAGTTGGCGCTAAAAGGGCGTGTTGGGGGGTCATAACCACCCGAATGACCTCATAATGTCATGAAAGCGTACGAAAACTGCCGTTCTGTGAATTTTAAAATGGTCGGGCAGACAAGTCGTCAATCAGAGGTGTTGTTTGGCCGAGGTGACCGGAAATGCGTTTCCGGAGTCATAAAAAACCAGAATGGTGTGAGACTGTCGAATTCAGAGAAAATGTAATCTGAATAACCTGAAACTACACGAAAACATTAGGAATATTATTCGTGACGTGTAGGAGGAGACGACACGCCCATCAGACATGCGTTGCATGTGGTACGACTAATTGGGGCGTTTTTAGCTGCTCGACGAAGGTGAAAATGGTGTGTTAGGGGGTCAAAACCACACGATCGACCTCAGAATGCCATGAAACCATAAAAAACGGCTGTTGGGTGAATTGTGAAATGGTTGGGTAGACGGAAGATCAATCGGAGGTGTCGTTTGACCGCTGTGACTGAAAACGTGTTTCCAGAGTCATAAAACACCAGAACGGTGAGATACGGTCGAATTCGGAGCAAAAATGCTCAGAATGACCTGAAACGAAATGAAAACAATAGGAATATTATTTTTGACGTGTAGGAGGAGACGACTAGCCCATCGGATGTGAAGTACGCGTGGTACAATGGATTTTGTTGTTTTCAGCAGCTCGACGCGCGATAAAAGTGCAGGTTGGGGGGTTAAAACCCCCCGAATGACCTCAGAATGCCATGAAACCGTACGACAACAGCCATTGTGTGAATTATGAAATGGTTGAGAAGACGGTATGTTAATCAGAGATGTTTTTTGACCGCGGTGACCGGAAATGTGTTATGAGAGTCATAAAACACCAGAACGGCGTGAGACGGTCGAATTCGGAGAAAACATGCTCCGAATGACCTGAAACCACACGAAAATATTAGGAATATTATTCGTGACATGTAGGAGTATAAGGAACGCCCATCGGACATGCGATGCGCGCGGTACGACCGATTATGTCGTTTTCAGCAGCTAGGCGCGTGCTAAAATGGCGCGTTGGGGGGTCAAAACCACCTGAACGACCTCACAATGCCATGATAGAATACGACAACGGTCGTTGGATGAATTGTGAAATGTTCAGAAAGACGGCACGTCAATCAGAGGTGTCGTTTGACCGCGGTGACCGGAAACGCGTTTCTAGAGTCATAAAATACCAGAACGGCGTTAGACGGTCAAATTCGGAGAAAATGTGATCCGAATGACCTGAAACGACATGGAAACATTAGGAATATTATTTGTTACGTGTCAGAGGAGACGACACACCCATAGGACATGCAGTGCACGAGGTACGACCGATTGTGTCATTTTCCGCAGCTCGGCGCGCGCTAAAAGGGCGCGTTGGGGGGTCAAAACCACCCGAACAACCTCAGAATTCCATGAAAGCGTACGAAAATATCCATTGTGTGAATTGTGAAATTTTCGAGTAGACGACATTTCAATCTAAGGCATCGTTTGACCGCAGTGACCAGAAATGCGTTTCTGGAGTCATAAAACACCAGAACGGCGTGAGACGGTAGAATTTGGAGCAAATGTGATCCGTATGACCTGAAATGACACAAAAACTTTAGGAATATTATTTGTGATGTGTAGGAGGAGACGGAACACCCATCGGAAGTGTGGTGCACACGGTACGACCAATTGTGTTGTTTTCAGCAGCTCGACGCTTGCTAAAATGGCGCGTTGGGGGGTCAAAACCATCCGAACGACCTCAGAATGCCATGAAACCGTACGAAAATTTCCTTTGTGTGAATTTTTAAATGGTCGGGCAGAAGACATGTCAATCAGAGGTGCTGTTAGATCACGGTGACCGGAAACGCGTTTTTGGTGTCATAAAACATCAGAACGGCGTGAGACAGTCGAATTCAGAGTAAATGTGCTCCGAATGACCTGATATGATAGCATTTCTTAAATTGGGGATTTTAAATTATTATAGCACCATGATTTAATGTAAGAGTTAATTTTTTTATAAGTATATAATAACTAAATAATTGTGTCTAATTTACAATTTTTGTTGTTGTTTTTTTGTCTTATTGTAGGTCTATTGGAGCAGAAGAATGAAATGGATGGATCTACTCAGATTGTTGAAGCATTTTTATCATTTATTTTTTATGACGATCTTGATATTTATGCTGTTTGAAATTTTTTTCCATTTTTAATAATTTTTACCTTGTTTTATCTCTGATTTTTCACCGTGAATTAAAAAAATTACAATTCGTGCATTTCATTAAAAAAATGAAAATCCACAAAAAATACCACAAATTTACCCTAACACATTTTTATGTTCTGTTTTCCAAAAGATAAGTTTATATTGAAATAAAAAATTTATAAATGTGCTAGAATTTATATTTAAAATGTGCTCTCCATTAAGAGGTAGTAAAATTACCTTTTTAGAGAAAAACAAATTATAAGCATAAAATTTTGTATTATTATTACCATATGCTTAACAAACCTATTCGAATAATAAGAAAAATATTATATTTAATAATATATATATATATATATATTTCTTTAATATATATATATATATATTGTATTATATATATTAAAATATTTATAACATATTATATATAAATATTTACAATATTTTATTTAATATTATATAAATAAATATATTTTTTAATATATATATATATATATATATATATATTTAATATATATTTATATACGTTTTATTTAATAAATATATAAATATATATATTTCATTCACTAGGAATTGGTTTTAAAAAAATATTTTCCCAGACAAGAGACCGCCAACGGCGGTCGATATAGTCTGCATGTTGGGCGACATTAGCGACCGCCATTGGCGGTCGCTGTAGGCAGGAATTTTGTTCACCTACATGGACGGAAATTTTCTGTCGCTAATGGTGACCAGGGAGGCCGCCTTGAGAAACTGCCAGGCGGTCACTGTACGCCAGAATATCAGACCCCTATAGCAACCGCCATTGGTCGTCGCTGTTGGCCTATTGCGACAAAGCCAGCTACTGCCAATGGCGGTCGTTGGAAGTCTCTAGAGGCCTATAGAGACCGCCAATGGCGGTAGCTATTGCCTGATTTTTTAGTAGTGTATATACACCATATATATGAAATTATTGGTGAATATGTAATATGTATCATTGAAAACAAAAAAATTTGAGATTCTCTTACCTTATCTCTAACTTTTTTATTAAGATATTTTAACCTTGTTTATAATATTTTTAAATTCATTGTAAAAATATACCCAATTAATATTTATAATTATGAAAAAAATTCATTTACTTATAACTTATTTTCAAAAGTTCATTTATAATTCTCATTATCATCATTATTTTGGGTGTTAACTACTTCATTTTCCTTTATGATTAAATTTATAAGGTTTTGTCCTTACACATTGATCATGGTTTCACTATATCAAGAATGATAATAATGATATAAATTGTAAAGATATATATATATATTCATTATATACTAATTTATCATCATCTATTATAATATTCTATATAAAATTGATCTGAACCATTCATGGATAGGGTAGTCCATACATACACATGAATGTAGAAAGATGTTTATAACTATACGAAGGAAATAAACATAATGAATATTTATTCAACTAAGAATAATTAATAAAAATTATATTTCATTTTTCTAAAAACAACAATTATAATAATTAATGATATATGGTGATGGATAATAAATCATATCACAATGCACTGGTGGTATTCCATAGGTACGCTTTTGAAATATTTCCTTTTTCTATTTGATGGAATATAGGTGGAAAATTGTTCTATTTAATAATAATATAAATTCCAAAAACTAAATATATTAAATTCATATAATCATTACACATACAACATATTTATAGACATTTTAATAATAAATAAAAATTTAATGAGTTGGTTTACACTATTACCACTCCATTAAGGGGCCTCATTTGTCTTACAAATTAATAATTCATATCATGGTCCAAAAAGAAGAAAAATACTAAACAAAAAATGGAACAAATTTTGGAATTTTTTGTTGATATTTATAGGAAAATATAGGCTTCCAAATTTTTTCAATTAAGTGAGGAGAAGATGTTCACATTAACATGTAAGGAGACATAAAAAGATAGAATTTATAAAAATATTTATATCATATAAATGGATTTTATTTTTTCTGTTTAAAAATTAAGAATGAAATCAATTTTAATATAATATAAGGTATAGATATCTTTCAATAAATATTTAAGGAAATTAATTTTTCATTTTTACCATTATCTTTTCGTGTATCTCACTTTAATAATTATATTAAACCTAACTATGGAAAAATTAATATCAAAAATATACAATATGAAAAGGAATGAACGTTGAAAAATTAAATAAATTTGACACTCTAATTACAAATGCAGAATCAATTTTATAATATTTAATCTACATATATTGTCTAAATAAATTAAAAATAGGTTCATAAAACATAATGAAAATATTGTTAGAAAAAAAAATTTCACGAATAAAATTGAATTTTGTTCATTCCATTCCTTGTAAAAATAATTTGATAAATGATAAAATATTTAATTGAATATCGATTCTACAATTTTATTATCATGAACAATTAAAAGTTATAATTAAATTTATTGACATAAAAAGACGTTGTGCCCAAAAAAATTCTATGATAAAAATATTTTACCATAAATTGAATTTGTAATCATTCATAATAATATATAAATAATTTATGAATGATATCTAATAATATAAAAAAAATTATTTTTTAAATAAATTAATTATGGTGATCAACATATATTTTATATAATGAATAATAATACATATAAATGTAAATTTCTTAATAATGTTATATCATTTAATAATGAAGGGGTTTTATTATAATTTAATTTTTTGTCTATTGGAATTAATTATTACATGTTAATTAAAGAATAAAAATATATATATTTCATATCTTTTATTATCCTTGTAATACACAAAAATAAAATGGATATATTAAGAATTCAATAAAATATCATGCGTTAGTTAGACTATGGTTTTTATGTAATGAAATTTATCAAAAAAATCAAATTTATTTGAAATGAATTCATAAAAATGATCAGATTTTTAAATTATAACCCATTAAGAATGAATTTCTCCTTAAAAATTAAATCACATTAATAAAAATTGAGGATACATCTACTTAATCACCTCCTCATGTTCTCATGTATATTCCCAAATTTTTGGATTCGTCCAACTAACATTAACTATAATTGTAGTCATTTTCCATGGAGATTTATCACTATGATCCATGTTTTTTAATAGTTTTTATTCAAAGAAAAAAATAATTATATAGTGTAAAACCTAACATTTCTAGTATAAATGAAGGTTTATGTTTCTTACACATTAAAAATAATGCTTTTAACACATCATCAAATTGAGAGAGGTTCGGTGGAAGCACATACTGATAAATTATTATCCCTACCTAGTCAAGAATATCAATGAAGAAAATAAACATTTTTATTAGGCATCAGTTATTTAATAATCTCATTACATTATTCGATATTTAACTTCAGATAAATACTTTCTCCCAAAAATATAATTCAATATCTCATCAATGATTTATTGATATTCTACTGAATGTATCTAATTATCATTGCAATATCCTTATCTAATTTACATCTTAATAAATTTATTTCTCAAACATCATCTAAACATGTTGGAGTTTTTTCACTTCATCCCATAGATGTATTTATAAGAATCCATATAATTAATTGAGTTAAATATGTTGTTATATGAAAATTTTATAAGGGCGAGTTGTTAATTCCACAACCCTTTGATATATAATGAATAGGTTATTATCATTTCTTTTATGGTTTGAATGGTTCTAAAAGACTAATCATATTTACTAGGATGATAAGAAATGCAAAAACAATAAATTACACCTGAATCATGTTTAATACTACATCAAAACATCAATGTAACCTTTATATCTCAATAAGATAGAGTATTAATTTTAACTCCATGGAACTATATAACGTCTCTAACAAATATAAAATAAAAAAATCAAGAGATAAATCTTATACTATAATAATGAAATTTACTAAATATAAATGGTGAATGATTATAACCTAGATATAACTATAACGTTAATATTTCATACAGACTCCAATGAAGAAACCCATGGTTACTTATTTGTATTTAAATATAGTTATGGTTATTGGTTGTAACATCTCAATGTTCTTATTCAATATATACTATAATTTTTGGTATTCTAAAAATGAGATTATTCTTCTAGAACAACTATTATAATAGTGTAATACTATAAATTCAATTTAATTTCATTATATTTCTTTTCACTTCCATGATGAATAATGAATGATGAGAAATAAGATTCATATAATAGATCCTTCTCCAAATTTTGTATAACATCGACTCATATTATATTCAAGAACATTATCATTACATTATAATCAGTATAGAACTCAGGAACCTTTCTCAACTCCTTTTAAAATTCTATATCTTTCATTAGTGCCTCTTTAATCATCATATTGAAAAATGTTTCAAGAATATTTTGAGAATGAAAATTTGTCTTTTGATAATTTAGGATTTGAAGGTACATAATTTTAAAATATATAATTATTTGGTCTTTTTCAATCCTGGACATATATATTTTATCATGATCGTTTCTAATCAAAGAATACATCACCATATTCACCGTCCTAGTGTGGATATTTATTGAGTGGTAATAATTTTAAATCAAATCTCTCAATATTATACAACTAATTTTAAACACATTCCATTTGAAAATATATATTTAATTTTTATAATCAATATATATGTAACACAATTATCTATAAATAAAATACCTCCAAATATACATTTTTAGAATTTTTATTTATAACTCTATGTGATGAATCATGTATTTTTTATCATCGACCATTAATTAATGAGTTGAATATTCTAATGATCTATTATTCTACAAAAGATCATATCCCAACCCCTTCATTGATTAATCACTAAAAATTAAAAATACATACTCCATTATATAATAATATGATTACAGGTTCCATAATTAACACTCAATAGATTATTAAAATTCTCATCACATTAGTCAGTCAAATAAAATTTAACTCCTTTCATGTTAACATGGTGTACAGATTAAATAAAATTAAGTTATTTCTCATAATGCATCAATAATTTCCATCAATTCCATGTAAACTATGGATCTTTTTAATAGTGGTCAACCTAGTATAATGTTAAATTATATCCATAATAGATGGACATCCTAATATATCCATGGTAGTGAAATCTTATAGTAATAATGATGCATTTTGAGTACAGAACTCACACCTATTGAATTTATAAAATATTTACCCTTCTATATTGTATTTAATGTGGTTCAGTATAGATATTTTTTCTTATCCTCAATATTGATGTTTATAATAATATTATTGAAAATTAAAACCAAAAAATGATCAAGGTATTATATAAATAACGTTTTCACTAACCCCAATAAGAATCCAAGGGTATTTGTATATTAAATTATAATCACTTTAAATCTATAGATTTCGTATATCTTATAAAAGGTTTTATGAAATATCTCTTCACATTGGACCATCAATTTGATAGTAGCAAAAAAAAATTAATTATGGAAAAGTGGTTTGATACACATAGATGATAAACTAATTTATCATTACAATGTAATAGATACTTATTATTGATAGTGATAATGTTGAGTTCTTGATAATAAATTCCAATATTATTTTCTGCATCATTAAATCATCATAAAGGACTACTTCACCCCTGTGCGAAAAATTTTGTTAGACTAATTGATTATCTAAGTTTTCATGGAATTACTTATTCATTTAATTCATCTCTCCATGATCCCTTTTGTAAGGATTCTTTGAAATAATAATTTGAAAAGATATTATTTCTATTGAAAATTCATCCTCACAAATATGTAGATGATTAGAAAATTATTTTTAAAATATACTAGAATATATTTCAATAATGGTAATATATTATATATTAAGTTTATAAATTACAATTAGAGATAAATATCACTTTTAATATGAACCATTATACAAAAACAATAATAAATTCCAATTATAATCTCATAATCAAACTCACATTGATAAACAACCATTGGTTTATTTGGTAAATCAAATTTTACTTCCCTTTCATTATTATTTTCATGATATACATATAATGAAATCTCATAAACGATAAAAATAATTATAATACCCTTTAAATAAATAATAATAAGATTTACATATGGAACATTACTAAAAACATTAAGATAAAATTTTCAACATCCCAAAGGAATATAAGTTTTCCTTAATGTTCAAGATCCAATTGAACAATAGAAATGGAATACACAATTCCATGTTTCATGAGTTAGATTATAGATTATGGTATTAACTCATATAATTACTAAGTTATATATATATATATATATATATTATCAAAAATGACTACCATAGGATGCACATTGTTTCCCAACATAAAATTCATCACTTTTCATTGATAAAACATTTATCTATTCCCTTATTTTACACTCACAAAACAACATCCCTTTCCATTGATACAGTTACATGGGATCATCTCCCCATATTATTCAAACATGGGAATTTAAATAATCTTTAACATTTGTTCTTCATCTCAAAAAATTGATTAAAATCCATTTGATCATCATATGTTATTCATGAAACTCAACCATGTTTATTAATATAGTCATATATGAGTATAGTTGGTAAGGCATAATAATAATTTTTGAGATTCATTCCCCCGATTTTTTGGATTTCTATTATCGGAAATCTTTTTATTCTATGATTTATTTAGTTTTTAATTAATTCAACCTAGTTACTGTCATTGAAGAACACCAAAAAAGAATATTGTGGGAAACAATAATCATAGTCAGTAGTCATACGTCATAAAAAATCATTCATAAATGGTCTAAATCATAACATCTTATTTTTAATCTGTTATAATTTTTTTAACATGGTAATACATGGTCATTATATATTAAAATCCGTTAAATGGTAGAAAAATAAAATTTTAATTAACCCAGTAGTATCCCTCAAAAGGGACTACCCACCCATGGAGTCTGAGAACCACTCTTCATTCATTAGTGATGATCGAGATAACACACAATCCAATACTTTTAGACTTGTTACCCCTATGTGCATATGTTCCACAATAACATCCATATTTCCATATAAAAAAAATTAATATTTTTTTTGAAAACCCAAAATCTCTAATTTATCAAATCTTTAGGTTATTAGAATATATTTAGATATATCCCCATGATTTAAAAAAAATCATTATTACTAATATATAAAAACAAAAAAACCAACAATTATACAAACCAAGTTGGCACAACATTACATACATAATGATTACTTAATTTTAGATGAATAGTCATCACATCTCATAACTGTATAGACACAATAATTGTAATGTTTTATTTAATTTAAAAACTCTATATAGAATAATATTATTTTATGAAATAAATTATATATCTATGAAAATGTTATTCTAACATAGTACATTAATTAGTCATAACCTATTTAAAAAAATTATTAGTATTACGATTAAAGGAAACATATGAACATTTGAGATAAGATACTCAGTATGGGTAAAAAAAATAAACATATGAGAAAATGAATATATGTAATCATAACTTCAGATTATGTGTCAGATAGTAGGATATTAATATTAAAAAAATATACCTTTTAATGTATAAATTATTATCATTGAATAATGAAATTGAAGATCATAAGACATGAATCATATATAGAATAATAAGATATCTAAAGTAATGATATCATATAATTAGCATAAGACCATATAATATATAGTGATAAAAATGTTTTTAATGTTCATCATAAATTAAAATTTCATTCCAAGTCTACCACCAAGGGATTCATAAAATATTAGAGTTGGGTTAAATGCATCTATACCCACATTTATTTGGGAATAGTTTTATGTGTCCCATCTATTAGGATTAATATACCAAAATGCTCACCTATTGTGGTCATAAATTTGTTATCATTACACATTTAATTAGAGTTATATAATATATCATCACTTAACATAATCTTATTCAGTTCATACATACCCCACCAGATCATCAAAAAATTTATTTTTTCATCATAACATTTCACAAGGAAATGTAAATGTGTTTCATCATAGTCTCATCAAGAAAATCATAATCCACTAAAAGAAAGAAGAAATATTTTAAAATAGTATAATATACATAGTGAATTATAAGTAACATAAATGAATGACTTTAAAATGAAAAAACCTTTATAAGGTAACTAGAATGTTTCTTAATAAAAATATAAATTCCATTTTGAAATCACTTTTTAAATATCTATATATTTTTATAATAACATAAAAATAATATTTCAAAATAAACATCATTCTTGTAATGAAAAAATCACATAAAATATTAGACATTATGACATGAAATTTATTTCTAGTTGAAAATGTTCAAACTAATATTCTATTAATAAGTTTTTTTAAAATTACCTTATCTAGAAAATTAAAAGAGGAATCTTTTTTATTTTTTATTGGAAAGTAAAAGAGAGTAAAGATTATTTTAATAAATAATTATAGGATATTAAAAAAATTATTTTAAGTTAAAATATGTATATTTAATGAAAATATTCTTCATCAAATTAATAAAAGGCAGTCATTCATTAAAACATTCATTCTAGATATTGTGTTCATAAAAAGAGTAAATCGATAAGAATATTTTTTTTAATAGGAATAAAAAAAGTAGAAGAAAATAAATGATATTTTTTTGATATAGGTCACATAATATTATAATGTAATTGATAATTATAAAAAATCCTTCACAATAGATAGATTATAACATAAAGGCTTTACAATTTTGTATCTTTTTAATCAGAACCCCCTTGAAAGTGATAACATTAAAAAAGTATTTAAATAACATTATTATAAATATATCTTTGATATGATATATCAAATTGGAATAATACATACCATAGGAAAGAATATAATTGTGAATTAGAAATAAGTCTCATAGAAACCAATAGAAGATGATAAACCCTTACCAAAAGTCCAGCATTCTTTGTATATGATTCAAACCACATGAATTATATATTTATTTTTTTATAATTCAACATAAAATATTATTCAAAAATATAGAAAATATATATGATATATTAATATCATATTACATCTATTTAATTTACAATATTTCTCTATTATCATAATTTTAAGTGTTATATTTTTATTTTTCATTTATGTTTCAATCTAGAAATTATGGGTCCTTGAATGTTGATCATGGTTCCACCATATATTGAATTTTATTAATGATATTAATATCACATATATTAACTATATATATGTATCCTTAAAATATTTATTGTAACATTTATAACATCATTAATGGTATCTATTGTATAAACCTACTCATGAACGTTTTTCATAATTTTGTAATGAAAATAAATAAATAAAAATAAATTACAAATTTACATTATGAATAGTAATTATATATGTAGTATTGTATTTTTTATATACATATTTATATCTATTAATATTTTGGGATGATGGAAAATGAGCCACATCTCTATAGGGATGCAGTAGCCCAAATGTAAACATAGGTGATACTTTCGTTTCCCATTTGATAGAACTGATATGGAAAATGGTATCCCCATGATCAAAATAACATCTAATTATATTTATGATAAATTATGAATTATTTTTGGATATATAGAACAGATTTGAATAATTATAATTAGAATATTATTTTTTATGATTTCAATAAGATGATTACCTCATCGATAAAAGGTCACCTTTTCATTACATTATAAGTCTTAATGGGATGGTTTTAAGAGAAGAATAGATGATCAATATATAATTTATATAATTTTATCGTGCTCATAAAATGATATTGGATGAAATAAATTTATGAAATCTCTAACATAATGGTAATGAACTAGTTCCAATTGATACGTGATGGTTGGGACACTAATAAAATTACTTAAATGATGTGAATAACATAATGTAATTTTCTTGTTAATATTTAGTTAAATGAAAAAATATTTTTTTTATATAATATCTAAATAATTTCATCAAATATGAATTTGATATATTTACGTGAAATTTATAAATTTATATATTTATTTAGTTACATTCATTTGTCGATTTAAACCCTAAACATATGACATCTTTTACATTTTTTACAATTCATTATGAATGAAAATTAAGGCGGAATTGATAAAAAATTTATAAATTTTATTTAAAAAAATCCATTTTTTAAATTGAAATCGTTATATGATGAACCATATGACTATAAAATAATTGTGAAAATGCAATAAAAACATTTCAACATTCATTTTAAATCATAAAACATGACTAATATTCATTATTTACCTTTTTGAAACTATTAGAACAATGTAAATCAGTTATTTTAATATTGAATGAAATTCTTTCATTCAATACATTAATAAATATTCAACTATTTAATTACATATTATTAAAACATAGTACACAAATAAAAAAAGATTTTAGAGAGATAACTCTCTTTACCTTAAAATAACAATATCTTCATTCCAAAAAATACAAAAAATAATAGATTAATTATAATTCATTATATTAAAAATAAATATTATTAAAAAATATTATTAATTAAGATTAATTTATGTCTTTATATAATATCTTCTAAAAAATGAAGAATACAATTCATCAGAGGAAAATGTATATAAATAATGAATATTTTTTTAATGTGTAATTATAATTCCCATATCATTAATTAGTAAAATTGAATGATTTAAAAAACATAAATTTGTTATTAATAAATTATTTAATCATATTCATTCCATCAAATATAATTTTTAGTTTTTAAATGGTAAAATGTGTTTTCATTCATTCATATTAGATGTTATGTGTAAATAATGACTTTTAATATTTCAAATTTATTTCAATAGAATACATAAAAAATATCATTATGTTAAAAAGTAAATGGCTAGTTGATACTGCTTGGGTGAAGGTGGATATTCCACATTGTCCATGCTATTATTTATAGCCTGTGATTAGTTATTATGTAATACTATGATGTTATAAATTCAACCTACAATTGTGTTTGGAATAACATTGGAACAATCATTTCATTATCTCGCACATGGGTTACTTATTTGGTTACCCCATATCCCACAATTTTTTAAAAATGAAAACGATAGAATAAAATAATGTAATAAAGAATAAATATATTTTTTTTTTCTCATTTAACACTAAATTATAATTTCATCACATATGGAATACATTTAATGAATACCTCTCACTCAAGGTACCCCTCTAAGGAAATCAGTGAATTAAGAGAGGAAAATTTACCCAAGACCCATCTCCAAGAGGCCCTAATTTGGTGACTATCATTGAGGAAATATATTAAATCACACATATGGGGGGAATTTCCATTATATAAATATAGGATAAGGATATATGATATCATATACCATAAAAATCTACCAATTAATATTAAATAGAAAAGAAAACATCCCACAATGAATGAATAATATCAAAAGTATAAAAAATATATGCCTCATAAAAGATACCAAAAATACCAGTTCTATATATGTGACATAAAAAATTTCTTATTTCCATTATATTAATATATTTTTCAGTCTATTGAATCCCCCTAGATACATGAAAAGAATATACATATTAACAAGGATATTATAGCGTTCTTACTCAGTATGATCATACCCAGGTAATATCATGCACATGTTAAAAAAGAATACAATTACCCAAATGAATAAAATAAAACTCATCATTCACTTAAAAAGTTCATGTATCCCTTCAAACATCACTATAAAACTCTCATAAATAATGAATCCAAATATAATTAGGTATCAATAAATGAATATAAGAAAAGACTCCTTTTTTCCACTTCCATGATGATTTTATTCTCGCATTCCCCAACATCAAATGTCAAGTTAAATCATCCCTTTTATGGGTATTTATATGAATATCCATATATATCTGATTGGGGATGTGATTTATCCCAAACTATCGAAAAATTTCAAGGGCTATAGCATCTCAATATTACAGTAGTCATTTTCCACAAAATAGTTCCCCATTACATCTTCACATCTCATATCTAGAGTAGTTATATATAAAAAAATGAATAAAATAATACTCATTCCATTATCCCCAAACACATGGAGACCATAATATTCCATGACCTAATTATCAACATATAATGTCAAACCCAAACACTTCATCATTAGGTGATATCCTTCCCCAATAATTCACCATCACTACTACTGACAATAGAGGGGGGAAATGGGGTATCAAATTGTCGGATTCAAAACCATAATATATTTTGGGGAAAACATGAAACCAAAAAATTCTGGGTATTGGTAAGGTTATCTAACATCTTTGAGAAACACATTACTTTATAATTATAATATAATACACATTGGAAACACATAATTCTAATCTATAGTTTTTTAAAGAGAAAAAATGAATTTCATGACCTCACCACAATGTCTCATTATAGTCGCTATAATCTGATGCCCCCAATAATGAATCACAACAAAAAAATCAGGACACATAGAATGCATATTTAATTTTATCGTTTTAAATTTCCATTTATTTTAATTTCCTCATTTACCAAACATGAATTTCTGGAAATGATATTATAGTTTCAACACTTCAAATTCATTCCGTATATTTTTGACAAACTAATGAAACCATAACATACTAAAGCTAGACAACCCTATATCGACCAATTTCTTATCACATGATAATCTATGATTTCTCTAAAACCAACCCATATCTGCATAGTAACCATAAACTATATCCTCTTCTCATCAACACACATCACAAATCATTATGTATTACTATTTCATTACTACCCAATACCTCCCACCTCAATCCCAATTGGTATGACCATATATGATTTTCATTTATTATCAATATATAATTATATGTTTTGATGTGTTGATAATGTTTTATTCTAAATTTTTATCAACTCATGGAGTCATTTAATTTAATTATTAGATATATATATATATATATGTAATTTTATATTATGATTGAGTTACGAACATATTTTATGGAAGTGGAATTCTTGGGCTATATATTGATGAACTGGATTGGGGATTTTTATGTTAATATTGAAAATAATTTGTGACAGTTTATGGGATGATATTCAAAAAATCAAACGAAAGTGTTGGTTGATAAGTATAATTGTCTATAAAATGGTTTTTAAGGGTTTAAAGTTATACTAAATGCCTAGAATTATGCTAAAAATTTTATCATTAATTTAGGTTATTTTTATCATATTCAAAATCCTAGAAGATTATTCATGTTGGTTAATCTCTATTTAATTGATTCACATAAATTTTTTGTTCATGCTGATGATTTACAAAGTCGATTAAGTGACATATAAAATTAACAATGAAAATTTACCTATGTATCCAATTAATGTATTTGATTTTATGACCTAGCCTAACCATCAATGTTTCTAAATCATAATTTTTAATCCCCAATGTAGGAAAATATCATCTCCATTTCATCAACATAGATAATTTCCTAAATTCATATAAATCTCAAATCTTATTAAATTTGATATATTTGAGGTTGTTGATATTTAAATAGCACATGTAATATTTATTGTTGAGTATTTCTAATATTAAAATTAGAAATGAAAGAAATTTAAATAAATTTAATTCTAGAATTTTTAATTTCATTAATTTCAAGAACATATATATGGATATCAGTTGTTATGAAAAATAAATAACGCTATAAAATATATAACATCATGTGACGTAAAAATAAATAGTGTCATCAATTTTTTATTATCGTATAATTATATAATTTATTTTTATTACTAATAGAAAATGATTATTGTGAAATATATTTAACATTATAATGTATTCATAGTGACCAATTCATAACGTATTGATGAAAAGATGGTGAGATGAATCCAGGAGTGTATTGATGGAGACATTCATGATCATTTTAATGGGCTGAGAAAAATCAATATCAGATATGATCTAGAATGATTATTGAATCCATCTATACTACTAATTTTTTTGATGAATTATGTGATAAACCATGGTCCTGCAAGATTGAAGATAATCATCATAGTGAACAAAATGGTGGACATGTATTACTAGATTATATTTTAAGGGATGTCTAATACTCTAGTGAGACTATAAAGAATCAGTATAAACAATGTGTTTCTTTCTTAATTTAATTATATTAGATGACATTTAATTTCATATAGAACTCGAGAGTGTTATAATTGATGGAATCCATGATGATCTAAATGGTACATTCCCAGGATGTAACCACTAGTATATTATGAATAATCTGTAACTCGAGGTTATAACTAATTGAAAAAATACTATAATATTACCATGAACCCTAAAAATAATTTATTTTGATTTCATTGTGATTTTTAATTCCAATGGAGTGATTACGCGATAGATATTAGTGAGTGTATGGTAATAATTTACCATTTTAAGATGGAAAATTTAATAGAAGAAAAATCTGTAAAAACAGTGTACCACTAATTCATCCTTTACCCCACTCAGTGGTACCTAACTATTCATTTATGTATTTTTGTGGGTATCAAATTTGGGTTTATCTAAATATATTAAATGTGTGAAAGAAGTAATCAGATATTGTTTTCAATAATATGAAATCCATTATTTAAAGTAATATCATAAATTACCTAATTAATAAGGATGTAAAATAATTACTAAAGGATCGGAATTATAATGGGTACAATAATATTTACATTGATTTTCATAGTAATAATACGATGAGTACAAAAGAAAATTATTGATTCGTGTTTCTCTAAATGTATTGATTAAAAAACATCATTTTCTTTTTTTGAGATGAAGAATAGGAAGATGAAATAATAGATATTGTCTTCTCTGTACAAGGTATAATTTTTACGAAATATTATCTCTAATTATAACCCTCATGTGGAGAGGGATGTTAAATTTCTTACTCTTTCTTAGAGCCGTAAAGGATATGTGAGTCTGGTGATAAAAAAATCAAGATGTTATTTTTTCAATGAATTATCATTTAATGAAGAATAATATCACAGTATGATCATTAATGATGATTATTGTTTGAAGTTAAAATATAATTCCATGAAAAATATAATAATTGACAAGAAAATATGTGAACATAACTCTAAGAACATGTTTTATGTGAACTAAGATGAAGAATATATTTGATATTATGGAATTGACATCATAATATGATTTAATGAAAATGGATATAGAGAATGTGTTCAAGGAAAACATCATTACTATAAAAACTAATCAATATGATTAAAAAAATCAAGAATGGATGCTTCTTCATGTTTAAGAGGACTTGTTTTCTAGTGGAAATATAATGATATTATAATAAGTGACCGTAAGTAGTTGATTAAAACCCTTAAATAGATGATAAATATCACAATAAAATCTAATACATGTTGTGAAAAAACATATAGAAATCTAGAAATGAAATATACAATTAATTTATTATTTCATGAAAATTATGTTTTTTCATTTCACAAAATATAAATGATCTTATGGGATTATTGTGGTTGATTTATAAAATTCAGGATTATATGTCTTAATGTCAACAACCCTAATTTTTTTAGTATAAAATCTAAAATGATAATATCTCAAGGAAGGAGAGACCAAATATGACATGACACTTATATTAAATGTTTTTTTATTCTTTCTATAGTTAAATGTAATGGTATTTCAAATGCAATAATTAATGGAAATGAAATGAATCCATAATGATACACTCAAATCAATTGAATTATAATAAGAGTTATTAACAAATAAAATGGCTAATTAGGATGTAAAATATGTTCATTATTTTGGTTGATCAAATGATCCTAAAAAATTAGATTATCAAAATAAAAAAAATATGAGAACTTATTAATTCACTCAAGGAGGATAACATTAAAAACTTGATGAAAAAAACATTGGTTATTAATGTTTAGAATAAGGGGTAATAAAATGAAAATTTGACTCTACTAGGGACGATGATTTACAAGATTTCAATTTTGGACATCATCAAATAAGTATTCCAATTTTGACCTATAAAAACATTATGATTTAAATTATATGAAATAAAATTCTATATGAGATAATAAATCATTAAAAGAAATCAATGATTATTTTTGATAAAAAATATAGTTAATACCATAATGTTCTTAGAATAAATATTAAAGATAACATGGGAGGAAACACACACCATTAATTTTTCATATAAATAATTAATAGGTCCCTCATTAAACAATTTTATTATTTTTCGGTTGATATAAAACTGCATGAATTGAATGATATACCTTATGTTTTTACTACCTGACAGAATGATGAAATTATGTGACTTGAATTATACAAATGTAATTTAAATTTATTTATATAATTTTATCCCATAATATATATAAACATCTATAATAATATTTCATTATATTGTATTCTATTGAATATATAAATTATAGATAAATATAGAATCCAATATTTTACATTGTAAAGATCACACTTAAAAACCATTAATCTTATTCATATAAATGAGAAAATTAAGGGGGAGATTTGGTTATTAAATAATGATATAATAGGGTATTTACATGAGTTTTACACGATTTATTTTTATGGTTTTTTGAGATGTGTGTATGTTAAATGTTTATTTCAAATGAATCCATTTTTATACATATCATATTTATTAAATAACAAAATTTATGAAAATTAACACCTAAGTAGTTGTTTTTAGAAAACATATTAAATATTGGTTTTAGATATATCGCCATCTACATATGGGATTTAACATGAAGAATTATAGAATACCTACTCATGAATCATTGCTAAGTGTACCATGTGGTATCATACATCACTTATAAAAGGGGGTACATTATGAGTGTTCATTAAAAATGAAATTGGATAGATGATAAGTCAATAAAATTGTACATTGATTTTTATTTTTTGTAAGGGATTAGAGAGAGAATATATCCATGCACACATATTTATATTGATGTCTAGTCTTTAGCTTACATTTGAAGGGAGAATTTTTTGTGCCTATTTAAGATTTTTTTTCAATTGATCAATATGTGTAGTTAATGTATTATTGATAGTTATTGTATTATTATAATAGATTAATTTAGAAATTAGATGTCATTTAAAAAAATAAAAAAAATGTATACACATAATATTATTGAGCGGCTATCATGTTTTATATAATTTGTTTCTATAGTAATAATGAAACAGTAACACAAACGTAGAAGATGACAAAACAATAAAAAATAATGTGGGATTGTTAATGAAATAATATTAAAATAGTTAAAAATAAGATTTGGTGGATGCATGATCATTTTATAAAAAATGTTGGGGATGTTATGATGTGACTAATAGGGCCTAGAAGTATACTAAAGAATCTCGTTATTAATTTGAGTGATGTGTATAATTATCAATATATATGAAGATGATTCACATTATAAAATCTCTACATAACTGATTCACATTAAATGTTAAACAATATACCTGATTTGTGATCTGATATAGTTATGTAGAAAATAAATATAAACAACATATCCATGTAGTTGATTCAGATAGTTGATTCAGTGATATTTTTGATTCTTGTAGATGATTGTTGAATCATACTTATGCACATAGATTATTCATTATCATTTTCACATTATTTAGTCATTTCCCTGAAGTAGTCTTTTTCTCAAAGACATGAAAATATCACATTTCATTAATGAAGTGGTATTTAAGTATATGGACATTTATATATCAAATTGAATACATAATATAAAGTATTCACGAGTTAAATAATTTTTGCATGTTAAATAAAATTATATTATATTAGTGATGAATTGATAATTGATTTACTGAATTAATATAAATAACTACACTATAATTATATGTTTTTATGAAGAAGAAATCAGGGAGGAATATATAGAATATCATTTAAAAGAGAAAAAAACCCTACAGTTATTACTATTATAATAATATATATATATATATATATTATGTTATCAATTAATGATATACATTAATATTTTAGAACCCTTTTCTATAGTGAAAGATAAACCGAGATATTGATACATATATTATAGAGGGGAAAAATACAAGTTGAATAAAGGTGTCCCTTAAATGAGGAAAACATGAGAATTCAAAGAAACTGAGGAGAATCTAAATTGCACTTGATATGGATATTTTATCAAGAAAATAATTATTTTTATAGTTTTTGATGATGCATACAAGAAATTCATATTCTAAAAGCCCATGGAGAATGATCACATTTAAAAAAGGGGGTATTATCTATAACTATATAAAATTTGAATATAATTAGATGACTCTAGTGGGTATTTGGAGGAGGAGAAATCAATGTGGAATTCTGTATTGAAATTGTTTAATGAGGGAACATATTATCTCTAATTATCTATCAGAGTGGGATAACTATGGTTCTCTTTGATGATGGGAATGGAAACATCCATGGATGGAACCACCTATAAATTATGAATAAACAATAATTTTGGGGACTATATGAAATAATGAACGATATTTTATTCTGAAGTATATATATAATTTGTGTCAATTTTATAGTGTTTACTAATACAATGGTGTGATATGGTAAGAAATAATATTGACTAGAACAATCACTTTATCAATTCATATAGGATGATTTTAAAAGGAGAAAAATTATAATAATATAGTTTAACACAAATTCACCCCAATGGTACAAATCTTGTTCTTTTGGTATTTATCTATTCAACACCATCACTATTAAATCCCCACAATATCCTCACACATCACACATGGATTTATTTTAAATACATAAATATATAGTTACAAATATAAATTTCAATATATAGCACAACTCAAATTCATATAAAGGGCTTCATCATATCAATTTTCTACTTTATGGGTTATTATCAAACAATTCAAAATTTATATGTGTTGTTGGTTCATTCTCCATACAAATATTTTTAATAATTTTCTCATTGTGAGTTTGTAAAATAAAAATATTTATGGATTAATAAATCACATCAATCACAATATAATCAAAGCTCCCCAAACCCCATATTTTTTTGGGTCAACAAAAGTGGAAAACACTTTATGAAAATTCAAAAAATGAGTAATAGAATTATGTTAAATTACATTAGCCTTAAATTTTAGATTATCTAATTATTTATATTAATTAAGGAAAACCTTATTATCTTCATAAATTGATATGAAATACTATGAATTACTACATATTCACATAAAAATAATAAAGGAACGAGGGGTCCCAAATGAGAATGTTGTTCTAAATAGAAAACTGTTGAAAATAAATGTATTAATGGATCAAACAACACCATGAACAAAAGGAAAACCAATAAAACATTTCAAAAACATCAATTTTAAAACATTATTATATCATTTCCCAAATAGATGGTTTTACCATATTTATTATCCTTGATTGATGTAATAATGAAGGGGTGAAAGTGGAATATAAGGTACCTTAAAGAATGAGAACATGATTCTCCACAATCAAAGATATTGGAACACTCAATTGTGATGATAATGGGGATCCTTGTGTGTCTAGATTCAAACATATTTTGGAGGAGGATAGGAAATATTATCGAAGCAATGTAGGTAGGGACCTCTATTTATAGATCAATCCAAAATTTTATCATCAAAACAATAGTACAACCCTGTACAACATGGTCTCCATTGGCCAAAGCAGATATGAATTTCCCATGGATTATTCCCAATGTTACCTTTTAAGAAACTATATTCACAATAACAATGTACAATTCAATTGAATAATCAATTGAATGATAGATCTTTTAATTCCTTCCTTGAAAATCAATTATTGATACCACAATATTATTGTATTTTCCCATCACCACACCTATGATGATAGTGTATTGAGATCATATACCTCCTGTTAAATAAGATGACCTCAAAATACTAATCCCACGATTTTTCCATTAAGTGATTGTTTACTAATAAATGTTATATATATAGTGGCCAACTAATCTCCACTCCAAATTACATAGAGTTCTAGTTTGTTTTTTTTTGTATGACATACCAACAACAGATGGCTTGACCCATATCCATCCTCGAATAACTAATGGACAAAATAGATAACACCAAATCATTGAACATAGAGTTGGAACAAATTGAATGACTAAAACACTCTACTAGAATTTGGAACACCATCAAACACCGTCTTAGGACCTCTAAAAATTGAATAAAATTAAATGGTGGGTTTTTAGGATTATCAGATCTCATATTAGACATCCAACCAAAAAATCATTTTGTAAATATTTTAAAAAAATGAATGAAATATTATAATTGTTGCAATTAAATTAAATATACTATGAGATCACTCTCATGGATCTCATTAAAACCCAAGTGAAACCACTAATAATGAAAATATATAATACAAAAAACACATATTTCATAAACTAGTAAAACCAATCATTACACCCCAAAATTACGAATTACCAAAACAAAATAAAAAAAAATATTGGGAAACAATGAATTAGTTTTGTATCACATCCCATTTATTCTCCTCCAAGACACCATGCCTCCACAAAATGGAATCTATGGTAATAACTCATCCAATAAGAACATTATGTCGATGATCCTAAAAATAAATTTGTTCCAACACTAATGTTTCATCTTCTTAGATATAAACCTATCTATAATAAATGAAGTTGGATTCATTAGGATGATACCAATGTAGGTAAGACACATGAAGGGGGTGGTGGATCCCATCAATACATTGTGGGATAACTACCTAATATTCAACCATTAAAATGACCTCTATCCACATGGACGAGACAAAAAATTAGAATATAAATATACTCCCCCATCAAAACCTTTTTCCCCATGGTGACTGGAATCCATCCAGAGCACATGGCCTTGACCATCAAACTTTAGAGGCATCCATATATAGTTATAATATTCCTTCTTGAAGTCCTATTATAACATCATACAATGTTAAACTATCTAGATCACCTATTTAATTCAATATACCACATTACATCTTATAATTGTTGAATTTGAAATGTTGTTTGAACATAATGCGGAATGTAATAATTGTCTACACACAACCTATACTAAATTTATTCGAGTGGATTAGTTATAGATATTGTTATATAATATCTTATCAATATGTACCATGGACCACCATAATCCATTGTGGATTCCAAAAATTTATCATTTAGTGTGTGAATGGTTTCTTTTATATTCCAATATGTCTAGTGGTAGAAAAAAATTATGAGGCGCAATTGGGATTCCACGTCATATTATAATTCCCAATAAAATATAAATATTAAATTTGAATTCTAATTATAAATGATTTTCATATTAACCCTGTTAAGATGAACAACTATATCCACAAAATTCATTTGAAGGGATTCTGTGAAAGTCAATTTCTTGATTACCAGAAAATGAGTTAACATTATCATGAAGTACCAATTCACCAAAATTTATACATATAATCCATGGTAATGTGGTATGTGATTATTTAAATCCAGATAAATTCCCATTAACTTCCACTAAAATACATCTATGGGCTACAACATAACTCTAATAACACGATGTTTGACTTTCAAATACTGAATAACTGGAAATAATTCCACATTCTCTTCCACAACCCCTTCATCCATGGCAACCAAGGACTCCACCTCATGAATAGATAAATCATAGACCCACCCATATTTTCCAAAATGTGTGATATATGAAACTCATGAGGGACTACCTGTTGTAGTGATAATGTAATGAAGATCCTTCCCTATAAAAATATCTTATTCAAACAATATTTTGACAAACCGTATGTGGTATAAATTTATCCATCACGGTCTCACATCACCTCAACCTATTAGTATCCCTATATAGATTCATTGAAATTACATTTAAATTATTATTACATACATAATTGTTAAATATGTAATCTACCATTGACTTCGCCTATTTTTAGATTCATTTATTCATGGTCTTCTATCCCTTTCCAAGAATCAAATGCCTCCTGAAAGGCGTCACATTATCAATTCAATCTCAGTACATTAGCCACAATTTTTTACGTCCCGTGTGATCTTTATGATCTCAACATGAATATACCATAAAATCATCATCCAAATTCACTACTAAATATTCATATGTCACCACGATAATCCATACATAACAATATTATGGAACGTGAGGACTATATTGTGCTCATAGATGAGGTAATATTTCCACAATACGATGGAAAACACTACCACAATAAACAATATATCATGGTTGGTGTAGTTAAACTCATGTATATTTAATTTGATATATCCATAAGTGATCACTAACATTTATTGTATTAGGAAACATCTCAATCATAGGTGGAGAGTTTCATATAATACCTCGATCATCACTCATTTTTCAAACAATCAATGTACTAGAGAAATGATAAACCTCTCCATCATATAGTTCATTTATTCCTATAATTTTTCATTACAAAAAAATCATATTCTTATATAAAAACAATGTAAATGAAGTCATGATATGAGATAAAACAAAAAACCCACATGTAATGGACACAAGACCAAAGAAGCTATAAACCAATTCCATGTTATTTGGTTTTTCACAAGAAGAAACCACCTATACATTTGATGGGTATATGGTTTCATTCATAGAATATATCAAAACTATGTCATGGAAATCATTTTATTTTCATATATAAATTAAAAATAAGACCATTACTAACTAGGGTTACACCATCATCAATTGATATTCCTAGAAAACATAAAATAAGAAATCATAACCACAAAATGGAATTGATAACACTAAGGGAACTATATGTACCTCTAAATCAAGTCCTATAAAATATATTAATGAAGGATAACCTATGTGGTGTTTGGATCTAGAATTGAATGTTTAAAAATAGGGTATATGATAAAATGAACATAACTAGAACAACCATTGGCCTAGATGGTAATTGAAACTCCATTACATGAATCCAGACCGACCTAGAATCTCTACCCATATAATGAAGACCTCCATAGACATACATTGGTATGGACTGTGACGATGTGTACTATTTAAAGGATGACATAAATTATATCAATTTTCAGCAACTGATAAGAATAATGGTGACCAAACAATTAAAAAATGGTGACAACACCTACTATTGATACTACCTTAGAAGTAATAGAAACTTCTATTGAAGAGGGTATTAACCTCTTATACCATTTTATCCTCCAAATTAATTTTGGTACAAATCCTTACACTTAACATGTCTTTCACATAAATAGAATGTAAAAATCAAGTCCCCTATTAACACATAAGAATTGCTGACCATAGACTAGTCTTATAATAAAAAGCAAGGTTGTACCCCTAATAGTCATAACCTCAACTAACCTAAAATCCATGGTCAATTGTATGAATCTCATATCATAAAAACAACCCATTGGCCTCCCTCATTATGATATAATCCATGATACTTCCTCTAATTGAATTTTTCCACTATCTCATGAAACACCATGTAAATATTAATCATTAATAAGGTGATTAAATATCTGAACTGTATCGGTAGACCCTCCTATAGATTATACGATGTAGAATCCTTTTCTGGAAAGTGGTTGTGTGGAAAATGTAAAATGTACTTATAAATAATAATAATCTCTCACACTCTCATGAATCCTTTATCACAGGAGAGTAGTACATACCTCTTTTATACCATCATCTTGGATAATAACAATTACATAGAAATCTACCCCAAAAAATCCTCCCACACAAATACTTCATGCTATTGATCATTGATATATAGAATCTACAATTTATGCATTGTCTATCATATCTGACTAGCATCTGATAGAACTATGAACTTAGGTCATCCATGATCCAAACTAATGGTTATATCATGATCCTCCATCGAATTATCTTTCCCTAGACTATATATTCCCTCATTATAATTTTCAATAATTTTCAGTTGGAAGTCACTAAATTCCCATTTTCCATGCATTATCATCTTTTATTAGATCAACCGTCTTATAAATAAATAGGTTATTTGAAAAAACATCCAATACGTGGTTTACATGAAAATAATGACCTCAATATTTCCACTGAATTAAATTGTATCCCTAAGAAATTTTTTTTGAAATTTAAATATTTATTTTAATAATTTTAATTTTAAAACCCCAAAATCACCTCATTGAAAATCAAATTAATAAAAATTTGATTTATATACCATAGTCTGGACTCTACTTGGTATGTAGAATTAATTATCTAAGTCATTAAATACACATTGACTCTATTCATCAGACCATGGGAGGCCCTATAATCTCCAATAATGGATGGTCTCCACGGTTAGTATTATACACACCAATCTCGATGACACTATTTCCCTACCAACACATGTAGTATTCATAATTCTCTATGCCATGAAACATCCAATCTCAAAACCTCCAATTGATAAAATTTTTTGAGGACCCCAAAATAATAATGGTATTATGGAAAGGATGAAAATTAATGAACAATGATAATGACCCCTATTTCATACCACCTATGGGCCCTCGACTGCTGACTAGAATCATGTGTATAATGAATGTAAATTTTTTTGGAGGAATTACCCTTATATAAATGTAGGATTTTGAGATTTTAATTTATCCACTATAAATATCCCTGGTATAATATATAAGTGAAATCAAACAAAACCACAGTGTAATAACAATGGAAAATTAATTCAAATCGAATCATGAATATAAATAAAAGAATGATATGATTTAAATCATTGACTCAACAATATATACAATGTTAAAAATAGTAATTTTCATCAATATCCCAAAAATACTCCATAAAATATAAAAAGAATTAGTTATACATAAGTTTATCATAACATGAATAATCTTTGTGGTCATACATGAAGTCCATTTTCCCATGTGAAAATAGAATACTAATAAACTAGTTAACAAAGGGAAAAACAACATGAACCTAAATATATAATATTTCAATTATAACATCACCATGATACCATCACCAAATAAAACATCCATGTATAATAATTTATCATAAATTTAATATTTTAAAATTCCAATGTGGCCACTTCCCCCATTGATTTTCCACTATAATGAACAATTTTTTAAATGTCTTGTTTATTCATCCCTTCAATTCATATCTCATTGAGTATAAATCATTAACATATTGGATAAGAATTATTACCTACCCATATATGACCACATAGGGTATAACATCTCATTTTACATTCAGTTATTCCCCATGAATCATTTATATGGGGTTTTAAATGTGTTTGGAATGGGTTTCCATTAATGGATTGAATGATAGAGGAGTTAAAAGCCATCACACCACCATATTATGGTGGTTTTAAATATTTCTGTCATTCCATATAACCTCAAAACTGTTTATTCATAAATTGGTACATATAGACCATCTTTCCAAATGATGACTGTCATCTGGGTCGTTAACCCCTGTGACTCGTGGGGACTCATCTTGGTCTTGAGGATTGATAGTAAGGATCATCACACCCTTTTGGGGTGAATTATTTCCTAAATAAATAATCTCTTGTAGGTTTAATACATGTATGTAAATCTATTCCTAATCTAGATATGAGACTAAATACCCTACAAAAATTACTAAGGGATAATTTTCCTTATAGTGAAAATGATTGGGGCCTCTTTAGTGAATCCATCTGTATGTATCCAATAATAGTAACCATGTTATAGTACACCGGTATTTTTTATTTTTTAAATCTTTATAAACACATTTTTTAAGATATTCTTCTATGTAGGGAGTCGATTAATATTTTGAGGAGGCGACTGATCAATTATGAGGTGTCCTACATAACCTGATTATTTTAGGAATAAAAACCTACATATTTCATTCAACCCATGAAATTTAAGATCATGTGTAATGGACTTATATGAGTTCTCTAGGATCCAATTATTCATGCTCGGGCCGGAATGTGGATTCTTAGCTATCCCTAGAACACATAGAATAAGAGTCTTTATAGTGTAGTTATTTTTATGTCTTGTATAATGAGGACACCCCTGTCATTATAGATACTCGTGGTATATATCATTTGATTATTGAAAAACCCTATGATCATGTGAGCCATGAAATATTTCAGAAACAATGTATAGAAAATGATCATCACATTGCTCACGGTGTGTGAATTATGTGCTGTGATTCTCCTAGGATGACTTATCATGGAGCTCAATTCTTAGAGAGAGATTCTACATATCCTAATTATGTAAGGAATCAGAGTAATCACAATTTGGATGTTTTATTATTCTACAAATGGATTAGTTAAATGATAAACTCTTGGGAATACCAGTTAATAATGGTTGAGATGACTATGTCGTAAAAGGACATAAACCAAGAAGTTGTTTATTTGAACACGTGACATAGGAATTCATCATATATATCAATATTACTATAGGAATAAAATTTTTCATAGTTCAATTTTATTGTGAATTATATGATGAGGTTTCCCTATACCATTATAGAGGTTCATAGTGGTATTTTTAAGACATTTTCATGTCGATAAACCCATCTTATATATGATCTTTGTGAGAAACAATGGAATGAATTTAATCAATCTCATTCTGTTTAGTATGGGACATAGAATCTAGAATATCCATAGATGATTGATATTGAAATCATTCCTCAACTAGAGGTGTCCTATGTATCCAAAATTTGAAAGGAATCAGAGTCATCGTACTTATATTTACTTTGGGGATTACACAATAAGGTTTCCATATTGTTCTGGTCTTACACACCAAGGATGGATAATTTTTTCATGATCTAGTATTCCCAATAGTTCATATGAGGGATGTTTTATATTCCAGTTAATTTATTCTGGAAGCCATCACATGTCCTAGATGACTTTTATAGGGGATTGTCTCATGACCTAGAAGATGTTCCTTGGTGTAATTCATGAGAAATAGATTGAGACATATGGTGGGGTGTTGTAAGAGTCAATTAGACATGGTACGAAGGTTGTTATGTATTTTTGGGAATCACCCAAAGAAGTTTGTTTCAGACTAGGATACAATGTTTAGAGGGTATCATGTTTCTTAGTTGGCTAATCTGGGGGAGTGTCTCTTGACCTAACCGACTTGTAATCGAATTCATTACACGGTTTGGATGACTAGTCCTTGGGAGTGTCGCACCACCGAGTTGATGTTCCTTGGTTTTAGTCATAATAGTCATCTTGATACATATTGGGGTGTCACAAGAGTTATTTAAAGATGGTATAAAGGATGTCACATATTTTTTTAAACACCACTGGAAGGTTTTTCAATACCTAAGCACCATGTATGGAGAATGTCGTGAGCCCCAACCGATATTCCCAACGTCTAACATAATAGCTTGGTTTTCATGGCCCGATGCAACAGTGAGATTATGCTGATATGAGAGAACGCTGTAACATTAGATAGGCGATGTATATAAAGGAACCCACAAGTATTTCTATGATAGTCTGATATGATCTATTGAGATCAATGTGGAATCCTCGAGGATCGTATGACTCTCTCTGACATGTTTGGTGGACTTCGTGTGTCCTAGATAACATGTTGAGTGTGCATCGTGAGATCTGATTGTTATTACATTGTGTTATCTTGTATCATTGTATGACCATCAGGAAGTAAATGTAGGCTAAAACCTATGTTTATCTCTTATTTATTCAACATTTGATCATAGTTTAACCCTTGTAGTGTGAAGGCCTATGGATTGTTCAATATCATTGTATTAAAGACATTAATGATCTGGAAGGCATGTATTGTGATATTTTCATGATTTTTTGGCTTTTATTCATGTGATATAAGAGTGATCACATAATAGTATT
This sequence comes from Viscum album, assembly GCA_963277665.1. Taxonomy (NCBI): domain Eukaryota; kingdom Viridiplantae; phylum Streptophyta; class Magnoliopsida; order Santalales; family Viscaceae; genus Viscum; species Viscum album. The sequence goes on from OY728164.1 coordinate 616,847,569, forward strand.
TATAAATGGTGCCTGAATACAATGGATTCTCACCATTTTATTACCTGATAGAAGGCTATCTGTTTCTATGATTGATTTCTCCCAGTAGTCCGCTTCGATTCATGGGAATTTTATAATCAATAGTTGTCTTGAAATTATAGAATTTGAATTATTTATGATGGGGTGGATGATTTATAGGCCATGACCCCATGTTAGTTCCGTAAATTGTACATAATATCTAGCACGAGTCCTGACTGGAGGTATTGAAGGGATTTAGTGCCATACATTTTCACAAGACTCGGTCCTGGACAACTCTGAGTGTGTCACCTGATATTCAGCAACCATGAGGCCCTATAAACAACACCTTCAATATGGGTTTATTTCCAATTAATGGGGAAATTACTAATCACACATATGTGTCATTGGACATCAATTTCATCGTGTAGGAATGTCTAAGGACTGTCTCAATTCCCATGTTCCTGTTGGAAGGCATTCGTGAGATGCTCAATGACTTGTTTATGGATTTTATGAGACAATTTTCTAGGAGTCTAATGGGAACATAATGGGAACAAAGATTGTGAAATTAATGTATATCTATGATATTGAGTTCCCTCGACCCCCTCCATTTTTTTAACAATGTATTGTTTAACAATTTTGGGACTGACAATGAATTGTGTGAGTGATAGAAAGAAAAATTAATAGTTTTTTGTGATGCACCACAAGATAGATATGGGTCCCACTTTGGGTCATGAGCATTTCATACACAGATATGATTGTTTCCCATGAGATACGATTGGGTAACATTGGGTTTTGTAGGCATTCCCAAGGAGTCCCATGTGGAGAGAATGACAAAAAATGTATTTCAAAAGATATGGAAGATGTGTGTCCATGGTCTTGGGGTGTATATGGGTGGGTTTCATTCCATTCAGTGACTGTGAAAACCCCACACCTACCCCCAATTTATGACATATTTTTAAAATGGTTTGAGGTTATGAGAGTTTGGAAAAGTAAGGGCTATGTTATTTATTAGATATTTTGATGATGTCTTGTGTGACCAATATGGGTCATATGAAGAGTATTCAAGAATGTTATTTAAAAAGTAACACATTATTTTTTAAATCAAAAAAGGGAGAGTGAGATATTCCCTAGACAAACCTGATGACTTCCTTTCGTTGTGGATAAAAATTCAAAGGGATATCACTAGGTAAGGAGGGCATGTCACCAAGGATTTATGGTGTCTCACAGCTGCATCACATGTCTATCATTGATCGTGAACGCCACTCACCTCCTCCCCATTATCTTTAATTATTTATACTTCAATGGTCTAGGGGCCATGCAAGTTTTCATGGACACAATTATTTAATTCTATTGTTTCAAATGATTAAATGTCGGGTGAACATTCATCAAAAATGGGTGTGTCCCTCTTTCAAGACCATCCATCCTTATTTTCAATGTATTTCAAGTTGTCTGGTAGACACATGCCAATGATAAACCATGTAGCATGGGGGTGCTCATTTATCTATCACCATGAGAAATATAATTATTTAGGGGGAAATCCAAAGTATATAATTGTTTGATAATGGGGGCCAATGCAATCTAAAGCTGGTAAGGTTCTATATGTGATTCAATCAAATGACCTTCAAACCGTCATGAAATCATGATTCCCACAGAGAATCATGCAATTTTCTGGTCACATTCATCCTTTTATTACTTTTTATTAATTGGGAATCACGTTCCTATATTTAGATATATATTAAATTGTGATTTTATGGATTTTGTTTGGAGGCTGTCAAAAAAAGAATCACCTCAAGATTGTCTTCTAAGGGGATGAGGACTCAGTTTAGAGGAAAACCAATTACCACTACAGTCATTGGTGGTGTTTTCAAAAATGTTCTTACGTGATCTTTGGTCGACTGAGAGAAGTATAGTATTTCAAAAATGCCTTATATATAGAGTTCGAGTGTTTTCCATTCAATTGGTCACTTCATCTCTCGAGTGCTCTTGCCTTTTCCCTCGTATTAAGTCAATTCCACAATCCCTGACTACAATCCTTGTTCGATATTCTGTGTAGCATGTCTTCCTTACCATATTTATCTTACAAGGATTCTTTTTTCTCAGGATGTAATCTTACCCATCTATTAGAAAAATATCAAATATAACTCATACACTAGATCTATGAGATGTGGTTCCCTAGAAGACTATTCAATATATACTGCAATGATCATTCGACCACTTGAGACTCATGTAAACATATTCTGGTCACGCAAACGTGATCCTCAGGGTGGTGGTTATGTGATTCATGTGACTCCATTGGGGGTTCATGCACATTGTGAATCCTATAGAGGAGGTGTTTAATCTAATATTTATGTGGTTCTGGAATCCCTTGTCGAGTAATACGATGTGCATAAAACCATTCGAACATTCATGCATATATTCTTGATAAGAATTAAAGTTTTATTTTTCTGTCATGTTCCACTTACTAATTTTTATATGGAATATAGTTCTCATCATGGTTCCTCATCTATGTCTAATCAAAGATCCATGATTTTCTGAAATCATAATTTTGATACCAGATATCCTGTACACGCTGATAATAAGGGTCTAATTTACTTCCACTCACTTGGCCGTGACGAATACAGTTTGTCTAACTGTATCCATTTATATGAGTTTTGTTTACTAGATGATGCTCCATACCACCTATGGATTCTAATCATCTATGCCATTGGGCGTCTTGATTTTTGGACTACTTCCAATCCATAATTACTGAGGATGGTCCGCTTGTTATTTATCATTCACAAGGGTTGACCTATCTGCTGGAAAATTCTTCTCTGATTCCAGATGATCATGAATCTGCCAGAAAAATATTTGTATAATATATTCTAGTGTACCCACCTCTTCTCTGAACACTCCAAATGGAATATTTTACTTGAAATGGGATCTTAATCCCATCGGGAATTTTTATGATGAATGGGAATGGACATTTTGGATGAGGCAAATCCATTTAAAGATTTGTAATGATTTTTTAATGATTCATCTTTACTAAACTATGTGGATATCTCAATTTTTCATTACAAGCATCCCGACCTTATATTGAAAAAAATTTGTTATCGGTGACCTGGTACCAAAAAATTGCACTTGTCCCACAGTGAAGTAGGAATCAACTAATGAGACATTTACCAGCTGGGGTGGAAGTATGTGAATATTCTTGGAACAACCACATTTTCGTGAGGTATATTCTTATCATAGTAAGAATGAAATTAAAGAAATGATCTAAGAATATTCTCAATTCTCTCCTTCAATGATAAATCAATATCTTATTCCGTTGTAGTGGAATTCGGCATAATATTGTCCTCCCTCATAAGTGACCATCCCAAAAATTCCATGATATTGATGGATCATATAGGGTCATCGTGGAAGCTAGGTATGACACATCATGGGGATATCAGGAGAACATGTAGATTTACTTGGAACATTTTCTTAGAAGTAATTCTAGCATTGATTTTGAATGGGTGGGTTTTCCCAGCAAGGGACACACACTCTGGAATCCATGTAATCACACAGGTGATTGCAACATAACTTTTAGAATTTCAATAGATTAACTTGTCAGTTTCCTTCCCTTAAGGATGTATATGATATCATTTTATGCTTCAATTTTTAACATTTACATCAATACATATCCCTTTATTCTTGTATAATGAACATGAATTACTAGAATTGAATGTTATAATTCTAATAGTTTCCTTTTAAGAGATTTCCTTAAATTTCAAACCACACACGATTCTGTATTGTTAATCTGTTCGAGAAATTGTTAGATGATGTGATCTATATAGGGATCATCTTGGTAGTATATATGTACTAAAGGGTGAATGATTTTTATATTATTGGAAAGACACTTGAGTGTGATAGGTCCATGTGGTTGTCCTCACAGGAATTTGCTGGATGACTCATTATTGTATGGTATTTTAGGGTCTATTATCTTGGACATCATAAGGTATTAGATTAGGGGATTCTAAGGAAGACCTAATATTGATTTACTTTAGGATCTTTTAGATGTGACCAAATGTGGATTTAGTTTAGTGTATTATATCTTGGACCAAATATGGAGATATTTAGTGATGTTGAGCTTGTACCTAATATGGAATTTGATTAAGGGAATTTAGCTCAGAAATAATATGTATTCAGTTTAAGATATTTTATCTCATACCTAATATGGATTATGTTTAGGGTCTTTTAGCACAGAAATTTTTATTATTTATTTTAGGGTCATTTAGTTCTAACAATCAGTTTCATTAGTTTATGGCATTTAAGCTTGTACATTATGTTGTTTTTGATTAGGATCTTTTAGATCGGAACCAATACGGATTTAGTTTATGGTATTTTATCTCTAACTAAAAATTTATTTAGTGTATGGTGTTTTATCTCGAATATTTTGTTTCTTTAATTTAAGGTCATTTAGATCAGACCTTCTATTGCATTGGTTCATGGTCTTTTATTTCCGACATATTATTTAATTCATTTGGGGTCTTTTTGGTTGAAACTAATATGGATTTAATATAAGGGATTTTATCTTAGACCTTCAGTTCACTAATTTAGTTATAATAGATCAAACATGATATATATTTCATTTATGTTCTTTTAGTTTTAACCATCAACTAAATTAGTTTATGGAATTTTAACTCAGTCCTATGTCGCTTTAGATTAAGGAATTTTATCTTAGACATTCTGTTTCATTATTTTAAGGACTATTAGCAGGGATATAAAAATGGTCCTGGTATATGGTGCAGAATTGCAAGGAAGGACCTAAAACTCTCTAAGGTGATGGGTTATGTCTTGGTGTTGCTAAGGCTCACGAGGATCAGAATGTCCTTTTTTAGAGAGACACATTGCGTTGAAACCCATAGGAACATATTTAGTATCCATGGGAATGTATCCATAATCAAGAATAGGTCTCTTTAAGATGGGTTGATTTTTCATATAATATAGAAAATTCATGTAGGTAATATTTCTGAGGGTGAGATACTAGGGATACTAGGTCCACCCGAATATTTGGAGTATGGATGATATAGGTCAGAACCAAAAATCATATCACTATGGTAAAAACCGTTATTTGTGATGGGACGACCAACACGTCACAAATAACCAATTATTATTTATGGTAACAAGCACGATGTCACTAAAAGCTACGTGGAGATTGGTGTGGTTTGCACACCAAACCGCACGAAATACTATTTACAACGGGTTAGTAAAGCCCGTCACAAATTCTGGGAGGCGGTAACACCTAGTTTCCATGGGGGGATCCCCAATCGCAACTAGTTCATCCCCCAAACGGTTTTTGTGACGTGTCCCGTCACAAATAACCGGTGGTGGTAATAAAATATTTGTGAAGGGATGTTGTCCCATCGAAAAAATTGTGTTGGCAAGACACTTTTTGTGACGGGCCCCATATGAAATAACCCTTTAACCGCTGACAGTAAGTAATGTGGTCGAAGGTATTGGTGACGGGTCCCGTCGAAAAAAGTACTTCTTTGCAATGGGATTTCCATCGCTAATATTCTCGTTGAAACTAATCTATCCTATATATACTCCCGTCAGTTTTTCCTTATTTTTGACTGAATTTTTTTTTCCTCTACTTCAGTAAACTCAAATTTTGGAGTTGAAAATTTTGAGAGTTTTCTTTTTTTTTTTACAACGAAGTTGTGAATCCACCTACAATTATAAGAGAGCTTGTTTAAATGTTTAAATGTATTTATGTTTTATTTAATATTGTATTTAATTCGTTTCTTCAAATTAATTTTAATTATTGTTGATTAGTTGTAATTAAGTTAGATTTAAATTGTTCTGTCATGAGTATTTATTTGTAATAATAAAATTTAATTAGAAGTATTAATACTTAATAATTAGAAATAACTAATTATTATTACCAATAATTAGTAATGTATACAAATAATTAGCAGTAATTAGTAATTAATAGCTGTATTTTTCAGTAATTAATAGAAATTAACAAAAAAATTTAATAGTTAGAAAAAATAGTAATAAATATTAACAATTGGTTTTAAAGAATATTAATTAGTAATAATTAGTAATAAATACTAATAAATTCTAATAAATACTAATAAATACTAAAAAATACTAATAAAAATTAAGAAATATTAATAAATAGTAGAGAATACCAATAATTAGTAATAAATACAAATAATTAGTCAAAAAATACTAATTAATAGTAATAAATACTTATAAACAGTAATCAATAATAATAAATTGTAATAAATACTAATAAATAGAAATATATACTAATAAATAGTAATAATTAGTATTAAATAATAATTATTTGTATTAATGTCTAATAAATATTAATAAATACTAATAAATAGTAATGAATACTAATAAATGCTAATAAATATTAATAAACCGTGATAAATACTAACAAAAAAATAAATAGTAATAAATATTAATAAATGAAAATAAATACTAATTAATAGAAATAAATACTAATATATAGAAATAAATACTAATAAAAACTAATAAATTCTAAAAAATAATATTAAATACTAATAAATAGTAATAGTTACTTATAAATACTAATAAATAGTAGTAAATAGTATTAAATAGTAATAAATTTTAACAAATAGTAATAAATACTAAAAATTAGTAATTAATAGTAATAAATACTTATAAATAGAAATAAATACAAATAAATAGTAATAAATAGTAATAAATAGTAATAAATACTAATACATAGAAATAAATACTAATAAATAATAATAAAAACTAATTAATACTAATAAATACCAATAAATAGTAATTAGTTATAATAAAAAACAATAAATAGTAATAAATACTAACGATTACTAATAATTACTAATAAATATTAATAAATACTAACGAGAAGTAATAAATAGTAATAATAAGTTATAATTAGTAATAATTAGTAATATTTAGTAATTATTAGTAATAATTAGTAATAATAACAAATAAATAGTAATAAATAATAATAAATAGTAATAAATAGTAATAAATAGTAATAATTATTAATAAATAGCAATAAATAGAAATAAATTGTAATAAATTGTAATAAATTTTAATAAATTGTAATAATTAATAATAAATAGTAATAAATAGTACTAAATAGTACTAAGCCATAATTAATATTAATAAATAGTATTAAAGAGTAATAATTAGTAATAGTTACTAATAATTAGTAATAATTAGTAATAATTAGTAATAATTAATAATAAATACAAATAAATTGTAATAAATTGTAATATTTAGTAAACATTAGTAATAAATACTAATAAATACTAATAAATACTTATAAATATTAATAGAGACTAATAGATATTAATAAATATTAATATATACTACTAAATAATAATAAATATAAATAATTACAAATAAATACTAATAAATAGAACTCAATAGAAATAAATACTAATGAATACTAATAAATAGTAATTAATAATAACAAATACTAATAAATACTAATAAATAGAAATAAATAGAAATAAGTAGTAATAAAAAGCAATAAATAGTTTAAATAATAATAAATACTAATAAATACTAATAAATATTAATAAATACTAATAAATACTAATTAATACTAATGAATACTAATAAATACTTATAATTAGTAATAATTAGTTATAAATATTAATAAATAGTAATACATAGTAACAAATAGTTATAATTAGTTATAATTAATAAAAAATATTAATAAATAGTAATAAATAATTATAAATAGTAATAAATAGTAACAAATTCAAATAATTATAAATTAATAATAATAATTACCATTAAATTTCAATAAATACAAATTATTATCAATAAATTGTAATAAATTGAAATAAATTGAAATAAATAAAAATAAATAACAATTAATTGCAATAAATAGAAATAAATTGAAATAATCAGTAATAAGTAGCAATAATGAGAAATAACTATCAATAATTAACAATAATTTGAAATTAATTGCAATAATTAGCAGAAAATGTCAATAATTAGTAATAATTAACAATAATTAGAAATAATTAGATATAATAAGTAATAATTATAATTAATTAGCAATAAATAAAAAAATAGAAATTAATAGATATAATTATAAATAATTAGAAATAATTAGCAATCATTAGCAATAATTATAAATTATTAGAAATAATTAGCAATAATTATATATAAATTTCTATAATTAGAATTGATTAGAAATTATTATCCATGATTAAATATTATGAGCTATAATTAGCACTAATTAGTAGTAAATAACAATAATTATCATTAAATTGAAACAATTATCAACAAATAGCAATAAATTGAAATAAATATCAATAAATAGCAATAAATAAAAATAAGTAGAAATAAATGGAAATAATTATCAATTAATAGAAATAAATAACAACAATTAGAAATAATAAAAAATAAATCTCAATAAATATAAATAAATAGCAATAAATAGCAATAACTGATGCTTTAGTTAATGTCTCATAACATAGTGTCAATAATACCCTTTCACAAAAACTAGATTTCAACAAATAAAACCTTGAATAACACATATGATGGTGATTCATGGAACAATATTGACCGAATACATCCGCATTTTTTTATAAGCCTGAAATGTGCGATTGAGTCTTTCTACTGACAGTTTCTGTTTGTTTGGTTCTTGTGGTAGTAAGTATTCATGTTGGCATATCTTTATAACTCTATACAATTTACTTATATTGATGTTGATGAAGAATCCCTATATATTTTTGACCATATTAAATTCATGACTTCTAAAAAGATGGATGATGTTTTTTTTGAAACCATTGATTGATGAGTTAAATTCCTTGTGGAGTAATTGTGTCAGTACATATTATGTTGATATGTAAAATAATCATATTAAAATCTCCATTGATGTGGATGATTAGTGACATCCCATCATAAAACTATTATAGTACTATAAAAGGACTTTTTAATTTCATTGTTTTTCTAATTATCATTATTACCACCATGTGTAACAAAATTCATAATTTTCTATATACTAACCCAACTCATTATATTTAAAATATATTATTATAGTATGGCTATCTATTTTACCCGTAATTATATGGCTGGAAATCTTTTACTAACATTCATTATCCATGTTATTGAGCACACCAAATCAATAATACCGTCCTAGTCCTATCAAAAATAATCTAAAATTTATTTTTCCATATTTTTAATAGTTATGGTGGGTCTTATATTTATATTTCATAGTTGAATACTTCCACATTTCATGCCACCAAGATCGATTCATACTCTTTTTTTCACAATGCACTTATGTGTCAAAAATCACTATGTCATAATTCATAGTTCATTGAAAAACCTAGTCATAAAAATAAAATTCATGTGAGTCCAACACTCTTCTTAAACATGGTTTGATACCTATTTAAAATCTATCAATATTACACTCATAGTCCAGAATATTATTTTATTCATAACTAGATAGTCTACTAAAATATTCATCACAAGTGACTAATAAAACATCTTCTATTTTCATTAACACTATAAAATTATATTAATTTGAATGTTTAATAACATTAGGAATACAAATATAAATAATAATATCATTAACAACCATCCACTTCATGGAAAAAACCCAATCATTTTCTTTAGTACGTTTAAACATATTCCACAATTTATCGACATCACCTTTAAAATGTTATATAACATGAATTAACATTTGATGTTAAATATATAAAAAGCATAAAATAACAACTCCAAGGAATTTATCCATTCTTAAACATTCCGTATGATTAATTATCCACTGAAATCCAATTATTTTTGTTTTGAAAATACATCACTAAAAACATTTTCATATATGGTGAACATAGTTTCTCTATTTCATTGGATCCATCGTTAATTACCTGATTTATCAATGTCAACACATCCACAAAACCCTCTATTCCAACCATTATAGAATTATAATTCGTGTTTCTTTATATTATTAAATCTGTCGAACTTAATATTTCATGTTTTCTCAAAAAACCAATCTAAAATGAAATGGATTATATTTTAATCCATTAAATTATTAATAAATATATGTCACAATAATATAACAATAAATTTAGTCTCTTTATAGTGTATCTTAATATTATCCTACATTATAAATTTATCTAATTGTTTCTTATAGAAATAACTATAATGCCCTATAGCATAATCAACCCATAATAACATTATTTATATCAAGGTTTTGATAATTTAATATTGTAATGATAATTCTTTAATGTTTAATGGAATTAGCAAAACATGTAACAAAATAAATATAAAAAATTAAAATAGTGAATGTTTTTTCCAAAAATAGGGATTTAAGTATACACCTTGATTTCATTCAATTTACATTTTATTCATTTATGAGGAGTCACAATTGCATAAATATTAACCATGAAAATATTTACACTCTTTATTATAAACTAATAATAATATTTTACAATTTTGGATGGGAATCATATTAATATTCTAACGGATATAAAGATAATTAAATCTCATTATTCTATTTGGGAAAATGACTACCCATGAAGATGGTGTCCATTTTATCAATAAAATATGTACATATATATAAATATTTCAATAAGAGTATAATAAATATTTTAAAAAATGAAAAATTTTATAACCTGTTATTAATCATCATAAATAATTTAACGTAACTTACGGTACGTAAGATCTCATGAAAATATATACAAAATCAACATAAAATGTTCATAAAAATTACTTACCTCATCAAATGAATTGATTTACAAAAAATCATTTTTTAATGATTAAAATATATTTCTTGTAGAATCATATTCATAACTCATATTTAATCATTTTGAAAATTTTTAGAATAAGAAAATCCTATTTCATTAAATAGGAGTTACCTTATTAGATATCTCTTTATTTTTCTCCTTTAAAAAATCCAAGCATCACCAAGTGCACTGTAGACATAAATCCTGATCGCCCATCATCATAAGATATATAAGTAACATTGTTCATCATTAGTAATGATGATTTATTATATCATTATTTTTTAAAAACATTCCGTTTTTAAACTAAATAATACTTTATCATTTAATAAAAACACTCTCCAATTTCAAACTATCATGAAGTTAAATATCCTTTTTCATCGAAAAGTATTGAAAAAATAAAAAATGCATAAAAATATCAATATGATATATATTAAAAAATTTAAATTATATAAGAATGTTTTTAATTAATATAATAATTTAAGGGTTTAACAATTTTTCAGGTTATATATGTTACAATACATTATGTTTTCACATGGGTAATGAAGTCCTAAAACATATCATGTAGAAAAAAAACTAAAGTATTCCATTTAAAATGTATATAATGATATTAAGAAATATTATAAAATTACCCATATAGTACTTTTAATAATAAATAATAACCTTATTATAATGATTTATTGAATCATGGAAATGGATGATAAAGAGTTTAAAACATTTAAAAACATCATTTTAAACATAGACCCCTTACATCTATTCACGAGTCATTTTATACATATATAGACCATCATGAGTAATAAATTATATTAGTATTGTATTTTTTAAAGAATAATATTAATCGTCAGTCCAATGTAATTATTCAATTTACTACATTTGTTATCGTTTTTTATTTACTTATAAAAATAAGTATGTAAATGTTGGTTGTTTTGGGGATGTAAAGGTTTTAACCAACATATAATATAAAACTGTTTCCCATGGATAAAGGTGTTATTGTTTCATTAATTATACAATTTAAAATATTTATAATCAAAATATTTATACAATACTGTCACTTTTAAAACCAACCATGTAAGGTTTCTATGAAATGAAACCATGATGTTTTATAGAGATGGTAGTCTATATGTACATTGAATTAAATTCCAGTTTTTATAATGGGTAAAAAAGTATATGTATTAAAAAAATTTATTTTATATAATAAAATATATTTTATATAAGTCGCATTTATTAATAATTTATAGCATTATTTCCATCAATTTCATGTGATGATGAAAAATGAATCACATTACTTCATAGTGGTGGAAGTACACACATACGCAAACATGACATTATCATTTCATAAAAAATTGATTGGTATTATGGTAACTAATATATAGAAAATAAACAATAACAATTAATTCACACATATAATATATATCCATTTGATCCATCATTTTAACTATCCATGTAATATAGTGATTTAAAGTGAAAAACATCTCTTTGGGGATGTGGTAGTTCAGATGCACCCATGAGAGATGTTTTCATTTCCCATATGATGGAAATATAGAGAGAAAAAGGGTTATACAATATTCATAATAAAAATTAATTACATTAAATATAATTTTTTTATTATCTTTTCGTTCTTAAAAAACAATTTTAGTTTGAAGAAGATGAAAAAATATTAAAAACAGGATTTGGAATTATTCCTCATTATTGGAAATCTAGCAATGGATTACTCGTTATTCATTATTCTGTTGGTATTTTGATTAGAATAAAACCCAGAATACATATTTAGGTATATTTGAATGGAATTTTGGAATTTAACACCTTTATATTTTATAACATGAATGTTTTGTTCGATATTAAAGTAATCATGAAACACTAATATTAAATGAACCTTGAAATAGTATAATTTAAATTTGTGTATCATAACACAAGTTTTTGAATTTGAATGAAAAATTAATCACAAGATTATTATGAAAGATAGATGAAATATCAAATCAACACTTATTTTCTTATTAATTCATAGGAAATAAACATTAATGTTTGTAAAAATTTATATTATGCAGAAAAAGTATGATTCACTCAAAAAAAACATTTATTATATTTTATGGTAAAATATTATAAGAAAATTAGTCTAATTGAAAATATATTTGTAAAATTTTATTCAATATTTAAATCATCGTTTGATTAATATATTTGTTCGAATTTATTATAATTTTTGAAAATATTTATTTTTTTAATAGTGAAAAATTCAGATTTTTCAATCATTTAAATAGTTTCATTTTATTTAATAATTACATAAAAGTTAAATTTTCTATATCATATTATTTATAATGAAAGTAAGATATTTTCAATACATTTTCTGCTTCAAAAATTTATAAAACAATTTTATACTTTAAAGGAATTTTATTCTAAAGCTATTTTTCTTTCTTTTTTTGTCTTTTTCATAAATCATTTTATTAAACTTATCAAAAATAAATTTTGAAATAAGTATTCTATATTAGGACTTAGAAAGACCAAATTTATTTTTAGACATTAATAATAGTAATTTTGGATAAATTTATCACCTCGTTATATTGTAAACTGTGGTATCCTATGAAAATAAATGTATTAAGGTCGAATTTTTCACCATTGTTGATATTGGATAAATAAAATTCTACCATATCCACCACTGGATTGAATTTTTTTACAATGGACTCCAATCTGTACAAATGACCTATACAATATTTAATTCCAATAAAATTACACAATGTCACTCTTTGAATTTAAAATATATAGTTTTAGTTCACTAATGGTTAAAAAAATGTTGTGAATGATTCATAATACTTAATTTAAATAATTATATTCTTATAAATATTTAATTATAAATATTATATAATTCCATGAAATAATTATGCACCACCGACAGGGTATTTTATTAATTAATTGAGAAATAAAAAAACTAATTTTAAATTTATTAAAAGTAGTATAATTTAATTAAGTTGTATTGTTTTTAAAAAATTTATATATTAATATAAAATATTACTTATTTCGTATAGAATTATATTCAAATCCAATATTTTTATTGATGTATATAATTTGAAATAAAATGAATTGTGTAAGAATTACCTTAATGATATTTCATGAAAATAAAACATTATTAATTGATTCAAATTTTTTGGAAATATTTAAATTTATAAATGGATATAGGATATGGTTTCTAAAGTAATAACATGTCCATTTAAGGTCCTGTTGTAACATAATAAGTCATAAATCATAATCCTTAAATATTAAAATTTTATTACCATGTCTGTAACACCCCAGGTAAATAAAGAATATGACATCTTTATATTTATCCATATTGGTGAATAAAATATTAATATTACTTTAAAGGTGATGCTATGATCTATGGCGTACCCAATACGCAACAACGAGTTTCTTGGGAATCTTACGTTGCACTCTAATAATAAAATAATATTATTTTAAATGGTAGTTAACATGTAGTCGTTTTATTGGAGGGAATGGATAGAAATAACTAAAATATGATTATATATGTTTTTAAACGTTTTTACATTTATCCAATAAAAGATAAAGGCTTAAAATACGGAAAACAATTCAATTTTAGGCGTATATTCCCTAGGTTTCACTAAAGGTTCACTTATCGCCTTTTGATGGTGATCCATAATTAAATAAAGTTTTGTTCTCTCTTATACATTCTATTGTACCAAATAAAACTCTTCTTAATAATTGTGACATCAAAATTTACTTTGTGTTATTTTTTGGTATCTTTCCGATAAAGTCAATTTTTTTATGAATAGTGTAAAATGTTGTATTTTAATTCAAAACAACTTTTTAATCTAATTAATTTATATGATTAGATTATATTTTGAATTGGTTTTAGAGTGAAATTAGAATATATTTTTACCATTAAATCCAATAGTGGTCGTTGAAATTAATTTCACTTTGAAATCAGACTTAAACTAGTGTCAATCTTTTGATAATTATTATTTCATCAAAACACGCTATTTGCTATGACAGCAGGAATTAATTATTAAATTATTTAATGTGAGTTATATGTTTTAAATTTTGTAAAATATAATTCATTTTTGAATTTTTATTATCAAATATAGCTTAGGAATAATTTTTGGGATTTTTCTGAAAAACTTCAATTTTTGATGAATAGTGAAATCACAAAGTGGTACTTATAAAAACTGTTTTTTCCCTATAAATGAAATTTTGTCATATTTGTGTTTTGAATTTCAAAAATCCAACATACATGGTTTTCATTATGAAGTAAAATGTGGTTCAATGGGATAAAAATATTTTTTTGGTAAATAGTAACTTATTAAGTTTTTAATCACGATTAGAGGTAATTAGTGTAGTTTATGGTAAGAATAATGTTTTAATAAAATTAAATGACCTAGACACATGTACTACTCTAATTGGATGTTTCATGGCCTACCATTACAATCCATGGGTCAACATGGGGACCCCATGGAGCCACTTTGGTTGGGAAATGACATAAATATATTTTTATTTGATGTTAAAGTAAAAATGGCACAAACATGAGATGTTTTACTAAAACAATTTTTACATGGGGTTATACAAGTCAGATTTTTGACTATAAATAGTCATTGGAAATATTAAAAGATTTCCTACATCATATTATTTTGTTTTATAATTTTTAGTCGTTAAATAAATTAACTTATTTATGACATCATGATGATGCAGCGATGACCTCATTATTTAATGATTTAAATAAAATGGAAAGATAATGTAATATCTAAGACCTACACATGTCCAAAACTTATTGGATGAGTGGATTTCGAACCCGTATCACCATATTCTCGAATTATATCAATATGGTACCTCTTAAATCCGAATATCATTTTAAAATAAAGTGAATTTTCTTTACTTTCCAAGACTTCCCCTCCTCTCCTCTTATAAAAGGCCCCCACCTCTACCTCATTACCCACACTCCCAAAGCCTTTGGCTCGTCCAACCCCTACCCATTTTGTCTCTACACTTCCCTCTCTTACTATTTGAAGCCTCACTTTCGGCAGAAGTCTTCCCAAGGAAGCCTTTGACCTCAAACCAAAGGGAGTTACCTGATTTTAAGGTAATGTCTTCACTTGTGTCCTTTTGTTTTATTTTGCTTTTCCAACCCCCTAACCTCTTTTTATTCATTTATTTTGTAACAAATCCAGTATCTTAAATATACTAGGATGTTGTTATAAGATGTATTCTAGCTACACTTACACACACCTACATTTAATGGTTAATGAACATACTGTTTCCGTGGATGGCGAATTTCTACCTCCCGATACGATAATTGTTCAACATTCTTCTAACACCTTCAAAGGCGGCCATTAAGATGACACTATATTTATATATGATATCTAATATGTTTATGTTTTATTTAAGCTTCTGTATTTTTCATTTATGGTGTACCTTTATGGTTTACATTATGGGTAAACGCGATATCACCATTTAAGGAAGTGCGGACTACCGCCCCCTCAAAGTGATTTGATTTGTTAATACCATATGTGGTACGTATAAAGGATATATATTTAATGATATTATATATGATACCATACTGGAATTAAAATATTATTATTTATCATTATGTTTTAATTCCATTAAATATGAAATAGAAATGGAAGTAGCGTTTATGCGTATGTACGGCTTACCGTCTCCATGAACGGTACATTTAATTTATTATCTCAAAATGTTATGTAATATTATATGTACATATATATTATGGATATATATGTAATATATTACATCTAAATTATGGATATAATTCTGGAATTATAACATATATATATCTCTCTCCTTTTGTTTTAATTTCATTAATATGACAAAAAAATGAATGCAGCGTTCATGCGTACGTACGGCCTACCGTCTCCATGAACGGTGCTTTTCATTTTTTTTAATCTCCAAATGATATGGAATAGTATAAAATGAATGTTTACTGGATATATATGATATTTAAATCTTTAATACTATTCTGGAAATTATTTACTTATAACTACATGGGCAATCTTTTTTCAAACAAGTTCATTTTTGACTCATCGGCAAAAATGTCTGATATGAACTAACACTATTAAAAAATTATTATAACATTATAATATGTGATATGAAATGAATAATGATATCTAAAAGAGTTACTTAGGAAATTATTAATTGACCAATGTTTATTATTCAGGAATATAATGAAATGATCAAGACAAGTTGGACATGAGGTAAGGGATCCTACTCCTCTCTTTCTTTTTAAGTACACTCTTTTATGTCATTCCTTTAAAGCTCATCTTTCTTATGACTGGGATGTTCTTTTATATTAATCCTACTATACTTATTATGTTCATATGATGAGAGACACTATTTCCTCTCATCAATCCATTTTAGAATTTTTGAGTGGCGTCGTTAGGCTGCTGAATTTTCGTAAGAGATCTAACCTCTCTCTTTCTTTTTAAGTCCTCTCCTTTATGTCACTTATTTTAAGCTCCACATTGTTATGTTGGGGGATGTTATTTTATATTTCTATTTCTGTAAACTTTATGTTAATACGATGAGAGACCCTATTTGATCTCATAAATCCTTTTTTTGAAGTTTTAAGTGGCATCATTAGGCTGTCGAGTTTTCGTAAGGGATTTTTCATCTAACTTTTATTCCCTTGAGATTTATGCTACATTTGCCACAATTTCTTTTGAGAGTTATATGTACCTCCCATTATTTTACTCATTGTGTAATATACTTTCTTTTATGAGTATTTACATCATTGTTGTATTGTCCTTCTTTAACGAGGTGTATGTTTCGAAAGATACCCATGTCAGTAAGGGAACCTTTCAACCTACTATTTTTAAAAGACTTCTTTTGTTGGGTATTTTAATTTACAATTTTTATGTTGGGATATGTTCTCATATATCCTTATTGATGTAAATTTTATGTCCAAGTGATGAGAAACCCTTTTTTTATCTCTCATTAACTCATTTTGATGTGATTCCGTTAGGCTCTCAAGGGAACTTCTTAACCCAATTTCGATTTCTTTGGGTTCAACTTGAAGTTATTGAATATGTCATCCTTAGAATATGTGTGAATGACCATTTATTATTTTACACTTAATATCCACTTATATTTAGTGTATTCATTTGTCACACATAATTATGTAATTGATTTATCCTTAAACCAAGGATACCGTGTTTGTAAGGGACTTCATCTCAATCTCCATTCATTGAGGCATATTCTCTTTTATACACAACCTTCTTTTATTCAGTGTATAAACCCCTTTCAATTTTACGTTTATCAAAAAAGGAATCTTTTTTATACGAAGCGTTTTACTAAACGACAAAAGGGATTGTTTTTGTCGTACGTAGCGGAGAAAATGAATTCTCTGCAGCCATGACCATTATTTGAGTTTAGGATTATCTACATGCCATACCATTTTTTTAAAAAAAGAAAAAATAAATACCATGTTTTGATTTTATTTTATTTTGGTATTGAAAATGGTTTTCATAATGTTTTATATCAATGTGTTGTATTTATATATTGTGATTGAAAGGTAGAACTGTTATATTTCCTTTATGCATGATTTATGTGATACGATTATGTTGAGGTTGTTGGGAATTATAATGAAGACGGATGGTTCCGTGATAAACTATGTGTGGGTGAGCCCGATATAGCTCTCTAATGCATTAAATAATTTGAAGGAGTGAAACTTTAAGGTTTCTGTGAAGAGATTTAGGGAATATACTGTGATGGGTATTCCAAAACGTAACCAAGAGGGTTACTCCCTACGTAAGAATGTTATGAATGCCTCAAGTTACCTTTTATGTTTTATGATTTCTATGATTTATTCATGATTTGATGAGGTATGTTAAAGTGCCTATGTTTTATGGGTAATGTATGATTTCATTCTTATGTATATATGAACTCATGTTACCTTTCCATATTTTAATATCCCTTACTGAGCTTTTTATGCTCATCCAAAGTTTTTGAAATGTTTTTCACAGGTCAAGGGAAAGGTACGTGATGTGATGATAGTGTCAAGGATGTTTCAAGAAAGAATCCAAGTTTTATTTTAAATATGTTTCTGCTAATCGGAAGAATGAATCATGTCTTTTATATAACCACTTTGTATAAAAGTGGAATGTAATGAAAGTTTTATTATTTAATTCTCTATAACTCTAAACCTGAAAAGATCCTCAATGTGTAATCTTGTATTAACTCAATATTAATTAAGGTTTAAGGTTGGGGCCTTATAGTTGGTATCGGAGGTCGGTTTAGATAACATTATAGGTTAGGTTACTCTTTAATCATAAGTGACATTACTATAATGGTCAGGATTTCAGAAAGAGTCCTAGTTTTAGATAAAGTGAATGAGTAAGTATATCTTAGTGTTTATCTTCTTCATTAGTACGTGATGGTTTTGTTGATATACTCACACTGAACTTGTTGGTTTTAGTAAATGGATGGATCTAGGAGGCACCAAAGTAATAGTGGATGTGAAGGAAACTTTGATAGTTTTTGGAGAAAGCAACTGAATGATATGAGATATGCAATGAGAACCCTTTTGTTTATCCTAAACCAACTATCAAGGAGTCATGATCAACCACTTGAACCTTGGTATCTTCTATAATGCATCATGTACGAGATGACCAATCGATGTGGAAGTCTAGGTAATAATTATAAAGGTAACCATTAGGGTTTATATGATTCTTACTTTTGAGGTAATTATGGGTTATTATATGTTATGATGGAAAATGAAAGGCATGAGATAAACTTCAGGTTAAAATATGTTATGATTATTTTTGAAGATTTTATATCGTTTTGGGTAATTTTTTTCCGAGTTATATAGTTTTGGAAAATGGACAACACTCAGACCGTGTGACAACCCGTCGCGTCGGACAAAGCTGCGGGAATCGAACCCACAACCAAAGTGTGACTAGTATTTATCACCTACCACTAGACTACGTGAAGTCCCTGGTTAGTTTGACTGATTCATTTTAGCTATATGATTTTATGAATTAAGAGTAATCTGATTTTGGGTTATCAATGTAAATTTATTAACATATCTTGGAGGATATGTGATTAGGTTAATTACTTTTCAATACGAGACATTAAGAGAAACTGATGTGGTTTGGAGATAAATGATATGATTTAACATGGTTGACTATGTGACTAAATCCTTCAAATATTTGGGTTTCAATCTTAGTTTGGTTTACTTTGATGAATTTTATGGACAAATTGTTTATCGAATGGTCCTCATTGAACTTTGGGTTTTGTTGGACAAATTTTGGAGATTAAGAATATATTTTCTTTTTATAAAGGGTTATCCTTTTCTGGATTTTCTAGTCTAGTACTAAACTTTTTGGTTTTGTTTTGGTTAAATTATAAAGACATGGGAAGTATATAGTTCTCTTTTTTGGATTAGGTGATTCTCTAGAAGTTGATTATAGTACTCTTAATGTAAACAAGTCTTCCTAAATACTCGTCTTTTGGAGAAAATATGAGTTTGTGTAAGGAATGTAATAAAAGTTGAAATTCAACATGATAAGTGATTATGTTTCCTTATGAATAAATTCCTCAATAAAGAGTAACATAAAACAAAAATTTTGTCTATTAACTTTTTCTACTAGGAAATCGAATACCATTTAACCCATCACAAGTTTGTGATTTTCATATGGTTAACTTTTTCCTAAACATGCTTTCTATTACTCTACATTAGAACATGACCCTTTGTTGTTTCCTCCATGCCCATATTTTCATACATGGAATCCTAGTATGGGTTAACTCGGGTGACCTTTGTACTTATCCTTATTTATTTTAAAGTGGTTGTTTTACCGACTCTTATTCTGATGTGGCACCTTCAAGGATGTTTCGAAGCTCAATTTTAAAATTGTGTGGACGCAATTCCCAAAAGGGGGGAAGGATGTAACACACCAGGTAAATAAAGAATATGACATCTTTATATTTATCCATATTTGTGAATAAAATATTAATATTACTTTAAAGGTGATGCTATGCTCAAGTGCGTACCCAATACGCAACAACGTGTTTCTTGGGAATCTTACGTTGCACTCTAATAATAAAATAATATTATTTTGAATGGTAGTTAACATGTAGCCTTTGTATTGGAGGGAATGGATAGAAATAACTAAAATATGATTATATATGTTTTTAAATGTTTTTACATTTATCAAATCAAAGATAAAGTCTTAAAATATGGAAAAAATTCAATTTTAGGCGTATATGCCCTAATTTTCACTAAAGGTTCACTTATCGCCTTTTGATGGAGAATCGTCATTAAATATAGTTTTCTTCACTATTATAAATTCTATTGGACCAAATAAAACTCTTCTTAAGAATTGGCACATCAAAATTTACTTTGTGTAAATTTTTGGTATCTTTCCGATAAAGTTCATTTTTTTATGAATAATGTAAAATGTTGTATTTTAATTCAAAACACATTTTTAATCTAATTTATTTATATGATTAGATTATATTTTTAATTGGTTTTAGAGTGAAATTAGAATATATTTTTACCAATAAATCCAATATTGGTCGTTGGAATTAATTTCATTTTGAAATCAGACGTAAACTAGTGTCAATCTTTTGATACTTATTGTTTCATAAAAACACGCTATTTGCTCTGACAACGGGTATTAATTATTAAATTAATTAATGTGACTTATATGTTTTGAATTTTGTAAAATAGACTTCATTTTTGAATTCGGAATATCAAATATAGGATAGGGTGATTTTTTGGGATTTTTCTAAAAAACCTCAATTTTTGATGAATATTGAAACCACTAAGTGGTACTTATAAAAACTGATATTTCTGTTTAAATGAAATTTTGCCTTCTTTGTGTTTTTAATTTCAAAAATCCGACAAAAATGGTTGTCATTAAGAAGTAAAATGTGGTTCAATGAGGCGTATATTCCTCATTGTGTAATATACTTTCTTTTATGAGTATTTACATCAATGTTGTATTGTCCTTTCACGAGGTGTATGTTTCGAAAGATACCCATGTCGGTAAGGGAACCTTTAACCCTCCTCTTTTTAAAAGACTTCATTTGTTGGGTCTTTTAATTTACATATTGTTATGTTGGGATATGTCCTCATATATCCTTATTGATGTAAATTTTATGTCCATGTGATGAGATACCCTTTTTTTATCTCTCACCAACACATTTTGATGTGACGCTGTTAGGCTGTCAAGGGAACTTCTTAACCCAATTTCGATTTCTTTGGGTTCAACATGTAGTTATTTAATATGTCATCCTTTGAATATCTGTGAATGACCATTGATTATTTTACACTTAATATCCACTTATATTTGGTGTATTCGTTTGTCACACATAATTATGTAATTAATTTATCCTTAAACCAAGGATACCGTGTTTGTAAGGGACTTCGTCTCAATCTCCTTTCAATGAGTCATATTATGTTTTATACACAAACTTCTTTTATACGGTTTATAAACCCCTTTGACTTTTACGTTAATCAAAAAAGGAATATTTTTTATACTAAGCATTTTACTAAACGACAAAAGGGAATGTTTTTGTCGTACGTATGCGGCGAAAACGACTTCTCCGCCGCCGTGACCATTATTTGAGTTCCGGCTTCTCTACAAGACATAACTTTTTTAATGAAAAAATAAATACCATGTTTAAATTTTATTTTATTTCGGTATTGAAAATGGTTTTCATAATGTTTTATATCAATGTTTTTATTGATATCTTGTGATTGAAAGGTGGAAATGTTATGTTTCCTTTATGCATGTTCTATGTGATACGATTATGTTGCGGTTCTTGGGAATTATTATGAAGACGGGTTGTTCAATGATAAACTAAGGGCGGGTGAGTCCGATATAGCTCTCCAATGCATTGGGTAACGCGAAGGAGTGAAATGTTTAGGTATCTCTGAAGACATTTAGGGAATATACTGTGATGGGTATTCCAAAATGTAACCAAGAGGGTTACTCACTACGTAAGAATATTGTGAATGCCTCAAGTTACCTTTTATGTCTTATGATTTCTATGATTTATTCGTGATTTGATGAGGTATATTAAAGTGCCTATGTTTTATGGGTAAAGTATGATTTCATTCTTATGTATATATGAACTCATTTTTCCATTCCATATTTTTATAGCCCTTACTGAGATTTTTATGCTCATCCCAAGTTTTTCAAATGTTTTTCACAGGTCAAGGGAATGGTACGTGATGTGATGATAGTTTCAAGTATGTGTCAAGAAAGAATCCATGTTTTATTTTAAATATGTTTCCGTTGATGGGAAGAATGAGTCTTGTCTTTTATGTAACCACTTTGTTTTAATGTGGAATGCAATGCATGTTTTATGATCTAATTCTATAAAACTCTAAACCTGAAAAGATCCTCAATGTGTAATCTTGTATTAACTCAATATTAAGTAAGGTTTATGTTTGGGGCCTTATAGTTGGTATCAGAGGTCGGTTTATATAACTTTAGAGGTTAGGGTACTCTTTACGCATAAGTGACATTACCATAATGGTTAGGCTTTCAGAAAGAGTCCAAGTTATAGATAAAGTGAATGAGTAAGTATATATTAGTGTTTATCTTCTTCATTAGTACATGATGGTTTTGTTGATATACTCACACTGACCTTTTTGGTTTTAGTAAATGGCTAGATCTAGCAGGCACCCAAGTAATAGTGGATGTGAAGGAAACATTGACAGTTTTTTTGAGAAAGCAACTAAATGATATGGGAGCTACAATGAGAACCCTTGTGTTTATCCTAAAACAACTATCAAGGAGTCATGATAAACCACTTGAACCTTGGTATGTTCTGTAATTCATCATGTACGAGATGACCAATCGATGTTGAAGTCCAGTTAATAATTATAAAGGTAACCATTAGGGTTTATATGATCCTTACTTTTGAGGTAATTATGGGTTATTATATGTTATGATGGAAAATGACAGGCATGAGATAAACATGAGGTTAAAATATGTTATGAGTATTTTTGAATATTTTATCTCGTTTTGGGGAATATTTTTAAGAGTTATACAGTTTTAGAAAAAGGACAACATGCAGACCGTGTGACAACCCATCGCGTCGGACAAAGCTGCGGGAATCGAACCAACAACCAAAGTGTGACTTGTATTTATCGCCTACCACTGGATTACGTGAAGTCCCTGGTTAGTTTGACTGATTATATTTAGTTAGATGATTTTATGAATTAAGAGTAAGATGATTTTGGGTTATCTATGGAAATTTATTAACCTATCTTGGAAGATATGTGATTAGGTTAATTACTTTTCAATACGAGACATTAAGAGCAACTGATGTGGTTTGGAGATAAATGATACGATTTAACATGGTAGACTATGTGAATAAATCCTTAAAATATTTGGGTTTCAATGTTAGTTTGGTTTACTTTGATTAATTATATGGACAAATTGTTTATCGAATGGTCCTCGTTGAACTTTGGGTTTTGGTGGACAAATTTTGGAGATTAAGAATATATTTTCTTTTTATAAAGGGTTACACATTTCATGATTTTCTGGTCTTGTACTAACCTTTTTGGTTTTGGTTTTGGTTAACGTCTAAAGACATGGGAAGTATATAGTTCTCTTTTGTGGATTAGTTGATTCTCTAGAAGTTGATTATAGTACTCTTAATGTGAACAAGTCTTCCAAAATACTCGTCTTTTGGAGAAAATATGAGTTTGTGTAAGGAATGTAATAAAAGTTGAAAGTCAACATGATAAGTGATTATGTTTCCATATGAATAAATTCCTCAATAAAAAGTAACTTAAAAAAATGATGTCTATTAACTTTTCCTACCGTGGAATCGAATACTGTTACACCCATCACAAGTTTGTGATTTTCTTATGGTTAAGTTTCTCCTAAACAGGTTTTCTATCACTCTCCATCAGAACATGACCCTTTGTTTTTTCCTCCATGACCATATTTTCATACTTGGAATCCTAGTATGGGTTAACTCGGTTGACCTTTGTACTTATCCTTCTTTATTTTAAAGTGGTTGTTTTACCGACTCTTGTTCCGATGTGGGACTTTTAATGATGTTTCCAAGATCAATTTTAAAATTGTGAGGACGCAATTCCCAAAAGGGGGGAAGGATGTAACAACCCAGGTAAATAAAGAATATGACATCGTTATATTTATCCATATTTGTGAATAAAATATTAATATTACTTTAAAGGTGATTATATGCTCAATGGTGCACCCAATACGCAACAACGAGTTTCTTGGAATCTTACGTTGCACTCTAATAATAAAATAATATTATTTTAAATGGTAGTTAACATGTAGCCATTGTATTGGCGGGAATGGATAGAAATAACTAAAATATTATTATATATGTTTTTAAATGATTTTACATTTATCCAATAAATTATTAAGGCATAAAATATGGAAAGAATTCAATTTTAGGCGTATATGCCCTAGTTTTCACTAAAGGTTCACTTATCGCCTTTTGATTGAGAACCATCATTAAATATATTTTTGTTCACTCTTATAAATTATATTGGACCAAATAAAACTCTTCTTAAGAATTGGGACATCAAAATTTACTTTGTGTAAATTTTTTGTATCTTTCCGATAAAGTTCATTTCCTTATGAATAGTGTAAAATGTTGTATTTTAATTCAAAACCTATTTTTAATATAATTTAATTATATGATTAGATTATATTTTTAATTGGTTTTATAATGAAATTAGAATATATTTTTACCATTAAATCCAATATTGGTCGTTGGAATTAATTTCACTTTGAAATCAGACTTAAACTACTATCAATCTTTTGATACTTATTGTTTCATAAAAACACGCTATTTGCTTTGAAATCGGGAATTAATTATTAAATTAATTAATGTGACTTATATTTTCTTAATTTTTTAAAATATAATTAATTTTTGAATTCGTAATATCAAATATAGCTTAGGGTGAATTTTTGGGATTTTTCTGAAAAACTTCAATTTTTGATGAATATTGAAACCACGAAGTGGTACTTATAAAAACTGATATTTCTGTTTAAATGAAATTTTGCCTTCTTTGTGTTTTTAATTTCAAAAATCCGACATACATGGTTGTCATTAAGAAGTAAAATGTGGTTCAATGGGATAAATTTTTTTGGTGAATAGTATCTTATTAAGTTTTTAATCGCGATTAGAGGTAATTAGTGTAGTTTATGGTAAGAATAATGTTTTAATAAAATGAAATGTCCTAGACACTTGTCCTACCCTAATTGGATGTTTCATGGCCGACCATGAGAATACATGGGTCAACTTGGGAACCCCATGTATCCACTTTGGTTGGGAAATGACATAAATATCTTTTTATTTAATGTTAAAGAAAAAATGACACAAACATGAGATGTTTTACTAAAACAATATTTACATGGGGTTATACAAGTCCGATATTTTACTATAAATAGTCATTGGAATGATAAAACTATTTCATACATCATAGTTTTTTTTATAATTTTTAGACATTATATAAATTAACTTATTTATGACATCATGATGATGCAGCGATTACCTCATTATTTAACGATTTAAATAAAATGGAAAGATAATGTAATATCTAAGACCTACACATGTCACAAACTTATTGGATGAGTGTATTTAGAACCATTATCATATTATCCTAGAATTATATCAATGTGGGACATCTTAAATCTGAATATCATTTTAAAATAAAGTTACTTTTCTTTACTTTCCAAGAGTGCCCCTCCTCTCCTCTTATAAAGGCCCCCACCTCTACCTCCTTACCCACACTCCCAAAGCCTTTTGGCTCGGCCAACCCCTGACCATTTTGTCTCTCCACTTCCCTATTTTACTCCATGAATCCTCACTTTTGGCATAAGTCTTCCCAAGGAAGCCTTTGAGCTCAAACCAAAGGGAGTTACCCGATTTTAAGGTAATGTCTTCACTTGTGTCCTTTTATTTTATTTTGCTTCTCCAACCCCCTAAACTATTTTTATTCATTTATTTTGTAACAAATACAGTATATTATATATACTAGGATGTTTTTATAATGATTATTAGAGCTACACTTACACACACCTATATCTAATGGTTAAAAAACATACTATTTCCGTGGATGGCGAATTTCTGCCTCCCGAAACGATGATTGTTCAACATTCTTCTAACACCTTCAAAGGAGGCCATTAAGATGACACTATATTTATATACGATATCTAATATGTTTATGTTTTACTTAATCTTATGTATTTTTCATTTATGGTGTACCTTTATGGTTTCCATTATTCGTAAATGCGATATCATCATTTAAGGAAGTGCCGACTACCGCCCCCTCAAAGTGATTTGATTCGTTAATACCATATGTGGTACGTATAAAGGATATATATTTAATGATATTATATATGATACCATACTGGAATTAAAATAATATTATGTATCATTATGTTTTAATTACATTAAATAAGAAATAGAAATGGAAGTAGCGTTCATGCGTACATACGACTTACCGTCTCCATGAACGGTACATTTCATTTCTTATCTAAAAATGTTATGTAATATTATAAGTACATATATATATAAGGGATATATATGTAATATATTACATCTAAATTATGGATATCATTCTGGAATTATAACATATATATATATCTCTCATTTTGTTTTAATTCCATTAATATGACAAAAAAATGAAAGTAGCGTTCATGCGTACGTACAGCCTACCGTCTCCATGAACGGTGCTTTTCGTTTTTTTATCTCAAAATTATATGTAATAGTATAAAATGTATTTTTACTGGATATATATTATCTTTTAATCATTAATACTATTCTGGAAATTATTTACTTATAACTACAGGGGCAATCTTTTTTCAAACAAGTTCATTTTTGACTCATCGAAAAAAACGTCTGATATGAACTAACATTATTAAACAATTATTATAACATTATAATATGTGATATGAACTGAATAATAATCTCTAAAGGATTTAATTAGGAAATTAATAATTGACCAAATATTATTATTCTGGCATATAATGAAACGAACAAGACAAGTTGGACTTGAGGTTAGGGATCCTACTCCTCTCTTTCTTTTTAAGTACACTCTTTTATGTCATTCATTTTAAGCTAATCTTTCTTATGATTGGGTTGTTATTTTATATTAATCCTACTATAAGTATTATGTTCATATGATGAGAGACCCTATTTCATCTCATCAATCCATTTTTGCTGTTTTGAGTGGCGCCGTTAGGCTGCCAAATTTTCGTAAGAGATCTAACCTCTCTCTTTCTTTTTAAGTCCTCTCGTTTATGTCACTTCTTTTAAGCTTCTCTTTGTTATGTGGGGGATGTTTTTTATATCCCACATTCTGTAAACATTATTTTAATACTATGAGAGACCCTATTTGATCTCATCAATCCATTTTTGGATGTTTTAAGTGGCGTCGTTAGGCTGCTGAGTTTTCGTAAGAGATATTTCATCTCACTTTTATTCCCGTGAGATTTATGCTACATTTTCCACAATTTCCTTTGAGAGGTATATGTACTGCCCATTATTTTACTCATTGTGTAATATACTATCTTTTATGATTATTTACATCAATGTTTTATTGTCCTTTTTCACGAGGTGTATGTTTCGAAAGATACCCATGTCATTAAAGGAACCTTTCACCCTCTTCTTTTTAAAAGACTTCTTTTGTTGGGTATTTTAATTTACATATTGTTATGTTGGGATATGTTCTCATATATCCTTATTGATGTAAATTTTATGTCCAAGTTATGAGATACCCTTTTTTTTATCTCTCATCAACTCATTTTGATGTGACGCCGTTTGGCTGTCAAGGGAACTTCTTAACCTAATTTTGATTTCTTTGGGTTCAACATGTAGTTATTGAATATGTCATCCTTTGAATATCTGGGAATGACCATTCATTATTTTACACTTAATATCCACTTATATTTGGTGTATTCGCTTGTCACACATAATTATGTAATTGATTTATCATTAAACCAAGGATACCGTGTTTGTAAGGGACATCGTCTCAATCTCCTTTCATTGAGGCATATTCTATTTTATACACAAACATCTTTTATACGGTGTATAAACCCTTTTAATTTTATGTTTATCCAAAAAGGAATCTTTTTTATACGAAGCGTTTTACTAAACGACAAAAGGGAATGTTTGTGTCGTACGTATGCGGCGAAAATGACTTCTCCGACGCCGTGACCATTATTTGAGTTTCGGCTTCCTCTATAAGCCATAACTTTTTTTAAAAAAGAAAAAATAAATACCATGTTTAATTTTCTTTTATTTTGGTATTGAAAATTGTTTTCATAATGTTTTATATCAATGTGTTGTATTGATATCTTGTGATTGAAATGTGGAAATGTTATGTTTCCTTTATGCATGTTTTATGTGATACGATTATGTTGAGGTTCTTGGGCATTATTATGAAGATGGGTGGTTTCGTGATAAACTAAGGGAGGGTGAGCCCGATATAGCTCTCCAAAGCATTGGGTAATGCGAAGGAGTGAAAAGTTAAGGTTTCTCCGAGGAGATTTAGGGAATATACTGTGATGGGTATTCCAAAACGTAACCAAGAGGGTTAATCCCTACGTAAAAATGTTATGAATGCCTCAAGTTACCTTTTATCTCTTATGATTTCTATGATTTATTCATTATTTGATGAGGTATGTTAAATTGCGTATGTTTTATGGGTAATGTATGATTTCATTCTTATGTATATATGAACTCATGTTTCCTTTCAATATTTTTATATCCCTTACTGAGCTTTTTATGCTCATCCCATGTTTTTGAAATGTTTTTCACAGGTCAAGGGAAAGGTACATGATGTGATGATAGTGTCTAGGATGTTTCAATAAAGAATCCATGTTTTATTTTAAATATGTTTTCGTTGATCGGAAGAATGAATCCTTTCATTGTTGTAACCACATTGTTTAAATGTCGAATGTAATGCACATTTTATGATATAATTCTCTAAATATATAAACCTGAAAAGATCCTCAATGTGTAATCTTTTATTAACTCAAGATTAAGGAAGGTTTAAGGTTGGGGCCTTATAATTGGTATCAGAGGTCGGTTTAGATAACTTTAGAGGTTTGGGTACTCTTTACGCATAAGTGACATTACCATAATGGTTAGGATTTCAGAAAGAGTCCTAGTTTTAGATAAAGTGAATGAGTAAGTATATCTTAGAGTTTATCTTCTTCATTAGTACATGATGGTTTTGTTGATATACTCATACTGACGTTTTTTGGTTTTAGTAAATGGCTGGATCTAGTAGGCACCAAAGTAATAGTGGATGTGAAGGAATCTTTGACAGATTTTTGAGAAATCAACTGAATGTTATGGGAGCTCCAATGAGAACCCTTTTGTTTATCCTAAACCAACGATCAAGGAGTCATGATCAACCAATTGAACCTTGTTATGTTCTGTAATGCATCATGTACAATATGACCAATCAATGTGGAAGTCCAGGTAATAATTATAAAGGTAACCATTAGGGTTTTATATGATCCATACTTTTGAGGTAATTATGGGTTATTATATGTTATGATGGAAAATGAAAGGCATGAGATAAACATGAGGTTAAAATATGTTATGATTATTTTTGATGATTTTATCACATTTTGGAGAATTTTTTTAAGAGTTATACAGTTTTTGAAAAAGGACAACATGTAGACCGTGTGACAACCCGTCGCGTCGGACAAAGCTGCGGGAATCGAACCCACAACCAAAGTGCGACTGGTATTTATCGCCTACCACTGGACTACGTGAAGTCCCTGGTTAGTTTGACTGATTCTTTTTAGTTAGATTATTTTATGAATTAAGAGTAAGCTTATTTTGGGTTATCTATGGAAATTTATTAACATATCATGGAGGATATATGATTAGGTTAATTACTTTTCAATACGAGACATTAAGAGCAACTGATGTGGTTTGGAGATAAATGATACGATTTAACATGGTAGACTATGTGACTAAATTCTTTAAATATTTGGGTTTCAATCATAGTTTGGTTTACTTTGAAAAATTTTATGCACAAATTGTTTATCGAATGGTCCTCGTTGAACTTTGGGTTTTGTTGGACAAATTTTGGAGATTAAAAATAGATTTTCTTTTTATAAAGGGTTATCCTTTTCTGGATTATCTGATCTTGTACTAGCCTTTTTGGTTTTGGTTTTGGTTAATGTATAAATTCATGGGAAGTATATATTTCTCTTTTTTGGATTAAGTGATTTTCTAGAAGTTGATTATAGTACTCTTAATGTGAACAAGTCTTCCTAAATACTCGTCTTTTGGAGAAAATATGAGTTTGTGTAAGGAATGTAATAAAAGATGAAAGTCAACATGATAAGTGAATATGTTTAATTATTAATTAATTCCTCAATAAAATGTAACTCAAAAAAATTTTTTCTATTGGCTTTTCCTATTGGGGAATCGAATACCGTTTAACCCATCACAAGTTTGTGATTTTATTATGGTTAACTTTTTCCTAAACATGTTTTCTATCACTCTCCATCAGAACATGACCCTTTGTTTTTTCTTCCATGACCATATTTTCATACATGTAATCCTAGTATGGGTTAACTCGGGTGACCTTTGTACTTATCCTTCTTTATTTTACAGTGGTTGTTTTACCGACTCTTGTTCCAATGTGGGACTTTCAAGGATATTTCCAAGCTCAATTTTAAAATTGTGAGAACAAAATTCCCAAAAGGGGGGAAGGATGTAACACCCTAGGTAAATAAAGAATATGAATTCTTTATATTTATCCCTATTTGTGAATAAAATATTAATATTACATTAAAGATGATGCGATGCTCAATGGCGTACCCAATACGCAATAACGAGTATCTTGGGAATCTTACGTTGCACTCTAATAATAAAATAATATTACTTTAAATGGTAGTTAAGATGTAGCCGTTGTATTGGCGGGAATGGATATAAATAACTAAAATATGATTATATATGTTTTTATATGTTTTTACATTTATCCAATAAAAGATAAAGTCTTAAAATACGAAAAGAATTCAATTTTAGGCATATATGCCCTAGTTTTCAATAAAGGTTTACTTATCACCTTTTGATGGAGAACCATCATTAAATATAGTTTTGATCACTCTTATACATAATATTGGACCAAATAAAACTCTTCTTAAGAATTGTGACATCAAAATTTACTTTGTGTAAATTTTTGGTATCTTTCCAATAAAGTTCATTTTTTTAAGAATAGTGTAAAATGTTGTATTTTAATTCAAAACATCTTTTAATCTAAATTATTTATATGATTAGATTATATTTTAAATTGGTTTTAGAGTGAAATTATAATATATTTTTACCATTAAATCCAATAGTGGTCGTTGGGATTTATTTCACTTTGAAATCCGACTTAAACAAGTGTCAATCTTTTGATACTTATTGTTTCATAAAAACACGCTATTTTCTCCGACAACGGGAATTAATTATTAAATTAAATAATGTGACTTATATTTTTTAAATTTTGTAAAATAGGCTTAATTTTTGAATTCGGAATATCAAATATATCTTAGGGTGATTTTTGAGATTTTTCTGAAAAACTTCAATTTTTGATGAATAGTGAAACCACTAAGTGGTACTTATAAAAACTGATTTTTCCGTTTAAATGAAATTTTTCCTTCTTTGTGTTTTGAATTTCAAAAATCCGACATACATGGTTTTCATTAAGAAGTAAAATGTGGTTCAATGGGATAATTTTTTTTGGGTGAATAGTAACTTATTAAGTTTTTAATCGCGATTAGAGGTAATTAGTGTAGTTTATGGTAAGAATAATGTTTTAATAAATTTAAATGACCTAGAAACATGTAATACCCTCATTGGATGTGTCATGGCCGACCAAGACAATCAATGGGTAAACATGGGGACCCCATTGAGCCACTTTGGTTGGGAAATGACATAAAAATCTTTTTATTTAATTTTAAAGTAAAAATGACACAAAAATGAGATGTTTTAAAAAACAATTTTTACATGGGGTTATACAAGTCAATGTTTTGACTATAAAAATTCATTGGAAATCTAAATAGATTTTCTACATCATAGAATTTTTTTTATAATTTTTAGACGTTAAATAAATTACCTTATTTATAACATCATGATGATGCACCGATGACCTCATTATTTAACGATTTAAATAAAATGGAAAGATAATGTAATATCTAAGACCTACACATGTCCAAAACTTATTGGATTAGTTTATTTCGAACCCTTATCACCTTATCCTCGAATTATATCAATGTGGGACCTCTTATATCCGAATATCATTTTAAAATAAAGTTACTTTTCTTTACATTCCAAGAGTGCCCCTCCTCTCCTCTTATAAAAGCCCCCCACCTCTACC
This sequence comes from Viscum album, assembly GCA_963277665.1. NCBI lineage: Eukaryota > Viridiplantae > Streptophyta > Magnoliopsida > Santalales > Viscaceae > Viscum > Viscum album. Next base: position 616,880,617 of record OY728164.1, read on the forward strand.
TCCTTACTCACACTCCCAAAGCCTTTGGCTCGGCCAAACCATGCCAATTTTGTCTCTCCACTTCCCTCTCTTACTACTTGAATCCTCACTTTGGGCAGAAGTCTTCCCAAGGAATCCTTTGAGCTCAAACCAAAGGGAGTTACCCGATTTTAAGGTAATGTCTTCACTTGTGTCCTTTTGATTTATTTTTCTTCTCCAACCCCCTAAACTCTTTTTATTCATTTATTTTATAACAAATCCAGTATCTTCAATATACTAGGATTTTTTTATTAGAATTATTCGAGCTACACTTACACACACCTACATCTAATGGTTAAAGAACATACTATTTCTGTGGATGGAGAATTTCTGCCTCCCGAAACGATGATTGTTCAACATTCTTCTAAAACCTTCAAAGGTGGCCATTAAGATGACAATATAATTATATATGATATATAATATGTTTATGTTTTACTTAAGGTTCTTTATTTTTCATTTATGGTGTACCTTTATGGTTTCCATTATGGGTAAACGCGATATCTTTATTTAAGGAAGTGCGAACTACCGCCCCCTCAAATTGATTTGATTCGTTAACACCATATGTGGTACATATAAAGGATATATATTTAATGATATTATATATGATACCATACTGGAATTAAAATACTATTATGTATCATTATGTTTTAATTCCATTAAATATGAAATAGAAATGGAAGTAGCGTTCATGCGTTCGTACGGCTTACTGTCTCCATGAACGGTACATTTCATTTCATATCTGAAAATATTATGTAATATTATAAGTACATATATATAATGGATATATATGTAATATATTACATCTAAATTATGGATATCATTCTGGAATTATAACATATATATATATCTCTCATTTTGTTTTAATTCCATTAATATGACAAAAAATAAAAGTAGCGTTCATGCGTATGTACGGCCTACCGTCTCCATGAATGGTGCTTTTCATTTTTTTATCTCTAAATGATATGGAATAGTATAAAATGAATTTTTACTGGATATATATGATATTTTAATTATTAATTCTATTCTGTAAATTATTTACTTATAACTACATGGGCAATCTTTTTTCAAACAAATTCATTTTTGACTCATCGGCAAAAACGTCTCTTATGAACTAACATTATTGAACAATTATTATAACATTATAATATGTGATATAAACTGAATAATAATATCTAAAGGAGGTAATTAGGCAATTATTAATTGACCAAATTTTATTATTTAGGAATATAAAGAAACGAGCAAGACAAGTTGGACTTGAGGTAAGGGATCCTACTCCTCTATTTATTTTTAAGTACACTCTTCTATGTCATTCCTTTTAAGCTAATATTTCATATGATTGGGATGTTCTTTTATATTAATCATACTATAATTATTGTTTTCATATGATGAGAGACCATATTTCCTCTCATCAAACCATTTTGGAATTTTTGAGTGGTGCCGTTAGGCTGCCAAATTTTCGTAAGAGATCTAACCTCTCTCTTTCTTTTTAAGTCCTATCCTTTATGTAACTTCTTTTAAGATCCTCTTTGTTATGTTGGCGGATGTTCTTTTATATTCCCCTTTCTGTAAACATTATGTTAATACGATGAGAGACCCTATTTGATCTCATCAATCCATTTTTAGAAGTTTTATGTGGCGTCGTTAGGCTGCCGAGTTTTCGTAAGGGATTTTTCATCTCACTTTTATTCTCGTGAGATTTATTCTACATTTGCCAAAATTTCCTATGAGCGGTATATGTACTACCCATTATTTTACTCATTATTTAATATACTTTCTTTTATGAGTATTTTCATCAATGTTGTATTGTCCTTCTTTCACGAGGTGTATCTTTCGAAAGATACCCATGTCGGTAAGGGAACCTTTCACCCTCCTTTTTTTAAAAGACTACTTGTGTTGGGTATTTTAATTTACATATTGTTATGTTGTGATATGTTCTCATATATCCTTATTGATGTAAATTTTATGTCCAAGTGATGATATACCCATTTTTTTATCTCTCATCAACTCATTTTGATGTGACACCGTTAGGCTGTCAAGGGAACGTTTTAACCCAATTTCGATTTCTTTGGGTTCAACATGTTTTTGAATATGTCATCATTTGAATATGTGTGAATGACCTTTGATTATTTTACACTTAATATCCACTTATATTTTGTGTATTCGTTTGTCACACATAATTATGTAATTGATTTATCCTTAAACCAAGTATACCGTGTTTGTAAGGGAATTCATCTCAATCTCCTTTCATTGAGGCATATTCTGTTTTATACACAACCTTCTTTTATAAGGTGTATAAACCCCTTTGACTTTTACGTTTACCCAAAATGGAATATTTTTTATACGAAGCGTTTTACTAAACAACAAAAGGGAATGTTTTTGTAGTACATATGCAGAGACAATGACTTCTCTGCCACCGTGACCATTGTTTGAGTTTCGGTTTCCTCTACAAGCCATACGATTTTTTAAAAAGAAAAAATAAATACCATGTTTTAATTTTCTTTTATTTTGGTATTGAAAATGGTTTTAATAATGTTTTATATCAATGTGTTGTATTGATATCTTGTGATTGAAAGGTGGAAATGTTATGTTTCCTTTATGCATGTTTTATGTGATACAATTATGTTGAGGTTCTTGGGCATTATTATGAAGACGGGTGGTTCCGTGATAAAATAAGGGCGGGTGAGCCCGATATAGCTCTCCAATGCATTGGGTAACGCGAAGGAGTGAAACGTTAATTTTTCTCCGAAGAGATTTAGGGAATATACCGTGATGGGTATTCCAAAACGTAACCAAGAGGGTTACTCCCTACGTAAGAATGTTATGAATGCCTCAAGTTACCTTTTATGTCTTATGATTTCTATGATTTATTCATGATTTGATGAGGTATTTTAAAGTGCATATGTTTTATGGGTAAAGTAGGATTTCATTCTTATGTACACATGAACTCATGTTTCCTTTCCATATTTTTATATCCCTTACTGGGCTTTTTATGCTCATCCCAAGTTTTTGAAATGTTTTTCACAGGTCAAGGGAATGGTACGTGATGTAATGATAGTGTCAAGGATGTGTCAAGAAAGAATCCAAGTTTTATTTTAAATATGTTTCCGTTGATGGGAAGAATGAATCCTGTCTTTTATGTAACCACTTTGTTTAAATGTGGAATGCAATGCAGGTTTTATGATCTAATTCTCTAAAACTCTAAACCTGAAAAGATCCTCAATGAGTAATCTTGTATTAACTCACGATTAAGTTAGTTTTAAGGTTGGGGCCTTATAATGTCAAGGTCTATATTATGTAACATAGAGTTAATAAAAAAATAAATGGTTTAAAATGACAGTATATCCTATATAAATTACATAAAATTATTATATATCAACCTTTTCATATTTATAATCTAAAATTTATCTATTTTAAGGATTTTGGATTGAGAATTAAAAAATTACATTTCAATATTTTTATTTATTCCATGTTTGTCATTTAACTCCCATACAAAAGGAAAAAACATCCATATATTTATTATATAAAATTGAGGAACATATATTGACCAATCTATACACATTTATCTTATATCAACAATTATCTAAATCTAAGAGGTTTTTTTTCCAATTATAGAAACCCTTTGTTTTAAGGAAAGGATCTAATAGAGGTCACCCAATGAAGGTGAACTCATCTAACTCAAACTCATCAATTTATTTCTATGTCAACCTCTTCTAAATACTTTTTATTTATAAAAAATGTTAAACTAAATATAAAAAATATTCTAAAATTTTATAATTATTGCTTAAAAATCATAATCTATCATATATTCCATGAAATTTTATGTCAATTTATAACTCATGTGTACGTACACCATATGGTCTCCAGGTAGAAAAACGATTCATCTACATCACCATGTTTTAGGGATATGTTTTATTATGAATTCCATGTTTATATGTGTTATTTATGAAATAATTAGTAATATTTATTTATAATGTCTTATCAAATATATTACATTTGAGTACATTTAAAATCTATAATGTTGCACGTACATAGGTGTGGAATACCACATCCACAAAGATATGTTTTATATTTTTTATTTAACATTTATATTTAAGGTAGTAAGTATATTTTTTATTAAAATATTATATATAAATATATTTATATGGTATAAAAAATATACATTAATTTTGAATTAGTTATTAATTTACATTTGTTCCATCAGTTGATAAGTGATACTATCGTTCATGTGTAGGAATAACATACCTTCTATATAGAAAATGTAAATAATTTATATATCTTTTCATTTTTTGAAGGATAATAAATAAATTAATATATATATTTATAGTTGAAATATATATTTTATATTTATATCATTATTCAAATTCATGATATGATGTTTCTATGATCATTGCATGATGATGATAACCACCAAACGAAATCATACATGAAAAATGAAGCTATTATAACAAAAAAAGTGATTTTAATAATGAATTGTTAACAAAAATTTGATAAAAATTTTATTTCAATAATATTTTTTATTATATATGTTTTTATTATTACATACAGAATTTTTAATAAATTTATATTTATTATAACTCAGGGTCAAAATGATACAAATAATTTTAACCAGAGGTAATGATTTTCTTGTCTCATATCTTTTTTCCATAGATATGTGTCCTATTCAGTATAGGTTTCTTTAATGTATCATATATATTACCCCATTGATATTATATATCATGAGTACCATTATACTCATTATATTTTATTTTTCTTTCAACAATACTTATTTTATTTACTTATGATTAAATGTATCCCAAACCCATAATGGTTTTTTTGATTATGGCATCATTATTTGAAATTGTTTATGTTTGTGAAGCCATTGATGGAATTATTTAATATTTTATTAGTAAAACTAATATATTTTATTAATATTGGTATTTCTTGAAATATTACTTTGTGTATTTTAATTTTTTAGATCTATAATTACTCATGTCATTAAACTAATGATTTTAATGAAGTCCGATGTTGTTTTTGTACTCAGTTGGGAATCATTTTCATTCATGTCAAAATTTTACATAAAATGTAACATGATTTAAATAATTTTATTTACTATTACTAAATGATTAAATATATATATTTTACCCATGTTCAACATTATTTTGATATTTTTAAAGGAAACCATCTTTTCTTTTTCTTAAAGATGATTATTTTTTTATCGGCTATTTTGAATGAGAAATATTTTTTACAGACACAACATGAATTAGAATTAAAAAAATATTAACCCCTATATTATATTATGAATATTGTGAAGAATATAGGCCTCTTTTCAAGGAATATTTTCCCTGTTATTTTGTCAAATTATATTTTGTCAGTTTTATTTTCAAAGTGAAAATTATATTTCCATAGAAATATTTACTAATGACTTTTTATTGTAATTATTTTATAAAAAATGACCTATTATTTTATTTACTCAAAATATATTTATTAGCTATAAAATCCTTGTTCTTTCTCTATATGGGTTTTTTTAGTTTGGATATGGATTGTATTAACACAATATATTCTATTTCATCATATATTGAATGGTGTTTTATTATTAAGCATATTATTATTAAGCCATATTCAATTTCTAGTATTGATTATATGAATTAAGAATTCATAGTATTTTAAAGGAATCAAGTATGGGCCTTTATTATCCCTAGATTCATTGGTAGGTATCATGATAAATTTATTTTGGTTAATTGGTTGTGTCCTAATCCATTTATGTAAGATGCCTTGTCATGTGGACTAGACGACATGTTTATGAAATCATTTTATCACTATTTTGCCTAACCATATTATTCTTCACTCCGATGTTATTGATTAAACTAACTATGTTTTTAGTTATTTATATTTTTAAAAATATTATTATTTATATACTCATGATACATTCGACAATATGATAAACATACTCAGTATCCAAACTCATTCTTATTGTATTTCCATTTCAGAGGATATGAAGAAGGAATCTTTGAATAAGTTTAAGGTTTCAAAATATTTATTTTCATCGTATTTACTATTTTATTACCAATATAATAAGAAATCTATGTTTTTATATAGTTTAACAAGTCTATTTATGTTTTTTATATTTTTTTAACGAAATAGGTTTTATCTTATGAATATTTAACAATGTAACCAATGGATCTGGGCTAGTGGAACTAGGGAATGTACAATATTTACCCAAAAATGTCTTTTAATATCATTGAGAACTATATTTATGAAAATATTGACTAGGGAACATAATAACATGAATAACATTGAGGATAAATCTATGTTATTGATAACATCATAATGTTTTAGTAAGGTATATAAAATGTTTTTCTATATCAATATATCCCACTCAATATACTATTTGAGGATGGTTATGTAGAAAAAAATTTCTACTGTTAATAACCCAACAAAAACTTATATTTTATTTATCACTATGGTTCAGAGTGAGTGTTCACTTACTTAAAATATGTATTGACACTCCCAGGGGATACTTCTGGTTTTTTTAAATTTTATTCATTATCCAATATGATTAATGAGATATTATAACATATTTAATCCATGCTATATGGATATAGAATAATCCAAAAGTGTATTGTGTTCATAAGTCTATGATCGATCATAAAATTAATGACTTATATAACAGTTTTAAAATTTTATGTGATGGGAGTTGAACATTATTAATGATTATTTTTGATAATTTTTTTGGAATATAACAATTTAAAATAAAATATGATTTAGATAATTTTTTTATGGAATGATTCTTTTATGTTCTATGGTCTTAAGTTTAATGTTACTAATATCGATATTGGTTAAGAACTTATTAGATTATTAATGTTTTTTAGATGATATTAATTATAAATTTAGGAACATTATTGAATTATAATAATATTTATTTAAGGAATATCTACATATCGAATCAAAACATATCACATTTGGCAAGGTTATTGGGCTTAAAAACAAAACTAAAGGGTGATATAGGTGCAATTCTTAGAACTATATTACATGATATCCTGGTATGAATGATATTGTTTTTACTAAAATTTATGAATTGAAAAATATTTATCTAATTTTGAGAAACATAATATAAGTTTTTGTATTGATGAATTTTAATGTATTTGAGGCGATTAATGACACTTCAGGATATGTTTTATTTAGTAGAGGTGTGTATAACCCTTATGATTAACATAATGTATTATTTTGGTAGAATGAAAAAATGTTTTTGGAGATGAAATATGAATGATATGATAATAAATTTGAGGTCAAAACATTTTTAATTTTGACATTATTTTTGTTATTTGGTATAAGGGTTTATTTATTTAATTAATGATCTATAGTGAATAATTGGCTTAATTGATGTGTTTCAGAGATTAATGAGTCATTTATTCCTTATTTGGTTTATTCATTTTGGGTACTATATTATATTATGATAAAATGTTTTGTTTTATTCAATTTATAATGAATAGAATTTTAATTTTTCAGTTGATAATGTGATCTCTTATAAGTTGATATTAGTAATTTTGGTGTGAATTGGTCGTCTTCAATGCTCAACATTTGAAGAAAATTAGAGTTTATATTAGAAACTTATTTAAGGTTATAATTTCACTTTTCAAAAAATTATATTTTCTTATTTAATAATTCTATATGGTAAATTAATTCCATTTCTCTTGGAAAAGGATCATAAAAGAAATCAATTATCTTATTACCAACATTTACAATGAAATCATGGACCTTTTTAGACATTATTGTTTTATTGTCTTATGGTTATTAACCTTATACTAGACAATATATATATCAATATTGATGATTAGATGGGAATGTTTTTTTCATCCATGTCCATATTTTCACTTCCCAATAATGTTGTCCTATTCAAAAACATATTTTCTTTTTCCTCCAATAGAACTTCATATTTCCTGTTCCATATGTTTATAAATACTTTTTTAACCTTGTTATGTATTGGATTATTCCTAAATTGATTTTCCAATGTAAATATATTGATAACATTGATGGACTACAAATTTTGATGATGTAATTATTTAATGGGTGATAATTTGACACCTCGAGATTTCATAATGGGAACATTAGGATTGATAGAATATTTGACACACAATATTTTGAATAAATTATCAAAGAAATAATATTATATAAAAATTAAAATTATAGACTAGCCATATAATTAGAAGGTATAAATATATTTATCCACATTTTCTAATATATATAATGGAACATATCAATAAAAATATATTGATTGATTCTTAGGATTTTATCACTAAATATATGGTAAAATTAATTTATTCATAAAAAATAGTTTTCATTAAAAAATGATTTTATTGAATATTTTGAGAATATATATTTTTTCTATTTAAAAAAATATATTTAAAATATTATAATTAATATCTGAAATAATAATTTAGAAATTCAATTAGACTTATTTTATATAATTTTATAAAAATATTTCTTTATTTTGAAGAGGCAAAATATTACTTTCTAGAGTAATTATAAACATCCATTTTTAAAAAAATTATTTAAACGTCATATTAGTTCAATTATATTATGAATAATCAATATATGTTCATTATAATAAATTTTATAAATGATTTTTGAATAAAATTATATTATAAATAATAATGTCAACTTCAAACGATATTGTTTTTCATTGCATTTTGCATTTTTTCTTAAATTATTTTCAACCACCTCAAGAACTAGAATCATAAAATGTGGATGCCATATTTTTAATCATGAGTTCCAATTTTGGTAACCCTTCCAATTATGTTTTAATGACTTATGAATAGTAACCAAGGAAAAATGTATCACCTCTGTAAAGGGTAAATTGAGTGAACCTAGTTTAAAACTATGTTTTAAGGTCACTATTTTTTGTTTAATTTATTGTATGTTTTAGTAAATTAAATCCTTAATGAATTAATCTTGACATTTATTTATTTTGGGACACATGTCCAAAAAATGAGCTATATAAAATTTAGTGGAAAAATAATTCTAAAATGACACTCTCATACAATTTAACAACTCTTATGTGATAACATAGGGATGATATTATATTTATAATTAATATTAATTGTTATATTGATAATAATATGGTTATATTATTTATTTGAAATTATTTATTATAAAATTAACATAAAATCTCAGTCAGTGCAGATAAACTATTTCATTAATTTATAGGAAAATAAAATAAATGATTTTCAAAAAATTAAGAGTAAATTATTTTTAGTGTATCATAGTGTTACATGAATATTATTGACTAATATAACATATTATGGAAGATAAAAACGTTTTTATTAAATATTCCTAAATTATCCTTTTGTCTTTAATGAAAAATTAATTGAATAATGTCAACAATGAAATTCATGAAACATTTTGATAAAAATAATTTATTAAATTATGTAGAAATCATAAAATTCCTTAATTTGGATGAGGGAGATATTATAAGGCCTAAAATTACTCCCCCAAAACATTTATTTCCCAATTTTAACCTTATTTTTAAAAAAACATATCCTTTTAATATTTCAAAGTCATTACCATGGATGAGGTTAAATTGGGTTATTATATGAGTTATTCAAAAAGTAAATGAATAAAATGGTAGTGAAAACTAAATAGATTTCATTTAATTATCACAATTAGATAATAAAATTATTATATTTATATATACTTCGATTAGAAATTATTTTTATTGAAAATGACATAAATATATTTTAATATTTTTGGTAATTCCAATTGTGTCCTTCTGCTACCTTAGAAAAGTACACCCAATCCCTCTAATCGTTACATAATATAGAGTAAAAAATTGTTTAAAAATACCAACCCATTTATCATATTATAATCATTATAAATGTATTATGGTTTATTTTCTTCCTGAGTGAACAACCTGAGGTTCCCTAAGAAAGTATCTAAATGGGGTCTCCAAAAGAAGAGGTAATCTCCTTACCTGACCACATTCAATTTATTTCCTCTTATACATCTTATAAATATGTCATATTTATAATGAAATATTAAATTAATTATACAAGAATTACTAAAAAATATTTCTAGTTGTGAAACCACCATTTTCTAAACTGTTTTATATATAATGGGATGTTAATTTTCTGTTTGTGCGTATTAATGGTTTAACAACTCAATGTAGTTATGTGATTCATTTTTCATCATCATTTTTTAAGGATGGGTAATATGATATTTTTATGTTAATATATATATTTTTTGTAATAATGATTTTTCTGGAGATATAATATAATATATACTTTCTTAAATTATATTCAGTTGGATAAATATATTATCACTCATGTATATGTGTGGAATACAACCTCCACAAAGTTATTGGATCTGTTTATCATTCCCATTTAATATGAATTATAATCTATATTTAAATATTAAATAAATATGATATATATTAACTATAAAATATCTTTTAAAGGTGAATTATTATTTACCATTCTTTCAATCCAAATAATGAATATTGGAAATAACATTAATGTTTAAATACGACATACCCTCTCAATGATCTATGTAATTCGTTATCTTATTTATAAAGATTATGGATTATTATAAAAATACATATATATATATATATATATTATAATAATTCATATAATATATGTCACATATCTACGATCAAATTGTACAGATGAATCGTAAAAAAACATACATGAAAAGTGATGTAGTTATAACCCAAATCAATGATTGTAATAAATATTTTTCATTAAAAAGGTGAGCAAAATTCATAAAAATACATATATTCTATTATTTTTATTATTTTTATTTTTTAATAAGTGATAAATCAAGTTATATTTGTTATTATGGATTTCTGAACATAAGTGAAATAAAGATTACTTAGGTTATGTATTTTCTTATATCAGTTTTAAATATTTGAGACAATTTTCATATTCGACACATCATTCATTAATGTTGTGTATATAAATTCACTATGATATGATATGTATCTATTTTATTTATATTAATTGAAATAAATATTTCATTTATGGTCACTTCTTTAATAGGTGTTATGATTTAAAAGTAACTAAATAATTAAGGACAAATTTTGAAATATCATCATTATTCGGAATTTTTTAAGTATATATTGGGGGAAAATATTTCATCTCAATATCATAAATCACATAAATTTTGTCTCCATTAATTATTTATGTAAATTTAATGTTTTAATTTTATATTAAAAACCTTATTTATTCATGACACTAAAATAATGTTTTTAAATAAGAATGAATTTTTTCTACTCAGTTTTCAATATAATTAATCTAAGTGCATATATTCTATAATTATATTTCAATTGTGTTTTAATATTCTCCTATTATATATTAGTACAATTTCTCATTTTTTTAACATTTAAAAAAATATTTAAAATAAATATTAATGTCCTTTTTGTAATGAATATTTCTAATGACCCATTTAGATATTTTTATTGATACAAAACAATAGACATTTATCTTATATATACTATAATTTAGATATTTTATATTGATACCATCATTTATAATTCTCTAGGAGGTTTATGAATAGTTTTAATGAGAAATTTACTAATATTCAATGTGTTAGTTCATCATATACTATTATTTTTATTAATATTAATACATGGTGTAGATTAGGTAATATTTTTTATACATATAATAAATTCATTGGACTTAATATGAAATGGTATATACCTTTTATACCCCAAGAATTCATACTTATGTCTCATGAGAAAATTTTTTTTTGGGTATTTGGCTAATGTGTTAGTCATTTCTATAGGATTTCAGACCATGATTCCTCAATGGTAAGTTTAAAATTTCTAATATTATGGATTTCATAATTATGATACATGATATTGATGACCACATTATTATTTGAATAGTTTTGATATCTATTGGTAATTTTAATGCATTTATAATTATTTATAATTAATTTTTTGATCATCATTTATTTCTTCTGTATGATTCTCCATTATCATGTTACTGTCTAATGGAATAATATTTTTATTTATCTATAAATATTAATTACGAATTATTTACCCCTGATATCATAAATTGTACATAACCATTAGTAATAATTTAAGATCACCCTTATTTTAATTTATTTTTATTATGAATATAAGAAAGGAATATTTTAATGAGTATAATAATGTATAATATTTAATTTTAAAATATTTTATATATTATATGTAATGTAATTTGGGAAGCATGTATGTTTCATGTTTACCATGAATACTAAACTGTTATGTCCATTAGGATATGATTACTTATACTATATTCCAATATAATAATGTAAAAGATGGATATAGAATTATATGAATATGGGTTTATAAATACTATGTATTAATTAATCAATATTTATCAATGTGATAGAATAAGTGAGGAGGAGGGGTTATATTTTATAAGTTAGAGGTGTTACACAATTGTAATTACTTGAGGTTTTATATACATAGGGTGAGCATACAAGAATACTCAGTAGGGAAAAACAATGACTCTCTTGTACAAGTGAGGATACATTCTACTATACCGTGGAAAAAGAGGTAACCAAACACCCAACAAGGAAAAGCTATCCACCAAAACCTCACCAAGGCACACTCTCCAAATAACGCAAGGTCAGTAATGTAATGTAATTAATAGGACATCGATAATTGGGAACCCAACGACGCTTTCCCACAGGTTATTAAAGACACCCAACGCATAGAACCAATCCCGCCATTCTCACTACAGTCCCACTGCCAAACCCCATCTACACACACCTGGGCCACAAACTCACCTCAGTCCCACTGCTAATCCTTGCCCGAACACACCTGGTCCAGAACAACTATCCCGCCCGAAGACACCTGGGCCACAACCACCACATGTAACCATACCTGCAAACACCTGGGTCAGAACAATTACCGCCACGCCCGAAAACACCTAAGCCTCATCCCGAAGACACTTGGGAAACAACCGGCCTGCAAACACCTGTGCCAACCACCACAACTACCATAGTCAATGATTCTGGGGCTAAATAATAGACATCATGCCATAACAGCCTACCCAAAGAGTCTTGGGCTATTCAGGAAAGGGAGCATAAAAGGATCAAATAACCACCCACTCCTAGGAGTGTTGGGAGAAACACCCTCCCCAGGAAATGGGGTTTACGACATTAAGTGAAATACATGGGTGGGGCGTGAATAAGAAACACCATAGCTACATATATATGTATAGGAAAAAACTCATCCCAACCTAGGGGTTCCAAAACCTAAGCACAAACAACCTCGTTACTACTCATTCATGAAAGAATAGCAGAACACTCATGGCCAAGCCACAACTCATTCCAAAAACCATTTCCCATTTAAACTATTCCATTTTTCATATTCATGTAACCCAATTTAGGTGAATTCTATAGTACTGAGAAATTAATAGGAAAAACCACAAGCTAGAGAACGAAGATAGTCAAATAGCAACTTAAACATTCACACCTGGTTCTCTTGTAAAGTCACAACAACAAAGGGATATGTCAAACCCCACATGGTACTGGAACCATGGAAAACCCCAAGACACATCCCCATGTCCCCAAAATCGAGGAGCCAATGGTTTCTCAATAATAGAGGATTCCACCACAGTTTCTGATATAAGGAGAGTAACCACACATCCTCAAGTTCACAACCAGCGAATGTATAACAACATGTGATCCTGTCCCCACCCATATCACCCCAGAAATCTAATCCCCCATCCATGAAAACTATAAATTCACCCGCATTTGGTATGAGGATGAAAAAAACCAAACCAATACCACCAACACAAGGCAAGAACAAGCAGGTATTTTCAGATTTAAAAGATTTAACACACTCCCTCGTTTCAATTCCACTGTGTTTTAATAGGGGTTATCATAGAAAGGGTTGATACTGGTGCTTAAAATTTATTTAACCAAGTAGATTTAATTAACCAATTCTATTTTACCTTTATTTAAACATCCAACACCACCGAGGTTCTTTAGTGCACAGAGAAATACCACCAACGACTATGATTTTCAGTGAGCATAGTTCCGTAAAATTCACAACACATAACCACATAAAGAGTATAGTAGAACATCGATCACACCCCCCTTTCATTCTGTAATGGTCTGTTCATTATCTTGGATAAGTTCGGTTTCATCAATTTCCAGAGATGCAAAAGCATTCCCACCATGCATGATACACAGGAAGAAGAGACAAAGGAGAAATTCCCTACTTGATTGATCAAAGATCGATATTATTCTCCACGCACCAAGAACATGGGATGCGTGACCTGAAGGGGAGGGGCTTAGGGAGCTCCAAACATACTAAGAAGAAAGGAATCCATTCAAGAGGAAAAGGAAGGAAGAAGAAATTTATGTTCGATATATATAGATAATACCATGTTCTTACGTGGAATTAGAATTGAGCATCTTTAAATTCAGATCCTGGTTCCTCACGCGATTGGGTGGTTACACACGACTGAATTAATTGTTATTAAATATGGAAGCTTCTCTGGATTTTTAGATATTAATTATGGGTTAAAAACACCCCTGAAACACCTTTGAAGGTCAAAAAACCATAAAAGAGTCGTTACGGGAAAAAATTGTAGAATGAAAACCCGAAAAGGATGGATAACACCGATCGGTCACACCGATCAGTTGGTCGTGCCGATTAGTCCCACCGATCAATCACATTGATTGGTCGCGCCGATAGGTCCCGCCAATCGATCACACCAATCGGTCAAACCGATCAGTCGCGCCGATCGGTCATGGTGATGGAGGTGCGACCCCTTAGGATCATATAATTTGACAAAGGGATGGGTCATGAGGTTCTAGGCCATTACAAATAAGTCTGATCAGAGTAATAGAGGGATGTTGGGAGTGAAATTTGGAAGAGGTTTGATGAGCTAAGAGGCTTTATAGGTATGATTAAATGGGTAGAGGCGATGCCCTATTATAAGTGCTAGGAGTGGCACTTTAACAAGGTATTGAAATATTTTTCTATTATAATATGATTTTCTGTTTCAAATGGTCCCAATGTCATTTATTTAAAAGATAAGATTCTTTTGGGTCAAAATCCACCCAAAAAATTTGTTTTATGACATCTTTAGATCTCAAATTTAATCTTATCTTTTTTCATTAACCCTATGATAAATATATTAAATATAAGAATTTCTTCTTCTTTTTCATAATATATGGTATCTATAGTAAATATAAAATGCCAATAGATACACAAGTTGATAACAAAAGACATTTATAACATTATATAAATCATTTGTTCGAATCATATATTTTTAAGACTTTTATGAAATTCATTTATATAATATCTTTTTTAAAAACTCATTTTTATCAATTTTATACTATTCATATCATGACTTATTTAAAAATCCATAAAAAAATAAATTAAAAAAGAACATAATTAATTCAAATATAAAATGTCATAAGAATACCTGAAGTTCATGTATGGTATAAAATGTTTCAAAATAAATTTACATTTTTTATATTCTCATTTATGTAAATTATTCATTGCTAAGGTAACCACTAAATCCTCATTGTGTCATTAATAAATTTATTTGATTGATTTCTAAATATTATAAATAAAATACCGCAATGTAGGAAAACCTTTTATATTTATAATTACAATTTTTACTAGAAATAATCACGTATGTAACCCCGTATAAAACTTTTTAGCTTAAAAATATGTGTTTATGTTACATTTTTCTTTCCATTAAATTAATTTTTATAAAATGTCATTTTCATATCCAAGTGTCTCTATGGTGACACAAAATCGACACAATGATGCCCATGGTCATAAATATGTCATCCAATAAGACTACAACATGTGTTAGAGTTTTTTAATATTGTTATAATATTATTTGTTTACTCTTATATACCAGATTTACCGTTTTACCATGAGAAATAAAAATAATTACGGATGTTACTATTCATAATCACCAAAAATAAACATTGCCTATTCAAAACATTTAAAACTCATGATTCAAAATATGGAATCCATTTTTCTAAATTCGAACCCCATAATTAGATTAAATTCATATAAACTAGTTTCTCATTGGAAAAACAAAAAACACAGTTTTTATGAAATTATAAATATCAAAATATTGACATGTGTTTATGTCCAATTTAAAGTTTAAATAATACAAATGAACATAATTGGATTAAATGATATAAATATAATCTATTAATCTTTTAAAAAAAATTAAATAGTCAATTTAACTATAATAATAAATTATATTAAAAGGATGTTTTTAATTAAGATGCATTATTTTTCACAATTTATAAAAATATGAATTTTATCAGAACACCAAAATTTCATCCAATGTCAATTTTGATGTCCCTATTCTATAAAACACGATTATTTTGTCAAATCTGAAATATAAAATGGGAAAAACAAGATTTTAAAAGAGTTCTCTATCAAATTTCATTAAAAAACCTTTTCAAACTAATATTAGAGTATTCCATTCTTAAAATATGATTCATACTTATTTTAAGCCTCTAAATTTTAATAAATAATTGAAAATACATTTAACCAACATGTAGAATCATATTTTAGTTAATTCTTTCAATACACACCAATAAAATGGCGAGGCGTTAACTACCATTTAATATAATATTATTATATTTCAATATAAATCATAGTTGTGTGAAACATACGATTTTAGAGGACCTCGTTGTTTCATGTTGAGTACACTATGGAAAAGTATCATATTTTACATCTAATTAATATGTTATTCATAAATATTAATAGATATGAAAATTTATTATTCTATAAATAACTGTGTCAGTACAGGTTGAATTTGAATGAATGAATTAATATTAATTTTTCCTTATATTGTGTATTTGGGAGATAAACATGGTAATCCTTATTACTCATAAAATATGATTAAATTATCATAAAGATTTCACTCAATTTTTCATCCCACATTTTTCAATTTGGGAAAATCATTTAATTTTTTGAGGGCATCCTTTGTTTGATCGACATCTCATTACTCTAGCAATTACATAAATAACACAAATGTACTATATGGTGAAATAAATAATCCCTAAAAATAAATAAAAATATATATATGACCTAACTCAAAAATTATGGGAGTATCCTAACATAATAATATCAATGATTTTAATCTTAATTATCCATGCTCTCTTTTTTTATCTAAATTAGTTATATACTAAAATCCTTAAATGTTATTCGTAAAGATATGTTGTATTAAGGTAAAATAATACCATTGGTGTGTCCAACTTTTTTTGTAGTTACGCCTCTTTGTCATTAGTTAGTTTATAATTGAATTAATACCCAGCATTACCTTTTTAGGTTTACCAACCATTTGTACATATGTTTTTGAGAATAAATACAAATATAGTATTTATACAAGGGTTTTTTCTAAAAAAATACATTCTAAAAAAATTAAAAATATTTCAAGACTTCACCATATACTTGGAGTCATCAATATGTATTTCACAATGGTTTCATAAAACTAAATAAAAATTTTAACAAAAAAAATCTAAAAACAAAACAATAATACTAATACTAAAACCCACTAAAACAAACTCTAATATAAACTGTTATTCCCCAAAATAAATACATCGTTATTTTAAAAAATTTCTATTATGTAAAAATTTTATCTCCCAAAATAATCTCAAAATCCCATGTACATAATAATTAATGAAAAAAGTGTACAATAACAAAATGAATATTTTATAATTTTTTTTGAATATATCTTTATAATGATCTCATTCAAGTCTCCATTGTAAACAGTTGTTAAGATACGCATATCTTTATAACTTAGGGAATTGAATCACAATAAATGTGTTAAATAAAATTATTATTAAATAAAATCATATCAACATGCCGTTAAGGTTAATATCATATGTTTATGATAAAACATGAGTAGGGAGAAGTATTTTATCAAAACGAAAAATGATAAATAATAGTTATATATATAACAAGATGGAAGTGTATGTATTCTAAAATTAATATCATATTCCATAGGAAAAAAGTGTGTAAACATGATATAATAAAGTATTACAATAATCATAATTTAATTATACCACATATAATAATGACAAAAGAATATGAATATGTATTCATAATATTTTTAACATATATATCCATATCGAGTTAATGCTAATTCTTGTGAATATAGATAATATTAATCATCCTAATTATTAATTTTTTTATGTATATATCTATATAATTTTAATGATTAATCATTTTAATATAGATAATAAAATAATGACCATGATTAATAATGGTAAAATATGAAATCGTCCCCACTTTCAGCCCCAACGTCATTACATCATGATTTATAAAACCTTAACCATTTTATTGTAGGGTGATATATGACCCCATGCATTATAATACATAATTTTTTGTTCATTAGGACATTAATAATTTAATATGTCCGGAAAATTAATGGGAATTACAATGGGTATACATTATCATATCATAAAAACCCATTGAAAGAAAAAAGAGTTTTACAACACATCAAGATGGTGTATTTGTAAATAACATCAAGTATAAAAAAGGTTAATACCCAAAACTCATCCAACCCAATATATACTTTTATAATAAACATTTTATGTTTTATAATTAATAATAATTCATAAATAAATATGTCATTAATAAATATAGAAAAATTGTGGTGGCATCAAAAAATGATTTTATAAAAACACATTTAGCTACCGTTTAATAGTAGAATATTTTTTCTCATTTAAAATGCATTTTATTATGTTGAAGGGAATTATTTTTGAAAGTCGTTAAATTTTATAAAGTATCGTAAAATATTTGTACCATGGTAAATAAATAAATGCATCAAAATGTATAGGGAAAAAACATTGAAAATAATTCTTTTTACAAATAATATTCAATAATGGATCCTTCATGTTGAATCCCAACCTATATTAAATGAAATATTATTTTAAGATGAATAAATGGTAATTTTAGAATTATTTGAGAATTATGTTTTCATTTTTTAACATGAAAAGTAAAAATTTGTTTGAAATTTAAAACATTTATATATAGATTATTTCATTAAAAGATATGGGAAATATATTTAACAAAATTAAATTTTTTTATTAATAAATAGACTTGTAAAGGATGAATAATATAGCTTAAGAAACTATTTTTATTAAAAATTAATTTTAAGGAATATTATTCTAAAATAAATATAATTTCATTGATAGTATTAATTACACAGAACACCATGTTTTACCAAATTGTGGTATATTATTAATATTATTATTTATTTATGATTGTTGTCACCAAGACACTAAACATTGAGATATGAAGAGGGATTAAAAATAATAGAAATTTAATTATAATAGTTAATATAATTATAAATTATTTATAAATAACTATTTAATTTTTAGTAAACTCTATATTTACGTCACAAATATATTCTATCTCAAATTTATTTTCGTTATATATTTTAAAAAAATTTTGAATATAAATTTGGTCAAATTATATATATATATATTTTGAAAATATTAAATTTATTTTCACATCTAAATTTTAAATTTATCTTAGGGATTTATTTTTACAATGTTATAAAAATATTAATTATTCATTGAATAGTGAATAATATTAGTTTATAATTTAAAAATAGTTTTCATTTAAAACACATTCAATTTTTTATTATATTTAAAATTTTTAAAAATTAATAATATATTAATTATATTATATTTAATCCAATTTAGTAAATTATAAAAAATTTATTTTATAATTTTAATACTTAATCTTTTTATAATTATTAAATGTTTCTCTAAGGAAAACAACTATTCATCATATCTTCGTGTTTACTTTTAAATAAATTTCATCTATTTTTAAGAAATGAATTAGTAAAAATTTATAATTTATTTTTAATTATAATTGATAATATTAAAAAAATGTAGTATTTTTTTTATATAATGATTATAAAATATTTTAAAAATTAATTAACGTGATTAATGTTAAATCATTTATTTTACGGAGGACAAACAAATTAATTAATGGTAAAAATGGCTTCAAAACATTTATAATTCATATTTACGGACATATTTCTACCATAATTTACCTTATTTTAGATAATGATCCATTTTTGTGACTATTAATGTTTTCAAAAATATGGTTATATCTTTTTCATGTCAAAAATTTCTAGTGTGTCTTCTTCGACAATTATAAAAAGGTACCCAATATCCTGTCTTAATTGCATGTTATAATCCTTTTGTTTCAGAATATAGAAACCCAAAAAGCTTCGTTAATTCCATACCCACATATCAGATTCAATATTAGTATTTGAAAACCCCCTATGAAGGATTTCATGTCTTACCTAAAGGGATTTCCAGAACCAAAGGTATCGTTATTAATGGGTGGTTTTTATAATAGTTAATCATCCACCAAATTAAATGACGCATAAAAAATTATGATAAAAAATTATAAATATCAACAATACCCTAATATTTTATTATATTAGTTTCATTACACAAATATATATCGTCTACCAACAAATGGGAAAAAAATTTCAATCAATTGTATGGTAGACTACTACCTCGCGAACTGATGGAATTTTTATTCCATCAACATCTCTCGTGGATAAATATCATGATGGATTTAATATATATATATATATATATATATTATATTAATGAAATAATTATATATATTTAGTTAAAAAATCTTATATAACATATTACAATGAAATCTATTGAAAAACTGTAAAATCACATATTTGTATGTGTGGACCGCTTCCTCTATGAATCGATGTGATACGACATTAATTTAATTTTTTCATAGATTGTTATAAGTATATATTTAATGACTATATATTATATATAATAAATAATAATTATAATTTAATGTTGAATTAATATTTACATTCATTTTCATCCTTCCATCGTGAAAATAGAAATTGAGATCACACATATATTCAGCCTATCGTCACCATGAAAGATGTAATTTATATTATTATATCTATATTTAATGGATAAATATAAATATTTAATATATATATATATATATTATGAAATTAAATATATAATGTATCAATTATACTAGTATAAGGTCCATAACACGTGAACCAAAACGTACATGAAAATTGAAGGAGTTTTCACTAAAATAATAGCTTTAATATAGAATAATTAGTAAATAAGTAAAAAATTTTATAATTAAATAATATATAATTTTATATTTATTTTTATGGTCTGGGAAGACATTTACAATAGTCCATTATTTTTTATGTTGGACAATTAAATTTGTATTAATATTTTTGAGATGTAAGGTCTAGAATTTTCATCTCAGATATATTTATATGGGACACATGACATAAACACCACATTTTGCATATTTTCAGTTTACATAATATCCATAAATTTATTTTATGATTACTATAATAAAAATACTAAGATATAGATATCCACATATAGACCATTCTATCACGGGTCATTTGATTTATAAGTTACGATAGTGGTAAAATTTTTGCATTATAATATCATTGTTTATTGGGTTTGTTTATGAATAAGGTAATAATGTTGAAATCGTATGATCTAAGTCTCAAAAAAAATAACTTATTTTATTATACTCTATTGATAAAAGGAGAATAGATTTATTTTTACATCAATTTTCATATATTTAGTTACTAATTAGATCAGAAGAAATTGTTATTAAAAAATTATTTAATTATCTGTTTGGTAAAAACTATTTTCTCTATAATGTCTATGTTTCCTAAAAATGTATGTAATTATGATTTTAATATTAATAAATTATTATTAAATCCATTTTTACCATTTTTATTATTTTTATTAAGAATTATTTTATTAGAAGCTTTTTTTCATTTTATGAATGATGTAGTATTTAATTTTTATAGGAAATGTTAAATGAATATTTTTTAATGTGTATGCAACTAAAATAATTTCCACACACAGAATGATTAGATTATTTTAGTATTACATATAAAATTTTATTCTTTACAATAATGATATATTATTCCCCAATATTTTAGAAATTTCTATTTTTTAATGATTTGATTTCAAAATGTAAAGGTTATTTTCCTCAGAAATGTTTTATTGTTATTTTTATATGAATTATATTCATCCATGAAAGAAATATTTTTTTATTTTTTTATACTAAATATATGATCCAATTCTACCATCCTTCTAGATTATATGGTTTATGGTTATTATTATGATAAATATCTATATATGAATCCCATTTCAGTCCCATGGGTTTAACTATGATAAAATAATATATAAAACATATTTCATTTTTATGTGTTACAATATTATGTATGTTATATGATATTAAAGTTAAAAAATATGTGTATTAATTTTTGTGTGGGACGTACATATCCTTAAAAATCATTGGGCATAGATTCATATCTCATAAAAAAATAAGACATTAATTTGGATTGATTATAGTTCAATAAATGACATTTTCCACAACAAGATTCATGGAACTGGGCCATTAATACTATATTGCTTTTGGGAGTCAGCTCATTATAGTAATATATCATTCAGAAAGAGAATTTAACTCTATGGAAATTATTTTCTATTTATACTTCTCTTCCCCAACTATATGTATTATTCCTATGCTATACTCTAATGGCCCATGATCATTTATTAATTTAAGATTCATGTGTTATGATGTTATATAAAATATTTATTAGCTCATAATAATTATAATTGATATATATGAAATGTATTTAAACTTTTATGATCATATACTCATACCCATAGTCATATTTTATGAATATTTGTTCATTGATATCTCTCTTTTTAAAAAAAATTTAGCACCAAAGCACACAATTTCCTATGTATACTTTCCCAATGATATGATGAAATGTTTTATGCAATAAATTTAAAATAACAATGAAACTTATGATAAATTAACTGGAAGATTATGTTAAAATATTATTAATTTTTTTATATTTATTTCTTTCAAACATAACTAAAACTATATAATTCTGGAATAGATCTTTTTTGTGTAGAATATTGATCTATTAAGACGTGATATATATGAATGAATAGAATATGTATATACAGTTTGTATCTAATAAAATATTATATAATATATAATTTGAAAACAATAATTACATAGATTTATATATATATCATTGTGTGTGTGTGTGTCTAAGGATTATTCTATGGATAATTCTAAGAATATTAAAACATTATGTAATTTTGGTAAAGGATAGTGTAGGTGGTTTCGAGAAAATTGCATACATGCCTAAATAATACCATAGGATGTGTCATAAGGATAGTTTTATATAGGTGTAATAACGCTGAAAATGTATCATTGTATTTGAATCAATAATTCTTTAGTATAACAAAACATCATTTTTGGAAACCTAGTTTGAGACTCTTGGGGGATATGTTGGGAAAATTCATAAAATTTTATGAACCATAATGAGATAATTGAACAAATAATGATAATTTTTAGATTAGGTAGGTCGTAAGGATTCATATATTGAAAATTATTTTTCATGATTTTGATAGACTACAAATGATATTTCATGAATATTTTGTTTTTCAATATGATTAAGGTTTCTTTAAACATGCTTTTTTGTTTCAATCATGGGTGAAAACTGAAAAAATCGTGAAAATACCGAGGGTGATGGATAATTAATTCATTGTTATCATGAAAAACAAAATTTTATACGATATATATTGAATTATTTTCCCTTGTCACATGAATTTATTATGTTCTTATTCATTCTATTTTTCCAAATGAGAATATAATATAACAACATTATAATGAATCCATCAAAAGGCAATATATGCCTTATTTTAAAGACTCTGTAGATCAAATAGTCAATGATAAAAGTATCAGAACCATTGATAATATAATTTTTGTTCTACAATGTTTATCTCATGAAATATTCCTTTTGATTGTATTTAATTTGAATGGATAAGCATATTAATGGTGAAATCTAATCTTCAATATATGGAAAATATGAAATTAACCTCTTAATGTGATATAAATGTTTTACAATAATTCAAAATATGTAATTATGTCATGTTTTTCATTAAAAAATGATAAAAATATCCTAAAAAATAATTATAAATAATATGAATATAATATTACAAATGAGGAAAATTTTAAAATACATGTGAGGTGTGATTATTGTATAACTTGAAAAACATAAAGTGTTGTTGATCGAATATTAGTGTATTAAAAAAAGTCACCAAAGGGAGTAATCCATAAAGTGATTCAGATACTATGAAGAAATAATTATATGATTCATCACATTTTAAATAAATATTGGATTTAACCATGAAACTTAGGATTTTGACAAGAAAACAAATATGGAATTCAAAAAAATAAATAAATACCCATGGAGATTAGAATATTATATTTCAATTTTACTAAATTTGTGAATATAATTATATTAGAGGTTTTATTAAGGGGGATATTAAATGTTTTATGTGTGGAATGGAAGTTCATATATAAATTGATTGCTAATGTGTGGAGAAGAAAATAGTTAATGATGTGAATTAATGGAATGATCAACAATATTTACAACACACACTCTTCTTATTCAATGGATATAAATTCTAGAATCACTTTATCTATGTCCCAAATCTAATGGATAATAATGATGATCTATGAATGAAACTTCTTACGAACAGATACAAATGGAGATCATAAGTTCTCACTATTTATAACGAGGGGTATGATCAATGTATGGGGAAATATACTCTTACCATCCACTATATAACTAATAATATGTTATATAACTTTGTATTTATCCATTTTTTATAACTGAATATTTTAATAAGGGTTTCAAAATTACACACAAATGATTAGATGAGTTTATATCATTGAAAATCTTTGAGGGCATGATGATCACATCTGTTGTCTATGATTATTATCCAATTTAATTTTTTCAGATTGGTATTATTGGAAAACCTGTTATTATCAATTTGATTCAATTTGATGTTATCACATGAATGGATTAACAATTTTAGAGAAATATCACATAAATCTTCTTGGTAGGTTACTCACATATAATAATGAAAACCAATATATGATATTTTTATAATGTGTTGGGAAATTTAAACATATAATTGAGATCACATCCATTCTATATGAAATTATTCAAAAATAAAAGGTAGTTTCATCTCCGATTATATTGGAGAAACTAAGAATTGATTATATGTATATTGAGTGAGATATTGTGTAATATTTCTAGAATATTTACACAGAATTATCTTAAATCATGAAATTTAGTTCACAATAGAACACATACCTACTACTGCATCTATTTTAAAAACTCTATATAGAATGTTCAAAATTGAGTTGCATGAATTTAGGAAACTACTCTAGGAGAATCATGATATGGGAATCAATAAACCATGTTTTTTTCCATGGGGTGATCCTATCCTTTTTGTTATGATGAATGATGGATCAATGTTACCCAACATTGATTAACGATATCTAAAAAATACCACAAATAAGAACATGTATACATTAACCAACATTTATGATTTTTAACTATCTTCTCATAGCTCAATAATGTTCAATGATTTTCCCTCATTCAGGATATCATCAATGAAGTTTATTAAAAAGATGGTTTACATAAGAATACATATTGTACATGATATTGAAAATATGAATATATATTGGTCTAATTAAACTTATTAATTACCTTTATATTATTTTAAATTTAATGAATATATTTTCTAGAGATTCCATAATAAGTTTCAAGTAGTGTTTAGAGATAAAATTATCATACATTAACAGTAAATAATGTTCCTTATTTTTTCATGAAAATTTTAATAATTAACATAATATATTAGAAACTATATGAAAATTTTATAAACCAAAAATCATGGAAAAATGATTCAATTTTTATATAAATAAATGATAGTCTATATCAGTAAATCCATAAAAATATGCATTTAAAAATCATCCTAGACCAACCATGGTGAATTAGGTCCATAGATTTATTTAATTGGATTGATGTTATTGATTCTTTGTGAAAACAATATAATGGTTGTCCAACAGAACAACCAAATTAACTCGGATGGGGGAAATGTTCCTTTGGAACGATGAATGTGAAGACAATTTCAATTAATTATAGATAAGGTTTGTCTGTGAACCAATAAATACATTACACTTTAGTGGATTTGTGTGTTTAATTTATATTTATGTATCAAAGATGAGGATGGGATTCATCCTCATGAGGAATGATATGGTTATATCTAATTCCTTGCGATAATTATTGGAACTTCATAAAAAATAAAGAAGTCAATATTTTGAGATATCTAAGATAGTTATTCAATAAAAATATTGAGATAATATATTTATTGATAAAGGAGTGATGTATATAAAATTCATAATATTTCAAAATATATATTCACACAAACAGCGTTAAACATGCACATTAAAATATGGTTGGAGATTATTAGTGATTATGACTACTCAATAAGTTACCATCATATGAAATAAAACAAGTTGGTTGATGATTTGGTGTGAAAGGATCATTGTACTTTATATAGTAGTTGGATCTCCAATGATTCAATAATTAGGTATTTTTCTAGGATGAATTTGGAAATCATTAAGGGTAAATTAAATATTCTTCAAATAATTGTTCAGCCATCAATCCATGCAAAGTTTAAAGGGGTCAAAAATTTATATATTGAGATACAGAAGAAGGTATAAACTATTCTTGAGATGTACCTTTACTGTGATGGAATGCTAATGTTCATAAATCATGTTTTTGTACCATCCTTACCATTTTTTATGGAGTTGTTATATGAATCTCATTGTTCATTATTCTTTATTCATTATGGAAGTCAAAATATATAAATGCATGTTAAATAGAATTTATAGGGGGAAAATCATAAACATTCATATTATATATATTGTATCATTTTCATGTTATATTGTCAAGTTAAGGCTTAGATATGATATTATGTATTTATGTAGTAACACCAAACTATTATCGCATTTAATTGGGAAAACGTCACCATGGATTATGTCAATTGACTCCCAACATTTATATATCCTAAACTATTATACTGATTATAGTTGATCACCTTATAACGTCCTAAAAAATTATATAAAATCATATTTCTACTTGGATCACCATTTTGGGATATACAATATGAAAGTGGTATGTTTCATAAGAGTACCATATTATATTCTCTATAATTGAAATCGCAGATTTAGCATTATGTTTTTGAGAAGCCTTCATAATGATCATGAAAATGAATTTTGTTATAGAAATGTATATTACCCTTTAACAAATGATCTTTTTAAGAAATCAATTCAAAACTTATGGGATATGTAGAGATATTATACTATGTATTTAAATCGTGTTTGGGATTGAAAACATCCTATAGTAATTTTTTCATACAATAATATATTTCACTCAATAATTAGAATTTATCATTTTTAATACCCCAATAAAACGAACAATTTAAATCAAACATGTTGATATGATGTTGTGGGATGAACGATATGGGGATCATAGCTTCTTGATAAATGGTTGTGATGCCTATATCCATTCAACAAAACATTATGTATGTATATATCCAACCTAATCTTTATAAAGATAATCATTTATGTGATCTAGAATATTATTTTAATGATAATGGTTTTATATGAATTTATATATGGGATAAGGTTATAATATTTTGAATTAATTGAAATTAGAAACTTGTGTATATTTTCACTTTAGATATTCATAATCTAGTATTTATGATATATTTTTATCTTGTAATTCAACCGAACAGATCTCTTGTCCACAATGTGTTCCATGTATCTCTCCTGAGAAAGTATTCAATTGAATTTTGAGATGTACTAAAATCATAAGTCATACATATAGATAATGATATTTCCAATTGTGATATTATAGATTATAGATATAATGTTCCTCCAAAAAGGACCACTCTCTTGGTCAATTATTTTTGAAAAACCTACTATCCTAAGAATCATCATTGGAAAATAGTGAAATGATAATGAAGACATTTCAATATTGTTTTGTATTAGGTTGATAAAATATCAAGGGATAAATTTTTCTTAATGGGGGTTGAGTGAAAAAAAACCTTTGATTTTTTGAAATACAACTTACAATAAAATTTTATTTCTTTATTATCTTACATTAAACACAACACAATGTTTTAACAAAAATTAATATACTATAGATTAAATTATTTCAATAAGAACATTATAAACTATCCATTTATCCTGGAAAAATGAATAGGAATGAAAATATTTAATATTAAATATTGTGTTTTTGATAATGTAAATATATTAATAAAAAATAACATAAATTTTGGTAATGTCTTTATATACATTCCTGAATTTGTTTTAAATGATATTCCTTGAATGTTTTATGATATTAATTTAAATAAAATTTAATAATATTTATGAATTTTATATTAATTAATTATATCAATTTTTGTAATAAAATTATCAAAACTTTCATATGGATTATTTTATATATTTTTCTATAAATATTAAATTTTTAACGATGGGTGAAAAGTAATGAATTTTATTGAATATCCATTTCTTTTAATAAATTTACATTGTCTATTTTCATTTTAAAATATTTTAAATGGAACCATAGAAATGTTTTATGAAAATTAAAAAAAAAATCTTTTAAATAAGTTATTTTTTAATTTTCAGATATTAAATCATTCTATACTTATAAAAGAATTCTCTTGGTAAAATCGGTTTTTCATCAATATTTTCGATTTCATTTTTAAATTAATATTAAAAATTAAATTAACTAATGTTTTAAAAATGGAAACCATAAATTTAATAATCAATATAATTATTAAATTATAATTTAAACTTAATCTTTTGTCATAATTAATAGTAAAAAATATTAAAAAATTATTAATACAAGTAATGTTAGAATGTGTTTACTGGTGAATAACCTGAATACATAATAGTTCAAATTACCTGAAATTATCTCAAATAACTATTTAATGTTCAAATATATACCTTATCCCATCCAATGTATTTAAACAGTTCTTTTTTATTCATTAGTCATTTTATAAATGTGGGTATAACTTTTAAAAAAAATGAAAAATGTGTCAGGTCCCCTGATTATAAAAGGGTAAATCTTATCCTCTACTATTTAAACATCCATAGAATTAGTTTAAAACAAATACATACAATAATACATAACATACTTCCTTCCACCAATTTATAGGCCATATTCTCATTATTATGATATCTTCCAAAAACTTTTGGTACTAACATATGGAGGTTTTTTATGAAGATGTATTGTTCTCAAATAGGTATTTATATAATATCTATTTTTACAAATCATTAAAATAATACTAAAATAGGATGAAATAATAAAACCATTATATCCCATGTACCAATATCAAATTATATATTTTCATAACCCACATCCCTATTCTCTTTTTATCTTTTAAAAAATATTGTCGATTTTGGGAACGGTGGACTATTGTCTCACGATCCGACATAATTCATTTTCATTAACTACCTCCCACATATAGATATAATGATGGATTAAAAGAATATTTATAAGATATTTAAGATATAATTATATATATTTAATTGTAATACCAAACCTATCTTCTACCTATCCAATCCATTAAAAAGTTACAACTTTTGTCGTGCGTTTGTGTTAACTACCGTATACACAAAGTGATATGATAGGATATTCATTTATTTTGAAAATGGAATATAATAATGAAAGATATATTGAATTTATAAAATATATATTAAATGAAAATTATTAAAAAAAACTGAATTCTAATTTACCTTCCATTCAATCTATATTTTGAGAGAATGGTATCATCATTCATGGGTATGTACGACATACCATCACTATGAACCTTGGGTTTCATTTTTTGTATCTAAATTCTATGGATGAATTTATATATATATATAATGAATATATATTATATATATGACATTAATAAAATTATATATATTATGTAACCATGAAAAAAAACACAAGGATCCAATCTACCAAAACAAAACATACAAGAAAAACAAAAGAGATATCACTTGGAATAGTAATTTTAATGATGAATTATATACAGACATATGATAAAATGTCATCTGTTAATCCGATATGGAATGACATATATATTTATATTTCATAATAATAATATAATAAAAATATTTTTTATTTGATCACTTTTTAAACATGTAAAAATAATTCAAGAAGTTATGTAAGTCATTTTCATCTCTATTTTATTTCTATAAGACACATGCACTATACCCCAATTAATTCATTTTTACGGCGTATATCATACCCAAAATTTTAATTTACGGTTCATATCATTTATTTAATGGGATATAAATATATATATATAAGTTCCATTAATTCATGAGACTTATGATTTAAATTTTAAAAAATGTGGTAAAATATTTATGTTGCAGTCTCATTATTTCTTTGTTAGTTTCTGAATATGTTTCTAATTATAAAAGAAATTATCTTACTCTTATAAAACTATTTTATTTTATTCTCATTTATTTATTTATTTATAATATGTATTTTTCATTTCCTTTTTGTCCCATTTATAGATAATGATACGATAATTATTTTTATTAAAATACACATTACATCACACTTTACTAAAAAATATTTTTTCTTCATTGACCATGTTTTATAAAAATATAATAAAAGAAATTTTCTAATATTCAACAATGATGTCTTTGAAAACATTATCCATGTCATACTATATAAAAATATTTTATAGGTATGATTAATTTCATTTTTAAATGATTTACTAAGGTAATTTTAACTGAAATGTTTAATAAATACTTTTTTACAATGTAGAGAATGAAAAAAACCATCCTCCATCAATACCAACTATTTATTTAATGGTTTACTTAAAATATATATAAGTAATTTTTAAGGAAATTTTATTATTATTATTTTTTATTTATATATTTTAATGAAGTGTTGTCAAAATGGAAAGGTTTTTTTTTCAAGACTATTTTAATGATCTTTTTTTTAAATTATATTTATTGTTAACAACAACATTTGGAATTAATTGTTTTTGGAAATGATTATATTTTACTGTAGATATTACGCAATGTTAACATATTATTAATTATTTATTTATTTATGTTTTTTATTATGATGGAAATATATTTATTAAAACCATTTCATTCCCACTGGTTATATGAGTATAAAATGTAAACGAAACCATTTCACATACATGGTTTATTATATGATGATAGTTTGATGATCATGTGTCTCAATAATACATGTACTGTATGACTTGTGGGACATATATATCAATACAATTATTTATATAAATATTTGTATGTTATGAGATAAATAGGATTGGACTGGGGAGTGGTCATATTTTAGTAAGGGGGTTTTTCTATTGTGATAGTCTTGAGAGTGAACCTTGACTACTATGATTGTTTGATCAGTGAAACCATTCCACTATGACAGACTATTGATTGTTCCTTGACTAATAATAAAATTATATTTTATTGTTATGTGTATCCCTTAAAACCTTGTATTATTCTTTTGTTATGATCTCATATCTAATTTTTTTAACTCCATTTTGATTCATGCCTTATTAACATCCAATATTTAGGCAATGAATCAAGGATAAAGCCTTTCATATTGAGGACATGATTTTCAAATTTCATAAGGCTCGATTCCCCATGGAATTAATACACATTTTTTTAATATATATCTAGTAATGATATTTTTAATGATGAACTATGTATGATATTATTTATAACTCCTGTAAAGTAGTTGTTTATGATTCATATTTTCTAATGGAACCAAACTTATGTGATATTCCATGGATTATATTGTTATGTAGTGAATATTCATCTATTCAGATGTGATATCCATATATAAATATTTAGGGTCTCTATATTTAACCTCAAAACAATATGAATATAATTTATAACATTATCATAGGGTAGGATAATTAAATATAGAAGATAATAATTAAAGTGGAGTGATTATGTCTCATGGAAAATATTTGACTCAAGAAAACCCATCACAAGTTGAGGAGGTATTAACCAATACCATATTGATAATGATATATTTAAATGTGAATTCAATTACCATTAATAATATTAATTTCCTGGAATAGTAATTTAATTTTGAATTATATATACTACATAAATGAAATTATTTTCACAAAACTATAATATGACTCATAGAGAGGAATTTTGTGGTGAATCTCATACCTTGGTCAAGATACATTTTTTCAATTATACCGAAGATCTATAATGGTTAAATTATGTTCATTAATTATCCACTCCTGATCATTATAAAAAAATATAATAATTTATACAAGTCATTGATAATAATTTCACACATATATGTTAGTTTCCTATTTTCCAACAACGGTTGTTTTATAACATTAATGTTGTATACTTGTTTTGTAGGAGTAATGTCAGTATTTTTTATTCATAAAATATTAATCTTTAACAATTGGTTAATTCATCTATATTTAATGATTTATTATGATTTTTTGAGTTATACATTCTTTTAATGACTATTTAATTTTTTATCCAATTGTTAAAAATAGATGATATGCTTAATTTTATAATACTTACCCAATGAAGGATGTTTTATTTGATATTGAGTAAAATATTGATATATCCTTTCGAAGAAAAAAATTATATTAATATTTATATCATAGTTAATAAATAATAATGTTAATTTATTTTTCAATGATATAGTTTCATTGTATGTTTATCAAAACAACCAAAACTGGACTTTCCGTGATTAAAAAATGAGTATGAGGTGATTTGGTTATAGAGTCATTACACCAATACAATAATTAATATATTTATTTGCTATAGTAGTCATTTATCATAATTATAAATTATATATAATCACATGTAAAATATACGAAAATATTACATAAATAAAATATATGGTTTAAAATATTTATTTAATCATGAGAGTTTATTGATCATATCATTAATATATTATATTATACATGTTTCCAGAACAATAGTGATTTTATAAAAAAATATTTATCCATTAGTCACATTCCCATGACCAACCATATAACATAGTGATTTGAAAGAAAACATAAATATGTTATTCAATGTAGGTGTTAATATGTTTTCATGCATGGATAATGGTATTTTCCATAACATAAAATAAAATTAGATATAACCTAACCAGAACCACACTCTCCCATTTTAGAAAATCAGGTTGGTTACATGACCTTCAGTGTGTATCCCATTAAAGTAGTAGCTATCAACTAGTAGTATGTTTTTGGGAAATATAGTGGGGAGACTATAAACATTTTACCAAATCATGAAATAGTAGAGATAATAAATCATTAGAGTAACATAAATAGTGGAAAAACATCATATTATTGGAAGAGAAAGGATAAAGAATGTAAAAAAACTAATAAGTAATTATGTAACATCTGACTAGAATGTATAAAATTTTTATATCATATAATATACTAAATTTATTATTTAAAAAAATCAAAACTCAAAAATCAAAGGTCTCGAACCCCAATAGTCATGTCTCCAAACTCTTACCCTTCCAAAAGCACAAAAAAAATGATTCCATTCCCTTGAAAAAACCATTATTCAAGTAATATGGTTTTGTACCAATATGTGGACTGAATAGGGTGTCAGTTTAACACCTTAGTTCGAACAATCTCTGTCTAAACAAACCAGTCACATAATAAGTACATATAATATAGTCGTAACAATTGTATTAATTAATAAATTAATAGTACAAAAAATCAACATTATTCAACACCATGCCAGAAAGTCACTAAAAATATACCACAATGAATCCAACCATAAACAAAAACTATAGAATTATCACAATACTATAAAGAACCCACTATATAAGAATTTAAAGCTCTTTGAATAACCTTATATATAATCATTTTTTCAAATGGAATAAAACCTCAATATAATCATTTTGACATCAAACTAGTCGAAGACATATTTTTAAGAAATTCAACCTCTAGGAATATATATATAAGTATATATGTATGTATTTTATGATCAATCATATCCTTTCCACATATATGATATTTATACCATGAGTCATAACACATGTCACAAAATCAAGGATATCACAATATCATATGAAAATTGTTAATGGGTGATTATAAAAATTTCCAACATTTATTCAATATCATGGTTATTTTTTAAGAAATAATTGCCAAAAATTTAAAAATATAATAAATATATATCCTAGTTATTTTATATCAATGAATCACTTGAAATGTTATATCATGGTAACCACAAATTAATCTATTATCCAATTCCTTATTATTCATTGATTCTCCCACCCAACTCGTATCAACAATATATGTCAAAAATCCCTTGAATAGTAAGGGATTTAAGGATTAATGTCATCAATTTTTTCTCATCTGTTATTATTAATTTAGTTATCAAATAGCTTATGTCAGCACAATTGCAATATTGGGAATACCTGATAATTAAATAGATCATAGGGTTATGTTTTTTGGCCCCAAAACGTAAACCATAGATCGATTCAACACATTCAATGGGAAATAAGGATACGAAAAAGGAATTAAATATACCAAGAAGAATCCTATATCAATTTATATGAATTCAAACACCCCAAAAGCCATCATCAATATATTTACACATCTATAATTTAGATATATAGAAGCGGTGGAGAATCCTAAAAAAAAAATCGTCTAGAAATGATTACAATATAATGAAAAATTAAATAGAGGAAATAACACCCAAATCATAATGAAATAATGTAGGTTTAAGAGAGATATAGATAGAGGGAATGAGATATAAGTTCCATGAGTAAGAGGAATGGAAACATTAACATACTAAATGTATCATAATTACTGCTCCTCATAAGATCACGGTGTGTAAATTTATTACACATTGTGTGATTTTCTATTTATGTTTACACTAAAATTCATCTAACCACATGTAATTATAACCATGGATGAACATTACACATTATTTTATGTAGATTCAGAAAGTGTTATCCAATTAAATTCATGTACAAGTTCATAAAATTTATTCCCCTCACAACATATTCCTAGTGAATGTTATATATGATATAACACAACTAAAAAAATTTAAATTCCTTGTATGTTTCTTTTATCCATAAAAAAAATATTTTAATACATATAAGTTAATTAAAACTCAATAAATAACTCATGAAATCAATTAACATGATTATTATTATAATTAATTAATCTAAACAGATATACATTCGTTATATTTATTTTGTTTTAGCCAATAAAACCCTCAATCATTGACATGAAATATATTATTATGGTTCAATGATTTGGAAACACCCAAAAATAATGGATTTAATGAATAATTATAAAAGGGGTGTACATTAAAAATGATGAGATCATACAACATCCACACCATTTAATATCTCATCATTAATCTAATCTCAGAATTATAGTGGGGTCTTAGTGGCCAATTATGGACATGATGCCCAAATATAATACTCCCCCACCCAAGTCTCCTCTTGGAAAAAAACATGCCAACAATTAACTCGAATGAAATGTACGTTCTTTATCTGTATTTTCTACTCAAATATTCTAGATTCCTTATTAGATGCTACACAAAGGATCCTAATACAACATGATCGACATCATCCACATATACACCATGATAAGGGTCATGATAATATCTCTAATGGTGTGACCCATGTAACACATCATGCATGTAAATGTAGAGATATTGTAGTACTAATTAGTATTCCACTTGACCAGTCCATTATACTATATCTAAATGTACATAAAAACTAGAGTGTTAACATTACCTTTATCTTAATAAGAAATTTCCCCTACCAAGGTGATGCTCGAAAGAAGCCAAAATTACTAACCTCAAACAACATAGGTTTTAATTTACAGTCTGTGTATGGTATATTCTCAATTTAAATTGTCACCAAACACATATTGATTAATTAAACATAATATGATGTATTATATATGAAATTAGGTACATCCAATAGTTACTCACTAGCCTCCAACCCAGAATAGGTGAATTACATGACCATCCATTTAGGTTCTTTAAATGTGTCATCTTGATTTATGTTTGGAATATTGTATTATATGAATTGTCCAGGAGTTCCAAATGATTCTCCAATTAACCACCACAATACGCAACACATGTATATAGATTATATTTTATATTAGTATTCTTCAAAAAATGTGTAGGTTTTTTTTTGAAAATACAATGTGTCATAAAGGCAGCAGCATAAATAATCCCTTTAAGTATTGGGTGAATAGTGGGAATGGTGGAGACTCCTTTCAGTGAAAAGAATTTTTTAACTATTTTTGTATCTTTGTTTTTATTTATTTTTTTGTTTATATATATTTATTTGAGTAGAATATATCTTCTATTTATAATCTAGATGTAATTACATTTAAAATGTCGTGATTCTCAAAGAATATCTTACTCAAGGATCCTTTTAATAAAATAGATTTCCCTAAAAATCCTTATGTATTTTCGATATTGGGTTCTAGTTCCCCCTTTCTTACACAGAACATTTTGCATCGCCGATTTTGGATTCAGAGTTATTTTATGTACATGCTTTTCATAGACTATAAAATAAAAACTATATAACCAATATAAATTAAACTTAAAATATTGATTAAATATATAATAAATAGTTTCAAATAAAAATAATTTCATAAATAATGTTGAAGAAAATTAATTTATCAATTTTCAAAGGCACCTACTAAAAACATAAAAAAGTTTCAAATATTTGCCGTTGAAAGCATATAATATTAAAATGAAAGACAAATTAAAATGAAACATAAATCATTGATTAATCATATAATAAATATTCGAAAAAAATAATTCCATAACAAATGTTGAAGAAAAATAAATTTTATACATTAAAATCTACCAACCAATAACATAAACTTTTTCAAGTCTGTGCCATTAAAAGATTATAAAATATAAACTATAAGACCGATATAAATGAAAATTAAAAAATGGATTACACATATTGGAATGAGTTTTATATAAATGTAATTTAATAAAAATTGTTGATAAAAATATTTTATATTCTTTCAAAACCACCAATTTGAAAATTAAAATGATTCTAATATGTGGTATTGAAAGAAAAAAAAACTATAAAGTCAATATAAATAAAAAATTTAAATTTTATTAAACATAATATAAATAGTTTAAAATATATATAATTCCGTAAAAAATGTTAATGAAAATAAAATTATTATATTTCAAACCCACCTACATGACTCTGAAAAATGTTTCATCTATGTGGATTTGAAAGACAAAAAAATATAAACTATAAGACAAATATAAATAAAATATAAACCATGAATTTATCATACAATAAATAGAAAATAATTAAATTTTTAATTTTTAATATAATTATTAATTAAATAATTATTAATTATATAATAATTATTTAGTCATATAATAAATAATTATATGATAATTAATTAGTTATTTAGTAATTTAATTGTCAGTTATATACTAGTTAATTATTTAACTGGTAATATAAATACTTATTAAAATTATTCATTTTTTTTAATTTTTAATTATTATTAATTAATTATACAATAAATAATTATTTATACTGCAATATAATATTTATTTTTAAATATTAAATATTAATTATTTAATTTTTAAGTATATTACTAATTAAATATTTATTAATTATATAATAAATAATAAATAATAAATAATTAAAAATCAAATTATAGTTGCGGTTGATCCTAACACAATTAAACAAAGGTTAGAGGTCAGAAAAATCTGATCATATGGTCGCATCTCCTATGAAAATGGTGCAAAACCCAGGACTTTTTCTGAGAAAAAAATAGAGTTTCGCACTGCTAGAATATCTTCTACTGGTGTTTTATTCATCTTGGAAAGGGATGCTTTCATGTCATATTGCAGAAATAGGGGGAGTTGAATGTGATTTATTGACTTGGAACCCTCAACATGAAATCAAAAGTATTTTGTCTCTTGGAATGGGATGTGAATTTCATCCCGTTCACATAGAAACAAACCATAGTGCATGTCTGGGAAAGAATCCATGTTCTTTAATGGATTTACTGGAATCCTAAAATTCTAAAAGATCATGCCACTTGTATTGTAACAACATTGAAGATTGATCAAAATGTGATCAATTGTGACCTTGGGCATTATGTTAGAGTTCTTATATAGATTAATATGGAATATTCACCTCCAGAATGTGTCTCCCTAAATGTCAATGAACAACTCATTGAAGTTATGTATAAATTTGAGAACATATAGAAATTACGCGAGCACTGTAGGATGGTTGGACATATCATTGATAATTGTCGTATTGTTCAAAAAATTGTCCATCCAATATCAACCAATGCCTCTCGGACCGAGTTCCCAGGAAGGAAACCCGATATCGCAAAGCAGTATGTGAAAAGAAATGACAAGGGGTCTCAAAAGGACTAGAATGCGATCATTCAACTACATCTAGCTAGTCTTAAGAAAACCTTGTGGAAGAAGAAGAGTAAAATGGCCATAAAAAAGTAAGAAAACAAGTATTTTATTAGTTTCCACAAATTGGGGGATCACATGCCAAATAAATTTATAGATAAAATATTTTATCTTGCAATAAATACACAATATGATGTTTTAACCTCGGATATAATTACCTCAAAGGTAAATGAGGGCCTCACAAATGATATTGCAGCTTCTGTTAACATCAAACTACCTTCCAAGAATGTGTTGGATGATACACTGATCAATCATGTTTCACCTAAGTCGGTTGTTTCTGCACCCTCAAAAGTAGAATCCATGAAAATGAGTTATCATTCCATTCGATGTTGCATTGATGCTACCCCTAATAAAGTAATATTAAATTCGACGTCTATGAATTATTATCCTAGGAGGTATAAAAGACATAAGGAAATATAAATAAAGGGAAAATTGGGCTCTAACCCAAAAAAGGAATCAAAATGGGGATCTTATACTGGAACTACCAGGGACTACCTATCCTTCGAACAATAAGATCCCATAGGATTCCTGTGAGTAAACAAAAACCCAATATTATTGGAACCACTGAACCAAATACCAAGAGCACTAACAACAGATCTCCTCTTAGAGGAAGCAGATAATCATTGATTTTCTCTATACAATATTATTTTTTAGATAGAATATTGTTTTTTTTCATCATAATGTTGTTAATCCTACTCTTATTTCTATGGATGATAATGTCATTACTTAAAGGTACTCTAATTGTGTCCAAAATACTTACTGTTTGTTTGGATATTCCTCCAACAACTTCACTATCATAAGATATCCCAAGGAATAAGATAAAAACATGTCCACTTCTTTGTTAGAATCATGGATGAAAATGGGTTACTTGAATTCTATCTTCCATGCTGATGAAATGATGGGGTTATTTTCTAATTGTATTTCTATAAAAGAATTAATATCCATTTTGAAATAGTATAATATGGTTTATGATAACTTGATTAGAGTCAAGTATACCTAGTATCAGAAACTCATTAAAATAATGAGGGAAAGTAGGAATGACCAAGAATTTGTTAATGAACACATTATGGAGAGATGGAAAACCATTTCAAGAATCACTATTTCGAGGTACAATTTTGATCATCATCCAATTATGAAAAATGTTATTAAAAAATAGAAGAGGAAACCTCCCCCCTTTAGTTATAATAATTCATGGACTGCAATTCGCTAATTCTCTCAACTGGTTAAAGAAACATGGGCCACTTAATATCACAATCATGATCCTTTATCTTATGTTGTTAAGAATATAGATCTCAAGGTTAATCTAATGAAATAGAGTAAAAATAGGTTCATCCTCCATGACCAGGAAATTGATTCTCATGAAACCGCACATAATGAGATTCAAAAATCATTAAAAAGCAGTAATTTCTCTAGTATTGATGGGCAGGAAACAACAGTCTCTTCTGAAAATAAAAATCTAATTATTCCTATAGATAACATTCAAAAAGATGTTTTCAATGGATAGTGGCTTAGAGATAGAGATAGGAATACCAAATTCTTATATTCTATTCAAAAAGCCTATATTTTAAATATTCCTCGCTCTCTTATAGACAATGGAGATACTAATCTTGATGATAGAAAAAGTCTCTCAAATAAAATTTTATC
Organism: Viscum album; assembly: GCA_963277665.1. Lineage (NCBI taxonomy): Eukaryota > Viridiplantae > Streptophyta > Magnoliopsida > Santalales > Viscaceae > Viscum > Viscum album. Next base: position 616,920,644 of record OY728164.1, read on the forward strand.
CGTCTATGAATGCCTCTTCAATGGACCTAGATGCACTATGGACTTAAAGACAAGAATCATCCAATTGTTGGTCACTAAGGATCACAATACACTTCTCACCTCGTTGCCCATAGATATTGAAATCAGGGAGGTAGTTCATGGGCTTAAAAAGGAAGCTCACTGATGTAATAAGGTTTCACCAATCATTTCACCCAATAATTTTGGGATGTCATTCAAGATAATATTTTAAAATTAGTTATTCATTTTTCCACAGATGAATCTCTCTTTCATAGACTTAATGTGTAGTTTATTTCATTATACCTAAAGTGGAGAATGCAAGTGATATTAATCAATTCCTTATGGTGTCACTAATCAATACTATCCACAAGATCATTACCAAAATTCCTCATAATTATTTTAACCATATCTCTTAATGAATAATCTATAGGAATCAGTTTGGTTATGTCAAGGGAAGAAGAATCCAGGATTGTTTTATGATTACCTTTGAATGCTTCAATCAACTACAAAAGACTATAATGGGAGGAAATATTTATATCTAGAATGACATCTGTAAAGACATTGCCACAATTGACTGGGGTTTCATTTGACGTAATTTTCATGAATTTGGCTTCACATGAGATTCATTCATTGTATTACTAATCTGATCAACTCTGTTCAAATATCCATTATTATCAACGGTTCATCGAAAGGATATTTAAAATTCTATAGAGTGAGGCATGTAGATCTTCTATCTACGATTATTTTTTCTTTTTATGATGACTATCTCAGTATACTGATTACTCATAATAAAAATTGAGGGTTAATGAAAGCAATTTGAGAAGCCAGTGGTATATCTTCTCCCTCTCACCTACCTTTTGTGGATAAAATTATACATTTTACTCAGGGATATATGAAAAAGATTTAAATTTTTAAGAGTACCCTAATTCATTATGGAAGGGTCTCTGGATAGGATGTAAACTAGAGTAAGTCGTTTGTCTTATTTGGGAAAAATATTTCAGTATCCAGGAAGCACAAAATTATATATGACCTTGGTATTAGGGAGGGGTATCTACCATTCACTGACCGTGGGGTCCCCATGTTTCTTGGAAGGCATAACTCCACTTATTTTGATGATGTGGCGAGTCATGTAAGAAGAAACATTTATTCTTGGAAGGTAAAATCTCTTTCAATGGTGGGCATAATTTCTTTAGTTAAACATGTGGTTGTCTGAAAACTGGTTTACTATTACATGGTGTACTCTTGGCCTTTCTCCACAATCATGTCTATCAATTATCTGACAAGAAACTTCATGTGGAGTGGTATCATTCTGGAAGGTAATTTTATTATAGCTCCATGGATGAAATTATTCTTACCATATAGAATGGGAAATCTCATCCTTAAAAACAATGAGCTCTTAAATAAGTCTATTCAATATCAATTTATCTGAAGACTTATTAATATTAATTCTCATTCCCTTGAATGTCATAGAACCAGATTCCTCAGTACACTAATAGAATGGAAGAAGGCTTAAATGCCATCCTCAGTGTGACCTGGTCTCAACAAGATATTCTAGAAGCTTTATATGCACTCTTACTAGATAGTTATTGCTCGCTCATCTCTGAAATTCTTGACGGGTAACTGGGTAGGTTCACCATTGCCGTATAATGTCAGAACCCAAGACCTGGATATTGATTAAAATACAACCATTAAATAAAAACTTAAGAATTTGAATACAATACCACCTCATATTTCACGTAATGTACCTTATTATGACATTTTAACACAAAATACATTATAATATGGGAACAGAGTACAAATGATGTTCATAAATCCAATTTTTTTCAAAATCATATACTATAAGGAAAAAATACAGGCTTTATCGATAGTTTTAAAAATTAGCTTCATCCTTCTTGCTTCATGCTTCTTTGGCACCACTTCTGGAGTAAAATTATGGTGCATTGTTACCTTCAGAGGGTCACAATCTATTCAGGCTCCGGGTATGATCTATGCCATCAACATCATGATGATCGTAATAATATTTTCATATCCTACAAGGCCGCTTCCTCTCTATAGAACTTGATCTGTAACCTCTTTGAAATTCCTCCTCAATAACTCTCAAGTATCATGGATTTTCTTCTTCACATTTCAGCAGTGCTACTGTCGAAACTGATCTGTTTACTATTATTTTTGGCATGCGTTGAATGAATTTATATTATTTGGAGGAGGAAGAATAAGTGTTGAAAGGAAAATGATATTTTTAATCATTATGCTACTATATCTGAGTTTTATTTAGCGACTCAAATGGTTAACAATTGACCAGATGAACATAGTAAAAATTCATTTAGAGACTTTTCAGTTCTACGCATGCTGCAATTACAAGTTATTTATAAAAAACCCCTGGGCACCATCAAATTTTTAGGGAAAATACCGTTCGCAGGCTGGATTAAATGTAATTTGGCTGGTGCATCGAAAGGAAATCCAAGACTTGCTGGCATTGGAATTACCTTTAGACCACATAATGGAGAATTATTAGACAGAATTCATGGCTCATTCGGACATTATACAATTCATAAAGCTAATGTGATGGCTCTCATCAAGGAAGTGTATGTTTCTAAATAATGTAATTCAAATAAAATTCAGTTTCAAGGTGACTCATCCACTATTGTTCAAGTTGTGAAAACTTTTCAGATTCATCTCTCTTGGCATCTCACATAAAAAGGGATAATGGGACTTGACTGTTTTGATTCAATGCTTTATATTATAACACATGTCTATAGTGAAGCCAGCTGTCTTGGTGACTACCTTAAAAACACTAGAACCACAATGATACTTCCACTCACCTCTCCATCACTACAGGTGATATTTTCACTATTCACCATTGAGATATATGTAAATCTACTTCCCTCTAACGCTTGATGCTCTCTTTTCTCATATTGTGAATCATTAATTATTATCCTTTAAAAAAGATTACTATCTAATTATTATAAATAAAAATTCTATAAATAATTATCTAATAAATTATTATATAATTAATAATTATATTCATTATTGGCTCATTAAATATGATATAATTATATTAACAATTAACTTAATAATTATTATAAATTAAATATTAATAATTAATTAAGATTAATTATAATGAAAACATAAAATTAATAATTAAATTAATAATTAACTAATTAATTAGTATATAATAAATAATTTTATTACTAATTAAATAAATAATTATTATATAATTAATGAAGTAATTAAAAAATATATTACTAAATAAATTTTTTTTATATAATTAATAATTATATTACAAATTAACAATTTTATTATTATATAATTAATAATTATATTACTGATTAACTGATTGATTATTAATTATTAATTATATTAATAATTAACTAATTAATTATTAAATAATAAATAATTATATTATCAAATTACAATTTATTATATAATTAAAACTATATAATTAATATTTATATTACAAAAAAATTATTATATAAAAAATTATTAATAATTAATAATTATAATAATAATTAATAATTTTGTTACTAATTAAATAATAAATTATTTTATAATTAATAACTATATTACTAATGAACTATATATTGATTATATAATAAATAATTATATTTCTAATTAGGTAATTAATTATTATATAATTAGTCATTATATTACTAACTAACATATTAATTATTATATAATTAATAATTAATTTTCTAATTAACTAATTATCTATTATATAATCAATAATTTTATTAATAATGAATTATTTTATAATTAAATTTTTTAAAGGTAGTGTCAAAGCACCTTAAATATAAAAGACAAACAAAACAAAGTAGGGAGGGGATGGGGTTGAACATAATATCCATGCCCTCATCAAAGAAATCAATGAACAAGTTTTTTCCTCATCTTAGAACCAATTTTAATCTCTTCTTCTTGTAATTCATTCCAGTTTATATGTTGTCTATGCCCATGACCCCGATCTCTAAAATTACTCTCTTTAGTTCACTTTACCTATTAAATGATGCATTCAATGTCTATGTCATCAAAACTAGACTCAATCGATAGTGATTGGCCTGATTTTGAGTTATAATAAAATAAATAATTATTTTACATATTAACAAATTAATTATACAATTAATAATTAATAATTTTAATTAATTATTATATTACTGATTAAAAAAATAATTATTATATAATTAATACTTATATAATTAATGATTATAATACTAATTAATTATCATTGAATTAATATTGATATTAGTAATGTACTAATTAATTATATAATTAATAAATAATAATTAGTAATTACTAATTATATTATAGATTAAATAATAAAAAATACACTATTTTTTATATGTTCAATCAATTTTTTTTTTGTTTCATTTATATTCGTTTAATTGGTGATATTTTATGGTATTTCAAAGCCGCATATTTGAAATTTATTTATGTTTCAAATATGAGGATTTGAAAAATCTTAAATTAATTTTTGTTAATTTTTTTTGTTAAATTATATTTAATTTCAACAATTTCTTATATGATTAATAAAGGTTTAAATTTTTTTTATATTGGTTTTATAGTTTATATTTTATTATCATTAAAAGTCAGAAACTTTAAACATTTTTAGTTTCATGTTGGTGGATTTGAAGGCTAATAATTTATTTTTCAACAATAGTTAATGTTATATTATTTATATTTTTGACTATGTCATATATATTTAATCCATGATTTAGGTTTAATTTATTTTGGTCTTATAGTTTATATTTTATATTTATTCAATGTCATATATTTGATACATTTTTATGTTTCAAGTAGGATCCATTCCAAATTTATAAATTATTTTTCATCAACATTTGTTCAATTTATTTTTTATTTTTATCTATTAATTATATAGTTAATCCATATTTTATGTTTTATTTATATTCATAATATAGTTTATATTTTATAGTATTTTAGTGGAACTAACTTGAATCATTTTTGAATCCGACGTCGGAAATGCATAATGTTCTTAATAGGAAAGTGAGAACTAGAATCACATATCGGAAATGCATAAGGATTTCCATGGAAAGCCCTATTATAAAACGAAACCATGGGTGAGAACATCTATCTAAATCCAGAATATTTTAATGGATTTACTACTAGATATTAAATAGTAGATAAATTATGCATATATATATACAGAAAAAAATAATAAAAAATAATTATAAAATAAAAAAATAGTAAAAAAATCTTTTAGAGGAAAGGTAGCTATGAGGTTATCTCTTTTCATATTAACCCAAATGGAGGTAGATACTTTTTCACCTTTCTCATGAGACCTAAAGCAGATAGTGGCACTACAACCTTTAGGAAACATGTTTATTTTTTTTAACCTTCAACTTTTTAGAATTTTTTATTTGGAGAAACCCAATATTAAAAAAATATATGTTCATAACATATCCTCTAGAATCTTAATAGTAGACATATATTTTCCACTAATCTATTGGAAATAATCTATACTAATAATGACCTTCTATCCAATACTACATTAATGGTGCTTCAAAAAATAATATTTTAAATAATAATCCTTATCAAAAATGATAATCCTCATAATAATTGGAAACCAAACTATCTCATGAACATCTATAGAAATCATACCAACAATGATGATAGTCACCAAATTATAAAAAAAGATGGATACCTTCATCAGCCTATCTACAATCTCCCATAATAAATAATTCTTATTCAATATCATAGAAAATAATATCTAAATAAACATAATTACATCATCCAATATCCATTATGGAAATAGAAGAGGCTAAAATGGAAAAGTTTTCCTATAATTCTATACATTCACCTTCTGACTCGTGAATAATTTTAACATGAATCCCTCTAACACCATAATTATTGTCCACTATTACTATGTACACAGATCATGATACATCTTTTTTAAACAATTTTTTATTTTCCATGTAGAACCATGATACTCTCTCATCATCTCCTCATACTAACTTTTTGAAACACATACGCTACCCCGGAATGGAATTGAATTATTGTTACTAAGATAACATCATAATGGGGGATCCATTTATTATTATCTATCTCATAGATCTAATCATTGTGTATCAAATAACTAATCTATCCGGATTTGATATTAAAAAAAAATTAATTCAGAGATACTCATCATTAGGTCATCTAAATATTGTGATGTAATAATGAATGGTGAAACATAATATTCCACTAATCCCAAGGCTCTCCCAAAACATTTATCTTCGTCTTATATATCATGTAATCAATAACTACTTCTCTTTTTCCTAGTGTTAAAGGAAAATAAAATTCAAAAGACTTTAGATACTCAAGCCACCTTCAATGGAGAAGCTTCAATTCTTGCTGGGAAAATATGTACCTGATGCTCTTTCTATATGTGTATACCAAAATCCTCTAACACACAATATTATTTATCCATAATCTCATGTAATTTACCACCAAATGTAAATCCATATCATGAATTTACTAATTCATCTTAAGATGTCTCAGCGTTCTGGATCTATAAGAAACCAACTGATCCCCCGACACCAATGTTACTCTAAATCCGAATATGGATGAATAAGAATACATAGTATTTTAATTAACCAACATAGGAAAATTAAAGATAGTTCATGATTGAATTATTTACTTCATCTCCAAAAAATAACTCTCACAAGAATATATCCCATGAAACCACATTCCATTCATGGTCATCCTAGATATTAGTGATAGCCAATTTATGTAGACATGAATAAAGTATCAATAATAAATATCTGAAAAATTATTTCTTGTAATATAAAAACAATATTAGGTATCTCACTATATAAATAATCTATGAATTTATTTTTTTCCACTTCTATTACTTCCTCAATGATGACATGGCCAAAAAAGTGTACACTATTGATCAAGAAGGTATATTTGGTCATGTTGGTGTAAATATAATGTTATCCCAACTTACTGAAGATGATCTTATGATACATCACAAGATTTTATTCAAATTTTATGTACACTTAGATGTTATCAAAAAATACCATAAAAAATTTATCCAATAAAAATGAATGATATAATACATAAAACTCGTGAATATCAACAGTATATTTTTCAATATAAATGGCATCACCTCAAACTCTTGCATGCGTCAAATTCCATTACCATTATTCTAAGGTGTTTCTTACGGTCCCACATACATGTTGTGCTTTCCTCATATCATATAAATATTGGATAAGGTCATAGAACCACATAATTTATTAAAGGTATAATTGATGCATTGATGTGTATTCTATGAATTGGTCATAATCATGATAATTATTTCATAATCCAAACATATGCATAATTTCCAATCATATTTCATGGAGATGGAATTTTAAAAATACTATAGAGATTTACGATGCTACATGAATCCCATATCTTCTAGAACATCCACAATGATTATGAACTCCTAAGGTACTAGTAGTGTCATTTTGTAAGGGAGAATAGAATCTCGATCCTCTCATGTTACCAACATTATCACAAGCTCTATCTCTCGTTTTGGGGGTACAATGTATAACTCATCAGGTTGGAAATCATGAAAATTATCATCCCCTAGACGAAAATAATACCACTACATTAATCTATCTAACAAAACACAGATTTATATCTGATCAGTGAGAAAATATATTTTTCAAGATATTATTCTTGTAGGACCAACATGAATATCCCAGTCACCCAGGTGAGAATTTATGCCTCTATATTGTGATATAATGAAAACCATAATATGCTAATAGTTCATATTATCGTGGTATATTTTTTTTTTTTTTCAAAGGTGGGGCTAGGCCCCAAAATATTATATTAAAAGAAGATCAAAGGAGAACACCGAAAGTCAACATGTAGGATAATACATCATGTTCCCTGTCCCGGTGAACCAATCTTTTTCCTTACCTTGTCAGCAATTAATCTTTCTTTCTCTCTCCATTCGTTCCATGTTTTGGCACTAATATGCCTTCGACCTCTTCCTCTCGTATAGTGGCTTTCAAGCTCCTTGGCTTGCTGTAGCAATGATTCTACATCTTCATCCGAGCTGTCAGCTTGCACCTCCTCCTTCATCTTCAAGGCCTCCTTTCCTACCCTTTTTTGACTTCTAGTTATGACTTGTTGCCAAGTACCTTCATCATCTCCATCTTTTTGGTGACTTTTCCCTGGTTTATCTGTTTTCTGTTCTGTCTCCTGCACATCCAGTGTAGAGATAAGAGATGATTCTTTCAAGGTGTTACTCACCTTCCCCGCTGGAGTGGCCGAGGTGTTTTCCACCACTTCATTAGCCGTAGTGATTGAGTCTTCAACAGCCACTACAACAGGTTCATAGATTGATGGAGCCAGAGAAAGAGAAGCAGAAACAGCCTTTTCAGAAAATCCAGGTGAAGCAGTAGCTTCACAGTTTTTAAAACACCCACTCAAGTCAGAAGGTGTCTGCTGAATTTCCAGCAGTTTTATGGGTGCAAAGTCGTGGTTTCCACCTCTTTCCGAGGAGGATCAACAATTACAGCCTCTAACTGACCTGCAGCACTACATGGAAAATTGGAATTTCTCAAATGCTCATGAGGAGAGATCTGCCTATCATCCTTGCCAGGTGAGGGAAACCTAGATTTTATAGAATAAATTGTTCCCAAAATAAATGGTAACCTCCAATTTCTAGAGAACACTCTGTAAATGATTGAAATCATCTTGACACAGTCCCAAATGGGATTTAATAGTAAATAAACTATCCAATCATTAAATATCACATACCAAGATTTTTTATTAAAAATACAATATAATAGAATATGAAGAACCTTTATCAAATCAAACTCATACATAGATAGATTATATAATTAATGTACCTATTAATGTTAAAATTCTTACATACAAACTATCCTCATAAGTTTCTATAGGATGTAACAGAATAAAACCTCTACTTGTGCCTCTATTATGACTCTCTTGATATAGTGCCAATTTATGGTTCTACTGCTCTTAAACTGGTATACAACAACCTCTTTGTTTGCGTATATTCCCAATAGAAGTCCATATACATATATATTATGGTGTGGTTGATTCCCTCTTAGTATTTAACACATATCCTAATTTATTTCCACTTACCTTCTTGGAGATGTTTTTACAAAACATCGAATGGTGACCCAACCAACCTGAATAATGGAACTTCATTGTGGGGTATATAAACTAAGAAATTTTTTGTCCCAACACAACAAAAGTATTTCACTATAGTGGAATAAAATCTTGGGAAATATTCCCACTTCCCTAACTGATCATCTCACTACATAATTAGAAAAATAAATTATAGGAGGTATTATTTATTTCTGAAGAGGTGCTCCATGATTGACCTACAAAAACAACATGCTTATTGAATTATCACTCTCTGAGATTCCCTTTTTTAAAGAGTTCTTGATTCATGACATCTAAAAATTTACTCAGATAAATCATATTCACCTGTAAAATGATTTTATATGGAATCATATCCTAAAAACTACTCACCCTATATATCGCAGCATCAGTTAATGATAGAACATGTCATAGAAATTCAGTGAGATTTCAAAACGTGAACAATTACAAACATTTATATATAACCAAGTTAACTTATTTCAATTAAAGATTTAAAAGTAAGCACCCTTGGTGAAATTTCCCTCAAACATTGTAATTTTCCAAAAATATTTCCGAACACTCACTGTACTCCTTCAATTATATAATGATCAAGTACAAACCATCCCATAGGACCTCAAAGTTTTTTCCATCATTTCCATTCCTGAAAATTTCATGATCCGAATAAAAATAATCCCATACTTCAACTATTATTTCAATTAGTTTGGTTTCAGTGGACATAGTCTCATATTCATAAGATTGCAATATGAACTTGTGTGTTTTAGTTCTCATTGAACTATCATACCCTTAATATTCTACATTATAACAAGAATCTCCCTGATTCTATGATTTAACTTCCACCAACCATTACATCAGATTTAATTCAATCTGATTGTGTTATTACATATGCTTGTTCCCTCATAGCTCTTACAACCTAGGACCATCACTAACTATCCAATGTGAACTACATCATGATGTGAAGAGGTTTAGAATCCATTAATCCTTTACTCGGTCATTGCATTAATTTCAAATGTGTCCATATTCACCCAAAAATTAAAAAATAAGTTGCTTATATATTTCTATAAACCACATTTCACTACTAAAAAAGATCATTTAAACTAGACTAGCATTTATAAGCAGTGGAAAAAGCGAAGCAGAACGCCACCTTTATGAATGAAAAAAGAAGAGTCGATATAGTGATCCTTGAATCAGTGCTAATTAAGGGTATTCATTATCAATGTATTTTTTTGTGATGATAAATGGTAACTTTAATCAGTTATTTCTTTTAGAACTAATAAATGGTAGTATATGTTAATTCTTTATTTTCAGCTATGGTAAAGTGTATCCTTCATAAGAACAATATATTTAGCATTGATAAAGGTAACCTTTATCATTTACCTTATTGTGATAACAATTCTCGAAAATGAAAATAAATATTAAGCAAAAAAATTTATTAACAATTTTTTTATTAAAATATTATTGTTAAAAAGGAATAAAATGAAAATACATTTATATAAATAATTAAAATTAATAAATAGTATATATTATATATATATATAGTTATTAAATAATTAAATTTATTTAATGAAAATAATAAAAAATAAAATGTGTAAATTATGAAAAATATTAAACAAATAATTAATTAATTAATTATGGATGAAATAAGAAAATTAATATAGTTATATAATATTAAAAATTTATAATAACTATAAAAAATTTTAAAAATTATTTTAAAATTAATTAATGAAAATTTTATTAATAAAAATGAATAAGTGTTATATATATATATATAAGTTAATTATAAATGTAATAAATAATATATATTAAATATAAATATTTTTATAATGATTAAAATGTTCTAATTAAAATGATATTTAATTTTTTCTTTACTGTTGTTGTTTGATTTTCCGTTTTAACAGATATCAAAGTTAGTTTATTACATTGATTTCAAACAAATAAATTTCATTATTTCATTTTTATATACATAACACACAAAAAAATATTTATACAATTAATGGAATCTTATATAGAAATACATACAACTGATATTTATGTAATTTAATAAAATTTTATTGTATTTTAAAATATATTTATAAAATGAACCATTTATTATATTTTTTGGTTAAATAGGATTTTTTTTTATTTTTAATATTATTAGTGTAAGGTATTATTTTTTATTATTTAATATTTTCTGTTATTTGATTAAATTTTTATTTATAAACTTGATCATTTTCTTTTATATATTTTAAGAAATTTATTTTTTATTTATTTGTATTTTCAATATTTCGTTATCATTAATTCAATATATAGATCAATTTTATTTTAATAATTTAAAATTATTTAATCAAACATATCCAATTTTTCACTAATTTATGTGTACTAATTTTCATTTATCTAATTTCACACAGTTTTAAAATTCAAGTGGTTAAGAATATATATCCATTAATAATAATGACAATATATTGGTAAATAAGTATTAATAAATATATATATTAATAGATGTATATTTTCTATATTTATAAACTTATAATTATCACAAATAAATATATATTATTTTTAGAAATATATATATATAATTTGAAATATATAATGATATTTATTTAAATAATTATTAACTAATAATAAATGTATTAAAATAATAAACTCAGTGAGACAAAAACATGAGACCTCGTTGTGCCTTATAGTGGTAACTACCACTAATCTACACCATGGGGGATCTATATATAAATATATATTTATAAATAATATTTATTTGTTTAAACATTTTATTTTCATGTTTATAAATAAATAATTATATATTTAAATAATTACAAAAATATAATAAAATAAATATTAATATATTGTGAATTTTTTAATTTCATTTATTTATTAATATAAATATAAATCATTTACGAGATCTAATGTTTAGTACTGATAATGTTCAATTTCATTAGTGTTAAAAAGATGATAATGATACATTTCATTTGAGCTTATCATTTTAGCACTCAAAAAAGAAATCTTTATCCGTTATTTTTTGAAAGCGCAGATAAAATTTTCAAAATTTATTTTAAATAACTCAAATTATTACTCATTCTGTTGTGATTCTCAAGATCTCACAGAACTCCCCCACTGTAGGAGCTACTCATCTACGTTCTCTCAGATGAATCAAGTCTAAAATGGAATGTATGTTTTCATCCCATTTTTTTCTCTTGTTGTTAGATTTTTGGGAATACTTAGTGTGGGTTTTCTCACTATTCCTAACTATGATAAACACTACATCTCATATCTTTATCTCCCTCACTTATATACATATACCTACAGAACACCACTCTTACTCTACAATCTCATTCAAGCATCATACGAGACCACAATAAACTGCTTCTCTATCCACTAATGAAAATGATGGTGTTTTTTATGCTTATAGTATATAATATCATTCTACATTTTAGATAGTTTGGTTTTTAAATATGTGAATATTTTTTCCACATTTACACATTCTCAAGACAATGAACACAGTTTAACATTATTTTTGAAATATTTTAGAGGGAATTTTGTTTTATATGAAAAATATAAAGAAGGCTAATATAAATATTATTTTAATAAGAATGTGATAATCTAATTCAGGGAACTAAATTTTTATCTTTTCATTATATATTTGTTAAAATTATAAATTTATTATATAAATGTAATTTAATATGGAACAAACCATTAAAATTTTCATTTATATCCAAATAAGCATACTTTTTATGTTTTCTATATAATACCAACTCAAAATATGTGAGGTATTTTCAATAAGAGGTGAGTTTATATGTGATTTACAGGATCAAAATGATAATATATTTTATATAAAAAATATTAATTAAAACAATATTTTTTTTATAGAATATGATATTCAATTGTGTGGGGAGATCATTAAAGGATATACCATTTTATTCAATTATCAATGATTGGTATCAAATAATATCCCATGTAAAGTAAAAATATAATTTGTTAATTTTTTTTAAATTTTTTAACCAATGTGAAAATAGATTTTAGGAATTTAATTTATTGAACATTTATAAATTAATACATTCTACACCACAACGCACTATAATATATTCTAATGGAATATTTTCCATATATAGAATTATCTATAGATGTTGTTATATATGAATTTAATTTTATAAATAATTATATTATTAAATAATTCTTCGCAAATAATGATGTTATTTTTGATGAAGTGGTGTGATTTAAAGAAAATATATTTTATTTATATGTGTTAATATGTACGATCTTATCAAAAAATTTAACTTTTATAATAATGTAATATTACAATTGAGTACATATACCGAACCAAGACACGATTTCATCCAACCTAACTCCCAACCAAGTCATTGAAATGGCTTGTAGGGTGCTCTTTATACCCACAAGTTGTCAACTAATGCTTGTAATCAAAAGTAAAATAATGGTAAATATTTTCCCCATAAAATGATGAAAAAATTAAATAATAATAGAAAAATAAAAATGAAATATAGTGGTGGAATAAAAATAAAACTTCATATACTTCCATGTCTCCATATTAATCATCATTAACCTCAAGCCAATGTTAGAATAAAATGACAATATTTGGGCAGGAATTATCACTCAAAACTAAAATAAAGGATAAAACTCTATGAATTCTTGTTAAAACATAGTAGGAATTCCCAATTAATATATTTTACAATGATTATTATTTAAAAATAGAATCATCAAATTCAGGATTAAAATACAATATATATAATATTGGTTCTCAGTGATCATCATTTTAAATTAAAAGACACAATCCATTTCCATCATAATTTTAAAACAATCCAACTTTCATAAGGTCAAATTGATTTTATAGGGAATCTAAAAAATGGAAAGATTGGGAAATGTTGATTTTTCATTCCAGGGGAAAAACCATTCATTTTTGAAAATGTTCTTTCCTAAAAATACAATAAATAAAATAAAACTCTATATTTACTATGAAAACACCATAAACCAAGATAAGAGACTATTGTCACACAATGGTGGAATGTGCTAACGATATTAGTGTCATAGAAAACAAAAAAATACCAATGAACATAAAGAAACCCAAATCATACTATATAGCTGACTCATCCCAAAGGCATTCCCTAGAAGATGAAATCGTAATGACCAAATACATGATCATCTCCCCACATCTTCAGGTTAAGTGGACTAATCCCATATTAAAAATAGAAATATCCCCCTACTAATAGAAAATTTCTTGTGCATAAACTAAAATAGTTCATCCATATTTCCCTTAAATCCTCATAGTTATGCTAGGTTTCCATGTCACTTTCAAAGAGGGGTGTTCCAAACAATTCCCAGAAACCAAGAATAAATATAAGTCATCACAAAATACAAATTAAATGGAACCACCCCACCAGCCCAATGAATAGTCCCATTCCTTTAGACCATTATCACATAATGGATGTCTAAAACTGAGGAAACTATTATCTATTCATTGACCAAAATGCTAGAGACTCATTTTGAGGAGGGAATTCCAATGAAACCATTTCAGAAGTACCAACGAGGTCTCACATAACCATCATATGATAAATCCTTTATTAAAGAACCATACACATGGAACTTTTACAAAAACCTATTTGGAAACCCATAAATGAAAATAGAACCATCAGATTACATTAAAAACACACTATTCCGATTTAACTGATCATTTCATCAAACACATATCATGACAATAACAAATAAACTATTTCATACAAAATAATAAAAGAGGGGAACCACTTTATTTATTTTCAAACACTTATTCAAAAAACTATACATCACAAATTAAAATGTGAACAATATGTGAATAAAAAATTAATAATTAAATATTTGAATTTAAACATCAATACATAGGGGGTCCTACCTCAAAAATGGAAGTGGATAAAATTAACCACCTTGTCCCTCATCAAATTATGTGAAACCACTTGAAACTACCTCGAACTCAAATGCACAATAACTCTTATATATATCCTTTAGTCCATGATACATATTACTCACACAATTAGAGAATACACTTGAGGGATATATATATATATATATATATATATATATATGTGTGTGTGTGTGTGTGTGCATATTTAAATACTTGTTCATGTATGCGTGCACCCCCATGGAACCCCAGAATGTCCAACATACAATTTTTTTATACCATAAATTACCAAAGAGACCAAAAATAAATGTGAAAAATTAAAAAGTGGAATAAAACCATTACATTGAGTGGTGTCAGCAAGGTGATATGTTCAAATCTACCTCGCCTTCTGCATAGGATGTCAGAACACACCAGAAGAAGACCCGAGGAAGCCTTCACACACACTAAAGTGGAAAAAACAAAAAAATGGGTAGATACTATAATAAGGATTAGTTCAAATAGAATAGTGCAATGGGGAGACCCAATATGGATGAACTGAGGGACATAAAAGAGGAATAAGTCCTTACCTCAGTGAGATTACATAGATTTGTGAGGAAATCTTGTGTAATCTCTAGAAAGTGAGGGAAATAGAGGGGGAGGAGCATGCATGTGCAGTAGAGGAGGAAGGCTTTGAATGAGAGAGAGGAGATACAATAGAAAATAAAGAAAAAAATATAAATAATGAAAGGAAAACTCAAATAAACCTAAATATAAGTTCAATTTTGGTAAAAATATGACATGGAAACCTACATGGTTTATGCATGTTTTACAAGACTGTGCACTAACCATGAACTGGCCACTACCTAGGTGAGGAACTCTTCCATGTGTTCCAGCAAGAATATTTATATGTGTGAAAACCGATACCTAAACATGCTAAATAGAATTTTCTAATGGATAGTACACCATCTACAGTTGACACATTGTTACTTTTAACCATGCACCACCCATGTGCATGATCCTCCTTGATTAAAATTTATAAAATTTAACCAAGCTTGACCAAAAATAAAAATGAAGATAAAAATATTAAAAATAATTAAATTTTTGTTTATAGTGTATGATAGTTTTCCCCACCACTAAAACTTCATTACCCTATAAAGTCACTTAGTTGAGGGATACACAAAACTCAAATTTATACCCAATAAAACTTGAGAGAAAATGTTAAACTCATGGTTTTCCATTTCACTCCACATGTCACACCCAACTGATCATGAAGACACCATAGAAAAAGAAGGAGGTATGGTCATTGATGGGGACTCCGAACCTTAGAATCTCTACTAGTATCGACTATCTTATAAAAAACATGTCCTTCCCAACACTAGCCAACTCAATATCTACCAATGTGATCAAAAACGAGAATCTTCATCCTGGACCAACCCTAAAATCACCAATACAATCCAAACCCCACCACAATGGGGGGCAATGTAATACCGCTGACCGATAATCTAACCATCCCTAATTTTTCACCTATATAGGATGTGAAAATCTCCATCATGAGCACAACTGAAATCTAAAACCATTCCATAAAGATATGACTTTTAAAAGGATCTCAATCATAATCCTTGAATACGACTATAGAGGATCATAAGGAAATAATGCCACCAATCCTTTCACACCAAATGATAACATTAAAAAACATGTACTAACTTGAGGAAACAAGGCGTCTATTACATTTTTGGTAGAAAAGAACCATTAATGATGAAGACACTACAACAGAGACATAAAAAAATCCATTCTAGTACTAATGAAAATTGTTAGACCAAGTTTTTTCATTCACCTAGAGATTTTCTAAATATGTGAGAGTATTACTCAAGGGCCTAGGTCTAGATCCCTAATGACCAAAGAATCTCCTTCCTCATAGTTAGACACTGAAATACATTGATCACAAAATATTCATTGAGGGATTCTTCATGCAATTCTTCTATAGGTGACCACACTGACTCAAGGATGACATGCTTTCATTGGATTGTAACATGACGACTATGAATGCCCAAACTGGACACACGAGTGAAAAAAATGTAAAGTCTAATGAACTGGAGATCAAACCCAATGAGGGAGAATTTTATGAAACATGCTCATGTAGAACACCCCTATCACTAGATACGGAATATTCATGAGAAATATGAAACACCATGTTTCCAAATATCCACACTCCAGAAAAAAACTAAGATAAAAACGATACATCAACCAAGATACCAAATTGATCTTCTTATTCTACCTCCAATGAAAAAAAACCATCTCCTTAATCTGGTCAACATGAGCATTCATCATCCATTTACCTTTCTTAATTCTCATTATCCATATAACATTCCTCACCTTTACTGCCATATTCACACATCTCTAAATAAAGTGTTATTAAACACTCCTCATGAAACTCCAAAATGAAACGATGTTGTGCTAACCATCCTCCACCATCTCAATGTTGTAACTCAAAAAATCAACTTGAACCCTCACAACTTCGGGAATTATAGAAAATTATTTCTTCTTACTCGAGCTCATCCATTACCTATAATGAACCTCAATCACCGCAAAAATGGGGAAACCCAAAATGAACTCATTCCCACCACTCCACTTGGAGTTTGGGAATGGGAAAGGCTGAGAGAAATAAAAAAAAATCTTTAAACATTCTAGTTGGATAATCAAAATAGGAAAGGAATAAAAACCAAATCAACATCCAACCAAATATCATCCAAAAATGAAATCCCCGACAAAATTTTATTCTCATAATATGAAACATAATAGTTTAAATAGAAGCTGAATCAAATCTCATACAAAATTATCCAAACAAACCTCAAAAAACAATATAATCATTGTCTCTTGAAAATCAATATCTTCCAAATTCACCAACATTATAATTTAATATTCTTTTGAAATAAAATTCCATTTTCTATTTCTATATTAATTCCACCATATCCACTTAAAAATTAAAGCAACCACCACTTTTTTCACTTAAAACCAACGATATCATTAGAAAAGAATCCTATTTTTATTAGAAACCATATTCTTTGAGAAAAAAACTTTCAAAACCCATATAAGTATTTTCTTTATAAATACTCAACCATGTTATCCTATGAATCTTCAAATATGTGTTCATTCCCATATCCACTAATTTCATCAACGCATACATGACGATATGCCCCATCTATACACATGAAGATATATGTAAACAATCATAAAGAACACCAAGGGTCACGCATACACTTTCTCTATCAAAAATAATAATTTCAACCATAATTATTATTTCACATTTTTTTAAAATTTTTCATAATCCAAAATAGTA
Source organism: Viscum album (assembly GCA_963277665.1). Taxonomy (NCBI): domain Eukaryota; kingdom Viridiplantae; phylum Streptophyta; class Magnoliopsida; order Santalales; family Viscaceae; genus Viscum; species Viscum album. The sequence continues at coordinate 616,938,922 of OY728164.1, forward strand.
TCACATTCATTCACAAAACAACCGATGGTTTTAATTTTTGAAAATGAAACATTAGAAATCATGAATACTTTCAAAAAAGCAAAGAAATCACCCCTAAACTAATTTAAAATCACACCAACCAATCAGTATACCAAAAAAACAGTTTGACCAATGATGTTAGATAAAGAACGAGTTGTCATGAAAAACCTAACTACACTGTTTAGTAGACCATGCTCCATGAAAGCACTAACAACCTGAAGTGTCTCAGAACATACACCCAAGATTCACATGGGTCCCTACTCTATGTAACTGTATTGTGAAACCCCAGATCAGTCCCTTGTAAACCCCACATCAACAAAACAAAAACAGAAGACCAAAATCGCAAACTACACTTGGAAACTTGGGGTTCAAAATGGGAAAGTGTTCACAATGTTCTTCAAGCACCTACCAACCGAGTCCCAATAAACCTTGTATTCGACTACCAAACAACCCAAATCACAAAGGGCCTCCACTGACACCATTATTTTGATGAACACGACTATGATTTCATCTACAACATTTACTGAACCTATCCACAATAATGATCGATTTGAATTACCAATCACCATAAGCTAAAAAATAGTGACGGACATCAAAAAAAATACGGGAATAATTTTTCCCTGATTCCAAATACAAAAAAATAAAATACAAATTGAATACTAAAATTTAATTAAAGAGGTGGAATTAAAAATAAAACTGCACATTCCACCTTGTGACCTTACAGGACACCACCGACCTCAATCCAACGTTGAAATATGGTTACCAAATCCCAACAAGATGTAGTAACAAAAATTAAAAACATTGATAAAAATATAGCTGTGAATATTAAAACATTATTGGAATGCCCTGGTAATCTATTTCTAAATGAATTTCCTTTAAACCAAAGAATCACTAATTTCTTGTTTGAACATCAATATATAAAACATAGGTTTTTACTTTTGTAAATTTTAAAGAAACAAAATAACAAAATGTTTCCCCGATAATATTAAAACAATCTAACATTTATAAAAGAAAAATTGTGTTTTTAGAGAAATGGTATATGAGACCAAATAGAAAATTATAATTTATTTAAAGGTAAACAAATAAAATAATCATTATTTGAAAACAACATTGTTGAATTTTATTTTATATAAACCACACACTCTATATTTACTAAGAAAACAACACAATGTAATAATAGAGACAACGATCACACAATGAAGGCAATAGGTTAACAGTACTCGTGTCAGGGAAAATTATGAAATAACTATGAACTCTGCATACAACCTAAACATAATACCCATGTGACTCATCCTAAGGTAATTCCCTACAAGATGACATCATAATTCCGAAATATTCGATTTTCATCCCACCTATCCTAATAGAGCGCCCCAATCCCATAGTAATATCAAAAAATATCCCCCCATTATGGTCTGCTAGGTAGTTTATAATCGAAACATGTGCATCAATGATTCTATGAAATCCTCATAGTTATTCTTAGTTCCAATGTCTTGTTCACATAGGGTTTTTCCAAATAATGATAAGCTACATACCATACATAATATACATCAACGACAACAAAAAAACTGGTACCACCCCGTAATCCCCCAAGAAAATTCCCTTGCCATTATTCCATATTCACAAATGGGAATTCTTAACCCATGAAAACTCTCATCTATTAATCAAACAAGAATGCAGGAGACTTATTCTGAGAAATGTTTTCCTACAAATCTATTTCAGCATTACCAATCGGTACTCACATAACCTTTACATGTTACACAATTTCATAAATAACTGTACACATGCCACGTTGAAAGAAATAATCCGAATTTGAATCCCCTTTATGAAAATATAACCATCATATTAAATTAAAAACTCACTAATATGATCAAACTGATCATTTCAGCTTGCACTTTTCATGAAATACACAATTAAATGATTTCCAAAAACATAATAGAAGAGGGAAAGCATGACATATCAAGTCAGCCAATTATTATAAAAACTATACATCACTAATTATATGAAAAAAATTAAAAAACAAGCAATCGATAATAAATTAAATTTAAATGTAAATTCATATAGGGAAATACATCAAAATTGGAAGTAAGAAAATTCAAACACTTTGGAAAATGAAAAATTAGGAAGTAACCACTCAAAACATCCCAAAACCCACACACACAAATAGACTTATACATATATATATATATATATATATCATTAGTACAAGGCACATATTTCCCAATCCATGAGGGAATACTCAGGATTGATATATATATATATATATATACCTATGTATGCAAATTCACACCACCAAGGAGCCGCCGAACGTTCATCAAAACAAATCAAATGTACCATAATTCACCAAAGAGACTCAAAATGATAGGGTAAAAATAAAAACTCAAATAAACCCCTTACATTGTGCAGTTTCGGAAATATGAGACGTGCCAATCTTCATCATATTTGGTAGAATATGTCAAAACACACTTGAAGAAAAGTATAGGTGGCCTTTTATGACCCTAAAATTATAAAAAGAAAAAAAATATTTTCGGTTATTCCTACCCTAGAGTTTTGGCTAAATTGAACAAGGAACCGAGGAGACCTAAAATGGTCGAACATAAGGATAGAAAGGAAAGGGAATAAAACTTCCAATTGTTTTTATGAAATATTTTTTCTATAAATGATTTTAAAAATTCAATATCTTGAATTTCATGCAATCATGAGTTTAATAAATCCATGATATTACCATAGTATAAATAAATATAACAAACATATGAAAATGTATGTTGAATTTATTCATTATAAATTATTTTAAAAAAAATTATAAATCAATTATATATTTGGGTTTACCATTAATAAATTTATTTAATTACTACTAGTAAATGAAATTAATAAAATATATATTTTATATATTTAATATAATATTTTTAATATTCATCCAAATGATATTTTTGTCATACTATATGAATAAACTATATTTGATTCATAAAAATCTATATTCTCAAAAATGTAATATTCCACCTCATAATGGTGAACCCCTTTTGAATTAATATTCTAACAAAATAAAAACGTATATTTTATAACATAAATTTTTTTTATGTGATATATAAATGTTTTTTTGAAAAAATTTTAAATATATTTTTGCATAATTGTCATGTAATGATGAATAATAAAAATACACTACATTTAAATTATAATTTTTTTCATTAAATTAATTTATATGGTAAAATTATTATATTGAATGGTTTTAATTTATAAATAGAATATATCTTTATAATTAATTATAATTAATTTCATTAGAATTAATTTTACATTGAATTCATATTTAAAAAAAATTCAATGTTTTTCAATGTTTTACCTTTTACAAACTTGTTCTCCTTTTTCTGAAAATATGTATAATATTAAATTAATCACAAAAACTTATGTGATTTGAATTTAGAAAAATGGATTCCATATATTGAATTAGTAGTTTCATTTATGTAAATATATTCATATTATATTTAGGCATTATTAGTAGTTATATCTATAATTTTTAATATTAAGGTAAATGGGTAACATGGGTAATTGAGGGTAAGAATACATTTATAAAATATCACTAACTCTTATATTAATATCATTGGATTATTTTTTTCTACATCAATTCTACTTGGGTCAAATTGGTGTCCATTGGAATCCACTTGGATGAGATTAAGAAATTTAATTTGTTTAATTTAATGACATGTTTAATATGACTTAATCAAATATTACTAAATAAATAATTTTTATATAAGTTTATAAAGAGGATAAATTATATTTTAAATACTAATTTTAAATATATAATTCTTTTATTTATCAGGAATGTTTGTTTAGATTTTGTATAAAACAAATAATTACCTTAATGACTTATAATATAATGATGCACCAAATAATTCATTGATAAGAAACAAATAAATCAATTTTAATAAAAACATTAGTAAACAACAAAGGACCCAAAAACATGACCAAATATTATAATTTCAGTATATATTGACCATAATCATCCAAGGGTCGATTTAAAAAGCATTTTTAACCTTATAAAATATATTTTGAGACAAATATTATTTTATTTAATGTGATGTTAATGTTGTCACATTCATTATTTAATAAGTATAACATTTTAAATGTGGGATTTTAGAAGAGATAAATTCAATTATATATATTCTTATTAAATCAAGTAATTTTTATTCATCAATTTATTTAATATTAAATTTTCATTTAACACATAATTATACTAAATAAATTCACAAATGCGATTTAGTAATTATTTTATTTAGGAATATATCATGTAAATGTTTTTAGAATAAATTAAATAATTATAATATTTGTTAACTAATATTTAAAATGAATTTTATATATTACCTTGACCTCTTATGAATATAATAAAATAGATTTTTAGATGTTAACTTTTTATCATAATATTTTTAATAAACAATGTACTAAATATTGTCTAAATTGACACTATTGATTCCTTATGAAAATAATGTATTATTAAATTATTATGAAATATACTTTTTATGAATAAATATAAAATTTTTATTATATTATATATAATTTTCTAAAAGATTTATTTATGGTATAATTGACATCAATTATGTTATTATTTCAATTTTTTATTATTGAATTATTTTTTATCTTAATTAAAATTTAATATAATAAATAAGTGTTAATGAAACATATAATTATTAAATTTACTTATATTCACCTGTAAAGCTTATTTATTGATAATATTAATACTCTATATAATCTAATATTTAAATTGGTAAGTTTATATTTTTTGGTTTGGTGTTATTTTATTATAAATTAATATTTTTGAAGATCCCAAAATATCCCCTTACCTACATTAGAAATTGGTACCTCCCACCTCACCTACTCACTTCACTATGAGACTTGAAACATGGCCATCCCCTACCTGTGTTCCATATAAACATACCTAGTAACATTTTATAGGTTTTTATCTTCATCAAGGAACAACTCTATTAATCTAAGACAGAATTCAGAGGAAGCACATTGAAGAATTGCTAATCTCTTCGACTGATTCATTCAAAATTATTTCTTCTTATAATTTTTAATCTTTGGTTGTTTCATTAAAATTTAATAAATATAATATCACTTATATGCTAGTACTTTATTATAATTATGAAACAATAATATTCCATCTTCATTTTGTCTTATAAAAAACTAAAAAACCATGTGTGCGTACTTATGACTTACAGTCTCTACAACGTGGTGTAATATTTTTTTCACCACCACCACACATGGGTGGATATAAAGATGGAAATAATAAATATGTACTATATTTTTATTATAACATTATTTTCATTGTTAAATATTTTACACAATAAAATAAAATACCATCAGACAAATATGGGAATGATATCCATTCTTGTTGTTACGTGTGACCTACTATATCCACGATCCGATGTGATTCATTATACATGATTTTAATTAAATCATTTTTAAATAAATGTAACGAATTAATAAATATGGTATATATTATGGTAATATAATTTTTTATTTTTTAACCATCACCTAATTAGGAGAACCATAACATCTTTGAGATCACATTCATATGATAATAATGTCGTTAGTATCTTATTTAAAATGAAAGGTAATTACCAAAATGATGATAATATGATCATATATTATATCATAAAAATTATATGATTCTTTAGTAAAACAATGAAATTATTTAAATCATTATACATGAGTTTCTAAAACATACATAGGATATTAGACATGGGGTATGAAATAATTTTTCAATCTCATTGTTATATGAGATTTTTTATTCATAATTATTTAGTGGGGGTATATTTTTCATACACATCCACATTAGATAAATATGTAAAATTTCTTACATTCTAAAAAATTTTTTTTCTCTCAAATTGATGTATTAGTGAATTTTGACTAAACGTTATGAAATGATTTTTTTTATTATTCTATACATGATACTTTTTCACTTTTCTAGAAAAATATGGAGGAGAATGTTTTTTTCTTATACAGAATAAACATATCTGTATGTATTCATAATGCCTTATTTCCAAAAATCTTACAAAACATGATTTCAAGTTTGTTTTCAAATCAATTCATTTCTTTAATAATTGTGTAAAATTTTCTGAAATGAACACATTTTTGAATAAGAGAGGATTTATTTTCCAAGATTTAATATCAAGCATTTAATAATTATTATTTTCCATCTAAGATGATATTATTTAATAATATTATGTTTCTATATCTATATTTATTATGGTATTATTGTCTTTATTATCATATATTATTCATGAAATGCATTTTTTATTTGGATTATGATGGAAATATGTTTTGGAAAACGATTTTATTCCTTGGTTTATTCAATGATTAATGATTTATGTTTTGGTGGAAGACGTGTGAATGATTTGATTAAAATATGGGTGGGACCTATATCTCCCTATAATTCTATGGTTAAAGATTTATATATCATGAGATATACATGGTTGGAATTTGAAATGATATCGGTTTAGTAATTCATGGTTAGAATGATGATTAAACCAGGTTCAGTAATGGACTTTTTCCCCAATGAGCATCATTCCAATGAGGGTCCACTAATATGAAATTGATTTCAATTCTTTTGTTTATGTAACAAAACATCATGTCTTAGTTTAATTATTTTGGGAATATTTTAATTGATTTATAAGAAATGATATCATTTATCCTTAGAAATATATCATGATCATTCATATATAAGATAATATTTTCAAATGTTAGGTTCTTATGTATTATGTTAGTGATATGATTCATATTTCCATTTTCTACCCTTAATGAGAATTTGAACTCACACTTTCATATAGTTCTCTTCCAAATTTCATGAAGAAGGGTATTAAGTAAGATATGTTCAAATGTGGTTTAATATTGCTGAAATTAGTGGGAGATAATGACGATGTCTTATGAATAAGTTGTGTATGATTCCCTGATCATAAAGGAACTATACCTCTATGTCCTATCATGGATTTTTTTGTAATGAATATTAATCAATTTGATTTAATATCAATGTGTGTAAAGTACATGGTAGTATTTTTAGAATCATAGAAAGGTATATTTATCCTTTGGAAAAAAGGATGCCAAAAAATTATAAAGAAGCATATGGATATTAATAAGTATAGGCTAAAATCCTATTGTATTTTTAAATGATCATGAATAACATAGGATAAATTCAATAGAGTTTAAAATTGAACTTTTAATCTTGATTAGATAGTTTTTACATTATTAATAGTGTTTCTCACACTACTGTTATAGGTTTTTTTTCAATGGATGGAACTCAAAGGATCCTCGTTAAACTGAATGTGATGGGAAATCCAATGATTTTGATTTTGAGAAACCAACTTTTATGGGACATGGAATGAGAAAACTTGTATCTATTCTCACGTAACTATTATAAGCTATGAATCATGAAAGACTTCCAATCAAGAAACGGAGGGAACAAAATTCTATTGAACCCTTCCTAAGGGAGTATCCAACATCATTCAGATAGTCTCCTTATCACGTTATGAATTAAAAATGGATCAATACCACTAAAAATATATTTTATGTAATCCAATGTTTAAAACTTGTTAAGGTCATCTTAGTAGAATATCATTTTGAAGGTGAAGTGGATTAATGGTGTAACTTTAAAAACAGTATTAGGTAAATACATGAAATTGAATCCATGGAATGGTATAGGTTCGAAAAAATATTTTTGGATAATTATATCCCCCGTATTATTTAAATAATGAAGAATATGGAGTTCCTTAAACTTATGAAAAATGATGATGAATTTGTTGGTACGAGTGAATAAAATTTTACAATACAAGAATGGCATGTGTATGGAATTACTATTCAACATTAGAGTAAAATTGATCGATTATGTAGTGTCTTAAAACCATTTCCTTAAATATAATTATCCATAAAATACTTCATTATCTATGAAAAAATTATTCGATTTGATATCATGGTTGAGATATATATTGTATTAACAATATTTCATATTGGATTGATAAGAAGTGAAAAAATGAATTCAAGGGAAAATTGAAATACCACACTAAAACAAATATTTGTTTCCTCTTATGCACGATGTGTGGAAAGAAACATGGATGAAATTTTCTTTAAGGGACTAGTGAATGATATAAATGTGATAAAGAAGGACTTCGAGTAGATAAATTCCAAAGTGATGGTAAAAACATGTCTACTGATGAAAATATAGAAAAGGATTACCATAATGAACCTTTTACACTTTAATGTTAATATTGAATGAAAATGGTGATAATGAAAATCAATACCCTAATCAAAGTTTTATTGATAGTGATAGACATTAGTAAACTCTTAAAGTCAACAACAAAGGCTATTTAAATGAGATCACTAATTGTGATGTGGAATATATTAATAATTTTTTAAAAGGTACATATACCATCCACTTCAATGCAGAAAATGTTTTATTTGATTGTGGATCCCCCAATCATTTATTACTGAAAATTTATCCAAGGGTATAGTCGTATTACCTCAATAATTTGATATTTAGTATCCTATGAAAACATAAAGTGGGACAATAGTCACATTAATAATATAATATTCTTCGTTGGGTGATGGATATGGTATGTGTCTTCATGAAAATATTGTGATCCTTCTTATAGTAGAATTTGGCGTGATTTTTTTTTCATGGGTTGGATTTGTTATATGGATATCATATCAATTTCTATTGAACGAAAGTCATATTTCATATTCCAGATCAATCTGTGATCCCTTATCGGTGCAAGAATTAATTAAAACATCTAGGAGAATTATCATTAATATTATGGGTCTTGATTGCTATAAATGAGGGTTATATATCTAAATTAGTTGGGGAGAATCTCAAAAAAATTACACCCATTGTATAAGAGTTTGATATTGTCATTTTTGAAGAATTTCACAGCCTTCCACCAAATCATGAGGTTTGGTTTTCAAAAGAAATCATATTGGGTGTTATACATATTTCAGAGACACTTTATTTATTTGACCTAATTGAGATGTAGGAATTGAATAATCAACTACAAGAGAATCATGATAATGGAGTCATTCATCATAATTTTTCACCTTGTGGAGAATGTGTGTTGTTTTCTATGAAAAATAGTTATGAATGAGACTACACATTGATTATTGAGAAAATAACAATATCACTCTTAAGAAAAAACATCATCTTCCATGCATTGATGAATTATTTGACATTATATGTATGGCTCAATACTTTTCCATTATTGATCATTGTCAGAATATAATCGTTTAAAGGTCGTGAAGATTCATATACAAAATACAACATTTCGTACCCAACATAGACACCATGAATTTATAATAATTCATCTTTTCCAATCTAATTTCCATGCTTTCATAATGGATATAATGAATATAGTCTTCATATACTATCGTGATAATTTTCTATTAGTCTTTATAGATAATATTCTTGTTTAATCAGTGACCATGGAAGAGAATGAATATCACTTGAAAATAGTAATAAAAACCATAAGAAAAGATAATCTTTTATAAAAAATTTACCAACTAAGATTTTTTTCCTTATAATTTTTCAATGTTTGGTCACATAATCTAAAAATATGGGATCTCTATGAATTCTGCATGAATAAGAGTTATTGAGTGTTGGTCGAGACCAAAAAAAGTAACCAAGATATAATATTTTCTTGGTTTATCGAGATATTATCTTGGTTTTGTGAAATATTTTTTGTTCTTCTTGAATCTACTCACCATGTTGACTCGGAAAAGAGTAATGTTCATGTTTCCAGAGGAATGTGAATATAATTCTGAAGATCTCAAAATAATGTTATCAGGTGAACCTGTGCTCACACTTCCTTATAGTGGATAATTTTTTGTGATCTGTACTATGCATCCCAGAATGGGATAGGTTGTGTTCTCTTGAAAAATGATATGGTTACATCTCATGCCTCACAAAAATTTAAAATAAATGAGAAACATTATCCAAATAATGATTCTGAGTTAGGATCGGTAATATTTTGACTAAATATGTGGAGGCATTATCATTAAGGTGAATGGTGTGATATATATACTAATCATGAATGATTAATGTATATTTTCACATGAAAGAAGATTAATAAGAATTAAAAAAGGTGTTTGGATTTTATTATTCATTATGACTACTTAATAAATTACCACCATTGGAAAGGGATCAATGTGGGAGATTCTTTGAGTCAAAAGGACCATGTTTTCATATCCATGATTTCGATGAAAAAAGATACAATATTTATTGAATTTAAAAGTATGTATCATGGAATTTTAAAGAGTGGGATTAATATTATCTTCTCAATTGTATTTTCAACCATATATACAAGTAAATATTTAGGAGGTGTAGAAAGATGATGTAGAGATACAAAAGATGATGAGGAATGTTCATGAATTGATCATTGATTGTGAAGAAATAATATTGTTCAAAAATCGTGTTTGTATTCCTACCATACTAGAATTAAAGACGGATATATTGTATAAGAGTCATAGATCATCATTATCTATTCACCCTGGAAGTACCAATTTGTACAGGGAACAGATTGATTATTTCATGTGGGGTTTCCTGAAAGGCGATGTTGCCGTATATGTCTCTCAATGCTTGGTTTGTCATCTTGTTTATGATGAGAGACATAAGTATAATGGTATGTTACATCCATTACACATACCATAATAGAAATGGGAAAACATCAATATGGATAATGTTTTGAAACATCCCAAATCATCTAATGACATAATGATATATGGGATATAGTATATCTCCATACTATGTGGGAACACTTCATTTCTTTAATTGAAGATTTCTCACTTGATCAAATTTCAATGATATATGTAAATGATGTTGTATGATTTCACTGAGTACCACTTTACAATATATCTAATCGGTATCCAAGGATTACATTGATGTTCTATAGAAATAATTAGAGGGCTCTAGATACTTAGTTATGTTACAGCACTTCTAATTTTCATTTAGATATATATTGAATCTGAGAGTACAATTAAAACCTTAAAAAACAGCTTTAGATCTTTCTCTATTGATTTCAAATGTTGTTGGGATCACCAGCTACCATTGGTGGAATTTTATTACAATAATATAATTCACTCTAGTATTCAAATGGATCCTAATTAATCCTTATATGGAAAGAATTATAGAAATCCAACTTGTTGGGATGAAGGAGGGAATGAAATCTATTAAGACATGATCTGTCGATGAAATGGTATAAATGATCAGATTAATTCAACAATACATAATATTATCTCAGGTTAGACAAAAAATTCATTCTAATAACTGAATAATTGACCTAGATATTCATGTATGTGACATGGTTTTTTATGAACATATCCCGATATGAGAATATTGAGATTTGTAATGAAGGAAAAGTTGATCCCTTTTATATTTAATTTTTTCAAGTCTAGATATGGTTGGGAAGGTAATATACTGATTGGAGCATCCACAAAATCACTATCATGTTCATGATGTATTCTAGGTATCTATACTGAGAATGTAAATACATGATCATTCAAATTTACTAAACTCATATGTTGTACGTCTTGAGAAATAACTTTCTTATGAAGATCATCCGATAAAGATTATGGATCATAGTGAATAATTCTGCAAAATAAGAACACTCATTAGGTTAATGTTTGGTGCCAGAACCACCAATTTTTGGCAGATACATGGGATATTGATGTTATGATGAGGGAGATAAATCATCATTTGTTTTTATCCAAGTGACAAATCTAAATGGAAATTTTCTGTTTAAAGATAGTCGAATTTAACACCCGGTTGAACTTATGAAATGTTTCCATTAAATAATTCTAAATATTTAATAGCATGAATTTCATTTAATCAAAAGTCTAAACAAACCAAAAGATTCCCTTATTATAAAATAAAAATTTAACATAGCTATTTGGTTTGTAGGATTAAATATAACTAACATAGTAAAATGAATGATGAAGTCATTCACTACAAATTTTTTATGAAAAAAATATAAGTAAAATATAAATTTGTTTATTGTTAATAAATTGATTCAATTACTACTATAAAATGAAATTTATTAAATATATATTTTATATACTAAATTAAATAATTATTTATATTAATCCAGTATACATTTTTATAATAAGGTATGAATAAACCATTTTTTATGTATAAAAACCGATATTTTCAAAAGGGTAATTTTCCAAATTTTATTAGACAACCCCTTTGAAATTATTATTTTGACAAATTAATAATTATTATATGAAAATATAAACATGTTATTTTGATGTAGGATTTAAAAATTTACATTGAATGAATTTCAATTTTTTGATACCATTCATGTTTTGGTGAATAATAAAAATACACTAAATTTTAATTGAATTTTTTTTCATTGAAATAATTTATATGGTTAAATTATAATATTGAATTATTTTAAAATATAAATAGAATATAATTTTAAATTTCAATAAAATTTATTTTATTAGAATTAATTTCACCTTGAATTAAGATTTCAAATCATTTCAATGTTTTTTAATATTTTAATTTTTGAAAACTCGTTATCTTTTTTTGACAAAAAGAATAATTTTGAATTAATTATATAAGAATTTGTGCTTAAAATATTATATAATGAATTCCATATTTTAAAATAAGTATATTAAAATTATTCATATAGATTCATTTTAATTTTAGGAATTATCGATAGTAACTTCAGTAATTTTTTTTATATTGTAAATGGGTAAAACATGTAATTAAGCTTTAGAATACTATTATAAAATTACCCTAAAATTTTACATAATATTCATGGATGATTTTTCGTTGACCTCTATCATACATGAGTCGAAATAGTTTCCTTTGGAAGAAAATTGGATGATATTATGATATTTAATTTATTTTATTTAAGGAAAAGTTAAATATAACATACTCATATTTTAATAAATAAATAAATATTTTTATAATGTTATAAAGAAGATAAATTCCATTTTAAATAGTAATGTAAAATAATAAATATTTTACTTTCTCATGATTTTTCAGAAGATAAATAATTAACTTAATGACTTATACATTAATTATGTTAAAATTAATTAATTGATCATAAATCAACAAAAATATTTTATTATTTTTTTAATAACTATTAAAAGACCAAAAAACATGGAAAATATTATAGGTCGAGTATTTCTCAACTATAATAATCTAACGGTCATGTTAGTGACCATTTTTAGCCTTATACATGATTTTTTGACACTTATTTTATTTTATTGAATGTGATATTAATGTTTTTGCATTCATAATTTCAGAAGTAAAAATTTTTAAAAGTTATATTTTCTAGAAGAAAATTTCGACTATATAATTTATTTTTAAATATAATATATTTCTATTCATCATAATATTTTAGTTATAATTTTTATTCAATAATATGTATAATAAATATTTACACAAATGTGATGTAGTAATTATTTTATCCATGTTTATCTCAATTAAATGTAATTAAAAATATGTACATAAATATGATTGGGGTTAATTAATATGTTGAATAAATTTTATATATTACCTTGAACACTTTTAAATATAATAAAATTTTCATTTAAATGTTATCTTTTTATCTTAATATTTTTTTAAATCATGAATTGAATAATTTCATAATTTAAATTATTGGATATTTATCATAATATTGTATAAATAAATTATTTAAAAATAATAAAACATTTTTAACAAATATATAATAAATTGGGTATTGTCTAAAATGATGTAAGGTATATATTTGTGGAATAGTTTTCATCGAATAGTAAATATTGAATAATCTTAATATTGAAATATATTTTATCATAGTTAAAATTAAATAAAATAACTATGGGTTAATGTAAATGACATTGTTTATATTGACATAAATACTTTTCTAAAATTTATTGGATGATGATATTAAAAACCCTACATAATCACATATTTTAGTTTGGGAAATATTAATTGTTATTGTTTTAGGGTATGTTGTTATTATAAATTAATATTTTTGGAGAACACAAAAGTGCCCCTCACAAAAATTATTAATGGGAACCTGAACCATCATATCATCACTTCACATTCATCCTTCATGTTCGGATATACCCTTGAGTTATCCCTTATCAATTTCTCTAGGTGCATTTTAGAGGTTCTTGTCATCTTCAAATACATACTCTTATGCTGTAAGATGATATTTTTAGCAAGCACATCAAAGAAGAGGTACTATCCTCTACCGATTCATTCACACTTCATTCATCATCTACATCCTCTTCATGATTGGTTTCATTATAATGTAATAACTCCAATATCATTAATAAAAATATATGTTATTTTAGTTATTAAATAACCATATTCCACCTTCTATCCATCCTAGGAAAAATGAAATCACCATTCTTTCATACTTACGACTTCACATCTCCACGTCGTGGATTAATCTGTTTTTCACCACCACCATACATGGATTGATATAATGATGGAAAAAATAGCAACATATGAATATTTTAACAGTATATTACTAGTATGAGACATTTTATATGTGTAGGAACCATCCAAAAATCAATCAAATGCATTGTGGTATAGATATAACATCAAGTGTGCCTTTTTTCAAAATTGGAATTAATTTAAGTGAAAAAAGAATTAACATAATCAGAACTGATAAAATGCATACATATTTTTTTAAATTATTAAAATTATCCATAATTAATTTTTCATCTGAAGGATATAGCATCATCTCAGTTCTATACATGATGTGACGGGTATGACTCAAAGTGTTTTTAATTATTTAAAAATTAGAATTTATATTCAAAAAACTATCTGTCGCATATAATTCGGAAAACAGTCTCAGAAAATCGTGATAATTTTCAAAATGAATAATAACTAATTTTGTGTCATATAAGAATTTACTCATGTAAATCCTATAAAAAATGAATCTTTTGTGATTAAAAGTTTGTGTTTCATGTGTAAAATGACAATTTTGTAAAAAATAAAACTAGTGAACTCCTAACCAATGAAACACATTCATATTGTTTTGATACATTATTAAAATGATTCATATGTAATTTAGACATGTAAAAATAATCCACACCTCAATTGGATGCATGGTCTGACTAGTATGATTCAAAGTGCTTCATTTTATTCAAAACTGATGATAATTTTATTGAAAAAAATTAATGGACATACTAAAAAACAAAAAAAAAATCATTTCTATTGTATTGTTACATTATGAAAATGATCCATATGAAATTTTTGTATGAGTATGAATCTCTCACAGCTCATTCCAATACATTATTTTCCTAGTATGACTCCAATAGTATGTTATTAGTTTAAAATTATCATTGAAACAATGTTTCACCAACAGAAAAACATGAAAATGAACTCAAATTGTGATGATAATTTGGGAAAATGATTCATAATTTATTTTTGAGTTATATGAATTATTTACCTGTCAATACTATACATTATGCATCCTACACTACTCAAATATATTATTTCATTTTAATATGACATTTTAGGGAAAATAACAAGTGCCATAATAAAATCTATGAAAATACAGGAGTCATTTGTGACATTAAGGAATCATACGAGACTCAATATGATTCACTTTATTTATGATATTACTCAATGTGTGGACTTTTTCTTATAAAAATAATTTTAATTTTAGTTAAAAAATAACAAACATTCTCAAAATTGAGCAAAAAACTTCTGCTTGTTTTGTTAATTTAGGGAAAAAATACATATATTATTTTTTATTTTTGTGAATTATAATCAGGTCAATTTGATTCACGATCGTCTTGGTATGACTCAAAGTGTCTATTATCAGTTTAATGTAGACATTTTAATAAAATATATTGTAACTCACTAAAAACAGACAGTGAGAAGTTGGAATTACATTAAAATTTTGAAAATGGACATATAATTAATTTTTGATGTGTGGGAATAAGTCCCCTATTAAAGCCATACACGATGAAAACTATGTGACATATAGTTCTCGTTTTTGGTTTAAAATTCCATTTTAGTAAAAAAATAAATAAATGATGTACTCGAAACCAATAAAACTCATTTGGGTTGTTTTGATACTTTATGGAATTTATCCATATGTCTTTTGGTATCTATAGGAATTTCACTAACCTCAACCTGATGTATGGTGTGACTGTTAAGACTCAATGTATGTATTCTTATTCAAAATTTACAATAAATTTAAGAAAGAAAATAGTCTCCACACTGGAAACTGATAAAACACATTCATATGATTCTGAATATTACAAAAATGATGCATATGTGATTTGTGACATGAAGGATTTAGTCGCACATAAAATATAACTCACAATCTAATGAGTATTCCTGAAACTATTTGTTATGGTTTTAAAATTTATATTTTAATACAATAAAGTGTTAGTCACTAAAAACCATGAAAACACACTACTATTGTCTTGATAATGTTTCTAAAGGATTCATAATTCATTTATAATGTGTATGAATTATTCTCATGTCAAACCCATACACAATTTTCCATTTATGATATAAAGTTCATGATTCTATTTTAAAATGACAATTTAGTGAAATTAATAAATGTCTAATCAAAATTATATAAATTTTTTCAGATTGATTTAATAATTAAAAAATTGATCCATAAGTCATCATAAATGTGTATAACTAAGCTACACTTCAATCTAGTACATAGTGTCACTAGTATGACTCAATGTGAATTTTTTTATTCAGAATTTACATTACTTTAAATAAAAATACAACTGAAATAATCAAAACTAGGAAAACATATTTATATTCATGTGTTACTTTATGAAATTGATTCTTATGATATTTTGTTATGTTCAGTAATAAGCACTGCCTCAATTCGACTCACGGTGAGTCCGGTATGACTCCATGTGCACCATATTATTACAAGTTGACAATAATATTTGTAAATAACAACTGACATAAAATTTAATATTGTTTTTATTGTACATGGGTTGGAAATTTAATATCATTTATATTCCATATTTTTATATTATTTTTTAAATTACTTCGTCTAATTTTTGTTCTATTTTGGTGATGCATTGTGTTGTTATTTCCCACTCCATGCCCTGATTTGGGTACTATAGTTTGTTTTACCATAACAATATTTTATTCCCCTTTATCTAGGATACAACATGTGATGATAAAGTGTCCCTTTATCAGGGAATGTAGAAGTTCTAATAAAGGTTCCCATTATCAGTTCTTTTAGATGTGATGATACATGTACCATATATCATTGATAAATAAATGAGATGATAAAAGTTTGATTTATCATCACATTTTTGTGTTTTGATTATTTTCAGTTGCTGATAAGATATTGTATCATTTAAAAACATTTTGTAATTCATATTTTCTTTAGAACTAATAATGTACTATTATAGAACTTTTAATGTACACTTTTGTAAGAGTGTTTTTTGTCTCCACTTATTAAGGGTAACTGATGAACATCCTTATCTTAATTTGTATACATCCAATCCCTAAATAAAATAGTCCTGGGCTCAATTAATAAGAATTAAAATGCCTCCATCAACCCAGTATCATATCCACACATCCCCAGATTAAAATAAAGAGTTAAACAATTGGAGATCATCATGCACAAGGATCCACACGACCTTTCCTCAGAAGAGAGTCAGACAAATCACACACTTGTAAATACTTTTTGAACGAGTCTATCATGTCTTGAAAAATAAATAAAGACTATTCTCTATCAATTATTTTGAGAGATGATACACAAAAACAAAAACTCTAGTAACAACTCATATTCAAATAATATCTCTATCTAAATAGTTCAACGCATGAGAAGTAATATACATACTATAGTGACTAGTATTATCCATTGGAAAATCATTTATGACTCACAAATTTCAAGTTCATCGCATGTTATGAAACATTATTAGAATTCCTATCAAATGAATTCATATTTCATTAAAAAAATAACATTGATACCACGTTTTGAGGCCCGAAATACTAATTAGTCAATCTCGAGTTCTTATTTACCTCACACATGCCTCCTCATACCATATAAGCTACCATCTAGTGGTGAGGTCATGGAATAGATCATCTAGACACTGTTACCATATATCATGGAATAAATACAAAATGAAAATAATATATAAAATATTAAAATATTCATAAGAGTATTTTTATAATAATAAACACAACTATATATCATAAACTAAGGGTGAAACAGAAAACAAAAAATTTCCCACACATTGGGCCGATCAGTGGTACACAAAATAAATTGTTGCTAAAATATAAAAAAGACTATATCAAATTTCTATGACAAAACAAAATATATTTATCAAAATTATCATCATGTAATATCATAAAGAAACACAAAAAGTCTTTTTCTAAAATAGAAAAAGGAATGAAAATGTCTAAACATAAAATGAGATTCAATTATAGTTTATGATAATAAAATAGTTGTGATTTTACTATTTGTATATAATATAAATTATTATATGAGTGTCTGTATACATAAATAAAATAAAATATTCCAATAAAGATGCAAGATATGTCTTCATGTTCTATCCATTCCACAAGGACACATAACAAAATACACATGCTGTTTGGGATGTCAAGTTCCTACCAAGCCACCCTAAGATCCAACCATAACATCTTCAGTTCCATTTCAGAAGGATTTTTATAAGTATTCATTATATTAATTGGACCATTGAAAAAGTTCAATGCATTATTTTAGATCCCTTTTCCATTTAGTCATATTTCTAAATTCCACTTTTATAGAATAATCCAAATGTTACAAACTATGGAGTTCATTTTTATAAGATACCTTATGTCCCCCAAAATATTGGTTGTAATTATTCACTTGATGGTATATCTACCTAAAATGACTAATGAATTGGATCAAAATCACCACTGAATTGTTTTCATGCCATGTTGGCTTTCTGACACGCTTGACATACATCACCCATGCATGGTTTAATCCAAAATATACTGAACATTCATGTGAAATCTATCTAGTACCATCATGTAAGACCAATTTATTGGCATATTTAACAACCCCCATGATCCATATAATATTCTTTTTCTAGGATATTTTGTTCAACCCAACCATCTAAAAATAAAAATAAAATATCCACATGATATGAAACTCCAATAAGAATAACATTTCATATAAATAACCACTACTCATATCAAGAATATTTATCACAAGTCTACACATCACCCCACGTCAATATCTTATTATGATAAAAACTCATGGAACACCAATGCAATCAGATACTAAATAATGAAATAGGATATAACACATTACATAGATCATTACATAATAGCATAACCTCTAACTGACTTATCATAAATGGGACATCACATAACACCTAACAAGGAATCACCAATGGTCCTCTGGCATTAATTTTTATCTAATAACCAATTATATCTGAAAAATATAACCATATTGTAACATTATTACACATATTCTCATATATAACCTTTCTCTAAATAAGAAGGTTGGCTCAAAATTAAACCACTCTATGTCCCTAGGAAATTCATATGGAAAAAACACAAAGTATGATAATGTTTACTCACATGTCCATGAAGGATGACTACATAAGACTCATCCAAGACCTATCATGTAATACTAAACAAATCAATAGAGACCCTATGATAATTACATAACCCATAAAATTCTATAGGTTTTCTTATACATCTCCTAGTATAGAAAACTCAACCCATATATCAGATGAACACTTCTTGGACTTATAAGTCTCCCCCCATAGGACTCATCATTCTCCAATGGAATAACAATTATCTTGTAACTATCTTACAATCCCTAGGAAAAGAACCATCGAATAATCACATGTCATTACATACCTATGAAATTATATGGATTCATTTCAATTCATTTTATCATAGAGCCATTGGTACATAGCCATAGATCATTCCCGAAAAAATGAATGTTCGTTGGTGTACTTATATAAGATTAGGGGTTTAAGACACCCATATAATATGGCATACGTGACCCTCATTCCACTAAAATTGTACCCAAACAAATTCATCATGAATTTAATCATTTACAACCACACATAGACATACATGTTACCTTGTATTATATTGTAAACACACCTCATTTGATATAGCATCATCTCTAATCCCAATGAAACCCCCATCCAATATGGAAATAATCATTTAAAACCCACACCTCCTATGATAAGTCTTTATCGTCACTTGAAATCATGTACTGTATTACACATCATAATAAATTAATCAATTTTTTTTTAAAATATTAGTTTATAAAATTCAACATGATACAATATAATAAAATATCACTGTTCTCTACCATCACATCTAGACGAAAACCAAATAAACCTGAAGCGTCTTTGGAACACCCTCAAGAGAAACAAAACTAGAATCTCAAACATCAAATTTCAATATAATAACTAATCTTCACAAATTTCAAAAAATAAATTGAATATATTCATCAAAACAAATACCACTAATGCATCTAATCTCAATGGCATAAAATCAACGCCATTGAACATCCTCCATGTAAATCAATTGAATGAACATTGATGTTTATTTGATTTCACAATAAGATAATGTAATCAATATAAAATCACTGAAAATTTTATAATGAATAATGATAGAAATTTTTAGTGGTGATATAATAGTAAAAATTATATGATCTTACCATTACTAATCATCATAATGCTATAAAATTTTACATCAATTAATGGTGGTCAATATAGATTATTCAGGGAATGAATTCATCCATAAAATTGATATTTCTTATCCCACATCCTAAATAAATTTGAAGGGACTATAGGCGTTTGTTGAAAAAATTTATCCAATTTGAAAATATCAATGGCTAATCCCACTGACTCATCATTGACCTAACTACCAAACTCGTGGGGCACCATCCTAGTGAAGCATCTAGTATAATAACTTGGATAATACCCATCCTGTTGGAATGTCAGTGTCTTCTACAATAGCCTCAAATGTAATAAAAATAGTTTTTGGAATTACAAAACTCTCAAAGAATATTCTAATTTTGTTTATCGTCCAAACACACTAGTTTCAAATATCTAATCTTTCATCTATTCGACATGAGCATCTATTCTAAAAATGGACCATCCTCCAAATAAAAAAATAAAAAAATCCATATAATTTTCTAACTTATAATGTATAATATTGTTACACTTTATTTAAAAATAAGATAAAATTTTGAATTAATTTAAAATCTATAATTTCATGAGATGAATGTTATAGAATTAGAGTGTTTGGAATAAATTTAGATTATTTCTAATATACTGATTGTGCATAGTATACCAAAATATTTCCATGGTGTTGGTGTTTATTAACTACCATGAGGAGTAAATAGGGTAATTATATAAAAATTGGAAGTTATATTTTATACTTCATAAAGTGATAATCCCTCCTTATTTAGGTATACATAATTATCATATTTAAAACCTCCAAACATTAAGCAATAAATGAAATGTGAATATTTACTTATGACTGACACATGTTTTTTACTTATTTGTGTGCATATTTAAGAATTTATTAAGCTAACGGTTAACCATTATTGATTTTGGATGAGAAAATATTTTATGAAAAAATAATTTTTTATTGTGCGAAAATTCTTGTCAGGTAACAGTTTGAATGTGTGGGAGGAAAAATGAAATAGAAATGGATTGAATAGTCTATATGAAGAATTTGAAATAATGGACATTGAGGTTCCTGTTGATTTTTATTTTATCATCTTAAATTTTTATATTTCATGGGTAGAGATTTTTAACTTACATTCATATGATATTTAACACCCTAATATTACAATTTTTAATCATCTTTCATATAATATAATGTTCCATTTTTTGTACCACATGCGGTAACAATCTTAAAACTAACTCTAATATAATCTTATTATTTGAATATTTCTGTTATCACCTAACCATTGTACTCGTTAGAATTAATAAATATAATTTAATTATGAAACACATAATTAATTTATTACATTAAATAATTGAATAATCAGTAATATATTTACAGTCAATTTTTTGTAAATAATTATTAAATATATTATTGATAAAACAAATATTTTTAATAAGAAAAGAAATTTTTGTGAAATATATTTTTATCTTGGTATATAAATTAAGTTATTATTGATGAATTATTCTTATTAAATAATAATATTATATAATAAATCTAATTAATTAACACTGATTTAATTATATATTTTAGGAATGGAAGGAGAATAAAATCATTTTATGCATTAAAAAATGGGTTTTAGTGCATTTTATATACGAATATTGAAATTAACCTCTTACACATTAAGGAACATTATTTCAAAAAAATGAAATCAGTTATTATAACATCATTTAATATTATTATTATGATATTTTAATTTTGAATTTTTCAGATTTTTTTATTGTGATTATTGAAAAACACCAATTTTTTGAATACTATTATAACATTACTACTACAAAAAGTAATAAAATGTTTCATTGCGTTTAAGATATATTTTAATTGTAATAATATTAATATTATTAAAATTAATCTAATAAATTCATTTTTGATCAAAAAGATCTATTATTTTGTTATAAATCATATTTTCCTTAAAAAATTCAATTTTTAAATTTTTTTTCCATTCATTCTCTTATGTTAACATTACTTTTTAAAAAATTTTAAAAATATATATTAAAAAAAAATTTCAATATTTTATATTATCATATTAAATATATTTATTATGTTCCATTTGATATATATTCATAATAAAAAATAACTGTTGTAACAGTTTATCAATATGGTAAATGGTAAAACTGGTTAAAGTAGTTTATAAAATTTGATAAAGTCTAAAAATAAATAAAAATTTATTTATTTCATTTGATGGGTTTATTTAGGACATAATAATCGTGTAAATGAAAATATTTCAATTTAATGAATCTTTATTTTCATTAAACCATTTTCATTATTTTTTGTAATGAATAATTAAAAAATCTCACTCTCTACACATATTATTTATTCCTTCTATGGAAGGATAAACATAATATATGAAAAATATATATATATTTTTAAATTTATGAATAATAAATTTTATTATTTATATTAATGATTTATATTATTTATGGTACAATTATTTTTGTTATGAACTACTGATACATTGACTCTCTAGAATATATAAAAAATGTTAATTATTTTTAAAAAATATTATAATTTTTTTTGGTAAAACTAGTTTCTTACAACCATTACATAAATAATTAAAATGTATAATTTGTGGTAAATTATTGTATATATTAGATCCATTATTATCTTCAAACCATTAAAATCATATGTCTTAATATTATTAAAATAAATTTAAATGATATTTTTTTTAATTAAAAAAATAACAATAAATATATTATAATAACAAATTTTTATTGAAAATGGTTGAGTTTTTCATGAATATAATATGAATTTTTGAATTATAAATTTTAAAATTAAATTCATGGCCATATGAGATTTATAACGTTATTAATGTTGTTATGTTTTAATGTGTTACCTAGGAAATTAAAATAAAATATAAGCCTCAAAAGTTTTCATAAAAATGTTTTATGTAAGTGTATTGATTCTATTTTCACATAATAATCCTTTTTTGTTGATATAAAATATATAATATATTTTATTTTATATTAAAACTTATTATATATTATGATTGTGTTATTTAAAATATTACCCCACCTTAATAATTAAAGGAAATATCATCTCCTCCCTACCTCATTCCTTGTAAGATATTTATCTCAACAAATAGTTAATAAAATTAATTCTCAATTTTCTTCCCCATCTCATAGATTTTATGGTTTCAATAAATACTATCCAATAATACATAAGGTGTATGAAAAATTGTGTTTTCCTAGGAAGAGGTATATCTCTTAAAATGGGGTTTTCATGTTTATTTATTATTTCACCTCCATAAAATATTCTATAACCATTCTTATATTAGATCAAAAATATCTTAAATACCCTTAAATTGTTTTATGATTATGTAAATACTCATTTTTATCAAATTTTCCATCGAGTTGGAAATTAAAACATCTCTCGTTTGTACATGTGGAATACCACCTCTATGTGGAGATGGGTTTGTTTTTCCTCACAAATTCACAAATTGGGTAATTATTATGAATTTGATGAATATATATTACATTAATGTTTTAATTATTACTCAAAAAAGATAATCTACTGCTTATATTCTAACCCATCCATCCTCTTCTAGATTTTTTTATCGTTCATATGTACATGTATACTAACACCTACAGAAAGTGATGTGCATTATATTCCATGTAATAATTTCACAAATGGATATAAAATTAGTAATAATTTAGAATAAATATTATGAGGTAATGAGTTAAATTATTAATATAATTTATCCATGAACCCATTGACCAAAAATCAACCTAGTGTTATTGTTTTTGATATATGAATCATTTTTCCTCCAAGCATCTGACATAAACTTCACTACATTAGCAATTAAATATGTTATGATGATAAATGAAATTAAAAGTATAATAATATTTTTTTAACATTAAAATTATTTCGAGTAAATTATATAACTAATATAATATTATAACTATGATTTTAGGTCATGTACAAAACATGACGTGAGTCAAGGTAAGGTATTTCCCATCTCAGTTTCTATTTAGGGAGATTCATTCCTTGTAGAACACATTGTTTTATTTTTCTACTATATTCAATAACTTGTATATTTTTTAATTAATTCTCTAAAATTTATCTACAATAAATATAATTTTCAGGATCTCACCTAATATTATAATTTTATTCAACAGTCACATGATTTGGAAGGTATTATTCTATAATATCATTTAATTTTGAATTTTTTATGTTAAAATTTTCTATAAATAAAATTATAATATATTTTTCTTTTAAATTACATAAATTATATTTTCTTTTTTCATATAATTATATAATTTTTTTTAATTTTTCCTTCCAATAATATTTTCTAAAAATTGTAGAGAATATATTTTATGAAAATATAAACATATTTATTCTCTACTTAGAGAAGATTCTATTCATAGTTTATGTTCCTTAAAATTTTTATGAGATTTAACTTATATATGATAGAATGAATATTTACTATTATTATAATACATGGTTATTAGTGATTAATTAAATGTATTTTTTATCTTTTTACAAGAAAGATATATATTAATTTTAATGAAAGAATGAATCAAAAATATGTTTCTACAATTACCAGATGAAATTTTTTTTTCGTGATCTTCTTGTTGATGAATTATTTTAATATTCCATTAAACCTATCAATGGATTTTTCTTAGAATGTTATTTTCAGAAAATTATTATTTTTTAAAATGTTACCAAAATAAAACATTATTTTTCTTTATTTTTTTTATAATAACATGATTGTTCTTCTATAAATAATTTCATCCTTGTAAACATTCTTTCCTATCCCATATTATTTATTAGCAATATACTATAATGATATAATTTTTTATATATATGTAGATTTCATAGAACCAATTTTTTCTATTCAATAACTGAGGAAAATAAAGAAATTTTAATTTCTAGTCTTTCAATATGAATATTTATATATATTTTATATTGTGTAACTTTACATTTATTTGATATGATCAATGTATTGGAAATCATATGTGACGGGAATGTCTTTTTGGGCCCCATGATGCATCATTTTGTCAAATGAGATAACCTATCATTCATAGTTGTAGTACTACTTATTCATTTATCTATAATGTCTTGAAATTAGTACATAATGATACGATTATTATGTATGAAATTATGCTATCTGTTTTCATGAAATATATCATTTTTATCCATTTTAAAATTTACATTATCTGTGGATATGTTTCATGTTTATGATTTTTTATTTGAGGAAATAATTTTATTAAAAAATATAAGAAACTATATTATAATTTAGTGAAAATTTCAGGATCTTCTATAAGTGAAATAATTTTTTTCATGATATCGTTTTCATGTTATATTATGATATATCATTAATTATGACTTCTACTTTATTCTTTATTAATAATTTTTTTTGAATTTTTTTTGAAATGTCTATATATCAAGATTTATACATGTTTATTTTTTGGTCAGGGTTTATAAAATTATAATAGACATAATTTTAATATGGTTTCTAACTTTTCACTAGATGATCATTTCTACATTATTTCAATATCCTTTACAGATTATATTTTACACATTCATCATTTTTAATTATTTTTTACAATGAACCATTATGTATAGGAACTATAGAGTAAAATATATTATTGTAATGGGTTTGTATACTAAAATAAAAATATCATTTTTATAATTATTCAAGGGTATAAATTTTAGAATTGTGTTCTCTTTTAAAATTTTAACTATCGAATAGAAGTGATCCCTTTGTATAGTAATTTTATAATATTTTATAGATATCCATAGTTATATAAGACATTAAAAAAATTTCCCTAGATATGTAATAATGTGAATCCCATGTTATATATAATGTAATTCAGGGAATTTTAGGTTACAATAGAGTAATATTAATATTGTAAAACTGGTTTATATAACAATAGTTGTTAAAATTTCATTTTATCATAAATAATAATTATTCAATAACAATAACAATTAATATTCAATAGATAATTTGGGAAATTAAATAAAATATGATATGGTTATGGGAATATTTGTTTTTATCCTCCTCATAAGATGGTTTTTTTATTTTAGTCAGTATAAACTTATTACAATTTATGGTTTCTATAAGTGGTTTGAAGCAATGGTCACCAAGCTAATAGTGGATATAAAGGATAATGTGGTGGTTTTTTGATCTAGAAAACAAAAAAAATAGAATAGATTCCTAGAAAATAAAAATTATTATGGATAACAATCTACCTCATTTAATGATCAACGTCATAAACATATGTGATTTATTTTAGAGAAATAACAAGTGAAATATGTTTTCTCATAGTTGTTGAAGTGATAAATATCATAATGGTAAAATGATTAAATAGTATACATGTTAATGATGTCAAATATTTCATGATATCCATAAGATGATTCTAATATTATAATTCAAAATTATTATTTAATGGAAAATAATTGTTCAATAAAATTATACTACTTCATTTTACAATTTAGAGATCTTTTCAAATATTGTTTGAAAGATTATATTAATTGTCACTAGTACTCCACACAAAATTAAACACCTTATATTACACCGTTTTTTTAATATTGTATGATCATGAGAAAAATATTTTGAGGAAAATATATTTCTTGTTGAGAAGATTGACATCTTAATTTGAAGGAACTCATCTGGGGCCTTGAATCCATAATATTATGGGTGATGTGAACTAGATAATAGCCCGCTAAAAGGAAATATAATTCCATTATTGAAGAAATATGAAGCTAAAATAATAATTATGTGTAGATAAAATATTGTGAAACATTATCACGAACATTAAACAAATATTATTTGATGTTTTAGGGGTGATAGGGGAAACCCAAGTGAAACATATGATTCTTGGCCAAATTCAATAGACCAAAATAATAGCCCATCATTGTGATCATAACTAATGTAATACGAGTCAAATTTGGATGAAATTTTACATATATTTGAATAAATATAAAGAATTAATTTCTTATTACTTTTCCAAAACAAATTATTCAATATAAATTCTCATGCTAGTGAATCTCTTCAAGGTATACAAGATGGCTCTAATTTTGGGTTAATTGTGGAAAATAATTTATTTCATCAAATTAAATCACCCAAGGACTGAGATAAACCTGTGGAATGAATTAGTGTGATTTCTGGTTGACCAATATATAGAAAAATTCCTATGTATTTTTGTAGTTGTGAAGGGAAAGTGATTGAATAATTTTTTATATATTTTTAATTTTTCTCTTTATTATTTCATTTTCACTTTTTCATTTGTATATTATTCTAAATCACATTAGTTATATATATAATATATATTCTTATTATCATATTTTTTCTTATTAATATAAAATGATACCATTATCTCATGGTTTGAATTTATTCACACAAATAGTCATAACATTTCTCACACAATGAGGGTATATTCGTTTTTTTGTTATTTTATGTAATTATATTCCACCGTTATAGGTTATTATCTTGTTCTACAGAGATATATGAATGAATTAATGGGTCAATCTATTATGGGAATATCAATTTTTTATGGAACTTAGTTCTATATTATTTCGTAGTAATCATGTTTTAGATAAATTATTTAGTTGATTGTGTTATAACAACCCTTTTTATACATCATTGTTTTAATTTTAAATTTTTTTATAACTTGTGATAATATATTTTTTACAATGGAGTGATCATAAGATTGATCCTCTAATTTTATATGTGTTTAGAATATAGTTTTATATGTATTAAAATAATAATTTCTGAGTATTTATTGATTTAAATGATGGAATCTATCTTCAATCTTACAAATAGAAATCAAATAAAAATAGAATTAATCTATTCTACCCTAAAAAATAACCTCAAATAAACCAATTGAATTAAACTGAATTAATTAATTAATTTAGTGGCTTTTTAATATAAGAAAAAAGACTCATAGATTCCCACATTTTATCCAAATTGACTATATATAATGTTTGCTTTATTAGGTTCTTATAAGATCTATATATATTTTATAAGACAAGCGTAACTATAAGAAATTGATTCAACCATAATCATGGATAAATTTGGGTGAGATCATAATTTAGAACTTTTTGAGGGACATAAGCCAACATCCATAAAACCAACCATCCAATTCTCAGCCCATTTCACTTATGTTACCCCCTTAGTTTTCTCTCATTTTTTATATGGTGTTTATTTATAGTATGGACCAATCAACCCAACGAGTTACTATTGATAATTATAGGGTTTCTATGTCAAGGAAACCTAGTGATACCTTTAAACAGGCTCTTAGTATTCATAATACTCCATTTTATAAAATGGTGTCCATTCAGATTATGGCTATTACTACAAACCCAATGATATACTAGTGTGGGAACAAAAATGGATATCAAAATCATGTAGCCCAAAACATGGAGAATCTGGTTGATCAAACAATGAATAATGACCTCAAACCTATATGGAACAATCAACCCTAAAACATTAGATATTATTCTATTGGATATTTCTCCTATTTATTGAAACCCCATGTCATGAACCACCTTCTGTAAGAACCCGAGCTTTTAAAATTGGTCAAAATCTCGACGTTGTTTTTATTTTAAAGTATTAATAGAAAAAATTATAAAATAATTGAAGTTATGGAAATTTCTTGATTACATTCCACGTACTCCCATGTACACTATATGTATGGGATATCTATATACCAACAACATTATCACCAAGTACATGTCGTGTGATGAACATATAATAATTTCCTACTATACGGTGTGTAATGTTTCTTGACACACTGTGTATTTTTCCTTCTGTGTATCGGCTGAGTCCTATTCATGTGTTGACCCAAGTTGCACATCCAAGAAGTGTTGCTAGATATGACTAAGTAGGAGTATGGACAAGGCTACTACATGGTGAGTAGTCTTCTATGCATTCCATATATTTGTTTTTATTCGCATAAATGAAAGTGTGTCCCGTCTTATTTCGCAAAACACCATCTTCTTCCCCGTCTTCAAAACAGGACAATTTAGAAGTTCTAAATAATGTTTCCTACCTTAGAATCATCATCCAATGTCTGTTCTTCAATCCATTAATGGATACATGATCTCATCAGTAATGATAAACCCACGAACCCTATTTTTGTCATGTTTCATGGCCTCACACTGCTAATTCTATCCAAGCGGAGTTACTGGGATTGGGTGAAAGACGTAGATCTACAAAGATTGAGTTTTAATTAGAGCTCTATATCATATGTTCCTATTTCTACGAGTCTAATGTAGGTGTTTCATACCTTATTTCATGTTTTTTGCAGAATTTTTGGGTGGTGTGTCCTTTGATGCATATTAGTTTAATTTGAGAAAGACCCTATTTTATTTGTTGTTGCAGATTAAATTGCTTATTAGACCTATAATATGCCTTTGGGTTTTCCCTTTTTCTGTTTTCCTTTAGCGGGGCTAGGTGAGGGGTTGTCGATCAATTGGGGCATTTTGGCTGGGTATGCCATAATTCACTAAAATTGAATTTTTTTGATTGAACTATTATGTTCAATTTGTTATGTTATGATATGAATTGTGAGAGGATTTCAAGACCAAGATGTAGGTATGGAACATCACATATCTAGTAGTATTCAAATGTTTTGTTTGTATATCCTATTTAAATTAATTATTTTGAATAAATATATGTGATGTGAGATATTGCGTATTATGGATCCTTCAGGTTGTGCTTGGAATGTCATGGGTATTATTTAGTGATGTTGATCACAGGTTGGGATTGGACTAGGTTATTTTGGGTGGTTCTAACCATGTATTTTGGTGTCATGGACGTCGGCATATAGCAGTGTGACTATATGGTTCGGCATGGATTGGGTTACATGTGTGGTGCAACCATTGGAATTGATCGACATGGTTACTAGGGAACAATGTGTTAGAGATTTTGGGCCTTGGGAACTTATTTTGGTGATTACTACTCACCCAGAAAGTTGAGTACTGTGAATACATAGAGAATTCGTGATGAGGTTGTTTTTACCACTCATTTTCCCTCCGATTATATTATTGAGGGAATACATCATTGTCCCTCCGATTACATATATGATGATAGAAATCATTGTTCCTCAGAGTTACTACTTCTTGGGAATTCCATCAGGATGTTAGAGCTTGAGACACGCAGTGTCAGGGGAGACATAGTTCCAGGTTACATGAATGTGATTCTAGAAATAGCCAAACCAGGTGACACTCTATGATGGATACTAAGCACTAGTGTAGTATGTTTTTATTTGTGCATCATAATGTTTACTGTTTTTCTTTATAAATGCATGCATGATTAAAAAAATTTATTATGTATGCACTTTTGGGCGGAATCCAACTAAGATTCATCTCACACCCTCGATTGTCCCTTCGGGTGTGTGTATACTTTTTGGATTTACATACAGGAAAGAGATCAACTGTAGGAGTTGGATTGTATTAGTTATTGCATTTAGATTGTATGATCCTTTAGGTCTTTCTTATATGCTCTTTACATTGTTTTTATTTCATCCTATATCAGCATGCTATTCTTTCTTATTTTTGCTACTGTTGGTTAGCCTTTGGATCCCCTTTATACCTTGATTTTCAATGGATGCATGAATTGTATTTTTCTAGTAGTTTTTACAAGTGGTTTCAGTATGCTATTCAGTTTACATTTTTCAACAATTGTTTTTGTATTACTTCTGCTATTTATTACAATTGATTGTACTTCCATTATGCGGGTCTAGTTAGAGACTGCAATGTCAATTATTATTGCTACCTGATATATATTATTACTCAATCCTGAACCATTATTATCCTCTGAGAGGTTATATCCTCCCCACAATACCTATCAAACCGTCGATTCTAGTTGGCAGCCTTTGACATTCGGGGAGGTGCGTCTATGGTAGTAACACCAAACCCATTTTACACTGTTTGGGTAGAATTTTGGGTCTATGACGTTACAATGTTGTATCATAAGTGTTCTCGATATTGATTGAGTAGCATTGTTTTTCTATATAATAATTATATTGAGACTTCTCTTTTTATTTCTAATAGTTTTACTATTTCGGATATGGTAGACTAGAGATAGGTTGTTACTAGAACTGGGTTTCTAGCTTGTTCTTGTCTGCCTGTATCACCATGTAAGGGGTATGGACCAAGTTTCCATGGGTTGTAATTTCATTTTTTACTTAGAATACAATTTATATAATTTACACCCATGTGGCTCACATGGTGAGTGATGTTAGTGATTGTGGTCTGTGACCCTAGACCCAGTGTAGTAAGGGAGAATCAATCCATTGCATGGATGATAAGGATTGATTGTTTTGCTTTTGATAGAAGCTATTTTTGGGTATTTCAATATCATAACTGCATGTATTCTTTGAGAAGTGATGATACAATGAGAAAAAAATGTTAGTTTCCGTTCATTGTATTCTTTTGATATGTGAATAGGTGATATTCCATATAGAATTGCTTGTTTATTTTATTTGTTATAAATTTATTATATAATTTCATGTGACAGGGTATTTGGGTATGGCTCTTTTATGAGAAGGAAAGTATATTGGTTGAGGTGATTTTGGTCACCAGGATTATGTGACTAGGTCATCAGATTGAGGATGCATTTTTTGTCAAGACGGACATGGCCCGAGGTACTTTTGATACATGGCTCCGTTGATGGTGAGTAATGAGGCCATGACATCGGGATGTCTTGGGAAAGGTTGCAGTTGGGGAGATTATGGGTAGTATTTATGTGATGCCTCTTACTACTTTCCATATCTGCATAATATATATATATATATTGTTATATATGTGGTATTTTTAACCATTTATGGAATTACTTGGGTTCCTTTTGACGACACAGATGGAGTGTCAAGAGAGATATGGTACATTGCCACATGAACATGATCTGGTTCAGGATACAGTGCAGGAAAAGCATGAGTTTTTGTTACAGGCTCAGGGACATGATCATGTCTAGGATCTAGTGCAGACAGGGCATCAGTCGGGTTTGGCAATATCCAGGTCATGGGTCGAGCAGCAGCTCTGATCTAGCCTCGTACATTTTTCGTAGGGGATTGACAAAGGAATGTAGGGTATATAGCCCTATATTTCATATCAAACATGGGAGTTACAGTTGTAGCACCCGCCTACTTTTTAGGGTGAGGTTGGTTCGCATGTGGTTATGAAATGGATAGAGATCATGAAGATGATCTTCGAGCAGCTAGAGATGCCACCCGAGCAGACGGTCGAGCATGCAACATACATTGTGCGTGGACCGACAATCATGTAAAAAACATGTTCAAATTAATTTCAATTTTTTTTGAACATGAAAATCACCAAAAATAAACTATTTGATCTTACTGGTACACTTATTTGTCCAAACATTATATGGATCATGAAGTATATTTTATATTATTTTAAAAAATCAATTTATAAATATCCTTTGAAAGGGTAAATTCAAACACAAAATTGACTATTTTTTTCCTCGATATATGGGAATCATGCTGGATGTTAAATGACATATTCAAAACATAATGGAAGAAATTGATGTCTATATTTTAGGTCTGGATTATTTTCTTTTTCTCTAAGCATAGATTTTTTTTAGGTTGATTTTGACAAAATATTAAGGATTTAATTATTATCTATGATGGATAGGAATATATTATCATGGGATAAGACAACAAATAATGTTTAATGGTCGATGAAGGATGTGGAGTGAAGGATGTTTTTATCATTGATATTAGGATATATTATAAATATGTTGAAAATCATGAAGAACCTATGGAATGTTCATTATTATGTATTTCAATTAATTTTGAACATATGTTTTATAGAATTGATACCATTGAATGTGGTGTACTGAAAATTTGATAATAATATAGAGACATTTATTTAGTTTTGATTATTTTGTAAGTAACATGGAAGGAAGATGTCTATCATATAAATATGTTTACATAATTATAATATCCTTTATTTTTTGTGGATATATTTTTAAAAGGAGTTTCTCTCTTTTAGGGTTTATATGATCGTGGATTTTTGGGTAATTAGTGGTAATTAAATTCTTGGGGATGCTAAATTAATGTATTGAGATGACATTTGCGGTTAAAAAATTTCATTAATGATGAATACATTATGGATATTAAGAGGGTTTTTTTCAAATATTGTCTAATTTTGTATGGATTATATAGTTTGAGAAAATTGAATACCCAATACATGGGAAATAACCAGTCACATCCAAGAATGTCACGATGCATTAACTAACAACTAAAGGGTGATAATGGTTTATCAGAAACCACTAGCCACTGTGATTTACATGTTACAATGACAATTGTCCTTTATTTTAAACGATCTTTTGGATAATGATTAAGTTCATCTTTTCAATATATATTTTTTCATATAAATGACCATGTTTATAGAATTTTTTCTTGTGACTAGGTGGTTAATGTAATTTATGAATTAGATCGCTATAGTTTTGTAGAGTATAAATGGATTGATGTAAATGTAATATTGTTGGATAATTTTAGAAATACATATTAAATTATCATCTATAGGTATATAAGATTTTATTATCATGTTTTCGTGATTTATATTTTTATATAAATAATTATCATATATTTTAGATTATGTTAATTGGGAAATTACATTTTTCATATGAGGCATTACTATTAGTTGATGTTATTTGAAAATAAAGACAAATTTCATCGTTGAATAATATATGATAAAATAATTATTATATTTTGAATTTAATATTAGTTAATAATTTTTTTTGAATTTTAGCGATAATTATTTTATTAAAATAATCTATGTTGACTATTGAGTAGTACTTCATATTATTTGAGATTAATGTTTATTATAAATTTTATGTTTTATTTATTTTTTGAATTATACCATCATGAAATACACATTTTGGTCATGGTTAAAGCCAAAATACTGATATAATTTATTTTTTATATTTTCCATATTTTTTGATCCATTTTAATTCATTCTAGTGATTCAATCTTGAATAGTTAATATTGAATACTCGTAAATTGGTGAAAAATATCACATCATCGCTATAATCGTTTTATTAAATAATGTTTACATCTCATGTAAGTATATTTCTAAACAGTCATAGTTTATATAGAAAAATAATTCATTAAATTTAGAAATATCATTTCAAATCCCAGAAATTATAGATTTTTTTCATAATGAGATATAGATGGCCGTTTACGCCATAATTGAATTATGGTTATTTGATGGTGAAATATCACATTAGCACATTATAAATTACTATCTATCTCTTGTGGGAGTTATTTTTCTCTTCCATATCCTTGTTTTAACTTCTCAATAATTTATTCTTATATTTAAACCTAGTATGTGTTATTCTGGATTTCATTTGTACTTCCCTTTCCCTTTTTTCATATGAAGTTTTCATTGAACCTTCATACGATGTGCGATATAAATAATAGTTTTTTGGGAAGTCAAAACATAGTTATAATGGTGTAGTTAAAAGTTTAAGGATGAAATTTATTAAATTGGGTAGAATATAATATCTCTATAGTTTAAAATTGAATACTATGTTCAATAGTGTACATTATACGAAACCTCAAGTAAAAAAGAAAAAAATAAATATTTTTATTTAAATGTGACCACTATAACCTAGCTGTTAAAAAAGATGTAATTGATAGTATTAAAAAACATTCAAAATATATTACGATTATAATCAGTTATTATGTTTTAATAAATTACATTTAAAAAGAAATCTACATTTAGTATATTAATTTTATTATTGAAATATATGTTTTCATTTAAAAGGTGTTTCTTTTTTTATGTCATAGTATTATAATTAATTATTTTTAATAACAATAGATTTATTTAAAAAGTGAATTTAGTTAATAAATTCAGCAATTAAATGTTTTCATAAGGTGAATTATTTTTAAATTTTCTATAACGATCAACATTTGAATGAATAGAAAAAATGTTGATTTTTATCAAATATTTTTTCCCTATTTTTGTGTTTATAATGTTAAATTCCTCTATTAATTTGATTTATAATTAATTTATATAGTTTTGATTTAAAAAAAAGTCTATTACGATATTCTTTATTTATATACACATGAAATGATTATAAATCCATTTTAAAAAAATTTCATTTATATAAGAACTTATTTTTCATCATGTTCATTAAATTAAATATTAAATTAAATCATATGAATTATTTGGCTGATGTTTTCAAAAAATAATTAAATATAACTAGACATGAGGATCAAATTTACTAAAAAATTTATCTATAATTTTGGATAATATGAATCGTAACCTTAGTAATTATTTTTATCCTATTAAATAGTAAATTTGGTATTTACATATAGAGATAAATTTATATAGATTAGAAATTGAAATTATTGTTTTATTTAATTTTATTGGACCATTATAGGTCTTACATAGTCATCCAATTATATTTTTATGGGATTTTATTTCCATTTGAATTAGATTATGACCATTGTAGTTTTCTATTTGAAGGAAAGTAAAACATGTCACACTCATGTTTTAATAACATTAAAACTTTCTAAATGGGGTAATCTATAGGACATGTTCAAATATAATAATTATATTTAAATATAATAGATTTATATTCATCATAGTAATTTATTTTTAATTTTCAGTGAATAAATAAATACCATAAATGTGTACATAGCACTAACACACTAATTATTTTATTTATGAATAAAATAAAATAACTGATAATAAAAATATCAATTGTATTATAAAATGATATAATGAATTTGATAAAAAAAATTAGAGATTCCCAGGTCAATTTGATGTTTCTATAAAATATTTTTATATATTTATCTATTTCATCATAGTACAATTAATCTCAATGAAATGAATATTACTAAAAATTGACATTATTCATATTTTATATTAAATAATATATCATGAAATGATAATAAAATTTATAAAAATATTCAGTTCAGAGACGTAATTATTATATTCTTAATATATAACCTGGCCCATTTTTGGGTCATTTATGCATTTATATTAACAATACTATCCCCCAAAATTTAATACTCATTGGGGTCAGGGTAAATTTAAATAATAATAATTGAGGGAATAAACCAAAATTATAATGGAAAAAATTTGATCGATATATTTCTATGAAATATTTTATGAGAGGATTTTCACTATTCATAATCCCAGACTAAGAAAGAATTAGTTTGGACTCATTTTTATTAAAAATATAATAAATATTAATTTAACACTTTTATGAATTCGATGAGATACCCTCCTTTAACATCTTAATGGGAACCAATTATTCTCATTTATTTACACATAAAACCTCATTTGGTTTTCTAAAGACATATAAAATTACCATCAAAGACTCTCACTTCTCATGTTAGTGGTCTTTTTCTATGAATATCACCAACCTTAGTATTATTATGGTTATAAAAAAGAAGTTTTCAGAAAAAGTGGATGATAAAAAACATACACAATGAGTCAGAATTGGGGTAATGGATTTTTGTCTCACATTTATTTATTTGTGAGACCTACAATATTTCAAACTTTTTCATTTTTTTGGAGTATGTAGTTTTCATGAATGTATTGTATTATTATACGTTTAAATATTAATGGGATTTATATATCTATTTATGGTTATTTCATTCAAAGGTATTACGACTCAAATGTTCCCAAAGGGGTAAGATATAGCCTTTTAAAAATAAATATTTAATGATTCATGTAAAAAATATTTTTCAACCATACACATATGGATATATTATAAAAATTGATTAATAATATTTTTTCTAGTCTTAAGTTATTTTTAATGACATATGTTCCAATGTTGTATGTGTTTCAGAATTGTATGAATAGAATCCCTTTTCATTATCCAAAGAATATAGATAGTAACATTTATGAAAAAATAACGATTATTATTTTTTTAACAAATATAGAATGAAATAATTTTTCAATTATAATGAACAATTTTATCATTGAAACGTACTTTATAATTTTGAGTGGTTATTTTCCAATAAAACAGTTTCGTTTACACATCCTCAATTTTTATATTTTAATAATATATTTTAAAAGTGGATGATTATTTTATTCAATGAAATATTATGCGATGCATGATTTTATGTATCTTATTAATATTCATGGGAATCGTTAATGATTATTTTTAGATCCATTATAAATCAAAGACAATTTGTTTTTTGATAGTCGTCCAAGGAATTACATATGATTAGTTCGGAACATGAATGTGTTGGTCATTCATAATGTAATTGTGATTTTACTCAAATTATAACCACGTGTGTTATTTATAATATAACCATGAGGTCTTTTGATGTTTAACCATGATGTTTAATCAAAAATTATATATGAAATAAAATTTATTTCTTATTTTACCTACATTATTTATCTATTCAGGTTAAGTTTTTTATGGGAATTATATAATTTCAAAAGTTAAATGAAAGGTCACACTACTTCCTTATGTTGAAAAGTATATCTTTATGAGAATGTCATTATGAGAAATTGAGTGATTTTAATGAAAACATATGAATTTTTATTTCACATAAATATTTATTATGAAATATTTTATGAAAATCATTTTTCATAGAAGATGGTTTCTTGAGTAATAAACTTTTTATTTTGATACAAAATAATTTTTTATTAAAAAGGAATAATTTTATAATCATTCAATGAATAATTCTCTATTTATTTATATTTATGATATTTACTGATTTTTTTCTCATTCGAGGTTTAAAAAAATAACATGGTTTAAGTATGTGTATGGGAAAAGATGAATCTACTATTAATGTAATGATTAATTTTCATTAAAATAAAAAAAAATTATTTTGAAATTTTTCATTGTGGGAAATTAGTGTGTTGTAGAAGTGTCAACCCTAAAAATGATGGGTCTATTATGTAATAACAAAGAACTATTTGTCTAAAAATATAAATCTAATATATCTATTGCAAAATAGAAAATTAAATTTCTAGTTTAAAGACACCCCGTTATGTGATGTGTAATGTAGTTCCCTTACACCCAGAGTAGTAGTTAAGTGGTAGTTTTTTTTAAATTAGAATCGTTTACACTGTGTATGGGCTGGTATTTAAAACATTTTAAAAGTATTTAACCTTATTAAATACTCTTTTGTGGGATTAGGTGTTATCCATTCATTTAGAATGTCAATAATTTTACATTTCACATTCTTCTGGTGTATGGTGATGTATGTGTGTTTTTGAAGTTGTGTTTGGCTAAGGAAGACCATATGTGTGACCTTCCTACCTGACACTAATCTCCATTATGTAAATATTTCATGGTGGGATTATGTTTTAAAACTTT
Source organism: Viscum album (assembly GCA_963277665.1). Classification (NCBI taxonomy): domain Eukaryota; kingdom Viridiplantae; phylum Streptophyta; class Magnoliopsida; order Santalales; family Viscaceae; genus Viscum; species Viscum album. The sequence continues at coordinate 616,977,849 of OY728164.1, forward strand.
TCATAGTATTATTTAGGTGGGTACCAATTATTCATGAAGTGATAAACCCCATGTATTTTTTAATACACAATTCATCATTATGAATAATTGAAACTAGAAAAATATAATGATTTATATAAGTGAATGAATGGTCGTGGGTTTTAGATATTTTTTAAAAAATAATAATAAATTTATATTTTATTAGTTAAATTTTCTTGTATGTGGTTTTATTGAATATAGTTTTATGTTAAAACGTCATTTGAAATTTGAATTAAAATTTAATATTATTGAGATATATATTTCTCATTATTTTTTATAAAAAACAAAGGGGGAGTGATTAAAAACTCTTTGAGGATAATAAAAATTATTTATATTAATAATTTCGCATGATTATGTTTTAAAAAACACATGTATTATTTTATTTTACAATTTAAACTTGTTTCTATATCATGCTTTAAATTCATTCTTAAATTTTATGATAAATAGTCACATTTTTGATAAATTGATAATATACACCTCATTATATTTTTTAAATATTATAAGATCATTTTTAAATTATATTTAGGAATTTAGTATACTTATGTAGAAAATTAAAATTTTCATTGGAATATACTCATCTTTATCAACAAATCCATGAAATCATAGGCTATCACAAACACCTCCCCACATTGCATGCCTCTCTTGTACTAGAAATCAGAGAAGTGATATAGTTACACATGAGCCCTGCCTCTAGTAGGCCTTGAGTTGGTGACCAGAATTGATTGTTTATTTAAAACATAGATGTGAGGAATTACTCATTAAGAAAACAGAAGTGAAAAAAAGAGATAAGAATGTGGTCAACTAACTACTGATCAGAATCCAGTATATAAGAAAATCAAAAATTAAGATGTGTAATAGAATTAAAAAACAACAACTAATGAATGGAAAACATCTAGTTCCAAATGAAAGGAAAAGAGGGATGTGACAATGGATCCCAAATGGCTCCACTTAAACACCAAGATAATAGTAACCATCTTAATCTCAATCCTTATCTTACTAACCTAAAAATTTATTTATGTACAGGTATAATGAGTATAACTGTATACTTAATAAGATCCTCCCTAGAGCCTCTCTAGAAATGGTAAAAGAAATAATAATAATAAAGTAATGTGAACATCATGTGAAACTAACTCATCATATAAATAGTTATAAAATTTTCCCATCCTAACCATAGATGATTTCAAAATGTATCACATTGAAGAGAATATAATATAATAAATAATAAAAAGGTTACCCCTCTTCGATTTTCCCACTGGATTTCTATTGTACCCCAACATCACTTGTCCTGAGCATCTCCCACTAAGGATGGAAGCCAATAGGCACCTGGTCAATGAACCACCACATGCACATCAAGAAACACAACACCACAACCATTTAACCCAATACAACATTCTTTTTTTTCAGGATCCACCAAAACTCGTATGATATGTGTTATACATTATGAATTATAACTCAATCCATTAAAACTCATACAACGAGTAAGGATTCTCAATCCATCACCACCTATATACATTATTCCTATAATATTACAAAGGAAACTATATAAATAATACATTTGTGTAAAATAAAAATAATCCATCAATACCACTACACTCATATACGTGGGAAACTAACTGTTATTTGTACCCGCATAAGTAACTCTCATGATAATAGTGTGGGACGAAGGGAGTAGTAAGTCATCCATCATCCCTCAAGGATGTTGGGGGAAACACCCTCAGAGCTTAGAACCCTTAATTTGTCAATATCCCTAACTGTACCAGTGGAGTACAATATACAAACGAAAAAAAAATTCTTTATATAATATAGATCACAACCCCACATTGTGTGTAACCTACTATTATAACATATGCGATGTGTATTTTTAAAACATAAAAATTCATAGATTTATATGATGTTGAATACCCTTTCATGATGTGTAAGGCACATGGTTTAGTTAAAGAAAAATATATGTCACTTTCATATTTATCTTACCCAGTAAATGTACACATTTTTCTCATAACATATGCGATGTGTAATTGTTAATTGACTTAATATTCTTAATTTTTTCTGAAATATATTTCTAATCTCCTACAAACATCCTTCAATAATAATCAAAGTACCACCGTCTTCAAAAACACACAAATTTTTGATCAATGAATATCAAGTACCTTACATCATATATCACTAAAAACATTCATGTCCTCGTGAATCCAAAACCATCCTAGAGTGGAAATAATAATCTTTCATTTGAATAAACACCCTATGAAATACGTCTCAAGTCATTCATCACTATTCAAGATCAACCATTTCCCTCAAGAACAATGTGATCGGCACTGTGAGTAGATGAAGTAACCATTGAGTATTCTACACATATAGAAAGAGAGTAGACTCAACCAACCATAAAAAATTTTATAGAGTAAACTACAAAAATAAAAAACAGAAAGTCATCTCACAAACCAGGAAAGCTCTAGTTGCAGAAACAAAATATTTTTTAGGAGAGAAGAGATACACATCAAACATCTTCTAGTTATGAGTGTGTATATATGATTTACGTTCCAAGGTACAATCCTCATTCACAACATGTCACTACAATACACAAAAAAATGGGTAAAGTGCGTGAACAACACCATCTATTGGTAGTCCAAGATCTCTACAGGATTATCCTTAATGGTCACATCATCATCAACATTGATCATACCCTAATAAAAAAAATGTGATATTCATCATGAAGATAATTAATGGGATACGATAGGTGAATAAAATCATCTATATGGATCATCTATAGGGGTAGTTCAATCTAATACTCCATAGTTCCAACATGATATAACCACTAGAAAGGCCCCACTAACAATCGAAAAAGCATAATCCCATAAGAAAAACAAACATTCCAATTACATTCAGTCACTTTTAGTAACACATGCCCAGAAACCTCCACCTAATGATGTCTCCTTCTATGATCTTTACCGAATTTAGGACAATCATGAACCTTTTTTATACCCACATTGATCACCTGAACCATCTCAGTTTTGTTTTTTTCTAGTTCTGGACAAAGTACTTATGACACTATGACACTCATCCAACAAAAATAAGTTTAATATGGTTATCCATATATGGATTAAAATGAATCCATAAAATCATCGAGTGGATACAATTTTTCATTTAAAAATCTACCAGGGGTAGGTGCCTCATCAATGAACATCCATTATCTCGGAAACAAGAGAAGAAAATGTATTGAAGAGTCTTGATGGTATGATCTATCTGTAAAACCATATGTAGATGAAAAGTAAATAAATTCATAGTTAATAACAATAATAATTATATATTCATAACTAAACACTATATTAAAAATGAGTATCTCAATTAGAAATGATCCTTCGTGTGACTCCTTTAATCCTCTACAAATCCCCCCAGAAGTTTCCTCCCAAAATACATAACTAAGATTGACTCCATTATTAATAAAATGTTGGAATAATTTGTGAAAATTGTCCAATACCACACATATATCATCTTAACCACATTTATATTATGGTAAAATGGTAAAATGTCCATAAAGATTCACACCCACTTCCCTTGAGGATTAACTAATAGAAAGAGCATACAACTTGGAACATGGTGTTCAACCATCACCTTAAGGAGGACCAAACAACAATACATAGACTTTACAACTATGTGCATCAACCCAAGACACCAAAATTGACTTCTAAATTCTTAGTATGATTTTTTCAGGCCGGGATGGACAACCAAAATAGATCTATGTAATGTTATGAGATACATCTCACACATCACCAATGCAATGAAAAATCCTTCCCTATAACAACACCCAATGTTGTTCAGATTCAGAAAAACAATCCTAGGACTTTCTATAAAAAACTCAATCTATCCAGACCTCTACTGCAAGATCCCCCAACTATAATTCCTCGACCTATTGATTGAGATATGATTTGAACATCATCTAAAAAATGTATTATTTACCCCCAAATTCACCCATATCTCAAAGTAATGTTGAAGCTACTTTCATCACTATCCATGATAATTTATACAATGCATCACTATGTGAATTCCTTATTATTAAAATGGCTGCAACATTCCCTTTTCCAGGCATATAGGTAATATCGAATTCATAATCCTATAATAAATCCATCCTTCGACACTAATGAAACTTCAAGTCATATTTTGTGAAAACCATTCTCAGGATCTTCTAATTGGTGAAGACCATAAAACAATTTTAAATGATGAGGTTTATCCAAATATTCTAGTAAAACACAACAACCAATTACAAAATATCTTTGGTGGAATAGTTACATTCATGGGGGTGTAACTACAAATACTCATAGGAAATGGTTGGTCATTACTACATCAGAACACATCCAAACCCCAGATAGAATGCATTACAAAAAACATAAAATGAAATCCTTTTTCTGGAAGACAGTGAACTAAATAATTGACAATATTATAATTGAAATATTCAAAACCCATATGAAACTGATCATTAGACCTGATCAATTAATCCTTTTTAAACATTATTAGAGGATTCGTAACCCACGATAAATCGCCTATGAAGCACCTATAATATCTTGCATGAACATGGAAACATCAAAAAACTACCAATATCATGGGGGCTATATAATACCCAACTTCTTTTATATTTTAAGTATACAAGACAAATCCATAATTGTATATAACATAAAAAACTAAATGGACTTATAGATCACAAAACTCACACTTTGGAAACATGCAAGATTAAAACTCATGACAAAGGACTCCAGAACCGGCACACAAATTCTATGCATGTTCATCTTCAGACATAGAGTACACAATTATTTCATTAATTAAAAACAAAATGAACATATCTAGGAACTAACTAAAAAAATCATTCATTACCCCAATTAGCACTTATGGATCATTTGTCACACCAAACGACAGAATAAAAAAATCATATTTTCCATAATCAAAAAAGAGTGATGCCATTAGATTATACTCTTCCATAAAATTCATTAGAAATTATCTAGAAATCAAATCAATATTTGTGAACAAAAACCAACCTTCATATATTTGGGAAAATCATCAATATTTTTGTAGTGGATTGTAGTTCTTCAATATCAAATAGTTTAAGTGATAACATATAAGAACCAGGTTTTTAGAACGGGGCCAAATCCAGACATTATTTGATTATTTGACATTTCCATGAGAAAAATAGAGAAATTGGGTAGTTTCTAGAAATTTACAGACAACACACGGTGTACTATAGAGTACACAACATGTATGGGTCGGGTGAGCACCGGTCTTGTGCCGCTGAGTACATGATGTGTGATGATCATGTTTGAATTTCTTACTAAACGGTGTGTATTTATCGACATGTCATATACCCATGACCATGTGGAGGCCATACATGGAGTGTAGGCATATTGGCTAGGTATAATCATTTAACCAAGTGCATGTCATGTCCTCATTGGACACGTTGTTTAGTCTACCCATGTATGAGGGATATAGATGGCATGTGGGTAAGATGGTGAGGAAGAGAAGAAAAACTAATTACATGCCATGTACCCCTAGGTACACGTCATGTACTCATGTCGGAATGTTCTGGAAAGTAAGTCGAAAGAATTTCAGATGTCTTATGAACAGTAAAATGAATCAGAGCATGTAGTCCTAAAGTACACGTTGTTGGATCGAATATGTAGATATATATGTTTATTAGATGGAACAATACAAGAGGGGGGGTGAATTGTAGGTTTTTAAAACCTTAGAGTTTCAGCAACTAAGAGATTAGTTTAAATGATCTTAAACTAATACAAATAAAAACACCCACAATCATATTGAAAGTAAAAAGGTATGATGTATTGTAATACTAATGTAATGTAAAAAAATTGTATTCAAGATGAACAAAATAATTAGAGTAATAAAAAGATGAATGATTCTACCTTAAAGCATATAGAATCAATCAATACAATATGTAATAGAATGATTGTAATTGAAACAATTACAATTGAAAATGTAAAGAAGATAGGAAACAATACAAATTCCTTTCTAATACATGTAACAGCGGAAATGTAAAAGTATTACAGTTCTTTAAACCCAAAGAGAAGGGTTATCCTTTATCCTAGGATAAAGGGGTCTGTCTCACCAACACCTTGGTGAGCCCTCGATATGATGATCGGTACGTCTGTCTGCCTATCCCCGGTAGCCCTCGATATGATGATCGGCACGTCTGCCTACCTATCCCCGGCAGCCTTCGATACGATGATCGACACGTCTGTCTGCCTATCCCCGACAACCCTCGATTTTAAAGCTAATCGCCACCTCCGTCTTTCAATCACTTGAAAGCCCTCGATATGATAATCAGACGCACAAGGAAGATGAGAGAAGTCTCAATGTCTCTCTCTAGAATCTTGGTAGTTCACGAAGTCTCTTCATTCATTTAACCATCAATCATTGTTCTCTCATCTTCAAATGATATCCTATTTATAGGCCTCGGGTTCCAACGGTCATATTGAAATAGAAAGCACGACATCGTTTTGATTAGTTTCTAACAAACTCAACGACATCGTTTTGTTAGGACATAAGGTATATAGAAATGAAAAACATGAGTACGATTCGTATAAAATAAGTGTTTTTGACTAAGTATTAAAACAAGAATGTAATAAAAATTTTGAGTAACAGAATCAATACAATTTTTATATTTAGTATGATCAGAATTGTACGATTGTCATGGTAAGTATGATCAGTATTGTACGATACGATATGGTCAGTACGATCAGTATTGTATGATACGATATGGTCAGTACGATCAGCATGATCAGTACGATCCCCATGATCAGTACGATCAGCATGATCAGTACGATCAGTTCGATTAGTATCGTACGATATGATATGGATAGTACGATCATCATTGTACGATACGATAAACAAAATTGAAGACAATTGTAATTTCCAAAATATGATAGAATGCATTTGTGATTTCCAAAACATGATATAGAATTCAAAAGAAGACTTTTGACTCAACAATCCCCCCCTTTTTGGAAATCACTACACACAAAGTAAATGTAACAAGAAAAATATATCTCCCCCTGAGTTATTGGAAACTCATCTGAATAAGAAGTTGAATACAACTAACTCCCCCTTAGGTATGGACTTTCCTAAGGATTGTATTCGTAGATTTTCCTTAAGAGTGTTGTAAAGCATTCTCCCCCTTTATAAAACATTCTCTCCTATGTAAACATTCTCCCCCTTTGTGATTTACAAAAAGAAAGGAGTAATCTTGAATTGTCTGAGGGAGTTAGAAAATAAACACAAGACAATGGATAAAAGAAAAGGATCATAAAAGTCATTACAAAACAAAGAAAATTTCCAAAGGAAAACAAATACAACAATAATTTGTTTTCTCTTTCCTTCTCCTTATTTATAAGCTCATTAAGAACAACATTCATCTTCTTGATCTCCTTCTTGTCTTCAGAAATTGATTCACCCTTAGTTTTGAGAAGCTCTTGTTGGTCCGCAAAAATCTGATCTTGATTTCTGATAGTCTCCTCCTGGTCTCTGATTACTTCTTCAAGGGTATCAATTTTGTTGTGAAAATTCTTGTTATCTTTGGATAACACATAATTTTTATTCTTCAGAAAAACAATTTCATCATTGAAAGATGAAACCTTCGAGAATTCAGATTGAAAAACATTCATTCTCTCTTGCAAATCTTTCACTGAAGGAACATCGGCTCTTTGAGAAGTCAAAAGATTCGCCCTTTCAACTGTTTCTCTGTCAAGCTTATTGAAAGAAACTGAAAGCTCATTTGACAACCTTCTTATATATTCAATATCTATTTCATGATCATTTATTGAGCTCTCTGTTTTGTACGACCACTTGGTCATCTTATTGCATGCCTTCTTATGAGCAACCGAACTTTCTGAAATAACTTTCAAATCGGCTTCTACTGACAAAACATTCTTCCTCAATTCTTTTACAGATCCAAACATCTTATTTTGGTTGTCAGTAATAAAATCAATCTTCCCTTGTAGCCTTGGGAAATAAGGAATGGTCTTATCAACCATTCTGAAAACATGAACAATGTAATCACTTTTTTTGATAGAGTTTGTATGTTCTGAATCAGTATCTTCATCGTATGATGCTTGTTCATACGATCTGCTTGAGTCAACAACTGGATGTTTCCCTTTTGCTTTTTCTTTCTGCTTTCTTTCTTCTTCCACTTTGTCACTAATGACAACAACTTTATCAGAGTGAGAGGATTGAGCACCTTGATTTTCTTGAGATGACATTTTGTCTGGAGATCGTGCTTGATCGTCATGAGGAGTTTGTTGAACACCTTCACTCAGCTTTTGAACCGACTCCTCTCTACTCTTCTTTGAACTTTGAATAAATTATAAAAGAAAGTCTCCTTATTATTCTTCCACTTCTTCTATCTCTTCCATAACTTGTTTTTGTTTTCCTTTCTCAGGGAGACTCTGTACGATGGGATCTTGGTGCACTTCTTCTGTTAGTTGAGCACTAGCTTCCTCTAATGCTTTCAAGAATGTAGAGACATCAAAGTCCTGAGCCTTTCTTTTCAAAAGAACCTTCTTCTTCTTTTCAGCTTGAAGGGTTTCTTCTACCATTACTCTTTCTACAAAAGCCTCAGCAGGGTCAAGACCAAACTTCGGATCACCTTCCCTTCTCTGTTCCTTATCCTTTCTCCATTTGGCTACAACCTCCTTAATGTACCTCGGCTTCTTCTTGGGCTTTGAACTGGTTTGAGGATCAGATTTTTGAGTAACTCCAGTCGATTGAATGTCTTTGGCTGTCATAGGTTCGGATTGATTCTGTGCAAATTCAGCTTCTACATCTCTGACAAAAAGTTTTGGATTGTGATCAAAACAAACATTCAACTTTTTCATCGTACTTTTGCTAATCCAATAAGGATTCAGATCTATGGGGTTTCCTTTCAAAGGAATGATACAATACTTCATACTCTCAAAAATGAACTCCGTAAGGATAGCTAGATACATAATCATCTGGGACTTAATCCCTCCTGTCTTGACATTCTTAATGGTTTCAAAAACATACCCCATGAGATTTACTTTTCTCATATTCACATGATATTCTAGCATGAAAATATCAGAAACTTTCAAAGTTTCTCTATCCCCTTTCTTGGGGATAAGAAAACCTTGCATCCATAAATTGAAAAAAAGATTTTCCGGAGAAAGATGAGACATTTTCTATTTTCCTCATTAATAACAAACAAAGTCTTTTCAGATCTTTCTCTATTAAACGTACCGACTTCCTATGGTAGTTTGTGCGATGGACAGAAAGAATCCCCTTCTAAAGAAACATTCAGAAAATGTGTCGCTTGTTTCACAGACATAGACAATTTTCTATCGTACACAGCAAAGTTTATTGTCATGTCTTTGTTGAAAGAAACGGTTTTTTAAAATTGATAAACTTCATAAAAAAGAACCGGATCTTGAGAATCAGGCTTTTCAACACACAGATGTTCCCACCCTTGAAACAAAATGATCCTCCTGATTGTAGAATCATACGTATCGAAAAAGTGCCGAGATACTAACCTTTCTCTGTTAAAGTCTTTCTCGGAAAAAGTCTTTCAGGACATTTCGGCGGGAGTGTTAGCAGAGGATTGAGACATAAAGGTGCTGCCGATGAGAAGATCATACGATGATTTATAGCTGGTGGAGCAGAGCTTTGCCTCAAATCCTGAAAAAACAATGTGGGTTTGGGGAGGGGAGGGGGCTATTTATAGGCGATAAAGGGGTGACTGTTAATCTTCTACGGTCGAAAAGGGTGACCATTGATCTTCTACGGTCAAGATTTGAGAAAACCAGATCAATGGTTAGGATTAAAACAAAGAAAACAATTTTTTTTAAAAGAAATGAAAAAATACCTGTCAGAGAACGAAATGTAACTGTTGGTTTTGATAGAAATAAAAATAAAATACAATCGTAAGAAAAAAAATCATCATACCGATGGAAAACAAAGTTGTTACTATGGACTGACCGTACGATGGATAACAATCTCGTTACCATGAACTAACAAGCTGATGGAAAACAATCTCGTTACCATGAACTGACAGTACGATGGAAAACAATCTTGTTACCATCATCGGTCAATACGATGGAAAAGAAAATCGTTACCATCATCAGTCGATATTATGGAAAAGAAATTTGTTACCATCATCGGTCGATACGATGGAAAAGAAATTCGTTACCATCATCGGTCGATACGATGGAAAAGAAAATCAATACCATCATCGGTCGATACAATACCGTTATTGATTGATACAATGGAAAAGAAATTCAATACCATCATCGGTTGATTATATACAATGATTGATTGATACGATGGAAAAGAAATTCAATACCATCATCGGTTTATTCAATACCATGATTGATTGATACGATATACGGAAAACTAAAATTGTCAATACGATAAACAAAATACTAAAATTGTCAATACGATAAACAGAAAACTAGAATTTTCAATACGATAAACAGAAAACTAAAATTTTCAATACGATAAACAGAAAACTAAAATTGTCAATACGATAAACAGAAAACTAAAATTGTCAATATGTTAAACAGAAAAGACACCAAGGGGAAAAAATGAAAATCATAAGATAAAATGAAATAAAGTGAGAAACATAGAAAGAAACGTTCTCCCCCTTTCTACGAGGAGTTTCTTACTATTAGGAGAAATGTAAAATAGGAAGTAGATATGAATGATTATTTTAATTTAATCATTCTTAGCTTCTGTTTTATATATTAAAATCTATCGGAAGATAAAGGTTTTGTAAAAATGCCTGCAAGTTGTTCTTGCGTTCCGATGAATTGTAAAACAATATCTCCTTTTTGTGTTTGATCCCTAAGAAAGTGATGCCTAACATCTATGTGTTTTGCACGTGAGTGATGTGCTAGGTTCTTACTAAGAGCTATGGCACTTGTATTATCACAAAGAATTTGAGTTTTGGAGAAACTCAAACCATAGTCAGTGTGCTGCATCCACAATACTTGAGAACAGAAACTTCCAGCTGCTACATATTCCGCTTCAGCAGTGGATAGTTCTACTGAGTGTTGTTTCTTGCAGGACCAAGAAACCATGGAATCTCCTAAGAAGTGACATGTTCCAGATGTACTTTTTCTATCCATTCTACAACCACCAAAGTCAGCATCTGAAAAACTTTTTAAAACAAAATCATTCCCAGAAGTGTAAAAAAGACCTAAATCTATAGTGTCTTTTAAATACCGAAAGATTCTCTTTACGACATTTAAATGAGAATCTTTTGGATTAGATTTGTATCTTGCACATAAGCATACAGAAAACATCAAATCTGGTCGACTAGATGTCACATATAGAAAACTTCCTATCATACCTCTAAAGATTGTTTGATCTACTGGTTTCCCAGTTTCATCAAGATCAAGAATATTAGAGGTACAAATTGGATTACTAATACTTTTAGTTTTGTCAAATCCATACTTTTTGAGTAAATCTTCTATATACTTATGTTGAGATATATAAATTACTTCTAGTTTTTGAGAAATTTGAAAACTTAGAAAGAATGTTAACCCACCCATCATACTCATTTCAAACTCAGATTTCATTAAGTTTGCAAAAGAATCCGTTAAAGATTTCTGAGTTGATCCAAATATGATGTCATCAACATAGATTTGGACAATCAAAAAATTTTTGTTTTCCATTTTTATAAAAAGGGTTGGAACTGCTGTACCTTTTGTATAATTTTTTTGTAAAAGAAATCCTGTAAGTCTTTCATACCATGCTCTAGGGGATTGTTTAAGACCATATAGAGCCTTGGTAAGTTTAAAAACATGATCAGGATGTTTTGGGTCTTGAAAACCAGGAGGTTGTTCGACAAAAACTTCTTCTTGAACAAAACCATTTAGAAAATCACATTTGACATCCATTTGAAATAGTTTGAAATTGAAATATGCTGCAAAAGCTAATAGAATACAAATAGATTCAAGTCTAGCTACAGGAGCATATGTTTCTTCATAGTCTATTCCCTCTTGTTGATTATAGACTTTAGCAACAAGTCTTGCTTTATTTCTTACAATAATTCCATTTTCATCACATTTGTTTCTGAAAACCCATTTTTCACCAATCGCAGTTGTTTCTTTAGGTCTATCAACTAATGTCTAGATTTGATTACTTTCAAATTCATTTAGTTCATCTTGCATTTCTTTGATCCAATCATCATCACCTAAAGCATCACTTGGACTTTTAGGTTCAAATTGGGAAAGAAAAGCAAGATATTCTATTTCATTTCTTAAGGAATTTCTGGTCCTTACATTTTGATTTACATCACCAATGATGTTATCACTAGGATGATTCCTAAGAAACAATTGATTTGGGTTTTGTAAAACCTGTTCATCAACAAATGGTAGAAAATTTTCTGTGGTAAATGTTTCAGGAAAACTTTCATGAACATTTTCCTTATCAGAATGATCTTCTCATAAAGGTTGATAAACATTTTTAGAAAACACATCCGAGGATGTAGGATTGGGTTGGTTGAAAACAAAAGGATTAGTTTCATCAAATTTTACATGCACTGTTTCCTCAATAGTACAAGTGTTTTTATTGAAAACTCTATAAGCCTTAGAGGTTGTAGAATAGCCTAGAAATATTCCTTCATCAGATTTTGGTTTAAATTTGTGTAGATTATCTTTTGTATTCAAAATGAATACTTTGCATCCAAAAACATTGAAGTATGAAACTTTTGGTTTTCAGCCAGTCCATAACTCATAAGGGGTTATATTAAGAAATGGTATAGTTAAAACACGATTTATAGTATAACAGGCAGTACTAACAACTTCAGCCCAAAAGTGCTTAGCAATTTAGTATTCACTCAACATGGTTCGAGTCATTTACTGAAGAATACGATTTCATCTTTCAACAACACCATTTTGCTGAGGAGTTCTTAGAGCTGATAAATTGTGAGTAATACCTTTCTTACTACAAAAAGTTTCAAAATCTGAATTTTGAAATTCACCACCATGATCACTATGAATAGTTATCAATGGTAGGTTTTTCTCATTTTTAACTTGGGATCTAAAAGTTTTGAAATAGGAAAGGGCTTCATATGTCTTTGTGAGAAAGTAGACCCATGTAAATCTAGTAAAGTCATCAACTAAAACAAATACATAGTATTTGCCTCCAATGCTTCCAGATTGTGAAGGACCAAAAATATCCATATGCACTAACTGTAATGCATTAGAAGTTGAAACTTCATTAATTGATTTACAACTAGTTTTATGTTTCTTACCAAATTGATAAAGATCAGAGACTTTTGAAGAATCATATATATGATCCGGTAGCCCTTTTACAAGTCCTTTCTTTGAGAGTTTACTTAGGTTTCTCATATTACAGTTTCCTAGTCTCCTATGCCATAGCCACGATTGGTCTTCTATTACACTTAAGCAAGGTAAGTTTTGGTTCCTAAGGTCTTCTAAGTTAATAGTGTAAGCATTCTCTTGCCTATGGGCAGATAGAATGAACTCATCCTTGGAATTGTGAACAAGACACTTATCATTTCTAAAATTCACAAGGTAACCTTCATCACATAATTGACTTATGCTGCTGAGATTGTTCCTAAGACCTTTAACAAACAAAACATTTTATATAAGAACTTTTCCAAGAAAAACAATATTACCTATACCAACAATCTTTCCTTGAGCATTATCTCCGAAGGTAACGTTTCCACCTTTTGTTTTGATAACCTTTTCAAAAAGATCATTGTTTCCAGTCATGTGCCAAGAACAACCACTATCCATGTACCAAATATTATTATTGGTACACTTCACATTTTCCTGAAAAATAAACAATTAGATTTTCGGAATCCAAACTTGTTTGGATCTAGAAAGGTTAGATAAATTAATTTTAGGAATCCACATTTGTTTTGCAAAATGAGCATTATGAAATCCTAAAGATTGAGTTTTTTTAAGAGATCAATCTCTTCTCCAGTGTCCACCACATTGACACTTGGAACAAAAAGTGGTTTTTTGAGGAACAAAATAGTTGTTACTAAAAACTGGTTTAGAATAAGTATAACCAAGACCAGAACGATTTCTCAAAGGTCTAATTTGAGAATACATCCTGTCAAAGTTTTCTTTTCCATGAGTAAAGTTTGACAAACATTTCTTTAAGGATAAAATCTCTGACATTAGTTTTAAAACCAAATTATTATTTTCGAAAACATTTGAATTTGAACTAGAGTTAGGCTCTAAAATATTTTTCCTTGAAATTACAGTTTCAAGATCCTTAGAAAGTTTATCCTTATCAGATTTAACTTTCTCAAGGGTTTTTAAAATACTTTCAAAATCAGAAGTTTTCTCATCAAGATCCATAGAAAGATCTGATACTTCTTTAGTAATGATTGAAATTCTAGAATTTTCTTTTTCAAGCCTCTTCTTGAGTTTAGAATTTTAATTTTCAAGTAATTTAGAAAATCTAGAGACTTCATCAAAAGAAGGTAATGTGTCAACTTCTGATGATGAGGATTCATCATTTGAAGATTCATAATATCTATTATCAGTTCATTTTTCATTTAAAGAGACATTTGTAATAGCTTCAGCATTATGTACCTTAGCCATGAGACAATGATCTTTAATTGGTAGTATGGCTAAGAGTCTGATATTCCTTTGTCCTGGTGTCTCATATTCTGAAGAATCGTCTGAGGAATCACTACCACTTGAACTCCATGTATCATTTTATTTTAAGACATTCTTGGTCTTATAAAACCTTTTTTTTCTTTCAGAGTGTTTCTCCTTTCTATCTTTCCTTTTCAGTAAAGGACAATCACGCCTTATATGTCCTGCTTTCATGCATTCATAACAAGTTACCTTTGAATCATTCCTATCCTTCATATCTTTGTTTTTTAATCTATATTGAAAATTTTTCTTTCCCACGATCTTGTTCATCCTTCTAGCAAGATTGGCTAACTCATTATCCCAAAGATTACAATCACTTGAATCAGATATAACGACCTCTTTGGATTTAGACATTGTAAGCTTTTCAGGTGTTTTAGCTTTAGATGCAAAAGCTACCCTTCCATTCCCATTCTTCTTCTTGTTGAAATCAGCATCTCTCTTCATTCTTGTCTCGTTCTGTAGAAGAGTTCCAAAGATTTCATCAAGAGTAATCTGGGAAACTTTTATGTTTTCATCAATAACTGTCCTTTTTGACTCCCATTCATTTGGCATTATATCTATAATCTTATCAACAAGAGCTTCATCATCAAGACCTTTTTCTCCCATAGATTGTAAGCTATTGACAATTGTCATAAACCTTTGTTGCACTTTACATACTGGATCTCCATAAGGAAAAACAAATCCATGATACTCAGCTCGAAGCATTGCTCTCCTTGTTTATATAACCATGGATGTACCAAAATGAGTGACTTCTAATTTCTTCCAAATACAGTTTCCTGCTTCAATGAAGATATCTGACTGTATATATTCCTGGTCATAGAGCATAATAAATTATTGTGTACCTTGTAATTCAGTTGATATTCTTGCTTCTCTTGGTTGGTGAAAGTACTAACTTCTTTGTCAGGAATTTTGTAACCTCCAGTAAGCATAATAAAATTTTCTACACCAGTATTGATAACAAAAGTCTTCATACGATCTCTTCAATACTCATAGTCATTCCCATCAAAGATTGGTGGTCTAGAAGGATTTAGATTGTCTATTGACCCGATACTCATTCCTGCCATCTAATACAACAAAAAATTTTCCACTCCACACGTTAGTGTAGTAAGTATTTAAGATAGTAATATGAAAGAAATAAAGCTAGTAATACAAATCAGTGGAAAACCTCCTCTGATACCAATTGTTGGATCGAATATGTAGATATATATGTTTATCAGATGGAACAATACAAGAGGGGGGGGTGAATTGTAGGTTTTTAAAACCTTTGAGTTTCAGTAACTAAGAGATTAGTTTAAATGATCTTAAACTAATACAAATACAAACACCCACAATCGTATTGAATGTAAAAAATTTATGATGTATTGTAATACTAATGTAATGTAAAACAATTGTATTCAAGATGAACATAATAATCAGATTAATACAAATATGAATGATTCTACCTTAAAGCTTATAGAATCAATCAATACATTATGTAATAGAATGATTGTAATTGAAACAACTACAATTGAAAATGTATAGAAGAAAGGAAACAATAAAAATTCCTTTCTAATACAAGTAACAGCGGAAATATAAAAGTATTACAATTCTTTTAACCCACAGAGAAGTGTTATCCATTCACCTAGGATAAAAGGGTCTGTCTCACCAACACCTTGGTGAGCCCTCGTTTCGATGATCAGTACGTCTGTCTGCCTATCCCCGGCAGCCCTCGATACGATGATCAGCACGTCTGCCTGCCTATCCCCGGCAGCCCTCGATACAATGATCGGTACATCTGTCTGCCTATCCCCGGCAGCCCTCGATTTTAAGGTTAATTGGCACCTCTGTCTTTCAATAACTTGAAAGCCCTCGATATGAGAGAAGTCACAAAGTCTCTCTCTATAATATTGGTAGTTCACGAAGTCTCTTCATTCATTTCACCATAAATCGTTGTTCTCTCAGCTTCAAATGACCTCCTATTTATAGGCCTCGGGTTCCAATGGTGATATTGCCTCCAACGGTCATATTGAAACAAAAAGCACGACATCGTTTTGATTAGTTTGTAACTAACTCAACAACATCGTTTTGTAAGGACATAAGATATATAGAAATGAAAAACATGAGTATGATTCATATACAATAAGTGTTTTTGACTAATTATTAAAACAAGAATGTAATAAAAAATTTGAGTAACAGAATCAATACAATTTTCATATTTAGTATGATCAGAATTGTACGATTGGAAAGGTAAGTACGATCAGTATTGTACGATACGATATGGTCAGTACGATCAGTATTGTATGATACGATATGGTCAGTACGATCATCATGATCAGTACGATCACCATGATCAATACGATCAGCATGATCAGTACGATCAGTTCGATTAGTATCGTACGATACTATATGGATAGTACGATCATCATTGTACGATACGATAAACAAAATAAAAGACAATTGTAATTTCCAAAATATGATAGAATGCATTTGTGATTTCCAAAACATGATATAGAAGTCAAAAGAAGACTTTTGACTCAACACACGCCATGTAGTTTCTTTTTTTTCAAAAAAAAAACAGTCAGTATCCTTGTATTGAGGGAGAACCTCAATAATTTGGCGGGTTGAGTGGGGAGAGCTAGTCGAGACTTTAAATCTCTCATGTTCCATCTGGTTGATTCGTTTGAAACCCTGGGTATGGGCTCGATTCGTATTAAGCTGTTTTTCTTGATTTCAATTCTAGAACGTGTTATTGGGGGTTGATAGGTTTTTATTCTTTTGTAGATCTACAATGTTATAGACCTAATTGGAGGTTGTTATCGGAGGAGTATCATCATATGAGTCTCAAGTAAGTGGTGCATACATTTTTTGTGTTTTCATCGTCATTTGGGTGACGCGGCCTTCGTCATGTTTTGCTGTATTTTGAGCGATACCCATTATTATCTGGTATTTCATATTAACATGTTCATTGACCAATGGGATGCATTTTGGTATTCCTTGTTAACTGCATTGATTGGGAATGGCCGGTTGAGTGTTCATTGTTCATCAGGGCATTTTTTCCAGGGCACCAAAATGGTATTAATTGAGTTATATTATTCTATACTATTGAGTTTAGAATATTTAGCCAAATATAAATTGTTTGAGGCTCTAAACACCCAAGTGCTAGAATTGGAGAACACCATGCTATTTCAATTCAACTATTTAGATTTTTTTATTTATTTTGTTTTGTTTAAATGTGTATATATGTAATTGATGAATTTCATATGATGTATAACTTTCGGTTGTGTGGGATGGCCCAAATTTATTTGAGTGATGTAGATCATTGGTGGGGCTTGGCCCGGGTTACGTTAGGTGTTTTTGACCCCATGATTGGGCTTCATGGGCGTCCGTTTAGGGTAGGATGACTGTCAGGTTGGGTATGGACTGAGTTACAGGTATAGAAAGGCCATCAGACTTGAGTGGCATGGTCCCAGGGACACAAGGTCTCAGAGGTGTTGTGTCTTGGGTACTATTTTTGTGATAACCACTCACCCAGAAAAATTTTGTAATGTGCACATAAAGAGACTCCCCGATGAGGTGGTTTTGACCACTCGAATGGGTAGAGGCCCCTATTAGTTGCATTTTAGGTAATATTGGATTGGTGGTGCGTTCTGTAAGAAGTCACGTGGAAGGTGAGGAGCCTTTATGGGATAACATTGAGGATATCAGGTTGGGGGAGAGGCTCGCCGTTATTTTATGGCAGATATCATTGACCATATGAATACTTTATTTTGAGGTCAGACATCACTATTCCACCAGATACTTATTTTGATAGCAGACATTGGTGTCCCTCCAGTTAATTATTGGGTATTGGAATCTCTTTTCCTCTGGGTTACTGTTTCTCGGGCATGTATTCAGGATTTTGGTACTTGAGACATGTTGTGTCAGGGGGAACATTGTGTTGGGTTACATGATAGAGATTTCGTTGATGGCTGAAGCAGGTGACACTCCATGGTGGCTACTGAGCACCAGTAGGGATTGTAGTATTTTTACATCATTCTGTGTACTAATTTCTTTATAAATGAATGCATTCTTTAACACTTATATTAGGTACGCTGCATTGGGTGGTATCTTAAGGAGATTCGTCTCACACCTTGCAGGGGCCCTTCGGGACGCTTGCAGACATTATGGATTTACATGCAAGAAAGAGGCCATCATTAGAAGAAGGGCTATGTTAGTTGTTGCATGGAGATGGTATGGACCATGTGGTATTTCCTAGAATTGAGTTAACAAAGTTTTACATACTTTCCTATATCATCATTTTTTTTGAACCTACAGTTGGTTAGCCATTGACACCCTTTTATATTTAGATATGTACGAACTCTTTTGGATGGATTTTTTTTTCTTAGTAGTAGTTACAAGTAATCAGCATGCTGTTGTGTTCATTTCCACGTATTGTTTTATATTTATTTCATCTACTTTTTATTGTTATTGAATGTGTTTCCGCTCTATGGGTCTAGTTCGAGTTTGCTGAGTCATTTATTCCTCTTCATCTTTATTATTATACTAAGACCAGTACCAATATTATTATCCTATGAGAGGGTATAGCCTCCCCACTATAACTATAAGACCCTCGATGATAGTCTGAAGCCTTTAGCATTAGGGGAGGTGCAACTAAGTTAGTAGAATCCGACCCATTTAGCACTGTTATGGTTCCTGTTTGGGTTCAGGTCATTACAAAGTGTTATTATAGGAGTTCTTGGTAGGGATTTAGTAGCAGCGTTTTACTGTCTATTAACAAGATTTAGAAATATCTTTAATATCTGCTGGTTTTAATCACTGGGATATGGTATAATAGAGATATAGGTTGTTACTGAACTCTGTTTCTAGCTTGTGATTGGATGCTTTCCACCCCAGGTAAGAGTGATGAATCATGTTACCTGGGGTGGGAATTGATGTTTTCTTTTTTCTCAGATTACAGTTTATATGATTTCCACCTTAGTGGCTCATTTGGTGTGCGATGTTATTGATTGTGATATGTATCCCTCGACCCAGTGTGGTAAACGATAATTGGACCTTGGCCCGGTATGGAAAGGCTTGTTTTCTTAGATTTTGATAGACACATGATAAGGGTATTTCAATTTCATAACTTCAGGTATGCTTTCTGAAGTTATAATTCCATGTGAATAATATCAATTTTCATGCTTTGTATGCTTTGAAATTTTAATAGGTGAAATTACTAATAGAGTTTTTTGTTTTTTTAATATGTTGGGAATTCATTATGTATTAGTATAATTGAATGTGAAATGGTATTTGGGTTTGTCTCTTATACGAGCAAGCATGTACTATCAGTTGAAGTGATTTTGATCACCATGATTTGGTGACTCGGTCATCGGTTTAAGGAAATGTTGATTGTTGGTACGGTCATGGTTCAATGTACTTTTGATTCTTTGATATGTTAAGGGTAGGTATGGTGGTCATGAGATCAGGATGTCGCGGGGCATGGTTGTGGTGGGGTAGAGTAAGGGTTGTAATTACGCACTGCCTTTTACTGCATTCCTTATCTGCATAATATTTGTATAAATTGTTATGTATGTGAGCTATCTGACAATTTATGGTATTCCATGGGTTCCTTTTATGGAGACACAGATGGAGCGTCAGGCGGGTGATGACATAGTGCTGTAGGTGCAAGATCAGGTTCAGGATCCAGTGCAGGCAGAGTGCGAGCCACAGGTACAGGCTCGGGGACAGGATCAGGTCCATGATCCAGTCTAGGGAGGGAAACAACCAGGTTTGGCAGTGTTTGGACCATGGCGCTATGAGTAGTTTTGATCTAGCCTAGAGCGTGTATTGCAGGGGATCAAGAGAGGCACACATGGTACGAATCCATCTTTGGCATATCTGATGCGGGAGTTCCAGTCGCAACACATGCTGCCTTTTAAGGATGGGTGTGGTCTGCAAGCAGCTGAGTACGAGATAGAGAGCATGCATATGATATTATAAAAACTTGAGATGCCTCCAAGATGGAGGGTCAAGTTGGGGACATACATGTTGTGAGGGCCGGAAAAGTGTTTGTTGGATGTGCAGGTTCAAGCTCATAAGAATGAGGGACTCGCATGGAAGGACTCTGAGGATAGTTTATTTGAGAAAATCTATCTAGAGACAATGAAATCTGAGAGATCTTGTGAGTTCGTTATTCTTTAGTAGAGAGACATGTATATCATGTACAATTCATCTACATTCACATAACTATCTCGCTTTGCAGCTGGTATGGTAACCAAAGGCGCAGCTATGGTGAGGCGCTTTGGGGATGTCTTATGACACGCTATTCGGATCCAGGTGAATATATTCAGGATGGTTTCATTTTTAGAGGCGGTGAATTAGGAGCTCTTAACGGAGGAAAACCAGAGAGTTAGGCCCCATGTTTCCCAGATGACAGCTTCAATTGAGGTATCGGACAACAGGAATTGAGGACGGGATGAGTTCCAGCAGGGCAGTCAGACAAAAGAATCAGCTAGACCACCTCATTGAAGTTCATATGTGGTTTGGTATCAGTTTGGATAGACATGGCATGTTCAGACTCAGTACGATAGTCCTCAAATGGAGTGTCGGGCATGTGGATGGGTCGGGCACATTGAGAGGTTTTGCAGGCAGCCTTCTCAGATAGCTAGCAGGTAGGGACCATGACAAACGGTGGCATCTGGAGTTGTTCCAGGTTTAGTACCAAGAGAGGGTAGCTGAGGTTCTGCTGCAGGTGGAGGACGTCACAGAGATAGCATGATGTAGCTGAGGCGTCAGTGGATCTTGGCTGGAGCAGCACCATAGGGAGTTCGGGCATCAGGACGTCGTACTTCCATCTTGGTGCATGTTGTGGAGCTTTCAGAGGTTGAGCAGGCTGGTGGGCCGACAATAGTTAGAGGTACACCACGTGTGTGGTCGTAATTTCCATGTTTCCTTTTGGCCAAACCTTTAGAGGCACATCCATTTTTAGTGCACGTGATGCACATGATCTATGTGGAATGACTAGATTCTATTAAGTGGGATTGTCACCATATCAGGTGTGTGACATATTTATATATATGTATGAGATGTGTAGAATCAGGGGAATCAAGGATGCGTGTTAATTGTGGTGTTGTGGGCTTCAAGGAACCAAGGATGTAGGTTACATGATCTGCCTTTGGTATCGAGGTATCAAGGATGCAGATTACTTGAGTTGATAGCCATTAGGTTCATTTTTGTTCGTCTATGGGATGCAGGGTTCATGGAGGTGGACACCAATGTAGTGTGGGATACGTTGTTTTTCGGGAACAACACATGAGCACCAATGAGGCGTAGGGGTGAAGATTCTTCATGGAAGGACTATGCGTCCACAAAACAGGTTAGTGAACATTTTTTTTAGTTTTGTCATGTTGACACTGAGTTGGTAGATTACTAAGGTGGGAGCCCCATGAGAAATTTAGCCAGCACCTTTGAGACGGGGGATGTCCAGGTTACTTTGATTGGGTTGGTATGTTTGGTTCCATATTCAGGTTTCGTTTGATAGGTTGGGGACAAGCTATATTGAGGTGGGGATATTGCAAGAACCCAGGGTTTTAGAATTGGTCAAAATTCCGACCCTGTTTGAATTTTTTACTTTTCTCTGAGAAAACTGAAAATATTAGGCAATTTCAAAAAAAATTCAGACTACACGATTTATATTATAGATTAAAATCCATGTATGGGTTGGGCGAGCACCGGTTTTGTGCCGACGAGTACAAGCCATGTAGGATATTCTTACTACACTGTGTGTAGTTATCAGAACACCATGTACCCGTGACCGTGTGGAGGCCATACATGCAATGTAGGCATGTTGGCTATATAGAATCATTTAGCCAGGTACACACCCTTTCATCCATGGGCATACTGTGTAGTCCAGCTATGTATGTGGGATATACATGGCATCTGGGTAAGTCGGCAAGGAAGAGGAGAAAAAGTAAGTACACGCCGTGTACCACTAGGTACACGTCGTGTACTCATGTCAGCAGGTTTGGGAAAGTAAGTCGGTGGAATTTCCAATGTCTTATGAGAAATAAAACGATACCCATCATGTATTCCTAATGTATATATCATTTTTTTTCACTAAAAAGGAAGAAGACTCGTATTGAGGTAGAACCACAATAGATCATCGGGTTAAGCAGGGAGAGCTGGACGAGACTTTAAATCTTTATCGTTCCTTCGTCTGAGCCCTGATTCGAACACCGTTTGATCCATTAGAACCCCCTTGCTAGGGCGTTGATTCCACTTGATCCGTTTTTATTGATTTATATTCTAGAATGAGTTATTGGGTTTTTAGAAGTTTTGATTATTTTGTAGATATACTACTGTTTAGACCTAATTTGAGGCTTTTATCAGAGGAGTAGCATCGTACGAGTCTCAGGTAGGTGGTGCATAACACTTTTAATGTTTTCACAGTAATTTTGGTGATGCGAGCTTCGGTTCGTTTTTGGGTATTTTGAGTGGGAACCATTATTATCTGGTATTGTGTACTAACATGTTCATTGACCTATGTGATGCCTTTGAGTTTGCCTTGTTACCTTTTTTTCTTGAGTAGGTTCGGTTGAGTGGTCTTTTGTCATAAGGGAATTTTGGTTGGGGCGCCAAAATGGTAATAATTGAATTGTATTGTTCTAAAGTGTTGAGTTTAGTTAATTAAGCCTAATATGAATGTTTAGAGGCTCTAAACACCTCAGTGCTAGTATAGGACATCACCTTTCTACTTAAATTCAACTGTTTAGATTATTTTGTCCATTATTGTGTTTTTTAATGTGAATATATGTAATTTCTGAATTTCATATGCTGGAACCCTTTTGGTTGTGTTGGGCATAGACAGGATGTCGTTGAGTGATGTTGATCATAGGTTGGGCTTGGCCCGGGTTATTTTGGGTGGTTCTGACCACAAGATTGGGCATCATGGGTGTTGGTTTGAAGTATGATGTCTGTCACCTTGGGCATGTCCCAGGTTACTGGGATGGAAAGGCCATTAGACATGAGTTGCATGGTCCCAGGGACACGATGTGTCAGAGGTGTTGTGGCTTGTGTACTATTTTGGTGATTACCGCTCAGCCAAAAAAATTGAGTAGTGTGCACACAGAGAGACTTCGTAATGAAGTGTCTTGGGCCACTCTATTTGGTAGAGGCCCCCATTAGTTCCAGTTTATGTACTATTGGTTTGGGTGTGCTTGTCGTAGGAATCCACATGGAAGGTCAGGATCCTTTAGGAGATATCATTGAGTCTATCGGGTTGGGGGTAGAGTCTTGACGTTATTTGAGGGAAGATGTCGATGTCCCTCCGGATACATTATCTTGAGGGCAGACATTGATGTTCCTCCAAATACATATTTTGAAGGAAGACATTGTTTTCAATCTGGTTTCTTTTTGGGGACAAGCATCACTGGTCCTCCATGTTACTATTTCTCAGGTGTGCCTTCAGGACGTCGGTACTTGAGACATGCGATGTCATTTGGCACATGGTGTCAAGTTACATGATAGGGATTCCAGTGTTGGCTGATGCAGTTGACACTACATAGTGGCAGCATAGAACTAGTGCATCTTGTGGTATTTTTACATCGTTCAGTTTACTACTTTCCTTATAAATGCATAACTTCTTAAACACTTATATTAAGTATGCACCATTGGCTGGTATCCTACAGAGATTCTTCTCACACACTGCATGGTCCCTTCGGGATGCATGCATACTTTATAGATTTACATGCAGAAAAGAGGCCATATTCTGGATCTTGGATATATTAGCTATTGCATGGAGATGGTATGGACCTTGAGGACTTTCCAAGATGGAGTTTACGATGTTTTGCATACTTTCATGTATCATCATTCTTTCATATAGCTACTTTTGGTTAGCCATTCACACCCATTATATTTAGATATGTATGACCTCCTTTGGATGCATGTTTTATTTCTAAGTATTAGTCACAAGTAATCATCATGCTTTTTTGTTTATTTCCATTATCGTTGTTTATATTTATTACTTCCACTGTTTATTGTTATTGAATGTTTTTCTGCTCTGTGGGCTTGGTTCTATTATGTTGAGTCTTTTCTTCCACTGCATGTTTATTATTATAATTCAAACATTACCATTATTATTATCCTCTGAGATGGTATAGCCACATCACTATACGTATAAGACCTTCGCTACTAGTCGCCAGCCTTTGGTGTTCAGGGAGGTGCGCCTAAATTAGTAGCACCCCGACCCGTTTAGCACTGTTCAGGTGGCTGTTTAGGTCAAGGTCGTTACACAACATGTGATACACAACTGTAATAATTTATTATACTCCATTATAGATAATGCTGGAGCACCCGATGGTGACACACTCCACTAAAAAAAACCACACCGCAACATACCACCGTGTTAAATATGCAAACAATCAACTCAGAATGATCCATTATATATGGATTTATTGATATAAGAGACACTATTATCTATATTTGGATCTCGAAAATGATCTCTCATCAAGGGGAAACACTAAAACCTCTTCTAGAAATACATTAGTGTAGTCTCCCATGACCCTAGGAAATTCTGACTATTGAACCTCCAATGAACTCCACAACTACTAATCCATCAATGATAAAACGGATAAAAAATTCCGTTCTCTCTTCCATGGGTCTCACACATGAAAAAACAACACTATCTCCCCCTTACCATAGAAGTCCAAAACCTTCCTCATGTATCAATCAATCATTTCTTGCACAAAATAAAACTAATTCATACTGAGAATGATGACACATAGTTGTATTAAAAAACATAGTAAATCTTCCCATGAACGGTGTTTACCCAAATCTAGATCACAATTTCTATAAAAATATAACATGTTTTCTTAACATATAATAGGCATAGCAAAAACCAAGGGGGTTTGAGGCCACTCTACATGTTATCCCAATGAATTTAGTAGGGAGGATTATATTAATCACTACATCTCTCCAGAATAAAACAATGCATGACCCTTTGTATAAAACATGTTAAGGTTACCTAAAACATTTTTTGTCTCTCTTGGTGATGATAATGCAAAACAATGAATCTGACCAAGACGCCCTCTATGCCTCTCTAGTAATGAAAACAAAAACCTCAATAGTTTTTCTCTACTCATTGAGGATGGGGAGTGTATTAGGTCTATCATATTTATACTCCGTCTAATCACAAGAGGTCCCAAATTGGAGAAACCTGCTACTCCTGTCTCAGATGGAACATCCTCAATGAAAGAACCAGAAGCGAAAAAGTTGGCACATTCTAACTAATCATTATGGTTGGGCACTTCTCTTACTGATAAACTCAAGCACCAAATGAAAAACATACATATTATACCTGGTAATAATAATGTGAACTACTACCCCAAATAAATGATTCATTATGTTGTAGGACCAACCCCTATCTTATCGTATGCTCTTCTATCATGAACACATCGAACCCCATACCAAAACTCTTATTCTTGAGGAATCATGATGAATCCCTTATCATGATGATGTTTTTCAGGATAAAAACATAATGATGACATTGTCATTTCCTAGAACCTTCACATATCTCATTAGCATAACCAGGGTGACCTAGAACTAGATATCTGGATGAAAATACTACTTGAAATGTCATTTTCTAGATTCCTCATATGGAAAATTCCAAATCCTACCACAAAAGTTTTTTGAATTGGATCCTTAACTCTAGCACATTGGAGATCCCCATTGGGCAAGTAATATTCTGTTAATGATTTTCCTCCATCATAGTCAAAGATAGAAACACATCTCTGTACTGGTCTTGGAACTCTTTCCATGAGATTATCGACTCCTCACAACCCTGGAGGAACAAGAACCATCACTGCCTCACTTCCCCACACAACATCATCCCAAAAAATGAATCCCAGTTCTGTTTCGTAGTACGGTTCATGCTTATGGCTCTCTCAACAACCTAAAACTATTCTTTTATGACTGCATTTAAAGCAGATCCATCAAAATTCTATGTATTTTGGCACATAATGTCTCCGAGGGTCCACCTCCAAGTGCCATAATTCACAACCTCTACTCCACATGAATCTGATGGTGCAACCTACTTAACATCTTCTGTGTGGACATGTCTAGGATGTCAACCTATATCAGTGAGTGTAGAAGAATAAACTATTTGAGATTCTAAAAATGAAATATTTTGTAAATTAACATTAATTAATTATTTTATTTTATTAATTTTATATTAACATATCCCTTTGTCTACCCCTGCAAAAATAGAAAATATGAAATATTCTTTATCCATCTATATGTATCTACAATGCGACCAATTTCACCTCGTTTAGAATCCAATTTACCCTTATTGTTCTTTGCATCAGATTAATGGGGGATCCAAATTCATATGTCCAATATGGACTCTTATTAGTATAATGATTTCTAAAAAGGATGACATTATTTATCTACCTACCCAAATGACCTCGCATGTTCCTAACTCCAAACTCCATCATTTATCTGAACTATACATCTAATACCAAGGTTTTATGACCCCTCAAAACAAGTATTTCCACACTTGTTCTAGAAATTAGAGAATATAGATAGTGACAGTAAATTGTTGTCTCCATCAAGTCCCGGGCTAGAGACTAACACATCAGGTATAGTGAAAACATTGATGGGAAGCATTACCTTCAAAGAGAACACATACAAAAGAGATCGATAACACATACATCAACCAAATAATGATTAGAGTTTAATGGAGAATAAAATTAATAATTCACATAACCAATTTCATTCAAAAACTATTACAAGAAAATGGAATACTATGAGTACTAAAACAAATGTAAAGACAACAGTGACCATGACGCCCAAATGTCTCATGATAAACCCCAATCTAGTTTTAACTACCATGATGTCCGAAATAATTCAACTAACATGAAATAGTTTCTATATATGTAGAGAGAGTATAAAAATATACCCAAAAAATCTTCCATGTATCCTCATGTGAAAAAGGTAACGAAATCATGATAATGTACTATGAATAAAATGTAAAACAAACTCATCTCCTAAAAAGGTATACAATGTTCCCAGCCTAACTTTGGACATTATTGCTGTGTATTAAATAAAATTTCATATAATAAAATAAAAAATATCAAGGGTACCCTAATACGACACCCCTAAAAGTTTTTGGAACTAACCCAATATCACACGTATTGATCATCTCTCTGCCAAAAGTCTTGACCATAGACACATGAAGAAAGAACCACCACATGCAACTTGTGCATTGCACCACCATGTCCATGTATCAAAATGAAACCAAGTAGTTTCTAGGACCCCCCACAAACCATGTAATGTTTATCATATGTCAGGTATTATACCTCAATACATCACAACCCATGCACAGAGAAAGGATTGTCTTTCCATCAAATTATATACATTTTATACCTATAATAGTCCATAAAAATTGTATCCATAAAATATGTGTGAAAAACATGAATCCATTAAAACATTCTATGCTAATATATGAGGAAAAAAGCATGCGTACCACCATAGGTAAATACTAGGAGAATAGATTGGGGGTTATTAGGTTTGTCAGCCATCTATCCTCCCACCGAGATGTTACAAAAACCCCCATCTAGGAATCAAAATATCATGTCTGTTAGTATCTATAACTAACTAGGTAGAGTAGCACATATAAACAAAAAAATAAATGATAAATATAGCTAACAACCACTCAATGGGCATAAACTTGTCTCATACTAACCATAAGATAAAATGTCTCTGACTCCTGACTACCTCTTCTTAGACGAGTTATCTTATAAGAAGACTACCACATAAAGAGTAACATTAAATGAAATTATTCCTTTTCACCAGTTTAACATTTCGATAATTATTTATTTTACCAATAATTAACCATAATAATCTCCAAATTAAATTAGATAAAAATTAAACCCATGATCAATTCCCTCATAGCATAAGATAATAGTGTCAACAAATTCTCATAATTATACCCAGGTCATTGCATCCCGAAAATATCCATACCTTGGGGTTAATCATTTATTCATTAATAAACATAATTACTTTTCATATTACATGTTTCGATAAGAAAACAACCAAATATAACTAAAAATTAATAAAACCGAGCATATCCACTTTCATCAACTAGTGGGGAAAGAAAATATGATAAGAAAAACAACCTGGCCATCAGCCAAACATCTGATCTAAAAATGAATATAGATTCCATATCAATTTGTAAGCCTAGATTCAACCCACTTTTTCATGTATTATGTCCTCCCCGACTCTCACATGAATATTCTAATTCATCTCACCACACCTAGGATCTACTACTTCCACAAAAAATCAGTCCTCACCACTCATCATACCAAAAAATCTCCCCAGGCTTTGCCACCGAAGGCTCTTGTCACATCTGGAACTCCCTTCCCATCATACCTCAAGAATACTTTTGGATAATCCATCCTATGGTTATGCGCCATCAAAATATTCATGAAACATATCATTGTATGTAGGATAATAGCCATAAGATAAGCCATCTGACATTCACACACTGTTATCTCTCAGGGATCGATAGAATAAGGCACTTTGCACATACAAGATAGTGGTCAACTATGGTCCCACGAAGACATTATATTTTATCATATAGCCAGTTATTAAGCTATCATGAATTAATCAATTCATTATTTATAGGTTCCAAAAATGGGAAACTTATTAATGTATCTCTATCAATATATCAGAAATTAAATAAAGATATTATTTATCACACTTTTAATTATTTTATCAACAACCATCATCATGATTTAGTTTCATTAACAAAATATATTAATATTTAATAAATGGATCAATTTGAATATCATCAAATTTCAACAATACATTCCTTAAAATGCCACATTAATATTTTTCCTATTAATTATCTATTGATTCTATATTAATGTTCTCTTCTTATTTGACATGGTAAACCAAGAGAAATAAGAACAACCTAAATTTTAAACTATTAAAAAAATAAAGGGGAATATTATTATCAAAATACAATCAATAACATCTCAATTGGATCAATACAAATAATTGAATCCGTTTCAATTAAATATTAGGTTAATTTAATTGGGATCCAAGGGATTACATCATCCTAACTCTATGATTGCACATAAATTAATTGAGAATCAAAAAATACCTTACCCCAAAATGGTGTCAATGTACTTTTAATTGGAATGAAAAAATGTTATGAATCCTAATGGCCTCCCCTATAAGAACTTCATTCAGCTGAGGACTCTATTCCCCAACCACACCTAAAAAACCAACAATGCTCCTTTAGAAACATTGAGATGAAGTGTCACCAAATGGAAAAGAGGAACATGAAGTAACATATCGATGAAACCACATCAACAAAGATAAAACCGACCTTATATCAAGCATGGATCAATTTAGGGGAGCTAGAGATCAATCCCTGAAAATATAATCCCCAAAACATCAAATAGGGGGTCAAGATGTCTATTATAATCCGGAGATATGTTCTTCAGCTATAGGGATCGAAAAAGCTGAGAATCTAACATCATCTAAAACAAAAACAATAGGAATTTACATGACTTGCAATCCCTTTTCAGGTCATTTAACCCTTAGGGTTCAGTTAATCCCAAAATGAATCATAATTTTATGTATTTAAACTCAAAAAAATAAAAATCATAAATCTAGCTTACATGATTCATAATTATTACAATATATGTGATTATTATGTTTTCCATTAATTTGTATCCAAACTCCTAAATATATCCTTTGACCATCCATTGTGAACCTATGTCTTTAGAAATAGACAATGGGTCAATCCGCGTAGATCTTGGCCTTAAATTGGCTAAGTGAACTTCACAAAATCCCACTAAAATGAATATAGCTACAATTTTCAAAGCCCAATGATTTTGAAAATAAAAATGTTGATATATTAAATCATTATGAATTTTTTTTAAAATGATTTGATAATATAAATCATAGGTTTTATTGGTGATACATGAATCTCAAATGTATGATTAAATTCTAAGACATATTTGGTGGGACAGTATAATGACCCACCATTTTGATATTAAATCGGATAATATGAGTCGTGACAAAAATAAATTTTAAAAAAAGTTATATTTTATGATTTTTTAAATATTTTTATCATATGTAAGAAAAAATTATGATTTATAAAATTTTATTAAAGAAAATCAATTTGGTGGATGCAAGTTGCCTATAATTGCATATCATTGGTGGAATAGTTTTAATTCCACCATGTTAGACCTCCCTGGACCTAACATAAAAATGTGGGATGATATCTATTTATGGAGGGTCTAAAAACATCTCCAAAACTCATATATAATTCTACGGTGGTGAAAAAAATGAATATTTTATTTTTTGGATATAATGTTAATCTCCCACTCTTTGAATTTATGAACAATTTTACACTTGAATATTTTTGTAAATAACATTAACTATAAATTAATGTTCTTATTATTCCCATATCATATTAAATTTTTTATTTTATTGTAAATATGTTTCATGGATTGAATTTATTCACACGAATAGTAGTGAAATGAATCACAAAATTGTGGAATATTTTTTATAAATGTATTTATTGAAATATTTTCATAAATGTATTTATAAAATTATAAAGGGTTTATCAAATAGGGAATCTACGTGTATGGGAGGATGTTATATATTGTTATGTTATGTTTTATATAAATTATTTAGTTGATATTTTCATTAAATTATCACCATTAATATTCACATTTATTTAATTTTATGGCCACACATTTCATGTGATAATATGATCCATTACATTTTATTTTTCATGAAAAGCATCCAAAAAGTTTATATGTGATTGGAATTATTTCTATAGGTGTTAATCCTCTATTTACATAGGGTTTATTAATTTCATCAAATGAATCACCCTCAAATCTATGAAATTGAAATCATTTGAAATGGGAATTAATCCAATCAAACCATAGAAATAACCAATAGTAATCTATTTATCATAAGATGAATTAACATAACTAATTTACTCTATTAGTAATCCACAATAAATTAACACAATGTTTTCCACTATTCTACACAGTTATATTATTTAATAATTTATTATGCATGAGAACACATGGTACATGAAAATGCTTGGTATATTATATCACAGACATATAGTTTTTCCAAAATAATGGAATAAGTACATAATTGTGTCAAAAAAGGTGAACTTATGAAAAATAATAAATCAATATTGTGTGTTATACCCTATGTATTATATATGAATTTTGTAAATTTTGTGCCTAACTTATGTACGGTAATGTGATTATTACTAATATAAATTTATTTATTTATTAGATATTTATTTTCTATAATAAAATACCCTATATTTAATCCCTCTTATGAAAACCCCCACTTTGTTATATATGAAACCCTTGGGATTGGGAGAGGTTTGCTTGATAATAGTTTTGGGGTTGACAACTTGATAAAGGATTGGAAATTTAAATTCCAAGGATCCTATTTTCCAATATAGTTTTAGGATATCACCAATGACAACAATGGCGAACCATTCTTCATCATCGATTAATACAAACTAGAGGTTTTGAATACTATTATTTTTTAAATCCTAAAATTCTTATCAAATGATGAACATGAATATGTTCTATAAACATAATGATTTATTTTTTTTATCATATTATACAAGTAAATATATTGTGTTCATATAAATTGGATTTGATATAGTTTTATTATTATTAGTAATTGGTCATCCCAATGAAACTAGATTTAGAAAAACCCAAATAAATCTAAATTTCACTCTTCTGGTTTTTTTCATCTCTCCTCAAATTGGTCAAATATTTTTTTGATTAATTTTTTCTTGTGCTGGTGGTTTGGAAAATACATAGTGATCGATCATTATGAGGAATCCTTTGTAAAAATTGATTGAATCGGAGTCTCCATGTTTGGAATAAATAGAATGTTTTAGGTTAGGTGCTGATGGTGTTGTAATATTATTTCTAGTGCATTGTATTTTGTTTTGTTGATACTATGGAGAGATCATAGATATTTATGATCATATATAGTGGTTGGAATCCAACCACAATATTTCGAAGGGCTATCACAATGATAAATTCATATTCTATGGTACAATAACATTATAGTCAATGGATTTGGAGGTGTGGTAAGATTAAATATGAACAAAATTTTGGTTTAAAATAATAATGAATAAATACAATTTGGTATGAATAAAATGAATCGTATTGTACCATGGATGTAGTGGCTATAATAGTGGAGAAATTAAACCATCTCATGACATGTAGAACCCACATCACTCTCTATGATCCATGACCCACGACTTTTTGTGTACCATTAAGGTATACATTCATGTATATGAAAACTCTTTGGGTAATGGTCATGTTGCACTAGCATGGACTAGTATCCGAGAGATAGTTCCTTCAACCATTACATTAGAATATTATATAATAAAACACATCACTAATAAATGATCATTTTAGTTGTACTATTAAACTAGATAGTTTAATTAGTCTTAAATTACATTTCGAATAAAAAAATCATAGTTTTTGGTTTTTTTTCAAAAATATATTATTCTTTCTAGAGTATCCCTCCATATTAGTTATATTTCACTTCATGGAATACTGGGGAAATGAATAAAATAAATGCGAGAACAAATTTCCCTTAAGGGATAAATACATCAGATGTAATAATGATCTAATTAGAATAATCAATATGGATATTAATTACTATACCCATATTCTATATATTCAATAAATTGAGAAAAAATCATATAAACTATATATAATGGTATTTTAGTAGAATTTATTACATTAAAAAAACATGATAAGGAATAATAACTAAAGAAAAATAAATATGGAAAAAAATCCATTTAATAATTAAAACGGGAATCACTATCATCAATTGAATTTCTTTATAGTGAAAATATAATGGATAATAATTATTGAATTTGAATGAAGGAAATTATAAATTATTGGATGCCATTTTTCCAAGGTACATCATACCATTAACATCAAGACCATTCATAAAATAGTTTAAGGAATACCATGTGAAAACCCCCAACTAAGTCTTTCATACTGATATTTCACATGATAATACCAATGAATCGAGTGGATATCTATGACTATTCTATATCAATATTGTACCTTTCCAAATAATAAATCATATATAGAATAGTATATTTCATTCAAGATCAAAAGCCTTATTAAATATATTCAGTGACTAAAAGATACAGATTTAACGGTATTTCACCAGTTAATGACATAATTTTCAAGTATAAATTGTATATAATAATGGATTTTGGTTTAAGAAACAATCATATCCCAAATAAATGATATATATATTTATGAAAATTAAATTATCAATGATCACCACGAATTTAATTTTTCATGTTGTATTTTTGAATATAAAAGTGATTCACGGTAGTAAATTTAATTACAATCCTTCGTCAAAATAATCATAATCAATGAATGGGTAGAGAATGGATTTAATCAATACATTATATTCCAATTATAGAAATAAAAAATATTATTTTAATTTATAAAATTAAATAATATCTTTAAAAACATTCTTGAAAAAATATCCATTTTTAACAAAGCTTTAGATGAACATTTTGAAAATAATTTTCCATGGAAACACTATTTAAAAATGTAAATTATCTTTTAATGGTAAAAATTAATTTGAAGAAATATTTTGAAATGTTTAAATACATTTTTCAACGCATTTTTTTGAATTCATTTTTATGAAAGAATACAGACTTATGATTGAAGAGATCAAAGAAGTAACATTTAATTAAATATTTTTCAAAATAATATTAATCACAAAATTGTGGTTAAATGTTATAAGGAAATTAAAAATTATAATGAATAAAAATTAGAAAAAAATGAAATAGTTTATGAAACAATTACCATAAAATTTTATTTAACATAAATTCATGAAAAAAATATCAATTAAAACGAGATTATGTAATAATCCCTTAAAGTTATCGTACCATAGAAGTGATAATTATTCAATGAATATATTGTGTGTCTGAAATTTAAATTAAATAAAAAAATTTCAATACATAAATTGATATTAAAATTCATTATACACATAATTATAGATTATTAATGTCAATGATGAAGTAATACCGCCCAATGAAATGTAATTTTTTTATCAAAACTTATTACAACATGATTACATTATGTTCAAACACCCTTATAGGTAATGATTAGAATTAAAACTAAAAATAACATTAATTATAATTTATACATAATATTAAATAGTCACAGTGGTAGTATATACATCATAGAAAAGAATATTGGTTAATAATAATATAATATACCTTAAGGAAATAAAATTGAGATGAAATCCATTACCTTACTATTTTCTTTTGGTTTAAAGTTCATTAACTAAATTAATCATTGTAATAAAATTATTTTTAATATATTAAAAACCATTATTAGTATTTATTTTATCATCTATTACTCAATAATAACTTCGGTTTACTTGTTCAGTAACAATATTTCATTATTTTCATTTTTTTGAGTGTCAATTACCATGATTTTTGTGAATGTTTTGACGTTTTTTTTAGAATATATAAAATTCAAACCCTGATTTAAATATAATATATATGAAATAAATATTTAATTATATTTATATATAATTTATATATATATATGAAATAAAAATTAACATTCACGGAGATAGTATTTCATATGTAACAGTGAAAATTGTTACCATTTTCTTGTTGTATTTAAAAAGTAAAGTATATATATGATTATTATTATTATAGTAGTATATATATTAAATATATATTATATATATTTATTGAAACCATCATTTATATATTCCATATATCATGTGAATGAATTACATTTCGTTGTGAGGCTGTATTCTGAGTTACACACGAACGACGTTATTATATTTCCACAAAATGGGATGCATGATGAGATGTGTAATATAAAAATACAATAATTTAAAATAAATTTATAATATAAATTATATTATATATTATATATAAATATTTAATTATTCCTAATCTTTTAATGTGATTATGAATAATATACAATATCGATTTGTGGGGAGGTAGTACACCGTTCACATAGACAATTATTATGTATCCCATTTGATGGAAGTGAGTGACGTTTTAAATAATAACCAATTAAAATATTCAAATTATTTGCAATATATTGATGTTATTATATACTAATTATATAATCTTAATTTAACTATTTGGAGAATTAAATGAAATAAAATTTATTTTAGAAAAAAACCTTACTTCTTATTTGGGTATCCCCTTTATGTTTTTAGTAATACATGGAATGATTTTATTTGTGAAAAAAGTTACACATTTAAAAATAGGGGATAGTTTTTTGGAGTAAATTTGTTAGAGTTTATAATATAAAATTCTTTTATTGGTTTGAATATGTTAGGAATGGGAGTGCATTTCTATAATGAATACGGTGTTTAAATAATTTACATACCAAAATGTAACCACTATTGGGAGATCTCACTTACATATTTTGATTCCAATAAATTTAAAAATTAAATAATATATGTTATTTTGTCTATATATTGACATCAAATATTTTTTATATTTTTCTAGTTTATTTTTAATCATATTATTAATTTTTTACTATAAATTGAACTCATTGTTTCTTTAATCACTCTAATTAATTTTAATTTCCTTCTATTATATTATTATTTAATAATAAGATGAAATTAAAAGAAATTATAAATTATCATTAATAAAAATATTAAATCCATTTCTCCTAGTTCAAATCACAAAAGTGGATTACATTAATTTAATATTAATCCCTCAGACGGAATGAGAAAGTGTGTTTTTAAATTGAAAATGTTTAAAAGTTTACCCAGTTGTCATATAAAATCTAAACATGGAATTGATTAAAATAACCTATATTATATTAATATAAGTATAATGGAAACCATTTTTCATTAAAAACTAATGATTATATAATTTAGCCATATATTTTTTTAATGAAAATTATGTTTTCAATAAAAATTACGTGATAATAAATATGAATAAAAAATGGGATGTTTCAGCAAAATAAATGAAATTAAACCTAGGTAAATTATGATATTTCTAATTTTAAAAATATTTTATTTGTTCAAATAATTTTTTCAAAGATACAATATTTATTTTTAAAAATATTCATCCATTAAAATAATGAAAAATTAGCTTTTAGAAAAATATATCTTTTTACTTAAATTTTCAAGCATTATTATTTTATTCATATAAAATTTATTGAATGAATTTCAACATATTTGGATGAATATATAACATATAAATTTTATAAATATATATTAATAATACATATTAATTTATGTTTTAATATTATATTCATATGTTTAAATTAGAATAAATTTTTAATAAATTCCATCCATTATATTCATTGGGTTTCATTTTTTATTTCTAATTTATTGGTATCAATTATTTCATTTTATAAAAATGTGTGAAAATTATTTTCATAATATATTTAATATTATTCCTTCTTTAATTTCCAATAGCTATGTGACAAATATTATTATTTTAATATTATAATGCTCTTTGGTAAGACCCATCCTTGAATGTATTAGAATCTACAGATGAAACTCGATGTTTGGTGCAATACATTATAATATTAGTGTAATGTATGACATAATAAAATAGTGAATATAATGTAACAAAAGATACCAATTAATTTTGAAAAAAAATTAAATAACACATAACATTAATTCATCGGATGATATAAGTTGTTAAATAGTGTCATTGGTGGATGATGAGCCAAAAGACTGTTATCAATATAAACTGTCCATTGTATATATCAGGTGTTTAATAAGAATATAGTCCCATACATCCAGGAGGTTGGTAATCTTTTTAAAAAAATTTTGGTATTTATTTTTCTTGTATTCTTTCTTGTATTTCTTTACTTAATTGTTGTAGTATATAAATATATGAACACATTATAGTATATTCAAATTTTACTATTCAAAATTGTATTTTTATTTTTAGATTTCCATATGTGTATTCGTATGTACAATAGGATACAGAATACCGTATGTGTCATATTCCAAGTCATGGGTGATCTTCATCACCATTCTTATTATAAGATGTTTTGGGGTGTCAAACTCAACTTATCATTCGGTAGGCGATCCCCAGTGCCTCGAGTCATGATAAAAAAATGTATCTAAATATTTAATATATTTTGAGGGATGGAATAAATAAAATTATAAAATAAAACCTATTGAATTTTTGAGATATTTTGAGTCTTATTAATTATATAATCCCTTTTAAGAAAATTCATCTTTTATAAAGATAACATAAAAATTTACTTAGAAAATTTATTTGTATAAACAAACATAAAAGTTTAATTACTAACCAATTTGGAAATGTATACATCATGTATAGATTCCATTTTATTAAATTGAAATTCTAATTGAGGTGGAGATTAATTTTAATATTAGAGAATAAAATTAAATCAAACTATATTTTTGAGAAATAACTTATCTATGCATAAAAATAATTTTACACTATAATCAAGAATATTATATATTGTCATTAAATTCTCTAAATAATTCTTAAAAATTATGTTAAATGAAATATGGATCTTGAAGAAAATTGCGCCTTTATACTATACTATTAAATTAAAATGTCCATAAATAGTATTGAATTTCAATAAAATATATATTTATTTCACAAAGTTCAACATGATATTCCAAATAAAAAATATTGATACAAAATTATTTATTTTTCCGTATAAACACATATATGGTATATTGAATGGTTTTATGAATTTTTATTTTAGTATTCTATCATGATTATATTAAAAAATATAAAATTTTATATTCAAATGATTCTATAATGATATGATAAACAAAATCATCGATGAAAATTTATTAAAAGAAAAGGAATCCACAACTGATGGCATGATTTGAAATCTATTAGTACAATTTGAAAATAAGGATATGACAAAATCATTGGAAAAAAAGAATCATCATTTTCATCATTAAAATTAGTGGAAGTATGGATGAAACTAATTGGGATATCATATAGTATTTGTATTCATTTTTAAATGTGTTAAACATCTATCAAAACCATCAGTAAGAAACCAATATCTAGGTTTTTTTTGATTCTTTGACTGAATTCTTGGAGGGGACATGTTGTTAGTTCCAATTACATAAATTTATTATCAATTTTTTCTACACACACAAAGCATAAAACAATTTTTGTTGAAATCATCGTGAATGGGCTATCACATAAAATGGTGTATCTTATTTTCCAATACCTAATAATCAAAAACAAAAATTAATTATTATCAG
Source organism: Viscum album (assembly GCA_963277665.1). NCBI lineage: Eukaryota > Viridiplantae > Streptophyta > Magnoliopsida > Santalales > Viscaceae > Viscum > Viscum album. Next base: position 617,016,767 of record OY728164.1, read on the forward strand.
GTATGATAGCCTTATCAGCATCCATTCCCATCTCCAATATATAATTTAGAAATCAATACATCACAACCCCAATATCAGGACACTAAATCCTTAATACTCATAAACCATTAAAAAACTAAATAGAGTACAAAATAAAACTATTTTGGAGAAAAAAAATCAAATTAATAAGAAAATAATATTTTTTAAAAATATAACAGATGATATATAACAAAATATTACCATTCATGTTTATATCCAATGCCTAGATATGAAATGAAATTTATGTGTCCCATCATATTTTTTTTCAATCCATACTTCTTTGACATTCTGGAACTGGGTATTCCTAAAGAATCTCTTTGTAATCCAAATTGATATTTTGTTAAAAATTATGATCAATTATAAATATAATGTGTCACCTGATTATAGAATATTCATAGAATATAAGATACCAATTTTGACATATTTAAATCATTAGATGATCATTTTCTTCTATCAAGGGATAAATATTTTTAGTGATATCCTCATTTACAACCCTTTAATAGTTTTAATATTACATATCTTATATATATTCATTAAAAAAATTATGTTAGTTCCCTATCATATTAGGATTTTAGAGGATATATATTTATAGTAGCATGTAATCCTGATAATATAATAATAATGGATCTCTCAACATTGAATAATAATTATGATTCCTTGTTTTTTATAAAGAGGGTTAATATACCCATCAATATTTACAACCACATTCATACCATTTGTATCACATGAACGACAATAATCTACTTCATCATGGTGTGTTTTATCACGTACATATTGTATTTATTTAGAAGAATCATGGGGGTTATCTCAATCCCCTACAGTAGTGGGGGATACATTTGTGGGAAAACACACAACACTAAAAAACCTAATATGGTATTATTGCGATCATGATAATAACCACTACCATCATTGACAATGAACAGATTATGATCTTCAATAGGCTTGTCAATAGCGTCAACATGAACGAAAATAGAGTCCATAGTTCCAAAAGGTTCATTTGGGACCAGAAATTTAATTAAATCTCAAATTCATTATATTTGGTTCAACATATTAATAACATTCTTGACCAATGAAAATTTAATAATAATTGGGCATAAGATCCTACCACAGTCAATGTATGGGTCCTATGTTTTCAAATATAATTGAAATATGATGGACGGTTTTCATAAATCACCTATTGAAATAATCTAAAGATTCAATTAAGAATCAGTATCTGACGTGAACGAGGTTTAGAGACATTGATATTATTAGTCACACTATAAAAATAATTCTTTGAGTGTTGTTGTGTTAAAAAAATACAATATCAAATGATTACAAATTTGGATAGAAATTGATAAAAGTAAAATTTTATTAAATATATGAAGTCATAGTCTATTGAATCCATGAGAAATGTATAAAACCATATATTCAATAATCGAATCTAAATTAGTGTTATATTTCATAAATCTCATTATTAAACCATTGAATAACCAATTTATACTATCCCAATGTATATAATAAACATTTTTTCATTATAAATGAAGAATGAAATGGGATGAGTTAAAAAAACCCAATATAAAACCCAATGAAACAATAACATTGAGATACTTCCTTAAAATGATCAAATATGTTCTACACTTGATAAATATCCCAACCATCACAGTGTAAAAATACACAAAAAGATTATAAACCTTGATTATTAAGAAGGACTCCATCACGGGACCTCTATAATGTTTGATAATCAAATCAACATGATACATACAATCTATGAAACGACCCACTCTAAAAGGTGAAATAGTTTTTATAGAACATTTGATGAAAAAATCATTAGATCCTCTAGAATCAGCATTAGAGATTCTCAGTTAATCAGATGGGGGAAGGGACAAAATGTCTATAAGACCATTAATACTGTAGTGTTATACTCATGAAACACATATTTTTACAAGTCAATCTATTTTATCATAATTTCTAAAAAATTTGTATACAATGTATGATTTATTATTCATTAGTTTTGATGTATAGAAAATATTTATTCAATAAATATAATAATATGAATTTTTTTTAATTTAACATTTAATTGACATAAGTAAAATATGATGAAAACAAACATTTATAGAATTAATGACCATTTTATTCATTAATTTTTCTTGAAATTATATTAATTAATTGATATTATTCAAAATTGAGTGTTTAATTTATATCCATAAATAAATAAATAATTATTATAAAAATATTATATATATAATTAATAATTATTTTATTTTTACTCATTACCACATTTCTAAAAACTAGGTTTTGAAATTAAAGTTTAAATATTAATCAATCATTTTTACTGAGTATTATCAGTGGAACACATTATCAAACATAGTAATCTTTTAAAATAAGGTATGAAAAATTCATGCAGTGTTATAGTTAATTGATAGTCATTCTTAATATCCCATCTAATTGGAGGATACATATGTTGGTTTTAAAAATATCACCTAATTTAGTGCACTGTTTTGATTAATGTGTAATAGCTTACAAAACCTAAAAATTCGAGTATGCAATGTGCATTACTATGAGTTTAACATATTTCATTTTCTAATGATTAATTCATTCTATATCAATTAAATACATTTTCACAATGACCTCCTACTCAACACATAATGAATTTAACCATCCGTTATAAACTTTTCCCATGATTCTTCACATATTTTAGACACGTGTGTGGATGAATTTTCATTAATCCATTTATTATGTCATTTGAGATTCATTGATACTTATTTTTTTACTTATGTTTATTATAAATACACGAATATTAATTATCTCGAATTTTTACTTACTACTATATAGTATTTTTAAAAAACTATTCACAGCATCCAATGTCTATCATAGCTCACTCATTTCAATGACTCTGATTTATTCAATAATAGAAATAATTTTTTTTGAAGGTGGATGATAAAACACAAAGCATTCCATTCATGGCATGTTATGTTTTCATTTTTATGTATTAATGGATTCATCCTCCTATTGTCATAGCTAAACGTATTATCTTTTCTAATTTTATTGATGTATAACTGTTATATTCTTTTCAAAAAATTTCTTTCTTAAACTCATCCCATTTAATGTGGTTGATTTCCCCTACTTGGATCATATTCATGATTACAATACATCATGGATATGACACACCGTCAAAATTATAAATATTTAAAAAATATTTTTTATAATCTATGACCAAGTAAATAAAAATTATATTTTCTATTTCTCAAAAACAATTATCAACAATTAGTGAATTAGAAAACCCTAAAATTTTAATTGAACATTTCAAGTAACACCATGAAATTACACTATTAATTTACAACTTTTTAAATACATGAATAAAAATTTCATTTGATATATGCAATGAAAAACTAAATTAATCATTAATTTATTATGATAAATAAATTAATTAATTAAATAGTAGCTAAAATAACCATGATTATAAAAATAAATTATTTTTAAAAGAAGGATTCTAAATAAAAAACGATGATTCCATGGATGTTGATGAATCTGTCTTTATAAATACATAATTTTATTAAATTTATTACATCAAAAAAATTTATATCAATACATTGTGATAATAAAATTCAAGTAATTATTTTGAAAATAAATTTGTAATGACTATGATCTAAAAAAGTAACTATCAAGAGTAATACATTAACATTTTAGGAAAAATGGTTTGTTTAAAAATAATTATTTTAATATATATATATATATATATATATCTATTTATTATTAATATTTATCATATTTGATGTATGGGTTTCTATGAAATTATATTTTTTATTATTTTTCATTCAATTTAAAAATCAATTACTAATTGATATGTGACATGGAATATTTATAAAACATTTGTCAAGATAAAACTCACATTTTGTATAAAATTTTTTATTGGATTCTATATATATAGTTTACGATAAATTTTTTTGAACATTAAAAATTGAATATACTAATATTTTTTTCTTGTTTAAAAATATAATTTTGATATTTTTTAATATGGTAAATTTCATTTTTTTTGTGCAAAAAATAAGTTAACAGGCTTAAATTTTTTCTCCAAGGTAAAAATTATAATTTTCAAGCTGAATTTTATAATTATAAAATCTTATAAAATTTAAAAAAACTCATATATAAATTTATATATGAGGTATCAATTATTATTAAATTTATTTTAAATCAAATAATATTTAATTTTGGATCTAGATTCCCAAAAAAATTTATTTTTTTCATATTGAGTTGTTAAAAAATTTACACTTCATACCATATATTAAAGGACTCCTCACACACCCATATAAACATTAAAAACTTCATAAATGTTATATCAAATCGCTAAGAACCTTCTAAAACCAAATCATATCTCACTTGAGTTCCAATAGTCCACTGAAGGATTTAGAAATAATTTGTTTACAATATTCATTCTAAGAGGAGAATCAACTCTTCAACTTATTTGTAAAATATAAATTAATTTTTTTCATATATTTTTTATTCAACTAAATATCCAATATAGAATTTATAAATATGATAATATTTTTTTAAAATTCTAATATTTTATGAATGTGATATTATTACACAACAAAATATATTATTATGCATTCAATTTATATAACATGTTCTTTTTTAGGATGGTTTTACTACATAACGGAATGATGTTATATTGTGTTCAACATGAAATACAAAGAATAAATAAATATACTTAATATCATTAAATAAATTTTAATTTATGTTAATTTAATAATTCTTGAAGTGTATTATATATTTAGAGATATGTATAAAAATCACTATAATAAATTTTCTTTTTAAACCTACATTAACACAAGAAGTGAAGATTAAACTGTTCCAAGGAATCAAAATCCGTGAGTTCTAAAAAAATTATAATTTAACTCAAAAATATATAATCCAAAATTAACAAATATTCATAACAATTATGAATGTTATGGTCTCGTAAATAATGAATAAGGATCAAAACATTTTAATTGAATTATATATAGAAAATATACATTTTTTAATTGAGAAAAATAATTTTGATAATAAATAATATTATATGGTTAACATGGAATGATTAGTGAATAGTATTGAGTGAAATAACTTTTTATAAGGTTTTTATTGATATAAATAATTATCCTTAATTTATCATTTCATATTTTTAACTGTGTTTTGTACTTATTGAAGTCCATGTAAAGGGTTTCTTTTCCATCCTCTCATTGAATTATAGATTGTCCTATCTATTTTTCTACATGAGGATATAATATGTTTTATTAATATAAAAAACATATATTTTATTTTAATGTTTTTAAATATAAGTTCTAAATATATTATTTACATTTAACTTCAATTTGGAAAACATTCAACATAAATGATTCTTGTGTGTGGAACTGAACTCAATTCATATTTTTTGTCAAATAATATTCTCATCCATATTAATTTTATCTATATGGTTTTTTATCACTCATCCATAATATTAAATAATTTTTTGGTATTTTTATATTTTACTATAATATATTTAAAAATTTTAAAAGATATATTTTTAATTTTTTTTAATTTTCAATTTTCAATTCATTTTAAAAATTATTGAAAATATTCACATATTTATAATTTAATTCATGAACAATATTTTCATTGTAATTTTTATTTTTATATATTAAGATGACATAAAAAATTTCAAGGTTTCAAAATAAATATTATTTTATAATTTCTAGGTATTTTATGATTTTAAATTAAATTTTTTCAAATCATAATGATTTTATTATTTTTTTCTCAAGGAACATTTCATATGTTGATATTTTTTTTGATAATGTAATCATCTTGTAATGATTCATATTCTTCATGTGGTATTTGAAAAAATGAAACCATCCACCTTGTTTTTATAGATATATTGGGATCATTCAATATGGAAATTATTATAAAAATTCACATTTTTCCATAGGTTATAAAATTTCTAATTGGATTATCATTATTTATATGTTTTTTATGCATATATGTTTTCCACAAAATTTTGTGGTATTTTAGTGGTTTAAAATATTAAATATTCTCTACTTCATATTTTTTTAATATGGGTCATTATTATGAAATTTTTTTTTCGTACAATATTTTTATGTGAATAATGAATTTATAATACATTGATAATGTGCCTTGGTATTTAAATTTAAATTAATTTTTTAACAATAATTTTTTTTAGTGGATTACTGATAAAACATTATTTTTTGGGGATGTTTTTTTCTATAATTCATTGGTTAAATATTTTGAAATGTTCCATATTTTTATATATAATTTCAAATGTAAAAAATCATTTTTATTCAATTTATAATATTGTTGGCCCATGATTTAATTCTATTTTAGTTTTATCATTCAATTTGAAATGATAAACATCATATATTTTTTAAAATATAGTTGTGTATGAGTGGGGTATATGTGTTAAATCTGATATATTGTGTTCTATCATTATAGTTTTGGTTTTTGTAATGTTATACATAATTGTTTACACAATAACGATTGAGATTATGAAAATCATAATGGTAGTTGATCTCACATAAAAGTTAATCACACCCATGAAAGTTTAAATCAACAATCATGGAAGGGTACAGGAATCATGGAACCAATGTTGACGTTGAACAATTCATTCAAAAAGGATGATCCTATATTTATAATGTTATATAAAGTTTAATGGTTACCACTTTAGGGTGTATCCTTGGATGAAGTGAGACACACAATATTTCATAAATAATATGAAATTTATATTTGTTTAATGGAATGGTAAACCTCACATAACCAATCGTTAAGATAGGGAACCATAATATAAATGAGGTCTATATAAATGATATTATATGGCTAGGATGTACATTGGTATCATCATATCTCATCTTCTACATGTCAGTTCCCCGACTCGTTACTCTATATTCCATTCAACACACCTCCCCATACGCAAGAGGATGTGGACATGTAATAAGGGTCTAATAAGTGATGTGTGATAATTATAACCTCTTTATAAAAGGAGAAAAACAACAAAATCGAAAAATAACATCAAATCAATAATAATAAATAACCATTAAAATAAAATAATTAAATTATAACAAGCATTACATGATGAATCTAATATAAGACAATAATATCCAATATTAATTCAGAAAATATGACATGCTATATAACTATCACATGTCAAATGAAAAACCAAAGTAAATATTATCTAAAAACTTCCACTATATATTCAGATCACTTCTATTACCATCTTCCATACTTCATCCTAAATACCAACTCTTCCATCAAACATATTTCTATTGATTGTATCATGTTTTTCAAACATGATGTTTATTTTTGAACCATTTTGTCAGTTTGAGTATTGTATGAGTTAAACTCCACAAACCACACCCAATGGAATCTAAAATAGTTTCTTGTATATAATAGTGTACATATTTTTATTAATAATCAACAAAAATGATAAGGAAAACATGCTTTAATTTTAATTGTTCATTATTTAACTATATAGGCCCAAGGGTTCATGGTGACACCTAAAACCAAATACATGCCTCATACCATGATGATGAATCAACCATATACCAATAGGTAATCATAATAAAGAATATCATGAAAGTTATTATTCATTAAATTCAATTTTAAGATTAATACATTGGGATCCTAGAGTGGTATTCTGAAACCCCATGTGTATTTGGAGTAGTAATACCTTTCCCTAAACTTATTGATCATATATATATATATAAATATATTGGGGGAATAGATAATCTATCTTGAACCCCATGTGTATTTTTATAAACATTCTCATTCCCACAATTTAGTGTTAGAATCATTCAAAAATATCACATCACATGGTTCCACATTTAAAAACGATTTATAATCCATTTTCATAATCAATTTTTCAAAAAATATCATAATTTCATTTATCAACCATGAATCATGAACATAATTAAATTTCATATGCACAATATTTCCAATTTTTTTTTATAATTTCTAAAAACATATATTTTGAACACCTGATTGGCTGCGTTCAATCTGGTCTCATCATCTCCTATGGGACCAACATGATTTGTGAAGGTACTCATAATACCCATGGAAATATTTTAAGTAAATTATTTAGAATTAAATTCACAATGTGGAAATTTCAATTTTACAATATCATACATATAATTATAATAACGACTATTTGAATTGGAAAATAAATGACCCCTTAGGTTCGATAGAGAATGCTCTCCAACCTATAACCCACAATTTGATGCACAAATATCAAAATCACAACGCCAAAGATGATCAGAGAAAAAGAAATATTACCAGTAACCAATGAATCATTACCCATTACTACTAGTACCAAAACCATTTTCCTATGGGGATAATATTATACCCTTCATCGAGAACATTGTATTGGAGATGAGAAACCAAAGAGGAAAGTGATAACATACCATAGAGGAGTTGATCCATCAACAAAATAATATATTATACAAGAAATGAGTTCTATCATCTTTTGAATTCTCACAAGGTCCTATTAAATTGAAAAACATTATCTTAGTATGAGATATGATTTTTAAGGTTAATAGTCTCTGGTTTATGAATTTAATACAAATCAGGGGAATTAATTTTTTGTATGCACAATTTCCTTTGTCGGGCCATATGATTTTGAAAACCATGATCCCCAATTGAATGGGGTGCATGTTCACTACTAAGGGGATAATGGTTTGAGAAACCCTGAACCCACCATGAAATACACCTTTATCTTAGATTAAGAGTTTTCCAATGCTGGGAGCATGGTTTTGGTAAACATTGTGGCGATGGTGCACTACCTATAACCCCTCCAAAGTATTCAAAAAATCACCCAAAATTACATTATAAAATAACCAGCCCAAGATATGACCATACAAGTATTAGAAGGATCCAAAAAACAACTACGAGGCATCTTCTTATAGGATTGGATCTTACAATCACCCCACCTTATAAAATCTCATCCTCGAGTTGTACTACCAAGCATCTCCAAAATTACAAGTTAAAATGGCTAGTCAACTAAACCTATTTATCTACTTCCCAAATTGAAATTATTCTATATATACATCCATGATTCCAATGTACTCCAACTATCTAGATAGACATTCATGACAACATATCCTATCTATGAACTGTAACATGAATGATATGATCCTCAAAGGACGGATCAGCCTCAAAATAAAAATCATCAATATAAATAACATGAGAAGGGTTGAAGGGATATTGATGATGATATGATATAATAAAAACATCATTAATATAACTATACCTCTATATAATAGACAAATTATAATAAAACTATCATGATTCCTTCCACAATCAAAATAGTTCCAACAAACCTCGGTGCCAATATTCCCTATATCTAAATCCTACACCAACATTATCACACAATGACCTTAGTTACTCCTTCATTTTATTTATTTTTAAATGTTGAATCATTGAAAAAAGGTTTTGGTTGGTTTTCCAATAAATGAATTTCTGTTTTTTTTGGAATTTTTGTTCATCTAGAATTATTCATGGTTACTGTGAATTTTATGGGATGAAATTGGCATGTTCGAGAGTTTGTGATTCCCTCAACATATTTATATTGTGTTTAAAATATTCAAGAATCATTTGGTGGAATCACCTAGTGTATGGGGAATCATTTGGAGGTTTTTGGAATATATTTGGGGTTACATGGTTTGATCATGGCTTTCCTAAACCATGAAACAAAACCTTATATAGTTGCAGGAGTTTTCTAGTACTGTCCGTACGGTTTCCACAGGGTATTCCAAACAGTGCATCTAATTATAGGCTTTATAAAATTTATCCTAAAAACCCAATTTGGGTGATTCCACCTCCAATATGAATACATATATGTTAGCTATCAACATAATAATCCTCCCCCATCAAACTGCTAATATTTGTGTTTATTTCAAAAGAGATATTGGGGAATCTTATTTATTTCCTCTTCTCCACATCCCCTTCTCTCATTTAATTTCTCCATCCTAACTTGGTTCTTGTTTTTCCAAAGTTTAATGTCTATGGTTTTGGTAAGTTGATGATTATTTTTATTTTTGGCATGAAAATTCATCTAACAAGCCCTACTCTCCCTCCTCTTAATGTTTTGTTCCATTTTCACAAGGCTAAGAAATGTTTTTCAACATATTTATTTTCTAGAGCACTCCATGGGCACTGGTGTACATTCATTTAATTTTAAAATTCCTTTCACACATCTAATATAACTATTTATTGATGCTAATAATTATTTCATGTTGTAATAAATTACTGAAAATAGGTTTTCAAATGTATGTTTTTGTTACGCCATGGATTTTGGAACATAGAGTGTTTAGTTTAAATACCATAGTTTTTTAAAATTGTAATTGGGGGTTTTATGAAAGAATAATCCATTATAGTAGTGTAATGTAATATGGATTGTTGAGATCATGCTTTATTTTTTATGGTTTGGTGATATTATAGCTTTTTAAAATGTTATGGTGTTTTAGAATATGTTTCATGGTCTCAAGGGAATTGTTATAGGTTCATTATATATTATGGATGGTTGGTTATAGTTTTTATGAAAACTGTTTCTATGGAAAGGGTTATTTTTGTGTTTTCTGGGGTGTTTTATGTGACATTAGATGTTGGTACCTCTATAAGTTCACTAGGATTACACAATTATTTTCCTTAAAATGAAGATGACTCATCAAAAAATGGTATTCTTACAAAATCATGATTTTTTAAATGAATCTTGTTTTTAAATCATAGTTGATTCCCTTGGGAAACATCTAAAGATATTTTAAAATTGGGTTTGGATTAAGGGTTTTATCATTTGTTTTGGGAAATCATTATTTTAAATTTGTTCTTTGTGTTTTGGCCAATTTGGCCATGGAACATTCTTGGTTGGTGTTTGGAATGGTAACGACCTGTTTGGAAATTGTGAAGAGTTTTGGTATGTGTTACGAAATAAAGGGGCCATTTAGATTTTAATACGTAGATGGGGTTTTGGTGTGTTGTTTTGGAAAATGTGTTTCCTTACATCGAGCGATAGTACAGTTTGAAATTTCAAGCTCAAACATGATGTTTTTTATTGATCATGAAAGGGTTGTGATTTGAAATATTTGAGTTCCCGAATGGGAAACCATAGAATTTTATGAATGGGTGTAAATTTTTAATGTTATTATGGATTTGTATAAACCATTGTGTGAGATGAAATTTATGCATGTAAGAATATAGAACCTTTATATAAGTGATATCCCTACGGGGATATCGTATATTGGTTTCTATGTTTGGGGTATAGACATGTGCGGTGAGATGATTCATGCGTGTGAGATCCTCCTACAGAAACAGAATTACTATTATCACCATGGTATCATGGGAATCATTTAGATGATCGAGTGATTGTTTCTTATTATTCACTCTGAGACGAGTTGGTACCATCTTGGATTTGGGGACATGTTATTATTTTATTTCCACTGGTGAGGTTGTGAGAGCATCCAGGTGGTTATAGAAATATGGGTTTCACCATACACCGTCAAGTTGTTCTGAACTAAGTACATATGGGGGTTTCCTATGGACGTTTAGTATCACCCATGGTTATTTTTCATATTACTTTTTTACCACATATTTTTACTATACTATTTTACTTCTTCTTTATCTGGTTCTTTTTAGCTCTACCCTGGTATTCATTATTCTGGAATATGGTTATAAAATGTAATCAGGTTTTGGAAGTTATTTGTATCGCTTATTGGATTTTAAAATGGGAAAATAATGTTATTTTATTTAAAATGTCAAGAAACACATTTTTAACTGTATTTAAAACTTTTGATCCTATTTTTTTTGGGAAAGGATGCCTTTGGATATAGTGGTTATAATTGGAATCTCTGCTGTGCATTACAGTTCTCACACCAATCCTATCATTTCAGTTGCATGTCTAGATTTTGTTCATGTTCTGGGTTCTGGTCCTAAGTGATGATGATGGTGTGGTCATGTAGTTGGAGCTGACCGAAAGGACACATGATGATCGGGGTATCAGGGTCCCTTTTTAGATTTGTTTCTTTACAGTTGTACTTTGTATCTCGATTGGTTTTTTGTTTATTGTGATTCTGTTGTCAGTTTTCCTGTGTTTTTAGTTTGTTTTGTTTATATCATAGATATTTGTTTATGTTGGGTATGAAATGTTTCCATTTAGTTTAATGTTTTTTTCCTGGCACTAGATTCCATCCCTTAGCGATCGAGAATTCATTTCAGGCCATACTGCAGACCGTCTGGGTGAACGGTTCAAGTTTATCCCAGGATGGTTCATTAGAAAATGGTATTAGAGCAGGCCCATGTAATTTGGGTTTTCTTTTATATAAGGATAAGGGTTATTGGGGATCATGAGTTATGTCACATTCGTTATGAGACCTTAGTTACCTGGGGTAGTCTGGGTGTGAGTCCTTGTCTTGGGGTGTTTTAGTATTAGGAATGAAAATGGAGATAAATAGATGTCATGTCGTGACCTCAAATTGAGTGGTGGACCATGTGGAGTCTATGTTTAAGTTACATGTTCTTATTATTTCTTTAATGTGGGTTCCCTACACCCCACTTGTTTTTAATTTCATTACAACAACATGTATGTAGGTTCATATATATACATGTGTTGGTCTTTCCATAATAGTGTAGATACATTTGTGTCAACATTGTTCATAGAAATTTTCTTAGATTTCTTGTCGTAAAAAAGGGTTATAGGAGATCCCATTATATATTGAGAACCCCAAGACGACATGACTAAAATATTAAATTAATTTCATATGGTATAGTTACATCTTTCTGAAGTGACACATATTATGTGAGATCATTAGTTATTGGGGGCTCATAATCATTAAGACTTTTTATCGTGAAGTTCCCAGTAGATGATCTATAGTTATTGAGTGCATTAAGATAAACCAGCATAATAGGAACACCACATGTTTCAAGAGTCATTGGTCATTCATATATAAGGACATGGGTAATGTTATACAAACATGAGATCTTTATCAATGTAAGTCATTTAATTGCGTAATATGATGCGAGGTGAAAACCATGGAAATTAAGTTGAGGAGAGGTTGTTTGTGTTGGGTAAATCATTGGGGACATGACATTGAATGAATGATCAAGATATGAATTTTCACTTCCAAGCCGAGGAAGATATTTCTCAGGCCTGGATGATTTGGATAGTTTCCCATTCATTAAATCCATGGCCATGGAAGTGGATGGTAAGACCGTCTAGACATATTAACAAATAAAAATAAACCAATATATAGGATGGTGACACTACATAGCTTTCTGATTTATTGAGATATCGATGATGATGATATTATGTTACACAGACTACGTTCGTAAGTAGGTAGTCATTGCTTTGACATTCCCTTATCTCTATAAGGGCCTCGATGGGTTGCTAGACCCCTCTCTTGGTCAGTTAATATTATTCACTACTATTGATGTAAGGTCCTAGAGGGCCATAAACTATAGTTCTTTGAGAATATACCATAATCCATGGAATAGGAATATAGAACATGGTGGGGCCTTCCTAGGGGTCCGAGTATTATCCAATTTCTATGAATAACCAAATAATAAATAAATTATTTAATTATTTAAGTATGTAATAATTTATTGAATTTATTTATAACAGTTATTTTAAGGTAATTATATAAGTAAAAAGATAAAATATTATTCGAACTGATTTATAGATACAGGGATCATTTAATATTTTCAAGATAAGTGAGTTATGTTATAGAGTCAGGTTTATCACACAATGTATATTTAATATATATTGCAGTTAGTGATAAAATTTGTATTATTATTTATGTATTAATTTAATTAGACATAAATAGATATTTATTATATATATAAATTGAATATCTTTTACACATGGTCCGGTAACCCATACTATGTATTTTAGATACCCCCTATATAAGTATGATATCTGCTCTCCTCATGAAACTATTCATGTGCAAGAATTGAGTGCCTATCTCTCCTCCTGTATTATAGATAGTGATTATCTCAAGCAAGTAAGATCATCTAGCCCATATTTCTTAGATAAAAGACTCATTCCTTGTGGTGATAACCATTGTGTCTAAGAGCTCATTGGTGTACCGTGCTAGCATACATATTCCAACGAATGACATGCAAGCTGATTCAAGAGCTGGGAATGGATGATCAAGAGGGATTTAACATTGATACCATCAACAAATGTTCAACAAAATCCTGCGACAGACATGAACACATAATATCCAATCATGGTACATGTTAGATATTATTTTTTTCTCTTTAAAATCAATGTGTGGTTAATGGAGCATATCTAGATACTTCACCAGAGTCAACGTTGTGACGTTGCTCCGGTGATGCAAAAAAATAATTTTTTTTGAAAAATCAGATTCTGCTACCCATCCTAATAAATAACAGTGGTATTAGAGGGATGTATGTTTTCTCAATGTCAGAGTGAAAATTTTAATTTCATTAAATTTATATATAGAGAATAAAATCAATTCAACAGAATCGATCGTACGTCGATCGATTTCCGAATGGCCAAGTTTCGACACTATGAAAATTTTAATTGGATCGGCGTTGTTAGTTTAAAATTATTAGGATTGTTATTTATGATAAACATGTTTTAATTTTATTTATATGTTATTAAATTTATATAAATACAGACACGATTTGGTAGGAATCTAGTCCCTATTAATTTTCCGGCGAGTTATATTTTTGAATAAAAATAAAATATATTATATGATAATTATATTATATTTTTATGAAATAAAATTAAAATTAAAACGTGGTTATTGAAGAGTCTGGGTCATGTCAATGTTTATTTTTTAATTCAATGTATTTGGACATTAATGATAAAATAAAAAATCAATTATAGACCAAGACCCCAAATTTTGGGTCTTCTTCATTTAAATATTAAAAAATGAAAGGGAGTGGTTTTTATCTAAATACAAAACAATTAAAAATAGGAAAAAGGATATAAGACACTATGGGTCTTAATCCTTGTGTAGGAGCACACATCCTCAGACCCCCAAAACCATACCCCTGGTTACGCTGTCGGACCCCCTGGCTGTTGCCTGGTCATGCAACCTATGAACACTAACTGCTCCCTCACCTCTTCACGGTCGGACTGACCGTGAAACTCACCCTACCATCTTCAATTCTATTGTCAATAGGCATGGCCATACCAAGACCCCAAGACTACCCTCCATCACATTATTAATTATCGGACTATGAAAGCTCACAATGCAAGACCTGGCCATGTCTTTCACCAACTATAAAGTGCTGGCTCGCCCCATTTTCCTTTACATCGTGCCGGACTGGGATACTGGCCTTTCTGCTGGAACGTGTTGTGGGATACCTCCCTTGCAGCTGGACGAAGCTGGAAAACCCACCCTTGTAGCTCCCTGGACCAGTGGGCCACCACCCTTGCAGCTAGCCGGAGCAGAGGGTCGTTTCCCTTAGGCTCGTCAGAGTAGTGTGTTTCCACCTTCACACCTTGTTGGAAGATGCTATCGTCACACGGTGTTGCTGGACCAAGATGAAACATCTTGGTCAAGACGTGGTCACACCATTATAATGATATGATCTCACTGTGGTCACGCCGTGGTCTCTCTACGGTCAAGTCACAATCATGCCAACGTCGCCTCGTGGTTCTGTTGTGATTTGGACATGATCATGTAAGACACCCTCGACGCAGTTCACATTGTTATCGGACTACTACCATGGCTTGAGTTAACTCCACTAATTATTTTTAATTATTTTCGTTTTTTAAATTAAATTTTTTAGAATTATATTAGGGATTATATTTAACTTAATTTGAGACATTATTTAAATTACTATTAAAATTAAATTAACGGTTTAATTTTGTATTTGGAATTTTTATTAAATTAAAAAATTAGAACTGATTAAAATTTAATTTCTGTTATTTAAATAAATTTAAATTATTAGAGCAGCCTCTTACTATTTAAATTTTATTACAGTTTAATTTTTAAGTGCACTTTATTTAGACTGACTAGTCTTCAACAAGTGACAAAACCATGCATGTAATGTTAATTTATGTAATTATTTTATTAATACGTTCAATGATTGTAATAATTAATTAATTAAATGATGGTATGTGAATAGGCTTTTAATTTAAATAAGTATAAGGGAATGTGTGTCCAATGAACCAGTGGTATTTATACCCTAGATCCCCTAGCCTTCGGGGGAGAATATTTTTAATTTAAAAAAGATGATCTGAGATATAGAACCAGCAAAGTCAAGGTGGAAATCTAGATGGGAGTCGAGGGAACTACACTGGGGAGAGTAGTAACTTGAGACATCTTTCGACTAACGTATGGATGACCGTAGGTCTAGATAGATCCATTATAGATCAATCATAACAGAATGATCAAGACCAGTCAGATTGCATGATTTACATTATGAATTTTTTATTATTTTATGTGAATGAGTTATTTTTTCTTGGTCATATTGAATTTTAAAACACAGAAAAATTTTATAAAGATATTTCAAATGCATTTCTATTGCATGTTCTGTTGTGAGAATGAAAATATAGTTTAAACATAAAAGTAGAAAACGATCTTATTCATTAATATATATAAGAATCCCTCAAAGATATTCTATGTCCAAAGGCCTTCCATTTCTCACATATAATCAAAACTAGATGTTTGGGGTGCTCATCAGCCATAGTTTACTGTGCCTCTTACTAGCTAAGTGTTTTCAAAAGAGAACCTGGTCGACTTAACTAATGTGAGATGAAAAAGATTATCCATATCTAAGATGAAATCTCTTTAGAGGAAAGATGTTGAGGGAATCTGGTTTTGATTCCAATGCGTGTACTTTGAATACTCTAAGTAGTTGTGTAGCCAATTTTTTAGACTACGACGGAGGATTCAAGGATCCATTCCACTAGAATACTAAAAAGAGAGTGTATTCCAAATCTAATAGTGAGGGCTATTAGGGTCTGCTAAAATAGTAGGATACTTTAATATGAAATAATAATTTATTAATCATAAATGTTAAAAGTTAATCAACACAATGTATTAACTTATAAATGTTTATCTAATGTAGATTTAAAATGGAAATCCCCAACACCACAAATACTTTATAATTGTGATAAATTCTGGATAATGAAAATATCATGAGCAGAAATAACATCCAGGAGTGGAACAATCACTTGCACATAGTACAACATCAAGAAAAGATGTTATATGTTCTGGAATCTATAGTTTTGGTGGAGCCACCTCAGGGAGCATGTATGGAAAAAATGTTAAATGGAGAAAGTATATAGGAAATTCACTTGATGTTCAATGCTTTATGTTGTGATCCATGTACATCCAATTAAAAAAAATGATTGAGGATGAGGATGCCCAATGGATTCTTCTACATCTCCAAGAATTAGATCATGATTGGTTGAGGCAGTAATGGTATGAGATCTCATGTGCCCTTTATAAGCACAAGATATAAGAAGGAACCCATGATAGTCCTCATGTACTTAAGATGATTGGGTATATCGACAAGCATGAATCCTTTGTGTTATAATTGATCCTATAACTACAAATGGATCTCATTTTGCCTCTTTACTTCAATGATTCTTGACATTAAATGAATATTATAATATGAATGATATGAGAATGATTCTCCCATACATTTTGGATTTATTTCCCCAATATGAAAAGGATATGAAAAATTACAATTCCTCTATATTTATGGTGCACATGAAAAACATGGGAAAATAAAAGGGGTCTAAGGCCAAGTAATGTTCAAAGATACCAATGTGCCATTCAAAAAAGAAGCCAAAGATTCAAAGGAAAAGTAATGATTTTTATTTTTTCTGCCTGGGATGTGGCAATAAACGCCACTTTTAGAATAATTGGGAATCTGTGAAGATGAAAAAAATAGATTCTTCCAATTCATGTATTTTATTCATTGATTTCAATTTATCTTTATCTATATTTTGGGAACGGGATTCAGCATGGGGATCAATCATTTGAATTCATATACATGAACTAAGTTGGTTAATGAAGATTGAAAAAGTTGAAGTGGATATCCGAGATGCAAATGGTGCATGTCTGGGAAGATTATAAGTGGATTACTATCAGTTAACCATTCCAAGTTCTTTGGTTCTAGTTTTAATCAATTTCTATTCTGTAACTTCTATAACTAGGAATATTATCGTAGTAGTCCAATTTAGACACTATGGAATTTTATTTCATGTTTGGAAGTTTATGTTGTGAATTTTATAGGGATAACATATTTTATGGTAAGACACATCTTTAAAATGGTTTATACAGGAAATAACGTGAGAACCCCGTAATGAAAATCAATGTAAAATGAAACAAATGGGACTCATATATCTCCCTCTTATAGAACATTGGGCTTGGTCATGTAAACAAGAAATGATTAAAATGATTACATCAACAAGGGTATCTAGACTCAGTATAGATAGAACCATTTCATGTCTTTCAAGATTGGTTATTATGCACAATGAACAACACACCTTTCTCATGAAAGGGAGAAATATCCAATGTTGTAATACAATTAATACATACTGATGTATGTGGTCTAGTTCCAGTTTTAGAAATGGGTGGTTTTTCATACTTCATTACTTTTACCAATGGATATATTTGGTTTGAATATATATACTTAATGAGGTATAAGTCTGATTCCATTCATATTTTTATGGAATGCCAAAATGAAGTAGAAAACCAACTTTGTAAAAAGATAAAATAAATCCTCTTAGAATAAGGCAGAAAATATCTTAACCAAGATTTCATTGATCAATTGAAGGATTGTGGGATAATATCCTACTCACTCCTCCATTATACTCCTTAATGGAAATGTGTTAGTGAATGGTTGAATAATATAGTTCTAGACATGGTCGGATCAATGATGATTCATTCAACTCTACAGTTATCCTATTGGGATACACATTACAAACAGTAGCATATACCCTTAACCGAGTACCAAGTAAAGATACATATGGGATTCCATATCAGTTATAGTATAAAAAGAATCCCAGTCTGACAAATATATGTGTATTGGGGTGTGAGAAAATTATTTAGACTTTAGAAAGTAAAAAAATTAGCATCCATAAACAAAATGTTAATCTATATAGGTTATCCTATGTGAAACAAAGTAAATTACCTTTTTAAGGCTTTATATATAAAATTTTTGTGGTAAAATATTCCATATTTCTTTGAAGGGAACAAATTACAATTGTAAATTGTGGGATACAGATTGATTTTGAGGAATTTAATCCTCGAGATCCAGAAGTGTTGGTAGAGGAACAATATCCACAGGAAAAAGTGGATGAAGAAGTCGTTCCTGATACACGAATTCCATGTTATTATATGCGAGAGGGTAGAGAACGAGAGCATTATGGTTTTCATGTCATCGAGTCAAGTGAAACATTAATCCATTAAGATGAGGACCCTCTAAACTACAATGAAGCAGTAGGAGGCACACAATCCTCTAATTGGAACGAAGCCAAGAATTATGAGATGGAATCCATATTCCAAAATCATGTTTGGATTTTGGTAGACTATCTACCTGATGTAAATCCCATTGCATAGAAATGGTATTCAAAAAGAATCTGGAAATGGATGTTGAGGTTAATACCATTTATGCAATACTGTTTGCAAAGGGTTTTAGGAAACATCAAGGCATAGACTATGATGAAACAATATCACTATTATCAATGCTTAAATCTATCAAAATATGTCTTGCAATGGAATCCTTCTAGGATTAGGAAATTTGGAAAATGGATGTAAAAACATATTTTATTAATGGGAAGTTGGTTGAAGATGTCTATATTACTCAACCCTAAGGGTTTTCAAAGTTAATAAATACCAATAAAGTTTACAAGATTCATAGATACATTAATGTATTGAAGCATGAATTATATTCGTGGAATGTTCATTTTTTGAGGCCATAAGAGACTTTGGTTTGGTCAAAAATGAATGTGATCCTTGTGTCTATGAAAAGGTATATGGGAATGAAATCTTTTTCCTAGTGTTATATGTTGATGAAATATTAATTATAGGAAACTAGTTGCAAGTCTTACAGTCAGTTAAGACATGGTTAAATAAATGAATCATCATGAAAGACTTTTGTGAAATAGCCTATCTTCTAGGGGTCATGATCTATCGAGAATAATCTCAAAGGATGCTGGGGATATTTCAATGTACATATATTGGCAAGATACTCAAAAGTTACAATAAGGAACAATCCAAGAGAGGATTGTTTCTTATTTCACATGGTATAAATCCCCACAAGAAACTGTTTACAAAAACAAATGAGGAAATTAAATGAATGAATAGAATACCTTAGGCCTTGGAAGTGGGTACTATCATTATTCCCTTAATTGTACTAGGTTTGATGTCGCATTGTTTTAACCACGGTGGGTAGATTTCAATCCAGTACATGAGAGCTACATTAGGCACCTGTTAAAACTATCATAATGTACTTGAGGAGTACTAAGGATATGTTGTTTATGTTTAGAGGATATGGGAACTAGTAGTGAGAGTGATGACTGATGCTAGTTTCCAAACAGTTCATGATGATCTGAAATCGCAATCAGGAAACATCATTTTCCTGAATAGTGGTGCAATGAGTTGTAGAATATTGATGCAAGATGAGGTTTACGATTCTACAGTAGAGTCTGGCTATATTACAATATCCGATGTAGCAAAAAAAGAAGTACAGATAAACAGTTTCATCTTTGACATTGTTGTTGTGCCTATAATTGCATACCTTGTTATGGTATATTGCAATAATACTGATACAATGGTGCCTTCCCAGGAGCTCAGGTATCACTTGAGGAAAATGCATATTATTTATATGTTTCATCTCTTGAATTATTTTAGTCATATATGTGATGTCAAAGTTGGTATAGTAGAGATATAGGACTGTGTGAAAAACCCCATGACTAAATCTATTTCTCACCAGAAGCATGATTATAATGTAAGAGCTTGCTAATTGAAACCTATTATCAGTTTCTCTAGTGGATTTGAGAGTGTTGAAAGTGGGATACCCAAACCCAACATGTTTGTTCATTGATAAGCACTACATGTATGTAGTTTGTTATATGTACATGTGTTGTGATTTCCACGATAGTTTATATCCTTCTACATCTACTTTGTTCATGTAAATTTATATATATTACATTACATATCAATGGGTAATAGAATATCCACGGAAATAATGAGATCCACAAGATGCAATGACTGTAATCTTCAAATAATTTCTAATGGTCCAGTTACGTCATTATGGAAGGACACAGATGATGTTTTACCATCAGGTCCTGGGGGCTCATAAGCATTGAGACTTTTCCTCATGACATTCGCATATGATGATATCTAGTTATTAAGATAATGAGGATAGACTGTCATAATAGAACCACCACATGTTTCAGGTTTCATTGGTCATTTATATCTACAAACATTTATAATGGTATCCATACTTGAGATCATTATCAATGTATGAAATTTAATTGTGTACTTTGATGAAAGGAGAAAATCGTTGAAATTAAGTAATGTTGAGGTTTTTTGTGTTGGGTAAGTCATTAGTGACATGATATTGATTGAATGATCATGATAGTACTTGTCACTTATGATTTGAGTAAGAGACATCTCAGTCCTAGTTAACTAGTATTTTTGTACCTTTATTAAATCCATGACCATTGTATAGGATGGTAAGACCATTAAAAAAAATTAATATTAAGAATAATAATAGAAGATGACACTATTGTGCATTATTCATTATTGAGATATTGATGACGAATAGATTATATTAGAATGACCATGTTTGGAGGAAGATATACCCCTCTCTTGGTTGGGTAATATTATTCACTACTATTGATATTAGGGCCTATAGGGTCACACACTATAGTGCTTTGGGAATATTCTATATTCCGTTGAATAGGAATATAGAACATTCTAGGACCTGGTATGTGGTGTGAGTATTACTCATATTTTATGGATCGCTAAATAATAAATAAATTCATCAATTATTCAATTATTGGATAATTTTTTGAATTTAATTATAACATGTATTTTATACTGATTAAGTAAAAACCATGATAAAATATTATTTGAACATATTTAAATATCCCGCGATAGTTTAATTTTCTTAGGAGAAGTTTGTTGAGTTATAGACTAATTATTATCATGCAATGTATATTTAATATAAATTTCACTTAATGATAAAATTATAAATATTATTTATGCCATAATTAAATTATAAATAATTAAATATTTGTAATACTTATAAATTGAATATCTTTTATATGGTGGCCAAGAACCCATTCTGTGTATTTTAGGTATCCCCTATATAAGATAGAGAGAGGCTCTCCTCATGTAACTATTCATGTGTTATAATTGAGCACCTCTCTAAACTCCTTGATTATATATATTTATTCAATAAAGATAGGTAGATCATCAATCTCATCCTTCTTGGATCTAATAATATTTCCTTATCGTGATAAATGTTTCATCAAATAGCTCATTCGTGTACTAGGCTAGCACCCAGATTCCAACGAACGACAGACGACAAGATCAAGAGGTGTGTGTGGATGATCTAGGGGGATTCATTGTCATAGTATGTGATCAATGGTCCATGACATCCTATGATGGACTTGAACACATTATATCTGAACAATGTACATGATTTCTTTTATATTTTTCACTATCAGATCCATGCATAGTCCTTGGATCGTATCGGGATAGTTCACCACAAACAATGTTGTAACGTTGCTCTAGTGATGAAAATAATTTTAAATTCTATCTCTATTGGCTTCCACTTCCCATCTTGGTACCTAACTTTAGTGTTATGTTTTATATGGGGCTTTTCCACCGTCTTGTCACCATGTTTGTTATAAACATCGGTTTAACATTCCAATACTCCATTGTAGTTTTTCCCTTTTTTGTCCATAGATGTGGTGATCATGTGTTGAAAATGATGATGTATTTTGGAAATGCGATTGGTTTTAATGTGAAATTTATTTTGAAATGGACAAGTTTTTTTCTCTTATTGTTTTTGAAATTGGTTAAATGGATTTTAAATGAATGATTATTTTGGTTTGGAAAAAAATATATATTTTTGGACATGACAAGGAAAATAAATGCTCGATCAATGGTCTTTATGATGACTGGTAACATGTTGAAGGTGTATATGGAATGATCTTGCAGGAACATGTTCTTGGATGATCTGAGAGGAATTGGGTGTATACCCATGTGACAGTTCATAGTATTCCATATTTGTGGTTTTGATATTTAAGGTATAGTTTGTTTTTTATAGAATGGGTTTGATAGGAAAAGTGATTCTGGGACATGTTTTTTCTTAAAAATGGGGTTCTTGGTATTTGGGAAATGGAATTTGATATGGTAGTTTTGGAATTTTAATGAAATGATAGTTTTGGAAATGTTAATTTTCTTCTATCTATATACTTTGGTCTTGTTAGCCCATTTCATTTTGTATGGGTCATTGCTATTAATTGAGGTTTAATTGATGCCATTTTTGGATGTGTATTTGATATTGGTCAGAGTATTATTCCCCAAATGGTCACCAATGATGCCTATGAGTCATGCCCAGTTCTTAGTTCTTCTCGAGTGTTGTTTGTCTTTTTGAGTGGCAGAGGTCCGTCAAAGGAAGGAAAGTGGTTTAAAAATGAAGAGTTTATTTTCATTTGTTTGGGAGCCCCCAATTTTTTTAAAGTTCGTATTATATTTGTTTTGTCTAAGGATCTAGTTATGGAAATGGGGAGGTTGATTGTTTATTTTTTGCTGAAATTTGAGGTGTAGTTGGTGGTGGTAAGATTTCTTGAGGATTCTCTTTTTGGAAAGAGGGATGCTGGAGAGGTACAAATTTTTGATGAATCATGTCCTTCTGTGTTAACTTCTCTATCATCTGACACTTTTCTATAATTCCATCAATTTGGTGGGTTTTGGAATTCTATGATATTTTTTCACATCCCTCTTAGTTCTTGTTATCATTGTGATTGATTGGGTCTCTGAGGAATGTTTTAATTGTAGTTCTGTTTGTGGAAGGGGTGTTGGTGAGGGGATACTAATATCAGATTTTGAGGTATAAGATGATTCAGCCATAAAATCCACATCCTCATATCTCAGGGTGAATCTTGACACAATCATTTGTTTCTAATGGTGTGAGGGATCTTGTTATGGTCCATGTTTTTTGTTATTGGAAACATTTAAAGATACCACACTTTTGTGCCTCATTAGGGGAGTGCTAATCATAATAGTTTGAGGGTCTGTAGGACTTGTTATGTAATTATGGGAATAGTTAATATCATTAACAATTAATATTGGAATTTCTTATTTTTCTTAGGGTCTGTTTGGTTAGGTCTCAGATGAGTTTTGGCTTTGGAGGTGCTTGTTTGGTGATAATAGTGCTTGTCCTTGGTGGAGGTTTTGGGTTTATTTCTTCTCAATATTTTCCTATGTTCTATGAGTACTAACCAGCATGGAGGATTTAATCCCGGATGATGATGTTGATGAATCATGAATGGATGTTTTTTAGATCTTTTAGGGGTCTTCCTATTCAAGAACCTAGTGTGTCAGGTTTCTCCGTAGCGGGTTCTCACATTAGGTCCTTGGGGTTGAGTTTATTTTTCCATGAAATAATCTCTGTAAATCATGATGAGATGTTCTCGTGGTGACCCCTTACCATGGTTGGTGTTTTAGGTTTTTGTGGTTTTCAAGCAAGTTGACTATTTTTGTGCTATATTTTTCCTTATAGATCAATTCATAGTTATTATAAATTTCATGGGATGTATGTGGCATGTTGGAGAGTTTAGGATTCCCTAGGAATCATTTTATTTTGTTCAAAACATTAAAGAATCATTGCTTGGACTCCACATCTGTTTGGTGTTTAATTTGGGAGGTTTTGGAAAACTTTTCGCAACACAGAGTTTGAGAATAGTCTGCCCAAACTATGAAACATGACCCTGTAGAGATATATGAGTTTTTAGCAATGTCTACACGGTTTGCGCATAGTTTTTTCTAATGTGCAGTCCATTGTAGAAATAATAAATTTTAGACAAAAAAATTATTTGGGTTATTCCACCTAAAAAATGAAGTCATAATTGTTGGGTATTTTGCAGAGGCGACTACCCCTTCTTCCTGGTTCAATTTGGGGTGATTTTGGTTAGATTTCTCCATAATGGTTGGTGATTATTCTTGATTTCCTCCTCTCCTCTTCACCCTCAAAAATTTTATTTCTCTATCATGCCTTGGTTATTGTTTGTACAAACCCAAATGAATATGATTTCATTATGGGAGATTTTTTCATTTAGGGAAATACGATAAATCCTTGATGACCTATTATCCATATTCTTGTCGTTTTTTTCCATTCAGAAAATGCTATGGTATGTGTTTACACATCATTAATTTCTAGAACACTCCATGAGAAATTGTGTAATTTAATTTAAATTTAAAATTATTTTCCCACCTGTAATATTACTATATATTTATTCTAATGGAAATTTCATGATTTTTTAAATTACTAAAAATATGTTTCCAAATATATGATTATTTTATACCTAGGGTTTGGGAACCCAAGGTGTTTATTTTAAATTAATTGGTTTTTATAAATTGAAATTGTGTGTTTTATTGGAAGTTTTATCCTTGTATATAGTGTAATTGTGTTCTTATGGATATGATATTGGATTAGTATGTATGTTTAGGTGACATTATACCTTTTAAAAATTTAATGTTCTTTTATAATGGGTTTTCTACTCTTAAGGGAATTGTTACATGTTCTTTAAACACTAAGTATCGTTGGTTTTAGTTTTTATGAAAATGGTGTTTTATGGAAAAGGGAATTTTGAGTGATTTCTTGGGTTTTTGGTGTTCCATTAGATGTGGGAAAATATATTGGTTCACTAGGTTCACACAACGATATTCCTTTAAATGAATAAGGTACATGAAAAAAATGGTATTCACTCATAATCTTGTTTTTTCAAATGACTCTCGGTTTCCAAAAAAATTGGTTCCCTTCAGAGAATTATATAAAATGTTTTAAAAGGTTTTTTGACAATGTGTTGTTCATGTTTTTTTGAGATATATTGGGGTTAAAAGTTTTCCTCCAGTTTATCCTTATTTAACATTGGAATATGCTTATTTGAGTATGTAATAGAAAATGATAGTTTGATAATTATGATGATTTGGGTTTTTTGTTTGGAACATAGTGCCTCATTTGGATTTTCATATATAGAATATGTTTTGATGTGTTGTTTTGGAAAATTTGTTTGGTTATATTGAGGTAAATAATTTCATTTGGAACTTCCAACTCAAAGGTTATATTTTTTATTGAACTTGGAGAGGGATGTGATTATGAAAATGTTAGTGCTTGGTTGGAAAAACAGAATTTGTAATGAAATGATGTATTTTTTTTGGTATGGCAGCCCAGTTAGAACCATTGTGTGATATGAAATATATATATATAAAAATGGGGAAACATTATTGAAGGGATATTCCTTAATTGTTATCATATATTGGTGTCTGTATTTTGGTTAGAAAAGTGCGGTGAGATGAGTCATGGGTGCAAGGGCTTCCTACTTACATAGAATTACTATTACAATCATGGTTTCCAATACGTCATTTAGATGATCGAGTGATGGTTTCTTATTATCCCCAATAAGATGGTTTAGTACCCTCCTTGTGTTGTGTACATGCCAGTAGGTTCTTTCCATTAGTGATGTTGTGAGAGCATCCAGTGGGTTATAGACATAGGGGCCTTACCATAAGCCAGTTAGTGGTTCCGAACCAAGTATGTATTGTTTTTTTATATGGATGTTTCAGATCACCCATGGTTATTGATCAAATTACTAGTTTTCCTTTTAATTTACTATTTTATATTATTACTTGTTCATCTATTTCTTTTTAGGGAATCCCTGGTTTTCATTGTTTTGGAATGTGGTTATAAAATCACATCTGGTTTTAGAATACACCAATGTCACCTGTTGGATTCTAAAATTAAATAAAATGTTTTTTTATTTAAAATATAAATACCATAATTTTTTAACTGTGTTTCAAACATGTGTTGATGTATTATTTTCGAAAATGAATCTTTTGGATTCAGTGGTTATCTTGGGCATCCCTACTGTTCATTTTGATTCTCACGCCTATAAAATATTTTCAATTTAAGGTCCAGCTTTTGTTCAAGTTACCAGTTCATCTCCTTAGTGATAGAGAACGGTTGGTCTTGTGGTGGGAGGTGATAAAGTGGTCACACAAAGATCATGGTCTAGGGGAGCTATTATCAGTTCGGTTTGTTTCTGGTTATACTTTTTATTTGGATTGGTTGTTTATTTATTATGAATAAGTTGTCATCTTTCTGCATTATTTTGTTTGTATTATTTATATCATATATACTTATTCTGGTTAAGGCTGAAATCGTTCCATTTAGTTTATCTTTTTGATGCCATAAAATCGTTTTTGAACTATTAGGATCATGAATTTCCACCCGTTCATGTCATTAACCGGATCAGGTGACCAATTTAGGGTCAACCCGAGTAGGTTTGTGAAAGACCCAATATGAGTGACACCTATAATAAAACATTAATACCCAATATAAAGTTAAGGGGATGATTACATTGATCGACATAGTACATATATCTACTCTAACTCATATGATTACATTTCCGAAATCATCCAAAACCCATCGGACGGTCCTATATGATACTTTGTCCCATCAACTCGAACTCTCTTCACACTATCCAATTCAGTTGTGATCTACATGGAGTACCATAGAGTCCCTCATATGGTTCCATCAATATGGTGTCATGTTAAATGTTGTTATAGAAAACATATATTAGTGATAAGTCTTTCTCCCTCGTCCGAAAAAAACTACAATGCATGCTCACCAGATATCCTCTAGCACTTTGATAATGTGATATAACTATTATTATTTTAATTAGAGTAAATTTCTAATATGAAACACTTGAGTACCAATCTACCATAGAAATAAATACTATACGAAAAAATTAAATCACATGTCATATTATCAAACTATAGAACATTAAACCACATAGAATTAGTCTATTATTTGAACAAAAATATCACCCAACTATTGCTTGTTAATTTTCTTATGAGTGTGAATGAAATTGGATTCCTTGTTCAACCTATTGACAATTACCCATATATCAATAATCATTTATGAGATACTAATATTAACCACTACATATTCTATAGTAACATCATAAAACACCAATTTTGGAATAGGAAATGGCTATAAAAAACAAATAGGTTTTGATGCTCATCCTTAATCCAATGATAATTGTAGCACCATGTCAAAAACCCAAATTTATCCTTTTTATTTACCATCCCCCAATATTGTCATCCCAGGTAATGATAAATTTTTTTCAATCAAATTTTTAATTCTCACTTTGTTGAATGAAACTCACACATCACCTCTTTAAACATTCTTATAGGCACAACTACATGTTTCCAACCATAGATGACCTCTTCCACATATACAGTCCAGTCAGAAGGTGAATAGACTCTCAAAGTATTTCCCTCATGAAAAACCACTATACATCCATGTAAAAGATCTATTGGATCTATATTATAATTATGGACCCCGTAGATAATGATAAAATATGTATCTTCTCCAAAACCTAATAGAAGTCAATATAAATCTCATCCAGCATAGTCATTATCATATACTCTGAACTAGACTCCTAAACCGCCTACGTTTATGTTTGTATTCTCAAATAATCAAAAATATTGTCTCCATTCCTGGTTGTATATGCTATCTCATACCCAAATAACTATATATACTCAATCACCTACACTGCTAGAGATACATGTATATATGTGAAAATATATATTTTAATATTTTCTGTTCCATATACATAGATAAATATTTATAAAATTATTAATTCTATTAAAACTTTAATGGAGAAACCATTGTATCTAATTTGATGTCTAATGTATGTTAATATTATTATTGTGTACTATCCTTTTCTGACATGTACTCCACTACATGGCCTCCTTAAACACAACAACACTATGTCTAATCCATGATTCAACACAAAATATTGTATAATCATCACTCATCTTGTGTAGGATCAAGATATTTGAGGTAGTAAATTTTTTCTTCAACTATTAAAAATAATAATCTCATACTCTACATAATCCATAATCCACCACTATCATGGAAAATTTTGAATGTGGTGCTTTCCAATAAAAAAAGTCCAGGATAAACCTTTGATAATAACCCACCAACCCTATATTTTTTTTGTGTATAGAAAATTCCATTGATGCTCCCAAGAAGACAATATAAGATAATTATATGATTCCATTGACACATATTCCTCAATGATTATGTGTACCATGATATGTACCATGTTGATCCTCAAACGACAGAAAAATTGATGACTATATAGTCTATTCTATCTCATTGATCTCATGATGATTTTATGTTCTTGGATGTGATCAACAGGTGTCTCGAAGTACACCAACATGTCATATATAAAATAACCACCAGAGGATATTTGTATAGGTGGAAAATTTAATTCATCATGGAAATGAACACATCTAAAATGATCATTATCCCAAAAAAACATTTTTAAAATCTCATATAAACCAGTCCTACTTCTAAAAGAAGCCAACAATATATCATTTATTACCCATTAGTAAATGATTTTTCAATACCTACTTAAGCGAACCATCATTAAACAGGATCATCACTTTGGTGGTGGTTATAGTAATTGGCTATTAATTTACCTAAACCCCCGCCATAATGGAAGTGTACATAACCACTAAAATTAGTAATTGATAATTATATAGGACTAATATATTTTACATTTCACTAGTTTAAGTATCCATTGCACAATTCCCACTATACGATGACATACCACCTGGTTGTCCCGCAAAACTACCTATATACATATTGAATCATACTTCAGATTCCCCTGTGAAATGACATCCAAATTAAACACAATAGAAAAATTAATTAGAAAAAAGATTATCACTTATTTTATAATCCCAAATTTAAGGCCATCCTAGACACATTTCATTATAACTACCTTTTCACCTACCAGTGATGGGAAAATTATGTTTGTCCATTAAGAGACCTACATTTTCCATCATGGAAATAATACCCTGGTTCGACCTCATAAACTCTACTTCTTTTCCTCTATGACCATATCGTGGTAAAATTATTCTAGGATATTATCTTTAAAGTCATTCTATAACATATTTTATATCTACTCATCCCGAGTCTGAATATCCCACTACTATTGCATTGATACATGAAACATATAGGAAAATAATTTGACTCTCATATCTATAGGATTATTTAAAGACTCATGGAACATCTGGATACACTCATTCATGATCTCAACTGTGTTAGGTCCACCATCTCCCATGAGGGTTGGTGGGAGCTGCAAATGGAACTCTCCCATTAGTTCATGCATATTCCACAAAATCCTCCAACATCACTATCCATGAATGTAATAATGAGATAAAAGTTATCAAGTAAATTCCTTCCAGTACCATCACATTGAAATATTAGATCATATAGATCAATTAATGTTGACACATTTCCATCTATATCCCCATCTCTTCTCATTAAAAAATGATATACTGGATGCATGAAAAATTCAATTCCAAACACATTAATCATGAAAATTAAAACAAAATTAGAACATGTGAAAAAATTTCAGTTCCTAAATCCATAACATGTTGTCACTCACACTCTTTCACGAGGAAAACACTAATGTACATTCATTTCCCTCAACCATATGTCAGTTATTTCTAGGATAACATTGTGTATGACACATTATCTTATAAATGATTCATATTAGACGCACATTTTATCTATATAAAAATACCAAATTTATCATCATTTAAATTAATTACTTTCTTATTGGGGAATTTTACATTCATGAAATAATAAAATAATGAAAAATAATTTTATTAAAACTCCATTCAAAATAAATTGTTCTATATGAACTCCTAAAATGATGAATTTCAAACAAAATATTGAGTTCCTTTAATGACTAATATTTTCCCATCCATCATTCTGTATTTTCCCACAAGAATATATTATAATAGTTGCGACATCACAAATTAAGGGAATAAATTGAGGTGATATATCAATCAACTATAACAGAATCCATCGATAACAAAAATCCCACCGTAGTCAGATTTGTTTTCCCAGACACACAGGTTATCAACTCTTATGAACAATCTCATATCCATGGCCCAACTTGTCCTATTATAATATATTAAATTCCCTAATTTTTATATATCATAAAATAAAAAAATTTCATATATAAATATTTGTAATCTCCAATCCTGGGTTCCACATGTCATTGCTTGAGATAGTACACATCATGGCCTCAAGCGTGCCTTCCTTTACAACAGACACAATTACTAGTAGTTAGGTTGTAATATATAATGTGGAGAGACAATATTATCATAATAAATGTGTATCAAAATAGGAAATAAATAAAAAATTTGGAAAATTATAATAATGAAAATTAACTGATATAATACCTCATTTAATAAAAGACCATTCATCATATGATTAATTAAAAATGGTAATGTAATATCATAAAACAATACATTGAATATTTTATTCCATATAAATTTTATGTGTAAATTAAAAAAAATAAACTCTTACCACTGAAAAATGATTCCCAATATCAGGCATGGTTCCCTCATCCTTTCTCAACTAGAATCCAAATTGAGCGATCTAACATATGCCTTTTAATTTTATCCCTTACAACAAAAATTATGTCTACTTGATTAATACCTAGGCATCTCTTGTTTGAGTGTGATTACAACTTAATATGACAACATAAACATCTTCTAAAACAATATCTATCACATAAATTTGAATGAATATGAATCATTAAAAAATAAAAAAACATGAAAACATACTTCACATATAATGATTCATTAATTAAAAATATATTCCCCAATGTTTACACAAATTCACAAACCAATTATAATTTATTTTTCCCCTTCCATAGTATAAACCATATAACAATAGGTAATAAATATCCATTCATTTAGGGATTTAATTAATCATTAAATTCTTGATTTAAATTCATAAATCGTGTCCATAGAGTAGTATTATGGTACCCCATTGATATTTAGAGATACATTCCTTCCCCTACACATCATTAATCACATTAACATGTGCACACACACACACACACACTCAGATATATATATATATATATATATATATATATATCTGTATCATGGGGTAATATATTAGTGTTTTGGTACCCCATTGGTATTTTGATTAGTAGTCTAAAACCCCCAATCCATAGTTCACATGAATAAAAAAATCATATCTCATGGTTCTAAATTCAAAACCCATCTCTCGACTATTTTTATAATCCATTATTTGACTAATATCAAAATCCAATTTTAAAAAAGTGATTCATGAATTTAACTCAATTAAATACACCCATAATTTCCATTTTTTCATTTTATAACTATCATACAATGATATTTTTTACACCCTAGGTGTTGCCTTCAAGTTAGTCTAATAATCATCAATTGGTCCAAATAGATCTGTGAACTGTCTCAAGATCGAATGGAAAAACAATTAATTAATTTAAATGAAATGAAATTCATCATATTAGAAAGTGAAATTTCATAATTACATAAACTCAATTATTATCAAGACTATGAGAATTATAAATTATACTATCTACATCATAATGGTTGACGAACCCTCGCTAACCTATAACAATCATTTAGATGTAGAGTGATAGAAATCCAAATAGCCCATAAGTTCTAGGATCAATAAAAAGTACCAATACCCTATGAATAATTTCCCATCAAAACCATATCCTAAACAAATTTCCAACATGGAAAATCACCCTACTTCGTCAAGGTAAAGTGATAATTGAGAGAGGAAACCGAATAGAGATGATATCACTTAATAAAGATGGGTCAATCATTCTTCCAAATCATTGGTTATCCATTAAAGGGGTTTGAAAAGATTTTAAATCGCACTGAGATACTATGGAATCCATGGAAATCATGTTAGGATAAAATTGTGTGAATAGGGATAATTACATGGGATTTGGGAATTTCAAAAGAAAAATTTATTTCTATAATTTCCCAAATAGACAGTTTTCTTGGTAGGTCCACACAATTATCCAAACTATTTTCCAAATATAAAATAAAAATATAC
Organism: Viscum album; assembly: GCA_963277665.1. NCBI lineage: Eukaryota > Viridiplantae > Streptophyta > Magnoliopsida > Santalales > Viscaceae > Viscum > Viscum album. Next base: position 617,049,932 of record OY728164.1, read on the forward strand.
CTAGGTTGAAATTTATTTTGGGCGGCGAGAAAATAAAATGGGAAAAATAGGTTATAATAGTGAACTCTATAGAAACACACCAAATGTTTCTTAAAGTTATATGAACTAATTAGAGACAACTCCATCAAAAAATATGACAAAACAAGGATAAATGGATAACTGGAAAGAATGTACAAGGCATCCTAATTAGGGTTTTTATCATTTAACATTATGTTATATAAGAATTGATATTATAGTAACATATATACATCATCATTATATATAATAGTTAATTGTAGGGAATTCAACTACCGGCATCCCCATCAATCAAAAAAATTTAATTACCATGGGATAGATAAATTTCCTACATAACAAGGGAGATTGAGAAATAAAGTATGGGAGTGAAAATGATGATTAAAATGAAATCATATGAAATTAATCAAGATCATTTGGTATTCAATATTGACAGGAATGTTATTATAAAATCATGTTCATAAGTATAATGAAAAATAATACGAATCACAAAGGTACATACAAATGTGAATCTTTACGACACAAACTATGAGAGTATAATTTAAATTTATTTATATTATAGTGTTGTGTTTTTTCAATTATTCCATCAATAATCATTTTTTAAGACACTTTGAAAAAATAACCTCAAAGAATTTGAAAATATAGAGAGAAGGTGGGTGATTGAGAGATGAGGTGGGATTCATGAGAAAAACATAGAAGAAGGATATTAGAATGATATGACCACATGACTAGGAAAATACTCTCATTTCCCAAATTATATTATAATATATTTCTAATATAATTAATTTTTTTATTTTTGATTGATAAAATAATCAACACTAAAATTGTTAAGGTTTGATACAGTAGATGTTGTCCAGTTTCATTCATTTTTTATTTCTTCACGATTTAAATTTTTTGTCATGCTGTTAATATTTAAATTAAGTTATTTAATTATTTTTTACATGATGAAATGAAATTTTGAAAACCCATGATTTAATTTTACTCTTTTTATAATATTTATATATTATGTGGTAAAATAAAAAGAATATACATTTTCAGATTATGGATAATTAAATCTAATAAAGACACCATCATTTCAAAACTATATTCCGGAATATAATTCCTTGAAAAGAAAAATCTCTTTAATTTTATTCTAAAGTATTATTTCAATTTCTACTAAAATTATGCTTAGATTAGTTTCTAACCAAATCAAAATCACACATCTATATATTAAATAACCTTACATTTTATCATTCTATCACTATAACTCCTAGAGAACATAAAATATAATCTCTATAAAAAAATTAATCAGTTCAATAACCTGTTATGTACACAATATCACCGCTAAATAAATAATTATAGAATAAGATACATAATTTGTTAGAAATTTTAGAATGTTTAAATATTTTTATAAAATAAATTACACAGTAAATGTGATAAAATTCACATTAGAAAATACCATTATGTTTTGAGAAACTTTTTTTCCATTTTTTATTATTCATTAATGTTAATTTTTTTACATTTAAGGAATGATATCGAAAAATATTATTCTTAAAAATTATTTAAAACTCAATAAATTCAGTTAAGGGAATAAATTAAACTATTATGTAATAATTATTTATCTAATAAATCATTATTATACATAGGTGATCTGTTTAAAGACCTTATTTTATTATATATTCATCATTTAAAAGTAAATTATTATTATTTAGATTATGATGTTTTTTAACAATTATTATTTATACATTTAAAATAATTTATAATAATTAATTTAATGATGAATTTTTTTATAAATGATGTTCAAAATAACTTAAGGAAAAAAGTATATTTTTCAGAAAAATATTGTTTTTTGTGTAGTATATTTATCTAATATTAAAATGAATTTATAAAAAACTATAAATTATATTTTGGAAATATATTTATAACATTATATAAAAACATAAAATCATTTTAAGAATATTTAATAGAAAAATTGAGAGAATAAATTAATTTTATGCATTAAAAATTCATTTTTATCAAACAAATCATTGTTAGGTGTTTTTATGTACCAATATTATAATTATTTATTATTCCTATGATAATATTATTTGATAAATTAACAACATTATTGAATAAATAATTAACAATTATCTTAAGTTTAATTTTTTAAACATTTATAAAAAGGTTGATTTTTAGGTTATTACTAAAAATTGGAATGATTACAATTATTAAAAATTGTAAGACATAATTTTTATATAATAATTAAATAAAACAATATATAAAAAATTGATACCAAAATTTTTTTATGAATAAAAATAATTCATTTTAAAATATAATTTTTTGAATTTACAATATTTGTTTTACATTTTCAAATATAATGTACAATTTTAACATAAAAAAGAAAATTATGCTTTCTTGTTATTATTGAATTTATAAGGAATTATATGGTTAAAAATTGGTTTCAAATAAGGAACTAAATTTTTAAGGTAAAAACCCATTAATTTAATGAAAAAATTTTTCCTTCCTAATTAATATCCTAGACACATTTGAATTTTTAATAAAATAAATCTTCTAAAAAATATTTTTATTTATTTATAGAATAATTAATTTATAATAATTTTTTATCAACTTTATAATTTTTATATATTAATATTTATTTAGTATTTGAAATTATAGAATTCATATTTTGAAAAATATTCTATTTCATTTTATTTGTCACAAAAAATATTATATAAGTAAAAATTTGTCACCATAATAAAAGATAAAAATGATAAAATTGTTGAATCTGGGAGTAAAAATATTATATATCATAAATCCTTATCATTAGTGGACTATATAATAATATTTTTTACTAATCCTCATCTTAAATTAATTTTTTTTATCTATCTAACTTGAATATGACATTCATTTTTATATTAATAATTTTATTTACAAAAATGAAACATCCATCACATCAGAAAAAGACAATCCAAAAATCAATCAAATATACTCTAAAAATTATTATTCTACCCTATAATATGCATTATATTATTCAAAAAAATAACTACCACTCTATTCATCTTTTGATCCCTATAGGTATCTCAAATAACTTCTAAATCAAGATGTTTTCTAAAAGAATACTAAATTATTTTGGGTATATATTTTGTATCCTCGTATCATATATCCAATTATTATAATTACAATGTTATTGAAAAATAGTTTATTATTGTACAGTTTAAATCATTATAATTCTATAAAAGGTAAAATTCCATTACAAAATAGGTTGATCTTCTTTTTCCAGAAATTATATCAATCTCTTATTTCGGGTTTTTACAAACTATGTGACTAGTGATATAATGATTATATCATGAATGCATAAGAAATATTTAATATAAGTAATATTTTCATAATAATAATAATAATTTTTTAATTATAACTATTTTTAAATGATGATAAAATAATAAAATAATTATATAATAATACTTATCTAATTAATTCTGGAATATTCATATTTCTGTTGATTTAACTATATACATGAATGATGCATTATTTTTTCTCAGTGGATGGTTCTAAAAACTTATTTTATATTATTATTTGATACTAAAATAAAAAAATATTTATTTCATGTAATTATTAATATTTAAACAGAATATTAATAAAAAATAAAATAATGTTAATAAAATACTTGTTTTATATTATTTTATTTCAAATCACAACTAAATGATGTATTACCTAAAATATTATACAACTCATTGATTATGGTACTTATATTTCAATTATATTTATGTTTATTTTGATAAATAACTGATAAGCAATTAAAGAACACAAAAAAATATCAAGAAAATAAGACTTCGAATAAAAAAACTATTAATTAACAACATTTAATATAAAAAATAATGATGTAAAAATTGTGCTGTAAATGATTCTAAAACATATCTATAATATTAATTAATAATAATTAGAGAATATAATATATTATTAATCATTCAATAGTTTTTATAAACTATATTATATCGTGTTGGATCGGTAAGTAAGCCTTGATTAGTGATTTTCGTTTCACAACTATTTTTCTTAATTCAAAATTATTCCCGATTTAATAATGTTTAATAATGTTGTTATATTCTATAAAATGATTATATTATATTTAATTTACTTCATATTTTGATTATAATTTCATTTTCACAATCAAATATATGTTTTTTATTAGTATATTTCTTTATTAATTTGGCGATGTTTTGAATAATTCATATCCTCTCCAAATGAGTTCTTTCTCTTCTAGGTCTATATTCAAACATTTTTAAAAACATATATGATTTTTTTGAAATCTTAATATTGTCTATTTTTATTGATATTTCAATTTTTTAACTCATTCCAAACATAATAATTTTCACACCTTTTATATTTTTGGTTTTAATAAATGTATTTTTTATTTTAAATAACTTTTTTTGTTCACAGTCATATTCTTTTATTTTACACACTACGTTTTCAGCTGGAGAATATTTATATCATATTCAATAATAAAAAAACTATAGTTTAATTAATGTGGTTTTAAAAATAATCATGTCATTTTAGTGTTAATTCATTTTGGTGAATCGTAACTCAACCTTTTTAAGAAAAGAATATAATAATTTATAAGAAATCTTCTCATTATATTTCATCCATTTTCATCTTCATATCTAATATATCAAACTCGTATTGATTTAATCATTATTATTCAATAATTAAATTCTTATGTTTAATAGTCATTTCGTATGATTGAAATTTTTTTATCTACTGATTAAATTTTAATATAATATTATGCATTACCATTTAGAAATGATATGAATATCATTTTCTTTCAATGTGTTCTCATGTAAGACTGAATTATTGATATAATACTGAACAAAAATGTTTGGATGAGGATAGGTGGGGTCTTATATATCCCTATAATTAATTGGTTAAATATTTATATTTCTTGAGATATTGATTTTGTATGTTAAAATTTTGATTTCACAGAATGTGATTCATATAAATGCTATTTGATCATAAAATTTCATGGATATTTTGTTTTTCTTGATCTATATGGGTGAAAACAATTTAATTTTCCAATAACTTTATGACCTCCCTATGGTTTTTTGACATATATGCTTGAATTTTTACTTTCCCATGACATGACACATTTCAATGTTATATACTTATGAATATGCTTTATGACTCATGTATATTATCCCACACACTAATGTCGTGGTACATGTTTTTTAATTTGATATTTTGTATTCATACATCATTATTTATCGATAAATATTATTGTTTCATGGTTACATAAAAATATATTTCTCTTGTGATCATCTTTTATCATATACGTACTGTTTAACCATTATTGAAATATTGAATTATTTCCATTTCTTCCCATTTTTTCTCCTAATTTATTATTATTTGATTTCATATATAATAAATATTGTTATACAAAAAGATGATTCAATAATTTAAAATAGGTTTTTATCAATATGATTAACACTTAATAATTATTGTCCAAAATGTTGTTATGTTTTCTTATTATCAAAGACAATAATTCATCTTTTCATTGTGTTGTGAAATTATTTGTGACGTGTACTGTTTATCATATTAAAATTATGAAAAATTATGACATATTAATCTCGGGTCATCACAACTAATATAAAAATAATTTACAATTATTTTTGTGTATTATTACTATTATATGTGGGCAATATAATGAAAAAAAACATTATTGAAACCCCTAAGGATAATTCTAAGTATACGATATCATCTTGATGATTGGGTATATAAATGATTTAGTGGTGTCCTAAAAATTGAATCCAAATTTGGATAAAATAATATGTATATAGAATATTATATAGATTCACATAGGGGTAATAAACATAAAAGTTCTCTTTAGTTATTAATTTTTTATTCATCGAGTTCATAACAAAGAGGTCAATCCACACATTTATAGGTTTTAAAAAAAGTGTGAGGATTCATTTTCCAAAGGTGTGGGGGAAATAAAGCAACCCAAATAATGTGAAGACAATTTTTTTCATATATTATTAATATTAATAAATTATAATTTAAATATATTTATTCATTATATTATTATGACATGTATTTTAGTTAAATAGAATAAAATAAATATTTATAGAAATTTTGGTTGTCGTTTCTCATATAGATATATCTAAATGATCTATTTCATAATTATATAGTTATGTTTTAAAAAATAAATTCAATTTTTAGTTTATTATGTCTAAATTATATTTGGATTATTTTATTATATATTGAAATCTTTGATTTTTCAATTAAGATTAGAAAAATTGTTGAAACATATTTTTTTAATTTAAGTAAAATTAAATATTAAATTACAATTTTGAATTTTAAAAAACAAACAAAATTAATTATATTTAAAATATTAATTTATTGTCATTTTATTTAATTATAACATTGAATATGTTGTGAAAGAAGTTTTATACAAAATGGTACATTTGTTTTGGAAAATTCATTTTCTGGATTATTTTGTAGGTTTTTTAAAATTAAATACCTCCCCATTAGGAAAGAAAATAATAACAAATGAATTAATTATTTGGAATTATTATGTAATAATTTTTTATATATTAAGATTTAATTTTATTATTATTAAAATTAACCGTAGAAAAAGTTTTACACCCAAAAAAGGTAAAATGGGATTATTATGGTTAGAAAGAATATTATATGGAATATATTTCTTTCAAAAACATGAAATTATTATATTTCATGAGTCTAATAAATCAAAAAATCATCCAAAGTTAATAAAATATTACCTTTACTTCCATTTATATTTAAATATATACTTTATAATATTTTAGTAAAGGATAATGTAAAAAATTTCACTATATTTTATTTAATATACATTTTATTTTTTTACAGTAATTAAAATAAAATATTTCAATTATAAATTATTATTTGATGTAATGGTGAATTATTTTAATCATGATAATTTATCATTAAATTATAGTGATGAAATAATTACCATAAAAATTTATATAGGGATTATGATTTGCTTCATCAAATAGTATAATATTTATATAAATTATTTTAAAACACAATAAATGTAATATTTTTTGGGTGATAATTTGATTCCAAATAATTTTATAGATTATAATAAAATAATTGTTAAATTTAAATTAGCAATCTTCAAATTTCATTAACATACTTTTTTTTCCAAAGAAAAATAATATAAATTGGTCAAAATTGATAATAATGATATAAGATAATAACAAATATTTATTTAATTATTTAAAATTACAAAATATAATATATATATATATATATGAACAAGTTACTTTTATAATGTGTAATATATCATCTATGGTCCATTTATTGTCCATTATTCCTTTTATTGTGAATTTTTTTTATCCTTATTGGATGATTTTGAAAAATAATGACCCTATATTCAAAATATAACAATTTAGATCAATTTTTGAGGAATTATTTTTACTAATTTTACACTTCATAAAATTTCAAGACATCCCTTCCCCTCACTTATAAAAGGAAACAACATATCCTCATTTGCCTACACTATTAAGTCAATATATATTTTTCATTACTGATTGAAACTCCTTACTAAAATCCATTTCCTCATCTTAGGGTCACTTTTTTTATGAAAACCCCATCCTATGAAGGACATTGGTATAAACCTAGAGATGTTATCTAAATGACATGTATTGTTTTTATCATAGTGTCTCCATTTTTTTTCATCTTTATAATCTTTTAAATATTATTCAATCACGATTAAATAGTACAATAACGATATTGAAAATTATTATATTTTATTATTTAAATTTTATAACCTATATCATTCTCATTATTCTATTAATTGGGAAATGAAACAATTATCTCTCTGTATAATGGAATACCACCACACAAACCAATGTTATTCATTTTCTATCACCCCTTACCATTAATGAAAATAATTATATATAAGGTATATATATTATATTCATGAAATTTTTATTAATATATAAATATGATATATCATCTATTTTATTTCCTCTAAATCCATTGAAAAATGATAACGCCATTCATTTGTATGCGTGGATTACCACTTCTACGAAGCAATGTGGGTCAAATTCCATGACCACATCACATCGATGCTATATATATGTGTGTGTGTGTGTGATTATTTAATTATATATTGAAATACTTATAATTTAGTTATCATTTTATAATTTTTTAATTATTCTAACATCTTTTCTCTTATGCTCTATAAAAAAAAATGTTTCTCACGTGTGGATTTAATGTATTGTATCCGTAATGGTAATGTAATTCATTTTTTATAAAAACTTTTCATGGTTGATTTAATGTGTATATTTTTTTTAACATTAATAATTATTTCATGGTTATTATTATTAAAAAAATGATTTAATGACCATGTTAACCAAATTCAACTTACCTAGGGAATTTTGAACATATGATTTGAATACCATCTGAACATCCAGAATGAACTTAATTGATTGATTAATTGTATTTAACATTGTAATTGATAATATAAATGGAATAATAAATATAAAAAAAGTTTTCATAAAAATTAAATAATTTGTAATATATTATTATTCATGAATTTAAATAACGTTGTGATGAATTAGAATCGATGTAACGGGACCATTACATTAAAACCACATTCTAAATGTTTTAATAATTTATTTTGTAAATAGTTTCCCGGTAAGGTTATATTCATAGGAATATTTCATGTATATATATAAATTGATATAAATTAATTATAATGGAAATTCATTGTTACATTCCTTGAATGGGTTTTAAAGGTATCATTTTTTATATATTTTATATATTTTTTTAATGAAAAGTATAAAAGTAAACATATATATTATATTATTAAACATCAACATGATTACTATAACAATAACAACGTTTTTTATTTTATTATTCATTTAAAATATTTCATGTTTTCATTAATTAAAAAAGGCACCTTGAATTTGTTTAATTTATTTTTAAAAAGCTATTGAATTGGAATGTATTTTTCATATCTGATGTTATTTTTATGAGTGTGAAGAATATTTTTATGAGTATATAGTTTAAAAATGAAATATTCAATGTTTTATGATTATTTAATCATTATTGGGAAATAAATATGATGAATGGTTTTTCCATTATAAAACATTTTTTGGTGTGTACATTATAATCAACAAATGTTTAGATCTATTATAAAAAAATATTTGGTGTTATTGATATATATCTCAAATGCATTGGATAAAGGGATGGATTAAAATGATTATAGGAATCACCTAGATGTTGTTTGAATTTACCAAGTAGGTAATTCCATTCGTTATATTGATTTCATTTGGGAAATATAAATCAGGTCCCAAGTCACCTAAAGTATTTATCAATTATTTATATGGGATTTTGGGTGAATATTATTAATTAAAAAGGTAATATTATGTGATTATGTTTATAAAAAATTTATGGTACTTCTTATGTGTGACATGTAGATCATGGTAAAATAACCTATCATGAGTTTTTCATTATTGAAAAGAAGAACATGTTAATTTATTTTCCATTAATGGGTTCTTATAATTTGTTTTGAATATCTTTTTGAATTGGTAATAATTTCTATGATAAAAATTGATAATTTTTTTATCAACATTTATTTTGAAAAGGATGATTCTAATGATTATTCACAGAATAATGTGTTTGTTTATTCTTTTTTTAAATCCTATATAGATATTTTGGGATAAATGTATTTTGAAAAATGTTTTAATTGGATTTTAAGGATGAATAGGGATATGGATGAGGTCCTGATGAAAATTATTAAGATATTTCATGATAAAGAAAATTTATTGTATCTGAGAAGATTTTAATTGTGGAAAAATGGATACTGAGAGTATTATTATGCATTGTGAAGCATAATTATTTCTTTTAGGGTTATTCTGTTATTTTATTAAACCTCAAATATGGAAGATCTATTGGAATGTAAGAAAATTAATTTTTCTCTATTGAATCATTTTAAAGATTATTTAATATTGGGTTCTTATAGTGTTTATCAATTAAATGGTGTAGATAATTTGATGAGATTTTGATAATGTAAGTAAATACCTTTATAGGATTATAAGAAATTTTTCAATGATATATAATTGAAGGATTAAAAATTGCACTCATCTGAATTATTATTTTTCAAAATAGCTTTCCACAGAGGTAATATGAATGATAATGTAGAAGGCCAAAAGGGGGAAAATATCCTAAAAAACAAGTAACATAAAATTTTGAGGCATGAATGTGAGTAGTTTCGTATTGTGATAGTATATTCTAAAGAGTTTATAAGTGGTGGGGGTATCAATGATTGAGATAAAAAATCTATACCATAAATGAACATATCGATAGAGGATCATTTTATGTGGAAAAACACTAATGAATTTAGTTAATATTGTAAATTAGCGATCAGTGAGAGGTTGATTGAAGCATTGTAAATAATTATAAAGTAATGAGTTTTATAAATTATAAAAATTAAAACTCTTTAAATTAACCATTTTTATCATAAATTCATTAAATGGAGACTAATAATTAAAAATACTATATAAATAGAAGATATTTACATCTTGTAATGGGATACATTTATGAATAATTTCATTACAAGTATATTCATATGGTTTTTAGGCTTTGGATTGAAAATAATTCGAATAATTGAGATATATTCATACATATTTGTGGTCCTTTATAAATAAGACAGCATCCAATCGGTTCGGTACACATTAAAATGTATTTGGGATCTTGGATGTACAATCAGGCAATTATACTTATAATTAAATCCAAGACAACAATGAGAATTTTCCACTCATAGATAAAAATATTATTTAAAGTATTTTCACCCTCCAATGATGATAGAAATAATTTTTTCCATTGAACAAGTATTTTATGAAAATAAAGGGAAAATGAGTTTCATGTGGATGAGAAATTGGAAAATATATTGAAGTAATGTCAAGGTAAAAAATAATTTTTTTAGTTTTTGATATGAGGGGAAATAAATATATAGATAATGTCTTATAATATATGGGAAGTTATTTTTATGTGGTATTTTTGGTAAATTGGATCAGGAATTTAAAAAAAATTTATTGATAAATCTGGGTCTTTTTTGATAAAAATTTAGTAATTTGATTTAAATGTATTGAGATGGGTCAATATATATATTTGTGACAAAAAAATTACTATGAATGATGATAATAAGAAAGAATATATATAGAAGGGTGTGATGAAATTTGTTTCAACCACTTTAGTATATGAATAGATGTTGAATTATGTGGTAACATGCATATTACTTTTTAATTCATATTATTATAATGTGTTGTTTGAGTAATTGTATTCATATTCTATCTTTTCTAATGAATTTTTGGTAAAATAAAAACTTCTCATCAAGAATTGAAGTCTGATTTTTTATTAAAAACACGGTGGGGTTGTATTAAATAATTAAGAATTTAAAATTATCATCCAATTAACATGTCATGAATTTTCATCCCAAAAAAACATTAATTTCATTTTGTTTTTAGAATTTTATGTTATGTTGGTTATGGATTATATTTTTAAGTATCATTCTAATAATTATTATAGAACCAACGAAGATTTATTTTGGAATGAATTTACATTTAAATATAAGAATAAATTATTATATTTAATAACATATTTGGTAGCTAATAAATTTTTATGAAATTGAATTGGCAGTTATCTTTTTAATATTTTTGAAAATAAATGATACTTTAAGAATAACGATATAGTGATATTAAACTAGAATCTACTTCTGTATCCTCACAAGTTACAATGTATTATACATGATAAAGAAGTTGAGTTTACTGTTGAATTGTTCAATAATTCGATGATAATTTAAAAACACCTTATCAAATTTATCGAGTAGATAAGATATAATTTTAAAATAAGTTACATGATTTATTTGGAAACGGAATCATTTATCAAAAAACATCACCATTTTGTGACCCTGTTTTAATTTTTTTATAATAAATATGGTTTTATAAGTCAATGAATAAATTATAGGTAATAGAATGAAATCTATGTCAATAATATATATCCATTGAATCTTGTAGATGGAATATTTTATTAGATATTATTTGCCAATTATTTTCCAAAGGCTGATCTTTGGCTTGCTTACAATCATATGAAGGTCGAAGAGGATTACATGTCAAAAACATTTTTTCCTACTAGGTATAGTAATTATTTCTTTTTAATCATTACCTTTTGGTTAATGAATATTCTTGTGGTATTCAATGTCATAACTCATCCCCCTAGGGACCATGTCATGACTACCCCAAGCCTACCTTTCGATGACTTTTTACTGCTGACTAGCGCTGAATGTGTAAGCATGCATGTGGTAGGCATTCACCTATATACAAGTACACACAATCAAACCCAACCAAGTACCAACTCACATAAAAGGGATAGTCTACCACTGAGTGGTAACTGGGTATGGTAATAGTTGAATGTTAGTGAGCTAGAATACAAACCCATAATGAAAGTATAGAAAGAAAAAATGTACAAGAGTGCTCTGATGAAAATCTATAGAAAACCCCACCTGGTCATAAGAGAAGTGAAGCTATGAGATATTGAGGGAGTTCGACTCGTCTATTAGATCTCACTATGTCCTGCCTTGACCAATGCCACCATGTCCGTCTTTGAAGCTTCGATCATCTGCACATGACATGACACACACATGGGAGAGGCTCGTGTAGTGGGTGAGTAGCACTAAACTTAGTACGGACCCCAAAAAACAACAAAGACAGTCGGAACAAAAATATGGAAGCATATTACAAATCAAAAGTACACATCACAAGTCCACTCACACTAGGTATCACATTTGGTCAATGATAGATGGATCATCAACCATATCGTCAAAATCATCGGCTATGGGATAACTCCTCCTCTGAGGAGTATCGTGGGCATATCAGGTCAGAATGAGCCACTTCCCACAAACCATTGAATGTTTTGGTACTCATACCTGATGGGTACCATGGGAATATTGGGTCACACAGAACTTCTCCCCATTGTGGGCCTGCTAGGTCACACAATGCTACTTCCCACTAACCTTGTGCTTTTGTGGTACTCATCTGTGATTGGTACCGTGGGCATATCGGGTCACACAATGATGCTTCCCACTATGGGCCTGCTAGGTCACACATAGCCACTTACCACATTTTCCGGATTAAGGCACACATCCCTTATGGGTACTATGGGCATGCTGGATCGCATAGAGCCACATCCCACTAGGCCAATCGTCGGGTCATAATGAGTCCAAGGTAAACAGTCTTCATGTATCAATCAGCCGTAGGGTTTTGTATATAGTCTTATTGGGAGAACAATTCTTTAATCCACTCACTACATATTGGTATCAATGGAAATGAAAACAATGTATTCCAAATGATATTTCTCTTTAATATAGTACAAATGTAGCAAATGTCTCTTCAATCAGACCCACGGTTTGCATGATACATACGTTTTAGTGTTGAGGGCCCCGTTGGATTTTTGTTTGATCCAACATGGCCATACCCCAAAAATATACAAACCTTATGTGGAGTATCTCAAAATAACAACCTTTTCTTAAAGATCCCAATTCCACAGACGGTTGGTCAATCAGACGTTCGATTTAGAAGTTAGGGCCTATTTTGTGTAACTGGTCGGTATGGGGTCTGGGACCGGTCTACCCCAGTCGGCTGAGCCCGACCCGGTTTGGCATGGGATAACCTTGATCAATTTAGGTTTACCTGACCCAAATAGTGTCCGAATCGACATAGGTCCACCCATCCTGTTGTGCCCAACTCGACCTGGCTGGGCCGCGGGTCGGCCCGCTGGTCGGCGAGTGGTTCCACACCCCTGGTGGTGTGGGTCGCAAGGGACACCCGGACACGACATGTCCAGTAAGTGCTGATGGGGCACAGAGATGGGTCAGTGGGACATCTTTTCAGGTTTTGACCCACCGTGGCACTATGTGGAACTACGGGTCCCGATGGGCCGTGACATCGCTGTCGGGCACACCGTTGGCGCGTACCCTATCCTTCGGTCGCTGGTCATTTTGGCGGCCCCTGCATCTATCGCGGCTGATGCTGGCCGCAGCCCTCCTACCATTTGGGAATGCTTCTAGGGGTGTATCCTTCCACTATTCTTCCACTTCCCCGAGTGGTGAAAGGATCTTCCACCGGGTATTCGACCAGAGCCACTGTTTGTCACCATTGTGTTGTCGTGCACCGATGTGTTCCCCCGTCGTGCCATCGTGCGCTGCCGCTGGAGGCTAGATTTTCATCGGGCCACTGGTCACGCACCGGCATCCCCTTTCCCATGTCATCTATGCCTACAGACTATTGCGATCGCATTCTACACTACCGTAGGCCCCGATCTGGCATGAAATCTACAGCAAATTGGGCGATCACAATCAACTACCATGCAGAGTGTATCAGGCCTTGTTCGTGTCAGACCGTACCCTCTGGGTTAGAGATAAATCTGGGGGTTTCAGAGAAAATTTGTTCAACTGGATTTCAAGAAATAATTTCAATCCTGATCCCAAGAAAAAAACACTCCCTCCCGCATATAAATAAAAAAAAAGATCAACTTGTTCATGAGTTGATCCGTTCTTATCATTTCAGAAATGAATTCAGTGGAAAAAAAATAATCAACACTGCCCATACCTTGTAAAACTGATGGGGATCATCCATGCATGAAGAAGCCTCAATGTTATTCATTCCAGCAACAGACTTCCAATGATGTCGTGTGAACTTCATTCATTGTTAAAGGGTTTTGGTGTCACTCATCACTGCTCTAAAGAACCCTCTCCATACTCTAAGGGTTTGGCACCTTCTCTCTCCTTCATCACATAGTTTCTTGGTGAAGTTGTGCCGACACCCTCCCTCATGCTCTATATAATTAGGAGAAAAGAGGTTAAGTAGAGACATTTTGAATTAATGGGAGATCATTAATATGGAAGCTACCTAATTTACCCAATGTTTCTGTTACATAGATTAAGGGGTCAATCCATTCAATAGATTGACACATCGCTGGTCCCACCATCTTTTCGGTTTGAGGATATGTTACATACAAAATAAAATAATAATGTTATTTTATTTTATTACTTTTAAAAAAATTCTAAAACATGTATTTTTCTCTAGACCTATTACGATCAATGCATAGCATTTCATAAGTGAATCCTGAAAATGTGGATTCAATAGTTCCCTCAGATTTTTAATCCAAGCACTGGTTCCAATGATAGAAAATGAAACTCACACGTTTACTTAACGTTCATTAAAAAAAGAGCAAAAAAATTATTTCAAGAACATCGGGCCTCAGAATCAGGCACCCTTAATTTTCACAGAATCATAATAATTCCATATAATTAAAAACATTACGTGTAAAATCTGGGTCTTTACATTCATGGATATTATAGATTGAATATTCCAATAATTTTTTAAGTATTTTATTTTGTTAATTGAGGATATTTTGGAATATTAATAAATAAATTTCCATCATAAATAAATTTTATGTATTTTTTTCAAATCATGGAATAAAAATATGTTATATGGAAAAAACATAAATTTAAATTTTGGTTACAATAAATATCTTTCTTTAGACATGTAATAAATAAAGATGAAATAACATTTGGTCTTTGTAAAACAAAATTTCTTAGTGAGTGGCCATGGCCTATAAATGTAACTTGGAATCCTATTTTTTTATATTAGTTGGCTATTACTAATGGGTTTTCAAAAAAATTGAACCATTACCTGGCCATCTTACTATGTTAACATGAAATTTTTTTTTCTTAATTTGGAAAAAGGAATGTGAGGAATGTTTTTTTTATTTGAAAATAAAAAATTTTAATGCCCCAATTTTTTCTCCAACATATCTAAATGATGACTATTTTCGATAATGTTACATCATTGAAAAGAGTGTGTTGTTTATTAATGTAAAATGATCATGTAATTACTTATTAATTTCCTTAATTAAAACCCCATGAGAAAAATTATCTATAACCTGACTATGAACTATTAGGTATTGTTTTTTATCAAAAATATTTGAGACATTACTTAAATTGTGTATTGTGTGAGATATATATTAAAAAATTTATTTAATGAATATATATTCTTTTAAACTATTTAAGATGTGATATCTGAGATTTTTTTAATTGATAAAGATACATGACTTCATAATTATTTACATTCCATCAGTGTGAATATTTTTTTTGTAAATTTTATCTGAAAGAAAATGGTACATTAACCATGCTACATCTTGAACATAACAATTTGGTTTATATCTGATGCATGTTTTCATAATGATTGTGAATGTATGAACTCACTATGGTAATTTTGTAGGTATCTATATAATTTTATTTATCATAAAATATTATGAAATCGAGTAAGGAATTTCATGAGTTATAGAAAAAGAAAAAATAGGTTATGAAATGTTATTTTATGGAATTTACTATTGATAAAGTTGGTGTATTTAGATTTCAATTTTACTTTGTATTTCATGTGACCGAAATTTAATGAATGAAATATTTATTAAAACATAGAGTACACATTATAATATTTATACATGATGCATAAAAAAGTATATAGGCATTTTGGATAATTTTTAATGAAAAATAATAATGAAATATGTTGATAAATTTTCCATAAATTGTATTACATTTATACATTTTATAGTAGAATAAAATTATCAAAGGGGTTAATTTTTCATTTATTAGATAATTAGATGGAATGGAAAATGTTATCTTTGGATTAAATCATTATATTACCAATAATATCACAATAATAATGAAATCTATGTAAATTTTTTTTTTCAATTTATATAATCTATTCATTGTCATCACATTCAATAAATTATGAATTTAGATCTAATTTCTCAAATACATGTTAAATATTTAACTATATTACATAGTTAAACTCTTTCCATTTTATCCATTCATGATTTAATGTTTACCCCTGATTTTTTTAAATGTCTTTTGATGTCATTTTGCACATAATTAAATTTCAATAGATCATTTCATCCTCATTTAGTTTGACATTCGAGGAAAATTATTTATAATATAGAGTATATGATTCAATATTTTTCATTTTACTATCAAGGATTATGGCATAAATACATTAAATTAGTTGATTTTTCTAATAATAATATTTATAAATTACATATACATATGTCCTCCTTTGACGTATTATATAGAAGGATGTGTTAGAGTCTAACATGTGGGGATTAATATGGGGAATGATGGTTTTTATCTTAATGTAGTGAATAAAATGATTTGGAATGTAAAGATGATTAATCAGGGATGAAGCTGGCATAGAGGAGGAGGAAAGGTTATGTCGTTTATCGATGAGAATTTAATTCCTTTGTGGTAGAAATTCTTGTTTTCATTACATTTTCTCCCCGGAAAAGTGAAATGAGTTTTGGTAAAATGGGAAACATAATTCAATAGTTCATTTGATCACATGAAATCTGAGATAATTTTCAATCAAATCCATATTATGTATATTTTTTTCTATGTTTATCTAATGTGCATAAGGTACATTGTTATTCATTATTATGAAATTATATTCTATAGGTATCTAATGTTTTTATATCTAAATTATTTTAGTAATATTAAAACTTCTCATATAGGTAATAATCAATTTAGATGATTGATTATAGAGAGAGTGTGTAATAGAATTAGTAAATTCATCGTGTTATTTTTTTTTGGTAAAAACCTCATATGATTTAATAAGTATCATGGGTATAAGAAAATTCATTATGGGAAAAACTTCCCCACCTCTTTATGTAGTAAATTAAAATGTGATGATGTAATTTCTAAAAAGTTGGTGGTATGTAAAGACCAATTTGAAGTTATTCTAAATTCTTTTTATTTAATAATAAATTGTATTATTTATATTTTTTTGAGTAATATTCATTATATGATTACTCTTGATTTTTATATTATAAGGGGGAATATGTGTATTTCTACCCAATAGGATTTCATTCATTATATGGTTTTAAATAAAATTTATTTTCCCAAATTGTAGATATTTTTTTTGGAAAAACTAACATAATTTTTTAATTCATAATTGATAATTATCACATGATAAATTTTTTTATGATTATTTTAATTTTTAGTAAATAATTAAAAAATACAGATTCTTATTGAACAGTGAATTTTATTTTCATTTATTTTCAATGTAAAAATAAATTCATATTATATTTAAAAAATAATTACATCCTTTTGATTTGAATTAATAGTTATGTTTTTTTAATAAAATTTTTAAGTGAATTTGGTATAAATATATTTTTATAGTTAAAAACTATTTTTTTTCATAAAAAATATTTCTTTTATAATTGTGGGATTAATTTTAAATATATTTATTCCAATTATATAAATTGACCCTTCAAATATGGATTTCATTTTATTATTTACTGGGTAATAATTTGGTAATATTTTTTCCCTTTAGTTGAAATTATGAATAATAAAAATAATAAATTTTTTATACCAAAATATTGATAAAATGGGTAATTTTGGTAAAACATATGTGACATGAATTAAAATTACATAAAAAAATGGATTTGTCTCATTTTCTATTTCCATTTTGTCCATAATAATTACAATGTTTAAAATATTTAAATTTTTTGACATTTAACATTTTTTTTCATTATATAATTTTATTAAAGGACAAAGTCTATAATGTTACTCTCTGACATTTAGTATCTATAAAATATTATATCATGGATAAAAACAACATATGTTAGGTAATAAATGGGTATTTTAAATACAAATGTTTCATAGTTTATTTTTTATTTTATTTTTAATTTTTAGTAATTAAATAATTATGTTAAGAACTTATTGAAATCCTACATAGTTCTTTTATAAGAAGCACAAACTCATATAAATGATTTGAAAGACAATAAATGTATAATATTATTTTCTGATTTTTAGTGTCTCATTAGTTTTATAGTTAAAATTATTTCATACAAGTGTTAGTGGATTAGATACTAAATAAATTATTGTAGTGGTTTTTAAATTATAACTAATAAAATAAATTTTAAAATTACATTAATGATATATTAATTTAAAAATGTTTTTGTTAAATGATTAAAAAATATTTAAATATATATAAGTGGAATAGTGACTGGGAAAAATATATATAATATAATTCATGTTCCATTAATTGGTAATTATTTCATTAAATGTTAATTTTTTGACAGCAAAAGAGTAAAACAAATTGATGTCATGGTAATTGTCAAAAGGGATAACGAGGTGTTAAAATATATTAATCAGGGTGAAAACATCACATAAAATTGTACAGATTTTTTTGGATGATATTATTTGTAATTTCACTCATCATATATTATATATATAGTGTTTTCTATATTATCAATTGAAAATTATTTATATGAATTTATTACCTAAATAAATTTCAATAGTTCCCTTCCCCTCACATTTAAATGGTCACCCCTCTCCCATAATATTAACAAAATTTGATGACTATATTTCATATAATCCCTAAATAATTACCTTCCCATTATCCCAACCCACATTCTAGATACCCTCGTTTGACAACAAAATTAAACCTATGAAGGATTTAGATATAATCTTAAAGAGCTTGTCTGAAGAAGAGGTGTAATTATTAACTGTGGGTTTTAAATTAATTTATTCCAATTCATTATTAAAATATCATATAAACATGATTAAATAATATTATAATTTTATAAAATATACTAATATGTTATTATGTAAATTTATTGTCTTAAATTAATATCACTTTTTCATTAAATGTGTAATGAAACCATAATTCTTATATATGAAAGATTGTCAATGCATGAAATGATGTAATTCATTATTCATAACTTCCTACCATGTGTGGTTATAATAATGGATTGAATATATATATGTGATATTAATTACATATTTAACATTTTAAAAAGATAATATATCTTACATTTCTTATAATTTAATCCCTTGAAATTCGATAACATCGTTCATATGTATGTGTGGATTACCACCACTATGAAATAATGTGATTCATCATTCATATCCATATCACACGGATGATATATATATATATATATATATTATTTGAGATATAATAATCCATTTAGGAAAACTAAATTACAATTATCTTCTTTCCCTACTACTCCTTGAAAAAGTAGAACATTACTCATTCATAAGTGTGGCCTACCATCTCCATGATTATAACATATTTCATTTTTCGTAACCATATTTCATGGTTATTTAAAAAATAATAATTAATTAAAAAAATATATAGATATTTCATATTATTATAAAGATTATGTAATAATTTCTACATTGAACATAACCAACATACGAAATTCAATTTTGAACATATGATCCAAATATCCTAAAAAATACAAAAAGAACATCATTGATATTATAATTGTTAATAACAACATATTTTAAAAGATAAAAAAAATAATAAAAATTAAATGGTTCTTAAAAAATTTAATAATTTACATAAAATTATTGTTCAGTAATATAAGGGTCGTATGTGGTGTGTTTGAATCTAGGTAAGGGACACATTTCCCTGAAACCAACTTTCTAAATTTTTTAGTGATTTATTTTCTAATTATTATTCATCTATTTACAAATTAATTATTTTATTTCATTTATTTGTATATGTTGGAATAAATGTTTTAAAATGAGATTTTATTTCACTTTATTTTAAATTTTTGAAAAATTGATTATTTTTACATATTTAAATGAAATTTTATTCAGAAAAAGTGAAAATGAAATATCTTTTTTATCATATATGGAATAAATAATTTTTATCACCACCATAAACGTTATTTTATTTGTGTATTCTGTTATAAGGTATCATGAACTATTTAACGAAAAAACCTTTACTATGTTCTACGTAATTTAATAAAGGGTTTTAAATGGAATTGATATTTAAATAGCACAAAATATATTCTTTTTTGTGAATAGATTATTCTTATTTATGTAATGATGAAAAATACAATCATTAATACTTAATGATTTTAATGGTTTATGTGAATTAAATTTTAATGGTGGTTAGTTCAATTATAACCCACTTATAGTTTGTTATATTATAAACCATTGGGTGGTAGTACCATTATAATCCAATAAAATGTGAGATTGATATTGCTCATTAATATATATGGTAAAGAGATAGAATTAACTGTTTAGAGTCTTCTGTATAGTGATTGTTTTGATTCAATATGTTTGTTAGTATATTTTCATGAATCATAATAATTGTGAAATGTAAATGATGTCCTGCGTTTCTTACATGATTTATATATGATTTATAAGCATTTTTTTGGAAATATTATGATTTCACATGGTAAGATAATGCATTAATTTTTAGTGGATAGTGTTTATTTTTTCATATGGGTTAAATGTGTATCATTTTGATATAAATTTCATGTTGTATAAAGTTTTACTAACAACCGTTATTTTTCAATTTATTTACATAATAGTACATTTTTACTATTTATGAATAACTTTTTTCAAGGAAGTTAATTTCATAGGTAAGAGAAGGTTTATTTTCTGATAATGGTTCAGTTTTTGAGAAATGTAAATAATTATGACTGTTAATGGAATAACATGTTTTTTTCATTTACTTGTGACCCTTATTTATATTTTGATTCTCATCCCATATTTTATAAAATCTTTCATTTGGTTTTAAGGGGTATGGACAAGGAAGAGGCCAAGATGAAAATTGTGAATATATTTCATGAAAATAAAACATGTTATATCATAAATTATTTTCATTATCATAAATATTGATACTAAGATAACGGTTCCACATTATTATGTAATATTGTAAACTGTAAGAATTATGTCATTATTCTCATAAACATTATACCCAAAATATATCTAAGAACGGGATAAAATGAAGTCTGTTAAATATATTCATGTTTACAAGTCATCTATAGCAGGGTACATATATTTTTAATTCATGTAAATTATTATAGTAAATTAAAATGTGAAAATTATTAAATTCATTTAATGAAATACAATTTTTAAACTTGAAATATTTTCAAATTATTATGTTGAATTATGCATTTTTGTTAAAATTGAAAATACAAGTAATGGATATTAATAATAATTATTTATGAATAGAAATTAACAATTTATAAAATCAATTAATAACCTACATGATATGGATATGTAATTAAAAGTTAGAAAATTATAATAATTAATTGTTAAATCGAAATATTTTTTCTACAAATATTATTTAACTATTCATGTTTCATGTAAATTAAATGACGGATTTTTTGGATTATAAAATTAATTTTATAAAATAGTTTTTATACATTTAAAGTAAAAAATGTGTATTCATATTTTTTTATAAATTTTATAGAAATGAGGATAAAATCATTTAATTGTAAAAAAGAGATGTTTTTTTGAAAAAAAAATATTTTTAATTGAACATTATGTTTTTATATTAATAAATAAAATTTATTAAAACTGAAAAATAATTTTAATGAAATTAATTTATAGTATATTAAATGAAATAAATTAACATTCATTTAATAGTTCTTTCTAGGTAATAAATTTGAATAAATTTTTTAGAGGCATTAGGAATACTTTTTCTATTTCTTTTATTAGATATTATAATTAATTACCCTCAACTTCATAAATAATAGTTCATAAAATTATCTTATATGTTTAACATATCATTTGAAATATATAATTTGGTGGATATTTGAAATTTTTCTAAAAAAGATGATTGTCAAGTGAATAATAATTAATTTTTTCTTAATAAGTACTGTAAAATTTTGGACACCATTGTTATATAAGCATGACATAAAAATAATTTGACAAATTCAATAAACAAAATATAAATTTAAAGTGGAAAAAATTCATTTACAAATATTATAATGAATATTGATAATTATTATTTATATTTTCAACTCCAAAATAATATTTTTTTTCATAATAGTTTTTTTGGTCGTTTACATTTAATTTTTAATTAGAGAGGTATAATTTGGTTTTGGGTTTATTTTAAGGCCAAATTAATAGACAATATTTTTTGAAAAACCAAATTAATTTCATGAAAATCTATAACCATTATAATTTGTAAAATAAACACAATTTTATTATGAAAGATATATTTTTTCTAAAAACTGCAAGTATTTCACTATAAAATTATTATATTAGAATAAATTTTTTTAAATTTTTAAAATTTTTAAAATTGAATATTTTTAAATGGATTATTTATTTGAAATTATCTAGGTAAAATTATGCAAATATTTATATATTATTTTTAGTCATAAAAAATTTAATTCTATAAATATTTGTTACAAATATAATGGCTAAAAAGGTAAATATTTCCAACCATTGAGTAAAACAATATAATATCATAAATAAGTATATTTAAATGTGTTCATGAGAGTATTATTAGCGAATTCCCTTCTAATCATATACTATGTTCAAATTTTGATCCATTTTACATATATATGACATTCATTTTTATATTCATAATATGAACTTACGATAACTCCGATATGATTATTTATAAAAATATTATTCTATGTCTCTTGAATTGAAAATAAAAAAATTAAAATTATCTGAAATAATACAACAGATTTTTTTCACACACAAATATCTATGTCCTTATTGAGCTTCTATTCTATCAATATTTTCCAAATTCCTTCTAAATCAAGTTTGATTCCGAGAGAAGATTAAATTCATCCACATAATAATTTTCTCCAGTCGTAATATTCCTCCATTTCATTTCATCCATATATTCCTAAATCATATTAATCTATCTATTATAAACTTTTAAAATCATTAAAAAATTTAGATGTAAAATTACCATTATTAAATATATTTATCTTAACAAAAATTTCTAGGGTCTCATCAAATATATCCATAAGAAAACATAATATAATTAAATTTCAAGAGAATATACATGATACAAGGGTTTATTATAAAATAATGGTATATATTGCACCACATATATATATTTCTACCCTTAAAGTTTGACAATTCTTGGCCCTAAAATACCACATTATATATATTTTCATACACCCTTCTTTGAAATGGAATCTGCTAATTGGATTTCTTCTCTATAAGCAGGTGAGGACACCAAATTTAGTTGAGAAACAATAATAAGAAAATCAGTCCAATGAGTTAAGAATTTCTAAGTCACATTCCTTGTTCTTAGTTGTAGTTATATAATAGAAACATCATATTTGGATTTAATCCATTACCAGATCCACATATATTTGATTTCATACATGACTTCATACCCCCTGGCCCGTAATTCATCTTTACAGGCCCTTCCAACTACAATTTAATGATAGAAGAATCCCTTTACAATGTTATAGTCTGTTCAGAAGACACAACCATTGACCAATATTTTTGGTATTCTAGATGCAAAACCACTAACTTTATCACTGGAAAATGAGTTGATATGTGGGATATATAATATTTAATTAATAAAAGTGTGTATTTTTGGTCATCCTATTACACACCAAAAAATAACAGTGTTTAGCTCATAAAACTACTAGGAATACCTCTCATATTCATCAATGATGTAGTTTAACCCTCCTTGTGATTTTTATAATACCAATTTTAGGGGAAAGGAGCTGCTCATCAAGAGTCCTGGCATTTCATACTGTCCATGTTGTTGAAAAAAGTAATGCAACAGTAAAGACCTTGCATTTTTGAACCTATTAACTATGGAATGCACTGCTGATCATCTCCAAAATGTGATGCACCAAAAAATTTCTGTCATGATGCATTTCAAATATATAACCATCCTTTATCCATAAATTCATGGAAATGTTACATCTCATAATCATGTGATGGACATCCTCTTCATCCTTGAATCATATTAGGTTGTATAACACAATGCTTTATCCAATCATTCTATTTTGATCATGTATAAGTATTCAATTCCTCAAAAGATTCCATAGGAGTATAAATATATATGTTTGGATGAAATGTTCCTTAAATAAAATAATTCATGATGTTGGTATTTTGGAGCCCCTACATTCTAATTTGTAATACACATTGATATTAAATTTTCATAACAAATAATGCTTAAATATTTGTTTATAAAATTAAATAAAGAAGTATTTATAAATATTCAGGCTCATTTTAGAAGGTATCACATTACCGTAGATATTATATTGGGTAATAATAGGTGAAAAATCATGTGAATTATGTAAGGGGGTTTTCATACTATAATCAGTAGTGGGGAATCATGTCAATCAATGGTCCACAAACTCAGGGTGTAATTATTTCTTACTTGCCATTGAGTATATAGAATGATACCACTATAGTAATGATTATGATATGAACATATATAATATTCAATATAACATATTTATCCATTCAATAATTTCCCATTGAACCTTGTATAAATAAATTCACTTGGTGTATCATTAGAGAGAATATTCCATTTGAATTTCCTAATATTAGCATTATTGAATATCCTATCATCATTAATCGCAAGACTTCTTATTTCCATGGTCATGATGTTCTCATTATATAAAACTATTATCAATATCATTTTATAAATTACCCTAGTATAATTGAATTTACTTATCACACACTAATGTTCACTGATAAAACCTGTATTTCTTATACAAAGGGGAAATAAGTAAACACGCTATGATGTTTTCACAAAGTTATCATGGAATATACTTATAGATAAGAGAAATTATTTCACTTCCATATTGATTTTTTATCAACAATATCTTGGCGTATACCCTCAAAATATTGTCTCAACACTTTTCCTCTAAAATTGGAGACATCAAGGTTATTAAAAGGAAGAGATCCCCTTCTTGAACCGAGGAATTTTGTTATCCAATTTTTCATTATAATCAGAATATTATCAATAATGACAGTGAAATGATTTTCCAAGCTTATTTCTTACATCACTACCTCATTATAATTTGAAAAGATAACATTAATGAAGGATATGTTTTACTTTAATTATTTTCTGGGAAGGAAGATTCCATCATCATGAATACAGTTTAAGGATCATAATAATACCGATTGCACTTATTTTTTTAGCATCCAATACGAGTGAGATCATTGATAATTCTATAATATAATCATATGTGATGGTAAACAAGAGTCCTACAACAGATATACTTTTCGAAAAACCCTTTAGCATTGAAATATAATTCTTTGGACCCCAACAATTAGAATATAAATTATTGTATAGGTTGGAATTGGGATGGTGGTTTTAATGAAATAGTTATAGAAAGAATATTTCTTAAGAACATAAAACAAGAAGCTCCATTTCAGTGTATCAAAGGATTTGGAGATTTTATCTTGGAGCACAATGTTGATGTCATTCATTTCCTTCCTCATAAGTTTTATTCATTCATATTATGTTAATAAAAAATTCACAATGTTTCTTCTCGAGACAAAATGATTATAACATGGACTAATGAAATGATTCACAATATCACCAAATTATTTCATGATAATTTTGATGATGAGTTTTCGTATTATGTTCCAATGAGAGACTATCCTAAACTATTTAATATCAAGTGAATTCTTCTTCTTAAGAATGAAGGTAAACAATATTGAATATTCCTCATATTTCATTGATATATGAGTAAAATGTGACTTTATAATATTATTTCAACTTTGGAAAACCATGGACAATCATTATAAAAACTAATGTATAAGGTTTCTTTAATAAGGAAAACTATTTTTTGACTTCTAATTTTATTAATTAATGTTTTTGTAAAATTAATTGATGAATTGATTTTAATTACAAAAAAACTGTTCTTTTATTTATAGTAATAATGTTTGATTCATAAATAATATTGAAATTTATAATTCAAATATAGACAAAAAATTTAGATATTAAAATCATTATTATATTAAAAACTATTTTTAATAATTATGTACATTTATTTTAAAACATTATTTTCATAATCATGTGAAATTTAATTGATATAATTAATAAAATATCAAGTATTTTATGATTAAATTTTTATTGTAAAATAATGATTAATAGAAACTTCTTACATAATCAAAATGGGTGATAGGAAATGCCACCTAGGAAATAGAACACCATGGTAGAGTGGATATTAAAAGTAAGTCCCATAAATCACACATTTGTTCTCCAAAATTACTATAATGAGGTATTTATGACATCAAAATGCCCCATATATCAAATTTCTTAAATATTTTAGACTTTTAACAATAATAGAGTAATAAAATATTCTACTAGATTAATGTGTTTCGAAAATAATCCGTACATACTCTTATGAGAAGACAAACCTACAGTGATTCAATACACACATGTTTCAAATAATGTATTTTGAAACTCCTATAATTGTTTATACTAAAACCATTCCCCATGAACTGTAACATTTCTACGCCCTTAATTTTTCTCATTACATAATTTACATGAATATTTGTAAGGAGAATTCAGTTTCTTGACATGAATAATAATCTCCTATAAGTATTTTTTCTTAATTTTACTATTATTAATTTTCAATAATATTTAAAATATAACAAATTATTTATTAAATTTCTAATAAAACATCATTATATTAATTCTATACTATTAATAATTCAATCCAAATAACCCATTATAAATAAAAGCATCAATTATGAATATATGTAGACAACTGTATCTATGACATATTGTAGATCATTTTTCATCCCTAGCTCATATGAATGGTATAAATTATAGTTTTTTTGAATAATATTATTCATCCAATTTCAATTATAATATTATGAAAATATCTCCTCTTAACTTCATTTCATCCATTCATTTTTTAATGAGATAATGAATCATGCACATATTTGTTTTACATCCTCCATAAATAGTGCTACTTATTTATTTTAACCAACTAAAATCGAAGGATCTAATAGTCTAATTAAATAAATAATATTATTTTTATAATATTTTTTTAAATTTATAAAAAACAATGTTTCATATACATTCACTCAAACCATTCATTGATAAATGTGTTTGCTCATTGTTCATACACACGTACTACCTCCTCAATGAATAATGAG
The DNA here is from genome assembly GCA_963277665.1 of Viscum album. NCBI lineage: Eukaryota > Viridiplantae > Streptophyta > Magnoliopsida > Santalales > Viscaceae > Viscum > Viscum album. The sequence continues at coordinate 617,077,851 of OY728164.1, forward strand.
TTATATTTTTTATCACCACACATCATTAAGTTTTTAATGAATATATTATATAGTGATATATATATATATATCAGGTATATTTTCTATAATATTTAAATTTATATTATTTAATATCTCTTTATTAATCATTCATTAATTACGAAACACTTTTTTTCAATTCCCACTCTACCGTATTGATATTGAACTATTAATATAATTAGTGATTGAGGAATATTATACTATATAAATAAAGTTTGATAATTAGGTATTAAATGTTTTCAAATGGTTTGGGTATTGTAATATTAATATATAAACATGTTAATAATATATCATCTTAGTTCTTTATAAGAAATCAAAATCATTTTCCTTCTTGTATTATATTCAAGATTCTTTACTACAACTATAAAGGGATTAAATTAGATAAATTATTAAAAATAATGTTAAATTTTTTACACAACAATATGTAATATATAAATGATTAAATTTTTAAAAAATATCATCGATCACAGCAAAAATTATAATTCATGTGTACGGAAATTAAAATTATTAACACCTGATATTTATATTAATCTAAAATTAACATCCATATTCATAAAAATTAATTACAAATAGTGTATATAGAAGTTTTTTTAGCATTTTATAAGGTTATTTAATCTATTTTCATTATATATTTTGTTTTTTATTAAGATATTTTGTTATCAACTATGCATAAAAATTATGTAAGGGATATTTACCATAATCACCCTTTAATATACCATTTTTAACATTATACACTGATGTAATTTTATATGGTATTTTTTGACCAAATTGTTATGTTATCCTGAAATATATTTTATTTATTACATTTTGGGTTCATTTTAATGATCATTAAGTTTAATGGGGGTTTTATGAAAATAATATTGATTTCATAATTGTTTTCACTACTCAAGTCCTTTGTCCCATGGTTCTTGTAATATCTTCATCATCTTTATCACCATAGAATATTATTCATACCATTGTATTTTTTAATATAATATTTCCTTTTTATATGGGGATATTACATATATTTATTAATATCATCCCATTGAATGAAATTATTAATCAAATAAAATTATGATTTCGATAAAAATAATTCTTATATTTTGTAATGGATATTTTTCAACTATATCCATGTTTTATATATTATTAGTCTTCTCTATAATTATGAATGTAAAATTTGTATTTGTATTAAATGGTTATAAAATATTTTTTATCATCTCTTTTATGTAGATTTTTTAATTAAATTTTATTAATCTAAATTAAACATTTTCTCCATGATTAGTTTTAATAACTGTTCTCTACAAAAGTAATGTCTTAAAATGATCCAAAATTACTTCTTTCCAAAAAATATTAAGGTAATTTTCCACAACATTGAATTTATAAAAAGTTAAATCATTTTAATTCTTACATATTGTTAATTTTGGAAAAAAATGAATATATATTACATATTTCTATTTGAACATTTCTTTTTTACATCCTTTGTTTTTTTGGAAGAGAATACTTTTTTATGATTTCATGTTTTAATGGAATAATCATTATTATTTTAATTTTTAAATTAAATATTTTTTATTGGTTTTGAAGGATATATAAAATATCAATTTCCAAATAAATTTTCCTTATTTTTATATGAGTTTTATTCATATATATTCATGTGTGATAAAGGGTATTATTCAAAATATACCACCCAATTTATTTAACTTGATAACTTATGAAATTATCTCTCATATGTATGGTATGATATATCAACTTTTTAAACTAATCATCCATATGTATATGAATTATTTACATATAAAGAAATTTACTTTTGAAAAACCCAAATTCAAAAAATTTATTTAAGGTTATTCACCTTTGGGACCAATACATTGATTTTGTTGTTAAAATATTATCTACAACATATTTTTTTCTTATATGGTGTAAATTATGTAAGTTCAATCATACTTATTTGGTTTTATTTACCTATATTTTTTCATAAATTCATTTCATACGCATTTAATTTTTGTTTATTTATAAATTCACATATATTGATTAAGTCTTGACTCCTTCATTAGGTAAACACATAAAAAGATATAATCTTTTTTTATTTCCTTTGATTTTATAAAATTTTGATTGAAAGCATGTGGAATCCAAATAAATCATTTTCATTAAGTTATGGGTGGGATACAAAATTATATATCCCTCTAATGAATTGTGTAATATTTCCATATCCTATGATATCTTGATACAAGAGTAATGAACCATTCAAACTATAGTGTGTGAAAAGTTATCCAAGAGGACTATATTATTATGACTTGGTTTTTATCCTTGAATTATTCATTTGATGTCTTGTTTATGTTGTTCCTACATTTTTTGATTAATTAACATATATTGTGTTCATTTATTTATACATGTATATAGGACATCATGTCCTTATTCCATGATTCCACAAATTTTATTGTCATCATTATAATTACATTTTATGCCAAAATATCTAATTTTAGGATTTATTATTTTTATAGCACTTATTTTTTGTTTGAGGAAACCCCTTCTTGATTTTTCCATTTACCGGGTTCTGAAATAATTTGGAAATATTGATAATCAAAGATAAGTATCTGTTATGAAGAATTTATAGGTGTTATTTAAGACATATAATGTTATATATTTGAGATTATTTTTAAAAATGATCAAAATACATGAGATTTAATAGTTATTTTTTTTTCCTTATTCAATTAGTCCCATAACATAAAGGTCCTTGGTTTTTAAATTTGAGAAATGAATTTTAATAATATATGTGTATCAAGACACTGTCTTATGTTATGTCTTTGTGATACCTGGTCTAGAATCATGTGTCCTAGGGATCTTTTATTTGAATCAGTGTAGTATTCTTAAGATCATTATGGTTATGATTTTAATGGTTAAGGAATATTAAATATCAAATAATGAAATCAATTTTTTATGAGTTAACGATGATCTCAGTTTCAATGTTGAGATAATAAATATTGTTAGATGTTTTTATAGTATTATATTTCTAGGTATTAGTAGAAGATAACATTAGTAAAATCCTATGAATTATTATACGTATAGAATAACTTCTTTAAAAAATTAAACTAGTAATTAATTTGTTTTCCTAGAAATTAAGACCTTGTAGCCATATTATAATGTTGATGATGTTTTGGAATTATTGTATCTATGTGTTTCAAACCAAAAGATAGTTGATTGGGTATATCTCTCTCATCATTATCATGTATGGTGAAAGTTCCTTAAATAGACACCAATATAGAAACACAACGGGTATATGTTTAGGATAATTCACATTATGATTAAAACCCATTATTAAGGATTTAAGCATATACTTTTATGGATGATACATATATTAGAGAACCTAATATTAAAATGAATATATATAAAAGTTTCTACTGCTAATGAAACATAATATAGGGTATACATATTTTTTAATGAATTATTTCCTAAAATATCATTGATTTCCCTATGTATATTTAATAATTTATGTATTTTCATCCTCGTATTGTTTTTAATATAACAGATTGAGTAAGAATAAACCAGATAAAAAAGGATGAAATAGAAACCGTTTTCCTTCCAACCTACAATATTTTGGGATAATTTCTAAGGTCCATAATATTTATATTATGAAAAATAAAATATAATTAATTATTATTTCAAAAAATGATAATTTTTTAATTCCCTATCAAACCAATGATGATAAAAATTTAATCTTGTGAAAATTATAGTGATAATGATGATGAAGAAAAGTAGATACAATTCCCCTCATATAAATAAAAATGGAAAACAATTACATGGTAATATATAATAGGAACTATAAAATGATTTATGTGGATAAAAGGAAGACCTAATTCATATAGATACTAAGGGGAAAAGAATCATTTAGTTAAATAGATATAGGGAGATACGTTTTTGTCTATTTTCACATATGATATTAATTTAGACATATCATTGGAAATTTTATATTAACTCATGTCTATCATTTTTTAGACCCCTAAATAATACTTCGTTCAAAACGTGGGTTGAATAATTATTGAAAAAATGTAAAAATTTTGAAATTTTAAAATTTCAGTATATATTTTTTTCCTTCATATAATAATAAATTGCATATCCATCTTCACATGCACTAATGAAATGGTTATGAAACATTAGTCAATAAAATTATTCATCATTATAATAATTATATGATAATATATTATAAATAACTTTGTGATATAAAATATTATATTTTTAATTTAGAAGATTTTAATGAAATAAAATAAATAATACATTGTGTTTTAGAAATTCATTATTAATAAAAGCTTTTTATTTTAATATAATTTTGTTTCTATTAATTAAATATAAATAATTACGATATAAATGTATTTAAAATTTTCATGGTTTATTTATTTTTAATTTCATAATATAGTATATATGAATTATGGATAATTTTTTGAAAAGATCGGTTTTTTTCATAGGCTGTGTTTTTTATTAAATTTATAGTGTTCGTGGATCCAAAAATATACTTTATCAGACATGATGGTCAAAATACATTAAATTGTTAAAAAATATAATTAATTATAAAAATTTTCCATTTTTTAATATTATATAAAATTAGAAAACACCTGTCTAATTTTTTTTAGTTAATGTAATAAAGGATTGTTTAATAAATAAAATTATTTTATATTTTTTTATTTAGTTAATTAATTATTTTATAAAATATGAGTTTGGATTGATTTTTAATGACATTTAATGATAATTATATTTATAATAATCTAATTTATGTTATCAAAAGTATTTTATTTAATAATTGAAACTCATAAAAAATTATTATAAACATGATTATCATAAAAACATTTTATAATAATTAAACTTGTTTATAGAAATATAAACATTTATTAATAATAGTAATTTTAATTTATAAAATTGTTATAATATATTAGAATATAATATTTATATTATTTTTTATTATAAATATTAATAGAGGCAATTTTAATTAATTATCATCGATGGAAACAAACGTTATCCAAGTAAAAGTAAACATGGTTATGTAAAATTTAATGGAAAATCCATTAAATCACACATTTGTGTCTCCAAAATTAGTTTATGGGATTGTTTTGCAACCAAAAAATGTCCCACTATTTATATTTTATAAATATGAGAGTTTTATAACATGAATTTATTAAATAAATAATTTTATAAGTGAATATATTTATAAAACATATGTTTTCTTATTCAATAAGATGTCGTGAATGCACCCCTTATTTCCACACTTATCCCTTATAATTACATGGTTAAAATGGATTTTTTTTAATATATGATACATGTTTTCCAATATAAATATTTTTCCACAATTAGTTACCCTTTCCCTTTATTTCCAAATATAATTCCATGAAAAATCAACATTCCCTTCCCATGAATTACTCTCCTCTTAGTCATTCATTTTAATCTTCCTATTCATAAAATTCATTTAATTTTTAAATAAAATTATTTAATTACCATATATATACATCAATATATTTTTATAAATTTAAGAATAATTATCATTAATTACATAGAATCTATTATGAAAAAATCTTTAATCATGCGTATTTGTAGACTGCTACCTTCAGAACATGATGTGAATAATTTTTCATCAATGCCTCTTATCGATGGTATAAATTATGTGTTTAACAAATAATTGAAATTTATATATCAATTATAAAATTATTAAATGACCATGTTTTACACTTAACAACATTATAATAATTCATTATGGATTGATATAGTTAGTCATGTGTATGCAAAGTTTCCCACCACCATGAATGACATGTCATATATTTATTGTACAGATAACATGTATAGAAAAATATTATTATTAGTAAGATAATATTATTTTATAATTATCATGTTTATAAAATAATAATTTTTTATATATTATCACTGTTTATATTCATTGAAAAATGGGATTCTCAATTATGTTTATGTATGGACTACGACCACCATGAATGATGAATCTCATTTCCCATAAATACCCTCCAATAACATTTATGTTAATGTATATAATTAATATATAATATAAATTTTACAATTATATTATTAAGTACATTTTATATTAAATTATTTAATATAATGTTCTTATTCATTATATCATTACAACACACATTTATTTTGATCTATTGACCATCTACATGAGCGATGTTTTAATGTTATTATATTAAATGATTAAAGAATTTTATATATTTGTAATTACATGAAATAATAATTTATTCAATAATTTTTTAATATTATTTATTTATAAAATATAAATATAAATATTGTAACAATATAACATTTCTCCTCATTGAAAAACGTCAAGAGAAGTTTGTCTTTAGTAACATCTTCAAGAATAAAAATTATAACACTCGAGGGATTAAAGTCGGACATTTTAAATAATAATGGTATTTATAACATAGAACCATAATTAATATCATATTTATTAACGTGGTATCGAATGTTAATGATCAAAAATAATAATTTAAGCATGTTCATATCAATTAATAGTTTTAACACCCAATTATAAAAATCATCTTTAAAGACCTCACATATATATAGTAAATAATTAAAAATTAACTATATTAAATGGTTAGAAATTATAATTATTTACGAATTAATTTATTAATAAATTTCCGTGTTCTTTGTAGATTTTATATTTTGATCATCTAATAGTTAATAAATTATCACATAACTCTCTCGAACACCCTTTATATTCATTTTACCTTATATACTAATTTACATTAATATGGGGTATATGATACCCAGTTGTTATTTTATCATAAAATAACATTAAATTTGGATTTCATATAATTAATTTAAATAACATTCTACATTAATTATTTTTATAACATTTTTACTAAAGTCCAAAATGTTTTCCTTAAATCTGTTTTTTTCCTCGTGAGTCATGAAATCTCTTCTTTATTTTGAATTCCCAATAATATTTTTCCTACCATTATCTTTTCAAATGGTAGATTTTATTTTTCACATATGATATTACTTGTCTGCACTAATATCCTCCCATTTAATGAAATTCATCAACAAATAAAAATATCTATGATGTTAATAATAACATTTATACAATACAATGGATATCTTTCTTCAATATATCTCTTCTAACTATCATATGTTTCGACTATATTGTTAAAAATGTCCTTAATAACTATCTTAAACTTTTATAAAATAATTTATTTACCCTCATTTTTAAGATATATATTTCACCAAATGGTTTTTAATATTTTTCTGGTTTATCACATGATTAGTTCCAAAGAAAATTCCACTTAAATATTGATTTAAAATGTTCCAAAATTCCTTCTTCAAATTTTTTTAAAAAAAGGTAATTATGAACAACATTAAAAGCCTAAAAAATTTAAAAAAATAAATTTTTATAATTTTTATGGTCGTTTCTAACAAAAATATATCACATTTACATAAAATCGTTCATCTTTAAAATAGTATATTTTCTCCTCCTCTACCACTTTCAATGATACATACACTCTACACATTCATGTTTCAAAAAAAACAAAATTATTATTATCATTTTTTAATAAAATAATACTTTTAAAATATTTTCAATAAAAAATATATATTCTATTTCCACTAAAATTTTATTAAGTCTTTTATGATTTTTCTTTATCTATGATGAATTTTTTATCATGGGTATTCATTAAATGATATCATACATATTCATTATCGAGAGAGATTTTTAATTTATCTTTTTGTATTAATGGAATGATCCATAAATTCCTTTTTACTTTCCAAATCATCAACATGTAGATGCACGATTTACATCCAATTAGTTTCTATTGTGAATAATCAATGTTACATTACATGATTGATGGTTATTCACCTCTATTCCCAATAAATAGTTTGAATAGGGAAGTTTTTTCTTACACAATCTATTCATTTCCAATATATTATTAATATTATTTTTGTAATCATCTTTGTTTAGTGGGTTTTACCTAGAAAAATTCTTAATGACGTCTGATACCAATTTATATAAAATGAGACTATTATTTCATCTATATTAATGGATTCATAAATTATTATATAAGTAACCACTTAAAAATGATATAAAATATATTTTATTTCCATGGGTTACTATGATATATTTTTTGAAACAATGTGGTATGCATATGTGTGATTTCTATTATGTTATTAGTTTCCCCATTATTTTATATCAATTTATTGGATTATGTAATTCTTATATAACATGATATATAATGTTTTGTGGGTAGTAATCCTACACAACTATGGTTCATGGGGACTTATCATAGACAACTATATTATATTAACAATGGTGGGGTCCTTGAATTATGATTATAATGTCATGTTTATGTTGTCTACATATTTCTATAACCCCATCCTTATTTTTTTGTGATCACTATTAATCCATCTATATATTATATATTATCTTATTTATATTAACATATTATCATGATAATCCTCATTATAATACATTAAATTCCATATGTATCCCATTATATTATGTATTAATATGTGTATCGTTACCAAGCATTTGAGATCACCCCTTTCTTATGTTACCATTTCCCTAAGTTATAAAAAAATATTTATGTATACAAATCCTAGAATAATAATATTTTTTGGGGAATTTGTTGGTATATTTTAATAATATTTATTTATTTATTAACATCATTAGTATTTTATTAAAAAATTCCAATTGATGAGAAGACTAGTTATTTTATAGTTGTTGTTTTTTATTAATTATATAAAACTATAAACTAAATGGTCTCTAGTTTTTAAATGTGGGAAATATATTTTAATCAAAGATAGTTATAAAATAATATTTAAATTTATTTGTTTTTAGTACCATGTCTATTATTATGTTTCTAAGGGCACTTAAATATTTAATATCGGAATGCATCTGTACAAGTATAAATATGGTAAAAGGGATTTTATTAACTAGAATTTTTTTCTTGCGTAATAATTATTCAACATTGAATATGGTTTTAAAATATGTTATTGTTCTATCCAAGGATGATATTATATTTACTTTATTACTTATATTTTCTTGGATTATTTGTTACATTCATATATATCTTCATTGACGATGTAACAATCCCGAAACCATTCTCTTGAATCATGTGCTAAAAACATAAAATTTATTTTTCTATCTTCACACTAACAAACATTTTTTCGGCTTAGACCTTTCTGGTCCATTACATTGTCAAATTACTATTTTTACGGTCTTATAGAAGAAAAAAATATCTCTTTTCATCAGTTTGAAAAAAATTTCTTTTTTTTTCATCAGTAGCTCAGCGTAGGTGACTCAGCATCAATATGTCAACATTGGTCGTCACGTCAGTTTATTTTATTATGTAATATAGAATACAGAATCCAAGATAGGTCGCAAGTTTTTATAGACCCTCATGATCCAATGAAAGGACTCCGAGCATACCAAATGACCAATTAAGGCTACACCGTTTTTAGGGTAGAGAACCTAGGAAAGGTACATGGATAGTGATGACTTGTGTTTTTGTATTTTAGGGAGTTTTGGGAAATAAAATTAAACAATGTGTTTTAATGAATCCTAAATAAATTCTATACTACCTGGGGTTTGCAGTTATTTATTTTCCTTTTAGCTGTGGAACCTGGTCATCGACCATAGGTGGCTCTGGCAGTGGAGGCTCAGCAGGCCAATCCGGATGATCATAGGAGGGTCGATCAAGAGGAGTAAGATAAACAATGGATTATCATTTCAAAAAATATACAATGAAAAAATCTCAGAAAGTATTAGTAAATGTCTCTAACATCGAGAGAGAGACAAAGTGAGTGAGAGTGTGTGTTTGTGTGTGTGTATGTTGGCACCAAGATCTTGAGACCACCTTCTGCCCGATCTAGGCTCTGATGGAGTACTAGGTTAAATAGGGAGTTATTTATATGAGGGGTGTTGTTTGTTAGTGTTGGACATTTTCCAGGGAGAGATAAGGGTGGATGAGGTTCTATTGGTTGATTTTGAGAAGGAGTTCCAGGAATAATTCAATTCTATGACCGTGAAGGCGGATAACCAACATGAGATACTCTCTCACACTTTAGTAAGGTAGTATGTCACAATGGGTATTGGGGAGCATGATCAAGGATATCATTCTCTATCCTATGGATCTCATTCTGGATGAGGATTCTCGAGATAGATTCCTAAATGTGTCACTTCATCACTCTCTCCAATACACAATTACTCCCTTTACTATATTGACATATCTAGATATCTAGAAGATGTTATAAGTGGATTATAGGTTGGACATTCAAGTATGTCTAACATGATAGGGGGTTATTTTTTCTTATGTACTAGGGACTTCAAGGTTTTGGTGAACGAGGAGTCGACCTCTGTAGTATCTGTTTTGACATTATGGTCCTTGTTGATTTCCCATAGTCTTGGGAAAAAATGTTTCTTTAGTGGATGTCTCGGGAAACTTTAGAGTATGTTCTGTTTTACAACTCATTATGGTAGAAGTAGCTTGGTTCATTGCCTTCTTTTGTAGCAGTTGTCAGCTAGGAAATTTCAGTTTAAGGTAAAGCAGAACCCTGATCCACCATGGGGAGGCAAAGAAGGTAGAGGCTGACCTCAATGAATTTCATTGGGACCTCAAGCCATATGTATTTTTGTAGGTGGTAAAAAACATTGGGGAATAAAAGATCTATGTTGTTAGATATACACCACTGAGGAAATAGTTACATCAGGGATAATAGTTGTTCAATATAGTATCTCCTTGTTCAGTACCCTAGTTTTCTCATTATTTAATTCAAGCGATTCGTGTTTAGTTTTTTACCCGTTCTGGCCCATATTATGGGACAATACATTTTGAGGACTTTACAACCCCTGGTTTTAGGTACACTAATCAAAAGTCAGAAAATTTTTTTAGATGTCTGCAGGAAATTTAAAATGATAATGGGGATGCATCAGTTTCATGGGAAACAATTACTATTGTATATGAAAGTGTACGATTTCATTCATTGAATCGCCTATTTATACTCTTTGAATTATGTTATCTAATTCTTCCATATAATATTTATGTTTTTATACATGAATGTGAAACATGTGGCCTTCGTTGGTGAGTGGAGTTTTGTAATGGCTAGTCGCATGTGGATCCTCATTATTATTTTTTTGCCAATGTGTTAATGGAATTGGTGGATGGTGAGATGGAAGAGCCTCCTACTGTTTTGGGGGAATTATTTTATTTCTTCCATGTGGTGGTTGTGACACTACACCCTCGGTGAGATATTGGGTTTGGGATAGACATGTATCCTGGTGATTCACCGATTTTGATGGAACGTTATCAGATGGAACCTTATGAGGTGTGGGAGATGGGGATATTGATTGAAGATTTTATGAAGAATGGTTTTGTCCAGCCTAGTGTATTACTATGGGGTTCTCTAGTCTTGTTCTCAAAGATGGATGATGTTGGTACGAGGTTTTCCATAGAATACCAGAGGTTGAATCTGGTAACAGCAAGGAACTGTTACCCTCTACCATGAATTGGTGATATTCATGACTAGCTTCTGGGAAAATGTAGATTATCTAAAATCGATCTGTATTCTGTGTATCACAAGTTGATATTGATGGTGGGTGATATCCCAATGAAAACATTGAGGTGCAGTTATGGGAACATCATATTATTGTTTTTTTTCATTCGGTGTTACTAATGAAATAGCCATATTCATGTACTTATGAAATATGTAATTAATGAGTTCCGGGACTAGTTCTTCATCACATTCATCGAAGACATTCTGATATACTCAATGTCATATAAGGAGAATAATGAGCATCTCTAGACTATCCTGTAGTCCTTCCATGGTATAAGCTCAATGGGATATTTTTCAAGTGAATCATTTGGACCTAGGACTTCCACTTCCTTAGATATGTGGTGTCTCAAAAGTGTATATTGGTGAAACCATCGAAATCAGAATTATTTTTCCTTGGGAACCACACAAGAATGTGGAAGAGGTCCACATTTCTCTCCATCTAGCTCGATATTACATGAGATTTTTAAATAATTTATTTCATGTAACAGCTCTGCTGATGGATATGACTAGAAATAATGTGGAATTTTTTAGAGTGACCAGTGTATGATATCTTTCTGCAATATGATGGGTATGTTGGTCAGTGCTACAGTGACCATCTTACCAGAGGAAGGGTTGGTGTTTGATGTATTTTATGATGATTCTTTTCTAGGCCATGGGGTGTAATAATGTACCAACAAGGAGTGATTTATTATGGTTCTATGATTTTAAACCCCCTTAAACATAATTTACCTCCCATTATATTGAGCTAGTATAAGTTTTGTTTTCATTGATGTTGTGGAGTCATTACCTCCTGGGGTACGAAATTATGGCATTCACGGATCTCAAATGCATGAGTTATATTTTTTACTAGTGAGACAAAATCTTGGGGCATCTGAGGAAGATGGAAAATCAACAGGTTCATGACTTTAAGATCTATTACACCTATGTATGGAGAATATTATGGATGATTCCATGAATATGAAGTCTAATAAAGAGGTAGTTTGATAATATTTGGATGATTAGAGGATGATGGAGGAGTTAGATGCCTTTCACTTAGATGCATGAATGGATGGTGGTAGAGGCTTTCTATTTCAGATGACGTTGAAGTCACCTCTATGGTATAACATGGAGGAATATAAATACATATACATTGATGTGGAGGTGTTTCCCGATCACAATGGCCTTGGTGATGCTTTAGAGGGATGGTTGGAGGATGATCAAAAATAGATGATGTTGTCTGTGAATCTCGTTTTTCTAGAGGGAATGCAAAATGAGTTCTCAATGAGTTACAAAGATCATATCTAGAGGTACAACCCAGAGTTTCCATGATATAACATGGATATAGGGACGAGTTTTGGTGTCCTCGGATAATGTGTATAGTGGGGGAGTTCATGGCAAAGTTCCTAGAGTTCAGCAGGTGAAGGCTTAGCAATTTTCTCATGATAGTTTGTTGCTTCCCCTAGATGTCCCCGACTGAAAGTGGGATGACATTTAAATTTATTTTTTTATATGATTACAAAAGGATCTGGGAGTGTGTGATATTATTTAGGTAATAGTGGATTAACTGAAGAAATCGGCTCACATCGTAGAAATTAAGTAGTTGTCCACAATGGATTCCATTGAGCATAGGATTGTGAATGTTGTAGTGTGGATTCATGGTGTTATGAGATCCATTGTCTTGGATAATGATACGCAGTTCACCTCATGAACCTAGAAAGGATTTAAAAATTCTTTTAGCACCCAGTTACACCTCATCACAACATTCAACCCATAGATATATCAGAAAACATAACAGACAAGCCAGACATTGTCGGACATGTTGAAGGATTTGGACATGTATTTTTGGGGATATTGGGTGTTACACATTCCCTTGGTAGTGTTTTCTTACAATAATAGCAATTAATCTTCTATTAGAATGATTATTTTTTGAATCCTTTTATGATAGACTATGTCTTTCAACTTTATACCAGACAAATGATAGGGAGGCAGTTGTTCTTGGTCAGGACGTGGGGCAGAGTTCAACCAGGAAGGAAAATCTTGTCTGTGACAGGATGATGGTATCACTAGATAGAGAATAGTCAAATTCCAATGGAAGGATGAGGCCCTTGGAGGTCACGGTTGTATACCATGTGTTTCAAATGATTTCCCCATGATATTGGATGTGGATGTTTGTTCGAGGGAGAAATTTTTCTCCCATTTTTATCAGAACCTTTTTAGTGTTGGAGCGATTTAGAGAGTTCGAATAGTAGTCAGAGTTGAGACCATAGCTGGAGAGGATCCACTACATCTTTTATGTCTGTTATCATCATCGGTAACTTCATTATGACTCCCATGTCATTTATTGGGGATATATGGATATTGAAAATGATATATAATTTATAGAGAAACATGTAGAGATCGAAGATTATCTAGACTTGGTGATATGTGGATGGACCATTAGTTTTGTTTCTATGTTGTGGAGTAATGGTTTTCTAGATAAATGTACTTGGGAGCGAGAAGCATAAATCCATTCACAGTATCGGGAGTTTTTTTCCATATGTGATTTTCTTTAGTTGTAATTCATGAATCTTGATTATGTTATGAGTTGTTTCCTTATTATATAATGGATGATAAAAAACTGACATGAAAATGTGGGAGGAATTGATAACTAATTGAGAGGAATTAATTAAGATGTGATTAAACCCGTGAGGGTGAGTTAGTGCCTCCTAGAGTGGATAATATCTATACATCAATAAAAGAATTCCCTAATTCATATGTTTATAAAGTTGGGTCTTGTGTGAGTATCTTGTAGATGATTGTCATAGTATATGTGGGAGGAGGTATTCCTGTAGGTTTAGGTTTCACCCTATCTTTTGAAAAACACATGGGGGTATATCCTTGAGAGGTATCTTACGTGGTGCTTGGTTAGTCCCCTCTTTCTTCTGGGTTTTATTTTTAGTTATTTGGGGTGAGAATAGTTTGATAGGTATCAGATTTAATGGACTGGACCTCTATGGTTCATTAATTTTTAAATATCTACTGTTTTTTGTGTTTTGGGAGGAAAGAGTTTCTCATTTCAAGAGTTTTATAAAAAATATATTTTTTCCATCGGTAGCTCAGCATTCCAGACATAACAATGGTATATTGCATCATCAGGTAGTGTGGGTAGCTCGTGTTGGTATCTCAGTGTCGGTGGCTCAGTATCTTTATGTCACATCGATAGGTAGTATTATTAGATCACATCGATAGGTTTTATTGGTAGGTCACATTTGTAACTATGATTTTGTGGATCAGTGTAACACCACAGGTAAATAAAGAATATGATATTTTCACATTTTTCCATTTTTGTGAATAAAATATTAATATTACTTTAAAGGGGATGTTATTCTCAATGGCATACCCAATACGCAACAACGAGTTTCTTGGGAATCTTACGTTGCACTCTGATAATAAAATAATATTATTTTAAATTGTTGTTATCGCCTAGCCGTTGTAATGGAAGATACGAATAGAACTAACTACACAATGATTATATATTTTTGTTAATTTTTTTTTTATTTTTTACAATAAATGTTAGAGGAATAAAAATGCGAATGAATCCAATTTTAAGCGTAAACATTATAATATTCTTTAAAAAGTCAATTAACTTCCTTTTGATGACGAACCTCTTCTAAATCCACTTTTTGAAAATTTTACATGTTATATTTGACAAAATAAAACTCTTCTTTATAATCAGGACATCAAATTTTATATTGTGTAAATTTTTGGTATTTTTCCGATAAAGTTCTTTTTTAAATGAATAGTGAAAATGTTGTATTTTAATTCAAAACATCTTTTTAATCTAATTTATTTATATGATTAGATTATCTTTTGAATTGGTTTTAAAGTGAAATTAGAATATATTTTTACCATTTAATTCAATATTGGTCATTGGATTTAATTGCATCTTGAAATTGACTTAAACTAGTGTCAATCTTTTGATACTTATTGTTTCATAAAAACACGCTATTATCTCTGACAACAGGAATTAATTATTAATTTTATTAATGTATCTTATATGTTTTGAATTTTTTAATATATACATCATTTTTTAATTCGGAATATCAAATATAGCTTAGGGTGAATTTTAGAATTTTTTTTGAAAAACATCAATTTTTTGATGAATAGTGAAACCACTAAGTGGTAGTTTAAAAACTAATTTTTCATTTAAATGAAACTTTATGTAACACCCCAAGATTTCATAGTGTGTTATTTTTTCAAAATAATTTAATAACTGGCACTACACGCAACACCGGGTTCAATCGCACCATGACATACCCAAAAAAAGGCCATTCAAAAGAGGTTATGAATAATATTAACTAACTTTTACACTTTATATAATCCTTATAATATTAGAATCCATATTATGAGATATAATGCAAGAACAAATTCATTTTCAGTATTGCACTTTTATCAACATTTAATAGTGAAACCTTTTTAAAATCAATATTTTAAACTTTTTGACTAAATGGGGACATCAAAAATTTAAAATGAAACATCCCAAGCTTCCATGGTATGCTTTCTTTTGAATAATATAGTAGCGTGTGTTGTATGCAACTTTGAGTTTTAACACACACCACAACCGATCAAACTAGCCGTTATGAATAGTAATACCTACTTTTTTAAATTATATATATTTTATATTTTAAAATGGACTTCATTTTTGGATTTAGAGTGTCGAATTTACCCTAAGTTGAAATTTTGGTACTTTTTGGATAACTTTAATATTTTAATGAATAGTGAAAATTACTAAATTTTGATTAAAAACAACTTTTTTGAATCAAAATAATTATGAGTGATAAATTATGAATATGAGTGGCTTTAAAATATATTTAGAATATATTTTTACCATTTAATATAATTTTGTTCATTGGAAATAATTTTAAAATTAAACCGGACATAAACAAGTGCCAATCTTTTGATAGTTATTATCTCTTAAAAATACACTTTTTGTTTTAACAACAGGAATTAATTTTAAATTAATTTTTGCCAGTTCTGTGTTTTGAATTCTGAAAAATGGATTCCATATTTGGAATCAGGATGTTTAAATTGTGTAAATAGGTAACTTTTATTTTTTAGACATTTTGAATAATTACTGCGGTAAATATTTTATTTACCATGGTTAAGGGTAAATCTGGTAAATAAGGGTTAACAAAATAATATTATAATAATATTAATTATCCAAAAAGATTTCCTATCCTTATTACTTGATACATTTTCGACCATAGTCATCTTTGGGTCGATTTTGGGACCCCATGGATCCACTTGTAGGTGATAGGGACACTTTATTTTAATTAAGTTAAAATGAATAAAAAAGTGACACAAGCATATATCTTTTAGAAAAACAATGTTTACATAGGGTTATATATTTTGGCTTTTCGACTATAAATATTAATTATAAAGATAAAAAGATTTCCTACATAATGATATTTTATTTATAAATTTAGACATTAAATAATTTAATTTATTTATTACATAATGATGATGCAATAATTACCATAATAGTGACAATTTAAAATAATTGATATTAAAAATACCATAATTAATATACTTTGAGACTTTTTATGAATTAAAATAATTTTCTAAGTTAATATGACAAGTTAAGATTTATTTAATTAAATTATTCCGAAGTAATCATTCTTTTATGAGTTTCACAAAAATAAACTATTGAATAGTGTCAAAATTGACATAAAAGAGTTTTTAAAACAAATATTATATTATCAATTGATATTAAATTCCTAAAAATCCAAGGTTCGGCAAAAAGACTCATATCATGATAGGTGTATCATTAATGGACAACTTGGGGGCCGCTTGGATGTATATGGTATGTTTATTAACCATATAATATTAAAATACAAAGAGACATTGTAAAAGTGAAATTAATTAACTTAGAGTTAATACTTAAAGATAAGGTTAATATAAGTAACCAAACCTATCTAAATGCTATTGGTTGAGTTTTTTTCGACCCATCCCCACCTTAACATTTGAATAATCAACTTTGGAGCCATTAAAAACCGAATATGAATTTATTATAAATTCATATTTCTAGCTTTTCAAAAGGTACCCCTCACCCCTCTTATAAAAGGGCACTCCTCCTTCTCATTTCTTCACACCTCAAAGCCTTTTGGATAGGCCAAACTCTGCCCGAATACTCTCCCAACATACCTAACTACAACCTAGAGGCCTTAGTTTGATCATAAAGCCAACCTAAGGATCCCTTTTGATCAACGCAAAAGGAAGATCCCGAAAAAGAGGTAATAATTTCACCACCCTTTTCCAAGTTCCTTTCTTCTTCCACTTCTTCTTCCTTTGTTATTACCATTCTAAAATAATAAGTCCAGTATAATATATATACTGTGATGTTATTATAAATATGGTACAACCATATTCTGTATTCTACCCACCCTTTGAATAACATGTCACCATACGTGCGTACGTACGGCTTACCGTCTCCACGTCGTGGTGTAATTGTTATTCAATATATTATTATTTGGATGGGTATAATATTGATGTATAATTAATGTAAAAAAATAAATAAAACATGATAATGATTCTGTATATATAATATACCATCCAATTATATATTATTTTATTGTCAAAAGAATGATATTGTTGCTCATGCGTACGTACGGACTACCGTCTCCACGAACGTGATTAGATTCATTCTCCATCGTATCCATTCAAGTATAATTATCATTTTACGATTTAAAAATAATGTCTAAGGACTTGATATCATTCTGAATATGAATAAGATACATCCTATCCATGACAAACATGGCTTACGTAACAAAACATATAAAATAAAATGAGTAAGTTAACACCCGAAACCAAGATAATACTAAGATATTCTTAACAAATCAATGTTAAAAGATCATATATGATATCATATGAATGTATATGATTCTTGTATAATTTAATTACAATTATTTCACCATTATACATGAGTTTAACCTACCCTCAACCAAGGAAAAGTACAAGGTAAGGGTTATTTTCCAATCTCTTCATTATCCGAGGTTGTTTATACGTAATTATCTACTGAGATCTCTTTATCATCCACATCCATGTTTCTTCAAAATGTATTTCAAAACATTTATACTATTTACTAATAAAATGGGTTAAAGTCATTTATAAACTTATGTGTTTTTAAAGGAATATTTCCGTCGTTTTCCAAACAAGGAACTTTTAACCTTTTCGACAAATTTAAGGTAAGAATGTTTTTTTAACTTATACGGCACGTGCGGCTATTTACCGCCGTTATAAAATCGTAAAAGATTCCCTTACAAGGTTATAAGAATATTTTCAAAGTAAATTTTTTATTTTATAATTATATAACTTTTAAATGATTTCAAAATTAATATTTTAAGAATTTTTAAAAGGTAATCTTTATCATGTTCATAATTTTAAATGTTTTAAAGTTTATCTTTATAAATCTTTTAATTAATGTCCATGTTTTCAAAATGATTTTAAGGATTTATTTATATGGACATGAATGTTTTGAAATGATATTTCTTTTCAAATGTTTCAAAGTTGTATGGGATACTTTGATTCAAAAATATCGTTTAAATTACTTCCTTTATAAATGTGTGACTTTTCAATGATTTCGAGAAAAGATATATTTCTCTCAAATAGTTTTGATTTCATCAATGTCAACATCCTTTGATGGATTTTAAGCTTATTTGAAGTTTATTTTTATGATAAAAAAACTTTTGTATTGTATTGAATGTTTTGTGATATGTTTTACTGTGGATGTGTTATTTTTATAACATTCATGGTTTATGGAGAAAGTGTTGACATTTCGTATCCTAGTTTTAATACGAATGTTTATGATATGTTTAAACCTTTTCATATGGGAATGCATTGGACATAGTAAGTGACGGGTGGAGCCCGCTATAGATCCTCGATGCATCGGTAGGTCTCATGAGACAAACTAGTGTCTTGGAACAAGGCATTGGCAAAATCATATTTTTTGTCTTGGCACGAGGCTTTGGCTATGTGGTTATGATAGTATGGCATTATCCATTCCATCATTATGAACGTGGTTATTGATATTTCATGTGATTATTCGATTAGTATAATATCCATGTGAATAAGTAAATAGAATTATTTCATTTTATTTTTTCCATACTATGTTGAAGTTCAAGTTTAAAAGGCTTTTTTTAGTTATAAATTTCCTTAAATGTTTATTCTTATTTATAAATGTTTCCGCTGTATGGCTTACCCTTACGGAGCGTTTGAGCTCACCCCTTTCAATGTTTTATTTTTCCCAGGATTCCAAGAATTATATTGTGATTGATAAGAAGGGTTATGACAAGGGAATAATGGCATTCATAAAGGATTATTTATGTTGTTTTGTATGTTATGAAGTGTAATGTAACATTCATGTATGTAATCTATTTTCCAAAACTGCTAAACTAATCAGTCTTTCGAGACTTGATTCCTTGTAATCATGCCAATGTATTAAAATAATGCACCGACTCTGGGTTAATAGGCTCGGGGCGTTACACATTACCACTTCTGTGATTTGAATTTCAAAAATCCGACATACATGGTTGTCATTAGGATGTAAAATATGGTTCAATGGGATAAAAATAATTTTTTTGGTGAATCGTAACTTTTAAGTTTTTAATAGCGATTAGAGGTAATTCGTGTAATTTAAGGTAAAAATAATGTTTTAATAATATGAAATGACCTAGACACATGTCCTACCCTCATTGGATGTGTCATGGTCGACCAAGAAAATCCATGGGTCAACTTGGGGACCCCATAGTGCCACTTTGGTTGGAAAATGACATAAATAACTTTTTATTTAAGGTTAAAATAAAAATGTCACAAGCATGAGTTGTTTTACTAAAAAAATTAAATGGGGTTATTCAAGTCATTTTTTGACTATAAATATTAATTATAAATCTAAAAATATTTCCTATATCATGATAATTTTTTTTTTATTTTTAGACATTATATAAATTAAATTATTTATGACATCATGATGATGCAGCAATTTCCTCATTAATAAAGGATTTAAATAAAATGAAAAGATAATGTTAAAACTATAACTTACACTTGTCAAAGCCATATTGGATGAGTATATTTCGAACCCTTACTCCTTATCCTCGAAATAATCAATGTTGGACCTTTGAAATCCGAAACTCATTTGAAAATAAAGTAACATTTTGTAACTTTCCAAGAGGGCCCCTCCTCTCCTCTTATAAAAGGCCCCCACCTCTACCAACATACGCACACTTATCAAGCCTTTGGCTCGGAAAACCCCTACTCATTTTGTCTCTCCACATCCCTATATTACTCCTTGAATCCTCACATTGGGAAAATTCTTCCCAAGGAAGCCTTTGAGCTCAAATCAAAGAGAGATACCTGATTTTAAGGTAATGTCTTCACTTGTGTTCTTTTGGTTTATTTCAATTCTCCAACCCCCTAAACTCTTTTTATTCATTTTTTTGTAACAACTCCAGTATCTCCAATATACTAGGATGTTGTTATAAGAATTATTCGAGCTATATTTACACACAACTACATTTAATGGATAAAGAACATACTGTTTATGTGGATGGTGAATTTCTGCCTCACGAAACGATGATTGTTCAATATTCTTTTAACACTCTAAAAGGTGGAAATTAAGATTTCACTATATTTATATATGATATATTATATGTTTATTTTTTACTTAAGCTTTTGTATTTTTCATTTATGGAATACCTTTATGGTTTCCAATATGGTTAAACGTGATATCTTCATTTTAGGAAGTGCGGACTACCACCCCCTCAAAGTGAGTTGAATCGTTAATACCATATGTGGTACGTATAAAGGATAGATTTAATGATATTATATATGATACCATACTGGAATTATAATAATATTATGTATCATTATGTTTTAATTCCATTAAATAAGAAATATAAATGGATGTATCGTTCATGCGTACGTACGGCTTACCATCTCCCTGAACGGGGCATTTCATTTATTAACTCTAAATGTTATGTAATATTATAAATGAATGTATATAATGGATATATGTGAAATATATTATATCTAAATAATGAATATAATTTTGGATATAATATATATTTTACCACAATAAAAACTTGTAATTATAAAGAGTTTATTTTTGACTCAAGTAGTAGTGATCTACAAAACGGCCATTATGAACTTAAATAATTACAAAGTGTTCATACAATGGTAGTAAGTGATATAAAAGGAATAATGAACTTGAATATGGTTCTTAATAAAGTAGATATTAACTCATGTTTTTTATTCAGGAGGTTAAAGAACGATCGAGTCAAGTCGGACCCGAGGTAAGGGATCCTACCACTCTATTTCTTTTTAAGTACACTCTTTTATGTCATTCCTTTTATGCTAATCTTTCATATGATTGGGATGTTCTATTATATTAATATTACTTTAATTTTTATGTTAATATTATGAGAGACCATATTTTCTCTCATCAATCCATTTTGGTTGTTTTAATTGGCGTCGTTAGGCTGCCGAAATTTCGTAAGGGGCATTTTATCTCACTTTGTTTTTTCGTGAGATTCATGCTACATTTGCCAATATTTCATTTTGAGTGGTGTATGTACTGTCCATTATTCTACTCTTTGTGTAACATACTTTCTTTTATGAGTATTTACATCAATTTTTTTATAGTCCTTCTTTCATGAGGTGTACATTTCGAAAGTTACCCAAATCGGTAAGTGAACCTTTCACCCTCCTCTTTTTAAAAGACTTCTTTTGTTATGTCTTTTAATTTTCATCTTATTATGTGGGGATACATTCTTATATATCCTTATTTCCATAAATTTAATGTCCATGTGATGAGATAAAATTTACCTCTCTCATCAACTCTTTTTCTAAAATTTGATGTGACGCCGTTAGACTATCAAGGGAACTTCTTAACCCAATTTCAATTTTATTGGGTTCAACATGTAGTTATTGAATATGTCATCCTTTGAATATATGTGAATGACCTTTGATTATTTTACACTTAATATCCACTTATATTGGGTGTATTTATATTTTTCACACATAATTATGAGATTGATTTATCCTAAATTTAAGGATACCATATTTATAATGGATTTTATCTCAATTTAAATTTCCATTGAGACTTCATTGTTGTTATGCACCAATTCACTCTTATATGGTGTATATACTGTCCTTTGAAATATAATATCATGAATACCTTTATTCTCATGATATTATAATGTTTTGATTAAAAGTTATTCCTCAATTATTGTATTCAATTGTCTCTCATTTTGTTAAAAACCCTTTTACTAAAATATCGTTTTAAATGTTTTAATAATTTATTATTATAAATATTACTCATTAATATCAATGTTTTCAAAATGGTTTTAAGGATTTATATATATGGATAATAATGGTTTAAAATCTTAAAATCTTCAATGTGGTATGGGACTTCGTCTCAATCTCCTTTCATTGAGGGATATTTTTCTGTATACACAACCTTCTTTTATACGGTCTATAAACCCCTTTTACTTTTACATTTATCCAAAAGGAATCTTTTTTATACGAAGAGTTTTAATAATCGACAAAAGGGAATGTTTTTGTCGTACGTATGCGGCGACAACGACTTCTCCACTGCCGTGACCATTATTTGAGTTTTGGATTCCTCTGCAAGCCATTCATTTTTTTAAAAGAAAAATAAATACCATGTTTTACTTTACATTTATTTTGGTATTGAAAATGGTTTTCATAATGTTTTTATATCAATGTGTAGTATTAATATCTTGTGATTGAAAAGTTGAAATGTTATGTTCTTTTATGCATGTTTTATGTGATACGATTTTGTTATGGTTCTTGGGAATTATTATAAAGACGGGTGGTTCCGTGATAAAATAAGGCCAGGTGAGCCCGATATAGCTCTCCAATGCATTGGGTAACGCGAAGGAGTTAAATGTTAAGGTTTCTACGAAGATATTTATGGAATATACTGTGATGTGTATTCCAAAATTAAGCAAGAGGGTTACTCCCTACGTATGTTTTTTATGAATGACTCAAGTTACCTTTATGTATTATGATTACTATGATTTATTCATGATTTTATGAGGTATGTTAAAGTACTTATGTTTTATGGGTTAAGTACGATTTCATTCTTATGTATATATGTACTTGTGTTTCCTTTCCATACTATTTATATCCCTTACTGAGCTTTTTATGGTAATCCCACGTTTTTGAAATGTTTTACACATGTCAAGGGAAAGGTTCATGATATGATGATAGTGTCAAGGAAGTGTCAAAAAAGAATCCATGTTTTATTTTAAATATGTTTCCTATCTTTTATGTAACCACTTTGTTTAAATGTGGAATGTAATGCAAGTTTTATGATCTAATTCTCTAAAACTCTAAACCCGAAAAGATCTTCAATGTGAATTATTCATTTAATTCAAGATTCAGTAAGGTTTAAGGTCGGATCAGAGGTCGGTTTAGATAACATTAGAGGTTAGGGTATTCTCTAGGAATAAGTGACATTACAATAATGGTTAGGATTTCAGAAAGATTCATAGTTTCAGATAAAGTGAATGAGTAAGTATATCTTAGTGTTTATCTTCCTCTTTAGTACATGATGGTTTTGTTGATATACTCACACTAACGTTTCTGTTTTTTGTGAATGGATGGATCTAGCAGGCACCAAAGTGAAAATAGGTTTGAAGAAAACTGTGGTGGTTCTCAGATTAAGAGACTCGATGAAAGGGGGGATTCAATGATGATACTTGTGGTCATTCTAAAACAATAATCAAGTAGTCATGATCAACAACTTTTACCTTGGTATGTTCTGTAATGCATCATAAACGAGATGACCACTCGATGTGGAAGTTCGAGTAATCATTATAAAGGTAACCATTAGGGTTTATACGATCCTTACTTTTGAGGTAATTATGGGTTATTATATATTATGATGGAAAATGAAATGCAAGAGATAAACATGATGTTAAAATATGTTATGATTATTTTTGAACATTTTATCTTGTTTTGGGGAATGTTTTACGAATTATATAGTTTTGGAAAAAGGACAACACACAGACCGTGTGACAACCCGTCGCGTCGGACAAAGCTGCGGGAATCGAACCCACAAACAATGTGTGACTGGTATTTATCGCCTACCACTGGACTACGTGATGTCCCTGGTTAGTTTGACTAATTATTTTTAGTTAGATGATTTTAGGAATCAAAAGTAAGTTTATTTTGGGTTATCTATGGAAATGATAAACCTATCATCGAGGATATGTGATTTGGTTAATTACTTTTCAATAAGAGAAATTAAGAGCAACTGATGTTATTTGGATATAAAAGATAATTTGTACCTTGGAAGACTATGTGTTTAAACCATTCATATATTTGGGTTTCAATCGTAGATTTGTTTACTTTGAAGAATTTTATGGACAATTTTTTATCGAATGGTATTCGTTAAACTTTGGGTTTTTTTGGACAAATTTTGGAGATTAAGAATAGATTTTCTTTTTATAAAGGATTATACTTTTGTGTATTATCTGATCTCATACTAACAATATTGGTTTTTTATTTTGTCTAAAGACATGGGAAATATATAGTCCTCTTTTGTGGATTAGGTTATTTTCAAGAAGTTGATTGTAGTACTCTTAATGAGAACAAGTCTTCCTAAATACTCGTCTGTTGTAGAAAATATGAGTTTGATTAAGTAATCTAGGAAAAGATGAAAGTCTATGTGACAAGTAAGTATGTTTCATTATGTTTTAGTTAAGCTCAAAAATAATTTTCTCAATGAAGTGTAACATTAATCAAAAATGTTGTCTGTTATATTTTCCTACAAGGGAATTTAATACCGTTTAACCCATCCCATGCTTGTGATTTTCTTATTGTTAACTTTCTCCTAGACATGTTTGCTATCCCTCTCCCTCAGAACATGACCCTTTCTTTTTTCCTCCACATCCATGATATCCTACATGGAATCCTAGTATGGGTTAACTTGGGTGACCTTTTTACTTCTCTTTATTTATTTTAAAGTGATTGTTTTACTGACTCTTATTCCGATGTGGGATTTTCAATGATGTTTCCAAGCCCAATTTTAAAATTACGAGGACACAATTCCCAAAAGGGGGGAAGGATGTAACACCCCAGGTAAATAAAGAATATGAAAATTTCAAATTTATCCATATTTTTGAATAAAATATTAATATAACTTTAAAGGGGATTCTTCGCATGATGGCGTACCCAACATGCAACAACGAGTTTTTGGGAATCTTACGTTTGCACACTAATAATAAAATAATATTATTTTAAATTGTAGTTAACGCCTAGACGTTGTAATGGAGGGAATGAACATAACTAACTACAAAATTATTATATATTTTTGTAAAATATTTTTTCTTTTTACAATAAATGTTAGAGGATTAAAAATGCGAATGAATCCAATTTTAAGCGTAAACATTCTAATATTCTTTAAAAGGTCAATTAACCGCCTTTTGATGACGATCCTCTTTTAAATACACTTTCTTAAAATTTTATGTGTTATATTTGAAAAAATAAAATTCTTTTTTAGAATCGGGACATCAAAATTTACATTGTGTAAATTTTTGGTATTTTTCCGATAAAGTTCATTTTTTAATGAATAGTGAAAAATAATGAATTTTAATTCAAAACCTCTTTTTAATCTAATTTAATGATATGATTAGAATATCTTTTGAATTGTTTTTAAATTGAAATTAGAATATATTTTTACCATTTAATCCAATATTGGTCATTGGAATTAATTTCATCTTGAAATTTGACTTAAACTAGTGTCAATCTTTTGATACTTATTGTTTCATAAAAACATGCTATTTGCTCTGACAACAAGAATTAATTATTAAATTAATTAATGTAACTTATATGTTTTGAATTTTGTAAAATAGAAATCATTTTTGAATTCGTAATATCAAATATATCTTAGGGTGAGTTTTTGGTAATTTTCTGAAAAACATCAATTTTCTTATGAATAATGAAACCACTAAGTGGTAGTTTAAAAAATGATTTTTCGTTTAAATGATATTTTACCTCATCTGTTAATTGAATTTCAAAAATCCTACATACATGGTTGTCATTATGATGTAAAATTTGGTTCAATGGGATTAAAATAATTTTTTGGTGAATAGTAACTTCTATGTTTTTAATCGCGATTAGATGTAATTAGTGTAATTTAAGGTAAAAATAATGTTTTAATAATATGAAATGACCTAGAAACATGTCCCACCCTCATTGGATGTGTCATGGACGACCGTGAAAATCCATGGGTCAACTTGGGGACCCCATGGAGCCACTTTGGTTGGAAAATGACATAAATAACTTTTTATTTTAAGTTAAAATAAAAATGTCACAAGCATGACTTGTTTTACTACAACAATTTTAAAATGGGGTTATAAAAGTCATATTTTTTACTATAAATATTAATTAGAAAGATAAAACTATTTCCTACATTATGATACTTGTTTTATAATTTTTAGACATTAAATAAATTAAATTATTTATGACATCATGATGATGCAGCAATTACCTCATTAATAACGGATTTAAATAAAATGAAAATATAATGTTACAAATATAACATAAAATTTTCAAAGACCTATTGGATAAGTATATTTCGAACCCTTATCACCTTATCCTCGAAATAAAACAATGTTGGACCTTTAAAATCCGAAACTCATTTGAAAATAAAGTATCATTTTTTAACTTTCCAAGAGTGCCCCTCTTATCCTATTATAAAAGGCCCCATCTCTACCACCATACCCACACCTCTCAAGCCTTGGGCTTGGCCAAACCCTACAAATTTTGTCTCTCCACATCCCTATATTACACCTAGAATCCTCACATTGGGTATAAGTCCTCCCAAGGAATCCTTTGAGCTCAAATCAAAGAGAGATACCTGATTTTAAGGTAATGTCTTCACTTGTGTTCTTTTGTTTTATTTTTCTTCTCCAACCCCCTAAACACTTTTTATTCATTTTTTTTGTAAAAACTCCAGTATCTTAAATATACTAGGATGTTTTTATAATATTTATTACAGCTACACATACACACAACTACATCTAATAGTTAAAGAACATACTATTTCTGTGGATGGTGAATTTCTGCCTCACGAAACGATGATTGTTCAATATTCTTCTACCACCCTCAAATGTGGCCATTAAGATGTCACTATATTTATATATGATATATTATATGTTTATGTTTTAATTAAGCTTCTTTATTTTTCATTTATGGTATATCATTATGGTTTCCATTATGGTTAAACGCGATATCTTCATTTTAGGAAGTGCGGACTACTGCCCCCTCCAAGTCATTTGATTTATTAATACCATATGTGGTACACATAAAGGATATATTTAATGATATTATATCTGATAACATACTGGAATTATAATAATATTATGTATCATTATGTTTTAATTCCATTAAATAAGAAATAGAAATGGAATTAGTGTTCATGCGTACGTACGGCTTACCCTCTCCATGAACGGTGCATTTCATTTCATACCTCTAAATGTTATGTAATATTATAAATGCATGTATATAATGGATATATATGATATATATGATATCTACATAATGAATAGTATTCTGTATATAATATATATTTTACCACATGAACAACTTGTAATTATAAAGAGTTTATTTTTGACTCAAGTTGCAATGATCTACAAAACGACCATTATTAACATAAATAATTACATAGTGTTCATAGCATGGTAGTAAGTGATATAAATGGAATAATGAACTTTAAAAAGTATCTTATGAAATTATATATTAACTCAAGTTTATTATTGAAGATTTTAAAGAACGATTGAGTCAAGTAGGACCTGAGGTAAGGGATCCTACCCCTCTCTTTCTTTTTAAGTACACTCTTTTATGTCATTCCTTTTAAACTCATCTTTAATGTGATTGGGATGTTATTTTATATTAATCTTAGTGTACTTTTTTTGTTTATATGATGAGATACCCTATTTACTCTCATCAATCCATTTTAGTTGTTTTAATTGGTGTCGTTAGAATGCCGAAAATACGTAAGGGGCTTTTTAACTCACTTTGTGTTTTCGTGAGATTCATGCTACATTTTTTAATATTTCCATTCGAGTGGTTTATGATCTGTCCATTATTCTACACTTTTAGTAACATAATTTAGTTTATGTGTATTTACATCAATTTTTTATATTCCTTATTTCATGAGGTGTAAGTTTCGAAAGTTACCCAATTCGGTAAGGGAACCTTTCACCCTCCTCTTTTTAAAAGACTTCTTTTGTTATGTCTTTTAATTTTCATCTTATTATGTGGGTATATGTTATTATATATCCTTATTGCCATAAATTTTTTTTCCAAGTGATGAGATACCCTTTATCTCTCTCATCTACTCTTTTTCTAAAATTTTATGTGACACCGTTAGGCAATCAAGGGAACTTTATAACCCTATTTAGATTTCTTTGGGTTCAACATGTAGTTATTGAATATGTCATCCTTTGAATATGTGTGAATTTCCTTTGATTATTTTACACTTAATATCCCATTATATTGGGTGTATTTATATTTTTCACTCATAATTATGAGATTGATTTATCCTTAATTTAATGATACCGTCTTTATAATGGATTTCATCTCAATTTCCATTTCCATTGAGACATCATTGTTGTTATGAACCAATTCACTATTATATGGTGTATATACATTCCTTTGGAATATTATATCATGAATCCATTTATTCCCATGATATTATAATGTTTTGATTAAATTTTATTCCCCAATTTTTGTATTCAAGTGTCTCTAATTTTGTTAAAAACCCTTTAACTAAAATATAGTTATAAATGTTTTAATGATTTATTATTATAAATATATTTCATTAATATCCATGTTTTCAAAATGGTTTTAAGAATTTATTTATATGGATATTAATGGTTTAAAATGTTAAAATCTTCAATGTGGTATGGGACTTCATCTCAATCTCCTTTTATTGAGGAATATTTTTTTATACACAACCTTCATTTATACGGTGTATAAACCCCTTTGACTATTACCTTTATCCAAAAATAATCTTTTTTATACGAAGCATTTTACTAAATGACAAAAAGAAATGTTTTTGTCGTATGTATGCGGTGACAATGACATCTCCGCTGCCGTGACCATTATTTGATTTTTGGCTTCCTCTACAAGAAAAAACATTTTTTAAAGAAAAATAAATACCATGTTTTACTTTTCTTTTCTTTTCGTATTAAAAATGGTTTTCATAATGTTTTTATATCAATGTGTTGTATTAATATATTGTGATTGAAAAGTGGAAATTTTATGTTCCTTTATGCATGTTTTATGTGATATGATTATGTTATGGTTCTTGGGTATTATTATGAACAAGGGTGGTTCAGTGATAAACTAAGTGTTGGTGTGCCCGATATAGCTCTCCAATGCATTGGGTAACACGAACGAGTTAAACGTTAAGGTTTATCTGAAGAGATTTAGGGAATATACTATAATGGGAATTCCAAACGTACCCAAAGAGGGTTACTCCCTACGTAAGTATGTTATGAATGTCTCAAGTTACCTTTATGTCTTATGATTTCTATGATTTATTCATGATTTTATGATGTATGTTAAAGTGCTTATGTTTTATGGGTAAAGTATGATTTCATTCTTATGAATATATGTACTCATGTTTCCTTTCCATACTTTTTATAACCCTTAATGAGCTTTTTATGCTCATCCCAAGTTTGTGAAATGTTTTTCACATGTCAATGGAAAGGTGCCTGATATGATGATAGTGTCATGGAAGTGTCAGGAAAGAATCCATGGTTTATTTTAAATATGTTTCCTATATTTTATGTAACCACTTTGATTAAATGTGGAATGTAATGCAAGTTTTATGATCTAATTCTCTAAAACTATAAACCTGAAAAGATCTTCAATGTGAATTATTCATTTAATTCAAAAATAATTAAGGTTTAAGGCAGGGGCCTTATAATCAGCGTCAGTAGTTTGAGTAATTTGGTGGAATGATTACCTTGTATTGTTAGGTCAGTGTTAGTGGCTCCATGATGGTAGGTCGATTGTTTGTAGGTCGGGCATCAGTTTTTCGAGAATCATTGAATTGTAACAATGAGTCATGAATCCATGGGTAATGTTAGTGAAACATTGTCAGTGGGTCGTTTAGGTGAGTCTTTGTCGGTGAATCACCCATCAGTGAGTCATTTCCACCATTTTCTACTTTCTTCTTGTTTTTCCCCTATTATATTTTATTTTTCAAAAATCTAGTTTAAAACCATGGTTGAGCATTTATAAAGGTGTTTAAAAGGATATTAATTATATCATTAATATCCTAATAATATAGGTACATTGAAATATTATGACCACATAATCCTGACCAGGATTTGACTATAATGGCCATGGAACCCTTTTCCCTCTATTGATATCAGATATATATCTTCATGCCAAGATCTTATTTTCCCCGTGTGTTTCAATGTTTTGTTGGTTTTCCCAAATCCGTTATTACCTGTAGAGTCTTCTGTTTTTTTTGCCATCAAATCTAGTTTTCCCTTGGAGTCCTTCCTTATGCTCGTGCCCCCCCCATTTTTGGAATAAAGTGGAGTTTTTAGGATCATTAGTTCTTCAATGTAAGAATTACATCCTCTCATATTTAATTCTATTTCAGGAAATGTGGGTAAAATCAAGTCTCTTGGAGAATATGATTGAATTAAAATATAAATTAAGTCTATTGTTTTAATTAATAAAAAAGATACACTAATGGGTTTGGATACGTTATTAATTAAAAAAATTTGGGATGATGATGATGATGTTTTTGTTGGTTTTCTGTTATCTTTTATCCGTGCAGGGAATTGGGTTGTCCATATTCCCTCTGAAAAGAATGGACATTGTTGGTCACTATTTCCACACCACAATCATGAATACATGTTTTTAATATCCTCATGAACATATATGAAACTATAAAATTGATCAATAACATATATCAGATAAATTAAATGGATGATCTAGAATCATATTTGTTTTGTGATAACCACCAATTTATTAAAGTGGAATTAATGAATGATCATGTTAAATATGAATACACTTTTCATTATTCGGTGTGGTTTTGTGATTTGTGTGGATCTATTATTTTAATTGTGGGTTATGTCGTGTTATAGTTGGAAGTGTGGTTTTGGGTATATTGGTGGATAGGAAATTTGTTGTGTGTCTGTGGTGTGTAAAATTTTAGTAGTATGAAATCAATTTTGAAGAGTGTTAGAGTGGTTGTATGTATGAGTTGGTTTTGGTCATGTAATGTAATATCTGATGAATATTTTGATTGATTATGGAATAAATAAACAGGTTGAAGAGTGGGTCTGCATCTAGTTTTTGTTGTGGATGTTGATCATCGTATATTTATGAAGTGGGACTACAACCTTGTTATCATGTTTTGTTTTTATGGAATGTGGTTATTTTTATGTAGTGGGGATGCTGAGGATGGTGTTATAAATCATGTTCCTTCTTTATAGATTGTTTCCAGAGACTTTTATGATGTATTTGTGGGTTATGATGTTACATGTGTTGTGAGGTGTTTCGTATTTTACTATGTTGGGATGGAGTAAATGAATAAGTAAATGAATTGTTTAATACATAGTGATATTTGGTTAATATAAATTATTGCGGTTGTGAGTTAATTCTATAGTTAGTTGTATGGTCATATATTATAGGTCGTTGGAAGGGATGTTTTGTGTGGGCTGGTTGATTTTTTTTGAAAACCTGTAAGATGGTCTAAGTGTTATATATATATATATATACATGTAGTTCCTTGTGATTTATATATCCACCCCACCTATGTTGAGAACAATGTGTAAAACACCCAAAATTTTATTACGAAGGGTGTCATTTTCCAATATCTCAATAGGAAGATATATGGATAGTTATTGCCTCTTCTCTACTCCGTCTACTATGAATTTTTAACCCTAGGATATTATGTTTTGGTTGTGGTGTGGTTGTGAAATCTATGTGTCTACAGGCGAGGTGTCTTTCACAGGTTTTTTGGAGATGAGATATATTGAACTTTCTTAGGCATATTTGGGTTGATGTTGTTGTTTTGTGGAACAAGTTTAATTTGGATGGATGTGATGTGGTTTTGTCTGAAGTGTTTGCTGATGGGATATGGTATGTGGCCCAAGTGTTTGCGGGAAGGTTGTGATAGTGGGGCTTCTGGGACAACATGGTAGTGTCATGATGTTCACTGTTAGCGATGAGTTGTTAACTAATAGTAAGTAGTGTATGGTATCATGTCATATTTTTTATTGAAACTTTTCTTTACATGACTTATGTTATTTGGTGAGTATGACATGGTGATGTTTGGGAGGACAATATACCTTGGTAGGTGATTTTTAGTTAATGTTTTTTTCTCATAGGGGAATTAGTATGCATCTCCCACTTGTGCCCGATTTGAATTTGGATTTTTATACTAATTATAATTGTATTCTCAACCAACATATATTATTTTTTTAGATTTTAAAAGAGATTATGAGGACCATTTTGGACTGTTCTACCTCAGTTGTTAGAGACAATTTCTATGTTATTGCTTAGCTTTTCATTTTGTAATTACTAAAGAGGATAATTATTTGTTATCAGTTATATTTTAATACATACAGGTGGGATGGTTTTGATTTTATTACATATATACATGTATTGGAGTTGCTTGTGGTTGATACATCTTATCTCCCAATCATTGTTAAAAAATTTGAAATTCCACACATTTTGTGAGATTTGTATACCCTTGATGTTTTTTTCCACCCTAGGCCCTACTAGAGGTGGGACTTGACAGCCAATATCTATTTTTTATCTTGAATTAGGAAGGTTACAAATCATTTCCTTACCTTACCTCATGGTGATGAAGAAGGGATTTGACTGACATGAACAATATTTTTTCATAAAAACCATTCAAAAGATGATATATTATATCACATAAATAGAGAAATACGTTATCTGGGTTATAGAATTACAAAATTAGGAAAAAATATAACAAAATAAATTTTCATGACATCATGATAGTATTCTCTCTTCCATACTTTTCATTTCATATTCCATAATATATTTTCAACAACTACAACAAATTTCATCACATATGAAACTATTGTCAACATAAATGTTTTATCATCATTATTCATACACAAGGTAAATGAAATAATAAGAAGGGGGATATTAAATTCCCAGTATGGGTAAATATAAAAATTAAAAACGTAATTTCATCAAAAAGAGTGAGACGACCACATGGGTATCATGATATAATCCTCGTGCATGAGAATACCAGTAGTTAAATTATACCCATCAATTCATGGATCATAAAACACAAAAAATAGGATAAATATTTAACAATGGTAGGGAAAATTAAAAATCTTGCTTTGCGTGATGTCAATCATGATCAAGTAATTATTACATAAAAATATATTTTCACCCATATGAAGTAAAAAAAATATTATATTAAACATAAACACAATATAGTAGCTTGAAAAATTATAATTTTTCCATTAAAAATTTATACAATTTATATATATATCATGAAGGTATTCTAGGATATATATTATATATCACTTATAAAAATATAATATCCACACATCAATATCCATGCCCAAGGCATTGGAAGGGTATCACGGACTAACCCATGCTAGGTTATAATATAACAAACTATAGTTGGTGTATATTGAAACCACTAATAATTTTTATTACTACGGAAAAATAAATAATCATAAACAATAAAAAATAGCTATAATATAAATAAATTACATAGATCATTAACATTATGATCAACTCTTATAAACAACCATTTTTAATTTCATAACATGACTAACCCACATAAAAAGAAACATGTTCCATGAAAATAATTTGGATATAATAATAATCCATATATATAAATTAAATTTATGGTATAATTTAAAATTATTCATATTTTTTCATAAATAACATCAATAGATGATGTAATTGGTGAATGTAAATAGGATTAAAAGACTATAACAAACATTCCTAATGAAAATGTGAATTTTCACATGAAATTCCCTTTTAATGTATATACATATTCATAATTGAGTGTGAAAAAAAATTCATTGAAAGTAACCTAGGAACATTATAATGGAGACATCAAATAAAATATTTGTTAATATGGAGGTAAAATTCATTCATGTTTGATTATTAATAGTAAATATTATTTTCAAACTTATTTTAAATGGGGCATAATGTGACATAAATGGAAAATATTTAGAAATTTATTTAATTTTTTTAAAAAAAATGGTGAATGATCATTTAAAATATATTTATGAATTATTTTATTCATATAAATTAACATTTTATATAATACTGTAGAAAACCTGAATGTGAAAGAAAATATTCTATGTTTAAAAGATGTTACACAGTGTGTTTCACTTATGATGAGCATCCATGATGATTCATTAATCATTAATTTAGGTAATGAAAATTAAAAAATGTAAAACACATTCATCAAAGAGTATAATGAAATATATGTTTTTCAAGAAAATTGTAGCATATGGTTTACCTAATGTACCCATTAAGATAAAAATTATTTAAAGAAAATCTTATTATAACATAAAATGTTTTCTACTTCGTTATCATTTATATAGAAAGTCCCATTAAAGGATAGAACAAAAAGAAACATCAAATTTCATGATCATTTGTGGATTAATGGAATAACATGTTAATAGGAAATCATAAACATCTCATAAAATAATATTGGTGTATATTATAAATTTATGTCCCAATGAATGATAATTTGAGATGAATTCACCTTTACAAATATCATATAACAGAATTGCTGATTAACAAATAGAGGTATCTAGTGGGAACAATATAACTCCACAAGAAATAATGGTATATACATTATAAAAAAATTACTGAAAAACTAACACATAATCATTGTTTAAATAAATAATTTAATAAGATTAGTAAATTTATTAAAGGGAATTAAGATAATAATTTTTATTAACATGGGTACATTCAATTAAAATATCGTTGAATAATGTTATTTAAATTGAAAATTAAATAATCATTATGTTTGAAGGATTCATGACGTAACTTTAAAAATGGTTAATATATATTATTTAAAATAAATTAGATTCATAAGATTAAAATATTATTAAATGATGGAAAATTGAGCCAATGTCCTTTTCATCATGTCTGACATGACACGTACATGTTTATATCGATTATAACAAATGAATGATAATTTTCTAATTTATTAATAAAATCTATAGTTTATTATTATATTTATTTATTTCACAATCATATTGTATCCAATTACTTAATCAATTGTGTTTTAGTTTGTCATTTAAATTATATTCATCTTATATGTGGAAATTACTTTTTAGAGTTAACTATGGTCAAAGACATAATTATGACATCATATGAAGATATATATTCCTAAAAAAAATATATTTTATATATATAAATATTAATTTCAGAACAATTAATTAAATATGGTTATGTAAAATGAACTACATTGCAATCAAGAAGACGGTAGGCCATTCTTATGCTTGAATATCTTTTCCATTTTACAAATATCATTATGGAAAAAAGGTCAGTATTATTTTAAATATACAAAATTTATGGTTATATAATAATTAATATGTTTTTTATGAATACACACACATATATATATATATATAGTATCCATGTTCATTGGTGATGAAAAATGAGTCACAGCACTACATGGATTCGGTAGTCCACACGTACGCACAAACGACATTATCATTTTCTAGTGAATGAAATTTTATCTTAATAATTTTCATATTACCGTTATTGAATGAAATATGTGTAATGAATATCATATATATATATATATATATATATATAATAATACATTATATCCATCAGTGATAGTTGGTGATGGATAAAAAATTACATCAGTCCATGTCGAGGTTGTCCATCACACACAGCAAGGATGAATTCTATTCCAATTTGATGGAATTCTAAGATAGATATATGAGATTTAATTAATAAAATAAAATAAAATTATAATTTATTTATTTATTTATTACCTAACCATTTATATATATTATTCAATGTAGGTGGAAGAATAAATAAAATTAAAAATATAGGTTATGAACTATACTTCTTCTTTAGAGAAGAAAATATTCATTACACCTTCATTCTTCTAGGTTTTTTATTTTGATTAAAATAAGCCATATTGAATTAGGGGAGGGATTTTTGAAATTATTTATTTTGATATTTTCCAATAAAATATATTTTGAATCATGATGAAAATATGATACGATGTTAACTTTTATAGTATATTGGAAGGGAAATTTTAAAAATTCCTAAAATACCTACACAATTTAAATTAATTTTAATGTCAAAAGTCTCATAATTTATAATGTTAAAATATTATATGACCATGAGTCTAAATACTGTTATTAAATTAAATTTGGATAAGTTTGGGTAAATTTTTTTCCTTGTGCTTTTGTTTTAACAGACATTATTATCCCTTTCAAACTCACCATGATAACATATTTTTTACACATTAATGGACAATGATATATGTAATGTTGAAAAAATTGTCCATAATTATAACAAAATTACATTATCCACCTTATACCAATATCATTTTTCATTATGGGGATTTATGGAATTAATAATCATTTTATGAAATGTTAATTATTATTAAATTTAATTAATATCAATTGTAGAACTATTCAATTACTATGAGATTAATAAAGTCAATAAAAATGCAATTAAAATATAAAAATGTAAAGAATTAGTAAATATATATTTATAATAAAATATTCGACTATAATAATTATATATAATTAAATTACGCTTAATATTAAAAAATTTAATCGTTTTCATTTTCTAATAATTGAATAATTACTACATCGGTGTAGTGTTACAATTTAAGGTGATTATTTCATCAAAAAAATTTAAAAAAATTACCAATATTAATAATAAATGTATTTTCATATAAAAATTTATAAATCAACATATCCAATATTTACCCATGATTCAAAAATAATATATATATTAAAATCATGAATATGACATTTTCAACTTCTTATTCACATAAATATTTTAATGCTCATAATTATGGCCTACTGAAAAAATTGTAACATAGTATACATTTTAATGTCAATGGACGATATGTACTCATTCAATATTGTTAAATAAATTTTGGAGGACAATTTTGAGACCTTATCATATATGTTTTACCCTAAATTTTAGGATTCACCCTTACTAAGATGACATAAATATACTGAGGATTCTATTCAAAATGATAAAAATAAAAGGAAATTGTTTAAAAATATCACCTCTTAATGTTTTATATGTAGTATATTTTTTATGATTCAAAAAATGAAATTGTAATAATTGAATTTAAAACTAACACAGCAATAGGAAACAAAAATTAATTTTCAAAAAATTTCCCTTATAACTATAAAAATATTCAAGTATAAAATTCATTAAAAATAGTGTTATTAGATAATTTTTTATCCCATAAATTAATGATATTTTAAAATATATATATTATTGTACATTTTAAATACATCAATATAAATTACCATTTTCAATAAAAATTAAATATTTTACACTATTCATGTGAAGTCAAAATTTAATCAAAAACCATTATCCATAGTTTAATTATGATATAATGATTTAAAAAATGGTATTTATTTTTAAAAATATATTTTTAAAATTTTAGAAAAACATATTTGAATATTGTTAAATGAAATTCAATAAAATATATTTTTAATGAAAAAAATTAATTACAAATAAAATAGGTTTACTAAATATTGGGATATTATTTCAGATGTAACAATGAATATATTTTGATTTATTATAATTTTAATATATATTTGGATAATAATTTAATGCATTTAATACCTCTTAATTTATTTCCTAGGTTTTAATGTTCATATTTTAAAAATAATATTTCATCATTTATTTATGTTCGGTGTGGAATGTCATACATGTTATCGAATATAATGCCCTTTTTATAAATCCCAATATATTAAATTGAGCTTAAATTAATAAATATAATCCTAGAAATTTTTACTTGTGCTCAATAAATTGGATTTTGAATTTTAAAATTACATTATTTGAAATATCACTTCTCAAAACAATTTCATAAAACATTCTATTAAAATGTTGTGTATTGAAATATGAGGTTCTTATAGATAAAAACATTATAGTTTTACATATATAGATGGATATTGTTATAAATTAATGATATGGTCTAGGAAAAAAATATTAATGTCTAAAATATGATGTAGAATGGTAATGATACTAAGTCATATGGTATTGAATGTTCAACATAATGTTAATAACAAAAAACCATAAACCATGGAGGTGAGGACGTTACCATATATGTTTTGTAATAGAAGGCAATTAGATAATATTTTTCGTTTCAAGATCCATTTTTTGGTGTTATTTAAATCCATTAAAATATTCATTAATAACATAAAAATGTATATTTACTGTAAAATTATAATTTCACCCGTTTATCAATTTGCAACAGAATCTCATATTTTAATCTAAAATATGTGTATTCAGGATTAATTTTTCATTCTATAAATGCTAGAATAAACTTCTGATGGATCAAAAAATTACATAAAATTATAATTATTTTCTTCTATCATTATACATTAACCAAAACCAAAATGGTTATCTCAAGGTAAGATAATTCCAATATTTAATAATCCATTATATATTTGTAATACAGTGATATAAAAAATTCAACACTAATAAAAATGTTCAAACTAAATAATTCCATAAATAACTATACGTAAAATACTATAAAATATTCATTATGAATATTTAAACACAAAAATTAGAAAAAATTTATCACAAGTTCAGCTAAAATATATATATCATTTATATAAAAATATAGTTAGTCACTAATAATTCCATATACCAAAAAAATTATGTAATTGTACATTATCCAAAATTTGTTATTCATTTCAAAAAAATACCTGAATCACTATATATAATAATTATGATCATATATGATACCAAAAGAAAATTAAAAAATGAGTAGTAATATAATTCTTCATATAAATTCTATTATATATATATATATAAATAATGTGGATCCCAAAAATATCCATAGTCATATAAAAATTCCATCAATTAAAATCCTAGAAGGGGTGTCTAAAACATTGATCATTTTATCAACTTGAAACATATACACTTTTAATGGAGGCTATAAAAATTCATAGAACCTATAATGATTACATATTAATTTCTAAAGTTATCTAAAACCTTATTTGATACCAAAAATCACAGCCTTGAACCCACACTCTTAGATCTGGTGGTAAAAAAATTAACTTTAAATTTCTCACATCATCCAAATAAAATTGACCAATTTTATTCAATTAAATAATTATAAAATAATATTTAAATCTTGGGTCATTTAAATAAAAAGGGATCTTTTCTTGTTTATAATTTTTAGGTCCAAAAGGTGTCTAAATTCCTAGATAGGGGTGAATCTGTGTATCGATATTTTTTCGAACTTACTCTTCTTACCCCACTAGATCTTGACCTCTTTTTATAAGGGTCAAAAAAAATTTACTAAATTATTTTTGAAGACCATATTCATTAATATTTTATCTTGTGATTATTATTTGAATTAAATTATGGCAATAAATAATTAATTCATATATATATTTACATGATTCACCCTCAATGGGCTACGTACAAGGAGCATACAGTCCTCCATGTGCTGATGTACCAAATCTACTAAATCTCACTGTCAATTTCAATGGTTCAGGAAATATCACTTCTATGGCCAGTATCATTACCTTTACATTGTTTAGTGTCTTCTCACTGCTTCCCCAGGGATCATTCATGATATCTCTCTCACTAGATAACTGCCAATGGAGAGGATCACCTTATTTCTATTCATTTTCTCACAACTCTAGAAACTATCCACTCATAGTTTATGGAAATGTAGTTCCCTTCATTATCTCTAAAGAATTCATCCTCCATGGTATGTAGATGCTATATTTAAGTAAAATTTACATTAGAGGATTAATACTCATTTTCCCTGAAATCATGGGTAATAACATTTGATATACTTTTACAAAGCTCATAGTTTCACTAATTTTCCTATTTTTCAAAGCATAAAAAAAGCCTTCAAAATGTTCATGCCTCTTTCCAAATCACAAACCATTTTTGAGATCACTGATTTTTAGAGAACAACTCTTCATACAGAACACTTCTTCATAAAATACAATACATCACAAAGCTCAAGACATTTTATAGCTTAGGCTTTCACAGAGCTTAAACAGTAGCAAGGAAACATCCTTGGAAAAGCATATCGAGCCAAAATATTACTCCTCTACTACACGAATCTCTCAATACATAGATTAATTTAAAATTTTCATGAATTGATCTTTTTAAAAAAAATCTCAATCCTTAATTTTAAAAAATTCTTCGCTGAGGACACCTTTGTTTACTAAATCAATCTGACTCAGGATTTTCCCTTCTAAGCTCATTCGGAATAAAAAGGGAACAATTTACAGGAATTTATAAAACTTAACACCAATTTTGGAATACATTTTCCATGATTTAAACCAACAAATTATGTGAATTAAATTCAAAATTAAACTATTAATATGTAACGAAAAATGGTTCTTCAAAAATATATCCTTAATGTGAAAAAATATAGAGGTATAAAATCAATTATAAAGACTATAATATTATTTTGTATGAAAAAAGAAATAATTAAATTTCATAAATAATAATAAAATAAATTTTACTTTTTAAAGACATTAAATGAAAATATATTTTTTAATAAAATGTATTTTTTCAAATTCATTGTGTAGTGTATCCTTTCAGAATCGTTTAAGCCTTTAACAATTGGATAATTCTAATATAACGATTCCATGAGTATTATTTTCATTATCAAATTAAATTTCTAAAATATCAAAAACATTAATTATAATATTCACTAACAAAAATAAATAAAACTCATATTATATGAAAAACAATTAAGGAGTAAAAGGGTTTACAAAAAAAATTTATTGCTTATTAATTATTAATAATGACATATGTAATATTTAAAAAAATTATATATTTTATAATAATTATTTAATACTATTTATACCCTAAAATTATACAATTAGATTATACTATTAATATTTAAATGAAAAACAATTCAGGTTCATTTATACTGAGTATTGGGTGTCGTTAACATTTTTTTACATATTTTCATGACATTAGAATCCAGTGAGATTGAATAAGAATTTATTTCTTCATAAAAACATGTGTCTATATGAATAAATCCCATCCTCTACAAATTATGTTTGACTATTCAATTCTATATTTGATAATTCCTCTAAGGATTATCCAAATTATTTTGAAATCCAAATATGTTTTATTTCTTGTGATTTTTACTTTTTTCTTTTTATATTTTAAAATGAAAGGATTAAATTTCTTTTCATGATGTGGGTTTCAATAATGTTACTCATTATATTGAATATAGTTTTCATAAAAAAAAGATTTTTCCCATCAACAATGAATTATCCATTGGAAAAAAATTTATCTTATTGAAGCCTCTGTTAATGATATTTATTTTATAGATTAATTTTAAAAGAATTATTTTTATTTACTTGAATATGAATTTTTTGGTTACACATAACTCTGTATTTTTTATATAAATATTTAAACAGTTTTCTGAAATCTATTTTCTTGATTTCGATTCCTTTTCCCTCATTATATCCAAACAATCCAAATTCCAAGAAATTATTTATTTTAAATCATCCTATGAAAACCATTATAAAATAAATATTTTGGGTGGTAGATTTTTTACCAACAAAGTTTAATTTTCATATCACATTATGTGATACAATTGGTATATGATATAAACTTTTTCTTATATATTCTAGATTTAATGGTGAATGGTTGATATATTATAGAATAAATATGTATAATAATGATATTTGTTTTTTATATATCCCTATACTTATTTGGTTTTATATTCATATCTAATGAGATAATGATGTTATTCATGGAAATTTGTTTTTTCAAAACTTGTTGTATAAAAATCTAGTTGGTTTGAAACATGATGAATATATGTTTGTTGTATTGGCAACATAATGTGATGGAATAATTGAATTATCCTCCAATGTCGTGATTTTCTTATGCTTATGTAACTGACAAAAATTATTGTTATTCTATTTTTGGATGAAATTCCATATATCATTGTAATATTATTATAATTATGCTGCATGTACCTTGTTTATTATCTAACATACTTATGACATGGTACATGTTTGTATTTTTGATATAAAGTAATATCTAATATTTAATTATTGATAAATGATATTTTTACATTTTCATTAAAAAATATATTTCTCCCATGGTCATGTTTTATCATTTTCTTATAATCTAACCATTAATGAAAATTTAAAATGTTTTTTATTGCTTGTTATATAAAGCAACCCCTTTTCTTTTTTTCCATTCCTTATGATATGAAAATGAATATAAGCCATGATAAATTTATTGAGTTGTTTTGTATAGTTTTCTAAAAATGGTCACATGTGTTTTAAAAAAAGTTTTTTATTTATTTAATTTTCATATTGGCTAATCCATCATTTCTGGTGTATGTGAGATTATTTTTGTTTTTTACTATCTATATTATTGAAATGTTTTAAAATAGATATGTTTTGATTTTGAAGTATCATTAATTACACACAAATAATATATTATCTATCCATTTTAATCATTTCTTTATTGGAATGAACATCATATAAATCCATTAAATCAGTTTTTTCATTCCATGGGGTTTGAACATTCCTGACATTATACTAGCCTAAGTAAGAGATATTAATAGAAAATTTTATATCCATGATGATGGGTATTATTTTTTATAAACATTACCATGGAAGATGTTTATGTAGATTCATATGATTCATAAAATCCTAAATCCAAATAAAGAACAATATAAATTAAAATTTTCTTATTATTGATGTTAATTAGGGTCTAAATTCAAAATCATCATTTATTAGTGTGTATTTTTATTAACATATATCTAACTAATATTTATGTTATATTTAAAATTGATTGAAATATGATATTATTAAATTTTAATATTAATTTATATAGGTCTAAAAACATATCTGCATTATTTTTTTGATTAGAAATTGTGGGTTTATTTATTGTAAAAAAAATTAAATTGGAGAGTTGGAATTTACATTGTAATGTTTCCTATGAATATTGTTGTTTTAATGGTAATACTACATAATATTACACATATAATAATATATGTAATCCATTAAGAATTTAAATAAATTATGTGAATCAGAAATAAATTTAAAAAATATGAAATCAATGTTTTCCTTTAATAGAAAAATTCAATTAAATTTAAGAAAGATTTTATTTTATTAAAACATTTTTTTTCTACTCCTAAAAATGATTTCCTAAAAATGACTATATTTTCATGATGATAATTGGGGGGAGGATAAAATTATAATAGGTTTATTAAATTAAAAAAAAAATTAACATTATATTATATAATATCTTTCAATATTTGAATTTTTAATTCAAACACATGTTTTCTTGGAGAATATTGTATAGGTAGAGGGTGTGAACTATTTTGAAAATAAATTTTTTTTGAAGAAATATTTCATAGTCAATAAAAATTATATTTAACATAAT
The DNA here is from genome assembly GCA_963277665.1 of Viscum album. Classification (NCBI taxonomy): domain Eukaryota; kingdom Viridiplantae; phylum Streptophyta; class Magnoliopsida; order Santalales; family Viscaceae; genus Viscum; species Viscum album. The sequence goes on from OY728164.1 coordinate 617,122,023, forward strand.
ACCATATCATAGACATCTATATTATAAAAGATCCTTTACTATGGAATAATTTTATTATTACATATAATTACCTTGATTTGTCAAAAATCTATATGACCTGTTTCACCCTAAAGTTGAACTGGAATAGTCAAATGATCACACTATCATATTGGATCATGTTATATAAGAGTTTGAGCTTTTAAGAGATGTATATCATAAATTTTTTTCATTGGGATATGTTTTTAAGATGAAGTGAGTGCATAAAAGATTTTAACAAAACTGGTTTTTTAGGTTGAAAATCATAATATATCATGTATTGTTTTAAATTTTTTGGATGATAAACAATATCCAATATCTAAGAGTATAATAATTAATTTCTTAAGAATTGAATTTTAGAAATTAATTATGAAATATTTTTTATTCTCATTTGAATATGTCTTTTAAAAAAGTTATAATATGATAAATCCAAAATATGATGACAAAAATAAATTTCCTCTTTGTTTATTACATCCCTCAAATGATTATAGTGTAAAAATTTATTGAATACACCATAATATTTTGGCAGAGTAATTATTGTTAATTAATAGAGGATTGAATAATAAACAATGTAGAGGTGTAAAATCTAGTCATTAATATTTGTCTATCTCAACTCCCATATATGTAAACTTTTTGTATATTCATATTCTCTAAAAATAGTAAGGTAATTTTGGGAATCTAGGAAAAAAATCTAGAAATTCATTAATAAAATCCACCCCCATCGAGAAATTGATAAATTAATCAATTATAGAAACATTCACGACCATGATAGAATTTTTCCTTCTATAATCCAAGTGTTTTCTCATCGGTATCATTTAACTGTTAAAGGGGTTTTCATCCAATATTTTGAGTCCCATAGAAATGATATATCACCTAGGAGTCTATGGGATGTGAATATGTGGTTGTTACATTTTAGGTTACCAAATCCTCAAACGTACTACATTTTTTATTCCTAGAATTTACCACAAGGGTTCTAAAATGATTGATACATATAGTGAAATACCTACATTTTAAATATATTTTTTATTTTATTTAGAGAAAATCCATAGACTGTTTTTCATTTCAGAAGCACGATAATCGAATTATGGGTTCCCATTTTTTTAAATAATTAATTCGTTCCATGTATAATAAAAATATTTCATCCATTAATGGGAGACTTATTATCTCATTTATTTCTTCTAAAATATATTTATGTATGATTTTTAATGGTTGAATCAAATGATTTAGTTTTATTATATTTTCATGTTCTAAAATGGAGATACCAATAATAGATATAAGTAATATAAAGGTAGTAATCTATTAGATCTGTATAGGTAAATATTATACCAATGTTTAATGGAGGTTTTTTATTCTAATGTTTTTTATTTATAAATCAATTGATGAAAATATTTCATGTTTTCTATTAGGTATATTTAATTTCTTTCATGTGTTGTGATATTTTCCAAAACATTTTTAATTAAATAAATTATGTGTGGGGGAAATAATTTTATTGGTGTTGAATAATTTCTTAATATGGGGAAAAATTTTACGTGTTTTTGTTATTTAAGATTATGATATTGAAATTTTATTAGAGTAATTTTTCAAATATTTTTTCCTCTATATATGTATAAATTACTATTAATATTTTATATAGATTTGGAAAGTATTGATATAAGATAAAAATTTTATGAAAAATTATTCTTTTTTATATTTCAGTTTTGTTTTTGTTTTTTACCAAAATTGTGACTCTACAATATTTTTCCCTTATTAAAAAAAATTGGCACTCAATGGTTATGTATGAAACTATTCTAAAATAATTCTTAATAATTGAAAATATTTTCAGACCAGTGTCTTTATTATTTTGGTGAGTTGGATAAAATAATGGTTTGATGTTATTTATCGGTAATTTTTTAGATTAATATATTTACTATTTCTATTATTTCTTATTAAACATTAATTATTAGTAACCATTTTGTACACATATATATGTTTTTAATTAATATTTTAATTCTATTGTAGTTTTATCATTCAAAATGAATTGATAAATTCAAAATATTTTTCTCTATTATGTGTGTGGATGTACTATGTAATGGTATCATAAGTAAGATACAGTTCTTCATAAGGGTAGTAGATGGATACAATAGTGAGGGGAAACAATTGTGTAAAGATATCATTGATGAGGTAAAAAAATTATAAATGATGTTTTGACTTTTAATGCATGAAACACACCCATGGAATGGTAAGACAACACTAATTTAAGATTACCATCATCAAGGTACATTAATCAAGGTAAATCCCACAATTCTGAACCTGTCTAATGGTCAATGGCCTCTGTAGATAGAAATGATTGTGGTTTAGGGGATCTACATAATGGAGATACTATGATAATTTCACATATGTAAGGGTAAACCTATATTTATAAAATGATTCTAGATGGTAAAACACAGATTATTTTAAACAATGTAAACCTAACACCATATATATTGATTTTATATAATGTTATAACTATGTTCCAATTCTACATAATGGTACATTAGTTTTTGTGTTACAGTAAGTCTTATGATACATCAGGATACATAAATGTGCACCATTGAAAATGTAGATGTTTCAAACACCATAAATCAAAATAATGTTATAACACACAAGGAGACATAAATTCCCTAAATAATGGGTTAGATAATTATTCTCATGTGTCCTTTTTTTAAGAACCATGGGCTACCAGATGTTCTCCTTTTATGAGAACATATCCCAAGCATGATCCTAAAGAATCAAAATAACAATATTTCTATACACAACCTCTAGATGATTCCACCATAGTATAGAAGTAAAATCTTATTCAAATATATCAATAGAATTATGAAATTTAGAATACCATTATATTTTTTGTTGTTTTTTTTGGTGATATAATTTATCGAAGAATCCATTTTTAACAAATATTTTACAAACTAGTGATAATATGCCACTAAACCAAATATAATCAACATCTCAATGACGTTTCATGGTTATTCCCAAGTCATATAATCCATTATCATTCCATGATCAATTAATTATACCATGTTATTTGAATCAATGTCCAAATAAATTCACATCCCATATCAGGAAATCCCATTCTTAGGGCTTTTGAAAATGTTAGTGACTTCTCATGATTTACATATCTTCTATTAGATTATGAACATAGTCTTTCTCGTTTTTAGAGTAAACAATTATTTTATAAACAAACACTACAAAAAATGAGTTGACGTATTCATGGAGTAACCATTAAATAGATTACATAAAAACCATAGGATAATAGGTTTGGGAAATATGACATAAAATGTACACATTGTAGAAGTAATTACTATGGATAGTGTTATTTAGAATGTTTTGTTTTTTAATTCTAAACTATAGATAACCGAATATAATATCAATATCCAATAACCACATCTCATATTAAACTGATAAAAATTATCTATTATTGGAAATGGAAATATTTTCATTAATTTCAATTAGTATTGTTTTTGGTAATTGTTAAAAATTTGAAGTATATCATAAACTTTTTTCAACAAAAAACTTGCACCATTCATTGTTAAAATTTTTTATTATGAATTAATTCTCTATAATGTCATTAAGATTTTATATCAATTATTTCAATTTATATTGTTTCATATGGTAAGAAGTAATAGATATGGGTTGGGTACAAAGTAGTAAATCAATACAGAACTCAACCCCCATACGAGTGGAAACCTAGAGAAATCATATTGAAATAAACAAGGAAAAACAAATACCACACAAGGAATATAATAAATAACTAATTCTTACTCCAAATGAAAAAAAATATTATCTCACATTACCTATATTTGATCCTAGAAATTTTGATGGTTTCATGTGAAGAAATTATCCATCACAATATCTAGATTCACCACATCATGGTTGAAAACTAGATCATAAATTCGAATGGGTGTAGGTACCAATACAAAAGCATTGATAATTTCCACCATGTTCTGATGGAGGTTCTAATTAGATAGAGGGTCTATTTTTTAGGGTTCATCAAGAACTCCCTCTAGAGTTATATTCATATGAATTATGGTGGAACAAACTTTAAAACATCAAAATAATCCATGAAAAATTATGTATTGATATACATATCATCAACTCATGAATGATATATATGAAAATTAATTCCAATAGATATGATTTATCCCTATGGTACTTCAAAATAGTCTATTCATATATAGAAATATACAATAATCAATTTAAATTAGTCCTCAAGGACACTTTTACCAAATAACCAACGTGAATTAAAGATCAAATTAATGATTGTGATCCACGAAATGTCACTCAAATTCACCTAAATTATCAAAAATAATATCTCTTATCTATTAGAAAATCCGAAAAAATTAAATATCAACATCAAACTATGATTCAGAACCTACTTATGATACATCTTATTATTGAACCACTCAATATACCTTGGTATATAAGTACCTCAATAGAATCTAATAGAGATAGAAGTGAATATATATTCCCCATGTGCTTTAAACTGGTACATGGAATTAAGATTTGATCAGTGGAATGATTTTGCCTCAAATATATGATAAAATATTAGGGAACTATGTCTATTCATATCATGTGTGAAAAAACCCTTCAAGGATAAACTACCATAAAAAATATATCATAATTATTATATCATTCAAAAATTTCACATAATCATTAAGATAATATATTTGAAACCCAATGAAATGAATGGACCATATATCTATCGACACCATTATCACACTAGATTTTTTATCAATCGCACCCACCACATTGTTGTGTCCCTTTCCCTTATCCATGTATAGCATAACATAATATACATACATCCAAATATGGGTATTATGTGATCTACAAATACCATTATGTTGTAACCAAACATTCAATTAGTAAAAATTAAATTTGTCCATGTATTAATTAATTTAAAAAGAAATTAAGGGATATAAAATAATTGTATCATAAATAAAAAAACATGTTTTCATACAAAAATTATATATAATTTTTTTAAAAAAAATAAATTAAAATGTATTTCCTAAATCGAGGTCCTATATACAATAATATATATAATAAGTGGAATATAATAATAAAATCAAACCATGAAACATGTAAATAAACCCAAAATTTACATATTTATTTGCTATAGTGTCATGAAACCCTCCCCAAATATGTCTATCCCTCTTAGTCTTATAAAGGGAGAAGAGAGATAATGACACATGAGTCCCGCAACCATTATGTCTAGGAACTGATCCATACCTCTGGTAGGACCTGGGTAAAGACTCATACCAAGGGAATACTAAACATGTCGATGGGAAACATTACCATTTAAGAGAAAACATGAAAAAGACAGATAAGATATACACCAACCACCTCCTTCATAGAACACCATGTAAATGTAACCCATGTTCACATATATAATTCCATGCATGAACTATTATAACTGAAAGGAAAAACTACAAGAATCGAATGAAAGTAAAAGTGTAGCGACCATGTAGCCCGAATCGATCCTAAAAAACCCCTAGCAAGTAGAAACCATCCTAATTTCCAACCATCTCAAACTTACATGAAAAAAATATAACATAGTTTGAGTATAACAGTATACTCAATAGGATCCTCCCAATATCCTTTCATGAAAAAGTAATGAATGGATGCTAAATAACACTAAAAGACAAGTGATACAAAACTTTCTCCTAAAGAGGTATACTATGTTCCTAACCTCACCATGGCTACTCTGACCATGTTTCTAATAGAAGAGAAAATATTATAATAAATAATAGAAATGGTACCCCATTGAAAATTTTTCACTAGATTGTTACATTTCCCCAATGTCACATGTTCTGAGCATCTATCTCTAGAAATTCAATCCCAAAGACACCTGAGAATGGAACCAAAACAATCACCTCATGCATATCACCACCACATCCACATAACCAAAAGTATCCAGGTACTTTAAGAGATCCACCACTACTCATATAACATGTATCACACATTTTTTATTATTCCTCAAGACATCACAACACATACAATGAGTAAGGATCATCAATGCATCAAAACCTATACAGGTTAAACCTATAGTAATCCATGGGGAACAATATCCAGAATATATGTGTGTGAAATAACCACAAGACATTACAAACCTCTTGAAACATGTATAGGGAAAATAAACCATCATGCATACTGGATCAAGTAACTACCATGAGAAGGGTGCATGATAAAAGGGGTATTCATCCATCCATCCTACCATCGATATGTTAGGGAAAACACCCATAGACTTGGTAGAGTAACATAGAGAAATAAAAAAAATTACGAGATATGATATATCTCAAAACCACACTATGGTAATTACCTAGCCCAAGATTCCACATATGCTAATGTTTCTCGCACTCCTAATGACCACTACTGTGACTATATATCCTTTAATCACACTGCCATTTTTAATATCTAAATTATGTTACATTAACCCTTTTAATGAGTTTATCATTAAATTAATTAATTTTGTAACCATTAATTAACCATTATCAACTCCACATAACATTATTATTTCTAAAATTATCCATGGACTCTAAGAATTACCAATCCTAGGCCACAGCTTCTCAGAATCACAACCTCAACATTACATCCAAGCTTCATCCATCTTAATGGGTTAAACAATTATTCATTTTATAACAACATTACATAATTATATATTTCTATATTTACAATTATTCATGGAAAATTATATATGATATAAAACACGAGGGGCTCTACACAGTGAGTATATGATCTACCTAACAAGTATTTCCCATATATATCATTTGAATAGAAATTTCCATCCACTAGAAGCAAAACAATGAATACATGTGGCATACCTCATACTTCATCAACAATTTTGGAATGAGGGAATGAAAAACTAGGTACCTCATGTTGTGGGGAATGTAATGTAGATAAAAAAGCACATATTGAACAAAAATCCTGCATTTATATTAATATTTTTACCTAGATTTAACATGTTCCATAATCTATAGTTTCCTCCCCAACACTCACATGCATAAAATGATGCATCTCTCCACTCTAGGTGTCAAATACTACCTCAACGATCAGGCCTCCCTTCACCACATACAACAACCTCCCTCTAGTATCATCCATCCTAGGATCAATTCTCATCACCGACAAAAATAATCAACCATAGAAACTAGGATCATAGCACTAAACAAGGAATTCATTGTAAACAATCCTTTTTTAATAGTTATACAATTAATTATTTATTAATTCTATTTTTACATTCATTACAAATTTCCATCACTTGAAAAGTTCTAATGTAATATTTGAATAGATATCAAACTATCAAGGGAAAAATGGGGGAAACTATTATCATTGTATAAATAAGCAACAATAATATGTTACTGATAAAAATTCATTAATCTAGTCCAAATAATTATTATTATAATTTCATTGTGATCTAATGGGTAAATCATGATAACTCTAAAATTACTCATAAATAAATTTATAAGCAACAAATACACTATAATAGAATTTATTCAAAACTATTCACTCGAGAATGAACCATGCAACTGATAACATTCACCTCTCCCGCAACGACTGTATCATCCTGAGGACGTCCTGACACCACCACCAAAACCGACAACCACGAAATCTATATTAGAAGCATGGAGACAAGATTTTAGCACATGAAAAGGTGAAATGGGAGTAAATTCATTGATGAATCAATAATTTTGGAGGTATAACATACCTTATATCAAAGACATATCAACACTTTCTAGTTGCACCAAAACATGGGGTGCACATGAATTTCGAAAAACACCATGGGGAACAGAATCCAAGTCTATTATACAATGAATGTCTATTACGGGATGAAGAACTCTGGGCATCCCATACAAAAAAAACAAAAGGAAGGAAAATGACATAAGGTATATCATCCTTTTGAAATTATATATGGAGCAGCATTTATGATATAGTTTAGAGTTTCTAGAAAAAGATGATATGGTCAAGATTATGTGTTTTGACTACGTAAAGTAACCCAAACACTTAGGAAAAATTAGAAAGAATTAATGGGCTTTTAATGGGCCTTAAATCCCTTCAAATATAGCTTTTAATACATTTTACATCAATGATAACATTAATGGGAAGAAATTGTAGGATAATAGAAATACTATGTGTGAGTCACCATGGGACATGTCACCATTGGATGATTCACTATTTGATGAATCTCTATTGGAAGAGTCCCCAAAGTAAGATTCGTCATTGGATGACTCATCATTGGCTGACTCACTATTACAAAAGTGACCTTTCGGCAAGCTACCATTCGGAAAGACACTGTTCACATTTCATTTTATGTTGAGCTATCATCGTGAGTCACTGATGTGAGTCATCATTACTCACTCACCATTGATTACCCACTCTCCAAACAAGTTACCATTGGAAAACTGGAAAGTTGATATTTTTTTAAACAAGTCACATTGACCTTCCAAAACACCTTAAACACCAGATTTCAAAAAATTAATGGACCAAATAGGACCATACCATTACATCATATTCCTTTCAAAAAAATCTCCCCCGTTACAATCCAAAACCATCCTAGGGAGAAAATAGGGAAAAAGTGTCCAAACAACCACCCTTTAAGGTCCCTCTCAATGTTCATTCCTCAATATGATCTCAAATGCTTCATCATGGAACAACAAGAAACAAAATTTCAACCACTACCCGCACCTAAACTCTCTCGTGAAATAGATAACTCTCAATGAATGCAATATACAACAACAAAAAATATAAAATCATCTCATAAATGGAAAAATGTCTATAACAATAATATTATTATATTTCTATGAGGAGAGATAAATATCAAATATATAGGGGTACTGCACATATATCTATGACATACATTCTCATGTACTTTCCTCCATGGCACCATGCCAACACAATACTATAAATAATGGAATATCCCACCCATGAAACAACTTTTCCTACTATTATTGGATCTCTATAAACTTCTCCACGATGGTCTCATCATCATAATCTTTAATATCTCCCCAATCTATGTCTAGAGATTCATCATGAAGATAACGATGGAGCTGTGACACAAGAAAAATATCATTTATTAGGATCATCATTATGGGAAGTTCTACCTAATATTTCATCATTCCAATACTATCCAATACTTTAAATGTATGAATAAACCAGGGATAATTCATACTCCCATGGGCAAACATTTTCTTCACATGATCGAGAGTCACCTTCTAAAACAAATGATCCCTAACATCAAACTCAAGAGGAAGCCTCTTATGATATTCATAGGACTTGTAATGATATTCTTCATCCTCCATCATCTCATGAAACACATTATCCATCCCATTTATATTTTGTTCCAGTTACAACTTGATAATTGAATACACTCAACCCTAGTCCCACATAATAGATAATTCTGTGGTCATCTATACAAAGCTTCAAATGGCACCATAACGATGGTGGACTGGAAAATATTTTTGTAAGAATACTCTACCATGTGTAGTTGCCTCATCTATGAACTACCTAAATTTAGGACACATGAGTGAAACTTGTATTCAAGAGTCTAGGTGGTATACATTTTCTAACAATTCCTTTTCAGATGAAAAATATTTTTACAGCTTATCTGAAAACAATAATCATTGTGAAGACCTCTCCAAACATAGGAGGTAAAATGAGTATCTCGATTGGAAATTATCATTCTCATGAATCCATTGAGTCTCATGTACTTTTATAGATATGGAATCAATAGAAACTCCAAGGATATAGACTCCTTGATCATAATGGTGTGGAATGAATTCATTATATGTTACAATACTACCCACATAGCATCATTTCCTCCCTGATCTCAAGATAGATCAGTAAAAAAGTCCATCATGATATCCTCCACTTCCACTGAGGGACATATAATAGCTGGAAAAACCCATAGGGAACATGGTGCGCAACCTTCACATTTTGGAATACTAATCATCAAGACAAAAACTCCGCAACTGCATACTTTAACATTGGTTAATAGAAATGTCCTCTCAGAACATGGTACATCATTGTCACTCCATGTTATACCACTATTGGTGAACTATGTAACTTATTGAGACTCATCTCATGCATCTATAAAATAATGAAAATAATTTAATGAAACAACACCCGGTGTTGTTAATCCTCATTCCATCTATTGGGGTCCTCACCACCGACAACTCAGTCCCTCTAGTCCTCCACCTCATGGTACCACATCTAAGATTCCAGGACCTATTGTAGCAGAGATGGATTCACCATCATCTGAAAAATACAACCTTATCCCACAACATATCATATATCTATATTTAACTATGAGTGTTCTTCCATCAACCTCCATGAATCCCCATATTCATGCGCTGCATCTCTATGAAACTTCTTGATCATTGCATCGGTAAAAAAAATTACACATTATAGGTGTGTATTAAATTGAGAAGTCATTATCTTGTGACACCTAAATCCACTGGAAATATAGTATGTTCAAGTAAAAATAGGATAAAACATACCATAGGCTCTTATGTATGGTGAAGACCAGAAAATTCACTCCAATGATGTAATGTCTCCAAAAATTCAATGGAAATAAGACAACTAAAAACTAGAGATCGTGTGTGGAATAGTTACATTCATGGGGATACCACTGATGAGACCCATAAGAAATGAATTATATCGACTGAATCGGATCACATCCTTACCCCAAAATCGTAGCATCATAGGAAACCAAAAATCAATTCTATCAAGGTGAATACAAAAAACTAAAGAACGGACCAAATTACACTTTAGATACTTAGATGTTTCAAGTCATTTGAAATTCCACAAAAAACTCATAATACTTTCTAGTTAGTGCTATTAGAAAAGTTGAAAACTAAGATAAATAGTGTAAGAACATCCTATAATTGCATGGAAGGCAAGAGTGACATCCCATTTCTACCACATTCATGGGGGATTCCCAAGACACACATGCTTATATCATCGATGTATCCACAACTACTCCATACTGGGATTTCTCATGCCCAATTAAAAAAACTTCTTCAACCAAAATATAATACTTTATAACTTCCCCAACATCTTCTCATGGCGAAGAACACCCAAAAAAACACACAGTGGTCCAAAATGTTCATCCTCATTTTCATAGTACAACATATTTTGTCGATGAAAAAAACATTGAACATATCCTACAACTCATGGAACACAACATTCATCAACTCCATGACCATATGTATAACATTTTTCACTCTTTATAGGATAAAAACACACTAGTAATGGCTATGATGACAATGGAAATAGGTCTTCAAGGTATCCTCATCCTTCCAATTCTTTTTATGATATTTTGGCCATAAATCAATCATGAAGAACCATATTTGACCCTTCATTTGATCAAATAATTAATCATCTATAGACGATGATATCATTTCTTCATGGCAACATTGTTTAAGAGACAATAATAGATAAAAATATGTAATCTTTGGTCGATCATCTTCACAGAAAAAATTGGTTCACCCAATTGTGACACACTCAGCCGAACAAAATGACACTACAACAAAACATTTATCTATTTAGATAGATCTCGTAGCCCAGAAGGTGCCATATTATATATTTACATTGATATTGGGGACACAACATGATGCATCTTGATCTTGAACTCAAACTCCCATTAATGTTTAATGATAGAACCTCTCCTTAAAATACAATAGGGTACTCTTCCTTTGACTCAGTGAAATATCAACTACTAAAACTCTAAAAAACTCGGCATCAGATCATCATTCAAGGAGTATATAGACAGAACATGCATCTAACTAATATAATGGTCCCTCTCACCAAAAAAACACTATGAATTTTCCATCAACAACGAGGGACACCCCCTTTTTCAAGAAAGAATCCACAAAATCCATCACCAAATAAAACCAATCAATGCCAATTCTGACATCATATAGTTGTATTAGTAATTATAAAAAATATTCCCTAGAGCAGTGCAGCCCCATAACTAGCTCATTTTTATTAAATTCTATATATAACCCAGCTCAACCTCCAACTGGAATAGTCAATAAGAAGGGAAATGGAATCCTCTCTTCCTCATGCCCTAATGAATTGAAAATGGTAGGTGAAATGGAGGAGTGTGTGTCACATGAAACAAAAAATGAATGAACATACGTATTAAATATGAATATGGTACCTCAAACATTGTAGGGATTTTCTTGTGCTGGTAATGAAAATGAATGAAGCTAACCATGACATTCTACACAACCTTTCTGTCCTAGATGAAGACCACCTACATGGCCAGGCTCTTATCTCTGAGGACATGGAGAATCCCTAGGAATTCCTTTTCCATCCAAATCTACCCTCTCATGATCCAATGTTGTCTTAACCTAATATTTCTACCTCATATTGAAATACCTCATTGGAGAACATGAACAAGAATAAATGGAGCATGTTGGCTTTTCAAAATGTTCATTCACTTTCATCACAGAAGACATTGGCCTCCAAAATAAAAAAAAGAATCTGATCCCCTAGAAAATGTTTGGGGGCCATTGCCCATGGAGAACCAAAGCACTGAGGGATAAGACCTAACATTAGAAATTTGGTAACTATTCATCACTAAACCCCACGAACCGCATATCATATATCTATATCATGATGACTCTTGATAACTCCCCTCTCATGATGATCAGGTTCAAGATAATATCATCTGGAGAAACTCAACCCTTTCAAGTACCTTAAGATATTTCTTCAGCATAAATAGTTTCACATGGCACTAGATCCCTGAATGCAAAGACTCCTTGAAATTCTCCTTTTGTATTCCTCGTTGGGTAACGGGTCTGAATTATATCGCATAAGGTTTTTGAAATATATTTACAACCCTACCACAATAGATCTTCCATACCAAAGTGTAACAAGCTCCCAAACATTGGAATCCTTCACATTCAAAAAAAGAAAATCACCTGTGAACTCGTTCTAGAACATATCCAACAAGACTTCTGATTCCTCCTGATCCCTGAGGAAGAATAGCCATCATTTCCTCAAATCCCAACATAGCAACGTCACAAAAAATGATACTGGGCTCTCCTTACAAGAACAGATCAATTTGAAAGATATATCATCCTTTTATAAATAGTCTTCTATGAGTACATATTAAATGGATCCCAATTAATTCTCTAGACTCTAGTGATGAAATTATTAATGTTTCCTTGTCTGTTTTTCTTCATCATCAACCTATACTCTATAGATATCTGTTGGTGCAACTGACTAGACATATTCTTCACCTACATGAGGAGGAAATCGACATAGGGATATATATACAAAATAAAAATAGTTAGATCTCATAAATATAAAATTTGGAAGTCAATTTATTTAATTCATTGTTTTTTACTATTTATTGTTAACCTAACCCAATGTCTAACCATTCAAACATAGGAATAATGAATATTGATGCATGATCCTTTTATGGTCCCTATCCTTTAAAAAGTGTCACATATTTTATTATCCATTGTAAGTATAAAGGATCATGAATTAGATCATAAGGGGAACTAAACACCAATTTCCTAACTTGTCTCCCTTGTTTACAATGCTTTCTAAAAATATCTGACATTGTTCCCCCACCAACACTAACAATATCATATATTCCTAACTATGAAATCCATTATAACCCTCAACAAGACCATTGAAGCACTCTACCACATCCCCCTCCACACAACCTGTACCTATCTTGTGCTAGTAATGGGATACGAGAGATAATGAAACATGAGTCATGACTCCAGTAGGCACTAGGTTGGAGACTAGTAATGAGGATACTGTAAACACACAGATGAGTGGAATTTTCCTCTTAGACAAGGCATGCAATATAGGGAGATAATATAGACACCAACTTTGTCTTGCTCATACCGAAATATAAAAGAGACTCATGTACACATATATAATATCATGCAAGAACTAATACAACTGAGTGAGGAAACTGCTAGTACGAAAAGATAGTAAAATTGTAGTGACCACGAAATGTGAATAGATCCTCCAAAATCCCGAGCTTTTAGTATCCATCCTAATCTATAACCTACCACATCTGATAGAAAACAGTTTATATAAACTTAGGTGAGTATAATAGTATACTCACTAGGATCCTCTCCAGATCCTATCATTCAAAATTAATGAAATCATGGTAATGCATAGTGAACAGCAAGTGAAACTCACTCATCATTTATATATGTATAATTTTTTTCCCAATAGTCCTCCACTCTTCCTCAATATTGCACACCTTGAGAATATCTCTCCAAAAAGGCTATCTAGAGGAAACCTTCATGAAGCACCACAACATGCACCTCATGAAACTCACCACTACATCCACATAACCAAAAGTAATTATGATTTTTTTGGGATCCACCACAACTCAAATAATGTGTATTGTACGTCATGTATTATACCTCAATCCATCACATCTCATACACAATGTAAGGATTCTCAAAAAATCAAAACGTCTACATGTTATACATACAATACTTAATGGGAAACTATATCCAGAATATATGTGTGTGAAATAAGCATAAGTTAATACATCACCCTACACACATTCTGGAGAAAACTAACCACCATGTGTACTAGAAAAAAATAAATCAAAACAAAATTGTGTGGTTTGTGGTGGTAGTCATTCACCCTTCCTATTAGTGAGATATGGTGGAATGCACAACTCCCCACCCCGAGGGCATAGAATTCCCATGTTGTTAGTTTCAATTACTAACTGGTTGGAGTAGAGTATAGAAACACAAAAATTACATGATAGAATATAGATCACAACCACAATATGGGAAAGACCTATACATTGGGTCCACTATAGCTAAAGTCTCTCAGACTCCCTATATTGCACTTCTAATAGTGTATATCCTATATGTACACACCCATTTTGAAGAGATATAATAAGTTACATTATACCTTTTGGTCAGTTTCACATTACATTAATTAATTATATAACTAATAAGGAACCATTGTCAACTTCACCTAACATTCCCTTGAATTAGAATATTAATAAAAAACCATGTTCTACAGGTATAACCATGACACTTCCACGGCTTCTCAGAATCACAACCTCGTCATTGAGTCTCATCATGATCCAACTCCATGAGTTATACAATTATTCCTTTATTAACAACACTATCACATTACATTTAAAATATTTCTAGGTGTTCTCGGAAATATTCAAAACTAATAACACTAGTGGCTCATCATAGTGAGTAGATGATCCACCCCTCAAGTCTTTTGAACATATATAATTATATTAGACCCATGTCACAAAAATTCCACCAAGGATTATGTCGTAACTACCTGATGCCCACCTTCCATAGGCCAGGGGATATCAACCAGCCCCAAAAATAGATATCCCCAAAAGGGAAGGAATTGACATTAAAACTATACACACAAACACAAACACATCCCATACTGCACAAATTAAATATGAAATTGGGATACCAACAACAAGTATGACGCACGACGTGGAAACCAACAAACTAAAGGAGAAACTAAAAGGGAAAAGTATATATAATACAAAAATAAATGAAATGGAAAGTATAATAAAGAAGATATAAAAGATATGGAGGTCGTCCACAAAAGATCCTACCTGAAGGGTAGGTAAATATTATTGTCTGATGTCACTAAAGCATATTGCATCTGTAGATGCACATCTAATCACCCCTGCCCCGGGTTCTCCAAGATCCCGGTCAAATATGTCTATCGTCTGCATGAGACACAACTGGTGTGGGTGATGATCGTGTAGGGGTGATCAAATAAATACATATTAGGGATCATGAAACCAACTCGAGTCTCACATAATTCCACAATATAAATCAGAAAATAATGAAAAAATAATAGAGTAACTATAGTCAACTCGACAAAATAATATCATAATGTTATGATATCAAAACCAAGTGTAGATAACATTGAACATCAATTACTACTAAGGAACTATCCCTATTGAGTCCCTTAGGCAAGATAAATTGAATAGAAATATTCCGTAGTTGAGTATCAAAGTCTCACTAATAGTTGACTCATGATGCCTCGATGGGTAGCTGAGTCATGAAGTCTCACTGGTAGCTGAGTCACGGTGTCTCGTTTGGTAGGTGATTCATGGAGACACTCTTATTACTGAGTCATTGATTATATATAGGTATCTATGTCACAATGTATTGCTGATATCTGAGTCATGGAGTCTTGTTGGGTATCTAGTTATTCAAGTTTCACTTATATCTGAGTCACGGAGTCTCGCTAGGTAGTTGAGTCATGAAGCCCCACTGGGTCAGATTCAATGAATTCTTAGATCGATGAATTCATGTGGAAAACCACTTCCCGTGGGTTCTAACACCATAGAAAACATGTCATTTAGACATATAGTCTGATAGACACATCCCATTTTGTAAACAATGGTCTTTTACGTCTAGGCCCAGTCTGACTGGTTCAGACCGACACGTCCAACCAGACCCGGGGTCCCGCATGACTTAATAATAACTTTATGGCACATTGGCATATTCCATTGGGCCTTACTGAGCTAGGAAAAAGTTGTTTGTAGATCCAGTCCTCTTGGTCACCCAGTTACCAAAAATTTACAGCATGACTTGGCCTATTCATATGGGGTGACTGTGGCCATTCATCTTTCTTCCCTTCTTGTTTTCACACGGCCAGCAAGGCTGAGGATACTCCTCCTATGCGGTTTGAGGCAGTAATCATGTCTATCCAGCTGATGTGGTTGACGAGCCACAACCTCCATCAACATAGCACCCGAGGTGGTGCCTCCTCCCTCCTACAACTACCGCCGTCGATTGCTTCCATCATCACGCCTATGGTGCTACACATGAGGGACCTTTTACAGGCCACTGTGTCAACTCTAGTGGTCCAATCATAGATATGTATTCCAATTCAGGATTATTAGGTCACCTTCATCACATATACGACCATGGATTCACTTTTCGGCCATTTCTAGGATGTGACTGCCACGACCCGTCCCCTGGGGCCCGTGCCATGACTACTCTAAGCCCGCCTTCCATAGGCCAAGGGCTGGGTACTAGAACAAAATCCATAATTCCTTAAACTGGGTAGTCATTGCCTTTATAATGTGAAAATAGACACAATAGAGTACATGCTGGAAACAAAACAATAAATAAAACTACATACAAAATGAGTGATGAAAAGTAAAAAAGAATTAGAAATACAAGCCAAACTGTAAAGTAAAAGGAAACTGAAAGTACAACCACTAGAAAAATGGAAAATAGTGCATGGATCGTCCACTAGGAAATCCTACCTGAACGGTAAGTACAGATTGCCTCCACCGCACTCCACGTCCGTTCGTCTCCTCTGTGCTCCATCACGCTATGTGGTCCACCTCCGGGGACCATCCAGTCCTGGTACACTCATCCTTGGTCAGCGTTTTCTGTCATCTGCATCCAACACAATGATGTGTGGGCATAACCCCTGCAGTGGTGAGTATAAAAATACTTATTAGGGACCTCGAGATCCTCATGGTCTCCTAAAAACAACAAGGATAAACCACAATGTATGAAATCAACAGATATCCCCACATAGGTATATGCCCATACATATACCTAAGTTATCAAATAATTCATCTCAATCATGAGGTAAACACAAAAGATACAGACTCCTCTCACCATAGGATTTATTCTTGGGGTAGTATCAAGAAACATTTCCAAGCACAATGTCGAATACCTCGGCTAATAGAGAACTCCACCACTATCGAGTATAGTGGTCCTGCCACATCACACAGAGGCGCTTCCCACTAACCTTGGACTACTAAGGTACTCCTCCTATCGATTATTATGGGTCTTCCGCGTCACACAGAGGCACTCCCTACCGTGGGTCTACTGCATCACATAGAGACGCTCCCCCTCGTAGCCTACTAAGGTACTCCTCCTGTCAAGTATTGTGGGTCTACCGCGACACCAAGGCTCTCCCCACTGTGGGTCTGTCGCGACATCGTGTCTCTCCCCACTGGGCTATTCAAATTTGTCCTAGTTGAATCTGTCAACAATCATTAGGTCATTGCTAGCTACTTTGTCTCTGCACTAATCTCACTCGTGTTCGAGAGGATCTGCTCAATGAGCTACAGTTAGATACTCCTACTAATAAGAAATCCCACCAATAAGTATATCAAAGGTCCTCCTCATCATAGGGGTCTCAATTAAATAGACGGAGTGTCAATTAGATGCCCGGTATATGAGTTTTTAGCCTTTTAGTCTCGGGGGCCCGGATGGATTCATTCACGATCCAACCTGACCATATCTCAACATTACTCTGAACATCAGTTGGGTATACTCAAAGGGACCATCGTGCTCGATGGAAACCAGTTCTCCTGACGGTTCATCAAACGGTTGTCTGGTGCAAATGATATGGCCAGAGAAAGTAAAGGGTCGATAGTTGGCCTAGGTTCGGTCCCACCCGGCCGAACTTCTGACCCCGTTTGGGTTGAACCGGTATGGGTTGACCTAGTCAGACCAATTGGGTTTGGACCGACCCATTGGGCAGGCCGGCCAGTTAGGTTGGGCCTAGCCCACTGGGCCCCGCCCAGTAGGCTGCGTGGGAGGTTCTTCCTGGAGTACCGCGAGGGTGCAACTTGGGCGGCACGGGGCACACAGGGCACGCGGGCCGTCGCGGTTTGGCCAGGCGCACAGGAGGCGGCCTGGAGAAATGTATTATTTATGATATTCCTAAAAGGATATCATGTGGGGGAGAATATATGTTGGAGATATCTTAAATGGTGTAAAATAATTTTTATATATATATAATATCTATTGACACTTATCATATAGTTTATTGAGTTTGATTAATTTTTATATTAAGAGGTTATTTATCCAAAATTATTCAATAATACATGTACTATATTTTTGGTATTCTCATTTCTACATTAAGGGAAAAATAGATTATCATTATATAATAATGTTTCTATTTTATCTTGTTTCATATTATTATTATTATTTTCTAAATTTGGATATGAATAATGATGATATTTTTCACTCCAACCTTTATTTTTATCATTCATAGTTGTATAATCATTAGATTTTACATCATAGTGGTTAACTTGATTAATTTTTCATATATCAAATGGAAAAAACTATAAATATTAGTTTGTGGATTATATAGTATTAATCATGTTAATATACTATATTATAATTTAAATCAATCTAAATATGTCTGAAATTATGAAATATTATTTCATACCTAGGTTATTTGTGGTTAATTCAACTTCCCTTTTGGTTCTTCATTGGTGGATTGATGTTATATCCTATTATTCTTCTAGATTTAATAACAATAAGTAAATATACAAAATATTATTCCCATTAAGGAATCAATATCATAATTTATATTCATACCACATAATTATATAATATTATTCCTTATATTACACATAAAATCTCACTAAATAACCTATTGTATTGGTGTCTTAGGATATTTTCATCATGATATTTTTACATTACAATAATTTTTCAACATTTCAATATTCATTATCCAAACATGATAATATTATATATATATCATTCATATTAGTCTTCTTCATTTCTCAATGAAAGGAATCAAAAGAAAATAGTGAGGCCAGATTCTAAGTAGGGCAATCTTATGAGATAAAAATTGAGGATAATAAGAAACATTAATATATACATATGGTATGAGAAAATAATAGATGTATATATACATAGTATAAAGAAATAATATCCAATAAATCATTGATAATAAATAAAATATCAGTTCATTAGGATTTTTTTATAAAACATGAGTCTTGGAATTGTGAAAAAATGAGTTAGTGTAATTTTTACATGAAAACAGAATGATGAACTTTGTAATAATATTAAATGAATATGAGAATAAAACATGAATTAAAGTTAACAACTAAAATTTTAATCATATAATGTATTAGGATAAACACTTAAACATAATTTAATAATCTTGGGATAACAACCGTAGTATATTTGTGGGATTAATTCTTATATACCACAAACAACTAGCATTCATCCAACCACAGTAATGACACAACCACATATCATATGACTGAAATCATTACCAATCGCAGTGGAGTACTAAGATAGATTGAACAACAACATATTGATAAGATATAAATATATCACTTCAACAAGAATCAACTGATAGTGTTAGTTTAATGTCCACCAAATAGTTCTATGTAGTTATCCAAATAACCAATTTTCATGTTGGTGTCGACATCTAACTCGCATCGGCTCCGTCCATTTATTGGCGGTATATGAGAATAGTACCATTAAATTTATTTAGCAACGGTTTCATGTTAAAAAAGGTTTTAAGGATATATCAGTGGGATAAACCACAAAAAATGTTATATATATAGTTATTTTAAACTATAATTATATATATATATATATTTTAAAAATACAATTGTACAATGTTCATCCCAAATATAGCTGAACAATAATTGATATATGTTTATTTGGGTGTTTGATTCCTAGATCACAAATTGAATAAATTAAAACATATAATAAAAATTTAAACATATAATAAAAATAAAATCATTACCTATAGTCTTATTATATAACAAAATATTAAAATAACACCATAATACAATGACAAAGTATATTGAAAAGTGACATCAAATCAGGACCTGATTCTCCACAAGACTTATACCCCCATAATCCGAGTAACATCACAAATATCCAAATCTATAATTAACTTCCCTATATGGTTAAGATTTCCTTCATTATATAAATTATATTGATTGAATACATCATATAGACCCTGAAATATATACATGTAATGTGTATACATTTCTAGTTAGAAACCCACACATACCTATGATTCATGCCAATTAAACAAGAATTGTTTATCTCTTGTACATTTTATATAAAAAAGAAATAAACCACATCTTATAATACATTGAAACCTGTATAAATAAATCACACAATAATATAAATTATATTTTCTAGACTATAATATCATGGTAATAACCCACACCGTAATACATTTACCAATTCTATGAGTGAACTCCATGTTTGTTGTCACCCATCCAATGAGGTACCCTAAATAAAAAAACATACAAATAGTATAAAAAAATTCCCTATTTCTAGTATACCATGGGCACCCCTCACAATTTCTCAATAAAAATTTCATTATTTGGGAAATTTCAAATGAACCCCAAGTAAGACACCCACAGTAGTGGGCCTAGTTTTTCTCGCACTATGTTGAAATGACTTTTTTCTCTCTATTATTGTACTCAAACATATTATAGATTTGTTGTCCAATTATATGTTACTATAGGGACTTCACAATGAAAATAATAACTAAAATTTAATCATCATCCATTTCTCTCATCGTGTAACAACAATCACTATAATGGTTAGATGCTAAAACAACAGCAGTAACACCACTCAAAAAATGATTTACAAAATGGTGTCCACCATGGTTTAGTGAAGCATGGTGGGAAACAAATATCCCTATATTACCACATACATTCGGAAAAATTCACAATAGTCATAAATTACATCTCATAATATTCAAATTATAAATAAAAATTGGATGAAAACATACTAATGGTGAAACATTTTCCCTTCCATTTGGAATTTCTTCATCAAAATTCTAGAGGATGGAGGTGTGCATAAAAATGTGGGGATTTCTAGTGTATTATAATGGTGTCCAATTATAAATTTTCATATTTTCCAAAAATTTATTATAAAATAGACAATCATATGTAACGTGAATACATGGGAAGAGTTTATGATGAGTATCCCATGATATGATACACATATTGTACATGATAGGGTATCTTAATCATGATCAATGTGATCCCAACGATTTATGAAATATATAACGTATGATGGTATGGGTTAACAACCATATCCTTTCCAAGTGATATTTCCATAACAAAAAATAATAACAACATAATATATAATGTAAATTATTAATTAATATTTAAAAAAATGCCTACTGAACATAGAAAACTAGATGTCGACAATGATGATAATATAGTGCTCCACATATGGTTTCATAATGAACCAAAGGGAAAACCTACAACATGGTAATAATTTCATGACATGATATTTTGGAAATATGTAGCCCAGAAATACATAACATATGAGGATGGAAATTATCATCAATTTTCTTACATACATCCTCTCACCTCTTCAATTTGAATTCAATACTCAAACTAGAAGTTCTTTTCATGCACCAAATTGATAAAATTAGGATACAAAATATTTTACGAGAATCTAGTGAAAAAGACTATATGAAATGATGAACACAATTAAAAAAGGAACATGAAATAGTAAAAATTCGTATTGATTCATGTTCCACATACACAACTCCATGAACCAACCCAATATCATAATAGACAACACAATTGAATCTATCAGGACACAATGAGGAACCAAATTAGATTCCATATCACCACTAATAAAGTAATCCCTTCAATGGTTCGTCATCATTAAGTATAAAACTAATGTTAAAAATATATTATTTTAACAAATAGACATCCGAATACATGTAAAAAAAATTAGGAATGGTGGCCAACATGAATAAAAATAATGACATCATCATGGCCTATATAAATCAATTTCATTTAAGTGATTTAATGAATGATTAACAAATTTTCATGAATTCCACTATCCTATCACTTAATGTTATTTGGGTTAAAACATAAAAACTAAGATGATCATAAAATTTTATGCAATGTCAAGGAATTATTTTGTGATATAACCCACATGGAGAAAAGAATAATGATCTCGAAAAAAACCAACTTTTCCTTGATATATTGATTCGTTGAATTTTCTTTAAGGGATACCATTACCAAATTCTATGAAAACGTTTTATAAAATTAGAAATTAAGTGATATTACCATGTATTTAACCATACCATATAGATATAAAATGAGGTTACCAATAAAAAATATCCCTAATAACATAGCATATAGACTTGAATACAATTTATGGGAAATACAAATATCCCTACTAGAAACGACAACATGGTTTATGAATTATAATATTAGTATTAAGAAATGTTATGTTTAGTAATAAAAGATTTATGAAAATAAATTGAACCCTACACACCACATGATGACCTCTGATTGACACCCTTCCCATCACTATCTCCACTTCCCATAACCATTGTCTTTATGAAAATTTTGTGGAAAAATATACAGTTTTGTATAATCGTGTTAACAGATTAAAATAATAAAAATAATTTAATAATTTTTTTGAAGTATTTTTATTGACCTTATCTATACCATACATCAATGAAATATCTATGTGGACAAATCTGGTTTTATTCCTATATGATTCAGTCAATGCTGTTGTCATGAAATGAGATTTGCGTCTTCCATATTTTTATAATCCCCTATTCATGAATTGTTCATTTCATTGAAACAGAATCCCTAGATGTATATTGATGTAGATAGTATCTATAAAAAGTAATAAATTCTTCTAAAATACCCAATCTTCTCCAAGGGATACAAATTAAAATGGCCCAATCTCATCTCACACACTTTACTACGATGCTCCAACCCATGGACATGACCAACTAGATCACCATTGGAGACAATGAAGGAATATAAGGGATTGAAAATTACTAGAACATTTATATCTAACAATAAATCAAATTATAGTAAGATTTGATGAAATAAATATTAACATATGTATAATTGACAATAATTTATTACATTCAAAAAAGTATTCATGCGCCGATATATTTTAAAGGCTCATTAACATAACTGCCATAATTTATTGGGTTAATATACATCTATTGTTCTTTTTGGGAGACTTGGTGTACAATATTATTTTCATAAATTAAATAAGTATAAATAAAAAATTTAATATATGAATTAGATTATTTTTTCTTTTAATTTTTTAAACTAATGAAAATATTACCATGGTTGATTTGTTTCTAGAAAAAATTTGGACCCAAAAATGTGAGGGATTCATTATTTATAATGATATGATTAAAATTTCCTTGATATACCATTAAATATAAAACATTAAATATTTATTTTAATGAAATAAATTTCATATACTTTTAATATATATATATATTGTGATTAATATAATAATATATATTTCAGCTGCTTCTCGGGATGATGGCTATCAAGAAAAACCATCATTTTCTCTCAATGTTCCCCATATGGTAACATATTATATAGATCTTTAGTGACCAATGAAGTATCCCTTAAATAATTCTATAATGATTATTTAATATCATTCAATTTCTATGCAAAAATATTTATTATCCAATTACATTCTATAAGATCATCATTGGTGATGTTGAATAACAACTATTCAATGAGATTCATTATTATAATTTAATAATATAACAACATAATTACATTATATTACACCATAATTTATTACCACAACATTTATCTAGTAAAAAGAGAATTTATTTTTCATTGATTGTGACACATGACTCCAAAAATCATTAGTAATTGGATGTTTTACCATCAATTCATCGAGGAGGAATAAAATTATAAAAAATATTCCAATTACATCTTTAATATGGAACCCATAATATAAAAATGGGACAACTATATTCAATCCATTTATATTCCAGGAAACTAATGTATTCAAATTTCCCTACATACTAACATTGTTTTCCACATTAATGAAAAAATATCTAGCTATATAAAATTGTGAATTAAAAATATTGACATTTAAATTTTTACCTCTCTCTATAAACCTCAAAAATCATCTTTATGAAAAAAGGGTGATGGTATTCTCCCTCACCACTAAACTAGAAAAATGGGGACATGTTATATAAGATATTGATGAGACACTGATGTAGGGTGTTGTAGATGCTAACAAAATGGAGGGTGTGAGATATGATGATGGGGTCGGGGAAGATGGAGGTGTCTTAGAATCTAGAGGGATAGAAATTGATGGATGATTGTTTATTGTTATTGTTGGTGTAGCATTTAATGTTATCAGTGAAAAGATTCCTCCATGGAATTTATTTGGTTTATAAAAATAAAATTAACCTTAAAACATATATTTTATAAAATTCCTACAAATTTTTTTTTGTAAATGATAACATATCCGTTGTAATAAAAAACAAAATATAAATATCTATGATAATTAATGAATTCATGTATAAAATATGTGGTTGATAAATTAATCAATTATTTCAAATAAAATCATTTTTTCTTTCAATCATGTCATTATCCAACTCTATCAGTAATTCAGTTATATCATCCATCGTTAAAAGATTAATATTTTCAGTACCATTATTCTAAAATAATTTCATTTCATGTATTTTAAGGGATTTAATTTTAGAGGTAAAATATTCCACTTCATCACCCATATCTAATCAGTTTCTTTGTTTTAGATGAATAAAGAGACTCCACCCCTAAACTACTACATCTTCTATGTGATATACCATTTTTCATAAAATGATAAGTGATATGGATCATATAATTCTGGGTCACCAACATCCATCAAGTGATAAAATTTAAAAGAACTAAATTTATTTGAATATGTTTTAATAACATTGGTAATATCAAGCAATTAATTTATTGAATAAAATAGATAAACAATTTAGGTGAAATTTTATTTTGATAATATCAGTCAAATTTAATAGTATCCAAATTTGGATATCAAGAACTCCCCAGTATTATTTTTTTTTAAACACTCTTTTTCGATCATCTGTATGAAATTTCAATCCGTTCACATTGTATGTGTTAGACTTTCTAAACCGTTTTAGAGGTAATGGATATTGAAATATCAAAAACTTCTAATAACTTCACCAATTTTTTATTTTTTATTATCCAAAAAATTTAAAACATAATATAATATTTATACATATTTTGTCAACCTAATTTCTGTGTTTATTTAAATAATTTTGATCTTAAACACTGTAAAATCATTATATAATCTATCTATTAACATATTTTCTTAAAAATTTCTCATTAATTATTTATAATTTCCCTTGTTAGCTTTTTTGTATCCAATGTTATTAAATTAATGAATATGAAATCTCACTATATTGATTCACATATCTATGTGTCTGTAATAATTCAATTTCTTTTAGTGTATCATTAGTGCTCGTCCCCCAGATATGCCAATAGTAGGAATGGTTTTTTATTTCTTATCTTGTTGATATTAATTATATGTGTCCTGAACACATAAAAATTGATTGAATTTTTTACAAATATCTTCCAATTTTCTAGTAAAAAATATTAAGACACTCATATACTATATATCCTTCATAAATAAATCTTATAAGTTGAACATTATTTATCATGTTTTATTTCAATGACCACACAATCTATGAAATAAAAC
Organism: Viscum album; assembly: GCA_963277665.1. Classification (NCBI taxonomy): domain Eukaryota; kingdom Viridiplantae; phylum Streptophyta; class Magnoliopsida; order Santalales; family Viscaceae; genus Viscum; species Viscum album. The sequence continues at coordinate 617,148,293 of OY728164.1, forward strand.
AAATATTACATAATTAAATATCTAATGAAGTTTGAATAATTGTATAATTAATATAAATAAAATATAAATAATGTTCCTCTGAATTAGATACATCAATTGATAATGTATAGGGCCACCATATTTTTTATCACACTAATTTACACATAAATCAATCATGATTATTAAAAATGTTGGAAGAATTATCATCTACATTGCACAAAAATTTATTTAATATCTCAAATAAATGTTATCAAACATAGATAGATGTATATATTTCTCACATAATTTTCTGTCGAATGTGAAAATTTGTAATACAACAGTAGTAAAATTTTCTTATAATAATGTACACAATGACAATGGTATTTATTTTTAAAAAAAATTATTTGAATCAATAATTTTCCATATTTGTAACATAAACTTTTTTATGACATTACTTCTTGATATTATACTTGAATAACAATAGAATATCTTTTGATGTTTTAAAATTTAAAGGGATTTATCCCTATCATTGTTAAACATTGAGAAATTTATTTATATTATGTACATATTAGATTGGAGATAGTCCTTTTATTTTTCATGGTCATTTTGAAATGTAAGCGTCATAATTTTCATAAAAAAATTTCTCAATATTTCAAAAATCAATAATTTTCTACAAAAATTTGAAAACCTTCTTACAATAGTTTGTTGAATATACTTTTTTCTTCCATTTTTGTGTACAAATTTCACTTAATGATGTAGTTCAAACTCATTTCCCACTATCATTAAAATTATTCCACTTCCCAAATTTTTCATCAACATTTCAAGATGTTTTAATATTTAAAAAACTATTTAATACATTAGAGTGGTGATACAATCAATAGAATCATTGAATTCGAACTTATTAAACTGAAATATATAAGATGCATCAAAACATATTCCATGAAATGATAAGCACCATTTTTCTACTATGAGGTAGTAATTCAAGATAAAAATATTTGTTACTAATAGGTAATTTAATCTTGGGTATGTGTTCTATCCAAATAAGTCGCATAGTCTATGGATGTTAATAATGGTCCACATTAGATCATCATGAATTTTGATTATTTTTCTAGAAGATACATCATATATATCAACACCATTATTCCATAACTCATATTATATTTCAATTATATGATACAATTACACATAAATATATCAAATGTAATTTTCATTCTTAGAATAATAAATGAAATTATAAATGGTGTTTGTTTCATAATCTTCCATGAAGGATGATATAAATGGATCAAAACAACTGGCCAAATTTAATAAGTTTTTCTAAATGTCCCAATTGGGATTAATCTATCAGAATCCAATACCATTCATATATTTACATGATAATATGATAAATATAAATGTCATTAATCAAATTTATTCCATGATTTTGAATCTATAGGATGTCACATTAACGCATCATTTATAATATCTATAGAATACCACTTTATGTGCTCAACGATATTTGATGACATGAATAATCATTGAAAAATAGATTTAATGGGAATGAAAAAAAATATTCACTGGTGTGTTATTTAAAATCATCGACAAGGCAGTATGTTGATTTATATAATTGACATCACCCTTCAAATGAAAATTAAAAGATGTTTTTTGGAAATCAGGTCTGCTCGAATAATCTCACAAATAAATCATGAAATTATTGGTAAATAAATTTATTTTTTTAATTAAGATACATATTGTTAGAAAATACAGTCATATAATTAATATACTATGGGTTATTAGCATTATAAAATACATCCCATATTAATTCCAATATCCTAGACATTTCCTTTTTTTATTTTAGGAATTGCTTTTTGATATTATTTAAAATCACCCAAAAAGATAGTTGGGAAAAATTTAAACATCCACCATAAAGATATTGTTTTCAAAGATAAACAAAATCATAAAAAAGAATTTCTCATTGATGTTTTCTATTATATTATTCACCACATAATTAAGAGAATGATACATTAATATCCTAAAATCATTAACTTGTTTTCATATAGACCCAGAAATATCACATGTCAAGTTATAAATTTTTGCACGTCAATGGGATGTTATGATTTTTTATTGATGTTATTGTATTTCCAAGAAGAAGAATAATTTATAAGGTTTTGAATTTCTTTTTACACTACTAAAGTAGATGTAATATCATTCTATTGATTGAGATTGGTACTTAAGCTTTATGTAACGTTTGATTCTCCATACCAATTCCAACCAAAATACTGTTGAGGGAATTTCTTCAATACAAATAGATAATAAAGATTATATCTCTTAAACCATGTACTAAATTTAAATTTAGGAGGTAGAAATAATATTTTACTATCAAAATATCTGCATATTGGGCTATGTTCCTTGGTAATGTGATTCATCATTTATTAATATATATAACAATGTTCCTATAATTTATGGAAAAAATTACATTACAAAACTATTACTATAATAGAAAATATATAAATTTATGTATAAAAAAAATTTAGTTATACTAATATTCATATTAGTATTAACATTTTAATGAAAAATATAAAATCAATCATGGATTGTATTATGTATAATATAACCAAGATAAAAATTATACAATCATTAGTGTAAAAATTTAACTAAAAGAACATGCATCACACAAGCTAAAAAATTATTTAATTATCAATTGTATGAAAATAATATAAAATATATATTCACATACCAAATTGAATAAAAATAATATGCTTCTATCTAGATAAAATATATTTAGAACAATTGGGAATAATATTATAAAATAACACCTGGTCTCACTAAAAATGAATATTAAATAAATTATCACCTTCTAATAACCAATCAAAATAAAACCACATTTCATGTTTAATATAATACTTGAATTAAAACAAAAACATGATAATTGCCTTTATATATTAAGAACTACTAATGTATACAAGTAAGATACCACAATATCGATCCAATAAGAATCCTTCCACTACATTGAAAACCATAATCCACATCATTATATCTTCCCAAGACCTTATTAAACACCTAAAAATTTGTTTTCTTATGTAATAATAAGAAAATTAAGAGATATTTAATGTTATTAAGGTAGTAGGAAAATAAGAATAAGGGAGGGAATTCCATCGGGGGAGTCTGGTGGGAAGGGGGGAAGGGGGTGAGTGGGTATGAATCATGGGATAATGTTAGGGAAACAAAAAAAAAGTCATTCTAGGGGTACCACAACTATAGAAATTTCTTAAGTGAGATAGATGACATAGAGAGGGATATGGTGCTTATGAAGGAGAAGGCTCGAGTGAGGGAGAAGACAGGGGTGATGGATCCGAAGTCTCAGTTGTGACTGTGGTATTGTCGAGTGGTATGGGGTGTTTCATGGATGGATCAAGTGATATTGGAATGTTGGTGATGGTGGAACCATAGTGTTTTTGAGGGATATGTGTTCAAGGGGATGGTAATAGGTGGAGTATGATTTGAAAAGGGGGAGAATAGTGGGGCTCAATGGAGGGGGTTTTATTTTTATAATAAACAGTTAATATTTAGAGGCATTATTTAGAAAACCACCACTTAATCATATAATTTTTTTAGTGATGTTATAGTACATCACCTCTAACAATATAAACTAAACAACTAATTTTGTGTACTGTGTGACCTAAAAAGATTTAAAAATTTAAATTTTCACGATCGTATAACTAACACATGTGAAAAAATATAGTCTGATGGAAACTCCGTAAGAAATTACCATAAACCATTATGATTAATAAATGGGATAGTATAATAATAGAGTATAACTGGTGAGGTTTAAAAAATATTAATAGATATTGAAATATATTAAAAACACCTCTTTATTTTAATTATAATTTTTTTATAAATAGATAGAAAAATTCATCAGTTTTTTTATATAGATTGATTTAAAGAAAATATCATAACAAAAATTATTGATAAGAATTTTTTTTTAAAAAAATAATGAAATATTATAAATTACTATTCATAAAGTATAATAGTTATAATAGTAATAATATGATATCATGTCGAAATAATATAAAATAATGGTTTTTTCAAGTTTTTGTATAGAATGTAAAATCATTAGAAAATGAATCAAGTGGAAAACATTGAATAGAATATCACATTCTTTCTATTATGATTATCATTAAGGATGTTACTGAATATAATTAATAATTAATTAATTTATAGACAATTAAATCAATAAAATAATATATTTAATGTAAATATTGAGGATAAATAATCTATATCAAATGATGAGACATGTTCACCTTTAATTATAGATATCATTTTGGTCAAATTAAAATCCTCAATTTAAAAAAATGTTATCCTGGAAGACAATCCCTATAAATAACATATGTTTATTGAAATATATAAGTTTATAGAGATATATATCATTTTATTTTCTTATGTGATAATGTTGTCATAAATAATCCTAGATTCAAAGTAATAATGGAATGAAAAATAGTTTCCCTTAATCACAAATTCCATAATTCTTCCATGATGTCATTAATAAAAAACATAATGATATCACTAATTTCATAAAATTATTTTTTTAAATTATCATTAATTTCATTAAATTATAATAATCCATTGTAAATATTATTTATGTTTTCATTCCATTACCATATGTTAATAATTTTGATCGTTTTATTGATGTTTTATAGTGTCTATATCAATTTAAATCCAATGATAACAACATTAACATTGATATATTAGTGAAGGATGTAGAATAAATAGAAGTCATTTATTTACGTAGTAAAATATTAATTTGATGTAAAATATTTTTATGTCTCACAATAACTGAATACAGAAAGAACATGTCTTAGGTAATTTATTTATAATATTAAGTTACTTTATTAGGAATGATATTTTTAATATATCATTATTCTAAAAAAATATTCATACAATATAATATTATTTAATATCATAGATTACATTTATATATGTACTCAAGCCCCATCATTTTGAAAACAATCATGTTAGAATAGCCTCATTCAAGTATGTTGTTGAAATGACCCTACAAAGAACATGTTATACTGATTATTGAGTATGATTAAATAGTTAGATAACAGTAAGATAATTCTACAATAAGAATAAATATATAAATGAAATAGCATTATATTGTAGAATGATAATATTAAGAGTGGATATGCGATTGCAATTAATTGTTTTTAAGAGATAGGTACATTCTTCTATGAATACTTTACTTATCGAAATGTGTAATTTTGTAATGAATGATTTCGGTATCCTTCATGGAACATTAAGTTACCAAATGTCTAATAATGATTTTGTAGATAATAAATAGTAAAATATTCATGATATAAATTTTATAAAAACTTAGTGGTTTGTTATGGGTATAAGAGGGTTCCATTTATATGGGTTTTATTAGTATTTTTCTAAATACACATTCAATTGTAATGGCACAGACCTCTCTAGCCCTTTCCATTGTCGAAAAGAAGGACATGATGTGTTCTGGAGGGTAGAATGGACTTTTCCCACACTTTTCATAATTTTTTAACTACACGCCGGGTAGTGGGAGTACACGTCGTGTACCACCTTGCCGGGTATACCCCATGTTTATGCTTTGTCCTTACTGCGTGAAATAAATGTGTACACTCCATGTAGCTCATACTACACACCATGTAGTTCCTCCCCATGTACACGTTGCCCTCAATCCAAGTGTTGACCATTCAACGGCCATGTGCTGCGTTGAAGCTGTGTCCTTACCGCGTGAAATAAATGAGTACACGCCATGTAGCCCATACTACACGTCGTGTATTTCATCCCCACGTATGTGTTACCCTCAAACAGTGTGTTGACCAATCAACGGTCGTGTGCCATGTTGAAGTCGTGTCTTTACCACATGAAATAAATGAGTACGGGCCGTGTAGCCCATACTACACACCGTGTAGTTCCTCCCTGCGTACATGTTACCCTCAAACCGTGTGTTGACCAGTCAACGGCCATGTGCCACATTGAATGTCATGTTGGAAGCTTCGTGGTGACCATGTGAAATTTCCTAGTACACCCCATGTACTAGAAAGTACATGCCATGTACTATAGTTTTTTTCACCTTTAAAAGGAGGGGGGCTCTCCTCCTTTTCAAACCATTCCTCTCCTCCCCATTCCTTCGAGCAGAGCTCTCCCGAGAGACTCCAAAGATCCTTTCTTCCATAACTTCTTCGTCCAAGCTCCGATTTACAATCCATTAGTGGCCATGAGATTGTAATGATGAGGAGGATCTTCTAAGCTTGGATTTATTTCTTTCCCTTCGACCTTTACTTCCTAGCATCCACCTGAGTTGGTTTTTTCTGGGTTTTTTTAGAAGTGACCGACACCGACGAACATCTTCTAAAGTTGATCTTGGGGAGCATTGTGATCAGAACCTATTGAGGTACGGATCTTCCCTTCGTCTCTCTCTTTTTTTCATCATGTGGGGTGGGTATCCTCTTGTATTCATGAGATACAGTTGAACCAATAAATACAGATAATAATTGGTTAAAGAACGAGGATGGAGAAGTTGTTATGTTTATCATTGTTTTTCCTATTGTTATGTTGTGAATTGAATAGGCTTATGTCTACTGATAATCACGGTCGTTGGGGGCCATTGCCTGTACAATTAAATGTTGACCTATCTTTCTAGACCTTTTTGTGGATGGAATCTTTTTGGAATGTGGAAATTGGTTAATCACATATAGTTGGCTGATTAAATGAATATCTGGAACCCATGTTTGATCAAATTGGTTGAAAAAAATGGAATAATGAACATGTGGGTGTTGGTTTGTTTTCATGGTGTGTGAAAGGGGGGTGAATCATGGGTTATTACGAATAGGATAGGCAGCGGGGCTACAGTAAATTATATTAAAGGGACAATGATGTGGCACGAGCCTTGTTTTGTGATACCGTTGTGAAGATGTGGTTACAATGGTAGCAGTTCTTCCGTAATGGGTGGTGATATTAAAATGAAGTGGAATGCTGATAAATGAACTGTGGGGAATGATATTGAATTAAACGCGGGAACAATAATTGGGGTTTCAGTGATGATAAAAATGTTGGTTTTTTGTTGCTTGTGTCTTATCTAACTTGATTTGTGGTTGGTAGAGATATGTTTTACGAACGATTGATATGGTTGGTTTTGGTTAATTGCCCAGTAGTTAAGGAACTAATAAACTAATTCTGTTGAAACATGAAAACCTAAATGGGGTTAGGGTTTTTTCTTGAATTCATGCTTCATAATAGCAGTGTAGAGGCACGTGCTATGTTTCTCTATTTAGAATCCATAGGTGTCTGTTGTGTGTTTGGTATACATATATGTATCTGCATATTTGTGTTTTGTTGCACCCCACCCATGTTGAGCACTTACTTCCGAATACTCCCACTTCATGGGAGAGGTTGTTTTCCCCATTGTTACTAGCTCCTTCCCGCTCCTTCTCCCATAATTCTGATGTCTTGAGGAGACCTTACACCCAAGACACTTCGGGAAGGTTTTGATTGGGGTGATTATTTCCCAAGACCCTCTAGGTGGGTTTAATATTCCCCATAATCTTCAGGATGAGGTCCCGGTGTGTTCGGGTGGGGATTTGATTATGGATTGAGAGGCCCAGGTGTGTGCAGGAGAGGTATGAGTTTGTGATGACCAGGTGTGTGCAGGAAGGATATGTGGTTATTGAGGCCCAGGTTTGTGCGGGCGGGAAGAGTGTGGTAGCGTTAGGACGTTCTCTATTAGTAAGAGCATCTAACTAGTGGGAAATGGTGTAGGGTACCCAATACTCCTATTATTATATACTACTACCTATTGTTTTGTGTTTTTAGTGAGCGTGGATGGCGAGTTTGGGTGCATAGAATTCTCTGCTAGGTTTTGGTTTCCTCTATTTTTCTCACAGGACATTTGCATGTCTCCCCACCTGTGCAATAGATCATTATGTTTCCCTTCTGATTATATTTTTATGCTCACCCTACATTTACCTTCAAGTATCCAAGAGGGCTGTCAGGGTCGTGGGAGACCCTGATATTTGGGACATTTGGAGTTGGTGCAGTTGTTGTAATCTTGTTTCTTTTGGTATTGTACATTTGAGCATTCATATACATGAAACTTGTTTCAGAATTGTTTAAAAATTCATGTCAGATTGGTTTGGGTTTATTTTCATTTACTTGTTCCTTTTTATTCTTGTGTTTGACTCATCCAATTTCACGATCTTAAATAATAATAGGGTAATGCCTCCCATATTTGTGAAAACTCATACCCTTGGTGCTAGTCGCCACTTCGGGGCTTACTGAAGGCAGGACTCGGGGGGACATTATATTTCTTTCACCTTTGCCAGCTCAAGAGTGGAATCATTGGTGGGAGGGGGTCGTGACAGAATGGTATCAGAGTGAAGTTTTTGAGAGATAGGATGGAGTTTTCAGTTAGGCATAGTGGGGATTGCATGGGATGGTAAGGGGAACGTGTTGGCTGAGCTTGATGTGTTACATAGGCCATGGAAGACCGGATAGGACACGAGATTTTAGGGCCACCCGTGATCTGATGTAAGGACTATGAGCCTACTGAATGACCAAGTGAGACTACATTTATTACAGGGTATAGACCCTAGGTAAGGTACATGCATCATCATTATTTTTTTTTGACTTTATTTGGGTGTAATGGGAATGAAATTGGAGTAAAGTTATAAAATGAAACCTTTAAAAATATCCTTGCTACTTTGGCTTAGGAAATTTTTGTTTACTGTACAGCTATGGAACCTAGATGTCATCCCTAGGTGACTCAGATAGTTGTGGCCCATCATATTCAAGTGGTCGATCAGTTAAGGATTGACCGGGAGGAGGAAGACGACCATTGGTAGAAGAATCTCTATTATTTCCAGTGACAAATCCTCAAGAAGTATAAGGGTAGTACTTTGGATATGGCGACGGAGGGGTGGCTTGAGGATCTAGGGATCACTTTTACTTTGATTCCAGCTCTGAGGGAGTACTAGGATCCCCTAGCAGTCAATCAGCTGAGTGTTGCAGTGCGTTAGTGGTGGACGCTCTACCTCAGGGAGAGGTCAAAGGAATAGGTTCTGTGCACTGACTTTGAGAAGGGGTTCTGAGAGGAATTCATTTCTTTCATGATCAAGGAAGAGATGCGGAAAGATTTTATCTCCCTCTATTAGGGGAGTATGTCAGTATGATAATTGGGGATCATGTTCAAGGGTCTCCTACACTGTCCTCCAGATCTCTTTCCAGATGACGAGTCTCGGGCGAGACATTTGGAGGAGGCGCTTCATCCTTCACTCCAGTATGTTGTCACCCCCCCTCACCCTTTTGACATACATGGCAGTACAGAATAAGTAAGAGTTTGTAGAGAGGATGCACTCGTAGGTAGGTGCACCACGAGAGGGGATCTAGCCAAGTTCATCGAAGGGAAAGGCAGTTAGCAGAAAGTCTCCTGCGATGGGACCTTCCAGATTCAGGCCACTAGAGATAAGGCCACATCAGTCCCAGTATAGATCATGAGGTCCTTTTCCCTTTTTCACGACCCCAAAACTGAAGTGTTTCTCTTGTGGAGGTTTTAGGCACATTCAGATTTGGTGCCCGACCGAAGCTCAGTACGGTGGAGGTGGGAATGTTCAGCGCCTGCCTCAGCAGTACCAGTTGCCGGTGAGGCCCTTCCAGCAACATCAGGACCTTGATCCTTCGAGAGAAGACTTTGCAGGAGGAGGCCGACCTCAAGGTGCTCTTCAGGGACCTCGACCAGGGTGTGGTCGGGGAGGTGGTCGACATCAGAGAGGCAAAGAAGCTGGGTGTGTATAGTTGCACGCATCAGAGTTGGCGGCTCCAACAGAACCAGAGGAGGTGCGAGGTACGATTTGTTTGTTCAGCACTCTCGTTTCTGCTTTGTTCAATTCTGGAGCTTCACAATCCTTTGTTACACCCATTTTATCCCATGATTTGGGTCTAGATGTAGAGAGACTTTCTGTACCCCTGGTTCTAAGTACACCATTTGAAGGTTAGACAGGCTTATCTTGTGTTTCCCATGGATGTGGGCTGACGTTGGGACCACATCGATCTAGTGGGGATATTATTTTTCTATTGATGAATCCATATGATGTCATCCTAGGAATCGACTAGCTATTCCCTGTTAGGGTCATTATCGACTGCTTTTGAAGAAGAGTCCTGTTCTCCGATGTGGATGGGTAGCGTGTACCTTTTGATGGCGAGAGGATCTAACAGGAGGGAAGACAACATGTGAAGCCTCTCCTTTCCATGTTAGGTGGGTTATCAGTGGTTTCAGCTGATATAGATATGATTGATGGTCCATAGGTTGTTGGGGAGTTCCATGATGTTTTTTCTGAGGAGGTTGTGACTCTACCCCCCTGAAGTGACGTTGAGTTAGGGATAGACATGCATCCCAGTGCCCATCTAATTTCTATGGCCCCTTATCAGATGAAACCTTCAGAGTTGCGGGATTTGCGAATTCAGATTGACGATCTAATGAAGAAGGGTTTTGTTCGACCCAGCCTGTCACCATGGGGTGCTCCAGTTTTGTTCATGAAGAAGGCAGATGGTGGTCTCAGGCTATGAATAGACTACTGAAGGCTGAATTAGTTAATAGTCAAGAACGGTTACCCCCTTCCAAGGATAGATGATCTCTTTGACCAACTGAGGGGAGTAGGTTAATATTCTATGATTTATCTATGATCTCAATATCATCAGATGAGGTTAAAAGACAGTGACATCTCTAAGACTTCATTCAGGTGTAGTTATGGGAAATTCGAGTTTGTAGTGATGTCGTTTGGAGTTACGATTGCACCAGTTGTGTTCATGGGACTTATGAACATTGTATTCCGAGAGTTTCTAGACCGGTTCATCATTGTGTTTATCGATGACATCCTGGTCTACTCATGATCAGAGGAGTATCACGTCGAGCTTCTCATGGCACTCATGGAAGTCCTTCGACACCACCAGTATTATTGGAAATTATTGAAGTGTAAGTTCCTGATACAATAAGTACACTTCCTTGGGAACGTGGCGTCTCAGCAAGGAGTGTCAGTGGACCCGTCGAAGGTGGAGGCAGTTGTTTCTTGGTCACCCCCCAAGAGCATGGAAGAAGTTCATAGTTTGCTGGGGTTGGTAGGTTATTATCTGAGGTTCATTTCGGACTTCTCTCGAGTTGATGCTCTATTGACAGTTTTGACTAGGAAGAACCACATCTTCCTATAGAGCGAGCAGTGCCAGAAGGAATTTGAATACCTAAATGAGAAGTTATTTAGTGATTCAGTACTAAGGTTTCAAGCTGAAGGGTTATTGAATGAGGTTATTTTTGATTCTTCTGGCCATGGTTTGGGGGACATACTAATGCAGAAGAAGGGTGTGATATATTATGAGTCTAGGTAGTTGCTCCCTCTTGAGCATAACTATTCCACCCATGACCTAGAGCATGTAGCAGTAGTGTTCGCACTATTGTTGTGGAGACACTACCTCTTTGGGGAGCGCTTTGTAGACTTCTCATAACACAAAAGCTTACATTACATCTTCTCCTAGCATGACCTGAACTTACGGTAGTAGAGATGGGTCATGTTTATCAAATTCTATGACTTAGAGATCTCTTACACTGAAGGTAAGGGCAACATTGTGGTCGATGCCTTAAGCATGAGGTCGTATAAGGAAGTGGTTTGGGAATCCGCTGATGCTTGGAAAGCGATGGGAGAGTTGGCTACCTTGCACTTGGATGCAAGGGTAGAGGCTGTTATAGGCTATTTTTTTCAGATAACGGTGCATTCCTCCTTGTTGCAACAGGTGGACGAGTCTTAGTGGGGAGACTATGAGGGGGAATTAATGCGGGATCATATCGATCAGGGAAACACTTCAGAAGGTTTGTCATAGGGAAGCCTAAATCAGATGCTTTTTCATAGAAGGTTGTTTTTTCCGGAGGCAATGCATGGGGTAGTTCTCCGTGAGTTCCATAGATAATCTTTGGAGGTACATCTGGGAGGATCAAAAATGTACCGAAGCTTGAGGGAACAATTTTGGTGGCCCAGGGTGAAATGGGCAGTGGAAGATTTTGTGGCTATGTACCTAGTGTGTGAGAAAGTAAAGGTTGAACACTGTGATCCCAGTGGTTTGTTGCATCCTTTAGATGTCCCCGAGTGGAAATTGGATGACATCTCAATGGAATTAAACACATGACTACCTAGATCTCAGGGTGGTTATGATGGTATATGGGTAGTGGTGGATCGGCTGACGAAATCATCTCACTTCTTAGCAATTAAGGAGTCGGGCCTGGTAAGTAGCTTAGCACAGAGGTACGTAGACGAGGTGGTGTGTTTTCATAGAGTCCCTAAGAATATCATCTCGGATCGGGATACTCGGTTTACCTCACGAGTCCGGAGGGGGTTACAACATGATTTTGGCATCCAACTTTTCCTTAGCACTGCATTCCACCCCCAGACCGATGGGCAGACAGAGCATACTATCCATTCATTGGAGGATATTCTATGAGCATGCATTCTAGATTTCAGAGGATCATGGGTGCGACATTTTCATTTAGTATAGTTTTCCTACAACGATAGCTTCCACTCTACTATTGGAATGGCACCGTTTGAGGATTTGATGGCATACCATGTTGTTCACCCATTTGCTATGAAGAGGTTGGTGAGACATGTGCTCTTGGGACAGAGGTAGTACAAAGCACCATAGAGAATGTTCATCTTGTGTGTGAGAGGATGAATGTAGCTCAGGACCGATAGATGTCTTATGCTGATCGTCGGAGGAGGCCCTTGGAGTTTGAGGTGGGAGATCATGTGTTCTTGAAGGTTTCCCCTCGATGGGGGCAGCAGAGGTTTGGGAAGGGCAGTAATCTCTCCCCTAGTTTCATCAGGCCTTTTTAGGTGATGAGGCGAGTCGGCGAGGTTGCATATCAACTCGAACTACCACCTCAGTTGGAGAAGGTTCATGACGTCTTCCACGTCTCCCAGCTTCATCGGTGCTTACACGATGAGTCTCACATTATCGACTAGGGAGAGTTAGATATGAGATATGACACAACCATCGAGGAAAGAACTGTTAAAATCGAGAATCGTTAGGAGATGGTGCTCCATGGATGAACCATCGCTTTGGTTCGTGTGTTGTGGAGGCATGGCATCCTCGAGGAGATCACTTGGGAGTAGGATGCCTATATGCACAATCAGCATTCAGAGTTTTTTTGACTTGTGTTTTGATTTGTTCTTATAAGCATTTTTTTGATGTTATGCAATGTAACTTTGATATATGGAATGCGTGTCATGTTGGTTGTGTGTTTTTTTGTTTCCTTGTTCTCTGGAAGTGTGTAACATGTCCGAATATATAGGGAATGGTAAAAACCTAATCCTTAATTGAGATTCATTAATGCAGATGTGATTGTACCCATGCAGGTGAGTCAGCGTCACCTAAACTGGATAATATCTCGACATGTGAGAAGGAATTCCCCATGCCATGTGTTCGGACACTTTTTTGGTTGTACGGTGTTGGGGGAAGTGTATGTTGAAAAATCCTAATATATGGAAGTGTGAAGACCCAATTCTTAATCAAGAAACATTAATGTAGATGAAATTAAACCCATGAAAGCATGTCAGTGCCGCCTAAAGCGGATAATATCTCGACATAGGAGAAGTATTTCATATCACATATGATTAGTGTTGTTGGTTGGGTTCCTGTTATAACGAGATCCCTAAGAGGTATTGTGTTGGGTTCCTCTAGGTTGTTTTTTGAATTCTTGTTCATGATAATGTTTTAAGATGTATCTGATGTAATGATCCGGACATCTTTGGCCATTTCTTTGTCGAAAAGAAGGTCATGAAGTGTTATGGAGGGTTGAATGGACTTATCCCACACTTTCCAGAATTTTGTAACTATATGCCGTGTATTGTGATTACACGTCGTGTACCACCTTGCCGGGTAAACCCCATGTTGAAGTTGTGTCCTTTCCACGTGAAATAAATGAGTACACACCGTGTATCCCATACTATACGTCGTGTAGTTCCTCCCCGCGTATGTGTTACCATCAAACCATGTGTTGACTAGTAGACGACCATGTGCCATGTTGAAGTCGTTTCCTTGCCACGTGAAATAAATGAGTACACGCCATGTATCTCATACTAAATGCCGTGTAGTTCCTCCCCTTTTACGCGTAACACTCAAACCATGTGTTGACTAGTCAACGGTCGTGTGCCGCGTTGAATCTGTTTCCTTGCAACGTGAAATAAATGAGTACATTCCATGTAGCCCATACTACACACCGTGTATTTCCTCCACTCATACGCGTTACCCTCAAACCGTGTGGTCACCAGTCAACGGCCGTGTGCCGTGTTGAATGTTGTGTTGGAAGCTGCGTGGAAACCATGTAAAATAGCCTATTACACGCTGTGTACTAGGAATTACACATCGTGTACTTTAGTTTTTCTCACCTATAAAAGAAGAGGGACTATCCACCTTTTCAAATCATTCCTCTCCTCCCCATTACATCGAGCAGAGCTCTCCCGAGAGACTCCAAAGCTCCTTTCTTCCATAACTTCTTCATTCGAGCTTCGATTTATGATCCGTCAGTAGCCATGAGATCCTAACGACGAGGTGGAAATTCTGATCTTGGATCTATTTATTTCTCTTTTCCCTTTCCTTCTTAGAATCCTCCTGAGGAGGATTTTTTCTGGTTTTGTCATAAGCGACGAACGCCGACGGACGTCTTCTAATGTTGATCTGGTGGAGCGTTGTGATTAAAATCTGTTGATGTACGGATCTTAACATCTTCTCTCTCTTTTTTTGCATCATCTAGGGTGGGTGTCCTATTGTTTTCGTGAGATACTGTTGAACCAATAAATAAAGATAATAACTGGTTAACGAATGGGGATGGAGAAGTTGTTATGTTTATTTTTGTTTATCCTATTATTATGTTGTGAATTGAATAGGCTTATGCCTACTAAAAATAACGGTCATTGGGGGACTTTACTTGTGCCATTAAATGTTTCCCTATCATTATAGACCGTTTTGTGGATGGAATCTTTGTGGAATGTTGAAATTGGAGAATTGCATAATTTTGGCTGATTAAATGAATATCTAGAACCCTTGTGTGATCACCCAGGTTGAACAAAATGGAATAATGAACATGTGGGTGTTGGTTTGGTTTTGTGGTGTGTGAATGGGGGGGTGAATCTGGGGTTATTACGAATAGGATGGGCAGCAGGGCTGCAGTAAATGATATTAAATTGATAATGATTTGGAACAAGCCTTGTTTTGTGATACGGTTGTGGAGATGTGGTTATAATTGCAGCAGGGCTACAGTACTGGGTTGTGCTACTAGAAGAATGTGGAAAGTTGATAAATGAACTGTGGGGAATGATAATTAATTAAATGTGGGAACAATCAATAGAGTTTTATTGATGATATAAAGGTTGGTTTTGTGTTTCTTGTATTTTATCTAACTTGATTTGTGGTTGGTGGGGATATGTTTGACGAACGATTGATATGGTTGGTTGTGGTTAATTTCCAAGTAGTTATGGAATTAACAAACTAATTCTGTTGAAACATAAAAACTGAAATAGGGTTGGTGGTTTTTGTTGTATGAATTCTTCGTAATAGAATTTCCAAGGCACGTGATCAGTTTCTCTGTTTAGAAGCTATAGGTTGGGGTGTGTGTTTCGTATACATATATGTATCTATATATTTGTGTTTTGTCGCACCCCACCAATGTTGAGAACTTATTTCCAAACACTCCCACTTCATGGGAGAATGTGTTTTTCCCTTAGTTACTAGCTTCTTCCGGATTCTTCTTCTATAGGATGTGATGTCTTGTGGAGACCGTACACCCAAGACTCTTCGGGTAGGTTTAGATTGGGGTGATTTTAACCCAAGACACTTCAAGCAGGTTTACTATTCCCAAGAATCTTCGGGATGAGGCCTGGGTGTTTTCGGGCAGGGATGTGATTGTGTTTTGTGAGGCCCAGGTGTGTGGGGGTGGGGTATGTGGTTGTGAGGCCCAGGTGTGTCCGGGCGGGGTATGTGGTTCTTGAGGCCCAGGTGTGTGCAGGAAGGAAGAGTGTGGTAGCAGCGAGACGTTTACAATTAGGAAGACCAGCTAACTAGTGGGAAATGGTACGAGGTACCCAATACTCTTGTTCTTATATACTACTACCTATTGTTTGGAGTTTTTGGTTAGAGTGGCTGGTGAGGTTGGGTGGATAGAATTCCTTGATAGGTTTTGGATTCTTCTATTGTTCTCACAATACATTAGGATGTCTCCCCACCTATTCATGAGATCTTTAGGTTTCCCTACTGAGTATACTTGTATGCTCACCCTACGTTTACTTTCAGGTTTCCAGGAGGATTACCAGGGCTGTTCGGGACCCTACTAGTAGGGAAAGTTAAATTTTTTACTGTTGTTGTACTCCTATTTCTTTTGGTATTGTACTTTTGAGATCTCTTGTACTTGTACATTGATTCATAATTTTTTAAACATGCATGTGGGATTGGATTGGGTTTATTTTCATTTACCTTTTCCTTTTTCTTTTGTTGTTTGACTCATCCTATTTCCTGATCTTATAAAATAAAAAGTGTAATGCCTCCCATGTTTGTGAAAACTTATTCCCTTGGATCTAGTTACCACTCGAGGTCCTACTAAAGGTGGGACTCGGGGGTCATTATCTCCCTTTCACCATTTACAGCTCGGGAGGGGCATCTTTGGTGGGAGGGGGTCGTGACATAAATAATATGAAAGGAATTTATTTTCAAAAAGGAAATGAATCCAAATAAAAATATATATTAGTCGTAAATACTAAAATAAACACAATTCATAGATTATGTTTTGTAATATTATAAACCATTTCCACTTAGTTTAACCATTTCACCTCATTTATATTTTAATATGGTTATTCAATTATTACCTCGGCCACAATATTTTAGACTAATTATACCATGTAGGGTAATTTTTTTAATATTCCAAAACACTAAAATTTTAATAACGTATTTAAATTTTATTTTATTGTGTTTATGGTTTTGTTCTTATGTATTATTTATAAGATGGAATCGTTCATCATGAAAAAATAAAAACCTGTTCAAAATGATTATTAAATAGTTTATGTTCCTGTAATGTACTGGCTATTCGATAGCATATAGTGAAGCCACTTCTTCTTTTGGAAGCTGACTAGATTCCACCTGGAGGATGTGGGTTGTAAGATGGGAACACATATATTTTTGAGACATATAAGTTATTTTTAAAATATATTCTTGTAAAAAATCTACAGAAATCTCGAAATTATTATATTTCACTCACAGAGAACTACAAATGTTAAGGGAACTAGAATTTATATATATCATTAGGATTTATGAAAGTATATTTATTCATTCAAATAAATCTAAATTAATCAGGTTATCTCATTTCAACAAAATCATTAATGATTGAATATCTTGGTGATGATTTTTCCATATAAACCCTTTTAATGAAAATACTATGGGGTTTTTTATAATGTGGTCTCCTGATGTGACAGTTATACAAAAATCAGTATAATTAATAATATCATTGTTCAGGTACTCAAATACTTCTATGTGACATAAAAAATCTTGTTGAAATTAAAAGCGATTAGATATGAAATAGAAGTGAAGGAATCCACCAAGATCACAAATATCAATGAAATAATATACGGTGATTATTCTTAAAGGGACGTCGATGATGAAAGAAAACATGAAAACATTTACATAATAGAAAAAAATTCGGTAAATAATAATAAATAATCATAACATCCCAATAATCATGACATATTTAATGGTACCCTTATGAACTGTTACAAATTAAACAATTAGGTCATGTAAGATAAGAATTTCAAACTATAAAAAAGATTTCAAAAATTAAGAAACATATGAAATCAATATGATTCAATTCTTGGAGAATTTTTGATGATTTTTAGAACTCTTACCCCACTATCCAAAAATATATAAGACATAAAATTACATAAATCCAAGATGGTTAAATACATCTAATTCATTTTATATAACCTCACCTCTTTACTATTCGTTGAATTCGAATTTTATTTATAATAATTATGATAAATAAATATATAAGGAAATTAGAAACAATTTATTGAATTTACATTCTAGTGGTAAAAAATATAATTATAAATATTATAATGTTTTAAATGAAGAGGATCATATTTTTAATGAAAATGGCGATCAGTTTTTAAATATAAATTATCAAAAGGATATTAAAATTCTAAAATGAGAAATTAAGGAACTCATGATTATCATTTCAAAATTAACCCAATGTGAAAAATATTTTAATATGTCCCATAATTCTCATTTATTTAAAATGTATAAATCATGGTTTTGGATAATCAAAATATTTTGACACTTATCTAATAACTACTTATTTTTTGATAGGTATTTCACAATATAAATTAATAATTTATTGGGAATAGTTTTTTCCATTAAATTGATGACAGTGATTGAAAAATTTATTGATATGGGTGGCCTTATTAGATATATATTTCCTCAATATTATTTTAAATTTACAACATCTTTATGTTCCCATTTATTTACCTATAAATTAATTTATATCTGATATTATTTACAATGACTAATCATTATGTGATAACATTATCTATCACTCAAGGGTACTAAATGGAGGTAATTTTTAAAATTATATATGAAATTTCCACCATACAAAAATAATATTTGAAATGGTTTATTCTCATTAAAAAAATGTTTTTAAAACATTTATGTGATTGATCAAATCATTCTATATTGAGTTTAATGATTTTACTGAGGGGAGCATATCTCATCTCTTTTATAGAATACTTGAAAATAATTTAATATCATAAAAAATTGGTACTTTGTTATTTATTTTATGTTCCCGTTTCAATGTTATATTGAAATATCATATATAATTTAGGATTTATTTTTTATTATAACATGGGATAACATTTTAGATATTCTCTAACTACTTAAAATGTATAAATAATTTTTTTTCTATTTATTATTTAATTATCATAGATTATTTCAAATTTTCTATCATTTTAGAGGAATTCCAATATATTTTAATAATTTTTTTTGAAATTCATTTTTCAGTTAAATGATAAATCATAAGATGGTTTCTAGTTATTTATTTTTATTTGAGATGATTTGGAATTTGAATCATTATCTTTTAAGAATATAGTGGTTTAATATTCAATCACATGTCATGATCTTATAATTTATTTATTTCAACGTATTTCATAAATTCTCAAATACACCTGTCATTTTTCTATTAATATTTTGTTAATATAAAATGTGTATTTGTTTTTTAATGAGGTAAAAGATAAAATAATATTGTTTTCAGTTGATATTTCATCAATGGTGAGTAATTTGTTTCAATCTTCCAAAATTTGTGAGACATGATTTCATTTTTATTTGGTAAAATCCTGCCATTTTATATTTTCCACTTCATGTTCATGGTTTTTATTTCAATATTTTTTCATCTTCATTAAGGAGTAGATTATTTGACAATATAGTTTAATTATTTTGAATATTTCATAAACAGTATGTCGTTACTGTGTTGTTTTATGTTGTTTATAATGTGTACTAGGAGTATTTGTGAGGTCTTTTTGGAATGAAGGAATCATGCTAAAAGATAGATTAAAAACATGTTAAAAAAGGACTTATTCAATATTTATGCAGTATTAAAGAAATAAATATCCAATATCATGTGGTAGAACAACATCTTATATAGTGAAATTGATTTGAACAATATGATGTTTCTTGGGAATTTGGGATTGAATATTCGTTGATGGGTTCATTTGGAATCTAGGTGTAATTCATGTTATGGGCGTTTCAATATACATTGCTAATTTTTTAAAATGTTTTATGATTTGATGGAATATTGGGGGTTAGAGTGGACACCAAATGAAGGATAGATGTCCAAGGATCCTGGAAACTATTATACCTATTCATTCACATCGTGAATTCATTTAATTATTTAAATGAGTTTTATGGGGTCTATCCATGGAGGCTTTAGGATGCGAAATTCAGGGGCTATTAACACAAAGAATTAATTAAATGTATTTGGTTATCAACAATATTTATTTTCATGTGATGAAGCCAGTTGACACCATGAAATAGGTGGGAACATTGTTTTAAAGATAATAAGGGTTTGACCCTTTATTTTCTTCACACATCAAGATGTAA
This sequence comes from Viscum album, assembly GCA_963277665.1. Classification (NCBI taxonomy): domain Eukaryota; kingdom Viridiplantae; phylum Streptophyta; class Magnoliopsida; order Santalales; family Viscaceae; genus Viscum; species Viscum album. Next base: position 617,168,420 of record OY728164.1, read on the forward strand.
CATATGTATTGGAAGTTACTCCTCTCATCTCTTATCATTTTTTATATATCCTCCATCCCATATTTGATCATGTTCTATTAATACTATTAGATAACCCTATGTAACCTATGGAGTCCCCTTTCATAGATTATTCACTTTTAATCTAATTTAGAATTTTAAATCATTGTGATCTATTTTTTCAAATTTTATAGGAATGTGTTGATTCTTATATTTTTTCTTGATTTGGATCATGTTTATGGAATATAATGGATGATTGTAATTACCTTTATATAATGTAGGGGGACTATGGTTATTCACATAAACTATAAAATTATTTTCAACATTGTCATGGTGTCGTGCACATAATTGTTTTTCATTTCACTTCAATGGCTATATAATTAATGTAGAAGGTAATGCCTTAGATTAAATAACCATTTTTATTTAAATAAAACTAGTTAATGGTTTTCACCTCGAACTTATCTACCTCTTATGTTTTATTTATTTTTTGAGTATGACTTATTATTCATCTAGGAGACAAAAATGTCATTTTTTGTGATGATTTAAAATATATTACATATAATTTATTTCACTTTCGATTACAATTTCTTATAAGACGTTTGATACCTTATGTAATAAATAATTACATTTAATTAATGTATTTGGGAATGAAAACTAAAACACACCATTTTATAATTAAAACACCTATGAGGTGAAATGTTTTCATAGATAAAAGTGAAATTTCTATTATAATATTTTAATGATTAATGGTTCAGACCATCCCATGGAAATCATGTTTTTCATATAAATAAAACATCCTAAATGAAATGATTGAATTTATTTATGGAATTCATCATGAAATGTACTGATTGTGTTAAATTGTCTTTAGTGTAGTAGGGTGTGTGTAACGCATCATGTAATTGTGTAATGTTATTTTGATTTAATTTAATATTTCTGTTAATTTTAATTTCAAACAACAATGAATATGAATTTTTTGATAAGAAATAAAATATGATTGTAATGTGTTAAAAGAAAAACCAATATAATAATTCACTACAAACAACAATGTCTAAGCATTAATTATACACAACACTATTCTTTTATTTTTTTCCACACAATGATGGGTTCCATTGAAAGCATTCAACACATTCAAAACCATGTTTTACCAAACAATAGTTAATTGTTGACATATTATTATATAACATATAGTAAAATTTTAATGTTACATTAAAGTTTTGATTATGAATATTATTCACTAACATATGAAAATACAAGGTATATAATATTTTTTCATTGTATACATATTCATTATAAAAGAAAACTTATACCAATTGATTATAAAAGATATAAATTATTTATATGCCCCTGAATTTGTTCTGTCGTAATGAGTTAAATTAATTACAATTGTAGAATAATGATAATAAAATATATATCTTATATATGAATTAAAATATTTTTCATATTAATAAAATACATTTTATGGGAAAAATATTGGATCCAATTCAATATTAATCATAAAACATATATTTTTGAAAGTTTATTTTATCCCCTTCTAATAGTGAACCCATATTGAATATAATTTCTAAAATTTTTATGATTTTTACATGAAAAATAAAATTTCATCATCAAAATATGTGTAAATTTTTTTTTACATTTCTTGATTTTTTGGTATTTTTTAATAAGATTTATTTTTTAAACTGGAAAATGTGGATATTTAATTGAAATCTTCTTTTACATAGAAATAATTTCTAGAAATTAATATTATATTTGGTTGGTTTTGAATAATAATTATTTCAATATTTTATCATTTAGAATAATTTTTACCGTTGTTATAAGCCCTCAGCCTTAATCCTTACATAATATTGAAATAAATTAATAATTCACATTGATGATCTATTTAGGTATAGAGTTTTAGAGAATTAGGACATAACCATTACATCTCAAAAGATTACAAAATAGACACTTCTACTAAGTTTTCATAAAATAAAAACTCTTAAAAAGAATCATTTCTAGTTCCACGTTTTAGATAGTTATTCCTTGATCCCATCCTTGATCCTATTCCACATTAAGTCCTATGAAAAACATTTCATAAACTAGGGGTGAGAATAAAAAACACAGTAAGGGATACACGAAGATGGAAAACCGCTAGTTTTTCAAAACAACCAGTAAACCAAGAAAACTTTATCAAAGTAATACTTGTCACCTTTATCAAGAAGAAAATAATCTTCATTGAATAATAGATCATTAAATAACCTTTTGTAACAAAAATATTACCATAATAGCCATATAAAGAACACATAACTTATAAAGGTAACTTGGGACATAAACATACATAAGTGGAATAACCATCTGGTCATCTTCCACACATATCACTTAATGGAATAGACGTACGGCTGACTTCCATACCCAATGCATTGGAGGTTATAATGTAACCACCCATCTAGATATTCACGGCACCACCCGTGATATGGTTTATCATGTAACCACCCGTCAAAAGTCCAAGTACAATTATAAAATCATAAGACATAAAACAAATATAATGGAAGGAAAATATTTCCACACTTTGATCACAATATATCACTTAAATATATTGACATAAAAAAAACCATTTTCAATACCAAAATACATAATAGAGTATATGGTATTTATTTCATTTTAAAAACATTATGACTTGTTGAGGAAGCCAAAGACCAAATAATACTCACAGCGGCGGAAAAGGTCATTTTCACCGCATACGTTAAAGGAAACATTCCTTTTTGTCGTTTAGTAAAACGCCTCGTAGAAAAAGATTCCATTTGTATAAAATTAAAATTGAAAGTGTTTTATACACCATATAAAAGAAAGCCTCGTATTAGAAAAAAATATGCCTCAATGAAATGAGATTGTGACGAAGTCCCTTACATCGTGTCCGAAATGACTCGATTGCTCTTTACTCTCCTGAATAATATAATAAAGTGAATATCAAATTGCATAAGAACCTTTTTAAAGTGTATTATTACTTTTATATAACTTATTTACAAGTTATAAACGTTATGTAATCATTTAATTTCATAATGTTTGTTTTGTCGATATTTGGTACTTACGTCAAAAATGGACTTCTAATAATTACATGTTGTTTATGTGGTCAATGGTTCATTATATCCTGAATTATATTCAATATTTTGATATCTTATATATCATATATATCAATAATATACATTTATTTATAATATTACATAACATTTAGAGGTAAGAAATGAAATGCACCGTTCATTGAGACGGTAAACTGTACGTACTCATGAACACTACTTTCATTTTTATTTCATATTTAATGGAGTGAAATCATAATGATATAATGGTATATTATAATTCCAGTATAACATAATATATAATAACATTAACTCCATCCTTTTTACTTCCCACATATGGCATTAACGAATCAAATCACTTTTGAGGGGGCGGTAGTCTGCACTTCCTAAAATGAAATTATCGTGTTTACCCATAATGGAAACTATAATGGTATGACACAAATGAAAAATACAGAAGCATAAGGAAAACATAAAAATAATATATATCATATATAAATATAGTGACATCTTAATGGCCACCATTAAACATGTTAAAAGAATATTGAACAATCATCGTTTCATAAGGCAGAAAATCGCCAACCACAGAAATAGTATGTTCTTTAACCTTTAGACGAAGGTGTGTGTAGTTGTATCTTTAATAATTCTCATAAAAAATACTATTATATTGAAGTTACTGGTTTTGTTACAAAATAAATGAATAAAAAGATTTTTGTGGGTTGGAGAAGAAAAATAAAACATAAGAACACAAGAGAAGACACTACCTTTAAATCGGGTAACTCTTTTTGATTTGAACTCAAAGGCTTCCTTGGAAAGACTTCATCACAAAGTGAGGAATCTAGGAGTAATATAGGTATGTGGAGAGATAAAATGGGCAGGGTTTTTCCGAGCCAAAGGCTTGAGAGGTGTGGGTATGGTGGTAGAGTTGGGGGCCTTTTATAAGAGGAGAGGAGAGGAACTCTTGGAAAGTTATAAAAGGTCACGTTATTATAAAATGAGTTACTATTTATAAAGGTCCCACAATTATATATTTCAAGGATACAGTGATAAGATTTCGAACTACTCCCATATAATACGTTTTTGACAAATGTAGGTATTATATTTTACATTATCATTTCATTTTGTTTAAATCGTTAAATAATGAGGTAATCACTGCATCATCATGGTGTCATAAATAATTTAATTTATTTAATGTCTAAAAATTATAAAAAAATATCATGATGTAGTAAATCTTTTTATCTTTATAATTAATATTTATAGTCAAAAATATTACATTTATAACTCCATTTAGAAAGTGTTTTTGAAAAATAACACTTGTCTGTTACATTTTTATTTTAACTTTAAATGAAAAGTTATTAATGTCATTTTCCTACCAAAGTGGCTCCATGGGGACCCCAAGTTGCCCATGGATTTTCTTTTTCGGCCTTGAAACATCCAATAATGGTAGGACATGTGTCAAGGTCATTTCATATTATTAAAACATTATTTTTACCTTAAATTACACTAGTACCTCTAATCGCGATTAAAAACATAAAACCTACTATTCACCAAAAAATTACTTTAATCCTATTGAACTACATTTTACTTCATAATGACCACCATGTATGTCAGATTTTTGAAATTCAAAACACAGAGGTGGTAAAATTTCATTTAAACGAAAAATTAGTTTTTTAAGTACCACTTAGTGGTTTCACTATTCATAAAAAATTGAAGTTTTTTAGAAAAATATCAAAACTTCACCCTAAGCTATATTTGATATTCCAGATTCAAAAATGATGTCTATTTTACAGAATTCAAAACATATGAGTTAAATTAATTAATTTAATAATTAATTCCCGCTGTCAGAACAAATAGCGTGTTTTTATGAAACAATAAGTATCAAATGATTGACACTAGTTTATGTCCAATTTCAATGTGAAATTAATTCCAACGACCAATATTATATTAAATAGTGAAAATATATTATAATTTCACATTAAAACCAATTTAAAATATTATCTAATCATATAAATAAATTATATTAAAAATAGGTTTTGAATTAAAATACAACATTTTTCCCTATTCATTAAAAAAATTGTACTTTATCGGAAAAATACCAAAAATTTACACAAAGTCAATTTTGATGTCCCAATTCTAAAGAAGTGTTTTATTTGGTCTAGTAGAATGTATATGAGTGACCAAAACTATATTTAATGAGGGTTCTCCATCAAAAGTCAATACTTCCACCTTTTAGTGAATATTAGAGTATCTATGCCTAAAATTGAATTCTATTGTTATTATAAGCATTTATATTTTATTGGATAAATGTAAAAACATTTAAAAAACATATATAATCATATTTTGGTTATTTATATTCATTCCCACCAAAACAACGGCTACGTGTTAACTACCATTTAAAGTAATATTATTTTACTACTAGTGTGAAACGTAAGATTTCAAAGAAACACATTGTTGCGTATCAGGTACACTATCGAACATAGAAACCCCTTTAAATTAAAATTAATATTTAATTCAAAAATATTAATAAATATGAAGATGTTTTATTCTTTATTTTCCTGGAATGTTACACCCTTACACCCTTTTGGGAATTGCATCCTCACAATTTTATTCACTTATTAGAATAAGTCGACGTATTAATCCCTCATAGCATTTTCAGATTCCCATGTTGCCTCTTCAACCATATTGTTTTTCCACAAAAACATTACCTGGTGAATTACATTATTCTGCAACACTTGCTCTCTATGGTCAAGAATCTGGACTAGTTGTTCTTCATAAAACATATTCTCTTCCAACTGAACTACCTTTGGGATCAAAACATGAGATGGATCTTGCATATACTTTCTCAGCATCGAAACATGAAAAGCATTGTGTACCTGAAATAATCTCGGAGGTAATGCCACTCTATAAGCAACTGATTAATCTTTTTCCAAAATTTAATATGGTCCAATGAACCTTGTACTCAGCTTTCCATTCTTACCGAATCACATCACACTTTTACATTGTGAAACATTGATAAAAACATGATCACCTACCTCGAAAGATATATGCTTTCTCTCGTTATCCGCATAACTCTTATGCCTGCTTTGATCTGTTCTGATGTGTTTCTGAATCAACTGAACTTTTGCTGCAATCTCTTCTACCAATTCTGGTCCCATGAACTTCCTTTCACCCACTTCATCCAAAAAAGCTGGAGTTCGACACCGTTTACCATATAATGCTTCAAACAGAGCCATCTGTATACTAGAATGAAAACTGTTATTATATGAAAATTCAACCAAACAAAGATGTTGGTCCTAACTTTCCTGATAATCCATCGAACAAGCACGTAGCATATCCTCCAAAGTCTGAATTGTTCGTTTTGACTGCCCATCTAATTGAGGATGAAATGTTGTACAAAAATTTAATTCAGTACCCAACGACTTCTGAAGGCCCTTCAAAAAGTAAGAAATAATCCTCGGATCACGATCAGATACAATGGATAGGGGAACTCTATTCAACATGAATATCTCATTAAGATACAATTGATAAAGTTGATATAGAGAGAAAGTATATCGAATAGGAAGGAAATGAGAAGATTTAGTCAAGCGATCAATAAACAAGATTGCATTATTACCTCGATATGTCTTCGTTAATCCCACAAAAAAGACCATGGATATATTTTCCCATTTCCACTCTGGCACTAGTAAAGTCTGAAACATCCCTTTTGGTAATTGACACTCTTCTTTAAAATGATGACAAGTCAAACACTTCACTGTAAAATTAGCAATATTTCATTTCATTCCATCCCACCAGTAATACTCCTGCTTATCACTGTACATCTTAGTACTACCAGGATGAACTGTAAATGAGGAACTATGAGCCTCACATAACAACTGATTCTTCAACTGTGAATCACCAAGCACACATAATCTCTTCCCAATCCTCAAAACACAATCATTATAAATATTAAATTCAGACAACTTACCCTTCTGAACCAGCTCTACCTTTTTCTACAACCCACTGTCTTTCATCTGCACTTTCTTAATTCTGTCTAATAGAGAGGATCTCACTGATACCTGAAATAAAGCAGAAGAACTTCCATCACCAACAACATCTATGACAAAGTTCATCAAATCAAAAACCAAAGGATCTTTGTCAAAATGTAGCATGGTTAATGAAGAATTAATTTTTCGTCTCAAAGCATCATCCACTTTATTTGATTTTCCTGGATGGTAATTAATTGTATAATCATAATCCTTGATTAATTCTAGCCATATCCTCTGTCTCATGTTCAAATTTTTTTAGTGAATATATAAATTAAACTTTTGTGATCAGTATATATTTCAAACATTACTCCATACAAATGATTCCTCCAAATTTTTAGAGAAAAAACAACAGTAGCTAATTCGAAGTCATGTGTAGGGTAATTTACCTCATGAGTTTTCAACTTACGTGAAGCATATGCAATTACCTAAACATTCTGCATAAGGACACAACCAAGTCACTTCATTGAAGCATCATTGTATATAACAAACTCACCATTCCTGGAAAGAAGTTCCAAAACTGGAGCATTCACCAATCTTCTTTTCAACTCCTGAAAACAATCATCACATTCTTTTGTCCAGATAAACATAACACTTTCTGATTTAGCTTAGTCATTGGAATAGATAACCTTTAAAAATATTCAACAAACCTCTAGTAGGATCCTGCAAAACCAAGAAAACTACAGATCTTGGTTACATATGTGGGTCTTGGCCATTCTTCAACAACTTTTTTTTAGCAGGATCAATAGTTATGCCAATTTTTTAAAAACTGTAACCAAGGAAATAAATTTGTTGTAGCCAAAACTCACACTTTCTGAATTTTCTATATAGTTTCCTTTCTTTTATGGTTTTCAAGATAACCCTTAAATGACTTTAATGCTCCTCTTTAATTTTTTAAAACACAAAATATCATCAATCTCATCACTATCCATGATATTTTTCACCATCGACCACCACTGATTAACATCACCTTCAAAACGTTAAATATCAAGACTGTAAGTTTGATATTCTGAACACCCCATGAAATCAAAAATATTCTCCAATTCATTAATCCACACTTCATCTATCATAGGTTCATATGATCCTCTGAATGATGGGGGATGTTGCCTCATGAAATGTTCCACCACTGACATGTTCCTCTGTGGTTGATCTGGCTCATCTCGTGCATGGATACCACCATCATTTATATCCTGAGTCAACTATTCCATCACTAAATCAACCTATTCAGTTCCAATTCCCACCATCTCAAGGTGTTGATTTGGAATTTTGTCTTCCTCCAGATGTCGTCCCAACATAGATTCCTTTTTTACTCTACGGAAAACCATTCTGAACAAATAAATATCTTATTCGAAGCAATATGGTAATCATTAAATGCTATATCATTTCAATCATACCATAAATTAACTTATAATTTAAAATTTTTTTAACTCTTATTGTTGTCTAAACCGACCTATGATAACAACTATTAGGGCCCTGACCTTAAACCTTACTGAATATTGAATTAAATGAATAATTCACATTGAGGATCTTTTCAGGTTTAGAGTTTTAGAAAATTAGGACATAACTATTACATCTCAAAAGATTACAAAGTAGACACTTCTACTAAGTTTACATAAAATAAAAACTCTTTAAAAGAAACATGTCTAGTTCCATGTTTTAGATAGCATGCCTATTCATTGATCCCATCCTAGACCCTATTCTACATTAAGACCTGTGAAAAACATTTAAAAAACATTGGGTGAGCATAAAAAACACTGTAAGGGATACACACAGAAGAATAAACCATTAGTTTTTCAAAACAACCAGTAAACCAAGAATACATTATCAAAGTAATACTTTTAACCTTTATGAAGAAGACAATACACTTCATTGTTTAAAAGATCATTAATTTCCCTTTTGTAACCCAAAGATTACTATAAAACCCATATAAAGAACACATAACATATAAAGGTAACTTGGGACATAAACATACTTAAGTGGAATAACCATCCTGTCGACTTACACACATATCACAAAATGGAATATCCAAACAGCCAAATTCCATACCAAATGCATTGGAGGTTATAATGTAACCACCCATCCTGATATTCATGGCACCACCCGTCATATAGTTTATCACGTAACCACCAGTCAAATGTCCAAATACCATTAGAAAATCATAAGACATAAAACAAATATAATGGAAATAAAACATTTCCACAATTTGATAACAATATATCACTTAAATATATTGACATAACAAAAACCATTCTCAATACCAAAATACATAAAAGAGTATATAGTATTTGTTTCAATTTAAAAACATTACGGCTGGTTCAGGAAGCCAAAGACCAAACAATACTCGCGGTGGCAGAAAAGGTCATTGTCACCACGTACGTTAAAAGAAAAATTCCTTTTTGACGTTTAGTAAATCGGTTCATAGAAAAATATTCCTTTTTTATAAAATTAAAAGTAAAAAAGGGTTTATACAATGTATAAAATAAAGACTTGTATTAGAACAAAATATGCCTCAATGAAAGGAGATTGAGACGAAGTGTCTTACCTCATTTCTGACTTGACTCGATTGCTCTTTAATCTCCTGAATAATAAAATATATTTAATTTCAACTTGCTTAATAACCTTTTTCAAGTTTATCATTCCTTTTATATAACTTATTTCCATGTTATAAACGTTATGTAATCATTTAATTTCATAAAGTTTTGTTTGACGATATTTGGTACTCAAGTCTAAAATGGACTTCTTAAAATTACATGTCGATTTTGTGGTAAAAATTTCATTATATCCAGAATGATATTAATGATTGGATATCATATATATCATATATATCCATCATATTCATGTATTTATAATAGTAAAATAACATTTAGAGGTAAGAAATGGAATGCACTGTTCATGGAGAGGGTAAGTCGTACGTACGAATGAACGCTACATTCATTTCTATTTCATATTTAATGGAGATAAATCATAATGATATAAGGGTGTATTATAATTCCAGTATAACATAATATATAATAACATTAACTCCATCCTTTATACGTACCACATATGGCATTAACGAATCAAATCACTTTTAGGGGGTGGTTGTCCGCACTTCCTAAAATGTAATTATCGTGTTTACCCACAATGGAAACCATAAAGGTATGACACAAATGAAAAATACAGAATCATAAGGAAAAAATAAACATAATATATATCATATATAAATATAGTGACATCTTAATGACCACCATGAAAGGTGTTAAAAGAATATTGAACAATCATCGTTTCGTGAGGTAGAAAATCATCGTCCATAGAAACAATATGTTCTTTAACCATTAGGTGAAGGTTTGTGTAGGTGTAGCTATAATAATTCTCATAACAACATCCTAGTATATTGAAGATACCAGTGTTGTTACAATATAAAGGAATAAAAATATTTTTGTGGGTTGGAGAAGCAAAATAAAACATAAGAACACAAGAGAAGACACTACCTTTAAATCGGGTAACTCTTTTTGATTTGAGATCAAAGGCTTCCTTGGAAAGACTTCATCCCAATGTGAGGCTTCTAGGAGTAATATAGGTATGTGGAGAGAAAAAATGGTCAGTTTTTTTCTAAGCCAAAGGCTTGAGAGGTGTGGGTAAGGTGGTAGAGGTGGGGGCCTTTTTTAAGAGGAGAGGATGGGAACTCGTGGAAAGTTATAAAAGGTCACTTTATTATAAATTGTGTTTCTATTTTAAAAGGTCCCACATTTATATATTTTGAGTATACGGTGATAAGATTTCTAAATCCTCCCATATAATAGATTTTTGACAAATGTAGTTCTTATATTTTACATTATCTTTTCATTTTATTTAAATCGTTAAATAACGAGGTAATCGCTGCATCATCATGGTGTCATAAATAATTTAATTTATTTATTGTCTAAAAATTAAAAAAAAATCATGATGTATGAAATCTTTTTATCTTTCTAATTAATATTTATATTAAAAAATATGACTTGTATAACTACATTTAAAAAGTGTTTTAGAAAAACAACACATGTTTTTGACATTTTTATTTTAACTTTAAATAAAATGTTATTAATGTCATTTTCCTACCAATGTGGCTCCATGGGGTCCCCAAGATGACCCATGGATTGTCTTGGTCGGCCTTGAAACATAAAATAATGGTAGGACATGTGTAAAGGTCATTTAATATTATTAAAACATTATTTTTACCTTAAATTACACTACTTACCTCTAATCGCGATTAAAAACGTAAAAGATACTATTCACCAAAGAATTATTTTAATCCCATTGAACCACATTTTTCATCCTAATGACCACCATTTATGTCAGATTTTTTATATTAAAAACACAGAGGTGGTAAAATTTCATTTAAACGAAAAATCAGTTTTTTAAGTACCACTTAGTGGTTTCACTATTCATCAAAAATTGAAGTATTTCAGAAAAATATCAAAACATCACTCTAAGATATATTTGATATTCTAGATTCTAAAATGATGTCTATTTTACAACATTCAAAACATATAAGTTGCATTAATTAATTTAAGAATTAATTCCCGCTGTCAGAACACATAGCGTGTTTTTATGAAATAATAAGTATCAAATGATTGACACTAGTTTATGTCCAATTTCAAAAGTGAAATTAATTCCAATGACCACTATTATATTAAATGGTAAAAATATATTATAATTTAACTTTAAAACCAATTAAAAAGATAATCTAATCATATAAATAATTTATTTTAAAAAGATATTTTGAATTAAAATACAACATTTTTCACTATTCATTAAAAAATGAACTTTATCAGAAAAATATCAAAAATTTACACAAAGTAAAGTTTGATGTCCTAATTCTAAAGAAGTGTTTTATTTGGTCCAGTAGAATGTATAAGAGTTACCAAAACTATATTTAATGAGGGTTCACCATAAAAAGGTGATAGTTCGACCTTTTAGTTAATATTAGAGTATCTATGCCTAAAATTGAATTCTTTTCTTATTTTAAGCCTTTATATTTTATTGGATAAATGTAAAAACATTTTAAAAACATATATAATCATATTTTGGTTATTTATATTCATTCCCGCCAATGCAACTGCTACGTGTTAACTACCATTTAAAATAATATTATTTTAATACTAGTGTGCAATGTATGATTTCAAAGAAAAACTTTGTTGCGTATCAGGTACACTATCGAACATAGAAACCCCTTTAAATTAAATTTAATATTTAATTCGTAAATATTAATAAATTTGAAAATGTTTTATTCTTTATTTGTCTAGGATGTTACATCCTTCCCCCCTTTTGGGAATTGCGTCCTCATAATTTTATTCACTTATCAGAATAAGTCGGGGTATTAATCCCTCATAACATTTTCAGATTCCCATGTTTCCTCTTCAACCATATTGTTTTTCCACAAAAACATTACCTTGTGAATTACCTTATTCAGGAACACTTGCTCCCTATGGTCAAAAATCTAGACTAGTTGTTCTTGTTTAAAGATACTCTCTTCCAACTAAACTACTTCTGGGCTCAAAACATGAGATGGATCTTGCATATACTTTCTCAACATCAAAACATGAAAAAAATTGTGTACCTGAGAGAAACTCGGAGGTAATGCCACTCTGTAGGCAACTGATCAAACTTTTTCCAGAATTTCATATGGTCCAATGAACCATGGACTCAGCTTTCCTTTCTTACCGAATCACATCACACTTTTCCGTGGTGAAACATTGAGAAAAACATGATCACCTACCTCGAAAGTTATATCCTTCCTCCCGTTATCTGCATAACTCTTCTTCCTGCTATGATATGTTCTCATGTGTTTCTGAATCAACTGAACATTTTCTGCAATCTCTTCTACCAATTATGGTCCCATCGGATTTCTTTCACCCACTTCATCCCAAAAGCTGGAGTTCGACATTTTTTACCATATAATGATTCATACAGAGCCATCTGTATACTAGAATGAAAAATATTTTTATATGAAAATTCAACCAAAGAAAGATGTTGGTCCTAACTTCACTGATAATCCATCGAACAAGCACGTAGCATATCCTCTAAAGTCTGAATGTTTCGTTCTGACTGCCCATCTGATTGAGGATGAAAAGATGTACAGAAATTTAATTCAGTACCCAACGACTTCTGAAGGCCCTTCAAAAAGATAGAAGTAAACCTGGGATCACGATCAGATACAATGGATAGATGAACACCATTCAACCTGACTATCTATTTAATATACAATTGATAAAGTTGATCTAGAGAGAAAGTATCTTGAATAGTAAGGAAATGAGCATATTTAGTCAAGCGATCAATAATAACCCAGATTGCATTATTATCTCGAGATGTCTTCGGTAATCCCACAAAAAAGTCCATGGATATATTTTCCCATTTCCACATTGGCACTGATAAAGGCTTAAGCATCCCTTTTGGTAGTTTCCACTCTGCGTTAACCTGCTGACAAGTCAAACACTTCACTGTAAAATCATCAATATTTCTTTTCATTCCATCCCACCAGTAATAATCTCGCAGATCACTGTACATCGTAGTACTGCCAGAATGAACTGAAAACGAGGAACTATGAGCCTCACATAAGAACTCATTCTTCAACTGTGAATCACCAGGCACACATAATCTCCTCCCAAACCTTAAAACACAATCATTATAAATATTAAATTCAGGCAACTTACCCTTCTGAACCAGCTCTACCTTTTTCTGCAACCCACTGTCTTTCTTCTGCACTTGCTTAATTCTGTCTAATAGAGATGATCTCACTGATACCTGAAAAAAAAACAGAAGAACTTCCAGCACCAAAAACTTCTATTAAAAAGTTAATCAAATAAAAAACCAAAGTATGTCGTTCAAAATGTTTCATGGTTAATGAAGAATTACTTTTTCGACTCAAAGAATCAGCCACTTTATTTGATTTTCCTAGATGGTAATGAATTGTACAATCATAATCCTTGATTAATTCTACCCATCTCCTCTGTCTCATGTTCAATTTTTTTGATTGAATATATACTTTAATCTTTTTTTATCAGTATATATTTAACACTTTAATCCATACAAATGATGCCTCCAAAATTTTTAGTGAAAAAACAACATCAACTAATTCGAAGTCATGTGTAGGGTAATTTATCTCATGATTTTTCAACAGACGTGAATCATATGCAATTACCTAATCATTCTGCATAAGGACACAACCAAGTCACTTCAATGAAGCATCATTGTATATAACAAACTCACTATTTCTGGAAGGATGTTCCAGAACTGGAGAATTCACCAATCTTCTTTTCAACTCCTGAAAACAATCATCACATTCTTTTGTCCAGTTAAACATAACACCCTTCAAAGTTATCATAGTCATTGGACTAGACAACATTTAAAAAAATTCAAAAAACCTTCAGTAGGAACCTGCAAAACCAAGAAAACTCCGGATATCGGTTACATATGTGGGTATTGGCAATTCTTCAACAAATTTTTTTTGCAGGATCAATAGTTATGCCAATTTTTGAAACAATGTGACCAAGGAAATAAATTTGTTGTAGCCAAAACTCACACTTTCTGAATTTTCCATACAGTTTATTTTCTTTTAAGGTTTGCAAGATAACCCTTAAAAGACTTTCATGCTCCTCTTTACTTTTAGAAAACACAAAATATCATCAATCTCATCACTATCCATGATATTTGGCACCATCGACCACCACTGATCAGCATCACCTTCAAAACGGTAAATAGCAAGACTGTAATTTTGATTTTATGAACACCCCATGAAATAAAAAATACTCTACAATTATTTAATCCACCCTTCAACTATCATAAGTTCAGATGATCCTATGAATGATGGGGGATGTTTCCTCATGAAATGTTCCACCACTGAGATGTTCCTCTGTGGATGATCTGGCTGATATCGTGCATGGATACCACCACCATTTATATCCTGAGTCAACTGTACCATCACTGAATCAACCTATTCAGTTCCAATTCCCATCATCTCAGGTTTCTGATTTGGAATGTTTTCTTCCTCCTGATGTCGTCCCAACATAGTTGCCTTTTTTAATCTTCGGAAAACCATTTTGAACAGAGAAATATCATAGGCGAAGCAACATTGTAATCATTAAATGCTATATCATTTCAATAATACCATAAATTAAATACAATTTAACAATTTTTGAACTCCTAAATTTGTCTAAACCGACCTCTGATAAAAACTATAGGGCTTCGGAATTAAACCTTACTTAATATTGGATTAAATGAATAATTCACATTGAGGATCTTTTCAGGTTTAGGGTTTTAGAGAATTAGGACATAACTATTACATCTCAAAAGATTACAAATTAGACACTTCTACTAAGTTCCCATAAAATAAAAACTCTTTAAAAAAAAGATGTCTAGTTCCATGTTTTAGATAGCATGGCTATTCATTTATCCTATCCTTGACCCTATTCCACATTAAGTCCTATGAAAAACATTTAAAAAACTTGGGGTGAGCATAAAAAACACCGTAAGGGATACACAAAGAAGAAAAACCGTTAGTTTTCCAAAACAACCAGTAAACCAAGAATACATTATCAAAGTAATACTTTTCACCTTTATGAAAAAGAAAATACACTTCATTGTTTAAACGATCATTACTTACCCTTTTGTAACCAAAAGATTACCATAAAATCCATATAAATAACACATAACATATAAAGGTAACTTGGGACATAAACATACTTAAGTTGAATAACCATCGTGTCGACTTCCACACATATCACATAATGGAATATCCAAATGGCCAACTTCCATAGAAAATGCAACGGAGATTATAGCGTAAGCACCCGTCCTGGTATTCACGGCACCACCCATCATATGGTTTATCACGTAACCACCTGTCAAATGTCCAAATACCATTATAAAATCATATGACATAAAACAAATATAATAAAAAGAAAAAATTTCAACACTTTGATCACAATATATCACTTAAATATATTGACATATCAAAACCCATTTTCAATACCAAAATACATAAAATATTATATATTATTTGTTTTATTTTAAAAACATTACGGCTGGTTGAGGAAGCCAAAGACCAAATAATACTCGCGGTGGCCGAAAAGGTCATTGTCACTGCGTACATTAAAAGAAAAACTCCTTTTTGACGTTTAGTAAATCGCTTCATAGAAAAATATTCCTTTTGTATAAAATTAAATGTCAAAGGGTTTTATACACATTATAAAATAATGCCTTTTATTAGAACAAAATATGCTACAATGAAAGGAGATTGAGACGAAGTGCCTTACCTCATGTCCGACTTGACTCGATTGCTCTTTAATCTCATGAATAATAAACTAAATTTAATTTCAACTTTCTTAAGAACATTTTTCAAGTTTATAATTACTTTTATAAAACTTATTGCCATGTTATAAACGTTATTTAATCATTTAATTTCATAAAGTTTGTTTTTTCGATATTTGGTACTCAAGTCAAAAATGGACTTCTTAAAATTACATGTTGTTTATGTGGTAAAAAGTTCATTATATCCAAAATTATATTCATGATTTCGATATCATATATATCATAAATATCAAGCATATACAAGTATTTATATTAGTACCAAACATTTAGAGGTAATAAATGAAATGCGTCGTTCATGGAGACGGTAAGCCATACGTACGAATGAACGCTACATTCATTTCTATTTCATATTTAATGGAGTTAAAGCATAATGATATAAGGGTGTATTATAATTCCAGTATAACATAATATATAATAACATTAACTCCATCCTTTATATGTCCCACATATGGCATTAATGAATCAAATCACTTTGAGGGGGCGGTTGTCCACACTTCCCAAAATGTAATTATCGTGTTTACCCACAATGGAAACCATAAAGGTTTGACACAAATGAAAAATAAAGAATCAAAAGGAAAAAATAAAAATAATATATATCATATATAAATAGAGAGACATCTTAACGGCCACCATGAAAGGTTTTAAAATAATATTGAACAATCATCGTTTCGTGAGGCAGAAAATCGCCATCCACAGAAACAGTATGTTCTTTAAACATTAGACGAAGGTGTGTGTAGGTGTAGCTCTAATAATTCCCATAAAAACATAATAGTATATTGAAGATACCAGTGTTGTTACAAAATAAAGGAATAAAAAGATTTTTGTGGGTTGGAGAAGCAAAATAAATCATAGGAACACAAGAGAAGACACTACCTTTAAATCGGGTAACTCTTTTTGATTTGAGCTCAAAGACTTCCATGGAAAGACTTCTTCTCAAAGTGAGGAATCTAGGAGTAATAGAGGTATGTTGAGAGACAAAATGGGCAGGGTTTTACCGAGCCAAAGGCTTGAGAGGTGTGGGTAAGGAGGTAGAGGTGGGGGCCTTTTATAAGAGGAGAGGAGGGACACTCTTGGAAAGTTATAAAAGGTCACTTTATTATCAAATGAGTTTCTGTTTTCAAAGGTCCCGCAATTATATATTTCTAGGATACAGTGATATGATTTCGAAATCCTCCCATATAATAGGTTTTTGACAAATTTAGGTATTATATTTTACATTATCTTTTCATTTTATTTAAATCATTAAATAATGAAGTAATCACTACATCATCATGGTTTCATATATAATTTCATTTATTTAATGTCTCAAAATTATAAAAAAAATATCATGATGTAGGAAATCTTTTTATCTTTCTAATTAATATTTATAGTCAAAAATATGACTTGTAGAACTCCATTTAAAAAGTATTTTAGAAAAACAACACATGTTTGTGAAATTTTTATTTTAACTTTAAATAAAAAGTTATTAATGTCATTTTCATACCAAAGTGGCTCGATGGGGCCCCCAAGTTGACCCATGGATTGACATGGTCGTCCTTGAAACATCCAATAATGGTAGGACATGTGTCAAGGTCATTTCATATTATTAAAACATTATTTTTACCTTAAATTACACTAATTACCTCTAATCGCGATTAAAAACTTAAATGTTACTATTTACCAAAAAATTATTTTCATCAAATTGAACCACATTTTACATCCTAATGACAACCATGTATGTCAGATTTTTGAAATTCAAAACACAGAGGTGGTAAAATTTCATTTAAACGAAAAATCAGTTTTTTAAGTACCACTTAGTGGTTTCATAATTCATCAAAAATTGATGTTTTTCAGAAAAATATCAAAACTTCACCCTAAGCTATATTTGATATTCCAGATTAAAAAATGATGTCTATTTTACAACATTCAAAACATATAAGTTACATTAATTAATTTAATAATTAATTGCTACTGTCATTACAAATAGCGTGTTTTTATGAAACAATAAGTATAAAATGATTGACACTAGTTTATGTCCAATTTCAAAGTGAAATTAATTCCAACTAACACTATTATATTAAATGGTAAAAATATATTATAATTTCAATTTAAAACCAACTCAAAAGATAATATAATCATATAAATAAAATATATTAAAAAGTGGTTTTGAATTAAAATACAACATTTTCACTATTCATTAAAAATGAACTTTATAAGAAAAATACGAAAAATTTACACAAATTCAATTTTAATGTCTCAATTATATAGAACAGTTTTATTTGGTCCATTAGAATGTATAAGAGTGACTAAAACTATATTTAATGAGGGTTCTCCATGAAAAGGCGATAGTTTGACATTTTAGTGAATATTAGAGTATCTATGCCTAAAATTGAATTCTTTTCTTATTTTAAGCCTTTATATTTTATTGGATAAATGTATAAACATTTAAAAAACATATATAATCATATTTTGGTTATTTCTATTCATTCCCACCAATACAACAAATACGTGTTAACTACCATATAAAGTAATATTATTTTACTACTAGTGTGCAACGTAAGATTTCAAAGAAACACTTTGTTGCGTATCGGGTACACTATCGAACATAGAAACCCCTTTAAATTAAAATTAATATTTAATTAGTAAATATTAATAAATATGAAAATGTTTTTTTCTTTATTTTCCTAGGATGTTACATCTTTTCACACTTTTGGGAATTGCGTCCTCACAATTTTATTCACTTATCAGAATAAGTTGGGGTATTAATCCCTCATAGAATTTTCAGAGTCCCATGTTCCATCATCAACCATATTGTTTTTCCACAAAAACATTACCTGGTGAAATACCTTATTCCGCAAAACATGCTCTCTATGGTCAAGAATCTGGACTAGTTGTTCTTCATAAAAGATATTCTCTTACAACTGAACTACCTCTGGGCTCAAAACATGAGATGGATCTAGCATATACTTTCTCAACTTCGAAACATGAAAAAAATTGTGCACCTGAGATAAATTCGGATGTAATTCCACTCTGTAAGCAACTCATCAAACTTTTTCCAGAATTTCATATGGTCCAATGATCCTTGGACTCATCTTTCCTTTCTTACCGAATCACATCACACTTTTCCATGCTGAAACATTGAGAAAACCATGATCACCTACCTCGAAAGATATATCATTCCTCTTGTTATCCGCATAACTCTTCTGCCTGCTCTAATATGTTCTCATGTGTTTCTAAATCAACTGAACTTTTTCTGCAATCTCTTCTACCAATTCTGGTCCCATCAGTTTTGTTTCACCCACTTCATCCCAAAAAGATAGAGTTCGACACCGTTTACCATATAATGTTTCAAACAGAACCGTCTGTATACTAGAATAAAAATTGTTATTATATGAAAATTAAACCAAAGAAAGATGGTGGTCCTAACTTCCCTCATAATCCATCGAACAAGCATGTAGCATATCTTCCAAAGTCTGAATTGTTCGTTCTGCCTGCCCATCTGATTGAGGATGAAAAGCTGTACAGAAATTTAATTCTGTACCCAACGACTTCTGAATGACCTTTAAAAAGTTAGAAGTAAACAAGGGATCATGATCAGATTCAATGGATAGGGGAACTCCATTCAACCTGACTATCTATTTAAGATACAATTGATACAGTTGATCTAGAGATAATGTTTCTCGAATAGGAAGGAAATGAGCAGATTTAGTCAAGCGATCAATAATAACCCATATTTCATTATTACCTCGATATGTCTTCGGTAATCCCACAAAATGTCCGTGGATATATTTTCCCATTTCCACTCTGGCACTGGTAAAGGCTGAAGCATCCCTTTCGGTAATTGCTGCTCTGCTTTAACCTGCTGACATGTCAAACACTTCATAGTAAAATCAGCAATATTTCATTTCAATCCATCCCACCAGTAATACTCCCACTGATCACTGTACATCTTAGTACTTCTAGGATGAACTGAAAACGAGGAACTATGAGCCTCACATAACAATTCATTCTTCAACTGTGAATCACCAGGCACACATAATCTCTTCCCAAACCTCAAAACACAATCATTATAAATATTAAATTCAGGCAACTTACCCTTCTGAATCGGCTCTTTCAGTTTCTACAACCCACTGTCTTTCTTCTGCACTTGCTTAATTCTGTCTAATAGAGATGATTCACTGATACCTGAAACAAAACAGTAGAACATCCAGCACAAAAAACTTTTATGAAAAATTTCATCAAATCAAAAACCAAAGTATCTCGTTCAAAATGTATCATGGTTAATGAAGAATTACTTTTTCGACTCAATGAATCAGCCACTTTATTTGATTTTCCTAGATGGTAATGAATTGTATAATCATAATCCTTGATTAATTCTAGCCATCTCCTCTGTCTCATGTTCAATTTTTTTTGAGTGAATATATACTATAAACTTTTGTGATCAGTATATATTTCACACATTACTCCATACAAATTATGCCTCAAAATATTTAGAGAAAAAACAACAGGAGCTAATTCGAAGTCATGTGTAGGGTAATTTACCTCGTGAGTTTTCTATTGAAGTGATGCATATGCAATTACCTAATCATTCTGCATAAGGACACAACCAAGTCACTTCAATGAAGTATCATTGTATATAACAAACTCACCATTCCTAGAAGAAAGTTCCAAAACTGGAGCATTCACCAATCTTCTTTTCAACTCCTGAAAACAATCATCACATTCTTTTGTCCAGATAAACATAACACCCTTCCGAGTTAGCGTAGTCATTGGACTAGATAACCATTAAAATTTTTCATCAAACCTTCAGTAGGAACCTACAAAACCAAGAAAACTATGGATCTCGGTTACATATGTGGGTCGTGGACATTCTTCAACAACTTTTGTTTTAGTAGGATCAATATTTATGCCAATTTTTGAAACAATGTGACCAAGGAAATAAATTATTTTTAGCCAAAACTCACACATTCTTAATTTTCCATACAGTTTCTATTCATTTAATCTTTGCAATATAACCCTTAAATGACTTTCATGCTCCTCTTTACTTTTATAAAACAGAAAATATCATCAATCTCATCACTATCCATGATATTTTTCACCATCGACCACCACTGATCAGCATCACCTTCAAAACGGTAAATAGAAAGACTGTAATTTTGATATTCTGAACACCCCATGAAATCAAAAATATTCTCCAATTCTTTAATCCACCATTAAGCTATCATAGGTTCAGATT
This sequence comes from Viscum album, assembly GCA_963277665.1. NCBI lineage: Eukaryota > Viridiplantae > Streptophyta > Magnoliopsida > Santalales > Viscaceae > Viscum > Viscum album. Next base: position 617,190,022 of record OY728164.1, read on the forward strand.
ATCCTCTGAATGATGGGGGATGCTGCATCATGAAATGTTCCACCACTGACATGTTCCTCTGTGGTTGATCTAGCTAATCTCGTGCATGGATAACACCACCATTTATATCCTGAGTCAATTGTGCCATCAATGAATCAACCTATTCAGTTCCAATTGCCACCACCTCAGGTTGCTGATTTGGAATGTTTTCTTCCTCCTGATGTCGTCCCAACATAGATGCCTTTTTTACTCTACGGAAAACCATTCTGAACACAGAAATATCTTAGGCGAAGCAACATGGTAATCTTTAAATGCTATATCATTTAAATCATACCATAAATTAACTTATAATTTAACAATTTTTTAACTCTTAAAGTTATCTAAACCGACCTCTGATAACAACTATAAGGCCCCAGACTTAAACCTTACTTAATATTGAGTTAAATGAATAATTCACATTGAGGAACTTTTCAGGTTTAGAGTTTTAGAAAATTAGGACATAACTACTACATCTCGAAAGATTACAAAGTAGACACTTCTACTAAGTTTCCATAAAATAAAAACTCTTTGAAAGGAACATTTCTAGTTATATGTTTTAGATATCATGGCTATTCATTGATCCCATCATTGACCCTATTCCACATTACATCCTGTGAAAAACATTTAAAAAACTTGGGGTGAGCATAAAAAACACCGTAAGGGATACACAAAGAAGGAAAACCGTTAGTTTTTTAAAACAACAAGTAAACCAAGAATACATTATCAATGTAATAGTTTTCACCTTTATGAAGAAGAAAATACACTTCATTGTTTGAAATATCATTACTTACCCTTTTGTAACCAAAATATTACCAAAAAACCCATATAAAGAACACATAACATATTAAGGTAACTTGGGACATAAACATACTTAAGTGGAATAACCATCCTATCGACTTACACAAATATCACATAATGGAAAAGCCAAATGGCCAACTTCCATACCAAATGCATTGGAGGTTATAACGTAATCACCCATCCTGGTATTCACAGCACCACCCTCCATATGGTTTATCATGTAACCACCGTCAAAATATATTGACATAAAAAAATATAATGGAAAGAAAACATTTCCACACTTTGATCAGAATATATCACTTAAATATATTGACATAACAAAAACCATTTTAAATACCAAAATACATAAAAGAGTATATAGTATTGATTCATTTTAAAAACATTACGACTGGTTGAGGAAGACAAAGACCGAATAATACTCGCGGTGGAAGAAAAGGTCATTGTCACCGCGTACGTTAAATGAAAAATTAATTTTTGAACATTAGTAAATCACTTCATAGAAAAAGATTTCTTTTGTATAAAATTAAAAGTCAAAGGGTTTTATACACCACTTAAATAAAGCCTTGTATTAGAACAAAATATTCCTCAATGAAAGAAGATTGAGACGAAGTGCCTTACCTCATGTCCGAGTTGACTCGATTTCTCTTTAATCTCCTTAATAATAAACTAAATTTAATTTCAACTTTCTTAAGAACCTTATTCAAGTTTATCATTTCTTTTATATAACTTATTTCCATGTAATAAACGTTATGTAATCATTTAATTTCATAAAGTTTGTTTTGTCGATATTTGGTACTCAAGTCAAAAATGGACTTCTTAAAATTACATGTTGATTATGTGGTAAAAAGTTCACTATATCCAGAATTATATTCATGATTTGGATATAATATATATCATATATATCCATCATATAAATGTATTTATAATAGTACAAAACATTTAGAGGTAAGAATTGAAATGCACCGTTCATGGAGATGGTAAGTCGTACGTACGAATGAACGCTACTTTCATTTTTATTTCATATTTAATGGAGTTAAATCCTAATGATATAAGGGTTTATTATAATTCCAGTATAACATAATATATAATAACATTAACTCCATCCTTTATTCATCCCACATATGGCATTAACGAATCAAATCACTTTGAGGGGGCGGTTGTCAGTACTTCCTAAAATGTAATTATCGTGTTTACCCACAATGGAAACCATAAAGGTATGACACAAATGAAAAATACATAATAATAAGGAAAACATAAACATAATATATATCATATATAAATAGAGTGACATCTTAATGGCCACCATGAAAGGTGTTAAAAGAATATTGAACAATCATTGTTTCGTGAGGCAGACAATTGTCATCCACAGAAACAATATGTTTTTTAACCATTAGACAAAGGTGTGTGTAGGTATAGCTCTAATAATTCTCACAAAAACATCCTAGTATATTGAAGATACCATTTTTGTTACAAAATAAAGGAATAAAAAGATTTTTGTGGGTTGGAGAAGAAAAATAAAACATAAGAACACAAGAGAAGACACTACCATTAAATCAGGTAACTCTTTTTGATTTGAGATCAAAGGCTTCCTTGGAAAGAATTCTTCCCCAAGATAGGATTATATGAGTAATAGAGGAATGTGAATAGACATTATGGGCAGGTTTTTTCCAAGCCATAGGCTTGAGAGGTGTGGGTAAGGTGGTAGAGTTGGGGGCCTTTTATAAGAGGAGAGGAGGGGCACTCATGGAAAGTTATAAAAGTTAACTTTATTATAAAATGAGTTTCTGTTTTTAAAGGTCCCACAATTATAAATTTTGAGGATACGGTGATATGATTTTGAAATCCTCCCATATAATAGGTTTTTGACAAATGTAGGTCTTATATTTTACATTATCTTTTCATTTTATTTAAATCCTTAAATAATGAGGTAATCGCTGCATCATCATGGTGTCATAAATAATTTTATTTATTTAATGTCTTAAAATTATAAAAAAATATCATGATGTAGGAAATCTTTTTATATTTCTAATTAATATTTATAGTCAAAAATATGACTTGTATAACTCCATTTAAAATGTGTTTTAGAAAAACAACACATGTTTGTGACATTTTTATTTTAACTTTAATTAAAAAGTTATTAATGTCATTTTCCTTCCAAAGTGGCTCCATGGAGTCCCCAAGTTGACCCATGGATTTTCTTGGTCGGCCTTGAAACATAAAATAATGGTAGGACATGTGTCAAGGACATTTCATATTATTAAAACATTATTTTTAACTTAAATTACACTAATTAGCTCTAATCGCGATTAAAAACTTAAAAGTTACTATTCACCAAAAAATTATTTTAATCCCATTGAACCACATTTTACTTCCTAATGACCACCATGTATGTCAGATTATTGAAATTCAAAACACAGAGGTGGAAAATTTTCATTTAAACGAAAAATCAGTTTTTTGAGTACCACTTTGTGGTTTCACTATTCATCAAAAATTGATGTTTTTCAGAAAAATATCAAAACGTCACCCTAATCTATATATGATATTCCAGATTCAAAAATGATTTCTATTTTACAACATTTAAATCATATAAGTTACATTAATTAATTTAATAATTAATTACCATTGTCAGAACAAATAGCATGTTTTTATGAAACAATAAGTATCAAATGATTGACACTAGTTTATGTCCAATTTCAAAGTGAAATTAATTCCAACGACCACTATTATATTAAATGGTAAAAATATATTATTATTTCACTTTAAACCCAATTAAAAAGATAATCTAATCATACAAATAATTTATATTAAAAATAGGTTTTGAATTAAAATACAACATTTTTCACTATTCATTAAAAAAATGAACTTTATCGGAAAAATACCAAAAATTTACACAAAGTCAATTTTGATGTCCCAATACTGAAGAGGAGTTTTATTTGGTCCAAGAGAATATATAAGAATGACCAAAACTATATTTAATGGGGGTTCTCCATTAAAAGGCGATAGTTCGACCTTTTAGTGAATATTAGTGTATCTATGCCTAAAATTGAATTCTTTTCTTATTTTAAGCCTTTATATTTTATTGGATAAATGTAAAAACATTTAAAAAACATATATAATCATATTTTGGTTATTTCTATTCATTCTTGCTAATACAACGGCTAAGAGTTAACTACCATTTAGAATAATATTATTTTACTACTAGTGTGTAACTTAAGATTTCAAAGAAACACTTTGTTGCGTATTGGGTACACTATTGAACATAGAAACCCCTTTAAATGAAAATTAATATTTAATTCGCAAATATTAATAAATATGAAAATTTTTTATTCGTTATTTTCCTGGGATGTTACATCCTTCCCCCCTTTTGGGTATTGCGTCCTCGCAATTTTATTCACTTATCAGAATAAGTCGGGGTAATAATCCCTCATAACATTTTCAGATTCCCATGTTGCCTCTTCAACCATATTTTTTTTTCCAAAAAAACATTACCTGGTGAATTACCTTATTCCGCAACACTTTCTCTCTGAGGTCAAGAATCTGGACTAGTTGATCTTCATAAAATATATTCTCTTACAACTGAACTACCTCTAGGCTCAAAACATGATATGGATCTAGCATATACTTTCTCAACATCGAAACATGAAAAACATTGTGTACCTAAGATAATCTCGGAGGTAATGCCACTCTGTAAGAAACTGATCTATCTTTTTCCAGAATTTCATATGGTCTAATGAACCTTGGACTCAGCTTTCCTTTCTTACCGAAACACATCACACTTTCCCGTGGTGAAACATTGAGAAAAACATGATCACCTACCTCGAAAGATATATCCTTCCTCCCGTTATCCGCATAACTCTTCTGCCTGCTCTGATCTGTTCTCATGTGTTTCTGAATCAATTGAACTTTTTCTGCAATCTCTTCTAACAATTCTGGTCCCATCATCTTCCTTTCACCCACTTCATCCAAAAAAGCCGGAGTTTGACACCGTTTACCATATAATTCTTCAAATAGAGCCATATGTATACTAGAATAAAAACTATTATTATATGAAAATTCAACCAAAGAAATATGTTGGTCCTAACTTCCCTGATAATACATCGAACAAGAACGTATCATATCCTCCAAAGTCTGAATTGTTCGTTCTGACTACCCATCTGATTGAGGATGAAAAGTTGTACAAAAATTTAATTCAGTACCCAACGACTTCTGAAGGCCTTTCAAAAAGTAAGAAGTAAACCTGGGATCACGATCAGATACAATGGATAGGGGAACTCCATTCAACCTGACTATCTCTTTAAGATACAATCGATAAAGTTGATCTAGAGATAAAGTATCTCGAATAGGAAGTAAATGAGCATATTTAGTCAAGCGATCAATAATAACCCAGATTGCATTATTACCTTGAGATGTCTTCGGTAATACCACAAAAAAGTACATGGATATATTTTCTCATTTCCACTCTGGCACTAGTAAAGGCTGAAGCATCCATTTCGGAAATTTCTGCTCTGCTTTATCCTACTGACAAGTCAAACACTTCACAGTAAAATCAGCAATATTTCTTTTCATTCCATCCCACCAGTAATACTCCCACAGATCACTGTACATCATAGTACTGCCAGGATGAACTGAAAACGAGGAACTATGAGCCTCAAATAATAACTCTTTCGTCAACTGTGAATCACCAGGCACACATAATCTCTTCCCAAACCTCAAAACACAATTATTATAAATATTAAATTCTTGCAACATACCCTTCTGAACAAGCTCTTCCTTTTTCTGCAACCCATTATCTTTCTTCTGAACTTGCTTAATTTTGTCTAATAGAGATGGTCTCACTGATACATGAAACAAAACAGAAGAACATCCAGCATTTTCCTGGATGGTAATGAATTGTATAATCATAATCCTTGTTTATTCTAGCCATATCCTCTATCTCATGTTAAATTTTTTTGACTGAATATATACATTAAACTTTTGTGATCAGTATATATTTTACACTTTACTCCATATAAATGATGCGTCCAAATTTTTAGAGAAAAAACAATAGAAGCTAATTCGAAGTCATGTGTAGGGTAATTTAACTCATGAGTTTTCAACTAACGTGAAGCATATGAAATTACCTAATCTTTCTGCATAAGGACAAAACCAAGTCACTTCAATAAATAATCATTTTATATAACCAACTCACCATTCCTGGATGGAAGTTCCAAAATTGGAGCATTCATCAATCATCTTTTCAACTCCTGAAAACAATCATCACATTCTTTTGTCCAGATAAACATAACACCCTTCCGAGTTAGCTTTGTCATTGGACTAGATAACCTTTAAAAATTTCATCAATCCTTCTGTAGGAACCTGCAAAACCAAGAAAACTATGGATCTCGGTTACATATGTGGTTCTTGGAAATTCTTCAATAACATTTGTTTTTGCAGTATCAATAGTTATGGCAATTTTTGAAACAATGTGACCAAGGAAATAAATTTGTTGTAGCCAAAACTCACACTTTCTGAATTTTACTTACAGTTTCTTTTCTTTTATGGTTTTTAAGATAACCAATAAATGACTTTGATGCTCCTCTTTACTTTTGGAAAACACAAAATATCATCAATCTCATCACTATCCATGATATTTTTCACCATCGACCTCCACTGACCAGCATAACCTTTAAAACGGTAAATAGAAAGACTGTAATTTTGATATTCTGAACACCCCATGAAATCAAAAATATTCTCCAATTCATTAATCCACCCTTCAGCTATCATAGGTTCAGATGATCCTATGAATGATGGGGGATGTTGCCTCATGAAATGTTCCACCACTGACATGTTCCTCTGTGGTTCATCTGGCTGATCTCGTGAATGGATACCACCACCATTTATATCCTGAGTCAATTGTACCATCACTGAATCAACCTATTCAGTTCCAATTCCCACCATCTCAGGTTGCTGATTTGGAATGTTGGCTTCCTCCTGATGTCGTCCCAACATAGCATCCTTTTTTACTCTATGGAAAACCATTCTAAACACAGAAATATATTAGGTGAAGCAACATGGTAATCATTAAATGCTATATCATTTAAATCATACCATAAATTAACTTATAATTTAAACATTTTTTAACTCCTAAAGTTATCTAAACCGACCTCTGATAACAACTATAAGGCCCCGTACTTAAACCTTACTTAATATTGAATTAAATGAATAATTCACATTGAGGAACTTTTCAGGTTTAGAGTTTTAGAAAATTAGGACATAAATATTACATCTCAAAAGATTAAAAATTAGACACTTAAAATAAGTTTCCCTAAAATAAAATCTCTTTAAAATAAACATGTCTAGTTCCATGTTTTAGATAGCATGGCAATTCATTGATCCCATCCATGACCCTATTCCACATTAAGTCCTGTGAAACACATTTAAAAAACTTGGGGTGAGCATAAAAAACACCGGAAGGGATACACAAATAAAGAAACCCGTTAGTTTTTCAAAACAACCAGTAAACCAAGAATACATTATCAAAGTAATAATTTTCACCATTATGAAGAAGAAAATACACTTCATTGTTTAAAAGATCATTACATACCCTTTTGTAACCAAAATATTACCATAAAACCAATATAGGGAACAACTAACATATAAAGGTAACTTGGGACATAAACATACTTAAGTGGAATTACCATCTTGTCGACTTCGACACAAATCACATAATGGAATAGCCAAACGGCCAACTTCCATACCAAATGCATTGGAGGTTATAATGTAACCACCCATCCTGGTATTCACGGCACCACCCGTCATATGGTTTATCACGTAACTAACTGTCAAATGTCCAAATACCATTATAAAATCATAAGACATAAAACAAATATAATAGAAAGAAAACATTTCCACACTTTGATCAAAATATATCAATTAAATATATTTACATAACAAAAACCATTTTCACTACCAAAATACATAAAATAGTATATAATATTTGTTTCATTTTAAAATCAATACAGCTGGTTGAGGAAGCCAAAGACCAAATAATACTCGTGGTGGCAGAAAAGGCCATTGTCACCGCGTACGTTAAAAGAAAAATTCATTTTTGAAGTTTTGTAAATCGCTTCATAGAAAAAGATTCCTTTTGTATAAAATTAAAAGTCAAAGGGGTGTATACACCATATAATATAAATCCCTGTATTAGAACAAAATATGCCTCAATGAAAGGAGATTGAGATGAAGTGTCTTACCTCATGTCCGACTTGACTCGATTGCTCTTTAATCTCATGAATAATAAACTAAAGTTAATTTAAACTTTCTTATGAACCTTTTTCAAGTTTATCATTCCATTTATATAACTTATTCCCATGTTGTAAACGTTATGTAATCATTTAATTTCAAAAAGTTTGTTTTGTCGATATTTGGTACTGAAGTCAACAATGGACTTCATAAAATTACATGTTGATTATGTGGTAAAAAGTTCATTATATCCAGAATGATAAAATTGATAAATTTTATAAGATATATATATTTTATATGAAATAAAAAATATTCTTTAATTATAATATATCTTGTAAATTCAAATATTTTAACTCACAAAAATTGGAAACAACGTTCATGCATACATAAGGAATATCATCTCAATGAAAGGTGCATTTAATTTAATATATATATCTTTGATAAGATTATTATAAATGTTAATATATGTATTATATATGATATATAAATCATTTTTTAAATTATTTTATTTATTTACTCATGATTTGTGTAATAGTAAAATTAATTACAAGTCATAACATGTGCAATAAACAAATAGTTTATTACTCGAAAAGGTGTCTTTAGTATGGGAATTGTTAATCAACCGGTAATACATTGTCATAAGATAATAATATATGAAACACACACACACACACACATATATATATATATGAAAACAGTTATTTCGAAGGATTATAGTACAAATATATTTAATATATAGTATGTTATAATGAGTGTGAATGAATTCCTCACTTAAGGTAAGGGAATTTCATCTCGTTGTTTTATCATTATGAGATACATTCATTATTAACAAAGCACCTATTTTATGTTTTGTATATAAAGACAGATGAAATGTTATTACTTTAATTTAAATTAATTAATTTGTTTAAATTCATTAAATAATGTTATTATTCAATGGGGTTCATGATTCTAATGTTACTCAAGTAGTAAGGGATTTGCGTCTCACTATTATTTATCTTTACACATGGCTTATACACTACATATTTCTTATAAATATTTTATATAAAACCCATTATTATATTTTATGAGTCTTATCGTAAAGATTTAGTAAATTTTCTATCCATATAATTTTCATTATTTCATGTGTAAATTTAATATACTTATTATTATAAAATGAATATTTATTTCAGAATCACATAATTATTTGGGATTATTTCATTTCAAGAGTTCATTAGGGATTATGTATCCTCAATGTCAAGTTTTTATCAATTAATTTTAAAAATAAATATAAAATGGAAATTTAAATTCAGTTTTACCCATTTTTTTAATTTTTAATACATGGTTCAAATGAAATAATTTTTTTTCATTATACATACAATGATATTTGTGGATATTTCATAAAAGGGACAAAAAGAATGTTTTTGGAACATTTATTTCATGAATAGAATTTACACTATAATGATGAATAATTTTTTTTAAATTTTACATTCCAATATTATATGGTTATTTTTAGATAAATTATTTTCTTTTAAAATTTGATTACATTTTATGAAAATAATATGTTTTAAGAAAAGGAAGGATATTTTACTACATAATAATTTTCAAATGATCCCTCAAATTAATTTTCCATATAAGATAACACTATTTGATGTTACTTACATATTACTGAGGATATGATTTATTACAATAATGTTTATCATTCTATGAATGATTTTTTGTTTATGATGAAATGATATTTATGAAACTCATTTCTTTTCTATGGGTTATGTTATGATTCAATGAATTTTATGAATCCTATTTTATTTCATGGGTTCTGATATGATGAATGATTAATGATCAGGGGACACATATATGTATAGTTTTCATAATGTTAATGGTGATACCTATAACTTGTTCTAATAAATTGGGCAATTATAGAATTTTTATGAGATCAAAGGGTACATGGGAGTGCATACCAAGCTCGTATCAAATGGAACATATGAGGGAATCACAATCCCAATAGAAGAAGGTACCCTAGAGATCCCCCAAAGCCCCATGCTGATTCACATGTGGTTGGCCCATGCTTATCATGTTATGAAAATCATGGAAGGAAGTCTCAAAATTGTGTTGTTATAATCTTATGAGTATTACATAATTCATTTCATGTTCCTATGTTATGATTTCATGGATCAAGATATTAATCTTCACATGATTCATGTACTGTGAACAACAAATCATTATTCCATGATTCATTGTTATGATATTTGATATGCATTGTATAATCTTCTAATGATCATGATATTGTTCTTATATCCTTATGTCCATGATATGTTTGTGGATTTAATTATTTACTCTTACTGATCATTTCAGCTCACCAATTTCTTATGTTTACCTTCCCCAAGTTATAATGTAATTTTTTAAGAATAAATATTATGAGAGGTAGTCTGTGTGGGAAACATTGACGATATTTCACAGATTTAGAGGATTTTTATTCCACGTTTCCAAAGGCACAAAACTAAAAGTATTTTGTTTTATTTTTTTTATGTTTAAAAAAAGAGATTTAATTTTCATATATGAAAATAATTTGTGATTATATTTAGAATCATTGAAAAGGTTTATTTATACATTTGTTTTTCCTGAAATGATTAGAGATATACCAAGGAATATTTGTAAGTATATAACTGGGGATGTCTCTATAGTAGTAGAAGGATGAGTAATTGTCATGGAATTTTTTTAGTAGATTTAGATAGTGTTTTCCTAGAATTAATCATTTTCTAGATACTAAATGTGAATGTGGATTTGGAAGATTTGTACCTATTGGTAAAAACTCTAAAAATGTCTTCCATGACTTACTCGAGCATAACCAAGTATAATACAATAGGACATGTTGTAAAAATTCATTGACACTCCCGAGGTATATGATTTGGGAATTCACATAATAATTAAAAACCATCAGGATGAATTTAAAAATATGTTGACAATAAAGAAACTAGACTAAACCTATGATGTCATATTGAAATGACTGTACCATAATTTTTACATTATATATTTTTTTTATTACATGTTATTCCAGCAAGATAAGTGTTTCTCTTGTTATGATTTCTAGTTTTACTCAATGGAGGGAACCAAATGTTGTTGTCTTAACATTGAATGTGATGAAAAATTTAAAGATGAGTATTCAAATGGTATAATCACAAGAAATAATGTTATTTTGAATAAGTCAAATTAGTTATCAAAATATATGTTTAACAATGTTAGCTTTAGTGATATTCCATACACATAGAACAAGAGGAAGATGTACTGTTATAACTTCTTTCATATTAAGGTGGATAGAAGAATTAAGATTCCATTTCCTTATTTTCAGGATGATGGGATGAAGAAACATGAAGAATATCTCAATTGGAGGGAAGAAGTTTTCTTTATGGGAAAAAGATTTATAGAGTGAATAATTAATAAGAGTTCAATGTCTCATCTATGGAGAACACAAACATTACACAAACCAATTCCCTAACCACTCAAAACTAAGGAAGGATATTTTCAGACAAATCATTAATGTGTAAGGATTGAATTATTTATGTATTTGGATTCTAAAATAACAAATAGTGAATTATATAATGATTGATCGTTTTTTGGTTTATGCAGAGAAATTTCAATAATATGTTATGTAGTTCCAATTGATATGAAATGTGATTTAATAGAAAGGTGATATTTATAGAAACCCAATAATAATGTGATGAAAACCCTTAATTTATGTATATCGTTCAGATTAATATGTTTTGATAAGAGATATATTGGATATCGATATGTGAATAGGATGGTACTGAGTACATTGGAACGGATAAAGGAATAATTTAAAAAGTAATATTTTCTATATGGATGGAGTTTATTGAATTTTTGTATCCATGGAATATGTCAAATAAAATTCTTACAAGGAAACAAGAATTTTTTACATCATGATTTTTGGTCATTCAAGTCATTACCATTATTCAATAGAATAAATATTGAATGTATTCCTAGATTTGGAATGTGACAAACATAACCTATATTGTGTCATATCGGGGACTATAATAAGCTTATTTTGAGACCTTATTTCTATTTAACTTGAATTTCATCATTCAAAAGTGTTATAACTGTAACCATTTATAGTAATTTTATGATACAATTTTGATGAAAATTATTATATTATTGTATTATATCACAACATGATGATTTATGTATATTTTATAACCTGTGATGAGAAATTTGTTTCGATGTAACTGATGACATATGGGTTAGGTTATAATTGTTTTAATGATCCTTTTGTACTTCAGGAATGGGAAATTCAACTTCTTCTTTTCAGAGAAATACGGGATGGATGGAAAATTTTGTGATTTTACTAAATTAATTATGAATATCTTCTTAAAAAAATCTTCAACCCTAAGGAAAGGATCTTGATACTAAAAAAATAGTACTTTTACATTATTTTATTATGAATAAATGGTCTCTTAGATCATCTGAAATTTAAAGCTCTATGATTATTATCTTTAACCTAACTAGGACCTCTATCACACTCCATTTGATCTTAACAGTAATATTTCTATTCCAGGCCCATGTTTTCACATTCCAGCTATGTTATCCTTTTTCAAAACCAAATTTAGAGTAACGATGGAAAACTTTTACGTTTAAAAATGTCTTATCTAAAAGAATATTTAGTATACATTTTTATGATATGGGTTTCTATGGAAGATACATTCATGTGTTAATACCTTAAAAACAAAAAATTAATTTCAAAAGAGGAATTCATTTTAATGGGGTACAAATTAATATTCCATGATTTTATGAAATATAATTTTTTTCAAATTAATTTATTCATTTAAATGTTTTATTTTACACAAAATAATGAATATATATTTTATTATATGAAAAAAATTATTTTTTTCTATTTTTATATGAAATACAATGATAATATTATTCTTCATTCCACAACATCTTATATTGTTGTATACACAACATTGTGGATGTCTTCTATTACACAAAATGATGAGTTTCATATATAGATTTCCGTACACAAAGACTGAGTTTTACAAAACATGTGTATATAATTAAAAGGATAATATATAATATAGAGTAATATATAAACTTGATTTTAAATTTGAAATTATGACTAGTATTATATTAATAATGAAAATAGAAGTTTTATAATATGAATTCTTTAATTTACAAGTAATTATAAATGAAAACATCTACCAATTGATTTTAAAAGAAATTATTTATACTCCAAGTATTATTTTGTATTAAATAAATAAATTAATTAGAATTATAAATGATTTTAGGAAATATATTTTTTATATTTTCAATAAAATATTTTTCATATTCATTCGATTGATTTTGTAATCATAAGATATGATCCAATACAATCTTAATAAAAAACCCTATATTTTTTATAAGCGTAATTTTTTTCACATTTTAATGTAGAACCAATTTTAAATGTAATTTTAGACACTTTATAACATTTAATATTAAAAAATAATCTTCTTATTTGAAATAATTAATCAATATGTACTTTGTATTAAAAATAACTCTGAAAATATCCATTTCCAATGAATAGTCAAAATGTGGAAATTTTAATTAATGCATTTTTTTCAAACAAATATTTATATTTTAAATTGTATTATTTGTGTTTTAAAAGATTAATTAGGTAATAGTTTTATCATTATACATAAAATAGTTCATTGGAATAAATTTTTTATTTAATGCATATATAAAAATATTTCCATCATTCACATGTTTTAACTTTTATAAATCATTCCTCGTCCCATAAATGGGATTGATTTTAAATTACATTCTGATTTTTTATATGGTAAAGATATCCCATATTTGGAATAATATGGTCAACATTATGTAAATATATTCCTTTCATTTTTTTACATTATGATTTATTAAATTAGTAATATTTTTTTATCAACCGTTAAGAGTAAATCGTGTAATTAACAGTAAAAATAATATAATAAAAGTATACTAACAATTATCATAATTTAATTTTATAACTATTTTTTTACCAAAATATTCATTTTAATTATTTTATGTCATCTTGGAGCCACTTGTAGGACTTCATCGCTTTTATTGCATTATATTCAAATGACTGACAATCATGTCACATATTTGTTTTCACCAAGAGAAATAGTATTTATATTGTGTTAAATAAATTATATATTAATATATAAATGAAATATGAAATATAAAATGTTATTATACATCATTTTAATTTTTTTTATAATTTTTTCTAATGAAATGATTAAATTAAATGGTGACACAATGAGGGTTTAAAAATACTGTAATAAATTATAGAATAAAAAAACAATATTCAAAATATAAAAACATATATTTTGATATAATTAATTCCATAAAATAATTTTAGGGATGAATTATAAAATCTAGTCATATGATAAATTAGATTTTTGTAATTTTTTTGTCATATATGTTAATTATAAAATGTCATGTAATAAATAGTGTCAAAACAAATATTTTTTATATTTTCAAATATTTAATTATTTATATATTTATTTAAATTTTAATAAAACATTATATTATTAAAAATAATAGATATATGTCCTATGTTTTAATAAATAACTAATTTAAGGTTATTTAGGAATTTTAATGAAACCATATTAACCCATAAGTATTAAAAATCGATGTTATCACGGTATGAGTTAAAGGGAATACTTAAGGGTTAAATTGAAATTATAATGGTAAAAATATGATCTAAACATGCCTCAAATTATTTTTATGATTTAAATATATCCTTATATTATCTTTTAATTTTTTTTAATTTGTATCTATTTGTAAATAAAATAAAATTTATATTTATTTAATATTATAGGAGATGCCAAGATTGCCCCTCTCTTATAAAAGGGAATATCTCCTTATCTTTTATTCACAACTCTAAATCCCTATAGATCAGAAAAAATCATCCAAAGTCTCCAAAAAAATCATTTTATTATTTGTAGAAACCTTAATTTGGTCATAAATCCATCCAAGGTATTAAATTTGTGAAAAATAAAAAGAAGATTCCTAAAGAAGTGGTAACGTTAATTAATAAACTTTTTCATTTTATTTCATCATTAAACCACTTAAATAATTTTTATTTCATATTTATATAATATATTCATTGCCCTAAATAAATGTTTTTTTATATTAAGGTTAATACCTAAACTGAAACACACCCCATTATAATGAGAAACAATTTTACAATTCTTGTGTATGATGAACAACCATCTCACAAAAATATATTGTTCATTTTTTCATTACCAGCTAACATGATTTGGAATTATGATGTAAAAAATATATTTATGTTATATATATTATATTAGTGGGATATTATATTTATGGAATGAAAATATCATTTTTTTACCATCAACAGTTTTTTAAAAAAGATATAGTTAGTCTTGCATACATATGGATTTCTATCTCCATGATGCGATGTGATTCGTTATTCACCTATATTTCATAGTTGATTATAAGGAATTATTTTTATTAATATATATGTTCTCTATAAAAAATGATTCTATAATAATAATATATCATATAATTTCGTTTCATTTAAACCAAAAATAAAATGTAATCAACATTCAGGCGTACTTTTGACCCATCATCTCCTTGAACATTGTATTCCATTTCATATATCATTCTTTTATTATATTAATATAAATGTTTATAAACTAAATATATATTATATATAAGTCATTTTTTACTTTATTTGAATATGAAAATAATTATTTAATTAATAGGAACATGAATTATAAGTCAATCCACATACAATACAGAAAGCGGTTATTACCCAAAAATGTTAATTTAACATTAGAATTTTTAACAAATGAGTAATAGAATGTCATAAAAAAACCAATATTTTATATAAATATATATAACTATGATAATGTTATATATGTATAAAAAATTAATAATTATTATATATTAGGATTTAAAATGTACTTAGTATTTCAAGACATAAGGTAAGGGAATTTCAAATAACATTTTATTTCTATTAGAAACATGCCATATTCACCACTCTCTTCTTTTGTGTGGTTTATATATAGACCTATGACGTGTTATATCATTAATTTAAATTATTTAATGATATTAAAATATTTAATTAGTGTAATTATACCATGGGGATCATGATTCCATTATTACACAAGTAGTAAGGTATTTATGCATTTCTTTTATTTCATTGCGACACATGCCTTATAAACTAATTGTTTCAATTACATGGGGTATATACTTCCCATGTGTAACTACCAATGAATTTATAGATTAATAATTTTTAATTACTATAAATAATTATATTTAAGATATTAATTTTTCATTAATGGGGATAATTTTTACGATATTGTACTAGACATGCCACAATGAGTTTATCTAAACTCTAATGTTGCACACAACCTTGAGGTATACCAAAAAATAATACGATAATATTATATTTACATTAAATGTTAGTTACCACCTAGTTATTATAATATAGGGAATGAATAGTATAACTTGAAATATGAAAATATTGTTTCAATATGATTAAATAATTATTCATTGATTAACAGATTTATTAGAAATTTAAATAAAAACCAATTGGATATAAATGATTCTTTTTTTATGAAAACCAAATTAAAAATAAAATAATTTTGTTTATTAAATCATATCACTCATTATGGATTTTTATTTAATGATAAATAAATGTTCTGTATTAAATATAATTTTATAAATTCATCTTATATGTTGCTCATATATGATATAATAGAAAATTAAATTTTACAGATAAAATAATAAATTTTCTAATAATGATGTTTTATCGTGTTTTGTTGGAGAACCCTTTTTAAATATATTTTCTATAACTTTTATATGATATATTTGATAAAAACAATTGTTTTTAACATTAAGAACTGAAAAATTTTCAATTGTTTAAATTTTGGTTTTTTTTCTGATGAAATTCATATTTGTATGAATAGTGAAAATTACTGCATTTTAATTCAAAACTTCCTATTTAACTTATTTATTTTGAAAATTATTTTAAATTTTTTGAAATTTTAATGTAATTATGTTTTTATAATTTAATCCAATTTTCGTCTTCTTAAAACCATTCTTTATGGTTTTGACAACGAGAACTAATTTTAAATTAATTACTACAACATCTGTGATATGAATTTGGAAAATGGATTCCATATTTGGAATCAGATGGTTAAAATTTTGTAAACATGTATATTTTTTTTGAATATTATGAATAGTAACTTCTGTAATTATATTATTTACCATCATTAAAAAGTAAATCTTCTTAATAAATGAAAATAATAATAATATAATAATATTAAACAACCATAAAACAATTCCTAATCCTACTAGATTAGAAATGTCTAACCATGGTCATTATTGGGTCGATTTTGTGACCCCATGGATCCACATGGGGGATAATGAATGTTATAATAATTAATTGAAAGTAAATAAAAATATAAAATTGACTTGTATCTTTTATTGAAAATATTTATATATAAGGTTATATAATTAATGTCTTAGACTTAAATAGACAATATAAATATAATAAAAAAATTTATATTATAATATTTTATTTATAATTTTTCAACAATAAATAAATAAACTTAATTGTAACACAATGATGATGCAATTATGGATTCATTAATAAAGGATTCAAATAAATGATATTATAAATGGTAAAATAAATGTAATTTAATTTTTTTGACACCATAAGATAATTTTTCAGAATCTATTGACCTATTATGGTTTATTTAAATACCTTTGGTTCAACTGAACAACATTTTTATGAATTTAATACAAATCAATTACTTTATTGTGTCAAAATTGACATAAATGAGTTTTTAAAACAATTACTATTTTATAATGTGATATTTTAGTCCTAAAATTAAAATATTCATCCAAATCACTTATAAAATTTTAAAATTTACAATAATTATCCACATATGGTTATATTATAATTTTATTATAAATATAGTTTCCATATATTATAAAAATGCAAGAATACATGGTAAGAGTAAATGATTTTAACTAAAGGATAAAGCTAAAATATTTTGTTAACATTGTGAGAAAAACCTTTTTAAACAAATTAGTTATTTGTTTTCAAAATACAATGAACCTTATCATTGAAATATATGAGTTTGGGACCATTTTAATCCAAAAATTAAATCTTAATAAAATAATATTTTTAGGAATTCCTAAAGTGCCCCTCCTCCCTATTATTAAAGGCCACCACCTATAACAACATACTCAAAACTATCAATCCCCTTGTCTCGTTCATATAATACTCGAATATGCTCTCAAATTCAATAACGTCTTCCAAGAATACATACATTATTTATAAGGTAAACATAGAAATACTTTTGGCTCAAATAAAAAGTAGTTAACCGATTTAGAGGTAACGTCTTCTCTCAAGTTATTTTCTTTTATTTTCATTCTCAACTGTCTATGATATTATTATTAAATAATTAAATAATAATACTAGTATAATTAATATAATATAATTTTATTATTATAATAACTTGAACTACACTTACACATACTTTTATTTAATGGATATCAACGTACTATTTTTATGGTCGGTGATCAATTTCCTCACGAAACGATGATTGTTCAAATTTACCCTACCACCTATCATAGTGGAAAGTATGATGGAGCTATATTTTTATATTATATTTGTTGTAATTATATTGTATATAAGCTTCTACATTTTTCATTTACATCATAGCTTAATAATTTCCATAATGTGTACATAGGATAATTTATTTGTGGAAGCGCTGACTACTGCCACATCAAAATTATATGACTCATACATCCCATACATGGAACTTATAATGTATGGTATTAATGAATTTATGTTACTTATAAAAATATTAAATTATACTATAATTAGAATACTCCAATTTATCATTTAGTTTTCATTCCTTTAAATAGAAAAAAAATAAATGGAAGTAGTGTTGATTGTACATATGGCTTACCATCTCCATGAACAGTTAATTTCATTTATTATCTCAAAATGTACTTGAATATTTTAAATACATATATACTAGATCTAAATATATCTATAGTCTATGTATGTGATACATAAATTATTATTAATATTCTGGTGATGATGGACTTTTGAGTACATGGACAATTTACATCAAAACAATTTCATTTTTGACTCATGTAATAAATACCGACAAAATGACTGATATGAACATAAATAATTTTTAAATTTTAGTAACATGATGAATTTTTTGTAAAAAAGAAAAAAACATGAAAATGGTTTTGAATAAAGTGTAAATAAACATATGTTTATTATTCAGGAAAATAAAAAACGAACGAGACATGTCAGACTCAAGGTTAGAGAATTCACCTCAATCTATATTCATTGAGGAATATTTTGGTTTATACATGACCTTCGTTAATAAGGTGTATAATTATAAACTTTTTCATTAATTAATTTTTTTTTCAAAGGATTTTTTTCTATGATGCGCATTACAAAATGAAAAAATAAATGTTTTTTTTTCACATATTCCATGACCAAAACCATTCAAAAATCAAGGGTATTATTTGATATTTGGCTTTTATAACAAGACCTATTTTTTTAAAAAGGAAATAAATTTCATATACCCTTTTTTAGTATTTTACTTTATAAAATTGTTTTTATGAAGCATTGATTATATCAATATCATGAAATGATATATTGTGACTACAATGTGGAAATGTTATCATTCCATTATTCATATTTAATGTATTATGAATATGTTATAGTTCATATAAAGTTTTTACATATACAAGTGGTTTAGTGATAATCCAATGTCAGGTGGGACATAGAAAGCCCTCCAATAAAATGGGTAATGTGGTGGAGGTAAATTTTAATATTTCCCATATGATATTTATGTAATATATTGTGATTGGTATTCCAAATGTAACTCCCAATGTAGCTGTGAAGGATAAAATGTAAGTATGTTATGGATGCCACAAGTTACCTTTACAATTTATTCTATTTATCTGTTATTCATAAATCTTATTATTTCATGACGTATATTAGAGATCTTATGTTTTATGAGTAAAATGTCTGATTTCATTGATTTGTATGTATTCATCATCTAATGTGACATCTACTTATTTTATATCCCTTACGGTGCATTTTATGATAATATGATGGTTTGAAATTTTTTTCCTATGACATAATTAATTATATTTTCTAGGCTGGGATAATGGAATAATGTTTCTATTAAAACATGAAATAATTTTTTGTTTCTTTTCAATGTTTTTTTGTTTCATAAAAAATGGATATTGAGTATAAGTGTCGACTTGTAATATTTTATTTATTATGAATCAGTTATGGATTAATTATCTAATGCTATCATGGATGTTAATTAATATAAAATTATTGACTTATCTTAGTATTGAATAATGTTTATGGTTGGGGCCTTATAGTTGGTATCAGAGGCTGGTTTAGATACCTTTAGAGGATAGGGTTTTATTTAAGAATAAGTTTCATGTTATATATAAAAAATGTTGTTTTCATATTAGAAAGAGTCATAGTTATTTTAGAAAAATTTAATTACTTTAACATAACATTAATAAGCATATATTATTGATTACTATCCTCATAAGATATTTTATTATTATTTTATTGATAAACACACACCATAATTTTTGGTTATTGTAAATGGCTAGATGATGATGACACAAAATTATTAATGAATGTGAAAGAAACTCTGTTGGTTTTCTGAATAAGATACCTAATGAAATAAGAGATTCAATGAGAATTCTTATGGTTATTATTAACCAACTATCTAGAGTCATGATTGACCACTATAACCTTAGTGATTTTTCTATGGCATTTTATATGAGAGAAAAAAATCCCAATGGAAGTTCAGGTAAAAATAATAACGGTATGTGTATTCAAAAACCTATGTTTCATGAATGTGGAAAGAAACACCTAAAAAATTTAATCAAAGGTTCTACAAAATGTTATAGCTGTTGTAATTAATGACCTAATGCAATAACCTACCATGGAAAAAAGGAAGCGTTATGCTGAATCCTAGAAAGGGAAAGAATTTCTTTCCAAGGGATCAATTGAATGTTTTAAATGTAGTGTGCATGGTCATTATACATATATATGTCCTATGAAGAAGTATCAGGAATGGGATCATCATTACTGTAAAATATATGATTACCAATAATTAATTCCCTTTCAAATGAAGATGGGGAAATTGAAAATATCCTATGAAAGGTATGGATTATTCCTTAGCTCAGGGGTTGACATTATTGAAATCGTATGACATTATGGTTGATTTTATTTGAGATGAAGTAGTTCAAAATAATAATATGGAAGAAATTGATAAATAATCATGGAGAATTCTTGGTGATTAAGATTACTATATTTTTGGAATAGAATAGTTATATTGGATCTATGTATGGTGATATGTTTATATGTAATAAGGATTGGATTAAATAAGAAGGAATATAGTACTTGTAACCATTATGTTTGTTATATAAAAAGGTTAATTGAGGATGGTTTTTTGTTTATTTTGAGGATATATTTATAATTAACCATTAGGGACTATATTATCCTTCAATCTGAGTCCATTACATGTTATTTTTTTGGAATAAAAAATGTAAGGTACGAGCTAGCTTTTGAGATTACAATATGTTTTGGTTATTTAAAGTAATTTATCTCATTTTTTGGGAATTTGGTAAAATTAAAATGTTTTTTAAAAAATAAAACACATTGACCATGTGACAACCCATCTCATTGGAAAAAGCTTCGGGAATCGAACTCACATCCAATGTGCAATTAGAATATATCACCCATCACTGGGCTATGTGAAGTCCCTGGTTAATATAACTTTTTCTTTTTAGTAAAATGATTTTATAAATCAAGAATAATATTTTTTATGAACAATAATTTTTATCAAATTGATATCCTTCGTATAGGAAAATGATTTGATGATTAAGTGATAAAGGTTGTTTTAGAAGATGTTTTCTCTTTTTGTTACACAATATTCCTAAGGAAAATTGAAAACTATGTGATTTAATTTGATGAGTAATGGTAGAATTTTATTTTGGAAGAATCTATGTTTTTATTATATACATATAGAGATTTGGGATGTTTTTGGAAATTATTAACCTATCATGGAGAACATTTGATAAGGTTAATTACTTTTATGTATGAGACTTTTAGAGTATTCGATGTTATTAGGAGATGAATGTTAAGATTTATCATTAAATACTTTGTGATCAAATCCTTATAAATTTTGGGTTTCAATCATAGAATGTATTTTATTGGGAAACTATAATTAAATTTATTAGTTTTATGTTATTTGTTGAACATTGAAGTATTGCTTATGGAATTTGGGAGATTAAGAGTATTATTTATTATAATAAATTATTATTCATTTCGAGTGAATAATTGATCTTGTACTAAAAAATTTTGTTAGGTTAATTTCTGGAGACAATGAAAAAATATGGTTCATCTTTTTTAGATTATTTGATATTGTTGGTCTTGTATCTAGATCTTCAGGTGTGATGAAGTCATCTGGATTACTCATCATTTGGAGGAATGATGAGTTTGCGGTAGATAATTATTAGAGGATGAAACCCTACATTTCAAGTAAGTATATTTACTTATGATCTTAGTATATATAGTAATAAAAATATTCAATCCATAAAAGGTTTTGAAGAAAAAAATTGATGATTTATATTATCATCATACTATTACCCATCCAAAAATTTATAGTAATGTGATGGTTAACTATCCATGATCAAGCTCTCTATCCCTCTCTATTAGTCTATGAAAGTTTGTGTTTCTTCTCAATCCATCTCAAATACTTAATGATGTTATCATGGGTTTCCATTGTACTTACCCTTATTTTTATTGCAGTGATATTTTTTTGACCATTTTCTAATGATGGATTTTCAACGATGTTTCCGAGACCAATTTTAATATTGTGATGACACAATTTCCAAATGGTGGGAATGATGTAATGACTTTGGTATTTATAGAATAATAATTTTTTATTATATTTATTAATAAGTTATTAATTTTAAAATAAAGAGGATTTTTTTTTCAATTCCTTAATTGATACGCAACAACGGGTTTGTCTGAAATATTATGTTGCACACAACATTGATCTATAACAAAAAATAATACAATAATATTATTATTATTTTAAATTGTTGTTACCGCCCATCCATTATAATGGAGGGAATGAATACTAAAAATATAATTATTAAAATATGGTATACATATGTTTAAATAATGATTCATTGGTTACCAAATTTATTTTAAATATAAATAAAAACAAATTTAATATAGAGGATGTGTTTTTATGAAATCATATTTTAAAAGAGAATAATTGTGTTTATAAAATCATATATTAATAATGTATTTTTATTTATTGAGAATTATATGTTAAATATTAAATTTAATGATTTAAAATCATCATATATATTTTCTATATATGATATAAGAGAAAATTCCATTTTACATAAAAAGAAGTATTTTTCTAAAAATGTAGTTGTACCTCCTTTTGATGGAGAACCATTTTAAATCAAGTTTTTTTCACTTTTATAAGTCCTATTTAAAATAATAAATTTACTCATTATAATCAAAATATAAAAAGTTACATTTATTGAAATTTATTTATTTTTATAATGAAATTTATATTTTTATGAAAAGTAAAAAATACTGCATTTTAATTCAAACTATCCATTTCATCTAAATTATTTGTAAATTAATATTTCCATTTAATTTGTTTTAAATTTCAATTGGATTATGTTATTATGACATAATAAAATTATGGTCATTTTATGTAATTTCACCATTAAATTAGACATAAACACATGTCAATCTTTGGATTGTTATTACTTCTTAAAAACTCACTCTACTGGAAATCATTGTTTTCCCAACACATGTATACAAACGGTTCAAATGAAATGTTGGTATAGTTTTTCCTTACAAATGGATTGCTTCATCTATTGAAAAATATGGAATTTAGATGTTCTTTCCCAATGGTTTGATGAAACCATTGGGAAAGGATTATTCTTTAACAATGGTCTATAAGAACCGTTGGTAAAGATGGACATTAGATGAGTTTTCCCAAAAATTTAATCAAACCGTTGGGAATGAATTGTTTTTCCAACGGTTTTTAATAACATTTGGAAAGATCCCCAATGTCGACTAAGGTAGCCGCCCCCCCCCCCCCATTCTGGAAGCCTGGCGTAAGTAGATTGCGCAACTCCAGAAGTGTTGCCCGACTCCCAAAAGCCCTTGAGAAGCCCCATCATAGGTGCACCTCTTCTATCCGATCAGGTGGTAGGTTAGACTCATTCCTCCTCTTCTCAAGGATATCCTTCCAATTCATCTCAAGGATATCCTACTATTGTCAAGGATATCGTTATTCCCTATTTCATGGGATTTTGGAAAATTTTAAGATTCACTTCTCCACATATAAG
The DNA here is from genome assembly GCA_963277665.1 of Viscum album. Classification (NCBI taxonomy): domain Eukaryota; kingdom Viridiplantae; phylum Streptophyta; class Magnoliopsida; order Santalales; family Viscaceae; genus Viscum; species Viscum album. The sequence goes on from OY728164.1 coordinate 617,214,484, forward strand.
GTACTCAAATCACTACATAAGTGTACAATTTGTCCAATTATAGTTTTCATTACACATATACATTTATAAGGGAATGGTGTCTCTTTATTGTGTTGTAATTTTAAAGATTCATAGTCTTTTTTAATCTCAATGATTCAAATATTACAGCTTCATTTATAAGAACTCATAAGAAATTTTTTGTAATATTTATTCATAGTATATGATGAAAATCACTCCATTCATTAAGATCATGTCAACCATGAAGAACTTATTCATCATAATTTTTGTACACTATGTGTATCACATAACAAGTATGTATCATGTTACTATACAAATCTATATATATATACATATAAAATGAAAAAAATTTCACTTATCATTTTCACAATAGAGAATATGGAGTATCTTCTTGAACATTGAAAAATAGTATATGGTCCTTAATTATTCTTCACAAAATAAATAAGAAATACGTAACCATATAATCCAATGTAATTTATGAACAAAATATCTACAAAGGGAACTCTCGGTGGGACCTCTTCTTTTCCCATGTAGTACTTCTTCCTTCTTCAAGAAACTAATTCACAGAATTTTAAATTCGCAATATTAATGAATATTAGTTTAACTAATATAAACATTTATAATTCTGCATTCAACATCAAACATGAGTTATTCAATCACATTTTTAAAACACAATGAACATTTTCACTGATTTGGGGTTCCTCAAGATTCTTGGAAAAATCATAAAAACACATGTATTGAATCATGCTTGTCATGTGGTTTAATGGATACATGTTCATCTCGAAAATCATGACAGTGTGGTTCAAATATCTAGAGGACCATGGTATTATTATTCTTCACAAAAATGAATTTGTTTTGATCTCTTTTTATTTGTGATCACAATGCTCATGATCCACTCTATTTCACTCGCAAAAATTATTATTCATATGTGAGAAAAAAACACAATATAGTTTTTATGGAATGGATGGATATGGTACATTCTGTGAGATAGGTCATTTTCATTTTTTAGTGGGGTGATATGGTACTTTATGTTGACAGTATTGTGGGTTTTATGAAATGTAATAACATTTAAAAGTATTTCCATTTTTTAGCATCAATAACTTATTTAAAAAACTCGCTTTACATGGTTGTGGGTGTTCATTTAGGATGTAAGATAGTATGACTTCATTTTACAAGATATATACAATATTATTAATAATTTGTGTTCAATTTGGTTATCTTTGACGAGTGATGCTGTTTAATAAGTTTTGATTAATGGTTGTAATAATGACAATATGGTATAAGGTTTCTCATGGTGTATATAACAGTTGACATGGTGTCTATGATAATCTAGTGTCCTGGGAATGTACATGGGAATGTACACACAGTGCATGACTTGGATAGCCATGTAAATATACATGGACAATCCCATTTGGTGAAATGTATGTTTGGCCAAATGGGATTCTAAAAACGTCTCATTTACACATGGATTTATATCATGGGTATTCTCACATGATGTGTTGTTTATACTATAGAGTTGGTAGTAATTAGCTCAATCAAAACACATTCATCACTGAAATTCAAGACTACATGGTTAAATAGAAGAACCAATGTTCTAGTGACGTGACAAGCATGGTTTCTAACTCTCCTCACCTAAAAAAAACTAGAACACTGGTTAAATGCAAGAATTAATCTTAAACATACACTATAACATTGGTTAAATGGATTAAATCATCATTGTTACTGAATTCTATACACATTTAGAAAAAAATCATTCATGAACATCACTGTAATGTATATGCTCTTCACAAACCACTTATTTACTATATGTCTTGAAATTACATTAGGGCCTAATTTAAAGTTGTCATGTTTACAGTTGGTATCTTTTTTGCATTGGATAATATATTCTTAGAACTATATATTGGAACCCCATTTGGTGATTTGAGGTCCACCTAGGACAAACCCCCCATCCTTCCTGGACCAAGGAAAACCCCCCTCCTTCCTAGACCCTGGACAGCCCCCCACCCTCCTCCCTGGACCCCGGACATCCCCCCACACTACTTCATGTACCATGGATAGCCCCCCTCCTCCCTGGACCCCGGACATCCCCCACCCACCTTTCTGGACCCAGGACTACCTCTCATTCCTGGAACCTAGACTACCCCCACCCTCTCCCTAGACCCCGGACTTCCCACCACCCTCCTCATTAGACACTAGACAACCCAAAAATCATAATTTGTATGATAGATAAAACATGATTGAACTTGAAGGTCCCTCTACAATGAGTGGCCATCTGTGTTCGGCTCACTAATTAGTGGCATCCTGGTTTGGGACGTCACAATTTCTGGATATCCTTTTTGTAGGTGTTTCTAATCAAATCCATACCTATAACTTTTGAAGGTCCCTCTAAAAAATAAAATGGAACATGATTCAATGAATACACCCTACCAACCTATGATCAATTGCCCTAAACCTAGGATCCATTAATCCATGGTTTAGGTGAAGCGTGATGAAGCCATAACTTCTTTTGATATCATCCTCATCCTACTCCTCGTCCTGATTTCCCTGAATAATTTAAAGTATATAACTCATGTACTCCCAACAAGACCCTTATGGAATATGTATTCCATTAACCACTTACAATATCTTAATGGTAAATCCTTGAATATATGCATTATAAATTCTGTATTTTATTTTCTTATATACACTGTAGTTTATTGTATTTCATAATATGAATCTCATATAATGTAAAGTGTCAGTTATTATTTTATTTAATGTAAACAATTGTCATTGAACTAATTAATTTTTGGGTTGAACATCAATATTATTGAATTACATTGAAATTACTTATTGCAATTGTTTTACAGAATGGATAGAAGTTGGATGTAAGAAACTGATCGGATTTCAACAGATTTTTAAAATAATTTGTTTGGATTTTTAGATTTTTCATTTGATAGGGCTTCAGATAGTGGTCTCATACACTAACCACATTTTAATTATGTTGTAAGACCTTGGTTGAATCAAGTATCATTTATCTATCATTTAACCAAATATTTTTTTTCAAACAAACTATTATGTGTGGTATCATAATGGGGAGAAAATAGAATGTCAAAATGTTGATGATCCAAATGATATGACTAAATTGGAGAGTTTGATATATAATTGGTTTCCGTTTATTCGGCACCATGAGATGGAAAGAATGTCCAGCTAACAATATTTCGATACAAGCAGACATGATATGTCCAATAAAAATGATGATGTCGATAGGGTGAAAAAATTGAATGATGATGTGATGAATCCAGTATATAGACAATGTGGTAAAATGAAAAATTTGGAATTTTTAATCCAATTGTTTCATGGGAAACTATGTATGGGATTTCAAATACTACAATCAATTACATTGTTACCTTCTTGAAAGACATACCTCCAGATGATGCAGATATTCTCTTAAACCACTATATGGCATGTATGTTATTTGAAGAACTTGGATTCTCAAAAGAAAATCCATGCTTGCCCAAATGATTGTAGCTTATTTTGGGAAGAAACTACTGAAAGAAATGATTTTATGAAATATGGAACCTCCCAAGGGAATACAAAAGAAGATGGAACACCATCTCGTGTGAAAAAAATGTAATATGCACGTTCCATTGATCCCCATATTACAGAATCATTTCACATCTGATGAACTATTCATTAAAAATGTGATGGCATGACACCGAGAGAAAAATAATAATGAAGAGTTGGTGATGCACGCCTATCGTGGGGCGTGGCAAAACAATATTTGTTTACTTATGTATATTATAGCAGTTGATCCTAGGTAGTCTCCCGAAGAGGAGTGCACACAAAACAAGGTTGTCACTTTTTGTTGGTTTTTTTAAAAAGATTGGTTTTAACAAATTTGAATGACTATGAGAGAAACAAACAACAGAAATTGATTGATTTGAACAAATTATAAAGACGGTGATCGGATTTGGTTCGGCTAGACTTAGTGTTGTGCCATCATGGTTTCCAAATTTTATCTCTTCTTCTTCCTTAAACTGGTAAGAGAGATGTGATTAGAATTTCCCTTTCTAAAACCATAGATTGGTCTATCCTCATTCCAATGTGTTTAGGGTTGTAGAAGGTCTCTTGATTAATTAGAGAAATCCCAGACCTGGAATTGTTGTTCCCTAATAAACCAAGATTTCAACCAACAATCCTACACACGTGCTTGACAACCGTCGAGCAATCACCACCCAACCCTAATCATGTTCCTCCGTATACAGATTAGAATTGGGTGGAGGGAGATGTGATCATCGACCAAAGCAATTTATAATTTCAGAATAAAAACCTTAACACAACCGCATTCGGAATTTAATACTGAATTATGAATTGGAACCGGAAGAAGAAAGAAGAACAAATTTTATTCATTTCAAGCACAAAACTCAAGCACAACACATTGGTCCAGCCTCCCCTGTTTCCGATCACTCAAATGAAACTACCCCTCCATGGATGGGGTAAGCGAGATAATTCGGGAGAGGAGAGACATTTAAAAAAAAAATCTGAGAAGTTCTTCTCCTTGGTTCCCCAGAAGGAATGGGGTGGGGAATTGGATAGATTGAGGGGGATGAGCTCTCCTCCTTTTATAGGCAGAATTCGACCCCCGAAGGATTGAGCGTTTTCGACCCCATTAATGACCTCTTCACGCGTTCCACCCTTCATGAATGTTGTGCATAATTATCTTGGCCGTCTCTCCTCAAAATTTCATCTCATCGGAAAACATGATGAAGGAGTTATGAATTTTGCATTCTCGATTTCTGTTTCTGGACGAAGTTTCCAGGATGGTTCCTCCAAATGTATGTCGTTTAATGGACTCCTTAATGACTTCCAAACATCCCCATATTTCTTGTAGAGTCGGAACTATATGTCCTCGTCATATCCCAGGTGGAAAAACATCATTTAGATATTTGTAGCCCGAGTTTGATGTCCTTTATTTTGGGTGGATCCACGCTGTCCGCCCGGAACAATCCTCAACTTCAATGAATTTTTAGACCCTTTAGATGGGCGAATCATCTCCTGGTTCATAAGACAAAAAATAAGGAAATAAAATAATAATTATAACAAAATTTGAATCATAAAATTTGGAATTTTACTTTCCCAGAAATGACAGAAATACCCCTGACTTAAAAATCTGTCAAAAATCCAGAAATAGTCATTTTTCACATTTGGGTTCAAAATAACACTAAAACCTAAAAACATGACAATTACCCATACAATAACACTTTTGTGGGATTATAGACAATGATATTCAATATAAATTAATTGAAAATATTTTCTCTATCAATTCCCCACACATAAACTATGCTTGTCCTCAAGCATAAAATCTCAACATGCAATTCAAAGGGCACCAATGTCACCAATATTTAAATTTTAAATAGAATAAAATCAAATGATTATCAATGTCCAATCAAATTTTCCATTTCCACAAAAATAACAATTTAATTTCCCATTTTTCAAAGAAACAATCAATTCATGCATTTTACTTTTCCCCTTTGAAAAATAATGAAGCTTCTCCTTTCATTCATTCAAGCTTCTCAATTTATTATTATTAAACATGCCAAATCATGACCTACCAAACTTTTGAATATTTTCTCTCATCACTCATGATACAATTAATAGTGGAGTTATGCTCATATCATTAGAACATGCTCCTTACCCAAAGGCTTGTAAAGTAACTACTTTCTCCACTTTGTAAAGACAAAACACACATAAAATCACGAGGACTTGCAATAAAGGTTCAAATGACTATGTGGCTTAGGGTTGGTGGGTAAATGATTGAAATAATTTAACACCAGAAGAAAGAGGTTTGACTCTTAAGTACAATGCATGATTAATCAAGTGAAAACACAAGATGAACCTCACTCAAATCCCCATGAAATGTGAATCACAACACCACTCCACTTTCAATGACATGGGTCATGAGTCAATAAACGATTACAAAGAAAGATATCATCCAAGTTCTCCCTGTTTTTTTTTGTAAAGCTCCAGAAAGGCACAACTTTATTATCCTTTTTTATGGAGAACCAGATGAAATGGAAGAAGCATAATGAAATGATGACTCATGCCCAATTTTCTAATAATACATTGCCCAAAATGATGACGCACACATTACACCACCCAAAAATTATACATATCCCAAGGAACGCACAAGAAAGGCCCTTCCCCCACACTCAAACTTGAAATAACCATGGAAAAATACTAAAAGTGCAGGTAGGTAAGGAAAAATTGGATAGTAATGTGGCTTAAACCTATAAGGCAATTCATGGAATCTAAGGGTTTACGAAGGATAAATGTAAAGGTGGGTCTTAGGATAAAATGTGGCTAGCCAAAGAGATGCCTCAATCATTTTAAATGTGGTTTTGTACAGTCATAGCTTTGACATGTTTCAATACAAGTTCTAGCAGGTGGCACGTCCCAAGATCACTCAAGAAATATGCTCAAGATAAAATAGGAAATATTTAGTCTAGAAATTCTCTCAGGAATGAGAATATGATATTGGACAATCACTTATGGAATGATTAATAATAACAAATTAATTCACATGAATTTCAGAAATTCAAAGAATGAAAAATGGAAGGGAAATTTCATTTACATTAATCAATTAATTACCTTAAATCATGAGTCCTTATTTCAATATCCTTGCTTCACTTTAATCATCCAATTATCCATTTTAATCATTCAATCTCATTAACATTGAAATCTAAAACATGGCATCACAAGATTCCAAATAAACTCATGTCTCCTAGAGAAGTCAAGTAAAACACGAATTCAAGCGTGGGCATGCCTTTTTTTGATTAATTTTTTAAAAGACTAAAAAAGTAGGGAATAAATTCGGATAATATAGAATTGAAAATCATACTCCCCTGTCAAATGGATCCTTTTCTTCAAGACGTATAATCCCACAACACCCTCTTCATTAATGGACCTGAAAAAAAATGAAAACAATTGATAGTGCAGGCTCGTTCAATCATGATGGTAAATGACTAAGAAGACATGTGGAAAATGGGGGAAAATGCGGGTTGCCTCTAGTAGCGCCTTTTTTTAATGTCGTTGGCTCGACAAAACAAAAAAAAAATTAAAAAATCTCCTCGACTACAAGATTTCCTCCCCCACACTTAATTTATGAAGTGTCCTCATTGCATGTAAATATATGTCTCAAAAAGTTGGAGTTACTGCATTTAATCAAGTGTAATGGAATGATGCAACCTGGTAGGTGTTCATTTGTATTCAGGATGAAGGAGTGTGATCTCCTCCACTGGTTATTAAGGTACGGTCCCATGGAACTTCTTCAGCCTCTGCCCATTTATAGTGAATGGGTTTCCTCCTCCTTCCTTTTGAATCTGCACAGCACCAAAGGGATATACATGAGTAACAGTAAAGGGGCCTTCCCATCTGGAACGAAGTTTCCCTGGCATAAGATTAAGTTTGGATTTGAAGAGTAACACGTGATCTCAAGGGTTGAAGGTTCTTGGTTGAATTATCTTGTCATGGGCCATCATTGTTCTCTCTTTATAGATCATTGAGTTTTCAAAAGATTCCCTCCTAATTTCCTCTAACTCCTGCAACTGCAATCTTCTTTCTTTCCCAGCTTTCTCAAGGTCCAGATTCATCTCTCTGACCGCCCAGTAGTCTCTATGCTCCAACTCCACATGAAGGTGGCAACTCTTTCCATAGATCAATCTATTGGGATTCATCCCTATCAGTGTTTTGTAGGCCGTTTTGTATGCCCATAATGTATCATCTAACTTTTGGCTACAGTCCTTCCGGTTGGGTTTAACAGTCTTCTCCAGAATGGCTTTGATTTCTCTATTAGAGACTTCTGCTTGGCCATTTGTTTGGGGATGGTATGGGGTAGATATTCTATGATGTACCCCATACTTTTTCAGCAATGCTTCCATTTTCCTGTTGTAGATATGAGTTCCCTGATCACTGATGATTGCTCGTGGCACGCCAAACCATGGTACTTCACTGTTGATGATGTAGAGTTGTTCTCCAGAAAGCTCATCATTATGTGGGTTCTGCTTTGGTATTTCGGATTCAGCGGTGTGGGGTAGTCGACTCAGATGATCAGCCACCTGATTTTCAAACCCCTTCTTATCTTTGATTTTCAAATTGAACTCTTGTAAGAGTAGCATCCATCTCACCAACCGTGGTTTAGCATCCGCCTTTTTCATTAAGTACCTAAGAGCTGCATGATCAGAAAAAACAACAACTTTAGTGCCCAGAAGATATGATCGGAATTTATCTAGTACAAAAACGAGTGCAAGGAAATACTTCTCTGTGGTTGTGTAATTTTTTTTTGTTTCATCCAAGGTCCTTGATGCATAGGATATGACTTGAGGCTTGCTGTCAATTCTCTGTGATAGAGCGGCTCCCACTGCTTGGTTGGATGCATCACAAAGTATCTCGAAAGGGTAATCCCAATTGGGTGGCTGCATTATTAGTGGTTTTATCAGCCTTTCCTTTAATTCATCAAATGATTCCCTACATGCACAATCAAAATTAAAGTTAGCATCCTTTATAAGTAATCTTGAGAGAGGGAGAGAAATCTTACTGAAATCCTTGATGAATCTTCTGTAAAATCTTGCATGCCCTAAAAAGGATCTAACATGTTTGACACAAGTTGGATATGGTAAGGAATTTATTACATCAACTTTTGATTTATCAACCTCAATCCCATTTTGTGAAATTCTGTGCCCCAACACTATCCCTTTTTCAACCATGAAATGACATTTTTCAAAATTTAAGACAAGGTTCTTTTCAATGCATGTTTTCAAAACGTTTTCCAAATTTCCCAAGAAAAGATCAAATGAATTTCCAAAAACTGTGAAATCATCAAGAAGCACCTCCAAGAAATCCTGAATGTGGTCCGAAAAAATACGCACCATACACCATTGAAATGTAACTGGGGCATTGCATATCCCGAAAGGCATCCTTTTGTAAGCGAATGTTCCAAAAGGGCAGGTGAAGGTTGTCTTCTCCTGGTCTTCTGGTGCAATTGGTACCTGAAAATATCCTGGGAATCCATCTAAAAAACAGTAATGAGTGTTTCCAACTAACCTTTAAAGCATATGATCAATGAATGGAATAGGAAAGTGATCTTTTCTGGTAACTTGATTAAGCATCCTGTAATCTATACACACTCTCCAGCTGTTTTGTATTATAATGGGGATCAGTTCATTTCTTTCATTTGTGACAGTGGTCAGGCCAATTTTCATGGGGACTACATGAATTGGGCTGACCCATTGGGAATCAGAGATTGGGTAAATGATATCAGCTGCTAACAATTTATCAATCTCTTTCTTAATGACCTCCATTATTGTGGGATTGAGTCTTCTTTGAGGTTGTCTAACTGGCAGATATTCACTTTCTAAAAATATCCTGTGAGAGCATACCTTAGGGTTTATTCCAGTAATATCACCTAAACTCCATCCTACAGCTTTGACATTCCTTTTGATAAGGTCAATCAATGTTTGTTCTTGTGAATGGGATAGGTTATTGTCAATGATTACTGGAAATTTCTTTCCTTCCATTAGGTAAGCATACATCAAGTCAAATGGCAAAGGCTTCAGCTCTAAACATGTGGGTTGTTCAAGGGATGATATTTCATTTAGGTTTCCTACTTCTAATGTTGAATTCTCAGGAATAATATTACTTCCTTTTAACAAATCATCGAAAAAATCAGATTTTACCTCATTCTCCAACATGATATTAGAATTTTCAGGTTCATGGGAGTTATAAAATTCAAATGAAGAGTGTTCTCCCAAAGATAAAATGTCATGAAGCATACCTGAGTCTTCAATTGGTTCTATACCTTCATCATGGGAGATTGCATAAAGTGAGTGATTGCTGGATGGGTGTTTCATCGTATCAAAAATATTGAAGTGTACCGTACTATCTCCGAGCTCCAGGGTGAGTGTTCCTTCATGCACGTTGATGATTGTCCTTTCTGTTTTCAAGAATGGTCTCCCTAGGATGATGGGAGATTGGGATGGTGCTCGGTCTTCCTCCATGGTAAGGACATAAAAGTCTGCTGGAAAGATTAATCCTCTCACTCCTACAAGTACATCTTCAATGACTCCAGCTGTGAAAACGGTGGATCTGTTTGCTAATTGTACCACCACCAGAGTTGATTTTAGTTCTCCGATCTGCAAAGATGAAAACACAGAGTGAGGCATCACATTTATCGAAGCTCCAAGATCACATAGTGCATCAGTAAAATTTAATGAACAGATAGTGCAGGGAATAGAGAAAGTCCCTGGATCTTGACATTTTTGCGGTATCGGTGGTGTGATCAATGCTGAGACGCTTCTTCCTAAGTTTATTATTTCATTTCCATCCAGCCTCTTTCTTTTAGTACATAGCTCCATTATAAATTTTGCATATTTAGGGATTTTCCTGATTGCATCCAGTAGTGGAATGTTAATCTCAGCTTTTCGAAATGTTTCCTGAATTTCCCGTTGAAGTCGTTCTTCTTCGCCCTTCTTTGACTCAACCAATGCTGATGGGAATGGTGCTGGAATATCATTTTTCTCCCTTTGTTTTTTCTGCAATGGTGTTTCTTGTCTTTATTTCTTGAACCTTGTTCTTTCTACTTTGTTGGTGACTCCATTTTTTGGTTGGAAAGGATGAGCTTCAGCAGGTTCCCTAGATTCATCCTCCTCATATTGTTCTTGTGGTTTAAGCTCTTTCCCGCTTCGGGTTGTGATTGAACTAACATTCTCTTCTGGATTGGGAATTTTTTGTGCTGGAAGCTTACCTTGGTTCTCGGTGAAAGCATCCATAATGCTTGCAAATTGATCAGCTAGCTTGTCCATCTTATCTTCTATTCCTGCAACTCTTGTCTTCAGTTGTTGGTATTCATTTGTCGGTGCACTTGTGGATTGTTGCTCATAATTCTTCCTCTGGAAAGGTCGTGGTTGAGAAGTTTGTTGTTGTTGGATGGGATTCTGATAAAGTTGTTGGAATGCTATCGGGTTCTGATATTGCTGATGAAAAGGTTCTCTGGCTTGGTTCTGTTGAAACCCATACCCTGGATGGGTTTGCGGTTGGTATTGCCTTTGTTGATAGGCTGCAGCACAACTTTCTGTCCCCTACACTTCGGGACATTGATCAGTGTAATGATAATTAGAAGAGCATAAACCACATACCTGATTCGGTCCTTGTTGTTCCTTCACATGGTTCACAGCTATTTGTCGCACCAACCTGGTGAGTTCAACCATTTCATTCCTAATTAAATCCACTGAATCAGATGTTCTTACCTCATGGATTCCTCTGGTGATCGTACCTCTAGTTCCAAACTGCTGTGAATTTTGTGAAATATTTTCAATCAAAATTCGTATATCTGCAGGTGATTTATCAATGAGGGCTCCTCCCGACGAGGCATCTAGTAGATTCCTGTCATTGTCAATCAATCCTTGGTAGAAGCACACAAGGAATTGGTCCTCTTCTATTTCATGGTGTGGAAAACTTGCACAAAGCTTCTTGAAATGTTCCCAGTATTCGTAGAGTGTTTCTCCAGTTGATTGATGGATGACATAAATCTCATTCTTTATTGCAGTGCTCCTAGATGTTGGGAATAATCTTTGTAGAAATCATTTTTTTAGATCTTCCCAGTCACTGATCTCCCCCGGTTGTAGATTGTACAACCATTCCTTTGCTGCTCCCTCTAGTGAGGAGGGGAATGCCCTCCACTTCACATGCTCATCCGTGACTGCTCGAGGTTTGAAGCTGGAGCAGACATAGGTGAATTCGTGAATATATCGGTTCAGGTCTTCACCTGCAAGACCATGAAATTTAGGAAGCACTTGTATCATGTTAATTCGTAATTCAAAATCATTTTCTAAGGCAGGAATTGCAAGTTGAAAATTTTGATTGACAAATTGAGGTGCACAGATGTCACGTAGGGTTCGGTTGGGATTTACAGCCATTATTAAAGGTTCAAAGTCTTCACTCAAGGTATCACTTGAATCGGTGAGATTGATTTCTTCAAATTCTTTGGGAAGATTTTGATTTTTCAATTTGGTTATTGTGCACTCAATTTCTGGATCGAATTCTAATAAATTGCTATTTGAACTACGGGTCATTCAAAAGAGATTTTTTTATTTATTTTTTTTAAAAAAAACTTTGAGGCACTGCCTCCCCGGCAACGACGCCACGTTTGACGCACGCCTGTCGTTGGGCGGGCCAAAACAATATTTTTTTACCTAAGTATCGTATAGCAGTTGATCCTAGGTAGTCTCCCGAAGTGGAGTGCACACAAAACAAGGTTGTCACTTTTTGTTGGTTTTCTTAAAAAGATTGGTTTTAACAAATTTGAATGACTATGAGAGAAACAAACAACAGAAATTGATTGATTTTAACAAATTATAAAGACGGTGATCGGATTTGGTTCGGCTAGACATAGTGTTGTGCCATCATGGTTTCCAAATTTTATCTCTTCTTCTTCCTTAAACTGGTAAGAGAGATGTGATTAGAATTTCCCTTTCTAAAACCTTAGATTGGTATAACCTCCTTCCAATGTGTTTAGGGTTGTAGAAGGTCTCTTGATTAATTAGAGCAATCCCAGACCTGGAATTGTTGTTCCCTAATAAACCAAGATTTCAACATACAATCCTACACACGTGTTTGACAACCGTCGAGCAATCACCACCCAACCCTAATCATGTTCCACCGTATACAAATTAGAATTGGGTGGAGGGAGATATGATCATCGACCAAAGCAATTTATAATTTCAGAATAAAAACCTTAACACAACCGAATTCAGAATTCAATACTGAATTATGAATTGGAACCGGAAGTAGAAAGAAGAACAAATTTTATTCATTTCAAGCACAAAACTCAAGCACAACACATTGGTCCAGCCTCCCCTCTTTCCGATCACTCAAATGAAACTACCCCTCCATGGATGGGGTAAGTGAGATAATTCGGGAGAGAAGAGACATTTTAAAACAAAATAAATATAAAAAAAATCTGAAGAGTTCTTCTCCTTGGTGCCCCAGAAGAATGGGGTGGAGATTTGGATGGATTGAGGGGGAGGAGCTCTCCTCCTTTTATAGGAAGAATTCAACCACCGAAAGATTGAGCATTTTCGACCCCATTAATGACCTCTTCACGCGTTCCACCCTTCATTAATGTTGTGCGAAATTATCTTGTCCGTCTCTCCTCAAAATTGTAGATCATTTGAAAACCGGATGAAGGCGTTATGAATTTTTCATTCTCGATTTCTGTTTCTGGACGAAGTTTCCAGGATGGTTCCTCCAAATGTATGTCGTTTAATGGACTCATTAATGACTTCCAAACTTCCCCAAATTTCGTTTAGAGTCGTCACTATATTTCCCCGTCATAGCCCAGGTGGAAACACATCATTTAGATATTTGTAGGCCGAGTTTGATGTCCTTTATTTTGGGTGGGTCCACGCTGTCCGCCCGGAACAATCCTCAACTTCAATAAATTTTTAGACCCTTTAGATGGCCGAATCAGCTCCTGGTTCAGAAGACAAAAATGAAGGAAATAAAATAAGAATTATAAAAAAAATTGAATCATAAAATTTGGAATTTTATTTTTCCAGAAATGAACGAAATACCCCTGACTTAAAAATCTGTCAAAAATCAAGAAATAGTCGTTTTTCACATTTGGGTTCAAAATAACACTAAAACCTAAAAACATGACAATTACCCATCCAATAACACTTTTGTGGGATTATAGACAATGATATTAAATATGAATAAATTGAAAATATTTTCTCTATCAGTTGGTTCACCCTACAGATGGATATTCATGGAAAAGATTTGATGCTCGATATCCTGAATTTGAATCTAATGTGCATAATGTGAGACTGAGTCTTTCATGTGATAGTTTTAATCAATTTGGTCATATTCGTACATCTCACAACACATGGACAGTTTTCATACACATTTATAACCTTCTCCCATGATTGTGTATGAAAAATCCTTACACATTCCTGACTATACTGATATCTGGTCGTATTGATCGCATCAATGATATAGACATATACATGAAACCTTTGATAAAATATTTGAAACGTTTTTGGGATGTGGGTGTTACCACATACGATGCATGTTCAAAAAAAAATATTTTAGATGCATGTTGTGCTTATGTAGACGATCAATGATTTTCTTGCTTATGAAATGATGTCTGGATGGAGCAAAAAAAGAAAATTGGCATGTAATGTTTGTATAAATAATAATCTTTTGAGAAGATTGAAATATCTTCATAGTTTTAGTTTTATGGGACATCGAAGATTCATTCCAATGAACCATCCATATAGAAACAATCGTCAAAGATTTGAAAATACCATGGAGACTGACGATCCACCTCAGCGTATTTCTCCAACTGATGTGCTTAATGAATTGAAAGATTTCAATTATTCATTTGGAGAGTGTGTAATGAAATATAGTAGGAGGAAAAATGTTTCCAATGATCCCTTTTACAATGGTAAGTAGAATAGTATATTCATTGATTGTTCATATTGGTCAACCAACTTGTTCTGTTATTGTATAGATGTAATGCACATTGAATAGAATATATGTGAAATGTTTCTTTTGAGTCTTCTAAATGTCATGTGGAAGAGAAAAGATGATTTACGATCTTGGCGTGACTTTGTAGATAGGGGGATCAGACCAGAATTTCATCATGTTCGTATCAGTGAAAATAAATGTAAAGATCCATGTGCTTCTTATGTGATGAAACCTGCTGAAAATAATCTATTTTTGGAAGTTCTAGAGACTATTAATGTTCCTGATGGATATTCAAGCAATATTTCAAAACAGGTCAATAGAAAAGAGTTGAAGTTGAAATATTTGAAGACTCATGAATATCACATCGTTTTGCAAGATTTGATTCCAATATAAATCCTTCATATCATGTCCAATAATGTAAGAGTATCAGTTATTCGATTGGGTTTTGATAGACCTTTTTAATAAGAGGTTTTCCAAATCCTTCTTGCAAAAACTATTGGTAGAGACACCATTAATTTTGTGTGAGTAAGATAAAATATTCCCTCCATCATTTTTACATTCATCTTGCATCTTACTGTCCATATTCTGAATGAAATACTTCTTGGAGGACCCGTTGCATTCCATTGGATGTTTCCAACTAAATGAAACATGTAAACATTGAAATTATATTTTCGGAATAGAAATTATCAAAAAGGGTTTATTGTGAAGAGTTAAATGGATCAAGAATTTATGGATTTCTGCTCAATGTATTTGTCTGATCATACTACGAGAATAAAAATACCAATGAGAAATGAAGAAGAACAGTATGTGAAAATTGAACCCAGTTTTCCATCACTTCCTCAGACAAGAGGAATTCCTAGATCATATACATTGATGACATTATGCCTTGAAAAGAGAGAGATGGCACATCACACAGTGTTGTTCAATTGTGATGTGTTGGATGAGTATATCGAGTATGTAAATTGTACATGTATCTCTTGACTTATCTCTTGTAATTTTTAATATTTGTTAAACTATTATTATTTTTATCTACAGGGAACATAATGAATTGATATATAGAAAGAATCGTTATTTATCTTTGAGAAGGAAAATGAGTTTTCATAGAAAATGGTTTTCTGCTTGGTCGAAATTGATGGTAAATATATTTCTGTAATAATTAAATAAAAATAATATTTAATTATGTTTACTATTTGTTTATATTTCACGTATCGAGTTTGCCTGCAGACTCTGTTTCTGAAGAAATAAGAGCTTTGGCGTTTGGTCCTAATACCATGGTTTGTGCTTGTAAATCACTTATGATCAATGGATACATATTTATTATCATTGAATGAGGAAGAAACATGAGAACACAACATGATGGTGTTATGCTAACTGCCACAACAGACTGTTATGCCAGTTCATCAAATAATATACTTTATTCTGAAAATATAGCTTATTACGGAGTCGTGGAGGAAATAATAATTATGGATTATTACTCGCATGGTCGAGTCATGATAATGAAATGTCAATGGTTTAATTCAATGATGTGGTAAGGATCCTTTATTAATGATAGTGGATTTTGAGTTATTGAAATGACTCGCACTCAGGCCACCGATGAACCATATGTATTGGTATCAATGGTGATAAATGTTTTTTATGTCAAAGATCATCACCATCCTAAATTTGGTTGCATTATTGAAGTAAATCCCAATCATGTTTTTGATGATGGTATGATAAAGTTGATACTATCCCAACTGTAATTGGAAGCAATCTATTTATTACTTATGATGACTCCAATATCTCAATTTTCAGAGTTTATTGTGATCCCAAAGTTGTAGTGGGAAATATATATAATCATACAGTCGTGTTCTCACCTATATTTTTCACCTACATCATTTAGAGTGTGTATCCTAGTACTTACCTTCAAACCACCATAAATAATTTGTTTCGTTATGTTTTTTTTATCAGAATGGATTTTATATATTTTGTTTTCTGGGTTACACATTAGTTATCTATTTCTAGTTACATGAATAATTTTTTCATTGCTGGAAATGACACCCATTGAAGAGAGGCGATGGAAAAAGATGACATAAAATAATCACCGCATGAAACATATGATAATTCCTCCACTCATCCCTGTTATGAGTATTTTATTTCAAATATATATATTTCAATAACTTATAAAATCATGTGTTTAGTTTTCTGTTATTTTTTTTAGGATCCACCCTCTAGATGAGAGATATCTGACAATGAGCCTGATATTGCTCCTAGTATAGAGGCTGGTGGTAGGAGGGGGGGGGGGTGGTGGTTTCTGAGTTAGACGATCATCTAGTGGTCCCGGTACTGAGTCTGGTGCTACGAGGGCTCGTGGTACGAGAGTTAGATGATCTACTAGTCATCCCCAATTGTATTATACCCCTACCTTAGACGTAACTTTTGCGCCTCATTTTGATCATGGTGTTTCATTAGGGACACAAATGATATTTAGGCCTCCGATGTTTACACTACTATTTGGCCAGATGTTTGGGACATCATTTTTTGATTCTAGTTCCTTATCTCCGAGCTATTATATTCCACCTTCTTCAACTCATGCTCTGTCACAATATGTGGATGAGGAGCATACAATGATGGACACTCCACCGGTATTGGATTTTACATCAGCTTCTTTACATCATGTGATTCCCAATGAACCGACTACCACAAGTATATATATATATATATATATATAAATCTAACAAATTTTTTTACCAAAATTTATTTTTATTATAACTCGTACCAATTTTTTTTCATCAATAACATATTCATCACTAATAAGAGGCAGGGGAGGGGGATTACTCGCTTGCATGTAGTATGAAACTGCCAGACATAGTTAATGGTTGAATACAATGATAATGGACAGATGATTGATAAATCTAGGCAGGAATGTCGGGGTTTTCTGGCGACGCTAGCCAAATACTCTGACATCATTCGGGTCAACCCTATATCTCAGAGACATCTTCCACACGATGTCAAGGATAATGTGTGGGAACAAATATGGGTAAAAATATATTGGATTTAATATAGTATTTTTATTTGTATTTATATGAATTAATCTATTGGGTGTTAGCTTCGGTTTAACTATCCTAAGGGCGAAGGAGCACGACCAGCATGTTTAAAGGATCTAGAAGGGTTTTAGAGAGCTAATTATCTTGAGTTGTATGTTGTCTAGTGTGATAGAGTGGTAACAGAATTGGGTACATTACCTATCATGGATGAATTCCCAATAGAGAAATATCTCCAAATGTTTACCCATTGGGTGACTACAAAATTTAGGGTATTAATCCCATTTGAGGTATTTAAATGAATGTTTTCATATTTTTCCTTAATATTATCTTATGTATTATTAAAAATTATTTTTGAATATTCTGAATAAAACAAAAAATTGATTCAAAGCAATACCTCCACACATTGGGGTGCACAACTATGTCCGATCATGAGAGGTAGCTGGTACGATATAGTTGTTTATAATTTTTCTTTTGGACTTTCCCTTTTTATTATTTTCTACTTAATTTATGTGATTTATTGAATATTGAATATATGATTATACTTTCACTTTATATTGTTTCAATGTCATTTTAGAATCAGAAATTGAATATTTAAGGATGTATCCCATGAGAAAAATTGTTTTGATCATGTAGAAGGAAAAATGATGGAACTACGGTTAATGAACCAACAAAAGAAAAGATTGTAACTTTTTATTTTTTATTTCAATGTTTAATACCTATTTTTTAATTTAATAATCTATTAGTATTTTTAACAGAATTCTTTAGATGCCCTTGATGGCCACGAGAATAACAATTAAGGGACACACGATTATTTATATTAGGTTTTGGGAGATGAGAACTCTGCTCGAGTACACTGCCGACCTAGTAAGAATATAGTCCTGACGAGGTATTGGTTTTCTATAGGAATCCATTATTGTACCATCGAGTTGTAACATGTCAATGAGCATGAAAGATAGTCTGATAAAAGGGTCATAGAGTTGGAAGAACATGTTCAAACGAGGGAGAATGAATTTATGAAACTGGTCAATGATTTATCTTCATCACTTCCACTAGAGGCCACCGCGGCTTTTCAGACATATATTTCTTCGATGGGTGTATTATCCAATGCACCAGGAGGTAGTTATAGTGGTTTTATAGATGATGATGTTCATGGTGATGATGAGGATGCTAAAGAGGACGAGGGTGAGGATGAGGATGAGGAAGAGGGAAAGGATGGGGCCGAAGGTGAGGATGGGGATGAGGTCTAGGATGAGGCAGAGGTCGAGGATGAGGACGATGATGAGGATGACGAGGAGGATATAGATGGTTGCAAGGATGAGGCTAATGATGAATGTGGTGATGGGGATAGTTATTAGGGGAATATTGATCCATTACATTTTTGAATTCTATATATCTCATTATTTTTTAACCGGTTTTTTCACTCTGGTATGGATATTTCTTAATTCAGTATAACTCTTTATTTTTGACCAAATATGGTATCCTCGTTAATTTAAGAATTCTTGAAATTTAATTTATCTTCTTTCTTAATTATTTTTAATTATATTTAACTCCATATCTTGAATATGTTTTATTTGATATAATTGTTTCATTTGATAAATAAAGTCATAATTTTTTAATAAAACCCCTCCAACAGAGGTGCGCTGTCTATGAAAATGCATAGTGATAGTTTAGGGTGTGATAATTTGACTCTCAATTAGTAGTTTCAACTACCTAGTACCACTTTTAAAAAAAAAATATAAAATATATATCTTTATCATACCACATTTCTGAATCAATAGTCTGTTTTTATATCATAAGATCGGTTTCTAAAATTTGAAGTACAACTACACAGGATTTATTTGGAATCCTGGCCGGAAGATGATACCTCGCAGATGTTGCTGGACCGGACCAACACGCCGTGGTCACGGCGCGGTCACACCGTGGTAATGACATGATTTTTTCCAGCTCCAGGACGATACCTCAAGGATATTCACAGCCCTATCGGAATTTGATGTATGATACATAGATATAGTTTTAGATAAATTACCCACCCTTCTTCCTGGACCCTGGATAGCCCCCCACCCTCCTCTCTGGACCCAGGACAACCCCCCCCCCCAGACAACCCCCCCTACCTACCTCAATCTGAGGCATTGTGTGGCTGGTACCACTCAAAGTGTCTCATTTTGATTAAAATGGGAACTCTTTTAAATAAAAAAAACTGGCATACGATAAACTGGCCAAACACATTCGGATTGTGTTGATAATTTAGGAAAACGATCCATGGGTCATTTTTGATGTGTATGAATCAACCCCGCCTCAATATGAGGTGCAGTGTTTCCATCCCCAGTCAAAGTGTCTCACTTTTATTTGAAATGGGCTACATTTTATGTGAAAAAAATGGAAAATGGAAAACTAACCAAATGCATTAGGATTGTGTCGATACATCTACACAAAGATCCATGGGTCATTTTTGACATGTACGAGTCATCCTCACCTCAATCTGAGGTGCTGTGTGTCCGGAACCACTCAATGTCTCCCTTTTGTTTCTAATTACATAATATTATGTGAATACAACACCTGACAAATGAAAAAACAAACAAAGGAATTCAGATTCTATTTAAAAATTAGGAAAACGATCCACTGGTCATATGAGACGTGTAAAAGTCAACCTTGCCTCAATCCGAGGGCTGGTGTGGCCGGCACCACTCAATTTGACACACCTTTATTTGAAATGGACAATATTTTAACTGGAAAGAAGAACTGGAAAACGTAAAACTTACCAAACTCATTCAATTTCCATTAAAACAATATGAAAATGATCCATTGGTCATTTTTTACATGTATGAGTCAACCCCGCCTCAATTAGAGGAGCAGTGTGGCTGTCACCACACAAAGTGTCTCACTTTTCTTTGAAATGGACAACATGTTAACTAAAAACAACAACCAACATACAGAAAACCACCCAAACACATAGGATTGTGTAGATAATTTTGTAAATCGATCTAATTTTTAATTTTGAGGTGCACAAAAAGACGACACATCATTTGGACGTGTGGTTTTCATGGAATGGATGAATATGTGTATTTTAGGTGTTTGGAGTTCTTGAAAATCATGTGTGGGGTGATTGAAACTGGATGAATGACATTGAAATGCCAAGAAATCAGATGACCACAAAGGGTGGGTGAATTGTGAAATGTTCGGCTATATGACATGTCAATCACAGGTGTCGTGTGACCGCGCTGGCTGAAAAGGCACTCCGCGTGTCGTAAATGGCCAAAACATGAGTTTTACGGTCAAATGCATGCCGAAAACATTTTAATGACTTTACATCACAAAAAAACACCCTAATTATTAATCGTGAGGTTTATAAGGAGACAACAGGTTATTCAGACATGCAGTTTGTGCAGCACAACTGAATATGCGTTTTTAGGTGTTTGGCCTGCTAGAAAAGCGTGCGTGGGGTGGTCAAAACCGTCCGAACGGCCTCAAAATTTCATGAAATTAGACTAAAACAAAGGGATGGTGATTTTTGAAATGGTCGGCTAGATGATACGTCAATCAGAGGTGTCATGTGACTGCACTGGCTGAAAACGCACTCTGCATGTTCTAAATGGCCAAAACATGCATTTAAAAGTCAAACGCATGCCCAACGACATCGAAATAACATTAAATCACACGAAAACACCCTAATTATTAGTTTTTGAGGTGTATGAGAAGACAACACATCATTGAGACACACAGTTTGTGAGGAATGGCTGAATATGTGTTTTTTTGGTGTTTGGTATGCTTGAAAAGTGTGTGTGGGGTGGTCGAAACAGGCTGATCAACCTCAGAATTCCATGAAATCGGACGATAATAATGGGTTGGAGAATTGTGAAATTTTCAGCCAAAGAACATGTCAATCAGAGGTGACGTGTGCCCACGCTAGCCAAAAATGCGTTCCACGAGTCATAAATGGAAAAAACATCTATTTAATGGTCAAATGTATGCCGAACGGTATCGAAATGACTCAAAATCACACAAAAAAAACCTAATAATTATTTTTGAGGTGTACGAGGAGACTTCATGTCATTCGGACGTGTGGTTTGCACGCCATGGATGAATATGTGTTTTTAGGTGTTTGGCGCGCTTCAAAAGTGTGCCTGGGGTGGTCGAAACTTGTCGAACATCCTCAGAATGCCATGAAATCGGACGACCGCAAAGGGTGGGTGAATTGTGAAATAGTCGGCCAGACAACACATCAATCATAGGGTAATGTGACCACGCTGGCAGAAAACACACTCTGGGTGTCGTAAATGGCCAAAACATGCGTTTAACGATCAAATCCATGACGAACGACATCATAATGACTTTAAATCACATGAAAACACCATAATTAATATTCTTGAGGTGTAGGAGGAGGAGACATATCATTCGGATGCGTGGTTTTCATGGCACGGCTGAATATGTGTTTTTTACGTGTTTGGAACGCTTGAAAGGTGTGAATGGGTTTGTTGAAACCAGACGAACACCCTTGGAATGACATGAAATCGGATGAAAACAAATGGTGGGAGAATTGTGAAATGATCGGCCAGACGACACGTCAATCAGAGTTGTCATGTGGCCATTCTGGCCGAAAACGCACTACGCGTGTTTTAAACGTCAAAAACATACAATTAATGGTCAAATGCATGCCGAACGACATCTAAATTACTTTAAATCACACTAAAACATCCTAAAAATTATTCATGATGTGTATGAGGAGACAGAATATCATTCGGACATGCGGTTTGTGCAGCACAACTGAATATGTGTTTTTTAGGTGTATGGCGTGTTTGAAAAGCGTGTGTGGGGTGGTCAAAACTAGCCGAAAGACCTCATAATGCCTCGAAATCAGACGACAACAAAGGGTGGGTGAATTTTGAAATGTTCATCCAGACAACATGT
Source organism: Viscum album (assembly GCA_963277665.1). Classification (NCBI taxonomy): domain Eukaryota; kingdom Viridiplantae; phylum Streptophyta; class Magnoliopsida; order Santalales; family Viscaceae; genus Viscum; species Viscum album. The sequence continues at coordinate 617,236,908 of OY728164.1, forward strand.
CAATTGGAGGTTTCGTTTCACTGCGTAGGCCGAAAACGCACTCCTGGTGTCGTAAATGGATAAAACATGCGTTTAACGGTCAAATGCATGCCTAACGACATCGGAATGTCTTGAAATCACACGACAACACCCTAATTATTATTTTTGAAGTGTATGAGGAGACGACACATCATTCAGATGTGCGGTTGCGTGGAACGGCTGAATATGTGTTTTTAGGTGTTTGGCGCACATGAAAAGCATGTGTGGTGTGGTCGAAACTAGACAGATGACCTCATAATGACATGAATTCTCTATACAACAAAGGGTGGGTGAATTGTAAAATTTTCAGCTAGAAGACATGTCAAACGGATGAGTCATGTGACTGTGCTTGCCAAAAACACACTCAGCATGTCGTAAATATCCAAAACAAGTGTTTAACAGTTAAATGCATGTCGAACGACATCGAAATGACTTGAAATCAAAGGAAAACACCCTAATTATTATTCGTGAGTTGTAAGACAAAACAGAACGTCATTAGGATGTATGAATTGCGCGGAATTACTGAATATGTGTTTTAGGTGTTTGGCGTGCTTGAAAAGCGTGCATGGGGTGGTCAAAATTGGACGAACCACCTCGGAATGCCATGAAATCAGATGACAACAAAGGGTGGGAGAATTGTGAAATGGTAGGCCATACAACACGTCAATCAGAGGTGTCGTGTGACCACGTTGGCCAAAAACACAATTCGTGTGTCGTAAATGGCCAAAACATGGGTTTTACAGTCAAATACATGCCGAACAACATCAGAATGAAATTAAATAACACGAAAATACCCTAATTATTATTCATGGGGTGTATGAGTAGACAAAATGTCATCTGGTTGTGCGGTTTGCGTGACATGGATAAATATGTGTTTTTAGGTGTTTGGTGCACTTGAAAATCGTGTGTGGGGTAGTCGAAACCAGCCGAATGACCTCAGAATACCATGAAATCAGATGAAAACAAAGGGTGGGTGAATTGTGAAATGGTTGGCTTAACGACACATCAATCGGAGGTTTTCTGTGACCGCGTAGGCCGAAAACGCACTCTGCAAGTCGTAAATGGCCAAAACATGTGTTTGATGGTCAAATTTATGCTGAACGACATCAGAATGACTTAAAATGACCCAAAAACAAAGTAATTATTATTCGAGCGGTGTAAAAGGAGACGCCACATCATTCGGAAGCTCGGTTTGTGCGGCACGGCTGAATATGTGTTTTTTAGGTGTTTGTCACCGTTGAAAAGCGTGTGTCGGGTGGTCAAAGCTGGCCGGACGACCTCAGAATTCCATGAAATCGGAAAACAACAATCGGTGGGTGAATTTTTAAATGGTCATCCATACAGCACGTCAATCAGAGGTGTCATGGGACTGTGCTTGCTGAAAATGCACTCATCATGTCTTAAATGACCAAAACATACTTTTAATGGTCAAATTCATGCCAAATGACATCAGAATGACTTGAAATAACATGAAAACACCCAAATTATTTTTCGTGAGGTGTACAAGGAGAAAAAACATCATTCAGATGCTCGGTATGCATGGAATGAGTGAATATGTGTTTTTTAGGTTTTTTTCGCACTTGAAAAGCGTGTGTGGGGTGGTCGAAACCAGCCGAACGACCTCGGAATTCCATGAATTTAGACGATAACAAAGTGTGTTTGAATTTTGAAATGGTCGACCAGATGGAACGTCAATCGGAGCTGTCTTCTGACCGCGATGGCCGAAAATGCACACTACGTGTCATAAATGGCCAAAACGTGGGTTTTACGGTGAAATGCATGTTGAACAACACCATATTTACTTTAAATCACATGAAAACATCCTGATTATTTTTTGTGAGGTGTACGCGGATAAGGAATTTTATTCAGACACGGGGTTTGTGCGGCACGACTAAATATGTGTTGTTTAGGTGTTTGGAGTGCTTGAAAAGCATTCATGGGGGTGCTCAAAATTGGATGAATAACCTCGAAATTCCATGAAATAAGACAAAAACAAAGGGTGGGTGAATTGTGAAATGTTCGGATAGACGACACATCAATCGGATTTTTCGTGTGATCTCAGTGGCCGAAAACGCACTCTGCGTGTCGTAAATGGCCAAAACATGTGTTTTACGGTCAAATGCATTCAGAACGACATCAGAATAAATTAAAATCACACAAAAACACCCAAATAATTATTTGAGAGGTGTACAAAAAGATGGAACGTCATTCAGACCCACGATTTACGCAGCACAACTGAATATGTGTTTTTTAGGTGTTTGGTGCGCTTGAAAAATGTGCGTGGGTTGGTCGAAAATGGATTAATGACCTCAGAATTCCATGAAATCAAACAAAAACAGAGGATGGGTGAATTTTAAAATGGTTCTACTGATGACACATCAATCGAAGGTGTTTTTTGACCGTAGTGGATGAAAACGCACTCCAGACAGCCCCACCCCCCAAGGACAACCCCCTCACCCTCGGATAGCCCCCTGCACCCCCCAGAATGCCCCCCACCGAACAATCCCTGGATCATTTGTGACGGGTACAAGTCAAACCCACCTCAATCTGAGGAATATTGTGACAGTTATCACTAAAAGTGTCAATTTTTTGTTTCAAACAGACAACATTTATGTTAAAACAAGAACAAACATACAGAAAATCTTCACAAGGCTACACATAGATTCTTGAAATTAAGGGATAAAAAATTAAATATAGTCTATTGGTCCAAGGTTATTAGAATAAAATATTGTAAAGGCATATATTGAAACATAATGGGTCATAGTATATATTGAAAAATAGTGATTATATACGAAATGATTCTGGAAATCCCATCATGAACATGCACCAACACTCATGTTCTAATTCTCAATCACGAGTTGTTCATTCTATACAATAACATACAAATAATAAATTCCATATAGTGATTTCATATGAAAGATATGAACACTAAAGCATACCATATATCAAATTGGTCAACAATACTACATATAGATTCTTGAAAAATAAGTTTCAAAGTCTCATAAAAATACCCCAATGGTGAGGCATACATATGGTGACACCATAGCCCCATGGATCACCTCAATCCCATCCTCAAATAGTGGGTTCAATGACCAAACAAAAGTCCCTTTGGGAAGCCAATACAAAAGACTTAATTGAATAATCATACCCACTACCCATGATGGGGATTCATCTCAAATCACTCCCACAAGAGAAAATTACGATTAGAAACATACCCCGTAATTATAATTGAAAAATCTATAAAAAACATTAAGGCTATTTTGGTAACCCATCACATATGTTGAGATTGGCCAATGTTTCCCACGAACACATCATAAAGCATTTATACATGGATACATAATCATTATAGGAATATAAACATCCCATGTCCATCCTATAACTCATCCTACGTCTAGGCACATGAGAACTACCATTGTCTATCTTATGTGTATCATGATCCTTGCCACTCTACCCAAGTTCTTCTGTTGGTTTTAAGATACTCTACCCAATACCATGACTAAACATCCCATGTGCTTCCTATAACATGTAGGTTTTTTCTCATGTGGGTATTGGTGTTGTGGTTTGAGTGAGTATTGAGTTCTAAATATTGAATACTATTATGTGTGTTGGTGTTGTGGTTTGAGTTTGGAATACACTTATGGGTGTTATTGAATTTCCTTTAACATGTAGGCGTTTTCTCTTATGTGTGTTATTGCATTTGAATTTCTAAATTTCTAAATTCTGGAATGAATTCTAAATTTTAAATAATTGGATGGGGATTTTCGATATGGTTTGATGTGTTGTTGTAGGTATGGAGATGGGAGAGGGGAATATTGTTGTGGAGATGAGAAATTGTATACCAATGGTTGCAGAACCATTTTTATAGATACTATTATAAAACTATACCAACCTTTTATTATAATCGTTGGTATAGGTTTATAAAAATGGTTATAACAAAATTGTTGGTATATCTTTATGGCTGTGCATATTCCCATTATACCAACAGTTTCTAACTGTTGTTATATGTGTAACACTCATATACCAATGGATTTAGAAACCTTTGTTATATGTTATATTTGACAAACATATGCAAACGGTTTGTAGCAAACAGGTGGTATACCTTTTATTTTGAAACCTACACCATTGGTTTTCATAGAACCTTTGGTATAGGCCTATTTTCAGGCGTTAATTTTCCACGGTTGAGGGAACTGTATGTATACTATATACCAACTGTTTCAAGGCCATTTCCAATGATTAAAAACCATTGGTAAAGTGTAAAATTCCAGTACATCAAATTTTTGTTTTGAACAACGGGAGTTAATTTTAAATCAATTTTGTAAAATTTAATGTTTTGAATTTGGAAAAATGGATTCTAAATTTTAAATCATAAGGATATAAATTAGTTAAATATGTAACTTTTATTTTTGGACATTGTGGATAGTAAGTTCAGTAATTATTTTATTTTCCAGGGTTATAGGGTAAATATGGTAAATAAGGTTAAAAATAATATTATAATAATATTAATCTACCCTAACACATGTCTTAATTATTTTGGATTTGATATTTTACAACATGGTAATCACTTGGTAGATTTTAGGACTCTGTGGATTCTCATGGGAGTGATAATGACTTGTTATATTAATTAATTTAATATTAATAGAAATATGACATAAACATGTATCTTTTAATAAAACAATTATTATATGGGGTTATATAATTGATATCTTAGATTATAAATATGAATTAAAAAAATAAAAATATCACTTATATTATGATATTTTATTTATTATTTTTACACTATAAATAAAAAAAATTAATTATGACACAATGATAGTACAATGATTGTCTCATTGATAAATGATTCAAATAGATGAAAATATAAAATTTAAAATAAACTTAGTTTTATTATATTGGTGCCATGAACTAATTTTTTGGATGATATTGACATATTATATTTGGTTAAATGAATTTGTATTGAATGAATAAATTTTTAGGACATTAACAAAAATCAATTACTTTAAAGTGTTAAAATTCACATAAATGAGTTTTTTTAAAAAATATTTTTTTATTAAAGGATATAATATTCCTAAAAATATAATATTTGGCCAAATAATTTATATAATATTAATTATTTTTTGAATAATTCACTTATTTATCTTTTTTTATTTTATAGTATCTATAGTTACCATATATTATGAAAATGAAATAATACATGGTATGGATTAATGTTTTTGACTAAAGTTTAAAGAAATATGAGAAGTATAAAATTGTGACATAAACATGAATAAAACCTACTGGTTGAAATATTTTCTGTCCAAAACAACCATATATTTGAAATAAATTATTTTGGGACCATTTCAACCTGAAAATCAATTTATAATAAAATAATATTTCAAAACTTTCTTAAAGTACGCGTCCACCATCTTATAAAAGGCCACCACCTCTAAACACTTACTCAAACCTCCTAAGCTCTTTGGATCAACCAAATTATGCTCAAATAATATCCCATCATGCCTCAATTACTCTTATAAGCCCTAATATTGGCATAAGGTATTAATGAATTCCTTTTAGCTCAAATCAAATGAAATTAGCTAATTTATAGGTTACAACTTCTCTCAAGTTATTTTTATTTATTTTCATTATAAAATCTCTATTATCTTATTATTATTTAATTACATAACAGAAAAAACATCCAAATTATATTATTATGTTCCTATGAGAGGTATTTGAAGTACACAAACACACAACTCAATCTAATGGATATGAACATATTGTTTCTGTGGACGGTGAACTACTCTCTCGCGAAATGATGATGGATCAATTTCCCCCCACCACCTCTCATGGTGGCCATTATGATGACACTATATTTATATATGATACATATTATATTTATATTGTCTATATTTTTATGTATTTTTAATTTACATCATACATTTATGCTTTCCATAATTTATAAATACGTTAATTTCAGTTGAGGAAGTGCAAACTACCGCCCCCTCCAAGTGAAATGACTCAATAATGCCATACCTGGAACATTCAAAGGATGGAGTTAAGGAAATAATTTAAAAAATATAAAATATGATATTAAACTATAATTGAAATATAAGAATGAATCATTTTTTTCGATTAATTCTGAAAAATAAATTAATCTAGCGTTCATGCCTATATACGTCTTATGGTATCCATGAAATCAGAATTTTATTTCTTATATGAATATGTTATGGATTATTCTAAATACATATATATGGGATCTAAATACATATATATTGGATTTATATTATTTTTAAAGTATGAATAATAATCTATGATGACAAATTTTTGACTATATGGGCAATTTACATCAAAATAATTTCATTTTCGACTCAAGTACCGAATATCAAAAAATGACTAATACGAACATAAGTAATTATGTAATTATTATATCAACATGATAAGTAATATTAAATTTATAATAAACTTGTACAATGTTTTGAATCAAGTACAAATTAACCTAAGTTTATAATTCTATAAAATCAAGAATGAACGAGTCAAGTCTGACACAAGGTATGGGACTTCGTATCAATCACCATTCATTGAGGCATATTTTGTTTTATACGTGAAATTGTTTTATATGGTGTATGATAATACACCTTTTCATTAATTTATCTATTTTTAAAAGGAATGTTTTTATACGAATCATCTTATTATACAATGAAATGAATATTTCTTATTAACGTCTATGGTGAGAATGAATATTCTGTCACCACCTGTATAATTTGATAATTTTCATCCACAAAAGGACGTAATGTTTTTAAATTGAAAATAAATACTATGTACAATTTTTACATATTTTGGTATTTAAATTGGTTTTGAGAAATCATTGATTAAATAAATATCTTGAAAAGATATATTTTGATTGCAATGTGGAAATGTTATCTTTTCATTATTATTGTTTTATGATTTTTGAATATGTTGTGGTTCATGGGAAATGTTTATGTATATATGTGGTTTTGTGAAAAAACAAGGGTGGGCGAGCCTAAGATAGATCTCTAATCCATTGGGTAACGTGACAGAGGTAAATGTAGATGTTTCTCCTAAAATATTTAGGGAATATACAGTGATGGGTATTCCAAATGTTACTCTATATGTTGTTCTGAAGGATACAATGTAAGTATGATTTGGATGTCATAGTTTACCATTATGATTTATTATTTCTATGTGTTATTCATAAATTTTATGATTATATGAGTTATGTTATAGGGTTAATGTTTTATGAGTAAAAATTATGATTTAATTTATTTTTGTATATTCATCGACAACTATTTTCTCTACTTAATTTATATCACTTACAGATATTTTTATTCTCATTCCTATTTTTGAGCTTTTTTTCACAAGACATAAATAATAATAATATCAAGGATGGGTTAAGGAAAATGTTGTGCTGTTAAAAAATGAAATGATGCGAGGTTTATTTTTAAATTATTTTTGTATTATAAAAAATAGATAGTTATTATAAGAGTATACTTGTAATATTCAAGTTGTTATGTATAATTTATGACCTAATTATATGAAGTGCTAAAACTTAAATGATCTTCTATATGAAGTAAAGTAAAATAACTAACTTATATCAATATTATGTAAGGTTTATGGTTGGGGCTTAACACCGTGAATGTAAATTATGAGTCTTATTTAAAGTAATATGGTATTTTATATCAATATAATTTTCTTTATTTCATGTGGAATATGAAACTACTATTTATTAATAAATGAGTATTTATTTCACAATCACATCAATATTTTTTGCTTGAATCTTATTAAGACATCATTGTGGAATATTTATCTTTATTTTCTATGTATTTTAAAAAATATCAAAAAAAAATCGATGCTTTTTAGAATTCATTTTTAATATTTTTTACTTCATACTACACAGTCTAAAAGTGATCTTATTTTCATTTTCCAAAGGTGGTAATTTTTGTCTTTTCGTAAAAAATATGAATGTAATGCTTTTTTAATTCAAACAATATGACTAGAATTTTTCATCATCATGATGGAAAAAATATTTTATGTTTCCAATAAAATATCTCATGGTTGTTATCCCTGTAATTTATCTCTTTTAATATTACACAACATTTTATGAAAATAAAATTTTTCAAAAGAACAAGGTTTATTTTCATCAGAAAATGTTTTCAAGTGATCCCCAAAAATTACTTTCTATCCAATATAGAAATATTTGATCTTACATAATTTTTACTAGGGATATTATTCCATACGAAAAATATTTTATTTCTATGAATTGTTTCTATGTATTATGGAATAATAATGATGAAACCCATTTATTTTTCAGTAGTTATGTTTTTATTGAATGATTTTTGTGGATCTCATTTCATTCCATGGGTTCTAATAGAATGAATGATTTATTTTATTATTAAACACATATATATGGTATACATTATATGATAGGTGGTACATATGTCTACCTATATATAATTGGGTAATAATAATGTTCCATTACCACAAAAGGCACATTTGAGGGAATCATATGTCCTAAATAATAGGGTATGTTGGTGGGCATCCAATGCTCAAAACAAGATGGTACACTGGAGGACATTACTATCCTGATGAAGTTATACAGCTTCTTAGTCGAATCCATACACGTTATAAAGGACTTGCATGGAATATTGGAGATTGGTTTTCTATATGCTTAAGTAAATTCCACAATACCAAGTCCTTTTCCTATGTTATGCAGTCATCGATAATTCTATTAATTTTTTATGATTCTTATCTTATTGATGGAAAATAATTATGAATTTGATCATTATTATGATCAATGATATTCATGGTATGTTCTTTTAGTGACTATGCTCATGTTCTAATAAAGTTATGTTAATCATATGCTTATTCCTTCCCCTAATTTACCCATATAGACCATCTGAGCGCACCAATTTCTTATGTTTCTCTTACCTAGGTTATTGAAGATTATTTTACCTAAAATTACTAATGAGTTTGATATTATTTGGAAAAAATGAAAATATTTCACTATGTTAGATGATTTTTTCCAGGTTTACAAAGGCACTAAACTAATACAGACAATAGGTTTCTATTTTTTCAAGTGTTTTAAGTATTCCACAAAAGTAATGAGATTTCAATGTATGAAAATATTAAATATTTAGAGTGTTTTTTTTCAAACAAACCAAATAGTTATTAGAAAATTTAACTAACTAAAAAATACCTTCATGGAGAGTTGTTTCGACATGGATACATTCATGGACTATGTTATACTATTCCATGTATCGTTCACACTACTTACAAATAGTTCATCAGTCCCTTCTTTTACGATATTATTATACCCCTGAATGGAATCCCATAAATATTTTGATACTCATGCATGTATGCATTCATATATTTTCATATATGGGAATTCAATACCTCAATCATGGAATTCCATACACTTTTTATAATAGTTCACTGTTTCCCTTATACATATTATACTTGGGAATGTCATCCCTTATACTTGTGAACATTGGAATGTTATCCCATATAATTTTGTCAAACTGAAATTGTCTGAGTTATTTTTGTTTTAATCAGTTATGGTGTAACATATAATTGTTATAATCATGCATAATGTCTCTCATTCTAGTAATAATCCTGCATGGAGTCCCTTATGAATTGTGATACTCTGTAATGGAATCCCTCATTAATTTATGATTCATTAGTGGATATAAATTGATGAATGAGTTACCCTTGGGTCCCTTCTGGAAATATGTATCTATATATATTGATATACATGTAACTACACATATAGTTCATATATGTGAATACATTCCCAGAAAATTATATTTATATATATACTTATATCAATATACTGGCATTTCATTATATACATTATATATTTAGAAGAAGGAGGAATGGTCAGCTCTGATTCCTTGAGGAACATGTGCCACAATTATTTACATTTTATTATTTTATTATTTTATTATGGATATAAATTCACACTTCTATATTTTATATTCATGAACATGATTTCAATATACACCATTGGTGGTTTCCTACTGAGTACATCTCACACTATGTTCAGGCAATCGTTGCACTGGGTTCCCAATAATATATAATGAATGAAGGTTCATGTTTTTGTATTATTATTGTGTTATTAATATATTCATGAGGGCTTTAGATCATTATAATAAGCTGGAGATCAGTATTCTCAAAGAGTTATCCCATTTGGATTTTGTTCATTTTATTTATACATGTACTATATTTTATTTCATGTGGTATACTTGAGGCTTTTGATATCAATTAATAATTTGGTCCTTCATGCAGGTTTTTATATTTTTAGTTGAACATTTTTATATTATTATTATTATTTCACATCTTATGGCATATGGGGAGGCATGCATGATTCCAATTGACCTACCGGCTCAAGGAACCATTTGAGTGGATCCCTGGTTATGATGTGGAAATGTTCTATTAAACTCGAGTTTGAATCCTAGGACATATGGGTTATGGGACCATATAATATAGGCCTTGGTAATTGGTTTTGAACCTCTTCATACCCAAGGTTCTTTATTTACATTGTTGGCATCATGGATTATAAAATGAAACTCCGGTAAAATTAGTGTTGAAGAGGTAATTAGACTGCTGATAAAGGGTCTGATCGTCATGTAATTCTCAAATTAAATATCGTTAGACATGCATTTAAAATTTTCATATTTATAGTAGGTGATGAAATCTTAATTCATCCTCAATATTAGATGATCTCAAAGATTTTTATATGGATAAACAATGGTACAAAATAATACGACTATAGGATAAAACTTTCGTACAAGACATAAAATACATGAATGCATAGGGAAGATGATCATATTGATTTTACTAGATTTTATGATGTTCTAGTAATGAAATACCAGTATATTACATGTCATTATATGTGTCACCTTCCTTGTTTATAAACATATTATAGAAAAAACTATATGAATTTTTTGTCAATTGATTAATTCTTGAGTTGGTATGCTCCGATCACCTACCACCACTGAGGTAGAGTGACCCTAGTATTAATGGAAATATGACTCATCCCTAATACATGAGAGAATTTTCAAAAGATGATTTAGAGTTTTAACACAATAATAAACTTCTTTTAGATTGAATACATTGTATTGATGGTGTCTGTGAGAATTGCTAATAGGAGCGTCAAATGTATGTCTAATTGTGAAAATGGCATGTTATTCTTATACATCTCTACTTCTTCAAACAATAAATATAGAAAATGATAAAAAAATCACATCAAGTACCAATGGTCAGTCATTTATGAACTATTTGATATGGGAGGAGTTATTGGTTTCATTAATTCAATGACAATGAATATCCTAATACAGGGAGGATTGTGTCAATAATTTTCAATGGTATCCGTCTATTTAGAGGGAGAATATTCTAGGAGGGCCTTTTGAAAATGGAAAACAAAGGTTTAAAAACCCTTGGTACTAGAGAGTTTAAAAATTAATCAGTTCATGGAAGGAATTAATAATATGATATAATTGTAAATTTATGAAACATTTGAAAACAATGATAGTCAATGATAGTCTTCTGTGGTTATTATTGATTAAGAAAAAAATTGATCAGGTTGTAATGTAATTATTTTTTGTTAGTGAAGATGTTTCTGTAAGAGTATCTATGTAATTTAAAATAGAAGCCAATGTTGGTTCCACTATTCAATTTACAATAATTATGTTATCTATGGTTAGAAACAATGTTATGAATTTAACTTGGATTTTTTAGGTTTGTTTCTAGACTTATGGGTATTCATTGATACAATCTTACTAAGCTATTGTTTATGTGATGATAGTTCCCCATCACAAAACAACATCATTGGTACACTAAGAGAGTGTTTTTATGTTCTCAGTTAAAGAAAGAAGTCATTCCCTACATTTGATCATTAAATAGACTAATTTAGTGTTTTTATCTTTGAATGTGGATAATCATAAATGAATGTTTATCAAGAGTGATACTAGTATTCCTTTGTATGAAGATTGTGGATAGACTCATGTACAATGATGAATAATTTAACATAATCACCATGTAAGGTACCACCATTGGATTCAATATGTGTTCTTGATATGTAGATATATTAAATATATAATGATGTATCACATGAATATGATGAAGTGTTGGTTAACTTGGATGAGATCCATCGACTCGAGTAGGAAATTCGGTGGTAACTCAAACTTCAATCAGGGAAGAATTTTTTATTTTGATGTTGAATATCCACTTGTGATAGATTGGGTAGACACTTGTGTTCAAGCTCTTGACCAGTAATGAAAATAATTTTTTTTGGATAGAGATTACACTAGAAACCAATTACGAGCCTTGGTGATTGTTCTTAGAATAATATTGGGATACCTATTTTTAAAGGAATGTGAATCTATATTTTGATATTCATTGGTCATCTAAACTGAGCATTCTTAAATTTAATCAACCTTAGGTAGTTCTGAGTATTTCCACTTTCTTTTTATGTTGCATGTGGTTAGTGAAGGACCTCTTATGGCATGACATTCATATGATTCTAGTGCATATCATGATGGTCATGATTTTTCAGGGAAATCCATCTTAAATAAACTAAATAATTTCAAGTAGGATGTAATAAATCTATCCAATTGAGGATATTTCATGGAGTGACAATAGATATTTAAAGGATGTGTAAATAAGAAATTACCATTGTTGAGGTATGATGGATTAATGTAATACATTAAATGGTTATTAGGAAATTTATTTGACATATTTTTAAGAGATGAAGATATAATTTTTTCTGTTGAAATATTGGAATTGGAAGGACCCATATTAGTGTTTTATATTTGGAATGAATGTGTTGGAATGAGTTTTAACATATTATATTTCATATGGTAAAATTGATCTTGTGTGGTCTGTTTAATATTCATAGTTTTAATGTAATCATTTACATGAGCAATCATGAACTAAGTTAGTTAATATTTTGGTTTCATTATTTCTAAAGGAATTTGAGAGATGATATGTTCTAATGTGGGTATACAATATTTTCCTGTGTTTTGAACCATTTAATGATTCCTATGAAATTGAAATTTACCTTTGTTTTATGGTCCATTTTAGAATCAATAAATATGTGTGTGTTTGGAAGGTTTTTCATAGACGGTATTAATTGATGATTCAGGACATTATATCATAGGAGGCATACAATGAGAAAAATATAAGAGGTATCTAGTTCACAATGTAAATTCCAATCACATCACAAAATATTTTCATGGTGTAAAACATGTGGGGTCATTTTTTTAATAGATTGAATGGGAATAACCCCCTATGTTATTCACTCAATATGAGGGATCCCCAGTCTTGATACCTTTTCCTATCCAAATCATATGGATCTTATGATCTCCATTATCAAAGATCTAATTACAGCATCATTAATCACATTTGATATTCCTCAATAAAAATTTACTACTATTCTTCATTTATTCATTTATCTTCATATATGGAATGGAAAATTCATGTGATCTCTTTTTCCATATTTTTTTAGAGTTTTTTTATTCTTAAAATTTATCTTAATTTTGATTGACCTAAAGTCTAGTATTTGATGAGAGTAACTCCATTGGTATAAGGTAGGTGTTCTATAATTTTCTAATAAATTCTAGGTTGTTTATACACTAATAAATTATTCCACTCATCATAATTCCTATGATTTTCCCTAAAACTTATAATTAATAATGAGAATATAATTGCATGGATTAAATTAACATTGATATTTTAATACAATCATTGGAGGTTGTTCTCCTAAACTCTATCTCCAATCCTGTGTATATGAATTTTATGTTTGTTAAATATGTCACATCTTGTATATAAAAACACCCTTTTTGGTAAATACATAATATTGATGGTGTCTATGAGAATTGCTAATAGGAGTGTCAAATGTATGTCTAATTGTGAGAATGACCTGTTATTCTTATACATCTCTACTTCTTCAAACAATAAATATAGAAAATGATAAAAAATTTCACATCAAGTAGCACTGGTCAGTCATTTATGAACTATTTGTTATGGGAGGAGTTCTTGGTTTCATTAATTCAATGACAATGAATATCCTAATGCAAGTAGGATTGTGTCAATAATTTTATTTGGTATCCGTCTATTTAGAGGGATAAACCTCTAGGAGGGCCTTTTGAAAATGGAAAACAATGGTTTAAATACCCATGGTACTAGTGAGTTTAAAAATTAATCATTTCATGGAAGGAATTAATAATATAATATAATTGTAAATTTATGAAACATTAGAAAACAGTGATAGTCAATGATAGTCTTCTGTGGTTATTATTGATTAAGAAAAAAATTGATCAGGTTGTAATGTAATAATTTTTGGTTAGTGATGATGTTTCTGTAAGAGTATCTATGTAATTTAAAATAGAATCCAAAGTTGGTTCCACTATTCAATTTACAATATTTATGTTATCTATGGTTAGAAACAATGTTATGAATTTAACTTGGATTTTTTAGGTTTGTTTCTAGAATTATGGGTATTCATTGATACAATCTTACTAAGCTATTGTTTTTGTGATGATTTTCCCCCATCACAAAACAACATCATTGGTACACTAAGAGAGTGTTTTTATGTTCTCAGTTAAAGAAATAAGTCATTCCCTACATTTGATCAATAAATAGACTAATTTAGTGTTTTTATCTTTGAATGTGGATAATCATAAATGAATGTTTTTCAAGAGTGATACTAGTTTTCCTTTGTATGAACGTTGTGGCTAGACTCATGGAAAATGACGAATAATTTAACATGATCACCATGTAAGGTACCTCCATTTGATTCAATATGTGTTCTTGATATGTAGATATATTAAATATATAATGATGTATCACATGAAAATGATGATGTGTTGGTTAACTTGGATGAGATCCATCGACTGGAGTAGGAAATTATTTAGTAACTCAAACTTCAATCAGGAAAGAATTTTTTATTTTGATGTTGAATATCCACTTGTGCTAGATTGGGTACACACTTGTGTTCGTGCTCTTGACCAGTTTTGAAAATATTTTTTTTTGATAGAGATTCCACTAGAATCCAATTACAAGCCTTGGTGAATGTTCTTAGAATAATATTGGGATACGTATTTTTAAAGGAATGTGAATCCTTATTTTGATATTCATAGGTCATCTAAACTGAGCATTATTAAATTTAATCAACCGTAGGTAGTTCCGAATATTGCCTATTTCTTTTTATGTTGCATGTGGTTAGTGAATGACCTCTTATGGCATGTCATTAATATGAGTCTAGTGCAGCTCAGGATGGTCAAGATTTTTCATGGAAAGACAGCTTAAATAACCTAAATAATTTCAACTAGGATTCAATCAATCTATCCAATTGAGGATATTTCATGGAGTGAAAATAGAGATTTAAAGGATGTGTTAATAAGAAATTACCATTGTTGAGGTATGATGGATTAATGTAATACATTAAATGGTTGAACCTATAATGGGGAGATTTATTTGACATATTTATAATAGATGAAGATATAATTTTTTCTGATGAAATATTGGAATTGGAAGGACCCATATTAGTGTTTTATATTTGGAATGAATGTGTTGGAATGAGTTTTAACAAATTATATTTAATATAGTAAAATTGATCTTTTGTGGTCTGTTTGATATTCATAGTTTTAATGTAATCATTTACATGAGAATTCATGAACTAAGTTAGTTAATATTTTGTTTTCATTATTTCTAACGGAATTTGAGGGATGATATGTTCTAATGTGGGTATACAATATTTTCCTGTGTTTTGAACCATATAATGATTCCTATGGAATTGAAATTTACCTTTTTTGTGTGGTCCATTTTAGAATCAATGAATATGAGTGTGTTTGGAAGGTTTTTCATAGACTGTATTAATTGATGATCTAGGACATTATATCCTAGGAGGCATACACTGAGAAGAATATAAGCGGAATCTAGTTCAAGATGTAAATTCCAATCACATCACAAAATATTTTCATGGTGTAAAACATGTGGGGTTATTTTTTTAATAGATTGCAGGGGAATAACCCCCTATTTTATTCACTCAATATGAGGGATCCCCAGTCTTGATACCTTTTCCTATCCAAATCATATGGATATTTTGATCTCCATTGTCAAAGATCTAATTACAGTATCATTAATCACATTTGATATTCCTCAATAAAAATTTACTTTTATTCGTCATTTATTCATTTATCTTCATATATGGAATGGAAAATTCATGTGATCTCTTTTTCCATATTTTTAGATAGTTTTTTTATTCTTAAAATTTATCTCAATTTCGATTGACCTAAAGTCTAGTATTGGATGAGAGTGACTCCATTGGTATAATGTAGGTGTTCTATAATTTTCTAATAAATTCTAGGTTATTTATACAATAATAAATTATTCCCCTCATCATAATTCCTATGATTTTACCTAAATCGTATAATTAATAATGAGAATATAATTGCATGGATTAAATTACCATTGATATTTTAATACAATCATTTGAGGTTGATCTTCTCAACTCTATATCCAATGTGTATATGAATTTTATGTTTGTTAACTATGTCACATCTTGTATATAAAAACACCCTTTTTGGTGATTCATTTAATGATTATAAAAATAATTTCTTGAACATTTGATCACCATTTGAGGTGTGATGATTTATCTACCATGCAATAGATGATTAAATTGATTAACCGATTTGAGCATATTAACCGACCCTACACATTTTATAATGATACCACATAGGAGGTGAACTGTCTTCCTTGATGAAAGGGGAATTTAAATAGTAATATATAAATGATTAATTGCATGGAAAATCCGATGGCCATTTTCATTTACATATAAATGAAACAACTTGAATGAAATGGTTTTATTAAGATATGGAGTGCCTATAGACCATGCCATTATGTGATTAATGAATGGAATTGTAGTGGGTAATGTTTTCTATCATTACCCTCTTACTTATTAGTAAATTGAATTTACATTAAATATCATTCATGGAGTATTGTTTCAACATTGATCATTTCATGTCCAATGATATTCTATTGCTTATACAGTTCCAACTGACTATGCACAGATCACCTTGTGCTTTTTATTAGAATTTTGGATACTCAAAAATGGCATCCCTTGTATATTATGATAAAATGGAATAAAATAACACATATACCATGATACTTGGTCATGGAATAACATGGGATGGGAATAATTTATACTTTTTAATGCTTGGGAATGGAATCACTAGGACATGTGATACATGGTCATGAAATCCCATATAATTATGATACTCAGGCATGGTGACCCATATAATTGTGATGCTCATGCATGGAATCCCTTACACAGGTTATACATGGGCATGGAATTAGATATACTTGTGATAAATAAGTATTGTGTCCCATATATTTGTGATAATAAAGGAAGGAATCCCATGAGATTTGTGATACCTGGGAATGAAGTAAATCATTATTCCATGAGACTTTTGGGACTATGAATGGATGCCTAATTTATACCTCATTACCAAACACTCAATATAAATATATATTTTTAAATATAAGTTACAACACATATATTTCATATATATAAATATATACATATTCACTAATATTTATGTATATATACATATAAATATATATAGTGAATTCCAATAGGAGTCATTAATGATTTTGATTAAGTAGGTATTGTAAGCAATGTTTCCTTGATAAAACTGATCCACATAAGTTAAAATTTATTTATTTGATTAAATACAAATTGATATTTACTATAAACCATTATATTTTATATTTATATTTTCGATAGCATTAGCAATCATCTTTGGTGTCCTACTAGGTATATCTCAACCCCATTTAGGGACACCATTACACATGGGTACCCAATTTTTTTTCATTATTGTATGTTCATTTTTATTGATTATGCTTTTGTTGTTAAATAAATAAGTGATATTATGTGAATAGAATTGATCCCGTTTAAGGGACGATAATGGAGTTCGACCTTTTATTATCATATTCATTATGAATTCACTGTATTATAATTATTTTATTCATTTTATATATTATAGATTAATGTATCATCTAGACTACCATTCATGGTTTTATAATTAGAATTTCCCATTTTTTAGTTTATTACTATTCTTCAAGAGACTTTCATTTATAATTCCCCAATTGTTGATTTTTTTATTAATAATATTTTTTGTACTCTGATCAAGAGGTTATAGTCTCTCCCCCATTCAACCAGTATTCCCTCAATAGTGGCCCGAATTCTCTATTGTTTGGGGAGTAGAATTTGAGGCCTTGTGACTAACCGGTTTCGTGAACCAGTTCAGTTGATCGTCAGATTGGATATTAACTCTAGGCATCCCACAGGATACCAAATAGAGTCTACTAGGTTTCAATTGGGAACAAATAGATTTTCTAAACTCGCAGGTAGTTCACTGGATACCGGGTGGATGCTACCATGTATCTAGTGTCATTGGGACTTGTAGTCTGGGGTCATTTAAAATGGTAAAATAGAATCATCCTCAGCTCTATATTCTATAAATTGATCCATTGAATTCAAAAATAACCATTCCATCAAATAATTATATAAAAAAAAGATTATACAGGATTCAATGATAATTGAATCAGTGTGAAACTTAGATGAAATGATTCTTGATGTAAAATGGCATCTAATTCTTCTTGTGCTTCAAAGGTACATCGTCCACCTTAAATTCCGAATGAATTTTAAGAGATAATTATATATGGGAATTTATCATCATCGAAGGGAATTATCTAAAGGCACGATCATTATCGAATACCATTTAGCACCATCAAGAATCATTTGATTATAAACATTCTATTATTATTATCATCTTCCACCATTTCATTGAGAAATTAATAATCTATTATATAACCTCATGGAACATTTTCCCATTTCTTATTTATCTTTTTCACATTATATTTATTTCCTATATTTTAGTGAGAGTATATTTTGTTGTAATGTGTTTTCTATAAGGATGGCCATTTCTTTTCTCCCTCCTTCTCATTAATAGTTTCATACATTCATGTTCAAAACTAAAGTATTTTTTTCATATCTCTTGGTTTCGACTCAAACTAATAGTTCTCTGGGTTTCATGTTTCTCAATTTAAATAAAGGGAATGGGTATTAGATCCCCATAAAACCATGTTTGGTGGTTTGATTTTATTTTATTTATTCATAATCAATGTACTTGTTTGGTTCTTGATTCCATTAAAACCAAGGTGTTATATACCCTCTCAAATCTTATCTTAGGAGATGATATGATGTGGACCCTCTAATTCTTATTCTAGAAGCCCATTTTAAAATTATGTCTTTTCTATTTAAGTTCTTAATTTGAAATTCTACTTCAATTTCATTTTTTCTGGTTAAATCATATATTTTCATTAATTTAACATTATCACATGAATTTATTATATTTTCAAATAGAATCTATTAATTTATTCAATTCAATTAAAAATGAAGAAATTCAACCCACCCCCGGTTTCCATATCATCAACCCTTTAATGCTAGAAAATTAAATTGACATACATATTATTTTTTGATAATTTAATTCAAATTTTGGAATTTGATTAATATAATTCAATTTATAAATTTGATAAATATATCTTCTAAATGAAAACATAATATAATATGAAAAACTTTTTTATTGAATATTAACATTTAAGAAATGAAATGTTCTTAATAATATTTCATATTAATTACTAAAGAAATATGTATTAATACATTTATTTATATATTGATATAATAAATTATAATCATCATTTAAAATTAATCAATTCCACATATAAAGGAAAATTAAAAAATGACGTCAAATCATTCATTTAAACATCTATTTATATTATTAAAATATTTTAGTCACAGCTAATTAAATATAAATAAATCTCTTCAAAAAATAAAATTTTATAAATTTATAAGAATTATTATAGGTATATAAATTTAATAAATAATTTAAATCGTTAATAAATAATGATACTGGAATAAATACTATTTAAGTCAAACAAATTTATTAAAATAAATGGATATTTGAAATTTATTATATATTTTTTATTGATTTTAATTTTAATTTTTTTTGAAAATTACAAAACATTAATATTCATACTGGATTCAGGGATTCATGGTAATTCTATATTCAACATCCATTTTTTTAATGACCAAAATTTAGTATGACACACACACATGTATATAAATTTATAATAATAGCATTCAATTACTATATATATCATTTTATTCATTAATAAAATAATGTATCCTATTAATTTAATTTTTTTAATACATTTTCTTTAATTGAAATTTCCCTCATTTTTACATTGGTTTAATTGAGGGTTTTATAAACATAAAAAGGCATGAGGATGATTATTTCACATTCTTGGCCTTTTTGTTTACTTGTACATTTATTAGTTTTATAGTTTTATGAATGATATATAAAAATTTGGTTATGAAAATTTATTAACCTTTATATTTAATTATATTAAATTATTTTATCATAATCTAACATAGGTTATTTAAGTTCATTATTTCATATGAAAATTTCAAAAAATAGATTATTTTTTTAATGGGGAATATATTATAAAATAATATGTTGTTACACTTCATGTAAATAGTCAGCATTCCCCTTATTTTTTTAGTGGTAAATGTGTTTGAGAAGAGTGACATACACACTATTATCATATTTATAATATTAGGAAAAGTATTGGGGAGATCATTGTAATATTTAATGTCATTACATATTTCTAAATGTGGCTATAGAAAACACCATATGGAGCATACATGTATGTCTTCATAGAAATAAATGAGGTTATCTATGAGTCATACAATGTAAAAAATTATAATTTGTTATAGCCCCAAGGTAGTATATTGGAATTATTAACATTTAATTAACGTTAGAAATCATTTTAGATTGACAAAGTTGTATATGGATGTATGTTTTATATCATTTAAAGTTATTTTGAGATGGTATGAAGGGGTTAAGGATATATTTGGGAATTTTTCAGTATATCCCAAATATTTATAATGTTATTTGGATTTGAATATTCAATTAAAAATGATAATGTACCAAGGTATGTAAGAGAAAATTTGGTTGATCAATCTAAAAAACTAGGTAGTATGGAATATGTAAAAAACATTCACGTAAATGTAATGTCAATAAATGGTTACATATATTGAAAAAAAAAATTGTTATTGAACTAATCTTCAAATACGTAATATTAATATTTTTTATAAATTAGAAGAATTGAAAAAGGAGTGGAAATGGACCCTATACACAATAAGGCCACCATCACCATATAGGAAAACATAAATGCTTGGAAATGTGTTATGTTTATTATATTATTAATATTTTTCTTATTTTTTTATATTCATGATTTTATCATATAATATTTTTGATTATATTTTTAGACCACCATATGTATTATTAATAATTTCCAAATGAATTCATGATTGGTTTTAGTGGTATATATAAATTAAATTTTACCCATGTCATTAAAGAAATTCAGGCTACCAAATCATTAAAAATCATTAATATCAAGAATTTTACAAGATATTAATAAATTACTATATTGATACTATAATTAATGGAATGAGATGAAATATATTTTACATTGAATTATTATAATTTTCCAGGATCAAAGACAGAAAAATGAATCATGTTCCATCATAGAAAAATCATTTTTTGGGATGAAAAACCTCCCTTTAACGGATTTTCATAATTTTCCTTTAGTTTATACATCTTCAGAGAAAGGGATTATTCAATTTAATGGTGAAATAATGTAAAAATATTTTTTAGGAATCGATTTTATGATTATTTAAACCAGAGTTTTAGGAGTACATTTTGTGAGTTCTTCTGTGAATTTTTGAGTATCATCTACCCCATGATCGACGTCACAGTAACTTATAAACATGTTTATAAATATAAAAAAAATTCATTTATTAAAAAATATGGTATATTTTATTATTTTTAAATTTTCATATCTATCAAGGAAACAAAATTGTAAAATGGAGCAGAATCATGCCCTTAAGGAAGTTGATTTTAATATCATATTTTCATGTTTTTGAAAAATGGTGGGAACGATCTAGATAAATATATTTTAAATTGAATATTATAAAAAGGAATCACTATGTTGTGGTAATTAGTTCAATATACCATGGATAGTATTATGAATTTTATTACATGGGAGTCATGGATGCATGTCACAATATAACATTTTAATGATATGGAAGATGTAACCATACAAGATTATTAGGCATTCTAAAAATTCATTATAAATTTTGTCTTGAACATTAAACAAAATATGGAGTTTTATGGTATCTTTATTTATAAATATGATATTATTAATGGATTTAAAATAGTGGTAATTTGAGGATATTGATTACTAAATGATGTATATGAAATTCAATTATACTAATTGGAAAAAAGAAAACTGAAAAAGATATGAATTTTGTGCATTGATAAGGAAGAATTGTAAAGGTTCAACAACATGAACATTAATAATATATTAATTAGATAATCAAGTAGGTATATAATGTTATAAAATATAAATAGAATAACACATTTAATTTTTTTCCTATTATATAATTACTCTAACTAGAGAATACTTTCTATATATGATTGATTGTAAATTTAAGACTCAGGACTTGACACTTCTAATAATATGATTATTATATCTTGCATTCAAATTTGTACATTGACATGGAATTAATTAATAAATATACATCTAAATGTATAATATAGTTGATTCATAAAAATTTGGACTTCATCTCATATCAATAAATAGAGAATATTTACATTAGTCTACATACTGATATCTTCTGGAGTAGTGTGAAGTATAAGGAAAGTGTGTTTCCCTTTAGGGGTAGTGTGATATTACGTAAGCCATTAAATAGGAACGGAACATTTGATATGAGTGAATTTAATGATTCATTTTTAGGGATTGATCTTTGTTAATGTGAAACATGTTATATAAAATTTTATTTAGAGGACAACATGTTATAATCTATTTTGGTATACCATCTTTTTATTTAGGGTACTCTTCAGAGATGTTGTCCTCTATAAGTTAACCAAGGGAAACTATATATGTTATATTCATTTAATATATATATATATACATATACATGAGATATGATGGGATTATATAAGAATATAATCAATGGTTAAATGAGTTCCTAATAATGAGGTACAAGATCCAATGTAATTTGTTAGAAGTGAATGTTTAAAGAATGAGATTTCCTTATTCACCAATATCTCATGATGTCATATTTTATATT
Source organism: Viscum album (assembly GCA_963277665.1). Classification (NCBI taxonomy): domain Eukaryota; kingdom Viridiplantae; phylum Streptophyta; class Magnoliopsida; order Santalales; family Viscaceae; genus Viscum; species Viscum album. The sequence continues at coordinate 617,260,177 of OY728164.1, forward strand.
ATTTTTTATCAATGAAAAAATTATTTTCATTGGATTATTCTTTCAGTTTTTTCGTGTCAATATTTTATTATTATAAAATATATATCTTCTATAGTGAAAATTCATTTATATGATAGAAATCATTTTAAATTATAAAAAAAATAATTTCAATTCATATTCAGAAGGTATTTTTGAATAACTTTTTATATAATGATAAATTGAATTTTTATTCCAAAGTAAATGTGGAACTATTTATGATTCACATTAAAAATGTTAGATTAATAATCATACCATGAATTCAATAAATTATTTTTAGAGATAATGTCTATCCTATAATATGTATCTCTATAAGACATTAAAATTTATGGTAATGAAATAAAATATCGAAATGGTAAATAAATTGTGTTATATAGTGATGAAAATGGTTATTTTAATTGTGTAGAATATATAGTATTCTAATTTTTTGTTATAAATTTTCATGAAGGAAAATTTTATGAATCTAGAAGAAAAAAGGTGAAGTAAAATAAAAGGACAACCATAAAAAATTTTGATCTCATTGTGGTGAATAAAATTGAATAATTTTTAATATCGAACTCTAACACTATTTTAAATTGTTCACATAAATATGAATATAAATATTGTGCATACAAAAAATGGTTAGGGGTTTATGTGAGAAAAGATACAACCACATCAGTTGGAAAATAAGAACACTGTTTGTGAAATGAAGAATTAGAGCATCATTATTTTAGAAATAATGTAATATTCTTAAATTATTATGGTGAAAATAATTCAGAATATAAAATCGATATATAAAAATCACAAAAATTTGATAATATAAGAGGTGGATTTTAATATTTTTATTGCAATAATAAATGAGCAAATTAGAAAAAAAATGTTATATACTTGAATTTAATCATTATGTTCTTGAAGAATCAATGTATGAATTTATATTCTATTTGAGAGTGAAATTAAATTTTTTTATTAATTAATCTTTATATTACTTAGATAATTTATGTGAAGATGTAATGATAAATTTTTTATTGTTAAAAAACATAAGGATCAAACTCATGTTATGCGGAAGAGTTCCAACACATATGATTCTTACATGAATACTATAGTATGCAACAAAAGGTATAAAAAACTAAAATAGTGGGTGATATACACTTTTACTATTAAAACATGTGTAAATTGGTAATAAAGAAAGAAAAAATTACAATATGTTGCACATATCATATGACAATGGTAATATATTGTATATTTTCAGTAGTTTTAATTAATGATAATGATCAAGTTAAAGGATATGGGTCCAAAGGTTTTTTTGGATGATATGTGTTGGAGGAACTCATTCAGGATGGATATATCATGGGAATAATGAAAACCAAATACACATTGTCTACTTATATAAGATATTTTATTTCTAAAAGGAAAATATAAGGATATTACTACTAAATATTTTAGCTCCAATAAGATAACTATATTTATGTATATACAAAAAACTTATTAACGGAAAATATGATCATATTATTCTGGATAAAAAATAGCAACTTATGAAAAATTGAAATGAAGAATTCGGTTCCATTATATGAGGATAATGAAAGTAAATTAAATATCAGAATGATGAATTATGGGTGTAGGTAAATCCATTATTAGAATTATGTGCATTTATCTATGTCAATATGGATGACCTATGATCAATGAATATTTGAAAAATTCCCAATGGTTCATTTTAGATAAATTTATGATGTCCTTTATCATATATTATATAGTTATTCAATGGTGTTTATAAAAAAATTATTTTTCGTTACTAAAAAAGTAATATATATATTTCTCTTATATTTTAGAAAATATTAATAGATGGTTATGAAATATTTTATGAAAGATAAAAGGATATTTTATAAGATATTTATGTAATAGTTATTATGAGTTACATGATACATTTAAGAAACATTCCATATATGTTGTTATTGTTGTTTAAAATTTTTTTTATAAAAAATAAAATTATTCTATGAATATCTAGAAGTAAAAAATATAATGGATTAATAAATTTTATCATGGATATATCATGATATAATTAAATGGAATGATATGTGATTGAAAAATGTTCAAGATAAATATAATTAAAATGTATACCATAAAAAAGTTAAGATGATCATGTTCCAAAGGTCACATTTACGTTTTAGTATAAAAAATTTCAATGTTTTGATTTCATGAAAGGTTTTAGTGTATTAAGGCTATAATATAATTTAAATTAGTGAACATTCTTTCATACTATGTTTTATGAAACAAATTATTTATTACCCCTACTAAAAAAATAATTAGTCAGTTCAAATATTATTTGAAAATTGCATCGGAATAATAGGTAAAATGATTCATTTTAAGAACTTATATAAAAATCACTGATGATATTAATGATAAAAAAATATGTATACACAGTTAAATGAAGATCCAATTAAAAATATTATTCAATTATAATCAATAATTTTATTAAGGTGATATACCAGACAGGGATATAAGAAGTTGACACCATGAACATTTACAAGTTTCATCATATATATAAATAAGATAAAATCAAATAGAGGATAATGAAATCATTAGATAAATTAAAATTATGATGTCCCTGAGAAATGAGTATATTAATCATTATATAGATAATGTGTTTTAATATCACAAGGTAATGTTGATTTGTAATACATAAGGATAATAGTATAATGTATATAAGAAAACCCATATAAAATTCTATCAAATAGAGGAAATATATGTTGTTATTCAGTAAGAAGTTTGTGTGACCAATTGGATGGGTGATTTATTATAAACATAACTGGGAAAATAAATATTACAAAAAACAATTATTTACTCAATATAATTGTAGGATTTACTATTATTCGAGGATGTTTTGGGAATCTTTTTAAAACATTTTAAATTATTTAACAATGATAATTCTATATTACTTTTAAAATGTTTTGAAATCATTGAAAATATTTTATAATGAATTAAGAGTTTTAAAAAAATAATTTTCAAGGATATATTGTTAAATATTCATATTTATTTCATTCTATAACTTTTGAGAGGGAATTTTATATAGTTTTCCAAATAGATTGAGATGAATTCCAGCAAATTTTTCATGGGAATTTAAATTCATATTTGAATGTTTAGAAGTGAAAAAATTCTACTAGACGTGTTCCATTATAAAGACGTGAAGTAAAAACGAGAAATTAATTTTTTTTATATGAAATAAAGATTGTACACAAAATATATTACATCCTTATTTTTTAACCGAGGAATCTCTTGGATAAAGAAGATGTACTAGACTGAGTATACTATTTAATGATTGATGATCATAGAAATAGTCTCAATGGATAAAGATATGGGATCACAAGATGAAGATTGTTCATATTTGATAATATATAAAAAAATTGGAGATTTGTTATTGTTTGATTTTATATATTTTATATGTATAATAATAAAAATGGTTGGATGATCATATAATTACCTATCCTGAGAACGAAGTAGATGGATGATATTTTTCTTAATGTATTCACAAGATATATAGGTGAATGAATCAATGAATATATGTTAGTTGACATGACAAGGAGTATGTTCTCACACTAAAATAAAACCATTCAAATTTTTTGTGATTTTTATTTTATATAATTTTCATAAAAAAATGGTAAACATGAAATGGAATGTTTCTAAAAATTGATATATCCAAACTGAAAATATTGGTTTGATCAAAATAAATAAATTAATGGTTTATATTGAATATTATTGGTATATGTTTCTCACCCCTGACCTACCTCCTCCCCCCTCAGGGTTTTATAATGGTTCACTTGAGTCATTCAATTAGTATCGAATAAAACCAACCAATTTTTTTATCTAAATATTTATTATTTCACAGTATTATTTAACTACATTATATAAAATGATTCTTATTAGAAGTTGAATAAATTTATTATCAATAATAAAATAATGAAAATCTTAAAATGAAGAAAATAGAAGATACTTGAGGTTTTAGGAGTAATATATTTTTGAAAAAAACAAGAATACATATAAGAATAAAAAAATCTTATGTTTCAAAATTAATCATATAAAAAGTAATAAAATAATGATTCAAATGTACTATAAGTTAATGTGAGTAGTAGTAATTTATGTGAATCTAAAAAAATATCATTCAAAATAATAATTCTAAATCTATGATGTGTTTGCATTAGTTTAATTTGATGAATATTTTTACTATAAAATCAATTCTTATATGATAAGTATCCCAATTAGTATTATCACATATGTAATTTCATAAATCATGGGACAAAATGAGAAAATATCAAATCAATAATAATAAAATAATGAAATCATAAATGTATTTGGAAAAAATTAGGGAATTATAAATACATTACCAATATTATTGATGAAATAATAGAAAAGGTATTATGTTCACATCAAAATTTCATCCTTTAGGAAGAATTATTTTATATAATATTTGGTAAAAATTTTGTGATAATAGAATATATGAACTATATATTCAATGTATTATAAAATCATATTTATGTCAAGAAATATTAGTTAGAAGATAAAGACATAATCAGAAAATAGAATTGATGATCATTATACGTAGATAAAAAAAATTCATAAAGGATCACATATGTGATAGGTTCACTAAACAAATTTAGATTAATGATAAATTAGTAAGATCCTATGACTAAAATTTAAACCATATATTAGTATTATTTGATATTAATTTGTTTAGAGAATATCTTCACACATAATTTATCAACAGAAACCTCTAAAAACTGGATGATACTCATAATCTAATTAGTGAGGATAATAATTATCAATAAAAGATACCATAAAATAATGTAAATGAACAACATATTTTTTCGAAATAGGTGATTAGACTTAAAGAATAAAAGAAATATATGTTAAATTAAACATTAGATGTCAATTTGAATAGTTTTAAAAGACAAAATAACATATAAAACATAAACTAACCTGGTCATGTGGTAAGGTTGAGAAACATATAGGCTATACATTTTTAATCATGGCATAATTATGAGATAGAAATCTCTTCATATGTTTCTAATGAAACTTTTAGATCTATGAAAACTCAATATAGATGTCGGAATAATTATAATGATTTTTAAGCACAAACTTCTAATAAGATGACTGAAATTTTAAACCCTCCGTGCTATAAATCTGTTTTCAAGAACTCATGAAATTACCATGAAATAATAAATTCATGAAAAAATTTGATAATTAATAGAATATCATCCCCATAAAAAAATTTAGAAGTAATATAATAAAATGTATTGAGTCTCCCTCATTGTTTTAAGAAGAATAAAATAAATATCTATACTAAAAATGTTTTGTAAGAATTCTTTATTATTTAGAGTACATCAAAATATAAGAAGACAATTCTTATTTTTAATGATGTTAATATTGAATTTTTTGACACAAGACTAATGATTTTTGTAATAATAAAGCAATGTATTATGGAAAATGATATCCAAAATTTATCAGTGAAAAATGAAATTAATTAGAAACTAGAATACATATACCAAAACATCTCAAAAAAACATGTATCATTATATATATTTGAGTATTATGAAAATATATATTATGGTTGTGGAATAAAATGTCCCAGTGATGAAAATTGGGGTTTTATTTAAACCATGAAAAACGTTTGTTCTACAAATAGAAATATGTAACAAAATATATATGAAAAAGTAAGGAAGATAAACTATAATCATACCTTGTAATGAAACTAAACAGAAATATCAGAGAAGGTGGAATTCAAGAAGTATGTTTTTAGATATTCGATGAACAAAACATATGATAATTATATGTGGAACAATAAACATAATTGATAGTTGTAAACTCGCCATTAATGTTAACTTTAATTAGATGAATCTCATTGAACACAGTCAATCACTATGAGTAAGACATATGAAATTTTGAATGATAGATAACATCTATGATGTAGAAGAAATATATAATTGAATGTTAACTATAATGTGTAACTTGATAGAAGATAGGATGTTGTGATGATGTTATATAGTGTCCACCCCCACTCATAAAGAATTTATTATAATGGATCCAACGTAGGAGACGTTTTTAGGTAATATTAGATCAAAATCATAAGGAATTGGTTAGGCCATAAATAAATCATTGTAAAATTATCATGATATTCATAATTTTAACTCACTTGTATTTCTACAATAGATGGTTGATGAAAGGAATTTGGAAGAATATAAAACTAAAAAAATGAGTGTTCCTTTCTGAAAGTTTTTGGAATAATCAACAAAAAAAATGACAAAATTAAATAAAAGTACAATAGACTCATATAACCCATGATGATTGCTATATGAAAATATAAAAGTTATGGATTTATGATAAATAAAATTATAGAGTTTATGTTTTCTAGGATGATAAAATATTCCTATTCAGGATACTCTATTATATCATTATATAAAATATCAACTATATTCCCGAATATTTTTTAAAGAGTATACAATAAAAATGGAATTCATTGTTGTTTTATTCAGTGGTAAACATGATGAAAATTAGAGGATGGTGATTATGTAAACATATTATTGTAGAAATAAGTGGATAATTTCTTTATTTATATTGGTTATGAAACAAGAATTTATGGTTTTAGAATCCAATGATGTACTCAGAGATGTAAACATTGAATACTATAATGATGATGAATAATTTTTTTTGATATAAAGTATTTATAAGCTTTAATGTTAATGTTTTCATTAATGTACATTGTGTTTAATCGTGCTATTATATGAAAATTGAATAAAAAATATAATAGGGAGAAAAATGAATTTTTGATGAATTTTTTATATATTTTAAAAAATGGGTGAAATTTTATTTTATTATCACTGATCATTTTTGAACAATTTGATGATATGGATACCATAATGTATATTGAATAAAAATTGATTAACATTTATCTCAAAAAAGACTTTATAAAATATTATGTCACATAGAAACATCCATAGACAACATTAATGTCCGATTTAATCTCACATATTTTCTTCACTAAACATGAATCACATAAACATTTAGTTGTATTATTTTAGATGAATTCCCCTATTAAAACTAAAGTTCTATTATCACAAAAAATAGAATTTTTTAAAATCTATAAAATATAAGAAATATAGAAAATAAGAAAATATGTAATGAAATTTAATTCCTCGCCCTCTTTCTAAAAATGGATATTCATTATTTTGATCATTAAGGGGGAAATAAATATATTTTCTCACATACATTTTCCAAGAGTATGATACTTAAAAATCAATATCAATATAGGGGAATAAATATCATCGATAGTAATGATATGTTTTTATTGACAACAAACACAAAGGGGTGGATTGAAGTTCTTATAAATAGATAATTTAGATATATTGTATCTATTTTCAAAATATTTTACAAAATTAAATGTGTAAGTTAAATGAATTGGTTTCTAAGTATTTTATATATGATTTTTTCAAGAATAAATTATTATTAAACAAAAAACAATTGGAAGACGAATATCTAATGATGCAAGATATATGTATTGATGATATTCTGTTGTTATGAGGATAATACAATTATAGTGATGTTGAATAATTTAGTATCATATGATGTTTATATTAATTTTAGATTATAGAAAATTGTTTCAAATTAATACATGAATATTTTGTATGATGTAGAGGAACTATCTATGATATTCATAATTAAAGCAGTAAGTTCTAGTAAAGTAGATTATTGATGAGAAAATGAATATCCATTGAATTAAGAAAATATAATTTTATTAGCATAAAATGAAAAATAGTAACATATTCTAGGATAATAATTAAGGATGATTTTAAAAAAATATTTTATAATTTCATTATGATTCAATCTTAAATAGTGTTAGATAACCATGAACTTATATTATGTAGTTTATGAATGTTGTTTTAGAAAATAATTTCATTGTTTAATAAAAAATAATAATATAATTTTATTGTTTTTTAAGAAAACGTTTATGATGACTGAAAAAATTATCTAATATGATTAAGGATCGTTTCTTATGATTTGATAAAGAATTTTTGGAAGTTAATTTTTGGCATTTCTAACTAAATTTAAGAATTTTTTCTTATAATTTTTGATGATTTTTATTAACCCTAAAAATATCAAACATCATGATTACTGAATGATATCATGGTTAAATAATGATTCCATTATAGTACATTGAGATATTTCTAAATATAATTCAATGAATGAATTTTTTTTTAATGCACCAGAATATGGTTAAAAAATACCTCTTATAATGTTCATGTTTTAATGTTCAATTTTATATTTGTAGTATATGAAAATTCCAATGTTATGAATTCCTAAAGGGTATTTTTGTTATGTTGTTATCAGATCATGTTTATTAGAAAACATTCAATCTGATTTACGTTATATATAACAACGGCTTCTTTAATATATTTCAAGAAGAGTACTCCATTCCATCAAATTATTCATTACAAAGATCATCAGATAGACAAGTAAAAAGGTGAAACATGGAAACTTGTATAAATAATACCAGTTATAGTTATGTTTCAAAAACTAATATAGAATTTGATTAATAATTTTATAATAGATAATAATCTCAAAATAAAATTGTGAAGAAATTTAAAATCTTATAATAGATGAAGACTTATTAAGGTGGAGTAATGTTCTTTCAAAAGTTTCATCTGTTATATATATACGATGATACATAAGAGAGGACTGTGATGTCATAAAATAAATTAATATGAAGTCATTTCAGAATGAATAAAATATGAAACTATGGATAGATAAAGGGTGTGAAAATATTGAGGTAATATTTAGTCCACCAAATAAAGGAAATATCTAAAATTAATTAGATACACTATACTAATACTATAAGATGCAGGGAATCATTAATTTTTCTATAGAAAATTTAATAATGAACATGATATATAACGTTTTAGTGAATTCATTAGACATTCGTCCCCGAATAGTGTTTTGAGAAAATTTTTAAAAAATCGAACTATCTTTAATCATTGTGCTGAAAAAAAAATTATTATAATTTTATAAAATATTACTTCATTGTTGATGAATTATAAATTGTTTTTAATGGTGTATTTTAAAAAGGCTTTGAGAAAAGTTATTGACTCAACTATTCCAATTGTTTTGATAATGTGTTGTCCTAAGTGGTTTATAATTTTTGAGCGGTTTTCATAGAAGTTTAGATGGGTGGTAAAATTTAAATATAAATATTTTGAAGACCAAACATTCTAATCAAATTGGAAATATATAATTTGGTGAAGGAATAGTATTAAATTACAATGTTTTCTAGCAAAAAAGAGATCAAAATCATGGAATGATCCTTATATGCTAATTCTGAAGAAAGAATCTGTTGAAAGAAGAGTTTTACTGAAGGATATTGAATTGGTGTAGACATATTCACAGTAATAAAAACATAAGATCTACTAATAGAGACAAATCAGAATTATACTCTACCAAATATATCATTTCTAGACAATTCATTTTGATTTTTCCATTAATTTTAATTATCTTATATTGGATCTAAATTATATGAAAGTTTTTTATCTAGTGGGATCGAACATAAATACAAATTTGGTAAAAAGGATATTTTTCAGTGTTGGATCATTATATTTACATGATAAATTCGTTAAATAATCTAGGTCTTCATAGGATTTGATATGAAAAAAAGTAGGTTCTCACACTAATATAGGGACATTTAAAAATCCATGGGTGGTTTTTACATTATATGATCTAGATATTATATGGGTAAAGTCATGAGAGTAAAACCATAAAGATATCCAAATCCTAAATTCTAATAGATGTTTCTTCAACATAATGAAATAAATGGTTTATGATTAATATAATTGGAAATAGTTGTTTACCCATGATTCAACCCCACCCTATCATGGTTAATACATGATCAACCATGGAGTTTCATGATACTATATTTTTTATGTTTGGGAGATATTATGACAAAGTGTATAGAAGATAGACTGATTAGTTGACGAGGATGACATTTTAAATCCATATATCAACCAATAAAATATTAATAGTTCTGGGATTTCATTGGATGATTTGATATATTTCCAAACCAAATACATATCCCATGATAATTTAATATCAATAAAAATTATTTTCCCTTGATGTATCCCCTACTCCAGTGATGAGAAATAAAATTGTCATGAAAAAATCTAAATATGTTTCAATAAATACATATTCATGTAAACAGAATATATTGATGAGAGAATGGAGAATATGAACATTCAAGTATCATTTATTAGTATTTAAACTATCCATCATCGAAAAAGGATAAGAGAGTAACTCAATTTATAAATGGTTTTTAAGCATATCTACCATATTAATAGAGAATAATAAAGAATGTAGTGAAAAATATTAAAGAGGAGTCGGTTATAATATTTATTAGAGTGGATCTAAAATAAGGAATACCCTTTATCATGATGGATTTGGATTTTCTCATCAATGGGTGTATAAATAAATTTAACCATACTAAAAAATATTATGTTTATTTAATAAAAGTCAATTATAAAATAAAGAATCTTGATTATATAGATTATCATATACCACATATACCATGACTGATATTCTTGCAGTTTATTATTTTTCTCATAATTAACCATGGAATGGAAGAAAAGAAATGATGCATTAATGGAGGATATTGTAATTAATGAGATTATTTTTTCAATGGGGATCAAAACCAATAATTGTGTGAGGAATGATTCATTCCAAGATGTTAAATTATATTTTATCACAAATGGTTCTACAAATACAATGTCATGGATGTATGTTTGAAGTTAAGGGTTGATTGAAAATGGACAACCACATATCTAAACAAGATGATAATAGTGGTACCCCTCCCCCATGAACATAATTTCAATATTTATTTATAGGAGTGATGCACAATTAAGGGGAAGACACAATCCATGGTTTCAAATCATCAAAGGTGATCAATGTTTTGTAAGATGATTATTTAATTGTTATTGTTTTATTACATTGATGATAGATAAAACAAAATAAGTTGTGTAAGATCATTTATTATGTATATCAAAATTATGAATCTACTGCACCATGTGGTATCACCTGTGGTAAATGATTGAATAATTAGAAAATTAATGGGTTAAGATATAAAAAATATATCTCAGTAGTAACATCCCATGATTTTACTATGTAATTTGTATTCAAATAATTTGTATTGAATGGATTTTTTCATATAAAACCCTAAAATAAATCAAAATCATGAAACACTTTTTTGATATAAAAATGTAATTATAAAATTTTATGGTTATGACATAGTATTTGAATTATCATGTATCAATAGAAGTAATTATATTAAGAAATATTTGTATAAATGTGAGAAAATGGTATTTTTGAGAAGATATATTCTTTATGAGGATAATTTATTTGTGATTATAATATAGAGAGTGTGATGATATTTTTTCATAAACCAATCCCAAGATGAACATCTCCAAATAATACATGACATATGTTACATGGGGGAGATGCACAAAATACTAGAAATGACAATGATATTCATGATATACTAATAAAAACATGTAATTATCACTATTATCTATTATAAATGTAGGTATTATATAGAGGTATTTATAGTTTGTTAGTATTTTTAATTATTATATAAACATGATCTGATTGATGAAGTAAATATTAAATGTATTTATACACATTATAAAAAAATTAAAAATTAAATAAATAATGTAATTAAACATGAAAGGATTTAATTAATAAATTTTATTGATTAAATACAATTATTTAATTGTAAATAAATTTTCAACTTGGAATAAATTCATTAAATATTAAAAACAATTATTTTTTTAAGGATTAAAAATATAATTATTAACATAATAAATAAATAAATAAATTTTATAGGATTATTATTATGTATTTATTTAAAAAAAAATAAGTTCAAATTAAATTAATTAGTCATCGATATGAAAAAAATAATAAGAACACATGATTTCATCAAAGACATTTTATAAAATAATTTTTATTTCATTTTATTTGATTTTTTAATTTATATGTTTCATTCAAAAATTATAGTATTTTAATTTGATAAAAATAAATTCAATTTCATATTTAAAATAGAAAATAATATTTATGGTGAATATTTGTAATTTTTCATAAAATTATTATTTGTTGATGAGTAATAAAAACTATTTTTTTTTATAAATAAATTACAATTTATAACATATTTAAGATACAAATATTAAATGAAAATATATATAAAATCATTCATAATAATTTTTTAATGAAATAACATCATTCATGATATTTTTATTTTTTTCAAATCAGAAACCTCTTTTTGGAATTTTGGAACATGGGATTTATTTTTTATAACGTAATCTATTCTTTATATATTTCTTTAAATTAATTATAATAAGGGGAAATTATTTTTTGATTTTTTTTCAACATATAATCACCATTATTTTATTAATAATAAAATAATTCATGACATCAAAATAAATACTAAACATAATTTTGTTCTGACTCAATTTTTTAGAAAATATTATTTAATTTATAATTTTAATATTTTAAAATAAATTTGTATCAAAATTAAAATTTTAATTCAATAAAATGGATTTCATATTTTTAATTTTCATATTCAAAAATAATAAAATAATGAATTTTTAATTTTGTGAGAAAATGATACGTTTCCAATGTAATAATCAGTCCCCATGGTGAATGTTAAATTGAGTTAAATTGTAAAATCGGGAGTTAATGTCAAAAAATATCACAAAACCACATAAATAAATGGGTACATGAGGTATTTATGAAAAATATAATATCTTATCATCATGATTATAAATTTTGGATTAACATTATTTGAATATTAAATCAATTTTTATATTAATCAATTTATATAAACAAAAATACAACCCCCTCTCACCCCACTTATCAAATGACTATGTGACCACCAAACTTCTATTAAAAACTAAATACAATAAGATAATATATAATCTATCAAGGCCATGTCACCAAAATCTTATACATATTCATGGTGGTTTGATCTCATTAAAAGATCACCCTCTAAATTATTAATCCAATAAATAAAGGATTATTCCGATGGAGTAAGGTAAGAACTCCAAATCCTCTTCCATTTTTTTCTTTATATTTTCTTATTATAACTAACACTTGTCTATTATGTCCATCAAATAAAAAAATTACTATAGTGTTTTACCTAAACCCAACTAGAAAATTACATTTCGATACCCATTTCATGTAGACAATAAATGATACAAGATAAATAATTACCAAAACAATGTTTCTTTTTTTACAACTATATACTAGGTAATGTTCACATTGTATTTTACATATCGAATGGTTATAGAAGTAAAAAAGCTATAATGAGAACCAATAGATATCATGGTGGTAATCTTAATTTCATGTACTAATTTCCATATCATCTCATTGAGAGTACACATATCATGTGTAAATATTAGGTTTTGGGGGATCATAAGAACTATGACTTAATCTCATAATTTTTTTTCATGGTGATATCATGTCTAAGAGATTTTGAGGAATTTCCCAAAAATGGGAACACTACATGTTTAAGGTGTTGATGGAAATTATTATGTGTGAAATAGATTAAAGGTCTCTTCCATTGAGATTATAATCAATATTTACTAATTTATATCATACATTAATGTAATAAAAATACAATTTCCATTATTACATTGTGAGTTAGCTTGTTTCAGTTGCACCATTTGTGGAATTTCGCTTATTGAGTATTAAAAATGAAAATTTTCACATCTCAAAATAAGTGATTTCTTGTGCCTAGTATATCATAAAGATAGTATCTTAATTTTATCCATGGACATGATATATTATTCTATAAATATATAATAAGTCTAATGATCAACATAACAAATATAGTATTATATATATATATTGTGACAAAGATTGTCACGACCCGCCCTCGGGGCCCGTGCCGTGACTACCCCAAGCCCGCCTTCCATAGGCCAGGGGCTGGCGCCTACCACCAAGGCGTAAATCCCAATAAAAAGGGAAGGCATTTCCTTTGAAAAGTAAACAAACACTACAGAGTAAGCAAGTGGAAAGTAAAAAGTAAGTGAAAAAAGAGTACAACTGAAAGTGCGGAAAAGTAAATGGTCCATTATACAAACCCAAACTGAAAGTAAAGTACAACTCGAAAGGGAAAACAACAACTGTAAAGTAAAAGCCGCTACTCCGAGCTGTCCACTGGAAATCCCACCTGAAGGATGTGTACAGATAGCTACACTGCTCCTTGGGTCCCGCCGTCCGATCTGAACACGTCCCGCCCAGTGGTCCACCTCTAGGTACCGTCCTGCTCTGCAAGCCTCTGCCAAGATCAACGCTGTCCGTCATCTGAAACCAACACAACGTAGTGCGGGCATAGCCCATGCAGGGGTGAGTATATGCTACTCAGTAGGGACCCTGAGACCCCCGAAGGTCTCCCAAAAATCCACAAAGGATAACCACAAAAGGAAGATACAAACACGAAGTAACAACCGACACTGCTTAGGTATATGCCCATACATATACCTAAGTCATCAATTCCAATACGCTCCAACCTCCGAGCCCAAGTACAACTTAGTCCACACAGGAAAGTAAATGTATTCCACACAGGAAAGAAAACGAAATCCACACAGGATAACACAACACAATCCACATAGGATAGCAACAGGATTCAGCTCACACAAGTATACATCTTCGAAAGACGAAAAAGAAGCTCTCTGATCCATTTAAGTCGTCGGACCCACGAAGGATCGATAGGTAACTAACCCCCGCAAAGACCCACACAGGATCGGGCCCACACAGGACCTGTAAGCGCTGGTTCACACAGGACCACTGAGCGCAAAGACCGACACAGGATCGGGCCCACACAGGACCTGTAGCACTGATCCACGTAGGATCGCTGAGTGCTGTAGTCGTTGTCGAATCCACACAGGATCTTTGTACTGTTGTCATCGCAGTCACAGTAGCAGTAGCAGTAGCAGTCACAGTCGCAGCCAGCACTAGGGTTCCCGCACACAGCATGCTCATTCATGAGGGTCCGCTCCACGAGCCGAGAGGCTGACACATCAACTGTCACAAAGTCCAAATTTGATGTATCCAAAAGTTCCGTGTCGTCAACAGGAACACAACGCAACAGACGGCGCGTCGATCGGACGCCCGGTCTGAGAGTTATTGGCTTTTTCGTCCCAGGGGCCCGTTTGGTTTTTAAGGCAAAACCAACCCGACCGTACTACACCTGCACTCAAACCTTGGGCAGAGTATGCCAAAATATCCGTCTCACTAAGAAGAACACAACAAAGCTGACGGCACGTCAATCGGACGTCCGTAGCTCAAGATATGAGCGTTTCCGCTCCGAAGGCCCGGTTGGTTTCGTGAACGAACCAACCCGGCCGAACTCAAAGTATTCCGAAACTATGAGTGCGATATACCAAAATGACCGTCTCGATCCAAGGATCGCATTTCCGCTGACGGTTCATTAATCGGAGGTCTGTGGCTCAAGATATGGCCAAAAGACCAAAGTTGTTTCGAAAACGGGAGGTCCGGGTCCGGGGTGACCCGGCCCGACCCCCCCTGGGTCGGCCCGAACCAGGTCGACCCGACCCGGGTCCGACCCGGCCCGGCCGGCGGCGCGGCGGCGCGGTCCGACACGGCGGCGCGGCCCGGCCGGTGGTGGCGCGGCCTGGCGCCGCTCGGTGCCACACGCGGGGGGCAAGGCCCCCGCTTCTTATTTGCTGGCGGCGCGGCTTTTAGCCGCGCCTTTGGAGAAACCGGCCCCCCTCGTGGGGGCCTGCCTTGAGGGAAACGGGGGGGGGGGCGCCTACCCCCCTTTATGAAACCATCCCCCCCTCATAATGGGGGGGGGCAATTATCCTGGTCGGGGGAATTTAATTCCCCCGATCATTCCCCTTCCGGTCGGTTCTTCTTCAACGGACCGGCAAAGCCGGTCCCCTTCCGGCTTCCGACACAGGCGGCCCGGCGAGCTGCCAATCCTCTCATCCCGCCGTGGCCCGGAACCGGCCACGGTGTTCGTCGTCCGGCGCGGTGTGACGGCAACCCACCCCTCCACCGCGGCCCCGCTCCGGCCGCGGCGCCTTCGGTTTTCTCCGACGCGGCGCGACGGCGTCGCGTTCATGATGATCCTTCCACGGCGTGGCACGATGGCGTCGCGCAATTTATCCTTGCGAATTTCCGCGTGGTGCGACGGCACCACGCCATCTCCTTCATCCACAAGAAAATCATAATCAAGAACAAAGGAGGGGGAATTCGGCCGTGTTTGTGCGGTACGACCCCCCTCTCGTTAGACGATAACACTTAAATAATTATCCTCACGTTTTTCATGCTAGAACCAAGAACGAGAATAAATAGATAATCAACAACAACCCCTACCTTGGTTTCAAGATCGATGATCGTCAACGGCCCGCGGAAGACAACGTCGCGGAGGTCGGGTGTCGCGGTAATCGTTCGTTAAATCCGTTGATGAAGAGGTACATCCGAAGAGGTACGTCGTTGGCGAATCTTCGTAAGCCGACGAATGATGTACGAGGAGGAAGCAGCGTTCCCTTTCTTTGACATGGAAGACGTCGTCGATCTTCGGAAACAACCGGCTACGAAGAAGAGAGGAGCGGCGTTCTTCGTCGGAGCTCGAAGGTTCTTCGCGTTCATCGTCAAAGTTGAAGAAGAAGAAGGAGAACCCAAATTCTCTCAAGAAGGCTAGAGGAATCTAACCAAATAAAATAAGCTAGAGTCTTATTTTATTCACACACTTAACAAATTGAATTTCAAAGGTTTGAAATTCAAATAAAAAACTCCAAATTAATTAACAATTTGTCATGCCGTTTAAAGAGGGGTTAAAGGGAGTTTTGAGAGAAGACGAAAAGTTGGGGTTCGTGTGGGACCCATCACACTTAATACTCCCAAGGTAGGTTAAGTGGATGTGGGTCCCACCTTTAACTCCCTTTGGGAGAAGTTTACCAAAAAAAATGTTTCCACATTTTTATTTAACTTCTTATAAAATCTCCCTAAACTATCTTTCGTCTCGCATAAAACACAACCTCGGAAAAGGTCTCCTTATGCGAATATCAGCGCTGCGAGTTCATCGGTGTCCTTGGATTTCAATTCCGAGCACCGGGTCAAAAGTTAGGAATTCCCGCTCGTTCGTTCACTGAACGTACCCGAGCCAAACTTCGGAAATTGATTCCGGCCACTCCGGGCCTCGGAATCAGGTGCCGTCATAAACCGCGTTCTTGTAAAATTCCAAAGAAAATTAAGAAAAAAATTCCATTGAATTTTATGGGTCTTTACTTTACTCCCACCTCAGGGCTTTACGTCCCCGTAAAGATACATCAAAAACTAGGGAAACAAATGAGGGTACTGAGAATGCATCTGAGCCTCCCGCTCCCAAGTGCTCTCCTGGAGATTCACGTGCTGCCATCTGATGTGTACTAGAGGTATCGATCGTCCACGTAGGACTCACTCATGTCGATCGTCGATCTCCACCGGAATCTCCGTAAAAGTCGCCCCATCTTCAACATCAAGCTCCCCATGGTCAATGATGTGCGTCGGGTCATGCACGTATCTCCTCAGCTGAGATACGTGGAAGACGTCGTGCACCCAGTGCAACTGAGGTGGTAGAGCCAGGCGATAAGCCACCCCGCCAATCCTGTAGAGAATATGGAAGGGTCTGATGAAGCGCGTAGATAACTTGCCGCCTCGGCCAAATCTCCAAATACCACGTTAAGGTGAGACCCTCAAGAAGACGTGGTCGCCATCCTCGAACTCCAGTGGCCTCCGCCGCCTGTCAGCGTATGACTTCTGCTGGCTCTGAGCTGTCCTCATCCACTCCTGGATGACCTGGACCTTCTTTGTCGTGGCATGGACCATCTCTGATCCCACAAGTGCTGACTCCCTAGGGTCTGTCCAGCACAATGGAGATCTACAAGGTCAGCCGTACAAAGCCTCGTACGGTGCCATCCCGATGGTGGAGTGGTAGCTGTTGTTTTACGCAAACTACACCAAGGGTAGGTGGTCTTCCCAGCTACGACCAAAGTCGAGGACACATGCGCGGAGCATGTCCTCGAGGGTCTGGATGGTCCACTCCATCTGACCATCCGTCTGAGGGTGAAAGGCTATGCTCAGACGTAGCTGTGTCCCGAACTCCTCCTGTAACCCTTTCCAAAGCCGGGAAGTAAATCGAGCATCTCGATCAGAGACGATAGATGATGGCATGCCATGGAGCCGCACAATATCATGAACGTAGAGACGTCCCAATCTCTCCACTGAGCCCTGCTCTCTGATGGGTAAGAAGTGTGCCGACTTGGTGAGTCGGTCAACAATAACCCAGATGGAGTTGTGACCTCTAGAAGTGCGTGGAAGTCCAGTGACGAAGTCCATAGATATCTCGTCCCACTTCCACTCCGGGACCTCCAAGGGATGTACCAAGCCTGCTGGTACATGATGCTCTGCCTTCACATGCTGGCAGATGAGGCATCGAGAAATGAACTCTGCCACAACCTTCATCATGCCCGGCCACCAGTGCTGTCGTCTGAGATCCTGGTACATCTTCGCCACTCCAAGATGTACCGCCAAAGGAGAAGTGTGAAACTCCCTCAGCACCTCCTCTCGCAAAGCGACTGGTACCATGGTACGTCCTCTGAAAAGGATGTCGTGCTCTGCTCCAAGGGAGAAACCATCAGGTTCCTGTCCCGAGGATATCTGTACATGCTGTGTCTCACAGTCAGTGTCCTCTCGCTGCGCCTCTCTAACCCACTGTAGTAGTGGAGGGGTGACTGTGAGAGACTGATGGAAGGCTGCTCCATCTCTATCAATGAAGGATATCTGCAAATAGTCTAGCTTCTCTGTCGCCTCCTCAAGTAGCTGAATACCCGTCCTCCTGCTGAGGGCATCGGCTACTACATTACCCTTCCCAGGAGTATAGACTATCTCAAAGTCATAGTCCTGGAGGAACTCGAGCCATCGATGCTATCACAGGTTCAGGTCCTTCTGCGAGAAGATATACCTGAGACTCTGATGATCAGAAAAGACTGTAAAGCGTTCGCCCATCAGCTAATGTCACCATGTCTTCATAGCGAAGACCACTGCTGCTAACTCCAGGTCATGGGTAGCATAGTTATACTCATGCGGCCTCAACTGACGTGATCCATAGGCGATCACTGCCCGCTCCTACATCAGAACACATCCGAGTCCGGTCCCTGATGCATCGCAGTAGACTACGTACCCTACTCCCTCCACAAGAAACCTCGAGATAGGTGTGCTGGTCAATCTCTGTCTCAGCTCCTGGAAACTATGCTGACATCTGTCTGACCACACGAAGGGTTTCCCCTTCTTCTTCAAAGATGTGAGTGGTTCTGAAACTCTAGAGAAGTCTGGCACGAATCTCCGATAGTATCCAGCTAGACCCAAGAAACTCTGAACCTCAGTCACGCTCCCGGGTGGCTCTCATTCTAACACAGCCCCGATCTTCGCAGGATCCACTGAAACTCCCACCTCAGAGATAACGTGTCCCAAGAAGTGGACCTCACATATCCAGAACTGGCACTTCGAGAGCTTACCATAAAGCTGGTGCTCTCGGAGTGTGTCTAGTACAACTCGCAATTGATAGGCGTGCTCCTCCTCAGTCGTAGAGTAAATTAGAATGTCGTTGATGAAGACCACGACAAACCGATCAAGTTATGGCTGAAAGATCCTGTTCATGAGAGCCATGAACACTGCTGGAGCATTGGTTACGCCGAAAGGAATAACCAAGAACTCATAGTGGCCATACCGACATCTGAAGGCCGTCTTCTGCACGTCCTCGTCTCTGACTCTGAGCTGATGATAGCCTGACCTGAGGTCTATCTTCGAGAACCACCATGCTCCCTTGAGCTGATCAAAGAGGTCATCAATCCTCGGTAGCGGATAATTGTTCCTCACAGTCACCTGGTTCAGGCGACGATAGTCAACACAAAGTCACAAGCTCCTGTCCGCCTTCTTGGCGAACAATATCGGGGAAGCCCAGGGTGAAACACAGGGTCGGATGAACCCCTTGCCCTGCAAGTCCTCCAACTGTACCCGTAGCTCTCGAAGCTCGGCGGGGGCCATCCGTTATGCTGGAGTCAATATCGGGGTTGTCTCGAGGTACAGGTCAATATAAAAGTCTACCTCTCTGCGAGGAGGTAGTCCTGGAACGTCGTCAGGAAAAAATTCCGTAAACTGATCCACCACTGCAGGAAAACCAGGACTCAACCCATCAACTGATCCAAGGATGAGGCTAGCCAACTGATGAGTGATGGGCTGTCCTCTCCTCCGCAGAAGTCCATCCTGTGCTGCAAAGGCTCCCTTCTCGCCGGTGAAGGTGAACCTGCTCCCGTCGGTGCATACACATCGCACCTTGCGCCTAAAACAGTCAATCTGCGCATGGACTGTAGATAGCCAATCCATGCCCAAGATGACGTCGTAAGGCCTCGACGCTGCTACAAGAAGATCCCAGCCGAAGCTCTCGCCTCCTAGAGTGAGCCCACACTGCCGACACCGGTGCGTAATCGTCGACTCTGCTCCCATAGGAGTCTCTAGACATAAGGATCGAGCCAACAGCTCTGTCGGAATCTCCGAGCTCCGAACAATGGCAGCGGCTATGAAAGAGTGACTCGCTCCTGTGTCTATAAGTACTGCAGCAAGGGTGGAATCGACACAGATAGTACCTCAAATCATCTCGGGTGCGCCGTGGTCATAGGCCTCTGCTGCATGGAGCTGTGCCTGTCTCTGCCCGCTAGCTCCCTGTGTTCGGGGTGGACCTCCTGGTGGTGGTGGTGGTAGAGCCTCAAAGCGTCGCCCACCACCGGCTGCTCATCCAGCTCCTCTGCCTCGTCCGCCTCCTCCCTGCGGACCTCCATGGTCGACCATCTGCCTCTGCCTCGGTGGTCCCTCAACTGTCTGCTGCTCCTCGGCACTGCGGGTCGGGCAGTCATGAGCCATGTGGCCCCGCCCGCCGCACGAGTAGCACTGCCTGCCTCTCGAAAGACTGGCTCCTCGCTGTGTGCCCCGCACTGCTGATCCAGTGTCCTGAGGTCGTCTGCCTGAAGGTCTGGTCTGCCTGAACCCCTGAGTCATCCGTCGACTACCTGCTGCAGATGACTCTGCCACGTGCCGCCCTGCGGTGGATCTCGGTGCTGGTGTAGACTCAACAAGGAAGCTCTCGATCAAAAGGTTTCACTCCAGTACTCCTGTCTGAGTCAGTATGCTGAGGGAGATCATCGATTCCCTGATCTCGTGTCTCAAACCCTGCTCGAAGGTTCGGGCCCGGAAGAATGGGTCACATGCCATGTTGGTCGAGTAGCGCGAGAGATCAGTAAATCTCGCCGAGTACAGAGCGACCGTCATGCTGCCCTGCCGCAGCTGAAGAAGCTCCTGGATACGCACCGCACGAAGGGTGGCTGGGACGAACTCCGAGCGGAAGAGGCTCTCAAAGTCCGTCCATAGAAGAGATGCCTCATCATGCACCTGGAGCATCATGCTCCACCATCGTCCTGTTGCTGCGTGTAGTAGGCTCGCAGCGAGGATCACCATGAGGTCTGCTGGTGTCCTCACTAGCCCAAACACACGTACCACTGCCTCCAGCCAGTCCTCGGCTGCCTGGGGATCCGTCTCCCCGCGAAACCTGGGTGGTCGCTGGCGCTAAAACTCATGCAGTGCACTGAGGCGACGTGCATCGTCAGCGGCTGGTGCTGGAAGTATCGGTGGCTCGACGGGTAGAGCTACCGCCGGTGCCACTGCTGACAGAGGGCCCTGCACCGAAGCCTCGTCACTCGGTGGGCTGTCGTCACACTCGACTCTCGAAACCCTAGCTGGCTGCCGCCGTGGGGCCATCCTGAAAAGAAAACAGGTGCGCCACGGTCAGAACAGTATACCTGGTGAGCTGATATAAAGTAATCACAAAAAAAAACGTTGAAACACACACGCAATCAATGTTTTGGTGCATTAAGTCGGAAATCAGAAGTCAGGGTCCTGGTGTACGGATACGTCAGCCGCCGCACCAACACTGGACTCCCTTGACTGATAACCACACTCAATACGCTAAAAATTATTACTTCACATAGAAAAGATCAGAGTTCGCGGTAGAACCGAACTCCTATGATACCAATTTGTCACGACCCGCCCTCGGGGCCCGTGCCGTGACTACCCCAAGCCCACCTTCCATAGGCCAGGGGCTGGCGACTAGCACCAAGGCGTAAATCCCAGTGAAAAGGGAAGGAATTGCCTTTGAAAAGTAAACAAACACCACAGAGTGAGCATGCGGAAAGTAAACACTAAGTGAAAACAGAGTACAACTGAAAGTGCGGAAAAGAAAATGGGCCAGTATACAAACCCAAACTGAAAGTAAAGTACAACTCGAAAGGGAAAACAACAACTGTAAAGTAAAAGCTGCTACTCCGAGATGTCCACTGGAAATCCCACCTGAAGGGTGGGTACAGATAGCTCCACTGCTCCTCAGGTCCCGCCGTCCGATCCGAACACGTCCCGCCCAGTGGTCCACCTCCAGGTACCGTCCTACTCTGCAAGCCTCAACCAAGATCAACGATGTCCATCATCTGCAACCAACACAATGTAGTGAGGGCATTGCCCGTGAAGGGGTGAGTATAAGCTACTCAGTAGGGACCCCGAGACCCCCGAAGGTCTCCCAAAAATCCACAAAGGATAACCACAAAAGGAAGATACAAACACGAAGTAACAACCTACACTACTTAGGTATATGCCCATACATATACCTAAGTCATCAATTCCAATACGCTCCAACCTCCGAGCCCAAGTACAACTCAGTCCACAAAGGAAAGTAAACGTATTCCACACAGGAAAGCAAACGAAATCCACACAGGATAGCACAACACAATCCACACAGGATAGCAATAGGATTCAGCTCACACATGTATACTTCTTCGAAAGATGATAAAGATGATCTCTGATCTATCTAAGTCGTTGGACCCACGAAGGATCGATAGGTAACTAACCCCCGCAAAGACCCACACAGGATCAGGCCCACACAGGACCTGTAGGCGCTGGTTCACACAGGACCGCTGAGCGCAAAGACCCACACAGGATCGGGCCCACACATGACCTGTAGCACTGATCCACGTAGGATCGCTGAGTGCTGTAGTCGTCGTCGAATCCACACAGGATCTCTGTACTGTCGTCGTTGGAGTCACAGTAGCAGTAGCAGTAGCAGTCACAGTCGCAGGCAGCACTAGGGTTCTCGCACACAGCATGCTCGTTCAGGAGGGTCCGCTCCACGAGCCGAGAGGATGATACATCAACTGTCACAAATTCAGAGTTGATGTATCCAAAAGTACCATATCGTCAACAGGAACTCAACGCAACAGACGGAGCGTCGATCGGACGCCCGGTCTGAGAGTTATTGGCTTTTTCGTCCCAGGGGCCCGGTTGGTTTTTAAGGCAAAACGAACCCGACCGTACTCCACCAGCGTCCAAACCTCGGACAAAGTATGCCAAAAGATCCGTCTCACTAAGATGAACACAACAAAGCTTACAGCACGTCAATCGGACGTCCGTAGCTCACGATATGAGCATTTTCGCTCCGAGGGCCCGGTTGGTTTCGTGAACGAACCAACCTGGCCAAACTCAAAGTATTCCAAAACATTGAGTGCGATATACCGAAACGACCGTCTCGATACAAGGATCGCATTTCCGCTGACGGTTCGTCAATTGGAGGTCCGTGGATCATGATATGGCCAAAAGACCGAAGTTGTTTCGAAAACGGGGGGTCCGGGGTGACCCGAACCGGGTCGACCCGACCCGGGTCCGACCCGGCCCGGCCGACGGCACCGCGGCGCGGTCCGGTACGGCAGCGCGGCTTGGCCGGCGGCGGCGCGGCCTGGCGCCGCTCAGTGCCACGCGCGGGGGGCAATGCCCCTGCTTCTTATTTGCTGGCAGCATGACTTTTAGCCGTGCCTTTGGAGAAACCGCCCCCCCTCGTGGGGGCCTGCCTTGAGGGAAACGAGGGGGCCGCCTGCCCCCCTTTATGAAACCAGCCCCCCCTCATAATGGGGGGGGGAAATTATCCTGGCCGAGGGAATTTAATTCCACCGGTCTTTCCCCTTCCGGCCGGCCCGACCTGGCCGGCCGGTTCTTCTTCAACGGACCGGCAAAGCCGGTCCCCTTCCGGCTTCCGACACCGGCGGCCCGGCGAGCCGCCGGTCCTCTCGTCCCGCCGCGGCCCGGAACCAGCCGCGATGTTCGTCGTCCGGCGTGGTGCGACGGCACCGCACCCCTCCTCCGTGGCCCCGCTCTGGCCGCGGTGCCTTCGGTTTTCTTCGACGCGGCGCGACGGCGTCGCGTTCATGATGATCCTTCCACGGCGCGGTGCGACGGCGTCGCGCAATATAACCGTGAAAATTTCCACGTGGTGTGACGACACCACGCCATCTCGTTCATCCACAAGAAAATCATAATCAAGAACAAAGGAGGGAGAATTTGGCCGTGTTTGTGCTGTCCGACCCCCCTCTCGTTAGACGATAACACTTAAATAATTATCCTCACGTTTTTCATGCTAGAACCAAGAACGAGAATAAATAGATAATCAACAAAAACCCCTACCTTGGTTTCAAGATCGATGATCGTCAACGGCCCGCAGAAGACAACGTCGCAGAGGTCGGGTATCGCGGTAATCGTTCGTCAAATCCGTTGACGAAGAGGTACGTCCGAAGAGGTACGTCATTGGTGAATCTTCGTAAGCCGAAGAAGGAAGTCCGAGGAGGAAGCGGCGTTCCTTTTCGTTGACACGGAATACGTCATCGATCTTCGGAAAAAATTGGCTACGAAGAAGAGAGGAGCGGCGTTGTTTGTCGGAGCTCGAAGGTTCTTCGCGTTCTTTGTCAAAGTTGATGAAGAAGAAGGAGAACCCAAATTCTCTCAAGAAGGCTAGAGAAATATAACCAAATAAAATAAGCTAGAGTCTTATTTTATTCACACACTTAACAAATTGAATTTCAAAGGTTTGAAATTCAAATAAAAAACTCCAAATTAATTAACAAGTTGTCATGCCATTTAAAGAGGGGTTAAAGGGAGTTTTGAGAGAAGATGAAAAGTTGGGGTTCGTGTGGGCCCACCACACTTAATCCTCCCAAGGGAGGTTAAGTGGATGTGGGTCCCACCTTTAACTCCCTTTGGGAGAAGTTAACCAACAAAATAAAAATAAAAAGTGTTTCCACATTTTTATTTAACTTCTTGTAAAATATCCCAAAACAAACTTTTGTCTCGCATAAAACGCATCCTCGGAAAATGTCTACTTAAGAGAATATCGGTGCTGCGAGTTCATCGGTGTCCTCGGATTTCAATTCCGAGCACCGGGTCAAAAGTTATGAATTCCCGTTCGTTCGTTCACTGAACGTACCCGAGCCAAACTTCAGAAATTGATTTCGGGCACTCCGGGCCTCAGAATCAGGTGCCGTCAGAAACCATGTTCTTGTAAAATTCCAAAGAAAATTAAGAAAAAAATTCCATTGAATTTTACGGGTCTTTACAATGATATTTAATTATGTGGTATGCATTTATATGACGTGTTTTTATTACTATGAATATTCCTTATATCATTATGTTTTTTGATGGGTTTCTACTACACTTCTAGTCCATGAATAGAATTAATTTCTATTATGATATGATCGTAAATTGTCACATACATATATTATTCTAAATGATAACATGTTCTATTGAATAGGAGTATTGGGAATGGTTGTCCCCAACACATGATCATGGATATCTCTATGAATAAATAGACATGAGAGAAGAAATGAATTTATTATTGTGTGAGTATATAATAATTGGAGTTGAAATTATATATTTAATATATTTACTAGTATTTATTTGAATATAAGGAACAATATTTAATGAAAATGTATTATTTTAATATTCTAAGATAATTTAAAATTGAATAGAATGATGTGATAACATAATGATTTTTATTTATCATGATATATATTAATTATATTAATATAAAGTGATAATAATAAAAACTAATTTTATGACACAATTATATGGTCCTAAGAATTTTTTATAGCTTGTTTAGTGGGTAATACATAAATGGGATCCGAGATCGATTTTATGGTACTATATACCTCACAATATAAGAAACAGTAGGATCCCTTTTATTTCAATATTCATCAAAATAATTTTGAATCCCCTCTCACATATTTTCCAAATCATATATATTTAATATCCTAATCCAAAAAGTTAATTCATATTATTCTTCATGGATAAAAGGATTATCACAGTGGTGATTTTTGGGGTGTCGATGGTTTCAATGAATCACTATGATTGAATATGAATATCAACAATAGTTGTTATAATGATATTAAAATAATATTTGGAGGATATAGAGGGATATAATATCGATTAACATTCCAAAAACATTTCGGTGTTGATTGGTTGTTGAAAATAAATACAAATTAAATGAGGTATTTTTTGAAATTGTTATTCATTATTAATAAGTCACATGAGATACTCAACATTTAATACTAGTATGTGTATCAATGTTCTCGATGTTGTTATGTCAATCAGTGATAAAAAAATTATTTCCCCATTTCACCTTCTTCTACTACATGCAACTATATTTAGTGGCATAAATTATCATTTCATATTTTAAAAAATAAGTAATTTAGAAGTTAATTTTTCAGAATACTATAAAAATTTCAAACACATTTTGATTATTATTGTTTTAATTAAAATTAAGGAATAAATTACTTTAGTTCATTTAATTTTATCATGATTATAATTTATTGAAAGATAAATTTTATATTGAATGTATATTACCTATTAACTAACCATGATCATTTACCAACTAATGTGTGTCTCTAATTAATTTATTTGTTTTAATTTTATTTAATTTCATGTGATGTGTGTAAAAATTAATTTATATATAAAGGTATACACATAATATTTCATCTATTTATATGTATAAGGGAATGTCATTCCATTAATACTTATTATGTATGTTCATTTCAATTTTACCAATATATATATATATATATTATTGAGGAAATTATAAAACAAGGACGAAACTGATATATTGTGATAATCAAGATGAGACAAGGAAACATTTGGAAGGAGTGTGAGAAAATATATGATTTAAATGAAACTGTGTTTTAAAACCCATAGGGTCATGCATGATCTATTTATATTCAATGGAATAACCAATACTAAATTCTCATGATCATTTGTTTTGTTTATTTTATTTATGAATGGTTTATTTTTATTTTTAGAATATCAATGTTAACTTGATCTCATAAAATAACATTGAAAAATAAATAGATTGAAACATATTAACACATGTTGAATGTCTTATATTTAATTACTTTTTATGTTTTGGGTGTGATCACCATGTGTGTACATATTAAAGGGAAAATTTAATTTATTCTTCATGTAATAATAATCCCCTAAAATTTTATATAAGGTGGTAACTCCTCTAGTCATTGGAATATGAATAAAAGTAAGTATGTAAGGTTCTTTATAAGTTTAATTGAGGGTACATTCTACTGCAAAAGAATATTTCAGATATAAATAGTTTGAATTATATTGATAAGGAATAAATATAGTAT
Organism: Viscum album; assembly: GCA_963277665.1. NCBI lineage: Eukaryota > Viridiplantae > Streptophyta > Magnoliopsida > Santalales > Viscaceae > Viscum > Viscum album. The sequence goes on from OY728164.1 coordinate 617,287,803, forward strand.
TACTAAATATATGGCCACAAAATTAGAGTAAGAGTGTTGTTTAAATCAAAGATATGATATTTTGAAGCATTAAATTCGATCAGAAATTTCAAGAAACTACATGTTCTTGTGGTTGACAAGTAAAAAACCAACATTGAGACTCTATATGTTGTTTTGTAGACATTGTTTGTACTCTTATGAGAGTTTAAATGATCCTTTCCACAAGAATAGACAAAATATTATGGGAATGATCCATGAGAAAGGTGAACTTACCCCTATAAAATATATTGAAAAATAAAAGCCATAAATAAGAAAAGGAAAATAGATGGAGAGAATAAACAATTTATTGAGTATTATGAATCCAATATTGAGAGATACAGAGGACCGAAAAATTATAGGAGACATATAATGATTAAATTAATCAAAAATAATGATAAATAACATATTTTGTAAATTTTATTTTGTATAAAAATGGAATGTGGCATGACATATACACAATGATTAATATTTAACAACAAAAATTGTATCAATATCATTCATTTTATAGATAAATATATGAACATTCACAAATTAGAATGATATAGATTGTTTTATATGTCATAATCTACACTACATATTGGGATACCTTGGGGGTTATGGGTGAAATGGATGCATACATGAGACATATGTGTGACACATTTTACGTTTTCATCATTTTTCCATCAATGATTGATGAATTATGGGAATACAAATTTAGGACATATTATTCCATCTCAATTAAGATTGTGAGGATAAAGTGAACCATGATATTAATATGATGATGTGAATAATGAAAATGTGTAAATTTAAAGATTTATTTTGATCATTTAGTGCATCCCTTTCTAATATCCTTATCACCTAAAACAAAAACATAACAATTTAGAAACATATATTTCATTAGAAAAAACTAAATTGTCTCTCTGTAATATTAAATGTTTCATAAAAAAGTCAAAAAAACAGGGTGTCACAAACTAAATAAGTCAACAAACAAAAGTAATTTGTCAATTATGGCCATTTCTAGAAACATCGCTAATTGAATTTTATTTGATTGGCTTTCAAGAAATGTTTTTAAATGTGGAGTCACTAATTATGGAATTTATTTCCCCATCTAAACCTCTGTAACCGCCCCATAGAGCCCCTATCCTTCAAGGCCTCAATGAGGTTTGATATGGTCACAACCTCTGACCCCCCTCGACACCACGTCCAGCCTCCCTTGGAAACACCGGCCCCAGCCTACGATCTCTGAACATGCTCAGTGACATTCCAAACCATATAAAACATCACTACATTCACCATATTCATCCTATGTCACCCTTGTTTATCGCCGCCTGAGATCTCTGATCGTTCTCGACACCCTACAAAACCATACCAAATGACTCTACAATAACCACGACTCATATCCCTCACCACACATAATGTTTCATCCATATCAAATCCATGTCTATCCTCCCTCATTGTCGCATGATAGTTCCCTCCTTGCTTCTTCGTAATAATCATTTGTGAGTCCCATGTTAGATTCCACGAGGCTATACAGAAACATAATTAATGAGATTATTTATCATTAATATATATTGTAAAATATAAGAACATACTACTATAAAAATAATATAATATATTAATAAACTATATTATTAATATATTATATTATCAATATGTATTATAGTTATTAATAAATTAGAACATTGTATATATTCATAAATACTATTAATATTTTATTATCATGTATATATTTAATATTTTCAATAATATTAAATAAAAAATATCATAATTATTATTTTTACTATTAATATATTATAAATGGTGATAAATACAATATTTTATTAATATATTTTATATTTTCTAAAAAAATTATAGTATTAATATGTACAACAATTATTGTGTTTGTGTTTGTGAGTGTGTGTATATATTATGTTCCTTGGGGTAGAATTGAATTCAACAACACACACACTGCACACCCAAAGGTCGTAAAGGAAGGATATAGCCCCCACATGATAACCCACAAAACCAGACTCGTTATTGTATATAAAAATATATATATATAATATCATTAATTATATATATATATATAAGATTTATTAATACATCCAATATATATATTGATAATTAAAATAATTAATAATATATTGTTAATATATTACTAAAATATATATAAACACACAAATATAATAATTTTCCACAGACACACGCCTGTTTCTATGTGGGATTTCCCAACATAGCTGTTAATATATTATATTCGGTGGTCAGGTGTACAATTACTACTTGTAATATATAATAATATTATTAATTACTTTTAATAATATATATATATATATATCCATTAATATTATTAATGTATTATAAACACATATATATATATATATATACACAAAAATTATTACTGTTAATAAAAATAAATAAAAGTAGATATTCAATATATTAAAATATATATATATATTATTAATATAATATTAATATATAGAATATTATAGATATATATGTATATATACCTATATTATATATAAATAATTTAATAATCATATATATATATATATATATATATATTTTATTTTAAAAATAGAAAAAATATATTATTGATACAAATAAGATATTATATATATATATAGATTATAAATATAGATTATATATATATATATATTATATATATATATCATATAGAAAATATAAAATATATATACCTTATTTTCATACAATATATATTACTAGAATATATAATATAAAATATTATATATATATATATAATATTTTTAACATATAATATAAAATATATATATATATATATATTATTTTATATAAAATATATTATTTTATATCATTGTACATATATAATCATAAAACATATATTGTACATAATATATATAATATATTATTTTATATATATATTATATTATTTTATATATTTAATATATTATTAAATATATATTATTATTGTTATATTTATTATTACATACTATATATATATTGATAATAATAATAATAAAATATTTTTAATATATTAAATATATATATATAGTCACATAAATATTATTATCTAAATATTCTTAAAAATATATGTTAATTACAAACATTTTTAGAAAAACATGTAAATTAAAAATAATAGTATTTTTAAAATATTACAAACAATTTGATGTTAAATTCCAAATTGGAAATCTTTTAAAACAACCCTAATGTATTCACATATTCAAAAAAATTACTTACTAATGCATTAACAACGATTTGAGAAAACATCGCTAGAAAACATTGTTAAATGTAAAAATTGTTGTAATGCAATTATTGTAATTTCATTTCGGATTACAAAATGAATGATAAATTGAGAAAATATCCTTAGTTTTTTTAAACTATTTTTGTCGATTCAAAGAACTAATGAAAAGATTAACCGATATTTATTATGTTGAGAAAGTTTAAGGAAATAATTAAAATGATGATAAAAAGTAAGACATTGAAGGAACCATCATAAAATAAGTTTATGGAAGGAGTCATATCATCATACATGAGCTTATTTGTTTAATATGCCATTAATTATGTCAATGGAGTATAACATTCAATAAATTTATGTTTAATAAAATCATATAATTCAACATTATAATACTCATCATTGTATTTGAGGTTTTTATTGAATTTTTTGAGTACTAGACTCAGAATATGTGTCACAGATTTGGAATCAAATATATTGACTATGTATGTATAGAAACATTACAAGAATAACAATGAACTATATAAATTCCTATTAATGGTTGATTATTAATTTATCTATGATATGTACACAAATTCTTCATAAAAACTTTTTTTAACTATTTCAATTTTAGTTATGTTTAAAAAAATAGTTATCTCATGTGTCCATTTGACAGAAGGAGAAATTAATCTATTATTATAATGAATTTTTATTGTGGTGTCACATACTCAACTAATAGAATGGTTATTCTTTAATAATTGGAAATAACAGATTAATATAATATTTTTTCCTTGATTATACTCATTTTTCCTAAGACAACACCTTTTCTAATAGAAATAATTAGTTTTCAAGAATATAAACAACATGTTTTTAGACACATTAGAGTTAATTAAATTGATATTATCAACACATTTTCATATATAGTATTGTAAAAATAATCTATTAGAAATATTGTTAATACCCAAATCATTTTAAATTATTTTAACATGATAGTGTGATCTATTATATGGATAAGATTGAGGCATGTTCATATACATTATATGACTCCATTAAGATTTTTATGGAACTTAAGAGTGAGTAAAGGATTATGAATTGTTAAAAGTTAATTTTTTTGTATGTGCAAAGTGATAAAAAATATATTGACCAATAATTTCATTTCAAGGAAAACTAAGAGTCAATTTATTCTTAAACTAACATTTTTTAATTTGATTTATTGTAATGATGTTAGTAAAAATAGATGATAACTATAATGTGAAAATTTTTTATCTGTAATAAGATCTATGGAGTAATTATGGATCTCACATTTTATTATAAACATCACAATCATGAAGTTATGAAAATGAGTATTACAGATGAGACTTATATGGATTACAAAAATCATGATTTAAATTTGAAGATGCTATTCAGATATAGGTGATTTGTCCCACAACAATATTCCACCTATAATGAAAAATTTATATCATATATTTTATATTATAACATAAATCAATTATTTCATAATAACATGAATTTGGATATAATTATTTATCTATGGATATTTCAATATCAAAACATGCATTAGGTAAAAAATGTGAATTAATGTAAAAATCCTAATGGTTTCTATGGATATTGTAGGAATCTGTGAGAAAAAATGTTATAGTTATGTTTTGGAATATATGTAAATATAGGGGTTCATACATCTATTTGAGACAATGTATAAAATATTAACTTGGATCATGTTAATAAAGTGTATGTACCACTAGTTGGCATAGACTAAACAACCCAATGTGATTTTGTGAAAAATAGTTCCATAGAATGTCACAATCCAACCTAGGTACCCTACTAACACAATAACTAAGATGGTCTTGACATGATCTGAAGGGGATTTTTGGTCCCCATAGGTCAAAAACTAGCACCATTTATCATATATAATAGAATTTTGGAACAGTTTTTCCAAAATCAATTCATAAATTATCTAATCAATCAAGTATGAATACAAAAGAAACCCAATTGGGAGTAATGTACCATAAGGAAAATATGTATTTCATCGAAAAAAGACTCCAACAAAATATACTACAATATATGAAAAAATTCCCTTGTCCTAATAGACACAACTTACCTAGTCCATAGATCATTATCTAAAACGACCTCCATGTGGTGATTTATCCATGCTCAAACTTGTAAGGAGATAATCCAAAAACACATGAAGGCATAGTTAGGGTGTCTTCTAAAAGTCCCATTATGTTCTCACCAAGGATTCCATAAAATATTCAAATATTAAATTAACCAAATGGAGATTTAAAATTAAAATAAAAAGGTTTTCATTTCAAAAGAGAAAATAAAACAATTCAGGATTTTTATTTCAATATATTTAAATACATTATGAAATTTCATTACATTAAAATTTATGGAACATCTCTAAATCGATGAAATTTTTCAAAAATTGTATAAATAAATGGTTAGATATTAAAAATTTATTTATATTATAAGGAACATAAAACATTTTATAAGAATGGAATATATTAATTTGAAATATAATTTAGTGAGAAACGCATTTATATGACTAAGAAGGTATTATAGTTTTCTTCTATATAGACTCCACCCTCATTGTGAAACAAAAATACGTATAAATGTGTCTTTGAACTCAATCCAAAGAGGACTCACCACCTTTTCATGAGGGTTTTGAAGTGTTGCATTTATGTTTTGCAACATTTTAAAGTGTAATGATTCCTAAAAATAACAAACTACATTTGTATAGTATATTAAATAGAATAAAACATTTCTGTGCAATTTATATTAGGAAAAAATAAACTAAAATTATTCCCATTATCCATTTCAAGTATTCTAATTTCAATTTAAGGGCCACAAGATGTGGTTTTAATAATGAAGAAGCATTTTTCCATGATAGAACACAAACATATCTAGCAAAACCATCTTAATGGATTTTCACACTATAAGAATTTGAAATTAATTCACAATTAAATTTCATATAAAACATTCAAAAATAAATTCAACAATTTAATTATTCACATGATTCGACCAATTTCACAATATTCCCCAAACTCCTTGAAATTTGTTGTTTTTCACCTAATTACCTCAAATCCTTTTCCCCAAATTAACCCAACATCTTAAAAATTGAAAATTATATCATATAAAAAATTTAAATTTTAAAATTTTCTATTAACAAACACAAATTCAATGAAATTTGGGGTTTTAAAATTCCATTGCAAATATAAATTTTAAGACACCAATTCAAATGAAATGTGGTTTTTTCAACCAACGAATTAAAAAACATTTAATTAAAATTAATATTTTTCATTTAACTCAAACCATTGAAATTTGAAAAATAAATTTATGGTTATCATAATATGGGAATCATGATGGAACCACCTACCTCATGATAATAGGACCTCGAATCAGGAAGTTGTACACAGGAAAATACAATGAAGAAAGATGAAATATATATATATGAATCAAAACTTCATTAAAATCCAAAATAGTGGGTATCAAATCCATAATTAAACATTAGGATCTATAGAGCCCTATATAAGAACAAATTGATCATGATGGATAGAGATCAAGATGAGAAAAATAACAGGAGATGGTTGAAGGGAATTCCACATGTTTGAATCCCTCTTGGGTGGGATGTGAGGGGATACAAAAACATATTGGGAGATCTATAGAGGGTATAACTATCTGATGTGTCATTTTGATCCTTATGAGTCCTAAAAGTGGTTTTTGGAATTTTTGTCAAAGTAAATTTTTTTTAAAACACTACAAACATGGTATGCTAGGTTTTTCCACACTATTTAAAAAACTATACAGACTAACCATGAATTAGTTTTGAATGATCCATATGGTTTCTTGTAAGTGGGAACAAGACAGAACTATCTGTGTACCAATCATACCCCCTACCCTGGGTGGCATAGTTTTCTTTGAGAAGGAACACAGTTGTGGAAAAGCATGTGCCAAACCTACACCAGCAAATAAATTTCCATGAATTTCAATAAAAATCTTTAGGAAACCACAAATCAAAACCAACCAATGTAATATAATAATTAGGGGCATAATAAAAAAAAGTAACATGATGTTCTTACCTCCCCATCATTGAAACTATCGGTCCAAACACATCATTCATAGCATCTTCCATGCTAAAAATATGAGGCCACTCCTCTCTCATTAGTTCCTCTTTCTCCCATATCTCATAAGAATCAGAACTCTGATACCATAGCACAAACAAAAATTATTCTCCTCCCATGATGTCCCTTTGTTTTTGAATAAAATGTCTTAACATTCCATTTAGTCAAATATAAAATATATTCCACCAAAAATTCACTCCAACTCAGATCATGAGATATATCATATAGATACATTCGAAGCTATGTCACATGGGACTTGTTATGTATCTATGTTAACCATGGTGGAAGTGAGAAATGGTATGTAGATTTTCTAACCTACTCATCATCCTCAATATGTACCACACCAAAAGGCTATTATTTCCCTTACCTCCCAAGATGTCGATGACCCAACCAAGATGAAAAATTCAAGAAGACATGGTCACTGACTATGGCTTCCAATGGTCTACAACGAACATCAATGTAAGAATTATATCATCTCTATTCAATAAAAATTATATTAATAATCAATTATATCTTTTATTTCACATCTTGAACCACGGTGTATACAACCAAGAAACATTCTTTAATCACCGAAGAACATTACATAGATTTAGAAGGTCCACTGCACAAGGCCCCAAAAGGATACATTCTGAACAAAGTATAGAAAATATTGTTATAAGGAAACTCAAAAAGGCTGAAGTTATTTCCCCAGATCCACCAAATTTTAAAACACAAGTGAAAATCATATCCCAAATAATATTCATAACTATATATGTCTTTGCACTCAGATAAGGATGGTATTTCATACACAAATAGATGTCATATCGAATTTTCTCCAGAAGGAATCTCCAAATGTGAGACGTCAATTGAGGATACCTATCAGAATATATATCATAAGTATCTATGGTTAAATGAAAAATCTCTTCATCATAGGGATTTCTAAACCCATTAAATTTTTCTATATCACTAATGTGTATAATTTGTTTCTACTTTTTCATCTTATCGATCAGAACCCATATCACATTCTTCATTATCATGGAACATAGAAGCCCCATCAACAATTCCATAGAGTTATCATCCCACTTCCAAGTATGTATTGGATGTGGCTAATAAAAACCCAATGGTTTTTGGAGTTTTTCATTTACCTGCTATAATGTAAATAAAATATTAATAAACTCAGTAATTCAATATCTCACATGGAGTGAATATAAATTACATAATATTTTAGAGAACATATCCAAGGATCCCAGGTTCACATCCCCCTTAGAACCATAGAAACCCCTAATTACTGATTTCCTTACAATAGAATGATTTTTTTCCAAAATCATATAAATCCATATTTGGAGAATGAATTTTCATGAATGTTCTCTCCACCACTAATAGAGTATCTAGGTTTACAGTACACATCGTCTAGTTGTTGTTGTTAAGGATTCAATTGGGAAGTGTGGATTTAAACTAAACTGTAACCACAAAAACCATATACCACATCTCCCATAATAAAATATGAATTTATGAAAAGAGATCCATAAAGTCCCACTATTCTAATTTTTTATCCACTACATTTTTCAACAGATTCATAAATAAATAATCTATTATGAAATTCAATTTCCCTAACATAAAACATATTTCATGAAAAACAACTGCAAGGATTCCAACCACATCTTATGGTATAGATATAAATTTTTTTAGTAAATGATATATGTTACAGATTTATGTTCCAAATACATGGTAAAAAAATCTTTGAAAAGGTAATTATACTAACATTTAAGCATATTCATCACAACTACATGTTTGATGTCATGGGTCAGATAATTCGTCCTAATCATCGTATGATAACATGATTCATTAACAATGAGATTAATGCACTATATAAGATGAATACCAATCCTGAAGAATATGAAATACAACAGAACACAAATCCCAACCCATCTTAAATATGAGTAAACATCAGTGAAATATTAAAAATACATTTATGCTCAACAGAATAATTCATTCATGTATCATTTGAAAAAAAACTTTACTTCCATCTCAGTTATTGTAGTCTTTGTAGAAACCATATTCGAGAAGTCCTTCCTGAAGAAATAATATTATTTAGGTATGAAAATGAATATATGAATACAATAGTAATTTCTTTGTTGATCCAAATTCATAAAAATATTAACATTATGAGGATAAATTGATAATCCCTATTCTGACACAACGTGTTCCAATAACCTCACTACCTGAATCTAGAAATAACATTTGAAATCATAGAATAATGCCATTTTTTCAACAAAGACATAACTGTTTTCAGATGATTCACATGATCCACCTTGGACATAGAATAAATAAAGATAGAATCTCAAATACCACTATTATAGTATTAAGGTATATGTGGAAAATAATATTCATCAAAGCCCTTAAAAATTCAATATCATTTGTCAGAAAAAATTGAATGAAATGGTAATCATAATTTCTATACATTTAAGAATCGTAGTTTTCTAAATTTCAGTATCTTTTATCCTCAACTTATGCTAGATTGAATGAAAATCCATCATTGAGTACCACTTATACAATTTTAACTGATCAAACATATCATAAATCCATGGTAACATATATTTCTTCTTTATAGTATCTTTATTGAGCATTATGTAATCAACCCATAGGTGAAGGGAACCATTAACCTTCTCAGCATAGAGAACGGTGCCACCCAAGGTGACATGCTCTGGCGAATTAAGGCTTTCTCAATTTGATCATACAACTAGGACTTTATCTTTTTAATTTTAGTTTTCACATGTGTTATGTTGTAATAGATACTATTTTAGTATCATACATTAAATAAATAGATAAATCAACCCCCTTACATGGGGAAAACTAGGAAAACCAGAAGGAAACACGTTATGAACTATAGGGGGATCACTGGTCAAACATTCTCTCTCTATATCAAATGTAAACATCAATATCACTTTCTACAACTCTGGAAAAGAAGTGATGGATCTAAAATACATTAGGACCCATTCATCGAGAAGGATAAGAAACACACCATCTGGTGTAGTGAATGTGACCATTAGAATATAACTATCAATTCGGTATTATTGGGAATGATCTAATTCATTCTAAAAATAATATCAAGAGGAGTCATGTAAATAATCATGAAACTCCATGAATACTCAAAATTTCATTGAGATAAAAAACTATATGGACTATTATGACCCTATTCACTCTTCATAGCATTGAGTATAGTAATATCTATTTCACGAGGAAAAATCGCTATATGGAGATTTAATGGATTATAAATATCATTTTAAATAAACAAATGAGATGAACTAGTATCAAATAGAGTAGTTAATAATGATGAATATATTGTAATAGAACATAAGAAAGTCAATGGACTTGAATCCACTTCATTAGAAGACTCTTACAGTGCGGGAAAAAGAATCAGTCTAGATGCATATGGTAGGAAGCCGTTTTCCCATGATGAATATACATTTTAGATACTTTTAGAAGGTTATTATAATCCCATTCAACTATGTAGTGTGGAATAAACAAGTAATAATATTGTAAAATTACCCAAGCTTCAGTAAGAGACATAGTTCATTGGTGCCTTTTTGAAAACCGTCATTGAAGGTCCAATCATGTCACACTGGTAATAAACTACTGAAACACTCCCATACACTCTAGGATTTCTAGAATGATCCTACTATAAAATATGAACACTAGAATAATCACAATTCCTCTTTACCTTAGAGGAAATCACATTTCAACTTATAGATAATAAATTCATGATAATATTGACTTTCTATCAAGGTATGTCTTGACAATCATCTCTATATCATGTAAATCTATAGAAGAAGTTAAATTCATCATGAACACCTAATAATTAATATCCTATTGAAGTCCACATGTGATCCATTGATCTTTTATATATTAATTAGATATTATCTTAGGTGAAAACTTCACATGATCCTAAAAATGGGTTTTATATGTTGGAATAGTTCTATCAGCATGATTGTGTTTCAAAAACTATGGGGCCATAGAGAACAACATTGACTTCAGATATAACTAGTCAGTGAAATAAACTATGTTATTTCTACACTCTATTGTCCAATGTTTCGTCAGCATCACCATCATCCCACTATTTCGCAGTTATTTCTTCTAGAATGATTTTAGAATACTTTTACTTGATTTCATTGGTTGTTTCCAATAAACATAAAAATGATCCATTCTGATCCACCAATCCTCATCCTCATGAGGATCATTTGGAAATTTGAGTGGTACAAGATCACGGAGAAGAAAATATTGAGAAACAATCATGAGAACATCCATATTGGGCTTTATATCTATAACCCAAATGAGAAATGGATGGGGTTCTATTCCTAGGTATAATACAGTGTTCACAACCAACTCAACTATATTCAGCTCCCTATGAAGATATTCTAATTGAGATTGAGCAAAAGTTACCTCTTGGATCATATTACCACATCCTCTTAGAAGCATGATTCTACAAAACATTATTAAAAATCAAGGAATATATCAGATTTACAGATAAACATAGAAACATGGAAATTAATCCCAATAGGTTGATATAAAAGATTTGGATTTCAATATAACCCTAACATTAGAATGAAAAAGACTAGTACGGATCCCCTAGACATATTTACTTAAGCACCACTTATGACATATGGATTATTATATTAATAGTGGTCCATGCACATAATAACAAATACCTCATTTTCCATTCCATGATTTCTCAAATGCATATCAGGTTTGAGATAAAAGCTCTAACTGAAGCTCTTATACATCTTTTTCATGAACCAGACTGGGTACCCTAGTAACCCAATAACTAAGATGGTCCTTACATATATTGAAGTGTTTTACTCATCCCCTTATGTCAGAGACTATAATTTAGCATCATACATAAAGGAATATGGATGTTACTTTCCCACAACCAATTTGGAAATAAACTAAAAAAATAGTATACATTAAATTGAATCTATGTTGGGATTAATGCACTAGAAGTCAAACAAGGATAACAACCTAATGTATTACAACCAAATGTACTAGAAAATGGGAAAACATCCCATGTCCTAGTATAAGAAACTCAAAGAGTCCAAGTATAAATAGATAGAACCTACTCCAATTGGTTTTTTAGCCCTTTTCAAACAATGAAAGTTATAATCTAAAAACACCCAAACACATACATTGGGTGTGAGATAAAAATCCCATTAAGTTCAAACTATATATCCCACGATAGATGAAAATATAAAATCAATGAATTGTGGACTTCAGTTAAAATCAAATAGTATTTGGAATTATAAATGTATGATTAAAACAATTCATGATTTACAATTCAAATTATAGACATAGATTAAGAAACGTTTTTAAATTTAAATTTATAGGACATTTATAAAACTGTGGAAGTTTTCACAAATGGATTAAATAATGAATTTTAAATATAAAATATTATATAAATCATAAGGAATGTATTAATGTTTATAAAATTGAAGTGTATTGTGTTGAAATTCAGAAAAGTGAAAAACATGGTCATATTTCAATGAATATGTGATAGTTCATGGCTAGAGTGAATCACTACTCAATTTGATATGTAAATGTGTATAAAATTCTCATTGAGCTTAGTCCAAATAGATCTCATCACCATTGAATTAGGTATGTGAGGTGCTACATTTATATTTTCAAAAAATGTAAAGAATATTGTGTCTTCTAAAAAACCCACTATCTACCTAATTCTTATATGCGATCTACTAAAAATTAATGATGGGAAATTAATGTCATCCATCATTAAAATAAAATTAATCCTACTCTACATTTCAAATATTCCCATTTCAATTTAAAAAACACAACATGATATTCTGAAAATACATTCCTATTTCTATGATTGAACCCAGTTATTTGTATCAAAATATATTTAATTTATTATCACACTATAACAACTTTAAATAAGTTCCCAATTCAATTTCACAATCATCATTTACAAATTAAATTCCTCAATTGAATTTTTCACACGATTACATAAATTTAACAATAAACCCCCATTTCAATGTAAATGGTTTGTTCACAAGTTTTAATCAAATAAATTCCCATTATTATATTAAATAATTTAATTGAAATAATTCCCACCAAATAAAATTTTTAAATAAAATAATTAAAATTTCAATAAAATATCAGAAACACATCCCAATTCAATGACATTAGAGGTTTTACAATTCCATACCAAACTCCATTTTAAAACCACAATTAAAGGGAATTGAGGTTATTTCCAACAAACCAATTGAAATAAATTTCATTAAAATAATAAATTTTCATTTAATTCGAACTATTAAAATTATATAAATAATGTTTCAGTTAGATAATTTGGGTATAATGATGGAAACACCTACCTCAGGATCATAAGGTCTTGATTAATTGAGAAATACGGAGAAAACTCTAATGGAGAATGATTACAACAAGTATCTATGACTGAAATATATTGTTAGATCGAAAATGATGGTATTAAATCCAAAAGAAACATGAGCATCTAATGAACCCTATAGAAGAAGAAATAGATAATGGGGGATAGAGATTAAGGGGATGACCCTAATCGATAGAAGATCGAAGGGCGTTCCTCAATATTCAAATGACATTCTGGAGGGATATAAGTTGCCAAAAACTATTATTGCGAGGTAAAAGGAAGGGAGACATCACTTATTGTTCCTCCATGTCCATTGGGGACCTAAAAAAGGGCTTCATGAGTTTTTTTATTGAAAAGTGGGTTACATAAAAACCAGTACACGTTGATTTCTTGGAATGGAGAAATTAATGATAAACAATACAGAATATCCACGTAGTAGAGTTGAAGTAGGTGCATGATTTCTCCAAATAGGGTTTATGAATTGATGAAGAGTGTGCCAACCATGTCCAGTGCGACTTCCTATGGTTGCAATGTTTTCTCAGAGTAAGTGCACGTTCTGGGAAAACCATGTGACAACCACAATCCTGCTTAGAAACATCCAAAATTATCAAAACATCCCCCCAAAATAACCCTAAATTAATCATAGTATAATAATCATAAATATAAGGGGTTTAATAATATTGGAATATAGATAGAGGATTTTATGTTGGGACATATTATATAGTAAGGATAAAACATATATATTGGTTTTTAATTGACTATGGAATATGATATAGTATTTATTGAGTATATTAGATCCTTCTTGAAATAAGTAATGAAAAATCTCCAACGATATAAATTCTCAGTAGAAATTCTAAAATGGATTCAGTGTATCAAATTATAAGTGCTTATTATTTTTAATGTTTCAAAATCGCGATAGAGTAGTGGGTATTCAAGAGAAGAAAAATATGGATGGCCATGATTGGATAAAAGAGGAATGATTAATAGTCAAAAACTTATTTATTTGTATATTTTTAATGAGGGAAACATTTCACCAATTATCATTATCTATCCATTAAAATTTTACAATTCATTAATGCAATATATAATAATTTTATGTGGAAATTTTTTTCAACACCACCTTCCATTGAGAGAGTATATATTATGAAAATATAAAAATTTGGTGACATTATAAAATTACTATAATGTGAAGAATATTAATGATGTAAAATTTTGGATTTATGAAAAAAATAGCATATCATTATTATAGGGAATTAATTTTTCCATGTAAATAAACATATACATGGATAACACATTTTCTCCGAGTACTATATGTTGATAACCTAAGTAAAATTGTTGTGGGGTAATATAATTAGTTTATAATAGAGTTACAGTAACATTCCAAAGACTGACATAATGTAGTGAACAATGATATAGGGAAAACATCAATTGATTTAAATCAGATTGACTTCATAGACCAAGGAAAAGTACATATATTGATATGATATTGAAAATACATGTTGGAACAATTTGAGAGTGAATTTTTACCGAGATAAAAAGTCATAAATATGTCCAATAATATGTGTTTTAGTCATCAAAGGATAAAAAAATAGGGGAAATAATTACATTTCAACCAAAAATTGATTTATCACATGTTTCATGCTATGTACTATATAGGATAATTTTAACATATATTTTATTAAAGGAAAATATATGTTAAATCCATGATAACTAAACAGGAAGCATTCAGAACTATCCAAATATACTTGAGAATGTATAATTGATTGTTACATGGTTCAAAGAGAGGAAGTGACCTAGGTAATATGGGGAAACATAATAGTATACAATTATATCAAAATGATATTATTTTATTGCTAGTATTATATAATGACCATGAAAACATCATTGAATACATTATTAGACATATCAATAAATACATTATGTTGCATAGTTTGATGTAGTTATATAATTATTGTAAAATATTAAATGATTCGTTCCATTTTATGCACTTAGAATAGTTATGTATTGTGTTACAATAATATATATTATTACAAGCCTCCCACAATGGTACTATAAAATATGTAAATTTTAGATAGAGGAAAATGATTATACTCATTGATATCATATTTAGAAGAATCTATATCAAGAAGGATATGTCCCTGATAGGTTAGAAACTAGAAACTAAAGATGAGTTATGACTAGTGACTAAATCCATATCTCAACAACAGCTTTATATTATTATGTAAGAGATAACAAGGTTAATTGACATGGTGTTTCTAGAGAATGGTAGAGTATAATTAATGTTTGTTCCATGTATCAAACATGAATAATATTTTTGGATTACCATATCATGTTTAAATTGGGTTACAAATGTTGTAAACATGCCATAATTTCATTGATTTTTCTTTATCAAGTAATTATATGGTAATTTATATATATTATTGGTCATATCAATTTCTTATAGTAGTTACCAGTATAAAATGAGAACCTGGAGATAACCTAATTGTATTCTTAAATATATAACATATGTTCTAAAAACAACAAATTTAAAGGAAATATGTATTTTTTGAATAATAGGTTATGGGAGGTCATAAGAATTTAGACTTATTCTCATTAAATTTTCAATGGTGATTTCAAATAGATGAGTTCTTGAGGATTCACCTACCAATTGCAACATCACAGTTTCTGATGAAATGTTTATTTCCCAATAATAGATATGTGTAAGGTTCTCGTAATATGAGATTATAATAAATTTAATATATTTTATTGGGTAAATTGATAAAATATGAAAACTATGATATTTATTTCATTTGGAGTTACCATGTGTTGGGAGTGATGTTGGTGGTAATAAGTTTATTGGATAATCGAGATAAAATATTTACTCCTTCAAAGTAAGAGATATCTCGTGCCTAGTTGATTAGGATGGTAGACCATAATCTAAATCCATGGACATGGTAAAAATTGTAACTTCATTAAGTAAAGTTAAAATAATAATAACGAAATAATGGACAATGAAAAAATGTTTGTGCCTTAGATTATGTTAAATCACAAGATAAAGTGATTTTGTTACATGACATGCTCGAATGAAAGGATTTCATTGCTATGGTTATTCATTATCTTCATATGATAGTTTGTGGGTTTGTATACATAGCTCCTGGTATATTAATATTGTTCATTTCAATCATGATAAGTTTCAAGAAGGTCACACAATTAGAATATTAAAAAGAAAGAAATATTTTAGTAAAGAAGAGTAAAAGACATCGTGGGCCACAATATGGGGTCTGAGAGATGACTGAATATAAATTATTTCCATAATCTAAAAAAATCATTATTATCTATGTACATAATAATTTGGTTTGTAATTATATATTTATTATATCTTCTATTATTTTTTTGAATACATTGGAAAATATTTTATAAATGAATGGTATATTAATATTCAAGTTTCATTTAGTAGTTATGGGATTGAAAAATTGAGTTGATGACATTCAATTATCATGTAATATATTTATTATAACATATTTTAGGGATAAAAATATAAATTGAATTTTTGATATTGTAAGTTGTTTATAACTTATGATTTATATCTTTTTTAGTGTATAATACATATTCTATGGTTGGGGATCCATTTATGGGTATTGAATACCACACTATACATAAAAGATGAGTATTTCTCATTGGTTGTCTATCCATTAAAATATTTGAGATCTCCTCTATCATATATCAAGCATCATATATAGTTTATCTATTGATCCAAGTAACTGATCCATGTTATTCAACAAGTATTAAAGGAAAGGCATAGCGCTGACCATTGGGATGTCTTAGGCGTTATTGTATATCTATGATACAACCTATATATATGTAGTGTAACATCTCAGGTAAATAAATAAATAATACATTCTATTTGTTATTAATATTTTGGTAATTAAATATTAATTTTATATTAAAGGGTTTGCAATGTTCGATGGCGTACCCGATACGAATGAACAGTTTTCTATGAAATCGTACGGTGTGCACTAATTATATAATATTATTATTTTAAATTTTATTTTTCTACTAGTATTTGTATTTTAAAATCTATCTACAATATTATTATACGTGTTTGTTAAATAAAAGTAAGAGTATTAAATGTGAATGAATATACTATTAAGCATAATTTACATTTAATGGTCGATTTACCACCTCTTAATGGTGAAACATATTTAAATATATTTTTGGTCCCTTTTATATGTTCTATTGGGAAAAAAATTCTTCTATAGATTAGGTACATCATGATTTACTTTGGGTAATTTTTTGTATTTTCTGGTAAAGGTCATTTTTTATAAATAGTGAAAAATACTGTATTTTTATTCAAAAGAGGCTTTTAATATAACTTATTTATTTGGTTATATTATATTTTTAATTGATTTTAATGTGTTATTAGATTATATTATTACCAATTAATCAAATGTTAGTCATTAAAATTAAATTTACCTTGAAATATGCCATAAACCTGTGTCGGTCTTTTGATAGTCATTGTTTTTTAAAAACACGTTATTTGTTTTGACAAAAGAAATTAATTTAAAATTAATTAAAAAACTTATATGTTTTGAATTTGTTAAAATAGACATCATTTTTTAACTATGAATATAAAATAAATCTTAGGCTGAATTTTTGGTAGTTTTCTTAAAAACATCAATTTTTTATGAATAGTAAAAACACTCAGTAGTAGTTAAAAACTAAAATTTTCATTTATATGACATTTTATCTCTTATATTGATTAAATTTTTAAAATATGGCATAAATGGTTATTTTTAGTAAGTATCATGTGGTTAAATAAGAAGAAAATAATTTTTGGTGAATAGTTACTTTTGACATTTATTTACAGCAGTTAGAGGTAAATAGGGTAAATCAAGGTAAAAATAATATTATAATAAAAAAATTACCATAACACTTATCCTAACCCCATTTTTAAGTCATTTACAACCATGGTCATCTTATGGTCAATTTTGGGACCCCATTGATCCACATGGGAGTGTTATTGACAGATTAGATTAAATAACATAATATAAAGGCGAAAATGAAAAAAAACAAATATCATTTAGTATATTAATTTTTACAAGAGATTATATAAATTATCATTTCGTCTATAAATATTCATTGGAAATATAAATATATTTCTTGCATAATTTTATTTTTTTGATAAATTTTTTACATCAAATAAATTAAATTATTTTTGACACAATAATGACGCAATATTTACCTCAATAATAAAAGAATTAAATATATAAAATTATAAATATTAAAACAATATCCAAAACCTATCCAAATATTATTGGATAATTTTATTTCTACCATGAGTCATCTTATATTATACTTTAATTAGTTTTGGACATTTAGAAATCAAATATCTTTATATAATAATATAATATTTTCACACTTTCATAAAAAGCCCATCTTCCCCATATAAAATTCCTTCACTTCTAACGCATTCCTCAGACCTCTGAAGCCCCATGTCTCACCCAAACCCAGACCAAATAAGCACTCAAGATCTCTCTCCTCCTCCTAGCATCCTTACCTTTGTCCTAAGTGTAGGATAACAATAATGATGTAGATGCTCAATATACAAGAGGAGGGTGAATTGTATACTTTAAAAAAATTTCTTTGGAACCTTTAAATTTATTTAGGAATA
Organism: Viscum album; assembly: GCA_963277665.1. Lineage (NCBI taxonomy): Eukaryota > Viridiplantae > Streptophyta > Magnoliopsida > Santalales > Viscaceae > Viscum > Viscum album. The sequence goes on from OY728164.1 coordinate 617,307,104, forward strand.
ACTATGTTTTCCTTAAGCAAAGGAAAGGGCTAAGTTTAGCAAAGTTAAACTAAAAAAATTCACAATAACTCTAACACCAAATGAAAACTTGGAATAAGGAATGATGTTATAAACTTCAAGTCCTATGAACGTTCTTAAAACTGGAATGAGATTCCGAACGTAGGTTCCGAAAATATGGTTCTGGAAATTGAAACTTAACAAATGATTACAATATGAGATTCTAACTTAATGCGTATAGAATCTAAATGAAACAGAGTATAAGTAAGGAAGTATAATCATGTTATACTTTACTTATAATACAAAATTCAGTAGAAATAAACAAGTAGTAAAACTATAAGTAACAAGATATAAGTCTTTTAGCCCAAAGAGAAGGGTATCCAACAAACTTGGATAAAGGTCCATTGATTTATACTTTAGAACAAGTCTGTCTTACCCACACCAGGGTAAGGCCTCGATACGATGATCAGAGTCTCTGTCTTGCTATCCCCGCAAGCCCTCAACTTCAAGGTAGTTGGCAACCTCTGTCTTCCTCAGCAAGGAAGCCCTCAAACTTCAAGGTAGTCGTCACCTCTGTCTTCATATCTCCGGAAGTCCTCGAATGTAATCACCAACATTCAGAGTCGCACGAAGCAAAAACGGAACGAGTGGTTCAGTATGCACAAGTAATGAAAATAATTCTCTCTCTAGAAATCACCTTAGCATCGTGTGGTCTATAGATCGATCAACTTATCTATTGTTGTCTTTAGCTCTTTAAAATGAGATCCTATTTATAGGAAAATTTCCAACAGTCATCTCCCTCCTCCTACGGTCATATTTTCCATGAAACTCGGAGGGACTTGTACACTTGTAACTAAACCAACGGATAATTAGAAACAGAAAAGATGACATCATTTTAGAACAAACCATGTAAAACTGAATGTATGACATTGTTTTGAAACAAATCATATGTGAGTGAAATCTAATCAATAGTTCAGAGTGTAAGTAAAATAATGACTTCGGAGTCTGAACAAAAAGAAGTTCGGAGTCTATGTTAAGAAATGTTCAGATTCTATTTTTTAGGAATTCAGAGTCTAATTTCACCAGAGATTGGATTCAGAACTAGCAGAGTTCGGAGCCGAACCACTTAAGAAATTCGGATTCAAACTATGACAGAGTTTGGAGTCGAACTATTAAAGAGTTCGGAGTCTATCTTCTTCAGATTTTGGAGTCTAACTTCAAAAGAGTTAAGAGTCGAACTTCTTTAGAGTTTGGATTCGAACTTATTAAGAGTTCGGAGTCGAAATTATTCATAGTTCGGAGTCGAACTTCTTAAGAGTACGGAGTCGAACTTCTTCAGAGTTCGGAGTCGAACTGCTTAAGAGTTCGGAGTCTAGAATTCGGATTAAAACTTCATTACAGATCACATCCAGAATTTGAATCCTTAAAACAGAATGCTCCAATACTTTTTTTTATATGACTCCAGATTTTTAGTTATGAATCCGGTTTTTGGATTTAAGAATAATATTACTATGTATATGAAAATCTAGGTTAAGCTAAATTTCCTTAAAGAAGTAAACTTTCCTTATGAGGGTAAAAATAATATTTTCTTAAGTATACGGTTTTTTTGAATTTCAAAACAAGAAGTAATGGAGATATCATAAGGAAAAACTTATTGACTCAACAATCTCCCCCTTTTTGGAAAGAAGAAACATACCTATGAGAAAACATATAAGGATCTTGAAAAAATTTATTAAACTTTGAAAATAAAACATATCTCCCTTTGTTCATGGATAAAAATGAATACAACTAACTCCCCCATACGCATTGAAACTCTAAGGATTGTATTCTGAGTTTCTGGAGTGGAGTTTTCAATAATATAAGATTGAAAACTTCGTAGTGGGAAAATCCCCCATTAATTAAGGATATTTCTCTTATAATTTTTTCCCTTTATCCTCATTAGGAGTAGTTCTTTTTACTTCTCCACCTTTGTGATTTTCAAAAAGAATTGAAGGGAATGGAAAACAAAGTATAGTACCTGAATCATTCGTATATAACAATATACAAACCAACCAGATAATCATTTCATTTGAGTTGAGGGAACACAATTTTACAAGGATAGACAACTATAACAAAAGATCAGAGTTTGTTCATTTTTCTTCCTTTTCCTTCGGAATGAGATGCTTTAATAAGGCCTTGAGTTTCTTCAAGTCTCATTGATCATCCTCTCTTTGCCTCTCCAAAACTTTTACCTTTTCTTCTTGAACTTTTCAATCCTATTCCTGAGCCTCCAAAGCTTCTTTCTAAAACTTCAAAAAATCATCTTGCTCTTCCATTTTCTGCTGAAACTAAATCCTGAAATCTCTTTCAGTTTTCCAATTTTGAGATACTGAGTTATGTTTCCCATTAAGATCCCAGACTTCTTGATTCCGTAAATTTTGTTCCTGGGAAAATTTCTTAGAAATCTCATTAACCTTTTTATCCTCCATTTGAAAGGCATTTTGAACTTCAGCCTGAAAAATTTCAAAGTGAACTAAATCTTCATCAACTCCCTTAGACCACTAGGTTACCTTACTGCAGGATTTCCTATTCGCATTATAATCGATCAGAAAACATTTCGGTTCAGCTTCCAACTTCAAAAACTTATCCATTACCATGGTTAAAGAATCTGATTTTTGATTCATATATTGTTGCAACAACTGACATCTAGAATCTATTTCTGGAAGAATCTGAATTGAGTCCACCAACTTTCTTAGATATTGAACCATAAAATCATACCCGTGGGATGATGATTCCGAATCAGAAACATCTTTTTGAGATTCCTCTTCTTCAAATGGCATCATCTTCCTTCTAGAGGTACCACCAACCTCTTTCTTTCTGATGACATCTTTAATAGTTGTCTCCATGAGAGTTTTCTTCCTTTTATCAGATTTCGGAATGGATTTCTCATTAGGAGATACTTCCTCATATTCAGATACTTGAACAATCTGATCCTCCTCTGGTTTCTGTCTTTCTTGTCCTTCCTCAAGAAAGTTATTCTCATAGGATTCTTCTTCACCAAACAACTCATTCTCTTCTTCTTCTTCCTGAAGTTGTTTGCTGGCTTCCTTATCTCCCTTCCCTGAATATACTATTTTTTCGTATTCAGCCTTATCATTAAAATTATGAACTTGTTTGATCAAGGTATCCAGATATTCACTCTTATCCTCTTCTTATTCTTCTTCAACTCCTTCCTCAACTACTTCAGCAACCTCTTTCTCAGCTTCTACTACAGGTTCTTTAATCGTGTCCTTTTCCGGAGTGACATAGTTTTTCGCTGCAGTTTCTGGTAAAGAAGGTTAAACAATGAAAGTTTCTGGAACTGGAAGCCTTTCAGAAACCAAATCTATATCTTTTAACAGATATCGCACTAGATCAGTTTCAGACATATTCTTTCTCAACTTCTTTTCTTCGCTTGTCTTTTTAGCTACTCAACAACTTTTTCTTTTAATGCCTTAGCCTCAGAAGGGTCCAGTACGAATTGAGGATCCCCTTCGTTCCTCATTTCATTATGTTTCATCCTCTTTGCTGCTACTTCATATGTATAGGCTTTATACTTTTCGACTTTGGAGGTGCGGATTCAGTTCCCTTAGGCTGAGTAACTTCTTCATCAGTAACTACTTCCATAGCCTTTCTCTTCTTCCTTTACATTTTTGAATGTTCCGGAGATTGTTTTTCTTTTTCATTTGTTTCAAATTCCTCCACTCCGGATTCACTAGAAAATCCCATATTCATTCTCTTAAGCGTATCATCACTGACAAGCATGATCTTTCAATTCTAGATCTTTGATTTTCATGAAACATTGAAAGATTCTAGGCATCGAACAATCGACTTAGACAGTAAGGCATGAATCATCATAATCTGAGCACTCATATTTCCTTCTTTTATATTCTTGATCGTAACCAAGTCATGCCTTAACAGATTTATCTTTCTTAGAGTTACCAAAAAATCTAAGACATAGATATCACTCTTCCTAAGATTTTCTTTATCTCCTCTTCTCGGAACCAGAAAAACTTGCACCCATAGTATAAGTATTCTATTATTCGGAGTGAGCCGAGAAATATTAGTTGTTGAATCATCCTTAAGCCCAAGACACTTCAGTGCCTTCTACTTATTAGAACCTCCTTGCACATCGGGAAGTTTGTTAGAACAGAATTCAGCTTCTCCCTCATATGCTATACCAACCAGGCTTGCTGCCTCTGTGTAAGAAAGTTTATAAGTCTTCCCATAAGACTTGAAAGAAAACCTTTCTCTGCCATCTTCCACCTGGAAGGAAACAGACTCATAAAACTCTATCAATATATCAGTATAAACCGGATCCTGTTTATCTGGTTTTTCTATGCATATATCTTCCCATCCATTCAGTCTAATATTTATCAAAATAAGAGAATCAAGCTTATTAAAATCCGTATGAGCTACCCTTTCCCTGTAAACTAGCCACTTTGAAACTGGTTTGATAGTTGACATATATTGATAGGTTGCTTCAACAGACATTCAGAATGAATTAAACTGTATGATTCAGATTGGCTTCACAAAGTTTGGAGCCGGCCTTAAGAAGAGCAGTAGGGCTTCAAGACGCAATATCATGAAAAACCGATGTGGGACGAGTCTCGGGGTCCTCTTTATATAGGTAAAGAATTTGACCGTTGGTCTTCCAAAATCCATCTAATGGTTGAAAAATCTCTTATCTGATCTGACGGTTGAGAACAATTACACAAGGATAATTTGACTCCAATATTTTGAGGTTTTTAAGGAAAACATTTGGATTTGAGGAAAAACTAGAATCCGAACTTTTTTTAAAAAAACAAGGAAAATACCAGTAAGAAAAATTTGATTACAAAACTATAAGTAAGAAAATCATAACTTACTGATTGATAAGAAATATTATTCGAAATTAGTAATATTCTTCTTGAAGAAAAAAATCTTCATTACGAAAGTTGCAGTACGAAAACCTCATTACGAAAACCTCAGTCCGATTTTCTCATTACGATATTATTAGTACGAAAATTACATTCTGGAAGTCTTCAGTACGAAGACTTTCATTCTGGAAGTTCACATTCCGAGAATTTCAGTATTGAAAATTTCAGTTCCAGAAATTCCCATTCCAGAAATTTTAGTTTCAGAAATTTCCATTCCGGAAGTTCAGTTCCGAAAGTTTTTTAAAAAAAAAACTCTAACAACCAAATGTACTCCCCCTATGAAGACGAGTTTATTATTGTTAGGAGAATTTTTCAACAAGAATTTAATAAAGAAATATTACCTTACAATTATAATTCCTAACTTTTGTTTATTGTATTGAAATCTATCAGAGGGTAATGATTTTTTGAAAATATCAGCAAGTTGATCTTGCATTCAGATAAACTGAAGAATAATATCTCCTTTTTGTGTGTGATCCCTAAGAAAGTGATGCCTAATATCTATGTGTTTTTCACGAGGGTGATGTGCAGGGTTCTTACTTAAGGCAATAGCACTTATGTTATCACACAAAATTTGAGTTTTAGTAAAGCTCAAGCAATAGTATGTGAGTGTGTGTTGAATCCACAATATTTGAGCACAACAACTTCCAGCTGCTACATATTCGGCTTCAGCAGTGGAAAGTGCTATAGAATTTTGCTTCTTGCAGGACCAAGAAACTAATGAATCTCCTATGAAATGACAAGTTCTGGATGTACTTTCTCTATCCATTCTACATCCACCAATGTCAGCATCAGAAAAGATTTTTAGAATAAAATCATCTTGATAAGTATAAAACAATCCTAGATATATGGTTCCCTTAAGGTAGCGAAAAATTCATTTTACATCCTTTAAGTGATATTCCTTAGGGTTGGTTTGATATCTTGCACATAAGCATACTGAGAACATTATGTCTGGTCGACTAGCTGTCAAGTAAAGTAAACCTCCTATCATACCTCTAAAAGATGTTTGATCTACTGGTTTCCCAGCTTCATCATGATCTAAAGAGTTTGAGGTTCCTATATAAGTACTTATACTCTTAGTATTGTAATAACCATACTTTTTTGAAAATATCTTTAATACACTTATGTTGATATATGTAGGTTCCTTCTGGTTTTTGAGAAATTTGAAAACTAAGGAAAAATGTTAACTCACCCATCATAGTCATTTCAAACTCAGATTTCATTAGATTTGAAGAGGAGTCGGTTAAAAATTGTTGAGTTGAACCAAATATGATTTCATCATCATAAATTTGAAAAATCAAAACAATTTTCTTATCTTTCTTTATAAAATGGGTTGGATCTGCATTTCCCTTTAACATAGTTATTTTGAAGAAAAAATCTAGTGAGTCTATCATACCAGGCTTGTGGGGCTTGTTTAAGACCGTACAAAGCTTTGATAAGTCTAAAAACCTGATCATGATGTTTTTTATCTTCAATGCCAGGAGTTTGTTCAACCAAAACTTCCTCTTGGACATAACCATTAAGAAAAGCAAATTTCACATCCATTTGTAAAAGTTCGAAATTAAAGAATGCTACAAAGGCAATTAGAATACAGATAGATTCAAGTCTAGATACAGGAGCATGGGTTTCTTCATAGTCTATTCCTTCTTGCTGATTATAGCCTTTTGCAACAAGTCTATCTTTATTTCTTACTATGATTCCATTTTCATCACATTTGTGTTTGAAGACCCACTTTACTCCAATAACAGAAGATTCCTTAGGTCTTTCAACCAAGATCCAGACTTTGTTCCTTTTTAAATTCAATTAGTTCATCTTGCATATATTTTATCCAATCATCATCAACTAAAGCTTCATCAGTGTTTTTTGGTTCTAATTGGGAAAGAAATGATAGATATTCTATTTCATTTCTCATGGAACTTCTAGTTCTTACAGGTTGATTTACATCACCAATGATACTATCACTGGGATGATTCTTAAGAAACACCTGATTTGGCTTTTGTAAAACCTGTTAATCAACATAGGGTAGAAAATCTTCTGGGTTAAATGTTTCAGAAGTATCTTCTTTAACATTTTCCTTATCAGAAGGTTCTTCTATCAAAGATTGATAATCAGTTTTTGAGAACACATCTGATGATGTAGGTTGGGATGGTTTAAAAACAAAAGGATCTGACTCATCAAATTTTACGTGCACTATTTCTTCAACAGTACAAGTAATTTTATTAAAAACTCTATAAGCCTTAGAAGTTGTGGAATAACCTAAGAAAATTCCTTCATTGGATTTTGGTGAATATTTATGTAAGTTATCTTTAGTATTCAAAATGAATACTTTGAAACCAAAAACCTTGAAGTAGGAAAGTCTTGTTTTTCTATCATTCCATAACTCATAAAGAGTTTTATTAAGAAAAGGTCTAATCAAAACTCGATTTATAGTATAGCTAGCAGTACTTACAGTTTCATCCCAGAAATGTATAGCTATAGAATATTCAATCAACATTGTTCTAGTTATCTCTTGAAGAATTATATTTCTTCTCTCAACTACACCATTCTGTTGGGGAGTTCTAGGTGCTGAAACATTGTGAGTAATACATTTTCTACTACAAAATGTTTCAAAATCAGAATTTTTAAATTCTCCTCCATGATCACTATAAATAGTTCTCAATGGATGGTTTTTCTCATTTATAACTTTATCTCTAAATCTTTTGAAATAAGAAAAAGATTCAGATTTCTTTTCTAGAAAATAAACCCATGTAAATCTAGTGTAATCATCAACTAGAACAAACACGTAGTATTTGCCTCCAATACTTCCAGTTTGTGTTGGACCAAAAAGATCCATGTGCACTAACTATAATGCATCAGTTTTCAAGACTTCACTGATTGATTTAAAACTAGATTGATGTTGCTTTCCATATTGACAAGGGTCACACACTTTAGATGAATCAAATCTAAGCTTCGTTAGATCCTTAACTAGTTTCTTCTTAGAGAGTTTGCATAAGTTCCTAATGTTACAGTGACCTAGTCTTCTATGCCATAACCAGGAATGATCTTCCATTTCAATTAGGAAAGGTAAATATTGACTCCTGAGGTCTTCAAAGTTTAAGGTGTAAACATTCTCTTGCCTATTGGCTGAGAGAATAAATTCTTCCTTGGAATTGTGAACTAAACACTTATCATTCCTAAAATTTACAAGGTATCCTTCATCACATAACTGACTTATGCTAATGAGGTTGTGCTTAATACCGTTAATAAACAGAATATTTTAAATTAAGGTTTTACCAAGAAGAACAATATTACCAATACCAACAATTTCTCCCTTAGAATTATCTCTGAAAGTTACCTTTCCTCCATTCGTTTTAATAATATTTTCAAGATAGATTTTTTACTAGTCATGTGCTCAGAACATCCACTATCCATGTACCAGGGGTTAATGATGGTATTCTCTTTATTTTCCTGAAAACAAGAAGAGAATTAGACTTTCGGAATTCAAACTTGGTTGGATCCGAAATTTCCAGACCACAAAATTTTAGGAACCCACATCTTCTTTGGGAAATAAGCTTTATGAAAACCTAAGGATTCTGTTTTGCTTATGGAAAAATTAGTTTCCCAATGACCACCACATTGACACTTGGTACAAAATGGGGCACTTTGAGGAACAAAATAATTGTTACTAAAAATTGGTTTTGCATGGGTATAACCAAATCCAGATTTATTTCTTAAAGGTCTTATTTGGGAATACATTTTATCAAAATTTTCCATACCATGGGTAAATATTGATAAACACTTCTTTAAGGAAAAAATTTAGGACTTGAGTTTTATAAACAAGTTTTTATCCTCAAAATCATTATATTTAGAACTAGAACTAGGCTCGAAAAAAATTTTCTTAGAAATTACTTTTTCTAACTATTTAGCAAGTTTGTTCATCTCAAAACTTACTTCCTCAAGATTTTTTGAGGGACTTTCAAAATCATCATTTTTCTGTCAATATCTTTAGAAAGATCTGATATTTCTTTTGTAAGAATAGAATTTCTAGAGTTTGATTTATCAAGTTTTTTATTGAGTTTAGAATTCTCAATCTCAAGAAGTTCATCAAACCTAGAAACTTCTTCATAAGTAGGTAAAGTATTTTCTTCATCAGAAGAGGATTCTTCATTAGAAGAGTTATATTAATTACTATAATTAGTGTTTAAAGAAACATTGGTCAATGATTCAGCATTTCGTACCTTAGCCATGAAAAAATGATTATCAATAGGTAATCTGTCTATAAGTCCAAGATTCCTCTATCCTGAAGATTCATAATCAGAAGATTCATATGAAGAGTCACCACCACTGGCACTCCAGGAATCATTACCTTTCAAAACATTCTTAGCTTTGGCTTTATAATACTTCTTTCTGTTCCTGTCTGAATTCTTTTCTTTCCTCTATTTTTAAGCAAAGGTAAATCTTGTCTAATATGTCCATCTCTCTTGTATTCATAACAAGTGACATCTCCATCTTTTCTATCTTTCCATTATTTTTTCTTATACTTAGATTGGAAACTTCTCTGACCAGCTATCTTGTTCATCCTTCGAGCAAGATTTGCTAATTCATTTTTAGAGATTTCACTCTCACTAGATTCAGATTGGAAAAAAACTTTCTTATACATGGATCTGGTTACTCTCTCTAGAGTCTTAGCTTTCATCTGATTTGATGTTCTTGTAAAAGAAACTATACCATTTCCATTCTTCTTTTTGATGTTGTCAGCATATCTATTCATTCTGGTCTCATGTTGCAGAAGAGATCCAAATAGCTCATCAAGAGAAATTTGAGTGACCTTCATGTTCTCATCTATAACAGTTATTTTTGATTCCAACTCATTGGGCATAATATCAATTATCTTATCCAAAAGTGCTTCATCATCTAAACCTTTTAATCCCATAGACTGTATACTATTGACTATAGTCATAAATCTCAGTTTAACTTTACAAATTGGTCCACCATATGGAATTTTGAAGCCATGATATTCATCTCTAAGAATAGCTCTCATAGTTTCAATCACTTTAGAAGTTCTCAAGTGTGTAACCTCTAACTTCTTCAAGATACAATTAGCTGCTTCACAAGAAGAAATTTGGCTATATATATTTCTAGTCATTGAACATAGTAGAGTATTGCATACATTATAATTGAGTTGATACTCTTGCTTTTCCTGGTCAGTGAAAGTTCTAACTTCCTTATCAAGAATTTTATAATCACCAGTAAGCATAACAAATTTTTCCACTCCAGTATTGATAACAAAAGTCTTCATTCGATCTCTCCTGTACTCATAGTCATTAACATCAATGATTGGTGGTCTTTTAGGATTTATATTATCAATAGAACCAACATTTATTCCTTCCATACTTAAAAAAACATCGATACACAAACTTGTTAGTAGCAAAAGTTCGTAATCACAAAGTTCGGAATAACAAAGTTCGGAATGACAAAGTCCGGAATGACAATGTTCAAAAGAAAACTTATACTTAATTACAAGTATTTCATAAACCTCTTCTGATAACAATTGTAGGATCGAAAAAATGATGTAGATGCTCAATATACAAGAGGGGGGTGAATTGTATACTTTAAAAAAATTCCTTTGGAGCCTTTAATGTTATTTATGAATAACTATGTTTTCCTTAAGCAATGGAAAGGGATATGTTTAACAACTTTAAACAAAACAAATTCACAAAACCTCTAACACCAAATGAAAACTTGGAATTAGGAATGAAGTTATAAACATCATGTCCTATGAACTTTCTTAAAACTGGAAAGAGATTCTGAAAGTAGGTTCCAGAAATATGGTTCCAGAAATTGAAACTTAAGAAAAGATTACAATATGAGATTCTACCTTAATGCATATAGAATCTAAATGAAACTGAGTACATTTAAGGAAGTCTAATAAAGTTATACTTTCCTTATAATACAAAATTCAGCGGAAATAATCAAGTACTAAAAATACAAGTTACAAGATATAAGTCTTTTAACCCAAAGAGAAGGGTATCCAACAACCTTGGATAAAGGTCCCTTGATTTATACTTTCAAGAAAGTCTGTCATACCCACACCAAGGTAAGCCCTTGATATGAAGATCCGAGTCTCTGTCTTGATATCCCCACAAGCCTTCAAATTCAAGGTAGTTGGCAACCACTGTCTTCCTCAGCAAGGAATCCCTCTAACTTCGATGTAGTCGGCACCTCTGTCTTCCTATCCCTGGAAGTCCTCGAATGTAATCACCGACATTCAGAGTCGCACGAAGCAAAAACTAAACGAGCGGTTCAGTACGCACAAGGCATGAAAACCATTCTCTCTCTAGAAATCACCTTAGCAGCGTGTGGTCTCTAGATCAATCAACTTCTCTATTGTTGTCTTTAGCTCTTTCAAATGAACTCCTATTTATAGGAAAATTTCCAACGATAAGATCCCTCCTCAAATAGTCATATTTTCCATGATACTCGGAGGGACCTGTACACGTGTAACTCAAACAACAGTTAATTAGAAACAGAAAAGACGACATCGTTTTAGAACAAACCATGTAAAACTGAATGCACGACATCGTTTTGAAACAAAGCATATGTGAGTGAAATGTAATCAATAGTTCAGAGTGTAAAAAAAATTATATGTTTCAAGTCTAACCAAAAAGAAGTTCAGAGTCTATGTTAAGAAATATTTAGATTCTATTTTGTAGTAATTCGGTGTCTGATTTCACCAGAGATCGGATTCTGAAATAGCAGAGTTCAGAGCAGAACCACTTAAGGAATTCAGATGCGAACTATTAAAGAGGTCGGAGTCGAACTACATGTGATTTCGGAGTCGAACTTCATCAGAGTTTGGAGTTGAACTATTAATGAGTTCGGAGTCTAACTTCTTCAGTGCTTGGAGTCGATCTTCTTAAGAGTTCGGAGTCGATCTTCTTCAGAGTTCAGAGTTGAAATTATTAAGAGTTCAGAGTCGAACTTCTTCAGAGTTGGGAGTCGAACTTCTTAAAAGTTCGGAGTCTAGAATTCGGATTAAAAATTCATTACAGATCACATCTAGAATTCGGATCCTAAAAACAGAATGCTCAAAACCTTTTTATTATATGACTCTGGATTTTTAGTTATGAATCAGGTTTTTGGATTTAAGAATAATATTACTATGTATAAGAAAATCTTGGTTAAGGTAAATTTCCTTAAAGAAGTAAACTTGCCTTATGAGGGTAAAAATAATATTTGCTTAAGTATAAGGTGTTTGTGATTTTGAAAACAAGAAGGAATGGAGAAGTCATAAGGAAAACCTTATTTACTCAACACTAAGTCCCTTCAAGAAGTCATTTTGTTTCAAACCAAAAGGAGTTACCCAAATTAAAGGTAATGATTCCTCTTAACGTATTTTCTTTTATATTACATCTCCAACCCCTAAACTCTTTTTATTCATTTATTTTATAACAAAAACAGTATCCTAAATATATTAGGATGTTTTTATGAGAATTATTTGAACTAAACTTACACACCTCCATTTAATTGGTGAAAACATACTGTTTCTATGTATGGAAAACTAACGCCTCACAAAACGATGATTTCTCGATTATCTCCTACCACCTCTCATTGTGGCCATTATGATGAAAATAAATTTTTATATGATATATATAATGTTTATTATTTCTTTATAATCCTGTATTTTTCTTTTATACCATACCATTATGGTTTCCATTATGGGTAAACACAATAATTTCATTTGCGAATGTGCGGACTACCGCCACCTCGAAGTGATATGACTCATAAATGTCATATGTGGGACGTATAAAGGATGGATTTAAAGATTTTATAAATTAAATTATACTGGAATTATTATATAAATATATATAATAATGTTTTAATTCCATTAAATGAAGAAATAGAAATGAAAGTAATGTTCATGCGTACGTACGGCTTACTGTCTCCATGAATAGTGAATTTAACTTCTTACCTCCAAATGTTATGTACTATTATAAATAAATTTATATATTGAATATTTATGATATATATGATATCTATATCAATAATAACATTATGGATATAATGACCTTTTGACCATGTGAAAAAATTGAAATTATATAAACTCCATTTTTAATCATGTACCAAATATAGAAAAAATGAATGTTATTAACTTAAATGATTACATAATTCTTATAACATTTTTATAAGTGATATAAAAGGAATAGTAAAAATGAAAAATGATTTTAAGAAAGAATAAATTAACATTAATTTTTTTTATTCCGGAGATTAAAGAATGAACGGGTCAAGTCGGACATGAGGTAAGTGACGTCGTCTCAATCTCTTTACATTGAGAAATATTTTGCTTTAATACACAATTATATTTTATACGCTGTATAAACACCTTTGAATTTTCACTTCATTCAAAGGGAATATTTTTTCTACGTTGTTTTTTACTAAAAAACAAACGGACTGTTTTTAATGTATGTGGCGACAATGACCACTCTACCGCCGTAATCGTTATTTCACTTCCCCTATAATCATTAATGTTTTATAAAATGAAATGGAAATCCATTAATATATTTTTGGGTGTTTCTATATTGAAAATGGTTTTTGAAATGTATTTATTATTTAAATATCCTGAAATTATTTCTTGTGATATCAAATTAAATTTTATTAGTGAATTATTTATATATGGAATATTTTATGAGTTATGATTTTGTAATGGTACTTAGAAGTTTAATGGGTGGTTACCTGATAACCCAAATGACGGGTGGTGTTGTGATAAACCAATATGGTTGGTAACGTTATAACATCAAATTCATTGGGTATGGAAGTCAGCCGCATGGCTATTCAATTTAGTGATATGTGTGGAAGTCGACCTTATGGTTATTTCATTTAAGAATGTTTATGCCCCATGTTACATTTACTAGTTGTTTTAAAAAACTAACATTTTCCTTTCTTTGTGTATCCTTTACTAATATTATTATGCTCATCCCAAGTATTGAAAATGTTTTTTCACATTACATAATGTGGAATAGGGTCATGGATGGGATCAAGGAAATGTCATGCCGTCTAAAACATGGAACTAGACATGACTCTTTTTTAATGAGTATTTATTTTATGAAAAAATTGAAACTGATTAAAAGTTTATAACTTGTAATTTTTGTGATGAAATGTAATAGTCATGGGCTAATTATCTAAAACTCTAAACTTGAAATGATCCTCAATTTGAATTATTTATTTAATTTAATATTATGTTTTGTATAAGTTGGGGTCATTGTAGTTGGTATCAGTGGTCGGTTTAGAAAACTTTATTAGTTAGGGTTTTGTTAAATTAATATCCATAATTTAATTTATGGTAATTTTGAAATTATATATGATTTAAATATTACCATGTTGATTCTTTTATGCTATTTCTATGTTCAGAATGGTTTTCTGCATTGGAAACAAGGAAGCTATGTTGGGATGCCTTCAGGAGGAAGACAACCTTCCAAATCAGCAACTTGAGATGGACAGAATCAGAACTGAACTGTTTGTTGTCGTGATTGAACATTTGACTTAGGCAATAAATGGTGGGGGTATCCATGCATGAGATCAACCAGATAGACCACAAAGGAACATGTAAGTGGAATTTCATTTTATGAAGCAACGTCTGCCATTATTCATATAATCATATGACCATGTTCTAGGAGAAGGGTGGATTAAATCACTGGAGAAATTTTTTGATATTATGGAGTTTTCAAAACAACAAAAGGATAGTCTCGCTGTTTTACATTTTGAAGTAAAAGCTGATCAATGGTGTTTTATTGTGAAAAATATCAAGGATAGTGAGGAGATTGATTCTCTTGCTTGAGATGAATTCGGAGGTTTATTATTTGAGAAAAACATTCATAAGGTGGTTCGACATAGGATGGAAAAACAATTACTTGAATTGTGGAAGGAGGATGAATCAGTGGATGGTTATGAAGATAAACTCACTCGACTGGCAAGGTATGTTCCAAATTCATATAGTGATATTGATAGTAAGATAAATCAATTTTAATCAGGACTAAATCTACGATATCGAAGAGAATTAGCCTCTCATGAGTTCAAAAGTTATGAAAAACTTGTTTGATGTGAGGAGAAGGTGGAATTGGTGTTTGATGATGATCAGGTGTTCTTTAAAAAAAACATAATAAGAGGTCTAGTTGGCCGGAAAAGGGAATGAATTTATCAAAGAATCATGAAGGTATGAAAAATAAATTTCCATATTTTGAGATGTGTGGTAAAAAGCATCATGGATAATGTTTATCAATGTCTGGGAAGTGCATCCGGTGTAATATTTCTGGTTATATTGCTCGTTACTATAAGGAAGATGATCATCCAGACAATGAAATTCCCACAGTAAGATGTTTTAAGTGAAATGAAATGGGTCATTATAGAAATGAGTATCCTGTGAAGAACTCAGCTAAGGGAAAGAAACTAGACTACAAGTAGAAAGGTTTGGTGATATCCTTTGAAACTACTTCAGCGGATGTTGGGACATCAAATGAAGTAGTGGAAGGTATACTGTTGTTTTTTTTTCAGATTATGCCAATGTTTTATTTTACTTAGGGTCTATAAACTCTTTTATTTCTGTGATGTTTTCTAGTAAATTGGGAATTCCATCTCATGATATAAATACTAAATATATGGTAAAAACACATGGAACAAATGTTGAGACAAAAAGAAATTATAAGAACCTTATCATTCTTTTCGATGGAGATAATATAAAGGAAATCCTTATTGTTTTTCCTCTAGTAGAGTTTGATGTTATTTTGGGTATGGATTAGATTTCTGTTAATCATAAAAAGACAGACTGTAGAGATAATGAGGTTTCTTTTTAGAAATATTTTTAATTTGAATACAATAATGAGCCATTGATTTTGATAACATATTAGGAAGCTGAGAAACTACTAAAAGATGGAAAATAATGTTACCTCGTATATATTGTTGAAAACAAATGAACTGTTCAGATAAATGATGTTCCAGTGTAAAAGGAGTATCTTGATATTTTTCATGATGAGTTTCATGGTATTATACCAAATCGGTATGATGAATTTAATATTGACTAAGTTCCTCATTGCTAATCAAATTTCAATACACCCTTATCGAATGGCTCAAATTATACTTTTAGAGTTAAAGAAGAAATTTCAGGAGTTATTAGATAATGTTTTTATTCTACCAAGCACATCACCATGGGGTGTTCATATATTATTTGGTAAAATGAAAGATGTTTTAATGATACTTTTCATTGATTTTATAGAGTGGAATAACATCAATGGTTTCAACAAGTATCATTTTCCTCATATCGATGATTTGTTTGATCTGCTCCAGGGAGCTCAGTATTTTTTGAATATTGATTTGATGTTAGGGTACCATCAGTTGAAAGTAATGGAAGCAGAAATTCCCAAGACCAAATTTCATAAATGATATGACCATAATGAATTTTTAGTTATACATTTTGGTTTAATCAATGAACCCGTTGTATTCATCGATCTTATATATAGAATTATATGTGAGTTCCTGGATAAGTTTGTGGTTGTGTATGTTGATGATATTTTGGTTTATTTCAAATGTATTGAGGAACATGAATTTCATTTCAGTTTTTTCTTGAAAACCTTAAAAGAAAAGAATCTATTTGGGAAATTCAGCAATTGTGTGTTTTGGTTATAGAAAATTTCTTTCCTTCCTCACATTATATAAAAAAATGGTATAATTGTTGATACTGCTAAAACAAATTATATTGAAGAATGTCCAAGACCCACAAATATAACAGAGATTTTTAGTTTTAATGGTTTACAAGGTTATTACTAGATGTTTGTTATGAATTTTTGCTGGTTATCTACCCCAATAAATATGTTAACTAGAAAAGGTGTTAAGTTCATTTGGACGAAATAATGTGATGATTGTTTTTAGGAATAGAAAAGAAGATTAGTGAATTCAACATTTATAGAAAAGACTTCCAAAAATGGTAAGTTTGTTATTTACAATGATGCTTCATTGAAAGGAATTGGATGTGTCATTATGAAGAATTATTAGGTAATTTCCTAGGCTTCACGTTAGTTGAAACCTCATGAGTTAAATAACCCTACACATGATTTTTGAAGTAGATACTGTTGTTTTTGCTTTAAAAATTTGGAGGCATCATTTGAATGGAGTAAAATGTGAAATATATACTATACACAAAAATTTTAAGAATATATTCCCTCAAAATAATTGAATATGATACAAAAGAGATGGTTGGAATTAATCATTGATTATGATTTCATGATTCATTACCATCCAGGATGGGAAAATAATGTGGCTCATGCTTTGAGTCGATAATGTAATGCTTCATTAACCATGATATGTTTGGAATTAGATCCTTTGGTTTTTTATTTGATAAACATTGGCATAGAAGTTTTTGGTGTTGGAAATTCTTCTGTTTTGTTTCAGGTGTCATTGAAATCATCTCTATTAGACAAAATAAAGCAATCACTACAAGTAGACACTGAGTTACAGAAAAAGGTATTGTTGGTTCAAAACCGGTATGTTGCCTGATTTTATCATTGATAATGATTGTGTGCTGAGGTTTAGGAAGATATTATGTGATCCTTGTTATTCATAGTTGAGGAATGATTAGTTATGTGTAGCTCATAGTTCCCCCTTTTCAGTTCATCCTAGTAGTACAATGTTGTAGAGAGACCTTCAAGCATATTACTATTGGGATGGAATAAAAAGAGATATTTCTAATTTTACTATGAAGTGATTGACATGTTAGCAGGTTAAAGTAGAATGTTAGTTACCAAAATATATGCTTTAGTCACTACCAGGGCCAGAGTGGAAATGGGAAAATATTCCAATGCGCTTTTTTGTGGGACTACCAAAGACATCATGAGGTAATAATGCAATCTGGGTTATTGTTGATCGGTTGACTAAATCTTCTCATTTCGTTCCTAAATGAGATAAATTGTCTGTAGATAAAATTTATCGATTGTATGTTAATGATATTTTCAAGTTTCATGGAGTTACCATCCCCATTACATCTGATCAAGATTCGAGGATTACTTATAAATTTTGGAATGAACTTCAGAATTCGTTAGGTACTGAATTAAATTTTAGTACATCTTTTCATCAACAATTAGATGGGTAGTATAAACGAAAAATTCAGACCCTTGAGGATAATATATGTGCTTGTTAACTGGATTTCCAAGGACATTGAGACCAGTATCTTTCATTCGTTGAATATTCTAATAATAACAATTTTCATTCCAGTATATAGATGCCTCTACTTTAGGAATTATATGAAAAGATTTGTCGAAGTCAATAATTTTGGGATTATGTAGGTGAAAGGAAGATAATGGGACCAGAATTGGTTAATAAGATGGTAGAAAAATTTCAGATCATTCATAAGAACATGAGAATAGCTCGGAGAAAAAAGAAATGTTATGCACATAACCTGGAGGAGCGATATTTTTTGAGGTAGGTGATCATGTCTTTCTCAAGGATTAGTCATGGAAAAGTGTGATGTGTTTTCTTAAGAAGGGAATGTTGAGTTAGAGGGTTATTGTACCTTATAAAATCCTGGATAATTTTGAATCAGTTTCATAAAGAGTGGATTTACCTCTATGATTATCTCAGGAACAAAATGATTTTCATGTTTCAATGTTGAGAAAGTATATGCCAGATCCATCTTATGTTTAGAGTCTATAGGTAGTTCAGTTGGAAGAGAATCTCCCTTTTGAGGAAAAACCAGTCCGGATTCTTGACGGTAGAGAGAAATTGTTGTGGAATTTGGTAATTCACTAGGTAATGGTTTTGGGGAAAACCCATATGGTTGAAGAGGTATCATGGGAATCTGAAATTTCTATGAGGGATAAATATCTCCACTTATTTGATAAGTGAATAAAATATCGAGGATGAAATTTTTAAAAGGGGGGAAGGATGTAACATCCCAATTAAATAAATAAATAATACACTCTATTTTTTATTAATATTTTGTGAAATAAATATTAAATTTAAATTAAATGGGTTTATATGTTCAAAGGAATACCCAATACGCAAAAACGACTTTCTTTGAAATCTTACACTGCACAATAATAATATAATAATATTATATTAAATATTAGATAAATCCTTGCCATTATATTAGAAAAAATAACAAAAATATGATTAATCATGTTTTTTAAATAAAAGTTAGAGGCATAAAATGTGAATGAATGTAATTTTATGCATACTTTACTTTAAAAGGCCGATTTACCGCCTTTTAGTGGAGAACCCTATTTAAATACAGTTTTTATAAATTTATATATTTTAATTGAAAAAATAAAATTTTCTTTAGATTCAGGACATCAAAATTTACTTTGGTTAATTTTTTCTCTTTTTCTGGGGAAGTTCATTTTTATTATGAATAGTTAAAAATAGTGTATTTTTATTCAAAAGTGCCTTTTAATATAATTTATTTATATGGTTATGTTATCATTTTAATTGATTGTAATGTGTAATTATATTATATATTCACCAATTAATACAATTTTGGTTACATTAATTAATTTCACTTTGAATTTGGACATAAAGAAGTGTCGGCCTTTTGATAGTTATTGTTTCTTCATAACAATTCAATTATTTTGACAATGGGAATTAATTTTTAATTAATTAATTAATATTATATGTTTTTAATATGGTAAAATATACCTTATTTTTAAATTCGGACATTCAAATATAGATTAGGATGAATTTTTTGTATTTTTATGAAAAACATCAATTTTTTATGAATTGTGAAACCACTAAGTAGTAGTTAAAAACTGACATTTTCATTTAAATGAAATTTTACAACTTCTGTGGAATAAAGTTCAAAAATACAACATACATGGTTGGTATTAATATGTAATATGTTGTTCAATAAGATGAAAATAATTTTTTATGAATAATAGATTTTGACTTTTATTTAACGCTTTTAAAGGTAAATAGGGTAATCAAGTTAAAAATAATTATACAATAATACAGGATTACCATACACATGTGTTCTAACCTTATTGGTTGAGTCATTTATGACCATGGACATATTTTTTTCAATTTCGAGACTCCATTTTTCCAATTGGGTGTGATAATGACACTTTAGATTAATTAAATTAATGTAAAGGAAAAAATTACAACAACAAATATATTTAAGTAAATTAATTTTGACAAGGGGATATAGAAATTATATTTTTGAGTATAAATATTCATTGGATATCTAAAAATATTTCCTACAACATGGTATTTGATTTAATAATTTTTTTGATATGAAAAATTAAATTATTTATGACACAACAATGATGTAGTATTTACCCCATTAAGAAAAAATTTAAATAAATAAGATTATAAATATTAAAACAATATCCAAAAAATATCCAATTCTTATTAGATAATTTTATTTTGACCATTAGTCATCTTATCTTCAACTTAAATTAGTTTTGGACCTTCAGAAACTGATTATCATTATATTATAAAATAATATTTTCACACTTTCCTAAAGAGCCCCTCCTCCCCATATAAAAATCTCTGAATGACAACCAATTCATTACACCAATCAATCCCCTTGGATCATCCAAACCCTAACCAAATAAGAAATAAAGATCCCTCTCCTCCTCCTAGAAACCTTATTTTTGGCATAACGCACGTCAAGACATCCTTTTGGTTCAAACCAAATAGAGTTACCCAAGTTAAAGGTAACAATTTCTCTTATCTTCTTTTATTTTATTTTACTTCTCCAACCCCTAATTTCTTTTTATTACATTATTATATAACAAAAAAAGTATCCTCATTATACTAGTATGTTATTCTGAGATTTATTTTAACTACACTTATATACACCACCATCTAATTGGTGAACAACAAACTGTTTTTATGGATGGAAAACTAACACCTTAGGAAATGATGATTGTTTGATTATATCCTACAACCTATCATGGTTTCCATTAAGATGACACTATATTTATATATGATATATATTATGTTTATGTTTTATTAATTCTTCATTATTTTTCTTTTAAATCATACCTTTATGGTGTCCATTATGGGTAAATAAGATAATATCATTTGAGAAAATGCAGACTACCGTCCCCTCAAAGTGATATGACTCGTTAATGCCATTTTTGGGATGGATAAAGGGTGAAGTTAATGATATTATATATTATATTATACTATAATTATAATATACCTATGTATCATTATGTTTTACATCCATTAAAAGAATAAATATAAATGAAAGTAGTGTTCATGCCAACGTACGGCTTATCGTCTCCATGAACGGTGCATTTCATTTCTTACCTCCAAATGCTATGTACTATTATAAATAAATTTATATACTGTATATATATATATGATATCTAAATAATTAGATAAATTCTGGATATAATGAAATTCTAACCATGTGAACAACTTGTAATTATAAGGAGCCCATTTTTTACTCATGTACCAAATATCGACATAACGAACTTTATTGACGTAAAATATTACAAAATTTTTTTAACATGGTAATAAGTTATATAAAAAATTAATAAATTTGGAAAATTCTCTTAATCAAGTAGAAATTAACTTTAGTTTATTATTCAAAATATTAATGAATGAACGGGTCAAGTCAGACATAAGGTAAGGGACTTCATATCAATATCCTTTCACCGAGGCATATTTTGTTTTAATACAAATGCTTCTTTTATATGATTTATAAACACCATTGAATTTTCATGTCATTAAAATGGAAACAAATTTCAACAAATTATTTTACGAAATGGAAAAGGTAATTTTTTTAACATTTGCGTAGATAGTGACCTCTCCGCAACCATAATCATTTTCTTGGCTTCCTCTATAAGCCTTAATGTTTTATAAAATGAAAATGAAATCCCTTATTAAATTTTTTGGGAGTTTTATTATTGAATATTGTTTTTGAATGGGAATTATTAATTCAATATATTGAAAATATTTCTTTTGATTGCAAATTAAATGTTATTAGTGAAATTTTTATATTTGTAATATTTTATGTGTTCTGATTTTTTAATGGTACATGGACATTTGACAGGTGGTTACATGATAAACCAAATGACGGGTGGTGCCATGATGAACCAGGATGGGTGGTTAAATTATAAGATCTAATGCATTGGGTATGGAATTCGGTTGTATGGCTATTACATTTAGTGATTTTTGTGTATGTTGATAGTATGATTATTCCATTTAAGTATGTTTATGTCCCAAGTTACCTTTATATGTTATGTGTTCTTAATATGGATTTTCTAGTAATTGTTTTTTACAAAAAGTTATGTGTTTATATATTATTCAGTGAAGCATATTTAATACTTCATAAAGGTGAAAATTATTACTTATGATAAAATATTCATGGTTTACTAGTTATTTTTTGAAAATATAATAGTTTCTCATCTTTGTGTATCCCTTACTCAGATTTTTATCCTCATACAAAGTTTTTGAAATGTTATTGACATGACATAAAGTGGAATAGAGTCAAGGATGGGATCAATGAAATGTGATGTTGTCTAAAACATTGAATGATACGTGTATCCTTTTTTCAAGAGTATATATAATATGAAAAAAATGGAAACTGAGTAGAAGTTTCAACCTTGTAATTTTTGAGATTTATTGTATTATTTATGGCCTAATTATCTAAAACTATAACCTTCAAATGATCCTCATTGAGTATTATTAATTTAATTCAATATTATGTAATGTTTATGTCTTGTTCCTTAAAAGTATTATATGTTTTTATAGATACTAAAAGACCTAGAGGATGATATAAAGATATCAATCATTAAATACGTCAATAAAAAATAACTAGTAATGAATGGTTATTGAAATATCAATTAAATCAAAAAATATATTAAATTTATTTATTTATTACAATTTACATCATATGAGATCCTTGGATTTTTGTATCTGAATATGTATAATTAGAAATAAAATACTTATATTGATCCATGAATTACCATTTAAATATTCAGTCCATAGGATTTTTTATGTTCTATAATACCTCCATAAATAAGTATCAATTTTTTTTAAAATTAATAAAAAAACATCATGTACCTTCCACCCATCCATAATATAATGACAACATCGTCGATGGAATAGACTATTTTCCACCTAAATGGTCTAAACATGTCATTTTTAATTATATACATACATGATAGGAGCCAACATTGCAATTAATAAATCAATATGATATTAATAAGTAGGATAATATTATTTAAATTAAAACTGACCTTTATGTTAATAATATTAATTTGAAATTATCCTATCATTTTTTAAATCATGAAATGAGTGTACCATAATATTTTTTTTTATTTTGAATCTATTTTAAAAAAACATGTAAAATATATTACTTATTTAATACTTTAATGATATAAAGTATAATTTTGGTAATTATGGGAATAATTAATGACACCATTGACCGTGATCAACATCTTGATACGGGTTTGGGTAAATTAACCAAACCAACATACTTTGGTGATATTTGAAAACAGTATACAATAAATGAATGTCAGATATTAATAACTTGGACTCCAAAATGATATATAAATTAAAATGGTCTTAATTATTGTATTTAAAAAACTAAATATTTTTTATGGAGGACTGTGTGTTTGAATTAGTGGGAATCCAAGGTAATATTTCATTATCTAAATTTTAATTTATTTATAACATATTTCTTCTTATGTACTGATTTTTGCTATTTTAAATAGTGTAAATACTTCCCCATTCACCTATGTTTATCATAAATCACTGTTATATCAAATTTTTTAAATATGTTTTCATGATACTTGTCCATAATGATTTGATTAAAATATTACAAATGTCAACAAGGGTTTTGTTTACTAAATACCTTTACAAAGGGTCATAATACTTCTCAATTGAATATAACCTTCTATGATTACTAAATTACTCCATTATGATATTTCATATTTTATTTTCTCATTCTCTCTAGAAGATTATTATTTTTGAACCATAATATTATTTTTGTACGGATTTCATCCTCATCAAAAAATGATGATGTTTTGAGTAATTATAATTTTTAATGCCTCATTCACTTCCATGTTTGTATGCATCTTATAATAAATGAATGAATTATTTTAAATTATTCTTATTTATAATCCTAAATAAAAATTATACATATCATTATATATTTTTATAATTGAATATTTCTAGCTCATTAATTATTCTATGTGGGTTTTCTACGACTTTAAAGAATTATTAAAAAGGAATTGTTGTCCATGTTAATTTATTTTATCTTATAACTTAAATTTACTTATGTACCATTTAATTATTTCAAATGTTACTTTTTTCGGTTTCTCTTAATTATATTTTATCAAATTTCTTCTTTTCGAATTCATGGGAATTATTTTTTGATTGTACATTATAATCATTTATATTATAATAACTATAATATTTTATTTTTTGAAACCTCTTATTTATGAAATTATATCTATTTTATTATCTACTTACAAATGTTATATCTTCCATATTGTAAATATCATGGTTACTCTCAATGAGTTTTTTCATATATACGTATTTTGGGATAATGATTTTTCTTATCGACCAATCTACTCTTGAATTCATTATTATTTGATATTGCTTGAAAGTTGTTATCTATATATATATTTTTCTCAAAATGATTCATTGAATTCATTTGTAATATATATATATATATGTGGTGTATCATATTATTATAGGTTGGGACCGATATATCCCCCCAATGTATTGTTAATGTTCTATATCTCATCAGATATGAATAGTATTTTTAGGAATGATTGTGGTTACATTTTATTACAACATTATGTGTGTGAATTTCTGGGTTTATGTATTCCCGAAATATTATAAATGGAAATGACTATGGTTATGTATCTTCAGAACATTTGTTTCGAACATGGTTTTTGGAAAAGATTTTCACAATGTTTTGATTTCCTTTCCTTCAGATTATTATACATCCCTATGTTATGTTCCCTGGTTCATGATTGATCTCTAATGATTCTTAATTCATATTCTATGGTATATGCTTTATCAATTTTTCCTTTTTATGTTATTATATTTTATCTTATGGATAAATATAATTATTTCATGATAATTTAAAATGATATATTTCCAACATTATCATGTCTTATAACATTATTATTATCTAGGAACTTTATGAATAATTAATATGTAATCAATTACTTAAAATTTAAAACCAATAAAATTTTTATATTCTATATACCCAATAAATAATGAGTATGTTTTTATGTATAAGGATGACTAATTTTTAGATGTTTATAAGATATTTTTATTCATTAATTTTTTATGAAGATGATAATATATACAAACACTAAATCATTGGGTTTTAATATTCTATTATTATCAATACATGTAACGTATAAATTATAACAATGTTGTGAACTATATTATTTTATTCCATTGATCATGTCAACCATTTCAATTATCAAGATACATCGAGGGATGAATAAATTCATGTTGTATCACTATATTTTCATACTATAGTGATATTATCTTTTTTCTATGATTTCTAAAAAATGGTTCTTTATATCTTGTAGAATGAATATTATTTATAATGGTGATTTATATCATAAGTTTTTTATTAATATTAATTAATTTATCATGTTTCATATGAATAATATTTAATTTTTTGACATAAATGTTTTATAACATCAAGTTCTAACGAAGTAGGATTTGAAGATTTGTTGAAGACTCATTGACATGCCCCAAATTTGATCACTATGATTTCCTGAAAAATGAATATTAACGTGAATGTGGATTTTATATGAAGTTATATTAAAGTATGTTTGATATATCCAAATATTTTAAAGATGTGAGATAAATGGTAATGATTATGATATTATGTATTATTATAGAGAAAATTTTTACCTTATTCAATTTATATCATATATCCAATTAAATAAAATTTATTATTTTCTCAATTGTTCTTTAATTAATTTAGTATAAAACAGAACCATAACATGAAAATTATAGGGGATAATAGTATTTGTAATTAAAACATTCATGAATGTATGAAAATATGTTTATATCAATAATAAATTTGGTGAAATAAGTCTTTTAAAAAGGGAGAGAGAATCTAATGGAGATACATTATTTTCGTTTATTGATTAATAGTGGAGAAATAATGATCTATTCTATAATAGATAAACCCATTAAATTTTATATCCAAATGATGGAAAATAATCAAGTATAATAATTTTTATAGAGAATATTGGATAAAAATATAAGGGTGGAGACATTATATCTCTAAACAGAATACACAAATTTTATGGAAGTAATTTAAACAAAATACATTGAGGGGTATTACTATAAACCTTATTTTATTACCATAAATATGATTATAATAATTTTTTCTATAAAATTTGTAAATGTTGATAATTTTTTATATAATATTTGATCATGTTTTTTTCGAGGAAATCGGGATGTTTATTACTGTTTCAATAGATATATTTTGAAAAAGGGATGGAGAGGATCCCAATATATGTAATGTCTATCCAACCCATATGGTGAGTAAAATGGAAAAGTTAAGAAATATGTAAGGATGATAATATAATACATAAATTTAGGTTTTATTATATTCTATATTCTATGATTTTATATTTTTAAGCTATTTTTAAACCACATCAACATATGATTATAATTTTGGAAATAATTCTTGGGAGATTTTATTGGATGTAAAAAATAAATAATTCTTTCACCATTGAGGGGAATCACAAAGTAAAAAATATAAAATATGTTCAATTGTTAATATAATGAATATATGATATTTAGGAACTTAATGTTTATTGAACAAGAAACATTCTAATTGACTAGATGGTTTCATACAAATGGTGACTCTTCAGAAGGAATATGATTCATTTCATTCTAATGTATATTAAATTTTATGATGAAAAATTCCTTATGAAATTCCAAATTTCCTATCCTGTGTTTTTTTAAGTCATGATCATAGGAAGAGGTTTTATTAGTTGTGTGGTTAAAAAAATAATATGGTATTATTGGGAATCAATGATTCAAATATTTAAATGAGTGTTTAAGAAGGTTTCTCAATTGTGATAATTATCTATGATAAATGGTGAGGAACTTATATATCTTGGTTGAAGCCTTGGTTACTCACATTCATGTTTCAGAATTTGGAAAATAATTTATATAATGTAATATACATAATAATCATAAAATTTTAAATAGAGATTTTGTATCTACGAATAAATATTTAAAATTAGAGAAGAACCATATCATTTAGGATGGTATATTAAAGATCATGATTCCTAATATTGATAAAAAATGGGATAAAATGTTATGAGGGAAGTTATTTTTAATTTTTTTATAGCCTAAAGTATCAAAAAACATTGGTAATTATTTAAATATATCAATTTTGGTATTAAGAAGTGCTTTATATGGGTGTTTTGTATTGTTTTGACTTTTTTTGGATTAAAAATCTTGAGCATTCAACTACACATGATGATTGATAATTTTCATTACAACTCAAAAGTTGTGGTCCGGACGAAAATTTATATTATGGATTTCACTTCCTGGCATTTTCATAAATATTATATAATGAATGGATTTGAAATATATGTACTTTTAGATAGATGATAAACTATAATTAACTATTAAATTAAAATATTACAAAATCAAATGGTTGTAGTTGGAAAATATAAAGTGGGAAAAACAATTTTATTCAATTAAAGGAGAAAATGGAATCGAAAAGGATTGGAATTATATATTATAGGAATTATTTTTTATAGAGAAACAATAAATGGTATTATTTTATTTCAGTAATAGTAGGGTGAGTTATTGATGAAAATATTATTATTAATGATCAAAGTTGTGAATTTTATAGGAGTAATATGTTTTTATGTAGTATGTATGGAATAATAGAATAAAGCTAATTTATATACTATAATTAATCTATATGTAGATAATTCATTTAAATTTTATGATGAATGAAATAAGATCAATGATTGAAATATTGTCAGTAGTTTTTGATTATATATGGTAGTGAAATTAATATAATATCATGGAACTAAAGTAGATTCAACATATAAATATATGATTTAGTTCACACATAATGATTATATATTTACAAACATGTTATTTATAATATAAGAAACATACATTCCTATAAAAATTTATTATTTAGTAATGTGTGATAGAAGAAAACTTAATTACCATTAGGATGTATTTTTCTACTATGTAATCTATTCAATTGGTAGTGATAATTTGTGAGTATTAAATTCTTAAAAACATTTAAATTTAGTGAGTTATTTTGAAGTGTGACTTCACATATAATTTTTTTTACACTAAATAATGAGTTGTTATAGATTTTGTTACACCATAACAATAATGATTATTTCTCCTTGGAATTATCCTAGTAGTAGAGAAGCATGTAAAAATATATCTTTGATGTTCATTTGAATTTATTTAGATTTTATTTAGATTGAATTATATTTTTTAAAGAGATAATGATTGTTTAAATAGATAACTTCCAATAATGGAACCATATTCTTATAAAAATTGTGATAAAAAATGATTAAATAAGGTTACATGCTAACCCCCCATCAACTCTCGAATTGTTGGGTTATAATAATAATGTACATGAATTTCCACTATAATGATATTTAAGGTATTTATTTCATATGGTTTTTTAAATAAAATAAATCAGGTAATTTATGAGTTTACAATAAAATATATATGTCACTATATTGAGTCTAATGAATATGTAAGTTATTTTTTCATAAGAAAAGATGAAATTTTAGAAGATTAATTAGAATATGTAGAATTATGGAGAAATAAATATGAGGATGTTGATCGACTATTCCAATATAAAAACATCATTATTCGTCTGAGATTTATTTTTTATTCAAAAAAATAATATTAGTGATTAAAAATTAATAATACAAACAAAATATAGACTATAAAAAATAAGATCATATGATAAGCGATCATTCGGTAAAAAAAGATAAATCTAGTTTTGGAATTTTAAATGTAATCATGCATCAAAGATAATGCTACGTAACAGTTTTTGATAAGTAGGATGTCATGCTACAACGAGACAATGAAAAATCAATGATGATTCATCATGATAATGTACCTTCCATAAGATATAGAAATAAGTGTCTTCTGATATCATGGAATGACAATGGAATTATATTTTCAGATATGTTGTCTATAATATAGAACGTTTCTTATGGAGATAATATTTAGGATTAGTTTGAATTATGTTTCCACTAATAATTATGTTTACATTGTTTTACAGGATATATATTCATAAATATTTAACGTATTAATGTAATGTCTTAGAGAGATTTCAGATATATTAAGTACTAATGAATTTAGAATATGTGTAGTCATGAATATAGATTGACCCTATGTTATTTAAATATATTATATATTTTGTGTCAAGATATAGAGAGAACCAATGATGGTATGAGATGTTAAAAATTAAATATAAATGGAAGATAATACAATGTTGAGAGATGACAATGTTCTTATTACTTAATATCTCAATTATCAAAGAACAATAAGCATCCTAACATATAATATTTATATATCAGGGGGATCAATGTTTCCAATTCTATTATATGTTATGGGTAGTGGTGGCTATTTATATTAATATGCCTGGTCAAATATGTTCAGATATTATGTTTTCTAGAAGTGAGTTTTTTTTCTTCATTATTATTTCAAAAGGAGATCCAACCCAATACAATTTTTCTAAATTATTTTTTAATTTGTGATATGTCATGATGGATGAAATTTCCTTTAATTCATTTTAACATTTTTGGGATATGTTTATGGGTTAAAGGCTATACCATTGGCTAATAATGAAATTGATAATAAAAGAGAAGGTGTGTTCATGTGGGATATAAATCACTTTAATGTAGGGGAATAGTTGTCTTGACTTGAGTATAATATTATTAACAATCAAATGTGTGACTATTCAAGTAACATTCCTTCTTAAAATAATTTCATGGAGAAAAATGGTGTGAGGGAATTGAGATATCCATTCAATTAATAGGTCCAAAGGTAATGAGAATATAAAATTATTTAATCATTAATAATTCAACCATAGTGCATCATCCCCACCCTCTTGGGATGTTTTTATCAATTCTACTGAAATATGATTTCTTATAATAGTATAACACTATATTAAAATATGTATAACATCAATGTTTAATCCTATAATGAACTGAAATTAAAAACATTCCTATCCTTTTAGCTTGTACATTACTTTCTATATACTAAAAAGTAATAAATTGTAAAAAATATATTATATAATAATATATGTGGAAACAAAAAAATACTCAAGAAAAAATGAGAAATAATTTTCATGATCATCTAATTCAACTGATGAATCCACCCCCCCCATTTGACATTATAAAAACATTATTTGATATTAATATAACTTATTATAGGATGATTATATCAGAGATGTTTTATGTAGAGTGCATATTAAACTTGTGATTTCACGACATATTTTTTATTTATAATGAAAATAAAATAACTAATCATGAATAATTTAGTTCATCTATCATCCATTTATATAGTATTGACATTTTAATTTTTCATGTATATAATTATTGATGTATTTTTTTATTGATTTTTTTATCATCATTTTTTATATAATATTTTATGGATATTATTAATCACAAACCATCATACTAATTTTTTTCAGTTATAGGTTCCCATATTAATTTTTTTAAAGAATCTTAAATATTTCCAAATGATTTCATAATATATTTAAAATATTCTTCTGATCTGTTTAAATCATAAACAATATAGGGGAAAACATTATTACAAACCATTCAGTGGAAAAAATACATTATTTACCATTTTAATAATATGTCGCTAGATATGAATTAATTATTATTTTATTAATTTTAATGGAATTATATAATAAAATTTTGGTAACTCTAGTTGTTTTGGTGATATTTTTTTTATACTATGATAACATATAAAAATAATTTTAATTACATGATGGACAATATTAATTTATAATAGAAAACCTAAAATATATAATCTATTATATATTATTTGAATATTACTTTTGTCTATTGTAAAAAATTATTTATTCCATTGTAAAATGTTCTTGTATCAAAATAGAACAAGTTTTTTAGTTACCATCTAAATGAATGATACTATAGTATTTATATAAATGGATAATTTTTGGAATATTTATAAATATTTTACTATTATAAATTAATTAAAAAAATGCTATTTTTTGTTATGATTTCTCAAAAATGAAACATATTCATATTTCAGGGGCATTAGCATCTATAATATTATTAGAGTTTAATTATTCAACAATATGAATACCATCAATAGATTGGGATATATCATATGTTTCTATATGAAAATGTATTGACCTACATGTATGAAGGTATGGATTCGATTCATTTAGCTTATTTCATTAGTAGGATGGTTGGTTTAAATAGTGGAAGTGGATTTCATTGGAAAAATAATAAAATTAGATAAAATATGGTTACTAATAAATGTATTTTAAAATTTGGATGATAAAATTATGTAACTAGTATCTATGATATAAGTTCATGGGTACATGGACGTGTGGGGTAGCATTCCATGGTTGACAACTAAATAACCCATGAACCTTGATTAGATATCCTGTGGAGAACTAGATATGTAGTAGGGGTTCACAAACTCTGTATTAAAATCCAACCATGTTTCTCATATTCATTCATTAATATAGTATTTTTTAAAAAAATTATTATAAAATATGCCACCCTCCTTTTAAAAATCAATGGAATTTGTGCACAGTTCTCCATCTTTATTCAACCAAAAATTTGTGAGATTATCCCTATATTAATTATAAAACCAAATTGATTTTTCCTGTGGAAAATAATTCATTAATATTAACTTTTTCCATAATTTATTTTAGTTCTCTCACAACATAATTTTTCATTGTCTAAAATGGCTAAATTGGGTGATTTTGTTTCTATTTCAAATAATTTCTAATTATCATAGGAAAATTTGTTGATTATTGCCAATAAATAAACCCTTAATCGTATTAGTATAGTTATACCTTGATTTTCCCCATGTTTTTATGTAAGTTATTAGAAATTACTTGTGTATTTTGATAGGATGGCATGAAAATCCAATTATAGAATATAATAGTTCTTTATTACACCCTAATATATGATTAAGGAGTGTCTAACACATGTCATGTATGTTCAAACATATTCAGTGATCACATAATCACTATTGACCATGAACATTATTTTGATGCATTAAAATACCATAGAAATTGGTCATTTGAGGTTGTCAATTTAAAAAAAAACATCAATTATTTAAACATGATGTGTTCCCTTAAAAATTCATTAATGAAGTTGAATTGTTCTTGTATGATTGGTTGTTGGTGTGAAAACTATTTGATGTTTCATGGTGGTAGTTAGTATCAAATATAAATTCACATACATGGAATTTATAGTTATGTGGTGTTATGAGACTGATAAGGGTACCTAGGATTAAAAAAATATGATTAAGTGTACAGATAACGGGGTATTGATATCTCAGTTAGTGATTTGGATCAATAAAGATAGAGTATGACGTGTTTTCTTCTGTTAATTTTTAATTCTTGTATTATAATCCATTTTTATATAATGGTTTCTATTGTTTTGTTATAATATATTTACATATAAATTATATATATTGTTGATAACTCATTCACCAATGGATTATTTTATGAGAGGATATAACATATTCATAAATGCTTCATATAATGATTCATGAAAATAGATTCTCAAATTTTTTTATTTTTGTTGGCGATATTCTATTCTCCATGGAAATATGATATTATCTACCTAAGGTGTTTATTTGATAATTATTCATTCAATATTATTATGTACATCATAGATTTGAATACATGTATCTTCTACCATTATCTTCTTTCATTTGGAATGGTCAATTCAAACAATTCGCTCAACTTATTTTTTATTAGAAAATTCATGTACTAATTCAATACTGGTGTTTTAAATAACATTTATGGTATCATATAATTGTGTATTATAAACATATATTGAATTAATGAATGTTATGTATATATTTTATAAGATGTAATGTCTTATGGTGGATGTAATATATATATATATATATATATTATTTAATAACATGGTAAGTGGTTTCCCACTATGTATATTTAACAAAACATTTCTGTTCAGCTAGGTGGGAATACATACATCATGTTATTTAATGTCATATATATAAGGTCCATGTTATCAAAGGATTTGTATAAATTAAATTACATGGAATTTGACATGAGACTAAGAGATTCCATTGATAAAAGATGTATATGTATCTATAATTCTATATTATTTTTAGATTATATCTTTTATAATATTTAGTCATTATGTTAACCTACATATGGTGTAAAAATCATATGAAATTTACATGTATTTTTTTATAACTTGTGATATTTTTTAAGTTAGGTTCATTACTATAAATTAAAAATTAAGAGATTAAACATTTCACAATTCATTATTATAATATGATAATTACTTGTGATTTTTTGATAGTGGGAATAAACGATATAAGGTAATAATAAAACCACTATAATAGTGTGTAACCACCAATATATGTGGTGACATTCGTTTGGATAAATATTTTTTCGGATTGAGCATTGTTTTGGTAAACCATGTAAAACTATTACAAGTTTAATTTCAGGGCATCATTACTCTCCTGTAAGAATAAAATGTAAATTTTTTAAGTAGAAAACAAAGAAAACAATAAATAATTATTTTAGGAAATGAATTTATAACTTTTTATACCATAATGACATTGTCAAGTAAATGACATCATTTCAAGGATTATGACTCTTCTATAAATAGAATTAAACTAATTCATGATTGAATACTAGAATAATCAAGAATGGTTACGCATCAAAGAAAAATTATATTATGATTTCATGATGTAAAGAAACCTAAAAAACTAATTAATACTCACGCAATTATTAGAATCGGGCGAATGTAGGTAATTTGGTTTGGTTTGAAAATTACAATCTATAATACCCCACATATCCCATATTTATGTACTTCAATTTTTAAATAAACCATTTGACCTAGAACCATGATAAATTATATTGAAAAACTCAAAAATTTGTCTTGAAGGAAGATAATCACAATTTAATTCATTATAAAAGAAATCCCACTCTCAAATGCAATTTATTTATTGATGGTTTTCAAGTGATTTGAAAATGTTGAATAATGAAAAAATAAAAAATTGTTTTTCATTGTAAATATAAATACCACTAAATATTGAATTCAAATTTTTTATGGAACTAACAATATAAACCTATCCCCATATATTATTCATCAAGGGGTATAAATGTAATATTCGTAATACAGTAAAATAACATATAAATCAACGAAAACCTCTTTTTCTATCATATTGTCAAGTACATATCATATCTGTGTTGTTAAACCCTTAACTATTTGTTCAAAAAGGAATCCAAATGGGATTTAATGTTATCACTAAAATAATTCCATTGATGTTACCATATAAACTATTGGTCAAAGATTCCATAAATCAATTAATGATATTAAAGGAACATATTTTATTAAAAATCCATGATTAAAATAATGAATTAGATATATTCTAACATAGTAAAATATATAAATTTTTTTATTTTTTTTATCTAATAGATTTATTTTTTGGTTTTCCATCCTAAAATAGATCATTAGTTCCTATGAATATGAAATTATTTGTGTTATTGATGATTTTAATGTAATTTTCATTTCATAATATCATATTTTGTCTATTGTAAATGTCATGTATGCATGGAAGAGGAAAATATACATTTCTGTGGAAATATATATTAATGTTTTAATGAGTAGGTGTTCTTGTGGGAGTATTTAAACTTAATTGAGAGATGGTCGGTTCTTGGATACATGATTCCTAACAAATATTTCATGTGGAGAAATAACTATGAGGTTCCATAAAGTCATGATCTAGAGAAGTGTTGATGTGGTTTGTAAGGGATGATATAGGCTTATCAATCTAGGATGATAACATGGGTCCATTGAACTATGTTCTAAAAATAACTACTCAAAGCATACGATCACTCATTCAAATGATACTAAATTTATCATTCATGTTGTATAATGTATAATATATGTTCCTTGATGGATATTCAAATGAGATGGGCCGAATCAGTGGAATTGTGGGATTGTCAGCTTAGATAGTGTAGAATGTAGATGGTCTGATTCCACCCGTTTTGGGTTTTCAAAAAAATAATACTTACCTTAAAAATGAAAAAAATGAAAAACCAATATGCACACCCTCACATTACCCAGATACATTTGACCATCATTGTGTCACTTAGTGCTGGTTCCAATAGTTTCCAATGCAACTCCAAGTTCAATCGATCATTGAGATGATGACGGGGTAGTATCCACCCCCTTGAACATTATTATGATGTTGATTTAAATCTAATGAAATTGATATTAAAAAATTGTGATAAAATTATAACATCTGTGTATAGATTAAAACACCATATTGGAGGTAGTGATCAAGATTTCGGAGATTGTCCAAAATTACCAAATGATGTTAATTTTTTTGGTTAATCATTTTTCTAAATCAATGTATGTAATAATAAAAACATTTTGTAATTATGATGATGTGTCAAATAATGTTGGAAATGGCAATACATTATTGGTAACTAATTTTATATGTGATGTTTCTATCTCAAACCATGTTATCTTGGGTAGAAATGGTACTCAAACTGAATCCATGGTTAATAACATGATTAAATGTTATTTGAGAGACAAAATGTTTCATGGAATAATTTCGTTTTTTACAAGTATAAAATTCCATTAAATTGTTTGACATTTGTTTTGAAAATATGATACAATTGACTTCAAAACCTTGAATTAGATTTAATACCCCACACTACCATGATATTAGGGAGACATATCTGAAATAATATGTTTTTCTTATGGGGAAAAATTTAGGTACATAGATAGGATTATTGTGAAACACATTTCGCAATTTTTTTAGATTGTTGGACTAATTAAAATATATGCAATTTTCATATAAATAGTTTTAAAATGAATATATGTTTAAAATCCATTGATAAATACAGAATTTTCCCGAATAAATATGATGTGTTTGCGGTTATATAAAATATGTTGGAAGATTATTATGAAAATAATCATGTAAAAATGGTCACGAATTTTTATTAAACTTATAAGGAAACAAGTGATATATTAATGGAAAAAGGGAAAACCATCTTAGGGACACCATGTGTTTCCCATTTAATTTAATTCATATTTAATTATTTTCAAGAAATATAGATTTTCATCAGGTGACAATTGAAAAGGAGAAAAGGATTAAGAATTTCATATTTAAAGAGGAACCATGATCGTACACATGATAAGGAAGATTACATATGTAATTGATTTAAATAGGTAATATGTTACTCATTTTGATAAATCTATTTTTATTTGGAAATTTATTTTCATTCACAAGCCATCCTGGTTCCACATTGAATCAGTTACATGAGATGTCATGAAAGTAGGACTAAGAGGAACTTTTGATCATCTGGATATGGTAACTACTACATGGAATGAAGAACATATTGTTGGGAATGAATTATCCCATAAAAATAATGAAATAAAAAATAAAATATAAAATATAAAATAACATGAGTTAATAAACGAAACAAAATAGTACATACATCCACATGACTATGTGGGCCACCGTAGACCACTAAACCAACAACACCACACAGAAACCAACTACAATCCAAAAGAAGAAAGAGAGGATAAATATAATAATTCATCTATAGGTGGGATTATTAACAACTATTAGGTGTTCAAGGATAAGTTATTCCTTATTCCATTCCTTTAAAAATAATACCAAGTGATGCTAGTTTAGTAATATAACCATATAAAAACAATGTTATCTAGATTTTTTAAAATTCATATAACATGTTTCAATTTTCCTGGAGAAAATTTATTTTTCGTCGCATTTCATAATTGTTTTCAAGCATTCTTATAAATTTCAATATAAAATGAACATAGTTGATATTTTAACTTGGTTTTTATAAAGGAAGAAATATATATTAATGAAACAGAAATGGAACACACAACAAAAGTTTCACAGGAAATCCCTGATTAACTATGGTTAGTTATTTATTATGATCCTCATACCTCGATGTTCATCACACCTGAGAAAAACCCCAAAAATTATATGGAATGATATAATGGAGGGTAACTTATCCTAGGGTCTAGTGGTCTCTAATCATATACTAAAACCCACAGCATCCCCATGCATGAGAAACTAGAGGGGGAAAATCCAAAGGTCTAGTGGTATGTTATAATCATCATATGTGTATTTTTATCAATCATAATAGGGAGAAATAAACCTAAATTTTGTTAATCCACCAAGTGTACTAGACCTATTTTTTCCACAAAGGATCCAAGGTTTCCCATTTTCTCAGTTTCAAATGGTGGTGATTATTTATCATGAATACTTATATGTATATATTAATTTCTAAACAAAAACTCGTACAACATCTCATCTCAAATCTCCATTTTTGATCACACCCACCATTTCATGTAACAAAAAAATTAAGTGTAATCTTCAATAGGAACATATCAAAAATCACACATTCAACATAAACATCATATTTCTAGGAAACGTTGAATCCCTCGAAATGGTTTTTCCTCATTCATAGGAATTCTCAATGTGCCTATTGGGCCTCATTACATTACAAGGAATAGTTCCATTTTGTAAATAATAATCACCAACACTTTTAGGTTTCAAAAACAATTATATGATCAATTGAGAAACCAATGAACCACACATTTATAAACAATCACGCAACTATGATTAAATTGAACCGACTAATCTATGAAAGGGAAATGTCTATTTATCCTCCAATTCAACCTAAAACCAATAAACATTTCCAAACATTCCAATCCCAGGAAATCTACCAATTATAGAATCACATACTGACCTATGCTTATTCGGTTCAACTTTTACAATGATTATATTCATAAGAGACATCATTTGAAATATCCACCACACACTCTAAACAATTTTAGAATTCATTTTATGAATATAAAATGAGGATAATTCTAAAACATGATGGGAATCATATTTTAATGAATAAAACACATGTAAAACATGACTGTCTATATGAATAATAATGGTGTCTACAACATCAATAATCACTATCAATTTTCTTATCATAGACATAATAGTTAATACTGAAATCACTTTTTAAAACAATAATGATGTTACAGAAATCAAATTAAAGGCCTCAACCTATAAATACTAACTCATGAATAATATGACCAAATCAAAAATTCTTATCACTTAATTACATTGACAATGTAAACTTCAATATAGTATTTACACTTACACACTCATGAATTTATAGATATATTTATACCCATAGATATATTGAACATACTCCCCTCACCATAGGGGAATATGTACTAAGATGGTGTATGTATATATTTATGCCTTCCCCCAAACATGAATGTAATTCATCCTTGTGCATGATGGATCAAAACACACTAAGTAAAAATACTGAAACATCCAATGATTACCAAAAATGTCCAAAAAAAATCCAATCAATACAAAATCGATGATGAAGAAACCTCAAATGACGATGGGTGAAAATAAATGAACCATAATGCTATGATTTTAGTGAAAAATGTCAATACATGAATAATAACGACCTGAGAGACCTATTTCATGCCATAGAAAACAAATAAAGGGATCCAAAATCACCTCAACTAAAACACTAGGGATTGTTCAACCACACACAATAAAATGGGAGACGAAAAATTAGAATTTGAGGGAGAATAATTGAGGGGGATCAATTTTATTGGTATTCAAATGAAAAACTAGAGAAAATATGGTGGAAGCACCATAAGAAGAGGGGCTGAGATGGGGGGGCTCTTGTGTACCCTGTTAGAAGGGAGGGGTGAGTTTCACTCTATACAGGGGATAAAAAAGGAAAGAAAATCTGAAGTAAAAAATTGAAAAAAAATTAATTTAAAATTTAAAAATACAAGGTAATCGACATGGTGTGTGCGAGCTTTACTAAACCATGCACCAACTATAACCTGGTTATTTCTTGGGCCAATCACCCATTCATGGTAACTCTTATGTATAAAAATAATTATGAAATACATTTTCAAATAATACCACTTGATGTAGGCTACTCAAAGAGGCCAACATCATTATCCTCACATGGTTTAATAGACCATGCATATGTTGTGTTCCACAACATTCACTAGATTTGTCACCAAAAAGGATACCATAGGGTTACCCCTTATTATTAATGCAAAACATGAAATAAAAAATTAGTTTAGAAAATAAAAATTTAACCCTCTAACTACTAGAACATAATATATACTATACAAGTAATTAAATAATTAATTTAACTAATAGTACAAGGTTGGGTGTGATAATTCTCCCCACCACTGACACGTTATACCCCCAAATGCCTCTGAATAAATCATTATGAAAATGAAAAGACTCATAACATACCAATTCCAATCAAACCCAAGAAACATGTTGTGACTTATCAAAACAAAAAATTTCAACTAATTGGATCTTGAGAACCCCAAATCAAGGAGAACCATAGAGGGAAGAGAAAGGTATCCCCACCATTAAAAATAGACTACCAAAATAGCACCCACATGGTATATCCCCAATAAGAACACCCCCTCCTACACAAGGGTCCCCTAGGGAATATAATTTAACATACGATTTGAACCAAACCATTATTAATTATTTGTGAATACACATGCATATCTAAAAAAGAAAAACCAAAACAAGAACTAATTATTAATGGATAACTACACATGGAAAACTAATCATAGATTCACATTAAAAAGGAAAAAACCAATAGAATTTAATGAATTAAATACCACCACACCTTCATAAAACCAAAGAGTATATTTGAAAGCATAAAGGCAATAACAAGGAAGTGAGCCCTCTATGATTTGTACAAAAATATGGGACCATAGAATATAGATAATATACAATAGAGAAACATAATCTATACCCATTCATGCACTTGTGAGAAAATCGTGACAATGTACCTCCGAACCCATATGTTTCAAGAATGTTTGTGTATATCACTATTGGGACCATATCATGTTCATGTATGTTTATAGCACCCACTAAATTGCATTCATAAGATAACATCATCCAATCAAGAGTTATTATAATGACACTACTTATAGAAGTTCCCCAGGTGACCCAAATGACCACACAAACATCATTCCTTCAAAAGGATGATGAAATAATATATAATAGTTTCCACGAACACCACACTAGAAGAAAATTTGGGACTATTACAATAAATTAAATGTTGAAACTAACATTGGTACTATATTATAACATGATGCTCTTATTCAGAATCCTCACCAAATATGGATCCTCCACGAACACCAAATGAAAAAAATCCTTAAACCCTATATATAAATAATGCATCAATAGAGGATCATATAACTAATAACTAAAAAATTATGAAGATTGGGAGACCATTTTATCATTATGTTCAACACGCCCCTTCTACATCAGTTGACCTAATCCAACATCCCTGATCTCTAGAAACTTTTTCTCCTTATCTTTCTCTCAAAAAAACCACTGGATGAGATTGTTCTTGAAGATCAGCAAAGAGATCCCAACTCACAATGATAATGGAACTACCAAATTACACAAATACAATCATAGGACATCATATAATAATAAAAAATAAAACCATCAACGTTTCAAGAGTTCCCAAAAACACAAAAATGCTCGTGACATCCATTAGACA
This sequence comes from Viscum album, assembly GCA_963277665.1. Lineage (NCBI taxonomy): Eukaryota > Viridiplantae > Streptophyta > Magnoliopsida > Santalales > Viscaceae > Viscum > Viscum album. The sequence continues at coordinate 617,347,820 of OY728164.1, forward strand.
ATCCACTAACTTTAGCAAACCTCTCAACAAAAATGAATTCAGTCCCACCACTCCACTAGGAGATCACATAGGACATAGGACTAATGAAAAATCCTTAGAAAACACTTCTTTTTTTAGGGAAATCATACTTTGAAGAACAAAAGACACAAAAGTATATCATAATCGAACCAAAACTCATCTAAATATCATTTTAAAACAATGGAATAATCATAATTAAAAAAAAGACATTAAATATAAATAATATATGAACTATGAAAAATCTTAAATAACATCACCAAACATGAAATAACCATATTGGGAGAATCACCATTTCCTAAGTTGCATCATAATCCATATTGACCCATTTTCAAATTCAAATCCTCTATTTGAAATAAAAATTATTTTCCAATACCAAAAATCATTTCTACTGATATACTTTAAAAATCCAAACAAAACATTAATTTTTCCATAAAAAATAATTAATCTCTTTCAAAAATTTCCCTATTTTTTATAGAAACTATATTAGTTTAAAAAAATCCTTGAAAAACCATTCCAAATATTTTCTCACCAATAATCACCCATGGTATCGTACAAACCACCACATATGTGTTCATTCAAACTATTTATTATTCATCCACATTTGAAAACCATCGTTCCGTTTAAACATAGAGATATGCGAATATCAATGATGAATACCGAGGGTAATACAAAAAAAAATCATTAAAACCTATATTATACCAAATTCCTTATTAACATTTCATCCACATATTCCTAATCATTTCAAAATTAGGAAAAATTGTCTCTTTTAGAAAAACTGTCACTCTAAAAATATTTATCAAAATTAATTTTCCTTTCAAAATACTCCCACACCAACCCAAAACCGATAGAATCATCACTATTACAAAAATAAAAGTAAACTAAAAATACTGGTAAGTCATACACCAAACACGTGGTTTAAAAGACCAAACATTAATCATACACCAACCACATGAATAAAATTGAACCATGGATCTGAGATCTATCTGGTTCACTATGCCATATAATCTCACCATACAACACAAGCTAACATCCACTATAATCACACAAAACAAAAAAATCTCATAAAATTGATCAATCAAATTTTGAAATCTTAAATGAAAAATATATATTACAACCCATAGAGACTGATCCCTCTTCCGATGTGGTGAAAATCAGGAACTAAACAATGATCAACCTTTTGATCCCCCATGATCACGTCCCCAATATACCAAACATAAAAAATAACTATATCCTCCTGTGATACAATTTTTTCATGAACAATCCTTGGTCTACCCTCAAATAGTTACCTACGTAAGCATGTGATATGAATTGAGAGGTGACCTCTATCCTCCAAGGCTGGCAGCTACTATCAAGAATCTTAAATACATAATTTTTTATGATTTAACCAATGAATAATATTTAAATAAACAAATATAAAATATATAATAAAAACTAATATAAAAATTGGAATAAAATAAAATATCACATACCACCCCGTGACCTAGTTGGTCATATTCGACAATTAAGCCAACATTTCCCCATAATGACTGAATCCAAGATAGAATTATTAGTATGAGATAAAAACGTGAAACAATATGCATGTGTATAAAAACATAATAGGTATTCTTGGATAAAGTATTCCCCATTGTTTAACATAAAATAAAAACTAATCCATGATAGTTTGATATTACAACCTTAATAAAATATGGTTTCCATTCATCTCAAAATCAACTAACAATGTTCCAATTTCATGAAAACCCATTTTATTTCCATAAAAATTCCATAATTATTACCTATCATGCAAAAAAATTTCAAATTTAAGGGAAAACATTATACATAAGAATTTTTTTTCCTAAAAATGAAAATAATTATGAAAACAACATAAATGTAAATCACATCCCAAGTGCCATGGGTAATCCCTGAGTAGATAAGATTAATATAGCTCTTGGATAATTATAGCTCAATTACTAGAACATTCATCCCAAACCCAAAAAATCCGATTTCAAAATATACTAGAGGATAATGTGTCGCAACATATAGTGGTCTACGATAATGTGGAGATACCCCATTAGTGCCTCCCCATTTTCAAGTGCCACAATAATTCACAATCATCTTCACTAGTCACGTGTCCAAAATTACTCATTTATCATTCAAAAAATATTTATAAAACAAGGAGGAATTATTAAAGGGGGGTTTCCACATAGATAAAAGTTTATCAAGGTTCAAAATGGGCCTCCTTACATTCATTTTATACTTAAATTTTAGAATAAATAATATCGCAAATCCTTTAACATCCAAAAAATTATAAATTCAATTAAACAATAAAGGGTCATAAAATTTAAATAAATGATTGAAACCATGATTAAATTTAAGAAATCTATTTAAGAAAGGAAATCAATATTTTCATATCAATTCACACCAAAACACATGCACTTTTATATAAATGAAAAAACCGTGAAGTTTTACCTTTTTAAGTTCAAAAATAATCCTATATAAATTCATCTGAATATTCATAACTATTAGAAACAAACCATTCATCTTGGGAATTACCCAACACACCCCCAAAACCATTTTGGAAACTAATATTTTGAATTAAAATTATAGATTATTATTAAACAATCATGGATAAAATTTTTTACCACTACATAACATGTAAAACATGAGGGGTTATATGAAAAATAAACGAGTGTCCAACTCCATGATTCATCATTACTTTATATATCATATAAATACTATTAAATATTAAAAAACAACTTTTTAGAATACTCATGTAATTTTGAAATAAATATTAATGGCCTTGGAATATTGAACATACCTCAATAAGAAGAATACCATGACAAAACATCTCAGTACTGGATTTTTTGGACATTGAAAACTTAAATCCAGTCCTTACACATACATGCACAATAATTTATACAAATTTGTATATATATATAAAAACCCTAGATGCAATTCACATAATTTCCTCTCTATGAGTATATATATATAAGGAGTGAATATATATATATATATATATATATATATATATATATATATATATATTCATTTCCCGTTATCATGCATGTAAGTCATCTTCATGAATGGAGGTTCAAAACACACTAATGAAAAATACACAAAAATTTTAAATTCACAAATATATATAACTGAAAATATTTGAAAGAAACAAAATTGGAAAATTATACAAACATAAAACAACGAAATCTGTTATGAAACAATTCAATACCCTACGCCATTAGTGGAATATTATGAATAACATATGATGCTAACCTGAGAGACCAATTTCGCACACTATAAATAAGATATGCATCAAAAGAACATCACATGAAACTTAAGGGTTTGGGTGAACTGTAAACCACATGAGGGAAAATGGAATGTTCCAAATCATGGTAGAAAGTTGGATGTGGATGGATTATTATAGTGATTAGGCCAAGAACCCCTAAAAATGCATGTGGAATCATTAGACAAAAAACTGTTTGGGAGGGGTTACACAAACCATGGAAAAAAGGGAGGGGTAGATTGTTTATTAATATGGGGAGAAGGTAAAAAAGTAGGAAGGAAAAAATGAAAAAAAAATAAATAATTAAATGAATTGAAATATTTTGATATCCCGATGGTTAGTGAATTATTCTCAAAGCCAAGATCAAAGCATTTAATGGCCACCACCTAGTTCAAACACCTATTTGCAGTTACACAAATGAAGACACATGTTTTATAAAATATATATCAAATTGTTTTACATGACGTTAAAACTCAAAAATCCCAACAACATTATTGTTAAAATATTCATAAAGTATTTGGTTACAATATGAAATGAAAAAGACACCATAACGAAACTATAATATAAATGCATTGTTACTCCTAACAATGTGGGATACCCATGAAATTGCTAATTTTTTTAAATTTTTTTAAAAATTCAATCTTCTAACTACCATAACTAAAAATTGTTTCTAAAAATAGTTAAATAATTAAAAATAATTACATTTTTGATGTCAGGTTGTGACAATGTCAATAATATAAATTGAATTTAAAACATCTTTATTTCAATGTCAAGAAAATAAAGTAAATTTTTAGGTAATTAAGATGGAAAAATTGTTCGTTCAATAATATCTAATCCCAAATTTTGTAAAATTGTCCTTGGATAAAAGAAGTTTTTTATTAGTATTCATTTTGAATTTTTGATTGGGTTTTCATAAAAATTAAATGTCTTTTAAAATTTATATAATTATATATAATTTATTTTATACAACCATTATATTATTTTAATGGTTTACTACTCATTATATCACTTTTTTTATGTTTTTGTTTCATAAAATGAATAGAAATATGTTTCCCGAAAATAAGATGAATGAATTGGGGTTTCTGATATACTAATAAAAATTAATAAATATAGAAGATTTAAAATCCATTATGATGAAAATTTTAAGCATCACCCATAAGATGATGAATTAATATAAGAATGATAAATTGAAAATGAGGTGAATAATGACAAATTGGGTGGAGGTGATTTAGAATTTAGTGATAGAGATAATGTTGTTAACGAAGATGATTTTGAGATTCATCAACGTGATTATGATGATGATAATGATGGATATGGAGAAAATTTGCACCTGTAATTTGATTAAGATAATAGAAGTGAGGTGAAATTGATGTCTGATATTTCGGTTACTAATAATGAATTATTAAAGACTATGAATACAATATTAGTCAACTTTTTCCTTTTTTAAATTTATTAAACATTATAATCGTTTAATAATATAACATTTTTTTTCAAATTATAGTTGAATGTATAAAATATATTTAGTGTAATAATGTTTCTATTATGATCCATATTTGATTCAATGAGTTTTGATCCACCACCATGCAACAATCCTAGTGTTGGATTGTGATTCTAAAAACGATTCCCATGACATCGGCCTCGCAGTAAAAAATTATTTCATATCCCACCTTGACTAATCAAATCTATTCTATTGTTGAGATTATACCATAAAATGTGGAACACATAACATCCACTTTTGTTTGAATAATTAATGAGATTTATATAATTCAATAAAAAAGTGGATGAATTATTTCACTCATCTAGGGGATAATTCTACATTAAATAGGGTAGTGTCAATTTCAATTGTTATATTTATTTTTTAAATTTTATTATGAAGTGTATTTTTTATAGTAGATTCATTTTATTGTCGATTTATTTTTGAAAAATTGTTTTTCATGCTATAATTATCACCTTCATGTTTTTTTTCTTCAAAATGATTCAAATAAAATTTTGATCAGAAAATTAATGATATTCACTATTAATTTAACTTAATGGTTTTCATAATTCATCTAAACAAAATTTCATTGAAATGAGTGGATTTTCTAACCTAATAATTGATATATTTAATAATATCTATGAAAATTTTGAATATATGTTTTCTCGCATTATATTTTGTGATTTTTTCAACTAAATTGTGGGTTGGAATTCTATTTTTAACTATGATTTATTAGAATATTAGAGTATAAATTATTCAATTTTACATATCTGTAAAATTTTATTTTGATCCATAAATGTAAAATGAATATACATTGATAGATATTTTCTAGATGGCTATTGAATTTTTCTACATTTTAGATCATACATTGTCATGTTCGTTTCAATAAAAACTACTAATTTGGTTTAATAACTATTACACTGCATTTATATCACACCATGGGTTTGTGAAAGGACAAAGTATTTCATTGGCTTTGGAAGAAGCATCCTACCATTTAACTATTTTTTTAATTCAAATGTTTCATGAGGGATTATAGTTATTATTATATTTTCTATATATGTTTCAAATAAGGATATTATAAAGGTTCAAAACAGTTAATAAAGGTCTTATAAAACCATTTTCAATCATCAAAAAATCCACTACAACTTTTGGGGATCTTATACATTCCCCATTTTTTATTTTTATTAGTACATTTTTTTATAGACATCAATACTATTTTTAAAATTATAATCACTTCTTTTATATAAAATCCAGTACTTGAAACAACAGATATATTACAAGGGAATTAAGAGAGTGTTTTGGGATAAAATATGTAGGCCAAATATATAACCATCTTGGGGGTATTATACATTCTTATTAACTAATATCCATGCATCTTTGTTAGTGATAAATTAAAAATTCATATTGATATTATTTGGTCACTTAATGTATGTAAAATTGATCTTGTTCTATGAATTGCATGTTGTAATTTCTATATAACTACCAACTCTTTTATGAACAAATTTTTTTAAAAAAGAAATTAATGTCCATGAAACATTATTATATAGAATACTTGTTAATTAATTCTAATTTAATGATGAAATCATCTGATTCATTATATTTTCATTATTATTTTGCCGGAAATCAATTTGGATATCTATAGAATTATGTATTTTCTCACTGAAATTTCTGAATCATTTTATATTATTAAAGAAATTATATTATATTTTACAACCTTATTAGCCTTCTGTAATGCATCATTACTAACGAATTTAAAATTTTTTTTGTATTTAATTATACAATATACGAAACATTATAATGTTAAAAAATATGTTCAACATTTTCATAATTGTTCGAGAGGGACTATGAATTTGGTAAATAATAATTTCATTTATAAAACACATAGAAGACCCCAATTTTTTCACAATTTACATTTTTCAGATTTAATATTCCTATTATGGGGTTTGTTCCTCAGTTTGATGTTTTCTTTCAACATGGAGTGGCTTATAATTTATTTTATCATGGGATCAATCTTGTAACATCCATTGAATTTTTCCACTAAGAATTTGTTTTTCAAAGTAAATGTGGAGTATGATTTATAGTATCAATATATTTTAGACAATTTGAAATTATTAAAACTAATATGTTTTCAATTAATTGTTCCATGAATTTAACTCCTTATCCATGAGAATTTTCTCTTTTAATTTTTAATTTTATAGTTTTAATTAATTATTAACAATTCGAAGTATTCAAATTAGTTTTTTCCAGTTATGTTTAGATGCTAATTATATGAGTTTGTTCATGTGATGAATAAAGGATTCTTGTAATATCTACACAAAAATTGGTTTTTTTCCAAGGTATTTTAAAATTTTCATTTCTAAGGAATTCATTAAAATTTGAAACACACTTTTATAAATGAATTTTTGTTAAGGATAAAAATCATCTAATATAACATGAATGTGTTCATGGGGAAATATACTATAGAAAATCACACCATTGTTGGAAATGAATATAATTATATTAATGAGATGAATTACCATTAAATAAAATTGGTGAATTTATTTCGTGATGATAGACAATGAGTAATCTGTGTAGTAATTTTATGTGATCATTATTTTATATTACTTAATGATACATATTCATTATAATATAATAAAATATTTTTTTAAATGATCAGATATTGATTAATTCTAGGTATTTAATAACATATTAATAGAAATTTATAATCATTTGATTTGTACATAAATTCTAGTCATTGTGTGTAAAATTATATTAGAAGGATAATTAATTTTCTTGAATTGATTTTGGAATATTTTAATATTATTCGAATACATTGGGAGGTAGTTTTTTGGTTTAAAATATTATCATTTCATTAAAATAAAATTTCTAACAATTGCATGGGATCACTGAAAAAGTCGTGTTTTCATAATTCCCTCTAATAATTCATGTGTATCCATTGGTGTAATTGTATATATATTTGTAAAAAATGTTATTTCCCTATTTGATATTACATTTGATTATAAATTTGTATGGTTTATTATATTATTATACCTTTTAATTGTAATTTAAGTAATTATTTATTATTTAAATTGTTTTTAAAAATGATATTGAATTTTAATTAGGTTATTTTTAGTTTTGATATTTATTTGGATTATTTTATGCTATTACGCCCCAAAGAAGATAGTAAATTGGAATGGGATGGTTACTAAATATCGCTTGTTCTGTTAGTCCCATTTTTTCTGAGTGTTGTAATTGAAACCCTCAATGGAAATTTCATCAACATCTATTTAGGGCTCTAAATCTGGAGATTACATCCCCAAATATAATAGTTTCATTAGATGAGATAAAATTTTAACCTACTATCGTGAGGGATGTTTTAGGATAATGTGATTAGTGGTATTGAAGATTTGGTTTTTGGTTGAGTAGGAGTACATCTAGAGATCTGTTTGATCTCACTATTGATATATATCCAAGATACTATAAGATAGTGAATTTCATTTAGGAATGTTTGAATAATGTGACTATGATTCAATATAAATATAATACCATATCACAAATTTGGAGCATGAGGTTCTGATATGGTGGTTTGGTGAGGCTTTGATGATGGTTTGTGGTAGGCTGGGGTGGATTTTGAGTTGTTCGTGCTGGGTTAACCCACATAATTTAATTTTTTTTATTGTGATAAAGGGAACTGATTCACTACATCTTTTCTAATTTTGATCCTTATGGATGTGATGATGCCTCCATTGGATGTTCTGTGACACACATTTTAAGATATTTAAAAACATGATTCTTGGATATATATACAATGATTTCATAGCTATTGAATAATTTCTAAATTTTAAGAGCATCATAAAATTAAATTCCAATGATATCAACTAAATTTATACAAACTATTCAACCATTTTATGTGTATCAATTCTGTGAAGGCCCTAGAAATTGTGGTATCATGCTACAGTTTCTATGTCATGTTAACTTGAGTGGAAATTTAGGGCACATAGATATTTAAAACCAAGAGGATTTCCCATGTTCAGGTTGAGGTAGTTCACATATTGATTAAAAGAGTAACATTTTTTGAATTCTTGATTCTATGCCAAATTTTATTTAGTGTCTAGGATTATAAATGTGATGGAACTATTTGAAATATTATTTTTTATAATTTTTTTGAAAATATATTGTCCCCTTATTTATAAGCCATATTGTTCACAATGTGTTTTCTTCACTGGGTGAATACTCTCTGTTTATATTTAATAAATCAATTATTATAATCATTGTTGTTAATTAAAAAGTATCTTTATCTAATAACTAACATTTTCCAATAACTATTATTCTATTAAATCTTTATAAAATGTGTTTACAATATTTTGAATTGTTTTTTATGAAGGAAAAGTGATAGTTTTGTGCTAAATTAAACCAACTCACTGTGAGAATATATAATGGATAATTTTTAATCAACATATTATAAATCAAATAAATAAAAAAGAAGACAATTATAGTCATGTATGTAATATTGGTACCACAGAATACCATTTTTCATATGAAGGATGGAAAAAAATTCAATAATAGTTAATCTAAATTTCCCCTCATTAATCAATTACATGTCACCCTTGCTTCTATGTTTTCTATTTTTATTTACTAATACTAATACAATTTCACACATTCTCTCGAATTAAATTTTACATAAAATTTTGTTGGGTCACATTCACATTCACCCGTACAAAACATTATCTTAGTATTTTCCTTCCTTGTTTTATTGAACCTATATGTTACTATACCTATTTTATTAGGGAAAATACATATGTAATTTTACCAATAATAAAGAAACAGATCACTATTAAAAAAACTAAAATGAAATATTCACACATCCCATTTCCTTTTCATCATAAAAATAATCATAATCATCCATTACATTATTTATTTTTTCCCAACAGTTTATCAAAATTAAATGTGCGTATTTTACTTCCATAACACAAAAAAAATATACATTAATCACAATAGAAATTACATGTATGAATAAAAACATTGTTCATGAAATGATACTACCATACCCCAAACATACAAACTCTTCACTGAATCTATATCAAAGATATATCCCATTTTATCATGTTTAAAAAATTATGATAAAAAAATTAAAAAAAATTCCATCAATGGATAAATCATAAATCATCAACAATGATATATATTTTAAAATAGTATTTTTCAATGAAAACTAATTTACATTGGATTTTTCTTTTACACCAATATATGTTTATACTCAGTCAAACATCAATTAATATTTCTCAAATAATCAATTTCATTTGTGTCAATTTGTGATCTACCTCACATGAAGAATATTATATTATCAATCATGTAAAATGTTACTAGATTTATTCCCAGTCATAAATTTCATTCATAAAAAAACTAATAGTGAAATTAATCTCAAATTTACACCAGGTAATGAAATATGTTAACAAAAATATTGTGGTATTCTTAGAAACTATCATATTTATCCATGGTTTGGGGTTTATTGGTATTTTATGTTAATAATTATCTTGATGAAAATGAACATTTAATAATAATAATAATGCATGATTAAAAATATAAAAGAATAAATTGATTAACTGCCATTAATTATATAAACCATACTTTTATATAAATGATGAGACTACAAAATCGAGAAAAATAGAATGATTAAATGTATTTTAATTTTATTATTTTATATTTTTTTCAAATATTTCATTGTATTTTTAGAAAAAATATTTTAAATTTCATCCATCACCTTCCACCAAGGAAAACCTCACTCCACACATAAACCAATTTATATAATAAAAAAAATCATATAATATGGTATGAAGCATTAAAAAGGGTTGTGATGTGGCTCTCTTTATAATTTTCATTCATAGATTCTATTGTAAGGAAAAATTTTTGATGTAAGGGTATGAATCAAGGATAAGGGTCTGGAAATAAAATTTACTCAAACAAATTAGTTATAAACATTTCATTTATATATTTTTTATGATTACATGTCAGTTCTATTAGGTTCATCATCCCTAGATTATCTCAATAATGTGGCATTTGAATAAATGTAATGAATTTGATCTATATCACTCTTGGGAATGGGAAACCGATAATATAGGAAAATCACTAATGATAAAAAAAATTAAAAATCAACAAAAATAATCATTTTAAAATCAATTCATTTAATTGTAGATGAATTTAACCACAATAAATCAACTAATATAGCCAAATAATTAATCAAAAAATTAATATCATATGGCTTATCTGAAATCATCCACCCACAACATACTCACTCAAAACTATATATAATTACATAAAAACAAGACATCATGGTATTTCTATGTAATTTTTCACCATTAATCAAAAATTGTAAAAAAATAGAAACAATTCAAGGAAAACATTATGAAATAAAAATCACATGAATATACAAGGTGATTGAACATTAATCTCAAATGGATAGGGGGAATTGAAAGTAAATACTAAACCAACCATTCATACGTATTTACACTAAAAAAATACAAAAAAAATTAGTAACAAATTCCCAGTTTCTTATAAAATGTTTTTTTATATCATTAAGGTAGTCCTTTACACTTTAACAAAAATAATGGGAGTATATAACAATGTTACTTCATATATAATAATACATGTGTGGTGTTGTTTCTCCTAAATGAATACCATCCTCCACTCCACCCCAAATTCATCAATACTATTTTTGGATAAAAGTAGAAATTTAACATGCTTTTATATTAGTAAAATAGTTTTTAATGATTAATTTACTTGTTCTAAATGATTATTTTGAATCATATTTATTCTCTAGTATTTGGGAAATTTTTTGATTAGAAATTAGTAGTTTCAATGAGAAAACATAATATTAATGAAGAAATTTTCCAATGACCCCTTAAAATTATTCATGTCAATATTATTTGATGGATAATAAAATATAATAATTATATAATAAAATAATTCTACCCATTGTATTTCTCTATATGATATTTAATTATATTCAATTTGGAATTTTTCCACATTTTATATGATATTTCTTCAAATAAGGAAAAATATGGATTTATAAATCATGTTGATTATGTTTTATTAAAGTCATTCATTTATGTGAGTGGTCTTGAATTACATTACCCCCTCGATGAATCAATATGTCTCATGATAAAAAACATTTTTTGTATTTGGAAGTGGCATTAAAAATTCATATATACGTCTTGTCATAATGCAATGATTGCATATTTAATATCCCCAACATTATGCATTAAATCATTATAAAATCAGTTATTGATGTTTGTGTGATTATTTTAATAGTTTTCATATCAATGATTAAGATTTAAATTTTTTTCATTATTTATATGAAATTATTTTATAATCATTTTTTCCAACAATATTATTAATCATTTTTTTTATTCCATGTTATATTCCACTATATGCATACACTTACTGAGAATTAGTTCTTTCAACATTATTCTGTTTACTTTCCCATGGATTTCAGGAACATTATAATGATTGATGTTTAAGGCTATTATAGAGAAAATTATGATATTTTCATAGGGAATAATAAGTTTTATTCTATGTTATCAAATGTAATGTCATATTTATCTATGTATCTAGTTTTATAATACAAATAAACTATTTATTATTGCGGGGTGTGATCACTTGAATCTAGTAAAAATATAAAAAGGTAACAGCAGGATCTAGGATTATAGGGTCTCGGTCATTATAGTTTTCATGATAGGATGTTTTTTAAAAACATTGGGAACTATATTTCCGCAATAATAGATTATGGAAAATAATTAAATTACTTAATTTGAGGATATATATAATATATAATTACATTATAATGTATCTCTAAGGTAGTGATAATGTGGATTTCCTAGAAATAAATTCATGTCAGGATATTATAAGTGTTTGTACTTTCAAAACATATTCTTTTATTAGTAATAAAACTTAAAAAAATTTACTATGTATATCTCTACCAACATTCTTTTCAATAGTAACGATACCTTAACATAGCAAATTGTTTGAGACTCATAGATGATATTCTTGGGGTAGATAAAATTTTCATTTAAAACCATTATTAAATAATTGTGTAAATTTTCATTATTTGAGATTATTATCCTTATATACATGATTATGATTATAATATTATTTATTCATTGATTTTCAATTTTTGTTAAGTGATTTACTAATTTTATACAATTTAATTCTATTGTATTTTGTTGTGATTTAATCTTTTGAATACCATTTTTTGGAAATAGTTCCTAGCAGAAGGAGTGATAAATGAATCCATGAAAATAATTTTTATGGGAGGTTCCACCCTGGGAAATACAATGAACATACACCAATATTTAGAACATAACATATTAATACTATAATAGGGATGTGGTATTAGGTTATAATAGACATCCTTTCTCATTTGGAGTAGTTGGATGAGTTGTTCCATGGTTTAAAAATTTTAGATTATTTAACCTGAAATTATAATTCATCACTTAATAGAACCAAACATTATTTTTATATACTCAATTAATTTGTTCCAAAGAAAATACATCTCATGATTTGGGATGTAATTAATGAGATAAGGTTTTCATGGTACTTTAACATCTCATTAGGATAGAGATCAGTGGTGGTAATTGATTCCAAACAATAAACATGAACAAAATATAGTAGGAATGGAGTAGAATTATTTAAAGATAATTATCTATAAATATTATATTCATCGTGAATGATGAGAATATATGGAGAGACAATTACCCAGACCAAGATAACAGTATGATAAAATGATTCTTTGCGTAATGTAAATGTTACTAGGCTATAATAACATGTTATAGACTATATACACAATCTAAAAAGATTTATTGATTGTTTCTTTATTAGTATTATGCCAATGAAACAAATAGAAAAAGTCGTCAAAAAATTACAATCATATTTAGATATAATATCTTGTGATATTAAGATAAATAAATTATTCTGAAATACCTATGGATTTGAAGAATGAAACTGAAAAATAGGATGAATGAGAAAAATGAGATTTACTCAATGAAGTGAAAAGGTAGTTTTCATACATGTGACACTTATTGGAAGAAGAAATATTGTACATACATAAAAGTATAATTTTTTTTTGTCTTGTGTGGAGAATAATGATATCATGATCATGAATTTAATAGTAAAATGACTTTAATGTTAGTATATAGGAAACTATTCTAACCAATTTCCCAAAAAAAATATGCATAAAAAAGTAACAATGGGGAGACAGACATGATTCTAAAATACATATATCTGAATTGAATGTTACTATAGATGTGATGAAAGTTATTCTTATAACACACTAAATATTGAAAATTTATTATTTTATATTATTTATACCTGATCATTTATATTTCAATAATTTCCATTGAGTATCACATCACCACCTTAATAATTAGATATCATTTTTGCGTCGAAAATTAATAATGGTAGGATAACTATTAGTCAATTATATATCTCCTCACTCATTTATTATTGTAATAATATTCTTCCTAAAAATATTTATACTCTTCCTCTAGTTGAATTTGATGTAATTTTTGGTATGGACAGTCTATTTATCTGTAGAACCCATATTAAATTCTTGATGTACGAAAGATATATTCAATATTTCAAATCATAAATAAATCATATATTAGTATGGGGAATAACATAAAAACTGAAAGTAAATTACTTCCTTCTTATAATTTCTTATATATTCATGTGGGATAATTATCTCCAATGGTTGGGGAGAAACAAAACATTTAATATTTAAAAAAATTTCTAGAATATGCGGATATATTTAATTAGAGGTATCCGAATATTCCCTATAATTATGATTTTGATATTTCTATATATCTCATACATGGTTCTAATCATATTAAAAATAATTCATATAGAATTAACATATTTTAGTTGAAATAATTGAAGATGAAACTCCAATTGAATCTAGATAACTTATTCATTCTACATTGTGATTTTATATGGATTGAACCTACTATTTTTATTAATAATGAAGATGGGTCAGTACATATTTTCGTTTATAATTATGAAATTGACAAGAAAACTATGAATAATTAGTATCATTTACCCAATATTGATGACTAACTAAATAAATTTGGAGGATCTCTATGTTCTTCTAGGATTTTTCATCAAGTGAGATATCGTCAAGTAAGTATCAAGAATAATTATATGCACTTGAAAATTCTATATATGTGGTGTGGTTATTATGAATTTATAGAAATAATATTTGGAATTATCAATGCTCCTTATATCTACTTATATTTAATTAATAGTGTCTTTATATATTAACATGATAGATTTTTATAGTATTTGTAGATTATATTATTATAAATTCAAATTCCATGTATGATCATGATGATCACTTGATAATTTTTTTGAAGACCCAAAGGTAGGATAATTACTATGATAATCTTATAATATATAAATTTTGTCTTAATGATGTTCATTATTGAGTCATAGAATATCATGTGAGGTTATATTATTGGATACTTCTATGAGGGAAGTTATTGATCCGTGGACATGACCCACAGTAGTGACTGAGATCCATTGATTCGATGGGTTTTATAGATACTACTAATATTTTTTAGAGATTTTCATGAATATATAATGCACTAAAAATTTTTACTTGAAGGGGTGTTAAATTATTTTGGGAATATGAATGTGAAGGTAATTTTTAAGAACTAAATATAATTTTAGTTAGCATGCCTCATCTTATAATATCCAACAATGGAGAAGGGATTGTGATATATTTTGATTCATCATAGAAGGTTTTGGGATGTATCTTCATGTATAATGAAATGGTGATAGGTTAAATCTCATGCCTATATGACTTTCATGATCCCAATTACCCAACTCTTGATTTGGATTTTTTTATGTTAGTTTCTTCATTTAATTTTTTAAGGAATTTTTTTTGGATAATGATGTTTAATATATAAAAAATATAATATAAGGAAACATATATTGACAATTATTGAGTGGAATATTTCACAAATAAGATGGTTAAAGTTGATAAATGGCTATGATTTCTTGAATACCGTACCACCACGAAAAGGAAAACAAGGTGGATGATTCATTATGTCATAAATACAATTCCATTTTGTCTGTGACGATCATTAAACTTTATTAAATATTTATGGATTTATAGAATATGTTTCGTAAAATCATGAGTAAAATGGATCTATATTAATTTTTATCATATTAATGTTCAACCATCCATTCATGCAAGGAAAAGTTATGAATTGATTTAAGATGATTAATTATCGTATAAGGTGATATATGTTCCTAAATTAAACCTATATCATGATGGAATGATAATGTTAAATAACCTTGTTCGTGTCAAATGAATACTAGATTTTATGAATGGGTTTATCAGTGAATATAATAGTTCATCATCATTGATTCATTAGTGATGTGGGAATGTGTATATATATCTGAAATGGTATTTATGGTGGGAAAACATGATGATATATATTTTAGATTAATTTTATCAAATCATAGTATTTTAAGAAGTTATTAAAGGATATATAGATGTATAATATGATTTTAAAACCATTAACCATACCATAATAGAAATTGGAAACCATTGTCATAGGTTTTATCATTAGAAACCCCAAAAAATATAATGTTAGAAATGATATTTGGGTTATTTTTTATTTTATTACTATTTTATCCCACATCATTACTATTAGATATGATTTATCACTTTATCCTCTATCAAGAATATACATTAAGAATGTATTTTTGTTTCCTAGAGTTCCAAATTCAATTCGATCTGATCAAAATTTGAGGCCTAAAATGATATTATGGGGAGTCTTCAACATTATCTTGAAATAGAGTTCAATATCAAAATTTATAATCATCCTATGTCAAATGGTCATTAATATGGGAACATTCAGTCTTCAGATAAAACATTGAGGGATTACTCTTGGAATTTAAATATTCGATGGGATGAACACCTCCTCATACTGTAATTTTCGTGAACAAATACTTTTCACTCTTGAGCTCATATGGATCTTTATAAATACCTTAAACAATAAATGTTTAGACCTAAAATATGCTATGATTTTTTTGGATAAATAGGGTTATTGGTACCTATGATAAATGTGTAAATAGTTGAGGATGTCAGATAAATTCTATAGTATATCAATGTATCGTAGAGTCAATAGAAAATTTATATTGACAAAAATTGGTTTAATTTTTATATCGAAGTTGGGGAGAATGTATTTCTATTATTTTCACCATGTTAGAAGTTTGGGAGATTCATAAATAAGGTAATGTTGAGTACATTCTATATTTTTTCTTTTGAGATTCTTGATCGATTGGTGAAGGTAGATTATCTCTCGATGCTTCCACTGAAGCTCTCTCGTGTTCACGATGTGTTCCATGTTTAAATTTTTAGGAAATAAATTTCAAATTAATTGATGTAATGAACATATTGGTCAAACTCCTAGAAAAGGATCACTCCTTTGAATTAAAACATGTAAAAATATTGGATTATAGAGAAAAAATTCTATAGAACAAGAATACTCAACTTGATAATGTTCTTAGTATGAATCAATGATAAAAATAAGCTATTAGGGAAAACTAAGAAGTAGGGAAACAATGATATACAATTTTTTTTTTCTCAAAGTGAAGTAATTTCACAGTTTGACAGAAATCGATGCATATAATAATGTTTCATGAGGATACTTAATGATATTTTTCAATTGAATTATGTTTTCCTTAATTGAATGTGATACACACAACCCTAAGTCTAAATGAATAAAAATATAGTATACAGTTATAAAAAATTCATAAAATTATAGGGATTCAATAATAATAACTAAATAATGAGAAATTTATGTCTCACCCATGTATAAAATAAATTAATTTGTTATCAAATGATTACAAATGAATATAAAATCATTCAAAAGTAAAAGTGTTTTTTTATGAAACTATTTTTATCACCATAATATGTTTTTAAATTGAGAAATTAAATTTATTACAATAGCTGAATAATTTTAATGAAATCTATATATTATAAATTAAATAAATTGTTTAACATTAATCTAATATTTTTTTCTAAGAAAAAGTTACGAATAAATATACATTTATACTTAAAAATTATTTTTTTTAAAATCATCATATGTTTCATGCTTATTTTTAAATTAATCTCTACCACTCATAAAAATTGAATCATAAAAAAATCAAATCTATATTTTCAATCAACAGTATAAAATGTGGTAAATATGTCACTTTTATTTTTGGTCATTTTTAATTGTAACATTTGTGAATATTTTTATCCTTGATATTGTTAAAATGATTAAAAATTGGTTAGAATTGATATAATGATTTATAATTATTTGAACACCTATCATTATAAAATTTTATGAATATATTTCACCTAATTCAATTAATGCCTTGAAATGTCTCCTATATGGTACCATTTTTATTTTATTATGTACTATATATTATTTTATGAAATTGATAAATCCTATTTCCACTCAAAAAAATTTAATTACATTAATTTTTCATAATAAAAATAATAATATGAAAATTTAGGTTCTAAATGATTATTTGAAGGATCAGGTAAAAAATTTCATTATAGTAATTTTTTTCTAATTTTTAATGATTGATTAATTACATTAGACATATATGCAACACTGAAAGAATATTTCATCAATTAATATAAAAATAAAATAAATGGCCTTAATATTAATAAACGTAATACAATTTCAGAAATTTGTTATTATACATAAATTTTAATAGATTTATGCATCATATTATTAATTTTTGGAAGGTTTGAATATGAATTAAGTGATATTCAAATTGTCTTTATTGTCAATTTTAAAGAAAATGTGAAAATTAATATTATTGATATTTAATTTGAAATAATATTTTATTAAATTATTTCAGAACAATAAATATATTTAGATAAGACATATTAGATTGAAAATGGTCCAAATTTAATTTTCATATCTATTAATGAGAAATATTTAACTAATAAGTGGAGCTATGATACATTAAGTCTAAAAAACATTACCATTGTTATGATTATTATTTGTTAACCATGTGGTCAAACGAAAGAATAATGTATAAATTTACACCAAAACCTATATATATTTGTTTTTTATCATTCTATTATGACCTTAACCTCTTTTCATTTGACTATATAGCCATTTGGGATCATTTGGATTGATAATCACTTAATTAAATTTTAGTCTCTTCAGTAATTCCTCATGTTTTTCCCTCCATTATAAAAAGAAACCACTTATCTATTTTTAATAAAATAATTTAAGCCATATAGATTGACCAAACCCACCAAAGTTATCTTATCAACTTACTGTAACATCCCCATTAAATAATGAACAATAAATATTCATTTGTAATTAATATATTGTGAATTAACTATTAATTTTACTTTAAATGTGTTGCAATGTTCGATGGCTTACCTGATAAGAAACAACGGGATTCATTGAAATCCTATATTGTGGACTAATAATATAACAATATTATTTTAAATGGTAGTTAATTTCTTGCCTTTGTAGCGGTGTGAACGAAAATAACTAACTAAAATATGATTATACATGTTTGTTAAATGTTTTTACATTTATCCAATAAAAGTTAGTGACTTAAAATGTAAATGAATGTAATGTACTTTAAAAGATTGATTTACTTCCTATTAATGTCTGACCCTCTTTAAATCTATTTTTCGTCACATTAATATGTTACTTTTGGCAAAATACAATACCTCTTAAGAATCGGGACATAAAAATTCACTTTCGGTAAATTTTTGTTATTAATCTATAAAAATTCTATTTTTTTATTTTAGTGGAAAATACTGTTTTTAATATACAGTTGACTTTTACTATAATTTATTTATATAGTTAGATTATCTTTTTAATTGGTTTTAAAGATTAATTAGATTATATTTTTACCTTTTAATCCAATTTTTTTCATTGAAATTAATTTCATGTTGAAATTGGATATAAATAAGTGTCAATCTTTTTATATTCAATATGTCTTAAAAACACGCTTTTTTGTTTTGGCAATAGGAATTAATTTTAAATTAATTAATCCATATCATATGTTTTGAATTTCATAAAGCATAGATCATCTTTTAATTTGGAATATCAACTATAGAATAGTCTGATTTTTTTGTTTTTTTTCTGAAAAACATCAATTCTTGATGAATAGTGAAACCAGTAAGTAGTAGTTAAAAACTAAGTTTTTCATTTAAATGGAATCTTACCGCTTCACTGAATTTATGTTTGAAAATACGACATACATGGTTGTTATTAGTATGTAAATTTTTTTTCAATAAGATAAAAATATTTTCTGGTGAATAGTAACTTTTGACTTTTATTCACCACAATTAAAGGTAAATAGGGTAATTGATGGTAAAAAATTATCATTATAATAAAAAATTAGCATTACAATTTTTATAACCTTATTGGATGAGTAATGTCCCACCATGGGTATCTTTGGGTTTTTTGGACCCCATGGATCCACTTAATTGTGATAATGACACTTTACTTTAACTAACATAAAGCAAAGACAAAAATGACCAAAACAAATATGATTTAGTAAATTAATTGTTAAATAGGGTAATATAAGTTATCATTTAGACTATAAATATTATTTGTAAATATAAAATTATTTCTTACATCATCATAACTTTATTATAATTTGTAGGCTGCAAATAAATAAATTTATTTATTACACAATAATGATGATGTGTTTACCTAATTTATGAAGGATTTAAATAAATACGATTATAAGGATTAAATTAATATAAAAAACTTATCCAATTCATATAATATGTTTTTATATCTACCATGAGTCACCTTATCATAGACTTTAATATGTTTTGGACCTTTATAAACTGAAAATCATTATATAATAAAATAATATTTTCACACTTTCTTAAAGAGCCCCTCCCCCCTTATAAATAGTCCTCACATATATCCCATTACTCTAACCTCTAAAACCATTTGTCTTGTCCAACCCCTACACAAATAATCAATAAAGATCCATCTCTACCACATAGAATCCACACCTTAGGTAGAGGGGCCTCCAAGAAGACCTTTAGGTTCAAATCAAAGGGAGTTGCCCGAATTTACAGTAACGATTTACCTTAAATATCTTTTCTTTTATTTTACTTATACAACACTAAAATATTTTTATTCTTTAATTTTATAACAATAACAGTATAATAAATATACTATTACGTTTTTATGTGAATTTTTAGACTAAAATTACACACACCTCCATCTAATGGGTTAAGAGCATTCTGTTTCTGTGGATGCAAAACTAACACCTCACGAAACGATGATTGTTCAATTTTCTCCTACTGCCACTCATGGTGACCATTATGATAGAACAATATATATATATATCATATATATATTAAGTTTATGTTTTATTTATGCTTATGTATTTTTCATTTATATCATACCTTTATGGTTTCTATTATGGGTAAACGCCATAATTTCATTTGAGGAAATGCAGACTACCACCCCCCAAGTGATATCACTCATTAATTACATATGAGGGATATATAAAGGATGGATTTAATGATATTATACATTATATTATATAGTTATTTTAATATTCCAATCTATCATTATTTTTAATTCCTTTAAAATTTAAATAGAAATGAATGTATCCTTCATGTGTACATAGAGCTTACAGTCTCCATGAACGGATAATTTATTTTCATACCTCCAAATGTTATATACTACTATAAATTAATAAATATAGGATTTTTAAGATATATATGATATATAAACCATGAATATAATTCTGTATATATTGAACTTTTGATCACGTGAACAACATGTAATTATATGAAGTCCATTTTTGACTCAAGTACAAAATATCAAAAAAAAACGAAAATTGTTAACATTAATTAATACATAATTTTTATAACATGGTAATATGTGATATAAAAGGAATAATAAATTGAAAATGTTTCTTAAGAAACTATAATTTTACTTTTGATTATTATTCAAGGGATTAATGAACAAAGGAGTCAAGTCAGCACGAGGTAAGGGACATCGTCTCAATCTTATTTCATTGAGGCATATTTTCTTGTATACAAGAAATTCATTTATACCATTTATATACTGCATTTACTTTTACTTTTATAAAAAATGAATCTTTTCCCTACTATAAATTTTACTAAATGTCAAAAAATAATCTTTCTTTTAACATACACGGTGACAATGACCTTTCCACTTCCATGACTAATAATTGATATTTTTCTTCCCTAAACAACTCTAATGTTTTTAAATGGAAAATAAATACCCCAAACCCTTTTACATATTTCAATGTTAAAAATGGTTTTGATAATGAATATATTAAGAAAATATATTTAAATGATATATTGTGATTGAAATGTGGAAATGTTATATTTCCTTTTTGTTTATTTTATGTGTTATGAATATGTTATGGTTCTTGGGAAATGTTACGTATTCAGGGAGTTCCGTGATAAACATATGGTGGGTGAGCCCGAGATAGCTCTCCAATGCATTGGGTAACGAGGCGGAGGTAATTTTGAATGTTTCTCCTATGATATTTAATGAACATACTATGATGGGTATTCCAAAAATAACTCCCTACGTAGTTGTGATAGATACAATGTAGGTATGATATAGATTCCACAATTTACCTTTATGATTTGTGTTTACTATGTAAATATTATGATTTCTTGTGCTATGTTATTGATCGTATGTTACGTATCTATTGTTGAACTAATTTCTTCAATCTTTTTTTATAACCCTTACTGACCTTTTTCTTATCGTCCAATGATTTGAAATTTTTTCACTGGACTTAGAGATGAATAAGGTCAAAGATGGGATCAAGAAAAAGTCATCTAGCCTAAAACCTGGGACTGGACCTGACTCTTTTTTTCAATAGTTTTTATTTTATGAATGAAATGAAATCTGAGTATAAGTGTCTACCTTGTAATTTTTGAGATGTAATGAAATAGTTATATCCTAATTCTCTAAAACAATAAACCTGAAAAGTTCCTTTATGTGAATTATTAATTTAATTCAAGACTATTTAATGTTTAAGGTTAGGTCCTTATAGATTGTATCATAAGCTGGTTTAGATAACTCTAGGAGTTAGGGTATTGTAAAATTAATATCCATAAATTAATGTAAGTTAATATTTAACTGATAGCATTTAAATATAAACATGTTTTTTTGCCTATGATATCCTTGTGTTCTTAATGGTTTTCCGTTAATGAAACATGGAAGCTATTTTGGGATGACCTTGGGAGGATGAAAACCATCCAAATCAGTAACATGAGATGGTCGGAATCAGAACTGAACATTTTTTTAGTGACGAAACAATTGACTCCGGATCTAAATGCTGTTGGTATCAATGCAAGAGATAAGCTAGATCAAACACAGAGGAACATGTCAGTAGTGGGTCATTTCATGAGGAATCATCCTCCAACTTTCAGAAGATCATCTGACCCTGTGATTGATGAAGGGTGGATTATAACATTGGAGAAAATTTTTTATGTCTTCAGGTGTTCATAACATCAAATTATTAGTCTCAATGTTTACCACTTTGAAGGTGGAGCTAATTGGTGGTGGTCGATGGTGATAAATATTCGGGATAGTGAGGTGATTGATGCTCTGGATTGGGATGAATTCAATGGTATGTTTCTTGAGAAATATTTTCCTAAGGTGGTTAATCATAGGATGGAAGAACAATTCCTGGATTTGAGAAATGAGGAGGACTTACTGGCTGCTTATGAAGAAAAATTCACTCAACTGGAAAGGTATGCTCCACATATCATACGACATCATGATATTAAAATAAATTATTTATACTATAGATTAAATCCAAATTATTAAAGGGATTTAGCTTCTCATGAGTTCAAAAGTTATGAAAAACATGTTTGACGTGTTGATAAGGTAGAAATGTAGTTTTCTGATGATCACGTGTTCTTTGAAAAATAACAGAATAAGAGGTCAAGGTGTTGGGTGAAAGGGAAGAACTCTTTATAAAAGACTGATTTTAAGAAACTTAAGTTTACAATTAGTGAAAATTGTGTTAAAAACAAGTGGGGGAATGTATTGAATTTTTTAAGTGCTATCGATATGGTAAAATGGGCCATAAAGATCGTAATTGCACTAAAAAAGATGAAGGTAATTGTAAGAAAAATTCTTATTTACATTCAGAAAAATGTTTTAAGCATAATGAAATAGATCATTATGCAATTGAGTGTCTAACAGAGAACTCAATGGAGGTAAATCATCCAAACTACATGTAGAAATGGGTAGTGAAGTCCTTTGCAACTAATTCAGTAGAGGTTGCGACATCAAATGAAGTAGTATCATGTATACTGTTTGATTCTTAAGATTATTCTGATGTGTTGTTTGACTTTGGGGCTACACGTTCATTCCTTTCTGAGAATTTTTCAAGTAAATTGGGAATTCCATCTCAAGATATGAATCCTGAACATATGGTAAATACACATGGAAGAATTATTTAGTCAAAAAGAAAATATAAGAACCTTAATGTGATTGTGTGAGAAAAGAATCTACATAAAAACCTTATTGTTTTTCCTCTGGTGGAGTTTTATGTTATTTTTTTATTTATTGGCTTTATTTTTGTCATGATAAGATGGAATACCGAGCTAAAGAGGTTTTTATTCAGAAATATTTTTAGTTTATGTACAATAATGAACCCTTTATTTTGATAACATGTCAGGAAGGTGAGAAAATAGTAAAATAAGGAAATAAATATTAAATTTAACATATTTTTTATAACAAAAGAACTATCAAGATTAATTATATGTCAGTTGTAAATGAGTATGATGATGTTTTTCCTGTTGAGTTTCCTATTATTATACCTTATCTAGAAGATGGATTTAATATTGACTTAGTTCTTTATGATAAGAACATTTCAAACCACCCAAATCAAATGGCTCAAAATGAACTTTTAGGGATAAAGAAAAAATTACAGGAGTTATTAGATAAAAGTTTCATTCGACCTAACACAGCACCGTGGGGTGATCATGTCTTTTTTTTAAAAAATAAAGATGGTTCAGTGAGACATTGAGTTGATTATAGAGAATTGAATAACATTACTGTTAAGAACAAGTATCCTTTGCCTCATATCAAAGATTTGTTTTATCATCTCTAGGGATCTCAGTATTTTTCGAAGACTGACTTGAGGTCGGGAACCATCAGTTGAAAGTAAAAGAAGCAGACAATCAAAAGACCATGTTTTGTAGTTGATATGGCTATTATGAATTTATAGTTATGCCTTTTGGTTTAACCAATGCACTTGCTGTATTCATAGATCTTATGAACAGAATTTTCTGTGAGTTCTTGGAGATATTTGTGCTTGTGTTCATTAATGATATTTTGGTTTATTATAAATGTAAAGAGGAGTATAAATTTCATTTAAGGTGTGAATTTCAATCCTTAAAAGAAATTAAGCACTTTGGGAAATTTAAAAAGAGTGAGTTTTGGTTACTATAAATTTCATTCCTTGTTTACATTGTTTCAAAAAAATGCATAGTTTTTGATCATGCTAAAACAATTGTTGTTGAAGATTGTCCAAGTCCGACGAATATAACCGAGATTTTTATATTTTTAGTTTAACGGGTTATTACTGGTGTTTTGTTGAAAACATTTCACGGTTATCTAGTCCAAAGGCTATGTTATCTCAAAAAGGTGTTATGTTTGTTTGGGCGAATGAATGTGATGACTCATTTTAGGAATTGAAATGAATATTGGTAAATGATATAGTTTTGGAACTACCATCCAGAAATGGAGAGGTTGTTATTTATAATGATGTTTCATTAAAAGGACTTGGTTATTTACTTATGCATAATGATCAGGTAATTACTTATGCTTCACATCAGTTGAAACCTCATGAGTTAAATTAACTTATAAATGATTGTGAATTAGAATCTTTTTTTGCATTAAAAAATTGGAGACATCTTCTGTATTGATTGAAATGTGAAATATATACATAAAAAAAGTTTTATGTATATATTCACTCAAAATGAATTTAAAATGAGATATAGGATATAGATGGAATTAATCAAGGATTATGACTACATAATCCTTTAACATCCAATAAATGCACAAAATGTGGCAAATTCTTTGAGTCGAGAAATTAATGATTCAATAACCGTGCTACATTTGGAACAAATTATTTGGTTTTTTATTTGATGGAGTTTGTCATAGAAATTTTTGCTGAATGAAATTTTTCTATTTTGTTTTAGGTGTCAGTGAAATCATCTCTATCAAAGAGAATAATGAAAGCATATAAGGAAGATGGTAAGTTGCATAAAAAGGTACGGTTTGTTCAGAATGGTAAATTTCCTTAATTTAACATTGATAATGAATGTGTTTGGATATTTTAAAGATGATTGTGTGTGTTGTATGATTAACAGTTGACAAATGAGTTGTTATGTAAAGATCATTGTTCATTCTAGAAATATTATGATATACAAATATCATAGTGAGTATTACTGGTGGGATGGGATATAAAGGGATATTTCTGAATTTACTGTGAAGTGTTTGACTTGTTAGCATGTCAATGTAGAGAGGCAGTAACCGAAAGGGATGCTTCATTCTTTACTGGTGCTATAGTGGAAATGAGAAAATATATCCATGGACTTTTTTGTGGCATTACCTATGATTTCTCAAGGTAATAATGTAATCTAGGTTATTGTTCATTGATTGAGTAAATCTTATATTTTCCTTCCAATTCGAGATTCATTGTATCTAAATCAACTTTCCCAGTTATATATTATAGATATTGTTAGGTTTCATGGTGTTCCACTATTTATTGAATCTGATCGTGATCCCAATATTACATCTATCTTATTGAAAGACCTTCAGAAGTCATTGGGTACTAAATTAAATTTTTATATGTCATTTCCTCCGCAATCATATGGGAATCCAGAACGAACAATTCAGACCTTGGGGGACATGCTATGTGCTTTTTCAGTAGATTAAAAGGGATTTTGGGACAAAAATATTTTTATGGTTGAATTTTCATATAATAACAGTTTTCATTCCAGTATATAGATGTCTCCATTTGAGGAATTATTTGGGAAGATGTGTCAAACACCATCTTTTTGGGTTGAAGTAGGTGAAAGGAAACTGATGGGACCAGAATTAGTAGAAAAGATTTTGGAAAAAGTTCATTTGATTCTGAAGCACAAAAGAATAGCTCATAATGGGCAGAATGTTTATGTGGATAACCGGAGGAAGGATATTTATTTAGAGGAATGTGGTCTTGTATTTATCAATGTTTATCCATGGAAGAGTGCGATGTGATTTGGTAAGAAGGTAAAGATGATAATGAGGTTCATTGGACTTTATTTTATCCAGGAAAATGTTAGATTAGTTTCTTACAGAGTGGAATTACCTCCATGTTTGTCCCAGGTACATAATTTTTTTCATGTTTCAATTTTGATAAAGTATATTCTAGATCTGACTCGTGTTTTAAGTACAGAGGTAGTTCAGTTGGAATAGAGTCTCACATATAAGGAACAAGTAGTCCACATTCATGATCTAAGAGAGAATGTTTTGTGGAATAATGTAATTCATCATGTAATGGTTTTGTGGAAAAACCATATAGTTAAAGAGGCAACGAGGGAATATGAAAATTCTATGAGAGATAAATAACCACATTTTTTTATAAGTGAATAAAATTGTGAAGATGAAATTTCCAAAAGTGGGGATCGATGTATCATCCCATGTAAACAAAGAATAATAAATTTTCATTATTAATTAAAATATTCTGATTTAAATATTAATTTTACTTTAAAGGGGTTACTATGCTGGATGGCTTACCCAAAACAAAATAATGAGTTTCTTTGAAATATTACATTGCGCACTAATAATATATTAATATTACATTAAATGGAAGTTAAATCATAGCAATTGTATTGAAGACAATGAATAGAACTAACTAAAAAATTATTATACATTTTTTGACAATTTGGTTTACATTTATCCAATAAAATTTAGAGGCGTAAAATGTGAATGAATATAATTTACGTTGAAATGTTGAATTACCACCTATTAATGGAAAACCCTCTATAAATCTAGTTTTCTTCACTTTTATACGTTTGTTTCAAAAAAAATTCTTCTTTAGAGTATGGACATAAAATCACACATTGGGTAAAAAGATTGGTGTTTTTCTTATAAAATACAATTTTTGTTGATTAGTGGAAAATATTGTATTTTAATTAATAACTTATTTTTCATATTATTTATTTATATCAATATATTAATTTTTAATTGGTTTTAAAGTCTAATGATAGTTAATATTTCATAAAAACAGTGTTTTTTTTTGACAATGAGATTTATTTATAAATTAATTAATCCATCTTCTAAGTTTTGAATTTAGTAAAATAGACATATATTTTGAATTTGGAATATCAAATATAGATTATGCTGAATTTTATCGTATTTTTCTAAAAAAAATCATTTTTTGGATTAATAGTGAAACCACTAAGTAGTGGTTAAAAACCAAATTTTTCATCTAAATGAACTTTTACTACTTCTGTGAATTGAATTTAAAAAATCTGACATACATGGTTTTTAATATTATGTTATATGTTGTTCAATAAACTGAATATAATTTTTTATAAATAGTAACTTTTGACTTTTATTTACTACGGTTAAAGGTAAATAGGGTAATTCATGGTAGAAAATATCATAATAATAATAAATTACAATAACACTTATAAAATCTTTATTGGATGAGTCATGGATGATCATTGGCATATTTATGTCGATTTTGTGACCCCATAGAGCCACTTAATATTGATAATGGCACTTTATTTTAATTAAGAGAATGTAATGACAAAGATGACATAAAAAAAATCTTTTAGTAAATTAATTTTTACATAGGATTATATAAGTTATCAATTAAACTATACATATCATTTGGAAATATAAAAAAATATCCTACATTATAGTATTTTTTTCGTAATTTTTAGACATCAAATATATAATATTATTTATGACACAATAATGATGTAGTGTTTACCTCATTTATGAATTATTACAATAAATTAGATTATAAAGATTAAATTAATATCGAAAAACTGTCCAATTATTATTTTATGATTTCATTTATACCATGTGTCATCTAATATTTGACATTAAAAAGTTTTGTTACTTTAGAAACCGAATATCATTATATAATAAAATAATATTTTTCACACTTTCGTAAAGAGCACCTCCTCCCCATTATAAAATGCCCTCACCACTAACCCAATAACCACACCTCTCAAGTCCCATGGATCATCCAAAACCTACATAAATAAGCTATCAATATCCCTATCTTCCACCTAAAATCATTAACTTAGGTATAATGCAATTTAATAAGTCCTTTTAGTTTAAACCAAAGGAAGTTACCCAAATTCAAGGTAACAATTTCTCTTAATAATATTTTCTTTTATTTTACCTCTCCAACACATAAAATCCTTTTATTATTTTATTTTATAAAAATAAATCATCCTCAATATACCATTATATTTTTGTGATAAGTATTAGAACAACACTTACACACACCTCCATCTAATGGCTAAAGAACATCCTGTTTCTACGGATGGAAAACTAACGTCTCATTAAACGATGATTGTTCAATTATCTCCTACCGCCTTTAATGGTTGCCATTATGATGGCACTGTATTTATATATGATATATTTTATGATTATGTTTCCCCTATTCTTCTATATTTTTCATTTATTTTATACCTTTATGGTTTCCATTATGGGTAAACGCGGTAATTTCATTTGGGGAAGTGCGGACTACCACCCCCTCAAAGTGATATGACTCTTTAATGCCATATGTGGGATGACAAAATGATTGAGTTAATGATATTATATATTATATTAAACCATAATTATAATATAACTTTTTATTTATATGTTTTAATTCCATTAATTATGAAATAGAAATAAAAGTAGCGTTCATGTGTACATACAGCTTATCGTCTCCATGACCGGTGCATTTCATTTCGTTCCTCAAAATGTTATGTACTATTAGAAATACATATATATACTCTATATATAAGATATATATGATATCTAAATAATGATTATTACTCTAGATATAAGGAAATTTTTACCACATGAACAACTTTTAATTATAATTAGTCCATTTTTTACTCGAGTACCAAATATCGAAAAAACAACCATTATTAAGATAAATAATAACATAATATTTATAAAATGTTAATATGTAATATAAATGGAATAATAAAATTAAAAAAAGTTCTTAAGCAAGAGAAAATTATCTTTTTTTTATTATTCAGTAGATTAAAGAACGAACGAGTCATGTCGGAAATGAGGTAAGGTTCTTCATCTCAATCTCATATCTTTGAGGAATCTTTTATTTTATACATGAATTTTTTTATATGGTGTATAAACCCCTTGGAATTTTACTATTATTCAAAAGTAATATTTTCTCGACAAAAAATTTTACTAAACAACAAACAATAATGTTTATTTTAACATATGTGATGACAATGACCTTTCCACCTCCACGAGTACTATTTGATGTTTGTATTCTAAAACAAGTCGTACTATTTTAGAAAGGAAAATAAATACCATATACACTTTTATATATTTTGGTACTGTAAATGGTTTTGATAATGGATTTTATATGACAATATATTTAAATGATATGATGTGATGGAAATGTGGATATTTTATCCTACCTTTGTGTTTATTTTATGGGTTATGAATATATTATTGTTCTTGGGCATTGAACCATTTTTGGGTGGTTTCTTGATAAACCAATGATGGGTGAGCCTGCGATAGCTCTCTAATTCATTCGGTAATGTGAAAGAGGTAAACAAGAATGTTTCTCCAAATATGTTTCGGTAATATACTATTATGGGTATTCAATATGTAATTTCATATGTAGCTTTGTTAGGTACAATGTATGTATGATGTGGATTCCACAAGTAACATTTATGATTTGTGTTTACTATGTAGAAATTATTATTTCGAGAGTAATTTTAATGATCTTATGTTATGTATGTATTCATGAACTAATGTTTTATTTCATTATATTATAAACCTTACTGAGCTTTTTTTTTCTCATCCCTAGTTTTGAAAAGTTTTTCACATGACTTAAAGATGAATAGGGTCAAGGATGGGATCATGAAAAAGTTAGGTTGTCTAAAACATGGGACTAGAGAAGTTTCATTTTTTATAGAGTTTTTATTTTATGAAAAAAATTAAAACTGAGTAGATGTGTATACCTTTTAATTTTTGCGATGTTATATAATAGTTATGGACTGATTCTCAAAAACTCTAAACCTGAAAAGATCCTCAATGTGAATTTTTCATTTAATTCAATAATATGAATTCTTAAAGGCTGGGACCTTATACTTACACATCTATATTTACATGTGGATGATCTACTTAAGATACCATTCTAAGGTTCCTTAATAATTCATTAGAAATATGTCTCCCAAAGACGAGGTAATCAAATTTCCTATACTTTTTTAATATATTTACTCATCTAACTCCATTAAATCCATAGTTGTAATCATTAAATAAAAAATTTTAGTATCTTAAATGTTATTAAATGTTATTTTGATCTTTAAACCACCATTATCCTACATCTTTTACATGAAATGTCATGTGAATGTATACCTCATACGTACATGCAGACTACAACATCCATGCAATGGTACAATTAATTTTTCATCACCATAATTCATGGATGTTATTAACAATTTTAAATTAATAAAAATTAAATTTTTTTATTTTTTATTTTTTTTTTATAATGTCACATAAAACTTTTTACCTTCTGATCTGTTTTAAAACAATAACATCTCTCTTGTGTGTGTGTGTGGACTACCACCTCAATGATGTGATGTGATTATGGTTTTATTCCATATTTACAAAGATGATAATAAATATATAATTAATAAATATATATTATATATTATATATAATATTTATATTTTAAATGAGAATTATTATTTACCAATCTTTTAAAAAATGGAAACAGTGTTCATGCAAATATACGACATACTTTGTCAATGAATAGTGTATTTCGTTTTTCAATCTCTAATATTCATGAATTGTTATATATATATATATATTTAATATATATGATATTTTTTTCATTATTAAAAGAATAAATATGATAGAACTGTTATTAAATTACACATATCAAAAATACTGAATCAAATCATACCAGAAAAATAAAGCATTTATCACCCAAAACTGTGATTTTAATGATGAATTAATATTAAACAGGTGATAAAAGGTTATAATTAAATAAAATATCATAATATTTATATGATTATGGTTCTATAGTTAATTTTTAAAAAAATATAAATTTATTATTCAGCAGGATCAGACACATTCTAAGGATTTCAAACATGAGATAATGGTTTATTTTGCATCGTCATCATCATCTAGTATTGTTTATTTTTAACTCCCCCCAACGGTAATTATATGATCTTTCTGTCATAAGGACAATATATTTCAGTCTCCCTTGTTTATATCTATAAATTTTCCCATTCATATTATTCTCATTATGTGTTCAATATAACGAGTTATTTTTTTGGAGAATCATCATTTTTTACACTCAACCAATAGTTATTTTCTTCCATTTCCATAATTACTATAAAACAGTTCAAATAATGTTATTTATATTATAAAGTGATCTATTAAATAATATTTTACCCATTTTTGACTTTTAATAGAATATTATAAATTTAATCTTTTTTTACTCTCTTGAATGATGTACTTTTGACTTTTTACAAAAAATGTGAATGAAATTTTTTTAACATACATGGTATGAATGAAATTTCCTATCATAAAAAACTCCCAATCATTCAATTAATTATTTAAATTTTTAGAAATAATCATTGAATGAAAATGTCCAATTTCATATTTATGAAATTTATTGATTTAATATAAGTGATTTCAATGATAAAATATTAGTTTCCCCCAAGAAATTTTGTAATTATATTTTGAATGTTTTTTCCACTCTACTAACATTTTCGATTATTATAATTTATAAACCATGTTATATAATATAATCATCAAACATATTTCGATGTATGGTTTATTTTTAGTTTTAATGGGGAATGTATTTACATTTTGTATGTTAGTTCTTACAAAAAAAATTTATTATTTGTATTTTCATGTTGATTATGTTTTATTGTTTATTAATATGATGAATAAATTGGATTTACTAATTTTTAAGTGGGTTTTAGAACTACATATCACCTTAATTTTTTGGAAGGACTCCTGAGATAAAATTTTTAGTATTTGATAGATACATTACCAATTTTTTGTACTGTTTTTCAAAAAGAATTAGTATTATGTTTAATATATCTGAAATTTTGAAATACATAATACTAAAATAATTTATATATTCTCATTTGATTATTTTAGTAGCTATGATATCGATGAATATGTTTCATGTTATTCTTATTATTTATTTGGAATTAGATGATCATATTTTTTCCTTCCAAATATTAAAAAATCCTTTTTCATCAATTGTAGATTTTTTGTTATACATACACTTAACGAGAATCTATGTTCATTCATATATTATGTTTCCTTTCCATATATTTATATTATGTTTTTTATGATGGATATGAAATATAATTCTTGAGGTAATAATGATGCTATGAATAAAAATACAATATTTTATTTAGTTATTTCAAATAGAAATTCAAATTTATATATGTATGTCGTTTTCAAAGACTGATAAACTATTCAGTCATTTGGAATGAGATTTTAGGTTTCTGTACAAATGTAATAATCTAACCATTTTATCATGGAATCCATGGTTTAAGCCATTGCAATTGTTATCATAGAATATTTACTAGAAATATCAGGAAATTTATTTTGGATAACATTTGTTATGGAACATAACTATATTACTTCCCCTGATGATAAGTCTATTTATAGGATAAAATTAAAAACATTTGGTAAAGAATATATTATTTACTTTTTTAATAAATAAATCAATGTTTTGATGCCACAATTGGATGTTGCTTTGAAACGAAATAATCTAACAAAAAAAACCTTAAAAATTAATTCCCAAGTATATATTGACCATATTCTAGTGAATGGTGATAGCGAACTTGCTACCAACATATTCTATCACTCTTATGAGATATGCATGGGTTAATGAAAATTTTCCATTCAATCCATTTATATATACTTGGAATTAATTTTATGATTTATTAATATTCTCAAATAAATTTATTATATTATTACTAGATTATTTATTCCTAAATTATCAATTTATGTTAATTATTTAAATATTAACAACATGAAACATTATGATTAAAAAATTTATGATCTACTTATTTATTTTCCATTTTATTTATATGGAGATTAGTGGAAAGAATAAAAATCATAAAATGAACATAATATAATTAGTGATTTATATAATGAGAATGATAATTCTACTAAAGCTAGATATGGATATAGAATTGATCATATTTTAGATATTATATGGAAGATATCATTGGTTATGATGTCTAAATTTTTTCATGTGTAATATCATCCTAAACCAAATTATTGTGTAACAATGTTTTATTATTTTATTTGATGAAATACTCCATCATTAATTAAAAAAAATTTTGTAATCAATAAATAGAAATGTTTCTTATAAAATTTATTTATTAATTTTCTGTGTAATGAAATAATAGAGGTTGTCAATGAATTTTTTGATCTCATGGGGGATGCAGATTAATGGTGGTCATAAATTGAAAACATTATATATGAGGAGTGAATAACGATCATAATGTGGATGGATTTTATTGCACATTTCTAGGAAAAAAATTTCCCATTTGATAAACAACCATATATGGACATATTGTTAGTGAGAATAAGGGAACAGGACGTGGAAAAAGCTTGTAAGAAGTAAGGTAATTTTACAAGGCTATAAGGACATGACATAAACTATATACATAATCCAAAGAGAAATAATTATCATTTCTTTGATTAGATTTATCCAATCATTCAAAGGGAACAACTCTCCCAATAATTTTCATTTTATGAGTATCCAATATTTTTTTCTATCGAGATACATGAAAAATTGTCCATGTTTAATGTATTTGATGGAATGAAGTAGGAGAAGAAGATGATTGCTGAGAAGAATGTTTATTATGGGAAGAAGAGCATAGAAAATTTTACAACATATGAAACATGTTGAATGAATCTCCTTGGTAAATGATTAAAAAGAAATGGATTTATCCGAAAGTGTGGAAAAAAGGTCCATCATTCTTATGAATGAATGGGTTACATATAATCAATAAATGTATAGTGATTTAACTTTATTTAATTTCAATAAATTCCAAAAAGTTATCCAACCATCATGATAAATTATCGTAGTACAATCCATGGATTTAAGGTTATGATTATAAAATTATAACAACCTAAGTTCAAATTCATTGTGATGTGGTGAAATGGGTACTTACCATAAACTAAAATTAAAAATTAATTATTTCATTATTGTCCTTCATCATATTTATATATTAATAATTTTATATCAGTGTGAAGATGAACATAAATGACCAATGGAAATTACTTCTATCAAAAGGGGATTTTCTATCTATTCATGAGGAATATTTAACTAAAATGGATATAGAGAAACTGAACATTTAAAATGTAAATATTATTCAATAAAATCCTAATGTATATCCTATGAACATATAATGTCTTTTATCGAATAATGATTTCAGGTTTTAAATAGATATCAAACTATGTGTTGCAACTATTTTAATAAATCCATATAGAATGGCACTAATTTTGTAGAATGAATTAAGGAATAAACTCAAAGAGAGTCTATATCAGGTATTTATTACACCTAGTCCTTCTTCATGGGTTGAAAATATTATTTTTGCTAAAAAAAATAATGGTTAGTTCATCTTTCTATTTATTATCGATAACATAAAAATCACTTTGAATAACAATTATCCTTAATGCCATATTAATGATATTTCTGATCAATTATGAAAAAAAAATATTTTTTTATTATTAATATTTGATTAATATAAAATATCTAAATAATTAATAAGGAATATATAACCATGAAAACATTCCTTATTTGTTATAGTCATTATTATTTTATTGTAATTTGATTTACACAAACGAGTGCACTAGTTATCTTTAATGATTTAATGAATAGAGACTTCTAAGATTAATTTTATTAGTTTAGAGAAGTCTTTATAGATGATATTATTAAATATATGAATATTAAGTCAGAGAATGAATAACATATGAGAATTTTGTTTATGTTCCTGAGGACAGATAATTTATGTGTAAATATACCAAGTGTGAATTTTGGCATCATAATGTGTCATTCATCAGTCATATAATCTCATGTGAGGGTATACTTTTAGATTATTATTTGATAAAATTTATTGATAAATGGCCTAAAAACCTCATAGTATCCATGATATATAGATTCCTTGAGTTTTCTAGTAAATAATTACACATTATCAAATATTTTTCATTAATATATACTCAACTTCTTCAGATGATGGGAAAGGGGGTAAATTAATTGTGGAAAAATTAATGTGGAGATAATTCCAATGAACTAGAGATAAGGTTTGTTATTGCGCCTATTCCTACACTAATAGTTAATTGATAATGGATTATGATATATTGTGAAGACCCAATGAACAAATATAGTTGATATATACACTAATTTTAAAATATTATAATGGATATGAAAATATAAAGAGAAGAATCTGCCCCAAATAATATGGTTGGAGTTGATCAGATATTTTGATTGATCAGTACATTAACACTTTGGGAAGCAAAACATGATGTATGGTGGTTTTAGTCAGATATTCCAAGATAGTATTTGAACTATTAAGATTAAAATAGATACAGTATTTATGTATTCATAGAATACATATATATAAATGAGGACGAAAGGTGATATAACTTCTTTTTATCAAAGGTAATTTCCAACCATATATTGATGATGGGACTAAGAAATAATTAATTCAAGAAGTATAATAATAAATGAATGCAAAGAATTTTATGAAATTCAACCATGATCATGCAATAATGGTATAGTTCAAGAATCGAGATTGTTTCTCCTCAATATCGTACATTAAGACAACATTACTAGAAGAAGCTCATAGTTCATCATTATATAATCATCTTGGATGTATGATGAGTTGTTGAGATAAACAATATTATATATGATGGGAAAACATGAATATATATATTTTCTATTATGTATCTCAGTACTTGAAATGTTATAAATTTGATACTTGGATATAGAATTATGATGTTTTTTACAATGATTACCCAATGAATAAAGATAATGGAAAAACATCACCAAGGATTTTTTTCATAGGACTTTTTAATTTTTCTGAAGGTCATAATTCTAGTGGGGTTATAGTAAATCAGTTTATAAATTTAGAGTACTTCATTTCTATTGTATGATATTTAAATTTTCAATGTCACTTTAGAATATTCATTAAGGTAGTGGTATGGTTGTATGGGGTATCACATTCTATTTTTTCTAACAGGGATATTAGGTTTATCTGAGAGATCTATAAAATTAATCTGTGATATCTATATATGAATTTGGGTATCAGTAATTATTATCATCTTCATATAGATGGTCAATCTTAGTGGGACCTTAAAACTCAAGAATATGTTTTTATATATAACTCTTATGATTTTAATGATGGTTTGGATCAATACCATTGTTTGGTGAATTTTTGTAATGATAATAGTTTTCACTCAATTATTTAGATGGATACTTATAAATCCTTCTATTTATGGCAGTTTGGAACTCCAATGTGCTCTGATCAAGTTTGAGAAAGAATGCTAGTGGGAATTGAGAAGGTTTAAGAAGTTGTAGAAAATGTTACATCCATTAAACAGCATGTCAAGGGACCTCATATTCGAAAAAAAATTAATTGTGTTAATCATCGGAATTTTTTTTAATTTTAAATCAATTAGAATGATTATCAATTAATTAACACCCTGAAAGAAGTTCCTGAGTTCATAATGAAGTTACTGTTGAACAATAGGTTTGTTGGCCCCATATAGATTCATGATCGAGTAGGGATGGATGTTAATGGAATCATTGTTATACAAAACCTATCTCAAATTCAATCTTTTCAATGAATATCTCATGATAAAATGCATTGATATAGATCACATGTATTGAAATAAGTGTCCATATAACTAGATCGTGATCATTACTATAATGAAAAGGTAGTAAAAATAATGGGTCTTATAGATAAATTGCTATGAAATATGAATAATAACTTTTTTATAGTTTTTCAAGGGAATATGATATAAAAACAAGATATATGGAAACCCAAGGGTAATAATAAATAGGGTTTTCCACAATTTTTATACCATAGTATAAAAACGTCAATGGTAAACATTATTTAAATTGGGTATGTTATAGCACCATTATATTTTATGATATATTTCTCTCTTTAATATTTATTTGATATCATACAATACATGAAAACCCATTTTAAAATGAACTATCATATTGAATACAATTATAATATAGCTATGAAAATGGTGGGTCTGAATTAGATTACATAAATTATAAAAAAAATTAGTATAAATATGAATTATATAACATTATTTTCATTCAACTGATTATAATAAAAAACATTAAAATTTTATTGTTAAAGCTATGTAATGTAAAAGAAACTAATTTATGTGCACAATATGTTTTTATATTAAAAAATAAATTGATTAATAATAGATAATTATTTTAATGAAATGTAAATTTTATATATTACAAAAAAATTTAAAAAAGTCATCTCATCTTTTTTAGACAAGGTATATTTATACATTATGTTATATAATTAATAATTTATTTTATAAAAAATGGGCGTCATAACATTTTTCATGATTATTTTATAAATAATATACGTCACATATAGAAATGTACTATAGTTAAATTTATTCCTTATTTTGAATCATGGTGATAAAATTTGTTAAATAGGTCCCTATTTTTTGTTTTTCATTGTGAATAGTAAAATAGGTAAATTCATTTCACCGTTGTAAGGCTAAACCAGAATAAACAATGTTAATAATTTTTTTCAAGGATTTATAAATCCTATAACACCTCCCATTATCATATTTTATGAGTGAATATTTTCGATTAACACTTAAGACTCATATATATTTCCATTTGGTGACATTTTTATTGTTTTATGAGCATTATATTATTTTAAAAAAATTGATTAATAAAAGACATCACTATCTTGAGATTAATAACTTTTAATTTTTTTTATAGGGATATTTAAAGGGTGTGTATTCATAAAAATTGTTATTTAAAATAATAATTATCATTATTTAAGATGGTAATTTTTTTATTTTTTTGTGATTTAATATTTCATTTATATTAATGCACAACATTGACACAATATGTATTCCGTTAATGGCCAAAAAAAATATATGATATTAAAATATTAAAAGTAATAAATTTTGTTAAATTAGTATGATTTGTGACTTTTATTTATAAAAATATCATATTAGTAATTCTTTAAAAAAAAATTATTTGAATTCAATTGTTGTGATGTTATTACTATTTTCAAATTAATGGAATAGTAGAAAAAATGTGATCAATGATATTTTATAATAATTAATATTTTATAAAAATAATATATAATTTTAAAAAAATTTAATTTTTACAAGTGTAATGAGATATTGTTAAAAGTTTAATTAATTGACAATTTTTAGATCTAATTTATCACTTATAAGTAAAATTAGAACTATTTATATTTAAAAAAGTCATTACCACTACTAAGATTATATTTTTTACCAAAGGGGTTAATCCAAATGATGAGGTTCAAAATGACTCAAATATATATATATATATAGGATTATCTTATTTCCATATCAAATTCTTATTCTTATATTTTCTCGTTTGGATGTATTTTGAATGTGATTGACTTAATTATATTTTAATCATTTTTTTGTAATTCCATATATGGAATTTCCCACCCCTATAAAAGGAAAAATATTATAAATTTTATTCAAACCTTCTTGATCTATATATTTCATTATATGAAAAATATAATTACATTATAAACATCCCTATATTGAAATAAGATGTTCAATAGTTCGGAAAAACCATTCCATTAGTCTTTAAGAAATGATATAAAGGAGGCCTTCTGAAGAAGATGTAATTGTCTTAGTCATACTCTACCAATTAATTTAATATTCTTCCTCCTAAAAATAATTTATATTGAACATTAAATAACTAAATAAGTATCGTAAATATAATTTTATATAATTTTGATCATTAATCAACCATTATGAACTCTCTTTTCCATCAAATTGGATTTGAATGTATTGATCATGCGTACATTTGGACTACTAACTCCTCATAGAAATAAAAAAAATCATCACCATATTTTATTTATGTTTATTATTATGTATTTAATATTTATAAATGATATTTATAAAAGTTATTTGATTCATTAATTATAATATATTATCTACCATCTTACCTTCCAGGTTGTTGGGAAACGATAACATCGGTCTTGCTTAGGTGTGGACTAACACCTCCACAAAGCATTGTGATTCATTTTCTATTCTCAATATTAATGTTAAATATTAAGGATTGATCAAATTAATATATATCATATATATGATAAAATAATAAATATATAATTTTTTATTTATATTTACCTTTTTTCAAAATTAAAAACAATATTCATGCGTATGTACAACCTACCGTCTCCATGAATAGTGTAAAACATTTTTCAGTCTCTTATTATTATATATTATTTTAATTATTTATATATTTAATATTTATGATATTTATGTTATTATTATAATTATATATATTATTAAACCATGCTCAATGTACAAGGAAGAAAATTAGTGAAACAAAACATACCTAAAAGAGAAGGACTTATCATGTGGAATGATTATTTTAATAAATATCCATTAATATATGGTTGATAAATGTTTATAAGAAAATCATATATTGTATGATACATATTACAATAGTTATATAATATATTTATAATAATTCGATATTTTTTATATATTAGGTTCAGACACATATAATGGATATAGAGCCGTAAGAAGGTTTCCATTTCACAATCTCATCATTATTTGATATTTTATATATTTAAGTCACCAAAGGAAGAATTGTTTAATATTTATATATTAAAAACAATATATTTCTGTATCATATTTTTTTTTCATGAAATTAAATTTTTCCCATTTATTTTCCTATTTTTGCGTACTCAATATACGAAGATAATTGTTTTTTGGAAAAGGGTCTTTGTTACACTACTCGACCTGGAATAATTTTCATCAATGTCTATATTTTATAAATAATGTTTAAAAGAATGATTTCTATATTCTAAAATTATTTATAAATATAATTAATACCATTGTTTTAATTTTTAAAAAATTGTTTCAATTGATTTTTTTTGTAATTTAACAAAAGTGTTACCATTTAATTTTCATATAAAATGGGTATAGATTATTTTATAAACGTACATGATATTAATAGAATTTCACACAATCATGAATACAATATTATTTAATAATTCATTTAAATTTTTAAAGGATTCTTTGAAATAAAAATTTTTTCATAGTATTTTAGCATAATTTTTTTAAATGAGTTATTTAAAATTGAAAATGAAAAATTTCCTCAACATAATTTAAAGTTATAATTCTATTTTATTTTCATCAATGGAAAAATAAATTGTCGAATATTTCAATTTTTTGATGATTATATCTAATAGTACCATCCACAATATTATAAATGATGTTCAATAATCAGTTTTATTGGGGAAATAATTGAAATTAATAATAGATAGTTCATCAAATGAGTAAAATTTTATAATTTTTGTTCATGATTTGTAAGATGATTTTTTATTTATATGATGAATGTACTATAAAAATAAACTGAACCATGGGGTCTATAATTATGTACCCTCTTAAGGCACCTGTTGGACTAATAATACCAAATAGGATGGTTATTTGGAAAAGGCCTTACCCATTTTTATCAAACTCATGTAATGGGGCCTTGACAGTATGTTTATGTTTCATGACATTATCCATTCCATCATTATGAATTCATATAATAATTATTATTTTTATTTGAACTGTAATTATATCCCTTGGTATTTTTCATGAATATATTATTTTTTATATGTCCTTAGTTGACCATTATTTGTTCTATCCATATTATTGAGGCCTTATTTATTCCATGTTATATTCTAGTATACAAAAACACAAATTAATTATCTTATATAACCAATTTAATATTTATCATTTCCCAATGACTACATTATTTGTAATATTATTGATATTTACTAATAACCTATAGGGAGTATTGATTTTCTAAAAAAAAATTAAATGTTTTTATTTATTATTTAAAATTTAATGTCATAATAATGTTTGGATAATGTTTTACAGTACTAGGGAACTACTGAATCCCATGGGATGTGAGAACATTCATCCAGTACCAATTTAATATATTAACAACTAGATTTTGGCTACTAGAGTTTTATAATTTCCAATCATGGTTACTAGTTTCCCATAACATAGAAATTGACATATTTAAATGAAATTTTTTTATATAATTTTTTTAAGAAATTAAATTTCAAAAAGTAGTAATTATATATGAAAAAAATATTCCTCTTTTCCAAAAACAAATACAACAAAAATTAAACCACCATCAATTTGAATGAACTTTAATTAAGTAAAATAATTTATGAATAAACTGAATCCCCTTCAATGGTTTTATTTCTTTATCATTATGTTTAATATTGTTTTATCAGTTACCCAATAAAATATAAATAATGTCACATACTTTAGTTATTCATAATTTAAGAGAGTTACTAAATCCCCACTTCAACTAAAACCTTCCAGGAATCATTATACAAGAATGGGGTAGTCACGGAACATCCACCACAAAAATAAAACGGAAAAACTCCTGAAACTATACAATGAGAGATTTCATCATTCCACACTATAATATCATTGAACTAACCAAAACACATTGGTAAAGAGAAAAATATTAGGGATAATTAGAGAGGGGGAAGAGAGGGTTCCTTCATCCGTGATTATTTTATCATAATGGACCTAGGGATTAAATAATTATAAATAAAAAACCGGGGTGCAAGGAGATTGACTAGGGTCATCTAGTGTTGTAAAGAAGTGAGTAAAAAATTAACCATGGACGTTCAGAACATATATATATATATAGAAGAAGCCGAAAATTTACCCTCTAGGGAATATTTAATTCTTACCACATCATTGTTCCTTCAGTCAACATAGTATCAATATATCCCACTATTTATAGTGGAATACCCCTCCTAACACCCGTCATGTTTTGAAAAATATATTATATCCATTTAATGGGAATATTACCA
Organism: Viscum album; assembly: GCA_963277665.1. NCBI lineage: Eukaryota > Viridiplantae > Streptophyta > Magnoliopsida > Santalales > Viscaceae > Viscum > Viscum album. The sequence continues at coordinate 617,390,942 of OY728164.1, forward strand.
TATCCATGATATAGGGGATTCTATTTTAGCCACCTCAACCACCACCATGGCCCATAACATAGAATTGTGGATATCACTTCATTATTTCATTTCTCCAACGAAATTACTATTTTTTTGTGAATATCTAATAACTATTTCCCATCCTCCCTATGAAACTCAATGTTTATTCAACCCCACTCCACCACACCCATTATATTGGACTATTCATGTAAACATTTTTCCCACATAATATCTTTATAAAGAAAATTCTCCTCACTATTTTCCTGTAAATCCTCCATAGTTTAACTATTATATTTATCCAAGAAAATTGACCATCCCCACAATTAATTTATGAATTTATATAAGGCTACGACCTTAAACCTTACTTAATATTGAATTAAATGAATAATTCACATTGAGGATCTTTTCAGTTTTAGAGTTTTAGATAATTAGATCATAAATCATGAATTACATTCCACATTTAAACAAAGAGGTTACCTAAAAGATAGTATTCGTTTTTTCCCATCAACGGAAACATATTTAAAATAAAACATGGATTCTTTCTTGACAATTCCTTGACACTATCATCATATCATGAACCTTTCCCTTGACCTGTGAAAAACAATTCAAAAACTTGGGATGAGCATAAAAAGCTCAGTAAGGGATATAAAAGTATGAAAAGAAAACATTATTCCATGTATAAAATCATACTTTACTCGTAAAACATAATCATTTTAACATACCTCATCAAATCATGAATAAATCATAGAAATCATAAGGGATAAAGGTAACATTAGGCATTCATAACATACTTATGTAGGGAGTAACCCTCTGGGATACGTTTAGAATAAACATCACAGTATATTCCCTAAATCTCTTCGGGGAAACCTTAACGATTAACCCCTTCGCATTACGCAATGCATTGGAGAGCTATATCGGGCTCACCAGCCCATATTTTATCACAGAACCACCTGTATTCATAATAATGCCCAAGAACCATAACATAATTGTATCACATAAAACATGTATAAAGGAAATATAACATTTAAACTTTTCAATAACAAGATATCAATAAAACAAATTGATATGAAAACATTATGAAAAGAATTTTAAATACCCAAATAAAAGAAGAGTAAAACATTGTATTTATTTTTCAAATAATGTTATGGCTTGTAGAGAATCCGAAACTAAAATAATGGTCACGGCGGTAGAGAAGTGGTTGTCGCTGCATACATACGACAAGAAAAACATTCCTTTTTGTAGTTTAGTAAAATGGTTCATATAAAAAGATTTATTTTGAATAAACTAAAAGTAAAAGGGTTTTATACACCATATAAAATAATTTGTATAAAACAAAATATGCCTCAATGATAGGAGATTGAGACGATGTCCCTTACAAATACGGTATCCTTGGATTAAGGATAAATCAATTACATAATTATGTGAGACAAAAAAATACACCAAATATAAGTGGTTATTAAGTGTAAAACAATCAGATGACATTCACACATATTCATAGAATGACATATTCAAGGTGTACAAGTTTATCCTAAAGAATCAAAATTTGGTTAAGAAGTTTCCTTGCAAAAATTTGACAGCCTAACGACATCACTTCAAAATTCAGAAAAAGAGTTGATGAGAGATAAAAAGGGTATCTCATCACATGGACATAAAATTTGCATCAATAAGGATATATAAGAACATATCCCAACATAGTAGTATGTGAATTAAAATATATACCAAAAGAAGTCTTTTAAAAAGAGGAGGGTGAAAGGTTCCCTTACCGACTTGGGAAACTTTTGAAACGTACACCCCATTTAAGAAGGGTCATACCATGAATATGTAAATACCCATAAGTGAAATTATATTACAGAAGGAGTATAATAATTTGAGTACATACACCACTCAAAATAAATGGTGGAAAATGTAGCATAAATGTCACGAGACTAAAAGTGAGATGAAAAATCCCTTACAGAAACTCGGTAGCCTAACGACGCCACATAAAACATCCAAAAATGGATTGATGAGATCAAATAGAGTCTCTCATAATATTATGATTAAATGTAAATAAATAGGAATATAAAATAATATACCCCATAATAATAAATAGGAGCTTAAAATAAGTGACATAAAGAAGAGTACTTAAAAATAAAGAGAGATGTTAGATCTCTTACGAAAATTCGGCAGCCTAACGGCGTCACTCAAAACGTCCAAAATGGATTGATGAGAGAAAATAGGGTCTCTCATAATATGAACATTAAAATTACAGTAGGATTAATATAAAATAACATCCAAATCATAAGAAATATGATATTAAATGGAATGACATAAAAGAGTGTAATTAAAAAGAAAGAGAGGGGTATGATCCCTTACCTCGTGTCTGACATGACTCGATCATTCTTTAATCTCCTGAATAATAAAATTTGGTCAATTTATAATTTCATAAGGACCTAATATAAAGATTATTATTCATTTAATATCACATATTATAATGTTATACTAATTGGTTAATAAAGTGAGTTCATATTAGACGTTTTTGTCGATGTTCGGTACATGAGTTAAAATTGAACTTATTGCTAAAGAATTTTCCATGTAGTTATAGGTACATCATATCCAGAATAGTATTTATGTTTTAAAAATCATATATATCCTGTATATATTCATTTTATACTATTCCATAGCATTTGGAGGTAAAAAAATTCAAATAACCGTTCATGGAGACGGTAGGCCCTAAGTACACATGAAGGCTACTTTCATTTTTTGTCATATTAATAGAATTAAAAAATGGGAGATATATATATTATAATTCCATAATGATATATAACATTTAGATGTAATATATTAAATATATATATCCATTATATATATGTACTTATAATAGTACATATCATTTGGAGATAAGAAATGAAATGTAATGTTCTTGGAAATGGTAAGCAGTGCGTACGCAGGAATGCTACTTTAATTTTTTTTTTGTATTCAATGAAATGAAATAATAATGATATAAAGGTATATTATAATTCCAGTAGGATATCATATTAAATACCATTAATTCCATCCTTTATACGTCCCACATATGGCATTAACGTACCAAATCACTTTGAGGGGGCGGTAGTCCACACTTCCTCAAATAAAGATATCGCGTTTACCCATAATGGAAACAATAAAGGAATGAAATAAATGAAAAATACATAAGCATAAGGAAAACATATACATATTATATATCATATATAAATATAGTGACATATTAATGTACACCTTTGAAGGTGTTAAATTAATATTGAGCAATCATCGTTTCGTGAGGCAGTAATTCACCATCCACAGAAACGGTATGTTCTTTAACCATTAGATGGAGGTGTGTGAAATTGTAGCTCGAATACATATTATAACAAAATCCTAGTATATTAAAGATACTGGTTTTGTTACAAAAACAAGTAATAAAATGTGTTTAGGGGTTTTGAGAAAAAAAATAAAACAAAAGAACACAAAGGAAGACATTTCCTTTAAATCGGGTAACTCTCTTTGATTTGAGCTCAAAGGATTCCTTGGAAAGGATTATGCCCAAAGTGAGGATTTAATGATTATTATATGTATGTGGAGAGATTAAATGGGCAGGTTATGGGAGAGATAAGGGATTGATAGGTGTGTGTAATGTGGTAGAGGTAGGGGCCTTTAATAATAGGAGAGGAGGGGCACTCTTGGAATGTTATAAAATATTACTTTATTATAAAATGATTTTCGTATTGAAAATGTCCCAAAAGGATATATATCTAGGATAAGGTGATAAGGTTTTTAAATAAAGCCATAAAATTGGTTTTTGACAAGTTTATGACTTATATTTTACCTTATCTTCTCATTTTATTTAAATCGTTCATTTATGAGGTAATCACTGCCTCGTCACGGTGTCATAAATAAATTAACTTATATAATTTATAAAAATTATAAAAAAAGTATCATGATGTAGGAAATCGTTTTAGATTTCTAAAGAATATTTATAGTCAAGTATATGACTTATATTACCCCACGTAAAAATTGTTTTAGTAAAACAACACATGTTTGTGACAATTAAATTTTAACTTTAAATAAAAAGGTATTTATGTCATTTTCCAACCAAAGTGGCTCAATGTGGTCCCCAATTTGACCCATGTATTTTCATGGTATACCAAGACACATCCAATGAGGTTAGGACATGTTTCGAGGTCATTTCATATTATTAAAACATTATTTTTACCTTAAACTACACTAATTACCTCTAATCGCGATTAAAACATAATAGTTACTATTCACCAAAAAAATTATTTTAATCCAATTGAACAAAGTTTAATTCTTAATGACAACCTTGTATGTCGGATTTTTGAAATTCAAAACACAGATGTGGTAAAATTTCATTTAAACAAAAAATCAGTTTTTAAGTACCACTTAGTGGTTTCACTATTCATCAAAAATTTAAGTATTCCAGAAAAATACAAAAAATTCACCCTAATCAATATTTGATATTCCGAATTCAAAAATGACTTCTATTTTACACAATTCAATACATATAATTTACTTTACTTAATTTAATAATTAATACCCACTGTCAGAGAAAATAGCGTGTTTTTATGAAACAATAAGTATCAAAAGATTGACACTAGTTTAAGTCCAATTTGAAGATGAAATTAATTCAAACAACCACTATTGGATTAAATGGTCAAAATATATTCTAATTTTACTTTAAAACCAATTCAAAATTTAATCTAATCATATAAATAGATTATATTAAAATGAGGTTTTGAATTAAAATACAACATTTTTCACTATTCATTTAAAAATGAAATTTATCGGAAAAATACCAAGAGTGTATTATATGTAAATTTTGATGTCCTAATTCTAAAGAAGAATTTTATTCTGTCAAATATAATACATAATATTTTCAAAAAGTGGATTTAAAAGATTTTCTTCATCAAAAGGCGGTTAATCGACCTTTTAAAGAATATTAGAATGTTTACGCTTAAAATTTGATTCATTCGAATTTTTAATCCTCTAACATTTATTGTAAAAAGTAAAATATTTGACAAACATATATAATAATTTTGTAGTTAGTTCTATTCATTCCTGCCATTACAACATCTAGGCGTTAACTACAATTTAAAATAATATAATTTTATTATTAGAGTGCAACATAAGATTTCCAAGAAACTCGTTGTTGGGTATTGGATACGCCATCGAGCATTGAGTCCCCTTTAAAGTAATATTAATATTTTTATTCACAAATATGGATAAATCTGAAAATGTCATATTCTTTATTTACCTAGGGTGTTACATCCTTCCCCCTTTTGGGAATTGGGTCCTCTCAATTTTAAAATAGGGCTTGGGAACTTCATTGAAAATCCCACATCGGAACAATAGTCAGTAAAACAATCACTGTAAAATAAATAAAGAGAAGTACAAAGGTCACCCGAGATAACCCATACTAGGATTCCAAGTATGAAAATATGGACATGGATGAAAAAAACAAAGGGTCATGTTCTTATGGAGAGTGATAGTAAACATGTCTAGGAGAAAGTTAACCATAAGAAAATCAAAAACTTTTGATGGGTTAAACGGTATTTTATTCCCCAGTAGGAAAAGATAACATTCAACATTTTTGTTTTAAGATACTCTTCATTGAGGAATTAATTTTTTAATCTTAACTAAATCATAATAAAACATACATACTTGTCACTTAGACTTTCAACTTTTACTAGATTCCTTAATCAAACTCATATTTTCTTCAAAAGACGAGTATTTAGGAAGACTTGTTCGCATTAAGAGTACTATAATCAACTTCTTGAGAATCACCTAATCCAAAAAAGAGAACTATATATTTCCCATGTCTTTAGACCAAATCCATAACCAATATTTTCAGTATGTGATCCGATAATCCACAAAAGTATAATCCTTTATAAAAAGAAAATATATTCTTAATCTCCAAAATTTGTCCAAAAAACCCAAAGATCAACGAAGACCATTCGATAAACAAATGTCCATAAAATTATTCAAAGTAAACCAAAATAATATTGAAATCAAATTATTTGAAGGAATTAATCACATAGTCTTCCAAGGTACAAATTAACTTTTATCTCCAAATAACATCAATTTTTCACAAATTCTCATATTGAAAAGTAATTAACCTAATAACATATCCTCCATGATGGGTTAATAATTTCCATAGATAACCCAAAAAAAGTTACTCTTGATTCCTAAAATCATCTAACTAAAACGAATTAGCCAAACTAACCAGGGAATTCACGTAGTCCAGTGGTAGGTGATAAATATCAGTTGCACATTGGTTGTCGGTCTGATTCCCGCAGCTTTATCCGACGCGACGGGTTGTCACACGGTCTGCGTGTTGTCCTTTTTCCAAAACTATATAATTCTAAAAACATTCCCCAAAATGAGATAAAATCATCAAAAATAATCATAACATATTTTTACCTCAATTTTATCTCATGCCTTTCATTTTCCATCATAATATATAATAACCCATAATTACCTCAAAAGTAAGGATCATATAATCCCTAATGGTTACCTTTATAATTATTACCTGAACTTCCACAACGATTGGTCATCTCGTACATGATGCATTATAGAACATACCAATGTACAAGTGGTTGATCGCGACTACTTGATAGTTTGTTTAGAACAACCATGAGTTTCCTCATTGAATCCCCCATTTCATCCAGTCTTTTAATCAGTGAACCACCACAGTTTCCTTCAAACCTATTGTAACTTTGGTGCCTGGTAGATCCATCCAGTCACTAAAAACAGAAACTTCAGTGCGAGTATATCAACAAAACCATCATGTCCTAATGAGGAAGGTAAATAGTAAGATATACTTACCCATTCACTTTATCTAAAACAATGGCTCTTTCTGAAATCCTAACCATTATGGTAATGTCACTTATGCCTATAGAATACCCTAACCTCTAATGTTATCTAACCCGAACTTTGATACCAACTATAAGGCCATGTCCTTAAACCATACTTAATATTGAATTAAATGGATAATTCATATTGAGGATCTTTCCAGGTTTAGAGTTTTAGAGAATTAGATCATAAATCATGAATTACATTCCACATTTAAACAAAGTGGTTATATAAAAGATAATATTCATTTTTTCCCATCAATAGAAACATATTTAAAATAAAACATGGATTCTTTCTTGAAACATCCTTAACACTATCATTGTATCATGCACCTTTCCCTTGTCCTATAAAAATCAATTCAAAAACATGGGATGAGCATAAAAAGCTCACTAAGGGATATAAAAGTATGAAAAGAAAACATTTTTCCATCTATGAAATGATAATTTACTCATAAAACAAAAGCATTTTAACATACCTCATCAAATCATGAATAAATCATAGAAATCATAAGTCATAAAGGTAACATGAGGCATTCATAACATTCATATGAAGGGAGTAACCCTCTTGGTTACGTTTGGAATACCCATCACAGTATATTCCCTAAATCTCTTCGGGGAAACCTTAACGTTTAACCCCTTCGCGTTACCCAATGAATTGGAGAGCTATATCAGGCTCTCCCGACCTTAGTTTATCACGGAACCACCCGTCGTCATAATAATTCCCAAGAACCATAACATAATCATATCACATAATACATGTATAAAGAAACCATAACATTTCTACTTTTCAATCACAAGATATCAAAAAAACACATTGATATAAAAACATTATGAAAACCATTTTCAATACCAAAATTAAAGAAGAGTAAAAACTGGTATTTATTTTTCAAAAAAAATTTATGGCTTGTAGAGGAAGCTGAAACTCAAATAATGGTCACGGCTGTGGAGAAGTCATTGTCTCTGCATACGTACGACAAGAAAAACGTTCCTTTTTGTATTTTAGTAAAAAGCATCGTATAAAAAGATTCCTTTTGAATAAACGAAAAGTCAAAGGGTTTTATACACCGTATAAATGAAATTTGTGTATAAAACGAAATATGCCTCAATGAAAGTAGATTTAGACGATGTCCCTTACAAATACGGTATCCTTGGATTAAGGATAAATCAATTACATAATTATTTGTGACAAACGAATACACCAAATATTTGTGGTTATTAAGTGTAATGAAATCAGAGGACATTCACACATATTCATATAATGACATATTCAAGGAGCACAAGTTTATCCCAAAGAATCAAAATTTGGTTAAGAAGTTTCCTTGCAAGAATTCGACAGCCTAATGGCATCACTCAAAATTCAGAAAAATTGTTGATGAGAGATAAAAAGGGTATCTCATCACTTGAAAATAAAATTTCATCAATAAGGATATATAAGAAAATATCCCAAAATAGTAGTATGTGAATTAAATGATAAAACAAAATAAGTCTTTTAAAAAGAGGAGGGTGAAAGGTTCCCTTACCGACTTAGGTAACATTCGAAACGTACACCCCATTGAAGAAGGGTCATACAATGAATATGTAAATACCCATAAGGGAAATTATATTACACAAAGAGTATAATAATGGGAAATAAATACACCACTAAAAGGAAATGGTGTAAAATGTAGCATAAATGTCACGTGACAAAAAGTGAAATGAAAAATCCCTTACGAAAACATGGCAGCCTAACATCACCACTTAAAACTTCCAAAAATGGATAGATGAGATCAAATAGGGTCTTGCATCATATTACAATAAAATTCACAGAAAGATGAATAAAAAATAACACCCCCCATCATAACAAAGATGAGCTTAAAAGAAGTGTAATAAATGAGAGTACTTAAAAAGAAAGAGAGAGGTTAGATCTCTTACAAAAATTCAGTAGCCTAACAGCGCCACTCAAAACATCCAAAATGGATTGATGAGAGAAAATAGGGTCAATCATAATATGAACATAAAAATTACAGTAAGAGTAATATAAAATAACATCCAAATCATAAGAAAGATTATCTTAAAAGGAATGACATTAAAAAGTGTACTTAAAAAGAAAGAGAGGGGTAGGATCCCTTACCTCGTGTCCGACATGACTCGATCGTTCTTTAATGTCCTGAATAATAAAATTTGGTCAATTTATAATTTATTAAGGACCTAATTTAAATATTATTATTCAGTTAATATCAAATATTATAATTTTATACTAATTGGTTAATAAAGTGAGTTCATATCAGACGTTTTTGTCAATGTTCGGTACATGAGTTAAAATTGAACTTATTGGAAAATAATTTTCCATGTAGTTATAGGTACATCATATCCAAAATAGTATTGATGTTTTAAAAATCATATATATCACGTATATATTCATTTTATACTATTCCATAGCATTTGGAGAAAAAAAAATTAAAAGCACCGTTCATGGAGACGGTAGGTCGTACATATAATGAATGCTACTTTCATTTTTTGTCATATTAATGGAATTAAAACAAAATGGGAGATATATATATTATAATTCCAGAATGATATATATAATTTATATGTAATAAATTAAATATATATATCCATTATATATATGTACTTATAATAGTATATAACATTTGGAGATAAGAAATGAAATGTACCGTTCATGGAGACGGTAAGCCGTACGTACACATGAATGCCACTTTCATTTCTTTTTTTTATTCAATGGAATGAAATTATAATGATATAAAGGTATATTATAATTCCTGTAGGATATCATATGTAATATCATTACTTCCATCCTTTATATGTCCCACATATGGCATTAACGAATCAAATCATTTTGAGGGGGTGGTAGTCCGCACTTCCTAAAATGAAGATATCGCATTTACCCATAATGGAAACCATAAAAGTATTCCATAAATGAAAAATACAGAACCTTAAGGAAAACATAAACATATTATGTATCATATATAAATATAGTGAGATCTTAATGGCCACCTTTTAAGGTGTTAAAATAATATTGAACAATCATCGTTTCGTGAGGCAGTAATTCGCCATCCACAGAAACAATATGTTCTTTAACCATTAGATTAAGGTGTGTGAAAGTGTAACTCAAATACATCTTATAAAAACATCCTAGTACATTTACGATACTGGTGTTGTTACAAAAAAAAGTAATAAAAATAGTTTAGGGGTTTTGAGAAGAAAAATAAAACAAAAAAACACAAGGGAAGACATTACCTTTCAATCGGGTAACTCTCATTGATTTGAGTTCAAAGGCTTCCTTGGAAAGGATTCTGCCCAAAGTGAGGCTTAAATGATGAATAAAGGTATGTTGAGAGATGAAATGGGGTGGGTTTTCCCAATCCGAAGGCTTGAGAGGTGTGTGTAAGGTGGTAGAGGTGGGGGCCTTTTATAAGAGGAGAGGAGGGGCACTCTTGGAAAGTTATAAAATATTACTTTATTATAAAATGATTTTCTGATTTAAAAGGTCCCAAAAGGATATATTTCGATGATAAGGTGATAAGGTTCCTAAATCCACCCATCCAATTGGTTTTTGACAAGTGTAAGACTTAGATTTCACCCTATCGTCTCATTTTATTGAAATCGTTCATTTATGAGGTAATCACTACATCATCACGGTGTCATAAATAAATTAATTTATTTAATGTCTAAAAATTATAAAAAAAATATCATGATGTATTAAAATGCTTTATCTTTATAATTAATATTTATAGTAAAAGATATGACTTATATAACCCCATATAAAAATTTTTTTAGTAAAACAACACATATTTGTGTCATTTTAATTTTAACTTTAAATAAAATGGAATTTTTGTCATTTTCCAACCACAGTGGCTCCATGGGGACCCCAAGTTAACCCATGGATTTTCTTGGTCGTCCATTACTCATCCAATGAAATTAGGACATGTTTCTAGGTCATTTCATATTAATAAAACATTATTTTTACCTTAAACTACGCTAATTACCTCTAATCGCGATTAAAACATAAAAGTTACTATTCACCAAAAAATTTATTTTAATCTCATTGAAACACATTTTACTTCTTAATGACAACAATGTTTGTCAGATTTTTGAAATTCGAAACCCAGAGGTGGTAAAATTTCATTTAAACGAAAAATCAGTTTTTTAAGTACTACTTAGTGGTTTCACTGTTCATAAAAAATTGAAGTTTTCCAGAAAAATACAAAAAAATTACCCGAAGCTATATTTGATATTCCGAATTCAAAAATGATGACTATTTTAAAAAATTGAGAACATATAAGTTACATTATTTAATTTAATAATTAATTCCCGCTGTCAGAGAAGATAGCGTGTTTTTATGAAACAATAAGTATCAAAAGATTGACACTAGTTTAAGTCCAATTTCAAGATGAAATTAATTCCAACGACCACTATTGGATTAAATGGTAAAAATATATTCTAATTTCACTTTAAAACAAATTCAAAAAATAATCTAATCATATTAATATATTAGATTAAATAGAGTTTTTGAATTATAATACAACATTTTTCATTATTCATTAAAAATTGAACTTTATCGGAAAAATACAAAAAATTTATACAAAGTAAATTTTGATGCCCCAATTATAAAGAATAATTTTATTTTGTCATCTATAACACATAAAA